>OX336389.2:840817523-845617523 GCA_946902985.2 Meconema thalassinum
ATTATTTAGCGGTTGGCTTTTATATTTAATATGTACAGTTAAAAGTGATAGAAAAGTGGTAGAAACGTGTAGCAAAGTGGTAGACCAGTGGTAGATAATTGGTAACAAAGTGGTAGAAAAGTAGTAGCAAAGTGGTAGCAAAGTGGTAGAAAAGAGGTAGAAAAGTGGCAGAAAAGTAGTAGAAAAAGTTGGTAGCAAGAGTGGTAGAAATGCGGTAGCAAACTAGAAAAGTCGTAGCAAAAAGTGGCAGAAAAGTAGTAGAAAAGTGGTAGCAAAGTGGTAGAAATGTGGTAGCAAACTAGAAAAGTGGTAGCATAAGTGGCAGAAAAGTAGTAGAAAAGAAGTGTAGCAAAGTGGTAGAAAAGTGTTAGAAAAGTGGTAGCAAACTAGAAAAGTGGGTAGCAAAGTGGTAGAAGAAATATTACATGTATTGTTAAGAAATAGTTTAAGCGGTTATATGGATTCATTACACTATAATTTTAGCATCACGAAGCTCATTTTCTATATCCAAAACTTCTTCCCTCATATTTAGTATGACCAGCCTGTTTACAGGTATGCAAGTACCTGAAGCCGCTGGATTAGCTTATTGGGATTGTTCCAGTACATAAATTTAACAAATGATTTTTTTGGGGTGTAAACCATTATCATCATCATCATGGACTGGCCCATGCAATTATCCAAATTATGTCAAAGGGTCCGGTCCAAAGGGATCAGCCAAAAGGACCTGTCCACAGGGACCCGTCAAAAATGACTCCATTCAAAAAGGGCCCTTCCAAAGGGGCTAGTCAACAGGGACCAGTCCAAAGGGACAAATCAACAGGGATCAATGAAAAGGGGGAAGCGCGTCATGTAAGTCGTTGCGCGCCGCCGCCGTGGGAACATAGGTGTTTATCAGCAGTCCTCCGGCAATGTTCGGGAGAGTAACCTTGAAAAGTAGCTGAAACTCGGTAGTCGAAAGCATAGCTTGACCCGTTTCTTACCTATATGACAAGGTTAGGTTAGGTAAATTCAGGTTATGTTAGGTGAGCTGAGGTTAAGTCTTAAAGTATTCCCTCTCTTATGTGTTCAAAGCCGATTCACTCTGAACAGTCAGCCAAAACTTTAAATATGTATTTATCATTACATAAAGAATTAAAGCAAACTTAATTAATTATGAATGGCGTTTTTTGTTACTGTTCAATGTAGACAGAATATATGCATTAAATGATAGACTCAACACAAAATGTTTTGATTGTTGACTTGCGTTATTGATAAATTGGTTTAATGTTAGGGGCAGTGCACACTTTCCATGTCAATAATTTATATAGGCTAGAAGGATGGTGTTGCAAACTTCTGATGTGTATTTCCAAATTTCCTGCATAGTCTATTTCATAGAATTTTCCTGTAACTTAAGAGTTCATGCTGATTTTGTCTTTGTGTTTGACATTGCAACTACAATGGTTGATTGGATATTCTTTGTCAACTTTCAAATCATGTAATTCATGTCAGATATGTTGGAATTTTTGTTCATGTGTGAAGCTATCAAGTACCGATACCTAATTGGTTACACAACTGTTTCATAATGAAAATCTTGATCTCTGATTCATTGGAGAACTGTTTACACTTGTCTGAACCAAGACTAACTGACTACTCACTGCTAAGGTTTAGAAATTACATTTACTCAAATCACATTCTGGTAAAAAAGATCATGACTACTATAAACTGCTACCACTCTTCCACCACTTTGCTAACACTTTTCTACCATTTGACTCTCACTTTTGCTCTTACTTTAAACTGCACATACTACAAACTATCATTTTTATTATCGAGTTAACTTTACTAGAGATTAGTTTGTGCTTAACAGTTGACATGGAAGTATCAACGACTAGCTATGGTAAGCCATGTGCTTACTATAAAGGATATGCATATATTGTAAAAAGAACTAATAAAAATGGAACTGTTATTTGGTGCTGTTCGAAACAACGGTCTAAAAAGTGTCGAGGAATGATTAAAACAAAAGGCTCCAACATACTTATTTCAATCGATCATCATTGTAAATCTCAAAATAATACTCATTTAAATGGACAAAATACTCTAACCAAGGTTAAAAAAAAAGCAAGACCAAGAAAAAAATAGTGTGGCTCAAGATAGTGCTTTGTTTGTTAAAGAGCATTTATTACCTCCTGAAAAAAAAGACATGTTAGGACAGTCGTTAACGTCTAAGAAACCTCTAACACTATCAAAGACAACACAAACTATGCCAAAGGTTGTTGCATTGCAAGATGAACAAAAAGGATTAGATAGTAATAGTGATGATGATTATATTGATGATAATTATATTGATGATGATAACCATGATGATGATGATGATGATTATGATGATGATGATGATGATGATAATGGTTTACACCCAAAAAATCATTTGTTAAATTTATTTACTGGAACAATCCCAATAAGCTAATCCAGCGGCTTCAGTACTTGCATACCTGTAAACAGGCTGGTCATACTAAATATGAGGAAGAACTTTTGGATATAGAAAATGAGCTTCGTGATGCTAAAATTATAGTGTAATGAATCCATGTAACCGCTTAAACTATTTCTTAACAATACATGTAATATTTTCTACCACTTTGCTACCACTTTTCTAGTTTGCTACCACTTTTCTACCACTTTTCTAGTTTGCTACCACTTTTCTAACACTTTTCTACCACTTTGCTACCACTTTTCTACTACTTTTCTGCCACTTTGCTACCACTTTTCTAGTTTGCTACCACATTTCTACCACTTTGCTACCACTTTTCTACTACTTTTCTGCCACTTTGCTACCACTTTTCTAGTTTGCTACCGCATTTCTACCACTTTGCTACCACTTTTCTACTACTTTTCTGCCACTTTTCTACCACTTTTCTACCACTTTGCTACCACTTTGCTACCACTTTTCTACCACTATGTTACCAATTGTCTACCACTTGTCTACCACTTTGCTACCACGTTTCTACCACTTTTCTATCACTTTTAACTGTACATATTAAATATAAAAGCCAACGCTAAATAATTCTATTACCAGAACAGAGATAAACTTTGTAGTGTGCAAATCATACTAAAAGGTTAGTTACTACTATGGAACTTACTACAACCAACCGAGGTAAACAACGTGTACTCTATAAAGGCTACTCTTATAACTATAGACGACAAAATGTAAAAGGAATAATATTCCGGTGATGCTCAAAACAGAGGTCAACAAGATGTCGAGGCAATATGAAAAGTAGAAATGGTGTGGTTTTAAGTGTGAGTGATCGTCAATGTAGTGCTCCAGACAAAACACTGATGGTGTTGGCAAAAAATCATCAGAATGCTAATAAGTTAGTACAAGAGAAAGATGTTGCTACTCAAAATAGTGCATTGTTTGTTGAGCAACGTTTAACCCCTGTTGTAAAAGTTATGTTGTATCCATCTTCCACGCCTCAAGAGTCATCAACATCACAGACTATGCAAGAGGTAGTGTTGTTGTTGTTTTAAGGGGCTGAACTACAAAGTCATCTGCCTTGTTATGCAAGTGGATCGAAAAGGACTAGATAGTAATAGACAAAAGAGAGTTGTAGTGTGTATATAACTATTGTACAAGTACTTACATTAAATAAATAAAAATAGTGTATGGGTATTGTCTGTTTTTCTTAATTGCTATCCCTATGTCCCACTATTAATGCAATTGTTAACCATCAACAGTCTCTGACTATGTTCGCAAAGAGAGTGACCTTAAACAATACACTCTATCTATGGTTTGTGTACCGTGTACACAATAATACAGTGTGGTCAAGCCATGTTGGGATAATAGTTATATCAGGTAAGGTATTCGAACCCTTGCTTTCTTGTACAGAAAATTTGAACTTAAGTCAAACACCATAACCACTCGGTCAACCTGACAGTTACTAATTTAATTATGTTTATGGACTTGAGTGTTTATAAAACTTTTTCCAGTATACATTGACTAAACCACTTGTTTGTTTTGAAACATAGATTTTGTTTTGTTTGACCATAACATTGCAGTTATGAGTCTTGTGAACTGGGTGTTTAATATAGGGTTAAAGGCATTTTAAAATAATTTTAGAAAAGCTCTTAGGTATCGTGTCATGGGTTTTAGTAATGCATTACTGTTCGTTGACTAACATTTACCGTTACACAACATTATTTTGGTGAGCTCTACATGTTGTTGTTTGAGTCGTCAGTCTTTTGACTGGTTTGATGCAGATCTCCATGCCTCCCTGCCCTGAGCGGAACGTCTCATCTCTATATAACTACCACACCCTACATTCAAGGCTATCTGTTTAATATATTATAACCTTGGATCCCCCCTACAAGCTCTTGGGTTCAATTCCTAGATTTAACACAAACTTTTAAAAGTGGTATGACAACTAAAACTAGTCTACTCAGTCTCGAGTGGTCCAAATAAGTAGAGAGGGTTTGATTCACACCTCAACCATAGAGCACCATGTTCTTTTTTTTTTTTTAAATAATGATAGCCATTTGTACAATTTCACATTTCACACATTGCAATTTGTCAATTTTCCATTTGCATTTTTTTAAATGACAATTTGATGTTTTTCAATTTCATGATATGGAAACATGGATTTTTCCATTTTCATATTTACACATTTGTCAATTTCCCATTTGCATATATTTTCTTAAATGTCCGTTTAAGGTTTTAAATTTTGTCTATATGGAAACATGGATTTTCCATTTTGCTGTTTACAATTTTTTTATATATTTATTTTGTGTGTATGTTGAAAAACGATATTTCCAAAACAAGATTTTTTATTTTTCATTTTATGATTTTGTAAATGATCTTAATGTGAGTGCTTGACCATGGCAATAATACAGTCTATCTATGTGTTAGCGAACCATAGAGGCTTATTACTACTGCAAGTAAGAATGTTTTACAAAAAACGACTATCTACCACTGCATTTGAAAAACAAAACGATTGAAAAAAACTATTTTCCATTCATATATAAGTGCTAATTCTCCCTCTCCCCACCCTACCTCACCGTATTTTCTCTGGTGAAACAACCAATGCTACCCACACACACACACACACAAGCTTTCTATATATCTCTATATATATATATATGTTTTCTCTTGTCCACGAGATAAAAATTATGGTTGCTGGATTGTATCCTGCATTGTTTTTGCGACATACCTTTGCCAGTTCATAAAACCGTTAGGTATTTCTCTACACATAGCGATTTTACCACTGCTCTACCTACGCCTTTTGCTTGTTTGGCTTTCTTACAGTCTAGTATGTGATAGGAAGCATTAACTGTATGTCAAACCCAGTCCACGTTTGTATTTGTAAGCTAAGTAATAATTTGAAAAGAGACAAGTGTAATCAGTTTTAAACATTATCTCTGCTTTTATTTGTTTGTTTATGACATGCATATTAACCTAAAATCAAACCCTAGTCTACCTTAGTGAAAGGTTAACAGTTTAACCACTGCGTCACCATACCCTTTTTTCTTAGTTTGATTCGTTCTAGGCCTTAGAGCTAGAAATCGAGTTAAGATCTCCAGTGAAAGAGGCACATGTGCTCACCACTATAGCACGTAATGTTTAGCTGGTAACATTAGACAACCGAAAATGATTGTATTTCTGTTAGCCAAGCATTTCTGTCATTTACCTACTGTGTGAGCTCTGCCAGCAAGACAGTTTAGTTTAGAACAAGTGTGTGTGAGTGTGTGTATAGATTATTAGCCCCAGGTATTTAAAGCTTGTTGTGTGTAGCGACCATCTTGTCCCAGTAACCACTGAGCAAGTTTTAACAGTCAACCCATAATAACTGCATAGGATAGTTGTGTGTGGTTCATGTACTTGTGTGTGTGCATTAGCATCATGCACTAGCTTTACCTTACCCTCTATAGGTAGAGCGTTATCCCTTTCCTTTCTGTCATTACCAATGACCACATTCACCCACAAGTTTTACACTTAAACCATTGGCTTGTTTTTGATTAAGTTTGGTTCGGTTTGGTTGGATTTGATTCAGCTTGGTTCAGTTTAGTTCAATGTAGTCACCATTTTGGATTTTAGCTATCCTCTTTAACCAATCAATTAAAGATTGTCTACTCTTATTTCTTGAATCGATAAATCAGATTTTGTATACACCATTTGTCATTTATTATCCCATACCTACAACCTATACTCTCTCTGTACTGCAGTTTGATCTGAAAACAAGTTCCAATGGTGAAAGATTTGTCAGTCACCATACATGTAGCCTACAATAATTCTTTCACTACCTAGCTATGTTTCATCACTCTCTGTAAACATTTCACATGTCCATATCCGATTAAAAGTTTATAAAATCTCAGGTCGATGACCTTGATATATTGGGTATTTTTGGGTAAATTCATTAGCCATGGGAAAGGGTTGACCATTCTAAGTCCTATGACACCTCACATGTTGATATCCGATTATTAGTTTATAAAATCTCAGGTCAATGACCTTGCTGATTTGAATTTTTGAGGTATATTCATTGGTCATGGGAAAGGGTTAACCATTCGTAGTCCTATGACACCTCACTTGACCCTCTCTACTGATAAGTTTATAAAATCTTAGGTCAATGACCTTGCTGTTTTGGGTATTTTGGGTAAATTCGTTGGTCATGGAAAAGCGTTGGCCATCCTGAGTCTTGTGACACCTCACTTGTCCCTCTCTGATTATTAGTTGATAAAATCTTAAGTTAATGAGCTTTTTTTCTTTTTTTGGTAAATTCATTGGTCATGGGGAGGGGTTGGTCATTTTAAGTCCTATGACACCTCACTTGACCCTCTGTGATTATTAGTTAGCGAGATATTAACGAAAGTGCAGTTAGGCCCTTTTGACAAAAAAAGAATAATACATTCAAAAACTGGGCGTCACCCCAAGTCCAACGACCCCTCATACAAGTCCCTAGCTTTCTTAGTTCATAACATATTAAAAAGCCGATGACCTATTAGTTTTTGGATCTTTGGTTAATTTGTACAAAAAAGTATCTATAAATCATTATTCAAAAAGCCCGCCCTCTTACAAAAACCCCAATTGCGCATTCGTAAAACAAAAAACAAAAATGACAAATCATAGCGACATTCAGTTGTATGCATGCACTTTATGTGGAACGAGTTTAATTTCATATTGGCATACAAACTCCCACATGTTGCACATGGAAAACGACTTTTACCTAAAAATTATTATTTCACCCCCTAGTAGGGGTAGATTTTATTTTTGAGTTGAAATAAGTTATCCATAGGAAAGGGGTTGTCTGCCGGAGTCATTTGACTACTTGTACATGTCTCTAGCCTTATTCCCACCACTGTCAAAACGGGTTGTGACTTGTTAGCTCTTATCGTGCACGTGCACATGTGTACACTTGTGTGTTAGGTCATATTACACATGAACTTGCATTTTCTCAAATATGAACCAAAACAGGATGTGACTTGTTTCACAAGGAGGACGGTAATAAGGTCATCTCACACGTGTTCACATGTATTTCGTCACTTTCCTTTCATATCGTTATCACATTATAGTAGTGGGGGTTGGTGAACAACGTCAGTTCAACACACGCAAATGTAGTTAGGCCCTTTGACATAATTTAAATAAATTCATGAGCCAGTCCATAGGGACCAGGCCAAAGGGACCGGTCCAAAGGGATCAGTCCAAAGGGACAAGGACTCGTCCACAAGCACTCGTCCACAAGGACTTGTCCACACAAACTCGTCCACAATGACCTGTCCACAAGGACTCGTCCACACGGACTTGTCCACAAGGACTCGTCCACAAGGACCTGTCAACAACGGCTCGTCCACAAGGACCCATCAACAATGACCTGTCCACAATGACCCGTTAGGTTGGGTTAGGTTACACTACACCCACCATCTTTTAAAAAGCCCGCCCTCTTACCAAACCTATGAGTGGGCATGTGTAAAAACAAAAAAAACTAGCATGTAAATTCATATTGGCTTTCCACCGAACACATGCACATTATGTAGAACAACGTTTCATTCCATATTAGCATTCAAACTCTCACATGTTGCAATTGGAAAGAGAGATTCTCTAAAAAATTACAATTTCACCCCCTAGTAGAGTAGGTTTTATTTTTGGGGTGGAAATATGTTGTCCATTGGAAAGGGAATGTTAGCCCGAGTTCAATGACACCTCATTTGTCAAAATCCGCCCATAAGTTCGAGAGATATCGCACCGCCGCCATCTTGTGTGGAGGGTGTGGAGGTGGAGGTGCTAGAACCATCCAAAACACACTACTGACATTAAAATTCCCATGATCTCCGGTCGGGAATCGAAAGCGGAAAGCGAAAACCTAGTATTCTAACCACTAAGCCAGGTGTCCGGACTGGCCTCACCCCGGGGTCACGTAGTACCAACTTACGTTGTACTAACATTGAGAGCCCTTGAAGATTCCGCATTACTGTCGCTTTAAAATATGGGTGCTGGAGTTACGAACTATAAGGTTATTTTTTACATGTCCATTAATCTACATGCCCAGATGTTTCATATTCTGACACCCTTATATGCCAACCGACGGTGTTTAGAATCGGTTCCTGAACTCGAAGCTCAGGAAGTAAATGCCTCAATGACCTGAGCTGTGGGGAAGGGGAAAAGACTGATAATCTCAGTATGAAAAGTATTACAATTCTTTCCCACAGTAGCAGTAATTAAGGACATGGTGAATGAAACTGAGTTGTATGTGGGCATTGTGAGAAAATATGGCCGGGCAGAGAAACTGGATGTTTGGAGGGCTACACTAGAGAGCCCTTTATATCTGCACGTCTTTACTCGGAACATTCATGGCCGATCAGTGTTTAGTTAAGGAAGTACATCAAACAGACTGAAGAGTAGAACTTAAAGTAAATATGACTTTGAGACGAGAGTTTAACTCTCAGCTCAATAACAGCATTACCAGAATGGGCAGTCACAAATACGATCGTCACTTAATGTCACTGATTTGAAGGCGAACAAACAAACGTGAACGTGCTGTATAATTGCATGATTGGTGACTTATACTGAATTATAATAACTAGCATTTTTGTTAGTTAGTTTATTTATTTATTTTTCATTTATTTATTTATTTATTTATTTATTTATTTATTTATTTATTTATTTATTTATTTATTTATTTATTTATTTATTTATTTGTAACGAGGCTAAATGGCATCCTTTCACATTGTACGAAGTGGTTCACAATACATATTATCACTTAAACATAAGCAGTACATATTATTCTACCTCATTTACAATAATAAAATAATAATAATAAAATAATAATAATAATAAATATCATCATAGTTAGGAACTGCTGTAGGTCAAGTTTATACGTTATCACTAGGAAATCAACACAACCACACTGTAACTACCTAGGTAGAATATTACTTATAAAATTATTACGACAATAATATAGAGTAAGCAATATTAAATATGGCCGGGCAGAGAAACTGGATGTTTGGAGGCTATACTAGAAAGCCCTTTAAATCTAGAAGGAGCAATGTCAATTACAGTATTTACCTTCCTTATGCTAAAGGCAGCGGCTTAGAAATATTTCCAGCTCTGCAAAATTAAGGTCTACTGAGGATTGAAAAGGAATACACTCTAAAAGATGGGGTTAAATTGACAGGAAGTGTTTTTAAATCCCACTTAGAAGTTAGTTTCCATGGTTCTCCATCTCAGGGATTTGCCAAGTTGGTTCCCGGACTCAATTACGAGTACACACCCGAATACAATCGCCACAATAACACGGTTATCACACATATCCTACACATCCCTTGTAATCGAAAATATTTACCACAATGCACAAGCCTCTAAATGAAAAATCCTCATATTTAAATGTTAATGGTCTCAATTTATACCAAGTGAATCAGCTGGCCCGTATAGTATTGTTTTATGCATCCCACCTAACCCGTGTTGTCAGAAAGGTCCGACACTTGTTTGCTTGCATCCCGTATGGCAGGAGTTCTCAAAGTGGGGGGGGGGGGGGGCGCAGAGATTAATAAAGGGGGACGCCGGCTTTGATTGTTATATTTATATTTCATATTCTGTATCAAATATTACTATCCTCATATTCATGATCCTATCATAGGCAGGTAGCTCCCAAGACTATTCAAGAATAAGAAACTCGTACCTTTGCTCTCCTATTTCTCAAGAACTGGCCAGTAGATCCTGCCAGCAGGAATTCTGAGAGAAGGTGGCGAGAAACATTTCCCTCACAGTTCCCCTTCACTCGCCACCCGCAGTGACATCCCCTTACCAAACACTTAATGACAATAAGCCGCTTGACAATGTGACCGCCACTTCCTTTCAAGAATGGATTCCAAGAATGGATTCTACTATTTCTGCCGTTGTCGATTCGAATTCAGCTAGGCCTCTCCAGTCAGTTCAAAGACAGTGAGTGGACAGGTGAATTCTAGTGCGTGGTTAGCCAACTTTACAATAAACTGATACGAGTGACGCTATTACCCATGGATGAGTGGCTTATTAGAAGTGGTAAAAAGAGACCCCCATGAAGGTGATAGTGCTTGCCCTCCTTCGGAAAAAGAACAAGTAGGAGTCCACGCAGCACGACCTGCTTTTGATGAGACGGTGGCGCAGCAGCAAGGGCCAGTTGGCGGCAAGGCCTGCGGAGTTGCATTTCGGACCATCGACGCAATTGCGAGGAAATGTAGGAAAATTATAAAATATTCTAGGCAATGCTGACACCATCACATGGGTATGAAAGCCGGACGTCTTCGGAAGTGGAAAATATCTTACTGCTATAAAAACATGATTCAACTTATTGAAAAGGTTAAAACGAGTTATTATAGATAATTTTCCGTAGAATTCAATTAGACCATCAGATGAATTTTTACCAGTTATTATATACATTTGGGCCCCATTCTTTTTTTTTTCAAAAACCAAAAACATTTAATAACATCAAAACGGTGAGAGATATCAAAATATGATAAGGGGTATAAAAGTTGCAAATCACTGAGATCTTACACCTGTAGATTTAACTTTTTCGGTAGGATCGACGCTTTCCGAGATATAACGATTCGAAAAAAAGAATGAAATTCACGGCCCCCAAAAAAGGAAAATGGTGAGAGATATCAAAAAATCATAAGAGTTAAAAAAGTTGCTAATCGCTGAGATCCTATATCTGTAGATTTTACTTTGTTCGATACGCCCAACCGTTTCCCAAATATAACGGATCAAAAAAAGGAAGAAATTCAGGGCCGCAGAAAATCAAAACGGTGAGAGATATCAAAAAATCTTAGGGGTTGAAAAAGTTGTTAATCACAGAGATCTAACACCTGTAGTTTTAACTTTGTTAGATACGGCCAACCGTTTCCCAGATATAGCGGTTCGAATAGAAAGGAAGACATTCAGGGCCCCAGAAAAGGAAAACGGTGAGAGATATCAAAACATCATCAGGGGTAAAAAAAAAGGATTAAATTCAGGGCCCCAAAGAAAGGTCCTGCCCTGCACCAATTATAACGTCCGACAACAGAGTTCCTCACAGGCCCGATTTCTTTCCCCGTATCACATTTCAGCTCGATATCTTGAAAATTCCGACCTTTAGTTTGCTAAACGTAAAAACGTCACGCACATACGTACATTTTCAGTGCCCCCAAAAAAGGACAACCCTGACAGATATCAAAAAATCGTTATGGGTAAGAAAGTTGCATACCGCGGCGATTTTACACCTGTGTATTTAACTTTTTTCGATATGACCAACCATCTCCGAGATATATCGATTCCAAAAGTGTTTCAAATTCAGGGCCCCCCAAAAAGATCCATCCCTGCACCGTTTTTAACTCCTGACAATTGGTTTCTTCACAGGGTCCAACTCTTTCACCGCACCAAATTTCAGTTCGATATCTTGAAAATTGCGACCTGTACTTCGCTAAAACCAAATATGTCACGCACAATGGATATTTTCAGGGCCCCCAAAAAAGAAAACGGTGAGAGATATCAAAAAATCATTATGAGCAGAAAAGTTGCATACCGCGGAGATCTTACACCGGTACATTTAACGTTTTTCGATACGACCAACCGTTTCCGAGGTATATCGATTCCAAAAAAAGTTTGAAATTCATGGCCCCCCCAAAAAGTTCCGGCCCTGCACCGTTTTTAACGCCCGACAACAGCTTTCCTCGCAGGGTCCAACTCCTTCACAGCTCCAAATTTCAGCTCGATATGTTGAAAATTGCGACCTGTACCTTGCTATACCCAGAAATTTCACGCACAATGGATATTTTCAGGGCCGCAAAAAACGAAAACGGTGAGAGATATCAAAAAATCATTTTGAGTAAAAAAGTTGCATACCGCGGAGATCTTACACCGGTACATTTAACGTTTTTCGATACGACCAACCGTTTCCGAGATATAGCGATTCCAAAAAAAAGTTTGAAATTAAGGGCCCCCAAAAAAGATCCGGCCTGCACCGTTTTCAACGCCCGACATTAGGTTTCCTCACAGGGTCATACTCTTTCACCGCACCAAATTTCAGTTCGATATCTTGAATATTGCGATGTGTACTTCGCTAAACACAAATATGTCACGCACAATGGACATCTTCAGGGCCCCAAAAAAAGAAAACGGTGAGAGATATCAAAAAATCGATATGAGTAAAAAAGTTGCATACCGCGGAGATCTTACACCTGTACTTTTAACGTTGTTCGATACGACCAACTGTTTCCGAGATATATCGATTCCAAAAAACAGTTAGAAATTCAGGGCCCCCCAAAAAGATCCGGCCCTGCACCGATTTTAACGCCCAACAATAGGATTCGTCACAGTCACTAACTCTTTCACCGTACCAAATTTCAGCTTAATATCTTGAAAATTGCGATCAGTACTTAGCTAAACGCAAAAATGTCACGCACAATGGATATTTTCAGGGCCCCAAAAAAAGAAAACGTTGAGAGATATCAAAAAATAGTTTTGAGTAAGAAAGTTGCATACCGCGGAGATCTTACACCTATACCTTTAATATTTTTCGATACGATCAACCGTTTCCGAAATATATCTATTCCAAAAAAAAGTTTGAAATTCAGGGCCCCACAAAAAAGATCCGGCCCTGCAGCGATTTTAACGCACAACAATAGGATTCGTCACAGTCACTAACTCTTTCACCGTACCAAATTTCAGCCTAATATCTTGAAAATTGCAACCAGTACGTAGCTAAACGCAAAAATGTCACGCACAATGGACATTTTCAGGGCCCCCCAAAAAAGAAAACGGTGAGAGATATCAAAAAATCGTTTTGAGTAAAAAAGTTGCATACCGCGGAGATCATACACCTGTAGGTTTAACGTTTTTCGATACGACCAACCGTTTCCGAGATATATCGATTCAAAAAAATGTTTGAAATTCAGGGCCCCCCAAAAAGATTCGGCCCTTTACTGTCTTTAACGCCCGACTATTGGTTTCCTCACAGGGTCTAACTCTTTCACCGCACCAAATTTCAGTTCGATATCTTGAAAATTGCGACCTGTACTTCGCTATTCCCAAATATGTCACGCACACTGGACATCTTCTGGGCCCTAAAATGGAAAAGGGTGAGAGATATCAAAAAATCATTATGAGTAAAAAAGTTGCATACCGCGGAGATCTTACACCTGTACCTTTAACGTTTTTCGATACGACCAACCGTTTCCGAGACATATCGATTCCAAAAATAAGTTTGAAATTCAGGGCCCCCAAAAAAGATCCGGCCCTGAACCGATTTTAACGCCCAACAACAGGATTCATCACAGTCGCTAACTCTTTCACCGTACCAAATTTCAGCTTAATATCTTGTAAATGGCGACCAGTACTTAGCTAAACCTAAAAATGTCACGCACAATGGACATTTTCAGGGCCCCAAAAAAAGAAAACGGTGAGAGATATCAAAAAATCGCTTTGAGTAAAAAAGTTGCATACCGCGGAGTTCTTACCCCTGTACATTTAACATTATTCGATACGACCAACCGTTTCCGAGATATATCGATTCCAAAAAACAGTTAGAAATTCAGGGCCCCAAAAAAGATCCGGCCCTGCACCGATTTTAACGCCCAACAATAGGATTCGTCACAGGCACTAACTCTTTCACCGTACCAAATTTCAGCTTAATATCTTGAAAATTGCGATCAGTACTTAGCTAAACGCAAAAATGTCACACCCAATGGACATTTTCAGGGCCCCAAAAAAAGAATACTGTGAGAGATATCAAAAAATAGTTTTGAGTAAAAAAGTTGCATACCGCGGAGATCTTACACCTATACCTTTAACATTTTTCGATACGATCAACCGTTTCCGAGATATATCGATTCCAAAAAAAAGTTTGAAATTCAGGGTCCCCAAAGAAGATCCGGCCCTGTACCGATCTTAACGCCCAATAACAGGATTCGTCACAGTCACTAACTCTTTTACCGTACCAAATTTCAGCTTAATATCTTGAAAATCGCGACCAGTACATAGCTAAACGCAAAAATGTCACGCACAATGGACATTTTCAGGGCCCCAAAAAAAGAAAACGGTGAGAGATATCTAAAAATCGTTTTGAGTAAAAAAGTTGCATACCGCGGAGATCTTACACCTGTACATTTAACATTTTTCGATACGACCAACCGTTTCCGAGATATATCGATTCAAAAAAACAGTTAGAAATTCAGGGCCCCCAAAAAATATCCGTCCCTGCACCGGTTTTAACGCCCAACAAAAGAGTTCGTCACAGTCACTAACTCTTTCACCGTACCAAATTTCAGCTCGATATCTTGAAAATTGCGACCTGTACTTCGCTAAACCCAAATATGTCACGCACAATGGATATTTTCAGGGCCCCAAAAAAAGAAAACGGTGAGAGATTTCAAAAAATCATTAGGAATAAAAAAGTTGTATACCGCCGAGATCTTACACCCGTAGATTTAACTTTTTTCGATACGACCAGCCGTTTCCGAGATATATCGATTCAAAAAAATTGGATGAAATTCAGGGCCCCAAAAGAAGGTCCGGCCCTGGACCGATTTTAACGCCCAACAATAGGGTTCGTCACAGGCCCAAACTCTTTCACCGTACCAAATTTCAGCTCGATATCTTGAAAATTGCGACCTGTACTTTGCTAAACGCAAAAACGTCACGCACATACATACATACATACATACATACATACATACATACATACATACATACAGACAGACTTTTTTTGAATTTTTTTTTTTCGACTCTGATTCGATTGGTATAGGTTTGAACCGTGGGCGACGCTTAGTTTCCGAGATCTCGAAAAATCCTACCACGGCTATATGAAAGCCTATAGGATCTTTAGATCCGGCTTTCATAACAAGGTTCGAATTTAAACAAAGCACATTGTTCTTCCGCGTCTACTTCTGCACCCATCAGGATTATTAATTCTACACACAAATTGAAAGTACGTAAATATCAAGACGATTATCAGACATTAGGCTTTACCAGCATTCTTTCGATTGATAATCAGGAACAACCTCAATGCGTTCTTTGTTTGGAGATTTTAGCAAACGACAGTTTGAAGCCTGTGAAACTTAAGAGACACTTGCAGACTAATCATCCAGACTGTGTAAGTAAACCTTTAGCATTTTTTAAGTGCCACGAGCAACAAATAAAAGGAAATGTTAGATTCCTAGAAAAGCACGCAACAGTTCCTAAGAAAGGTATCCTATGTAATTGCAAAATCCAAATCACCACATATTATTGGTAAGAAATTACTTCTTCCTGCAGCCGTGAAAATGTGCGCGATCATGCATGGAGAAAATTTCGGCGAGTGTTTGAAGTCAATACCGCTCTCAAATGATACAGTAACTCGTCGTATTGATGTAATAGCCTCTGACATAAAATATCAATTGCTACCACGTCTTCATGATAGCCCAAAATTTACCCTGCAACTTCATGACTACTGATATCGTAAACAGTGCCCAGCTTCTTGTTTTTGTATGCTACTGTCATGAAAATGAACTGCACGAGGATTTTCTATTTTGTTAAGTTCTGGAAGGGCGGACTACAGGCGAAGATATTTTTTCTCTTGTGAATTCCTTTCTTACTGACAACAATCTCTCATGGACAAATTGTGTTGGTATATGTACTGATGGGGTGTCGGCATTTACTGGAACTAAAAATGGGTTTCAGAGCAAGAGTGAGTGCTGTTACTAATTCTGTAAAATTCACACATTGCATGATACATAGGGAGGCATTGGCTTCAAAAGTACCACATACCGGGAGTCAATCAAGTGTTGAACGATGTAATTAGTATTGTAAATTTTGTGAAAGCAAGAGCTTTAAACAGTCGGCTATTTTCCATTCTTTGCGAGGAGATGGGATCTACACATGATTCGCTTCTATTGCACACGAAGGTACGTTCGTTGTCTCTTGGTCGAGTCCTTCGTCGCGTTGTGGAGTTGAAGAATGAACTTCGTATTTTCCTATTGGACAGCAGTCCTAGACTCGCAACCCTGTTTCTGGATGAGAAATTGCTTCTAAAACTGCGCTACTTGGCTGACGTATTTGAAAAACTGAATGAACTTAACGTGTCACTTCAAGGACGAAATAGTAATATTTTATTTCTAAGCGACAAAGAGATAAAGAGAAAACTTGAACTTTGGGAAGCCCAGATGGACAAAGGTAACTGTGAGATATTTCATTGTCTGAATGAATTCCTGGAATAAAATGAGTTAGATATTAAATTTGTCAAGTTAGTGGAATTGGCGTAGAACACCTCCAAAACCTTCGTCAAAAAATTTGAGAGTAGATTTCCACTACTTTCAACTGAGAATGACTGGATTCGCAGTCTGTTTGAAACGAACGTAACAGCCCATCTGTCAACGGCAGAACAGGAGGAACAAATAGAACTCTCAAACGACAGAATACTTCGAAATGAATTTGAGTCGAAGTCTCTTGAACATTTTTGGTTGCAGATATCAAGAAAAGCAGTGGACCTGTTATTACCCTACACTTCAACGTACTTGTGTGAGTCAACATTTTCCGCAATGGCATCCGTCAAGACGAAGCATCGGTCTCGGCTGCAGCTGGAAGGGGATCTGTGGGTTGCTGTTTCAAACATCCAAGCAAGACTGGATGTACTTTCATCTCAAATTCAAGCTCACACATCACACTAACTCCGTAAGTGTCTGAGAATTACCAAAATCTTACCCATGTACACTTTTAATCTCCTGTTTTACTTTTTCATGTTTGAAGATTTTTAACATAACATTTTTCAAATTCAAAGTGAAATTTTGAAAATTGTATATATTATTTCTATTGTCATTTATAAGTCACGAGCTTTCAAATAAGAAAAGCATTACTGAACACAGGTGTCACAGCTATAGAGCTAATTAGTGAAACAAACAAAATTTGCTCAATTCCAATAATTGCACGTGCAGCAGTTGTTTTTATTTTCATAAGCAAAAGTAATACATATGCATGACATTTATTTTACAAAACGTTGTTGTACTTTTATGTGCTCCATGAATCATGAATTGTGTGTTATATTATTATTATTATTATTATTATTATTATTATTATTATTATTATTATTATTATTACTCTAATGTAACTAGTAGTTGAAATCCTAATTAGGCAGTAGCATACACAGTAGATATTTTGTGATCTTTTTTTGTGGGAAGTAGCTTATGAGAAGTGCTAAGAAAGGAAATGAAAATAGAGGGGGGAGGAGGGGGAGCACAAGATATTTCATGTTTCAGAAGGGGAGCGCGACAGAAAAAGTTTGAGAACCCCTGCCGTATGATACTAATGCACTGGAAGCATATCCCGCAAACGATACTGAACTTAATTATTTTTCCCTCATATTAGTCTGTAATCACATCGTGGGAAAAATAATATTGTTCAGTACCGTTTGCAGGAAATGCTTGCAGTGCATTAGTAACATACATGATGCAAGCAGAGAAATATCGACCTTCCTGACAACAGGCGTTTGTTGGGCTGCATAAAATAATATTATTAGGGACAACTGATTCACCTGATATACATCTGTCAGTTTGTCTGTTTGTATGCCCAGGCTCTTCACCAAAACAGCTACGTCCATATTGGGGAACATTGAAGGCTGATATTGTAATAGCATAGTCTACTAGCATAGAATTAGTTGTTGCCAACTCATTCTCATACTATACGGAAATTGAGAGATACACATGAGAGAGTGGAGGAACTAGGTCTATAATACGAGTTTATCATCTCTATCTTCCGATTTACGAAATTTGTTCGGCTTTGAAGGGTCGTCAGGGGCTATTTAGATTACACAGACCACAAATTGATCTGCTGTGAATTAAGCATGTTTATACACAAAATGTAGAATGTGAGGTCAGTTTGCATAAGGGTTAGGGTTGAAAATCTCCAGGATAAGAGACTTCGGTAGAAATACATGTAAATGATCAGTGAGAAATTCCAAAGAAAATAAAGCGATGCAGTACTAGAACCAAAGGTGAACTGAGACAGGAGAAAGCGCTATCTTGAGGGAATGGCGTTGTGAAGTCGGCTTGCTGTAAGTGGCCCCAAACAAGGAATTCAACAAGCAGTAGCTTTATTTACTGGAAAGGAACAGAACCAGACCAATAATAGTAGGGACCCACAGGAAACCAAAAGAGGAATTAAGAGATAAATTAGAAACATAATTTTTGGCAGCAGGAGAGCGTTCTGAACTGTTACAAAACAAATCTTAGAAATGGAGAGAAAGAGAAATGAGCAGTTTTTTGGATAATTCTAGGAAATGCATTGTATATGCCGAAGAAGTACTGGAAAGACGGTAAGAATACTTATAAAACTTGTTGAATGTAAATGGAAAATTTTCTGGCGATGTGTCAGATTTTGATATTAAGAAGGAGGCGAATAAGAACGGTGACAAGATCATGGTCGAGGCGCTGGAGAGGATGGTTAACAAACTACAATGTGATAAAGTTGTAGTGGTAATGCAATTGGAGAGAAATCATTGCATAGGATAACAAAATTGATATGGGATTTAGGAAAGGTACCCTCAGACTGGACAACAGCAGTAAATGCCCCATTTATACTGTAAGCAAAGTAACACGAAGGTTTGCAACAATTGCAGAGTTATTTAGTCATTGAATTGTCCCAGAAAATGTGTAGTTAGGTATTCTAGAAAGGAGAATTCGATCATAGGCTGAGGGTAATATCGATGAAAACCTGTGTGGCCCTTGACCACGACGGGAACGCCAAGATCACAGTTTGGTATGAACCAAGTTATTAAACAAGTAGTTCTGTGACGAAGTAAAGATCCTTCTTTTCTGTAAATTTAAGATTCAATCCTTTTTCCTGTTAGGAAGATATACATGTTAACATTATCAATCCTACTAACTATCTAATAACCACTGCCAGCTGGATCGTATCCCCCCTGGTTGCTTTAAACTGCTTGCCCATTCCATGAATACAGCATTGGTTTATGCGTACAACCTCGTTTCCAAATAAAGGCGCTAGGTAGCAGCACCGAGTCACTGTGGCAGGCACCACTTTCGTATTGGTCGCAATGGTAGACTTGTGTGTTCGAATACATTCTGAATGGTTTTAGAATGGTGTACTACTGCGTGCCCTTTGGCAAGTCAGAAAAGGGTAAGTTAGAATACAGGGGAGTTTCATACCCCGAGATACCGTCGGAAAATTCACTGCAGGAGAAATGGTTAGGGGCTATTTCCAGAGTAAGTGACAAGAGAGTAAGCAAATGGGTACCTTCTGATCACTCTATTCTTTGTAGTATTCAATTTCTTCCTGAGAGCTTCAGAGAAAACTGTAAATTTTGGAAATTAAAGGTAGGATCTGTACCAAAACCTCTTCTTTTTCTGCTTTCTGAATGAGGTCCTAGAGGAGGCAGGGTGAGTTGCCCCACCACGTACAGTGCTTTCAGGTATCTTAATTCTTCCCTCGTGGGTTAGTGGCTAGCATGCTCTGCTGTCGCACCGCAGGTCCTGGTTCGATTCCCGGCCCTGCCAATAAATGTTATTCTGGTTTGAGGGTTGGAACGGGGCACACTCAGCCTCGTGAGGCACAACTAAGAAGATGTGGGTTCAATTCCCACCTCAGATATCTTGGATGTGGTTTTCCGTGGTTTACCCCTTTTAGTCCAGGCAAATTCCGGGATGGTTTCTAACTGAATGCCACGGCCGTTTCCTTCCCAATCCTCACTTGACTTGCAAGTACACCCATCACAATAAAACAGGTTGTCAGATAAATTCCACACCCAACCAATTACACGGGGCTACATGACCAGGATGCCGCAGAGCCCCAGAATAAATCAACAACAACATCATTCTTCGGGGGCTGGAGTCATTGCTATTCCTGGGGGCGTGGTGGCTCAGCGGTCTAGCTAAATGCCTCTCACCCAGGCGGTCCGGGTTCGATTCCCGGTCAATGCATGTGAGATTTTCGAAGTGAAAAGCCATGACCTGTGGTTCGGATTCCACGTAAAAAGGAGGTCCCGAGGCTCATGATCTCAAGATTAATGGTACCGTTAAACTACAAGCTTCCTTCCTTCCATTTCTATTCCCTTACCTTTATTTTCCTTATTCTATTTTTGTCAACTCTTCTATTATGTAATTAAATATAAGTCAGTTGTATTTTCATTATCATTCGTATCTTTACGGGCAAATAATCTAAACATTTCGCCCCTTAGTAACAATCACCTCCACCACCATGCATTTTTTGTTTTCTCTTATATTGATAATTAGACCGTAAGTATGTTTTTAACTTAATATTATATATTTTATGACGACTGAATAACAAAACTACTAACTTATTGTAATGCTTTCACGTCCGTTAATCTTGATATTAAACCTCCAGACTTGGGAATCCTTCGTTTCAGGTATCTTCCCCTTTAAAGATCCGCGGCGATCACAGTAGGTTGGTGCTGCAAACTAGCGGCCAATTAATTTAGATAGCTTGTACGCCTCTGAGTGTTGGATGGGCAGGCAGTGTAAAGCAACCAGGAGAGATGCGATCGAGCTGGCAGAGCTAGTAACGCTCCCTGGGCATTCGAGCTTGGTCTCCCAATATCTCGGAATCAATGTTAGGAAATAAATTCGAACATGCCGTATTGCTCTATTAGGCAAATCTTATATTGCAAATATTAGGCAAATCTTGAAATGTCAATGCTGCCAGTATTCTAAGCAGGTCTTATTACAGGAATAAGGATCGTATCCTAAATTGTAAGAAAAGCAGGCTGTTTAGTTCGTCATGGAACTACTTAATTATTGTGATATGTTAGTGGCTATTGACTTTCAAGTTTACTTATTTAGTGTGAGGAACTGTAATGGTAATCGAATGTTCAAGTTGGTGTTCTGACTTAGATGTGGGTTTATAGTGCTTAGCTGATTATTAAGGCGTTGTGGAGTCCTTTCTCGTCCATTTTCCGTCGCAATTTAATGTCCGATTTGGACTGTCAAGGCTTCTTTTGTTTATATGATCGCTGCTCGTGTTTTCGGAATGATTTTTATTGGTAGAGTACGTATTTTGGGGTTGGATTCAGTTCAAGTACTCTGTATATTCACTATCAAATAGGTCTATCATTCATTACAAATAACTTCAAATAAAATTTCCGCTTTCAGCTAATTTTATGTAATGTATTCATACTTTTGTAATTTATAATATTATATGTACGTCTAAGCCTCCGTGGCTTAGGCGACAGCACGCCGGCCTCTCACCGCTGGGTCCGTGGTTCAAATCCCGGTCACCCCATGTGAGATCTGTGCTGGACAAAACGGAGGCAGACAGGTTTTTCTCCGGGTACTCCGGTTTTCCCTGTCAAAATTTCACTCCAGCAACACTCTCCACTATCATTTCATTTCATCTGTCATTCATTTAATCATTGCCCCAGAGGAGTGCGTCAGGCCTCGGCAGCCGGCACAGTTCATATCCTCGCCGCTAGATGGGGGCTTCATTCATTCCATTCCTGACCCGGTCGGAGACTGGAAGCAGGCTGTGGATTTTCATTTTCATATGTACGTCTACCCACTATTGTTCCTGTTATCAACGGTGTCACGCATGAGATGCGATGAAATTCTATGTGTCGGATGGCTTTTACGGCCAGTTACCCTGCCAGACGACAACCTCATGAGAGGAGTTAATAAGAGATGAAATGAATGAATATGAATCAAACTGGGCGAGGAGGTGAAAGGAAACTGCCGTGGCCTGTCAGAATGCACCGTCCCAGAATTTGCCTGGAGTTGTAAAGGGGAAACCACAGGAAACCATTTCAATCACTCTCGATGGTGGCGTTCAAACCCACGACTACCGAGTCAGCAGAGAGTTTGGCCCCATGGCCTAGCGCTGCGCTTTAGTGAGCGTTGCTACTGCTGTCGGCAATTTATAATATTTTATAATTGTCCCAAAATCTCATCTGCCCACCTCGTGGCATTTCGTCTAACATTTTTGGCTGTCACTCCGGATTGTATTCCCAGCTCCGCCAAAACAGAATAGCCTAATTCTTGTCCGAGGTTTGGAACGTGATTGTATCTGCCTCGTGAAGTAGAACTGCGAATAAATGGTTTCAATTCCTACCTAAGACATGCTAGAGTTAGTTTTCCATTTTTGCTCCAGACGAATGCTGGGATGGTTCTTAAATTAAGAACACGCGTACGTGAGAAGATTCATAAAAAATTCTTGTAGGAAGCCTCCTTGACCCTAAATATTGCCTTATTAGGACCTGCCACGGCCCTGTAACGGTCAAAAATTTGATTGCTTCATTACTTTTCAACCAGTTAAGGTATCTCAAAGCGGTAAATTGTTTTAATTGGATGGCTACCCTGAGAAATAGCTGCTTTCTCTTTGACTTGCTAGCTGCCGCATGATTGTTTGTTTACGAATAGAATTCTCTGTATGAAAACAACTCGTCGTCATTGAAGTCTATTTAGCGTGTGTAAAGTTTGTAATAATGCCAACGTTGACGTACGTTTTATGGCAATCGTTGCGCAAAGAAACTAAACGATGTGTCAAAGAATATTATCTTCTCCCAGAGTGATTCCTCATGATGTTAGGTCATCTACTATTGCATCAAAGAACATATTTCATTACTTACAGGAGCCTTGTGAAAGTACTGTAATGTACGCCAAGATGATGTTGTGTTAAGTGCTCTTTCTAAACTGCTAAATAAAAGTGCAGTCTGTAAATTATATAAGAGTGGTGGGTGTTTACAAGTTATAAAAATCCAGTGAAGAAGAGATGCAATGAGTGTAATACGCAGGATTTGCTAACGTATGCCAAAGGTCTGCTCCAAACGTTGGTGTTCCGGATCCAGTTGTCTGCTTCAATGAAGGTGCTACATTCATGTGTTAAGTTTTAGAGTATTTAGGAATGTATTTAGGTCCTGTGTGGCAGGAGGGTCTAATTGAACTGGAAGCGCTACTCCGATTAGTATCAGCATAATTAATATTTCTGGAAATGGTGGTGATAACAACAATAATAATCATCATTATTATTATTATCATGATCATGGGGGAGCTTCTCTAGGGGTAATCACGCCGGACAACATCCTACAGATGATGCTCCGAAATCATCAAACATGGAATCAGACAGCTATTTACATAGAAGGTGTCCTGCGCCAGAAGAAGAGGGAAATGGATGCGTACGAACATCCATAAGAAAAATGAAGAATGAAGAAGTCGGAATGGCTAAGTAAGCACGACATCACCCTGAAGTAATGCGAGAGCGGTTCCGGCGTGATGAATGCATCGTGGGAAAAGGGATGTGGTTTTTAGTGGGTAAGAATCCCACACTACTGTGGAGTGCGGACCCTTCACATGTGTCTTTTGAAGATTTTACACAGTCCCTCGTAAAAAATGGGGGAGCGTATTGGCTCAGTGGCTTAGCTGCTCGTCTTTCACCCGAACGGCCGGGGTTCGAATCCCGGTGAGAGCGGGGTAGAATTTTCAGCTGGAAAATCACGTGGCGTCAGGAAGGGCATCCGGCCTTAAATCCCCGGCCAAAACCAAAATGAGCCTGGTTGGCTCCGCCGACCACAATTAATTTGGAAAAGTCGAAGGAAACTAGTTATAATTATTATTATCATGAACATATGGCGTCCGAAATCTTGTCTTGCCTTGGAGTAATTTAAGCGGGTTGCTCTCCAATTTTGACGCTTAGCACTGCTATATGGCAAACCTCTATTGGGCGATGAGTGACTGAGATTGAGGTAGGTTTGTCTAGTAATAACCAAATGTGATACAAGGTAACGTTTACAAGTCGACATCATACGACAGGCTTATGCAATATAACTATGGCTCAAGTTGTTGTAATTGGTCAATTTAGGGGCTTTGGAACATCGTGGTCGTATAGCCTCTTGTACGTGTGTCAGTTTAGCTGCCGTGATCGCTTCCAGGAACATACAAAATATTAAACAAAAATCATAATCTACTGACTGAGATTCGATTTTAATTACCAAGTAGATACAATTGTTTAAATAAGTTAATCCCTTGATTTACGCCTGAATCGAAATGTCCTACGAGAAAACCAATGTTTACATAAATATATACGTTTCCTTAACTCCACGAATCATCAGGTAACCTACTGTTCATGTTTGCCATCACTATGTATACCACATTTACAGACTGCATATGTGATCTTCATTGTTTTATCATTTTTATTTTTCTTCTTCTGCTTGACATTATATCGGTATTGTTAAGTCACTCAGCCTAGTGGTCAGAATACCTTTCAGTGGCTAACACTATGCCTTATATATACTTAAGACTTTGCAAAGCTACGCGGGAATGAAGCAACTGGATTCTCTAATTTCCTTGCTTTTATTTCTTGGCGAACAACCTCTTTAATAAATGAAGTCGTGATATTTTCCAAGGAAGTGATAAATATTAAATGTAAACAGTATGTAATTATATCTTAGAGCTTTTCTTTCCTCTTCCTTTACCCATTTCTCCCAACTCGTTTTTCCACACGCATACACGATGCAGCTACAGATTTATGGACCCACCTTGCAGGCTGGCTTGATGTCGCAGCGGCCAGTACACAGTGGGAGGGGAACCTTCTCCCTTAAATGTTTAGCACTTCTTAAAAATAACTCCTTATTCATAGAAATCTCTGTTACTACCTTCACTCTGTGACAGTCCTTATTTCATAGTAGTTCAACGCAAAGTTGTTCCTCAATGAAACTCATAACAGTGACGAGATTTAAACTATACCTAATCCAATTACTAACGTTACAATCAGTCATGTTATGTTCATAACTGTATAATTCATGTAAACATTACATTACTTAAAACTCAACAATTCTTCTAGGTTTGTACCGTGTCTGGTGTGGGGTTTCGCCTAGGAACAACAAGCTGGCTCATCAGCGGGCTCTTGGTGTTCGTGCCCGGACCCCCACAGGAGTAGCAAACTGCGCACTACCTCCCTTTTTATGAAGCGCATCTGCGCCTCTTCTCAAAAAGTCAATGCGCAGCTCAAAAAGTCATTGCGCAGCTCAAAAAACTAATCTGCGCAGCTCAAGAAATTCAATGCGAAGCTCAAAAAGTCAATGCGCAACTCAAAAATAATCTGCGCAGCTCAAAATGTCAATGCGCAGCTCAAAAACTAATCTGCGCAGCTCAAAAAAATCATTGCGAAGCTCAAAAAGTCATTGCGAGCTCAAAAAACTAATCTGCGCAGCTCAAAAATTCAATGCGAAGCTCAAAAGGTCATTGCGCAGCTCAAAACGTCATCCTGCGAGAGCTTAAAGTTCAAGCAGCCTCAACCTCCCTATGAAGACTTCCAAAAAGATGGTATATTTGCTTTCACGGCCAGTGAAATAAAACTCAGCAATCATTCTAGGTTTGTGCCGTGTCTTGTGTGGGGTTTTGCCTAGGACACCAAGCTGGCTCATCAGCGAGCTCTGGGTGTCCGTAGCCGGATCCCCACAGGAGTGGCGCACCTGCGCCTATGCGAAACCCCACACAAGACACGGCACAAACCTAGAAGAATTGTTGTTTTAATTCACTGGCCGTGAAAGCCAATATACCATTACATTACGTGAGGTTCACAAAATGAATATTCCTATCCAAAATTCAAAACTCATTGTAAACACATGAAAAATGTCTATCGGATATGTATTGCAAATAACTATTCATATGGGTGTCACCTCTTAGGATCCTAAAGTTCATTTCACAATGAAATCTCTAACCATCGTCAGGATAAACGGCTACCAAGTAACTATAATAATCAGCCTCACAATGTCTATTACCTATATTTCAAAACTCTCAGCTTCAATTTTCAATATTCAAATTCTATTATTCGTCAACATTTCAAATATTCTAGACCTCCTTGTGGTGTAGCGGCTAGCAGTCCTGGCTGTCGTCCCAGAGGTCTTGGTTCGATTTCCGGTTCTGCCAAGAAATGTAATTATGTTCTGAGGGCTGAAAGTGGGAGCACTCAGCCTCGTGAGGCAGCACTGAGGAGAAGCGAATTTGAATCCCTCCTCAGCCATCTTAGAAGTGGCCTTCCGTGGTTTATCACTTCTAACCTTGACAAATGCCGAGATGGCTTTTAACTCTTCTTCCTAATCGTAGTCTCAATGACAAGTACACAGAATTATTTCCTAAATGTCTCCATGTTAATGTTATCCATTCTGTGGCCTGGAAATACGCCCTCATCCGGTAGGAAAGAAATAGGAGTTGTTATTTACTTCGCCATGGAGTTGAAGGTGCCATTTCCATCGCCTCTTCAGGGTGTTGAAGTATTCACAATTCACCGCATGTTGTCATTTATTCATCCATGATGTTTCTGCCAAATCTAGTCGAAATATACAAGTTCGCCATCATAATTATCATACATTGCCATTGTGTGAGTGTACCGCTACACTTAACGTTGAGATTTCAATTCACAGTCACATAAAGTCAAGTTGAACTTCTGAACATGTGCTACTTGTCCAGTTGACTCTCTATTGCTTTCTGTAATGTTCACCTGGATACATCAAAGTACACAACTCTCTTAACTAAGGCCTGTACACTTCATAAATAATAAAAATAAAATAGTTCTTAAATAAATCTGTAGGATGTTTTAAAAGTATAATTACTCTGGTGTGATTATGGAAATAGCTGACATATACATGCAATTCTTAGAATCGTCAGTAGATCATCCTTCCATCATTAATCATGTTCAAATTATCCCGTAAAGTACTTTTCTCCTGCTCCTCGTAGATACTGTATATCCCGCATACCAACCAGCTGACTAATAAGGCTTCTCGCTGTGCTTGCACCCCCTGTCCCTCAGCTCAAGCAATGTTTATAATATGCAATACTATGGCCTAGCCCATACGGTCATATCCAACACTCACTAAGGAAAATAATAATTCACAGTGAAAGGGTGCGTATTTAGTCACTTGCATATTCTCAAACCCTCGATCAGGTGTATAATATTTTAGATTTGCTGTATTGAATACTCAAGCCATCTCATTTGCATTCACGTCTACTAGACGGCATCTACTGTCTTGTAGCGATTGAGTCATACGTGAATATTGCCTATACTTCATCTTCTACTTCCGATGGTATGGGTTTACGAATTAATAGCAAAATCCTCTCCGGTATTGGCTATGATGGTCTCTTATGGGGAGTTTGTATGTCTTCTCAGCCCATCATCTCATCTCGGACTGCGTTCTTTCTTCCTTCCTACTTAGGCTCCAATTCCAATGATGTTGACACAACACGGTTGCACAGGTTTCGTTCCCAAATGGTTGTGTGTCGATAGAATGCGCGGTTATTGGAATAAAATTAATCAATTTCCAAAGCTTGATAATCTGAGAACTTCTAAAGAGATGAGTGTTTTTATAAAAGCTACTCAATATCAATTCATAGTAATAGTTTATTACATAGAAATAGTTTATCACATCAATTAGTGGTTGTCTGAACAGTCTGTAGACATTCCACAATTCAGATAAGTATCCACATCAGATCTTTCAACACATTAATGTAGAGTCTATTCGCCGAGTCGAGGCAGTGCTCCCGGCTACCCGGACAGGGAAACACGCCCAGTACACGTCATCGGCTCTTCCGGACAGGGGTGGCCAAGAAGCTCCAAGATCATTAGTCATGTCGTAGTTCTAGAAAAGACAAGACTTGCTGCACTGTGTACTGTTGCCTGTCATAAGCATTAATTTAATTAATGAAATAATAAGAACTTATTAATTAATTAATTACATAAATACATAAATGAACAATAAATAAACTGCGCTGTAGCATGTAACCGATAAGTCAGCCCGCTCCGCATGTAGGCTACACACAGAACTTAAGTTGTTGTACGTTCAACATGCACAGCTCTATGCACCCCTTGCGGGAAGCCCTGCAATCACGTGTTCAAACTGTGTATACTTCCACTATCTCGACTCGGCGAACAGACTTTAGCCGAACACTATTTCGTATGTTTTAGATATAGCTTTTTACTATCATCACAGTAGAGTGCTTGTGGTCATTTCCACATATTAGTTTAAAATCCTACAGTAGTTTAAGGCTTATTGCTTACGCGTATCACAGCGGTATTAACTACACCTTCATACTGTCGATTAGTTGGGGAGGATGATTTTTTTCTAGATGGGATCGTCATTTCGAAGTTTTGCAACGTTTAAATAAATAGTTCCTTTTTGGGGTGCTTAATGCCTTAATATTTATCAGTTATTATTCCCGCACTTACTAAGTTTTCTGATGGTTTCTTGTTGTTTTTTGTTTGTTTTTGTTTTTAGAGGGCATAGATTGTCTGTGGGTGTCACTCTAGGTTTGGTAATGTTTCGTTGAGCCATTTGTCTTGTAGGTTAGAATCTGATGATGCTCGCTTGACGAGGGAAACATGTCCTCCCTTAGTTTTCTCCTTCTTCAATAGTCCATAACATAATATATTTACACCTACATATCTTACTCAAATGTAATTTGTTGCAGGTTATATTTTCACATATTCCAGCAATTGTGTTGATCGATTGAAAGTTACAATATCAATTGCCAAAGCAAAAGTGAACAGTAAATGCGTTAACATTCAATATGTTTACCATCATGCGTCAAGCTGGGTCAGTCTCGAACATTAAACCTCCTAATACCCTCATTGCGTTCTCTGACTTCTTGCTGAATAAAATGCAAACCATGATCAGAAAGCAAATATTCGGACTATTCTGCTATCTACTATCTCGATTGTGCCGTCTAATGTACCTAGGATTGGGTCTATGAATTGGATGCATTATCGTATATCTCTACTTAGTATAGGCCTAAAACTAAGTCCCCGATTCTTGGATGTCACGGGTAATCTCGAGAACCACTGGATGGATTTTGATGCGGTTTTCACCATTCTGTAAAGGATATCTCGAGGAAAGTTTCTGTAGAAAATAATTTATTTATGATCAAAGGAAGCCACGCAGTAACGATTTCAGTGAAAATGTCGAAAAAACATGGCATCTGTGCGCGTTTTAAGCTTACGCTGGGCAAACCGTTAAAAATATGTATATACTATGAGTGTAAGAATTGTTCAGCATGAAAAGTTCTACAAAAACGTACGTGAGAGAATATCTCTATCTTGAATACATCGCCCACTATAAGTGTTTTTACGTTTTCATTTCTTCCAACAATCTCCATTCAATTGCTGTGGCGACAGTTTACGAGCTTGCTAGGGGCGAGCATATCATCCCAGTTACAGCCTAGCTAACGGGAAAGCCTCTTACCGCAGATACAGCCAGCAGCAAACTGTCGAGTCGTGTTGAGTGAAGATTTAAGAGAAGAGTGGTTGTGTTTGGAGTTTGCCGAGATATGCAACTCGGCTTTTCTTCATTTCGCCTTTGAACTTTTCGTTCCGCAAAATACACGGACAAGTTAAGATTGGACGGAATGGGGATTTGTCTTTCATGCACCTCGCCATTCCCTGGAAGTGCAACTCGGTTTTTCTTCATTTCGCAAAATACACAGTCAAGTTAAGATTGAACGGAAGGAGGATTTGTGTTTCATGCCCCTCGCCATGCGTGTTACATCAAAACGAAATCTTTTCGTGAACACTGCTGGAGGGAGAACGACTAATGTCGTTTACAAGGAAATCTTATAAGACCTCGGTTAAAAGTAGCCCATCACCTGGCATTCATAACTGTTCCAGGGCGGGTTACTAGTTTTCTCTATCTAAAATGATATAAAGGTGTCCTCCCTTTGATTTGGGAACTAGAAGAATTACTTATCTTACATAAATTTTCTGTGGTTTTGAAGGCAAAATAGATCGAGTTTCCTCTAGAACCTAATGAGAAGTGAACTTGCTTCTCTGGCACACATTAAAAGTTCGAATAATTTCCCGTTTATTCTCTCTAGTATCTTTCCACGTAAATGTTTCCTTGGGAATTAATGCAGTCCTATTATTGCTGCTATTTCCTGTTGATCTATGAGAGGGCTAATTAATATGTTCCCTTAACCCTGGAGGTACAACGATCCTTAACTTACTGAGCCAGGCGCGGATCTAGAGTTTGGTTTTGGGGGGGGGGGTCAGAGATTCGATCTATAGTTTGGCTTTGGGGGGGGGGGGGGTCAGAGAATCGAAATTGTCAAGAAAAATGTTATCACTAAAAACGCAATCACAAAATAACCAAACGTACAAAACCAGACCAATTTTTTTGCAAGCTTCATGGATAGAAATTTGATGCGTTTAGCGCACCAAAAATATTCGTACAAATTGCAACGGCGTGTTTTGCGACTCTTACATCGAGCTTCGAGAAAAGGATCAAGGTACGTTACAGTTTCGGCAAGTCGAGTTGATACCGACAAAGGGAGAAAGTCACAGCTTAAATTGCCAACCAAGCTTGCAGTTTGGACGTCGGCAAAAAAATTTTGGTGCGAAAAAAGCCCCAGTTTCCTATCCGTTCATTGCTGCACATTCATCGTGACATCACTATAAACATCGATTCGGTAATCACAAGGTTTGCTAAACAAAATAGACGAGTTGATTTTGTTGTATAACTAATAGTTTTTATACAAGAGGTTTGAAGTTGTAAATATGTACAGTTGTATCAGAACATAATAATTCCAATAAAGATAATTCAGTATTGAATAAAATGAAACAAAACTGTTTTTCAGTTAAAATTGGTTAAGTTTTATTTGTCTGGTAATTGTGTTTTCGTTTTTAGAGTTTCCAAAAAAATTTTGTCTCCGTTTGGGGGGGGGGGGGGGGTCATGACCCCGTGACCCCCCCCCCCCCCTTGAATCCGCGCCTGTACTGAGCTCCACATCTACAAATTTGCATTCACGTTCTGAGCCAGTGGTAATTTCCAAGATCATGCTCATCCTCATGGATCAAATCTATTTGGAAAAACAGCTTTTCCTATCCGTGACAACATCCTCACATCCTGGTTGGTGTTGTACAGTGATGTCAAATTTTTGCACGAAAAGAACGTGTAACACGTTCACTAGCTATGTTAGTCTTCAATATTAAATCCAAATCTGTTCAAATAATCACAGTATATCGCACTAGGATTTTATTTGAATCTCCAGAGTTATCACGACTTGGAATGCTTCCAAAGCCGACGCATTTCATGTTGGCATAGCTTCCGATTGGCAAAGGCTAGGTTATGACAGGTCTAGTCTCTCCGCAACAATACTGCGCCAATACTCTCTAGGCCTGTGGATGTACCTGATTCGATTGAATTGAAGTTGCTCGAACTTTCCATTGTACAACATTAGTAACTTCGATACTTGAAATGTCGCACACGCCTCATTCCATTTCCAAGTATCATGCTATCTCAAAGATTTCATAGCAGTGCTATTCTCTCGGTGTATTTAGGACAATGACAAGCAAAACATTGACACGTCACTAAAAATTGACGGTCTTGATTGGCTTTGGTTGATCGGGAAAATTGTAAATTGGCCTGAATTTTAGCCTCATTAGGTCAATATCCTTGTTTCTTCTTGGCCGATGGGTTCAAATTGTGGTCAGGTTTTCAAATGTAAACTGGAATGTATTGCTTAATAGAAAAAGTTACTATATTAAATACGTAAGTTTTCTCATTAAAAAGAAATCCGCTAAATTCTTGTGAGTTAGGACTTAGCTTCACATGATAATAACGTGTTTAGTTATATAGTAAAGAGATATATTTTCCCCTGGAAATTACATAGCAATTCGTTAATCTTTGGAGATCTACCACACTTCGGACGTCAATGATCATTAAAAACTCGACCGTCCATACAGATTCTTAGATATCCAGCACTCGCTGGCATGACAGCAGAAGCGTTGAGATATGCTGTCGGTATTATAGAAACTTGGAGGGGTCCTCACAACACCAGAGGACCTGGACGAATGGAAGTGTGACGCGATGATGCAGACAATCAAGCATCAATAACACAAGAATTTCAGAAGAAGAGAAATTCTCATAGCCTCTCCACTCCAACTCCAAACATCAACCTGCCCGGGGTGTCCCCTGCTAAGCCGAGCAATCCAGTGGAAGGTTGGGTAACCAACCCCAGCGGGAAACTGGGTCGGTGAACAGATGGGTGTTTGGGGGGCTGAGAATTTTATTTCTCAGCTGAATAGTAAGCCCGAAAAGTTGGAAACGGGTTGGCGTCAGGAAGGGCATCCGGCCATAAAACTAAATAGCCAAAACCGTACAAATATGACAAGTTCTACAAGCTTAGCCTCGGAAACTGCTAGGGCGTTCCCCGGAAGCGACGCGCAAGGATTCCGCCTGTCCCTTGTGAGAAATGAGCGAAGGCTACCGGGCCATGGGCGGGCCTGGCTAAAGAAGCTAGTCCAAATGAGAATTGGTACCCTGAATGTTGGATCTATGACTGGTAAAGGTAGAGAGGTTGTGGACCTAATGATAAGGAGAGGGATTGGAATCCTGTGTGTTCAAGAAACTAGGTGGAAGGGTAATAAAGCAAGAGAGCTTGGCTGTGGCTTTAAGTTGCTATACAGTGGAGCAAACAGTGCAGGTAGAAATGGTGTTGGAATTATCCTTTCAAATGACTTTGCCACCTGCCTGGTCAGTGTAAACAGAATAAATGACAGAATAATTAGTGTGAAGTTGTGCCTTGGGGAGGAGTTCACAATTGTAGCTGGTTATGCTCCACAAGTTGGTTGTGAAGAGCAAGAAAAGGATGACTTCTGGAGAGACCTGGAAGAAGAACTTTCCAGCTTACCAGCAAATGAAAAAGTATTTTTGGGTGGAGATCTGAATGGACACGTTGGAACCAGTATCGAAGAAGAAGGAATGAGAAGAGTACATGGAGGTTGGGGATTTGATGCGAGAAATGAAGAAGGCGAGAGAGTGATAAATTTTGCCTTGGCTTCAGATCTGGCAATTTGTAACACCTTCTTCCAGAAAAGCGAGAGGCATCTATTGACATACAAAAGTGGAGGACGGGAAAGCCGAATAGATTTCCTCTTGTGCAGAAGAATACATCTGAAGGAGGTAAAGAACTGCAAAGTCATACTAGGGGAAGACGTGACTCCACAGCACAGAGTGCTGGTGCTGGACTATGAATGCACAGGCATGAAGAAAAGAGCAGTACGGAAAATGACTCCAAGAATCAAATGGTGGAGATTAAAAGATCCAATTTTGGGAAGTGAATTCAAGGACAAGGTGCTCCAAGAAACACATTTAGTGGAGGGAGTTCAGAAATGGTGGACAGTAAATGCTGAGGCTATCAGGAAAGTTGGTGTGGAAGTTCTGGGTAAGACGTCTGGGAAAGGCGCTCCACTTGATAAAGAAACATGGTGGTGGAATGATGAGGTCCAGGATACGATCAAGGCGAAAAAAACAAGCCAAGAAGGCCTGGGAAGAATCTGGAATGACCAAAGACAGAGAACACTACAGACAAGCAAACAAAGCTGCGAAAAGAGCAGTTGGGAGAGCAAAGGCAATGGCATGGAATGAAGTCTACGAAAATCTAGAGACCAAAGAAGGCGAGGCAAAGCTCTTCAGAATTGCTAAGGCACGGGACAGAGCATCAGAAAATCTTACCCACATCAAGCAAATAAAGAATGAACAAGGAATGGTAATTCGAGATGAGAACCAAATTAAGAAGAGATGGGAGGAGTACTTTGAAAAGCTGCTTAATGAGGAGAATAAAAGGCTTGTGTTTGAAGATGGTATTCAAAATTATAATTTAACAACTAACATTTGCAGGGTAGAGATTGTAACTGCTATGAAGAAAATGAAAAGTGGAAAAGCAACGGGCCCCGATGAAATCCCCGTAGAGGCCTGGAAATGCCTGGGAGAAGAGGGAATAGATATGTTGCTGAGCCTATTCCAACAAATATTTCAAGAGGAAATAATGCCCAACGAATGGCGAAAGAGTACCATAATTCCCATCTATAAAGAAAAGGGGGACATTCAGGATTGTGCAAATTACAGAGGAATAAAACTCATGTCGCACACTATGAAGATCTGGGAAAAAGTCATTGAAGGTAGGCTTAGGCAAGAGACAACAATAGCAGAAGAACAGTTTGGATTTATGCCAGGGAAAGGAATCACAGATGCCATTTTTTCTCTGAGACAGCTCATGGAAAAACACAGGGAAAAGAAGAAAGAATTGCATATGGTGTTCATAGATCTAGAGAAGGCTTATGATCGTGTCCCCCGTCAAGAAGTATGGAGATGCATGAGATTCAAGGGAGTACCAGAGAAGTATGTGCGCATTATCCAGGACATGTACCATGGGGCAAAGACGCAAGTTAGAAGCAGTGTAGGGCTAACGGGAACCATATCAGTTGAAGTTGGTCTCCATCAAGGATCTGCACTGAGTCCCTATATCTTTGATCTGATAATGGATGTTATCTCTGAAAGCCTTAGAGAACCTGCTCCTTGGTGCATGCTATTTGCAGATGACATTGTACTATGTAGCACTAATCAAGAACAACTCGAACTTAAACTAGAACACTGGAGAAAAGCATTAGAGGACAGGGGTCTTAAAATCAGCCGGAATAAGACTGAATACATGTGCCTCGGTGGAAAGGGAAATGACAGTGTGAAGATGGACGGAAATCAGCTCCAAGCAAGTAATAGTTTCAAGTACCTTGGATCAACGGTATCTGACGATGGCAATCTAGACCTGGAAATTACCCACCGAATTCAGGCTGCCTGGTTAAACTGGAAAAGGTTGTCTGGTGTCCTCTGTGACAGGAGACTAAATGTCCAAGTAAAGGGGAGAGCCTATAAAAGTGTGGTGAGACCTGCCATGCTATATGGAGCAGAAACTTGGCCAATAGTACAGTCGCAAAATAAACGGCTGGATGTAGCCGAAATGAAAATGCTGAGATGGATGTGTGGTGTTACTAGGAAAGACCACATCAAGAACAGCTTCATACGAGGAAGTGTCAAGGTAACCCAAGCATCAAGGAAAGTTCAAGAAAGGCGGTTGCTCTGGTATGGTCACATTAAGCGCAGGGATGAGACCTATGTGGGAAGAAGAGTGCTGGATCTTGAGCTGGAGGGCAGGAGGGAGAGAGGCAGACCTAGAAGAAGATGGATGGACTGCGTGCGGGAAGACTTCTCAGAAAAGCAGTTAACCGAAAACACCATTTGGGACCGAAGGAAATGGAAAAGACTTGCCAAAAACGTCGACCCCGCATGAGCGGGAAAAGATGAAGAAGAAGAAGAAGAAGAAGAAGATTATAGTAATAATTCCATCTTCCTCTAAGTTCTAAATAATCACCTTCACTTGGATCCGAAACTTCTCTGCAGCAGAATAAACCCTCTTTGCTACAGAGTCTCATTCTAAATCTATTAACTCTGGTTTCACATCGAGTACATATTCGAAATCATCCAGTAGTTCTTCCAGTTCTGCTGTTATGTCTCCATTCACTAAGGTAGGATCACCTCTTCATTTCTGACGTTTCCACACTCTCGTTGGCCTGCATCTAGAAGACGTCATCCCTTTCCATGCAATCTTCTGGATTATATCTCCCACGAACCATACGTTTTTCTTCTCGTGAACTCGGATGATGTAGAACCTTAAATCAATGAAGACTGCACCCAATATGACATCCTACATGATGTTCATCATATTGTCATATGCTCAAAATATTTCTCTCCGGAGAAAATTTTGAGTTAAAACTGCATTTTGCATTTCATTGTTCTAAGTGGAAGAATCCCCAGGATTTTCATGGCAGATGCAGCAATTTCCGTCAAATCGGATGTACTCTTCCATCTCTCGTAAAACCATTAGGTGATAACACTCACTATAGCTCTATGTTTCAGAATGTTCTAATTTGTTCCAAAACACTCCACAATATGCAGGCAGTTCTGTCTGTGTAGTTGCTCATCATGGATATCATAACTGATTAACACGCCAACTTCCGTCTGGCACTGACGGATGAACGCTTTGCATTCTGCTTGCACGGATTCAGTATTTGCATCGAGTGATCCAAAATCGGTTGTTTTTTCATGATGTTCATCCTCGATTACCGTTTGTTGTAGACAGTACCGATGGTCCTGGTCAAGCTTCTGTTCTAAATTATTCATCTCTTCGATCCCTTATTTCATTCATAATAAATTATATAATTGATTCTCCTCATATTATATTTGATGGAAGTTTTGCCAAAATTCTTTGACATCATTGTGACGACATTCTGCTCTTTTCGGAGAATTTCCTCTTTCAAGATCTACTTAACCCTTCAATTCTAGACAATATGGTTTCCCACAGCGGTGTAATTCTCTTCTTTTTCGTATAGTTGATTTCAGTCTCTAAATCCAATGAAGTGCTCCTATTTAGGCCGGAATTTGGTTTGTCAAAGCTTTTAATGAAGTCAATATTACATTCATCTATCTGCATATTTCTGTCCGTCATAATTGTTTTAATCTGATGGAGTCAGATCCATCATCTTTGTTAAAGATTTGCACATTTGTATGGTCTAATATTTTGATGAACCTCGCAATAGCTTCAATAGCATGCTCCTACTACAGCACTATCAACGAGTTTTGAATCGATTATGGAAATCGGTTCTCTGGCATCGGTGATTGAAGACACTGCAACTTTACTAACCTACAGTGATATAGATAGCATATATTGTGGGTTTCGATATCCAATACCTTTCCATGTAGAGTTCGGACCTTACATTTTGTTGCATTTTTGGCTAGAGAATCTTCTTAAACTAACCTTGATTGAAATCCTGGAAATCTGTCAGAGTGTACCGGAATGCTCTTTTCCAACCAACACGTGTCTTTATAACAATTTATCTACTACTCAAATCTCACGTTCTAGAGTTATCCTAGGTTTTCCTATGTCTAGTACTAGTCTCTAACGCCTCACAGAAACTCAACCAGAGTTACCGTCCATACTCCTGAATAGTTTGTAATCATGCATTCTGAGCTTCTATTAATCAGGAGTGGAGTCGCTACCCGGTAATACGGGAATATACACCTCATGTACTGTACGTATATTTAAACCATATGATGATGTCATATAGTCTACCAATGGATGTTCGATCTAATATTATAACTACAGTATGTATCATAGTAAATTAATGATGATGTTATTATTCTTACTGTTAATTTCATTGCGGTCGATAGTCTTGTTTTGCTCAAAAAATCTGTGTAATAAACTGAAAGAGTTTCTTGTTAATTCATTTCGGGACTTGTGACATTGAAGCAATTTTATCCACATTTACTTGGCAGTGTATAAGGTTTGTAGTATAACTTGTGTTATTTTGGTATATATGTAGCTGATGCGAAGGTTGAAACGGAGGTGGACGTGGCTTCAAGTTGAGAATCATCCCGGGATTTTTCTGGAGCAGAAGTGGGAAACAAGGGAAAGTCACTTCTATGATGATTGAGGTGGGAATCTTCTCCGTTTTATCTCACGAGACTGAGTGTAACTCTTTTCCTTAGTTTAGGTGCTGCAAAAACGCGGTCATGTAGCTGAGTGTAACTCCTTCCTGTCCACAAATCATAAGTACATTTCATAGTAGAGCCTTGAATCGAAACCGGACATCAGTGGTGACAGCTATGAATGCTAGCCACTACACCATTAGGTTGTCTAAGGTGAGAATTTTCTTGGTTTTTCAGAGGGTCTCTTTCTGTTATATGATCCGAAAATCGAGCAGAATTTTGAGAAAACAATCATGAGTACAGGAATGGGATTATCTAAAATGTCAAAACTGCATTCCACAAACAAACGCGCAATGCATTGCTTCCTCCATGCCTGTTGCTAAAGTCGGATATTATTTGCCAATTTGGCCCTTATTTTCTTGGAGAACTGACAGATACATGCAGGAAATGCATTTTAGTCTCCCCTTAAGTTAATATCACGAATGTCGCAGCGGGAGGTTTCTCAGCGGGAGGTACGCTGTTGATGGTGGGAGGAGGAAGCCTTACTATCCGTTTGAAAGACGCGGAAGACGGACAAAGGTCACGTTAGCCACTGTAAATTACGACGTGCTAGTGCGAGGTTGATCAATTGTGGTTTTGTTTCCTTTCTTTCTCTCACCTCACTCTTGAGAAGTGAATTGTCAAATTATCTCGTTGGCAATGCTGTTCATCTTAACAGGTTAAGTGGTATCCGCGAGTTGTGATAGGACACATTATTTGAGAGATAAATTCCCAATATTGTTTGAGAAGTTTATAAATCGTTTGGTTTATTCTATATCAGATAAGAGAGGAGCTTCATTTACTTTAAGAAATTACCAAAATTTTCTTTTTATTACATGTTGCCTGCCACTGCATTATTTTTCGTGTGGGTATATTCACTCTTATTTCAAGACTCATGGAATCTACCATATTACTAAACCCGAATAGAAACCATTCCGTCGATACTACAACAATAAACACAACAGCATCGGTCACCTGCTAAACACTCTACACACAGGTACACGGGGCAGGAGTCCAAGAGGTCTTAGTCCCTAAATCAAGCAACAACAATTATAAATCGCAGTACGTTTTACACACCCTTGCAACAACACAGAACACTCGTAACGCTTGGGAAAATCAATTACTATACAATGGTCAGTGCTAAGAAATTATGCGAAATTAGAAGTGACAGAAATATATATTTCTTAACTTTATACATGAAATTAAATCCACATGAGGAGTGAATAACACTTAATGCTCCGAAGACATTAATTACAACATTCAGGCCCATGCACAAAACAATGTCACATGGCTCGGTATGATTGTTCAGGCGTCACTGCCTTTGGGCTTGTGAGGAAACATACCATCTTTCAAGAAGTTAATGGACACATTATGTGTGGGTTGTGTCTTTCAGCCTTATCGATATTCAGGTTATGAGAAATATATCGCTCAGTGCATCACATTACCTGACCAAGGGAGCCGTTCTCCCTTTCAAATCACTTTATTTCATTACGAACCCCAAAGTTAAAGTAATTAAATAATCTTTGTAGCTGAAGTAATCATGATATATATTTAACGAAATGCATGCAGAAAAGCACATGTAGCCAAACAAACCTCCTGCGCTGTGAATAGAATTCAAACAAATCTCCGCACAACTAGTCAGAACTGCCAGTCGATAAAACGGTCACGTCGTTATATTTGATGGTGATGATGATGATGTTGTTTGCGTCTTCAGAATTTGGACTGGTTCTATGCTGCTGTCCATGCCTCCCTGTCCTGAGCTAATGGTTTCATCTCTACATAGCTATCACACCTTGCATGCGAGTCAATCTGTTTAATGTATTCTAACCTTGGTGTGTCCTCGACCCCTCCATCCATAACTAAGTTTGCTATTCCTGGGTGTCTTAGTATGTGTGTTAAAAACCTATCTCTTCTCTTCATTAACAGTCACCAGAAACATCTCACCTCCCCCTGTCGTCTTTAAACCTCTTCATTTGTAAATATATCTACCCATCTGAACTTCATCATTCTCCTGTAACACCACATTTCAAACGCTTCTATTCTCCTCTTTTCTGCCTCGCTCCAGACTAAGGATTTCAGAAATGACTTCCTAATACCTAAATCAATATTTGATGTCAAAAAATGTCTTTGCTGTAGAAATGATTTCCATACCTAAGCCAACCTACTTTGTATAACCTCTTTGCTTCGTTTTACTGAAATGTTAACTGGGCTCTGTGGAGGATGTCACAGATAACCAGTAAACAAGTAGTTCCGTGAATAATTAAATATCCTATTTACATATATCCTACTGGACTTACATAGGACACGAAAAATGAAACCGAGATTTTTAAAAATTGCACAGCCGCAATTTTTAAGTTCTCATAAAATTCAATTAAGTTAGACATCAGTATATTAAGGCTTGAATGAAGATATACCCTGCCATGTTCCACAGTGCTCGGATAAGAAGTTGTGAGTATAATCCATTTTAATATTTAAATTTCGCGTCGCCGCCATGGTGGTTTTGTGCCCACCAGAGCATTGAATGATCCATACGTGAACCTATTTTAAAAGCCTTTATCAACATACAAAATTTCAGTTTGATTGCTGTAATGCATTCGTAGTTATTGATAACGCCTAACTGTTTCGGGTGGTCGCTATGTTGGATGGTCATATGTGTAGGCCATAGAATTGTATACCATTAGATGAAGATTATTCCGTGGGTTCATTATTCAAAATTTCACTTCGATCGGATGATTAGGACAAAAGAAATAACAACTTAACTTTAAAATGTCACACAGCTGCCACCTTAGGGTTATCAAAGCAATTGAGTGTAATCGCATATCAGTACATTAAATTTTATATGAAAATTTACCGTACTAGGTTTTACTGCGCCCGGATGATTCAATCCTGATTAAATTCCATTTAAATGTTTAAACTTTGCTTGGCCGCCATGCTGGTTTTGCGATCACTAGGTTATTGAAAATACCATAGGTTAACTTATGTTAACAGCCTCTATCAACACACAAAATTTCAGTTTTATTGCTGCAACAGACCCGTAGATATTGAGAGCCGTCTAAATATTTCGGATGGTCGTCATGTCGGATTGTGATATATTGTAACCATGGGGGTCCATTACTGAGATGTGAACTCGGGACTTCAAGAAGTGAACCATGAACCTCAGTCAAATTAGACTAAGTCAAGTTGAAGTGCCGAAATAAAGAAGCGACATTACGAAATTGGAAACAGAGGGAGGTTGTATACCCTATCTTCACAATTATAATTTTAACATTTTTAGTTACATTTTTCGAAGAAAGTACTGTTAAAATTGCAATAAGCTTTTACACATATATATGCATACTAAATGTATTTACTGGCTTTTGAATATCTAAAATAATGAAAAGTGGAATTAATACAATTTATTTTGAAAAGGGCAATTTATTTTTTGCCATTTTTGCAAATAATATCTGTAATATCTCTTCACCTTTTCTACTTAAAACCACATACTAAAGTCAATACCTTCCTAGTAGATATTATTACAACTGGTAAACATTTTACGGTTCTGGGTTAAATAGGTTGTGAGAAAAATGTACCTAACTGGTGAAAATTTAAGTTTGTGGGAAAATTGATTTTAAGTTGGCCAGTACCTTAGTGCATGTCAGGTCCATATTCTGGGTCATTCGCGTCTTCAACTCCTTCTCTCTCCGTTTTCCTGGTCTTGTTATCCATTCTGACAGTGGATTTTGGAGAGCATAGCATGCAGATCAGCTTGTTTACAACGCTTTTCATCGATTTCATTAACAATTTTCAACGTGTTTATTCCAGGTTCGATGGCTAGTTCACGCAATACCTTAACACGACTAGCAGAACCCTCATTAAAAGTCATCACTGCATCACACACTCCAACACACAAAGCTGTGTACCCAACAAACACAGTTTTAGGGACCTGTTCCATATAACATTATTACAAGATTCATTAGGGTTCTGGGTTCTTCCATGTAGGCACTTTCGGAGAAGGTCTGGGTCAGCTTAACTCCTAATCACAGGTCTGATTGTTTCTACGACAGCATAATTATGGTAATGCATGTTTGTGTGTGTATTCTTCTCCTGTAACTTGAGACCTATTGTACGTACACCATGATAATTCTTCTTTGGGACATAAAGTATCCTATGCTGTGGGTTACTGTCCGTTGAAGTCTTGTGTAAATATATTGCCCAAACTGCTTCCTGCAAATTTTTAAGATTATCTGTGTTATTTCTGATAGCCTGCCCATAATAAGTCTGAATATTTTATATTTCCTCTTCTGTCAGTCTACCTTGTCCTGATAATGATTTACCTGCGAAGACGAGATCCCATCCTCTTTTGGACATGTCCTATACATTCAAGTTTCTCAATAATTACATCCCCATATGGTTTGCTTTCTAACACCTTCTTGAAACCTTTAATGTCTCCATCACCCAAGTACTGTATGTATCTGGCTCCATAATTTGCTACGGAGCGGTTATATATTGCCAGAGCACCCACAGGTTCCATTCCACCACTTAAACCAGTAAACTTTATTTTGCAGTGACCACTAGCCATATGTTCCTCCAATTTCACCTTGTCATTCCTCAAATTTTCACAATTTTGACAATATTTAGTGAGAACTTCTATATCTATAACCTTTCCAATATCCACACTCGTTGCAGAAACTACACCATTCAAATTTATTTGTCCACGCTTCTGCCTGGAACCATCCAAGGCTACGGTCATATTAGCACAGTCTTCATTTACAAGGACTGCTTCTCTCACAGCCTCTTTCATTGAGTTTTCTGCACACTTTTTTGTAGCACTATTCAAATTACGATTAAATTTTTCAAATTTGGAGGTTGGCTTAGGAAAGTTCATCAAGGCACTGAAAGTTTTACCTGCTTCATGTCCTTTGCCGATTTGAACGCATACCATACACAAACCTAACATTGTTTTCATACCCATGAGGTGTCATTTCACTGGACCAAAATGAATGCTCAACTCCACACTTACTGAATTTCAGAACCAATTTAACAGCTAAACCTTGCTTGGAGTCCTCAGAGCACCCTATAATGTTTTCATCATTGCAGTGTTTACATTTCACAAAGTCAGGAGCACTTGACAACATGCCTAAATTATTTATGATGTTTGTACTATTTACACTATTATTTTCACTATCCAAGGCAGCATTCAACACATTACAACCTGGAAATAATTTCTTTGGTAGAGAACTTGAAATGGGTCAGCCAGAATCTACATTATTAGAGGATGCATGCGATTCGTCTAACCTATAACCTATATCGGTATGATCTATTTTTACACTAGAATTAAGTGAACTATCACCACTGTTCACTTGCTCTGTATTTACATTATTTAAAAGATTTACATGTCCTCTACCAGGACCACCTGAACGCTTTTTGAAAATACGATCTTGCCTAGGCATACTGAAAATTCAGGCGCATTTATCGTTGCACTGCCAAGTTCAAACTAATGAAAACAAACAAATAAATGTTTGAAATATATCACACACAGCATAGCCAAACCCTGAAACAGGCGTGAAAGAAATTTCTCATTGAAGGAAGTTAAAACTTGAACTTTTCAACAAATAAACAGCACAGCTGATGGAAGGGGCGTGGCAACACAAGTCACGCTGGATTTAAACGGCAATTACATAGCTTAACTGAAGGTTTCTGGGCAAAATATCACCGGATTCATGTAAAGCAGGTATAGTAGTACTAAAATCAGAAAAAAATAAAAATCGGTATTTTGACCTCCCCTGAAGCTTGGATGGAATAAATTAATTTAACTACAGATTTTGCAGATAATATGTGAAGAAGTCTTCAGAAACTTTAGAGTGGACTCAAATTGATACTTTTACAGATGGGAGTTTAGGCTGAGCGTGTCAATCTGGCACCAACATATCTTACTGTCAGCCACTTGGGGACTATTTCCTACGCGAGAAACCCCCGAGGCGACTTAAAGCTTCTCTGAGACAAAAGAAAATTGGCAGAGTGGGAGTGACTCCTCCCACATGATATGCATACAATTAGAACAGCATGACTTATCAAGAAGTAAAAGGTCATGCCGGATTCAGAAAATTCAGGAGTTAATTAACATAATTAAAAATCCTGTAGTAAGTGGAAATGAAGAGCCAGACGCGGATGCATCCCGAGGTAAATCTTAGCGTGGGGTCCGCATAGAATTCGAAACCGTAGCTTGGAAAGTCCTGAACAGCCGCGTCAGTAAATTAAGGATTGCGCGAAGCAAATATTAATTAAACAGTTGATGCGATTGAGTGCCACATAGTATTTTTTGGAAATCTCAGGAAGTTTTAGGCCAGATACCGAAGAAATCAAAGTCGTAAGTTGACGGAATGAAAAGTTAAGCTCCCGGATGAGGGAAGCAAGGACTATTTCCCGACGAAACATTTAAATAGGCTTCCCACAGCAACCAAGGTTACAAGTTCTCTTGACCAGAATGGGGTGAGTTCACGTCACTCTGAGCTCCGATGGACGCTATTAAATTGCAACTGAAACAAAGTATTAAGCAAAGTCGTTAAGTGAATGTACTCAACTACCAAGTTAAATCGAAGCATTATGCAGCATAACATCGCAGTAAGTCGTCCCTATAATTGAACAGGACTTGAGAAACATAAACGGGCACGACGTGGTATGATGAGAGTATGATGAGAGTTCTAACGCACAGTCTGTTCCAAAAGTTAGTACACTCTTTTTGCTTATTGATATATCGCGAACCCATGGTCAGATTTTGACAAATGAGGTGTCGTAGGACTCGAGCTGACGTACCCTTTGCTATGGACCACTCGTTATATTTAAAAAATAAAGAGGAAAATTTTTGTTTTCGAAAGTAGGCGATAGTTTGAAGACCAAACATGGTAGAACGTTATGCAATAGTTCAAACAAAAGGTCTCTATGTCCTTTATTTTCTGTAATACAACTTTTTTTATTTTTTATGTGTTTTGAAAAAAGTCCAATTTTGAAATTCCTATATATTGCAAACTAACAAGTATACAAATAAGTTTGTTTAACATGAATGAAAGGTTCCTACCCCCCTCCACCCCCATAATAAATTTCAAGACACTAGAATAACAATGCAAAAAAGGTAGTAGTGTCAATTGGACAGTTCTACTTACTCTCCTACTTTCATATAAACTTTGCCGATATCTCCCGAACGCATGATAGGATTTTAACGAACGAGGTGTTGTTGGCGTTGGGGTGACGTCCTCTATGCTAAGAATGTGAGTTGGTTTTTTTTTTAAAATTATTGTTTATGACATTGGCGCTATTTGGGAAACGGTGAATTTTAGAAAAACGTTTGTTTAACGTTAATGAAAGGTCCCTATGCCTTCTAGGCAGACAGCAAGTTTCATGTGTGTAGGATAAAAAATGATAGCCTACTTGCTCGCGAACATTGGCGATAATTCACGAACGCATGATCGGATTTTAACGAACGAAGTGTTCTTGGCGTTGTGGTACCGTCCTCTTAGCTAAGAATGGGTGTTGGTATGTTTAAAATTATTTTTTGAAAATTGTTGGTTTTGAAATCGGCGCAATTTTGGAAAGGGTGAATTTTAGAAAAAACTTTGTTTGATGTCAGTGAAAGGCCCCTATGCCCTCTAAGCTGACAGGAAGTTTCAAGTGTGTAGGATAAAAAAAATGGTAGTAGTGCTAACTTAGCGGTTCTACCAATAATCGATTGTGTGCTTGAATACGTATGGCTATGTTGGAAGTAGGTTAGGAGGTGGGGGAGGACTACGGTCGAGATAGGTGTCGTTTAGATGGTATTTTTACGCTCTATTTAATGGCGAGGTTATTTTTAAATGGGTGGAATTTGGAAACGCAATTAGAGGTAAACATTCGTTTTTGACATTTTGATGATATTTCGGAAACAAATGAAGCTAGAACGATGTGCTTGGATTCATTTTTCTCGTCGCGTTGCCCTCTTGACGATGATGTCTGTGTTGAGTAGGAGGAAACCCCATTTTAGGGTAAAACCATGATTTTAAACTTTTTGTAATATTCGGCGAATGCATGGTCGGATTTTAACAAATGAGGTGCCCAAAGACTCGGGGTAACGCCCTGTTTCCAATGTGATCATTATTATTTTCAAAATAATTTTTACAAAGGGCCTAACGCCAAAAAATTAATTTTATTTTTGTTTAAATAATTGAAAATTTTTAAATAAAGAGTGTTGGCAGACAGAGAGCCGGTAGCTCTTGGCATGTGTTACAACGAGCCTATCACGAGCCATGGTAAATACAGGAAATTACTATTTCGAGGGGGCGACAGAGCGAGGGGTCGCTTTCTGATATTTTCCTATGACGAAAGAATGAAGACGAATATTTCAAAAATCCCTCATGGCGATCTTAAAAAAATTTTAGTAATTGCTGATCAGTAACATGACAAATGATGATAATTGTTGACAAAGGGGCCCTAACGATGAAACAACAAAAATATTATTTTAAATAATTTTAAATTGTAAATGTAAGGTGGTGGTAGACAGACGGTACTGCTGGGCGTGTGTTTGAACAAGCCTGTTGCTGACCATAGTGGCAGTGCCGAGAAGAAATGGAACGCTATTTGGGCGGGACGGCGATGGCGGCTTATGACGGTTTGTTTTCTGATATTTCCTATGTCAATTGTTGGCTAATATTCCAAAACGAGTGAAGCGCGCTAAGGTATTTTACCCCTGAAGTGGATCTCTAACATGCTAGTAAACGGTAAGAAGCGAGACCGTTGTTTGGCACAGCAAATGGTTGTAGAATATGAAAACCTATAACATTCGGTCGACCAAGGCATGTGCCAAAACGGTAAGGTGTTATAAACTAAATAATTAACTGGGTGAATATAAGTGGTTAACATGGTCATGATTGAGGATGGCCGCTTGCAAATAATTATTATTACAGTAAAAATGTTTAATAATAATAATAATAATAATAATAATAAGACACACATGTTTTCAATGCTAACACACACACTCAGTCCTGCTCGCTGGAGATTGAATAATGTGTACCTAGCCAGAGGCCTTGTCAGAGCTGTTGCTGCTGATAAGACAGGAATGTCTGTGTAGGCAGGAAGTGTAGTATTAGGTTATTTGCCTGGTGGCGGCTAGCAGGTCTTGCGTTTAAGCAGAGCCGCCATTTTGGTTCCTAGACTGTGGTACTACAAGTGCATAAGAAGCGGCCATTTTGGTTCCTTATTAAAAACATGAAACTAGTATCAGGTACACGAATCTTATGAAGCTTAAGTAGTGTGGGGAGGCGTGGGAACACGTGCGAGACAGACAACAGTTCAAGGTCAAAACGCTGTGAAAATGCAACTCTCTCTGTTGCTAAGCAGACTGATAAGGATTGCGTTAGTGATGCACTTGCCATTTTAGCAAAAGGACGTATAGAGTAGAGCTGTGGAATAAAATCCTTTTATTTTTGGTAAGTACCAATTAATGATTATTTTAATAATGTAATGCTAATGAACCTTAAATTTGTAGTTATTGATCAGGTAATTAATGATTTTTTGTTTATTTGTTTGCAGATAGCCGGTATACATCGCATGTCTGAGAGAGAAGAAACCATTTCACTTTTCAGCCCACCAGAAGGAAACAGTAAGAAGTCTGTACAAGTGAAGGCGAGATTTTTTTTAAACGAACTTGTTTCATTTTTCGATTGATATTTTTATTTTATTTTATGAAATGCATGTATTAACCTGAATTTAGGTATTTATGACGGTTTATTTTATTTATTTTTAGAAACTTGGAAAGAAAAGCTTTACCGCTGTAGCAGTCGCTAAAAACCAGAGACGCACTAGAGTGCAAACATTGTTCCCAAGCAGTGAACTATTGAAAACTCAGGTAAGCCTAATATAAAATGCTATTCCATTTAACCACCACTCTAAACCCCTAGACATAAAAAAATCATTAACTGTACTTGACTGGGACAATGATTGCTCTCTTGATTAATTCCTATGTATTGGCAACCGGTACAAGACCATATTGGTTGTTGACCGGGAAACGTGCAAGACCATATTGGATATTTTTTAAACGAAAATTTAAAATATAATTTATGGGTGGTTCCCTAGGGACTCAACGAATATTCACAGGTTTGAACAAGATAATCTGGACAAAATGACAGGACATTCATTTTTTGTTTATCTATTGGTTAAAGGGGGACGAAAATGACTGCAGGATTATAAAAAAAATAAGTAGATGGGTTACTGTTAGTGCCGACATACAGTTTATTTTTAATTATTTTATGGTGTTTTTCATTTAATGTCAATTAACGTTAAAGTTTTATTTACAAGATAGTATTGATTGATTAATTGATTGATTGATTGATTAAGTGATGGGTTATTTTGTTTGTTTTTTAGGCTTGGTCATGCACCATTAACGTAGTGACCAGACAGTGAGCAAGCATACATTATGCTTTAAAAGTAATCTGTGCTCTTGTGCAACGTAAATAACTTACAATAAGAAACAAGAAGTTCCGTGAAGAACTATACAGCCTACTTTTCATGCCAATGATTATTCTACAGAATATGAACCTGTCTAGAATAATGACGAAATTAAGTTGGTAATATCGAAATATCTAATTATCTCAAAATATACGTGGTATAATGTAGCCCAATAGAGCACTACAGATGGCAGCCCTGGTGACTGAATATAATCTTAGTTTCATTTCTTAAGGTACAGAATACAAAATTTGGTTGAAGTCCAATGGACGTTACATGCAGTTAGACGCTGGATTTATCAGCACGCGTAAAAGCATGTTGCCAATAATGTCATGCGTGTGCTGGTCAGAAATAATCTGAAATATTATGATATCTTGTTGTGCCAATTTTGGATGAAATCCATTTGTTAGTATAGAAGTTACATGTATTTTAAAATTGGACATATCAGCAGGCATAGAATCATGTTGGCAGCACTGCCTTGTATTAATTACTCCAAATTAATCTAGAATGTCAGGTGCTATACGTGTGCAAAGTATAGAGCTGTGGGCTTGCATACTTTCTGATATATTGATATTAGGGTAAAAAATATAGACAGCATTTATTAACAGTTGGCAGCCCTGATTGCTCTTAACAATACTTATAGTCATATCTGTTATGGTACACATAGCACATACGAAATTTGGTTGAAATGCAACTGATAGTACAGAAGTTACATGTATTTAAATATTGGTACTATCTGCAGGCTTATAATCATATTGGTAGAACTGACGTATATAAGTTACTCCAAATTAATCTAAAATGTAAGAATATACGTGTGCATAGTTTAAAGCTGTTGGCTTGCATACTTTCTGATATATTGGTATTTGGATAAAATAAATAAATAGAGAGAGCAGTTATTAACAGTTGGCAGCCCTGGTGGCTCTTAAGAATACTCGCAGTCATATCTGTTTATGTACAGATATTACATACAAAATTTGGTTGAAATCAAATTGATAGTGTAGAAGTTATATGCATCTAAACATTGGACCTATCAGAAGGCTTAACATTTTTTGGCGACACTGTCATGGTTGGACTCCTGGAAATTAAACTGAAATAGTCTTATCTACAAGTGTGCCAATATTGAATAGCTCCCATGCATACCTTGCAAGATATCCAACATGGAGCTCAAATTTCTAGTGCGTTTTTTCAGCAGTTGGTAGCACTGACATCATTTTCAAATATGGACGAGAGATGTTCCGGTGCACATCTTTACTCATACTAAATATGGTTTTGATTACTGCAGCCGTTTAGGAGTTGATAGGGGGGGACACACACACAGCCAGACAGACAGACAGACATACATTTTCCCGGATCGATCTCATAAGTCTACTTTTTCCTCATTTTTGCAAAATGTGAAAAGTAGGCTAAAAATTGTATTATAACACATGGCGTTAGTACCAAATACAACAAGTGAGCAAGTCGGTTTACCCCGTGGGTTAAATTTAAAATCAGAAAACGATCGTTGGTTAACATTTGAATCATAACCTGTAGGCTTTTTGTCGGCACATAAACTTGCTAGAGCGGGGTTTTATTACTTGAACCGAGAAGATGTTGTACGGTGTGTGTTTTTTTGTGCTGAACATTCACACTGGGAAAAAGGGAATGATCCCTTTAGAGACCATTTGCGATGGTCTCCTCATTGTCCTTACATGCATGGAAAACAAGTGGGTATCATACCAGTGTATCCGTTTTACCGAACCACAAGGCCATTCACTACTACTTACGTTGCTGAATCACAAATAAACAAGAAGTTCCGTGAAGAACTATACAGCCTACTTTTCATGCCAATGATTATTCTACAGTATATGAACCTATCTAGAATAATGACGAAATTAAGTTGGTAATATCGAAATATCTAATTAGTTCAAAATATACCTGGTATAATGTAGCCTAATAGAGCACTACAGTTGGCAGCCCTGGTGACTGAATATATTCTTAGTTCCACCTCTTAAAGTACAGAATAGAAAATTTGGTTGAAGTCCAATGGACGTTACATGCAGTTAGACACTGGATCTATCAGCACGCGTAAAAGCATGTTGCCAACAATACCATGCGTGTGCTGGTCAGAAATAATCTGAATTATTATGATATCTTGTAGTGCCAATTTTGGATGAAATCCATTTTTTAGTATAGAAGTTACATGTATTTTAAAATTGGACATATCATCAGTCATAGAATCATGTTGGCAGCACTGCCTTGTATTAATTACTCCAAATTAATCTAGAATGTCAGGTGCTATACGTGTACAAAGTATAGAGCTGTTGGCTTGCATACTTTCTGATATATTGATATTAGGGTAAAAAGAATATAGACAGCATTTATTAACAGTTGGCAGCCCTGATTGCTCTTAACAATACTTATAGTCATATCTGTTATGGTACACATAGCACATACGAAATTTGGTTGAAATCCAACTGATAGTATAGAAGTTACATGTATTTAAAAATTGGTACTATCAGCAGGCTTATAACCATGTTGGTAGAACTGACGTATATAAGATACTCCAAATTTATCTAAAATGTCAGAATATACGTGTGCATAGTTTAAAGCTGTTGGCTTGCATACTTTCTGATATATTCGTATTTGGATAAAAAGAAAATAGAGAGGGCAATTATTAACAGTTGGCAGCCCTGGTGGCTCTTAAGAATACGCTCAGTCATATCTGTTTATGTACAGATATTACATACAAAATTTGGTTGAAATCCAATTGATAGAGTAGAAGTTATATGCATTTAAACATTGGACTTATCAGAAGGCTTAAAATTATTTTGGCAACACTGTCATGGTTGGCCTCCTGGAAATTAAACTGAAATAGTATTATCTACATGTGTGACAATTTTGGAATAGCTCCCAAACATACCTTGCAAGATATCCAACATGGAGCTCAAATTTCTAGTGCGTTTTTTCAGCAGTTGATAGCACTGACATCATTTTCACATATGGACGTGAGCTATTCCGGTGCACATCTTTACTCATACTAAATTTGGTTTTGATTGCTGCAGCCGTTTAGGATTTGATAGGGGCGGACACACACACAGCCAGCCAGCCAGACAGACAGACAGACAGACAGACACACATTTTCCCGGATCAATCTCATAAGTCTACTTTTTCCTCATTTTTGCAAAATGTGAAAAGTAGGCTAATAATAATAATGATGTACTACGTTGCTGAATCACAAATAAATAATAATAATGATGTATTACCAGCCAACGGTAGTGTCGATATATGTGGTCCATATGCCATAAACAGTGTTGAATTGGCATGTGCTTTTGAAAAATTGGGAGTTTGCAAGACTAAAGCACTAGCACACCCAGAGTACAGCTCTTTTAAAAACGTTTAGAATCTTATATAAATGTTTGGGCATTAATATTAAAACACCTTACAAAAGAGCTAAGTGAAACTGGATTTTTTTATACTGGTCAAGAGGATAAAACAATATGTTTTCATTGTGGATTTCCTTTAAAATATTGGCAAATGACTGATGACCCTTTTGTGGAACACGTTCGTTGGTTACCAAAGTGTAGATACATGGTGTTGCTTAAAGGTCAGGAATTTGTGAACACTATTTGTGAACAAAACGTGATTGCAGAACAACAGATAAAAGTGCCTTGAGAATTAGAAAACGCGGTACAAATATATGAGAGTGGAAAAAAAAAGATGTGTCTGACCAACAAATACAAAAGTGTGACCAACAATTATGTACAATTTGTTATCAAGAAGAACTAGGGGTTGTATTTTTGCCTTGTGGACACTTGATAGCCTGTGTGAAGTGTGCATTAGCACTTAACACTTGTGCTATATGCCGAAAAGTAGTGTCTGCTACATTTAGGGCATTTCTTGCATAAATAGTATAATTTATTAGCAATGCATTGTGCAAAATACCTATATGCACAATATTTTATCAAGCTGTTGTAGAGTATAATAGATATGCTTTTCATTTGTTTATAGACCACTACAATGAATATTTTGAATGCTGTGGGGCAAGCATGTGGCTTAGAAACAAAGAAGCTCAGCGGATTGCCAACGCATATTCCATTCCGCAATATCAAGATTCGGAAATTGAAAACTGCATATGGTGATCGTGTACTTTGTGTATGTGAAAACGTTCAGACATTTCTGCCTACACGGTTTAATGATATGTCAGAGAGTGTTTTTGATGAAGTGAATAATGCTATAGAACCTGTACACTTAATTTATGAAGGTTTTAAAAACAATAGGAGTATGGTCCGTTTTAATTAATAAAGAAAACAAATGTTAAATAATAATGGAAAATATAAGTGATGACAATAGACTATAAGAAAAAATGTGTATAGAATAATAATGTTTTAGTTTTTACTATTGTCTTTAAAAATATTATCATGAAACCAAAAAAAAATGTATATAAAGTTTGTAAATAAATGTAAATGATGGAACAATGTTGTTTTATTTTATACAAAGTTAGAATATTTAACATTGCAGAGTATACATTATTATGACAATAGATGCAAACTGAATACAACTCTTTCTCTCTTTACGATAGTTTGTTATAGTTTTTAAACACAAGGCTTGTTGTAGATCTTTTTATAGCAATGTCCATTCACTGTTGTTTTCGAAAAACTGGGGAAGCCGCAATGGTTTTATAGGCATAAGAACAATATTGTTATTACTATTTAGTCATTTTGATCCTCTTGCAATACTACCTTTTGCATATCAAGAGCAGGTGACCTAGCTGCTCCACTCCTTAAAACAACAACAACAACACTACCTCTTGCATAGTTTGTGATGTTGATGGCTCTTGAGACGTGGAAGATGGATTGGACATAACTTTTAAAACAGGGGTTAAACGTTGCTCAATAAGCAATCCACTATTTTGAGTAGCAATATGGTTTTCTTGATTTTTGTCGACAGGAACTGTGATTCATGCAGTGCACCACATTGATGATCACTGACACTTAAAACTTTACTTTTTAGGTCACCACGACAATGTTTGGAACGTTGATTTGAACCACACCAAATATCAGTTCCACTTTTATTGGTGCGTTTTACAATATACGAATATCTTTTATAGTCTGCATAAGGCTTACCATACCTAGTCACTGATACTTCCATGTCAACTGCCAAGCATAGACTAAGCTCTAGTAAAGTCAACTTGGTAATAAGAATAATAGTTTAATGTGAGAGCAAATATGGATCCAAAGAGTTGAGGTAAAAGTGTAACGTGTTTTTCGAGGGGTTTTTATGCAACTGGCATAAGTCAGTAGGAAGCCTTTCTATATTTATTTACGCGGCAAATTGTTCAGCCACGAGAATCTTTCATGTTAATTTATTATTATTATTATTAATTTACTATAATTATTATTAAGGTATTTTTCGGAGCATTTTATAAAATTATAAGCATGCAGATAGGTTTTCTATGTCTTAGAAAACACTATCAAGCAAATTATTACGAACGACAATATCATAGAAAATTATGTGATTACGGAATTTTATGGAGTTTCGTCAGTTAGGGTATATTGAGAGACATGACTCACTGGGAATTCAGATACAGGCTTATGCTTGTCAAGTAGTATGACGCAAGGCTGGGTCGCATCGTCAAGAAAAGGCGGATGTATGGAACGGCAAACGACTTCACCCTCCCGCCGAGTGTAATGAGCCAGAAGAGGGGAGTAGCGCGTGAGGGGTCAGCCAATCAGTGGAGGGCGAGCGTGAAGAAGTCGGCTGAAGAGTGGGGATGCGGCGGGTGCATATATGGTTGGCACGCCGTGGAAACGAGGTCTATCGTTATAAAATTTAACCAGTATGGTTGCACGAGTGAGTGGCTCCGATGTTCAGTGGAGTTAGCGACTATCTTTGTGAAACTTAACCGTTGTGGTTGTACGTGTTGGTTCCGATGTTCGGACCATAAATCTTCATATCTACAAATATATCATCAACAACGAAGAAGATGACGACGTCCAGGAGGCTATGGGAAGCTCACTTTAACATCCAGTACGAGGGAAATGCTACGGCAATTTCCAGTGGTAAGCGCGAATGACACATAACTACGCAATCTCTCGTCTTTCTTTGTTTCATATTCAGTAATTCAGTAAATTCATAGCTTGGGATTAAGAGTAAAATCAGTAATTTATCCGACTCCGTTTTCACGTAATTTTCTAGCGGTAATATTTAAATCGCAACGCTCCAATTTAAATTCAAACTTATTATTATTATTATTATTATTATTATTATTAATTTTGCTATACTTGTTTGTTATACAATAAATTCATTTCTTTTAACCATGCAATCTTTGTTTTCAGTAGGTAGCATTAGATATAGACCAATTCCTTCTCCTGATACAATTGTTTGTTGGGTTAATGATCCAATCATACCACGATCTGAGAGTAAATATTCTTGAAGGTGTTCTACCAGAGCTAGGTGTTGTTAAATACAAATTTATATTTCAACATAGCGTTGAGGTCTTGGCGCCCATTAAAACAATATATCTTAGTAGAAAACGGAATATTTGTCACGCAACAGTGAGGGCTATAGAAGCCATTTCATTTTCTCCCTTGATTTCCCCTGAAACGAAGGGAGTGGTGGATGCTGTTGAGCACTAAATTGTCTCGATGCAACAAGGCCATTTTGGCAGCGCTGATGGGTTCCCATTTATCTCCAAGAGATGGGGGAGCGCTTGTATAGGGCTTGTTAGCTTAAGGCGTACACGAGATAAAAGATGGGCCATCAGAAGGCGAGACAGTCCTCCATGAAGCTCATACATATCAGCACACGTGATTTCTGCTTACGACCTAGCTATGTTAGATCAGGGTTGGATATAATTAAGGTAGTTTGTGTACAAGGTACTAGACCTCATGAGATGTTGTATATAAGTAACAGATAAAAAGTTGTGGCAACTAGGTCAAGTTCGATAGGTGGACTGGTCTGGGTTGTGAACTACAGGCTGAGCGAGGAATATGAGAAATTGTGATCTAGAGTAAGGTGGGTTTTTGTGTACATGTACTTAGTAAGATAGGGCACATACGGCACAGGAATATTTAAGTGTTATAAGTAATGGGTACTTACTGTTTTTTTTCAGTCATGTCTTCCCTTTTAATTAAACATTTTACAGAGAAGGTGGGAAGTAGATCACTTTGCTCTACCGCGAGTGTGTGATCGTGTGTGATCGTGTGAGATCGTGTACCATGATATTGGTATCCGGTAGGTGTGGAGCACCTAATATTTCTACAAGAGTTCCGCAGTGGTTTTCTACTGAACACCATAAATGCGTGTGTAGTGAATTGTGGATATAGAGGGAACACACTTATGTATGTAATTTTTTTCCCACATAGAATGATGAGAGAGAGAGCTGTAGAATGAATATTCGTGAGAATGACAAACATTTTGAAGTGGACAAAATAAGAACACGTCATAACAAGGCAAACATTAGCGCAAAGCGCATGATTGAGGGTTTATATGTGTTTATATGTGTAAAGGGTCATTTCACTTGTATAAGTTGTATTTTGGAGGGTTTTTCTAACGTGTCTGGAATCATCAAGTGCTGTACCATATGCATGGTAAAGCACATGATTATTCGAGGCGAATGTAACATGTTTTTCTAGGGGGTTTTATACCACTAACACAAGTTAGTTGGACTATATCATATTTGTTAAACGCGGCAATAATCCGCCCAAGTTAAATTATTTCAGTTTATTCAATTTCATATTTCATATTATTATTATTATTATTAATATTTATAACGTCATTTTTGGAGCTTTTAAATTTGGAAGATTACAGATAGGATTTCTACTACTGACAGTAGTGGCTATGCTGGCTAAAGCGCAGCATTAGGTCATGGGGCCAAGCTCTCTGCTGACTCGGTAGACGCGTGGGTTCGAGCCCCACCATCGGCCGTCCTTGAAATGGTTTTCCGTGGTTTCCCATTTTCAACACCAGGCAAATGCTGGGACGATGCCTTCTGACAGGCCACGGCCGCTTCCTTCCACATCCTTGCCCAGTTTCATTCACCATCATTCATTGCATCTCTCATTAACTCCTCTCATGAGGTTGGCGTCAGGAAGGGCATCCGGCCGTAAAAACCATCGCCACAAAGACTTTCATCGCATCTCATCCCCGACCCCGTTGGAAAACGGGAATAATCAGGGGTAGACATACATTCATACAGATAGGATTTCTACTAGTAGAAATCCGTATCTATATTGGATGATTCCAATATAATATTGCACGGCAAATCATTTCATACGTAAAGTCGGGTTTTTATTCATTAGGGTTAAGAGAGAGTGGTGTGTGACTCACTGGGTATTTCAATACAAGAATAGATTGGAGTACAATAAAATTACGAAATCCGAGGGAACACTTCAAAGCAAGAAAACGTGTATGATCTACGTCTTGCCCGGATACGGAAATATAAATACGGGGAGGCAGCCTCATGGCGGGAATAGCCACGTGTGGTGACCAGCCAATCAAGGAAGAAGAAGCAACGTAGCAGGGGCATGGGGAGATATGTGACGCACGCGGATTGGTCGAAGCAGCGAGGCCGCGGTATTAAGCTAGGCCCTGGTGGGAGAAGATTGAAGGTATAGTGGACGCGTTGTGTGAGTGAAGACATTCATTAAGACATTACGCTTGGAGCAGTAAGGAGGTACCTTGTTCGTTAGTCCCGAGTGGGACAATTTTATTCACGCTGACTCCGCTGATCACATCAGATCATGAGTTCCACGCGTCTTGGAGTGTTTAGCCAGTCGACGTGTTGTGGTTCATGGAATAGACTCCACCACAAGCTGTAACGATTACATTTGATCAACGAGGAAGAATCTGACGCCGTCCACACCAATGCACAGCATCCGACGCTGCGAGACTTCAACCACGTGGAGACAATGTTTCCGTTGGTAAGCACAAGTAATCTACGACACACACTCTCTGTTTTTCAATAGGGCTATATAAATTCTTTAAGCATTAATTTGGAAATAAGTTAAATTCACGTTATTCTCCCGACCGGCGTATTAAGTAATTTTGTTCGTGGCAATGTTTAAAGTAGTGTGCTCCGTTAACAGTGTTAATTTTATTCATGTTGCCATCATATTTTCTAAGTGTATTAAATTCAATTATTACCAAGTAGATTCTTTAATTCCAGTAGGTAGCAATAGTTATAATACCTCATCCTTCTCCACAATCAAATGTTGTCTGGGTTGATGATTCAATCATTCCACGGCCTAGTCATTAAGAGTCTCTCATATGTTCTACTCACGCTAGGGGTCGATATTTAATATATAAATTTAGCTTGGAACACAGTGTATCCAGCTTGGCGCCCAACATAGATCAAACTTAGCAGTAGTATTTTCTGGCGAATAGTCCGCCCAGGTAAAACATATTACATTTGTTCGCTCAACGTGGAGCTTAAAAAATACCATTACATTTGTCGCTACCAACATGGGGCATTAAGAAACATTACAAAAGTGAAAGCAAATAAGCAAATATAAGGACCAAGAGTGGGGGGAAAAAGTGGTAGCATAATGGTAGACCCATTACACAATAATTTCAGCACGACGATGCTCTTGTTCAATTTTTTTGATTTCCCAATCGTGACCGGTATGCCCAGCCTGTTGTAAAGCATGCAGGTGCCGAAGCCGTTGAATTAGCTTACTGGGTTTGTTCCAGTATACAAATTTAACAAATGATTTTTAGGTGTCAGCAAAGGATTACCATTATCATTATCATTATCATCATCATCATGATCATCATTATCATCTTCACCAACATCACTATTACTATATAGTCCTTTTTGATCCTCTTGCAATACCACTTTATTTATAGTCTGTGTTGACTTTGATAGTGTTGAAGGTTTCTTGAACGTTGAGAACTGTCCTAACATGACTTTTTCAGGACATGATAAGCGATTTTCAACAAACACTGCACTATTTTGAGCAACAATATCTCTTTCTTGCACTTGCCTTTTTACTTTGGTTAGAGTATTTTGCCCATTTAAATGTGTATTAATTTGAGATTCACAATGATGCTCGTTTGAAGTAAGTACGTTGGAGTATTTTGTCTTAATCATTCCTGGAGACTTTTTAGATCGTTGTTTTGAGCATCGCCAAATAACAGTTCCATTTGTATTGGTTGTTTTTACAATATATGTATATCCTTTATAGTAGACACATGGCTTACCATGGCTGTGGAGTGTGTGTAAATCGCTTGTAGTCTAAAAAATTATTCTTCACAGTACCGGTACTTAAAAAAAATCATCTATTAAAAATATTAATCCACTTTATTTATTTTTACTGTTATTATTACTAAAGTGACTTTACTAAAATTGAATTCATGTGTATTAGTTAATATGGAAGTCTCAACAACCAGCCATGGTACTCCATGTGTCTACTATAAAGGATATACATATATTGTAAAAACAACCAATAAAAATGGAACCGTTATTTGGCGATGTTCAAAACAACGATCTAAAAAGTGTCCAGGAATGATTAATAGAAAAGACTCCAACGTACTTACTTCAAACGAGCATCATTGTGAATCTCAAATTAATACACATTTGAATGGGCGAAATACTCTAACCAAAGTACAAAGGCAAGTGCAAGAAAAATATATTGTTGCTCAAAAAATCACTTATCATGTCCTGAAAAGTCATGTTAGGACAGTTGTCAACGTCCAAGAAACCTTCAACACTATCAAAGTCAACACAGACTATAAATAAAGTGGTATTGCAAGAGGATCAAAAAGGACTATAAAGTAATAGTGATGATGGTGATGATGATAATGATGATCATGATGATGATGATGATAATGATAATGTTAATGGTAATGCTTTGCTTACACCTAAAAACTCGTTTGTTAAATTTGTATACTGGAACAATCCCAGTAAGCTAATTCAACGGCTTCGGCACCTTCATGCTTTACAACAATCTGGGCTTACCGGTCACGATTGGGAAATCAAAGAAATTGACAAGAGCTTCGTCGTACTAAAATTATTTTGTAATGGGTCTACCAATTTGCTACTACTTTTCCCTCCACTCTTGGTTCTTATATTTGATTATTTGCTTTCACTTTTACCTCAATTCTTTTTATCCATATTTGCTCTCACATTAAACTACCCACCAAGTCGACTTTACTAGAGCTTAGTCTATGCTTGACAGTTGACATGGAAGTATCAGTGACTAGATATGGTAAATCTTATGCATACTATAAAGGATATTCATATATTGTAAAACGAACCAATAAAAATGGACCTGTTGTTTGGCGTTGTTCAAAACAACGTTCCAAACATTGTCTTGGTGACCTAAAAAGTAAAAATAGTGAGGTTTTAAGTGTCAGTGATCATCAATGTGGTGTACTGCATGAAACACAGTTCGTGTCGACAAAAAATCAAGAAAACCATATTGCTACTCAAAATAGTGGATTGTTTATTGAGAAACGTTTAACTCCTGTTCTAAAAGTGATGTTTAAACCATCTTCCACTACTCAAGAACCATCAACATCACAAACTATTCAAGAGGAAATGTTGTTTCTGTTTTAAGGAGTGGAAAAGCTAGGTCATCTGCTCTTGATATGCAAAAGGTTGTATTGCAAGAGGATCAAAATGACTAAATAGTAATAACAATAATATTTTTATGCCTATAAAACCATTACGGCTTCCCCAGTTTTTTGAAAACAAGCGAATGGACATTGCTATAAAAAGATCTACAACAAGCCTTGTGTTTAAAAACCTTAACAGACTATCGTAAAGAGAGAAAGAGTTGTATTCAGTGTGCATCTATTGTAATAATAATGTATACTCTGCAATGTTAAATATTCTAACTTTGTATAAAATAAAACAACATTGTACCATCATTTACATTTATTTACAAATTTTATATACATGTCTTTTTGGTTTCATGATAATATTTTTAAAGACAATACTAAAAACTAAAACATTATTATTCTATACACGTTTTTTTCTTTCAGTCTATTGTCAACACTTATATTTTCCATTATTATTTCACATTTGTTCTTTTTATTAATTAAAACGGGACCATACACCTATTGTTTTTAAAACCTTCATAAATTAAGTGTACAGGTTGTATAGCATTATTCACTTCATCAAAATCACTCTCTGACATATCATTAAACCGTGTAGGCAGAAATGTCTGAAAGTTTTCACATACACAAAGTACACGATCACCATACGCTGTTTTCAATTTCCGAATCTTGATAATGCGGAATGGAATATGAGTTGGCAATTCGCTGTGCTTCTTTGTTTCTTAGCCACATGCTTGCCCCACAGCATTCAAAATAGTCATTGTAGTGGTCTATAAACAAAAGAAAAGCATATCTATTATACTCTACAACCGCTTGAAAAAATATTGTGCATATAGGTATTTTGCACAATGCATTGCTAATAAATTATACTATTTATGCAAGAAATGCCCTAAATGTAGCAGATACTACTTTTATGCATATAGCACAAGTGTTAAGTGCTAATGCACACTTCACACAGGCTATCAAGTGTCCACGAGGAAAAAGTACAACACCTAGTTCTTCTGGATAACAAATTTTACATAATTGTTGCTCACACTTTTGTATTTGTTGGTCAGACTCATCTTTTTTTCACTCTCATGTATTTATACCGCGTTTTCTAACTCCCAAGGCACTTTTATCTGTTGTTCTGCAATCACGTTTTGTTCACAAATAGTTTTCACAAATTCCTGACCTTTTAGCAACACCATGTATTTATAGTTAGGTAACCAACGAGCGTGTTCCACAAAAGGGTCATCAGACATTTGCCAATACTTTAAAGCAAATCCACAATGAAAACATTGTTTTATCCCCTCGCCCAGTATAAAAACATCCAGCTTCACTTAGCTCTTTTGTAAGGTGTTTTAATATTAATGGCCAAACATTTTTATAAGATTCTAAACGTTTTTTAACAGAGCTGTACTCTGGGTGTGCTAGTGCTTTAGTCTTGCAAACTCCCAATTTTTCAAAAGCAGATGCCAATTCAACACTGTTTATGGCATATGGACCACGTATATCGACACTACCGTTGGCTGGTAAAACATCATTATTATTATTATTTATTTATTTTTAATTCAGCAACATAAGTAGTAGCGAATGGCCATGTGGTTTGGTAAAATGGATACACTGGTATGTTACCCACTTGTTTTCCAGGCATGTAAGGACAATGAGGAGACCATCGCCAATGGTCTCTAAGGGATCATTCCCTTTTCCCCAGTGTGAAAGTTCAACAAAACAAAGCACACACCGTACAACATCTTCTCGGTTCATGTAATAAAAACCCGCTCTAGCAAGTTTATGTGCCGACAAAAAGCCTACAGGCCAAGAATAAAATGTTAAACAACAATCGTTTTCTGATTTTAAATTTAGCCCACGTGGTAAACCGACTTGCTCACTTGTTGTATTTGGTACTAACTCCATGTGTTATAATATCATTTTTCTTATTGTAAGTTATTAACGTTGAACACGAGCACAGAGTACTTTTAAAGCATAATATATGCTTGTTCACTGTCTGTTCAGTACGTTAATGGCGCATAACTAAACCTAAAAAGCAAACAAAATAACCCATCACTCAATCAATCATTTTATCAATCAATACTTGTAAATAAAAACTTTAACGTTAATTGACATTAAATGAAAAACACCATCAAAAATATTTAAAAATAAACTGTATGTCGGCACTAATAGTAACCCATCTACTAATTTTTTATAAAGCTACAGTCACTTACATCCCCCTTTAACCAATAGATAAACAAAAAATGAATGTCATGTCATTTTGTCCAGATTATCTTGTTCAAACCTGTGGATATTCGTTGAGTCCCTAGGGAACCAGGCATAAATTTAATTTTAATTTTTTGTTTTAAAAATATCCAATATGGTCTTGTACTTTTCCCGGTCAATAACCAATATGGTCTTGTCCGGTTGCCAATATATAGCCAATAATCAAGAAAGCAATTTTTGTCCCAGTAATTTACATGTAATGAATTTTGTATTTTTTTGTCTACGGGTTTTCAGTAGTGGTAAAATGGAATAGCATTTTAAGTTAAGTTTACCTGCTTGGGAACAATGGTTGCACTCTAGTGAGTCTCGGGTTTTCAGCGACTGCTACAGCGGTAAAAATTCTCTTTCCAAGTTTCTAAAAATAAATAAAATAAACCACCATAAATACCTAAATTCAGGTTAATACAATCATGCATTTCATAAAATAAAATAATAAATATCAGACAAAAATGAAACATGTTAGTTTTAAAAAACTCACCCTCACTTGTACTTGCTTCTTTCTGTTTCCTTCTAGTGGAATCTTAAGGGCAATGGTTTCTTCTCTCTCAGACATGTGAGCTATACCGGTTATCTGCAAACAAATAAATAAATCATTAATTACCTTATCAATAACTACAATTTTTAAGGTTCATTAGCAGTAAATTATTAAAATAATCATTAATTGGTACTGCCCCCGTAATTGAATTATGTAGAGACCACGGTGGCTATATTTGAAATTATAATGAAAGTTATGGTTGTCATAGTTATGATGTGGGTAGTCATGACGTAAGCACGGATGACGCAAATGTTATACCAGCAGGCTACTTGAGCTGAGATTCTCAGTGACGTCAGCATTTAGTCGAGAATGTTCCAAGATGTACGACGCAGTCGCAGGAAACGAGGAATTCTGCTGAGGAAGAAACTATGCTATTGGAGGAGAGGCATGAACCAATCAACGATAGGTTAAAGGAAGACGGAGATTGCTGAAACTATGGTATTTTTATTACTTTTGGAATGCAGAATTGTGGAAATCCATTTGCAGTAAAAGCATTGATTTGGAATTTTGGTGAAATTTATTTTCAGTTTTTGAATTTTGAAAATCCGTCATGTATTAACGAAGTTGGAACTTCTAGCGATGACGCAGTATCACGCTTTGGAAGGGATGGAAACGCCCCTCGAGAAGTTAATAAAAGGGCTTGCGCAGAAGAGAGGAGTCTCTTTTCGTTCTCCGATCATTCTGAGATCTCATTCTCAGAGCATCGAAGTATAATTGTGAAAGTTCTTTTCTTATACATTCAATATAGTGAGACGTCGAAGTGAACAGCAGTGAAAAGAATCGTCTTTATAACGCGTGGCGAGGCCACTATTTTAACGAGATCCAAGTCAAACTAGGTGAAGTTGAAACGGACCTTAGAAAGCTTCTACAAGTTTAGCTTCGAACAGTTAGCGGTCACCGATAAGCTAATTGTATTGTGCTGTGCTTCATAAAGTAATAGAGAAAAGCTGAACAATTTCGACCGATTAGTTTAAAAGATATTAGCAGTTTTATACGACTGACAAAAGTGATTATCTCGCCACAAGAGAAGCACTTTTGTATAGCCAGAATCAACGCAACGGCTGACGCTGCGAGTGGAATAGAAAGACTTCAGATTGCTTGGTTACAGAACGATACAGTATAATGGAGCAATTGAATACGGCAGTTTGTTCTTCTAACACTACAACCGAAGAGCAGATGGAGGGCTAAAGGGCTTATTGCAATTGGGACATATTTCAACGGAGTAAGATAGCGACATGGAACTTCGCTAATTGCTATTCCACACAAGTGAACATGCGGTGAATACCATCTACACCCATGTTTCGTAATTAAAGGCTGAATACCATCGAACAGCCATAGAAACAATTTCATACTCTGAATATGAATAATTTCTTCGGAAATTTCTACAAAACTTCATGGCGATTGTCTACTGGAACGTCAGGGAATTTTTCAAGAGAGGTCAGGGATATCCCGACTCACAAAGAAGATTATTGCCGGAAGGATGTCTATTCGTCTTCAAGGAGCAGAGCGATTTCCGGAGAAGGAAGCAGTTCGATTCTCTGAGGGTGCTATTTCCTATTTCGAGGATGGAGCTCAGCTTTAACGTGGTGAAATGGATCCATCAGCAGTCTTCTTTGGGGAATTTTCCTCTGGAACGTCAATCGGCAGATAAGGTAGTCGTGAACGTTTATTGTATTTGAGTGTATTAATGATGTTTGAGCAACCATTTTTCCCATATTTTTATCCTCATGTATTTTTGCCCTATTTTCTTGTTGAGATTCTTATTCTCAGTACACCTTGATGAGTTTTGCATTTTTCGACGATTTATTAAGATATTGTTATGTCATGGGCATAGTTAACGATTTTGAATCAGTTGAGACTGATATTTAGAATTTTCAGTTATTATTATTTTTGTAGTCACGATTTGACTGTAAGTTAATGATTTTTATGGCAGATTTAAATTCAGACAGCGTGTCATTTTATTAAAGTAATTCTACCCCAGTTTAATTACTTAGACCAATTTTCTGTCATCATCAAGAAGGAAGAACATTTAAATGATTTTAGAGCGTTAAAATCTCTTACGTTGTCGACGATCTTGGAAATACTAGTCGTTATTTGTATTGATTGCAACACAGACATTTATCGTCAGTTTTGAATGAACATTGCATTATAGACACTTTTGTGAAAGAGTAACTTTAATAATGAATTATTAAATGCATTAAAGTCAAGAACTTTTGTTAGGAGTTTTTCTCAATTAGAGATTTATATAACGATGTTTGCATTCCCCAGTCTAATTGGATTCTATTCGACTACTTTGCATTTTAGTCGCACTTTATTTGAAGATAGTATTTTTATACTACATTTTTTTAAGATGTTAATCTTAAATTTGATAGACCAGACAGGCGTATATAAGCGTATTCACTATTAAATTTGTTTGTGATTGGCAAGTTTTGGCTTCATTTCGGTTCATGAATGAAATCCACGAAGGTTAAATAGAAAAACAGTTTTGAAACAATTAATGATTATAAAATTTTTTAAGTGGAACTATGAATGTATAATCGCTAGTGCAGCGCGTGTTGAAAGTCGCTGAAATATAATGCCCTTGAATATGAAGGAAGTTCCCACAGGAATTAATGTTAAAGAATTATTTGTGGAAGTTTTGTAAGTTATGTGGAAGTTTAATGCCATATAGATTTATATATGATGATTTTGGGCATATTTTTAATGCAGTTTGTGCATTAACTTGTTAGCGAAGGATTTTCCACTGGAGTAAGATTGTCATAGTTCGTTGAAAATTAATCAATTGAATTACTGTTATAATTAACTCGAGTTTTGAAAGAATTTGAGATAAGATTTTGAATGAAGGTTGCCGTCACAAATCATTATTAAAACCTTTATTAAACCAGATTGTGACATTAACATGTATAACTAACCTTCATTGGTCGATTATATTAAACACGATTATGAAAATTACCAACCGAATGAACATGTGGTCAATGTATTTATTAAATTAATAATTTAAACAATTTAAATGTTAATATTGTAAATAATTGCTGTAAATATTTTTGAAAATAATGTGAAACGAGAGTGATGTTAAAGGCGTGCTTATAATATTTTTATTGTCTTTGACAAATATTATAAACAATTTCTAATTGTTATAAATAATTTTGTGATTTTGTTATAAACATTTAAGAGCTAATTAAACATTTGGATTAAACTTAACAAGTTTAAGGAATTAACATAGTGATCCAATAGGATGTGAGCAAAGTACTTGAAAGATTTGCGTAAATAATGTGAGTTGTCTTGTAGACATTTAAAAGCTTGAGAGAGAAAGCTGTATTCTTACGTAACATAGCATGTGAGAAGGGAGTCCATTCGACCACTATGCAACAGGTTGGAGGGTAGCTCGCAGCTGGGCCAACATCTGGTTATCAGTGTGAGGTCGTCCACACTCTGGCCTTGCGACTATAAATACCATTGCCATGTTTATTAAAAGGAAACCAAATGCTCTATATATGTCACACCCTGACGTCCTTTTCCAATCCAATAGTGTTATGAATATTACGTTATTTGGAGCTCTTGGGAGCTAAAATGTTTTATATCATGTTGTATGATAATTTTTGCAAGTCCTACTGGAGGACGTAGTCAGATTGACTTGGGCTACTGATAGCCACGTTGATTTTGTTGTGTTAGTAAAATCATACCCTTTATTAGAAATAAAGCTTTTGTACAGTTCAAAGTTCTCGTCTTCGTCTTGGTTCATTTTTAAATGTCATGGTGGAGGTTATTGTGTGAACAGACTTTTAGTGATCCTGTTGTCAACTCAAACCCCGAGATAATTAAGAGGTAAGTAACGGTAAGTATGAACCCCCGTCCATTTTGGTATGTTCCACAATGATTTCCTGTGAACTTCTGTGCTCTTATCTCGATAGTATCTGTCAGTGCCATTTTCATTGATGTAACTGTGCCGGTGCGATTGATAATTGGCAATCCGATTGAGGGGGCGGATATCTGACAGCCTACTATCCAGGTAAACGGGGACAGTACTTACCTAAAATAAAAGGTTTTTATTCCACAGCTCTACTGTATACGTCCTTTTGCTAAAATGGCAAGTGCATCACTAACGCAATCCTTATCAGTCTGCTTAGCAACAGAGAGAGTTGCTTTTTCTCAGCGTTTTGACCTTAAACTGTTGTCTGTCTCGCGCGTGTTCCCATCCCTCCTCACATTTCTTAAGATTCATAAGATTCGTGTACCTTATCCTAGTTTCATGTTTTAATAAGGAACCAAAATGGCCGCTTCTTATACACTTGTAGTACCACAGTCTAGGAACCAAAATGGCGGCTCTGCTTAAACGCAAGACCTGCTAGCCGCCACCAGGCAAATAATCTAATAATACACTTCCTGCCTACACAGACATTCCTGTCTTATCAGCAGCAACAGCTCTGACAAGGCCTCTGGCTAGGTATACAGTATTCAGTCTCCAGCGAGCAGGACTGTGTGTGTGTATGTTAGCATTGGAAACATGTGTGTCTTATTATATTATTCTTAAACATTTTTACTCTAATAATTATTATTAGCAAGCGGCCATCCTCAATACATGACCATGTTAACCACATACTTTCACCCAGTTCAATATTTAGTTTATAACATCTCAGGGGCAATGACCTTACCGTTTTGGCACATGACTTGGTCGACCGAATGTTATAGGTTTTCATATTCTACAACCATTTGCTGTGCCAAACAGCGGTCTTGCTTATTACCGTTTACTAGCATGTTAAAGACCCCCTTCAGGGGTAAAAAAAATCGTAGCACGCTTCACACGTTTTGGAATATTAGCCTCCATTTGTCATAGGAAATATCATAAAACCAACCGTCATAAGCCTAAATAGTGATCAATTTCTTCTCGGCACTGCCACTATGGTCAGCAACAGGCTTGTTCAAACACACGCCCAGCGGTACCGTCTGTCTACCACCATTTTACATTTACAATTTAAAATTATTTAAAATAATAATATATTTTTGTTTCATCGTTTCGGCCCCTTTGTCAACAATTATCATCATTTGTCATGTTACTGATCCGCAATTCCTTTTTTTTTAAGATCGCCATGGGGGATTTTTGAAATATTCGTCTTCATTCATTCGTCATAAGAAAATATCAGAAAGCGACCCTTCGCTCTGTCGCCCCCTCGAAATAGCCATTTCCTGTATTCACCATGGCTCGTGATAGTTTCGTTGTAACACATGCCAAGCGCTACCGGCTCTCTGTCTACCAACACTCTTTATTTAAAAATTTTAAATTATTTAAACAAAAATTAAATTCTATTTGGCGTTAGGCCCTTTGTAAAAATTATTTTGAAAATAATAACGATCACATTGAAAACAGAGCGTTACCCCTAGTCTTTGGACACCTCATTTGTTAAAATCCGACCATGCATTCGCCACATATAACAAAAAGTTTAAAATCATGGTTTTACCCCAAAATGGGTTTTCCTCCTACTCGACACATACTTCATCGTCAAGAGGGCAACGCGACGAGAAAAATGAATCCAAACACATCGTTCTAGCTTTATTCGTTTCCGAAATATCATCAAAATATCAAAAACGCATGTTGACCTCAAATTGCGTTTCGAAATTCCACCCATTTTAAAAAATAACCTCACCATAAGATAGAGCGGAAAGAATACCATCTAAAAGACACCTCACTCGACCCTAGTCCTCCCTCGCCAGCTAACCTTTTTCCAACATAGCCATACGTATTCAAGCACACAAGCGATTATAGGTAGAGCCGCTAAGTTAGCACTACTACCATTTTTTTGTCCTACACAATTGAAACTTGCTGTCAGCTTAGAGGGCATGGAGACCTTTCATTGACGTCAAACAAACTTTTTTCTAAAATTCCCCGTTCCCAAAATAGCGCTGATTTCAAAACCAACAATTTTCAAATAAAAATAAACATACCAACACACATTCTTAGCAAAGAGAACGTCATCCCAACGCCAACAACACTTCGTTCGTTAAAATCCGATCATGCGTTCGGGAATTATCGCCAATGTTCGCGAGAAAGTAGGCTATAGTTTCTTTGTCCTACACACTTGAAACTTGCTGTCTGCCTAGTGGGCATAGGGGTCTTTCATTAACGTCAAACAACGTTTCTCTAAAATTCTCCGTTTGCACATTAGCGCCAATGTCAAAAGCAATAATTTTCAAAAAATAACTTTAAAAGTACCAACACACATTTTTAGCAAAGAGGACGTCACCCCAACGCTAACAACACCTCGTTCGTTAAAATCCGATGATGCGTTCGGGATATATCGGCAAAGTTTTATGAAGGTAGGAGAGTAAGTACTGTAGAACTGTCCATTTGACACTACTACCTTTTTGCATATTTATTCTAGTGACTTGAAATTTATTTTGGGGGTAGAGGTGGTAGGGACCTTTCATTTATGTTGAACAAACTTATTTGTAAAGTTGTTAGTTTGCAAAACATAGGAATATCAAAATTGGACTTTTTTAAGGTTTTATTACAGAAAATAAAGGACATAGAGACCTTTCGTTTGAACTATTGCACATCGTTCTACCATGTTTGGTTTTGAAATTATCGCCTACTTTCGAAAACAAAAATTTCAAAATTTCTTAATAAAATACACACATCAAAAAAAGTTTTGCATCACCTCGGTTCCAAGAGTTCCGGAACCTTTAAATACAAAGGGAATAGAGATCAACAGAAACAACATTTCAGCTCGTTTTATTGCTCATGAGACCCACACATTGCATGTTGTACCATCATACAGCTAGACTTTCAGCATTTGTGGTCCAGATTGCAGTACACACCACTACCTCTAATACCCAGTAGCACGTCCTCTTGCATTGATGCATGCCTGTATTCGTCGTGGCATACTATCCACAAGTTCATCAAGACACTGTTGGTCCAAATTGTCCCACTCCTCAACGACAATTCGGCGTAAATCTCTCAAAGTGGTTGGTGGGTCAAGACGTCCATAAACAGCCCTTTTCAACATATCCCAGGCATGTTCGATAGGGTTCATGTCTGGCGAACATGCTGGCCACTGTAGTCGAGCGATGTCGTTATCTTGAAGGAACGCATTCACAAGATGTGCACGATGAGGTCGAGAATTGTCGTCCATGAAGACAAATGCCTCTCCAATATTCTGCCGATATGGGTGCACTATGGGTCGGAGGATGTCATTCAGGTATCGTAAAGCCGTTTCGGAGCCTTCCATGACCACCAGTGGCGTACGTCGGCCCCACATAATGCCACCCCAAAACATCAGGGAACCACCACCTTGCTGCACTCGCTGGACAGTGTGTCTAAGACGTTCAGCCTGACCAGGGTGCCTCCAAACACGTCTCCGACGATTGTCTGGTTGAAGGCATATGCGACACTCATCGGTGAAGAGAACGTGATGCCAATTCTGTGGGGTCCATTCAGCATGTTGTTGGGCCCATCTGTACCGCGCTGCATGGTGTCGGGGTTGCAAAGCTGGACCTCGCCATGGACGTCGGGAGTGAAGTTGCGCATCATGCAGCCTATTGCGCACAGTTTGAGTTGAAACACGACGTCCTGTGGCTGAACGAAACGCATTATTCAACACGGTGGCATTGCTGTCAGGGTTCCTCCGAGCGGCAATCCGTAAGTAGCGGTCATCCACTACAGTAGTAGCCCTTGGGCGGCCTGAGCGAGGCCTGTCATCGACAGTTCCTGTATCTCTGTACCTCCTCCATGTCCGAACAACATCGCTTTGGTTCACTCTGAGACGCCTGGAAACTTCCCTTGTTGAGAGCCCTTCTTGACACAAAGTAACAATGCGGACGCGATCGAACTGCGGTATTGACCTTCTAGGCATGGTAGAACTACAGACAACATGAGCAGCGTACCTTCGTCCTGGTGGAATGACTGGAACTGATCGGCTGTCGTACCCCCTCCGTCTAATAGGCCCTGCTCATGCATGGTTGTTTACATCTTTGAGCAGTTTTAGTGACATCTATGAACAGTCAAAGGGACTGTATCTTTGATACAATATACACAGTCAACGTCTATATGCCGGAGATCTGGGAACCGAGGTGATGCAAAACTTTTTTTGATGTGTGTATAATGAGTGGTCCATAGCAAATTGGGCGTCAGCTCGAGTTCTACCACACCTCATTTGTCAAAATCCGACTATGGGTTCGCGAAATAACAATAAGCAAAAAGTGTGTACTAACTTTTGCAACAGACTGTGCGTTAGAACTCTCATCATCCCCCTACTCGCGGTCATACCCTAATATTTGAAAAGAGGCTAGAATATGCAGATGAGGCAGGTTAGATGCGACATCAGCAAGAACACACGGGACATACCGTCCGTGAGGAATTGAAGATATTCCCACGTGAACTTGCATAGGAATTAGGAAGAGATATTTGTATTTCAACTTGAACAAGGGATCGAGAACCAGTTTAGAGTTTTTAATTCGGGTAATCGGGGATGTAGATCGTCATCAAATGTCTGATTTTGATGTGCGGATGAGTCAAACAGGATTACAGTGATAACGATTAGTGTACAGTGATAGTGTAATATAAATGTCAAGTGTTTCTTGTAAAGTGTAAATGCCAGATATTGAGAATCGCTCTTGTGACGTGTTAACCAGTGTATGTCAGTGAGGTGTGTGCGGTGAAGTTGTAAAACCACCGTATGGGTGGGCAGACCATGCCCTTGCTATGCCCACAGAAGATCAACGTGATTTCCATGCTTCACTAAGTGTGATATTGTAGGCCAGGGGACAGGACGTGGATTTATGTACGTATTGATAGGACGGACCCGGACTTGGACAATAATAATATCATGTGACTATATTAAGGATAAATGGGACCGACCCAATCATATAAAAGTTTAGAAATAAAATACTGGCAAGTGTTGAAAAGTAAAGTAAAACATTATGACCGTCAGAGCAGATTAGGACCAGGTATATGAGGTTGTAAAGATCACTGGAAGGCATGGAACTGAGGTTCGTAGAGGAAGTTGAATCTTGAGAATATAGAGACAATTTGGGCCCATTAAATCTTATAGATGCACACTATAGAAGGTGTAATAATACACATAAGGACGTCCAATGATGGATTACGTAAAAGAGCTGATGAAATTTTGTATAATACCAGTGTTACAGTGTCAGAGAACTATGAGAGATGTTACGTTGTTACCATGAATAAATAATGAGTCGCGCCATGGAGTGTCGAGCAATGAAGTAAGGAGGTTGTAGTGTCAAAGGGCACTTCATATACGTATTAATCGCTGCCATGGGATCGGTGCATCGTCACGTTCAGAGCAAGCAGATGAATCGTCGGAGGTGTATAGTTACACTCAGTAAGAAATAGAGGCCAGTATTGTTGTAGCGAGGGATAGGTATTTCCTGCATGCAGGTATTTTTAGCTTAGCCAGTTGAATCCATGTTGGAAGATCCATTTAATGTAATTGTGTGATGATAATCAGGTGTTGTGAGTCAATAAATTAAAGATGAAAGAGCTTCCTGTGAATGCAAGTGATCATGTTAATTATTGTTGAAAAGCCGGTCAGTAAACCTAACCCCTTCTGAAGTTCGCTCGTGAAGATAATTAGGGCCTACCCCTCCCACGCAGCCATCTTGGTATTGCTGACGGAGGAATCTGAGCAATACATTTTACAGTCCAGGGAGCCCCTGTGACAAGTGTAAACACGGTCACAGACGGTACAGTTGAAGAAAGTGTACGTCGATTAACGTATTATAAGTTGTCAGGAAGGCAGCAGATCTTGAATAGAATAATCAGAATAGACGAGTCGGATTCCCAAGATTTGTGTTTAGAGAAAGTTAAAAGAACTCACATCAATGAAATAATTTATTTATTTATTTAATTTATTTGTTAAATACTATTTATGTTACATTATTGTGATATGTCTCACGAATCTGATGACAGTACAGATTATCTGTGAGACATATTAATTATTATTTACAACATATATATAGATTATATTTCAGTACAAGAGTGCATGCATTTTTTTGTAATGTTAATGATAAAATATTAATGTAAATAATTAAAGATACAAAAAATTACACTATGGTAGTTATATTAATAAATTTATGTTATGAGTTAATGTTTGGTTAAGTAATATTTTTTAATGTGACTTATAGCTAGTTGTTTGCTGTTAATGTTTGTCAGTCCAGGTGGTAGTTCATTAAGTAGTGATGGTATAATATAATTTAGTCTCTTGAAACCATAGCTATTTATACATAAAGGTTTAAAATGTTTAGTACTTGTTATGGCTCTTGTTTGTATGTTGTGAGAGACCTTATGCCTGAATCTTGGATCATGGTAGTAGATATTCAGTACAGTAATTTGAAACAACTCTTTAATATTAAAATAAGGGATATCAGTGAAATATTTAAAGAACCTGTCTTGGCTATCTTGAAGATTATTAATTAAAGTTGTGTTTTGATTTCCCCAAGCTGCTATAGCATATCTTAATTTACTTTCAATCAGAGCACTATAAATTGTTTTGTAAGTTTTCCTATCTACATAAAATCGGAGATTGTAGAAGGTGTAGAGGTTTGCTCTTAGGTTTTTTATTATGTTTACTGTGTGTGTGTTCATTTTAAAGTGTTCATCAAGGGTAATTCCTAGGTATTTTTGTGTCGAAGTACTATTTATGAAGGTGTTACATTTGCAACCTGCCAGGATGTTTTGGTGTATGCATGATAAGCTGTGGTGCGTTAGTTTGTATTTTTCTTGTGTGAAGTGATCAACTCTGATGTGCATTATTTTAGATTTGGTTGTATTTATATACAAATTATTGTCATGACACCATCTTGTGATGTTATTGAAGTCTTCTTGAAGTCTATCAAAAGCTGTTTTAGAGTCTTTATGTATGGTATATATAGTGGTGTCATCAGCATAAATAAATATTTTACTGTGTTTAATGGCTTCATTCATGTCGTTTACGAACAGGTTATATAGTGTAGGTGAAATAATGCTGCCTTGAGGGATACCTTGTGTTCCTTCTACTGCGTCACTGATAGTGTTATTGACCATAACTGCCATTTCCCTGTTTTTCAGATAGCTTTCAAATAGTTTGTAAGTCGTGCCTCTTATTCCAATATCGTGTAATTTAGCAAGTAGTTTATTGTGATTTATTGTGTCAAATGCTTTAGAAAAGTCAAGAAAAAGTACCATTATGTGATTGTTCTTATTTAAGGCATTATTTATTACATTGGCAAATTCAGCCAGGAGTAGTTCAGTACTTTTCCCCATTCCTAAAACCGTATAGGTGTCCCTTTAAATTATCATATTTATTGAGGAAATTCTTCAATCTCTTATCCAAGCATTTTTCCATTATTTTGTGGAGGATTCATAAAATGCATATTGGTCTGTAGTTGCCAAAGTCTAAGTGATCGCCATTCTTATATATAATAATAATAATAATAATAATAATAATACTTATAATAATAATAATAAGGTCAAGATGGGTCCCAGGAATCAACCTGGGAGGAGTCCTTACGGCTCTGGGCTAATGGGAGTGAAATGCGTTGTTGCATGTCAGCTGCGACTTAAACATATTGGATTCAGCAAGAGAATCCAACTCAGCCTCTTTCACTCCAACTCCAGCATGTAACCTACAAGAGGTGCCCCCTGTTAAGCCGAGCAACCCAGTGGAAGGTTGGGTAACCAATCCCAGCGGGAAGCTGGGTCGGCGAGCCGATCAGTGCTGGGGACTCCAAGGCTCACAACCTTGGCAGGACATTGGTCAGTGTGCAATATCACTGGCCCCCTATCTACAGTTTTTTCAACTGTGAAAAGCATGGAGGAAACGTCTGCTGAAGCAACTACCCCAGGTGGTAACCAATCCACCGTCGTCTTGCACGACGCATGCAGGCCTTCGGACTCTGGGGAGCCTGCAACGACATGCTTGGAGGTATTGGAGACTCCTACAAACAAGATCAGACACAAACGACGCAACTTCTTCGCAACATTCAACGTGAACTCCCTTATGAAGGTCGGTAAATTGAAACAACTGATTGACACCCTACAACATCATCAAATCCTGATCGCAGCAATTCAGGAAACAAGGTTTGTTGATGCAGAAGCTTTTGACTCCCAGGGGTATAGAATCTTCAAAGGTAAAGTCGGAAAACGTGTAGTAAAATCCATCCCCCACCTTGGCACAGGATTTGTGGTCAGTAAGAAGATTTTAGAGTCCATCACCAACTTCACGTCCCCCAACAGTCGAGTCTCGATCCTTTCGTTTCGGAGCACAAATAAAATCTACACCATGTTGAACGTCCATGCCCCAATTAATCAAGCTAACAGAATCGATCCACAAGGGACGGAAATATTCTGGGAAGAGCTTGAAGATATTCTATCCAAGATTCCCAAGGAACACATCATCGTCCTTCTTGGGGACTTCAATGCTCAGCTCGGTAAGGAAAAGAAATTCAAGAATATTATCGGAGAATACCCGGCCCACAGAAGAACAAACCGCAATGGAGAAAGGTTAGTGGAGTTGTGCAAGGCGTTCAACCTAGTGATGAAGTCAACCGCTTTCAAACGACTTCCTGCAAAACAGAAAACATGGACATCCCCAAATCCCCATCTCGGCGAATTCCAAATTGACCACGTTGCTATTTCTCGTAAATCTCGTAGAGAAATCCAGAATGTAAAAGTCTTAAGAAGCGCGAATCTTGACTCTGATCACTATCTTTCAAAGATAAAATTAAAACTTCTTCCAAGATCCACCAAGAGATTTCAGGGAAGAAAGATCAACAGGTTTGATGTGGAAAACTGAAAACACAAAGCGAATTCAATCAGAAACTTGAAACACTTGAGCCACAGAATTGGGAACAACTCAAAGAAGCAATTCTTGAAACGGCACAGGAAACCATCCCACTGACAAAGTTGAGGCGGCATCCTTGGTGGACTAATGAATGTGACGATGCCATTCACCAAAGGCGGCTTGCCTGGTTGCGATGGAACAAACAGAAGAATGAAGAAAACAGAGAGAGATTCCAGGTCGTGAGAAAGCAGGCTGATAAAACCATACGCGGGATAAAACGAGCATTCCAAAAAAATCAGTTGGCACAAATAGACCAAGATTTCAAAAAGAACAACACCCGTGATTTCTATAAAACCTTCAAGCAAAATCTCAGTAAATACACACCACCCAGTCTTCACTTTAGGAATCCCGATGGGAAAGTTGCTTACAATGACAAAGACAACTGCCATATCCTGGCGAAATACTTTGAGTCCCTTCTCAATTGTGAGGCTCCAACATCGAAATTTTCCTTTCACAGTAATGTGCTCGTCAATCCAGACTCAAGTCCACCAACTAGGGAAGAAATCAAGCAGATCATTCACTCACTTAAGAACAATAAAGCACCAGGTGAGGATTCAATAGTTGCTGAACTCTGGAAATACGCAGGTAAAAAACCAGTCGACAAGCTAACGGATATCATCCGGGAGATTTGGGAAACAGAGAAACTGCCCAGTGATTGGACATCGGCCCTAATTCATCCCCTGCACAAGAAAGGTGATAAAGCGGACGTAAACAACTATCGTGGCATATCACTCCTCTCGATAACATACAAGATTCTCGCGAAAGCGCTTCAAACGAGAGCGGAAGCACAGCTCGATCAACACCTGGGCGAATACCAAGGTGGATTTCGAAAGGGGCGCTCTTGTGTTGAGCAAATCATGAATATAAAATCAATTCTATCGTACATGAATCTGAGAAGTAAGAAATTTGTTGTGACTTTTGTTGATTTCAAGAAGGCTTACGACTCGCTGGATCGAAGTACCCTGATCCAGGTTTTAAGAGAATTTGGTTTAGATAATAAGACAAGAGCAATCATTCACCAATCCTTATTGGATACGGCTTCCAAAGTGAAATTCAGGGGAGAGATTTCTGAATCCTTCGCAATACGGACAGGGGTGAGACAGGGAGATGGGCTCTCGCCTCTTTTATTCAACTGTGTTCTTGAGAAAGTTATTCGAGAATGGCGTAAAGAATTGTGTAAGGATGGTATAGAGAATGAGGTCAGACTAGGTTGTAAGAACAAAAACCTGACAATCGACTGTTTAGCTTTCGCAGATGATGTTGCAATTTTCTCTAATTCTCTTGACACAGCCACACAACAAATCAATCAATTACAGGTGCAAGCAGCAAAGGCAGGTCTTCAGATTTCGTTTGAGAAAACGCAGTTTATAACGAACATCAAGTCGGAACCCAGAGAACTTACGGTGAATGGAGGACAAATAAAACAGGTAGAGAAATTCAAATACCTGGGTGAATGGATTGAGCCCAACATTCGTGAAAAGGAAGCCTTCGTGGCACGGATTAACAAAATGGAAATGGCTTACCATTTAACCAAAGACATTTACAAATCACGATCAATGTCCTTCAAGGCCAAACTGAGGCACTTCGTTACCGTTATTCGCCCGGAGGCGTTATATGCATCAGAATGCTTGGCGATGAATAAGAAAGGCCTGGCAGAACAACTCGAAGCCAAAGAGAGGAAGATTCTGAGAAAGATCTTGGGCCCGGTCAAGGAACGAGGAGAGTATAGAAGACGACACAACGATGAACTCTATCTACATGTGGAGAAAATAACGGACACCATTCGCAAAAGAAGACTCTCCTTTTATGGCCATTTAACACGAATGAACTCCGGAAGATTGTCCAATCGAATCTGTGCCTACTTTGTGGGAAAGAAAACCAAAGGGATCTGGTTTACAGAGGTGGAAAAAGACCTACAAGAACTGGGGATATCACATGAGGACATCTTGGAACGTGACTCTTTGAAGAAGAAACTTGGGGAGATACGGAGTTTTCAGCCAAAACCTATATTGAAAACTGGCAAGAAGTGGACCGAAGAACGAAGGGAAGCTCACCGAAGAAGAATGCGCGAATACTGGGCCAATGTGAAAGAACGAGGGAAAAGGCAGTTGAAATAACGTGGTCCATAGACGACCGAAACGATTTAAAAAAAAAATAAGGTCAAGATAGAAGTCCATACGGCTGCCGAATATAAAGCTTAAATTGGTTAACTATTGGTTGGAAACACGTCCTGATACCCTAGAAATAACCAGATTAGGTACTCATAAATGTGTGCATGAAATAAGTAATATTTTTGGAGTGAAATCAGCACCGACGCTTGATATGACAAAAATGATAAATTTAAATATGTGAGGATAGGACAAATGTTAGAGTAAACATGCCAGTAACTAATTAGGCATTTATGTGAGTTTAGTGTGTGAGGTGATTGATGGTGTGAGAGTGATGTTATGATTTGTTTGGATTTGTGGAGGGGGTAGAGTTCATGTAGTGTGCCCATTTAGCAAGAAATATGCCAATCACAGTATACCAGCGTAGCTCAATTCGGGATTTCGGGGCAGCGGTAAGTTCCCCCACTCTGTGACTCACATATTTTGGATTAATTAGAGGATACACTTGCAAAAATAACAACAAAATCAACTCCTATTTAAACATATTTAATTAATAAAATTAATGGCGCTACAAACATTTAAACAATTTAATTACTGACCCAAATATCAACTGCTTGTTCCAAATGAACAAGGGATCACAAAATGAAATAAACAAATATTGAATTCAAAACCTGTGGTTTCCACATAAACCAACAATTCTTACTTAGTCTCACTTCCATAAAGCACTAACATTAAGTTTACATAACTCTGAGCTCTTTGGCTCCATGCATTTACATTATTACGGTGTCATTCTTGTACACCTCAAACATTAGCTTTTATATTTTCTTATTTCTCAAGAACAAATATATAATTATATTTAAAATCTCTGTTACTTATTTAATTCAATGTTTTTGGGCATGTCCACACATTCAGTGGTTATCATCTCTCTTTATTTCACAAACATATTAAGGTAATCAGAAAATCAATTGTGTACTCCAGAGCGTGAAGGTACTTGACACAGTCAAAAAACTATAGTTACTCCCGAACTCAGTTGCCTTCAATCAACTCGTGGAATCCCACGTCCATACATTATTACAATAGGGATTGTTATTTATCTCTTATGTCTTAAATAGACCATTATCATATAAGAAACTACGATCTGAACCGGCAAACGAAATATCTATCTTTAAGGACCTCGGTTCAACGCCCGGGTCGTTTACAACTTTAAACACTCCTGGTGTATTCGTTTCTCTTTAAAACAGCTTACGAGACGGTCTCAGTTCCTTCTCGCTTTAAGAAGGCTAGACTCCACTACATGGGGTGCGATTTATGACACGTTAGGGTGGGGAGACATCCCGCCTGACCCAACATTTAGTAGCTTATTTTCAAGGCTTTCAAAACAAACCTTTCCATTCATTCAGTTCTGGGGAGACCGGGCTTTATTGTACCGTAACATTCAAACAACTATTCTTTGGTTCACAGACCATTTTTATATCCTTGGCATTTATTAATTATGAGAGGGTCCTCATTGATTGGGAAGATTAAATACACATACGACGACGAAGAATTTCAGGGGCTTTTATCATAAGAAGATCCTGCATTCGAATCTCTTCAGGTGCCTCGGGAACTAATCCCGTACAGAGGGCTTATACAAAATGCGATTTAGAGTCGGCCGTGGCCCATATGACATACGCTCAATAATACCATATATTAGCTCCCTTTTTAAATACATACACAATGCCTCGTGATACCATGTCACAAAATAGAGGACTTACACAATTATCAATTCACTGCAATCAACTACCCTCCATAAGTAATGTACCAAGTATTTAACCACTACGCGTTCCTAGCGTGACACTTTAATATTATATTTGCGCTCATTATGCGCTATGCATTATTTCAAGCCGAAAATGTCTTCCCAAGAACTGATAAAATCTTTTTAGTAACAATTCATATTATTTTAATTCACATATTAATCTTTCCATGGTCGATAAATCGCTCCCTGTTTTAAAATATTCCATTGAACCTCATTTCTTACACATACGTTAAGGCTTAACGTTCTTATGTTCATATCAATTTATTTGATTTTTATTTAACATTTCCATATTTAATTATTATTATTATTATCTTTATTCTTTATACAAGCTCAAAGGCTATTTCTTTCATATCTCAACTTTACTTTATTCAACGTCTTTCATGATAATTAAATGATATTTCGCTTGCTCTTATGACATTTGTTAAATACATTAACCCTTTATTCACATATTTCTCTACGGAATTTATTCTTTACATCATTATTCATAATTTCTCTATTTATTTATTATTGTTCAGACCGTATTCTTGATTATTCAATATTCATTCATTAAAACACATCCCTTTCACTCAAAACTCCGGTGAGTTGTACACAATCAATTTCTGACACCAAAATAAAAATGAATTTTGTACTTACATATTTTCAGATCATCCCACGATCTTAAATCTGGTGTGGCGTTTCATTTTTGGGCCCACTTCGAACTGTTTACACCATATTGAAGGTATTCATTTTACTTAAAAACACTTTTTGACCTATATCTATAACACTTAATATTGACGACATTTTATATACTGGTGTGTCCCTTTTGAACACATAATAACACTAAAAATATTATCTAACACACAATCTTGATTATCTTACACTTCACAATTACTCGATCACTAGGCTGCGTTTCTGCGCCTATCACACGTGATCTTCTTAAATTCCCGTTTCCAAGCGTGAGATTTATCTGATGTCGGCTTCCTATTCTGAAGAATCCGAAAGTCCCGAAACATCTACTGTTCCCTGGAGTTCAATTCTGCTATTCCTATCCTGGATAACTGGCTATTATCTCGCTTGAACGGCTTCTCTGTAGATCTGTCTATTGATCCTAACGAGAGTCTATATGGATCGAGGTCTCCTCTAAGACCTATAGATTTATATTTTAGCAGCTAGCACTTCTTGATTCTAGTACTATTAGAATTGTTCGCCTGCTATCTGGAGCTAATGTCTATAGTCTCCTATTCTATTTATTTGAACTGTTTTAACGCTCCTACGTTCGAACCTTATTCTGTTCTTCCTTTTTAGGTTGCTTCAATTTAAATAACAGTTTATCTGTCTGGTACGATACTTCCGTGCGTTATGGTCTGTTCGTTACATTTAACGACCTATCGCCTTTAAGTCCGACGTTCGCAGCCTGCTCTGACTATATCTTGCGAATCTTCACTTTAACTTGTATACAGTCGGCCTAAATCCTATAATTAGGATTTTCCTAATACTTCACTACGGCGATACTTTAAAATTTCGTCCTGACTGCTCCTTATGGAGGCCAGCAAGTCGTTACTACTGTGACGCCTGTGGCTATTGGATCTTACTTCGGTGATGTAAAATAGCGTTTTCTCCCCTCAAGGAGTACTGGTAGCTGTTATCGATGTAACGCAGAGTTACGTCCCCTCACGGACTGTCGGAATGACTTCTTCTACGTCGTGGAGCAGCACTTCCCCTCACGGAATGCTCGTAGGACTGATGCGATGTGACGTGATACAGCACCTCTGGCTGTCTGAATACTGCATGATTGGCTTGGAAACGCCCGAAGCTTTATACTGTTTTACTACAAAAAAATAAGACTCAAGCCTTTTCTGTGGTCAACTTCTAAACTAATGGTGCCATGATTATAAAAATTATACCTTCCGAAAGCTCGTCTTCTCAATGTCAAATGATCTTATTGCACCTAAGAATCGATCGTGCAATTCGGAGATATTAATTAATTTCTCTTCCTCAATTGTGTGGGTGTTGCATTCCTTTTGCTCTCTCCCCTCCACAGAGGCTTAGGTAATTCCCCAATGACGTCGTCTTACGTCGGCAGTTTTTTTCTGCACAATATTTAAATGGTTTCTTTTTACTGAAAAATCTCTCATTCAAAATGATTCACTGTACTGTGCTTGTTTACTCATTATTATGCTCGTAACCGTGTTAATTTTAATTATTCCTCTTCTGGTGCGTATGCGACGTTGTCAATTTCCAGCCACGTCAGCTTGAATTCCGATTCAGGCTTCTCTTTCTATCTCGGTGGAAACTTCCACTCAGTTATTAATACTCGTGACCGGCCCTCTCTGAAATGTTGAGTGGGGTGATCTCATCTAAGGAGCAGCTGTCCCTAGCCGCTTGCACAATGTTAAGCTATATTCCTGGCTTAAAATCTCTCTCCGTTCCTTTAAGAAACTATACTTTTCTTTCATTTCTTCCTTAAGGACATTGGTTCGACCGTCATGGACCCTATGGCCCATGGGTTCATCTCTCCCCTCCTTAGGTAAATAAATTTTCGAAAATTTTTGAGGAAATTTCTTTCACTTTAATTTGTATTTCCTTTCCGTCGAATCAATCATAACGTCATCCGTATTTACTGTTATTTTTACTTCTTTTAAGTCGTATCCGGTAATTGTGTAGGTCGGGTATGCTCTGTCCCTACCCTTTCTTTCTTTCTTTCTTTCTTTAACTGGACTTTAAGTTCCCAGAACCTCATTCTCCCTCACGGGTTTGGTCTATCCCTACCCGTTTCCTTATTTCATCATTTTCTTTCCTTAAATTGGAATTTTCTTCTTCAATAAATTCAATTATTTCTTTAATTTCCCAATATACTTTCTCCAATTCGCATTCGCACTCGAATGCTTGAGCTCTATTTTCTATTTCTTCCTTATTCTTATTTATGTCAAAAGCGGATTCATCTCTAAATGTTTCCATGACCAGGGCTTGTTCATTTTCTTCATCGAAATCTTCGGGAGGGTAATATAATTTCAAATTTGCTGAATTCATAGTCACTTCGTGATCTGTTTCACAGTGCCGAATTCTATATGCGTTATTCCTCAAATCTCTGATTATCTGATATGGTCCGTGGTACATTTTCTGGAACTTCTTGTACACACGGTTCCCTGGATCCGAAATGGCTGGTCTTTTCACCAACACCATTTCCCCTGCTAATAATGGTCGATGATACCTCTTATGCCTATTTCTTCTCTGCCTCCTGTCGGCTTGAGCTTTTAGATGCTCAAAGGCTCTCCTAATTTGTACATCTCTTCCCGGCTGAGCGTCTGCTGGTCTAGGAATTACCAGATTCCAAGGTCTTTCTGGTTGCTCATTCCGATGTAACGTTATGGGTATCTCTCCTGTGGATTCATGGATTGTATTATTTATACAAAATTCAATAATATCCAAAATATCTATCCACTTCCAATTTTCTTCGGCACAGTATATTCTACAATACTTGGCCGTTTCTCTCATAACTCTCTCTACAGGGTTTGCCTCAGGATGGCGAATACTTGACAAGATTTGACGTATTCCAAGTCTTTCTAATTCTCGTCTGAACTCTACACTGGCGAAACAACTGCCGTGATCCGACAACAAATTCTCAGGTTTCCCCAGAATCGGTATCACTTTTTCTTTAAGTCGTTTTAACACCTGTTTGGTACTAGTCTTCTGTATGGGAGCAAGGACAACCATTTTAGTGAAGACATCCATAGCCACCATTATGTGTCGATTTCCTCTTCTTGCCTTTGGCAAAGGTCCAAAATTATCGATAGATATGATTTGGCCGGGCCTTTCAGGCAACAATGGTATAGGCTTCTGTCTCATCAGAAATGCATTAGGTTTAATCCTTTGACATAAATCACATGTCTTTAACGTGTCCCTTACATTTTCTCTCAGTCTCGGCCATATAAATGCTTCTTTCAGCATCGAGACTGTTTTGTCGACTCCCATATGTCCGAACGATCTATGGGCCAACCATACTATTTTCCTCTGCAAAATTGCAGGTACAACAATCCTTAACTTCGTATGGTCAGAGTCCACAAACTTATATAATAACCCATTATAAAACGTGTAGTCCTGTGCTATCTTCTCAGCTTCCGTGTACGCTGGTGTTCCTCTGATCAAGCTTCCCTCAAGGAATGATATGAGCATGTTCATCCATGGGTCCTCCCGTTGTCTTTGACTAATGCTTCTTAACTCATTAAGAGTACGCTGATCCCTGTCTTCCAAATCTATAGCCATTACTTCCTCTTCTATGGACTCTGGCTGTCTACTTAAGTAGTCTGGAACTATGTTTTCCTTTCCTGGGCAGTACTCTATCTTGACATCAAATTGTTGAATATATAAAGCCCAACGCATCAACCTTTGACTGGATAAATCAGTCTTCATCAAAAAGGTTAAGGCTTTATGATCCGTCCTTAGAATGACCTGAAACCCATATACGATCTTCCGCCAATATTGCAACGCGTGCAATATCGCTAACAGCTCGATCTCGCTGATCGTATAATTTTTCTCGTGTGGTTTCAGTCTCCTACTTGTGAAAGCTAGATAGTTCTTCTTATCAGGGTTTTCCGGGTTCTCCTGATATAGCATTGCCCCTATTCCAATCTGGGATGCATCTGTCTGAATGATAAATTTCTGATTAAAATCAGGATATCCTAGCTTCACGTAATTTAAGAGCATTTCCTTGGCCTCCACGAATGCTTTCTCTGCTTCCTCCGTCCATTTCCACTTGCCCCCCTTCTTCAGAAGGTCCTGTAGTGGTGCCACAGTTTTGGTGTATGATGGACAATGTCCTGAGAAGAACCCAATCAATCCCAAAAACTGGCGAACGTTCTTCACTTTCAAAGGCCTTGGAAAATCCCTTATCGATTCCAATTTGCATGGATTTGGTTTAACACCATCCTTATCAATCACATGCCCTAAAAATGTCACTTGCCTTTGACAGAAGTTCGACTTCTTTAGATTTATCTTAAAATTTGCCCTTCTTAGGTCTTCTAATAATTTCTTCAAATTTTCTAAATGTTCCTCAATGTTCTCTGAGGTAAGCAAAATGTCATCTACGTATCGGATAGTGCATTCTTTCACTTCCTCTGACAGGTTTCGATCCAGCGCTCTTATTAATGCCGATCCTGCAGTCTTTAATCCAAACGGACATCTTCTAAAGCAGTATGTTTGTTGATCGAACTGAAATCCAGTCAACAAGCTGGTTTTCTCTTCCAGTTCGAGATGATGGTACGAAGAAGTCATGTCAATATTCGTAAAAATCTTCTTGCCTTTAAACTTCCTCAGTATTTCTTTTATGGGTGGTGCCGAATCATTTTCTGGTATAATTTTTGCATTTAGATTTCTGGCATCTAAACACACCCTTACTGAGCCATCCGGTTTACTCACAATCACTAATGGACTAACATATGGTGTCGCCATTTTTTCTATAACACCTGCATTCATCATCTCCTGCAGTGTCTTCTTGGTTTGTGGGTAATGTTTTTCCGCAACCGGGTATGGTTTTTGTTTGAACGGTGCCCAATCGTTGACTTGGAACGCGTATTTAAAATTTTCAATCTTCCCTGGCTTGGAATCAAATACGTCCCTATAATCCAATAATAATTTCTTTAACTGTTCCTTAATTTCGAGGCTGACTTTAGCTTCCTCCACTTTTCCTGACAGGTTGGTCTCGAACTCATTTTCCACATTATCTTCGAGTTCTATGTTGAGGACTTCAAATATTTTTTCTATGTCCTTATAATCTTCCTCCATCACTTCTTCCATGTGCCATACCTGTTCTGCTATTTTCGCCTCCTGATCCTGTAGGTTAATGTTTTGCTCATCCACATCCTCTCTTTGAATTCTAATGCAGTTTTGCGCTAGGTCTATAATGACCTTGTTCTCACGGATAAAATCAATACCTAATATGACATTATACGGTAATTGATTTACCAGCAAAAAGCACTGCGAAATTTCAGCGTTACCCATGATTAAATCAATGTATACCTGAAATTTACATGTCAAAGATTTTTCAGGGATAATTCCCTTAATCTTTACACTTGATGTGGGAATCTTTAGTACTCGGCCCCTTGTTTCCAATTCATTTAACAGGGTTTGTGTAATTAAACTTATTGTGGATCCAGTATCAATCAATGCTCTGACCAGTAATCCTTCTATCCTAAGCATAATTATAGGTAGTTCTCTTTTAACAGGTGGGATTCCTTCCACATCCTCGTTAATTAGTTCATCTGGTCTGGCTATCCAATTTACAATTTCTACCTCCTCCCAGCTCCTGGTATGTTTCCACTTTTGACAATTTAAATTTGGAGTTTTTTTTTTATCCTGAGGGCTCCCTTTTCCCTCATTCTTTAGCTGAGCTTGTAGTTCCAAGCTTTGAGCTCCGTCTAGTCGGTCGGGTGATTTCCTGTTCTTGATTGCCTCACTCCAACGGACTTTTTGCCTATCAGGTTCATCTGGTCTTTCGTTCATATAACGAAGACTCTCCTGATATCTTTCTTCTATTTCGGCCCGATATTCATCATCCCTATCGTCTGGCCTTACATTTCTCCTGGGATAATTCTCCCATTTCTTTCTATTATCCGGCCTTTGCTGGTTATTGTTATAGGGTCGGCTTTCCTGTTGCCTATAACCCGTCGTTCTAGGATTCCTTCCTCGATATCCTCCCCGGTTATATGGCTGTATCCTTCTAGGCTCCTGGTGCCCATACTCTCGATCTCGTCCTGGAGTATCCGTACTGGTGGACTGATTCCTGGTCGCTGGTTTTTCTCCAGTTTCCTGACTGCTGGCCATGTGTACTTGCTCAGTTTGTCTCTGATGCCGAGGTGTTACGTGCGAAGTCGTCATATCTAACTGACGTAATACGCTTTCCACTTCCACAGCACTTCTGGCTTTGGATGAGATCAGCAGCCTCTGAATCTCATGTGGAAGCTGTCTTGCAATGGCGGCACACAGGTCGTTTTCTGCCGGAGCAATATCCAGTTCGCGGAATTTACACAGCTGAGCGGTGAAAAATTCCGAGTATTTAGTCGGTGCATTGGTGCTGTACTTCCTAGAGTACAGATCTAGCCTTAAGTTTTCTTGGACATCTGCTGCCCAATATCGCTTTAAAAATGCTTCCCTAAAGCCTTCCACCGTATCAAAAGTATATCTAAAGCTTCTGAACCAGGTGAGACAATCACCTGCCAACAGCTTTTCAATAGCTCTCAGTCTCCGATCCTGAGGAACCTTCATTTCATTTAGATACTCTGCCACTTCTTTTAGCCAGTATTTTGGAGTAATAGACATGTTATTACCCGCAAACTTTACTGGTCTATCCTCATTGGATTTAATAATGTTTATTATTTGGCCATTGGTCTGATTCGTGTACGGGGTTGACATCGCCATTGGATATCCTGGGATCTTATAAGGGCTCTCCCCTCCTAAGTCCCTCTCCGTATCTGTGCCTTGTTCACGGGAATCTACCCATCCTGTCTTTGGAAACTCCTCCTGATTTTCGAATTCTAACTTCCTTTCTCTTCGGGCACTTTCTTCATTTGCCATGAGTTGGATTTCCATTTGACTATTCTTAAGTTCCGTCCTCTCCAATCGGGATCTTAATTCATTCTGAATTCTTTCTTGATTCATTTTAATATCTTCCTCTATCTTTTTGAGTTGGAATTTCTCATCCCTGAAGCTATCCCTAAATCCATTTATTTGGTCTTCTACCTCTTTCTTAATGATCTTAGCATGTTGGTCTATAATTTCTGGCTTAACGTCACCTATGGTCTCCAGGCCCTCTCGTATCTCCTTTATTTGCTTCTCCACTTCTTTTCGTCCTTTGACCATATCTATTTTCATTCCTTCAAGCCTTCCCTCGGTCTTCTCTTGACTCTTATACAACTTCATCATTTCATCTTGGACCTGACTAATTTCCTTATTGGTTTTTCCTACATGAACCTTTAATGTGCCGATGGTTTCCTGAACCTCAATAATACCCTGACTTATTTCATTTATTTTATGGGTACTTTCCTTACTTTCGTTCTCTCGTTGTTTTCTTTCCCTCTGGAGATGCCCCTCGTATACACCTAATCTTTGATCTATTTTTGTTTCGTATGTTTTCAAATTCTCATCTACCTGCCCGGTAAAATGATCAATTTGATCTTTCATCTTCTTAACATCCTTTAGATTTTGATTTTTCATCTCAGTTACCTCAGTCTGAACTACACCAATTTTGTTCTCGAGGATCCCTACTTTCGCTTCAACCCCTTCAAATCTATCTCCTAGCTTATTCACGCTTTGTTTTATTTCATCCCGGGATGCCTCACAAATATCGCTGTTAGATTTTATCTGAGCTTCCAATTCTTTCTGCACACCTTGGATCTGGGTTACAAGTTCGTTTTTACAATCGTCTACATTCTTTTGACAAGATTCTTCCATGCTATTTAATTTAGTTTCTATAGCACCAAATTTATTTTCCATGGTATCAATTTTATACCCTATACTTTTAAAATTATCTTGGCACTCCTTTTTGGATTCTATACTATTTTTTTCTATAGTACTTATCTGGGTTCCCAATCCTGCATTAAACGTGCTACTCTCAGTTTGCAATTCCTTTAACTTCTCCCCAAATGCTTTATCCAATATTTGAAATTTGGAATTTATGTCTTCTTCTATACTTTCTCGGAGTTCATCTGACCCCTGTTTTATTCCCCCTTTTAATTCATTTAATTTATTCCCAAAATCAGTGTCCAAAGCTTGAAATTTGTTATTAATTGTTTCTTCTATTTCAGCCTTCAGTACTCCATTGTTTTCGTTACTGTTGGCTTTCAGAGACTCTAACGTCTCCGTTTTCATCACTTCCCACTGTTGTTTAATGGTTTTCCCACTTTCTATTTTCATCTTTTCTATCTCAGCCTTCAGTTCCTTATTCATGTTTATACCGTCGGCTTCGATAGCTTCTAATTTAGTGCCCATATTCTCACTGTTAGTTTTTAGTGACTCTAAACTTTCAGTTATGGATCCTAACCTTTCTTTGTTTTCAGTCTGTTGGCTATCCAACTTATTCAAACTCTCATTTATGGATTCGAACACTTTGTTATTTTCATCCTTTTGGAGACCCAATGTATTGTCTATTGTTCCCAATTTATTGTTCATGGCCTCCAAAAGCCTTTGCACTTCCTCACTAAATGCCATCTTATAAGAATACAGTGGGCCACAAATGCCACCACACTAGTACATGCTTGAGAGATGATACTCTGAATTAGTGTGTCCCAATTTCTTTAAAACTTTACTTTGGTACGGGTATTCACTTACAACGTACCCTTTTACTACTTTTATTCAATTTCATAAACCTTTATGGAAGTGTTTAAAATTCAAAATTTCGAAAAACCATTTTTTTTTTCAAAAAATGAAAATTTTGATTTTTCGAGAAAAACTCGGGTTTTCCCTAGGAAAACTCAGCCTGCGTACTGGGCGCCAAAAAGAGTATAGGTTTGCTAGGGGGTTTGATAATGTAATATATATTCAGGGCTGCTCGGTATGAGTTTCCAGGGACCCATGCGGTCAGTTAATATTTTACGTTGTAGCTTTTCCTATCATTACTTTAATTTTACATGATATGACCGACTTAAGTGTTCCTCTAGTTATTAATCCAGCACAGTATTTATATATCCCCCTGTGCCCATTTAGCAAGAAATATGCCAATCACAGTATACCAGCGTAGCTCAATTCGGGATTTCGGGGCAGCGGTAAGTTCCCCCACTCTGTGACTCACATATTTTGGATTAATTAGAGGATACACTTGCAAAAATAACAACAAAATCAACTCCTATTTAAACATATTTAATTAATAAAATTAATGGCGCTACAAACATTTAAACAATTTAATTACTGACCCAAATATCAACTGCTTGTTCCAAATGAACAAGGGATCACAAAATGAAATAAACAAATATTGAATTCAAAACCTGTGGTTTCCACATAAACCAACAATTCTTACTTAGTCAAACTTCCATAAAGCACTAACATTAAGTTTACATAACTCTGAGCTCTTTGGCTCCATGCATTTACATTATTACGGTGTCATTCTTGTACACCTCAAACATTAGCTTTTATATTTTCTTATTTCTCAAGAACAAATATATAATTATATTTAAAATCTCTGTTACTTATTTAATTCAATGTTTTTGGGCATGTCCACACATTCAGTGGTTATCATCTCTCTTTATTTCACAAACATATTAAGGTAATCAGAAAATCAATTGTGTACTCCAGAGCGTGAAGGTACTTGACACAGTCAAAAAACTATAGTTACTCCCGAACTCAGTTGCCTTCAATCAACTCGTGGAATCCCACGTCCATACATTATTACAATAGGGATTGTTATTTATCTCTTATGTCTTAAATAGACCATTATCATATAAGAAACTACGATCTGAACCGGCAAACGAAATATCTATCTTTAAGGACCTCGGTTCAACGCCCGGGTCGTTTACAACTTTAAACACTCCTGGTGTATTCGTTTCTCTTTAAAACAGCTTACGAGACGGTCTCAGTTCCTTCTCGCTTTAAGAAGGCTAGACTCCACTACATGGGGTGCGATTTATGACACGTTAGGGTGGGGAGACATCCCGCCTGACCCAACATTTAGTAGCTTATTTTCAAGGCTTTCAAAACAAACCTTTCCATTCATTCAGTTCTGGGGAGACCGGGCTTTATTGTACCGTAACATTCAAACAACTATTCTTTGGTTCACAGACCATTTTTATATCCTTGGCATTTATTAATTATGAGAGGGTCCTCATTGATTGGGAAGATTAAATACACATACGACGACGAAGAATTTCAGGGGCTTTTATCATAAGAAGATCCTGCATTCGAATCTCTTCAGGTGCCTCGGGAACTAATCCCGTACAGAGGGCTTATACAAAATGCGATTTAGAGTCGGCCGTGGCCCATATGACATACGCTCAATAATACCATATATTAGCTCCCTTTTTAAATACATACACAATGCCTCGTGATACCATGTCACAAAATAGAGGACTTACACAATTATCAATTCACTGCAATCAACTACCCTCCATAAGTAATGTACCAAGTATTTAACCACTACGCGTTCCTAGCGTGACACTTTAATATTATATTTGCGCTCATTATGCGCTATGCATTATTTCAAGCCGAAAATGTCTTCCCAAGAACTGATAAAATCTTTTTAGTAACAATTCATATTATTTTAATTCACATATTAATCTTTCCATGGTCGATAAATCGCTCCCTGTTTTAAAATATTCCATTGAACCTCATGTCTTACACATACGTTAAGGCTTAACGTTCTTATGTTCATATCAATTTATTTGATTTTTATTTAACATTTCCATATTTAATTATTATTATTATTATCTTTATTCTTTATACAAGCTCAAAGGCTATTTCTTTCATATCTCAACTTTACTTTATTCAACGTCTTTCATGATAATTAAATGATATTTCGCTTGCTCTTATGACATTTGTTAAATACATTAACCCTTTATTCACATATTTCTCTACGGAATTTATTCTTTACATCATTATTCATAATTTCTCTATTTATTTATTATTGTTCAGACCGTATTCTTGATTATTCAATATTCATTCATTAAAACACATCCCTTTCACTCAAAACTCCGGTGAGTTGTACACAATCAATTTCTGACACCAAAATAAAAATGAATTTTGTACTTACATATTTTCAGATCATCCCTCGATCTTAAATCTGGTGTGGCGTTTCATTTTTGGGCCCACTTCGAACTGTTTACACCATATTGAAGGTATTCATTTTACTTAAAAACACTTTTTGACCTATATCTATAACACTTAATATTGACGACATTTTTATATACTGGTGTGTCCCTTTTGAACACATAATAACACTAAAAATATTATCTAACACACAATCTTGATTATCTTACACTTCACAATTACTCGATCACTAGGCTGCGTTTCTGCGCCTATCACACGTGATCTTCTTAAATTCCCGTTTCCAAGCGTGAGATTTATCTGATGTCGGCTTCCTATTCTGAAGAATCCGAAAGTCCCGAAACATCTACTGTTCCCTGGAGTTCAATTCTGCTATTCCTATCCTGGATAACTGGCTATTATCTCGCTTGAACGGCTTCTCTGTAGATCTGTCTATTGATCCTAACGAGAGTCTATATGGATCGAGGTCTCCTCTAAGACCTATAGATTTATATTTTAGCAGCTAGCACTTCTTGATTCTAGTACTATTAGAATTGTTCGCCTGCTATCTGGAGCTAATGTCTATAGTCTCCTATTCTATTTATTTGAACTGTTTTAACGCTCCTACGTTCGAACCTTATTCTGTTCTTCCTTTTTAGGTTGCTTCAATTTAAATAACAGTTTATCTGTCTGGTACGATACTTCCGTGCGTTATGGTCTGTTCGTTACATTTAACGACCTATCGCCTTTAAGTCCGACGTTCGCAGCCTGCTCTGACTATATCTTGCGAATCTTCACTTTAACTTGTATACAGTCGGCCTAAATCCTATAATTAGGATTTTCCTAATACTTCACTACGGCGATACTTTAAAATTTCGTCCTGACTGCTCCTTATGTAGGCCAGCAAGTCGTTACTACTGTGACGCCTGTGGCTATTGGATCTTACTTCGGTGATGTAAAATAGCGTTTTCTCCCCTCAAGGAGTACTGGTAGCTGTTATCGATGTAACGCAGAGTTACGTCCCCTCACGGACTGTCGGAATGACTTCTTCTACGTCGTGGAGCAGCACTTCCCCTCACGGAATGCTCGTAGGACTGATGCGATGTGACGTGATACAGCACCTCTGGCTGTCTGAATACTGCATGATTGGCTTGGAAACGCCCGAAGCTTTATACTGTTTTACTACAAAAAAATAAGACTCAAGCCTTTTCTGTGGTCAACTTCTAAACTAATGGTGCCATGATTATAAAAATTATACCTTCCGAAAGCTCGTCTTCTCAATGTCAAATGATCTTATTGCACCTAAGAATCGATCGTGCAATTCGGAGATATTAATTAATTTCTCGTCCTCAATTGTGTGGGTGTTGCATTCCTTTTGCTCTCTCCCCTCCACAGAGGCTTAGGTAATTCCCCAATGACGTCGTCTTACGTCGGCAGATTTTTTCTGCACAATATTTAAATGGTTTCTTTTTACTGAAAAATCTCTCATTCAAAATGATTCACTGTACTATGCTTGTTTACTCATTATTATGCTCGTAACCGTGTTAATTTTAATTATTCCTCTTCTGGTGCGTATGCGACGTTGTCATTTTCCAGCCACGTCAGCTTGAATTCCGATTCAGGCTTCTCTTTCTATCTCGGTGGAAACTTCCACTCAGTTATTAATACTCGTGACCGGCCCTCTCTGAAATGTTGAGTGGGGTGATCTCATCTAAGGAGCAGCTGTCCCTAGCCGCTTGCACAATGTTAAGCTATATTCCTGGCTTAAAATCTCTCTCCGTTCCTTTAAGAAACTATACTTTTCTTTCATTTCTTCCTTAAGGACATTGGTTCGACCGTCATGGACCCTATGGCCCATGGGTTCAGTAGTGTGTGTGTTAGTTTAATAAATGTTTTTTTTTTGTAATGTGAGGGTTGTTATAATTGGTGGAGATGTCTGATCCTGGCTCATTAACCTCATATGTATTCTGCTGAACTGTGGGAGAACGTAACATCCCTGGGAGCTGAGCGCAGCACGAGTACATAACAAATTGACGAATGGGTACAATATGTAGGCCATAATGTCATATACCATCAGATGAAGATTATTGCGTAGATTCATTATTCAATCCTTCACTTCGATCACATGATTAGGACACTAGAAACGAAAACTTAATTTTAAAATTTCGCACAGCCGTCATTTTGAGGTTATGTAAAAATTGAACTAAATTAGATATCAGTGTATTACAATGTGTGTTAACATTTGCTCTACCAAGTGTCACTGCGTTCGGATGGTTAAATCACGAGAAAAGTGTATTTAAATGCTTGACCGCCATGCTCGTCTTGTACGTAACAGGTTAATGAAAGTCACACAGATGATCTTCTAGTAGTACCCTTTACCACGGAACAAAATGACATGGTGTTATCTGTAACTGTTGCGGAGATATAAGAATGCTAGATAAATATTTAGCGCGGCCGCCATGTTGGATTAGTGAAACGTATTAAAATTTGAAAGACACGGTCAAGTCAAGGTCGGATGAGATAGTAGTATGCAATTACCGAGTTTCAATGAAATCGCTTTGGCTGTTTAGATTTAATTAGGGGAGGGGGGGGGGGGCGACACATACACAGACACACAGACATACACACACAAGGAAAAAGGTGATCTCATAAGCCTGTTTTTTTTATAAATGAGAATAAGCTAAAAGGGAATGATCGAGACAAATGTTACAAATACAAGGAAGAAAAGGAATTTTATGGGAATGAGTCTATCGTATTATGGAAGGATAAGGATGACAATGCCGTGAGATAAGTAATTGATCCTTGTTTAAGAGAGAACGATAACTCCACACTGAATAATACTGTGCTTTGAATTGTAAGACAAATACGCATGTTATGCCGTGGCCCAGCTAAGTCATAAACAATGCGTCAATGATGTGCGGTACTAAGTATATACGATTGTTGTTTATTTCACAGAAAGATAATTAGCCGAGCTGGCTATGATAAATGCCTGAGTGTGAAACACTTCTTGAGCAAATTTCAATATACAACACTCTCCCTCTTTATTTGTTATTTTATTTAGGAGCTTGGATATCGTGGTCATTTAGGCCCGTATACTTGGGTGTGCGTATACAAGTTGTCTGATAATCAGTGTTATTGTGCTGTATGTAATAATGTGGGCAATTGAAATTCAGGTGAGACTTGGGATGGAGGAGGCGGAGGCCTTAAGTTAGGAATCATCTCCGCATTTGACTGGAGTGGAAGTGGGAAACCACTGAAATCCCCTTCCAGGATGGTTGAGCTGGGAATCAAACCCAACTTTTCTCTGTTTTGCCTCACGAGGCTGGGGTGTGCCCCGTTCCAGCCCTCAGAACAGAATTACATTTCTCGGAAGAGACAGGAATCGTCTTGTGTGTCCTTTTGTTTCAGTTTTCCCGATGTAAATATGAGATAGTCTGATTATGATTTTGGATTAACGTCACTCTTACGCTGTTTCTCTGTCTTCATTCTTATTTTCCCGCATTATGCACGTCTATGAGATAAGTCTTGGTGGCAGGACGATGGTTGTTACGGTCTCCTGTGAACAGACGAACTCCGCAGTCTGATCTGTATCCCCAAAGCTAGTAAGTATATCTTCAACGAGTTCCTTGGTCTTGCAACACGTGGTGTGGCACATTCGACAGAGTTCTCGGCAGGCCGATCGATCCCATTCCTTACCTTTCTCCGGTCACATCCAAGTTCTGTGCCGATAGGTGAAGCTGTCTTTCAGCTGCTTGTCCCGTTGAGCCAAAGAAAACTTTTCACAACCCAAGTACAAGGCATATTGCTTCTCTGTGTTGCTTCTTAGAATACTTGTCTGATTATTCAAGCCACACATATTTTCTTAAATTATTATTCTTATTTTTATTTTTATAAATTGTATTCAGCCTCTAAGCCAGTTGTATCGCTGTGATATTTTCAAACAGAATATAACATTTTCTATCATTTCCCTTGTAATAATCGCCATTCCATTAGTATCTGTCCATGTAGCTTCAGAGAAATAAAATCACACACATACGTAAACGAAATAAGTACAATTAAAGGTACCGAGGAAACCACGTATATTTCAAGTTATGTGCCTTGAGATGCTCTTAAATGACTATATATACTGTATACTTTATGTAGCAAATAGGGTGATTTTGGTACTCAAGAGCTACTGGTGTAGCTTACATTCTGGAGCGCACATGTACTTTGGGGTGCATAAATGCACGCATGGGTTTTGTGTTACGGTACATGGTATTCTTGGCTACTCGTGAATATTCAGAGTTTCCTTCCATATTTTGATAAATATCCGCCTTAGTTGTAATGCATGTGAGATTTTCGAAATAAAACGCCATGTCCAGTGGTTCACACTCCAAGTAAAGAGGAGGTCCCGTTGCTCATGATCGCGAGATTAATGGTCACTTAAAACTACAAGCTTCCTTCCTTCTTGTTTCTCTTACTAGAAGATAGAATTTACTTAACATTGCTCAGTTAATATTTCCGTGCCATATAAATAATGAAATATATGAGAGTCAAATGGATCAAGTAGTTCTGTGAAGAATTACAGAGCCTAACAGCACGTCCTCGTGCTATGCCAACTGGCCCGTTAAAGGATTCTTAGTGAATTTTCGAGACGGTAATCCAGCTCGGCCCTGACGTGATGCACTAACCGAGGCTCAGAACATTACTGCCCGGAGAGGTAGTCTGAACTCATGTGACCGAATCCGCCGAGCGCTTTCACAGCACCCCCACCACAATGTACGGAGCGACCCTAGCGCCAGTGGCAAACGCCAAATTCCAACTCACAGGAAAGAAAATGTCACATCTGCAGTGAATGCGACCAGATGTAATACTGTCAAACGAGCACGTGGCGTCCGTTATTTTGTGTTTGAGTACAAAGCGGTCATGGAGGAACAAACTGGAAGTAAATGCTTTCGCTGCGCTGGCTAGTGCAAGCTTCTGAAGCCAAACGGTACGCCCCCTTTGAGCAGCAAGAAAATAGACTGTTCCTATGCTTAAAGCCGTAAACCACTCCAACTAGTCTTGGATATTAGTGACATAAATTTGCTCTGACAATTCAATATGTTTACTTGGAATGGCAGAATACACTCTGTACATCACGTTACATGGCAAATTTAAAGCCTATTACAGATTCTGTAATTTTTCGTTGTTATATTCATAAATCCATTGTCTACAATCATTAGGCCTAATGATGCATGCTCGTGAAAACTCACGTCTAGGAGTTCACATTCATTGCATAAGTTGGCACTTGTAGTTGGTAAACCCCTCCTCGATCATTCGATCAATTATTTTCCTTGCTTCCATGTTTAGTCAGTTCTTGCATCAAGGTGGCGTTGGAAATCTCCATATGCGGGGGATTCGTATCCAAACACTACGTCATCACGGTGTCATCTATGAAATTCATATTTTCGTAGAGTCCCTCCTCTGTTATTATATGCTCATTGAATGCAACAAGAGACTAGAATACGTGTGCCCACCAGAAAATATTGCACAGACGGTGATAACTGTTTTAGTTTCCGAGACAATGAATTCTAGAGAAATATTTCGCTCAACTGCCCAGTTTGATTGGGAACGAATAATGAAACATAAGTTTGCAGCCAGAATGAAAGTCTCCGATAATGGAAATAACTTACTTGCAAATTTCTTTAAAATTGGTCTAGCCAATTACTTTAGCGGTCATTGATATCGAATAATACTTTATTCAACTTACAATGACGAACCGCAGAAAATAGTCTCACATGAAAGTATTTCTCTGCAGAAGCAGTTAAACGATTCCACACATTCAAGATGGTAGATGGACGTAAATTTATAATCTTAGAATCCATTCTTTTGGATGCAAAACCAAAATTACAACGAACTTAGTAAAGGGGGTCATAACTCTTATCGTTCATCACAAGATGTTAGAGGCTGCAACATCGTGGTCATAGATATCCGTGTATTGGGGTATTTGTGGAGTTTGTGTGTTATTGTAATGGCTGCATTAGTGTTTGTATTTGTAAATTGTGCACCGGATTGGGACGGAAGTGGTCATGGCCGTACGTATGGAACCATCCCAGCATTTGCTAGGAGTAGAAGTGGGGAATCCACTTTCCGGATGGCTGAGCTGGGAATCGAACCCTCCTCTTCTCAAATTTGCCTCTCGAGGCTGAGTGTACCCTGTTCCAGCCCTCACACCTGAGTTAAGATTCCTTGGCGGAACCGGGAATCGAACTAGGACCTCCGGGGCGACAGCCAAGAATTCAAGCCTCTTCACCACGAGGTGACAATTATACTCCTTGACAATGACAAGAATTATAATAAATATTATTTCGTAAACCGTGCCACTGATAATTGGAAATCTCTGCTAGCCACTGTCTTGCCTCAAGCATATGTGTGTTAAGAAAAGACTGACGATTTGTGTGAATACCTACGTTTAATTGTTGCATAATTTTTATGACTAATTGTTTACTTGTTGTGTGTATCTAATTTTCCACCGGGAGACACACCCCCAATTGCAAGTGATTGAATGAATGAATGAATGAACTATACCCATACACTGAAATGAAAGTATGTTTTATGGGCTTTACTCAACACCTTGTTTTCGCTCTCAAATTAGAGTATGTGTCTTGCCAGATTTCACTGCGTTTGGATAATTGAGTTGCAAGGAAAGGCAACCATATTTTTAAAATTCACTGTGGCAGCATGTTGGGTTAGTGACTATCAAGATTTTGAATGTTTCATTAGTGAAATTCCTTTCTAATTTTATGTAATTTACAAAAACGTCAGGCTGATTTCTCTAATAGTTTTGGACATATTGACCCCTGGTGACATATGTGTGGTTTATGAGGATTATTGAAATATAATGTAAATGGCTCAGGCATCTACTAACGGAACCAACCTGATCTAAATTACAATAACTTTGGTGAAATTGATGAAAAGTTGTTTAGGGGACGCACAAAATAATGGACAGAACTCGATCACAGATATTCATGTCATAAAATTGGTAAAATATAATCAATATAATCAATGGATTTTCCTGAAATATTCTTTTGGAAGATTAGATCTGACTCTAATATTACATTTCTGGCGCAATATTAACAAATTAAAATAACTGATACATACTTTCTCATCAAATAGGCTACCCTTTTGCGTAATTTCACATCCCATAAAAAGCATGTAGTACCGTAAAGATCCAAATAGCCTATTTTAATATATTCCACTGGCATTTTCCATTGAAACTCTCCTGCCTATTAAAAGGATTTCCCATGAAACATACTGTACCTATCCGTCACGGATATATATGTCTTATCTGTCCGGTTGCTCAGTTTGCGGTTGAGGTACGTTCTCCCAGTTGGCAGTACATATATGAGGGTTTTATCAAGGATCAACATCTCCCAACAAGAAGACAACAAGCTTCCTAAAATCTAATTTATTAAAATAACTGACGTAAACAAAGGAATTAATAAACCCCCAATAAATTACATCAAATATTTTCCCTTAAAAATATATAGATTTCTCACAAATTCAAATTCATGAATTTACTCTTCCTTCATGATTCTATGATCATGAGCAAAAATCAATTCAGTTAAACTAACAACATTCGTTTCACAAGAAATAATGATTGTAACTTAAATTAAAATTAAAATAAATCCAATTGCTTTCTCTACACAACATCTTCCATTCATTATTTCAACAAAATATTCAATTATTGAAATTACATTTGACATTATTAAACTTTTGACCCCCATTTATTTTCTCTCATCTAAAACATTTCCGATTTGGGTTCGGCTTGATCTTAAATTTCATGCAAGCAAGATACAGTGAGTTCGAGGTCAAACCATTCTACATCACGTCACGACCGACGTGAATTAATACAATCACGTTCTATTTTTAATTCAGGGGAACCCGTCCTCACCTCTATATTTCAACGTAACAAAACAGAAATGTTTCCCTTTTATTATTATTATTATTATTATTATTATTATTATTATTATTATTATTATTATTATTATTATTATTATTATTATTGTGATTCAATAAACATTTCTGGACTTCTCAGTGTGAGGATTAATTATCACCCTGGGGACCGACCTTAACCTTTCTCTTGAACAGATGTTATTTACATTACACGCGGGACATAAATGAATATCGTCCACTTACTTATGGAAACAGTGCTTCTCCAAATCTTTTACTCGCCAGCGACTCTGTGTTTCAAAGTTGTCACATCAGTCCTAGGCGCGGTGAATTTATGACCTACGACCGACTCCACGATGGCCGCTTATCTGAATAGACTGCTAACTCAATGGGGTGCCTCGCCCATCCCCTCACTGGCTCATACAATGACCATCCTTGACTAGGTCTCGCTTCATTTAAACAAATCGTTTACAAATATAACAGCTCTCATAATCAGCTTAGTTAAATCATTTGAATAGTAACTTTTCGAGTTTTCCACTGTATTGAAATTATTATCACACTTCTACCTTGAAATAGGTGTACACTTTATTACTTAAATTGCAGGGTTGTACAGTTCTTTACATAACTTTTGAAGGATTTTAATTACCTCACCTGACCTCCTACTTTGATCTACCAAAGGTCTAATCACGACCCTTCACAATAGGTGATGTTATTTACTTCCCTGGGTGATCCGATATCACGTGCTACTAATTATTTCTCCTCGGGCCATAGACATGTTTCCTCGCGAAGCTGAATCGCGAAATGGGATAGCGAGGTGAGCTACACTCCACTCTCCACTAGCATTACACAATGTATTATCTTTCATAGACGGGAATCCTCTCCTCGCGTGGATTTCCATTTTCACCTCCATCCACTGCCAGCGGCATGGGAACAATTTGTGGCTCATAGGGAACGCATTCGACCATTTAAATGTATCACAACACTTATACAACCTCCACTCGTAATGACGACATGGGGACAATTCATTCTCTTCATTTGTTGCTTGATTTCAACTATCGCTGAGGTACCTCTGCCCGGAATTTACTTACCCCAACCTATCCTTTATTCTGAAATATTTACAGGGCTCAAATCGCCTCAATTCAACTGATCTTTAATGATTTGCTTCTTATAACAACAAAAAGAAAATTATTTATTATTGTTATTGATATTACTACTCGACAAACAACAACAAAAATCCTATCATTAAATTAACATTTCTTCCCCTTTATTACATTATTGTTGATCAGTCCCGTTCCGTTACATACTGTTTACATGATTGCAATTTATAGAAACCGGGTCCCCTGTCTTGACCTGTATACATGTGGACATTTATGTCGTGATGCATGGCTTCTCTATGTTATACAGTTTTAATGAAACATGGTACTTACATATCTGCTATCTCCCTTTAAGTGTCAGCATTTTGCCCATCTGTGATGGTTTAGTGGTCACCCATATTCATTTTCTCGTACAGAGCTTTTCACACACTTTTACACTCGCTCTGGTGTTACACACATTTTTGCACTGGTTTTACAAATTCACTTACATCTAACATTTAAGAGTTATCATTTACCCTTCATGTTGATTAACCCTGTTTACTATAACAATTTGTTTGTGCTTCACACAACACCATTTCTTTCACTATACACTTTACCCTTCCTAAGGCCTCCTTCGGTTACAAGTAATAATTCCATCCGCACAGGTGGACTCGAGCGATCTGCGATGCTCCCTGGCTGACTCTTCCATCTCGATAGTAAATCTCCCACAAAAGTTACTCCTACTATTGATTGTTCTCGTTCTCCAAAGCAAATGTCATTCCGTGGTTTTCCCACAGCGTAGCCTACCTCGCGTCCAGACAAACTTTCGATACTGACACGCGTGTCTCCGAAAATACTGGGCACACGGCCTCTTCGAATGCTTGCCTAGTGTTCTTATAATTTATAGTGCATTTCCGCTGCCTATAGAGATCATGAAATATCATTATAACTCTTAATCTGAATGGTATTCTTTCATGATATTCACTTTATATCTCGCTAGTTCAACTCCTGTACTTTCGTGACGTCCTTTTCAGACGGAAGGGTGTCGCGGACCTTGCCTCGGGAGGGCTGTAAGACTTGTGTGTGTGAGAGCTGTCTGCTCCGTATTTAAACATCCATAGCGAAAATATTTCCCTGTTCTCTCTTCTTGGAACTGAATCTCCATTCCTGAACCCCCCCCTGGACTCCATCTTGGGCTCTCCATTCGAAATTTTGTGCAGATTCCAAATATGTAACGCGGAGTCAGGTCCGATCGCTCATTAATTAAATATAAGCTTGGCGCCTTTTGTGGTCCAGTGACGCTAAGCTTCTATCCTTACCAAACGACAGATTTCGGGGCTTCACGTTGTGACGCTAAGCTTCACCTCTGTCGCCTTCCGCGTCTGGCTTGAATTCATCATTAATTAGAATCATTCTCATCTCGATAATATTGATTATATTTTTCTGTTTCCAGAATGACCTTTGGTTCCAACTTTTATTAAGCCATTGGGCTAATATCTTAATAAAACGAAATAGTTAGCATTTCTCACTCCACTTTCCCATTGTTTCAGTGACTTGCTTGGCTTGGAAGTGCGCCCCTTCCCGTTACAGTGACAAGGTGTGGCTCCAAAGAAAACCTCCAACTTTTCTAGGTTTTTAGTAAAGTGTCAACTCGGCCCGTTTCTTGGCCTCTGTGCAACTGTTTCCAATCTTACAGCCTTCCGATCGTTCTTTTAATACTTTCCAATTGATTTCTCGATATAATATTGCTTAACTTCCTTTAATTTCCAGCCTTCGTTAATTTTCAATTCCCTCCTTTGTTCAATTTGCCCTTTGTGCTCTCGATTTCCTCTATGATTTCCAAAATGTCCATAGGTCACATGGTCACATTACTAAATAGCTTTTGGTTCACGACCTATGTCTTCACCAACACCACTACAATGAGAAGTTATATGCAAGAATATATAGCATTTAATATTGGTAGCTACGATTCTACTCATGAGATGGCATCTTATTGTAACGAACCACAGGAATACATTTTTAGAAAAGTCCAGTCATGGCTTGTATGATTTGCAAAAAGTAAGCTATATTTTTACCGCCCTCAGATAGTGATTGTTATCATATCCTATCGTACGAATCATATTTTCAAACGTCTGAGTAAAATATGAAAAATAAAACACTAACGTTTTAAAATTTCGAACTGATGCCTCTTGAAATATCATTAGTTTTCTTTATACTAAACTCAGAATAATGATTCGCTGGGCCAATTTCACTGCACTCGGGTACTTAGTTCGGCAGAAAAGTTATTAAAAATATTTGAAAATCACTTGGCCGCCGTGTTATTTCTTTTTGGTGTCTGTCAGGATTTGGAAAATTACAAATATTTCCTTACCTAAAAGTCCTCTAATACCATAAAGAATGTCAGTTTGATTGCGTGAATAGTTTCGGAGATATTGAAAAAGGAAGGAAGTTTGTAGTTTTACGTGCCCATTAATCTCGCGATCATGAGCCACAGGACCTCCATTTTACGTGAAATCCGAACCACAGGACATGGCATTTCACTTTGAAAATCTCATTTGCATTGACCGGGAATCAAATCCGGTCCGCCGTGGTGAATCAGAGATATTGAGAACCGGTGAGATATATCGTATGGACGCCATGTTGGATTATAGAATTATATGCCAGCAGATGAATATGATAGGAAGGTCATTCATCATACAAAGTTTAATACACTATTTTTTCAATTGTTATAAGAACCTTAAAATGGCAGCTGTGCAAACTATTTTAAATTACGTTTCTTTTGTCGTGTCCTAAACAAGCGATAGAAATATAGGTTGATATAATGAGCCACGATTATAATATTCATCTGATGGCACATAATTATAAGGTATATCTTCATAAAATAATCGAACATGCCACCTATGCCATATATTTCACTGGTTCTCAATATCGCCAAAATTATTTACGCAATCAAACTGAAATTTCGTATGGTGTTAGAGGACTATTTAGTAAAGGAATATGTGTTACTTAACCAAAGCCAGAGAAACACAAAAACAACATGTCGGCCAAGTGATTTTCAAATATTTAAGGTGACTCTTAGTGTGATATATAACCCGAGAGCAATGGAACTTGACACAGCGAAACTTTACTCTGTGATTAAGACTCCTCCTACGAGATGGCATCTTTCTGTAACGTACCACGGGAATATATATTTAGAAAGGTCTTTAATTAGTTTGAATTTTAAAAAATATGTTTTAACTTTATTTCTCGCATCTTATTCAGGCAATTGCAGAGAAGATTCGTAAGATAGGCTACACCAGTGCAAAATTGCATAGTGTTAAAACCTCATTGTGTAATTTTGGACACATATTTTCCAGTGGTAAAGGTGTGTTGAAGCGAGCTATCTTGACGAACGATGAATGTTTTGATTTAAGACAGGGCATACACTAGTAAGCCTCCGTGGCTTAGGCGGCAGCACGCCGGCCTCTCACCACTGGGTCCGTGGTTCAAATCCCGGTCACTCCAAGTGAGATCTGTGCTGGACAAAACGGAGGCAGACAGGTTTTTCTCCGGGTCCTCAGGTTTTCCCTGTCAAAATTTCATTCCAGCAACACTCTCCACTATCATTTCATTTCATCTGTCATTCATTTAATCATTGCCCCAGAGGAGTGCGTCAGGCCTCGGCAGCCGGTACAGTTCATATCCTCGCCGCTAGATGGGGGCTTCATTCATTCCATTCCTGACCCGGTCGGAGACTGGAAGCAGGCTGTGGATTTTCATTTTCATTTCATACACTAGTACTGCCCCCGTAAATTGAATTATACTGAGACCACGGTGGCTGTATTGGCATATGTGAATAAAGTTATGGCCGTCATAGTTGTGACGTGTATATTCATGACGTAGGCACGGATGACGCAGACTTCATGCAAGTAGGCTGGATGAGCTGAGATTCTTGGTGACGTCATGATTTTGTTCGAGAAGGATCTGAGATTTACGACGCAGTCGCAGGAAGCAAGGAATTGTGCTGAGGAAGAAGTTACGCTATTGGAGGAGAGGCTCGAACCAATGAATGATAGCTTGGAGGGAGACGGAGATTACTGAAACTACCATATTTAATTACTTTTGGCATGTAGAATTATAGAAATCTATTTTCAGTTATGGCATTGATTTGGAATTTTGAAGAAATTAATTATGAGTTTTTGAAATTTGAAAATCCGTCAAGTATAGCCAAAGTTAGAACTTCTAGCAATGACGGAGGAACAAGCTATGGAAGGGATGGATACGCCCCTTAAGAAGTTGATAAAAGGCCTTGCACAGCAGAGAGCAAGTTCTCAAGTTCTCAAGTTCTCAAGTTCTCATGGCTCTCATGGCTCATTTTTCTGATTCTCATATTGTCAGACTTCGAGTTCTGAAGTGAAGCAAGTCGTCATTAGCACGTGTGGTAGAGCCCACAGCATCGAACAAGCACGGAGCGTGCAGCAGTACAATTTTACGGTTACTGAAACTAGGCGAAGTTGGAGCGCACACATAAACGAGTCTATAAGATTATCTATCAAGAGTTAGCTACTGCATTTATGCTAATTCAATTGTGCATTACAATATTGAGGCGTGGACGAAAGTTGAACATTTTCACTTTTATACTTTGGAAGATATTCGCATTTTAAGACTGCAGACAAAAGTGATTTTCTAGACACCAGAGAAGCACTTTTATAATACCACATTCTACGCTACGGCTGACACTTGTATTGCAACCGTGATACTGAAGATTACATTTGGTGATACAACGCTACATTCTACAATGGAACAATATAATCTGGCAGTACTTTCGACTATTATTATAACGGAAGTGGAGATGGAAGACTAAAACTTTAATGCAATTGGGACATACATCAATGGAGTGAAATAGCAGCATGGAACTTCGTTAATCGGCATTCTACAAAAGCGAGCATGTAGTGAACATCCAACTACACTCATGCATCGTAATACATCGCTGAATTACATCAAATGGCAGTGGAAATATCTTCATACTCCACAATTATGAACATTTCTGCGGAAATAATTGCAATAGACTTCATGGCGAATTTCTACCAGAACTTCAGGGAACTATCAAGAGAGGCCAGGGTGGACCCGGCTCACAAAGAAGAGTTTTGCCAGAAGGATGTCTATCGTCTACACGGATCAGTGCTATTTCCGGAGGAGGAAACTGTTCTATTCTCCGAGGGCGCAGGTTCCAGGTTCGAGGTCGGAGCACATCTTTACGGTGGTGAAATGGAACCATCAGCAGTCTTCTTTGAAAATTTTCCTCTAGAACTTCAATCAACAGATAAGGTAGTCGTGAACGTTTCTTGATTTATTTGAGCCATTTAGCGATATCTGAGCAACCATTTTTCCCATATTTTCTGTCCCATATATTTTGCCCCATATTCTTGCTTGATATTTCTGTACACTTTGCTGATTTATGCCTTTTTCTACGATTTATTGAGACATTATTATGTCATTGGCATATTTAAATAATTTTGGATCAGTTGAGACTGATAATATATATTCTTTCAGTAATTTGCATATTTTTGTAGTCACGATTTGACTGTAAAGTTAATGATTTTCTATGGCAAGTTTGAATTCAGACAGCGTGTCATTTTATTAAAGTAATTCTATTCAGTAAATTACTTTGACCAATTTTCTGTCATCCTCAAGAAAGAAGAATGATTAAAAGATTTTAGAGCGTTAAAATCTACTACTTTATCGACGATCTTGGAAATACTAGTCGTTTTATGAACATGATTGCAACATAGACATTTTTCGTCAATTATGAAATACCATTGCATTATAGACAATTTTATGAAATATGAACTTTGATTACGATTTATTGAGTACACTATAGTAATGAACATTTGATAGGAGTTTTTCTCAATTCTTGATTGGAACAATAATGTTTGCATTCCACAGTCTAATTGTATTCTATTCGATTATTTATGCAGTTTAGATGAACTTTGATTGATGATAGTATTTTTATACTGCGATACTTTGAGGATATTAATCTCAATTTTGATAGACCAGGGAGGCGTGTCTAATCGTATTTGCTATTAAATTTATTTGTGATTGGCAAATTTTTACTTCATATCGATTCATGAATGAAACCCACGAAGGTTAAATATAATAACAGTTTTTGATACAATTGATGAATATAAGAATTATTAAAGAGGAACTATGGATGTATAATCGTTAGTTCAGTGGACGTGTAAAAGTCGCTGATGAATAATGCCCTTTAATAAGTGAAGGAGGTTCCCACAGTAATATTGATGAAGATGATGAATTTGTAAGTGGAGGTTTTTTGTGTGTATTGTGGAAGATTTTGATGCCATATATAATGAGATATATGATGAATTATGGGCCAATTTTGGTGCAATTTTGTGCGTTTTGAGCGAGGTATTTTTCCGCTGAGTGTATTGTTCAGGTCCATTGAAAATTATTCATGTGAAGTTACCATTAAAATTAACAAGAGTGTTTAAATAATTTGAGATAACGATTTTGAATGGAGGTTACCGTCACAAATAATAATAATTATTAAATCTTATTAAACCTGAATCTAACATTTAAATATAACTAACCTTCATTGGTCGATTATATCACCACGATTTAAGTAATTATCAACCGGATAAACGTGTGGTTTAATGTATTTCAAATAATATAAATAATATAAATAATGTAAATAACTATGTAAATATCTTTAATAATAATTTGAAACGAACGGGATTAATAGAGGCGTGTATAAATTTTTCAATTGTCGTTTGACATTGCTATAAACAATTTAAAATTTTATAAATAATTAATGAACTTTTTGTTATAAACATTAAGCGTTTTCGTTATTATACTCTAAACAACGCTAGTTAAACAATTGGATTATACAATTAAACAAGATTTGGGATTATTAGAGTAATCCATTGGTATTGGAACGGAGCATTTAAAAGATTTGCGTGATAATATTTGAGTTGAGATGTGAACATTTAAAGTGTTGAAAAGGAGCTAGGCTCTGTTGTAACTAGCATATGCTAACATTGGCTGGACAGGCGTGTCCATTTGACGATGCAAGCATGCGGCATGGTGCAGGGTGTATCGCAGGTGGCCAGATAACTGTATGATAGAGGCCAAGGTCATCTACATAGCAGCCTTGCGGTTATAAATAAAATGTGAAGTTCATGAACAAGGAAACAAATGCTATATGTCTCGTCCCAGCTCCCTTATCCATTCCAAAGTGAATTGTTCTTATTACGTTCTTTTGAGCTAGAGAAAGCTGAAATTTTGTATGTAAAGTCTACAAGTCCTACAGGAGGACATGGTTGTATTGACAATGGCTTCTGATTGCCACGTATATTTTGTTGTTAAATGTTGTTAAATTATATTTCCCTTTATGTGAAATAAATTATTGTGCAGTTTAAATTTTCTTGTTTCGCGTTGGTTCATTTTAAATATTGTGGTGGAGGTTATTGTGAGGGCATACTATTAAGTGATCCAGTTGTAAACCCAGACCCGAGATTAAATTGAATAGGTAAGTAAAAGGTAAGTATGAACCCCCGTATATTTTGGTGTGTTCCACAATAATTTCTTGTTAACTACTGTGCTCTAATCTCGGTAGTATCTGTCAGTGCCATTTTCATTGATGTAGCTGTGCCGGTGCGATTGATTATTGGCAATCCGATTGAGGGGGCGGATATCTGACAGCCTACTATCCGGATTATCGGGGACAGTACCATAGTGAGACGTTTATCCTTTCCTTATGTTTCTAGTCTATATTGACAACTTATGGATATTGAGTTTTGATTACCATAGTGAGACGTTTATCCTTTCCTTATGTTTCTAGCCTATATTGACAACTTATGGATATTGAGTTTTGATTTTCTTGCTCTATACTGTATCACAACGTAAGTGGTGTACTAAAAGATATTTAGTACATCACATGGAAAAGGCTTTTATTAGGAGGAAGAATTTTTAATGGAAAATACCTGTAGAATGTATGAAAATATGCTATTTAGTTCTTCACAGAACTACATGATTGTTTACTTATGACCTATGTCATCGGGGATTTCAATTTGTGGGTCAGTGTGCTCTAGACCTTTTCACGTAGGAGTGGCACTGACGTTTTGCAATCAAGTCGAGTATACGATTGTAACAAAATGTGCATACAATATTACATATTTTTGGTGTGTTTATGGCTGTAGTTTCATATATTAGTTATACTATGGGTAGTGCGCCGTTAAATCAGGCGTACTCTCTCCTGAAAATTGGAAATTCATACACGCGTAGTCTTTAGATGTACTCTACTGTCAAAGTAATCACACCAATAAATATGTGTAATGAACAATGCAGTGCTGGCTACGGAAATTAGTACCTATACATCTATATGCAAACCATTATGTGAGTCACTAATAATCATACGTGATAACACTAAACGTTACTTGATGAATATCAGAATGAAAATAGGATTCAGATATCTTCAACGATTCCGAAGAAATTTGCGTTTATTATCTGGTTGACTTAGTTATATATGGAGATATCCTGTTATAAGTGGATTGAATTTGCTTTGAAATATGATATCAAATATGAAAATATGGATTCAGGAGGGTGATGCTCTTGTAATGTTAACGGTTGCCATGACCCACAATCAGTCCAATTTCCTTTCTCTAATAGGATATATGCTAATTCTTTGCTTGTATCTTAAAAACAAATGTTCTTCGTGGCGTCCTTTGACAATGCTGTAAGATACAATAACATGCACAAAGATGGCACAGCGTGACGCAAATGTGAGTCCACAGAACTCATTTCTGTACTTGATGGATCCAAACTACAAGCGATTGATTTATAAATGAGTTTACGGTAACTTTGGAGATATTCTTGTTGTCTTTCATGAGTTACCAATGTTCAGTAAGTCGGAAAAAAAACGAATCTACTCAAACAGCAATCACGTATTCAGCTAAGTGAGGGCTGGAGTGACTACATAAAGTATTATGAGCTCCTAGGAGGATCAAATAAAAAAGAACGTCATGTAAAAGGTCTCCTTAGAAACGGAAATTTGCGTTTATTGTCTGATTGACTCAATTACGTATGGAGATATCTTGTTGCAAGTGAATTGAATTTGCTTTGAAACAAAATATCAAATTTGAAAATAAAGATTCAGGGTGATGATTCTTTTGTAATGACAATGCCAATGTCAGTCATGGTTAGCCAACACCTCGTTATACATGGCAGATGATGGAAATTGTGACGGACTTTCTCTCCGTTCCAGCCGTCAGATCAGAATGAAATTTGGTGGCAGAGCCGAGAATCAAACTTGGACGTCCAGGGCGACAGCCAAAAATAATCGCCGCTAGACCACGAGGGGGTTCAAGCGTAATGAACAATGGCATTTATAGAGAAGGCATCCCAACGAGAAAACTATGGTACAGGTTAATTGTGCAACACTTAAGGTAAGTGTGAGGGGGATTACACAGAAGTCTTACATAGTTTTACATTATTGTCTTCTAAACGGTTAGTTTAAATAATAATATATTGAACCCTATTCATTATGTCCAATAATAATGTTTCATATTTATTAAAAACGTTGGAAATACTAAATACATGATATGCTGGATATTTGAGTAAAATTTATGTAGCAAGCAAACTGGACTTGGCAAGACGGGCTACGTGCTCTGTGGAAGCTATCGACAGTTTCACAACCAATGCTATTCTTATTCTTATGAGAAATCAGGTATGACGCTGAGGCATACGTGACACTCAACAGGCCATGATGCTTTGTCCACGGCAGGGAGTGAGAGAGAGGAGAAATGTCGTGACGTCAAAATAAGGGCGGGATTTGTAAGGTCAGAACTCCGACGCCAACTTAACTGACAAATGAGAGAAGAGGACGCCAGAACATAGCATCAGGGTGTTTTGCGCGCCAAATCGGTTATAAAAAGATCTAGCGATCAGGTTGCGTGTTCGGCGGCAGATTCGCGACCTGTGAGAAATTACAAGCTTTTTGAGAGGTCACACATAATTATAGGCCCATTATTAAAAAATTTTGAGGAGCTATTACCCCTACCACGGGAACTTTAGGCTTTCTGTATATAAACTAATATCTGAGATGAACCGAGGCACTACTAAATATTCTTCGACAGCCAATTTAAGACGTCCTTATGACGGTCTATGTTAAAAATTCTAGTTGTGTGTCGACAACTAAGTTATAAATTTCATGAATTGTGAGATGGCAGTTAGCCATAAAATAGGGAAAGTCTACGGTTCTGCATAGGATTATATGAGGAAATAAAATACTCATAAAGCAGATAGTTAACAGTTTTAAAACTTTAATTTAATTGTGTTTTAACAGCGGCAAGATGACGACCATGGAACGAAGACAACAAGTTCCATCCTCCATCACCATGAGTGTTATGGGCTAAAGGCCTAATGGTGGGAGATGACGAGGCGGGAGGCCTCTGGAAAGCGGTTTAAGTGATGAGTATTAAAAAAATTGATTTATTGATTTTGGACGAGGGGGAATCGCGAGAGATATGTGGAACTTTGTACAGATTTTATTTGTGTGGTTTAATTTAAATTTAGGGTTTGATTTCTTAACTAACATGCGTGTAGTAATTTTTGGCATTGCGTGACAATTATGTTGTACAGTAATTTTGTAACTTAAATATTGCCCTTATGAATACCTAAATTTTATAGCGAAATGGCCGCATATGATTAACGTATCAATAAAAATTGTAGGCATGAATGAGAACCTAGGAACGACAATGATAAATTGGACTGGATTAATGATAATGTAAAACAAAAACTAGACGTGGGGGAAAATTAGTGTTTTTAGTTGCTTTATAACTCGGGCTAATTCTGATTCCAGTAATTAATTCTTTATTGTCATTTGGACAAGTTGTGTGTCATTTATCTGAAGGGTGTGCTGGTTCATATGCTGCGACGAGATCTTCGAGAGTGTGTCACGTATACTTGGGTGTAAGTGTGATGGCGAGGAAAGGTAAAGCCTGTTCTCGACTGCAACAATCATTCCGTCAAATTAGTTACCAATGGGGCTAAGTTTGACCTGGAGATGTGTTCTTGAAAATCCCTGAGAGTATGTTTTGAGATAATGTGATATTTTTTATTTACGCGTTTAACAGGTGACGATAGGCAAAGGTCGCTGGACGCTGGCTGTGGGCCAGAATCTATATTTAGCGTGGCACTCATTACTACGACGGGGGAATGAATCAGCCACTTACTCAGATATGCGATAACAGACCCTGCTGTCTCCAGCTCTGTTATTACACGTAAATGTTTGCTTTAAAGCCTGATGAGTTAAGGTTATTTTATTTGGTTTAATTTGGGGAGTTGCCATGTTGTGGATCCGAGGATTTTTTGTCATGACTACGACTTATTTGTTCATTGTTTAAATGTCAAATTTTCCGGCGTGAATTTAAAAATTTGTATTTGTTGTTGTTGGCTCTTATTCCAAGGCCATTGTAGTCATTGTAAATATAATTTGGCAACCGGCCAAACTTGTACATGTCACGTTATGCTTTCCTAGTGTTTGAGGTATAAGACGGTAATTTCCGCAGCCCTTATTTTAAATAATACACACGTGTATTTGGTTATAGTAATCTAAGATTAGAGCATGTCAGTAGTGTATTTAATTAGGTAATTTTTGTTCCCACATTTCCGTAATTCGTCCTCGCAGTACGGAGTTCGTTCCCGAACCGACTGTTTTGGTCGGAAACGAGCGCCCGTCAAAGTGCTCATTACTTGAACTAGTCTTAAAACGCGTGTCGCTCATAAATATTAAATTCTTGTACTATTATTATTTGTTTGTTATTTTTGGATGTTGTGATCCGTATCTTTTGTTACAGTGAATTAAGTGACATTGCAGTCACAACGCTTGTTTGACAGCTGTCACGCCGTGTTATCATGGTACGTCAGGCTAGTCAGTGTCAGATCTGTTCACGTGCGAGTGAACAAAATTTAAGGGTGGTTTATTGTTGTGTTTTATGTTTGATTCAGTTATTAAATTTCATTTGTTTGTAGATTCTGTTGTTTTCTTGGCTTTTTAGTAATTAGTTGACCTTATGAACCCTGGAAGTTATTTTGATAGCATTAAATCTCTAAATCATATTCACAAGAATCCATTACGACCCCGAACCTCGAATCTTGTCTACATGCTATTATCCAAGGGTACAATATTTTGAACGAAAACCATCGGAAATGTATCTTCGAATTTATTTATTTACTTGTGATCTGGAAAGTTAATTCACAGAACGACAAACTAGCGAATCCAACAGGGAGCGTGTGAGTCACATTGATTAACCTTTGATCTAACTAGTTATTCATAACATAATGAAAGGTGATAACATATTTTCGCATTACTGGTGCGTCAGCATGATAAAATTGAAAAGTAGGTCCATGAACTAACTAAATAGCCTATTTTCATATTTACCTTTGTCATTTTTCATTAAAACTCTCCTGTCTATTAATTGATTTCCCATGTAATATACTAAATAGCTTTAGGTTCACGATCTGTCTTTACCAACGCCATTACAATGAGAAGTTATGTGCTAGAAAATATAGCTCTTAATATCGGTGATTAAGACTCCTCCCACGAGATGGAACGAACAACGGGATTTCTTTTGAAAAGTCCAGTAACGGCTTCTATTATTTTCGAAGAGTATGACACAGAATTTAGTACAAGAAGAGTTATTTTAAATATTTGATTGACTTGGCCGCCATGATGTTAAAGTGTTTCTCAGGATACGGAGAGTCAAAAGTACTTCCTTACTTAACAGTCACCTAACACCACACACTCAGTTGGATTGCGTAAATAGTTTTGGATATTTTGAGAACCAGTGAAATATATCATATGGACGCCATGATGGATTGTTTTTTATTATATGCAATATAATGATAAGCCTGAAGATGAATATGATAATCGTGGCTCATTATACCAACCTACATTTCTATCGCTTGTTTAGGACACGAGAAATAGTAACGTTATCTAAAAAAATCTACATCCGCCACGTATAGTTGTCATAAACATTGAATTACATTAGACCTCAATATATTAAGCTCTGTATGAAGATTTACCGCGCTAAGTTTCACTTCAATCAGATAATTAAGTCGCGAGAAAAATCCATATACATATTTACATTTTTCGCCACCACCATTTTAGATTTGTGCTCATCAGATTTTTGAAAGTCCCAAAAGTGAACTTATGTTAATATCCTCTATCAACATGCAAAATTTCACTTTGATTGGTGTAATAGATTTGCATATATTGTACACCTTCTAAATATTTGGGATGATTGCCATGTTGGATTTTCTAAATGTAGGCCATAGATGAAGATGATTTCGTAGGTTCATTATTCAAGCGTTCACTTCGATTGCATGATTAGGATACAAAACTAAATTTAATTCTGAAATTTCGCTTTGCCGTCATCTTGCTTTCATAAGAACAAATGAATTGAATTCGATGCCAATAGATATAATTTTGTATGGAGATGTAGGGTGCTGGGTTTCACTGAGCTCGGTAAATTAAATCTGAAGAAAATGTAATTTAAATATTTTATCTTGGCTTGGCCCCCATGTTGGTGTCATACTTAAGATGTTATTACGCGTCACATAGCTGAACTAACCGTAGAACTCTCTATCACCAAACACATTTTTAGGGTGATATCAGTAATAGTTTCAGATAAGTAGAATACCGGTGAAATAATTCACGCTGCTGCCATGTTGGATTGGTGAAATGTTTTGAAATTTGAAAGGCACGGTTGAAGTCAGACGAAATAGTACACTGTCCCTACCGATTTCTTCGAAATTGCTCTGCCCATTTAGATTTTACTAGGGGAGGACACACATACACATACACACACGCACACAAACACGGACAAAAAGTGATCTCATTAGCCTATTTTTCATATAATGAAAATAGGCTGATAAATGTACTCTTGAATTAAATACATCTCAAGTTCACAGGTATTGCAAGTGTTTTTGATTTAAACATTTAAGTATTTTCTATCAGCGTAAAAATCGTTGAATCGTGAAATCGTTGGACTCAATTCATACTGAGAATTCCTCTTGAAATCCTTGTCACGGCTGCTAATTTCTTGACCTAGCAAGTGAGGGGATGGTGGATTTTCTCAAGAGGATGACGAGTTCATTCTTAGGTATTTAAACACACGCAGCATTGCAAATTATCAGACGGACTTCATACACGTGAAGTGTACGTTCGAACAGCTGAATGCGTAAACAGAGATACTTAATCTTTGGATGGTAAACAACAATCTGTCATCCAAGTGCTTTGTTCTGAATTATCTTTTTTGTTTGTTTTGTATTTTAGCATACCTTCTATATTTGTAAAAATGGAAATGGACTATACGGGCCAAAATATTCGTGTGTCTGTGTGTATGTATGCAAGCATGTATTCCCCCCACCTATCACTTCAACCATATTTGGTATAAGGATTAGCATTAGCAAAGGGCAACTCAGTGCCATCCATATAAGAGTTCTTAATTGCATCATCACACTGAATAAAGCACACATCAGCCATCTTGAAATGTCGAAATAAATTAATTGCTTTAGTTATTAACGAAACTTAGTAATAATATAGAGCTTCGTATAGCCTACTCAATGCATGGGAACAGTGCCCCCATAGAATCCAAATGACGGCTATGCCTACTATTATAGTATACAAATTTGTAACTCAGTTTCTAATTGCACAATTAAGGCAAAACGTAGTAGAAAAGGAGTATTATATATGAGGCGTCTTTGCCGCTAGTAATAAGTTTATCACACTGAATATGCCAAGCTTTGGCCATCCTAAAATCTCATAATTTAGATGTAGCCTAAATAACTTTCTAGAATCTAGAACTACAATAACAAAAATTAGAGATACGGGTATATAAAGTATGGAATGCTCAAAGCAAAATAATTAAAATAAAATTTTAATTTGGCGGCGAATCATTCAATTGTGAATCATTCAGACCGTAATTGCGCAATTAAAATAAAACCGAGTAACAAGGAAGTACTATAGAAGGGACGTTACCGAAATAAGCCATAAGTATAGCATAGTGACAACACCGCGCGGTGGCCATCGTGAAAATATATTATAAATAACAAATTGATTACGCGCAATGTGCAATATATATTATATCAGGCTCAAGAATAATAGCAAAATTCAGTAAGAGAGACCGCTCTTGAGATGTATCACACTGTTCTCCACACAAAACACATGTACCACTCATGTGGCTAGCCTGGTGAAGGGATAATGATTAACTTATTGTACTGTTACGATACAACAACGAATTTAATCAGTTTTTTTAGCGTATGGCTTTTAGTGCCGGGAGTGTCCGAGGACATGTTCGGCTCGCCAGTTTTGTAGCTGCTTCGAGACGGACACCCAATGGGTGAGCTACAAGTACCGTTGGGGAGGGAAGGAGGGAAGTTGGATTGTAAGGACGAGGAGTTGGAAGGTAGCGGCTGTGGCCTATAGTTAGGGACCAACCCCGGCATTTGCCTGGAAGGAAGATGGGAAACACAGAAGGCCATCTTCAAGGTTGCTGGCGGGGGGATTCGAACCTCCTCGCCTCCCGGATGTGAGCGACTGCCATCAGTCATGCCGTAACCACCACGGCTAACTCACCCGGTAATTTAATCAGTAATGCTGAACATTGTAAGTGGCTTCCCTAGATCCATGAAACTAACAGCGAATGCATACGTGTGCGGTGGTGGCTGGGCGAATTTTAAGACCAAAATATATTTAACTCACGATATAATAGCACAATAATTAACGCGAAAGTTAGAGAGACATGAGTACGGTACCATTCAAAAGACCTCACTATCATTAATCATAGGAATATCACACTGAATATAGAGCGCAGCGACCATCTTGAAATCATAAAATATACAAAGAAATAATTATATACGGTATTTTATGGGTACTATATCTAAAATTAGCAATAATGAAGCACAGTAAATGGAATTTGTACGCCAAAGGCAAAAGAACATTCCTGCATATATTATAGATGGGGGCTGATCATATTATTGAAGATTCATAATCAATTACTCATGATCCAATTGCGCCATAACCCCGAAACTTTGTTCGATAGGAGAAAAAATAAGATGCCTTGTTTGCATAAGTCATAAGACTATTACATTGCATATGGCACGCAGCCCCCATCTTGAATATATGAGGCATTACTATATACAGTGAATTATTTATTTATGAATTATTTATGACGAATAGAATAGAAATCTTTCTGAGCAGAAGGCGCACGTTAAACGATTCCATACATTCAAGATGGTGGATGGGCGTACTTTTCTAATGTTCCAATCAATTCCTCTGGGCGCAATAGGGGAATTACAACGAAACGTAGTAAACGGGGAATCTTAACTAGGATAAAACCCTTAACGTTCATCACAAGAACATTCAATTATAAGGATGAAGTTTTAAAACTATACATTTATACTGTATTTAAAGAGAAAAAAGGCTTCATGTTCTTTACTGAACATCTTGCTTGTTCCTGCGGTTCATAATCAGCCTTTATCTGTTGCTTTCATTTCCATTACGCTTCTCTTAGCGTATTTTAATTTTTATTATTATTACACTTATTTAACAAAACTGGTTAGATGTAAAATAGTACATTATGCAACGAGCCTATAATGGCAATGATTAAGACACGAGTATGTTTATAAAACGAGCGAAGCGAGTTTTACAATTTCTATACGAGTGTCCTAATTACCATTGTAGGCGAGTTGCATACGACTGTTTATGTTCGACGATAATTATAATTTTACTATTATGTTCTAACATAAAAATGCGTAAATATCTGTCGAGATTCTGTCATCAGACTTAGGTGAAGAGCGCATGCGCTGGATTCCCACTAAGGATCAAAGTCATTCCAAAGCATTGTTCTTCTTTTCTTGGGAATTGTGTGGGCTCAGAATTTCCTCCCTACCCAATAACAAATTCGAAAGTTTTGAAACATTGTTTATCCTGAACTACCACCAACAGATAGCGCACAGGTACTATGTTGGATTATTTTGTTGTTTTGGTCAAATAACACACAGTAGGCTGTTACAAACGCTCTAAAATTAAAATGTATCGTATTATCAACTAGTTGTTTTTCAAATTCGATGCGTATAGAATGTCAACGGAAGGCGAATCATTGGAGTCCCAAATAGAACAGTCATGACATCTGGCGGAAAATTTTCGCATAACAAATCCCTTTACTGAATAGAGCTGGGTTATTGAATTCCGTGGATCTAATGTCGTACACATACTTTCTCCATGACGTTTTGGTGTGTTTATGTCAACAACAGCATTCACTAAATTTGTCGGCGAAATCGTACGAATGCAATGCCCTGTGTTGAAATTGGAGTTGCGGATATTATGGTACAGTGCTCTTTATTTAGAATATTCCGCTGTTTGTTTATGCAAACATTACGGACGGTGCACCCTTCCATGTCGGTAATTAATATAGGCTAGGGTAGAAGGATGGTGTGTTGCAAACTTCTGGACGTACATTCCTAAATTTCTTGCGTATGTCATAGTATTTTATTGTTACCATAAAGGTTCCTGCTGATTTTGTCTTTGAATTTGGAATTGCAACTACAATGGTTGATCCGGTATCCTTTATATTGTCAACTTCCAAATCATGTAATTCATGTGGAACATGTTGTATTTTGAGCGCAAGTGTGAAGCTATCCTTACCTAATTGGTCAGCGAATGAAAATCTTGAGCTCTGATTGGTTGGAGAAACTGTATCATAATGAAAAGTAGTACTATTATGACTGTCATTATGATACAGGTTTATGACATATGATATTTACATTTCGACATCGTCGAATACAGGTATAATAGTACATTATGCAACGAGCCTATAATGTCAATAATTAAGACACGAGTATGTTTATAAAACGAGCGGAAGCGAGTTTATAAAACGAGCGTAAGCGAGTTTAAAAATTTCCCTACGAGTGTCTTAATTACCATTATAGGCGAGTTGCATACGACTGTTTATGTTCGACGATAATTATAACTTTATTATATGTTTTAACATAAATATTCATAAATATCTGTTGAGAGTCAGCCACTTGAATTTTGTGATAGGCGTGCGAGCGCTCGGTATGATATCTCTGTCTTTCAAGCTCTCTGACCGACCAACGCATGCGCTCTGTGTGCTTGCAATGCCATATTATGCAGGCCATATTATGATTACATCTGCCGTCCCTCACTAATATTGTCACCGGAGTCGTTTGAAGGCAATGCGCTGTGATATTAAGGTATAGTGCTATTTCTTGTCTCATATTCGCCAATTTATTTACGCGACCGTATGGACGGTGCGTATTCCATGTCGGTAATTTATAGAGAAAGATGTTGTGTTTATGTCCGACATGTTGGATTTTGAGCGCATGCGCGAAGGTATCCTTATCCAATTGGTCAAACAACTGTTTCTTGAGCTGTGATTGGTGGGAGAAACTGTTTCATAATGAAAAATAGTGTTATAATGACCATCATTATGATACAGTTTCCTGACATATAATAGTCAAGGTCGAACATAAAGGCATTTTAACCTCTAATCTTGCCAGTATGCGTATGAATTAATCATGTACACGGAAAATAGTCATACGATATACTGTATACCTGCAGGTGAATTTATAGAAACAAAACTCATCCAATGAAGAGCTACTCCTCATTAGTTTTGGAAATATCTGATAATTCGGATATCTCGCAACAACGGATCTGTATTCATTTTGAGTAGATATTGCTTTTCTCTTTTGGTTTTGAGGGAAAAGCAATCAGTACACCTTCCTAATACTCTCTCACATTACCAATGTTCTCACCATTCGTATCAAATAACCAGACACCGTACAAATTCAATAGAAACTCATCGATATCAGCTTATTGGAAAACGAATTAGTTTCCAACTTCCATCTGAATATTATCAACATGTAAGTCTCCTTCTGTTCTATTCCGTCTGTGGAGTAATCATCAAATTTTATGATTTTCATTTCCTGTGTTCGCTGCAAAAGCTTCAATACTTCTCTCCCGGTTCGATATCAAAGATGATTTTTTTACTTCATATTCCACACGGAACTTTAACGAAATCATGAGGCTGTCACATTTTCTCTGTCTTTCTGTTGGACATCTGCGTTTGACAGTAACGTTCGTTAGCAAGGAAGAGAGAAGGGAAGAACAGCGAATGATCTATATAAAGGAGACAAAAGAGAGAATTGTGCTCGTCGAGAAGTGACAGGACCGTCTTGGTATGCAGATGGATATCGTGTATTGATTGCATGGAATTGGGGCACAATGAAGAACAAACACATCGTGCGGTGCAGTACGTTTTGAGCCATCTGACAGGAATACGCTTCAGAGAGCTTTACAAGGAGGACTAATCAGACCGACATCGCACACACAATTCCATCTGCCTCGAACGGTTACATCGGTAATTACATCAGGAGAGCGGTAGCCTGTCTGCTTCAGTGCATTGTATTAGATAATTCACAACTTAAATGTCAGCTAGAAGCAGCGAGAGTTCACATCAAATGTCAACTCAACTCAGTAGAAACTTTGTGCGTTACTAGTGGAGACCTGTCTCATTCTTTCAAAGACCACGAATTTGGAGTATTTTCTCGCTTCACTGAACTCATTACAAGGTGGTAGCAACCCAACGTTCAATTTTGTCGCCTCCGCTACTGTCAAGATGGCTGCGTGTTAAATATCATTGTAAAAAGAAAATGACCATGCATCTTTCTCACTTTCTCAACCTTTCTTATCCCAATTTAAAAGTAATTATATTTAAGTGGTGAAGGTTGCAGATCTACAATTCTTTTACAAAACGCTGCTGCATTTTAACACAGTAAGTAAATGAACCACGCAACATTCAGTAGCTGACTTCTTTAACTAGGTCATCAGTGTTAAATCATGGAAATCATGCTGGGTGAGGAAATCTGCCACTTAGTCTGAGACACGCTATACATCAACAAAGGGTTTTGTTATTACAAGAATGCAACTGAACGCAGAATGACCTTTTCAAGAAGGTCGTCCACTGAAAGTTGTGTGCTTGTGCCCAAATCCACCCCCAAAATAAATTTGGTTTTTTCTCATGAAACATGAGCTTCAGGCTTTAAGGATGAGTATAAAAAGTTAGGGGACAAAAACACTTCTGTGTCATAAACACTTTATTTTAAGAATCATATTAAGTTACCTTTTCCATACAAATATTCAAACTAATTATACTATCCCACTTGTTATTAAATTTATGGGTATGGTTACATTATATCTTTTGGCCCTAACATAAATTCGCAGAACTACGTTGGTCAGTTATTTACGTTTCTTTTACAGACAACATAATGAGTAAAGGATTCAAAACTATGGCCCATAATGGCTTGGAAACCTACCGTACCGCAGAACCCATACTTGCACAGTGACATCCTGTGGCATCCTTTTTAAAATCTTTTTCTGAAATTTTTGCATCCTTAAGATGGCATGTGGTTGCATGTAACATGGAGTGTATAACCATGTGACCTGATATATTATTATGTATATTTCGTATCTAGGACAGTACAATACAGTTATTTACACATTTAAAACATATTTACAATATACACACAGATTGTCTACAAATCAAATTAATTGTGAGGCCCAGAATTTGGCAGTCTTGATTGCAGGAGCATTTGATGAAACCAGGTCATCCAGCGTGCATGCTTCAGGCAATTTCGGGCAGACCAAGAGGTGTTCAACAACTTGAATTTCTCCACATTCGCAGGTTGCATGTTCAGTAATGTAGTCCCACCGCTTCAAATTTTGTTTGCACCGCGTCAATCCAGTTCGCAGTCTGTTCATAGTCTTCCACGTCTGGTAAGGTAGTTGAAAACCAGCAGCCGGCTCTTCCTTTCGGTTTTGGTCATTACTTCCAGGTGTCCCGTTTCGCCATAGTTCTATACGGCGAGCGGAAGATGTTGTTGCAATTGCTTCAGTTGTTCGAAGGAAGCTCTGTCTCGATTTCAGCCTGGGACGTGATGCTTCACTTCCAAACATGGGATGCCTAGGATCATTTTCCTGTATTTTCTTCTCAACCTCTGCCGCTGTTCTTCGTCTAATATCCGGAGGTGCTATGCCTACAAGATGGTAGATTTTGTCAACTGGAGTTGGTCGAAGGCAACCTGTTATAATGCGGCCTGTCTCGTTGAGAACGGTATCAATATTCCTGGCGAGTGCGGAGTTCTGCCAGACTGGTGCTGCTAATTCTGCAGTGGGGAAACATAGAACTAGAGCAGACGTACGTAGTACATTTGGTTGAGCCACCCTCCCTTCACACTTTGAGCTTCATATATTCGCAATGGTCTTTGAACGTGAGTGAGCGGTCGAGCTTTACTCCGAGGTATGTAGGATTGTCACAGTGTTGTAGTTGTCTTTCCCTCCAAGTTACTTTCAGTTTCTTCCAAGTTTGTCTGTTTCTCAAGTGAAACGCACAGACCGGTGTTTTGGTTGGGTTAGGTTTTAGGTGGTTATTGTCATAGTACTCTGCCAGGACTTCGAGGGCTGTAGTCATCTTCGTTTCCACCTCATCAAACGTACTTCCTTGGGCTGCAACTGCTGTGTCGTTGGCATAAATGAAAAATCGTGTGTTCGTTCCGACAGGTTGGTCATTGGTGTAGATATGGTACAGCAACGGCACCATCAGACTGCCTTTAGGATGGCCGTTCTTCTGGACTCTCCGTCGGCTTTTCTTACTATTCATGGTGACAAAGAACCGTCTGTTTGTGGTAGACATTGGATGAAGTGCATTAATCAGTAGTCCTTGGTGATGGTATAAATTGTCCTTGCGAGTTTGTTATGATTTACTGTGTCGTACGCAGCACTTAGATCTACGAATGTTATACCTGTAATCTGCCCTCTCTCGTACCCATTATCTATATGCTGAGTTAGGTTGAGGATCTGGCCACAACATGATTTTCCTGGGTGAAATCCTGCCTGTTGTTTAATGAGGTTCTAGTCTACATATCCCGATATGTGGTTCAAGATCATTCTTTCCAACAGTTTGTAGAGATGACAGAGAAGCGAGACTGGTCGAAAATTCTTGGAGTCTGTCGGATCTTTTCCTGGTTTCAATAAGGATACCACTTTAGCTTTTCGCCAGATTTTGGTTATCTGTAACATGGAGATGCAGTTGTTAATTAGATTTACAATCCACATTTTAGTACCTGGTCCGAAACTCTTTAATTGTTCTACTCCTAGGTCATCTAGTCCGGGAGCTTTATTATTCTTCATGCAACGCAAGGCAGCGTCTAGTTCCGCTAAAGTGAAAGGGCAAGCAATAAAATCATTTTATTCAGGATATCTTTGGAGCTTGGTCCTCCCAGACCGCCTTTTGGTTTTGCCATTTAGAAGTACATGATGAGCTATTTGATCAGGAGTTATATTTGAGTTTTCTGAAGAAACTCTAGTGTAGTCACCGCTATGGTTTTCAGCAGTTTCCATTCTTTATTACTGCTATGCTTCATGTCTAACTGTGTCAGCAGATTGCACCAATTTTCCCTTCTGGAAGCAGACATGGTACACATCAGCTGTTCACCTGTGTGAATGGTTTCTTCAGAGAAGGGATCTTCAATGAATAGTTGTTCGCACTTCCCCCAGCAGTGCTTTTGAATCTTTGTCAAGTCCTGGAATGTATGTAGTTCTACAGCCCCTATGGATATATCTTTGTGAGATGGTTTTCACTAAGTCGACAAACTGATGATACTTTTCTGGGAGAGGTTCCACATTTTACACTTCACTATCGAGACCTTCTGCGAAATTAGTCCACTGCGCTCTCTTAAAATTAAATCGCCTTTGGAATGGGACTCTCTGGTGAGTACGGTGATAAACTAGCATAATACTTTTAACCTAATTTCTAGATGTGATCGAGATCCACCCCGTCCAAGATAACGTTTAGTCAGCTGGGCCGATGTTAATGAAATTTGGTGGCAGGTTAGCTCCATCCCCACTTACCACAAATGTGCGTTTTATATTTCCATAATAAACCCAAATTCAACATGGAGGCTGTGAAACACACCAATAATTTCACCAGAATTCAATATTTTGGGAATTGTGTAAAGTGACTCTTATAATCGCAAGAATACAAGTAGCAAGAAAACAAAATTGCAGCCACGCAATTTTTAGCCTATTTTCATTAGAGATCGACTTTTGTCCGTGTGTGCGAGTGCATTTGTCTGTCACCTGCAACAAATATTTGATGGCCTGGAAATCTGTTATCTACGTAACGTCTATCCCTGGAGATGTCAATCGTGTCTTACATGAATAAATCATAAATACCAATCCAACATGGCGACCACGAGGAATATTTAGGAACCTATGACAGTCTTAGCCTGATATGTTGCACATTGTTAAAGGACAATATGATAAGACCACCAATATAATTTTCAGATTAGGGACAATGACGAAAACAAAATACGACCGCGAAAATTTTTAAAATTATATTGCCCTTTCTGGGAAAATATTACAGCTATCAACGTGAAATTTCTACCGTGATAGAGATCTATACAACAAGTTCACTAATCTTACTTTTGATGTCGTAACAACCAAGATTCAAAAATAACGGCCACGCAAACATTTAAAATTGTTGTTTCCCTTTCGAGGAACCCATTACGTGACTGAAATTTTGCGGCGTAATAGACAACTATCAAACAAGTTCACTGAGATGGTTTTTGAAATCGTAACAACCAAAAAATTACAATGGCAACCGCGTAACGTTTCAAAATTTAATGTCCCTTTCTTTGAACCTATTGCAGCTAATTGCATGAAATGTTGTAGCACACTAGAACATTATAAAACAAGTTCATTTATTTAACTCTTAAAATGGCAAGAAACAAAATTGGCAGTCACTCAAATATGTGAAATTTAATTGTCTTAGCTTGAAACTTCCAGCTTAAGATTTTGTTCCAAGCTAGTACCAGGTGTTCCCTAAAACACATATACTACTTTCTATAAAATTCACAATTTTATTTCCATCTTCCTTTCGTATTGTGTAGTAAGTCACAGTTAAACTAGGGAGGTCGAATTTCAGCGTCAAATAACAAAATTGTTCTGAGAAACGTATTATATTGATACATGAGACGCCTCTCTACCAAGTAACTTATATTAATCTTGTTAATTTCTTTACTTGTAGCTTTATATGGTGTTGAGTATTCGATTTTAATATTCTATACATTCTATATGACAGCTGTGTGTAACGTTGAACATTCCTAGTGCTTAGACAAGTAATTTTCCTGATATATGACTCCTTAGTCACCGAGTTTCAATGAAAAGTCTCTCTTACATTTTGAGTCATCGGTATTTTGCTACCACGCTGGACTGGAATCTTCTTGCTCTTAAATCAGTGAATTTGATCCTCATAGGTTGTAAAAGTCTTAGAAGACACTAACATCCTGTTAACTTTTGGAACAATAATTTAACCATACGGTGTGTTGTTAAATTTCATGTTTTATTAAAGATGTCGATTCGGTGAAATTTTCAAACTGTTTATTTTCTTAATATAGTACAGTAAATTTATTATATGGTTCCTTCTTCTTACAATATGTCTTAGTTATATCCCTTCAGCACTCCATGTGACTGATGTTATTTTTTGTGATATTTAACATGTTGTTTCAGCGTATTGTTCGCTATAATATTCCAGTTATTTGAGGGACTGGGATCTTTGACCCAATAATGATCCTTTTACAAGTTTCGCGGCAGTTGCTCGACTATACTGAGTGTATCAAAAATGTTCGTCACAAAATTCTGGACACATTCCTCACACGTAGACGAAGAAATTATGTTATATGAACGTGGGTCTGGAAACGCTTTGTTTCCATGTTACACGTCATTGTCACCAAATCATTAAGCATGGGAAGCACACAGGAACAGAACGTTAGAATCATGGGGAACATGCACCCTTGGTTACGTCTGGTTACGTTGTCATTATCGTAGGTGCACCGCCAGTTTTTCTTTTACATGGCCCTGTGACCATGCGGCTTAGGTGCCTTTAGCTGTGCGACAAAGCATGTACTTCATGCACGATGGAACCCCTCCTCATTTTAGTGTTAATGTTCGTTGGCTTCTGAATAACAGATTTGGTGACAGATGGATAGGTGGAGGTGGACCCATTGCGTGGCCTCCACGCTCTCCGGACCTAAAATCACTGGACTTTTATTTGTGAGGGCATTTGAAACCTATTGTGTATTGAACCCAAATACAATATGTTCCGAGTCTCCGTGCCCGTATTATGGAAGGCTGAGAAACCATACGCAATCCTCCAGGGATACATCAGCGCATCCGAGATTCACTACGACCGACGGTGGGTTGATGCATGTATCAGTGCGCATGGAGGTCATATTGAACATCTCCTGTGAGCAAAAGTTGCATGTAGCATGCTGGTACGTTCTGTTCTTGTGTGTTTCCCATGATTAATGAGTTGGAAACAATGAGTTATAACATGGAAACAAAGCGTTTCCGGGCCCATGTTCATATAACATAATTTCTTCGTCTACGTGTGAGGAATATGTCCTGGATTTTGTGCCGTACATTTTTGTTACCCTGTATAGTCTACTTATTTATAGATTTTGGTGTCTTCATAGTACGCATAGCCACCATCTTGAAAGTAAAGACATCGTTGTATGTTTGCCTTGAATAATGTTAATATCCGATAAAATACTAAGCTATATTTTTTAAATGATTTAGAACTTCTATGTTTATTGACTAGGAATTGTACATATTCAAGATAGTGATTTGTTGTAGCAATTAGCATGCCTATGCATACGCATGAAGTATGCATGTTTGGTGGTTTGCTCAATTATATCCCAGTTTATCAACATTAATATTATAATAGCAAGCATAGCAGTTGTTGTGTTGTTTGAGTCTCCAGTCTTTTGACTGGTTTGATGCAGCTCTCCATGCCTCCCTGTCTTGAGCTAATCGTTTCATCTCTATCTGGCTACCACACCCTACATCCGAAACAATATGTTTAACATATTCTAACCTTGGTCTACCCCTACAGTTCTTGTCCTCAAACCTTCCTTCCATAACTAAGCTCAAAAACTCATTCAAATCCTTAGGCGTGTCGGCCAAGATGACGATGTCATCAGCAAATTTCTTATTTCTCCTTGAATCTTCACTCCCACTTTAAATTTTTCTCATTTCCTTCATTGCTTGTTCAATGTAAAGATTGAAGAGTATGGGTGATAAGTTACAGCCTTGCCTGACACCTTTCTGAATACCAGCTTCTCTCTCATGTCCTTAAGCTCGAATGACTACTGTCTGGTTTCTGTATAGATTGTAGATCACCCTCCTATCCCTGTACTTTATTCCAATAGATTTCAAAATGTCAAACAATTTAGTCCAATCAACGTTATCAAAAGCCTTTTCTAAGTCTACAAATGCCATGAACGTTCTCTTATTTTTCCTTATTCTACCTTCCAAAATCAGACTAAGACTTAGTACAGCTTCCCTAGTTCCTACATTTCTCCTGAAACCAAACTGGTCTTCACCCAACTCCGTTTCTATCTGGCTTTCCATCCTCTTGTAAATTATTCTAGACAGGAATTTTGAAGCATGAGTAATCAAGCTGATTGTACGGTAATCTTCACATCTGTCAGCTCCCACTTTCTTTGGTATAGGGATAATAACATTCATCTTGAAATCAGGGGGTACCTCACCTGTCTCATAAATCCCACACACCAAATGAAATAACCTGATCAGACCTTCATCTCCTATGCAGCGTAGCAACTCAATCGGTATATCATCCATGCCTGGTGCTTTGTTCCTGCTTATGTCCTCCAATGCTCTGTCAAATTCTGATCTGAATATTAAATTTCCTTTTGCATCCTCATCAATTTCCTCCTCCCTTTCCATTACATGATTCTCAATCTCCTTTCCCTTATACAAACACTCTATGTAAGCTTTCCATCTCTCAATCTTTTCTTCTCTATCTGTTAGAGGCTTTCCATTTGTGTTCTTAATATTACAGCACTCGGTCTTCTTTTCCCCAAAAGTATTCCTAATGCTTCGATAAGCTGTGTCTACTTTTCCTAATTTCAGGCAATTTTCTATACCTGCACATTTCTCTTTCAACCATTCTTCTTTCGCTTCCTTGCACTTCTTGTTAACCTTATTTCTCAGACGTCTGTATTCTGCTTTCCCCTTTTCATCTCTTACATTCTTGTGTTTCCGCCTTTCATCCTTCAATACTTGTATATCCCGAGTGATCCACGGTTTTTTACCTATTCTTTCTTTCCTACCAATGTTTTCTTCTGCGGATGTTGTTATTTCATTCTTCAAAAGTGCCCATTCGTCTGCAATTGAAGTTGGTTTAGGGTTTTTCATTAGTCCTTCCTTTATACTCTTCTTGAATCTTTCGTTTACATCCTTCACTTTCAGTCTGTCTATTGCCCACATTTTTGGCTTTTGACTTTTCTTCAGATTCTTCAACGTTAATCTGCATTTCATAACAACCAGATTGTGGTCAGAGTTTATGTCAGCACCAGGATATGTTTCGCAATCCAAAATATGGTTTCGAAACCTCTGCTTGACTATAATGAAGTCGATGTGGTACCGCCCTGTATCTCCTGGTCTCATTCATGTGTATATTCTTCTATTGTGGTTATTGAATAAGGTGTTAGCTATGATCAACTCATGCTCGGTGCTGAATTCAATCAGCCTGCTTCCTCGATCATTCCGTTCACCTAATCCGAAATCTCCTACTACCTTTCCTTCCCTGCCTTTTCCTACCACAGCATTCCAATCTCCCATTACTATAACATTTTCATCACCCTTGATATACCTCAGAATTTCATCTATTTCTTCGTAGACCTTTTCAACATATTCATCATCAGCTTGACTGGTAGGCATATAGACTTGTACCACTGTGGTTTAGTATTGATTTTTGCTACAATAATCCGTTCACTATATTGCTCATGATATTCCACCCGCTGTCCAAGTTTCCTACTCAATATGAGACCAACCCCTGCTTGGCCATTGTTTGATTTAGTGCTAATGACCCTATAGTCACTTGACCAAAAGTCCTGTTCTTCCTGCCAGCGCATTTCATTATCCCAACCAAATCCAACCTCAACCTATCCATTTCCCATTCTAAGTCTTCTTACCTTCCATCTCCTAGCAGACTTCTAACATTCCACGCTCCGATCCGTAGAATGTCAGATTTCCTCTTTGTCACTTGTGTGATGTTAACCCCCTCTCGAGTAGTCCCCACCCGGAGATCCGAACGGGGGACTAGTTTACCTCCGGATTGAAATTTTACAAGGAAGGGGGCCATCATCACATGTAATTATGCATAGAGAGGTGCATATCCTCGGGAATAGCATTACGGCTGTAGTTTCCCGTTGCTTTCAGCCGTGCAGCAGAACGCAGTGTAGCCATTAGTTGGCTTATATTATCAATATCTTAACCGTCTATAAGAAAAGTAAAGAACTGATTTATTCTGAAAGGCTGCTACTCCCTTTCAGAATAAGTAAAGAGCAATTCTACTAGCAAAAATACTAACCTTCTACTAACAATTAAATACCAAAATTCTACTAACGAAAAATTACTTAAGTTCCACCAACAACAAGTACTACCACTAAAACAGTCCGTCACCAGGCACACTCACATGCACCCTCACACATCACAGTGTAATGAAACAATGAACTATATCTAATAAACATGCAATTGCCACCAGACACACTCACACACCACAGTCTAATACTTAGCAGCTATCTTGAATATTTTAACCTATGCAAATATAATACATATAGTTTCAGCAGTATAGGCTACATTTCCTACACAGTACTATTCTTTTCCTATGTTTCAAAATTCTTCGTAAATTAGATTTTGAGTTAACCATTTAAATTCTCTATATATTCAAGATATTGATTACGCGTAATATTCCGTCTCATAGCCTTGTGGCATGTGTAACTCAGGTTACTCACAAAGGACTCCTCTAACAAAACACGTGTTAATTACTTAAGTGTATCCAAAGTTATCGAATTTATTGTTGTAACAGTACGTGTGTCCGCCATCTTGAGAATATTGAACATAATATGCTCATGAGAGTAATCTACCACATAGTACTTACTAAGTCTAGAGCTCCTAAGATTATTAATAATTGATTACACTATTTTATATACTCATGACGGCGCGCAGAACTCATTTCTGTACTTTATGGATCCAAACCACAAGAGATTGATTTATAAATGAGTTGACGGTAACTTTGGAGATGTCCTTGTTGTCTTTCATGAGTAATTCGGGAAAGATCAAATCTACTCAAACAACAATCACGTGTTCAGCAAAGCAAGGGATGTAGTGATTACATAAAGTATTTTGAGCTCCCAGGAGGATCAAACAAACAAGAACGTCATGGAAAAGTCCTCCTTGGAAACGGAAATTTGCCTTTATTGTCGGATTGACTTAATCAAATATGGAGATATATTGTTACAAGTGAATTAAATATGCTTTGAAACATAATATCAAATATGAAAATACAGATTCAGGTGGATTATTCTCTTGTAATGACAATGTCAGCAATCATGTTTAGCCAAAACCACGTTATACATGGCAGATGATGGAAATTGTGATGGATTTTCTCTCCGTTCCAGCCGTCAGATTAGAATGAAATTTCGTGGCAGAGCCGAGAATCAAACCTGAAAGTTAACTAAATTAGCATATCTACAACACATCGAGGCATTTTTGAATATGTGACAAAATATGGTGGGTTGCCGGCGGAGATCATCCTTAGACACTTGGGGCTTTTATAAGAGGAGGGACTTTTTAAATGATTATATTGAACCCTTAATATTGTTGCCATATATTAATGTTTCATGTTATCAGTTCCGTGTGGAGTAGCAAGTAATATTTTGAAGGAAATACTAGCCTGTATGAGGAAACTTGCGACTACCTGAACCTATCAAGGGAAGCAAGACATCATGTGCGGACAATGAGACAGGGTTGAGCAATGGAATGTGGCCCGCGCCTTAGAAATAGCTGGACACCGTTAGCGTGGGTTCAAGAACCCAGGATGGCGCGGAGGACAGGGCGAGTCACAAGGGCGCGTCTGTTCTTTGTAAGACAGAAGAGTGGCATGGAAAACAAAGAAAATATTCAGGGAAAACTACGGTTCGGCGACGCCCACGTGGGAGGGGCCTGAAAATGCCGCAAAGCTGGAAACAACATCTACAAATGAGAACAGAGGACATGGAAGGCTTCCCGCGCTTCCAAAGTCACGCCAACTGATGAAATTATGATGGGAAACTGATTACAATTAATCCTACGATCATAATGAGTAACGCACGCCGGATATGTTCGATTCGCGTCATGGCGAGATCGCCGGTATATGTTATTTGTCCGTAGGAGCTCTGGTTAAAAAGTTAGTAATTATATTCTGTCTCACCCCCACTTTTGGACAGAAATGAATAAATACTGAGTGGAGTGTTCCCTCAGGGCGCACTTGGTAAATTATTTTGAAGACCTTACTATGTCAGTAATCATAAATCCGTGGAATTAGTAAATTTTCAAGCTAAAGACAGCGAGATAGAGAACTCAGTATTTGAACTTAAACAGTGCTTTGGGAGATGAAATCTGTACATCTCAAGTGTAAAATAAAGTGTTTGCGTGAGAAAGGTTGAGATAGCACACTGCTATTAATTAGGGCCAGTCGACATTTTAATATTGCTCATAGGACTGGTGGACGGATTTAGAAGTTCACTCGAGCAACCTATTAGGAAAATTGTGTGAGGCATTATTTTTAAAATATTGACATTCTCATTGAAGCAGACAGCCAGCGATGGAAAACGTGGTATCAGCCGCTGAAAGAAGGAAGACATACCAGGAACCGACCACGAACATGTTGATGGAGTGCTAATTGCAATGCTTGGGGTCATGCCCGGAGGCATCAACTATGGGGAAGCTGAGAACGGATAAGTACTGAATGAATTTATTCATCATGTAGCCTGTTTGGGTTATCGGGAATCCTTGTATATATTTTGTTGTGTAGTATTTTTTGTCTTCGTGTGTTTAGTGTTTTTTTGTTAACCGGCTACTATTGTACTTTATGGAACGCAGCGTGGTTTATCTGTGTATTTTATGTTAAAATAGTGCGGGACAGTGGATTAAATTGTACTCGGGTGTACAGAGTGTGTTTTGATAACGGATAAGGCACATGAACGAACTAGATCGCTGATAACAAATGAAGCTTGACAGTTAATTTAATGACAGCATGGGAGGGGGGGGGATATGATTTTGTTGAGAAAACTTTGGATTACACAGGCTGAAAATTTTATGCGATATTGCATATTTTCTAGCAGGAAGCAGTCACCTTCTGAGTAATTGTCTTTGTATTTGAGCACTAAATTAAAGGTATTGTGTGTTGGGACACATTTTTATGACGATATCTGGGATCTGATATTATTTTGATGGACCTGATGTGTTGAACCATGCCAAGTTCTATTTTATTATTCTGCGCGGGATCTGACTGAGGTCAGTATCTGTCTGCTGCTGGTGACGAAGTCAGGATTCATAAGTGTGATGTCACTGATAATGATTCTACAGGTCTCAAACTGCAAGGTACAGTTTTGGAGACAAAATTACGATATGTGTTTTATTTCAGATGTGTTGGCTGAAATCTCTATGGTTCTCAAGTAGGTGCTTGAGGCAATATAAGACAGACTGGTGTGACACAATATGACGAGGGCTAGTTAGAGAGTCCAACCGCGGGTTGAGATCTCAGATAAAGATAAGGAGTGTGAGGCCATTAGCAGCTGGGGAGTGTGCTCCTAAGATAAGCGATCAGTTGAAGCCTGTTTAGTGTGAAGCAAATTAGATGGTTAAATTTGGGAGCTCTTCATAATCAGAAATGTGGTTCACGATTATGCTGTTGTTCATGTTAGCCCCTGTCTCATAATTTTGTAAATATTTGCCGCATATTTTGGTGCGATGCCTGTAACTTGTTGTGTTCGGGAAACTATCAGTTTGCCCCAGTGTTAGCTGCTGATGACCACGATTGCGCATTTCATGTGTGTGTCTGTAAGACCTATTTTTATAGGCAGTTTGTGTTTATGTGTTTTTTGCACTTGTATAAAGCTTCACGCGGAAAATACTTTGGATTCACTATAAGGGTAGCGTAGCCGGTTGTCATTTATATTTGTTTAGCCATTTAAGTCTGGATCCCGATGCCAAGGCATGGTGAACGTTCACGGATATGCATCCCGTGACATGGTTCTCAGGAAGCATATCTCGTGATACAAGTACTTATTCTAATCTTAGTTTTTTCCATGCAAACACACAACGATGAATGAATTAAGGACGAGGTCCATGTTTTATTGTTTTGTTATGACAGCAGTTGCCGCTGTATTTTATTCAATGTAAATTAACATTTTGATTGTTTGATTTTGTGTTGGTTAAGGGAGTCTTGGGATGTTTTTGTTTGTGAAATTGTGTCATTTTATCGGTTTTATTAAAGTTGTTTTGTTATTTAAAAGTTTGGGTTATCCTTTTTGTTAGATATATTATCCTTATGTCACCTTGAATTTGTGAAGCAAAGTACAAATTATCCAACCTTGCGACGATGAACTGTACACCCCCCGAAAATAGTCTCGTGTACGCATCTCAAGGGGACAATATAGAAATGTTATTTTTAAAGTATTAATTAAAGAACCCTAAAACTAATAGATCATCGGCTTTTTAGTATCTCGCCAACCAATAATCGGATTTTGACATATGTAGTATCCTAGCCCCCGTTTTGAAGTTTTGAATTTATTGTTTATTTTTGTCAAAAGGCCTAACTACACTTTTGTTAATATTTTCTGAACCCCTGTTGGGATTTTGACATATGGATTATGCTAACACTCGGGGCGAGGCCCTGTTTTTTGAAGGTAATATTTTTTTTACAAAAGGGCCTAACTACACTTTTGTTAATATCTCGCGAACGTATCAGGCTAGGGTCTTGTATGAGGGGTTGTAGCACTTGAGGTGACACCCCGTTTATGATTTTATTTTTAATTTTGTTGTCAAATGGCCTAGGGACTAGTATGAGGGGTCCTAGCACTTGGGGCGACGTAACCCTTTGGGGGTTGAAACTACCCCCCAAAATTTACAAATCGATACCTTGGAAACTAAGAACCCTAAAATTATGCGTGATAGCTCAAAAAGGGTCATGACATACGCTTTTACCTCGATTGGTCATTTCACCCCTAAAACAGTAAATAGAAATTTTAGTGAGAAAAACGTGATAAACACTTAAAATTGATAAATGAACCTAAGATCTTTTTTAATGATAAATCGCAGGGGGGTGAAAACTACCCCAAATTGAAAAAAATGATACCTTGGAAACTAAGAACCGTAAAATTAAGTGTGACTGCTCCAAAATAGGTCATGACATACGCTTTTATCTCGATAGGTAATTTTACCCCTAAAACAGTAAATAGTGATTTTTCAGTGGAAAAAGGTGTTAAAGATGTAAAAATGATAAATTAACCTAAGACCTTTTGTTTTTCATGAAAAATATTAGGGGGGTGAAAATACCCCCAAAATTGTAAAATCGATATCCTGGAAACTGACATCCCTAAAATTCGGTGTGATAGCTCAAAAAAGAGGTCATTACCTACCCTTTTACCTCGATAGGTTATTTCACCTCTAAAACTGGGAATTGTGATGTTGCAGGGGAAAAAGCTATTAAACACCTAAAAAGCATAAGCGTTTTGTGAAACCATGCTTTAATGGATGTGTGTAAGAAGGATGACGGCTTAATTATTTTTATTATTATTATTAGGTAATTATGGATGATGTGTATATAGATAACTAATGAACAAGGCTAAAGAGTTGTATGAGGTGTTGTAGAAGTCAAGATGGCCAACCCTTTGCCATGGTCCATGAATTTACCCAATAGAGTCAAAACGTTAAGGTTATCGACCTGAGATTTTATAAACTAATTATCGGAGAGGGTGAAGTAAGGTGTTGTAGGACTCAGAATGGACAAGCCTTTCTCATGATTCATGAATTGATCCATAACTTTTACCTGACAAGACTAAGTGTACCCTGTTGCAGCCTTTAGCCATTAGAAAATCGAACCCGGACCTCTGTGGTGACAGTGGAGTTATATTAATTGTTGGATTTTAAACAAACACACGATTGTACAGTACCACTGGGTTGAGCCTGCAGAGAGACACTGGCTTGCTTGTGTAGTGAGTGTTGTTGATAACAGCACTGCGGTGTTGCCAACAAGTTTCAAGTTACTTGTCTGCTTAATAGTGGAAGTGCCCTCACCATGTTAACATACATGACTAGATTGTTGTTAGGTTAGGCTTGATAAGGCTCAGTGAAACTTATTGCAACCTTAATGAAAATCAATTTCTTAGTACAGTGGGGTTGGAAGTCAAGACCTTAGGGTTGGAAGCCAAGACCTTAGGGTTGAGAACCAAGTGTGTTAACCACTACACTGTGAGATGGTCAAATGATAATGTAAAACAACATAAAGAAAACGTTTTCTCTAGTTTAACGAATTGGCTAAGAACCCAAAAAATTAGTCTTAACGTATATCAAACATCAACACCGTATCATTTAAAAATCAAACCATCTTAAGGTATTTATTAAATTTTATTTTATTTTAGGAACTCTGCATGTATCTTGTGACCTTGGGAGGAAAGTATAGACAGGAATTGTAGAAGGGAAACCGTTGAATCATTGAATGTAGTCAGCGTTATGAACCTCAACGTGAGAGGTTGGGGTGAGATGTCATGAGGGTGTGGTTTTTACAGCTGGAGGCCTTTCCCCACACCCACCTCAGAGACGAATTTATGGGAGATGAAACTCAGCTATCATGTCCAATGTAGGTGTTCTAGACTAGGAGAAAGTCATGTTTAGGTATTTGCCTGCAGGGAGTGTGGTAAACGAAACAAAAAACTTACATGCAAGAGAATATTATGTAATTTTCGAGTACATCTAGTGAATTTCAAAAATTGGTTAAATGTCATGGTTTGTAGTCCACTTTGGGTAAGTTTGGTAAATTTTAGTGAATTTTCATATTCATTCTGGAAATTATATATAAATTTGAGGTAGTATAAACCATTCTTGTGTAAATCAATGGAATTTCAATAAATCTGCTAGTCATTTGTTGGAATTTGGTGCAATTAGGTCAATTTGGGTTAAATTTAGTGGATTTTAGAAAATCCTAGTCCATTTCAAGGTAAATCTGAGATATTTAGGTATTTGACAGATAACCTGTCACTATAATGGTTGTATTAGTGTGTGCCTTTCACCATGAAGGGTAGGATTGAGGAGGAGGCCGTCGTGACCCTAAGTGCATAGCCATTTATATTGACATTAAGGATGGGTGTTGTGGGGGATCGAACACTCCTCTTGTTATTTTTGAGGGAAGTGTACTCCATTCCATTCTTAAAAGCTGCTAATCAGGTCCTAGCATTGGAAAGTTGCTACCTTTTCACTATTCTTAACATCAAATGCTCATCACTTGATATGTAAAGTACATGTTGACAAGCAAGTATGAAATTGATATAAACATAGCTTGTTTCGGTTTTCTTTGCACTTCTCTGTGGGCAGCCATGGCAATTGCCTGGAGTAGAAGTGGAAAACTACAGAAAACCACTTCCAGGATGTCAGAGGTAGCAATCAACCCCACATTTTCTAAGTTTTGCCTCACAGCCATGAAACCAGAATTAAATTAAATGCTATTCTCTACACAAGCAGACTTGTCATATAGAAGTATTTTGGTTGTGTCTTATTGTCATTCATGGACCACAGTCACATTTTTTATTTTTGTCAACTCCTTGCTAAAATGTATTCATCTTCAAATTTCATATCAAATTAACTTCTGTAATGAGTTTGGTATTTCGAAAACTAACCTCACCTCGTCCCCAACTGCATAGAAACGGGAATGATTTGTTGTTGTTTTACTTTGGGCTTGAAAATCATGGTCATGAGACCCACGCACGGTACTTAGAGAAAATAATAAGGGGTCATGCACAGCATTATTACCTGAGTATCTAATACAATTTTTGCGTACCCATAGGACCAGTATCGGATCATAAAGATATTCCATGTGTTACCGTCCTTAAAGCCAGTGCTATAATACAAAGAGATCTTTATTTTCACCACCCCCAGGGGCTCACATCTAGTGGGTTGGTGACACGGGCCCCAGCTGAGTCCGGCATTGCTTCCACTGTCATGTGCCAGGCTCCTCTCCGTCTTCTTTCGTATTGCCCTCACTTGGTCAACTCATGTTCTCATCCAACCCCAACGGTATTAGGGTATCCTAGGTCCAGGGAGTCTCTTCCTTCCCTACCTTAATTGTCCCGTTGTCTCATCTCTTCTGATACCCTCCTTTAGCAAGGGGTCACCCTTCTTATTTATTTTTATGTTATCTCCTACCTTTTTGCTCTAGCCCCACAAAAAGGTAGGGTGTATGTATCCCCACCACTTGTGGTAAACCCTTAAAATTGCTACACCCTTAGGGGCTCATGGCTGTTTAATTTGGGAGTTGGCGACCCCCAGGGATTCCTGAGCCGGGTCCGGTTTTCCCCCTTTTTACCATTCATTACCTCTGGGGCGGACTGTCTCCTCTTTTACTTTCCTATGTGCCTTTCATGTCTCTCCTTCCTTGCAAGTCCATCAATCCGCATTCCTGAGGGTCAGGGCAATTCTTTTCCTCCTGCCCTTTATTTGCCTTATTGTCCGTTTGTCTTCCATTTCTTTTTCTAGTCTATAAGTTAGTAGTTAGTTTTAGTTATAGTTTACATTTCATTTTCATCTTCACGATGACCCAAACCATTGGGGTAAATGTTAGTCCCTTAAAACAACAATTATCATCATCATTATCATCATCTTCATTTTTCAAGAACCTGGAAACTCTAATTTTTCAAGGGAAGGTTTCAAAACATATTGTATATGACTAGAGTAACTTCTGCAGAAGGACTGTTCATCATTTTAGGTAGCACGGCTTGGTGGCTAAGACGCTTGACTTTTGTCTAAAGAACAAAAAGTTCAATTCCCAACGGGGTTGTGAGTTTTATAATTTGCCCGCTTATTTCTCATGCCTCCGGAACTGGGTATCTGTGACGTGATCATCATTTATTTTAACTGAGTGCATGGTGTAGGATTGGCAAAGAGGCGCCCGTGGCTTTTGAATTACACCTATGCTAGCGTTCGACTAGGGTGTAAATAAAAAAAGAGTTCAAGCCTAATGTAGGACATGAACTTTTTTTTAAATTCAGCTTTGTATTTGACAGTAAACATAATCCTTCCCCGTTTAAAACAACCCATAAATCACTTTTTCTAACATCGTAGGTTATAGACAGGCATTGCTATAGCTTACATGTGGTAGGGTGATCAGCTAAGGATTCAACTTCAAGTACCTACACCTCGCATAGTATAGCTCTCAGCCAATTCGTTAAACTAGAGAAAACTTTTCTCTATGTCCTGTTACATTATCATTTGACCATCTCACAGTGTAGTGGTTAACATACTTGGTTGTCAACCCTAAGGTCTTGGCTTTCAACCCTAAGGTCTTGACTTCCAACCCCACTATACTAAGAATTTAATTTTCATTTTAAGGTTGCAATAACGTTCACTGAGCCTAGTCAAGCCTAACCTAACAACTATCTAGTCATATATGTTAACATGGTGCGGGCACTTCCACTATCAGGCAGACAAGTAACTTGAAACTTGTTGGCAACACCGCAGTGCCGTTATCAACAAGACTCACTAGACACGCAAGCCAGTTTATCTCTGCAGGCTCAACCCAGCGGTACTACACAAGCGCGTATTTGTTTAAAATCTAGCATTAATATATCTCCACTGTCACCACAGAGGTCCGGGTTCGATTTTCTAAAGGGTAAAGTTTGCAACAGGGTTCACACTCTCTTGTCAGGTAAAAGTTTCGGGTCGATTCATGAATCTTGAGAAAGGGGTGTCCATTCTGAGTCCTACAACACCTTACTTCACCCTCTCCGATAATTAGTTTATAAAATCTCAGGTCGACAACCCTACCGTTCTGACTCTATTGGGTAAATTCATGGACCTTGGAGAAGGGTTGGCCATCCTGGCTTCTACAACACCTCATACAACTCCTTAGCCTTATTAATTAGTTAGCTATATGCACATCAATCCATAATTACCTAATAATAACAATAATAATTAGCCAGCCGTCATCCTTACACACATCCATTAAAGCAGGGTTTCACAAAACGGTTATCCTTTTTAGGTGTTTAATAGTTTTCCCCTGTAACATCACTATTCCCTGTTTTAGAGGTGAAATAACCTTTCGAGGTAAAAGTGTATGTAATGACCTATTTTTTGAGCTATCACACCTAATTTTAGGGTTGTTAGTTTCCAAGATATCGTTTTTTCAATTTTAGGGTTAGTCTTCACCCCTCTACAATTTTTCATGAAAAAACAAAAGATCTTAGGTTCATTAATCATTTTTACATGTTTAACACCTTTTTCCACTGTAAAATCACTATTTACTCTTTTAGGGGTGAAATGATCTATCAAGATAAAAGCGTATGTCATGACCTATTTTTGGAGCTAACTCACCTAATTTTACGGTTCTTAGTTTCCAAGGTATAATTTTTTTCAATTTGGGGGTGATTTTCACCCCTGCTATTTTTCATCAAAAAACAAAAGATCTTAGATTCATTTATCATTTTTAAGTGTTTAACACATTTTCGCCGTAAAATTACTATTTACTGTTTCAGGGGTAAAATGACCAATCGAGGTAAAACCATATATCATGACCTTTTTGAGAATTTTCGGGTTCTTAGTTTCCAAGGTATCGATTTATCAATTTTGGGGGATAGTTTCAACCCCCAAAGGGGGACGTCGCCCCAATTGCTAGGACCCGTCATACAAGTCCCTAGCATGATTGGTTCGCGAGATATTAACATACGTATAGTTAGGCCCCTTTGACAAAAAATACAAATAAAATCTAAAACGGGGCGTCACCTCAAGTGCTACAACCCCTCTTAAAAGACCCTAGCCTTATTCGTTCGCGAGATATTAACAAAAGTGTAGTTAGGCCCTTCTGTCAAAAATTAATAACACATTCAAAAAACAGGGCCTCACCCCGAGTGATAGCATACTCCATATGTCCAAATCCCATCAGGGGTTCAGAATACATTAAAAATGTGTTGTTAGGCCCTTTTGACAAAAATAAATAATAAATACAAAATTGGGGCGTCACCCCGAGTTGCTAGGATACTACATATGTAAGAATCCAATTTTTGGTAGCCGAGATACTAAAAAGCCGATGACCTATTAGTTTTTGGGTTCTATATTAATACTTAAAAAATAACTCATCTTTATATAATCATTTAAAAAGTCCCTCGTCTTACAAAAGCCCCAAGTGCGCATACATACAAAAAATCACTATTTCACCGCCGGGTAAGGTTAGTATTTATTTTAAAGTTAAAATAGGTCATCCAGAGGAAAGGGGGCGTCTCCCCGAGGCCTTTTAAAAAGAATAAAAAATAAAAAATAAATGGTCAATAATAAATTCTATAAATAATAAATTAAATATTAAATACTATTTAAAAAGTTGAAAATGCAAGATTTTCAAAATGTGCAGTTAGGCCCTTTGTAAAAACTTGGAAAATAAATAATAAATTCAAAAGGGGGCATCACTACAGCTCTTAGGACACCCTATATGTACAAATCTCATCAAGGGTTAGCGAGATATCATGTTTGGGCCACTATGAGGGTGGCTCAATAAGTTAGTAAGTAGAACTATCATTCTAACACTACTTGTAATCAAAAATATTCATTGATCCCCGCCCAAACTTATTGGGCACCCTCAATTTGACCAACTGAAAAGCAATTCTCTTTATATACTACCGGTCATATCCTTACATCGGTAATATGGATTGAAAGAGCAGCGATCGAGTACTGCTACGACATGAGGAAGGAAATACCAGAGTCTATTAAAGCATCAGGCATGAATCTTTACGAGACTGTCGTTTTTCAGTGGGAAGATCACACTACCGTCTCAATGAGTAAAATGGAATAGGATTGTGTTTCTCCTAAGAACCCTACATTCGAGCATCAACGTAGAGAAGAAAACATGAAGATTCGAATACTACTGATAACTAGAGTGAAAATATTTATGGCATGGTGTAACAGATAAAATGGCGCGTAAATACTCCGCTTTACAAAATTCATGTCTACAAGAAAGTTACGGGATGGATAATCTATTGACAAGGTTATATTATTCAAACGAAGTTAATACACGAACTAAAATATGAATCTCTAAAAATCCATTGTATTCAACCCCCACAACTTCAGCCTAAGCCTCAGCCTCATATTCAATGTGCCAGCCATGGTTGACAATGCCAATTAATCTCTTATTGCAAACGGAACTAAATACCAGACGCACATTATTCATTCAGGAATGTAGTCAGTCGGAGAGTTTCGCGTGCCTTAAGGCTGTGCGATCACCACCGCCGTCAATCGCAAGGCAAGAGATGGCAGAACTATCACCGTTTGACAGCAGCTGCATTTGTGTTAGTGATCTGACTACCCTTCACTTACCACCTACTTCCACCCCTACCTCTCCTCGTCACTCAATCTCTTCTCTCTCTCACTGATAGCGTTAGGCTGTAAGTGGATGTGGATGTGTTGTGTTGTGATGTTTTAAAAGAAATTACAATTTTAGGCTAGTTAAAACTCATTTTATTACATTTCTAGTTTCTAAACAAACCTCAACAAATAGGATAGGCCTAAGCATAAAATTGGATACAGGAAGCACATGATCAGATAAATGCAACAAGCTATATCAATGGAAACCTGATGTAATAAGCTAACACAGGTGATTTTTTTGGCATAAATAATATATTATGGAAAACGAAGCATGTGCTTGATGTAATTTCTTACCCAAACGCACATCATTAATAATAATACGCAATCACGTTTACATATTTCAACATTTCTTCGGCTATACAGTTTTTCATAAACTAAACTACTAAAAGTGCTATAAGTCTACTTCCACCGATAAATATCAGCTGAACGGCCCCTTTGTTCGATAAATAACATGGTTTACAAGGCAGGCTTTTATTTTGTATTTAAAAAAATCTGTTTTATGTTTAGTATTTAGAGCTTTTTAATTATGTAAAAGGCGCTTTGCGGGCCTTTGCTAGGGCAAAAGTGCTCTTTAAATCGTTCATTTCTAAGTTTTTGGCCGTTTCACATTCAATTGACAGAGTAGCCAAACCGTTCAGACGCTCCGGCGCCATCGTTGATCGCAAATGGTTTTTAGCCTATTTTCATTTATGGAAAAATAGGCTTATGAGATCACCTTTTGTCCGTGTGTCTGTCTGTGTGTGCGTGTGTGTGTGATTCGTGTGTGTGTGTCCCCCTAATATAATCTTAAAAGCTGGAGCGATTTCAATGAAACTCGGTAAGTTCATAGCACTATTCCGGACGACCCCGACCGTGCCCTTCAAATTGTGTTACGTCTCACCAATCCAACATGGCGGCTGTGCGAAATATTTCATCAGCATTCAATATCTCCGAACCTATTAGCAAGAATACCCTGGAATTTTGTACAGTGATAAAGGGAACTACTAGAAGTTCGCCTATATGACTTTTGTAAACCAGGTAACTACAAAATCAACATGGCAGCCAAGCGAAATTGCGACTTTTAAATAGACGTTTCTCGCGATTTAACCAACCATACGCAATGAAACTTGGTACAGTATATGTTTATACACATAGTAATGCACTGACATCTAACTTAGTTCAATTGTTTGCATAATCTCAAGATGGTGGCTGTGCGAAGAATTTCACCGGCATTCTATATCTCTGAAACTATTACCGTTATCACCCTGAAATTTTGTACGGAGATAAAGAGCACTACTGGAAGTTCATTTATGAGACTTTGAAAATTCGGTTAACTACGAAACAAACATGGTGGCCACGCGAAGTTGAAAGTTTTAAATAGACTTTTCTCGCGATTTAATGATTCAAACGCAATGAAACTTGGCACAGCAAATGTTTATACACATTGTAATGTACTAGTATTTAATTCAGTTCATTTGTTTACATAACCACAAGATTGCGGCTGTGCTAATTTTAAAATTAAGTTTTTATTTCTTGTGTCGTTTTCATGCGATCGAAGTGAAAGTTTGAATAATGAACCAACGCAATAATTTTCCTTTAATGGTACATGACTCTATGGCCTATACATATAACAATCCAACATGTCGACAATCCGAAATATTTAGACGGTTCTCAATATCTACGAATCCATTACAGCAATCAAACTGATATTATGTATGTTGATAGTGGCAATTAATCTAAGTAGGATATATGAAAATAGGCTTTAGTTCTTCAGGGAACTACTTGTTTTGATTAGTTTCAAAATGGAAAAACTCCTTTCCCCCGACGCAACCGTTATATGAATTGTAAGCATAATATGATATGCCGTCGTTAAATTAGGATAGGACTCCTTTATCGGGGCTAAGTACTCTAATGCAGCGGTCCCCAAACTGGGTTCCGCGGAACCTTAGGGTTCCACGAAGGCATCGCAGGGGTTCCACGATAAATCTTAAAAATCAAATTTAAAACTGATTTTAAAATAAAACCACACGAGGCTAACTATCACATTGTCTCTAATGAGAAGGTAGGTGGAGTTCGTGTTATATCCAAACACCTATTCGTTAGGAATTCGTTTTATGACTTTTATCACAGCAAAATACATTTGCCAACCGAAATAAACCTCACATATCCGTGCCTGACTATGAAGATCTTATTGAAAGTTAATTTACCTCCGGTTTTAAAAGAAATTTGACTTAGTGCCACTGAATGACTTTTGGGTAAGACTAACAGACTTATACCTGTCAGTAACCGTTAAGGCTATCCGAGCTCTGCTCCCCTTCATGTCCACCTATTGATGCGAAGCAGGCTTTTCTGCTTATGCGTACACCAAGAACAAATTTAGAAGTAAGTTGAATGCTGCCCCGGATTTACGTATTCAGCTGTCGGACATAAAGCCCGATTTCAAAGCTATTTTAAGAACTAAAATGAAACCATTTCATTCATCACATTAGAAATTAGATTGAAATCCATTTTTAGTGTTCTAAAATAATTGTTTATATTTTTGTACCAAAATAAAGGCTTGTATTGAACCCTTTATCCTCTGTTGGATAAATGATTCTATGTTTTATTTCTTCAATTAATAAATATTTCCACCAGAATCATGAAAGTAGCCAGACGGAGATGAGGAAATTTCAAGCATTTGTTGGAGACAACGGCTACATACCTGAAGCTGATTGACAAAAGGCTAAATACTTTAGCTGTGAAAGGAAATAGCCTAGCGATGTGTCAGAAGGACAGGTGTTGGCCGCCTCAAAAATAGAAGCGACGCGCAGTGAGACATGGTTCTGGTATGTTCATTGTGATATTCGCGCCTAGAAAAAAGATGATGCAGTAACGTGAGTGGCTGATGTACATGCTAGACATTCCTACGACGCCAAGATCTGCTAAAACCGCCAAATTACAGAAAATGTGGGAACCAATGAGAGAAGAATGCCTATTTAGCGCGGCAGGTCTAGCGTGGGCAAGCTCGGCTAGCATTCACGCGGGAGATCGCCTAGACAAAATCTCTACGATCGATTCTAGGATTAATGGGCATATTCTTGACCTGCGCTATTTTACGAGTTCAGTGATATTTATTTCATTCCTGTACCATCATTATTTCGAGAAATTTTTGTATAAATTCCCCCCCCCATCAAGACCTAGGGCCAGTTCATTTATAAGTGGTGTGAAGAGCCAAGGCATTGCTTATTATTATTCTGTGCGTCCACGGACGTAAGCTTATTATTATTGTGTGTGTCGAGGGCACAGGCTTATTACTTTGGTTCGTCTGAGGACGGAGGCTGTTATTTTGTGTGTCAGTGGACACAGGCTTTTATACTTTGCGCGTCTAAGGACGTTGACATTCATACTTTGCGTGTCATGAAGGACACAGAAATTATTATTAAAAGTGTTAAATTCAGTGTTAGATAGTCACAGTACTATATTTGTAGGGGCAGTAACTCCGATAATTCGCCAATAGACTGCTTTGGGGAAAGAAGTACCCGAACGGCGAATTTAGTAGTCAGACATCAAGTGTATAATAATTTAATTTTTGAATCAGCACGAGAGATGACATCATTGACCATGGAGGAAGCCTGGAAATATCAAGACTCCGTCAAGATGGTTGAGATGAGATAAGAAGAATCCAGTTGGGAAATGGCTTCAGATGTTCTTTGACGGATGGCTGGCTGAGGATGAGTACCGAATAATATTTATTATTATCTGATAAATTAACTTATGGTGTATGGGACATATCTTGTTTTGTAAATAATTTGCTTGTGTGATTAACGTAGTCTATTTAGTTTTGGTCTGACACACCTTTTGCATGGAAACAGCTCGCATGTATTATTAGTAGAAGGTTCTTTTCTTGTTTGTTGTTTTAACTAACGTAGCTATGTGAACGGCCGTGTTTGCATATGTTACGCAATGCGGTTAAAAAACGTCTCTCGGAGATATGTTGTGTTTCAGAAGTAGGACTGAAGTAAAATAATTATACAGTAGATTGGAGGGTAATTAATTTCTTTTGTTTTATTATTGATCAGATTCAATGAGATTATTGCCTTTGGAGCAATGTGATTTGTGACGAAGAGCAGTCAGCTCTATCGTAGGTTTTTTTAATATTTTTTAATTGTCGGCGAGCATCCATTCAGCCGATCTGTGTGATTACGTATTGTCATTCCCAAATATGTGTGTGTGTGAGTGTGTGTTTTTGTGTCATTACAAGCGGGATTTTCAGCTTAGACTGATTTCTGGCAGCTTGATGACAGATCTAGATTGTGACCTCGCGAGGGCAATTCTGGATATTTTGATTAACGTCTGACCATATTTTGAAGTGGTTGAGTTTGTTGCTGTTGATTCCTTGAGATAACGGCACAGCTGGTCAGTTATATTTATACACACTGGAGTGGGACAATGGCAGGTGATTGAGGAAGAGGGGAGATGTTGCACAAGACGGACTGAGGATTGCCAGCCAGGTCATTAGTGGAGAGTGCCTGTGTGGCGCAGTAATAACTTGTTATAAAGAATTAAGAACTGATCAATGGTAAAAATTGTTTAAATAAATGGGAGTTGCCTACGAATCACGATAATCTCCGAAGCGTTAGCTTAACATGCAGTTTTGTTCATATAAAGTAATGTCAGCCAGTCAGGCTTTTGTTGTTGTTGGTTTATTCCATGTTTTTATTTTATTCAGTGACCCGTGAGTCACATGCTTGCTGTATTTCCTTGTTTGTGTTGAGCAATTTGGCCCGTGTTGGCAGCTCATAGTTAAGTGCGTCTTCGCGCTAATGAGGGTCTCAGGGAGATTCCTGTAAATAGTAGATTTGTAGTGCGTGTGTCAGCATTACTTTTTAAGGGTTTTATTTAATGTCATGTTCCATATCCATAAACGTTGATTTACGAGATGATTGTTCGTAAGCATCGTGGCTGTTAACCCGTTGTAAACGAACAGTCATCCAAAGTACTCATTCCTCGTAGTTAGTCATTACGCGCACATAAAACCCAAATTGCAAGGTAGTGGAACCAGGATCCACATTTTAAATAAAAGGGGAGATCCGTCTGACTCCTCAAATTTATAGATATTCCTATCATGGGAAATTCAGGGAGGATTGTTTTATATTTTATTGTTGTTTATTTCATTTTATGCACTATTAGTCATTAAATCTTGTTATTATTTTACATCTTGTCACCTTTCTTTCTCGATTTATAGTTTATATCCTATGACCCTTACCTCAGTAGAGCATGTTGTTTGGCGAACGTAAACATCACATAGGAACTGAGCGCGACCCCTTGATTAAGATTTCTTACATTAAACACTGCTTTTCTGAAGGGTTCATAGGAGTAAACTGGCGCCCAACGTGGGGCGGATCATTGTGGTGTAACGGCAAAGATTTTGCACATGTCAGTGTAAGCGTAGTTGGGTTTTCAAACTGACGCAACAATGAAGGTGTAATTTTATTGCTGGTTCGCTGCTGGAACACATTAAAGTGGCGTATTTGAGTAAAACTGACATGCCGCAAGTGCAGGCAGATATGGCAGTATGTTAATCACCGGGAAGTGATATTTTATTAAAAGTAAGTGAGGCGAAGAGGATACCGCCAAAAGTGTGAAATATAAAGTAAAATCAGGAGTTTGTAAAGTAAAATACGGTTCACGTTTTTGTCTATTGAATTAAAGTAAAAGGTAATATATATGTGATACCGGGCGCCCAATGATTAAAATTAAAATTAGATTTGTATAGAAAGTCAAACTCATGAAAATGTTAGGAGGCTGTAGACTTAAATGACAATTAATACTTTATTAATTAGTCAGTGTTAATATCAGATCAGGATAACAATTTAATGACTGAATATGTGTTTGGGTTTAAATTAAGTTGAGTAAAATTAGAACTACTCAGAGATGCAATCGACTAGTGGGATTAAATGTAAAAATAAATGAACTGAGTAGGGTAAAGAAATTAAATGTGCATTGGATTTTATGTGTGTGTCAAAGGGCATTGCTTTATGCCCTTTCCCTAATGTCTCATATAAAGTGTGTAATATGGCAACGGTTGAACAGATTCAAGAAATCATTGAGAGTGCAGCTAGGAGAACACAGGCATTGTTGGACACTAAATTATCAGAACAGAGTCAATCATTGAACACAAAATTATCTGAACAAATAAACACTAAACTATCAGAACAGAGTCAATCATTAAACACTAGTATGTTAGAACAAAGTGAAGCATTAAACGCGAAATTGTCTGAGCAAATAAACAATACTATGGTAGAACAAAGTGAAGCATTGAACGCGAAGTTATCCGAACAAAGTGAAGCAATAAACAATACTATGTTAGAACAAAGTGAGTCGATAAACAAATTATCCGAACAAAGTGAATCATTGCGGACACAATTAAATAACAGTAGAATTGAACAGAATGAATATCAGGCGGAACAAGCTAGGTTATTAAAAAGTGAAATTAATGACACTATCAATTCACAGTTAGAGACGCTAACCGCAGAGATGAAAGATCACACTAATCAACAGATGGTATTACTGGCCCTAGATGTGAGTAAAAATAATGAAAAGCAATTAGACCAGATTAAGAAAATGGAAAATATTTTTGATCAAAAACTTAGCATTCTGGATGAAACGGTGTTAGCTAAATTAGAGCAAATTGAAATAGCGTGCACTATGAATACAAGCGAGGTCAAGATAGCTCAGGAGAAGTTAGAAGGACGATTTATGGAGATGGAAAAGAGCGGCAAAGTCATTCAACAACAATTATCAGCGGTAGATGAGAATATATCCGGCATAATTAAAGATATGGACCGTCTCGAGATAAAATCAGCAGAACAGTGGAAAAGCCTAGAAGCGGATCAGAGTCAATTAAGGAGTACCATCGAAGATAGGCTGAGTCAGATAGAAAGCAATCAGGATGACACTAAAAGCCAGATTGAAGAAAATGTAAGCACGATTAAGGAGCAGATAAGGAAAGATTGGCGAAAAATGAATATCGATTCTAAAGAGGAAAGATCCACCATTCTTAAAACAGTAGGCGAAAATCACACTCGTATTCAAGCATTAGAACAAGAAATGAAGAGCAAGCTTAAAGAACAGACGGACAGGATCATTAAAGCCGAACTCAGGTCATTAGAGCAATCGTCGATATTTAGAACAGGAACATTGAAAGACAAGCAGGATGACTCAAATAGCCCGGAGATAAGCACAGCAGGAAGTCAGACTTAGGCGGAGAGCCCATTAACAACAAACACGGAAGGGTTTCGCAAGAATATCGATAGGAGCTCAACACCACAAGACGGTCATCAGCCTACACAACTTATCCAAGTAATTCGCTCAAGTGATTATAAACCACAGAAATACACGGAGAATTCAGGGGTAACACCTAAAGCTTTTATCAAAGAGATTGAAGACCATTACAATGACACAGGGGTACCTGAAGCACGTAGATTGAGGATGATGGAGAGATTTTTATCAGGAAATGTCCTTACATGGTTTTTAAGCTTCAAATACACATTTGGAACCATGTCAGATTTTAAATTGGCGTTTCTGCGCAAATATTGGTCGCCCGCAACACAACAGAGTCTAAGGATGGAGCTTTACTCTAGAAAGTACCAAACCACCCAGCAAACAAAATACTCAGATTTCTTTAACATGCAAATGTTAAAATTTCGCGACCATGATTACCCTTTAAATGAAGCGGATCTGGTGATGACTATAGCGAGGCAATTGCGAGTCAACGTGCAACAAGTCCTAGTCGCAGCGAACGTTAGTACGGCCATACATGCAGAGCAGATATTACGCCAGATAGATGAGACTACGTCTCATAATCATTATAGAGGAGGAAGACAGCTGCAGTTAGTCAATGCGACAGAGGTCATAAAACCTAAGCAGGCAAACACTAAAACGCAGGGCACTAATACAAGCACTTCCACACCTAGGCGAAACCAGGAAGAAGGAGAAAACAGACCATACCAGCGTAACGAAAATAACTACAATAATAGATCATATCAAAGCAACAATAGGTATCAACAGAGAGGATATCAACATTGGCGTGAAAATCGAAGAAATGACAGGCCTTATGGAAGATACGGTGATTACAATGCTAATCAAAGATGGAAAGGAAGAAGAGACCAAAATCAAGGAGAGCCACGAAATTATCGAAATGACTGGGATGATAGGCACGCTCAATCACAAAATTACCTAGAGGAATTACACGCTAGTCAAGGTGGAGAGCTAGGAAGATGGGAAAAAGCCATTGGGAACATGAAGAATCCTGATACACATACTGAGGAAGCTGGAAGTCTACTGAGACAAGAGGAATATCAAGGACATCGGCGACAAACGGATGAAGGGAGTCGCACCGGAGCTTAAAAAAATGTTAAATTTGGATAAAGAAGACAGCCTACAAACGCAACAGTCGGAAGTTGAAGAGGGATGGATAGTAGCGAACATACAAGAATGGATTGCTTTGCCAGAAGACTGCCTGGAGGAGACGGTGAAACCACGGAACGATGAAATTAGGCAGCTACCCATTATTTACGCAAGGATTGGTGGAATTAATATAAGATGTTTATTGGATACGGGGTCACAGATCAGTCTGGTATCGGAGGCCTTGGTTCGAGAGTTGGGACGGAGTCAAAATATTCCTGTAATTCCCGTACCACAGCTCAAAGTGAGGGGTGTTATTCCTGAACGCACCGTCACTTATAACGTCAGGCATACTTAGAGCTGAACATATTGGAACACACTTTTGGGCAAACATTCATTATCATGGCAAAGATGAATTTCAATATAATTCTTGGTGCAAATTTTATTTGTGACTATCAAGCAGTGATAGATTTGCACAAGAATACTGTCAGTTTTAGAGAGTATGATCAGCTAAAGAACGTGGGATTGCATATGGATGAAATCACCACCGAAAGAGATGTAAATTCTTGGGCATTGGAAGCAATATCAGAAGAGACGGAAGAGGAGGTACGAAAGGCAGAAGATAACATCATAGAAGGGGCTGTTGTGGAACTAGATGAGGAGATTGAATCCCAGGAGATATGGTCTTTATTAACGGAAGGAGTCGACAGTGAGGCACAATTTGAAGAGGTTTCACAGTGATCTTGAAATCAACCAGCTCGTTTTGGTGAAACGACCCGCTACATCGGACCCAGAGAAGAAGATCTTCAGTAAATTCTGCGAAAAGTTCATAGGACCCTATTCAATTGTCAGAAACCTTGGAAATAATGCTTACAGAGTGAAATAATTGAGTACAGGAACAATGTCAGTCTACAACGCTGCCAACCTAAAAAATTATCGTAGAAGTGAACCATGGGAGCGCCGAAATAATGATGCAGTTTGAATATATGGACGTCCTACTATCAACAAAGTGCACGGGGACCAGTTGAGTACGGCACGTGAAGGAGGAAGTAGAATTGGTGTTGACAAACATTAACGAGGCGAGCAGAGTGTTGCCCCAGGCATCAGCGTCACGCAAGCAGTTGAGAGAGTCATTATGAGCAGGAAATGAAAACGAGTAAATGCCATTCAAGACAGGAGCGACTAGACCAAGTAATAGAAAAGGGGTGATTCTGAAATAAAACAATTGGCCTACGGTAGTCTTTTAAAATTGTCGACTTTATTCCTAAGTTCGAAATTTTGTGAGTGGGAGAGTTGTGAACCCTTTATCCTCTGTTGGATAAATGATTCTATGTTTTATTTCTTCAATTAATAAATATTTCCACCAGAATCATGAAAGTAGCCAGACGGAGATGAGGAAATTTCAAGCATTTGTTGGAGACAGCGGCTACATACCTGAAGCTGATTGACAAAAGGCTAAATACTTTAGCTGTGAAAGGAAATAGCCTAGCGATGTGTCAGAAGGACAGGTGTTGGCCGCCTCAAAAATAGAAGCAACGCGCAGTGAGACATGGTTCTGGTATGTTCATTGTGATATTCGCGCCTAGAAAAAAGATGATGCAGTAACGTGAGTGGCTGATGTACATGCTAGACAATCCTACGACGCCAAGATCTGCTAAAACCGCCAAATTACAGAAAATGTGGGAACCAATGAGAGAAGAATGCCTATTTAGCGCGGCAGGTCTAGCGTGGGCACGCTCGGCTAGCATTCACGCGGGAGATCGCCTAGACAAAATCTCTACGATCGATTCTAGGATTAATGGGCATATTCTTGACCTGCGCTATTTTACGAGTTCAGTGATATTTATTTCATTCCTGTACCATCATTATTTCGAGAACTTTTTGTATAAATTCCCCTCCCCCCCATCAAGACCTAGGGCCAGTTCATTTATAAGTGGTGTGAAGAGCCAAGGCATTGCTTATTATTATTCTGTGCATCCACGGACGTAAGCTTATTATTATTGTGTGTGTCGAGGGCACAGGCTTATTACTTTGGTTCGTCTGAGGACGGAGGCTGTTATTTTGTGTGTCAGTGGACACAGGCTTTTATACTTTGCGCGTCTAAGGACGTTGACATTCATACTTTGCGTGTCATGAAGGACACAGAAACTATTATTAAAAGTGTTAAATTCAGTGTTAGATAGTCACAGTACTATATTTGTAGGGGCAGTATCTTCGATAATTCGCCAATAGACTGCTTTGGGGAAAGAAGTACCCGAACGGCGAATTTAGTAGTCAGACATCAAGTGTATAATAATTTAATTTTTGAATCAGCACGAGAGATGACATCATTGACCATGGAGGAAGCCTGGAAATATCAAGACTCCGTCAAGATGGTTGAGATGAGATAAGAAGAATCCAGTTGGGAAATGGCTGCAGATGTTCTTTGACGGATGGCTGGCTGAGGATGAGTACCGAATAATATTTATTATTATCTGATAAATTAACTTATGGTGTATGGGACATATCTTGTTTTGTAAATAATTTGCTTGTGTGATTAACGTAGTCTATTTAGTTTTGGTCTGACACACCTTTTGCATGGAAACAGCTCGCATATATTATTAGTAGAAGGTTCTTTTCTTGTTTGTTGTTTTAACTAACGTAGCTATGTGAACGGCCGTGTTTGCATATGTTACGCAATGCGGTTAAAAAACGTCTCTTGGAGATATGTTGTGTTTCAGAAGTAGGACTGAAGTAAAATAATTATACAGTAGATTGGAGGGTAATTAATTTCTTTTGTTTTATTATTGATCAGATTCAATGAGATTATTGCCTTTGGAGCAATGTGATTTGTGACGAAGAGCAGTCAGCTCTATCGTAGGTTTTTTTAATATTTTTTAATTGTCGGCGAGCATCCATTCAGCCGATCTGTGTGATTACGTATTGTCATTCCCAAATATGTGTGTGTGTGAGTGTGTGTTTTTGTGTCATTACAAGCGGGATTTTCAGCTTAGACTGATTTCTCGCAGCTTGATGACAAATCTAGATTGTGACCTCGCGAGGGCAATTCTGGATATTTTGATTAACGTCTGACCATATTTTGAAGTGGTTGAGTTTGTTGCTGTTGATTCCTTGAGATAACGGCACAGCTGGTCAGTTATATTTATACACACTGGAGTGGGACAATGGCAGGTGATTGAGGAAGAGGGGAGATGTTGCACAAGACGGACTGAGGATTGCCAGCCAGGTCATTAGTGGAGAGTGCCTGTGTGGCGCTGTAATAACTTGTTATACAGAATTAAGAACTGATCAATGGTAAATATTGTTTAAATAAATGGGAGTTGCCTACGAATCACGATAATCTCCGAAGCGTTAGCTTAACATGCAGTTTTGTTCATATAAAGTAATGTCAGCCAGTCAGGCTTTTGTTGTTGTTGGTTTATTCCATGTTTTTATTTTATTCAGTGACCCGTGAGTCACATGCTTGCTGTATTTCCTTGTTTGTGTTGAGCAATTTGGCCCGTGTTGGCAGCTCATAGTTAAGTGCGTCTTCGCGCTAATGAGGGTCTCAGGGAGATTCCTGTAAATAGTAGATTTGTAGTGCGTGTGTCAGCATTACTTTGTAAGGGTTTTATTTAATGTCATGTTCCATATCTATAAACGTTGATTTACGAGATGATTGTTCGTAAGCATCGTGGCTGTTAACCCGTTGTAAACGAACAGTCATCCAAAGTACTCATTCCTCGTAGTTAGTCATTACGCGCACATAAAACCCAAATTGCAAGGTAGTGGAACCAGGATCCACATTTTAAATAAAAGGGGAGATCCGTCTGACTCCTCAAATTTATAGATATTCCTATCATGGGAAATTCAGGGAGGATTGTTTTATATTTTATTGTTGTTTATTTCTTTTTATGCACTATTAGTCATTAAATCTTGTTATTATTTTACATCTTGTCACCTTTCTTTCTCGATTTATAGTTTATATCCTATGACCCTTACCTCAGTAGAGCATGTTGTTTGGCGAACGTAAACATCACATAGGAACTGAGCGCGACCCCTTGATTAAGATTTCTTACATTAAAAACTGCTTTTCTGAAGGGTTCAGTATGTATATTTAAAATGCTTTGTCTTTGTTTCCAAACCTACTACGTTAGCGTTAGTCTATACAAAACACCCAGGCAGTAAGAATAGATGAAAGCAGGAAGAACGTTGTGGGTTCACAATGCTCAGTAAAAATCAGGGATAGAGTTCAGGTTCCGCAGAACATGACTTCTGAAGGGTTCCTGGACCGAAAAAGTTTGGGAACAGCTGCTCTAGTGCACCGCAAGCACTTTTTACAGATTACTGAACAGCGTACCTAAATAATTGTTGCTCCAGAAAAAGATCCTCTGCATCCAAATCTTCAAGCTCCCCGTCTTTTAGAATGTTAGAGAGTGTTTGACAATGTTCTTTCAATTGCCTTTCCTCCAAATTGGAAAGCTTGGAAGGATCGAAGAAAAATCCAAAGTATTCCGAAAAAAAAATTAACTTCGTTAAATCTATTTTCTGCGCAGCTCAGTGCAGTATCTACGACAGACAAAAAGTAATTTACCCGAAATTTATTTTCAGCTTCTTTTTAAAGTTCCTCTTCAGTTTTTTCCACCTGTTGATCATTTTGCTGTTTTATTTCATCAAGGAACCTTTTGCGATTGCCTTGACGGCGAATAGAAAATTTATTTGCATAGCCCAAATTTTCCATTATTTCTCTAGCGGTGGACATTGCACTGTCAAAGCCTGTGTTGCGATAGTTTTGAAAAAACGACTTTATGCCCTGAAGTTCGGTTAAAGCCGTATCTAACGAAGTCTTCTCAGATTGGAGAGTTTTACTTGTTGAGTTCACAGAAAATTAAATATCGTACCAGATAACGAGGCTTAAAACAAATTCATACGAACTTGTATGAAGCAACAAAGACTGGGCCTCTGACCGGGTAACAGGATCTTTGGTAGTTTCTGCCAATTTTTCTAGAGCTTCGTTTACTTTGCCTAATTGGTACTGTACCCGTTCGTCCTGGGGATGCGATGACCCATCTGCTATTACATCGCATTCCTGGATTTCCAGGACAGAGCGGAGTTAAATGAACATGAAGTCAAATAAGGAATGTGTCGGAAATTCAGTTGAAATATCACAAAAGCAGAGGGTAACACGGGATAAAGTATCTCCAGGGTCGTTACGGGTTTAAATTTAATTTAAAAAAATACAAATATCAATGGGCGCCATCAACTGAATCCCTAGCAAACCACATCCTTCCTGGTTAAGCCTTAATTAAGACAAGGAAAGAAATAGCAAAATCACATCACCATCAGATCACAACTAAGATAAAAACAAATTTATTCAACTTTGATAGTCAGACAGACATATTAAACACTCATCCTACCTGAGAGCATGGTCGAATGCCAACGTTAAATTGTCATTGTCCAGAAAATCGAACCATCTCTATTCTACTCAAAGTGTATTTAATCCACATAAAATAGGAAAAATTTCTAAAGTTCTCTTGGGTTTTCAGGATCACCGTAGCACTATGTCTTTGCGTCACTGACATTCGTGATAACTGAGACCTAACTTCTCTTTAAATTAACATCATGAATGTGGATGTAAAAATATTATTAATCTGTCTAAACACACTTATTATAATCACATATTTTAAATATCACATAATTTATGGCTTGCATGGCATTATTCAAATGCTGAATATGTTAGTAAAATGCTCCTAAACATCGAATAATTAATTTACACTATTTACACTGTCATTAATAATTGCTTGTTTGTGAATCACAGAAAATCCACTACTCATTGGTTATAATCATCATCATCATCAAAATTAAATATTTCCCACATTAGTTCTCATCTCAAAATTCAATATATTCATGTCAGAATAATTAATTCATCATCATCAAATCATTTAAATGAATATTATAATCATCAATTCTTTATGCTCTCTAATTATCATACACTCTCACTTCATCATCTCCTTCAGATTAAATCATCTTAAATCATCAATATAAATTGTTTAATTCATCAACTCAAGTTGCAATTCTTCAAATCATATTTCAATTAAATTTATTTAAATCCATTTAGATTTATTAATCATCAGCTTCTTTAATTAATTATCACCTTCTAATTCAGTTATTCATAATCTATTTAATCATCTATTAATTTATTTAAATCAGCTTATTTATTCAATCATTAATTCATCCATTTATTTAATTCATTGATTTATTCCAAAATTTAATTTATCAATTTATTTAAATTTTATTCTTCTGGTTATTTAGATTTTCATTATTTCATCTAGTCATTCTGATTTTTATTTCATTAGGTCAGATCATTAATATGCTTAAACTTCAGATTATTATTTCATTAATTATTATTATCAGAAAATCTTGTATTATCAACATTATTTATTTGTTTAATTTCCTAACAAATTGTTTAATATGGGTTATAGAACGTTGTCTTACAGTTTTATCACTTCCAAGTTATATCTCGTATTCAATTATCATGCCAAAAAAATATTATTGCCTTCACAAATTCACGTTGGAGCTCACTATCCACAACTACATTATATATATTCTCACTTTATCAAATATCACATTTGAATACCATAATTATTCCACAAAACTCCATAAATATTCAGCGCACAGCATGAATCTCCAAAAGTATGCTAGACTGGGTTCGACAACCTCATGTCTGCTTCAAAATACATTAGCAATATTGCAACTTCCACTTGGCAACTTCCACAAAATGCCTATCACAAACTTCACTTAATCACGTTGCATGATCTACAAAAAATATATAACTGGCTTCAAATTATCAACGCACACAATCTCAAATAACTGTAATTAATCTGATCACATCTAGACAACTTCATAAACAATTAGGAAAAATATTACATTAGTAATCGAAATCAAATTCAAGATCTGCTTTCAAATAGCATAAATTCTCTTAAAATTCTCATGATTCGCTTCACAGAAAAACACCAATGTGCTATAATCTCTCACATCAAAATATGCAATACTGATCTGCCTTAAAATAAATCTGACCATTAATGATTCATCTTACAAGATTCAATTACTTTAAATCCTTCTCAAAAGTATCAAATTCAATCATAACAATTATCAAAAGCATCAACTGTATCAGCTGTTAAACGAAAGTACTCTCAAAAGAGTATAGCAACAAAATATTGGATTGGCAAACAAGAATTACAAAATGTAACCCTGCTGACATTTATTTTTAATTTATTTAACAAAATTCGACTGATATGTGACTAGTAGTTTCTTGTTTGATCCTCTTACAATCTCAAGTACACTCGGAGGATAAAAATGAGTTCCTCAATGGCAAGTAAAGATGAGTACCACCACGCAATCGTATAAATACGAAAGGCCTTGCCCCGTTGTCTATCATGATAATGCCCTGAACGATGGGTAAAGATGTGTACCACCACGCAATCGCCTAAAGCGAAAGGCCCCATCTCGTCGTCTAATGAGTGAATGTACCATATTGGAATCAACAAGTCTCTAGTTGTCACATAAAAGCGATATTCATTCACTTGAATGAATAACATCTTAATATCTCCAAACAATCCAATGGAAAAAATCCCTACTGATGAATAATACACACTCGCTAGTATGCAATGAACTGACGAAATAATTTAAATAATCCAATTGCAGATCACGAGTTCGAAATACTCGCCACAAAAAAAATAACTATCCAAGAAAAACTATCCTTACTGGAAAATGTCTAAAAGACCAAACATCTGCTTAATAAAGCCAACCAATGGTGAGAATGTCGTATAATGGTGCCTGCCATATCATATGGTAACGCCATATTCTAGCAAAATTTGGAGCAAATAATGTTTAAGCCATGTCTAAATAATCGTAGAACTCCTACTAGAAAAATATACAAGTATGCCCAGTGTTCATGAAAATATCATATCAGAAAGTCATAACTCTTACAGTACCTTCTCATATCAGCTGTTAATATATTTCCAAGATCGTCGATTATCCTCGTGTGTAATAAATTTCTCGAAAGATCGACGGGAATCTCGTTTCATCCAAGCAATAACGATCGCCTTCATATCCCAAGTGAATCAGCTGTTAGACCTCCTCTTCTTCAGGAACCGAATCTATCGCTCCATGGTGCCATCGCGTCTCTGTCTTCGTTTACTCCGACGTGATGAACTGCATGTTATCCATAGCGGATACTGTCCAAATTCTTACGTAAAAGTTCATAAAAGCAGCGTACCCCATATTCTTCTTTTATGTTACGCCACTGTCCCATACAATGTTCGGTTTGCTTGTTAAAAGTTCAATCTCCACAGCGGTTAAGTCTCACTTGCAGAAAATAAATTTTATTTATGAGAGTGTATAAGTTTTTGAAACACCCTGTAGCTGTGTTCGTACTCGATATTTTATAATAATTCATTAAAAAGAATTATATCAATGCACGTGCCAATGTTCATAAGTGCATATGCTTGTAACATTTCGTTTGCCTAAAAGCGTTAATGTTAGCTTGACCCCATGGTCGCTCTACATGTTCCGTTATGAAATGCATAGTCGTAATGTCATTTGAATATCTAAGTTCATTTGAAGTTCACAATTGCAGTATATTATAACTATCTGCCTGCACAATTCGATTACTGAATACAAGTCCCAACTCAATGTTGTAACTGAATGTTGAAATGAAGTTCAGCTTCTTTAATGTTGCCTGCGTATAAAAGTCGGAACTAGCACGCTCGGCTCTACTGCACTGTTCCAGAATGATCTACGCTTAAAGCCGGCCTCGCCATACCGCTTCGCTGTACTGTTCTGCGTTACAAAATGCAGCTCGAAATAAAGTTCTCAATCTCGTATTATAATGCTGTTCTGAACCCCGGCTTTTCTCCTGCTTACACGGCCCGTACAGCTTGCCTCGTAACCGGTCCTCATGCCGCCTATCGTGCGTTGCTTGCCTTGACTCACTGACCTACTTTCCGCTCTCCGCTTGGTGAAGTAATACTGTCGCTTTCACGCCACGTAACAAGTGCTGTGCACCGCTCAACTTGCCGTACTCTCTGCGCATGTGTTCTACTCAGCCCTGCTGACTGAACTCGACTGATGTATCTAGACTGCGTTGACCAGCTCCTACCTGGCGCTGTCACGTGATGCTCCCCCACCTTCTGCGGTCATGCGTCACAAGTATAATCTCGACCACCATCATCTCGGCTATTAAGTTATACAATAACTTAAGGGATTATCTGTCTTTCTTCAAGTTATTATCATATATAATGCTTGACATTTCTTCTCTTCTTAGATGATATAATACTATGTTCATTAAGACCTTAATAAAACTTCATATTCCTCCCATAATTCCATCTGCTTGACTGGCAGTGCCTTCTTAATCCTTGGCCTTCTACGTCATTTCCTAACATTCTTCTCGACTCGATTTGAGCGCTATCTTTAATATTTTTCCCATAAATCTCAACTACGGCTTAATGTCAGCTGGCGTAGCCGATAGCCTTAACTAGGTATCGGGTACAGTACCTCATGGGCTTGGCGTTGCCAATTCAACATTCCCAACTCGTGCTAGCTAAAGATTTTAGTGTGAGGAGGCCAGGACATAGTTCGCACAAAATGCCCCACCTTTCCGTGGAAGCTACAAACAAAGTGTACAGGCGCTGAACTATACCAAAAATGCCATAGCGTTCTTATTGCATTAACCATGTCACCCAAAAGTAAGTTAAGATTATGTGCAACACATGCCATAAACATTGCTCGTCGATTAGTATTTTTTACTCGCATCTGCACTCCCTTATACTTAGCCTTCATATTAGCACCCTTGTCATACCCTTATCCCCAACAGTCCATGATATCAAAATCATTATCATCCAATACTCCTTCTAAAACCTCAGCTAACCCCTCTCCCGTAGTGTCGTGTACCTCCAAAAACTCGATGAACGATTCGACGATCCTTGGAGTTTCTGCTATCATATCAACATAGCGGAGGACAAATTTTAATTTGGGCTGGACTGAATCAAACACACTATCTTTATTTATTTATTTATTTATTTATTTTCATTTATGAAAAAAAAATGGCCTCAAGCGCGGGGCCTGGTGCGACCGCACCTCTCGCGACGGCCCTGCGTATTGCCAATTTGTGGACTAGGCACTCTCCCTCCGTCCAGCCCAATAAAAAGATTATATTATGATATAGTATGATATGATTGACGGAGAGAGCTGGCCGTGCGGTTAGGGTTGTGCAGCTGTGAGCTTTCATTCCGGAAATAGGGGGTCCGAACCCCCCCCCCCCCACCACCCCTCTGTTGGTAGCCCTGGAGATGGTTCTCCCTGGTTTCTTATATTCACACCAGGCAAATGGGCGCTGTACTTTAATTAAGGCCACAGCCGCTTCCTTCCCACTCCTAGTCTTTCCTATCCCATCGTCGCCATAAGGCCTACAGTATCTGTATTGGTGGGACGTAAGACAAATTGTAATATATATATATAAACTAGTAGTAGTGCCCGGCTTCGCCCGGTGGATTTATTTGTTTTATGGATGATAATGAATACTACTACAGAACTGGCAAATGATACTTAAACTACCCGAAAGAAAAAATACAACTTTTTGTGGTGGAGGTGGTGGTGTTGGTGGTAGTGGATGTAGTGAGGGTGATAAGCAGTACAGTACAAGGGACGTAACATTTAGATCATTTTCCCCGAATGATAATAATAATAATAATAATGAGTAGGGAAACGGCTAATTAATAACTACAGCACTGACACATGTAATTTACAAAAAAAAAATCTAAAAATGATTAGAAAGAGGAATAGGCGAAATAAAAGACACTGCCTAGGGCCTATATCTCACTGTCTGTTAGAAATGTAGAGACCAATAGTGTCGTCTTTTGTCGCATAGCGCCGTAGGAAAAGAATCAGAACACTTTGGAAATCTTCGGCTGTCCCGAGCTCCTGAAGTAGCAATAGTATCATTTAAGGCCACATACCGCTCAACGGTAAGTTTCGGAATAAATTACGGTAAATTTGAAAGCACCAACGCTAATTGCAGCTGATAACCTCAATGTATTGCACCAACACCATTGCACTTATACAGATGCATAATATGTTCATGATGGTAACTGTTTTAAGGGGCAAAAGAAGTCTTTTTGCACTAATTACTCCCCGTGACTGCAATTAATAAGCAGCGCAAGACTCAATTATTTTAGCAATTCTGCACCAGAACAATGGTAGGGGCGACGTGATGCAGCCTGAATTGCCAGTCAACAATAGACTTATTAAATTACTCTTACATTTACACTACTACGGACATGAATGATCCTAGGGCCTTAATACATGGTTTTCAAGTTAAGTTTGTTTGTTATTCTAAATGTAGGGAATGGAGAGCGTTGTCCGAAATTTAAAGTGGACAGTGTCACCCGCAGGGTTACGAAGGGTAAGTGTACAAAATGTGATTCAGATCGGTGAAACAGTGTAGATTCATGCCAATGGACATAATGCAGAGAATGGAGTGGTCTGTCTGAAATAAGCAGACGGTGTTACTTGCCGGGTTCCAAAGTGTAGACTAAGTATGTGAAATTTGGTTCAGATCGGTGAAACGGTGTAGATTTGTGCCAAATTGCCTAAATGCAGGGAATGGAGTGATCTGTCCGAAATTTCATGCTGACAGTGTTACTCGCAGGGTTCCAAAGGGTAAGTATACAACTTTTGGTCCAGATCGGTGAAACGGTGTAGATTTGTGCCAAAGGGCCTAAATGCAGGGAATGGAGTGGTCTGTCTGAAATTTCATGCAGACAGTGTCCTCGTAGGGTTCCAAATGGTAAGTATACACATTTTGGTTCAGCTTGGTGAAACGGTGTAGATTTGTGCCGAAGGGCATAAATGCAGGGAATGGAGTGGTCTGTCCGGAATTTCATGTAAACAGTGTTACGCGCAGGGTTCCAAAGGGTAAGTATACACATTTTGGTTCAGATCGGTGAAACGGTATAGATTTGTGTCACAGGGCCTAAATGCAGAGAATTAATTGGTCTGTCCAAAATTTCAAGTGGGCAGTGTTAACCGCAGTGTTCCAAAGGGTGTGTATACAAATGTTGGTTCAGATCAGTGAAACGGTGTAGATTTGTGCCAAAGGGCCTAAATGCAGGGAATGGATGGTCTGTCCGAAATTTCATGTAGACTATGTTACTCGCAGGGTTCCAAAGGGTAAGTATTCAAATTTTGGTTCAGATCGGTGAAACGGTGTAGATTTGTGCCAAAAGGCATAAATGCAGGGAATGGAGTGGTATGTCCGAAATTTCATATAAACAGTGTTACTCGTAGGGTTCCAAAGGCGATGTATACACATCTTGGTTCAGATCGGTGAAAAGGTGTAGATTTGTGCCAAAGGGCATAAATGCAGGGAATGGACCGGCCTGTCATAAATTTCATGCAGACAGTGTTACTCGCAGGATTCCAAAGGGTATGTATACACATTTTGGTTCTGATCGGTGAAACGGTGTAGATTTGTGCCAAAGGGCCTAAATGCAGGGAACGGAGTGGTCTGTCCGCAATTTAACATAGCCTAAACTATTCCTCTTTAATCTGGCTATCATATAAAAAAAGAATTTTTCGAATCCGACTGGTAGTTCCAGTGATTAGCGCGTTTATACACACAAACAAACACACAAACTCTTCAGCTTTATTATATTAGTATATATATATATTATTTTGATATATTTTGAAGATTGCAACTCATATAAAATTCTATTGATCATAAACATGTTTTATTCTGCTAATATAACTTACAGAATTTTATAAAGTAACTTATAAATAATTATTAACATTCTGTAAGGAGTAATGGGTGAGATAATAACACTTCTACGATTTCCTCTAGACTGAGGTCGTGTAGCCTAGCAGGATGAGTCAGGGAGGGTGGGGAAGGGAGGCGGGGCGGAAGCTTTGATAGCAAAGGTGTTGAAGGAGAGGGGAAGGTAGATGCCCAAGCGCGCTCTTGCCCAAAACCTTGTCTTGTCGCTGTATGTGTGCGCGCGTGTGTCTATGTGTGTGTGACTGGTTCAGCCAGCGTTCTTTAGAGTCTGAAAGGTACATGCACCACGGGTATATCGCTGAACCAATTTTCTTTATCAAACTTTTCTACTGCTCAGAATAAGATCCACTTCAAATTAATATAACTTTGAAGTTAATATAACAATTTTTTCTCACTAAAAATGGTATTCAAATCTGAAGAGGTTAATACAAAATTTGAATTTCGATATAAGAATTGTTCCTATTGCAGGTACTACTACAGGGGTTGTTGTAGAGAAATTTCGGTGTCTTCCGATTATTAGTTTCGTCGACGTGATCGTACCTTTAACGCTCAAAATAGCCACTTTGAAGCCATGTCCTCAGCAAACGAGCCATCGTTATTTTCTGCAAAACGCATATAATGTCTCACAAAGACCTACACTAGAGATTAAGAATAAAAATAAAAATAAAAATAAAATTTTAATTTTTGACCGCACAGCCACTTGCATGAGTTTTTGATCGGATGTTTCAACATTTTGTTCCCTTAGAATAAATGTGTTCAATAGTTATGAGAAAAATTGATTTGAAAATGTACTCCCAAATGAATACTTAATGTATTTAAATTTCTGAGCTGCATCAGGAATTTCATATAATATTGTGAAATGGTGTTCCTGACGCATTATTGTTTCATTAGTTATTGAGATGGTATTTATGATGAGAAATAACTAAGGGTCTGGAAGACGGAACACTTGCATTCTTCACAAGGATTTACTATTCTGGTTTCTTAATGGATGTTATGATTCATTGCTTCAGGTAGCCTATGTTTTCGGAATTCACTTTCACCCAGGAATCTTCCTCCTCAATATTCAATCCACTCACTGTATTACACGCCAATTCAAATACATATTCACACGTCAAAGTAATCACGTGCAAGGGACTATTGCTACAGCCAAAGAGTCATTTCAAATATTTGGAAATCACCTTTCAAGTAACAGCGACCGCCTTCTCAATACATATAAAGGAAAGACTTGCTGCGTCTATAAAAGGCATAAGTGATGTACGCAACATATCTCGAATGTCAGTAACCACGGCTATGAAGCTTTTCCAAGCAAAGGTCATGCCAGTGCTTACATATGGATTAGAACTAGTCTGGGCACATCTATCGAAAAAGCAATTAGGGGAACTAGAAAGTCTAAAGCCGAGATTCCTGAAAAGGGTACTTGGGCTCTCGAAACATACTAAGTCCCGATATACCTACGTTCTAGTCAGAGAAACGTTTCTAATAAATGATCTGAGATTACAAATGTTGCTGCCATCTACAGCAGCCTATAATGAATTGACACTGGAACTTCAAGCGAAGAGGGATAGCATAGAAGAGGACTTCTAAACCACCACGGCTATGCAAACCAGAGACTGGATGCAGGCAGAATATGAGCTAAGACATATAGTGACGCGCCTGGCAACACATGGATTCCACAACCGCGTTTGTAGACTGAAGATCTTCCATGAAGCAACAGATGGTTGCATTTGTGAACTATGTGGAAAAGTGTGTGATAAGTATCATGTTCTAACGTGCTCCAGAACTGTATCACTGACTCAGTTTTTTTTTAGATATCTGAACTATATAGTGTAATGTATCTATTTATGTATATCCATGCACATTGTGCGCATTATTATAAATTAATTAATGGATGTTATCGAAAATTCGTGTACATCTTGTATTTTATTACACTTTTACACTCTACTGCCCAACAGAGTACAAAGACAAAGACTACATTTTTGATATCCAAATAATAATGAGTCAGGGGCTCAAAAATCGTAGGACATGAGTTGCAGACCACTCCATCACAGCTGAGTATAATTAGCAGTAGCAATAGTAATCATTCTCTTAATCTTACAAATTATAGGGCATATGACCTCTATATTCTACCTCAGAAAACAACAACCACCATAACCGCCTAGAACACTTGAGTTTCTTCCTCATTATAGGTGATATTTCTCTGTTCACTCGACATTCTACTCAAAATGGGACGAGGCCTTGTAAAACTACATAACAAAAATGTCTTGAACTGGGAATGTTATTGTTCCATATAGAACTGATTGGTGGAGGTAAATCAGTTGGACTGGCTGCGGGGCGCAACAGTAACATTCTCGCCTTTAGTGCCTAAGGCTGCAGTATCGAATCCAGGCGCAGTCAGTTGGCATTTTAGGGTGCTTAAATGCGAGAGACCCATGTCAGGAGATAACTGACGCGTTAGAGGTCCCCTTCGGGATAAAATTCCGTTATCTTCCGTCTCTGAAGGACAAATTAGTTCAAAGGGACGCTTAAGCAACACCGCTAAATATTGAAAATCAGTTAGAATTAGTTTTTTTTTGAATTAGAATTAGAATTTATTTAGAATAAGCAATATTACATCCATCAATACAAGAAAATAAATACACACATAGCTTTTTAAGTATTAGACCTACCCGTACTGTGCCCTTTCAGCAAGAAATATGCAAATCACAGTATGCCAGCATTGCTCAATTCGGGATTTTCGGGGTTGTAGTATGTTCTCCCACTCTGTGACTTACACATTTTGGACTAAATAGAGGATACACTTGCAAAAATAACAACAAAATCAACTCCTATTTCAAAACATTTAATTAACCAAAATTATGGCGCTACAAACAATAAAACAATTAAACTACTGACCAAAATCCTTCTACTTGTTCCAAGAGAACAAGGAATAATATAAGAATTAAACAAATATTATATTAAAACACATGGTTTCCTTTAAAACCAATAATTCATAATTATTTTTACTTCCATAAAGCATCTATCTTAAAGTTCCATATATCTACGAGCTCCTTTGGCTCGATACTTTCTATAATAACGGTGTCATTCTTTTGTACACCTCAAATACTATTTTTATATTTTCTTATCATCAAAACAAATATATAATTACATTTAAAGTACATGTTAATTCTTTACCTAAATATTTGGGCACTTCACATATTTTCAGCATTTATCATCTCTCTCAAGTTTTACAAATCCACCATAGTGATCGGGAAAATACTTGTGTACTCCAGAGTTATAAAGATTACTTGACAAAGTCAAAAACTATGATTACTCCCGGAATCTAGTTACCTTCATTTAACTCGTGGAATCCTACTTCCATACAACATTACAATAGGGATTGGTATTTATTTATTTGTCTTATAAGACCATTATCACATAAGAAAACTACGATCTGAACTGGCATGCGATAATTTCATCTACAAGGACCTCGGTTCAATTCCCGGGTCATTAACAACTTTTAAACACTCACGGTATATTATTACTACTTACAGACGGCCTTCACCAACCCTCCTTCATTTAGGGTCTGACCGTGATACTTGAGCGAGATTTATGACTGGGAGGGTGACTTCCCGTCTATTCTACGGTTGGAGTTCTCTCCTCAATGCTTTTAAAACAAATCTTCCTTTCTTTTCAGTTCTATGGAGAGACCTGGTATTTTACTTCTCTTTTACTTTCAACAATATTATTTGGCTCATAAACCACTTTCGTAACCGTGGCATTTATTAATTATAAAGGGTCCTCATTGATTGGGAAGAGTAATACACATTTTACGACGAATAATTAGGGGCTTCAACAACAAGAGGATTCTAGGTTCGAATCTCTTAACATGCCTCGGGAACCATTCCCACATTGGAGGACTTATACAAAATGCGATTTATGGTCGGCCATGGCCTACATGACCTACGCTCATAATACCATACATTTGCTCCCTTTTACATAATAACACACACATGGCCTCGTGATCTATGTCACTATTGGAGGACTTACAACATATCTCAATTTACCGCAATCAACTACCCCTCATAAGTAATTTACCAAGTACCTTTAAATTCTACGCATTCCTAGCGTGACATTTTATTTTAATTGCGCTCCATTGCGCTATACATTATTTTAAGCCTAGCGTCTTCCAAAGAACTGATAAATTCCATATAAACAATTAATACATATCTCAAATTTTATATTAATCTTTTCCTTTGACAATAATCGCTCTATTTTTAAGAACATGCATTAACCTCATGTCTTATACTTTTATTAAGGCTCCAACGCTCTTATTTTCATATTATTCAATTTAACCTTTATTTATATTTCCTTTATATTATTATTATTATTATTAATACGCTTGCTTTTATAACATTCGTCAAATACACTGACATTTTATTCATACATTTCCTCTACAGGATTTATTCTTTCACATAATTATTTATAATTTCTCAAATTCTATTTTTGTTCAGACCGCGTTCTTATTCTGTACTTAGTTATTTAGAAACATCCCTTTTACTCAAAAACTCCGGTGGATTTGTACACAAATACTTCCCCGACACCAAAACATAATGAAAATCTTTACTCACATGTTTAAGGTCGTTTCCTGACGTTCCTTCTCGTGCGATGCGTCATTGTTGCCCACTTTTTTTAAATTACTCCATCTTGTACAAATTCATTGCATGTACAGACATATCTTGACACATATTTAACACGTATACATTTAACACTGATAACATTTGAAATACACTGGTGTATCCGCTTAGAACACACAATAAAAACACTAAAATATATTACTTTTAGCACTAAATCTTGATATATTTACACTTCACAATTTCTGATCACTAGGCCGCTATCTAGCCTATCACACGTGACCTCTTGACCTCCCGTCTCCAAGGGTGAAATTTAGTGATGTCGGCTTCCTATCCTCTCCGAATATGAAAGTCTCGAATCATCTACTTCCTCCCTGCAATAGCACTCCTTCGAATCCCGTTCCTGACGATCTGCTATTTCTCTAACTTGAACGGCTCCACTTTTAGATCCTATGTATTGATCTTAGCGAAAGTCTGTACTGTTCACGGTCCCCTCGATAATCTATCGGTGACCTATGGATTTTATAGCAACTAATACTTCTCGAGTCTTAGTGCTTTTGAATAGTTCATCTGCTTTCTTGAAACAATGTCTATCGTTTCCTTCTTTTCTCGCTTATTCGGTTCTCGCACTTCTAATCTTCTAGAATACTTTTCGAACCTTATTCTGTCTTTCCCTTCTCGGGTTCTTTAAATTTGATAAACTGTTTATCCCGCTGTTACGGTACTTCCGTACGTTATGATACTTTTGGTCGTTAACTTAAAGACCTATCGCCCTGAGTCCAAAGTTCGCAGCCTGCTTTGACTGTATTTTATGAACTTTTCACTGTAAATATTATACTGTCGGACCTAAATCCTGTAACTAGGATTTTCCTAATTTTTCAAAACGGCGATACGGTAATATTACTTCTTTGCAACTCCCTACGGATCACGTAAGTTATTGATACCGCGACGCCCGTGGCTGTCGGATATTGTCTATGCGATGTGATACAGCGTTTTTTCCCCTCAAGGAGTACTGGTAAACTGCCTTCGAGGTGTTTCAGCGTGACGCCCCCTCACGGACTGTCGGAATACTGCATGATTGGTCTGGCTTGGCCTGGACTTTTATACTATTCAGTCAAAAAAAGATAAACTCCTAGTCCTTTTCGTAACCAACTTTTAAAATAATGGTTGCACAATTATAAAAATTATATCTCCAGAAAGCTCGTCTTCCAAACGTCAAATGATCTCACTGTGCATAAGAATCGATCGTGCATTTCTGAGATATTGATTAATTTTTAGACTTCAGCTGCGTGGGTAGTGCTGTTGATTTTTAAATTCTCCCCTCCTCGGGTCTCAGTAATTCCCCGATGACGTATGCTGCATTTGCACTTTTCTCCTGTGCAAATATTAAAAGCTTTTTCTCTACACAAAAATCTCTAATCCGAAATGATTCACAGTACGGTATTTATTTACTTACTTTTATTCCTGCAAAGGGGTTAAATTTATTTATTCTTCTTCTGGCACAGCGGCGCTGTTGCCGTTTTAATGCAAGCTAAGCTTAATTTCCGAGTCACGCTTCTCTGTCTTACAGTGAAAACTTTCCACTCGTTCTATTAATATCCATGACCAGCTCCCACTCAATGAGTCAAGAGGCATGATCTCATCTTCTGAACACCTGGTCCCAGCTGCTTGCACAACGTTAGGCTAGAACCCTTGCTTGAAATCTCTCTCCGTTCCCTTAGAGACTGTATGTTTCTTTCATTCCTTTCACAAATACATGGATTCGACCCCTTTTAAGCCAATGGTACATGGGTTCAGTACATTGTTCAAGCTATCTCGTGTGCTATAGACCTATATACATTGTCCTTGCCAATACAACACTGTATAATTCACTTGTTTTCTTGATCACTGGAGACCCGTTATATTAATTATGTACAATCTTCATCATATTGGAACTTAGGTCTATTTCTGATTATTATCTAAGTAAACGTAGTAGTCTCAAAATGTACATTCTTAGATCGATGTGATGAATATAACATTCAGCCGAATAAGGAGAGAATACATGTGAGCTATACCACATAAGGCAAGGCCTTGTGGGTGGAATATTAGGTCTACTTACCTAATTATAACTGTAAGTGCTCATGTTAAAATAAGAGTTGTGAAATAGCTAAGTAGCAATGGTAATGCTAATTTATACATTAAGTTACTTAAGGGTGGGTAGATTATTGGATAAGGAATAACCCACCCACCAAGGGAAGATGATTAAGAGAAGGAAGTAGATTTTGGATTGGAGAAAAAGGATAGAAAAATAGGAGGAGAGTCCTACAAAATTCATAAGTTTAGCTTTCAATACACTTAGAAGCGGTTGCCACCGCAAATCCGTTCTCGGATACCTAAAATGGGTACGAGCTTGGTCGAAGCTGACGGGAACCGCAGCTAAGACTTGGGCGGTTTGCCAAAGAAAGGCTTTAGTGTATTTCCTCCCAAGCATGTATAAAAGTACTAAAGGGAAGGGTGATAGTCTGGCAATACAAATAATAGCAGATTTGTTCTGTATTAACGATGGCATGCACTTGGGAAGAGTCAGGGAAGACAGGATCTCGTTTAACCGTTGTATTAGAAAAATGAAAAAGCAAAAAAGAAACTCTTAATTTATTTAACAAATTAGAGGAAGTTGATATCTTTAACAATTAAATAGGTTTCAATCTTATTAAAAATTTGGGGTCGCAGGCCTCCGACAATATTTAGAAATTGCTCCAGGCAAATAATAATTCTTAAGGTTTTAAACCTGGTACTAAAATCTTTGTAAGATTTTAAAAAGGCAAATGAAATGATTAAAGTTTAAACATTTACAAGAGTACAAGGAGCGTACTTTAAAAAATTACCAGGTAACTGATTTAGAAAAGGTTACAACTTCGAAAATAACAATAAGAAAAACATAAAGAATGAAATAGAAGTACCTACAACTTCTTATATTTAAACAGAATTACTATATGAGAATTATACAAAAGAGGGCAGGTCACTTACTGTGAAACCTGAAGAGATAATCAAAAGGAAGGTTCTCGACCTCCTATATTTTAGATAGGAATCACGAGCCAAATGGGGCAGTTTCCATTTAGTGAGACCTAAAAATAACTCACACAAGAGTTGAAAGAATTGTTTTCCCTGATTTAAAGGCAGAAACAATGTAAGTTTGAAACGTGTATAAAACACGTAATTATACAGCAATTACTTAATGATAAACAAGCAAATGGAAGGGCACTTCATAGAGTGACACCTTATTGAAACAGACCTAAATTTAAAAGTTTATTACGGATTGTTAGTAAGAGGTTAGGAAAGAGAAATAGGGGATTGAGGAAAAATGTTCATGGCCTTATTTAAATATAAACGGACGATCGCGACGCGGTAGAAAAGTTGAGCAAGCACTGGTTTTCACTATAGTTCGTTGAAACATATGAAAAGTTCACTATTGAAACAAGAAAGTTTATGGGAAAGAAAGTTATTGCAATGATGAAAATAACTGGTTTCACTAGGTAGGCGAGAGTCTATTTCTTGAGAAAGTTGTAAATTACAATAAAATGCGCCATAGAAAATTCCAGCGGTGGACGAAAATTCACTATTGTAGTAATTTAGAAGTAAGATTCTTCAATTTTAAATAGCATTTTCACAAATAAGTGAGAAATACATGACGGCAGGACTTGCAGATAAAGTACAAGATCTGGAAGGTTCCAGAATGATCTTAGTAGAAAAATGGGGCTAAGAAAATCCAACGGAGGAACTAGCTTGGTGAATTATAGACAGCGGGTATTAGATAATATCCCACGTAGTGAGAGGATTTCTCATTTAAATAGCTTAAGAAAAGCCCTTTTCTAGTAAGGTTGGCTTGTACGAACAAAAGTTCAACATGGCAAATCCCACGAAGAATGATTTTTGCCCCAAAATAAAAAATCTCACACTGTCTATAAAAGTATCGTTAAAAGCACGTGAAAGTTAAAACCATGAAGATGAAGTTAAAACTTTTAAGATGGTACTTATCTTGATTTCATGTTGAAGGCGAAGTTCCTTAGGTGACAACTACCTTGCCAACATGGCGTAGAAGAGAGTGTGCCTCTTGGTTTGAGGAGACTAGCTCGAGAGGAGCTTTAACTGACCGAGTCAACTGCCGACTGAGAAGTGAGACCTGCTCAACGGAGCACGGAGGGTCCAAGGAAGGGAAAAAGAGTGGGGGGTAGAAGACAAAAGGAGAACATATAAACATTGCCAACTTTAAAACAAAAAATTGATAAAAAGAGTTGATAACAGATGATACTAGCACAGCATGGTGAGTAAAAGAGTAGACGTAGTTCTCTTGCTCATGGAGATAATAGCTGGCGATGGCAGCAAAATCTGGTGGCCAGATGGAGAAGGAATTCCTCTTGCGCGAGGAAGAGTTGAAGAGCTTCAGAGATTCGCTGCTAGATGACGCTAGGTGAGTCACAGAGAATATATATCTTGAACAGACTCATGAAGACATAAGAGATTTTCCCATCAAGGAGAAAACAGAAGCTCACTGTTGGTGTTTGACAAAGAGGAAGGAAGAAATGAACATGCAAGGAGCAATAAAAATTATAACTCAGGTACCGTGTATTCAACGAATACACCATACTGGGGGGGGGGGGGGGGGTCAAACACCAACAGAGAGCAAATAAGCAGTTACACATTTAAAGGAAGAGGAGCGATCAAAGACAGGGGTCTTGTAATCAAACCGTTAGTGGTCAAGACTCTGACCACCCTGACTCTCCCATCTCTTCCAGGATAACACTCGGTCACTCTACCAGAGATCCAGACTAGATGGGATGAAACATCCCTAACTAAGACCAAGTCTCCCACTTTAATGTCGGGACTGGAAAGAAACCACTTCTGTCTCCCTTGCAAGGAAGTTAAATATTCCAAGTTCCACCTCTTCCAAAAGGAATTGCGGAGGGCTTCAAGTTTACGCCAAACAATAGGTAAATCAGAATCCCTGAAAGAATTAGGAAGGGGAGGATGGGCAGAGGGAGAAGTGCGTGTAAGACAGTGACCAGGTGTGAGTGGAAGGAGGTCATCAGGGTTATTAGAAAGCGGAGTTAAATAACGAGAATTAACGACATCTTCCATCACAAAATAACTAGAAGCTGAGGGAAATAAAGCACTAGTAAAGATTGCGATACAATGCAAAAGGAGAATTAACAAGTTTAAACAAAGCGTATAGAAACAAGTACATCTATTCAGGACAAGAATATACCAAATAAACAAAGAAACTATGCGAGTAGAAAGCAAGAACGACATAGGTAACAAGCTAGTAGCCATAAACAATGACTTCAAGTTATAATGAGTGACAAAGGGGTTACTCAGAAAAATACTTAAGTCAGCGAGAAACGTGACATGACAAGTATAAATGCAAAAACACATCGAATGTGACGACGAGAAAAAACCAGTTTGTTCATTAATGAACAATAAGATTTCAAAATATGTGAGCAGAGTGCAATACATAAGCGCGTAAAGGATATGCGACGATGTTACGAGACAAGAATCTAAGCAATTGTAGAATACGAGCGTGAGTAAGTGGAAGACAAAAGCAAGCGCGGCCTTGACCCACATAGTACAACGAGATAAGGCATATAAATAGCTGAAAGAGTCCTTGAGCGGAACAAGGTTATTTTGGTGATGAGTTGAACGGCTTCTGTACTTGCAGGAGCGACTCACTAGACAATGGTTGGCAATCAGCCAAAGTTGAGATAAGAGAAACTTGCTTTGACCTTTGTCAAGCGTACAGGAAATAAACAGTGACTTGACCTTACTCGGGCTTGTATACAAACAAGTTTGAAAAACAAGCAGTTCAAAGTACACAAACAACACTAGTTGAATCAGCTGTAACTTAAAGCAGATATTCAGTTTGGACGGCATGTAGTCAATCGTAACTTGGACGTGAAAAACCAATTTAAAGATATATGAAATAGAGTAGGAAATCAATTTCGCATAATTGAGAGGATCATGGAATCCGACAATTTTCGACAGGAAGAAGCTTGATTCTTCCGAAATAGGAAGTGAAGCCGGAACATTGAGGAGGAGGTTATGCATAAGGATAGTTATTTTAGATGTTAGAGAATTCAGATTTTCAAGCGGTTTCAAAAGCGGCTTCCAATTGTGAGGAAGGAGGAGGGAGCCGGCCGTGGCCGTCCTTCCAAATAGCGAAAGAAGTGAAACATAGCTTACAGCGAAGTGATGGTGACTGATAGCCATGGTTTTACATAAGGGGAAGATAGTTTTCGAGAAAGAGTTTAAGCAATTACCTGCTATAAAAAAATGACATGAGAAGGTAAACGAAATAACACAAAGCAAGGCGAACTTGAATTGCCATCTTGTGCGGGAAGAAGGCAAAACCATTTAAACAACTTACAGAGGTAGTGTAGTTGTTCACGATAAGACATCGTTTCGGCGAGTGTTTTTCAAAAATATTGAGATCTGAAACATGAGCGTTCTCTTTTTCAGAAATGGGATTTGTGTCAGCTGTAACGAAATGACATTGCGCTTTGGTTTGAACACTGGGATGTTTGATTTCACCAGTAATAACCCAACCAAAATCGGTGTCTCTGGCGACCACGGTTGAAGATAACTTGCGTGTTTGTTTGCGAATGCACTTCCAAAAAACATTGGCACTGAAAAGTACATCAATGGGACCTTGAGCATTAAACTGAGGATCAGCTAACCTTAAGTGCGAAGGAATCTTTAAACAGGAGGTATTAATACAGCTGCTAGGAGTGTCCTTGCCAATACTGGTAAGAATGAGACAGTTTAAATTAAGATTGGTGTTTCTTTGGCAAACGTCTCTGATTTTCAATTTTGAAGACTGCAAGACTTGAGTTTTCAAATTGTCAATGCCGGTCACATTGATAGAAGTATGCGATGACGAAAGACCTAGTTTTTTAATCAACGATTGCGAAAGAAAATTATGAGTTGAAGCGGAATCAAGAAGACCACGGGTTCGAACCCAATTTCCAAATTTATCTTGGATTTCAAATTGAACAGTAGACAAAAGAGCTTGCGCACGGTGAGAAGTTTCGGCGTTAGAAATGCAGGAAGAAGCATTAGTTTGTTCGGAGCTGCTCTGCATGAAGCTTGAAGAGGCAGGTACTGATGACCTCGATTTATCGTGAACGTGCAATAAAGAATGATGCGGTTTTTTGCAATGAAAACATAGATTGGATGACGTACAGTTTGAAGAAGAATGCTTAGGTGACAAGCAATTGAAACAATGTTTGCTATTAAAGACAAACTTCCTTCGATCTTCGACAGACAATTCTTTAAAGGATTTGCACGAATACAATGTGTGAAGCTTTTTACAGAGCGTGCATTTTAACGATTTGTTGAGCGGCCTGATATGTTCTCTTGCATGATTGAAAGAAGAACGGGTTTGCTTGTTCTCGACAGATGGGGGCTGATGTCCCTTTGAAGAAGCAAGTTTTTTTTCAAAAATTTGACACTGATGATTCGTTTCGACCTTTTCGCACTGAAATGCGAGTGCTGTAAGAACTTGACATCGGCTGTTAAGAAACGAGATTAAGTGTTCAAACGAAAATTCTTCCTTGCGAGCGAGTTCAATTTCCCAAGCCTTTAAAGTTGAAAAATCGAATCTTGATGTAGCCAGATGAATGAGTATGGTGTCCCATGTTTGGACAGGCTGCTTAAGTCGGTATAATGCTCTGACATTCAACTGTATAGAGTCTAAGAGGTCTCTTAAAGAGGTGACGTCATTAGGTTTGACTGCTGGCAAGTTGAAGAGACAGCGGATATGACGAGCGACACTCAAACGTAAATTGCCATATCTCTCTTTAAGGAGATTAAAGGCGACGTGGTAGTTGTCTGCGCTTAAAGGCAGTGACTCCACCAAGGCTAAGGCCTCACATTCCAAAGACGTACGGAGGAAGTAGAATTTATGAATGTCAGGAATCTCAGTATTTTCATGAATTAGGGAGCAGTAAAGTTCATAAAAAGAATACCATTCACCTTCCTGGCCTGAGAAGTGCGGTAGGCTTATCTTAGGAAGTAACGGTTTCGGTTTGTTCTTGTGAACTGAAGCGGGTGCGAACTGGGCCGGATTGATGACCCTAGTGTCCGGTTCTGAGATATTGCGGATCAGTTGGTGGGCCTTTGCAATCCCTTCAAAGTACAAGGGTTCGACCTCGTCCCGATCCGATTGAAGTTCTGGGCAAGCGGATTCAATCTCGGTTTGAATTTGATCATAATAATCATAAGACCGTTCGTACAACTTAAGGCGTTGTGTTAGGATGTCTAAATCACACTCGGCGGGATTTAATTTGTTGACGAAATTTCTGAATCTGGTGAGTTGCCCTTTATAAGAAGAACGTCTGGCAATGAGAGTTTCATCTTTTTCAGTAGGAGCCATGACAAAGAGAATAAATTGAAATACAACTCACGAAACTGTAGAACCTTGGAGATGCTGTCAAATTGGCAACAGCGTTTAAGTAGAAAGAACAGGACACACCAAAGGAGACAGAAGCAGCCTCTTTCCCCTTCACAGGCTTTGCACGATGTGGTTATAGCTGAAAAATCCAAAGCAGTTATTAATAATTTGCAAAGTATTGTCAAATGACACTTGACAAAGAATAGAAATAGAAAATGGACTCTCCCGGGTTTCTGGTACCAATTTTTGGGTAGATTATTGCATAAGGAATAACCCACCCACCAAGGGAAGATGATTAAGAGAAGGAAGTAGATTTTGGATTGGAGAAAAAGGATAGAAAAATAGGAGGAGAGTCCTACAAAATTTATAAGTTTAGCTTTCAATACACTTAGAAGCGGTTGCCACCGCAAATCCGTTCTCGGATACCTAAAGTGGGTACGAGCTTGGTCGAAGCTGACGGGAACCGCAGCTAAGACTTGGGCGGTTTGCCAAAGAAAGGCTTTAGTGTATTTCCTCCCAAGCATGTATAAAAGTACTATAGGGAAGGGTGATAGTCTGGCAATACAAATAATAGCAGATTTGTTCTGTATTAACGATGGCATGCACTTGGGAAGAGTCAGGGAAGACAGGATCTTGTTTAACCGTTGTATTAGAAAAATGAAAAAGCAAAAAAGAAACTCTTAATTTATTTAACAAATTAGAGGAAGTTGATATCTTTAACAATTAAATAGGTTTCAATCTTATTAACAATTTGGGGTCGCAGGCCTCCGACAACCTTTAGAAATTGCTCCAGGCAAGTAATAATTCTTAAGGTTTTAAACCTGGTACTAAAATCTTTGTAAGATTTTAAAAAGGCAAATGAAATGATTAAAGTTTAAACATTTACAAGAGTACAAGGAGCGTACTTTAAAAAATTACCAGGTAACTGATTTAGAAAAGGTTACAACTTCGAAAATAACAATAAGAAAAACATAAAGAATGAAATAGAAGTTCCTACAACTTCTTATATTTAAACAGAATTACTATATGAGAATTATACAAAAGAGGGCAGGTCACTTACTGTGAAACCTGAAGAGATAATCAAAAGGAAGGTTCTCGACCTCCTATATTTTAGATAGGAATCACGAGCCAAATGGGGCAGTTTCGATTTAGTGAGACCTAAAAATAACTCACACAAGAGTTGAAAGAATTGTTTTCCCTGATTTTAAGGGAGAAACAATGTAAGTTTGAAACGTGTATAAAACACGTAATTATACAGCAATTACTTAATGATAAACAAGCAAATGGAAGGGCACTTCATAGAGTGACACCTTATTGAAACAGACCTAAATTTAAAAGTTTATTACGGATTGTTAGTAAGAGGTTAGGAAAGAGAAATAGGGGATTGAGGAAAAATGTTCATGGCCTTATTTAAATATAAACGGACGATCGCGACGCGGTAGAAAAGTTGAGCAAGCACTGGTTTTCACTATAGTTCGTTGAAACATATGAAAAGTTCACTATTGAAACAAGAAAGTTTATGGGAAAGAAAGTTATTGCAATGATGAAAATAACTGGTTTCACTAGGTAGGCGAGAGTCTATTTCTTGAGAAAGTTGTAAATTACAATAAAATGCGCCATAGAAAATTCCAGCGGTGGACGAAAATTCACTATTGTAGTAATTTAGAAGTAAGATTCTTCAATTTTAAATAGCATTTTCACAAATTAAGTGAGAAATACATGACGGCAGGACTTGCAGATAAAGTACAAGATCTGGAAGGTTCCAGAATGATCTTAGTAGAAAAATGGGGCTAAGAAAATCCAACGGAGGAACTAGCTTGGTGAATTATAGACAGCGGGTATTAGATAATATCCCACGTAGTGAGAGGATTTCTCATTTAAATAGCTTAAGAAAAGCTCTTTTCTAGTAAGGTTGGCTTGTACGAACAAAAGTTCAACATGGCAAATCCCACGAAGAATGATTTTTGCCCCAAAATAAAAAATCTCACACTGTCTATAAAAGTATCGTGAAAAGCACGTGAAAGTTAAAACCATGAAGATGAGGTTAAAACTTTTAAGATGGTACTTATCTTGATTTCATGTTGAAGGCGAAGTTCCTTAGATGACAACTACCTTGCCAACATGGCGTAGAAGAGAGTGTGCCTCTTGGTTTGAGGAGACTAGCTCGAGAGGAGCTTTAACTGACCGAGTCAACTGCCGACTGAGAAGTGAGACCTGCTCAACGGAGCACGGAGGGTCCAAGGAAGGGAAAAAGAGTGGGGGGTAGAAGACAAAAGGAGAACATATAAACATTGCCAACTTTAAAACAAAAAATTGATAAAAAGAGTTGATAACAGATGATACTAGCACAGCATGGCGAGTAAAAGAGTAGACGTAGCTCTCTTGCTCATGGAGATAATAGCTGGCGATGGCAGCAAATTCTGGTGGCCAGATGGAGAAGGAATTCCTCTTGCGCGAGGAAGAGTTGAAGAGCTTCAGAGATTCGCTGCTAGATGACGCTAGGTGAGTCACAGAGAATATATATCTAGAACAGACTCATGAAGACATAAGAGATTTGCCCATCAAGGAGAAAACAGAAGATCACTGTTGGTGTTTGACAAAGAGGAAGGAAGAAATGAACATGCAAGGAGCAATAAAAATTATATCTCAGGTACCGTGTATTCAAAGAATACACCATACTGGGGGGGGGGGGGGGGTCAAACACCAACAGAGAGCAAATAAGCAGTTACACATTTATAGGAAGAGGAGCGATCAAAGACAGGGGTCTTGTAATCAAACCGTTAGTGGTCAAGACTCTGACCACCCTGACTCTCCCATCTCTTCCAGGATAACACTCGGTCACTCTACCAGAGATCCAGACTAGATGGGGTGAAACATCCCAAACTAAGACCAAGTCTCCCACTTTAATGTCGGGACTGGAAAGAAACCACTTCTGTCACCCTTGCAAGGAAGTTAAATATTCCAAGTTCCACCTCTCCCAAGAGGAATTGCGGAGGGCTTCAAGTTTACGCCAAACAATAGGTAAATCAGAATCCCTGAAAGAATTAGGAAGGGGAGGATGGGCAGAGAGAGAAGTGCGTGTAAGACAGTGACCAGGTGTGAGTGGAAGGAGGTCATCAGGGTTATTAGAAAGCGGAGTTAAATAACGAGAATTAACGACATCTTCCATCACAAAATAACTAGAAGCTGAGGGAAATAAAGCACTAGTAAAGATTGCGATACAATGCAAAAGGAGAATTAACAAATTTAAACAAAGCGTATAGAAACAAGTACATCTATTCAGGACAAGAATATACCAAATAAACAAAGAAACTATGCGAGTAGAAAGCAAGAACGCCATAGGTAACAAACTAGTAGCCATAAACAATGACTTCAAGTTATAATGAGTGACAAAGGGGTTACTCAGAAAAATACTTAAGTCAGCGAGAAACGTGACATGACAAGTATAAATGCAAAAACACATCGAATGTGACGACGAGAAAAAACCAGTTTGTTCATTAATGAACAATAAGATTTCAAAATATGTGAGCAGAATGCAATACATAAGCGCGTAAAGGATATGCGTCGATGTTACGAGACAAGAATCTAAGCAATTTTAGAATACGAGCGTGAGTAAGTGGAAGACAAAAACAAGCGCGGCCTTGACCCACATAGTACAACGAGATAAGGCATATAAATAGCTGAAAGAGTTCTTGAGCGGAACAAGTTTATTTTGGTGATGAGTTGAACGGCTTCTGTACTTGCAGGAGCGACTCACTAGACAATGGTTGGCAATCAGCCTAAGTTGAGATAAGAGAAATTTGTTTTGACCTTTGTCAAGCGTACAGGAAATAAACAGTGACTTGACCTTACTCGGGCTTGTATACAAACAAGTTTGAAAAACAAGCAGTTCAAAGTACACAAACAACACTAGTTGAATCAGCTGTAACTTAAAGCAGATATTCAGGTTGGACGGCATGCAGTCAATCGTAACTTGGACGTGAAAAACCAATTTAAAGATATGTGAAATAGAGTAGGAAATCAATTTCGCATAATTGAGAGGATCATGGAATCCGACAATTTTCGACAGGAAAAAGCTTGATTCTTCCGAAATAGGAAGTGAAGCCGGAACATTGAGAAGGAGGTTATTCATAAGGATAGTTATTTTAGATGTTAGAGAATTCAGATTTTCAAGCGGTTTCAAAAGCGTCTTCCAATTGTGAGGAAGGAGGAGGGAGCCGGCCGTGGCCGTCCTTCCAAGTAGCGAAAGAAGTGAAACATAGCTTACAGCGAAGTGATGGTGACTGATAGCCATGGTTTTACATAAAGGGGAAGATAGTTTTCGAGAAAGAGTTTAAACAATTACCTGCTATAAAAAATGACATGAGAAGGTAAACGAAATAACACAAAGCAAGGCGTACTTGAATTGCCATCTTGTGCGGGAAGAAGGCAAAACCATTTAAACAACTTACAGAGGTAGTGTAGTTGTTCACGATAAGACATCGTTTCGGCGAGTGTTTTTCAAAAATATTGAGATCTGAAACATGAGCGTTCTCTTTTTCAGAAATGGGATTTGTGTCAGCTGTAACGAAATGACATTGCGCTTTGGTTTGAACACTGGGATGTTTGATTTCACCAGTAATAACCCAATTAAAATCGGTGTCTCTGGCGACCACGGTTGAAGATAACTTGCGTGTTTGTTTGCGAATGCACTTCCAAAAAACATTGGCACTGAAAAGTACATCAATGGGACCTTGAGCATTAAACTGAGGATCAGCTAACCTTAAGTGCGAAGGAATCTTTAAACAGGAGGTATTAATACAGCTGCTAGGAGTGTCCTTGCCAATACTGGTAAGAATGAGACAGTTTAAATTAAGATTGGTGTTTCTTTGGCAAACGTCTCTGATTTTCAATTTTGAAGACTGCAAGACTTGAGTTTTCAAATTGTCAATGCCGGTCACATTGATAGAAGTATGCGATGACGAAAGACCTAGTTTTTTAATCAACGATTGCGAAAGAAAATTATGAGTTGAAGCGGAATCAAGAAGACCACGGGTTCGAACCCAATTTCCAAATTTATCTTGGATTTCAAATTGAACAGTAGACAAAAGAGCTTGCGCACGGTGAGAAGTTTCGGCGTTAGAAATGCAGGAAGAAGCATTAGTTTGTTCGGAGCTGCTCTGCATGGAGCTTGAAGAGGCAGGTACTGATGACCTCGATTTATCGTGAACGTGCAATAAAGAATGATGCGGTTTTTTGCAATGAAAACAGAGATTGGATGACGTACAGTTTGAAGAAGAATGCTTAGGTGACAAGCAATTGAAACAATGTTTGCTATTAAAGACAAACTTCCTTCGATCTTCGACAGACAATTCTTTAAAGGATTTGCACGAATACAATGTGTGAAGCTTTTTACAGAGCGTGCATTTTAACGATTTGTTGAGCGGCCTGATATGTTCTCTTGCATGATTGAAAGAAGAACGGGTTTGCTTGTTCTCGACAGATGGGGGCTGATGTCCCTTTGAAGAAGCAAGTTTTTTTTCAAAAATTTGACACTGATGATTCGTTTCGACCTTTTCGCACTGAAATGCGAGTGCTGTAAGAACTTGACATCGGCTGTTAAGAAACGAGATTAAGTGTTCAAACGAAAATTCTTCCTTGCGAGCGAGTTCAATTTCCCAAGCCTTTAAAGTTGAAAAATCGAATCTTGATGTAGCCAGATGAATGAGTATGGTGTCCCATGTTTGGACAGGCTGCTTAAGTTGGTATAATGCTCTGACATTCAACTGTATAGAGTCTAAGAGGTCTCTTAAAGAGGTGACGTCATTAGGTTTGACTGCTGGCAAGTTGAAGAGACAGCGGATATGACGAGCGACACTCAAACGTAAATTGCCATATCTCTCTTTAAGGAGATTAAAGGCGACGTGGTAGTTGTCTGCGCTTAAAGGCAGTGACTCCACCAAGGCTAAGGCCTCACATTCCAAAGACGTACGGAGGAAGTAGAATTTATGAATGTCAGGAATCTCAGTATTTTCATGAATTAGGGAGCAGTAAAGTTCATAAAAAGAATACCATTCACCTTCCTGGCCTGAGAAGTGCGGTAGGCTTATCTTAGGAAGTAACGGTTTCGGTTTGTTCTTGTGAACTGAAGCGGGTGCGAACTGGGCCGGATTGATGACCCTAGTGTCCGGTTCTGAGATATTGCGGATCAGTTGGTGGGCCTTTGCAATCCCTTCAAAGTACAAGGGTTCGACCTCGTCCCGATCCGATTGAAGTTCTGGGCAAGCGGATTCAATCTCGGTTTGAATTTGATCATAATAATCATAAGACCGTTCGTACAACTTAAGGCGTTGTGTTAGGATGTCTAAATCACACTCGGCGGGATTTAATTTGTTGACGAAATTTCTGAATCTGGTGAGTTGCCCTTTATAAGAAGAACGTCTGGCAATGAGAGTTTCATCTTTTTCAGTAGGAGCCATGACAAAGAGAATAAATTGAAATACAACTCACGAAACTGTAGAACCTTGGAGATGCTGTCAAATTGGCAACAGCGTTTAAGTAGAAAGAACAGGACACACCAAAGGAGACAGAAGCAGCCTCTTTCCCCTTCACAGGCTTTGCACGATGTGGTTATAGCTGAAAAATCCAAAGCAGTTATTAATAATTTGCAAAGTATTGTCAAATGACACTTGACAAAGAATAGAAATAGAAAATGGACTCTCCCGGGTTTCTGGTACCAATTTTTGGGTAGATTATTGCATAAGGAATAACCCACCCACCAAGGGAAGATGATTAAGAGAAGGAAGTAGATTTTGGATTGGAGAAAAAGGATAGAAAAATAGGAGGAGAGTCCTACAAAATTTATAAGTTTAGCTTTCAATACACTTAGAAGCGGTTGCCACCGCAAATCCGTTCTCGGATACCTAAAGTGGGTACGAGCTTGGTCGAAGCTGACGGGAACCGCAGCTAAGACTTGGGCGGTTTGCCAAAGAAAGGCTTTAGTGTATTTCCTCCCAAGCATGTATAAAAGTACTATAGGGAAGGGTGATAGTCTGGCAATACAAATAATAGCAGATTTGTTCTGTATTAACGATGGCATGCACTTGGGAAGAGTCAGGGAAGACAGGATCTTGTTTAACCGTTGTATTAGAAAAATGAAAAAGCAAAAAAGAAACTCTTAATTTATTTAACAAATTAGAGGAAGTTGATATCTTTAACAATTAAATAGGTTTCAATCTTATTAACAATTTGGGGTCGCAGGCCTCCGACAACATTTAGAAATTGCTCCAGGCAAATAATAATTCTTAAGGTTTTAAACCTGGTACTAAAATCTTTGTAAGATTTTAAAAAGGCAAATGAAATGATTAAAGTTTAAACATTTACAAGAGTACAAGGAGCGTACTTTAAAAAATTACCAGGTAACTGATTTAGAAAAGGTTACAACTTCGAAAATAACAATAAGAAAAACATAAAGAATGAAATAGAAGTTCCTACAACTTCTTATATTTAAACAGAATTACTATATGAGAATTATACAAAAGAGGGCAGGTCACTTACTGTGAAACCTGAAGAGATAATCAAAAGGAAGGTTCTCGACCTCCTATATTTTAGATAGGAATCACGAGCCAAATGGGGCAGTTTCGATTTAGTGAGACCTAAAAATAACTCAAACAAGAGTTGAAAGAATTGTTTTCCCTGATTTGAAGGGAGAAACAATGTAAGTTTGAAACGTGTATAAAACACGTAATTATACAGCAATTACTTAATGATAAACAAGCAAATGGAAGGGCACTTCATAGAGTGACACCTTATTGAAACAGACCTAAATTTAAAAGTTTATTACGGATTGTTAGTAAGAGGTTAGGAAAGAGAAATAGGGGATTGAGGAAAAATGTTCATGGCCTTATTTAAATATAAACGGACGATCGCGACGCGGTAGAAAAGTTGAGCAAGCACTGGTTTTCACTATAGTTCGTTGAAACATATGAAAAGTTCACTATTGAAACAAGAAAGTTTATGGGAAAGAAAGTTATTGCAATGATGAAAATAACTGGTTTCACTAGGTAGGCGAGAGTCTATTTCTTGAGAAAGTTGTAAATTACAATAAAATGCGCCATAGAAAATTCCAGCGGTGGACGAAAATTCACTATTGTAGTAATTTAGAAGTAAGATTCTTCAATTTTAAATAGCATTTTCACAAATAAGTGAGAAATACATGACGGCAGGACTTGCAGATAAAGTACAAGATCTGGAAGGTTCCAGAATGATCTTAGTAGAAAAATGGGGCTAAGAAAATCCAACGGAGGAACTAGCTTGGTGAATTATAGACAGCGGGTATTAGATAATATCCCACGTAGTGAGAGGATTTCTCATTTAAATAGCTTAAGAAAAGCTCTTTTCTAGTAAGGTTGGCTTGTACGAACAAAAGTTCAACATGGCAAATCCCACGAAGAATGATTTTTGCCCCAAAATAAAAAATCTCACACTGTCTATAAAAGTATCGTTAAAAGCACGTGAAAGTTAAAACCATGAAGATGAGGTTAAAACTTTTAAGATGGTACTTATCTTGATTTCATGTTGAAGGCGAAGTTCCTTAGATGACAACTACCTTGCCAACATGGCGTAGAAGAGAGTGTGCCTCTTGGTTTGAGGAGACTAGCTCGAGAGGAGCTTTAAGTGACCGAGTCAACTGCCGACTGAGAAGTGAGACCTGCTCAACGGAGCACGGAGGGTCCAAGGAAGGGAAAAAGAGTGGGGGGTAGAAGACAAAAGGAGAACATATAAACATTGCCAACTTTAAAACAAAAAATTGATAAAAAGAGTTGATAACAGATGATACTAGCACAGCATGGCGAGTAAAAGAGTAGACGTAGTTCTCTTGCTCATGGAGATAATAGCTGGCGATGGCAGCAAATTCTGGTGGCCAGATGGAGAAGGAATTCCTCTTGCGCGAGGAAGAGTTGAAGAGCTTCAGAGATTCGCTGCTAGATGACGCTAGATGAGTCACAGAGAATATATATCTAGAACAGACTCATGAAGACATAAGAGATTTGCCCATCAAGGAGAAAACAGAAGATCACTGTTGGTGTTTGACAAAGAGGAAGGAAGAAATGAACATGCAAGGAGCAATAAAAATTATATCTCAGGTACCGTGTATTCAAAGAATACACCAAAGGGGACCCGATGGGGTCTATATCTATAATGTCAAATTTACTGTTTTAGGTACATTAATCTCGGAAACCGTTTATACTAAACGCTTCATGTTTTCTCATACATTCTTTTTACCTTCTCGCATGTTATAACGGAGGGGATTATTCATTATAGATATTCGTCCAATTTTTTTTCTAATTAGAGCAACATTTTTTGGAAAAAAATTGGTCACTTATTAGCCCCTTGTTTCTGTACTAAGCAATTCCCTCCAAAAGCGTTGTGTTAATGTATGTATATTATGAGTTTATGTAACATATGGAAGTTTCAACATTGTATACTTAATAGTTTTTGAGAAAATGTTCCTTTTGTTCGTAAAAATGTGAACTTGCAGAAAAAAGCCTCCAAAGTTTTTCAATGTAATCCTGCCTCATATGATGGATCATCTGGGTTGTCTTGCATCTCATCCAATAGTCATCTTCTCACAGCTCTCTTAGTTGGCCTTGACAGTATTTTGTAGTCCTTTTCAGCACTTTCAACCTTCCTTTTCCGTTCACAATCTATTTTCAAATAAAATGGGTGGGATAGAATTCTTATGGAAAATCTGCTGATTTAAGGAATTTTTGGGAATAGTGGTAAGTTTAGGGGTTGTGAGTGATGGGCAATAGGAAAATGGGTGGGAGTATAACGGTAAGGTGAGAGGCCATCTTGAAAGACCCCTCCTCTTACCCTTGAGAACGTTTAACATTTTTTAAAAGTATTAAAAATCTCAAATTTAAAATTTGTAGTTAGGCCCTTTGGTAAAATCTAAAAACCTAACATGTCCTGGAGATAGGGACGTGACCCCCTTTAATTTGAGCCCTCGTGCGACTCTCTACGGTTATTAGTTCGAGAGATATAAGTAATCAATAATGTTGAGCGGCCATGCTTAATCGACCAATTATGATACCTCCCCCTCCCCTGTCGGGATAGCTATCTACCTAAAAATGTTCCACGGCAAAGAGGGTGTTAAACGCCTTAATTTGAAAACCTGGGCGCGACTTTGTACAATTATTGGTTCGCGACATATTTTTTATATTGTAGTTAGGCCCTTTGGTAAAATCTGACAAAGAATTGACTAAAATTTATCTTCAGACTTAGACAATTCTTTAGCTGTTGAACAAGTAGGGGTGTCACCATAGGGCTGGAATATGAGGAGGGAGCCATGGAAACGTGTAATGTCTTTGTCAACAAAGAGATCTCCCGCCCGTGCAGTGTTGTCTTGGAAACGCAATTTATAGCACGTATAATTAAGATATGACCAAGAATGATAGCTCAAATTAAAGAAGGAAGTCTCTAGATTTTTTTGGAATGAAAAAGTAAAAGCAATATTTTGCCAAAATTCACCCTACCGGGTCCCCTAAAATATATCTCTCATGGCATTTTTATTATCTTGAACAAATATCTTGGCGTTACATATAAACTTTGGAGATTTATATAACTGCTCTCTTATGGCTTTAGGAAGGATATTGTAAAATTTAGGAATAAAGTATTGAAAATTGTGCTTAGCAATAGTTAGATTAGGTTTGGAGAGGACAGACAAATGTTAAGTTGTACCTCTTGTTTGGTAGGTGTGGCTCGTATTTATATATGAGTTTTTATTTATATTTTTCAGTCTCGTGAAGTCGTCCTATATTCCTGACATTTGCTTTGTCAAGCCAGGAATCCTCATCGTGAGTGCCCATTGCACACACGAGTATAACATCGAGATTGTTACCTTCGAGCTTAGTAATTGTGTGATCACCTCAGTGTACAAGCCTCCTTCAGAAGAATTCTCCTTTGTCCCATCTAATAACTTTGATTCTGGGAAGATATCTATAGTGAAAAAGGACTTGAACAGCCACAGTCATGCTTGGGGTCACACATATGAGGATGATAATGGAGAAGCTGTTATATCTTGGGCGAATCCAACCATCTCTCCCTCATTCATGACAGTAAACTACCTCCATCCTTTAACAGCGGAAGGTGGCAACGAGGGTACAACCGTGATCTTCTTTTCGTCAGTGATAACATAGTACAACAATGCCATAAATGAGTGTGCTCCCCTATCCCCAACACAAATCATAGACCAATAATATGTCGAATTCTCCCGATTATCAGACTCCAAGAAACTGGTTTTAGACGAAGGTATAATTTCAAGAAGGCAGACTGGCCGAAGTTCTCCAGATTGCTGGATGAAAAGGTTCAAACAATTGCTCCTGTGGCTGATGAGTATGAACACTGTCGAGCTTGTTAAACTCTGCTCGCGAGCATGCATCCCAAGAGTTTGCAGAACAACCTATATTCAAGGTGTGACTTCAGAAACAGCCGTTTTACTGGAGGAATATTATGCCCGGTATGATGAAAATCCATTCAGCGAGGAAACATCCCAAACAGCAAGATCCGTTCTCTCCTCAATCTCTGAGGCAAAGAGGGTACAGTAGGAGGAATTGATGGAAAATTGTGATATGGGAGATAGTAGCCGAGAAGCTTGGAGACTTCTCAAACGCCTAAGTAATGACTCCTCACAGGCGAATACGCATGTGCATGTCCAAGCTGATCAAATAGCCCACCAGCTCATACAAAATAGGAAAACACCATACACAACCAGGCCGAGTAGGAAGACACTTGAGAGACAACCTAACCATGAAACCAATATTTTGCTACAACCCTTTACTCAGGCTGAGCTAGATCATGTCCTGGGTAAATGCAAAAATGGCAAAGCTGCTGGACTCGATGATATAAGAGTGGAAGAGATTAAGAGTTTTGGGCCGATAACAAAGTGGGGAGCTTATGGACAAATGTGTCCAGTCTTGTAAGATTCCTAAACTATGGAGGAAAGCCAAAGTTATAGCTATTCGCAAGCCAGGCAAGAACCAGAATTATCAAAAAAGTTACCGCTCTATATCTCTGTTATGTCATCTCTATAAAATCCATGAAAGACTCATCCTACATACAGTAGATTAATGGAGAAACTGGAGACAATCTTTATACCACAGCAGGCTGGGTTCAGGTCGGGGAAGAGTTGCACATCTCAAGTGATGAAATTAACACAGCATATCGAAGATGGTTTTGAAAGGAATGAGATCACAGGAGCTGTATTTATAGATCTTACTGCGGCTTATGACACAGTTAATCACAGACGGCTTCTTATGAAACTGTATGATGCCACCAAAGATTATCAACTAACCTGTTTCTTGAGGAATCTACTTTAAAACAGAAGGTTCTTTGTTGAATTTCAGGGAAAAAGAAGCAGATGGAGATCGCAGAAAAATGGATTACCCCAGGGAAGTGTGCTTGCTGCTGCGTTGTTTAATATCTATACTAATTATCAGCCACTACCAGAGGGAACACAGAGTTTCATTTACGCAGATGACTGTGCCATCACTGCCCAAGCTGACTGTTTTGATAATGTAGAGCAGAAGTTGTCCAAGGCATTAATAGAATTGTCTGCTTACTATAGGGAGAGCCAATTGAGACCAAATCCCAGTAAAATACAGACTTGTGTTTTCCGCCTTAAAAACTTAACAGGGAAGGATCCTCGCTGGAGCATTGTACGTTTCCAAAATATCTAGGAATTACCCTTTACCGCGCTCTTACATACAGGAAGCACTGTTTGACACCAAGCAAAAAGAGGCAGCCAGAAAACACATCATAAGGAAGTTAACAGGCACAACATGGGGAGCACATCCTAGTACTGTGAGAACCTCTTCTCTTGCGTTATGTTACTCCGCCGGAGAATACGCAAGCCCAGTAGGGTACAAATCCATTCATGCCAAAGAGGTGGATGTTGCACTAAACAATACTTGACATATTATTACTGGGTGTCTTAAGCCCACTTCGCCGGACAAGCTGTACACCCTTGCTGGTATCGCACCCCCCAACATCCGCCGAGAGCTAGCGGCGAAAAATGAAAAAAAAAAAAGGCAGAAACTCTGAGGCCCATCCTCTGTTTGGACATCGACCTGCAAAACCTCGACTAAAATCTAGGAAATGCTTCCTCAGAACAACAGAAGCTCTTGTTGGGACTTCACAACAATCCCGAACCAATTTGTGGCGTGCATGGTTCAACAGCCCTGGACAATGGTTTCCACCCTCTGAAAAACTACCAGCCGGTTTCACAGAGAAATGGAGTACATGGAGATCACTCAACAGACTTCGGTTGGGTGTCACAAGAAGCAAAAGCAACTTAATGAAATGGGGTTCCCATGTGGATTCACCGTTTTGTGAATGTGGAACAACGCAGACGTCCTACCATCTGCTTCAGTGCAGTCAGTGCCCAACAACATCTACGCTGTTGCATGCAACACCTAATGCCATAGAGGTCACCAACTTCTGGGCGGCTATAGTTAAAAAAAAATGAAATTTAAAATTTTGTATAGAATATTATGTATTTATTGTATATTCAATTTCACACTGTAAGTGTTTCTGACACGAATGAATGAATGAACTGTCACTTATATCACCTAGATTATGTTTTCATATCAGTGGAAATTACAGGGGCCATGAAGCATGAAATTTTATTGCAAGTTACATTAAGTGAGGGTTTTCCGCTATTTTTTTTTATACATTTGCACATCTCGGTAGTCTTATTTATGAAATTTTCATTAAATATATTTGCAATTTGCGTGTCACTTTTGTAAATTACATTCTGATACCTTATTTCACTAATTTTCTCTTTTTGGTCAATTCTCTGAGCTAGCTCATTAACTGTACCCTAAATCCCTTTAGGATTTCATGAATTAGCATTTATTTAATATCTGTAGTAATCTGTTTTTGCCCGATTTATAAGCTAATTTAATTTGTTTAAAATGCATACAAATGCAGATAAATACGTATTTATCTGCATTTGTATGCATTTTATACTCTCACACTTCCATAAGAGATGGAACTTATAAGACACATGCATTCTCAACTAACACATATCATAAATATCTCAAGAAATTGATTTTATTTGGATAGAACACTTGCATTCTGAGATGATAATTTACATGTTAGGCTCTTTAAACAAATAGAGTCCAAATAGCGTCGCCATACATCTTTTCTTTTCAATTAATAATACGAGGGTCGAGTCATAAGTCAGGGCAACTATTTATTTTTCTCGCGAACAGGAGACAACGCGGAAAATCTACGATATGCATTTGGAAATATAGGGCATTTACTTTTGCATAGTGCCTGAAGATAACATCTGACCTCAGGAGATGCTCGTAGGTAAGTGACAGAACACAGGCCATTGGTAAACATTGTTTCATTATGGTATAGACAGCAAATACACAAGACCACGTACAAAGGACAGGTCGCCACTGGTTACAGACCTTCGAAATAATCACCCAAGGTGTCTACTGTGCGTTGCCAGCGGTGGGGCAGGCGCTGAATACCATTCGCTGCAAGTGTATCGCTAACGTGTAACACCTCCATCCGAAATGCTGTTAGGATGTCTTCTTTGTTAGCAAACCGTCGTCCACGTAGTGACTTATTGACTTTGGGGATTATATCATAGTCACATGGGCTCATATCAGGCGAATAAGGCAGATGTGGAAGAACCTCCCATTCCCACCGTTGTAAGCGACGCTAAACGATGGCTACTGTGTGAGCTGTCGCGTTATCGTGTGGGATCATAGCGTCGTCCGAACGATCAGGACGTTTGGTTCGCACTGCAAGGCGCAATTGGTACAACAAAAAGGACTTGTTATACACTGCATTGACAGTGCGCCCCTCACGCGCTGGATGACACACAAGAACACCTTGAACATCGTATGCCAGGATGATTATAACCTTATTGGGCGACGGATTTTGTCGAACCTTGTGTCTCCGTGGTAACCCCTGACGACACCATTCACTTGACTGTCTGTTCAGTTCAGGTTCATAAGCACATGCCCATGTTTCATCGACTGCAATAATGCGATTCAACATGGCTTGTCTTTCCTGCTGAAACCTCTCCAGATTGATGCGACATGTTTCGTAACGAGTCCACTTCTGTGCCTCCGTTAAGTGATGTGGCACCCACTTTGCACAAATTTTACGCATCTGTAGGTCGCTGTGTAAAATGCGCCGTATTGTTGCCGCTGGTATTGCTGTATGTTCTTGCAATTCCGCTATAGTCCAGCGCCTGTTCTCCTGTAAACACTGATCGATCACCATTATCCGTACATCTTTTTCCATGGACACTCGACGGCCTGGGCGAGGCAAATCGGCAGTTGATACTCTACCCCGTTTGAAAGTCTCCAGCCACCTCGCCACTGTTATATAGGGCATGGCATGCACACCTAATGCTTCCCGCAGCTCTGCATGGCATTGGCGTGCATTTATGCCCCGGAGAACTGCGATTTCAATATACGACCGTTGCTCCTGCTTGTTGACTTCCATTGTGTGATGCTCTCACTCACACACTGAACTTGGGGGCATGCTCAGACCCACACTGTTGTTTACATAAAACATCTAGTGGCATCCTACACAAGTACATACCGTACGTTTCTAAATACATATCTTAGATTTTCCGTGTTGTCTCCTGTTCGCGAGAAAATAATAGTTTCCATGACTTATGACTCGACCTCCGTATATTTCACGAGTTTTTCTATTGCAAAACCACCATTATATTTCATAATTACCTATTTGAAGTGAATTGAACTACAATACATTTACGCTTTCCCTACCAGCAAACCCCTTCTTCTAGGACGAAATCTAACGGGAGTTTTGGTGTAAGATTAATAATAAAATAAATCTGCTCGTCAATTTGATCAGTTAGCATTTCCAATAACTCATCTATTTTTCATGCAACAAATTTTCTACTGCTTTTCTCAAAGATAATGCTTATGCAATTGATATAAGTAATCTCAACTGACCATTATAAATCCACCTTCTCTCTCCATTTCACTCTGAATATCACGGCCGAAGCAACGTGTGGAGTGTAAACAGATTTGTTCATGCGTTAACTTGCATTCGACGGCACCCTCTAGGGCTTAAATGAGATACCACAACCCTGCTGCCAACGTGGATGAATTCTATCACACAAAGGAACGTGCTATGAAGGAAGATATTGTACCAAATTATATGGAAATTTTCTATTTTGTTTGTTTTGTTTTTGTGCTCACTCGCAGTCTTCAAGATAAATGAGTGGAATGAACGATAAAAGACTAGCCCTGATATCAATACTCATCACTTCCCGGACTGAACAAGAGAGTCTGCTGTATTGTATTTGGTACCAGGGACTGTACCTAACATTGATCGCAACTTGAAAGTCTTTGTTAATCCCCATTACCTGCAGTAGTAAAACTTCCCACATTATCAGCACGCAACGTAACGTCAATGAATCTAATTGCAATTTTTCCATGCTGTTCACGATTGAGGATAATTTGTAATGTCTTTTGAAACTCAACGAGAAAGTGAATGGGAGACAAATACCCTCTTTAAAATTAAATTTGGCATATGTCTCATTACTGGTAATATTCCTGAGTTGCAAGATTCTCATTTATTAAAGTGGATATATCTCACATTGTGTCTTAGCTAGAATGAAATAAATAGAGAGTGGTATGAAATTGTATTGTGTGCAATTCAGATTAAAAGAATACGAGCTTCCTTTAGCCTACTTTCAAAGTACGAAATCATTTAAAAGTAGGAATATGAGATCATCAAGAATTATTTTTTGTGTAACTCTTTGTCTCACCCCATTTGTGTGTCTTTCCTTATGGATATTGGACTTTTCATATTTTCATGCGTGGCATTGAAATGCCATCTTGGTTTTGGCACAAGACTCTATAGACCCGAAACCTTCACAATATAGATGCACAATTTTTATACCGTGATACTGTACTGAAGGAAAAGAATCTTTGTTAATTCAGATACATATTTTTGAATATCACGCACATCCACCGTCTTGAGTATATCAAATATTAGAATCAGTAATTTACCACCGTAGAAATTTGCAATTCCGAAACCTAAAATGTAGTATAATGCAACAGCTTCTTTCTGGAGGGAAAATACTATCGGCTAGTTGCCACGTTTTGTGATGGACAACAATGCGTGTCACCAACATCACATAGAGTGTCTTATACTATTTCACAATTTCACCAAATGTCTACACTTCTGATGTGTCTATGCCACCACTGATATGATTCTCATGTAGGTTACACAACTTCCGTGAATTTCTGCTGTTTATGTATATTGAAGGCGTGTAGCATCACATCATTACTTGGGCATGAGGATTACAAATCAATTTCTAAACATACATCACTATGATTAGTATACATGAATTCTACACACAGTATTCATTAGCATAAGAAAAGACCCATGATCTAAGCCATAGTATTTACAAGCAACAGTCTGGATGTACATGAGGTCTATCATATGATGACATCATGCCCCTTAGGTGCATAATGTATTACAAATCATAGTTGCAAACATTACATCCGTCAGTCTACCTTCATAAGCCTTGTTTCAGATGTAGTGGGTGGTTGCAAAATGCCACATTTCACACTGTTAAAGTTGGTGTCAAGCTTGTTCACCCCAGAACGTTTTGTGGATATTGTTGGGGAGACCAAAAGCATCCTCTTTTATATTATGAAAATAGGGAGAGAATAATACTCACTCACAAGCCGTTAATACCAAACAAGTACTGGAGAATAACTGTGCCGCACGATCCATAGTGTATGTACTAGCAGCGTGGCACACCTCTACAATTAATATTCAACAAGGTATTCAGTAAAGAACATATGGCCCATTTTCCATTAAGTCTACAGGTTTAGTTGTCTGTTTTTCTTAATCATGTAGTATAATTTCGTAGAATTAGAGTGTTCGTACACAGAGCATTGAGTGAAGTAATAAGCAATAGTCCGATTAGCTAAAGAGCCTTGATCAAAATCTGCTGTTATGCATATCACACTTTTGCATAGTGTTATTATCTTGAGTATGTGAATTCTCTGATTGAGGGGTCTATACTGTGAAAGCGTCTAATGCGATTCTGTTATCGTTGTAAAAGTCAACTTTGTGACTGCTAGGTCTTATGTAAGATTCCTAGCTTAACGAGTTTAGTTGTTAATCCTGTGTGGCATTTGGAACAATTGATCTTAACATTGAATAGTGGGCCCAACACCACTATCAATGTATGAAGTTGTTGAACTTGTGCCATTTGCATAAGAAAGCCTCTCAAAGGAGTGACAGAAGTAGTGGGATGACGAGAGAGCTGCTTCCCTTCTTATTGAGCCACCCTCGTATCGGCCCCGAACCTGATATCTCGCTAACCAAACATGGGATTAGAACATACAGGGTGTCCTAGCACTCGTAGTGACGTCCCCTACTTTCCTATAGCCTCTTAATTTAATTAAAAGACCAAAACTAAAAGGTCATTCGCGAGTAGTGGGGTAGTGTTGGTTTCCTCAAGTCGCGCTCGTGTTTGAATATGTATGCCTATGTTGGGAAAGGGTTAGGTGGTGGGGGAGGAGTAGGGTTGAGTGAGGGGTCGTTTAGAAGGTATTTTTTCCGCTCAAGGTGATGGTGAGGTTCATTTTTTAAATGGATGGAATTGGGAAACGCCATTTGGGGTAAACATGTTGTTTTTTGTCATTTTGGCGATGAATGTTTTTTTATACGCATGCGCACTTGAGGAGTTTTGTAAGAGGGCGGGCTTTTTAAATGATGATTTATAAATGAGTGTTTTTTTAATATGTATTGAAATAAACCCCAAAAAACTAATAGGTCATCGGCTTTTTACTATCTCGCTAACCAATAATCGGATTTAAACCTATGAGGTGTCGTAGGACTCGTGGTGAACTCTCTTTTTCTGTGGACGGGGTATATCCACCCCAAAATAAAAACGTGGTAAGGGGGGGAACTGCTACACTTAGGAAGTTGTGAGCCCCCGCGACCTTGGAATGGAAGGAGCCATGCTAGGAGGGCGTACTTGGATTCGTTTTTTTCGTCTCGTCGTGCTCTTTACGGGAATGTAGGTGTCGAGAAGGTGAACCTAGGGTTTTGGGTCTAAAAATGCGTTTTTCACATTTTTGCCGATTTTTAGAAAACGGGCCATGCTAGGAGGGCGTGCTTGGATTCGTTTTTTTCGTCTCGTCGTGCTCTTTACGGGAATGTAGGTGTCGAAAAGGTGAACTTAGGGTTTTGGGTCTAAAAATGCGTTTTTCACATTTTTGCCGATTTTTGGAAAACGGAAAACGTGATGATGACGTGTATGATAGTATGTTTTCGTCTCATTGTCCTCTTTACGGAGATGTAGGTATGGAATAGGTAAAAGCTGGAAACATGTTTTTTTAGTCAAAATGGGTTTTTGTTATTTTCCCTCATATTGTGAAAACCGAAAACGTGAGGGTGACGTGTGTGAAAGTATTTTTTTCGTGTCTTTATTCTCTTTACGGGAATATAGATATGAAAAAGGTAAAATGCTGGAAACATGGTTTTCTTGTGGAAAAGGTGTTTTTTTGTTCATTTTCGCGTTATTAGGAAAACATGAGGCGATTTTTATAATGGGCATGTCGATGTATATGTGTCGTTGTTCTGTTTACGGGAATGTAGGTATGGAAAAGCTGAAATCATGGTTTCCGTAATTTTTTTTTCGAGATCGTTGAGGAGAACGGGGAAAAAGTAAGAAACCAGATTTGAAGTCACGTTATGTTATGCGCTATGATGTTGGTAAAACACTTATGCATTATTATTATTATCATTATTATTTGACAAGGCTTGACTGGGCTCACACGCAGAGAGAGAACTTGCTTATGAAATGAGAATTGAAAGGATTGAGGCTGACCCACGGCGAGCCAGACAGACACTGGCCTTATCATCGTACGTGCCTCGCAGCAGAGAGAGATAACAGCCATTTGTTCGCATGCAGGTGGCTGTTATCTGACCCCGACGTATAACTCGATATCGCGATGAAGGACATACAGCTCTGTCGAAAAGCTGATCATTGCATTCCCACGCACACTCATGCAGAGTTTACAAAGCTTGTGAGAATCAGTCTGACTTGTGCGCTCCATGACATCCTACTCGTAGGAACAAAAAAAAAGTAATGTGTTAACTTTGCATCTTGTTGTGGAGACATATATGTTCTGAGGGTAAGAGAGACTCATCATTCTTGTGATCATCTTTGAAGGTGACGGATGCAAGTGCCTTATGCTCTTTGTAAAATATTACGTGAACCACGGCCATACATGTACTAAGGTAGGTTCATTATTGTTAATTATGACATGATTGGTTTTATTGTTATTTTGTGTATGCGTGAAAATTAAGTTAGTGACTGATGGTATTTTTTGGGGATTTCGTTTGTTGCAGATTTTAAAAAAAACGTCATTAAGTCTGGGAAAGCAGACAGAGGGACAGTGACAGTGGCGGCAAAGAGCACATTTGCTGAAAGCATTATAATTCATTATATGGTGAGTACATGTTGTTCCATTTTTGTTGTTGTTGTTGCTGTTAAATGTATGCCATTTTTTCACGGAAATTTATAAACTTATGGCGTGTATTTATTATTGTTTCAGAATAAAGACGTGTGTGGAGTGAATAGGTTTTAACTACCTTGACGCTTTCGACATTTAAAAAAAAGGTGAGCTATGAATATACAGTAGATTAATTCTTTTCTTTGTAAATGACCTTGTTACTTTTTGACTGAGTGTCTTATCTATGTGTGCACACTTGAAACCATTTGTTTTTAGCAACTCTTATGAATGAATGGATGAATGAATGAATGCACATGTTTAATGTATATAACCATGACTAATAACGGATTGTACAGGTTTTTTTTTCAGATAAATCATTGGAAACAAAAACAAGAAAAACCTTGTCGGTGATACTAAAACTACAGCAACCTTGTTGGTGATCATTTCCTGCTGGGGCCAATTGCTACAACCATTGTGTACCTGTGAGCGTGATTGTGTGCCAGTCAGTGAAAGCGATAAGTGTGGTCGTTTGGAATTGTAGATTTTGGATTAACCTATTCTAAGGTAAGGGTTGCACGTTTATTTGTCCATTTTATAAGCATGTCTATATCAGAGAGTGAAGTGTTAGTGTGGCAGCCTTTGGCCAAATGTTTCAAAACGCGAGTTTGCTCCGGCCGAATTTGCAATGCGAATCACTGTCTGTCGCCTAAAGATTTTGTGGAATTATGTTTTCCCATTTTTTTTGAGTGAATGTGAACAAGGCTTAAGATTGCATCAGGCTTTAAAAATAAATTTCGAACTACTATGTGCATTTACGTTGATAAAAATAATGTTGAAGAGAAACACACCTTCAACCTTTGTACAAAAATGGAGAAAGTACTGATAGCTGATAATTTGGAAACGTGGTATCAGGAGAAAGCTATTCAAGCGCTTATCACTAAATTTGATAAGTTGCAACAGGGTCCCAGTGGCTTGGCCCTCGATAGCATTGACTATTTGCAAATCAATATTTGTAAATACAATCCATTGAATGCAGGGAGTAGCTATATTGCCACACCGAGCTTTATCGCTTTCAGAAAGGCAGTGATCAACATATGCAATAAAGACGATTACTGCTTTTTGTGGAGAATAGTTAGCTGTCTGCAACCCTGTAAAGACAGAAATGGTCATAAACCAGGGCAGTACAAAGATGTGTTTAACCACATGAAACAAACTCTCAATCTCGAGCGTGTTTCATTTCCCATGCATCTAGATAAAATTCATTTATTTGAGAAAGATAATCCAAATTTCTCCTTCATGGTGTATGGCATCGACGGATCCATATTGTGGGCCCCTTGTATGCCACCAAACAGGTAAAGCAACATCACATTCACCTGCTTTTCCTGTCTGACTGGGATAAAAGCCATTATTGTTGGATAAAGAATTTAGGAAAACTTGTAAGCAGCCAAGTGTCTAACCATAATGGTAAGACACATATTTGTGAGCGCTGCCTTCAGTATTTTGGAACTGATGAACTTTTGAAACGACATACGGAAGACTGTGAAGGACAGACGGCAGTAAAGCTAGTCTTGCCCGAAGGGAATGACGCAGTCTTAAAATTTAAGGCCACAAATAAACAAGACATGGTACCATTTACTGTTTACGCTGATTTTGAGGACCTTACTGTTCCCATTCAGGGATGTGAACCAAGCCCCCATACAAGCTCAACCTATCCAGTGCAGAAACATGAGCCTTTTGCTGTAGCCTATTATGTTGTCTGTCACTATGATAATTCACAATGTGAGTATGTAAGTCATGAAGGTCAGGATTGTGCGCGGTGGTTTTTTGATCAAATGGCGGCTTTAGCAGGCAAAGTAGAAACTATTTTGAACAACCCTGAACCAATTCAGATGAATGATGTACAGCAAAGAGAATATGATCAAGCCACCACCTGCCACATATGTGAAAAGCCAATCTTAGGCGGAGAAAAAAAGTAAGAGACCACTGCCACAGGACAGGGCATTTTAGAGGTGCTGCCCATAACGAATGCAATTTGAAGTACTCTACACCTCGCTTCCTCCCTGTCTTCTTACACAATTTCTCCCGGTATAACCTTCACTTCATTGTAAAACAATTTGCTCATGTAGATAAGATCAAATTCAGCATTTTGGCTAAGAACCATGAGAGCTTTACCTCACTTTCATGGAGAAAAGGAAGCATGAGCATTCGCTTTCTCGACTCATTCAAGTTTATGTCTAGTTCGCTGGATAGTCTTGTGAAAGGCTTAAGCGAAGATGAGTTGAAACATATCCATTCTCACTTTACGGATACAAATCAATTTAAATTGTGTGTTCGTAAAGGCCATTTTCCATATGATTATGTGGAAAGTTACGAGGTGCTTGAAGAAACGACTTTGCCGCCAAGAGAAAAATTATTTTCTCAATTAACTCAAAGCACCATTAGTGAAGAAGACTATGCCCACGCACAGCATGTTTGGCGAGTGTTTGGCATAGAAACCATGGGCCAGTATGCTATGCACTACTTAAAATTAGACGTGTTGTTGTTGACCGACGTTTTTGAAACGTTTCGTCAGCTATGTCACACGATTTATGGCCTTGACCCCGCCCACTACTATACCAGTCCAGGGTAAAGTTGGGACGCCGCCCTCAAATTTACCCACATTGAGCTTGATTTACTGACGGATCCCGATATGGTACTCATGAGGGAAAAAGGGATTCGTGGGGGATTCGTATCGCTCAATCAGCGACATGCCAAGGCAAATAATCATTACATGCCTGATTATTGTCCCGAAGAACCTGAATCCTACCTAATGTATTTCGACGTAAACAATTTATACGGTTACGCTATGAGTCGACCACTGCCGTACAGAAACTTTGTCTGGCTGTCTGAGGATGAAATTAAAGATTTTAATGTGCATAGCGCCAGCAAGCAACAGGACGTAGGGTATGCTCTTGACGTTGACTTAGCTTATTCCCCCATCTCAGACAGCGACATGGTGATTTCCCCTTTTGCATAGAGAAAATGGTGCCGCCCGAGAGTAAGGGCAATCATAAGAAATTGATGGGTACCTTGTATGATAAAAATCACTATGTGTTGCATATTGACATGCTGGTAGAATGTTTAGCCCAGGGCTTAACCCTGAAAAAAATCCATAGAGGTATTTCTTTTTGTCAGAAACCGTGGTTGAAACCATACATGGATTTAAATACCAGTCACAGACAAAGTGCCACTCAGCCATTTCAAATCAATTTCTTTAAACTGATGAATAATTGCATTTATGGCAAGAGTTTGGAAAATGTACGGCATTATAGGGACATTAAATTGGCCAACACATGGCATGGACAATGGGGAGCTCAAAAATATATGCAAAACCAAATTTCAAATCTTTAAACATTATTGATCTTGATCTACTGACTATTGAACTTGCCAAAACTAAAGTGGTCATGAATAAGCCTATCTATTTAGGCCAAGTCATTTTAGATTTTTCAAAATTGCACATGTATAAATTCCATTATGGTTTTGCAATACAGCGATTTGGTACCATTTCCTTTTTATATACGGACACGGATAGTTTTATTTGCCATATCCGTGACTGTGATCCGTATGTCGTTATGAAACAAACCCCAAAATGGTTTGACACGTCCTCGTTTAGTGAGAAGAACGTGTTCGATATCCCCCGTCTGAACAAAAAAGAAATTGGTTTAATGAAAGATGAGTGTTCAGACACCATGATGACTGAGTTTGTAGGTCTCGCTCCGAAAATGTATAGTTTTCGACAGGTGGATGGATGCGAATCTATGCGAGCCAAAGGGATTAGCCAGCATGTGGTTAAACGACTCTGTGTGGATGATTATTTACATGTCCTTCAGACCCACACAGCCATGGCACATAGTCAGTTTAGGATTCTCTCGAAAAATCATAATTTATTTTTAATGAAGCAGCGAAAACAAACACTCGCTTTGTTAGACGACAAGAGACAGTGGTGTCAGGATATGATGACAAGCGTCCCATTTGGTTACAACCAGTAATGGTTGTAGCTAGTGTTGTTGAACAACACGGCAAGTGTTTGGTTTGGTTGCTATCAAATTCGAGATGCCATCTTGAGCCTCGGAATAAAAATAAAAAAATTGTAGTGTATCATATAATTTTTGTTTTTTAACCTGCGAGCATGGATGTATGCATGAATGTGTGAATGCCTGTAAATAGTTGTACATAAACTGTATGTCTTGTGCAATTTGCCTGTCAACACATAAAGAGAGCCATGCATCAACGTTTGCATGGTTCACTGTGCACATGCTAGATTAAAAACATGTTGGCTTCTTTAGGTTAGGTTAGGAAAAAAACAAGTAGCCACCCTCACTATTGTTGTCGCTTAGTAGGCCTCATGTTTCAGCAAAGTGACCATTCACCCTCAGTAGGCATGCGGCTTAATAGGCCACACTAGGGTGTGGCTTAGTAGGTCTCATGCAAGAACAAAAGAATAATAATAATCTGCTGCTTTTACTGTGCACAATCTCTCACTTTATGGCTAGAGTTATGAGTGGTGATATATTTGAAAACAACACCAGTCCAATATCTGAACAGAAATTGTTTTTTTTTTATCCTGTTGCATGTTATGTTTGCCGCCTACAGCTAAAGAAGTCAACAGACAGATGGTTATTTATTTGTGTTTTGCTTATTTTTTATTTTATTTTTGCCATTGACTTAGGGGACAGACAGTGTATATAGTACATTGTATTTTTTTATTTATTCACTTAGTAAACGGCAACGACTACTTTTCAGATTCAATCATGAGCCACGGTGAAGATTGTTTTATCGTCACAAAACACACCACGTTCAATGAATATGCCACGATGATGTCTCATAATCCTCAACGTGTGGCCTATCCTTTAGAATATAGAAACACGAAAGTACGCATTGATACCACGTTTTATGACAGCATCATTAATCGTGATGATAATGATGATGATTTGTTTCATGACCCAGGGCATCACTTTTGTAAATCCTGTATGCTAAATTTTGGCTTTGAAAATAATGTATCCACGCAAGTGATTCATAAAGCATGGTACGGTTTAACCATGAATCAAGTGATTGTTAAATTAGCTGACGAGGATCATTTTGCAGATTTCTGGTGTACAATATGTACAAAACCCCTGTTTAATGTTTATTTTCCAATAACCTCTCAAATGTTTTGTTTTCATTTTTATAAATTTCCTGCTGAGGAACCAATCACTTCGTATCGACAACAAGCATTTCACCAACTTTGTCCTAGCTTACCTATCAATCAATATTCGCCTCATAGAATGAGATTTGTTAGAAACTAACAACATCATGTCATGATTACGGATTTTTTTGGTTTACATTCGACTTTCAGGTGCATACTTGACGTTTAGAATACAGTTGGCTTTTTTTGTTTGTTTTAGTTTATCGTGTATTCACGTTGATGAACACATACACACTGGTTTAAATTTGTAGTTTTGAATTTTGTTTTGTTGGATGTAGACATGGTTATTAAATGCATAGCGTGTTAACTTTGCCTTTTATAGGTTCCAACAGCATTCAGATGTTTGCTCTTAGTATCTGTTGATACTATTTATTTAACAGAATGCAGTGTGAATTTGCACAACAACAGGGCAAACGAATACAAGTCATTCGACAAGGGAATGATAGGCTAATTCCCATTCACAACATTCACCTCCAAAAGAGATCTTGAAAATGGTTCACATTTAATTTTGATAAAACATTTCCTATTAAATAATTTCCAAATGTATGTTTTGACTGAAAAATGATACAAACATTATTATTATATTTTTGTAAATTTATCCAATACTATCTATCTACAACTTCAGATCATAAACACTCAGGATTTAAAAAAACAACAACACACTTTGATGTACAAAGTTATTGTTGTTGTAATATAAGAACGAGAGTGTTAGAAAGTAACACTCTTTTCTTTGGTTATAGACAACCATGGACGCCTTGAACGCCATTGGTCAAGATTGTGGTTTTGCACGCAAGAAAATGAGTGAATTGCCTACGCAAACACCCTTTCGCATACATAAAATTCAAAAACTGAAAACCAAATTTGGTGAACGAGCTCTTTGCATTTGTCAAGACTTTGAGACATTTCTTCCCACACTATTTAATAACCTACCTGATAATGTCATGGAAGATGTCAATTCCAGTATTCACCCTGTGTATTTAATTTATGAGGGTGAAAAAAAAATCGATGCGTGGTTCGTTTTGTAAAAATTGAAAACGAATAATCATTGTACGCTAGCCGTGACTTTATGTTTATTCATGCACTACTCTTCAATAACTATAATAAAATAAAATTATTTTTGGTGCTCAACAGTTTGACGTTTATTAATTGTTGCTCAACGTTTACCATGATAAATAATAATAAAAATAAATTTTCAAAACTTATGCTTAATGGTAGATTTTTTTGTTTATAGGTTTAGTACAATTACCATGTATATAATTTTTTGTAATAATAATGAAACTATTAGTTAAAATGATGGACATTTGTCCTTTTTTATTGTTTGTGATTTAAAATAGCATTTATAGCAATTTTTAAGCAATTTTTAATATAATGATCATAATTTATAATGATCAAATTCTAGTAACATGTTATTTTATTCAATAATAAGCGTTTAACAAAAAAAACTGGTTCTAGAGTAGATAAAGATTTCATGCTGCCATTCGTTCTGCTAGACTGGCATTTGAAGCTGATGAATAATGATGGACTTTTGTCCTTTTTTTGATTGTTTGTGATTTAAAAAATAGGTTTAGTACAATTACCATGTATATATAATTTTTTATAATAATAATGATGAAACTATTAGTTAAAATAATGGACTTTTGTCCTTTTTTATTGTTTGTGATTGAAAAATAGATTTACTACAATTAGTAATTTTTATAACAATGCACTACTGTCCCTTTTTTATTGTTTGTCATTTATGACATTTTATTCATTTTATTTATAATTATAATGATGAAACTAAGAGTGAATAATAATAATGAAAAAAACACAACATGGACTCTTGTCTTTTTATTTATTTTTTTGTCATGATAACAGTGATACTATACATTTTTTTAAATAAATTCATTACGTTAAAGTCCATATCTAGATAAAAGTAATTTACTCTTCATAGCACCAATCACTATAAATGCTGCCATTCGTTTTGCTAGACTGGCATCTGAAGCTGTTAATCGTTGTTTGGCAATGCTTAACAAGACTTTGTCGGCAATGCGTCTTAGTGTGGGATCACTGTTTTCATAGGCTTTATCGTGATTAAGGCATGCATGATCCAAAGCATTGATTCCCATATCCCCTCTCCTCAAACGATCTTCAAGACGAGTACCAGGGCCGAAAAAGCTGTAAGCAGGTAAGTGAGCTTCGAATGGTAAGTTTTTAATGATGTTATCAATAATTCCACGGCCAGTACACCTGGGACATAGAGGTTTCATTCGGTGAAAAACACTTTTTCTGTTGTTCTTCTTGTTCTTCTTCTTCTTGTTCTTGCTGTTGTTGTTGTTGTTGTTGTTGTTGTTTGTCGGCGGCTGCTGACGAGCATGGTAGGTGGTGGTTGTTTTCCGCATGACAGCCATGGAATGATGAAACAATGTCTTTACACTGAGTTTTATGACCATGATATAATTTCATTAATTGGCATGTGGCACACTGTCGAATGGAAGGTATTTTTGCCATGGTTAATTGCTTGTGATGGGAAAAATGACTGCATGGTTGTAGTTCACTCAATACAGAGTCGTTAGTCCACACGGCAGGCGCCTTTTCCCAAATTTATTTGACAGCGTTGGCAGCAACATAAAAAAGAAATGATTTATGTAGTGCTAATAATTCATGTTGTGTAAAGCTAATCAGTTTTTTCTTGCACACAAAGAACTTTCCAATAGCCTTGTCGATTGTAGAGGCGTCCATGTCTATAACGTTGATGTTATCACCTCACGTGTGCACGTCTCACTGCTATCATTGGACGATACACTTTCAGTTTTAATTTTATTGAACAACTCCCAACATGCACTCGTGGTGAGCCAATGAAACAATTGCCATGCATGCGCTAAGGCTTTATTCTGAATATTGTCGCAAGGACAAGTGTCCATGAGCGTTTGCAGGGATGGACAACCCAGATCTAAAAGGTCAATACATTGACAGTGAGAGGGTAGAAATGGTTGAAGCCACTTGCGTTTTTCACTCCCTTTAACAAATAAGACATTGGCCGAGGACAAATGGGCTTTCATGACGATGTCAAGATACTTGTAAGAAATATCACCCTTTTTCCATGCTAACTGCAAATGATTTTCAATCCATTGACTCTGTTTTTTATCTTTTTCACTAAGCAACTCGAAAGCATAGGGAGGTTTAAACACCAAATGAATAGGGTTAGACACCCAAAACGTACTACAATCGATAAAAGCGACTTCATTAAATATAAATTTGTTGTCTGCAATTTTAAACCCCTGACAATCCACAATGAGTGTACGCATCGTGCTTTTTTTATTTTTACTTGTTACCTCATTGACGTCTAATCAACAACTAACCCATGCCATGGTTTAACATGGCAAAGTCAAAGGACTTTAGGAAAAAAAGAAACAAATGAATTGGACAACAGCTAAATATTTTTTGAGTTTTTATTCATAACAAAAAAAAACACTTACACTTTTATTACAAAAGTTTGTTGGCTTAATTTGGAACAACATTCAAATGAATAGTTTGCACATACGGTCCACAGGTATCTCCTAGTTTTGCAGGGTATGGTACAATAACAGGATAATTCAAACTCCATGGAATATTGCCCACATCATAGCGATTGACGTAAGGGCAGGATGGACTCCATCGCTGATGATCGCTAAAGGGTCGATCCCCTATTTCCCAGTTTCCAATTTCAATGTTGCAAAAATTACACTTGACCACATTCCCACGTTTTAAGTAATAAAATCCGCTCGCAGCCAATTCTCCACAATCCATAAAGGGAACTGTCCATGTTTCAAAAGTTTTCAAACGATTAAATTCACATTTTAAATTCCATGGTTTGTCTGTCACGTTGTTGTCGTTGTTGATGTTGCTTATTGAGGGACACATGATGTTTGTTGTTGTTGTATGTGCGCACAGTGCCAGAGCGCAACAGATACTGTGCATGCAGATGCTTATCATCAATCCTGTGAATGATGATCTTGTTTTTCATTCGACCACAGATGGCTTACATGCTGGTGTCATAATTGGACAAAGGATGATATTTCACTTGTCTAGCATGAATAATCAAACAGTAGGCACTGGTATGGCCTGGGACATTTTCTTGTGTTTCAAAATCTACCCTTAAATCAATGGTGGTGATTTTCATAGATTCTTCTAGATACGAACAGTCGAAAACAATCAGTGGTGCTTTTGCTTTAAACTCTTGTGGCGACAACATAGGACAATCCTGTTTTTCATAATAAGACGATTGAAATTTAGCGAACATGTCATAAAGGGGGCCAAACTTATTTTTTGAAAAATTGAGTTCCAACCCCTCATAGGGAAAGCAAACATTATTTAAAAATAGTCGTATATTTCTCAAGTGAATGTGATCAAACAAGGTGACATCTTTGCTTTGTTGGTATTTTCTATTGGTTTGAAAACCAATAATAACATAGAGGGGTCTCTCGGTAGAGCGAGCCGATTTGACACTCCAACTATGAGTGTCAGTGGTAGGTAGCAAGGGGTATTCATGCAGACACCAACTTCGAAAGGCGATAGGCAAGGCTTTATCTTTTGCACCAAATTTTACATGCTTAGCTTTTTACGATCCGATAGCGTCACATGGGGCACTTTTCATAGTAATCGAAGCAGTTGAATTTTTCAGTCTATCACTTGGTCAGAGGCTCCTTTCAGCGCATTATAATCACTGCGGTCTCTCACCAGTTACAAACTTTGTCTTGCGTTTAAAATAATACGCTTGTGATCTTCGGCAAAGCCAAGGAGTAATTTTAAGGGTAGGAAGCCTGTAAAAGTGCCATCGGTATGAACTAGCCAGTTATTGCTACTGTTGGGACACAATCCTGCCATAGAAAGCGTTTTACTTTCCTCCTCGCTATAGGATGGATATAATTTCATAAGACTAGTCATGCCCACATTTCGAGTCATGTCTATGACAATATCATTTATCACATAACGTACTTCAGAAAACAGAAAAGCCAAACCATGATTCGCCAACGCAGACGTTGTGGGTGTGCTGCCATCTGCTTTCATCAATTTACCCTCAATTTCAAGGACACTTTCATGAGGTAGAGTAAAAATATCTTGATTGTTAATAACGAATTGAATCTCGTCATTGTTATTCAGTCCTGTTGCTTGAGGTTGATAGGAATGCATATCAATGCGCACGACGCCATCTTCCACTTGTATGGGATTTAACACTTGCAACAGCTCTTTGTTCATGATTGGGGTGTAGCGTATAACCAATGCGTTGTAAGCGTTGTCGGTTTACTCGTGTCAACCGTTTCATACACGGCGGGCAACTAACCGACCTCGTAGACGTTGTTGTTGCTTTATAGATAAATTTCATAGCGTCTTTAAAACCAACTTGTAGGTCACAGGGGTGTTGGCGTCCAAAGCAATCAGTTGTTGGTTTCTATTCACTAAGCGTAAGGTAATATTTCTAATATCACTGACACACACAGGATGATATAGAACCACTGAAGGGTTTTCACGAATAATATAGCCGCAAGGAGAGGTGACAATAAAATCATACAGGGAATGGCTTTGTTCTTGATTCGTAAATACGTCTCTAATAATATTGCAAGTTACAGAAATGTGATGGTCCTCGATGAATTTCACTGGATAATCTGATTCATGGGGATGGTGAGCTGCCAACACTCTTGGTTTAAATCCTAATAAAGGACCAATAGAATGAACTCGTGTTTCAAAGTCAATGTTAAACGTAGAGAAAATACGACAGCGATGAGTTATTGTATTGGCTGTAAGTTCAAATTTGTGTGTCCCATCCGCAAATGGTTTGACACCAAATTGTTTTATCATCGACACGCTAATGGCCTCATGCACATCGTCTATGGTATAACCTCCAGGGGGTAGTCTCAACATATAATCATCATAATAAAATTTGTCATTAATATCCAGTTGAATATTGTAAATTCTGTTGTAACTTTCCAAAGAAATTAATCCTAGCATATAGGATTGTTCTGGTTGCAATTCAATGGGGGGAAAAATCCAGGGACACTTCAGGCCCGCGACTGTGCACGGTAAAGGTCTTGGCGTTGACATTCATAATGATGAAACTGTTGGCTTAACGCGACATCTTATATAAAAATGTAAACTCAAACGGCCACACTCTTGACTGTCAAAGGTTTGTTGACGATTCACATTATAGAATATCTTTACCCGGTTTCCCAAATAACGTAGCAACTCGATCGGGGGTGGTAAATTTCCATAACTGTCAAAGTACCATACTGTGGAACCTTGTTTTACATAGGCTACAAAATGGGTTCCTGGGCCTGCATCAACATCTAAATTCATCATGGCTCGTTCTTCTTTCCACGGTGCTTTGGGTAATTCATTTCGCATAAATACACCTCGAAAATGAGAAATATTTAGTTGTTTGGCATAGCTTTCCACTTCTTCATGGGTCATGGCATGACGAGGCAGTTGCCTTAAGCGCTTATCGATGATGGACATTTTTTTTTTCTTAGACGGTAGGCCACTACCTTGTGGATAAAAGACTGGCTTTAAAGGATTGCCATTTCTAGCTCCCATCGCAATGGCTTCTAACGTTTTATTGTGTCGCTCGCTTTCTTTGAGTTGTTGCTTGCCTTGCTCGACGGCTTTCATGGTTTTCGCTACAGCGCTGGCACCACCCAAAAGGGACCCCAAAGCTGCCAACCCTGCAAATAAAGCCGGCAAAAAACCCCCACGCTTAGCAACAAGAATGACTCGCCCACGTTTTTGCTTTCTTCCTTTTCTTTTTATCGATACATGATGCTGCGATTTCGGAGCTGTAGACAATCGCAACGCTTGTAATGCTTTTTCGATAGCCACTCTTTTTAGATTGTTTTTTAGTTTTTTTAAGTTTTAACACTGGGTGTGAGGCAGATCGAGTTGGTTTCCGACCTGGCATTTTCTCTTTTTGAGATTTGTTTTTTTTTTCATGTTCATATCATATCTTTTTTTCACCATGCTGCTACTTGGTGAACCTTTCACAGCAAACATTCGATAACAACTAACGTAGAGAACCTTATTTCATAGCAGTATATTCCAATTCTATATCAAGCGGAAAATCATTCACCGTTTTCCCAGCTTCCTTTTCCTCAAACGTAAGCATAAGATGAAAGGATAATTCATCTCCAACATTTACTCTTTGATGGTTGTGGGCCAACACTCTATCACCGTTTATTTGTATTTTTAAATGTTTCTCATCAGGCATGGCATATTTAATATGAATTACACCATCATAATGCAGTCGATAACGACTTAAACCGGAAGCAAGCATATAGGTAAAATCATCATTCACCAGTGGTGGTGGGGAATGGTTTCTGTCATTGTCCAGTTTTTTATTTGACAGGTACACTAAAAATACAGATGGGACAAATTTATAAAGCCTTTTCATTTGATAGGTCACATAACGTTTCGTGCAGATATCATTTTCGTCTCGAGGTTCTTGCACATCAATAATACGATGATGATTGGCTGAATAGCCCTCAGCGGTTAGTCTCGGGGCCATGTGATAGACACTTTGCACTTTGCGATCGACATAGCTTTTTGTTGCCACCTCTCGTGACTGTTTTGACAAAGAGGGGGCCGTGGCCATGGTTACACGAGCTCGCCCAAACACGTCCATGGTGATAGACGTTAACTAACCTATCCTACTCACCACTTGCCTATATATATAAACCTTATACACACATGAAAAAAACTCAGTCATCGACATAATGGAATTAATGAAACAACCCCATGCTTTGCCCATCTCTGATTTGGTTTCAGAGCTATCACTGTCCGTGTGCGAACCTAAACGTCTTGGCACCCTATTCCCATCTACCGTTCGATGTATTATGGTGGGGCCTTCGGGTTGTGGAAAGACCAATGTTTTGCTGAACATTATTACCGCGCCTCATGGCCTACGATTTCAAAATATTTATATTTTTGCCAAATCCTTGTACCAGCCTCTGTACGTGTATCTGGAACAAATTATGTATTCGTTAAATAAAGAAGCCATGGGCTATTTTACATTCACCTCACCTCAAGATGTCATTCAACCAGACCGCATTCAACCAGATTCCATTATAATTTTTGATGATATTACCACTTAACGACATACCATTATTCAAGAGTATTTTAGTATGGGACGCCATAAAAAAGTGGATTGTTTTTATCTGGCTCAGACCTATTCCAAAATCCCCAAACAGTTGATTCGTGACAATGCCAATCTCATCGTTCTCTTCCGCCAAGACTCTAGAAATCTCTATCATATTTTTCAAGATCATGTGAATCCAGATATGTCCTTTACAGCTTTCACGCAATTGTGTGCTTCGTGTTGGGACCATCATCCCCATGCCTGTTTGGTCATAAATAAACAGAGTGAACGATGTGAGGGACGTTATCGCTTGGGTTTTGATCATTTTATTTCTGTTTAAAAAGACCCAGGGTTGGACATTTCCTGTTAGTGTGTCTTTACCTTTACCATGGCGAACGCCATAGGGTACAAGAAACATGTTCAAATCGTGCAGCGTATTATTGAGGCACGAAATACGATTCGACATAAATTTCGTGAATTGCAACGTTTAAAAAACGTCAATCCTTTACCCATGATAAAACATGCTCCATCATCGGTTGATCCCATGAGATTCAAACCTAATGCTTCTGCTGCTACTGCTGCTGCTGCTACCTCTCAAACCAAACCCATAACAAGTTCAAAATTTACTCAAACAGATTCCACACGACAGGTAAAATCCTCCTCCTCCTCCTCCTCCTCTAATCTTAGTGAACAAGAACATCAAGAACATGAAGAGAAAGAAAAACAACAACATGAACAAAGTGAAAGTGAAAGCGAAAGCGTATTTAGTCCTGAAAGAAAAAAAAATCCTCACCCCTTCAACAGTTTCTAAAAACAAAACAAAAATCTTCCGTCATAGCGCCAACACCGTCTTCCTCCACATCGTCTCCGTTTTCACAAGTCTTGGCAACCCCTCAAAATAAAGCTCAACTCAAAAACATTTTAATTAAACATTATGGGGCAACCCTGGAACCATATCTGACCCTTCTATTTATTGGAAAGACAGATACCACGTATGGTGTTCGCTATGAGAATGATAGTTTTAAAATTGGGGATTCATCCATTAAATTTGCTCGTACGAAAGCTGTCATTAAAAAGATCAACTATAAATTAACACCAGGTCTGTTAAAGCTGCTATTTTCTCGCACCCCCTCGGCACAAGATTTTACGTCCGAGGACCTTGCTAAATATAAATCCATTTTATTAGACACCAACGCTCACAAAAGAAACTATAAATCCTCTCAGCAGGTCAATGCCAATATATCCCAAAAATTTAAACCATCATTGCCAACATCTTTGGTAAGCAAAAACATCACTTTGCCTCTGGTGTAAGGTTTAAGAAATTAAAACCCTACCTAGATATAACCTTTTGGAATAATCCCAATCAGTGAGTAGAGCGCTTATACTTGCTTCATGCATCAAAACAAGTTGGTCACACTGGACATGAGGCAGAAATCGCCCACATTGAACAACAACTCCGAGATGCTAAAATTATCTTATAAGCCATCCCCCATCAAAGTGGGCATTGCTCATGAATTGCATAAACCAGCCCGACGCATTTATGAACGTCGCCGTTTCATTTCCAAAGGAATCGATGAACTTTGGCAGGCAGACCTAGTTGAAATGATACCTTATTCTAACGTTAACGACGGTGTACGCTATATGTTGACTGTCATTGATGTCTATTCCAAAATGGCTTTTGTTCAACCAGTAAAAAAAAACCTGGTGTCTTAGTCACAAAGGCCTTTCAACATATTATTGAACAATCAAAACGTCAACCTCACTTGTTACAAACCGACCAGGGGAAAGAATTTTTCAACAAGGATTTCTCCAGTTTTCTCAAATCTAAGGATATTCACCATTATACCACCTATAGCAATCTCAAGGCTAGTGTAGTTGAACGCTTCAATAGAACATTAAAAAGTTATATGTGGAAAGAATTTACAATACATGGTTCCTATCGATGGATAGACTGGTTACCTCTACTTGTGTCTCGCTACAACAACACCATTCATTCCACCATCGGCATGAAACCTCGCCTCGTCACCAAGAACCTACCCAGACTCAACAGACTGTTTAACCCTATAAAAAGGGTAGACCCGAGGCGACATCGCCTTAAAATTGGAGATTTTGTTCGCATTAGTAAACATAGAAGTGTTTTTTCAAAATCGTATACTCCACAATGGTCGACTGAAATTTTTAAAATTCACCAAGTCAAGCTAGGTCAACCAGTGACGTATCTCTTAGAAGATCAGAGCGGTCAACCCATTCAGGGACGATTCTATTATGAAGAAGTGCAAAAAACATTATATCCCAACGATTATCTCATTGAACGAGTAAAAAAGTCAAAGGTGCAAAATATTTTGTAAAGTGGTTAGGTTTTCCTTCCACGTATAATTCATGGGTCAATAAACATATTTTTTTGTAATAAAACCCTATTTAATTATTTAGAAAAAAAAAGCATTTCCAAAAAAATGTATTATATGACCTTTCATTATTCCCACTCTTTTGTTTATTACATGTCCAATAACCGCTTTGTTCAAGCCCTTGCCAATCTTTTATCATAATGTTATACACTCACTCATTGTTTCAAACTTTGCGTTGCATAATGAGTCCATAATGAACCTAGGCTATGACATACACAGTATAAATCCGCACACTGTATAATGACACCTGCCTCTTATCTCTCTCTGCTGCGAGGCACGTACGATGATAAGACCCCTTGTCTTGTCTGGCTCGCCGTGGGTCAGCCTCAATGCTTTCAATTCTCATTTCGTCAAGCAAGTTCTCTCTCTGCGTGTGAGCCCTGACCAGCCATGACAAATAATAATAATAATGCATAAGTGTTTTACCAACATCATAGCGCATAACATAACGTGACTTCAAATCTGGTTTCTTACTTTTTCCCCGTTTTCCTCAACGATCTCGAAAAAAAAAAATACGGAAACCATGATTTCAGCTTTTCCATACCTACATTCCCGTAAACAGAACAACGACACAAATACATCGACATGCCCATAATAAAAATCGCCTCATTCGTTTTCCTAATAACGCGAAAATGAACAAAAAAACACCTTTTCCATAAGAAAACCATGTTTCCAGCATTTTACCTTTTTCATATCTATATTCCCGAAAAGGGAATACAGACACGAAAAATATACTATCACACACGTCACCCTCACGTTTTCGGTTTTCACAATATGAGGGAAAATCACAAAAACCCATTTTTGAATAAAAAAACATGTTTCCAGCTTTTACCTATTCCATACCTACATCTCCGTAAAGAGGACAATGAGACGAAAACATACTATCATACACGTCATCATCACGTTATCCGTTTTCCAAAAATCGGCAAAAATGTAAAAAACGCATTTTTAGACCCAAAACCCTAAGTTCACCTTTCCGACACCTACATTCCCGTAAAGAGCACGACGAGAGGAAAAAAACGAATCCAAGCACGCCCTCCTAGCATGGCCCGTTTTCCAAAAATCGGCAAAAATGTGAAAAATGCATTTTTAGACCCAAAACCCTAAGTTCACCTTTTCGACACCTACATTCCCGTAAAGAGCACGACGAGTCGAAAAAAACGAATCCAAGCACGCCCTCCTAGCATGGCTCCTTCCATTCCAAGGTCGCGGGGGCTCACAACTTCCTAAGTGTAGCAGCTCCCCCCCTTACCACGTTTTTATTTTGGGGTGGATATACCCCGTCTATAGAAAAGGAGAGTTCACCACGGGTCCTACGACACCTCATAGGTTTAAATCCGATTATTGGTTAGCGAGATAGTAAAAAGCCGATGACCTATTAGTTTTTTGGGGTTTATTTCAATACATATTAAAAAAACACTCATTTATAAATCATCATTTAAAAAGCCCGCCCTCTTACAAAACTCCTCAAGTGCGCATGCGTATAAAAAAAACATTCATCGCCAAAATGTCAAAAAACAACATGTTTACCCCAAATGGCGTTTCCCAATTCCATCCATTTTAAAAAATGAACCTCACCATCACCTTGAGCGGAAAAAATACCTTCTAAACGACCCCTCACTCAACCCTACTCCTCCCCCACCACCTAACCCTTTCCCAACATAGGCATACATATTCAAGCACGAGCGCGACTTGAGGAAACCAACACTACCCCACTACTCGCGAATGACCTTTTAGTTTTGGTCTTTTAATTAAATTAAGAGGCTATAGGAAAGTAGGGGACGTCACTACGAGTGCTAGGACACCCTGTATGTTCTAATCCCATGTTTGGTTAGCGAGATATCAGGTTCGGGGCCGATACGAGGGTGGCTCAATAAGAAGGGAAGCAGCTCTCTCGTCATCCCACTACTGACAGAGTGGCTGATCTATTTCCTTGCGCATAGGTAGCCTCGTCATTTTAACTTTAAGAGATGTTGAGCTATCGATTTTAATAATAAGTAGCCATATGCTCAAGAAGATGGTTATGCACTATATTCCGTGTAATCATTTCTCGACTAATACTAGTTATGTCTCATATACTGTATGTTACTGCACACCTGGCTAATTTCGTGCTAGTAGCGCAGCTTAAATATACAGAGGCGCTGATCCATTTTCTTGCGCATAGGTGGGCTCTTATCCAGGTCTAGCATGTGGCCACGTTTCAGCATTGTAGCTTTAACAATAGATGGGTTATCGATTTTAATAATTGATATTATAACCTTATTTATATTCATTGTGATACTCGCATGACTAGTGAGAATGAGGTATAATTTCTAGTTTTACGAATTTCAAGCTATTTGCACAATCGCATTCTAAATAATGGATTTGAATGTTTCAATAACAAGCCCACCCGTTTTTTTTTTTTTTTTGGAAAGTTATTCTTTGAGTCACTCAATGTTCCGTCCCTTTAAATAACAATCACCACAACCACCACCAGCTTTAGAAATAAAAGTACCAACTTCTTCTCATACAGCATTTCATTTCTGCTGTGTTGACTCGTTCTAGGTTATAGGCCTACTTTGAGTTTTCAGTTGACTTTAAGGTAGAAACGGTTCACTTATTAACTCAGTGCTTAACTATTCTTCTACTGGTAAGGATGTCCAAATCACCAGCCCATTATTCAAGTAAACATGTCCAGTCAGTAAAGTTCCTCTTTGGGAACTATTCTCATATCTCTGTCCTGCATTTCAAGCCCGGATTACGTTTATTGCAATTCACACAGCAAGGATATGAAATATGTTCGGTTCATTTTACCAGAATACAGACTTGCAACTCCCATGGAAGTAATTATACTCAAAGTAATCGGACATGGGAGTAATCACTTCCCGTGTTTTAAATAAATCCATGATGTTTGTAAATTTGTTGTAAGTGGCCAAAAATTAAAAAGCGTCTCAATATATTGAAGATTCAATATACGGACAGTGGTTTTCACTGTGCCCCAAGGCAGAGCATTAAGCAGGTCCAAAATTACCTACGCATTACTTATATTTCCAAGTGAACTTTCATCCCAGCATATTATTAATAACATTATTATTATTATTATTATTATTATTATTATTATTATTATTATTATTAGGCTTACATTCCTCATGTCTGACTATGTGGCGGAGTGGTGAGGATCTCACCAGTTGTGCCCGAATTTATGGAATCGAATCCTAGCGTAGTTAGTTGGCCCATGTCTAGATTTATTAGTGTAATTTAGATTTTCAAATGGGCGTAATTGTGGCACCTCTGTGTTCCCAAAGCAACAGTAGTTGAATGGAATCCAAAACCCTTGACATAGTATTTCTCATGGCGTGTGTTCAAATAATTACTTGATATTTGTAAATTCGCGTGAACTGATAATATATCAGGAATGAATAAATAAGACATTATTTAGGATGCTTGAATGTGAAAGACCCATGACTAGATTTATTGCTGAGCTAAAGAGCTTCGTAAGGGTGAAATTCCGGCACCTCTGTGTTCAAAAAACCACAGTATTTAAATGGAATCCAAAACCTACAACATAATATTTATCATGGCCTGATACGTGGCCCAGTCGTAATGTTTTCACCTGCTGTTCCCAAGGTTGTGTAATCCAATTCAGGTGCAGTCGTTTAGCGCTATAGGACGCTTATGTGTGAGAGACACGTGTGAGTTCATTCATGGCGAAGAGAATGAGAGTGGACGTAGCAGAAGAAGTCACATGACGACATGTCGTTTAACGCTGCTCAAGCCTTTGAGTTGAAGGTAAATGAATGAATATTACCGCCAATTGAATTTGAAGGGAATGTCCAGAAATCCGAAGAAAAACTGTCCAACGTCCACTTTTACCGGTGAAACTTTCATATACTCTGACCAAAATTGAACTCGGGATACAAATACGTATGAAAGAGCGACGTCTAACTGTATGAGCCATAACAAGCCATCTAACCGTCACCCAGTGGATTGAAATATAAATTCATTGTCCAACGAAGGAATGGTTTGCATTATTTGTAGTGATGTTGATGAGATTGCACAGCATAACGTATTGTATTCCTGATATCTACCGGGCATAAGAGCCACCATTAGTCTGCCGAGCATGTAATAGGTTTTATAACAACGAAGCTCGGAGAAGTGTGAACGTTTGCACGCAATCCCACTCCCGATAATCTTCTCGTACTGCTATTGCACCCAGTGGATTTCCACATTGAGCGGTGATTGTGGCAAAGTTTACCGATTGTCTGCCCACAACGTGGCATAATTGTGCTACTGTTCAGGGTTCTCTAGAGCTGTGAATGTCCATTCATTACGGGATGGTAACAAAATATTATAAATGTTACCGTTAGCAACATGGTAATCTATTTATGTTCTCTGAGGCTCAATTTACGAAACAACGTAATTTTCGTACTGCCAAATATCTAGATTTCCTGTGAGTTTGTCTGTCTTTTTGTTTCTTAGATTATCCACGTATTTATTTCTTCTTGTTTGCATGTGTATTTCTTTTACTGCTGTTTTTCCTCACCTGTACGTTTGCCAAACTCGTCCTAGTTCTTAACAATTTTTCATCCGTGTGATTGCTTGATTGTTTATTTGTAAATTAATCCCTTATATCAGAGACATTTCACACTTTCCAGGAAAAGCATAAAACATTCTGTTAGATATAATTTAGTTTGGACACACAAGGTTCTTTTTCCTTTTATCTACAACCAAATGCAAATGCCATGACATCATGTTCAAAGACATCAGCGTCTACAAGAATTGTTACAACCCGGGTATATGATGGAGATGTGCTGTTTTTGAAGCTAACAGTGATAATTTTAAGAAAACAGTAGAAAATGAATTGTAATAATCTTAGATTAATATACAAATCATACTTGTTACAGAAAATGTTGAAGGATTATAACTGAATATAGGTCTCATAAGAAGCCCAGTTTTCTCACACCTAATACATTGTTTATGAATCGCAACTTTCTACACACAACATGTTGTTTGCAATAAAAAAGAACTTAAGTTTATACATTTCTATTTCATCATAAACTTCTACAAATTTCAGTAATTGAATGAAGAATGAGAGCATATACACTGCTCAAAAAATTAGAGGGACAACATTTGAAACACCTGCATTATTTTGCCAGGAATGGGTGGAGTAAAACAGCCATGTTATCTGGGAAATAAAACCTTTATTTAACGGAAATGTTAATATCCTGTGCATGTCTTAGCACACATGTTGGTGCTATGGCCAGAAACGGAACACAATGTCGTCAACCAATGTATAGTGCGTCTCTACCTTAAAAGACAGTATGGAATTAAACGTAGTATTTGCCTCTCACTTGCACTCCTATGTCCTGCAATTAGCTTCGTCCTCTTCTACGCCGGCGATGTTGCCATTTCCCAATAATTGAAAGTGACAAATCTAAGAAAATGTTTGCGTGGTCTTATAGAGAATTTTCCGTTCTTTATGATGATGTAAAAATAAAAACCATAATTAATTAACTCATGGCCCAATTTTCACAATTACGATATTTTAGCGGGAATCTATATTTTTGCGGATATAAAACTTATTACGCCATAGATAATGAACTAATGATCGCAACAGATCAAAAATTTATTTTTAGATTGCCTGATGTTGGTAGAACATACCCTATATCTCAGGGCAGTAATTATTTTCATAATAAGAAAGTTATGATTTTTTTCTTCAATGTTACTTGAAAAATCTGGGATGGTGTCACACAAAAGTGACCTAGCGAGAAACATGTTTGCTGTTGACTTTACGTTGGTGACTAAGCGAGAAGAAATGTTCATTAATGTATGAAATAGTTTTTAAAACAAACCAGAGCTCGATGTAGATAGCATTCATAAGTTATAGCACTTTGCGTACACGTCCCGCCCAGCGCTGACACACCGAAAGTTTGTTTACTAATGTGGCCCGTAGGCTATCTGCCCGACTGCGATTGAAGGAGGGAAGGTGATGGTGTGAAGTTCAACCGTGACATGAAATGGAGCTTGTGTTCTTTATAAATTGTCCGAATCGTTGCGTAGTGGCTAGCATTCTTGGCTGTCACTGTTCTGTCACCATGGAGGCCCGGGATTGAATCCCGGCTCTGCCAAGAAATTTAATTCTGGTGTGTACTCAACTTCATGAGACAAAACTGAGAAGAGGCGGGTTCGATTCCTACCTCAGCCATCCTCGAAGTGGTTTCCGTAGTTCGTCTTTGTTCCTCCCGGGCATGAACAAGGGTTCATTAATGGTGCAGTGTTAACGTTTCTGTGCCAAAGAACACGGCAGACACCCACGACGAAATGACAGGTGAAGTGTATGAAAAGTGGTTTTCCGAGCAATTGTTGCGTAATGTTCCCGAATGATCTAGCCTAGTAATAGACAATGTAGGCTATCACAGCAGAGAAATATGTTCGTAGCTTGCCACCATACCAGAGTGAACTTAATCCCATCGAAATGGTATGGGCGCAAGTAAAGAACTAGCCTATACAAAATTGAACAACGTCTCATTCAAGAAACAAAAAATGAATAATTTAATTTCGGCTGCATACCACCACTTGACCACACAACATTGGGTAAATTACGTGGACCACAATATATAGTCTATTGTTATTTTATTATTATTATTATTATTATAATCATTATTATTATTAAATGTCATATTATAATTTATTATAACCTATGATATTAAAGAAAATGTAATATTATAACATGTTATAATATTATCATATTCATGAATAATTGAAAATTATAAATTATTATAATGTGTGAATTAAAATCGCGCCCTGAACTTCGGTGTATCATATCTAAATATTGTATCGTCATTCGCTTCGAGGCATGAGGTACAGTTATATACAACAAACAAATATTTTGGAAATTCCCCAAGTTTTGCGTAAAAACACGCCTGTATACGAGTTATGTTACATCATGTGCCCGGCCTTGCAGAACTTGGTATATGCAGCAGATCTGGCATCAGCGCGCTCCATTTAGTGCGTACTGTCATTTAAGGTAGAGACGCACTATAGAGAGTCCTTCCATGAATGCACAGATTGCACAAAAAGGAACAGTTCAATATCCGCTAGAACCTTCATGTGCCCGTATAACTTCCTCACATCTTCGTAACATGTTCCTGACAAGTCTGCGAACAGTTTCTTGTAGAATGTTGTTCCACTCCTCCATAAGGGCCTCTGAAAGTTGCCCTACAGGACGGGCCCGAAGTTGTCTGTCCAGTATATCCCATAAATGCTCAATGGCATTGAGGTCAGAACTCAACGCAGGCCAGTCGAATGTTTGAATCGCGATGTCCTGCAGAGTTTTCATGGTGGCTGCTGCTGAATGAGTTCTCGCATTGTCGAGTTGCAGGATAAACTGGGGACCCATTACAATCTGCAATGGGCACAACATGACCTAGTACAATCTCGTTGATGTACCTCTGAGCTTTAAGTCAGTCTCTGGTTATCCGAAGGTCCGATGGGTCGTAAATTGTGATGCCACCCCAGACCATGACAGAGCCGCGGCCAAAGCTGTCCCTTTCTTGGACTGCTGCTCCATAATAACTTTCCCCATGACGACGATAGGCAGGTATACGCCCGTCCCACCGTGTTAGACGAAAGCGGGACTCGTTCGTAAACAATACATTGCGCCAGTAACGCAGCTACCAGTCCCTATGGTCCTCAGCAAATCGACGTCGCTCTCTCTTGTGGCGAGCAGTTAATCAAGGGACCTGATGAGGTCGTCTTGGTCTTAAACCTGTCTCGGAGTCTGTTGCGCATTTTTTGGTTACTGACATTGCTACCAGTTGCTGATCTTATATCATTTTGCAGGTCCCGGGCGGTCGCCGAACGCCAGCAGAGAGAACAATTCACCATATATCGGTCGTCTCTGGCCGATGTTTTTTTTTTGTTTTCTCCCTTGACCTGGCTTTCGTATGTATGAAGGATTTTCACAAAATCGTTTCCAAACCCTCCCAACAACAGATGAAGGCACATTAAGCTCTGTAGACACTCCACGAATAGTCCAACCATACTGCAGTATTGTCACTGCCAGAACACATTCTGTCTCATTCAGATGCCTCATTTCGACTAATGCAACGTACGCCAATTGGATAGTAACGTTTTCTTCACTTACACGCACTCGAGGACAGAGTACGACATTGCTCGTCCATTTCACTCTGCGGCATAGTACGATACGTGTGTCTACTGCCACAAAGCCATGGCTTCCCAACGACATGTGGAGGTGTCCTCGCATTCTCAAAACATATCGGGAGAATACGGGCTACAGTATATACCGTAATCACGGACTACGTACATGGTACACGCGATCAAATTCCTGTCCCTCTAATTGTTTTGAGCAGTGTATTAATAATCTCTCTGTATGAAGCTTTCATCTATCACCACGATGTTGCCCCAGCTAATATAGTGGGGCTAGTTGTTAGATCATTATAAAAGTCATGATATTTTGATAGTAAGTTTGGCTGATATTCCTTTATGTTAGCTAACTTATTTTCATTTCATATAACATAGTATGGAGAGCTACGTGGTTCCATTCCGCTCACCTTAATAATTCTCGCGCTTCCACACGTAAGTTACCTACTTTAACGCTGAAGAAATGGAATTTAATATTCAACTGGGACCATGTGGATTTCACTGGAATTATGTGCAATAGCCTTGTGACACATATGCCGAATTGAAACGGAACTGGAGTGAAACAGTTCTCCTTTCAAGTCGGATGAGAAAGATTCTTTGGACATTTGTCGTGCCTTAGTGTAGTTTGAAAGGAAATAGGTAGCCATTAAGGTTGGTTTGAAAAATGATTATATTTGATACACCTATACCTGTATTACATACTTACAAATGGAAATAACTAAATGCAGTGTTGGCCAAATGAGGCATTAGATCGAAACATTCAAAAATTGAATGTGTGTGCTTTGGAATCCGTCCCTTGAATATCCTTCAGTTTATTCGTCTTCGACATCTTACTATAAGTGATCTGTAGTCAGAATGATCACGTACTTTCTTCAATCATCAAGACGCCCTTTTAGTAAGTAGACTGCTTATCTACTCGTGTATCATTAAGCTAATTAACCGTCAGCTGGCATTTGAGGGTGGGCAAATGCGAGGGAGCAACGTCAATAGATTTACTGGCACGTTATAAATCCCCTTCGGGTTAAATTCCGGCATCCCGGCGTCTCTAAAAGCCACGGTAGTTAAATGGGGCGTAAAACCAATAACATTAATCATTATTAGATAATTAACTACCCCCTTAATCCAAAATTACTATATAAAATGCGAATTTTGACCGGTATTAAATCCAGAACCTTTTGTTTAATCTAATTCACACTGAAAAGGCCTCACTTAAGTGATAAATGACTTTGCACTTTACTTTTGTATGAGAAGGGTGTTACACTGATTCCTTGCTCACAAATATTTTCAAAGAGAAAAGTCCATTACTACTTAATCAAAAAGGTATAAAATAATAATGTCTAATTTTGTATTGGGCCAGTCGGTAATCAACCTCCAAACAAATATCACAAGAATCGCTGTCAATACGCTTTACTATCAGAATGCGGCTTCGCCATTCCACAAATTATACTCCGTTATGGTTAATCACATATTTTATGCTTTTTGTGGGACGCAATATGTACTGTTATTGGAACTAAATATCCACTGCTGAATGACTAGAACGTTTTGTAATTGTAAAACATGCTATATTGTGAAATTAATACATCGTATTATACTAATAAAAGCTTCGCATTGAAATGACTAAATGTTTAGCAAATGCCCAACCAGAATTGCGCTACACCGGTTTACAAGGGTGAACACGAGAAATAACATAGTAATATACCTTCATTACACTGTAACGTTAAAATTAACTTAACCTACAAAACAAACATATTTTATGAGTTTTTCTGTACCGTACGTGTCATACTGAAACATCACTCACGGTCCCTTCAAGAAGTATTCCAATGGATTCACAAATTTATCTATGTCATTGCAAGAGTTACAAAATGATGTTCTGTAAGCTTGTTGGTGTTGTTTAATTCATGGGCTTTGACATAGTGGTCATCATCCCCGTCTGCTTGAGAGTACATAGTTCCTTTTTCCGATAACCTTGATACATTGTAATTGCGTCCTTATTGGAAACTAAGACCGGGGTTGACAATGAGGTGGCCATGGCTTTGAGTTAAGATTGAAGTATTAGAAAGCTATTTTTCAGTGTTGAATAGTTCTATTTTAGAAAGTTTTTCAGTCGTTTAAACAAATTGTGCCTAATTACATTAAGGTGGGAAGGCAAGAATTTATACCTGAAGAAATATCACATGAAATATTCATCATAAAATAACACGCTTTCATGTACAAACAAGATGTTCAGTAAAGAACATATAGCCTACTTTCTCCTAAATGTATGGATATAGTTATAATTATTTTTCCTCATCAAGGAGTATAATAAAATGTTTTGTGATGAACGTTAAATGTTGTATCCTACATAGGATCCTCCATTTACTATGTTTCGTTCTAATTCCGCTTTTTCACCCAGAGGAATTGATTGAATCATTAAAGAAGTACGCCTATCCACCATCTTGAACGCATTGAATCTTTTAACTTGCGTTTTCTGCAGAGAAAGCTTTATATGTGAGACTAAATATTTGCAGCATATCTTCATTGTAACTGTAATAAATAGTGGATTGTCAATATTACTGCCTTATATATTCATATTTATACAGTATATATATATATGTACAGTGTGTCTTGTATGTACATTTGGAGAATGATAGGTCGTGTAGAGGACGGGTATAGAAGTAATTTGAGACAGGGAACTTGAGGTTGGTGCAGCCTCCTTAACCCCTAAAATAAGGGTTGAGTCAGGCGCTCCACCCTGTAAGTTAGGCAACCCACCCAAGCCTCTATTACCTTTCTCAATCCTTTAACTCTTGGCAAGATTCATTTCACCATGTGGCGTTGGCGTAATGGATAGCGTTGTGGTGCGAAAGGCCGGTAGTCCTGGTTCGATTCCGGGCTTGCCATAGCTCATTTTACTCGGAAAGAACTCCTCTTTACTATGGATTATCTTTTAAAATTTTGCTAAAGGGCCTAACTACACGAGAGACACTATTTTATTAGCACGCGAATATACCTTACTGATTGGTATTTTGATAATATTTCGCGAAACTTTAGATTTTGTCAAATGATCTTTAGTAGATTAGCCATAAATATTATTATCATTTAACTAGTGCGTACGCTTAACACGCATGGCAGCGGGTTCGTATTGACGTTTAAACAAGAAGAATCTTGTTGCGTTACGTAAGATTTCAGCTCTAGAGGTGCGCTATACCACATGAGAGAATAGAATATTGACTATTTATTACGCACGGCAATGCATGTAGAAAGATGATTACACTATACGTTAAGACTAATTTCTTTTGAGCCTTGGGCGGCCTTGCAATAAGAATTTTCAGACCAGACACGAGTTAGCTGTCTGTTACATCTTTGGCGACTATGCTTCTTTTTGACAAGTGGGTAGGGTTCAAGAGATCGGCTTGCCATTTTGGTTCATGTAACCCCCCCCAGGGGCTCACATCTAGTGGGTTGTGGGTTGGCGACCACGGGGCCCCAGCTGTGTCCGGCATTGCTTCCACTTACTTGTGCCGGGCTCCTCTCTGTCTTCTTTCCTGTCGACCTCACTTGGTCAACTCCTGTTCTCTTCCGACCCCGACGGTATTAGGGTATCCGAGGCCTAGGGAGTCTCTTCCTTTCCCGCCTTAATTGGCCCTTGTCTCATCTTTTCTGATTCCCTCCTTCTGCGAGGGGTCAGCCTTCTTTTTCTTTTCATGTTATCTCCTGCCTTCTGCTTAAGGCCCTCGAGGAGGCCGGGTGTATGTAGCCCCACCACTTTTGGTGCACCCTAGATAATGCTACACCCTCAGGGGCTCACGGCTGGTGAGTTCGGGAGTTGGCGACCCCGAGGGATTCCTGAGCTGGGTCCGTTTTCCCCTTTTGTCCCTTACCTTTGGGGGCGGACCCTCTCCTCTTTCACTTTCCTATCTGCTTTTCATGGCTCTCCTTCCTTCCAAGTCCCTCAATCCGCCTTCTTCGAGGGTTGAGGGCATTTCTTTTCCTCCTGTCCTTTATTTGCCTTATTCTCCTTTAGTTTTCCATTTCTTCTTCTAGTATGTAGGTTAGCAGTTAGTTTTAGTTTTAAGTTCGCTTTTCATTTTCATCTTCACGATCACCCAAACCATCAGGGGCCGATAACCTAGATGTTAGGCCCCTTAAAACAACAATTATCATCATCATCATTGGTTCATGTAAAACAGGTGCTTATAATTAAACCGAGCGACCATGTTGGTTCTTTACAGAAACGAGATTTTATACCAGAGACAGCCAGCCAAGTATCATATCTATGAGACGGTTATTTTTGTATATTTATTTAAGTATTTATTTATTAATATTAATTATTTAATATTTATTTATTTATTTATTTATTTACAGTGTTTATTATTTCCCAGAAGCCTCCGTGGCTTAGGCGGCAGCACGCCGGCCTCTCACCGCTGGGTCCGTGGTTCAAATCCCGGTCACTCCATGTGAGATCTGTGCTGGACAAAACGGAGGCAGACAGGTTTTTCTCCGGGTACTCCGGTTTTCTCTGTCAACAACCCATTCCAGCAACACTCTCCACTATCATTTCATTTCATCTGTCATTCATTTAATCATTGCCCCAGAGGAGTGCGTCAGGCCTCGGCAGCCGGCACAGTTCATATCCTCGCCGCTAGATGGGGGCTTCATTCATTCCATTCCAGACCCGGTCGATGACTGGAAACAGGCTGTGGATTTTTTTCATTATTTCCCAATATTCAAAAGTAGGCTTAAACTTTACATAGATTTTTAACAAAGTTGAGAGTTATTAACAATTACTTGTGTCAGGATTTTCCTTTGTCGACCTTTGTTGGTTAACTCATGTTTTTAGCGCAACGGACGGTATTAGAATACCAAGTGTCTATAATCGTATTACTAGGACCCCATGTAGAGCTTACCAAAACGCTGTTGAGTTCATACATCATGTATGAAATGTTTAACCTCACGATGCTCACCCCCGAGATAACAATGGTATCCCTACGGGACTGATGCCCATATTATACCTATGGTTTGGCTTCACGAGACTGATGCGTAATTACCGATATATTTTAATTTTACAATACATACAAGTTTGTTGATGACCATGTTATCCCTATGTTTTGGCTACACGAGACTAAGGAATATTACCGATATATTTTTAAATGACAACACCCTCAAGTACACGTGTCTAATAGCCAAGATATCCAAATGCCCTAACTAGACGGTATTATCAACTTCGATATTACAAATCGCATAATATGTTTTATGTACACCCGAGTACACGGAGGTAATGATCTATAAACCCTATGTTTTTCCCCTGTGGGTGGGGGGTTTAGAATACACCCACGGTATCCTCTGCCTTCACAGGTATACCCTGCCAGTCGTAGAAGGCGACTAAAAGGGTTTCTTGGCCCAGGTCCCCTTTACGGGTTTGACAGCCAGCTCTAAACGCAACATTTGTGCGGTATAACCACGGTAACTAGAAGAGACGGTAGGTGTCACGAGCAAGATGCGCAGTAGGTTGCCGCGTAGATGACGTCATTGGGCTCCAACGCCGGATCTCGTACGTACTGTTTCCCACGGTAACCAGTCAAGAGTATTGAAGTTAGGTGTATTCTATCGGTCTGTAGGTCAGGTGAATGTTTATTTTCATGTTATCAGAATGTTTTACAACCTGTGAACTCGTGCGTGAGTGAAGTGTATTCTTGTGTTTAGGCCTAGCTTCTGTGAGTGGCGTTTAAAGGTGCTGGAATGCCGAGCTGTGCAGTAGCAGGCTGTACAAATCATCCCCGGGACGCAAACAAATGTAAGTTGTCACTTTGCAGATTCCCAAAAGACCCGACTCTGCACAAACAATGGGTACATTTTTGTTAAAGGAAAGATGTGTTTAACTCGAATACAGCTCGCATTCGTTCGGAACATTTTCTGCCTACCGTTGTGATTTTGAAAGAGATTTACAATCTGAACTGTTAGGTCTTCTCCCTAAGAGATTGCTTAAAACTGGGTCAGTTCCTTTCCAAAAAATTCCCACCATTCCTGCTTCAACCGAAAATTGCGAGAGAAATACGCGAGCCGAGAGGCGTGATTGTAGGAAAGATTCACAGTCCCTAATAATGAACTCGGTAGAAGAATCAAGTCAACATGTTAAGCTTCCTCAGGGAGGTCAGATTAATGATGAGTTTCGCCAAATTGAAGAAACCTTGCCCTTGATGTGTGAACTACGTAGTGTTTTGCCCAAAAATGAAAAATTAAAAGAAAGGATTAAATTACTTTCTGAGGAACTGAAGATAACCCAAGAAAAAACAAGAACATTGGAGCAAAATTTTAAAAACTATGATGATATATTTTCTACTTGTAAGAAGCAATATTTTTTGAAAAGAAAGTGTACAAACTGGTCTGCAGAAGATGTGGCGAAAGCTGTTACAATACGGTGTATCACCAAGAAAGCCTTATCATATGTTAGGGAAACTCTAAAAGACACCTCGCAAGTGAAACAACAATAGCACGACGGTTGTCACAGTTTTTTACTCCTCCTGGGTTTCTGGATGTCACTTTTAACCTACTTAAGGGCCAAGCAATTATTATGAGTGATAACTTTCAAAAGGATGTAGTGATGAGCTTTGACGAAATGAAAGTTAAATCTGATATTTGTTATGACAGTGTCGAAGAGAGCCACATGTTAAGAAGCTTAACTGGTAAATGGAAACAGCCGATGTATTATCAATTTGACCAGGTGGTCAGTACTGATTTATTTTATGAGACAGTTAGACTTGTTGAGGAAACGACTTTTCGCTTAAGAGCTTTTGTTAGTGATATGGGTGGTTCCAACCGAAAATTATATATAGACCTCGGAATAAGTCCAGAGAAATCCTTTATAACTCACCCATGTGCTGATGACTGTGTAATTTGGGCATTTTGTGACGTTCCTCATATCCTTAAGTTAATAAGAAACCATCTGTTAGACCATGGATACAGGCTTACGTCCAGTGAGACAGTTACCAAAGACATCTTCGTTGATTTAGTGCAATATCAAAATAGTGGGGACTAAAAATTTACTCACAAAATAACTGAACACCATGTGCTAGTTACTGCTAGCGAACGAAAAAAAGTAAGGAAAGCTGCTGAACTTCTCTCTGGCACTGTGGCTAAGGCTATATCAAATATTTTCCCTGGTAATGAACATGTCGTTGAATTTGTTGAAACTGTTAATGATGGATGTGATGTTTTGGATAACAGAATCCCACATCATCCAACAAACATGCTCAAAAGTGCTTACGGGACAAATTTAGAGGAACAGGATGTAAAACTGAATAAGATGTTCGAGCTGTTCTGATTAGTAAGAGTTATTGGGAAGTCTGGCTTGCTGCCTTTCCAAAGAGTTTGCATGATTTCAATCCGCAGTTTGCAGGGATTATTCCGTAACCTGAAATCTGAAGGATATAAATATTTGCTAGCAACAAAATGTAATCAAGATGATTTAGAATAATATTTCTCTGCTTTCAGAGGTTTAGGGCGGTTTTACGATCATCCTCCTCCCACAACAGTAACACAGAGAATTAAATCCCAGTTATTTAGCAAAAGTGCACACGATATATTAAAAACTGGAAACCATCCCAGGGAAGAGTGTGAAACATTGACTGTTCTCGGCTAAGTAGACTTTGCTATTCCTAATGACTCTGCAGAGCCACTTGAAGCTAACTTGGAAATTTCTGACCCAGAGTATGACAATTTTAACTCTATAGTAGATTCATTGATAGAGCAGTTTACTGACCAGGAAGATCTCGAACAGAGTTTCCATAATGAGGACAAGGACTTGTTCAAAACGTTGGCCGGGTATATTGCATACCGAGTTTCAAAAAGGGGAGTCGTCTCTGCCTTTAACTTCGGTGGAAAAACTGGAAAGTGCATTAGTGTTAGGAATTCAGACTGGATCTCGGCTTTGTCTAGGGGAGGCCTAATGAACCCATCTCCCGAGTGGTTGAATATCATTTGTGAATTAGAAAAAGAATTTCAAAGGTTTCACGGAAATGATCTAAAGAAGTGTCCAACAATGATGAAGGAACTAATAGATATCGTCCGATTTAAATATAGTGAGGTCGATGAGTTTGCAGTTGCGTGTTTTGTGGGAACGCGTTCATTTATTAGAATGAAAGAACTGAATAAGAAGAGAGTTCTTAAGAGATCGAGTCGGACCACGGGTGCGGATGCTGACGCTACACGAAAGAAGTTAAAGAAGATGAGCAAAATTACATCCTGAAAGGTAGGTTTCATTTGGCAATTTTTAACACAATTTGACCGGGTGTATCTTACTTGAATTATGTGTTCTTATTTAGACCAAGTCGGTAAAAAATATTTCTTAATTGTTAGGGCCTGATTTATCTTAAATGTAATATCATCATTATCCCGTCCTCTTTCTTGCTTCAATAAAAATTAATTGAGCAAGGACCGCTCCACGCATTGCTTTTAACACACAGCAACTCTGCTTCTTGAGCCCAATGACGTCACGCGCTCTCGGCACGCTGCGCGTGACACCTACCGTCTCTTCTAGTTACCGTGCGGTATAACTCCCATTAGGTTATATCGCACGCTTTTCGTACATGTTTTTGAGGTCTGGCACTCAAAATCATATGTGCGTGCTGTCAGGGGAAGGGCCACCTAAGTGTGCGACTACGCTCGAGAGCCTGTCCGGCCTGGCCACACTCGACAGGTGGGTGCGCCATGTACCCTGCAGTAGTATCCGCCTGACAACGCAGGTCCCCGCACAGCTGCGTGCCTGTGCTGGAAAACTCTCTAGTATATGCCAAGGGGTACATGCATGTATGGCATGTCAAACATCGGACCCCCGGGCAATGCCTTCCAAGCTAGGCGGGCCTTGCCTTGGCTGGGTAGCGCTTACAGAGACAGCCCGTGATTGGAGTCGGTGGCATTCAGGGAGGATGAAATGGCCATGGGAAAGAAAAGGAACATCTCCCAACAGGGTGGTCCGCCACCCAAGTCTTTAACTTTTACTGCGATCAAGGGTTCAACCCCTTGGGAACAGGCCGTTCATGAAAATCTAGGTGCTAATACCCCCAAGTTTCTGGTAGCGACCAGAACAGATGGGGTGATTTCAAGCCGGTGAAGATTATTTTGTTTTCTCGCCACATAGAAGGTGTCTATGGTGAGCATGAGAAAGTACTGTCATCGCGGCAGGAGATGGCAGTTGAATACGCTGTGACGGGGTGCGGGGGGTCTTGCAGTACGCATGCGCGGCCGGCCTATTCCTAACTTAAATATATCGGCTTGCCGCATGCCAATGGTTGTCATTGCAGCAGGCGACACTCAGCCACTGAAGGAAGGAATGTGCTGAGTGAAGCAAGTAGTGACAAACTGAATGTTTTTGGAATGCGCGATACGCAGTGAGCGGGAAGACCCCTGCAGTTCAAACCCGACTGCCAACTCTTGACGCGATATCAGTACAAAAGATGAGAAACTGTAGCTTGTTGCTTAAGACCAGGACTGTTGAGCAAGTCGACCATCTTCTGAAATGTGACCACTTTGGCGATATCCCCGTCAAAGTGGAAAAACACAAGTCTCTGTATCAGGTCCAGGGAGTTATCTTCCATCGGGACCTGATTGTGAACACTGATGAGGAGCTTAAGGAGGATATGAAGTACCATCACGAGACCGATGTCCGGCGCATTACGCGCTAGGTCAACGGTCAGATCGTTGACACAGGTGCTTTCATTATTTCCTTTGAGCTCTCAGTACTCCCGGAGAACGTTAAGGTCACAAGTTACCGTTGTGATGTCCGACCCTATATTCCACCTCCAATGCGATGTTATAACTGCCAGAAATTCGGGCACATGTTATCTCGGTGTTCGAATCCTGCATTCTGCGCAACATGTGGTAAGGTACCTCATGAAGCGGAGCAGTGCACAAAGCCATATCAGTGCACTAACTGCCCTGGATTTCATTCTCCTCGGGACAGGGCCTGCCCTGTCTTCCAGAATGAGAAGAAAATCCAGGAGATCAAAACCCTGGATGGTCTCACCAACCAGGAAGCCCGCAAGAATTACCATACCACGATTGCTCCTGTTCCTACAATTGACTATAGCGTTATAATACCAAATTTCGTTCCGGCTACCTCATCTTTTGTACCAGCTGCGAAATCCTCTGTTGTGGCTCCAAAGATCCCAAATTTAGCACCTCAGATTAAGAACACCAGCCCGAAGGTGAATGTACTATCAACTTCGGCCACCAAGAAGTCTGTGCCCGCTCAGCAGGGGCGGAAGTCGCAGACGTCCTTCCCACCCAAACGGTCGGCGAAAGCCGCGCCTAAGCCGGCGGAGGCGGCATCGACGACCAGGGTCAGCAGTTCTACTCCTGGCCCGTCTAAGACTGTTAAAGAGGCGGGGAAGAAGAGAGGCCACACCGCGCGATCCCTTACTCCCCCTAAGGGGAAGCCATCCGCCCCACCAGTTGCGGATGCTTCTGCGCCTGGGGACGTTCTGGTCCCCAGGTCTGCACGCTCCCCACGGAGATCGCCCAGCCGCCGAACTGCGTCCCGGAAATCTTCCGCTGAGTCGATCCACTCCACGACCTCACCTGAGGACATGGAGATTATAATCGACGTAGTGGGTGATGATCCGCTTGTAGCTTGCTGCTCCAACTTATTCCCTAGTTTAAAAGTTCACACTATGGCACTGTTACAGTGGAATTGTAACAGTTATGACAGGCATTTGACTGATCTCCGTCAGCCCATTGCACAATACGCAGCGAGTATAGTCTGCCTACAGGAAACGAACCTCCGGCCTGATCACGAAACTGTTCTGAGAGGTTTCAGACTATACTCTGAGGAGCGACAAGATGCCGCCCGGGCTTCCAGGGGCGTTTGCACCTTTGTTCGCTCTGACTGCTATAGTGAAGAGTTTCCACTCACCACTGATCTGGAAGCTATTGCAGTTCGTGTGTCATTGCCTGTTATGACAACAATTTGTAACGTGTACCTTCCACCGAACCAGACCCTTGATATTAATGACGTCTTTGATCTTGTCGATCAACTTCCAGCCCCTTTCCTACTCGTGGGTGATTTCAACTCCCATCACCCCCAATGGGGATAACTATCTTCCTGCCCCAGAGGAAGGGACGTGGAGAGCTTAATTCAAGGGTTGGATTTATCGATATTAAATACAGGGGAAGCCACCCATTTTACAAGGGGAGGATACCATTCATGGGTCACCGATTCGAACCATATTTAGCACATGTGTAGGACATGACCAAGCGTACATCAGGTGCAAGTAGTAAGGTAGGCTACTCGGCCGTTTCCGAGAAATTAATTAATTGCAATAAATGCAGTGCGGCGTTTACTGTATGCGCGTTGTACGCTGGCAAGAATCCAAAGAACGCGTGGTGCAGGGGTAAGAGCCCTGCTTCGTAAGCGCGGGATCGCTGGATCGAATCCCACTGGTGAGCCTTTGCTTTGTTTCTTTTTTTGTTGTTGTTAACATTGTCAATTCGTACTACTGTAGGTGTCGTGAATACTGTTTAATTTGCAGTTTATTGTAATAACGTGTTATATGAGAGCCGGAAAAGGGATTCTGAAATCATCATAACCGGATCAATGTTTGTGACATTACATAATGTATAGTATTGACATTGCAAATACATTAGTATTATACACGGTCAGGTGTATTCTAGTATATGTATACATTTATACATTGAAGGCCCAGTCTGATCCGTTCATTGCATGTCTGTCAACAATCTGACCACCCCGTACCCCGCAAGAAGTGACTCCTGCTATGGGTAGTGGTTGTAAATAGCCAATGGCTAAAAAAAAAACACACACACTGCAAAGGCTCACCGGTGGAATTCGACCCAGTGATCCCGCACTTACGAAGCAGAGCTCTTACCGCTGCACCACGCGCTCGTCAGGTTCTTGCTAGCGTACAACGCACATGCACGCCGCACTGTAATTGCAATTAATTAATTTCTCGAAAACGGCTGAGAAGCGCACCTTACTACTTGCACCTGATATACGCCTGGACATGTCCTACACGTGTACTAAAAATGGTTCGAATCGGTGACCCATTCTTCGTATCCTCCCCTTGATAGCATAGCGCATGGCACGTACTCGCACATTGACCTGAGTGTGTGGAGCCGTGCGCTGGTTCCCCTGATTGGTTGGTATGTACACGATGACCTCTGTGACAGTGACCATTTTCCGATAGTTCTTACTCTTCTTAACCAGAAACCCGTTGAGTTCCCCAGTCGCTGGGTCCTAAAACGGGTCAATTGGCCATCGTTTACCGAACGAGCTTAGTTCGTTTATCTTAATTGCCGGAGCGTCGATGACGAGGTTCAGCACATCACCGATGTGCGTCTTGCTGCCGCCGAGGAGTCCATTCCATCATTTTCTGGAACTCCTCGTCGCAAACTCGTCCCCTGGTAGACTGGGGATATTGCGGCGGCAATAAGAGACCGTCGTCGAGCTCATAAGCACTATCGTTGGCGTCCAACCATGGCCAATTTGGTGGCGTTTAAGAAATGTCATGCCAAGGCACGGATTCTTATTCGCCAGAGTATGAAACAATCCTGGGAACGGTATGTGTCGTCTATTACGGCACATACCCCCTCCTCTCAAGTGTGGACTAAACGACGACGCATTTCAGGAATTCAGACATCTTCTATTGTACCGGGAATTTCCATTGATAATGAATAGGCTACAGATCCTTACCGCGTTGCAAACCATCTCGCATCGTATTTTGCGGATATATCCGGTTCTGATAACTATGCTCCAGATTTCGTGGCTCTGAAGCGCGAGGCAGAACGTTCCCAGCTCAGTTTTGCTTCCCGCGCTTCGGAGGAGTACAACGTGCCCTTTACGGATTGGGAACTCCGCGGAGCGCTGGCGCTCTGCAATGACACGTGTCCCGGGCCGGATAATATTCACAACCAGATGCTTAAACACCTTAACGATGAAGGCATTCGTTATTTTCTCAGGGTGTTTAATCGTATCTGGAAGGTGTGTTTCCATTGCAATGGCAGGAAGGTATAACTATACCTTTCCTGAAGCCCGATAAGGTTCCCAATTTTACAGGGAGTTACAGACCTATTTGTCTCACAAACGGTCTGTGCAAGCTCTTTGAAAGGATGGTCAATCGGTGGGTCCTGCAGAAACGAGGACTTCTGTCTGAATACCAGTGTGGTTTTAGGGCGTCTCGGTGTACCAACGACCATCTGGTACGCCTGCAGATCGCCATACATTACGCTTTCCTCCGGAGACAGCACCTAGTCGCTGTCTTCTTTGACCTCGAGAAAGCCTGTGACACCACTTGGCGTTACGGCATTCTCTCTACCCTGCATCAATGGAAATTCCGAGGTAACTTTCCGGTCTTCATTGCGAATTTTCTGTCCCTTCGTCTATTCCATGTCCGAGTAGGGGGACATATTCGCAATATCATGTACAGGAAACTGGAGTCCTACAGGGCTCGGTGCTTAGCGTAACATTTTTTGCGATTGCCATAAACGGTATAGTCGCTGCTGCTGGTCCAGTAGTGGTACCGTCGTTATATGTAGACGACTTCGCTCTACATTATAGTGCGCAAAATATGGCGGTTGCTGAACGACTGCTACATCAAGCTATTCGGGGAGTGGAACGCTGGACACTAGAGCATGGCTTTCGATTCTCAACCGCTAAGACCTCGGTTGTCCATTTCTGCCGAAATCGCACTCACTCTCCATCCTGATCCTGAGCTTTATCTGGGCCATGTAGCTTTGCCTGTTGTTCCTACGTACCGGTTCCTTGGGCTCCTTTTCGATCAGAAATTAACTTGGGGGCCACACGTGCGGTGTTTGAAAACTGCCTGCGCTAAGAAACTCAACATGAGCGGCACATCGTGGGGGCAGACCGCACGGTGCTCCTACGTTTCTATAAGGCACTTATTTTATCTAGATTAGATTATGGCAGTGTAGCATATGGTTCGGCCCGTAAGTCAGTGCTAATGAAATTTGACAGCGTCCACCACGGCGGGGTGGGGCTGGCGACGGGAGCCTTTCGGACGAGCCCAGTCGTCAGCTTGCTCGCCGAGGCTGGCGTACCTCCATTACACCTGAGGCACCAACAAGTACTGCTGACCTATGCTGCAACTATTCGAGAGATGCCACTTCATCAAAGCTATCCATGTTTGTTTACCAATCCGAATCGCCGGCTGTATGATGCGCTCGCTCAAGCCACTCAGCCGGCGGGGATTCGCTTGGATGACTCATAACGGCAGTTCCGATTTCCTTCTGTCCCCTGTATCGTCCGAGTTCCTAGCAAGCCCCCTCCGTGGATGGTCTCTCGACCTGATATCATCCTGGATCTGCACACCGGTCCCAAGTCGGACACGGACTCCTCCGTCCATCGGAGGCTATTCCGGTCCGTGGTGAGCCGGTATCCAGAACCAGGGCTTCTATTCACGGGCGGTTCGAGGGTAAACGAGAAAGTAGGCTGTGCATTTGTGGTTGAGGATCATCGGTTTCTCGTTTCACTTCCCGAGGCCTGTGGCGTGTACACAGCGGAGCTCTGTGCCATCTTGGGGGCTCTGCGGTACACATTATCAGACGATCACCAGCACTTTCTTGTGTGTACTGACTCTCTGAGTGCGCTGCAAGCGATCGATGTGTATTTTCCGAAGCACCCGCTGGTCCAGCGTGTGCACGACCTGCTCGTCAGTGCTTGTAACGCTGGGACCGGGGTGGCCTTTGTGTGGCTTCCTAGCCACATGGGTATTGCGGGAAACGAGCATGCTGATCAGGCGGCGAGAGATGTAGTCGCACTGCCCTCGCTACCGTATAAGGTGCTTGCTAGCGATGTGCGCTCTCAGTTGCGACATTCGATCCTGTCACATTGGGAGGAAGCGTGGCATGCCACGCCTCCACCCAACAAACTGAGAGGCATCAAGGAGACAACGAAGGTGTGGAAATCCTCCTTCCGATCTCTCCGGAAGGAAGCTGTGGTACTCTGTCGACTCCGGATCGGCCATGGGATTGCTACTCACTCGCACTTGGTAAAGAGAGAAGACCCCCCTGTGTGTACCTGCGGCGCCCACCTAACCGTGGCACACATTCTCTTGGAGTGTGTGGATCTGGCCGATCTGCGAAGGACTCTTAAACTGCCTAATACCCTCTCCCTTATTCTCCGTGATGACGGGCCACCAGCAGACCTCGTCATCCGGTTCATGAGGGAGGGTGGTTACTTTTTTAAGTTTTAATGTATGTTAAGACTTTTAATTCAGTTTAAGTCGGTTTTATGTTTTTTATTGCGTTCATCTATTTTATTGTTCACTTTGCCTCATTTGTTTTATTGTTTTTTACCATCCGCCTTTTATTCTTTTTATTCAAATAAGGCATAATTGTTGGGGTTCACTGTCCGTTTTATATAAACCATTTTCGTTTCATCCATGGCAGTGAGCTGTTTTTATCTTCATCCTTTTATTTCATACCATTCCATATCATTAGGGGCCGATAATCTCGATGTTAGGCCCCTTAAAACAACAATTATCATCATCATCAATCTATGTTTGAGCTATACGGGTCTTATAATCGAAATAATGCTAATACACAACAAGAAATATGCACTCGCAAGCGTACGGGGCTGATAACCAAGATGTTTGAACTTTTCAAGTACACTGAGCTGAATACCGCAATATTCCTTTACAAGCTAGAACAAACTAAACTGAACCGTCTCGCAGCCACTTCTGAGGCAGTAGCCAGGTGACAAAATAGCAATGTAAACAGAAATATAATCTGCTTCCGCCAGCCAGCTAACCCAGATTTACCATTACCTTGCGTAGTGACCAGCACTCTTGGCTGTCGGTTTAGAGGCCCGGGTTTGATTCCCGGCTCTAACTAGAAATTTACTTCTGTTCTCAGAACAGGAACGATGTATACTTAGTCTCGTGAGACAGTACTAAGAAGAGATGATTTCGAATCCCATCGTTGGCTGTCCTTGAAATGGTTTTCCAAGGTTTCTATTATCCCTCGGGGCTTGGTGGAGCAGTGGTCAGGTTGCTTACTTCTTAACTTAGCAGAAAGGGTTCAATTGCCCCTCCCCGATTAATGTATGTTTCATTTTGGAATTAAAATTCTACATCCTTTGATTAGGATTCCACGTAAAACTGGAGGTCTCTCAATACCTCTGGGGATTTACATCTAGTGTGGTTGCTGACGACGAAACCCCAGCTTCGTGTGCCATTGCTTTCACTTACGGCTATCTGACTCTTTCCTTTACGCTTTCCTGTCGATCTCTCTTGGTCAATCCTTGCGTTCCTCCGACCCCAACCGTATTAGGGTATTCGAGTTCAAACGTGTCTTTTTAAAAATTGTTATTGCTATTTACGATACCAGCTAATTAGCAATGCGTGCTATATCCTTATTTATTACACAATACTGTTACTATTGACACTACAATAACACAGGTAATTAAAGAAAATGGTAAATAAACCCCACCACCCGGAGTTCTTTAAAATCATGGTATAATTGTGCATGTATAAACCTGTTTCGAGACACAAGGATAACACTATAGGAGGATAGGGAGCAGCTCCAGTGACTCGCTATATGAACAGTTAGCACTGCGATGACATAGCTTTTACATTTCTCGCTTTAAGATTGTTTTAACCACTGCATCATAGATTTATCTCTGCATTTCATACCCTTTACAGTTAAACTCATTAACCTCTTAGGTAATTTCACTTGTAATATTGTTTTATATTTCCCCACCATATGAGTTAGCTCTCACGTACTGCTTTATCTAGTATAGGCATTTACAACTTAGTCTTTCTTTCTTAATTACAGCTAGCCTCATAGCACTGTTCAAACTTATTTGTTTCCAACTTCTCACATAGTATGTGCCCTAACTCTGCATATTAGATATTCTAAATATACACAGGTCTTACTACCATACTGTAAGATTAGCATAAATACCAAGTAATGTGGCGAGTGTCCGTTTTATGTAGAATACTGTAAAACAGGACTCAAATATTTCTATTTTGTTTTTGATTTTTTCAAATTCACAAAAATATTCTATATTTATTGAATGTTTTTTTAGATTGTTCTAAAATATATATGATCCCATAAATTAACCCAATCCAATAAATTTCCTTTCCTGCTGAACGCGCTTGGATAACTCTGGTTCTCTTCCAACCCCTACAGTATTAGTGTATCCGTCTTCTAACGAGACGGAATGGGAAATTTTTCAAAAATAAATCATTTTTATTTTTTATTTATTTATTAATATTTAATATGTCCTCTTTAAAATGCTGTATGAATTAAGATGATATTATAACTACAAGTGTGTTTTTTTATAGTTTAGATCATGATGTACACTTGATTTCTTCTGGAAGTAAACATGACCAGCACTTAAAGTATCTTCTCTGGCTAAATTTTCAAATATACCGCCTTTAGGGAATAAGTTTGTACTTTGGCCACCTCTGTAGTGTGCATCATGTGCATCTTGAGATTCATTTGTTTCTTACTTTGTTTATAGTCTGGATGGTTTCCATGTAAACAGTGCATCTAGCCTTGTATCATTATCAGTGATTAGTCTGAGGTATTGTATTTACGAATCCCTCTAAAATACCTAGGCATACTGGTAAAGTATTCAAGAGACGTACTAATTGGCAAAAGAAACGTACAATTAATTTGAACTTGTTAGAAGATACACTACCTCCATCAACAATACCTCCACATGTTCCTGTAACAAATAACCTCGACATAGGCCTACAATCAACACCTGTACAAAATGTTATTTGCTAGCCTGAAAGTGCCTCACAGAAGAAACTCAGTGGTGAGGAGGAAAAATATGAAGACCTATCAAAAGGGAATGAGAGTTGTGAAATTGTAGATATGAGTATATTATCAGAAGTGATTCAAAATGATACAATTTGTAAAAAGTGTACTAAAGGGGGCGTGTCTCTGAGGGTGAATACACATGTTGGTCTTGCAGCAGAGTTTGAATTAGTTTGTAAATATTGTGCACACAGTGTGAAGTTCTTCAATTCTTCATCAGTACCAATGCAAAAGACTCTGCATTGTATAGTGTATCTATTAGGTTAGTGTATGGCCTCCGTACAGTTGGGTGTCGAACAGCTGATGCTATGTTGCGTATTGACTTACAAAGACTAAGAGCTGATGAAAATGCTATTAAAATACTAGCTCAGAAGGCCAGAAAGGAACAGAGAGGTGCCGAGAAGAGATTACAAGAGAAGTTTGAAGAAGATCCAGAGAGTCCAAGATACGGGCCTGGCATGCATTAGGGTTAAAACTTTGAAGCCTGTTTCCCGTAAATCTATTTTATTTCTTACTTAAGGAACATTTTTCCAGCCAATTTTGAATGTAGAAACTTCAAATTTGCATCACTTCTTTATGCATACCTATTACAACTACTGAAACAACAGTTTTTAATTTGCATGTTTTTTGGTATTTTTTGGGGGACAAAATATTTCTTAAAAATACCATAAAAATATTCCATAAAAAATTGTTTTCTCCTTAAGTATGTACTCATAAAATTTTGCTTGTTTCAGTAGAAATCAAACACACCCAGCCTTAACCTGTAAAAATTTCAAGTGTCTAAGTTCAGTGGTATCAGAGAAAATGTTCCTTATATACAGCACATTTTATTATTGTAAGCATAGGGCATTCCGTATCTCCTTATTTGGTAATGCTACTTACAACACTGGATAATTACCAATGCTTGCTATTGCCTTAATTATTAAATTGAACCGTTACTATGGACACAATAAAATACAGGTTATAACAAATCTATGCTAATATAATAAAGCTGAAGAGTTTGTGTGTTTGTTTGTGTGTTTTTGTGTTTCAACGCGCTAATCTCTGGAACTACCAGCCGGATTCGAAAAATTCTTTTTTATATGATAGCCAGATTCAAGAGGAATAGTTTAGGCTATGTTAAATTTCGGACAGACCACTCAATTCCCTGCGTTTAGGCCCTTTGGCACATATCTACACCGATTCTCCGATCTGAACCAAAATGTGTATACTTACACTTTGGAACCCTGCGAGTAACACTGTCTGCATGCAATTTCTGACAGACCAGTCCATTCCCTGCATTTTGGCCCTTTGACACAGATCTACACCTTTTCACCGATCTGAACCAAAATGTGTATACTTAGACTTTGGAACCCTGCGTGTAACACTGTTTACATAAAATTTCGGACAGACCACTCCATTCCCTGCATTATGCCCTTTGGCACAAATCTTCACCGTTTCACCGATCTGAACCAAAATTTGTATACTTACCCTTTGGAACACTGCGAGTAACACAGTCTGCATGGAATTTCGGACAGACCACTCCATTCCCTGCATGTAGGCTCGTTGGCACAAATCTAAACCGTTTCACCGATCTGAACCAAAATTTGTAAACACACCTTTTGGAACACTGCGGGGAACACTGTCCACTCTAAATTTCCAACACACCACTCCATTCCCTGCATTTAGGCCTTTTGACACAAATCCACACCGTTTCACTGATCTGAACCAAAATATGTATACTTACCCTCTGGAACAATGCGAGTAACACTGTTTACATGAAATTTCGGACAGACCACACCTTTTCCTGCATTTATGCCCTTTGGCACAAATCTACACCGTTTCACCGATCTGAACGGCAATTTGTTTACTTACTCTTTGGAACCCTACGAGGAACACAGTCTGCATGAAATTTCGGACAGACCACTCCATTCCCTGCATTTAGGCCCTTTGGCACAAATCTACACCATTTCACCGATCTGAACCTCATTTTGTACACTTAACCTTTGGAACCCTGAGGGTGACACTGTCCACTTTAAATTCCAGACTGACCACTCCATTCCCTGCATTTAGGCCCTTTATGACAAATCCACACCGTTCCTCCAAATTGCACCAAATTATACATACACTTTCAAACCCTGCTGGTAACACTGTCCACTTGATATTTTGGACAACGCACTCTATTCCCTACATTTAGAATAGCAAACAAACTGAACTTGAAAACCCTGTATTAAGGCCCTAGAATCATTCATGTCCGTAGTAGTGTAACTGTAAGAGTATTTTAATAAGTCCATTGTTGACTGGTAATTCGGGCTGCTTCACGTCGCCCATACCAGTGTTCTGGTACAGAATTGCGAAAATAGTTAAATCTTGCGCTGCATATAAATTGCAGTCACGGGTAGTAATTAGTGCAAAAAGATTTATTTTGCCTCTTTAAACAGTTATCATCATGATCATATTATGCATCTGTATAAGTGCAATGGTGTTGGTGCAATACATTGAGGTTATCAGTTGCAATAAGTGTTGGTGCTTTCAAATTTACCTTAATTTATTCCGAAACTTATCGATGAGCGCTATGTGGCCATAAATGATACTATTGCTACCTCAGGAGCTCAGGACAGCCGACGTTTTCCAAAGTGTTCTGATTATTTTCCAACGGCGCTATGCGACAAAAGACGACACTATTGGTCTCTACATTTCTAACAGACAATGAGATACAGGCCCTAGGCAGTGTCTTTTATTTTACTTACTCCTCTTTCTAATCATTTTAAGAAATTTGTTTGTAATTTACATGTGTCAATGCTGTAGTTAGTAAATAGCCGTTTCCCTATCCATTACTATCATTATTATCATTAGGGGAAAATGACCTAAATGTTACGTCCATTATACTGTACTGCTTATCATCCTCACTACAACAACCACCACCACCACATTTTTTTTCTGGTAGTTTTAGTATCATGTGCCAGTTCTGTAGTAGTATTCATTATCATCCATAATACAAATAAAGCCACCGGGCGAAGCAGGGCACTATTGCTAGTATTTTATAAAATGAACTAAATGTACACATATCCCATAAGTCAGGATCCAGTTTGCTCTATATATTCTTGTTTGCGAACAAGTCACCCCTGTGATCCCCAATCAGCAGTTAGCATTGAGACCTCTTTTGCTTTTTTTTTACCCTTAACTTTAAAATTGTCAAACATTGAATCTAACCATGCCTGTTTCTGACTTGATTTTAAACCTGGAGAGATAAAAAATTATAACCATATATTTTAGCCCTACCTATGCCTTGCTTACCCTTTATAGCTAAACTTACTAATATCCTCGGTAATGCCCACTCTCACAGTTTCACCACGTTTTCCCCCACTATATGAGTTAACTCATACGAATAGCTTAATAGTCCATATCATTGATTGTGGGGTTGACCAAGTGGTCTAATGAGTTTGGCTTATATTTGAATTTTATGCATAGAACATAAGGGTTAGGAGCTCTCTTACTTGACACAACCATTTCCTTAACATGGGCCACTAGCACTGTATTATTATTGGTACTCAGTACACAAAACCGCATGTAGACTCTATAATTATAGTAAGTTGGTAAGCAAAGGACCCCACATAATTAAGTTTAGAATGAGCAGTAAACAATCTTTCCAAAAGGCTATGACTCAACCCAGGATAATAGACATTCTTATTTTCTACTACAAACCCTATAACCCAACCAGGATTATGAATATAATTAACAGATAACCCCATTAATTATATATACTGAACCCGCTGAGCTATGGTTCATGTGATATTTTTTATGACAGAACATTTATGATGGGATGTTGTACCTTTGAGCACACCCAGGAAGCCACGTGGAGCTGAGAGCTCACGCGATACTCTTTGAAGTAGCGTTGGATCGCACTTTTGACTTTGGTGAAAACTGCTAATTATTTATCTGAGATCTTATTAATTAATTTTATTCCTTCGCAAGACTCAGAATATTCCATTTCGTCATGCTGCATCATTAAAACATTTTTGAGAATGTTATTTTAGCTTAAGGTAAGGTAATACCATTGCAGATACGCAAATAGGAACGTAAGTAGTCGCTCAACGACTTCGGTTTGACGACCTACTTCCTTGAGACACCCAGTGACTTGCACTACGTCTGGAGAATTCGCCCAGTACAGGCGTGTAATTGCATTTGTCCTACAAGACAAAGAAGAATATCCGCTTGTTGGCGTTGAATGGGTTATCAGGTGCCATCGTGCACTGGCATATTGTAAAATACTGGTATTTATGCACAGTGAGCCACAGAAACATATTGAAGACAATTATTGGCAAGTATTAGTGAATCATATAATTTTACCGGAACACCACATCTTAGTACCCACGTGTTTGTGGAGGGCCAAATGCCTTGAGGAAAATATACAGGTAAATGTGTTGCAATTACTTCAAATAAGTGTGATTACGATAGTGTAACAAATTTGGATTGCCAGAGTGAAGTTTTTATTTCCAAAACGACGTACACTTTACCGATGCTGTATGATAGAAAAGTAGCGTCATTTAGCACGTGCAGAATCATAGAGCAGTGCTAGCTCACGTATCTATTCACATCCACGAAATTAAAGCTGTGTTGTCAATTACTATCATACTTACGACGAACATTATATTTTTGGAAAGTGAAAGAATGAATTTCATAATTTATTTCACCGTCAACGTGACCAGACTATTCCACACCTTGCTTGAATCAGTCATCATGGGCTAATACCATCCTGGTATGAGGGTGATGTTTCTACGAGAACTAGCATGATGATGAAGCTTGCAGAACCGAGGACGAGAAGGAAGGAATCCAAGATGCCATTTCCAGGCATATCCAGCATATTCACGGAGTTGTCGACAGGGACGAATCGAACCCTGGTCTTCGGAGGAGTCCAGATGGGAATCCTGATGAGGATAATACCGTTCCAGAGATCCAGAGAGGAATTTGTACAACCCTGGTTATTGAATAGAGTGCTGAGTGATAGCTTCTCCATGTCGTGAGTTTTTGAACATCCCTTCTCGTGTTCTAGTTCTGGTGGTATATTAGATTTAATGTAGTTTGTGAATCAACCACACTCTGTGTCAGCCATTTTTTTAGGTAGGGATTGTATCTAGTTTAATTTAATGTCATTTATTTCAGTATAGTGAAACACCCTTGGGTCTAACATTTTGGTTAACCCTGGTGCAGCTTGATGAACGTCGTAGAACGTCAAAGCCTATCTTTTACTAGATGTGACCGTAGTCATTCGAGGCTATTTTGTACAACCCTGTTTGGGGTGATTTTTCAAGTCTTTGCTGACTTAAGTTATGACAATCAGATGTCATGGTTATTTCTTTAACTGCATTCTTTGCAGCCAGTTTTGATACACCCCTGACTTTCGTTAGAACAGTCGTATCAGTTAGGCAATCGACTGTAATTGCCAGTTTTGTAAATGCATTATATTTTCATTTTGAATAAGCTCAGAAGCTATTCTTGGTCAAGTTTGAACCTAACAACTAGAAGGAATGTTTCGTTGCCTAGCATCGAACTCAGTTCCCAACGTATCATTAAGCAGATCCTTGTATGGAATCTGCGCCACAATTATCATTTTTGCTTGTGTCATGTAAGACACGTTTTTATTTGATGTTGTACTAGCAACTACTGAATTGTATTTTGAGAGCAAAGAGCTCCAGTAATTGTAAGATTACTATCATTTAGACGTCTTTGGTAGAAAGACGGAATTATATTATTCTATTCAGATTTATTGCGTGTTTTTATACACGGTAGAGGTTCATAACCTATGGTAAAGTTTTTTATGAACAGGCCAGATGTATACTTTTATTTTGATTAAATCGCCGGCCTTGAATAATGTGTGTTTTGTGTCGACCGAACGAAGGAATGTAGTAGCCTGCTGGTGACATAAAGTGGTATTGTAATCCAGTGCCCTTGAGAGCACGCTTCATTTGTTTGTGAGACAGAGGACTTTGACAAGAGACAGAATGCAATTGTATTCGCTCTTTCTTTCATTGCAACTTAGCTTATGTAACCCAGTTTTCAACCCTGTCTCAGATCACATGTTTTATAGATTGCTTTTTGTTAGTTGAGCGCACTTCCTGCGTGTACCGTTTTGACGTGTACAATTAGGTCAGGTTTTCTATAGTGAGTTGCAGGCGATCCTGTTGAATGCAGGAATGTATTGTATGAAGGTACTTGTGATTACCTTGTCCGGGAGGGTTCCCGTTGACTAGATGTTATTGGAAGGTAACTGTTGTGGACAGGCCTATCCCAGAGTTATTGAATGCGAGCTTTGCGCCACTGGTAACCCGTGTTATTGTGTGTCCGAATTGTTATTGCTCGTTGATCTTATTCCGACTGTTGAGTCGAGGCTTTTTGGTGGAGAATGATCTCAGTGTAGACACACCGTGCCCGAGCTATTGCCAGTATTATTCGCCATAAACCAACGCTAAACCTAAACCGACATCTTAATAATAAAAACGCATAACTTTGGTAAAACAAAAGCTAACTAATGAATTCTTTCTATCTAACTTTGTTCTGTTGCATTTTGGAACTGTTGACATAGCCGTGCAGTTGAAGGTAATTTCCTTGTGTGGAAATGACTAGGACAGTTGGCACTTTTGTAGCGACCTGAAGCATGCGCGAACCTAGAGTTCATAGCTTGTGGAGCTCAGGCCATGCGATGTCAGACGTGGTCTCAACTACGCATTCGTCACCGTAATTACACACATTAGATGACTATGGCTTACAAAGAGTAAACCAAGGTGTAGGCAGGAATGTAATAAATATTTGTGTCTATTTCATTACTTATTTATGATGTATAAGTGTGTAAATCCTACATGTTACCTTATTGTGTGCTGATAGCACGTAGTTATTAAGAATAATTAAATGTTTTTCATGGCTGTACACTTAGATTTGTTGTAATTGTTTTCTGTTACGGACGTCATCGCCGTAAATTTTGTTATTAACTGTTAGGACTTAGCTAGATGATTACCGTTAAATGTAAATGTGGAAATGGTATCATCCTAACTTAGATTTGATTTGCTACCCTGTTAAATGTAAATTCTGATATTAGCTTAATCTTGTAACTTGAACTAGGGACTTGCGTCGTACCATTTTCCTAGTGTTGCTGTTGTTGCTTTATTATTGTGAGACAGATCTTTCGCGAGGGTTTTTCTCAGTAACTTCTCAGGTAGGGACCTGCTATTTATTTTCTTTTGTTTATTAGTTTGCGGACTAGCCGATTATAACCCTCCGAACTAGGCTAGGGGCTTGTGAATTTTAATAAATTTTCACGGTGTTTTACTTAAGTCTGGATGTTTAATTTCTCAGTCTAGTTTTGAGGTGAACCTTTCCTTAGGCAGTCTATGACCATCGTCACCATGTACCACGATCCCCGTGGACTACAGTGTCTCATGCCGCTTAGCCTATTAGGAAGTTCACCTGATCCTCACGGTAATTTTATTCGACTTATGGGATGTTAGAAAAGTCATCGTGGTTGTTGACTCGACTAACGGTCTCATAAAATGGCGCACAACGTTGTGGGCGGACTTGGTCGCATAAAATGGCCCCCAACTCATGTGCCGACGTTAACGTCGTGACCGTCAGTACCATGTTACTTTGGAGGATCTTAATGTTGATTAATGGTAAATTGACAGGCTGAGACGAACTTAGAAAGTCGTACTGCAGATCAATTGACCGCATGGCATTCATGTTTGATAGAAGTCCATGGGGTGAGGCTATAGTGTAGGATAAATGATGGACAGGGTTTTCTTTGATGATGCCTCATCCTGAGTAAATGTAATACTTTGCTTTGCTCGCCGTTGTCTTTGTAAATGTAGAAGCACTTAGTTTGCATACTCCAGCTGTACTCGTGATATTTATATAAATGAAACAAGCTTTATACCACCAAGTAACTAATCATAGCTGTAAGTTCTAGTAGAAATTGATCCCTCACTTTCTCATATATATTTCTTATCAAATGGATGAGGAAACGATTCGTCGCGTGTTTGGAGAGATGATGGCAGGTGTGAATGCTAATCTCCAACAGATTACTTCTGACTTAGGTCAGAACACTCTTTCTATAAACACTGTTAGTGGTCATATAGACCAAGTACGACAGGAAGTTCACAATGTTAGTGCTCATGTAGACCAAGTAAGACTAGAATTAGAGGTATACACCCAATCTATAAACAATGTTAGATTAGATTTAGAGGTAAATACTCAATCTGTTAATAATGTCAGGACTGATTTAACCCAAGTCAGGGCTGATATGGACGCATTTAGGGTCGAAGCCAGAAATGATCTCGCGGCAGGTTTAGCGGCAGTTAGGGTTGATGTCATACGACACCATCAAGAGGCTAACCAGCGTGTAGATTGCCTAACAGACCAAATTAATAGAGCTGGGGAGGATGTGCAAAACCGACTGGAGGAGCACACGGCTCAAATTCAAACCACCATAAATAGAGTCCAGATAGACATGAAAGCTGACCTGGAACACACTCGGGAAGAATTCAGGACTCGATTGACGCACGTCGAGGGATTCATGGACACTGTAAAAAAGGACATGACGACCATGAATATCGGATTAGTTCTCATGAGAGGAGCTGCAAATGCTGTGAACAACAATGTTAGGACGATCGTTGACGGCATGTTAGAGGTCAGAGACGAACTGAACGTTAACAGGAGGAACATTTCTGAACTAACGGAAACCGTAGCAAGCCTACGCAAAACAGTGAATGTTCATCATGAGGAACATAACATTGACCTCATGTTATTAAGAGGGGACCTCAACGAACATAAGACCATAGTAGAGGCCAAGGTAGCCGAGGTCAAAGCCAACATGTCAAGAGTCGAGGGAGAGATCGATTCTTTACAAAAGCGATTTGAGGATGTCACAGTAAATGAAAGGTTAGACCTTAGCCATAACCTCAGAACGGCCATACGCGAGGTAGACGCGAACCTCAAGGGAAAGGTTGATAGAATCGAATTACAATTGAATGACTTAGGCAACAAAGTCGCGGCCAGAACTATTCAAGGACTTGAAGGCATAGAAAGACGTCTTGACAGACTCGAAACGACTCCTAGGGAGAGACACTTACACTCACAAGTGGGAGAATCTGAGGAAACACCCGTTTCTCAATCTGAAGGAATGATGCCAACTCATTTTCAGCCCAGCGCACCTACAGAACCACAACCTTTACAATTCACTGGTTCAGCGCCGAGCCAGGTTTTGAACTTTAACGCCCATCCCTTTCGACCAGCACCAAGTCAACCTAATAATGACATAAATACACCTACGCATGACTATATGCAGAACACATTTAGACCCGCGCATACGCAGGGAAATGTGACGATAATACGTTCGAGAGAGGAGCAACCAGCTCGCTTCTCCGGAACTGGAAGCGGTGTTACTCCAGTGGAATTTCTAGCCAATGTCGAAAGCTATCTGAGAGATACGATGGTAACTCCAGAGAGGGAACTCAGAGTCATAGAACGTTTGCTTGAGGGGCAAGCCAGTACCTGGTTTAGAGCATTTAGATACTCGTTTACAGGCTACCAGGACTTTAAGGAAGCATTACTAAGTACGTATTGGTCGAGTGACATTCAGCAGAGCATCCGAGCTGAAATGTATACTCGTAGATACAGCTCGAATACGCCTACTCGTTATGCGAACTACTTCGCTATACAGCTTGCGAAGCTTCGTTGTTTTCAGCCTCCGTTGTCTGAACAAGATTTAGTTAACACCATTGTTTGGCAGTACCCTGCGGATGTACAACGTGTGTTGATCGCTGCAGGGGCATCCACGTTTCAACAATGTGACCAGATTCTGCGACGCTTGGATGCGAACACGGAACAGTTCCCGACACACCGTCAGCAGAAGGCTGACAGGCGCGAGGAAAGACACATAAACTTGACCACTGACGATAAAGTAAGCCAGACTCCGCAACAAACGCAAACACAAGAGAGTTCTGGGCATCGTGATGATAACTACAACTATCGTAGGAGGGAATGGAACAACGCTCCATATGCTCGAGATCGACAAGATGACCGTCGTAGTCATTGGAATCGGAGATTCGACCGAGGGACGAATGATAACCAACGTCACGAAAATTACCACCGCGGGAATAACGGAAGATACCAACAGCACGGAAGTATCCGAAGGGACTATCGATACGCTAGAGGATGTAACCGAGATCGACACCCTAGATACCAGCCAGACAGAGATTGGAAAGGAAGAGCACGGGAGAGCCGTGAATACCTCCAACAATTAAGAGAGCTGCAAATCCAAGAAGAGGGAGAACGGAGCCCAACTTCGAGGGAAAATAGAAATTCGGCACAGGAGACGGAGCATAACCAGCGCAGTACTTCTCGCTAGGATAATAAAAAAACGCCGAAAAATTAACAGATTCTTGTCAGGTTGAGCACCGAGTAACTGCTACCATATTACTCTGGGAGCCAATCCAAGAAGACTTGTTGGACGAACGACGAACCACAATTATGAGTTGACCCGTCTGCCCAACATAGTAGCCACTTTGAACGAAGTCAACGTAGTCATTCTCATTGATACTGGGGCAATGATTAGTGTTATTTCCGCCGACTGCCATGCCAGATTAAAGGCCAACTCTGAGGTGACAGAGCTGCCTATTTCAGGTGTAAGAGTCAGAGGTGTCATACCTGACCGGGTTGTGACGTGCAAAATCCAGATTCTTTGTACTCTGAAGATTTCAAATTATGTGTATTTGCACGAGTTTCTTGTAATGAAGGGCTTGCATCATGACGCCATACTAGGCGCAGACTTCATTAGAAAATATGATGGTATCATTGACATGGGCCGTAACACGGTAGAGTTGAAGCCGAACGAACCCATTCAGATGAACCTAGTTGAAGAAGAACCGGAATTCCTATCCGAAGTCGACGTAGTCGAAAACTTGAATGGCAAGGAAATTGACGAGACACTCGATGCCGACGAAGAGGCAGAATCATTATCAGCACCCACACGAGAGAATCTTGATATAATATTGAACGAATACAGGGACATATTCGACACCACACCTGGTGAGATATTAGACTACGAATACGACCTTGTGCTACTGGATGATTCCCCATTCCAGAAGAAAATTTACCCGATTGCTGAGAAACATCGTAAAGAAGCTGCTAAGAAGATCCATGAGATGGAAGCAGCAGGCACAATCAAGAAATCACCGACTCCTTTCTTGAATCCCATAACGCCTGTGGTTAAGGTAGATGGAAGCTTGAGACTTTGTCTCGATGCCAGAGCCTTGAATGAACGCCTAGCTACTGAGCACGACAGACCGCCCAGGATTAGGGACATTCTCAGGAAGTTCAAAGGAAAAAGGATATTTTCATCATTGGACTTGGTTCAGTCTTATTACCATATGAGATTATCTGAGCATACTCAGAAATATACTGGATTCCTGTTTGATCAGACTACTTATGTCTTTCGAAAACTACCATTTGGATTGAAAAATGCCGGAGCCGCATTTATCAGAGCACTTGATGCCAAGCTGACTCCTGAAGTGAAGCAGAGAGTAATATGTTATGTGGATGACATAATCATAGCTTCAGATACAGAAGAACAGCATTTAAAGACATTGCGCCTTGTTTTTGAGAATCTTCGACAGGCGAATTTTAAGGCCAAATTTGACAAATGTCGATTCTTTCAAAAAGAAGTGAAATTCGTAGGACACATAATCAATGGAGAAGGATACAGACCAAATCCGGCAAAGATTAGAACTGTTGCTGCATTTCCAACGCCAACCCGTGTGAAACACGTGAGACAATTCTTAGAAATTCTCCAATTCTTTGCTGCTCATTGTGAAAAGTATTCCGAGACTGTCGCACCTCTGCAAGGATTACTAAAAAAGAACTGCAGGTGAAACTGGAATGATGAATGCGAGATAGCTTTCAGGAGAGCTAAACAGATGCTAGTGGACTCAATTCAGTTAGAATATCCAGATTATTCCCGGAACTTTATTCTAGAAACTGATGCATCTGCCATTGGTATAGGAGCCATTTTACTGCAGAAGGATGATGAGAAGAAACGTCATTACATCGCTTTCTTAAGCCGACGTTTAAGAGCACATGAATCTCACTACTTCACGACCGAGATAGAAGCACTTGCAATAGTTTACGCACTTCAATACTGGGAGAAACTTCTGTTAGGCCAGAGGATTATTGTGAGGACCGATCACCATGCACTGACCTTCATCATAAGAACAAGACTGTCAAGCGACAGGATCACACGTTGGACGCTGTTTCTCCAACAGTTCGATTTGGAAATAGTTTATCCACCAGGCAGAGAGAATGTGTTGGCCGACATCCTCAGCCGGAATCCTGAAGCTACTGTTAATGCCATAGACATCGAGGGAGAATGCGAGGAACACCTTCGCCGACTTCGTCATCTACCTGAAGGACAGCGACGTGAGGAGGAACTCAGGCACATTATCCGTTTCCTGGAACGAAGAATGGATCCACAGGATGCTCATTATGCGAGAATTGCTGCTGTTGCAGATAATTACTTGATTTATCATCGTGTATTATACAAGTTTGTGGACGAGGACCACACTCAACTGCGTGCAGTTATTCCTAGGAGATACCAAGAATCTGTTATTCTTATGGTTCATCTATCCATTGGTCATGGTGGAACAGACAAAACCATTGCAACCATCAAGGAATCTTTTACATGTAAAGGGTTAGGAGCCACCGTTAGACAGTGTTTACGTGCTTGCGACGCATGCCAGCGGAACAAGTACACGTCACACTTGTTGAAGGAACAACCTAGAACAATACTCCCAACTCAACCTAGAGAGTTATACGCACAGGACCTGTATGGCCCAATACCTAAAGCTCGTCGTGGGAATCGATACATCGTTGTAACTATTGATGTGTTCACGAAATATACGATGCTTCATCCGATTCAAAAAGCCACTGCACATCAGATTATTCAGAGGATTAGACGTCAAGTGATACCGGAGGCAGGAAAGCCACAATTCTTGTTGACTGATCACGGATCACAGTACACCTCAGCAGAATTTGCCAATGCTATGAATGAGCTTGAAGTAGGTCATGTTTTATTATCTATTCGTCATCCAGAGAGCAACCCAGCAGAATGCGTGATGTCTATTATCGCAAAATTCTGTCGATTATATTGTCAAGAAGAACACTGGCGATGGACTGAAGTCCTAGTCACTACGGCAAAGTGTATTAATTCAACAGTCCATGAGAGCACTGGTCAAATACCTATGGTCTTGCATTTGAACCAGATGCCGCTGAGAATATGGGATCGTGTGATTGTGAATCCACCTTGTTTACAACCATCACATGCCAGCAGACTTTTAGCTGCAAGGGAAAATATGGTCAGACAAGCTGCCAAGCGCTTGAGAAGAACTAGACTCCAGAGATTTAGAGAACCACTAGTTGAGGGAGACCTTATCCTCATAAGGAGACCCGGAATTTCAAGTCCTATAGACCGCATATATGGGAAATTTCTATCCTTATATTATGGCCCTAGTCGTATCCGACAGCCTTTGAACAATGGAAGTTATGTAGTAGAAGACATCAGGACAGGAGAGCGTATTGGAACCTTTAATGCAGCCAATCTGAAAAAATATCACTCTTGAATGAATTTCAAGTCAAATAAATATGTCGTCCCAACATTTTATTTGAAACGACGGAGAGGCAGATGAACCCGCTGAGCTATGGTTCATGTGATATTTTTTATGACAGAACATTTATGATGGGATGTTGTACCTTTGAACACACCCAGGAAGCCACGTGGAGCTGAGAGCTCACGCGATACTCTTTGAAGTAGCGTTGGATCGCACTTTTGACTTTGGTGAAAACTGCTAATTATTTATCTGAGATCTTATTAATTAATTTTATTCCTTCGCAAGACTCAGAATATTCCATTTCGTCATGCTGCATCTTTAAAACATTTTTGAGAATGTTATTTTAGCTTAAGGTAAGGTAATACCATTGCAGATACGCAAATAGGAACGTAAGTAGTCGCTCAACGACTTCGGTTTGACGACCTACTTCCTTGAGACACCCAGTGACTTGCACTACGTCTGGAGAATTCGCCCAGTACAGGCGCGTAATTGCATTTGTCCTACAAGACATAGAAGAATATCCGCTTGTTAGCGTTGAATAGGTTATCAGGTGCCATCGTGCACTGGCATATTGTAAAATACTGGTATTTATGCACAGTGAGCCACAGAAACATATTGAACACAATTATTGGCAAGTATTAGTGAATCATATAATTTTACCGGAACACCACATCTTAGTACCCACGTGTTTGTGGAGGGCCAAATGCCTTGAGGAAAATATACAGGTAAATGTGTTGCAATTACTTCAAATAATTGTGATTACGATAGTGAAATATATTTGGATTGCCAGAGTGAAGTTTTTATTTCCAAAACGACGTACATTTTACCGATGCTGTATGATAGAAAAGTAGCGTCATTTAGCACGTGCAGAATCATAGAGCAGTGCTAGCTCACGTATCTATTCACATCCACGAAATTAAAGCTGTGTTGTCAATTACTATCATACTTACGACGAACATTATATTTTTGGAAAGTGAAAGAATGAATTTCATAATTTATTTCACTGTCAACGTGACCAGACTATTCCACACCATGCTTTAATCAGTCATCATGGGCTAATACCATCCTGGTATGAGGGTGATGTTTCTACGAGAACTAGCATGATGATGAAGCTTGCAGAACCGAGGACGAGAAGGAAGGAATCCAAGATGCCATTTCCAGGCATATCCAGCATATTCACGGAGTTGTCGACAGGGACGAATCGAACCCTGGTCTTTGGAGGAGTCCAGATGGGAATCCTGATGAGGATAATACCGTTCCAGAGATCCAGAGAGGAATTTGTACAACCCTGGTTATTGAATAGAGGGCTGAGTGATAGCTTCTCCATGTCGTGAGTTTTTGAACATCCCTTCTCGTGTTCTAGTTCTGGTGGTATATTAGATTTAATGTAGTTTGTGAATCAACCACACTCTGTGTCAGCCATTTTTTTAGGCAGGGATTGTATCTAGTTTAATTTAATGTCATTTATTTCAGTATAGTGAAACACCCTTGGGTCTAACATTTTGGTTAACCCTGGTGCAGCTTGATGAACGTCGTAGAACGTCAAAGCCTATCTTTTGCTAGATGTGACCGTAGTCTTTCGAGGCTATTTTGTACAACCCTGTTTCGGGTGATTTTTCAAGTCTTTGCTGACTTTAGTTATGACAATCAGATGCCATGGTTATTTCTTTAACTGCATTCTTTGCAGCCAGTTTTGATACACCCCTGACTTTCGTTAGAACAGTCGTATCAGTTAGGCAATCGACTGTAATTGCCAGTTTTGTAAATGCATTATATTTTCATTTTGAATAAGCTCAGAAGCTATTCTTGGTCAAGTTTGAACCTAACAACTAGAAGGAATGTTTCGTTGCCTAGCATCGAAATCAGTTCCCAACGTATCATTAAGCAGATCCTTGTATGGAATCTGCGCCACAATTATCATTTTGCTTGTGTCATGTAAGACACGTTTTTATTTGATGTTGTACTAGCAACTACTGAATTGTATTTTGAGAGCAAAGAGCTCCAGTAATTGTAAGATTACTATCATTTAGACGTCTTTGGTAGAAAGACGGAATTATATTATTCTATTCAGATTTATTGCGTGTTTTATACACGGTAGAGGTTCATAACCTATGGTAAAGTTTTTTATGAACAGGCCAGATGTATACTTTTATTTTGATTAAATCGCCGGCCTTGAATAATGTGTGTTTTGTGTCGACCGAACGCAGGAATGTAGTAGCCTGCTGGTGACATAAACTGGTTTTGTAATCCAGTGCCCTTGAGAGCACGCTTCATTTGTTTGTGAGACAGAGGACTTTGACAAGAGACAGAATGCAATTGTATTCGCTCTTTCTTTCATTGCAACTTAGCTTATGTAACCCAGTTTTCAACCCTGTCTCAGATCACATGTTTTATAGATTGCTTTTTGTTAGTTGAGCGCACTTCTTGCGTGTACCGTTTTGACGTGTACAATTACGTCAGGTTGTCTATAGTGAGTTGCAGGCGACCCTGTTGAATGCAGGAATTTATTGTATGAAGGTACTTGTGATTACCTTGTCCGGGAGGGTTCCCGTTGACTAGATGTTATTGGAAGGTAACTGTTGTGGACAGGCCTATCCCAGAGTTATTGAATGCGAACTTTGCGCCGCTGGTAACCCGTGTTATTGTGTGTCCGAGTTGTTATTGCTCGTTGATCTTATTCCGACTGTTGAGTCGAAGCTGTTTGGTGGAGAATGATTTCAATGTAGACACTCCGTGCCCGAGCTCTTGCCAGTATTATTCGCCATAAACCAACGCTAAACCTAAACCGACATCTTTATAATAAAACGCATAACTTTGGTAAAACAAAAGCTAACTAATGAATTCTTTCTATCTAACTTTGTTCTGTTGCATTTTGGAACTGTTGACATAGCCGTGCAGTTGAAGGTAATTTCCTTGTGTGGAAATGACTAGGACAGTTGACACTTTTGTAGCGACCTGAAGCATGCGCGAACCTAGAGTTCGTAGCTTGTGGAGCTCAGGCCATGCGATGTCAGACGTGGTCTCAACTACGCATTCGTCACCGTAATTACACACATTAGATGACTATGGCTTACAAAGAGTAAACCAAGGTGTAGGCAGGAATGTAATAAAGATTTGTGTCTATTTCATTACTTATTTATGATGTATAAGTGTGTAAATCCTACATGTTACCTTATTGTGTTCTGATAGCACGTAGTTATTAAGAATAATTAAATGTTTTTCATGGCTGTACACTTAGATTTGTTGTAATTGTTTTCTGTTACGGACGTCATCGCCGTAAATTTTGTTATTAACTGTTAGGACTTAGCTAGATGATTACCGTTAAATGTAAAAGTGGAAATGGTATCATCCTAACTTAGATTTGTTTTGCTACCCTGTTAAATGTAAATTCTGATATTAGCTTAATCTTGCAACTTGAACTAGGGACTTGCGTCGTACTATTTTCCTAGTGTTGCTGTTGTTGCTTTATTATTGTGAGATAGATCTTTCGCGAGGGTTTTTCTCAGTAACTTCTCAGGTAGGGACCTGCTATTTATTTTCTTTTGTTTATTAGTTTGCGGACTAGCCGATTATAACCCTCCGAACTAGGCTAGGGGCTTGTGAATTTTAATAAATTTTTACGGTGTTTTACTTAAGTCTGGATGTTTAATTTCTCAGTCTAGTTTTGAGGTGAACCTTTCCTTAGGCAGTCTATGACCATCGTCACCATGTACCACGATCCCCGTGGACTACAGTGTCTCGTGTCGCTTAGCCTATTAGGATGTTCACCTGATCCTCACGGTAACCTTATTCGACTTATGGGATGTTAGAAAAGTCATCGTGGTTGTTGAGTCGACTAACGGTCTCAATACACATTTTTTCAGAAGTGGTTGGAACACCACATTTTTTATCCAAGTCCTGTAAAGTTAATACATACAGTATCTGCTTTAGCCCATTTTCATAGTGACTAAGGTTGGAACACTCTAGAACCTCGTTTGGGTTTATGAGTTGCCGAAATGGTTTAGTGGTCCCTTAACTACACTTAACACTATAGTTCTTAAAAACCCCTATTGAATATTAGTTTGATTGCTTATTTGTTTCCCCAACGAGTCTCTGATTTGTCAAGTAGGTATGTATCTATCACTTGCATAGGTATACGTACGTTATTTTTAACATGATTAAGAGACGCAAGTCAAGTAGCTTGCTAGCTCATACATACAAGAATTCCAGAGAGTAGCATTTTTTTTAAACAACTCGTTGACTTCTTTCCGTTCGACTACAGGGATGTTCATTACTAAGCATATAACCATCATTATTATTATCATCATTGTCATTATCATCATTATAATCATAACTATTACCATTATTTTCACAATCACTATTACTATCTAGTTCTATTTTGTCCGCTTGCAAAGCCACCTCATGCATAGTCTGTGATCCCTTTGATAGTGTTGTAGGCTTTTCAGATGGTGAGGATTGTTTAAACATGGCTTTTGGGAATGGTGTTACATGTTTCTCAACAACACGTCGCTAGCTTGAACAGCAATATCTTTTTCTCGTACTCGCCTTTTAGCATTTTGGCGAGTTTTTTTCAACTTCAACCATTATTCCTTTGGAGCACCACATTGATGATCACTAACAATTAAGACCTTTTCATATTTACGTTTTAGAACCCCTTGACACTATTTTGCCGTTTCTTTTGAGCATCGCCAGAATATTTTCCATTTACATTATGTCGCTTGTAGTTATAAGAGTTGCCTTTATAGAGTACACGTTGTTTATCTTTGTTTGTCGTAGTAAGTTCCATAATAGCATCCGACGTGACTTTATGATTATTTTACTACGAAGTTTACAACAGTTCTGGTGATGGAGTGATTTTGTGGCGGCTTTTTAGCCGCTTATGTCTCGAATAGCTTTTTTGATGTCGCCTTATTTTGACGGGTTATTTTATGTCGGCTTATATTGGTGTTTTTATGTCGACTTATTTAAGTGGGATATTTTATATCGGCTTATGTGGTGGGTTATTTTTTGTCGGCTTATTTTAGTGGGTTATTTCATGTGGACTTTTATGGCAGGTTATTTTATGTCAGCTTATATTGGTGGGTTATTTCATGTTGACTATAGGGTGTGTTATTTTATGTAGGCTTATTTTCCGGGTCGCTATTTAATGTTAGCATATTTGGTGGTTTATTTCGTTAATTGCTATTTTTCTTTTGTGAAACTCAACTTACCTTTCTTGGTCTTGGAGAAGAATCGCAGCCCTTTTGAAAGCACTATTATCCTTACTGCTATGTTTTTTAAGCAAGCAACAACAACAGCACACCAAGATTTCAAGAATTCTAGAATACCTTAACCTAGCTCAAAATAATATTGAAAATTGTTATTACTGGGCTATAATATTGTGGTTAACATTTTTACTCTATGTGAATGGGTGTTACAACATCCTCTCTTCCAGGTTTAACCTTACCAATGCGATGTTACAGCAAAATGATGATGATCACATGGATATATAGAGTAGCAAAATAATAGATATTGAGAGGAGTGAGCGACGAGAGATGTTTGTGGTGACTTCTAACAATGACAAGAGATAGGTTGGTAAGTCCCGTACTAAGAAAACCAGGAATAACAAATTTTGGTAAGGAAGAAGCATGTTTAATTCATTAAGGCTAAAGATTAATCTAGGAGTGGGAAGGGAGTTGGGTGGCAATCATTAACCTTAACGTATATAACATGTTCCTTCCTTAACAAAGTTTGTTATTCCTGGTAATCTTAGTATTGAGTGCTAACAACCTATCTCTTGACATTGTTAGCAGTCACCACCAACATCTCTCTTCTCTCACTCAACTTAATATCTATGATTTTGCTACTCTATCTATCCATGTGATCATCATTTTGCTGTAACATCGCTTTGGTAAGGTTAAAAATGGAAAAGAAGTTGTTTTAACATACATTCACCTAGAGTAATAGTGTTGACCACAAAATTATACCCTGGTTATAACAATTTTCAATTTTATTTTGAGCTAGGTAAAAGTATTCTAGAATTCTTGAAATGTTGGTGTGTTATTGTTGCTTGCTTACAAACATAGCAGTAAGGATACTTGTGCTATCTAAAGGGCAGCGATACTCCTCCAAGACAAAGAAGGTAACGTTGGGTTGCTCAAAAGAAAAAATGGCAATTAAGGAAATAAGCCACCAAATGGCCACATTAAATAGCGACCCGGAAAAAAGCCAACACAAAATAACCCACCATATAGTCAATAACAAATAACCCACTAAAATAATCTGATATAAAATAACCTGACATATAAGTCGACATGAAGTAACTCACTAAAATGAGCCGACATAAAATACCCGCTATATGAGCTGATATAAAATAACCCACTAAAATAAGCCGACATAAAACAACCATTCAAAATAAGCCGACATAAAATAACCCTACAAAATAAACCGAAATAAAAAATGCGATTCGAGACATATGCGGCTAAAAAGCCGTTACAAAATCACTCCATCATCAGAACTGTTGTAACCTACGTAGTAAAATAGTCATAAAGTCAAGTCAGATGCTATTATAGAACATACTACGACTAACAAAGGTAAACAACGTGTACTCTAAAAAGGCTACTCTTATAACTACAAGCGACAGAATTTAAATGGAATAATATCTTGGCGATGCTCAAAAGAAAGGTCAAGAAAGTTTCGAGTGGATCTAAAAAGTAAAAATGAAATTGTCTTAAGTGTTAGTGATCATCAATGTGGTGCTCCAAAGGAATTATGGTTTCTGTTGAAAAAACTCGCCAAAATGCTAAAAAGCGAGTTCGAAAAGATGATATTGCTGTTCAAGATAGCGAGATGTTTGTTTTAAAACATGTAATACCATTCCTAAAAGCCATGTTTAAACAATCCTCACCATCTGAAAAGCCTAAAACACTATCAAAGGGAATACCGTCTATGCAAGTAGTTGCTTTGCAAGAGGACCAAAATGGTCTAGATAGTAATAATGAGTAGGAGAGCAGTGCCGGTTCTAACTCACAACTTCCTTAACATCCATCGTATGAGCCTAAAACCCAATAGCTCGCCAACCAATAACGCTAGAGCGTGTACGAGGTGTCAAATGACGCGGGCTGGCGCCCCCTTTCCAATGAACAACGTATTTCCACCCGAAAATAAAACCTACCCCTACCAGGGGTGAAATTGTAATTTTTTTAGTAAATGTCGGTTTCCAAGTGCGACATGTGAGAGGTTCAATGCTAATGTAAAGTTAAACGTTGTTTCACATGAACGACACGCAATGGATGGAATGCCGCGAAGAATTAACATGTTTGTTTTTTTGTTTTTACGCATACGCACTTGGGTAATTTGTAAGAAGGCGGGCTTTTTGACTAATTATTTATGGATGAGTGTTTATTTTTAGAATTTAACCTAAAGGACGAAAACTAATAGGTCATGCGCTTTTTAATATCTCGAGAACCAACAGGGTACGGATTTGTATGAGGGGTCGTTGGACTTGGGGTGGCGCCCCGTTTTTGAATGTAGTTTTGATTTTTGTCAAAAGGGCATAACTGCACTTTTGTTCATATATTTCAAGAACCCAAAAGGCTACGGACTTGTATGAGAGGTCGTTGGACTTGGGGTGACGCCTCGTTTTTGAATGTATTTTTGATTTTTGTCAAAAGGGCCCAACTGCACTTTTGTTCATATTTCGAGAACCAAGAACGCTAGGAACTTGTATGAGGGGTTGTAGGACTCAGGGTAACGCCCCCTCTTTTCCTATAGCCTCCCTAATGCAACCAAAAGAGCAAAAATAATAGGTCATTGGCATTTTAATATCTCGCAAACCAATAAGGCTAGCGACGTGTACGAGACGTCCTAAGACTTTAGGCAATGTCCTCTTTAGAAAGTTATATTTATTTTTTCAAAAAAATATTTTACAAAGGGCCTAACACTATACACGTTAAAAAAATTATGAAGAGTTGTAGTAGACATAGAGACATTACCGGTTATATACATGTGTTTAAACAAGCCTGTCACCGATCTTTCTTATTTATTTATTTATTTATTGGTGCCTTTATTGTGGCGAAGTTAGGGCTCTGGGCCCTCTCTTACACTTAACCACACACAGTGCAACTTACATGAATACTCACATATGTTATTCTTAACCTACCAAACTTAAATACTAGGAAAACCTTAAATACTAGAATAAAATAAAATAAAATTAAATTAAAATGAAATTAAATAAAATTAAATTAAATTGGCGACTGCGTGATATTAGCTAAGCTATACAATTTACATGACATACATTTTTAACAAAATTATACTATGGTCATTCACTCACACATTCATACACAAATTGTTCCAGTTGGCCTACGAATTCAAGAGGAAATCTTTACATGCACGTTTGAAAGTTGTAAGGGATGTACAATTTCTGACGTCACGAGGACAATTATTCCAAATTCTAGTTCCCGACACGAGGAAAGAGTTGCTGAAGGCAGAAGAATGATGTAGAGGAATTGCAATTATAGATCCAGATCGCGTGTGACGATCATGAAAGGAAGAAAGAAAACGAAAATTACAAGAGAGATAGTGAGGAGTACTTTCATTGAGAAGTCGATAGATGAGGGTACATATGTGCAGGTTCCTTTGTTGTTCTACTTTTAGCCAGGAAAGTAGATCATAAAAAGGAGACACATGTGAGGAAAATTTCAAGGAGAAAATAAACCTAATGCAGGAATTTAAAGCTCTCTGAAGTTTCTTGTTTTGTTCACCGGTAGCATCTACTAATACAACATCACAGTAGTTAAATATAGGGAGTATCAAGGTTTGGACGAGTTTTATTTTCAAGTTACGGGGTAGAACGGACTGGTGAATCTTAAGTGGATCAAGTGACGAGTAAACTTTCCTGCATGTATTAGTAACGTGCCCATCCCAATTCAAAGTTTCATTTAGTGTGACTCCAAGACTTTTTACCGATTTAGAGAACGGGATAGCAACACCATTTAGTTGAATTAAAGAAAGCGGTCTACTGTGTAAATGTAAAAGCAATTTAGTCTGCCCTATTACGATAGCTTGTGTTTTAATTGGGTTGATGGCAAGAGAATTTTCAGTTGCATAGCGGCTGATCCTCTTTAGATTTAGATTCATATTTTCAATTGCCGCATCTATGTCATTTACTTTTGTGTGGCAATATATCTGAAGGTCATCAGCATATAGATGGTAATTGCAGTTTTCCAGTTTCGAAGAGATGTCGTTCAGATATAAAATGAATATAAGGGGGCCGAGAATTGAACCCTGAGGTACTCCATTTATTTTGAACTTCAAATCAGTTCTGTTTTCATTAAGGAGTACACGTTGTCTTCGGTTATGAAGATAGGAGGCGAATAATTTGAGAGCAATGGGGCTAAGATGGAAGGATTGCAATTTAGCCATAAGTATGTCCGTGTTAATGGTGTCGAATGCACTGCTGAAGTCTAGGAGAATGAGTATTGTCACTTTACGCTCATCCATTGCTCGTCTTACGTCATCAGTGATCTTAATGAGTGCAGTAGATTTGCTGTGTCCTTTCTTAAATCCAGATTGTAACGGATCAAGTAGTGAGTATTGCGTCAAGTACTGAAGAAGTTGTTCATGCATAAGTTTTTCTAGTATTTTGGAAATTGAGGAAAGTATGCTTACAGGTCGATAGTCGGATGGAGAATTTGCAAGAGAATTTTTCGGAACTGGAATAACTAAAGCATCTTTCCATATTGTTGGGAAGAAACCTTCTAAAAGACATGTGTTACAAATGTGCGTAATAATTGGTAGTAATACTTCTATCAGGTTAACGATAAAGGAAATTGGGATGTCATCTATTCCGACTGCTTGTGATTTGATAGATATTATTTTTTTTCTTACTACAGTATCATCTATTTTACGAAACTTGAATAACGGTCGGTGAGGTAGTGGGACACATTGCAGTGTATTTATTGTTGTTTGTATTATTTGGGGATCAGTACTAATTATTTCTCGAGCAAAGTGAGCATTTAATTCATTTGGATTAATATCCTGCTCATTGGTGTTTTTAGTGCGCCTCCCAATACCTACCGACCTGAGTTGCTGCCAGGTGCTCCTAGCATTCAAGATGCCGGCTAGCTGTTGGAAGTAGGCATACTTTTTATTTCGAATCATTTGTTTAACTCGATTTCTAAGCACACGATATTTTTCAAAATCGTCACTTGATAAGGTCTGCTTATAACGTCTGTGAAATGCGTCCCGTTCGGCCATTGCGGATTTAATGTCACTTGATAGCCAGGGGGCAGCTTTACGAGTGACTTTTGCTGTTCGTTTAGGTGCATGTTTGTCATATAGTTCCAGCAGTATTTTGTTAAATCTGCTCACCTTTTCATCAACGTCAGTCAAGTGTAGTATATCGTTCCATGGACAGAGAATTGCGTCTTGTGTTAGTTCTTGAAGGTTCAATCTTTTCATGTCTCTATATGTTATGTATTTAGGTGCAAATTTTGGAGTTTTTAGAGAATAAGCTAAATAAATCAGGTCGTGTAAAGATATGCCAGGTACTGAAATCTGTCCGTGTTTTAGTATTTTCTGTGGGTTATTTGTGATAATTAAATCAATTAGAGTGCGTGAAGATCCTTGGGGGGTGTGTACGTGGTGAGTAGGACCGAGTGGTAATATTGTCATGTTACAAGAGGTAAACATATTCCGTAAACGATTCGCGTCATTGGAGTCTATTAATATGTTTGTGTTAAAGTCACCAAATATAAGTACGTGTTCGTAGGTAGGTAACAGTCTTAGTAGAGTTTCTTCAAAATCCATGAAGTTCCCTTCTTTAGGTGGTTTATATACTACACCAATAAGCACTTTAGTCACGTCAACAGTGAGCTCAACAAACATATATTCGGTCAAGGGGTCAGTAGATAGGTTCGATGTTTTTATAATCTTTGCCGCCAAATTGTTTTTATAGAATAAAGCTACTCCTCCTCCTCGACGCTTCAGTCGGTTGTGAAAGAGCGAATTGTACCCTACTAGACTTATCATGTTTAAAGGGACAGAGTCTCTCATCCAGCTTTCACTAATTGCTACAACGTTTACCACGCTTCCTTCAAAAATAGCTTGGAGCTCAGCGTGATGTGCTATTATGGACTGGGCATTAACATGTGCACACAGCAGTGAACGGGGGAATGCGGAAAATTCCCTTTCCAGATGATTGCGGGTGGGGGGAGACGAAGACAGGGGTTGGGGAGGGCTGGGAGGCTCATTGTCAAGGTGAAGGTCATTATCTCTGTCGGGACTGAATGTAACGGTACCAACTACACTGGCCATAAAACAGAAGGGAGCATGCAACTTACCATTGTTTCCTCATGTATGCACAAGCCACTAGAAGCAGTTAAACAACCACTCTCACTGAATTTAAAATTAAACCACCTATCACTTATGCAATCACTCACACTAAAATTAAAATAACATATTAAACACACACTCACAATTACACACATTAACCTGTTCACTTAACTTCCGATACCTGCCCTTTCATTAAGCAGGCAAGTTCTGCTGGAGTGTTAACGTAATGTTTTTTACCGTCAGAATCCACTATCACTATTCGCCCATCCAGAGTGAAGGTGTTCCTTGCTCCAAAGTGATCCCTGGCCTTGTTGAGCATGTCCTTGCGCGATGCTGTGAGGGACTCAGTTATGAGGATAGGAGTTCCTTTTAGAAGTCTCTTGGCGCGCCAGACACGTTCCCTCTCGTGGTAGCGGGTGAACTTGACAATAATTGGTCTTCTACCGGTAACCACCACATCCGCAGACGATCTCTTTGGTTTCCCCAATCGATGACACCGATCGATGCTCATCATAGTCAGTTCTATATTAAGCTTGTCCTTAAGTACCTCCGTTACTCTAGCGTACACGTCTTCGTTTGGAGTTTCACTTACCCCATGTAGCAGTAGGCAGTTCCGGCGGCTGTACTGTTCTGCCTCATCAATTCGAAGTTCTTGCTTCACAATCTGGTCATTCAAATCCTTTTTTAAGTCACTTAGCTCCGTTATGACTTCAAGGCGAAAAGTCTTGAACTCCGAAGCTAGGGTTTCCACTTTCACGGAGTTGAGGTTGGTAGAAGTGCTCGTTCCAGCTGTGGTGGCTCCCTCTAGGCGAGTATGAAATACTTTGAGCTTTTCTTCAAACGCTGAAATTCTTTGATTGACGGCTTTTAGGGTCATGACTGTTGACTAAATATTCACTAAGTTGTATATAGTTAATAATACACACCCTAGCAGACTCTATTTGTGAGTTATGTTGCGGTTTCGGCAGGTATTCTACGGAGCACTTTTACGCACGATGCATCTCGGTCGCCATGACGGTGGACAGGTTGGCAGATTGATTGAAACACCCCAAAACTGCTGGGTCATTTACCTGTGTTTTAAAAAGCAATAATCATATTTGGACATATGAAGTGCCCTAGGACTTGATATGACATTCTCTTTGCTATGGTGCATACATTCACTCAAATATCCAAAAACTGCTAGGTCATTGACCTGAGATTTTATAAACCAATAATCAGATTTGGACACATGAGGTGTCCTAGGACTTAACATGGTATATATACTATTTGCTATGGTGCACACATTGACTCAAATATCCCAAAACTGCTAGGTCATGGACCTCAGCTTTTACAAACTAATAATGGGATTTGGATACATGTGGTTTCCTAGGACTTGATTTGACACCCTCTTTTTATGGCTTATGAATTTTTTTTCCAAAAGACCTTAAAGAACAAGGTTAAGGGCTTATGTTTGCCCCGTATATATTGCACACCCATAATGTTAGATGTTTGTGGTGAGTGATGTAACATAGCTAGGTAGGGAAAGAAGTATTGTAAGCTACAAGTATGGTGACTGACATATTGTTGACCATTGGAACTTGTTTTCAAACCAGACTGTAGTATAGTAGGAGTATAGATTGCAGGCATGGCATGACAAACGGTGTATACAAAATCTGATTGATCGATTCAAGAATAGAGTAGACTCTCTTTTATTTGATCGGTTAAAGTGGCTACCTAAAAATAAAAAATAATAACTATATCAAACTAAACCAAAAACCAAATCCAAACCCCAACCGAACCAAACCGAACTAAACCAAACCTAATCGAGAACAAGCCAAGGGCTTAAGTGAAATCCTGTGAGTGGATTCTGTCATTGGTAATGTCCAGAGGAAAGGGATAACGCTCTACCTTTAGAGGGTAAGGTAAAGCTAGCGCATGACGCTAATGCACAATCCCATGTACATGGAGCACACACAACTATCCCATGCTGTTTTTTATGGGTCGATTGTTAAAACTTTCTCAGTGCTTATTGGCCAAAAAGGTTGCTATACACAACAAGCTTTAAGTACATGAGGCTAATAAATTATATATGCACTCACCAAAAACTAAACTCAACTGTTTTGCTGGTAGTGCTCAGACAGTAGGCTGATGACAGAAATGCTTGGCTTACAGAAATATAATCATTTCCGGTTGTCTAATGTTACCAGCTAACGATTTTGTGCTGCAGTGGCGGGCACTTGTACCTCTTGCACTGGAGATCTTAACTCAATTTCCAGCTTTGAGGCCTAGAACGAATCAAACTAAGAAATAAGGGCATAGTGCTGCAGTAGTGAAACTGCTAGCCTTTTTACTAAGATAAACTAGGGTTTGATTTTAGGTTAATATGCATGTCATAAATATATTTAAAAAAGTTGAGATAATATTTAAAACCGATTACTCTTGTCTTTTATAAATTATTACAAGGATTACAAATACAAAGGTGGACAGGGTTTGATATACAGTTAATGCTTCCTATCGCACACTAGAATGTAAGGAAGCCAGAAGAGCCAAAGGTGTAGGTAGAGCACTTAAAAAATTGCTATGTGTAGACAACCACCTAGTGGTTTTATGAACTGGCAAAGCTACGTTGCATAAACAGTGCAGGATACAATCCAGCAACTATGATTTGTATCTTTTGGAACAAAGAAAACACACCCATGCCTCAATGGATAACAAACGTATGCAGATGAATGACATACGCATTAGCCTACCATGAGGTTATGACCATGAAGAGGAGGTGTGATTTCTATATTTCATTGTTTAGGGACATGGCTTTTTTAACTAGGAGATTTGAATTAGTATTTCGTAAATATTTATTTTTGTAATTATACATAGAGGAAACCATTTTTTGCTAAGGTAAATGTTAAATGTATAACTAAAAGTTCATTGGGATGAGTGTGCATGCCAAGGATGTTTTTTGGGGTTAAATATCGCGGTTGTGTTTGTTCTCAAAGACAGGCATGGTTGTGTAAATGTATGCCTACACCGAAAGAAAGAGAGTGAGAGCTTGTGTTTGTGGGTAGCATTGATTGCTTAACCAGAGAAAACACGGTGAGGTAGGGTGGGGGAAAATCAACACATATATACTGAACCCTTATTGATCTACGATAAATAAGCATTCATATTTTATTATTATTATTACTGCAGCCCAGACAGTACTTGAGGAAGTTGTCGAGAATAAAGGCAAGGTAGCGTGTCGCAATGATTGCCACATAAGGAGAGCTTTTAGCTATTCTTGAAGAACGGCCTGGTTAACTTGATTTCAAGGCCAAATTGTGTAACAACTTGCACCAGAATTGGAATCACAAAGGGGTAGTCACGAGTTACTTACAACCGACCTAAGATTGAATCAACCAATCGGGAGAGACCACGCCAATATCACGCGATGGAAGGCGTCAGTGGTAAAAAGCGCGCGGAATTGATTATCTAAAGAACCGCCGATCGGAATTATCTCCGCACGAGTGCGATGAGACGTTTGATTTATTTGAAGATGATTGACACTAGTCCCATCTGTGTGAGATGAAAACTCTGGAATTTTTTTCTAAATCCACCCCACTCTTCCGCACCCTGTCAATTTCTAATAAATTGTTCGACGTGAAGCTGTTCGATGTCTTTCTGTTCGTGAGCTCTGTGAGCTAACTTCACGCCCGTTTGTATAACGATTTTTACGCTCTGATATATTCGAAGTTATTTTATTTGTGAGCTCTGATGAGCTAAATTCACGCTAGATTGCGTAGCAAATTTTAACGCTCTTAATTATTTGAAGTCAATTACTTTGTGAGCTAAATTCACGCCAGCGTGCGTGGTGATTGAAAACTGGTAACATTATCTTAAAGACAACTATTTCAGCTCTTAGGGGCAAGACTTGTAACATTCTAATTAGCGCTCACCTGAGCGAAGGTCAAAGCAGCGCAGAGCAGTAGATTACCGAGCGAGATAGCGACTGTGAGTCAGGCAGTCTTTGTAACTTGTTTGTCGAGCCAGTGGCGTTGGACTCGAAGTGTGTATTTCATGTATATTTTTAAGTGTATTTTTCATGTGTGTATTGCGCGTGTGTGAGCGATATTTAGGGAAAGTCTTCGTAATTAATCGCATAGGATTATTTGTGGGCGAACTTAGTAACCCACAAGCGATTATAGCCAGGTCATATTATAATCCTTGAACTTTTCTTCCAAGGAGACCATCAAGATGTCCAACATGTGGTCAGCAGTTGGGATGACGTCCGGCGCTTCAACGAAGACGAATATGGAGTGCTAACTTTTCCATAGGGGAAATGGGCTGAGTTGGATGTCATAATGTTCTGCAAGCTGAGACGGTGTCGTACAACAATTGATTATTCAATTATGTAGTTAGATTGACGGGGGAACTTTTGTAAATAGTTAATTTAGTCTTTTCTTATTTTAGAGTGTTTTTCTTTGTACCGGCACTAATTGTTTTAAATGTACGTTGGCGCGTGGCCAAAGTGTTTGTTGTATATTTATATTTTCTTGGAGTCATATTTAATGTGCACGGAAAGTACGTGATGTTTATCCATGCAAATGCGAAGCCCGTTACATTCGATAAGTGGTGCTTTATTAAAGTTCATATTTTTGATAGGACAGGGAGGTAATTACTGTAAGATGTTTGCTGAACAAGTTATTATTCATATTAGGGTTGCCAAGTGCAACGATTTAAGATGTAATTGTAGAACACCTTAGTTCTAAATTTGATAGCTTTTTGAGTCCTTTTCAGGTTAATTAGTCACGGCGGGGAGCGGTGGCGCCAGCATGTGGAAAATATTTATGTCTTTTTATTTCAGGGTCTGTCAAACCCATACGTGTGATTCTGTGTGTGTTACTGTGTCAGATGTGTGTGTTGATTCTACGTGAAGAGGGGTAGAGGTCCTACCGCCCTCGTATTTTGTTGTTGTTGTATTTTTGATGGAAAGGCAGGGTTTCTTGTCCATTATGCTGATTTCTTGGATTTCCTAGTGGAAATGCCGGGATATTTTGTTCTAACACACACACACGTATTATTGTGCATTTGGGCACGCTTCTTCGATACACACGTGGGTTGACAGATATGCAGATTTTCCACAAATCGCCCGTCTCGCCTGGTGACTTATTTTTGATAGGCAGTCCTATGTTCCGACTGGGCCCCTTTAAGCTTTCATGTAGCAAAACTGTTCATTGTGATGGTTATTTCGGAACCATAATTAATTGGGAGTTCGCCATGTGTGTGACGGATTGTTGCATGTTGTATGGATAGATATTTGTGTTATTAATATAAATGTTGTCTTTGAGCCTAGTGATGTGTTTATGACTCGATTCATGTATTTTAGTATGTCACACCCGTGTGGTGTAGAGGTAGTGTACTTGTAAATTTGACGGCGGTCATATGTGTATTTCTTTTATTGGTCACGTGTTAACTTACTTGTGTTGATTTGTGTATGAAGTCCTAAGTTTTTAGGCAGTAATGTTTTTGCTAAGGCAGTTTGATTCCAATTTCACTCGGAAATTATTGTGTTGTATATTTTAAGTATAGGAAGTGTCGGTTTAGTTTAAGTGTTGTATAGTTGTTCCCCGCGTCTGTCTAGCTCTAAGCAATGTGGATTCGTCGTCTGAATGTTTATTCTGGATGATGACGAATCATGCATTCGATTGTACACATCGTGAAGCATGCAGAACGACACGCGCGCATACATATGTCACTATTGTTGATTTTCTTAGGGACACTTTGTCCGTGTTTTAATCTCTCCAGAGATTTTTCCTAGTTTTGGCGTATTTTAATTAATCAGTGGGAGTCTTTTGGGAGTTTGTTTTGTTAATTCTTTTGTATAATTAGGTGATTTGTTATTAAATTCATTTGTTTTAACCCTGGCTTCACTTTTTCCTGCATGTTATTTTGTTATATGTTACCCTGCATGTTAATGAAGCGCTTTAACAACAACTTACGATATGGACTGTTACACCCCCCGAAATAGAGTCTCATAAGCTTCTTTGCAAGGATTCATGAAACAAAAATGGCGCCCAACGTGGGGATGTTGTTGTTGTTGCTTCGCTGATCTCATATTTATTTCGTTGAGAAATAATGCCAGGTCAAGCGGGCAAAGTAAATTCAGTAAATTGAGGCGATGTTGTACCGCCATGTGCATTAGTAAAATCACTGAGTTCCTAAAGTTAGAGATATTGAACAAGGTTAGAATTTGATATTGTATTTGTTATAAACCTGTTCTGGCGCCCGGCATTAAAATTAGAAAATTTGCATATTATTGAACTCAGTCAAAGCAGGAAGGTGTGGCCTTATATTTGACATTTAATTAACTTTGGTTAATTGGTGTTTTTCGTAAATTCTGTTGGTTAGGAATTTAAAAGCAGATCACTAGGGGTTATTTTGTTGTTTGGAAATAAGAGTAATTTGATTCAGTACATTTTGTTACTGAAAATTTTATTAAATTAGAATCAGTATTATTTAAATGTTATGACATGTATGCGTGTGGATGACTGAAATCTTAGTGCATGACCCTGTTTCCTCTGATTATATTTGTGTATTTTGCAATGGCGAGTGTTGAGGAGACAAGGCATTGTTGGAACAGATGTCCGCAAAAACGGAAAAACAATTAGAACAGATGTCCGCGAAAACGGAAGAACAGTTGAAAATTCAAAGCGAAGACAATAATACACAATTAAATAAACAATTAAAAGAACAATTAGAAGCTCAGCGTAAGCATAATGATAAACAATTAAAAGAACAATTAGAAATTCAGAGCGAGAATTGTGAAAAACAGTTACACGACATGAGCGGTAATATTTCGGTCCAATTAGAGGTCCAGAAATTGGACACTGATAAACAATTAAATGAATTAAATCAAAAAACTATCGGAAACTGATAAACAATTTCACAAATTATCAGAACAGGCGGTAACACAAACAGAGCAATTAGGAAAGATCACTAATGACATCATTCAGAGTGTTAGGGAGGTAGAGAAACTGGCAGGTGAGGTCGCAGAGAATAACGTCAAACAATTGGGGGAAATTAAAAAGTTGGAGGCGAAGTTTGACAATAAACTCGTACAATTTGACGAAATGGTGGCCGATAAACTAAAGCAGATAGAGGCAGCATGTGTCAATAACACCGCGGGAATAAAGAAAACACAAGATAAATTGCAGCAACAAATTAATTCAGTCGACAGCAACGTACTGGAATTAATAAAAGAAATGGATAAACTTGAGGTCAAGGCCGAAACAGAGCGTAGGCACTTGCGTGAAAACGTAGAGGACCAATTGGTTAAAACACAAGAGGTCATAAGAAAGGAAGTCGGAGAACAATTAGTGAAAACACAACAGGTTATAAGAGAAGAGGTAGGAGAACAGCTTATTAAAAATCGGGATAATCTGGAAGTACAATTAAGTAAAACACAGCAGCAGATACAAGAGGTCGGAGAACAATTGGTTAAAACACAAGAGGTTATAAGAGAAGAGGTTGGAGAACAGTTAGTCAAGACACAAGAACAGATACGAGAAGAGCTAGAAAAGAATCAGGAAAGGAGTGAAGAGAAAATTAACAGTTTAAAAAGTAGGATCCGAAGAGATTGGGGACAGCAGGCAAACGCAAATAAAGAAGACAGGCTGACAATTTTGAAGCGCTTGGGCGAATACAATTCGAGAATGCAGGCTTTGGAGGAAGGCGTAAAATCTAAATTACAAGAGCACTCAGATTTAATAATTAAGAACGAAATTAGATCATTAGAGAATGCTACATTATTTTCGGCTGAAAATGTACCAGAAAAGCAGGGAAGCATTGGAAGTCCGGTAGGCTTGAAGTTGGCTGAGGATAACAGCCGGGGTCAAAGTCCCAAATTAACGAGCAACGCATTCCAAGAGTACAGGGGAGAGACTTCTACACCACAACCAAACTTGGCCCCCGCCCAAGTAATCCAAGTCATTAGGGGAAACGATTTCAAGCCCGATAAATTCAAGGAACACTCAGGAACCACTCCCAAAGCCTTTTTACGACAGTTAACTGATTATTTCAATGATCAACATATCGGCCCCGAAAAACAGCTGAGACTCGTGGAGAAATTTTTAGATGGACCAAGCTTAACCTGGTATTTAAGCTTTAAATACACTTTCACTGACATGGCCCAATTCCGAGAAGCGTTTCTAAAGAAGTTCTGGAGCCCTTCTTTACAGCAGGGGTTAAGAATGGACCTGTATACACGAAAATACGACAGCACGCATCTGACCAGATTTTCGGAATTCTTTAGCCAGCAGCTGGTAAAATTCTGCGATTTTGACGACCCCCCTAGCGAGCAAAATATGGTTCTAACGTTCGGGAAACAACTTCCCATGCACATTCAACAGCTGTTAGTAGCAGGAAACATTCAGACTGCAGTCCAGGCCGAAGAACTACTCCGACACCTCGACGAGACGAGTATGGTCAGTCCACAGACGGGAAGGAGAAATATGGAATGTGTCAACACGGCAGAAGTGGTTCAGGGACTCCAAAATAGTCACGGTCAGGGGAACCAAACGAAAACTCAGTCCACAGGAACACAGTTCACACCGAGAAGGTAAGATTTCGATGGCCGGAACCAGTTCAACCAAAACAATAGAAATTTTCAGAATAACCGCGATAGATATAACCAGAATAACCAAAACCAGCACAATCAATGGACGTACCAGCGGGAATACACCAATTGGAGGGGAAACCAAAGGCAGGGTCGACCTTACCAAAGAAATGGAGATGGCAGGTGGAACAACGCGAGGAACTATCGCCAGGAAAATAGGGGAGACTATCGCAACAATTGGGACGAGCGGTATGTCGAGTCACAAAAATACTTAGACCAATTAAATGTCGAAGAGACGGAAAAAGAGAAGTGGGGGCGTGCAATGGCAAATAGACAGAGCCCAGACAATCATCAAGGAGAGGGGGCAGAAAGTTTATTGAGGCAACTGGAGAGGCGCGATGACAACCAGCGGAACACAACAAATGGGCCCCGGGATAAAAAAAACTTCAATTGAACTAAAAAATGACAGTCTGAAAACGAAGTACGCCAGGGAGCGAGAAGGGATGATTGTGGCCAATAGAGTGGGTAGCATTCCCGGACGATTGCCTGGGGGAAGTGGTGAAAGACCGAGAAAACGTCATCAGACAGTTGCCAATTATTTACGCACATATTGGAGGTATGAGGGTGAGATGTTTAATAGACACAGGTAGCCAGGTGAGCTTAGTCACTGAAGTTTTGGTAAAAGAAATCGGAAGAAAACAAACTGTTCCAATTATGCCTGTACCGCTAATGAAAGTCAGAGGGGTTATTCCTGACAAAACCATCAATTGTAAACAGCAAGCATATTTAGACCTGAAAATATTGAACCACACTTTTTCGCAAACATTCATTGTCATACCGAAGATGAACTATAACATAATTTTGGGAGCCAACTTCATCTGTGATTTTCATGCTGTAATTGACTTACATAACAACACTGTAAGTTTCAAACAAGTTGAGGGGTTGAATCACGTGGGTTTAAATATGGAAGAGAGTCCACTAGAGAGAGAGGCGAATACTTGGGTCATTGAGGAATGCACTAATGAGGCCGGAGATAAGAACTTGACGGAGGAGCGAGTAAGCCAGACAGCAGTGGTGGAAATTGACAGCCGAGATATTTCGCAGGAACTTTGGGTACATTTGGCGGAAGAAGAAATTAGCGGAACTAAATTTGAAATTCTACTTCAGGAGTGACTTAAGGAGGCCATAGTTGGGGAACCTGATAGAAGAAAACTGGAAGAAATTTTGAGATTACATAAAGGAGCTTTTGACACCGTACCTGGAAAAGTTTTAATTTTTCAATATGCCGTGCAAGTTACAGACTGGACCCCATTTAAAAGTAAATTGTACCCGATCCCAGAGAAATATTTTGCTCAGGTGAAGGACATTATTACTAATTTATTAGAATCTGGCATGATAAGGAAAGCAGCAACCCCGTACCTGAACGCAATATTGGCTGTGGCCAAGCCAAATGGATCAATTAGGCTATGCCTAGACGCGCGAGTTTTAAACAGTAAACTGCTAGTTGAGCACGACCAAGCACCTAGGATCAAAGATGTTCTGAAAGGCTTCCGTAGAAAGAAGATATATTCGAGTGTCGACTTGACAAATAGTTTCCACCATCTTGAACTTGAAGAAAAATCTCAACTGTTGACGGGATTTTTATTCGATAACCAAAGTTATATCTGGTCTCGAATGCCCTTTGGCGTGAAAACTGCTGGATGAGCACTGATAAGAGCACTCGATAGGAATCTGACTGAGGAGGTCAAGAGCTTCACTACGAGATATGTTGACGACATATTAATTGCATCTGAAACAATGGAGGAACACCTGATAAACTTAAATAAACTTCTGGCTAACCTGAGAACCATGAACTTCAAAATTAATCTAAAGAATTCACATTTTTGCCACAGCGAGATTCTATATTTGGGGCACATAATCGATGTTGAGGGCGTGAGACCTAACCCAGCCAAGATTGATGCTATCAAGAAATTTCCCACACCAACTAAAGTCAAGCATGTAAGAGCGTTTTTGGGAGTGACAGGCTTCTTCAAAGAAAATTGCCCTGGATACACAGAAACAGTAGCACCTATGCAAGAGATGTTAAAGAAGGCAAATCGATGGTCATGGAATGAGGAGTGCGACAGGTCTTTTAGAGCCACGAAAGATTTATTGGAAAACTGTGTGAAGCTTGGATATCCGGACTTTGAGAAGCGATTTATTATTCAAGCAGATGCTTCATTGATTGGAATCGGTGCCATGCTGTACCAAGAGGACGCTGAAGAACCCAAGAAGAAATCATATTTGGCATTTACGAGTCGTAAATTGAGGAAGCATGAGAGGAACTACACCGTGACGGAGCTTGAGCTGTTAGCAATTTTATATTCTCTTCAACAGTGGCGTAAGATGATCTACGGCTATTCCATTATTGTTTGAACCGACCACCATGCACTGACATTTTTATTCAAGACGACGATGGCAAGTGAGAGAGTTACGCGCTGGTCCATCTACATACAGCAGTTTTACATTACAATAGAGCATTGCCCTGGAAAGATGAACGTCATACCAGATGCCTTGAGCAGGAATCCTGAAGACGAGAACGAAGTAACAGCGGAAGTTCACACTATGACGTTAACACCTAAGGCTCGTGAGTTTTTGGAGAAATTAAAGGAAATTCGGAAGGAGCAAGAAGCAGACCCCTGGATGATGATGATGATAAAATTCTACAGGAAGGAATTACAACCAGATTCACCTGAATACCGAGAAGCCCGTGCAAAGAAGCGAGATTTCACTATTTAAATAACTTGTTCCATAAGTACGTGGATGATCATCATACCAAACTGCGAATCCTAGTTCCAGCATCACTACAGAGAGGATTGACGTGGCATGTCCACGAGAGCCTAGCACATATCGGCACGGATAAGACTGAAGCTACGATAGGGGAGACTTTTACTTGGCCTAAGATGCGATTCAACATTGTGGAAGTGATAAGAACTTGTGACGCATGCCAGCGCACTAAACCGAACAACTTCATTATGAAACAACCACCAAGACCACTATTACCTCAGAAACCATGAGAGATGCTCGCTATTGACTGTTTTGGCCCTCTAGTCAAAGGAAAGCGTGGATGCCGACATCTTCTAGTGTGTGTCGATGTATTTTCAAAGAAGGTCGTGTTATGTCCAATCCAGAAGACGACATCAAAACAAGTTCTCAGTAGAATTCAGAACAAAGTTATTCCGATGCTTGGGAAGCCGGAATCCATTTTATCGGACCATGGTACTTATTTCACGAGCAATGTTTTTAGGCAAGGTCTGGAGAGCCTAGGAATAAAACACATATTTTCAAGCATTCGCCATCCTTGTGGGAATCCGAGCGAGAGAACGATTCCCTGAGTTGCTAAATACTATAGAGTAATGATTCCTAACGATCATAATAAATGGGTTGACAAAGTAGGAGAGATTGAGATGTGCATGAACACCACTAAGCACGAGTCGACAGGTCAAGTTCCACTAATTGTACACCACAACAGGTTGCCGGAGAGGTCTTGGGACAAGATTATTCCATGCCCAAGGGACCCACTATTAGCGCATGAGTTGCGAATCCAGCGAACGAGGGAGCACATGAGGAACCAAGCGGACCGAAGATTCAGAAGATACAGAGGAAAGAAGTTTCACCGGGAACTACAAGAACAGGAGTTAGTGCTGGTTCGCAGACCACCGATATCTGACCCCAAGAACAAAGTCTTTGCCAAATTCTGTGCAAAATTTATTGGCCCGTTCCGTGTCATTAAGAATCTGGGTAACAATGCTTACAGGCTTGAAGAAGTGAGCACCGGTGCTAAATCTGTTTTTAATAGCGCCAACTTAAAACCGTATTACAGAAGGGAACCATTTGATGAATAAGAAAAATGATGTGTGCAGAATCAGTATTGCAAAATTTTATTTTGAGAGCCAACACTCAAATGTACGTGGACGTAGAGCGCTGGAGAGAGAGCGCTTTGTTTTGTAAACAACGAGCAGCTGAGACGACAGGAGTGGCAATCACGCGAGGAGAAGGGGGAGGTCTAGCGAAGAAGTATGAATGACATTCCGGCGAGGGAGAGCGCACACTAATTGGGTCAGTGGACTGTACACTCGAGCAGCTGAGGGAGATACTAGAGATGTTACTACTGTGGATATTGTTTTTGAAATCCAAATCAATTACTTGCTTCGAATTTCAAAACCTTGCTGAGGATAAATGAACCCTTATTGATCTGCGATAAATAAGCATTCATAATTTATTATTATTATTACTGCAGCCCAGACAGTACTTGAGGAAGTTGTCGAGAATAAAGGCAAGGTAGCGTGTCGCAATGATTGCCACATAAGGAGAGCTTGTAGCTATTCTTGAAGAACGGCCTGGTAAAATTGAGTTCAAGGCCAAATTGTGTAACAACTTGCACCAGAATTGGAATCACAAAGGGGTAGTCACGAGTTACTTACAACCGACCTAAGATTGAATCAACCAATCGGGAGAGACCACGCCAATATCACGCGATGGAAGGCGTCAGTGGTAAAAAAGCGCGCGGAATTGATTATCTAAAGAACCGCCGATCGGAATTATCTCCGCACGAGTGCGATGAGACGTTTGATTTATTTGAAGAAGATTGACACTAGTCGCATCTGTGTGAGATGAAAACTCTGGATTTTTTTTCTAAATCCACCCCACTCTTCCGCACCCTGTCAGTTTCTAATAAATTGTTCGACGTGAAGCTGTTCGATGTCTTTCTGTTCGTGAGCTCTGTGAGCTAACTTCACGCCCGTTTGTATAACGATTTTTACGCTCTGATATATTCGAAGTTATTTTATTTGTGAGCTCTGATGAGCTAAATTCACGCTAGATTGCGTAGCAAATTTTAAAGCTCTTAATTATTTGAAGTCAATTACTTTGTGAGCTTTGTGAGCTAAATTCACGCCAGCATGCGTGGTGATTGAAAACTGGTAACATTATCTTAAAGACAACTATTTCAGCTCTTAGGGGCAAGACTTGTAACATTCTAATTAGCGCTCACCTGAGTGAAGGTCAAAGCAGCGCAGAGCAGTAGATTACCGAGCGAGATAGCGACTGTGAGTCAGGCAGTCTTTGTAACTTGTTTGTCGAGCCAGTGGCGTTGGACTCGAAGTGTGTATTTCATGTATATTTTTAAGTGTATTTTTCATGTGTGTATTGCGCGTGTGTGAGCGATATTTAGGGAAAGTCTTCGTAATTAATCGCATAGGATTATTTGCGGGCGAATTTAGTAACCCACAAGCGATTATAGCCAGGTCATATTATAATCATTGAACTTTTCTTCCAAGGAGACTACATCAAGATGTCCAACATGTGGTCAGCAGTTGGGATTACGTCCGGCGCTTCAACGAAGACGAATATGGAGTGCTAACTTTTCCATAGGGGAAATGGGCTGAGTTGGATGTCATAATGTTCTGCAAGCTGAGACGGTGTCGTACAACAATTGATTATTCAATTATGTAGTTAGATTGACGGGGGAACTTTCGTCAATAGTTAATGTAGTCTTTTCTTATTTTAGAGTGTTTTTCTTTGTACCGGCGCTAATTGTTTTAAATGTACGTTGGCGCGTGGCCAAAGTGTTTGTTGTATATTTATATTTTCTTGGAGTCATATTTAATGTGCACGGCGCGTGTACGTGATGTTTATCCATGCAAATGCGAAGCCCGTTACATTCGATAAGTGGTGCTTTATTTAAGTTCATATTTATGATAGGACAGGGAGGTAATTACTGTAAGATGTTTGCTGAACAGGTTATTATTCATATTAGGGTTGCCAAGTGCAACGATTTAAGATGTAATTGTAGAACACCTTCGTTCTAAATTTGATAGATTTTTTGAGTCCTTTCCAGGTTAATTAGTCACGGCGGGGAGCGGTGGCGCCAGCATGTGGAAAATATTTATGTCTTTTTATTTCAGGGTCTGTCAAACCCATACGTGTGATTCTGTGTGTGTTACTGTGTCAGATGTGTGTGTTGATTCTACGTGAAGAGGGATAGAGGTCCTACCGCTCTCGTATTTTGTTGTTGTTGTATTTTTGATGGAAAGGCAGGGTGCTCTAGGGAGACCGCTGTTTCTTGTCCATTATGCTGATTTCTTGGATTTCCTAGTGGAAATGCCGGGATATTTTGTTCTGACACACACACACGTATTATTGTGCTTTTGGGCACGCTTCTTCGATACACACGTGGGTTGACAGATATGCAGATTTTCCACAAATCGCCCGTCTCGCCTGGTGACTTATTTTTGATAGGCAGTCCTATGTTCCGACTGGGCCCCTTTAAGCTTTCATGTAGCAAACCTGTTCATTGTGATGGTTATTTCGGAACCATAATTAGTTGGGAGTTCGCCATGTGTGTGACGGATTGTTGCATGTTGTATGGATAGATATTTGTGTTATTAAAGTAAATGTTGGCTTTGAGCCTAGTGATGTGTTTATGACTCGATTCATGTATTTTAGTATGTCACACCCGTGTGGTGTAGAGGTAGTGTACTTGTAAATTTGACGGCGGTCATATGTGTATTTCTTTTATTGGTCACGTGTTAACTTACTTGTGTTGATTTGTGTATGAAGTCCTAAGTTTTTAGGCAGTAATGTTTTTGCTAAGGCAGTTTGATTCCAATTTCACTCGGAAATTATTGTGTTGTATATTTTAAGTATAGGAAGTGTCGGTTTAGTTTAAGTGTTGTATAGTTGTTCCCCGCGTCTGTCTAGCTCTAAGCAAAGTGGATTCGTCTCAATGTTTATTCTGGATGATGACGAATCATGCATTCGATTGTACACATCGTGAAGCATGCAGAACGACACGCGCGCATACATATGTCACTATTGTTGATTTTCTTAGGGACACTTTGTCCGTGTATTAATCTCTCCAGAGATTTGGCCTAGTTTTGGCGTATTTTAATTATTCAGTAGGAGTCTTTTGGGAGTTTGTTTTGTTATTTCTTTTGTATAATTAGGTGATTTGTTATTAAATTCATTTGTTTTAACCCTGGCTTCACTTTTTCCTGCATGTTATTTTGTTATATGTTACCCTGCATGCTAATGAAGCGCTTTAACAACAACTTACAATATGGACTGTTACACCCCCCGAAATAGAGTCTCATAAGCTTCTTTGCAAGGGTTCAATACATAAATGGTAAATAGTAATTTTGTTTTTCATTGTTTTTTTTTCAAATGCAGTTGTAGATAGGTGTTATTTTGTAAAACAGTCTCATTTGCAGTAGTAATAAGCCTCTACGCTTCTGCAAACACATAGACAGACTGCACTATCGCCATCGTCAAGCACTTGCATTAAGATCATTTACAAAAACTTGAAATGAAAAAAAAAAAGTTTCGCAAATTTGAACTTTTGACATGTACAAAATGAAAAGAAATGTGTAAAGAGCAAAATGGAAAATCTATGTTTCCATATTGACAAAATTTCAAAAACTTCAAACTGATATTTAAAAACGAAAGGAAATGGGAAATTGACAAATGTGTAAACAACAAAATGGAAAATCCATGTTTCCATATCATGAAATTCAAAAACCTTTAACTGACATTTTAAAAAGTGTAAACGGAAAATTGACAAACTATGCTAACTATTACGCTATAAAGGCAACTTTACACTACTATTAATTAATATTTGAAATGTGAAATGAGAAAATGAAAAAAATGAACAAATGTCTATCATTATTTTTAAAAATTAAAAAAACATGATGCTATTAATGAATATTCAAAATGTGAAATGTGAAATGAAAAAAATGAACAAATGGCTATCATTATTTTAAAAAATTAAAAAACATGATGCTCTATGGTTGAGATGTGAATCAAACCCCCTCTACTTATTTGGATCACTCGAAACTGAGTAAACTTGTTTTAGTCCTCATACCACTTTAAAATAATTGTTTTAGCGCTGGTAATTGTACCCAAGAGCTTTAGAGTGCCGGCTAACTATGCTAACTATTACGCTATAAAGGCAACTTTACACTACTATTAATGAATATTTGATTTTTGATTTTGTGAAAAGACCAAACCATAATGCCATTGACTGAGAATGTTTGGTAACTAATTATTAAAGAAAGACATATAAGGATTTGTATTACTTGGAATTATGTTTTCCATACTATAATTTATTTAGATTTTAGTTTTAGAATTTAGATATTGGATTTTAGATTTTTAGGTAAAGACCAAACTAATATTGACTATTTATTATACACTGGTATGTGGATTGAAAAATGATTAGACTACATGTTAAGATAAATATTTAAGTCTTCACAGGTCTTGCAATAAGAATTGACTAACCAGACATGAGTTAGCTACTAGGGAGAATATGCTAGTTATTGACCCGTGAGTAGGGTTTTAGAAAACTGTTTGTTATTTTGGGTTATATACAATAAATGCTTCGACCTACTGAGCGACTATGTCTACTAAACAAGTCATTATACCAGAGACGATTTGGATACTTTTGTAGCTCAGGCAAGTAGAGCATTTCTATATAAAAAGGAATCTGTTGACATTGAATATAGATTTGGGTATTAGGAATTTATTTTTGAAGGTCTTTGTCTGGTGTACGGCACTCTATGTAAGTGCAACTTGCACTATTGGTGTAGCAGAAAAATGGAGTACTGAAGTGTTTGAAATGTGGTGTTACAGGAGAATGATGAAGATTAAATTGGTAAATAGGGTTACAAACAAAGAGGTATTAAGACTAGTGGGAGAAAAGAGATGTTTCTGACGACTGCTAATAAAGACAAGAGATAGGCTGGTAAGACATTACTAAGACACTCAGGTATAGCAAGCTTACTTATGGAAGGAAGGGTTGAAGAAAGGAACTGTAGGTGTAGACCAAGTTTAGAATATGTTAAACAGATTGCCTTGGATGTAGGGTGTGGTAGCTGTATAGAGATGAAATGATTAGCTCAGGACAGGGAGGCTTGGAGATCTGCATTAAACCAGTTAATAGATTGAAGACTCAAACAACAACATGTACAGCTTACCAAAATGATTTTGTGTATTGGTAAATGTTAGTCAACGAACAGTAATGCATTTCTAAAACTCATGACACAATACCTAAGAGCTTTTCTAAAATTATTTTAAAATGCCTTTAACCCTATATTAAACACTCAGTTCACAAGACTCATAACTGCATTGTTTAGGGAAATCAAAAATTGTACATTTAAAAACGAGCAAGTGGTTGAGACAATGTACACTAGAAAATTTTGTAAACACTCAAGTGCATAGGACGAATTACATTAATAACTGTCAGGTTGACTGAGGGGTTAATGCATTTGACTTAAGTTTAATTTTAGTACAAGGACGCAAGGATTTGATAGCAGGCGCTGTTTATCCTCAACGCGATTGATAGTAGGGGCTATTGATAATAGGCTCAATTTATAGTAGGCGTGATTGATAGTAGGCGGGATGTGTTGACTTTGATATTGTTGAGGTTTTTTTAGACGTTGACAACTGTCTTAACGTGACTTTTTGAGAACATGATAAGTGTTTATGAACAAACACTGCACTATTTTGAGCTGTAATATCAGTTTTTAACTTAGGTTTTAGCATTTTGATGATTTTTTTGTAAACAGCAACCGTGGTTCGTTTGTAGCACTATATTGATGAACACTCACTCTTAAAAACTTTTTTTTTACTTTTTAGATTGCCTTGACATTTTGTTGACGTTTCTTTTGAGCATGCCAGAATATTATTCCATTTACATTTTGACGATTATAATTATAACAGTAGCCTTGATAGAGTGCACGTTACCTACCTCTGTTGTTTGTAGTAAGTCCCATAGCAGTAACTGACCTGTCTGTGTGATGTTAACACTATAAAGGTTACAACTGTTTTGGTGATGGAGTGACTTACCATAAGCTTATATATTGGCTTATGTGTTGGCTTTTGTGTTGGCTCAAGTATTGGCTTATGTATTGGCTTTTTTGTTGGCTTGTGTGTTGGCTTTTGTATTGGCTTATGTATTGGCTCTTTTGATGGCTTATATATTGACTTTTGTGTTGGCTTATATATTGGCTTTTGTGTTGGCTTATGTGTTTGCTTTTGTGTTGGCTTTTGTGTTGGCTTATGTATTGGCTTTTTGTTGGCTTTTGTCTTGGTTTTAGTATTGGCTTATGTATTGGCTTTTGTGTTGGCTTATATATTGGCTTTTGTCTTGGCTTATTTGATAAGTTATTTTTGTCAATGTATTTAGTGGATTTTCTTTTAGTCTTGGAAAGTATTTTAGTCCTTTTTATTACAGCATAATGCTTACTGCCATGTTTGTAAGCAACAACAACAACATACTAAAATTCCTAAAATAATCAAAGTACTCTAAGGTTAATCATTGACTTTCAACTCTTACTTAGGGGCGTGGTGGCTCAGCGGTCTAGCTGTATGCCTCTCACCAAGGCGGTCCGGGTTCGATTCCCGGTCAATGCATGTGAGATTTTCGAAGTGAAATGCCATGTCCTGTGGTTCGGATTCCACGTAAAAAGGAGGTCCCGTGGCTCATAATCACCAGGTTCACGGTCACGTAAAACTACAATCTTCCTTTCAACTCTTACTCTTACCTTTTATCCCAACGCCTAGTCAGAAACATTATATTAAAAAAAACTCAAAAAAGTTGAATTGGTAAAGTAGGCTATATGTTTAAACTAAAACAATCATATAAAGTCATATGTTACCTCTTACACTTACCTCTATCCCATTCTCAGTTAAAAAACAAGATGTTCAGTAAAGAACATATAGCCTACTTTCTCCTAAATGCATGGGTATTGTTATAACTGTTTGTCCTTTTCAATGATTTTAATTGAATGTTGGTTGTAGTAGCTTGTTGAAATACAACATGCTATACGGATATTAAACATGAATATGAGTTGCCCTTTACTTGTGCTACCTCTGTAAAAAATTCATTCAATTCGGTTTCACCGTGTTTGAATTGATATGGGGAATCGATTTGCACACATACATGGCAGATATTTGCAAACTATTGGGCTGATGACCTTTTAGTTCATTCAATGGATGCTTCCCACAAGAAGGTACGTTGTTGCAAAATTTGGTAGAGATTAGATGATTAGGTTGGTCGTAGTTTGATTTTCGCTTTTTACCTTTGGGTGGCTTCCATTACGATCCCGTCAAGATGGCGGCGATATAAAACATGACACTGAGGTGCCTTTCGCTAGTGCTACCTCTGTACCAAATTTCGTTCAATTAAATTTCACCGTGTTTGAAAAGATAGGGGAATCGATTTGCAAACATACATGGCCGCCATCCGCAAACAATTGGGCTGATGACCTTGCAGTTTAATCAAAAGATTCTTTATACATAAAGGTATGATGTTGCAAAATTTGGTAGAGATCAGATGATTAGGTTGGTCTTAATTTGATTCAAGCTTTTAACATTTGGGTGGCCGCCATTAAGTTTTTGTCAAGATGGCGGCGATATAAAACATGACACTGGAGTGCCAATTGATAGTGCTACCTCTGTACCGGATTTTGTTCAATTCGGTTTCACGGAGTTTGAATAGATAGGGGGAATCGATTTGCACACATACATGGCCGCCATCTGCAAACTATTGGTCTGATGACCTTGTCGTTTAGTCAAAAGGTGCTCGCCATATAAATATAGGTTGTTGCAAAATTTTCTAGAGATCAGATGATTAGGTTAGTCGTAATTTGATTTAAGCTTTGACCATTTGGGTGGCCGCCATTATGTTTCCGTCAAGATGGCGGTGATATGAAACATGACACTGAGGTGTCCTTTACTAGTTCTACCTCTGTACCAAATTTCATTCATTTCGGTTTCACCGTGTTCAAATTGATAGGAGGGGGGGGCAGACATTCAGAGTACACACACTCACACACACACAGATTCACACCCAGTCAGACACAATTTTTTTGGCCCTGTGTAGATCTCATAATTCCACTTTCATTTTTTGCAAAAATCGAAAGTAGGCTAATAATATTGTGTTTCCCTAATATTAGACTCTTTAAACCAATGTATCAATAACACAAGTCAACAAACAAAACATGTTGTGTTCAGTCTATTATTTAAGTTATATATTCAGTCTACATTGAACAGTAACCAAAAAACGCCATTTATAATTAGGTTTGCTTTCATACGTTATGTAATGATAAATACATATTTAAAGTTTTGATAGACTGTTTAAGGGGTAATGGTTTTGAACACGTAAGTGAGGGAATATTTAAAGACTTAACCTCACTACCTAACCTAACCTTGTCACGTGACATGTTCTACAAGTTTAGACTTGCTTTAAGACTGGCTATGACGTCATAGATGGATGGGTGGTGGGAGGCTGGACATGACATTTCATTAAACCAAAATATTTTCTTTTTTTGTGTGCGAAAAACCAATACATAAGCCAATACATAAGCCAACACAAAGGCCAACACCTAAGCCAACTCAAAAGCCAACACAAAAGCCAACACATAATCCAACACAAATGCAAACACATAAGCCAATATATAAGCTTATGGTAAGTCGCTCCATCACCAAAACAGTTGTAACCTTTATTGTGTAAACATCATACAGACAGGTCAGTTACTACTATGGAACTTACTACAACCAACAAAGGTAGGCAACGTGCACTCTATCAAGGCTTCATCAATATAGTGCTCCAAACGAATCACGGTTGCTGTTTACAAAAAATCATCAAAATACTAAAAAGCAAGTTTAAAACACCGATATTACTGCTCAAAATAGAGCAGTGTTCGTTCATATACACTTACCATGTCCTCAATAAATCATGTTAGGACAGTTGTCAACGTCTAAAAAACCCTCAACACTATCAAAGTCTACATATCGCGCCTACTATCAATCACGCCTACTATAAATTGAGCCTACTATCAATAGCGCCTACTATCAATCGCGTTGATTATAAACAGCGCCTGCTATCAAACCCTTGCTTCCATGTACTAAAAAATTAAACTTAAGTCAAACGCATTAACCACTCAGTCAACCTGACAGTTATTAATGTAATTCGTTCTATGCACTTGGGTGTTTACAAAATTTTCTAGAGTTTATTGTCTCAACCACTTGCTCGTTTTTAAATGTACAATTTTTGTTTTCCCTAAGCATTGCAGTTATGAGTCTTGTGAACTGAGTGTTTAATATAGGTTTAAAGGCATTTTAAAATAATTTTAGAAAAGCTCTTAGGTATTGTGTCATGAGTTTTAGAAATGCATTACTGTTCGTTGACTAACATTTACCATTACACAACATTATTTTGGTAAGCTCTACATGTTGTTGTTTGGGTCTTCAATCATTTAACTGGTTTAATGCAGATCTCCATGCCTCCCTGTCCTGAGCTAATCATTTCATCTCTATATAGGTATCACACCCTACATCCAAGGCAATCTGTTTAACATATTCTAAACTTGGTCTACACCTACAGTTCTTGTCATCAACCCTTCCTTCCATAACTAAGCTTGCTATACCTGAGTGTCTTAGTACATATCTTACCAGCCTATCTCTTGTCTTTATTATCAGTCGTCAGAAAGATCTCTCTTCTCCCACTAGTCTTAAGACCTCTTTGTTTGTAACCCTATTTACTCCTTTAATCTGCCTCATTCTCCTGTAACACCACATTTCAAACACTTCAATTCTCAACTTTCCTGCTACACCAATAGTCCAAGTTGCACTTTCATAGAGTGCCACACTCCAAACAAAGACCTTCAAAAATAAATACCATACACCCAAATCTATATTCAATGTCAACTAATTCCTTTTATATAGACATGCTTTCCTTGCCTGAGCTACAAAAGTATCCTAATCGTCTGTGGTATAACGACGTGTTTAGTAGACATAGTCGCTCAGAAGTTCTAAGCATTTATTGTATATAACCCAAAATAGCAACAGTTTTCTAAAACCCTACTCTCTGGTCATTAACAAGCATAGTCTCCCTAGTATCTAACTCATGTTTGGTTAGGCAATTCTTATTGCAAGGCCAGTCAAGACCCGAAAATGTATCTTAACATGTAGTCTAATCATTTTTCAATCCACATACCAGTGTATAATAAATAGTCAATATTAGTTTGGTCTTTACCTAAAAATCTAAAATCCAATATCTAAATTCTAAAACTAAAATCTAAATAAATTATAGTATAGAAAACATAATTCCAAGTAATACAAATCCTTATATGTCTTTCTTTAATAATTAGTTACCAAACATTCTCAGTCAATGGCATTATGGTTTGGTCTTTTCACAAAATCTAAAATCAAATATTCATTATGTGTATTGTAAAGTTGCCTTTATAGAGTAATAGTTAGTATAGTTAGCTGGCACTCTAAAGCTCTTGGGTACAAATCCCAGCTTTAACACAATATTTTAAAGTGGTATGAGGACTAAAAGAAGCCTACTCAGTCTCGGGTGATCCAAATAAGTAGATGGGGTTTGATTCACTTCTCAACCATAGAGAATCATATGTTTTAATTTTTTAAAATAATGATAGCCATTTGTTCGTTATTTTTTTCATTTTCTTTTTTCACACATTGCCCTTTGTCAATTCTCCATTTCCACTTTTAAAATGTCAGTTAAAATTTTTTTTGAATTTCATGATATGGAAACATGGATGTTCCATTTTTTGGTTTACATATTTGTCAATTTCCCAATTAATTTTTTTTAAATGACAGTTTAAAGTTTTTTAAATTTTGTCAATATGGAAACATAGATTTATATGTCAAAAGTTCATATTTGCGAAACATGATTTCTTTTCATTTTAAGTTTTGTAGATGATCTTAATGCAAGTGCTTGGCCATGGCGATAGTGCAGTCTGTCTATATGTTTGCAGAAACGTAGAGGCTTATTACTACTGCAAGTGAGACTGTTTTAAATAATAACACCTCTCTACCACTGCATTTGAAAAAAGCAACTATTGAAAAACAAAATTACTATTTAACATTTATGTATAAGTGTTGATTTTCTCCCACCCTACCTCACCGTGTTTGCTCTGTTTAAACAATCAATGCTACCCACACACACAAACTTTCTATCTCTCTTTCGGTGTGGTCACACATTTACACAACCATGCCTGTCTTTGAGAAGAAACACAACCACGCTATATATCCCCCAAAACATCCTTGACATGCACACTCATCCCAAAGAACTTTTAGTTAAACATTTAACATTTACCATTACAAAAAATGGTTTCCACTATTTACAATTACAAAAATAAATATTTACAAAATACTAAATCTACTAAATCTACTGGTTAAAAAAGCCATGTCTCTAAACAATAAAATATAGAAATCACACCTCCACTTCATGGTCATAAACTCATGATAGGCTAATGCGTATGTCATTCATCTGCACACGTTTGTTATCCATTGAGTCATGGGTGTGTTTTCATTGTTCCACAAGATGCAAATTATAGTTGCTGGATTGTATCCTGCACTGTTTATGCGACATAGCTTTGCCAGTTCATAAAACCGCTAGGTAGTTGTCCACACATAGCAATTTTACAAGTGCTCTACCTACACCTTTTGCTCTCTTGGCTTCCTTACAGTCTAATATGCGATAGGCAGCATTAACTGTATATCAAACCCAGTCCACCTTTGTATTTGCAATCCATGTAATAATTTAAAAAGAGACAAGTGTATTCGGTTTTAAACATTATCTCTACTTTTTCATATGTTTATGACATACATATTCACCTAAAATCAAACCCTAGAGTATCTTAGAATAAAGGCTAACAGCTTAACCACTGCACCACTATGCCCTTATTTCTTAGTTTGATACGTTCTATGCCTCAAAGCTGGAAATTGAGTTATGATCTCCAGTGCAAACGGTGCAAGTGCCCGCCGCTGCAGCACAAAATCGTTAGCTGGCAACATTAGACAACCGGAAATATCTGTTAGCCAAGCATTTCTGTCATCAGCCAACGGTCTGATCACTACCAGAAAAACAGTTTAAGTTAGTTTGTTGTGAGTGCGTGTAAAAATTATTAGTCACAAGTACGTAATGCTTGTTGTGTATAGGAACCTTTTTGGCCAATAACCACTCAGCATGTTTTAACAGTCAACCCATAAAGAAACAGCATGGGATAGTTGTGTGTGCTCCATGTACTTGGGAATGTGCTTTAGCATCTTGCGCTAGATTTACCTTACCCTGGACATTACAATGACAGCATACACTCCCAAGATTTTTACTTAAGCCCTTGGCTTGTTCTCGATTAGGTTTGGATTAGTTCGGTTTGGTTCGGTTGGGTTTGGATTTGGTTTTTGGTTTGATATAGTTACTATTTTTTATATTTTTAGGTTGCCTCTTTAACCGATCAAATAAAATATAGTTTACTCTTATTTCTTGAATCGATAAATCGGATTTTGTGTACACCGTTTGTGATGCCATGCCTGCAACGTATACTCCTACTATACTACAGTCTGGTTTGAAAACAAGTTCCAATCGTCAACAATATGTCAGTCACCATATATGTAGTTTACAATACTTGTTTCCCTACCTAGCTATGTTTCATCACTCACCATAAATATCTAACATTTTGGGTTTGAAAAATATTGGGGGCCAGCAAAGGTCCATGACCATGTTGTTTTAGGTCTTTTGGAAAAAAATCATAAGCCTTAAACAAGAGGGTGTCATGTCATTCCTAGGACACCACATGTATCCCAATCCCATTATTAGTTTATAAAATCTCAGGTCCATGACCTAGCAGTTTTTGGGATAGTTGAGACAATGTGTGCACCATAGCAAACAGTATATCATGTCAAGTCCTAGGACACCTCATATGTCCAAATCTGACTATTGGTTTATAAAATCTCTGGTCAATGACCAAGCAATTTTGGGATATTTTAGTAAATGTGTGCACTATAGCATAAATAATGTCATGTCAAGTCCTAGGACACCTCATGTGTCCAAATCTGATTATTGTTTATAAAATCTCTGGTCAATGACCTAGCAGTTTTGGGATATTTGAGTAAATGTATGCACCATAGCAAAGAGAATATCATATCAAGTCCTAGGACACCTCATGTGTCCAAATCTGATCATTGTTTTTTAAAATCTCAGTTTTGGGGTATTTCAGTCAATCAGTCTCACATAACAAAGATCGGAAAATGAATCGTCTTATGCCGCCCAGCTGTCGTGTTGAAATATCCATTGATTTTTAGGGGCATGGCCACCGTGGCCGGTGACAGGCTTGTTTAAACACATGTACCTAACTGGTAATGTCCCTCTGTCAACTACCACTCTTCATAGGCCCTTTGTAAAATATTTTTGGAAAAAATAAATATAACATTCAAAAGAGGACATTACCTAAAGTCTTTGGACGTATCGTACACGTCTCTAGCCTTATTTGTTTGCGAGATATTAAAATGCCAATGTCCTATTATTTTTTGCTCTTTTGGTTGCATTAGGGGAGCTATAGGAAAAGAGGGGGCGTTACCCTGAGTCCTACAACCCCTCATACAAGTCCCTAGCCTTATTGGTTTGCGAGATATTTAGCAAAAGTGCAGGTAGGACCTTTTGACAAAAATAAATAATACATTAAAAAACGGGGCGTCACCCCAACTCCAACGACCCCTCATACAAGTCCCTAGCATTATTGGTTTTCAAAACATGAACAAAAGTGCAGTCAGGCCCTTTTGACAAAAATCAAAACTACATTCAAAAACGGGGCGTCACCCCAAGCCCAACGACCCCTCATACAAGTCCGTAGGCTTATGGGTTCTCGTAATATATGGACAAGAGTGCAGTTAGGCCCTTTTTACATAAATCCAAACTACATTAAAAAACGTGGCGTCACCCCAAGTCCAACGACCCCTCATAAAAATCCGTACCCTTATTCGTTCTCGAGATATTAAAAATGCGCATGACCTATTAGTTTTTGATCTTTTGGTTAAATTCTTAAAAAAACACTCATCCATTAATAATTATTCAAAAAGTCCACCCTCTTACAAAATACTCAAGTGCGCATGCGTAAAAACAAAAAAACAAACATGTTAATTCATAGCAGCATTCCACCCATTGCATGTCGTTCATGTGAAACAACGTTTAACTTTAAATTAGCATGGAACCTCTCACATGTTGCACTTGGAAAGTGGTAGGTTTTATTTTGGGGTGGAAATACTTTGCTTATTGGAAAGGGGGCGTCAGCCCGAGTCATTTGACATCGTTTACACGTCTCTAGCGTTATCGGATTTGCGAGCTATTGGGTTAAAGACTGATACGAGGAATGTTTGAAAAGTTGTGAGTTAGAACTGCCACTGCTCCCCTACTATAGTGATAGGGTTAATGATGATAATAATTATGGTTAAAATTATGATAATGATGACAATGATAAAGATGATAATAATGGTTAGTTATACGCTTAGTCTTGCTCATCCTTGTAGACTAGTGGGAAAAAGTCACCTAGTTGTTGAAAAGAATGCTACTCTCTGGATTAAATGTATTTATGGGGTAGCAACCTACCTGACTTTATCTCTTAGTCCTGCTAAAAATAATATCCGTATACCTATGCAAGTCATAGATGTATGCCTACTTGACAAATCAGAGACTCGTTGGGAAAAGAAATAAGCAATCAAACTAATATCCAATAGGGGTTTTGAATAACTATTATTTTAAGTGTAGTTAAGAGACCCCTCAACCATTTCGGCAACTCTTAACTCCAATTGAGGTTCTAGAGTGTTCCAGTCTTAGTCACTATGAAAACGGGCAAAAACAGATATGTATTAAATTTACGGGACTTGGATAAAAATGTGGCGTTCCAACCACATCTGAAAAAATGTGTAGATATAATTAACAGGGTTAACTCCCTCGGGGGAACCTGCAACCCCTAGAGGGCGCGTCCCCAGGTGGCGGATAGGGGGCCCCTACAGTAACGGTAGGGTTGGTTCGAATACCCTCCAATAGAACCCGCGGACCAACAGGTACCCCAATTCTTGGGGGCTTCAGAATACTGAGACACCCTCTCTCCAGTGGCTATAAATATGGAGGGCCCTGCTCTGGGATATGAGTGAAGACCTCAACAGCACCTGCGGTGGAGAAGGAGTCCTTTGGTACAGTGCGGATGGTGGAGGAGGCAACCCAGTGCTCGGGTTAATAGAGCAAAAGGTATATGTCGGTATATTGGACATATATCAGGCACCGAACGTCGCCCGGGATAAGGCGACCACTTTTATCAAGTGCCAACGGTTTCTTCGGAGGGCGGATGAGCGGGTAGAAGAAGGGCACTCTCTTGTCCTTGGAGGGGGAAACTGCTCCTAAAGGCGGAAGGGCTACTAGGTGGCCAACGGCATAGAATGGAGAAGGCAACGGGAAACCACTCCATTAAAGATCCTAGGATATCCCAAGTATAGCAGCCATGATGAGTTTCTCTATTGATTGTGATTCTACTGATCATGGGAATCGGAAACCAAGATCCGGCAAGAGAGGAAACAGTAGCGAGGCCTCTTCGGTCGTCATTCAACGAAACCCTCGCAATGACAATTGCAAATTCACTGTTGGTACATGGAACGTAAGAACGCTTCTACAACCTGGACGGCTTGAGGAGGTAAAAAACTCTATGATTAAGAAGAATCTAGATGTCCTGGGAATGTGTGAAACTAGATGGGCAGGAAATGGAGACTTCATTTCTGATGACTTCAGGATAATCCACGCAGGCAATACCAAAGCCGGAAATAGTGGTGTAGCGAGTGTATTAAGAGGAAAATGGACTCACAACGTAGTCAACACTTATCACATTAGTGACAGAATTCTAATGATACAAGTAAAAGCAATTCCAGTTGATTTGGTGATAATACAAACATATTTCCCCACTTCAAATGCTGATGATGAAGAAATTGAAGAAATGTATGATCAAATAGAAGAATTGTTTGACATAGTAAAGGAGAATTCAAACATTATTTTAATGGGTGATTTTAATGCTTCCGTAGGCTCTCATAATGATGTTAAATATGCTGGTAAGTTTGGCTTGGGTGATCTCAATGTGAGCGGAGAAAGATTACTGGAATTCTGTGAGCAACATGAGATGGTAATAACTAATACCTGTTACGAAGTTCCCAAAAGAAGACGTTACAACTGGATAGCACCTGGAGATAGAAGAAGGTTGCAAATTGACTACATCATAGTTAAACAAAGATATAGGAACCAAGTGAAAGCCAGCCATAGTTACCCTGGGGCGGAAATTGATAGTGATCATATCCTAGTTGCAGCTAAATGTGATATAAGGTTCAAGAGGAATAAAACATTTAGACGAAAGAGATGGTGTTTAAATAAGCTTCAGGATCCTAATGTAGTACAAAAATTTAAAGATGTTAGCAAATTGGTTAAGGATGAGACTTTAGGATGGGATGATATAAGAAATGGCTTAGAAACAGCCGCAACGGAAGTACTAGGCAAAAGAAAATTAGAACCGAAGAAGAAATGGATGACCCAGGAAATCCTGGAGCTTATTGAAGAAAGGAACAAATTTAGAAATATAGACACTCAAGCGTATAAGTCTCTAAAGAATCAAATAACAACGAAATGTCGCAAGGAGAATGAAAATTGGATGAAGCAGGTATGCATGGATATTGAGGATGACCTGAAGAATGGGAAACCTGACAAAGCTTATTTTAAAGTGAAATCTTTGAGCTATCAGCAACGCATTACAAGCAACGTAGTAAAGGATTCCAAAGGGAAGCTATTGTTTGAAAATGATAAGGTATGTGAGCGATGGAAGGAATACCTTGAAGATTTGTATGATGGACCAGATATTACTGACAATAGTAGTTATAAAGAAGATGAAGAACTAACGGAAGAAGATGATAAAGGTCCAACTATAACTAAAGCAGAGTTTTATGCAGCACTTACTAAACTGAAAGGAAATAAAGCAACTGGTGTAGATAACATTCCTGCAGAGCTCTTAAAATGTTGTGATGTAAGCATTAAGGAATGCCTTTTTCAAATCATTACTAAATGCTATGAGGACGTAATTGTTCCTCCTGATTTTATTAAGAGTCGAACAATCACACTACCCAAGAAAGGAAATGCTTGTGAATGTTCTAATTATAGAACTTTAGCCATTCTTTCACATGCATCAAAGATTTTATTGATAATCATCAAAGAGAGACTAAGCAAGAAAATTGAACAACATCTGGATATTGATCAGTATGGATTTAGAACCAGGAAAGGGACTAGGGAGGCTATCCTAGCATTACGTCAGATTTTAGAAAGAAGACTGGAAGTTAATCGAAAAACCTATATAGTATTCATTGATATAGAAAAGGCATTTGGTAATGTTAATTGGAAAACCTTATTTCTTACATTGGCCAAAGTCGGGATTGACTGGTAAGTCAGGCGCCATATTCTGAACTTATATAAAAATCAAACTACAGAAATAACAGTTAATGGCAATAAAAGAGAAGCAAAAATAAGAAGAGGTGTAAGGCAGGGTTGTCCTCTATCACCATATCTCTTTAATATCTATATAGAAGCTGCAGTAAATGCATTTAAAGAGAAAACAAAAGGATTAAAATTTAATGAAGTACAGGTTCATAGCATTCGCTTTGCGGATGATATTGCACTTTTAGCAAACTCCGCATGTGAAATGAATAGAATGTTAAACATTTTTCAGAAATCCTTTGGAAAATTCGGGCTAAGAGTTAATTCTCGGAAGACAAAATTAATGGTGGTTGATAAAAAGAAACAACCAATTATAGCTAATATAATGTTAAATGTTAGTGCCATTGAACAAGTAACGGAATTTTGCTATTTGGGAAGTGTGATTAATTATGACAACAGATGCATCTCAGAAATTAAGAAAAGAATAGTGTTGGCGAAGAAAGCCTTTCAAAATAAGAAGAATTTGCTGCTCAATGAGTACCTCAACTTGAAGATAAGGAAGTCATTTCTCAAGACCTTTGTTTGGAGTGTGTTGACCTATGGTTGTGAAACATGGACACTGGGGAAAAGAGAAGAATCAAAACTTGAGGCAGCTGAAATGTGGTTTTGGAGACGAATGATCCGAACCAGCTGGGTGGAAAGAAAGAGAAATGAGCTTGTTCTGAACCAAATTCAGGAGAATCGACGATGCTTGTTGAACTCCATCAAGAAAAGGAAATCAAAATTCATGGGACACGTACTCAGACATGACACTCTCCTCCAGGTTATTTTTGAAGGAAAAATTTTGGGGTAGAAACCAAGGGGACGACCAAGACAATCGTATCTCAAGAACATTGTCAAGGAAATGGAATGTGAATCGTATGTCAATATGAAGAGAACTGCTGAAGACCGTAAGAAATGGCTGCAACGACAAGGCTTTTAGCCTTTAGAAGCTGATGATCTGTTAACTATAGTCATAATTCTGGTTGGGTTATATAGTTTGTAGTTACCTAGGATGTTAGTCAGTATAGCTATAATGGGTAAGCAAAGCATAGGTAGAGCTAAGATATAATGGTTATAATCTTTAATTTTTCAAGGTTTAATATCAAGTCAAAAACAGGCTTGGTTAGATTTAGTGTTCGACAATTTTAAAGTGTAAAGACGCAAAAGAGGTCTGAATGCTAACTTCTGATAGGGTGTCATAGGGGTTAATTTTTCGCAAACAGGAATATATAGACTAAACTGGATCCTGACTTGTGGGGGTTTGTGTAAATTCAGTTAAATTTATAAAATATTTGTTATAACCTGTGTTGTTATAGTGTCCATAGTAACAGTTGTATTTAATAATTAAGGCAATAGCATGCATGGGTAATTAGCCTGGGTTAAAAGTAGCAATGACCATTAAAAACACCCGTTAGAACTCGGATAAACTAATACTGTCGGGGTTGGAAGAGAACCAAAGTTAACCAAGCGTGTTCAGCAGGAATGGAAAGTAAATTTACTGTATTTGGGTTAATTATGGGATCTTATATATTGTTACAACAATTTTGGCTAAATCTACAAAAACATTCAGATAATATAGGTAATATTATTGAGAATTTGAAAAAAAAACTTAGTTTAGGGAATTCTTAGTTTGATAAATAATATTTGAGTCTTTTTTACAGTTTTCTAAAAAAAGGTCTTTCGCCACATTACTTGGTATTTATGCTAATATTACAGTATGGTAGTAAAGAGCTGTGTATATTTAGAATATCAATATATAGAGTTAGGGTACATAATATGTAAGTGGCTTGATCAAATAAGTATAAACAGTGCTAAGAGGCTAAATGCCTATACTAGATAAAGCTGTACGTGAGAGCTGACTCATATGGTGGGGTCATATAAAATAAATATTACAAGAGAAATTACCTAAGATGTTAATGAGTTTAACTGTAAAGGGTATTAAATTCACAGGTAAATCTATGGTGCTGGGGTTAAAATAATCTTAAAGCGAGAAATGTAAAAGCTATATACAGTACATCTCAGTGCTAACTGTTAATATAGCGAGTCATAAGAGCTACACCCTGTCCTCCTATGGTGTTGCCCAACTGTCTCGCAACAGGTGTGTACATGCACAATTAGACCCATAATCTTCAAGAACTCCGGGTGGAGGGATTTATTGAATATAATCTAGGGAAATTTGTGGAAATTTTATATATTTTATACATTTATTGTCATTACCTGTGTTATTGTAGTGTCAATAGTAAGGTGCAAATTTAATAAATGGGGATATAGCACGCATTCCTAATTATCTGGTGTCATAAATAGCAATACAAATCTTAAAAAAGAGACTCGTTAAAACTCATATACTTTAATACGGTTGCGGTCGAGGAAAACAATATTTGACAAAGAGAGATCGACAGGAAAGCGTAAAGGAAAGAGCCAGTTACACGTAAGTGAAGGCAATGCCAGACTGAGCTGGGTTTTCGTCGTCAGCAACCGCACAAGATGTAAAGCAATAGAGGTATTGAGAGAGCTCCAGTTGTACGTGGAATCTTAACCATAGGGTGGAAAATTTTAATTCCAAATTCCTACTTACATTAATCGGAGGGGGGGGGGGCACGGAAACGTATCTGCTTCGTTAAGAGAAAAGCAACCACATCACTGCTCCACGAAGCCCCGAGGGGTAATAGATACCATGGAAAACCATTTCAGGACAGCCAACGTTAAGATTCGAACTCATCTCTTCTTAGTACTGTCACTACGAGACTAAGTAAACATCGTTCCTGTTCTGAGAACAGAATTAAATTTCTTGTTAGAGCCGGGAATCGAAACTGGGCCTCCAAACTGACAACCGAGAGTGCTAGTCACTACGCAGGGAAATGGACAATCTCGGTTAGCTGGTAGCACACATCACGGGCGGAAACAGATGATATTTCTGCTTACATTGCTATTTTGTCATCTGGCTACTGCCTCAGCAGTGGCTGCGAGACAGTTCAGTTTAGTTTGTTCTACACACATAAAAAAAAGTTTTGCATCACCTCGGTTCCCAGATCTCCGGCATATAGACGTTGACTGTGTATATTGTATCAAAGATACAGTCCCTTTGACTGTTCATAGTTGTCACTAAAACTGCTCAAAGATGTAAACAACCATGCATGAGCAGGGCCTATTAGACGGAGGGGGTACGACAGCCGATCAGTTCCAGTCATTCCACCAGGACGAAGGTACGCTGCTCATGTTGTCTGTAGTTCTACCATGCCTAGAAGGTCAATACCGCAGTTCGATCGCGTCCGCATTGTTACTTTGTGTCAAGAAGGGCTCTCAACAAGGGAAGTTTCCAGGCGTCTCAGAGTGAACCAAAGCGATGTTGTTCGGACATGGAGGAGGTACAGAGATACAGGAACTGTCGATGACAGGCCTCGCTCAGGCCGCCCAAGGGCTACTACTGTAGTGGATGACCGCTACTTACGGATTGCCGCTTGGAGGAACCCTGACAGCAATGCCACCATGTTGAATAATGCGTTTCGTTCAGCCACAGGACGTCGTGTTTCAACTAAAACTGTGCGCAATAGGCTGCATGATGCGCAACTTCACTCCCGACGTCCATGGCGAGGTCCAGCTTTGCAACCCCGACACCATGCAGCGCGGTACAGATGGGCCCAACAACATGCTGAATGGACCCCACGGAATTGGCATCACGTTCTCTTCACCGATGAGTGTCGCATATGCCTTCAACCAGACAATCGTCGGAGACGTGTTTGGAGGCACCCTGGTCAGGCTGAACGTCTTAGACACACTGTCCAGCGAGTGCAGCAAGGTGGTGGTTCCCTGATGTTTTGGGGTGGCATTATGTGGGGCCGACGTACGCCACTGGTGGTCATGGAAGGCTCCGAAACGGCTTTACGATACCTGAATGACATCCTCCGACCCATAGTGCACCCATATCGGCAGAATATTGGAGAGGCATTTGTCTTCATGGACGACAATTCTCGACCTCATCGTGCACATCTTGTGAATGCGTTCCTTCAAGATAACGACATCGCTCGACTACAGTGGCCAGCATGTTCGCCAGACATGAACCCTATCGAACATGCCTGGGATATGTTGAAAAGGGCTGTTTATGGACGTCTTGACCCACCAACCACTCTGAGAGATTTACGCCGAATTGTCGTTGAGGAGTGGGACAATTTGGACCAACAGTGTCTTGATGAACTTGTGGATAGTATGCCACGACGAATACAGGCATGCATCAATGCAAGAGGACGTGCTACTGGGTATTAGAGGTAGTGGTGTGTACTGCAATCTGGACCACAAATGCTGAAAGTCTAGCTGTATGATGGTACAACATGCAATGTGTGGGTCTCATGAGCAATAAAACGAGCTGAAATGTTGTTTGTGTTGATCTCTATTCCCTTTGTATTTAAAGGTTCCGGAACTCTTGGAACCGAGGTGATGCAAAACTTTTTTTGATGTGTGTATCTTGTTAAGGAATATCTAGGTATTCAGCTGAGTGTATTTGAAAAGTTCAAACATCTTGGTATTCAGCCCCGTGCATTTGCGAGTGCATATTGCTTGTTGTGTAATAGCATTATTTCGATTATAAGACCCGTGTAGCTAAAATATAGGGATATATAGATCATTAACCCCGTGTACTCGGGTGAACATAAACCATACTACGCGTTTCCCGGTCAATGCATGTGAGAAGTGAAATGCCATGTCCTGAGGTTCGGATTCCACGTAAAAAGGAGGTCCCGTGGCTCATGATCTCATGATTAACGGTCACGTTAAATTACAAGCGTTCTTCCTTTATAAACCATATTACGGAGTTTGTAATATCAAAGTTGTTAATACAGTCTAGTTAGGGTATTTAGATATCACGACTATTAGCCCCGCGTACTTGAGTGTGTTGTCAATTTAAAATATATCGGTAATATTCCTTAGTCTCGTGTAGCCAAAACATAGGGATAACATGGCCATCAACATACTTGTATGTGTTGTAATATTAAATTATATCGGTAATTACTCATCAGTCTCGTGGAGCCAAACCATAGGGATAATATGGGCATCAGTCCCGTATACTTACATGTGTAATGAATATTATGGGGTTAGAATACCTTGCTCATGAAACCCGTGCAGTAAAATGGTAGTGATACCATGGTTATCTCGGGAGTGAACACCGTGAGGTTAACCATTTCATACATCTTAAAATTATATTAATAAATCTCATTATAGTTTTAGATAATTTACAGGAACCGTTTAACGGGAGTGTAGAGTAGTGATTCGCCGCCAAATAACTAGCATCTACCATTATACCATAGCAGGTCAAGAAGTCTTGCATGCGGTTATGGTATTGGCATCCTAGGTCTCGGATAGCCTAATACCGTCGGTTTTGTGAGAGAGCTAGTGTTGCCTACCATGGATATCCACAAAATAATCCTGGTACAGGTAAGTGTTATAAATTCTATATTTTTGGGTAAATATGTGAAACATTTTAAAATAAACAGTTCGGGCACTGGATAGTGTTTATGGCCGGATATCCTTTCTAATGCTTACCTCGTAATAAATAAAAGGTAGTAAAAACTTGTAAGATAGCAAACGTAAAAAAGAATATTAGAGAAATTAGAAGAAATCTAGTAAATTTTAAAGTAATTTGAGTAAATTTTAGGGATCATAGGGATGAGAGTAAATATAATGGAATTTGGGTGCATTACGGGAATTGTGGTAAATCTGGGGAATTTTAGGAAATATGGGGGAAATCAGTGATAGTTTAGGGACACTTAGGGGAGTTCCGGGGAATTTTAGGAAACCTCTCAGGCACCGTGGGACGAGTTTGAGTAATGAGTCACCGTCCGTTGACTAGCATCTATCGTATCACAACAGCGTTTTGGTAAGCTCTACATGGAGTCATAGTAATAACATCATAGACACTTAGTATTCTAATACCGTCCGTTTCGCAAAAAACAAGAGTTAACCAACAGAGGTCGACAAAAGGGAATCCTGGCCCAAGCAATTGTTAACAATTCTCAACTTTGTTAAACATCTATGTAACGTTTTAGCCTACTATTGCATTTTGAGAAATTAATTAATAATGTAATTAAATAAATATATAAATATTAAATAATTAAAAATAATAATTAATAAATAACTGCACTAATAAATAAATAATCACTAATATAAATAAATAAATACCTAAATAAATAAATAATTAGAAATAACTGTCTCATAGATATGATACTTGGCTATCCTAACAGTCTCTTGTATAATGTCTCGTTTTTGTAAAGAACAACCTTGGTCGCTCGGTTTCTTTATAAGAATCCGTTGTACATGAACTAAAATGGTAAGCCAATCACTAGAACCCTACCCACTGGTCAAAAACAAGTATAGTCGCCAAAGTGTTACCTGACAGCTAACTCATGTCTGGTCAGCAAATTCTTATTGCAAGGCCGTACAAGGCCTAAACACATTTGTCTTAACATAGAGTGTAATCACCTTTCTACATGCATTGCCGTGCGTCATAAATAGTCAATATTCTATTTTCTCATGTGGTATAGCGCACCTCTAGAACTCAACTCTTACGTCACGCAACAAGATTTTTCCTGTTAAAACGTTAATGTAATGGCAGTATGGCCATGTGCGTTAAGCGTATGTACAAGTTAAATAACATTAATTATGGATGATCTACTAAAGATCCTTTGACAAAATCCAGAAATAAAATGTAAAATATTATCATCTGATCACTGGGTAGTCTGCTTTGTGATCTTACTGCACTGTTTGGTGTAATGTTTAATTTTAAGATTTGTAGCTGATGTATATTAGGAATTATTCATTGGTATCCATGCAAGATATTTACAAGCGTGATATTTTAAAAGATTGTAATAAGGACATAACTCATCTTCATTGCGATAGATATCAAATCAATGCTTAACATTTCTCAAAAGCAGAAGTGATTGTCACCCCGCAGCATAGCCGTGTTTGTAAATGCAAGTACAATGACTGCAGGAAGTATTTGAGAGTCCAGAGGTCACAGGTTTGATTCACAGTATTCAAAGCAGTCATCCTGAGTGTGGTTCTACACCAGGGGTTTCAATACTTCATGTTAACAAATGCCGGCATGTTACCTTGAGTAAATTCCCGGGGCCCCTACCCAATTCATAGACTCGAAAAATCTACAGTTACAAACACTTCTAGAGTCACCACAGAAACTCAGGTTGTCGGACAAATTCAACACACCATCATATACATTGAGGTTACGACAAAAATGTAAAATGCCCCTTCCATAAAATAATATCTAAAACACAGTAAATCATTATGTTTTCAATGTTGCCATTTTGACTCAATTCTACAGTGCTTCCTGTAATGTACTGAATGCATTGCCACGCTACCGGGTAAGTTAGCCATGGTCGTGACGGCGTGGCCGCAAGCAGTCGCTCACATACGGGAGGCGAGAAGTTTCGAATCTCCCCACCTGTCACCTTGAAGATGATCTTCTGTGTTTTCCCGTCTTCCTTCCAGGCATATATCTGGGTGGGTCCTTAACTATAGGCCACAGCCACCACCTTCCAATTCATCGTCCTTGCATTGACACTTTCCTTCCCAGACAACACTCCACACGTGATGATACTTGTAGCTCACCCCATGGGTGTCAGCATAGAAGCAGCTACAAACTCTGGTGAGCCGAACATGTCCTCGAACACTCCCGGCACTAAAAGCCATAACCTAAAATGAATTGCCACGCTCTGCATTGTAGACATTTTTATTCTTGAGATAGATATAGATGAAGAAGTGTGTTAACGTGAGAAGTCTTTTCCGTCTAATATCTCGAGTTTCAGAAAACAGGGAGTCTGTACTTAGCTGTGCGGATTATAGAATCCTGGATTGAAATATTTTTACCGATGAAGACATAGTAATGTGAATGATTTTCTAGATTCTGAAAGAATTAAGTTGAGAGAGGAAAGAAGGAAGTTAATGTGAGCTATATATTTCGAGTTTGAGGTAGGCATTTTTGCCAGTGGTAAATATTTTATTTAAAGATGTTTAGTTAACGAACTTCATCGTAAATGTTTGTAATGTATAGAAACCGTGCATAATATTGATATGAATTATTTAATGCTATTTAAAGAATATTTTTAATAGTAACTTATGATGGTAGTTTTTATCGCTTAGTAGGAAGGATATTAGGAAAGTAGGAAACGGGAGTTATTTTGTGTAAATTAATGAATAGTATTTGTAATGACGGAGATCTACGTCAGGGGTAAATTCATTTGTTTTGCGGGGAATTTAAAATTAACGACATTAATTTTATTTTTGTTGTTAACTCCCGTGATCCAGGGCACAGCAGTCGTGTACAATAATTTATTAGGAAGTATTTTTTATTTGAGCTTGCATAAGCAAGGTAATTAATTATATGTTTCTTAGAGGAACATATTATTAATCTGTGGAAGTTTTAATGTTATTAACGTATTATTTTTAAAACTGAACGTAAGGTTTCAAGATTTTTGGAACATTTTTAATTGTAACTTGAATTCATATTTCCAACGAACGTGTCAAGAATAAATGACAGGCACGTGACTTACGTTTCCATGATCTTTTATAGAAATTTGGCATTGTATTTTGTAGTTAATTGGTAGAGGTATGTGCTATAGGGTGGAGTTTTTTCCTAGGGACATGATCCGCATCCTTACGCCTGAGATTATTGATTCTCGTACTCCCGAGTAGTATTGTGAACCCTTGTGTTTCGTAGTTAGTTACTATAGCACATTCAGTTGTATTCCCCTGTCCCTTATCCAGAGTGTATTCGCCAAGTAACACTGTGTAGTTTTTCTAGCCGGGAACTTCAAGATAATACGATCCATTTTCCAGCTGCGGATATTGGTGCGTCATTCCTGGCTTACAAGGGTACAATGAGATGAAATGGCAGCCCAACGTGCTTGCTAATGATTTTGGTCCCACAGTTGAGAGCCGATTGAGGTGAAATTGCGCTACCAACGGTTTGGGGCTTGTGATTTTGGTCACTACGGTTGCCAGCCCAGTGAGGTGAAATTAGCAATTCCAATGTGATTAACTAGAAAGATGGTATATTGGCTTTCATGGCCGGTTAATTAAAACTCAGAAATTCTTCTAGGTTTGTGCCGTGTCCTGTGTGGGGTTTCACCTAGGATACCAAGCTGGCTCATCGGCAGGCTCTTGGTGTCCCCGCCCGGACCCCCACAGGAGTGACGAACTGCGCGCCAGCTCCCTTTATATTGTCATAGTGAATGTTCCCTTTATATTAGGGAGGTGGCGCGCAGTTCGTCTTTCCTGTGGGGGTCCGGGTGGGGACACCAAGAGCCCGCCGATGAGCCAGCTTGTTGTCCTAGGCGAAACCCCACACAAGACACGACACAAAACTAGAAGAATTCCTGAGTTTTGATTAACTAGAATTCATAGTTATTGCACAGGAAGGAATTTTGCTTGAAGATAGATATATTTTGGAACCTTGACATGATGGTATCGCCTTAGAAAATATTTTTAATAGTTACACGAGAGTGTAGGATAATCGAGGGAAGACCAAAAATTGTATAATGATGGTCAGCCTACGTTTATCGATGTGAGAATGGACTTATGAAAGATATCTAACCTGTCCTATTAAATATGTATTGTATTGTTGAAAAACGACTAGTCCAAGGTTAACCTAAGGAAGGTAATGGCTACATCTAAGTTATTTGAATTACCGGTTGCATGACTATTTTGATGTCATAAGTAATGTAAAATTAATAATGTTAATCAGGATTGCTGTTTGATTTTAATTTTTGGTAGACCAATGGCTTCAAATGATAATGAGTATTATAGGGGAGGCGGATTTTAAGTCCGTAATTTAATGAAGTCAGGTATTCGTAATTTCATGATAAGTTAATTATTAAACAATAAAATCTCGTTATTATAGTGGTATGAATGGTAGTTGTTTCGGATATTCTCGATTGTTGTCATAGTGAATGTTCCCTTTCTCAAGAAAAGAAGAAAATGACAGGTGATATTGTACCCGATATGGACTTGGTAGTATCGGCTACGCTGACCAATTTGGAAATTCTGTATTGGAAATAAGTGGGCTGGTGTCGTGATCATTGCTTTGTGGGCGTATGACGTAATACCAGTTGGAAGGAGTGTGATGGCCGCTTCTCGATTAGCAAGCATGATTGGATATTTGCATCTGGATGTCTATTATTTTCATGTCACGGCATGGAGATCAAGTAAAGAATGCAGATATTACAATAGAAATTTATTTTCCCCCTTACCCTGTTTGGAAACATCTTAGAAGAAGCATGGTTTAATATAATGGGGTTACCATTAATGCCACCTAACCCAGTGTGATTTTGGAACTTTCTCGGAACCGTTTTTGATATGGGATCATTCAACGTGGAAATGGAGCGTTAAGTGCTGAAGAGGCAGGATGGCCGTGTGGAGTGGTGGTCCTGAGGTCGACCCAGAGAGAGAAGATTGCCAATTCCAGATCCGAGACGAGCCTTGAAGGGAGGACGAGTCAGGTTACCAGGCCGACAGCCGGTACATAGTGGACACAGATTATTAAAATTCGCTGCACTAACAGATCAGTATTGAAGCTCGCTCTGTGGAGCATACACTAGCAGAAGTTCTGACACAGTTTTACATTTTGCTGCATTGGCGGAACATAAAGCATCACAGTATTGAAAGTCACAACAGATTACAATTCGTTTTCGTGAAGCAGGCACCGGCAAGGGAGGTCGTATACCTTTCGATCTCGTGTCCTCGCGGAGGGATACTGGGCGGTTCCCGTACGATTCAGTTATGTGTTCTCGCATGGAGAGGAACATCGAGAAGTTTCAGCGTGTCTTACAATCATCTTATTCGCTTCAGTGATTGTATTAAGTGAATTCGAATAACATTATAATTCGACGCAATGAAATATGTCTATTATTACGACATTGCACAAGATGACAATGGACTCGTAAAAGAGCAGTGAACACACGTTGCAGCTTATCCGAGTGAGGCGTTTTGTACTGAGCATTTCCCCGCCATGTTACAGAAAGCTCGCTCACATGGTAGCAGGTTCAGCCGTGATATCAACAGGTCGGCATAACTACATTCTAGTACAGTATACCGTCTTTATTACGATGCACATTACGCATTTTAAATGCAAAATTATATGAAATGCTTTCTTGGGACTTTTAACATATACTATAGTGAATTTAATACACGTGCCTGTATGCAGAATGTATTTGTGGATTCTATCAGTGCTACTTTTGAACGAACAGTTGATGTATTATATCCAATATAGTTATGGTGACCACGGGTTTCTTATACTTGAATGAACATTTAACCAGCCAAGTGAACATTATGGTAAGCCATTTCCAGTGATGAAGTATTTCATAAGTGACTTCATATTTGAACATTTGCGAATACACACAAGCCATAGCCGAGTGTGTAACACTTAGGTCTGCCACGAACTACAGGGTGTGCAGAAACTATCGTCATGCAACATCGAACTTTAAATTGTACGAAACTATCATATTATGTTGTGAACGTGTTATCCCAATCTTGCATGAATTTATTAAGCAGTGGCATGATACATCAGACATTACAATGGGGTTACAATTAATGCCACCTAACCCAGTGTGATTTTGGAACTTTCTCGGAACCGTTTTTGATATGGGATCATTCAACGTGGAAATGGAGCGTTAAGCGCTGAAGAGGCAGGATGGCCGTGTGGAGTGGTGGTCCTGAGGTCGACCCAGAGAGAGAAGATTGCCAATTCCAGATCCGAGACGAGGGAACAAGACGTCGGTGATCTTATGGAATTTTCGTCGATCTTATGGAATTTTCGTCGATCTCTGGAAGCGAAGACTTACGAATGACTGACCAATCCTAAGGTAAAGTGAGCATCTATCTGAGTTTTTCGTCATGAAATGAATTTCAATGAGCACATGGGTACGGTATTTTAAATTATCATTTACAATATATAATGCGATTATTTTCTTATGGATTCACAGGAGTGTGAAAGATGTCTTACAGATCTATATGAGCATACAATTTTTGATCCTTTACAATGTGCTGGCGCATTTGAATTTAGCTCTGATTTATATGTCGAGTTAGGACATGATATTGGTGTTGGTTCGATTAATCGGGTGTTTTCGCGAGTCGATGCCTGCAAACAGGTGTTTGCATTTTCCCATATTTTTCATATGTGTGGATTTTCATGGTGATGATTAGACTTGCCATTTGGGTAGTCTGGCTTCATTTTTTCTTCGAGTGGATCATTTATCTTTGCAATTAAATCGCTTGAGTGAACATATCATTGATATTTGACTGAACAATTATGGTTAGTTCCATTCCAATGCATTTGACCTTCATCTACGAATGGGGCCCACATGCCTTGTGCAGTTGAGTGGTGTTAATCGCCTTGACCCATCCAAGGGATTTATCATATTGAGCCAACGTTGTAGGGCCTACTTGACATCGAGCCGTAGTGTGGTGTTAATCACCTTACCTACGGTTAGGGACCATTTCATCTTAGTCTACGAATGGGGCTCATTTGCTTTAAGCAGTGGCGTGGTGTTAATCATCTTTACCCATCCTAGTTTCCAGATTTATCATATTGCTAAATGGATTTTAAGCGAACCAAACTATAAATGTCAGTCACGTATCGGTTGATTATTATTAAAATTCAGAAACATTAAATGTCAACAGGATCATGTTTTTTCGATTCTTGTCCATGATCCATTAGTTTCTTTCATATCAGTGTTCCATTTTGAGAACAATAATTTAAATATTTTGTTGGTTGATTAAGACATAACCTAGGATTTTTGGAATAGTTAGTTCATCTAGCAGACGTGTTCTGAGGAAGAAATAGATCTCACACAATCAGAAATATACCTCACATAATCAGAAATATTGTTATAACCATTGATCATACTGATGAATAGATACATTTTAGGAATTTATCCAGAGTGATGCTATCATCACTAAATTTAATTCATGCTTAGATTTTGTTGATAATTAATTCAGTGATCTATATATTTTTGAGAGGTTGTTGACCACATTTATTTGACCACAGCATTGGTGGATAATCTTCGTTCTCGTTAGAATTCAGTGTATAGGATTTTATAGTGCTTATTAAAAGTATTCTGTTGAGGATTTGTTTTGCCAAGTTTATGATGTGATGATATTGCCACAATTTTGAGAGGTTACGACATTGAAAATAAATACATTGACTGCTAGGTTATGTTTTAAACCCAGTCTGGTTCTTGATTCAGGCAATGCGCTGAAAAATTATAAAGAATTATTATGAAATGGTGATTAAAGTTTGCGAGTGAATTATTGATGTGGTTTGATAAAGAATTAATGATGTGGTTTTAATGAACAATGGTTCATGTGATTATTGTTGGATGGTTATATCCAAAGATATATAATTGTCGGCAAATATTTCTATGGCAATCAGTGGGGTTGTTAAGTGCAAAATATGAGCATGATCAACAAGTTGCTTGGCTGGAACCAAATCTGGCACTTTAGTAAATGTGATAGAATTTGAATAACGCCTCTAATATGATCCAAGTTAGATGTTCAGAATATATTGAATTACTCCAAGTTATAATTATGGGATATAGTTAGCTCGGTCAGGATAGGAATTACTGCCATTTATCCGATCTGATTACTTCTTGAAGTTGGGGAGGCCTCTGATTGTGGCTAAATTGAATGAATGATATGCCAATTGATTAATAAATTTAAAACATGTTTTGACCACACCCGATGATATCCAAGTTTATAATTATAATGATATTAGAAATGATACATAATTTCCCCAATCGTATTTCAGTGCAATTTTGTATATAAATATGTGATAAATAAGATGAATATTTTGTGTTCACATGAATCCTTGTCAGTTGTAAATTTAAGTTAGGCCTCAGGAATCACAAGTGATTATGTTGTGTGTGTAAAGTGCTTCGGTGATTCTGAGTGGAGAAAATGAGCTTTAACATTTTTCTTGCCCATGTGAACCTTAAGGCAGAAAGGAGATGGATGAGTTTGCAATGAACATTCTCACCCTAATAATCTTATCCACCATTCTCCTAGGCAGGAATTTGTTTGGTAATTTTGATTAATCTTTCCAAAATTTTAATAAATTTCCTTGTTTTTGTTTTAAAATTTCGTGATGGCACCTTTTCCTTCTTCCATTCCTGAGTAAGTGTAATGCTTAACCAGAAAGTATGTGGTTTGCTAGGAATCCAGCTTAATGACGCCTCGTTTTATTGTTGATTAAAACCGTAAATGACGCTGAGACAGTTCGTACCGTGCTACCCAAAGCTGATTTAATTTCTCTTTATTTCAACTGGATTCCGACACATTCCTTTATTTTATTCCTTGTCTGTGTTCCGTACCGTATGATGTGCGATGTTATGTCAGCTGGGTCGTCGCATGTCACCGCGGAACGGGTATAATATGGAGACAATTAGGGTGACGCTTGCAGCCATGCAAGAAACTCAGGGCAAGCCTGATAACGATTTGGAGGCCTTACACCAAGCAACCCACCAATGTGAAAAACGAGTAGAACAGGAAATTAAGAGGAATGCATAAGAAATTAGGAGAGAGGCTGAGGAAGCAACAGATATATTAGCTAGGGAATGCCATAATAGTGCAACTGAAACCCAAAGAAGATTAGCTGAAACACAAGTGACTGTAGCTAATTCACAAGTAACGGTAGCAACACTGCAAACCAAGTCTAATGAAACTCAAGCAACTCTAGCTACACTAGAAACTAGATCTACTGATACTCAGAATACTTTGGCTAGGCCCAAACAACCTTAGCAGCTTTAGAAATCCAGTCCAATGACACCAGTAAGAAACTTACAGATTTTCAGAATGATATATCCCTCCAACTAGGCAAACTCCAATCTGAAAATCAAGGATGAGTTGAAAGATATCGTTGCCAAACTACAAATAGAGGTGAATCACAAAGCTGATCTTGTAAGGGCTGATATTGAAATTGATATGAGGGATATTGTTAATGAAAGTGTTAATAAACTTAAAAATGAATGTATTGAAGCTTCAGGTACTGCTGTAAAACGCTTAGAGGATGAGGTCTCTAAAAAAATTGTTATGTCGGAATATGGTCTTAATAAAGACATTGCGGAGGTAACAGAGGATTTTGTTAAAAGGATACAAAGTTTACGGTCACAAAACCTTGTTAATTTAGAACCAGATCGAGAAAGTAAGATAAAAGAACAAGTTCATTCGGAGATAGACGGTAAAATCTCAAATTTAATTATCGAAATAGAATCAATTAGGGCTAAGTTACAAGAAGTCTCAGTAGATGATTCTAACAATCTGGAGGATGCAAATAAAGGTCAGACTATCGAAGGTAATAACGATGATGGATCAATACCAGAACGAGTAGAGCAGAGAAATATTAGAGAAGAACAGGAAACACAGCAAGAACGGAAAGATAAATTAGAAGACGAATTATAGAATTTTAGAAGGCAGGATATACCGCCAGTAATAATTAGTCAGGTGCGATTCTCGACGCCTAACGAGAATATTCCACCGGGAAATACTCTCTCTAGTACTCTCAATATTATGATAATTCGCAACATGGACCTGAATCCTCGTACTTGTTCATGGAACAATGGTATTACCACAATAGAGTTTATAAACGATGTCTCGGAATATTTTATTGAGAATAACCTCCTGGAGGAAAGAAAATTAAGGATGGTGGAACGCTTTCTTGATTCTAACTTGCTTCAGTATAATTGCGCTTTCCGGCGGACATTTCGGTCTTTTGAGGGCTTTGCAGATGCCCTCATAAGACGATATTGGTCTCTCGACGAACAGCAGAATTTAAAGGCAGAAGCGTACTCGCGGAAGTATGCTAGTTCGCATCCCAAACGCTACGCTAGCTAGTTTACCACCCAATTGGCCCGACTGCAATGTTTACATCCGCCACTGTCAGACTTTAGAATTGATCCAAACAATATCGCGACAGTTACCAGCGGATGTCAGTAGATATATTATATCATCCGGAGTATCCAAGCTACAGGGAATATACGAGCTACTTCGTAGACTCTATTATACATCTAGTACCTCAAACCCAAGCTATCGCAGTCCAAGAACGGATCATCGCGAACTAAACACCATAATGGTACATGAGATACAGCAGACAGAGGAAGGAATTGTCAGAGATAACCAGAGGAGGACCTATAAGAAACGGTTATACTCAAAGACAGAGGAACGAATCTCAATATCGCAGACAACGAGATATCAGGCCATACCAAAGATGTTCTCGCAACAACGACAGAAGGTCTGGATATCAGTATAATAACGCGTGTCGCCGAAGTAACTATTACCAGAGAAGTTGTAATAATAATAAGAAGAAGCATATTCAGGGATATTCGCGTTATAAGAATTGGAATGAAGACAATTATAATCGCCAGAATTACCAGCAACAGAGAAATTAGGATAATCAGAATTACGTCCGAAATCTATGTGAACGTAATCAAGGACAGAGGGAAAACAGGTCCAGACAGGATGAACTGAAACCTACTACCAGCAGACAAGAAAACAGAGGGAATAACAATGAGACCTCTGGAAAAGGAAGATCGCCAATAACGAAGAGGCAGTTAAAAACAGAAAATCTTCACGAGCTATGGAAACTACAAAGTAATTCCCCTGAAAGCTAAATATTGAATAAGGAATTCCTAATGATAGACTAACGATGAAAGAGAGGAGAGAAGAGTTGAGGTAGCACATGAGAATCTAATCGCGGCAGAAGAAAGACGAGAGAAACACACGCTAGATAAACGCTATGATGCACCATTAAGAGGAGACGACTTAGTAGTGATCAGAAAACCTACTAAAGCCGACGTGACAAAGCACCCATACCCACAGTTCTCTAAGGTGTATTATGACCCATTCAGAGTATCTGAAAGTTTTGGCAATAACTGTTAACAAATTGTCAACCTCAATGATGATCAAGTAATTGGAAACTTTAATGCAAAGAAACTCAATAAATATTTAGAAGTATAGAATAAGAAGTAGAAAACGGTACAGTTAATGTCTGATGAGTGCATTTCAATAGCATTGTTCCACGCTTTTGCAATGAAAGTTGAGTGGGGATCGTACTCGTATTTATGTAGTGAAATATTCTATCAGTTGAAAGTTTTGAAAGATAACCTATGTTATTTAAAACTGTGCCTGGAAAGAAGCCAAGAACAGGTTTGTAATATCTCGCCAAGCTAACTAGTTAACCCAGCGCGGCCAATCAGGTTATTTCTAAATCGAACGTGACAAGCAGAGCGGTTCGGGACAGAGCCAAGCTTCGTTTCCTTTGTGAAGCCAACCGAGGACTTCCGAATGCGACACGCGACCAGATTGGGGACGCGCTCGAAGGAATTTTGATCGCGAGCCGAGGGGTGGCTAAGACACGATCCAATCACGTGGCCGACACAACCAATGGAATGAGGCTTTATATCAACGAAAGCAATTAGCATATCTAATTACCAGCGTTATATTAACACTTCAGAACATCAGATAACTTGTTGAATAATAAATAAGACTTATTTATTTATATTTGCAGCTACTTAGTTGCTTAACTATGGAATAAAATTGTATTCGCTCTTAACGCGCCATTCAGGCCAGTGTTTTATGAGGTGACGCCAACACTATCATCGTAGTGGGAGAAACGCGACCAAGATCGTGGTTACTATTTCTCAAGTCTTCACTGAGAGTTCACGTGCCAATCGACTTCGCTACAATTATAGGGAGAAGACAAAACCTTTATATATTCGAGGCAACGTTGAAAGAAGATATACTACGAAAGTCTATTAAACAATAAAAATTACGGCAAATACTTGCGTAATTACTACACAAGATTTAATCTGCCATACAGAGATTAAATAAGCTACGGGAATATTAGTAGAAACGACGCTTCAAGGTGATCGAATATTTGATATTTCTACGTAGTTCATCACCATGATGAACCAGCGAAAGTTGAGAGAGGAGTTAGGAAAGTCTTACTAAGTGGAAAGTCTTACTAAGATGCTACAGGGGGCATAGCTATGATAGCAACGAGAATATACGAAATAACATAATATTAACATCGTGGGGGAGATGAACATCTAGTCTCTCCTGCATATATCAAATCTACGTTTACAAGAGTCATTTCATCGACTACTATGATGGATACACAAATCTATCTGAACTGCGGCGAAGAAGACAGAAGCAATTCCAGTAAGGGCGCGGCTAGGGCTCTCCCAGCGCAAATCAAGGAAGAAAGGGTTTCCCATCTCATTAGGAAGATTGCCGAGGAGAATGGACGACTACACGATGATGTTGGAGTTCGAATCCATTTCCTGGCAGTTTGGCGACTTCCGAAGGAGATCGAGGAGGGTCCCACACGACATCTCGAAGGGGCGATTTCTCAGAAACATTCCGTTTCTGATTAACGACGAGGGAAATCCACTTCTAGTCAACTTTACCCAACACCAGGTAGTCTCCAGACCAACGAAGTATCCCATTTTGTAGAATGGTAGAAACATTTGAGAATATCCGACAACTTTGTATATTAATGCCATTTTTCTACATCTTCGAATTATTTTTAATATTTTTCAATTTTACATTTTCATCGCTATGTCATTTAGAAGTTTCATTTTCGATTTTCATTGATTTTAAGATTTGCAAGCGACTTTTTACGATTTAGATTTGCTTTTTGGAATTTAGAATTTTATGTGATTTCGAATTTACTTGATGGAGATTTATCGTTTCCCCCGAATTTTATTGTTTTTCATTCAAATTTTTAGATGGAATTTTGTTACATTCGAATTTTATTTCGGATTTAATTGTTCTACATTGGATTATATCGTTTTTTATAACGAAAGAAGTTTAATGGAAACTACAGTATGTTCCAAGAATATTATATTGAAGTGTAGTTTAAAGAATGCGATCGTTGATGATCTATTTTGAGGATCTGAACGATGTTATTGTCAGATTACTTATTCAACAGATCTGGTTGTGAATAAGTTTTGACATGATTCACCAATGTAAAAGTATGGAACTTTATAAGAGTTGTATTAGAGAAAGAATTGGAATAATACTGTAATATGAGGAAAAGTACAGTAAATACAAGTTACGAAGGAAGCTTGTAGTTTAACGTGACCGTTAATCTCGAGATCATGAGCCACGGGACCTCCTTTTTACGTGGAATCCGAACCACAGGACATGGCATTTCACATCGAAAATCTCACATGCATTGACCGGGAATCGAACCCGGACCGCCTTGGTGAGAGGCAAAATACAAGTTACGACGTAATATAGAAGCAGTAAAATATTTAAGAAATACTTGAGTGAAATATCACAGCTGATTGAAGCTCACATGGAATATGTTTTCTATGAAGAGAATTTAAGTGTTTTTGAAAGAATAGCATTTTATTATATTACATGTTAAGATTATATATCGAAAGATTCAATATGTTTTATGGTAATTTTATTAAATGTGTTTGAGCTGCATTAAGAATTTAGCAACGAGAAGTTATGTATTTTGAGAATACAATGTTGTATGTGGAAGGAACTACGAAGTATATCTCGGAAAGATATTTATTATACTCCCGTGTTGACGGAGAAACATATTGTATTTATGGCAATGCGCACAGTTATGTCATTGTTTAATTTGTTTAAGAAATATATGTAGAGACAGATCTACGTAATATTTATGGTATTGAAAGTAAGAATTGTTAAGAGGCAGTATTATTGTATAGGAGTGTTTGAAGTTATTGATATAGTCTCGACAGTTGAAATTCCTTGAAAATAGTAGGACAGCGGATCATAGTTGAAATTGTATTTGAAGAAATTATAGGAGCAATGGATCTTTGTTAAAGCTGTGAGTGAGCAGAGTTCTATTTAAGCGGTTCTAAGTGGATATTAAATTAAAGGTAATTATTCGACGGAGAGGAAAGTTATATTTATTAACTATTTTTATTTTTACGACAGACCAGCAAGAGCAGGTGAACACACTATGGCTATACTTAGGTGTACGGATTATAGAATCCTGAATAGAAATAATTTTTACCGATAAAGATATAGTAATGTGAAAGATTATCTAGATTCTGAAAGAATAAAGTTGAGAGAGAAAAGAAGGAAGTTAATGTAAACTATATAGCCTATTTCAAGTTTGAAGTAGGCTTTTTTGCCAGTTGTAAATATTTTATTTACTTCATCGTAAATGTTTGTAATGTATATAAACCGTGTATAATATTGATAGGAATTATTTAATGCTATTTAAATATTATTTTTAATAGTATTTGTAATGACGGAGATCTACGTCAGGGTAAAATTCATTTGTTTTGTGGGGAACTTAAAATTAACGACATTAATTTTATTTTTGTTGTTAACTCCCGTGATCCAGGCCACAGCAGTCGTGTGCAATAATTTATTAGGAAGTATTTTATTTGGGCTTACATAAGCAAGGTAATTAATTTTATGTTTCTTCGAGGAACATATTATTAATCTGAGGAAGTTTTAATGTTATTAACGTATTATTTTCAAATTGAGCGTAAGTTTTTAAGACTAGTTGAACATTTTAAATTGTAACTGGAATTCATATTTCCAACGAACGTGTTAAGAATAAATGACAGGCACGTGATTTACTTTTCCCTGATCCTTTAAAGAAATTTAGCATTGTCTTTTGTAGTTAATTGGTAGAGGAATGTGGTATATGGTGGAGGTTTTTCCTAGAAACCTGATCCGCATCCTTGCGCCCGTGATTTTTGATTTTTGTGAACCATAGCTGATTATGATTATGTTCAGCTGACGAAAGAAGCATGTGATCCAAATAAACCCCCAATCTTTTAATTTTTCGGGAAGTGTATAAAAGTATATAATTAATTCATGTAAATAAATTTCAGGTTACTAGAAGTGGTTAGATAAGTGTTACACCCCGCTCAATTCAATTATGCACATTTTTGGGTTTACCGACTAAAAATCAATCCTATTATTAGATTTTCTAAATATACTTCCGGAGTATCTTTAGTAATTTATTAATATTCCTTGGAGCAAGTCCGTTTCTGTGGATCACCTTTTGAAGTCACTCGAATTCCGCACTTTATTCTACCGAACAGTTAATGATCTCACCTTTCAAGGAACTGATACGAATTTAATGCTTGACTTTCCGCTATACCGTGCCAGTTACCACTTAAATTGGAACAGATGAACACTGAGGTTGTTAGAAATTGATCCATGGGAAAGATAAAATTCCTTCTTTTCTAATCGCTTGCTTGGTTGCCTCCATTCTTTTGAATTTATACTTTATTATTCATTTCTTTCATTCTCTTCTCCTTTATATTCTCGCTATGTCATGAGAAGCGCAAGAGAATGCAAGCTGGCGAAGCGCGCAGCGAAGGTAATTTACGCGCCCTGTAATATGGCACTGGAATTCGCAGACAAGCGGTCTCTTACCATTTCTAGGATCTCACGACATGGAGTTATGAACTTCTGAAGCTTTTCAACTGTCATCTTAGAACAAGAACAAGAAATGCAAAACGTTTGCCAGGAAGCTAAAATCATATTATTTCTTAAACAGTGGCTTAGATTTTAATGCTTCCGTTAACATACCCTTCGTAAAGATATTTCCATTGTAATACACATGAAGAATTGTTTGGCTCTACAAAGAGAGAGAGAGTGGAGCGATTTACTGAGGCTGTGCTTTGTCCTTTGTAATGGCCAAGAGGAACGACGTCGTTTGTCCACTGTGAATTAGAGGCTGTAGGGAATTTGCACCCGTAAATATGTTCCGTATACGCAGTATAAAGCTACTTTGTGCAGTCTCGGAGTACGTATTGAGATACCGGTCCCATAGGTTTTAAGTTCGCTTCTCAGTTCTGCCAAACTCTGGGCTGACTGTTGGTATTGGGTACATTCAGCCTCATGAGGCACAACTGACAAGATGTAAGTTCGAATCCGAACTCAGACATCCTACAGGTGTTTTTTTTTTACAATTCCAATACTACTTCAGGCAAGTGACGGGGTGGTCCCTACCGTAAGACTCCAGCCGCCCTCTTTCGAATCTTAGTCTCTATTACATATACACACCTACTCCAATAGTAGGGGCAGATGACCTAGCTGTTCCGTCCCTTATAACTTCAATAACTAACTAGGCCTAACTCCAATAGCACAGGTTATCGGAAAAATACTAAACACACCCAATTTCACTGGCTGTAGACCACGAAGTCAAAGCTCATAAATGAAACAAAACTCTTTGGCATATATCTATGGACAATGTACACGTGATGTATGGAGGACATTGTGGAAGGTGTTCCCAGTTAGTGGTCCACTTCAAACTTAAATAGTGCTATCCAATGATAACGTTCATCCACTCGCGTGGATGGCAAATTGCCGCCCTTGTAAAGAAAAGGACACTGAGGGAGGCTAGAGCACACGTTTTCTCTTGTTACAACTAGTTCTAATTGACAGCAGACTATTCCTACATATGTCCGACGTTCTTTGGGCTCAGTTCAGTTATGAATGTCACTGGACGGCTAACTGCTGCCACGCGAGCGGAAGTGAGAGCTGTTGTCGATCTTCCTTAGGAATATGTAAGCAAACATTTCAGCTCGCCTTTCGCATTGGTTTAGTAAATATAATACAAATTTAACAATTTTACAAATTTACAAGCTTTGGCTACTCGACCTGGGAGAGCCCAACCAAACCAGAGAGCTCTTTGTCACACCTGTGGATCGAAGAATAACCACAGACCACAAATAGTTTGCAACATAAAAAAACTGTAATGTTAAATGCATTCTGCTTCTAAGATACGGAAGAAGTTAGTGGTATGGAAGATAATTGTTTCTTCTCTTAAGTTTTCTTTTAGAGTTTCATTTCTTTCTGGTTTATTATGTGCCTACGATTTACTTCTTTCAAATCTACATTAATTGTTACGTTAAACGTGTTAATTTATAACTGTTTGGTGTTTTAAAATTAGATTAAAAAGTGAAATAATATTAGTCACTAATGACCCTGGAAACATTGTGTTTTTGTATCAAACAGTTAGGATTAAATTGTTTGAGTCACAAATGTGGCATCACTTACGTGGTTAAAGTAGATCTAAACCCCTATAAATGAACCAAAATTGAAAGGCGACATATCACTGCCTTGCGTGTGCTTGCGCGATTTCACAGCGCGCAAGTGAATGAAGGTAATAACATAATAATAATAATAATAATGATAACATTAGTGATAAATTAAAAACACGATAATTAAAAGGAGTGTTATACATTAGCACGCATACAGTACATATAAAGTATACATAGTATTGTGCATATGTTTTATATAGGCTACATATCCATGAATCATTCAGAAGCCATAAGTGATTAAAATATTATGATGTTCGCATGACGAATGAAGTATGTCCTCCAAATATACCCCTTATTTCGAAAAGTGTATGAAACTGTAAAGATGTATAATTAATTCATGTTGTTGTACTTGGATTAGTAAGTGTAATAAATAATTGTAATCTCCGCCGGTTTTTATTGGACAAATTGATATGGTGACCGACGGGAAAGAGATTCTTTCATAGATTACTAGCAACCCACACCAGCTTCGCACGGGATCAGTTATGAATTCTTGTCAGACGTAATTTAAAAATGGCGACGTTCATGAAACACAAATCCCCCTTCCGTCCAATCTAAAATCACTTTTAGTGGGCGAAGTATTGAAGATAGAGATATGCTCTCACGTACTTTTTTGTCGAGCTTTTCATGCTGAACAATTCTTAGGCTCATAGTATATCGATATTTTTAACGGTTTGCCCAGCGTAAGCTTAAAAAGCACACGGACGTCAGGTTTGTTTTCGACTTTTTAACTGAAGTCGTTACTGCTTGGCTTCCTTTGATCATAAATACATTATTTTATACAGAAATCTTCCTCGAGATATCCTTTACATAATGGTGAAAACCGCATCAAAATCCATCCAGTGGTTCTCGAGGTTACACGTAACTTCCAAGAATCGGGGACTTTGTTTTACACTAAGTAGAGATGAATACAACACTAAAGATATGGCTTCAAAATCGTATAAATGTTTCACTGATGCTTTAGTGAATCGAAATTTCCGTAAGTCGATAAACCGTTACCATGAACTAAATATTCGCGTACACATGTGTTGTAGATACCGTCTCATCGTATGACTTCAGACATATATTTTCAAGTGCATGAGGTATGGTGATGTGTGACTAACGGTGATGCCTTGGTTTAAGACACAGGAAGCACTTAGACCATATTCTGACTATTTTTTAGCCTACTTTTCACATTTTGCAAAAATGAGGAAAAAGTAGACTTAGGAGATCGGGCAAATGTCTGTCTGTCTGTCCTTCTGTCTGTCTGGCTGTGTGTGTGTACCCCCCCCCCTATCAACTCCTAAACGGCTGCAGCAATCGAAACAAAATTTGGTAGGAGTAAAGATCTATACCTGAATATCTCACGGCCATATTTGAAAATGATGTCAGTGCTACCAACTGCTGAAAAATCGCAATTGAAATTTGAGCTCCATGTTGGATATCTTGGAAGGTATGAATGGGAGCTATTTCAAAATTGGCACACGTATAGATAATAATATTGCAGATTAATTTCCAGGAGGCCATACATGGCAGTGTTGCCAAAATGATTATAAGGCTGCTGATAGGTCCAAACTTTAAATGCATATAACTTCTACACTATCAATTGGATTTCAACCAACTTTCGTATGTGCTATGTGTACATAAACAGATTTAACTGAGCGTATCCTTAAGAGCCACCAGGGCTGCCAACTGTTAATAAATGCTCTCTTTTTTTAAATCCAAATACCCATATATCAGAAAGTATGCAAGCCGACAGCTGTAAACTATGCACACGTATAGTACCTGACATTCTATATTAATGTGGAGTAACTTATATCCGTCAGTGCTACCAACATGATTTTAAGCCTGCTGAGAGGTCCAAATTTAAATACATGTAACTTCTATACTATCATTTGGATTTCAACCAAATTTCGTGCGTGCTATGTGTACCATAACAGATATGACTATGCCGATACTTAAGAGTAACCAGGGCTGCCAACTGTTAATAAATACAGTCTCTATTTTTATTACCCTATTATCAATATATCAGAAAGTATGCAAGCCAATAGCTCTAAACTTTGCACACGTATTATACCTGGCATTCTAGATTAATTTGGAGTAACTAATATACGTCAGTGCTGCCAACATGTTTCTAAGCCTGCTGATAAGTCCCATTTTAAAATACATGTAACTTCTATACTAACTAATAGATTCCATTCAAACTTGACACAACAATAGATCATATTATTTCAGATTATATCTGACCAATACATGTATGTCATATTTGCCTACATGATTTTACGAGCGCTGTTAGATCCAATGTTTTACTGGATGTAACGTCCATGCTATCCATTGGACTTCAACCAAACTTTGTATTCTGTACCTTAAGAAATGGAACTAAGAATATATTCAGTCACCAGGGCTGCCAACTGTAGTTCTCTATAAGGCTACATTAAGCCAGGTATACAGTATTTCGAACTAATTAGAAATGTCGATATTACCAACTTAATTGCGTCATTATTCTAGATAGATCCATATAGATTAATCATTGGCATGAATCTTAAATTTTAAGAAAAGTAGGCTCTTTAGTTCGTCACGGAACTTCTTGTTCTCTTTGGTATCTTAAAATATTAAAATATTATTTTATGTTTATTGTCTAAAAGTGACTACAGTGTTTGGATACTGAGTTTCGAGTTAGAAATTGTTTCACTATACTTAATTATAAGGTAGATTATGTATCAAAAGCTAATGAGTCCATCAAGTGGGGAATATTTAATTGACAGGAGAATTTTGAATTTGAAATTACCAGTAGAACGTATGAAAATAAGTTATTTATTACGGAACTACTTGTTTTCCTTTCTTCACCTTTCGTTCCTAAGTTTGCCTGCATTTTACTTTACCCTATCAAAGTAGGAATCTCACTGAAGAGTTTCCCCATTGCGTAATGTCCGGAGTGACGGATGAGCTGGCTTGCTGTTATATTTCTGGTGAGACGGAGAGGGTGAAACGACCTCGTCGGGAGCTATGGTACTAAGGAACAATGAATGTCTAGCTGTGCAGATTGTGATCGTTTTTTATAGCCTATGTTAATTACATATTTCATATTTAAATATCACGTTTTCTCGGTGTGTGAATGTCTGTATATGTGTACGCCTGCATGGGTGAGCTCCAGACAAATATTGACTGGCTGGAGCGATTTCAATTGAACTTCGTGAAGACTGAGCACTACCCCGTCCGACCAGGATCGCACCATTCATATTTCAATACGTGTTACCAGGCCAACATGGTGGCCACAAAAGCAATCAAGCTAATATTTTGTATGGTCATAAAAAAGATATAATAAAAATATATCGATGCAACTTCCAGAAACCTGATATGCACAAAAACATTAAAGTGGTCACGCGAAATTCACATTTTTAAATTAGCTCTTCTGGCAACGTAATAAACTGAGTGCAGTGCAATTTTTTACAGTCAAATTTTATATAAAGCATCTTTTGCATTTAAATTGTTATCAAAATTGAAGTTGGCGTTAGGCCCCTTAAAACAACAATTATCATCATCATCATCATCATCATCATCATGAAGTTGGCAGCTGTGCGAACTTTCAAGATACACGTTAATCGTTTCTTTTATCCTAATCAGGCGATGGATGTGGAATTCGGAATAATAAAACGATAATATAATATATATATCAATTGGTATATAAATCTACTAGCAACCCGCCCGGCTTCGCCCGGGAACAGTTATCAATGCAAGGTGATAGGATACTTTGAACCGAGGTCTTATAAGATTTCCTTGTATACGACATTAGTCGTTTTCCCTCCAGCAGTGAACACGAAATGATTTCGGTTTAATGTAACACGCGATAGAGCCACATAAATCTGTCCATGAGAAAAACATTCTCCACTGGGATCAATCCAGTCACGCTAAGTGTCTGACCCTGTGCTTTGTTTATAGTCATGCCAAAGCAGACTCTTACTGGCAATTGTACTCGTTTGAAATGATAAGGCAAATATGAAGGAAACATAGGGATTCTGGGTACTAAGACCGTTTCTCATGTACCACAGCTAGTAAAGATAGTTGCTTCAATGAAACAGTTTATCAAAGTTTTCACTACCAATCGCATCCCATTGCATAACTTTGGTGGGTGTAAATTACGTAGCAATATAATATGCACTCCCACTTTTAAAATAAGCTTGTGTGGTGGCAAGACAGAAGGAAGTAATGAATTTAGGATTTCTGTAGGGTAATGAACAGCTTCTTCAATATCGACTACTGCGTCTACTGAGTAATATACTTGAGCCTGGGCATTGAATTTGGAGAACACCAAGTCATTAATTTTCACAACATGTTCGTGTGTCGGCGATAATATTGCTCTCTTTAAACCATGAATGAGACTTGTTAGATAGGTCATGGATTTGAGGATAAACGCTATCAATCAATTCATGAATGCTGCTTACTAAAACGCAGAAATCGTGACTGAGGGTAATTTTCCCTTCAAAGACCGGTAAATCTCCATTTCCGACTCTGAGTAACAAATTAGCAAACATACTATTTATTATCTTCTGAATATAAGAGTACATTCATGTTAGTTTTGAGTGCCAATTCTGTTATATCCGGCCAGATGTTAGATCTTTTTAATGAAGCGTTCACTTCGTCGGCCCTCGTTCCTCTGGTAACAACTGGTAAGATTTGACGAAAATCTCCGGCGACAAAACTGTGCAGCCACCCATAGAATGGTTCCGATTCTTTAGATCACGCAAGGTCCTGTCTACAGCTTCAACGGAAGTTTTGTGCGACATTGTAGCCTCATCCCATACAACTAAAGAACAATTTTGGATTAAACAGGCAGTGTTACTTTGTTTTGAAATATTACATACTCTTCCATCATTACTGCTGACTTTGAAAGGAAGTTTAAATGTTTCATGTGTTGTTCTTTCCCCTTCCAAAAGAGTGGCTGCAATTCCAGATGATGCGACGGCAAGAGCAATATTACCACCAGGCCTCACTTTGGCGAGCAACAAATTAATCAAGAACATTTTGCCTGTGCCTCCAGGGGCATCGAGAACAAATATCTTACCTTTCTTCTTAGTGATGATTGATATGATGGTGTCATAAGCTTCTTTCTGATCGTGGTTGAGACGGTGTTCTTCTTGAGCATCGGTTTGAAGGAGCCGATGACGAAGTGTTTCTTTCTCTTGTGAAAATCGAGAAATTATTTGTTTCTCTGTTTCATTGTTACTTGATAAGCACTTTTTTTTCGATGTCAATGAACTCTGACCTATATCCGTTTTACTTCTCGGCATGATGGCTTAATCACTGACTGCACCTCCAGGCAATGGCGAGGTGCATGAAACACAAATCCCCCTTCCGTCCAATCTTAACTTGACTGTGCATTTTGCGGAACGGAAAGTTCACAGGCGAAATGAATAAAAGCCGAGTTGCACTTCCAGGAAAACTTTAAACACAACCACCCTTCTCTGAAGTCTTAACTCAACACGACTCGACGGTATGCTGCTGGCTTTATCTGGGGTAATAGGTTCGCCCACTAGTTGGGCTGTAACAAGGGTGATATACTCTCCCTTAGCTAGCTCGTAAACTGTTGCCTCAGTATTTGAATGGACATGGTTGGAAGAATTGAAAACGTAAAATCACTTATAGTGGGCGATGTATTGAAGATAGAGATATGCTCTCGTTGACTTTTTTGTAGAACTGCTCATGCTGAACAATTCTTACACTCGTAGTATTTAGATATTTTTAACGGATTGTCCAGCGTAAGCTTACAAAACGCTTGGACGCCAGGTTTTATTTCGACTTTTTAACTGAAATTGTTACTGCTCGGCTTCCTTTGATCGTAAATAAATAATTTTCTACAGAAATCATCCTCGAGATATCCTTTACAGAATTGTGAAAACTGCATCATAACCCATCCAGAGGTTCTTGAGATTACCCGTGACTTCCAAGAATCGGGGACTTTGTTTTATAATAAGTAGAGATAGTTTACATGGAATACGTTATAGATGACGCGCTTGTAGATTCCAAAAACGATTCTTTTTAACTCGTCCGGGAATGGTTCGATGATTGTCATGCTGGGTAGAGAGGACCGCTATCCTTCCTTCAAGCTACAGGTACACAATTCTATAGCTTAATCTTTATAAATTGTAGATAGCGCGCATGTCAATTTTTAATACATTACTTCAACTAACTCGTCAAGAAATGCTCAGATCCCCGTGAAATATTCCAAAGTGAATCATTATGATAATCTAAACCCACAGGTTTCTAAATCAATTGCGGCCTTTTCATAAATCACAAAGGACGCGCATGCACATTATTCAGTGTATATACCTATAACATGTCGCGGGATTACCGAATCACTGTGAATCTTCGTATGATAGACCACTGACACAATTTAAACGTTCAGGTGTATAAACCAATTTGTTATTTTTCATAAATTATAGATATAGCAAGAGTTATTTATTCATACATAAATGTACCTAACTCAGCTCTGATTTAATTAATCACTGTGAAATCTGGCATAGAACACTCAATGGTTCTGTAAACCTCAATAGGTGTAAAACTCTTGCTTGATTTTCTCAAATTATAGATGGCATGCTTGTCAAATTCTTGAGATATGAATCACTCTAACTCGTCTCATTGATCTCATAGAAGCTTGGTATTATGGACGTTGCTATTCCTGAAACGTTTTGGCATGCACTTTTGTACAGTAGTGTCCTTCAGTTTAATGTAGATAACGCTCATGAAATACTCTAATATTAGCAACTGTTGCTAAAATTTTGTTCTTATATTTAACGCATTAACGATTACGCTCTCTATGGGAATGGTCATAATTAACCGATAATAAGTTGAAACAATATTGTGGGAAGATTTGCTAGTGCGCTGTGTTGATAGTGAGGTTTGTTGTCTAGGGAACATCAAGGTAATATGCTGCAATATTCTAATGCTCATCGTATACCATTGATTTTACAAATGTTGATTTCTAAAAATTAATAGACCTACCTATCTTTAATATTATTCCGAAATAGTCACTGGAAATTTTATAAAAGTTCCCAGTATGACGAACCAATACTTTAGTAGAAATTTCCTTAGTGTTTTATGAATTTTATTGTAGACAATGCCTTATTACTTCGAACGCAAAATTTCCAGTAATGGAGATATGTTGAAGGGAGGAATTTTGGACAAGGGTAGCAGCTTTTTTTTCTATTGGGGTAAGCTGTAGTACGCTAAATCCATTTTATATCTTAAATTTTAATAACCATTATACGGCTACAATGTGTTGATAAAGAGTCACGTGTCTGACATTAATATCCTATATTTTCTCACAGTGTAGGCCCAAAGCAAAAGATATGTACTCCCTTACATGGAAACCCTATTTAATTCATAGCGGAGTTAAGTGATGTCAAATACCAGTAGAATGTATGAAAATAGGCTGTTCTACTTGTTATACCACTCTGCATGGTCAATGGTTGATTTTAAAGGTACCAATTGCAAATTACCTACGCAGATTCGTATATGAACTGTATGTATTGAGCATTTAATTACGATAGCTAATTGAAGAGAAATTGCAACATTTAAAAGGCGAGCCAGGACTTAGTTTTAACTGAATTTATTGGTTACACGCAATCAAGTGGGGGAACGTCTCAGTGGGAGCCATATTATCGCAGACAAGCAGATATGATTGACAGTTCTCCGCAGCGAGCCAGAGAACAGAGTCGCGCGTAAAATAAAAACGAATTGTGAGGCTATAAGATAATCAAAGGGAATGTAAATTAATTCAACGAGGGGTAAAGTTCGTGACGCATGTTTGACCATTCCAGAACATGCGTGTTAGCTGCGTGACCACCACTGATCGATTAGAAAATTAGCACTCAACGCTTATTAAGGCAACTCATATAATTACAACCACATGTTAAGAAGAGGAAATACTGTACGTGATGATGATGATAGCAAACACTCGTCTCGAGTAGGTTGGCCTTCCAATGCTGAATGACTCTTCATCGATGAGTCCGGAGGTGAATAAAAAGCCCAATGCGGGAGAGACACAGTTTCCCGCAGTGATGACAGGTAGTATCAGGTCCAGGTGAGACATCCGCATTCATTCCCTGTCTTCTAATGAACACTCTGTTCTTTCTGCGTTGCCTCCGATCTTCTATCATACCTCGGCGGTTATCTTCAAAAAGTATCGCACCACGATGAACAATTGATCTCCAGGATGAGCGATCAAGAGCTAAGGTCTCCCAGTTGTCGATATTAATATGGCACATTTGCATATTAGCCTTTAGTACGTCTTTGAATCGCTTCCTCGGACCTCCCTCACAGCGCTTGCCCTCAGTTAGTTCAGAGCAAAACACTTGCTTGGGAATGCGATTATTGGGCATGCGGATTACGTGTCCTGTCCATCGCAGCTGACGTTTTAAAAGCATTGCTTCAACACTGGTAGTCTGTGCTTCTTCGAGAATGCTGGTGTTTGTGCGTTTGTCTTGCCATGTGACACGAAGAATTCTACTCAAACAACGCTGGTGATATTGCTCCAGCTTTTTAAAATGACGTCTGTAGCATGTCCAGGATTCAGATCCGTAAAGTAAGGTGGGAACTACAACCGAGTTGTACACAAGGATCTTCGTTGCAGCATTGATATCATGGTTGTCAAAAACTCCAGACCTCAATCTTGCAAAGGATGCCCCAGCACGGTTAATCCTGTGTTGGATTTCGGAATCTATATTTGCACTTGATGACAGGGTGCTGCCAAGATAAGAAAAGGTGTTAACTTCTTGAAGCTTCGCTCCGTCGATGGTGACATTGATGTTTCTTTGTCCTTGTCCAGGGGCTGGTTGGTAGAGGACTTGGGTTTTACTGGTGTTAAGTTTCAGCCCAATCTTTTTGTATGCTGAAGAAAAAGCATTCAGGATTTTCCTAAGTTCGTCCTCTGATTGAGCTACTACTGCATTATCATCAGCGTACTGTAGCTCAACCAATGCAGCAGGAGATGTTCGAGTCCTTGCCTTTAGACGGCTCAAATTAAAGATCTTCCCATCCATCCTGTAAGTTATCTGTATGCCTGTAGGAAGATCATCTTTGACTAACTGCATGACAGTGGCAACGTACAGAGAAAACAATGTAGGGGCAATCACACAGCCTTGTTTAACGCCGGTATTTATATGAAATGGTTCTCCAATAGAGTCGTTACCAATGACATTTGCCTTCATATCAGTGTGGAGTAGTCTTAAGATGGTAATAAATTTCAGTGGAAAACCATACAATGCTAAAATCTTCCACAAGGCTTCACGGTTTACCGAGTCAAATGCCTTACTGAGGTCTATAAAGGCAATATAAAGAGGTCTATTTTGCTCTCTACATTTCTCCTGAAGCTGACGAACAGTGAATATCATATCTGCAGTTCCTCTAGAAGGCCTGAAACCACATTGGCTCTCTGGGAGTATTTTCTCCACCAGGGATAGAATACGATTCGCCAAAATACGAGCAATAAGCTTTCCAAGGCATGATAACAAAGATATACCACGATAGTTGTTGCAGTCTGCACGATCACCTTTCTTAAATATGGGAACTATCAGACTATCTCTGAAATCAGCAGGCATTTTTACAGTTCTCCAAATTTTAATGATAAGATCATGTATGTGGCTTATGAGTTCCTCACCTCCTTCTTTGAGAGCTTCCGCTGGTATTCCAGCACATCCAGTGGCTTTGTGTCGCTTTGCTTGATTAATAGCACACTGAACCTCATCTAGTGTTGGCAGGGTACCGAGTTCTTCCTTGATGGGTGCTTGTTCTAATATATCATACACCTGCTCATCAATAACTGAGTCCTGGTTCAAGAGGTCTTCAAAATGCTCCTTCCACCTATTCATGATGGAGTATTGATCTTTTAGAAGTGTACTTTTGTCACTGGACCAAAGTGGATTTCTACCTAACGTGGAGGGGCCATAAATCGCTTTTGTGGCTTGGAAGAACTGTCGCGAATCTTTGTCTGCTAGATATTGCAGCTCTTTAGCTTTGGATGTCCACCATGCATTTTTGAGCGCACGAGTTCCTCTTTGGACATTTGCCTTCGCAAGACAAAATGCTTCTTTCTTAGTACGGGAGTTCATATCTTTTCTCCAAGTTTGTAAGGCTTTTCTCTTTTCTGAGATTAATGCTTCTATTTCTTCATCATTTTCATCAAACCAGTCTTGATGTTTCCTGGTCTTATATCCCAGCGTTTCCTTGCAAGCATTCTGAATAGCGGTCTTCAGACTCTCCCAGTGCAGTGTTACATCTGAATGGTATTCCTGTGGCAGTGTCTGGCTAAGCAACTCTTTATATTGGCAGATATGCTCTGACTTACCAAACTTCTCGGTATAAAAAATATGCCTACAGCTCTTCTGTTGCTTCCTCCTCTGTGTGGACAATGGTATACGCATAACTGATCTGATAAGCCGGTGATCTGTCCAACAGTCATCGGCTCCTGTCATTGCTTTGGTGATAAGAACATCTCGTAAATCTTTCTTGCGTACAATCACATAGTCAATAAGATGCCAGTGCTTCGATCTAGGGTGCTGCCATGATGTTTTAAAGCGATTCTTTTGGCGAAAGATAGTATTGGTGATTACCAATTCATGTTCAGTGCATTTGGAGAGCAGTCTGATACCATTGGAGTTTTCGCTCCCAACTCCTACCTTACCAATGACACCATTCCAAACATTGTAGTCCCTGCCCACTCTAGCGTTAAAATCTCCGAGTAAGATGATCCTATCTTCACGGTTGATGTTTGATAGGACGGTATCCAGATCTGAATAGAACCTTTCCTTAATGTCATCATCAGCATCTAGTGTGGGGGCGTATGCGCTGATCACCGTGGCATGCTGGTTGTTATATAACCGAAGTCTTAGTGTCATGAGGCGTTAATTATACCCGGTTGGAAGCACTGACAGATCCTTGAGAAGCTTGCTCTTAATGGCAAAGCCAACTCCATGTATTCTGTGTTCGTCCTCACGTTTACCCTTCCAAAAGAAGCTGTACCCTGCACCTTGCTCATTCAACTGACCTTCCTCAGCAAGACGGGTCTCCTGAAGTGCTGCTATGTCAATGTCATATCTCCGTAGCTCTCTACCCACAATAGCTGTTCTCCTTTCAGGTCTCTCATTTGTGGGGTCATCAGTGAGTGTTCTTACATTCCAGGTTGCAAAATAAAATTTGTTACTTATACATTTTCGACCGCATGGAGGTGACACCTTTGGACGCGGCTATCCAATCGGTAGTATAAGTGGCTGACTATGTTTAGGGCACCTTTTCTAGCCCCTTCCCCATGTGGGGTGAGCAGAGTGGACCCTAAATAGGACTGCTCAGTCGTAGTTGCAGCGGCCGAATTGCTCTACAGCCACAACCCTAAGCAAGACGACCGATCACACATCTACCGCCTACGTGCCAAGTTATCACTAGAGGCTCCCAGACATCACAATCCTGCCCCCGTCGCAACTTCTTGATCGCCGCAGGACTTTGAAGAAAGTCAATGTTGTTGGAAGACTGCTGTGCGTGAAATCTTTTTACGTGAGAATGTTGCTGCACATCAACAAACGCACATTACTTGATGACTTAGGAAAGATGTTCAATGGCAAGCAAATGCAAGACGATTGAATAAATCCTAGTCACTGCAGCCTTCATCCGCCATTCCAGCCAAGGAGGGGCTCATTGCCCTTATGCCTGGTCCGCCGTTGAGGACTTTCTATGCCGTTGACCACAGGTGGTTCATCCGCCTTTAGGGAAAGTTTCCTGTCCCAAGGGCAAGAGAGTGCCCTAACCACTACCAGCTCATTCGCCTCCCTGGGGAGCCGGTGGCATGGTAGTGGGGGACTCCTTATCCCGGGAGTCACTCGGTCGTCAGAGCCTCGTTAGTCTAAAGCAGGGTGCACCACGTGCAGGTGAGGTTGACATTTGAGTAGAAAGCCTACCCCTTACCCCCCACTGTACGTAACACATTGACAAGAGAAAATTAAGATACACATTTACCTGTTTTCAGCATAATTTCAAGATGATCAAATTTCAGCTTAATTTATGAAAATGGTGAAGGCGGGATATTTATCGCCAAGAAATTTGAAAGAGTTGCCGATAGATTTTCCCAAGTGAGCTGAGGAATGGGAAGTGAAAGAGACGTCGATTTTGACTGCTATAGGAGAAGGTCCAGAAGAGTGCGGGAGTGACGCTAAACTTTAACGGGCAAAACGTTTGACGTGCCTGCAAGACATATTTTTAGGCTCGGTGATGATATATTACGGTGATTATGGAAAACGTCGATAAAACGTGAGTGCGCAGTTAGAAGAGACACGTCATTTTCAGCCAAAAAATCTTGAGATCCGTGGCTATATGAACTTTGATAATGTAATGTACTTGAATGGAACTTTGTTTCCGCACAGTTGTTAAACTAGTAAAATTTTCTTATGATCATGAGCGAATTATAAAAAATATTGAATACGAGTGTGGTCTTACAGATTTTCATTATATAAATTTCATGCATCGAAATGTCATTGGAGAACGTTGAGTGTAGTCGAACTTTGCCGAACTAACAAACTACATGGGTTTTTCGAAATATTCGTATATATCGGAACGATAAATTAATATTCTGAGATCTTCGTAAGTTTTTTGAGTCATTTTTGAAATAATTCTACGTAAATTATAAGTTACAGGAAACATTCAAGGAGCTAAAATATGATCAAAGAAATTGATTTAAGGGTGATGTTTCGAGATATGATCAGCACTGTAAATATGATGTACCGTGTCTTTAAATTATGAGTAGGGAACTCTTTAGTAATGTGCGTTAGTAAGTCACGAGTTACTTGAGTAACAACCGGTATGCGAGTTACATGCGTGATTCGATCTTCAATTAACACCGTGGAGACGACTATTATTGATGGGGGATTGGACAAGAGATCTCCCACACGATTCAGGAGAAAATGAAAGCCTATCAACCACGAAGGGCGTATCAGCATGGAATCAATCCATGGAGCAATTTGAGAGAAGGAGAAACTTGGACAACAACATCTTGGGAGCATAAGGGGAAGGACCACCAAATACATCGATGTGCAGGGATCGAAACCAGGCAAGCCAACGCAGAACATCACCAAGGTATCATGGCCACTTAAATGCACATGGAAGTAACTTTGTTTACGTGCAGTTGTTGAACTTGTCATAATTTCTTCGGATTATGAGCGAATTATAAAAGTTATTGAATACGAGTGTGGTCTTCAACTACCTTATTGCCAGTTTGTTGAATCAGTACACGCAATGTGGTGTCCATCGGCTTCTCTTGAGAGACGCACTCTTCCAGATTTCAATATTAATCAGTATCAACTACTGAAGATGACATATTACGACATAATTCACACACTGTACTTTCAACTATATCATTCTCTGAAGGGAATTACAATATTTTATATTATTTCCTATGAATTACGACATTCTCAATTATCGAGTTCCCACGAAACCCCATGGTAATGTGAACAGCGGTGTGGTCACACAATGTTTAATAAGCTACTGCAATGCTAGAAGTAGGATATTTTCGATATTACAAGAACCGGAGTAGGTCACATCAAAGAAGGAATAAAAATCACCATACAAAACCTACCAGAATTTCGAGAATCATCAATCGGCTCTATCCACCGATGACTACCAGAATATGACTAGTCATAAAAGACGGCTGACAGCAATTCCAGCATTTAAAAAAATGTAGTTAGATTTCCGGGAAACATCCAGGGAAATGGATCCTTGAAGCAGAACTAAGGGCTAGCGGACAAGTGGACCACAGTGGTTGCTTCGAACCAGGACTACGTGGTATTGTTGGGGTCTTTGTTTTTATCGTGAATTACTTATTGGGCTAAATAAATTCCCTGTACATTTTAGCAGTATTTTATTGCTTAGAAGCATTAGGTTATTATTCACATACGCTGAGTTCACATTTAATCAAGTATTCAGGATGCTGTGCATTATTATTAGTGATTTTGATATCTTTGGAATTATGCAGCACATCAATAACTTAGCAGCTATGGTTGAACTTTGACATAGCTCAATTTCACGTGGCAGATAATACCATGAATTTCTCCGATAAGTGACGCACAATCGTAAGATAAAACGGAAAAATTGGGAACTGAATTTGTACTTTCATGCGTACATTAAAATCAAAGTGGATTTTGTGTTTGAGATGACAGATTTTGGAATCTTGACTAGATGGAATGTTTTTAAATAACGCTAGACAACCAATTTTAACTTTCTGTTTTTTACAAAGGCAAAAATAGTTGATTTATAAGGATTTGAGTGTGCTGAAGTTGAAAATGACAGTTAAAAATCTAGATTAGCTCAGGTTTGGAAGTTATTGAAATTTGTATGTACTTCACTTATTATAATGGGACAAAAATTGTTGGGGTTACTAGCACATCTGCGGGACATTATAAAAATGTTTCGATTCCATCCAGTTGCTCAAAAACTTGTGGTGGACACAAAAATAATAAACTCTTTGAAGTAGCACTACATTGTTTTTAAAAAAAGAAGTACGAAAATAGAGAGTCTGTTGTTTAGTTTTGGTGGTATCCAGTGTCATATTTCTTACTACGAAATGTATAAATAAATATACAAAATAGAAAAAAAACGTACGAAAATAGAGAGTCTGTTGATTAGTTTTGGTGGTATCCAGTGTCTCATTTCTTACTACGAAATGTATAAATAAATATACAAAATAGAAGTTAGTTGTTTAATGAAAATATAAAAATACAAAATATTATAATTGGTGACCCCGACGTGATAAAGAGAAGAAAGATGTCGACAAACGAGACCACGCCGGACACGCGGGTAGAAGCCAATAAGGTTAGGATCAAAATCCCACCTTTTTGGATAGAGAAACCCGAAATCTGGTTCTATCAGGTGGAGGAACAGTTTAGTATTTGCAAAATTATTTCAGAAGAGACTAAATTTAATCACCTAGTGTCTCAATTAGAACCTAAATACATTGAAAACATTTGGGACATTATTAGAAGTGCGGAAGTAAATCAATACTCATTGGCCAAGGAACGTTTACTGACCATTTTCAAGGAAAGCGAAGATAAACGTATTAAGAGACTCGTTACTGGAATTGATTTAGGCGACCAGAAACCTAGTCAATTATTGCGTAAGATGCAAGCCTTAGCAGGGATCGATGTATCAGAAAAAGTTCATAAGACTTTCTGGTTAGAAAAACTCCCGGATTCAATAAAGAAAATTCTGATCGTCAGCGACGAAGGGCTTGAAAAAGTAGCTATAATAGCAGATAAGGTAATTGAAATGAATCCCCGCAACGAATTATTTGCCATGAAAAGTGACTCTTGTAAACAACTGGATGTGCCTGTCACAATGCGCGATCTAATGGACAGAATTTCTGGACTGTAGCAACAAATAGCTGTATTATCCACTGGTCATCAGGTTAGGCCTCGCCATAGAAGTAGTGAACGCCGACGATGTGATAATAGTCGTAGTAAATCACGTAATAGTTACAATCCCAGGGGCAAGTACTGTTATTACCACTTCCGATTTGGACAACAGTGTAAACCGGAGAAATGTACACCTCCATGTAGCTGGTCCGAACCGGGAAACGCCGCCCAGCAGCAGAATTAGCGGCAAGTTCTGCTGCCCAAGTCGAATGTCGCAAAAGCCGCCTATTTGTAACCGAAAGAAAAACGGGATTGCAATTTTCAGTTGACAGTGGGGCTGATGTTTCGATAATACTGAGCAACTCCAATGTTAATACAGATTCGCAATATAAATTGTATGCTGCCAACGGAACCGAAATTCCTACATCTGGTACTGAACTCCGTACCATTGATCTAGGATTACGACAACAATTCCAGTGGCCATTTGTGGTTGCGAAGATTAATAAGGCTATATTGGGAGCAGACTTCTTGCATAAATTCCACTTGTTAGTAGATGTCCACAATAAGAAATTAATAGATGATATAACCAAGCTCTGGACCAAGGGCGAAGTAATGTCTATCTCAGAAGAAAATGTAGTCAGTACAATGAGCCAAAACACACATTTACAGATCTATTGCTGCAGTATCCGGACATAGCTAAACCTAATTTGGTACCTGGCAAAATTAAACATGATGCCCAACACTACATTACCACTGAAGGTCCACCCGTGTTTTGCAGGGCAAGACAATTTGATCCCAAGCGCATGGAAATGGCAAAACAAGAATTCAAATACATGTTAGACAATGGCATAATAAGGCCATCCAAATCATTATAAGCTAGTCCTCTTCACCTGGTGCCGAAGAAGGATGGTTCGATTCGTCCGTGTGGAGATTATAGACGATTAAATGAAAGAACAGTTCCCGATAGTTATCCTGTTCCTAGGATAGAAGATTTTAACTGTATTTTGCGAGGAAAGAACACCTTTTCTAAAATCGATCTATTAAAGGCTTATCATCAGATACACATTGCGGAAGAAGATAAACATAAGACTGCAATCATCACACCATTCGGACTGTATGAATTTAATGTAATGAGTTTTGGTCTGCGGAATGCACCTTCCACCTTCCAACGATTCATTAATGAGGTTATGCATGGACTGGATTCTGTATTCTCTTACCTGGATGATATTTTGATCGCCTCATCCAGTAATGAAGAACACCGAGCACACCTGAAACTAGTTCTAGAGCGACTGTCAGAGTATGGCCTTCGAATCAACATCTCAAAATCAATATTTGGTGCGAATAAATTAGCATTCCTAGGCTACTGGGTTACACCAGAGGGATCTCGTCCCCTACCTGAGAAAGTACAAGCAATTTTGGAGTAAAAGTTACCTAGTAAACTTCATGAGCTACGCACATTCCTTGATGTTGTCAACTACTATCGTCGTTACCTTAAAGATGCAGCACAAACTCAGGCTGTATTACATGAATATCTTAAGGGAGCGAAGAAGAAGGACAACAGACTCATTCAATGGACTGAGGAAGCAAAGCATATGTTTGAGAAATGTAAAAATGACATCGCAAATGCTGCATTATTAGCGATTCCCAACCCAGACTTACCTCTAGCACTTTGCATTGACGCGTCTGATTTTGATGTCGGTGCTGTGCTCCAGCAACTGGAAAATGACAGCTGGAGGCCAATTGCTTTCTTCTCACAAAAGCTGAGCCAGGCACAGAAGGTTTATAGCACATACGATCGTGAACTTCTTGGTATTTTTCTCTCAATCAAGAAATTCAAACACCTATTGGAAGACTGGACTTTCATGGTATTTACGGACCACAAGCCCCTAACCTATGCTTTCACACAAATGTATGAAAAGGCATCTCCAAGGCCATTTCGACAACTACAGTACATTTCCCAATTCACTACGGACATTCACCATATCAGCGGGAAGGATAATGTCATTGCTGATGCAATGTCAAGAATTGAAGAAATTGCGGAAATTAACTATGAAACAGTCGCTGAAGATCAAGTTGGAGATAACGATTTACAACAACCCCTAAAGGAAAGCAAGTCCTTGCAGTTTAAAGAATGTACTCTTCCTTCCGGCAAGACCATTTGGTGTGATACTTCCACCACACAAATCAGGCCTTTCATTCCTAAATCGCACAGGCATAAACTATTTCAACAAATGCATAATTTAGCCCATCTGGGAGTAAAATCTACAGTAAAGCTCATGACTTCTAAATTTGTATGGCCAGGTATTCGCCATAATGTTCAGCAATGGACAAGATCATGTGTCAATTGCCAGAAAAAAAAGTTACTCGTCACAAAAAACACCATTGGGCAAGTATGAAGAACCAGATGACCGATTTAGCGTAGTGCATATTCATATCATCGGACCCTTGCCTCCTTCAAACGGCATGATTCACTGTCTTACTTGCATCGACCGTTTTACCTCATGGATGAAAGTTGTAACCTTACCGAACATAACAGCAGAAACAATAGCCAAAGCTTTCTATGAGCATTGGATTACTAGATATGGGACTCCATCTCGCGTCATAAGTGATCAAGGCGCTCAATTCAAGTCCGAATTATTCAAGAGTCTTACCAGGATGTGTGGAGTAGAAATGCGACATACTACACCTTACCATCCACAGTGTAATGGCAAAATAGAACGTTTACACAGGACCTTAAAGTCAGCACTCCGAGCTCACAACTCAATAATTAGGTTGGTTTTACGTCCCTTTTAACTACACTGGCTTTTAGAGGAACACACACAACTCAATACACTGGACTGATACGTTACCAACTGTTCTGCTTGGTTTACGTGGAGCAATACAGGAGACTACCAATTCTTCAATAGCACAAATGGTGTATGGAAAAACTATTCGATTACCAGGTGAATTTTTTTAGGAACACCTACCAAGGGGTGACCCAGCATCGTTTGCATCACAACTACAAGAGAGAATGTTATTGGTTAAACCAACTCCTACTAGACACTCTAAAATACTACCTGTTTTCATTCATAAGGATCTCATGTCATGTTCTCATGTCTTCGTGAGACTTGACAGAATTAAAAAGCCACTAGAACTCTGGTATGAAGGACCTTATATTGTAGTCAGGAAATGTGATAAATACTTCGCCATCAATATTAAAGGCAAAGTAATCAACATATCAATGGACAGACTCAAACCAGCTTATCTATTATCGACAGACGCTGAACTGGATTTCCAAAAAGAGAAGACAGGCATTCAGACAAAATACCGCAAGAAAATCTAGTGCCACAAAATTCTAACTTTAATACGTGGACAACCAAATCAGGAAGGAAAGTAACATTTCCCAAACGGTTTATGGATTGCGTGCTTAATGACGAAATAAATCCATGGATTGTGTAACCAAAGACGGTGATTTCAATATTCAGTGTAATATGTGTCTTATGTATCAGTGTTGTATTTATTTATGTATACTACCATGTTATAGTTGTCATAGTCCTTACTGGTGGGGGAGTGATGTGGTGGACACAAAAATAAGAAACTCTTTGAAGTAGCACTACATTGTTGTTTTTTTTAGAATTACGAAAATAGAGAGTCTGTTGTTTAGTTTTGGTGGTATCCAGTGCCATATTTCTTACTACGAAATGTATAAATAAATATACAAAATAGAAGTTAGTTGTTGAATAAAAATATAAAAATACAAAATATTACAAACTTACGAAAAAATCAAAATACAAAAAGGAGCAGTTCTTATTCCATATAGTAACGCCGAAACTCGTGTCACAATACACAATGGATCACTACGGAAGACAAGCAAACTTAGACCGTGTAAGCTAGAAATAAAACACAAAATTCACTGGCATTCCTGAAATAAGAAGAATCGAGAGCTAAAACATAAATAAGGACGTAACAAACTTCATATAGCACGAAAACGGGAGCTAAAAAGCGAAAAATTATTTGAATTTTCGAATTCAGTGTACCAAAATCCATAAAGATTGTGTATTTTTGTTTATGTGAAAATTTCTCTGTTGAACAATGTAATTTGAAGCCGTGTTAAGGCCTAACTTTGTATGAGTTGCACTTTTTACTTATCACCATGAATAAGTGAACATTTCTTTCCTTGAGTCTGAAGATGTAGGCTTCACGAGCAGAAAAAGCTGCAATCATTATATTAGTTCACCATCAGATTGATTACAGTACTAAATTATAAACGGTGTATTATAGCAGAGTCGTTATGTTTAAACACTATGTGGACGTTTATAAGTTATTCATAAGATATTATTCTGAAATAATATCAATCAGCCAGGGTATCTTGACATCTCTCAGTTTGCTGACTGACTGAAGAGTAATTTTGACCATACCAGGTATTGTTAGCACGTCCTTTTTAACAAATGACGTCATTAATCTGCAAACATTTTATTTTCTTGGATCCTACACGCCTTAAACCACATATCCACTCAGTCACCTCCTATATTGAGGGTATTTTCGTAACAGGGCACATTTTTTGTATGCGTCTTCAACGACACCACCTGTAATGAGAGGCTTGACTGTATTTCCTCAATGAGATCTTCACCGTCATCAGAATGCTTGTCAGCAAAGAAATCCTTCAGATGACTGAAAGGATGAAAATCCCTTGGCACTAAATACGGAAATTAGGACTGGACACATATTGACTACCTTCATTGACATTCACACCCATTTGCTGACCATTCTTCTCGTGAATATTATTTCCTCGAAGAATAAAACTCAGGTTATGCTAAAGTTGATTTAACCTTGCAATAAATGTTACTTGCGCAGCGTGGAAATATAAATTATCAACTTCCACGGTGCTGAATTTCTCTACGTCCCTTCATATGCTCTGCCTGGCGATTTGAGGTATTGTCAACTAAACAAGTTGTGACGAAGAGTTATATCCTCCACCATCTTTGGCGACCAAAAGAGAGGTTCTTTCGTTTCGGTAACTTGCAAAGAAGAAGTGTCCCTTGTCTGTAGGGAATATGGAAGCCGGAGGAATTCATTCTTAGATAATAGCGCCATCTCATTCACGATGCAAATTATGGCACGTGCGAACTCTTCTAAGCTATTGTTGCAAAATGTTAGAACATCCCAATTTAGACCATAATTTTCTCATAATTGTTAATATTTTATTCGTCCTTAGTTATGAACAGTTTCCTTAATTTATTTAAAGTATGGCAGCGGCGTGGACACCGCTTGGGCTCTTGTCACCACCCGTCTTCGACGTCTGTTTCAACCGAGTGGCTCTCCTGTGCATGCCAGGTGAATTTAATCTCACGTTCACTTACTTATGATACGCGAACTTCATTTCCAGGATGTTGTTATACATCTGTATTCAGATGAATTCTTATTGCGATAAACTTATAAACTTATATGGACTTTCATATGTTTTGTGAGATGCACATTGTTTGTACTAAGGCAATGAAGACTTGACTTAATTCAATAAAAATGCCCTGAAACTCTGGAATACCATGCTCATAGAACTGTTATGTACGTACTGAATTCTCTGCAGTTTATCCAATAAAATCTCTTGCAAATCGAGTTAAGTTTTATGTTTGGGCCAGTTTTACGGTCGTCGCTAGGAACCACGGATACGTACTCCTCATGCAAATTAAATTATAAAGGCCCCTATATACACGCTCTCCAAAATTCCACAGAGGTTGTTCTGAGGAAATGCTTTCTGTAGCAAGTTACTATCAGAAACTGTGTAGATCTTACAAATTAGTAATTTACATTGATTAACAAGAAATTTTGAATTTATTTCATATGGAACTTTACTGTGGTACTGTAAGATAGCCCTGCATGTTTTTCACTGGAAGGGCAAGTGTAATGTTTTTATTCCAAGTAAGCTACTTTAATATACAGAGCAGAATTACCTTCAGTAACAGACAGACAACATAAATGCATGTTCAGGAATTACACATTTCTGTAGAGGCGGTAATGTGGTTTGAATATATCTACATATACATGGCCACCTGACCGTTGATTTTGCAACCTATTGAAAGGTAAGCCTGGTTGTTTTTCCGGTACGATATAGACACACTGTACAGGGGTTTCATTTTTACCAGGAACACTGTTTGAAACGTCATAAGTATTGTGTATCTTCACTTCATCATCCCACCTTTTCCTTTTAAGAATAATTAACATAAGTCAAAGACACATTACGTTTTAAAGAGTAATGTTTATAATTTGTTTAAGTTTTTAGACAAACTACTCAAGAATGTATCATTGACATCATGCTATTATTTATTAATGCTCGAATATTTTTTACTACGAGTCTTATAACGGACTAACGTGTGATAGTTGTATGATTGCGTAGTTGTTATATGAGGGTATGAGCACAATAGTGGCCTAACCATTGATTTCCTTTAAGGTTATTTTCCTCTGTAGGATAACATGGATTGGGCCACAATTATGCTCACAGCCCCAAATGTCCATTGAAGAGGGTACGGTTCACAGAACCCTGACGTTGATCATATATCACACAAGCAAGATCCAAGACTTGCAACCAACCAACTTTGTTCAGCTTGGAAGTGGTATGAGATTAATAGACCACCTTACAAAAAGGAGAATATAAAAGATATGTTTCAAAGGTTATGTCAATGTTCTATAGCGTCATTAGATAAATATTTGGATTTCAATTAAATTAAATTAACATTATGGTGTTTGAAGCCATTCTTCAGTGTTGCCGTAGTAAACAAAAGTTTGGAGCTTTTTAGTCGTGTTGACCGACTGAAAAGCACCAAACTTTTGTTTAAATTAAATTAAATTAAATTAAAATGAAATACCGTAAATTAAATTAAAATAATAAGATCGAACTTACTATCATATGTTTTTTTTGTTAAAAATCGTGCCTCTTCAAGGGCATTGACAGAGGCTACCATTAAATCTGTCTCTAAATAGCCTTCTATGATGCACACATGTGCTTACCAGCATGTTCCTTACTTATGTTTCACTTGGTGTTTACTCACGTGAAACCCTACAGTTTGTATGGGACTTTAGATACGTTCAACGCCTGTTAATCGGCTCAGTGATAGTTTCGAAATTTTGAAGGAAACATCTTGACTGCTCCTGGGGACATACGCTATCAACTTACTCATTATCGGTGTTGATATGTAAAATAAGAAGAAGAATTGTAACGTATTATTGAATACGTAACAATTATAAAATTATTAATTTATAAATTTAGTTTTATCGCTGTGTATTTTATTATGTTATTAATTATCGTGTTATATCAAATTTATTTCATGTAAATTCATCTATTATATTTAGGACGGGGCCTTAACATATTCTCGTCTGGCGCGGAAGCTGCTCTATCAGAATTTTCATCATACCCTTCGTTAAGTTTCAGGCTCATATTGGGCAAACATTCATCATTTTCAGCTCCTTTGTAAATGGAAACAGCCGGTTAAAGGTAATATAACTTCGAAAGCAATTCCTAACACAATACAAACGTTGTACATATATTGCTATTCATGTTAATGTACATCGAGAATCAAAGGGACCATGTTCTCATTTAGAAAATATTTCAATAATTGCAACGTGGAAATATCAAACCTGTGGGAGTGATTCCACATTTCAATATTGGATAAATCATATTTTTGTGACAAATATTCCCAATAGAGTTCAGAATAACATACTAAAATTATTTCCATAATAATTAAATTAAATTACTTCTAATTTAATTAATTATAGAAATGCGTTTTTTGTTGACCTTTGACTTGAATACTGATTTCAATGCAACAAAGTTTCTAGTTTTCACTGTATTCACTGTGCATTCAACACTGATTTCTACTGCAGCTACTGTATTGCGTCATCATAAACTATAATGAAAGCACGTGGTTTTAGTGGAGGATTGAAGGAAGAGAGAGTGGTAGTAGTAAGAAGTTAGCCAATCTTGTTGACCTTCAGTTGTCACTCTCCCCACATTCAAGTTAGTATTACCAGTCCTTGCATTAATAAGTATTCCAGTGCATTGGTCTGCCAAATCACCACATTGAACAATATCACAATTAATAACAATTAATCAAACGATTAATTTATTTACAATTATTTCAGATTGGAGATATCATTTTCATTAATGAGACTTATAATTCGGTCTGGTCTAGAGTGAGTGAATAAATGTAAGTTGCTTGAATTTCTTACGACAGGGTACTCAATCCAGTACTTGAACCTATAATGGAGATTAGTACAAATGGGATATTTGAGCAGGACAATGTCCGCGTTCACACTGCACGCATCTCCAGGGAAGCTCTCCATGACATCATAACCTTACAGTAGCCAACCAGATTCCGTGAACTCATCCCTATTGACCATGATTGGTCAAAACCCAGCCAATTTGTTTCAGCCACCCGCAACTCTGTGACAGCCCTTGCAATGCAGCAAGCCTGGTCGAAAACTCCTCAGAAGTGATCCAGAGCCTTGCTGAATCAATGCTTCGAGTAATTCAGCACTAAATTACAGCTCCCGGTTGACACATCCTGTATTGTTTTTTGTCCACATTTGATGACAGATGGACCTGACAGTGGTATCGTAGTACAGACAAACAGCACTCCTTCGTGGTTTTGCAATTTCCATTTACATAAGTGAATTTATTGCACTGGTGTAGGATTTAACGGTTGGGTACACAATCTACTGAACGAATGTTATTCTGAAAATAATTCTTTTAACATGTGGACTGTAGTTGTTGAAAAACACTTCAGATTTAATAAAGCATATAACATGGTGTAAAAACCCGAAAAGCTGTTTTGAACTTATTATTTGCTTGAACGGTGAAGACGTTTGCTGCATGGATCGAGGTACGTTAGTACTGATTAACAAACTAATTTCTCATAATTTCGCTTGTTAGATACAGCTTAGAGGGGTTTAGGTAAATTTTCAGTTGTTGTAGTTGTAGTCGTCATTCATTTATAGACTTGGGTATCGTGGTCATTGAGATGTTTGTGGAATTTGTCTAATAAGCTGTGTTATTGTGGTGCCTGGAGTAGTGTGTGTATTTGTAACTGGGGAGGCGGCAACTGTGGCCTGATGGCTGTAACCATTCCAGTATTTACCTGGCGTCAAAGTGGGATACCACGGAAAACCACTTCTAGGAGTGCTGAGGTGGGAATATAACCAACCACTTTTCACTTATGCTTCACGAGGTCCAGTGTACTCCGATCGCAGAAAGGAATAAAATGTCGATGGCCTAGTACCAATACCATGTAAGTCTTTTTGGTTGAGAGAGGAAAGAAAGCCTTCTACAGAAGAGTTCCTGTCCCATCAGATGAAGTTAATTCTCATGGCAATGAGAAACCACTCTCTCACACTTTGTGACGAATGAGAGGTATATTTTTTCTGCGATGCGATTCTCAGTGTTCGGCAGCACGCATTATCACAGTAGGCTATATGTAGTGAGATTTAACCAACGTTCACCGGTAATGGGTGGGACATCGTATATAACGTGGTTCACTCCCACAAAATTCCAGTGGACACTTGTGCTCGTAGTTCACTGAATATTACCTATAGATATATTGCTTGCTTTTCTCTGTCTTATGAAAATGACTTACGTGGCTTTAGAACTAGACCATCGATGACTTGGCAAAGCCGGGAGTCGAATTTGGACCTAAGGGGTGGCGGTCAAGAATGATATCCACTACACCACTAGGTGGTCGTAAGCGTTTGGGGTATAGTAAATTTCAATGTGTAAAAATAAGCCCAGTATGACTAACATTAGAGTTTTGTGATAGAAGAACTTCACTCCGGCGGTTCATTGTGGAGTTACCAGAAGCTGTGTTCTGTTGCCTCTCTGCCACAGGAAGTCATAAGGAAGTTATATCAAATTGTGAACCCTAGATGTATGAAATGGTTAATTCTTTGAAATAAAATAATAAGTGTGTTAAACTCATTTGTTTTCTCCCGTCACTTGGCCTATACCGTCATGATTTTCACTCATTTACTTTGTTCCACGATTTTGTTTTTCTTTATACTGTATATTGCAATACTTCTACTTGTATCATACATAACGGACTCTCAAATGTACGTACTGGGGCAGTTACAGTTCCGCAATTACTTAAAATAGGTTTACATACGGCGCTTTATTAAGTGACCTTAAACTTATTCTGCACTATTATGCCATATAGGACTAATACTGACATACTTATTTGCAGCTGCTGAATGTCATATTTAGATTACGCTGGCCAGCTCTATTGATATAGGGTATAATAGGAGCTATTCCCGTGGGTCAATTGGTCCTCCCTTTCATTTGTATTGCAGCCACTTGTGAAGAGTAGTCCTGATTCTCTTCCATCAAGGTGGATGATCTCTATCTTTCCTGATATTTTTTATTAAATAAATGGTCTCTGTAGCTCCACTCCATTCTGTCTCCGTCTCTTCGCCACTTGGAATTATTTTTGTTTCCGACTTCTCCCGCATTACACAGCATCGTTTGTGCACAGCTTTTATTCTCACTCTGCTTCTAGGGACCTTTCAATGATTATGTTAATCCCATTTATTCAGCTCACACGTTTGCAATGTATTCTAAAATCTTCACATTCTGTGTTCGAAGTTAAAGAAAAATAGAATAGAAATTGTGAAATTGTATACCGTCGTAAATGGTCAATGAGCTCACGTCTGAGCAATTAATTGATATTGTAACTTTCAGCCTGTCAACACAACATAATTACAATTACTGGAATATATAAAACAAGTAGTTCCGTGAAGAACTAAATAGCCTATTTTCATATATCCTACTTACGACAATTGCCTCTATCAACGTACACAATTCCAGTTTGATTGCTGTAATTGATTCGTAGATATCGAGGACAGCCTAAATATTTCGGATGGTCGCCATGATGGAATTTTATGTATGTAGGCCATAGAGTTATGTACTATTGGATGAAGATTATTGCGTAGGTTTATTATTCAAACTTAAATCGCATGGTTAGGACACAAGAAATTTAAAACAAACGATGTTTTAAAACATCACGCAGCAGCCATCTTGAGGTTATGAAAACAATTGAAATAAATTAGAAGTCAGTGGAATAAAATTTGTATAAGCATTTACCGTACCAAGTTTCACTGCGCTTGGATTGTTAAATTGCAAGAAACTTATTTCTAAATATTTAAATTTCGCGTCGCCGGCATGTTGTAGACTATTTGTGCTCACCAGACTATTGAAAGTCCCATACGCGAACGTATGTTAATAGCCTCTACCAACTTACAAAATTTCAGTTTGATTGCTATCATTGATTAGTAGATATTGAGAACCGTCTAAATATTTCGGATGGTCGTCATGATGGATTTTTATATATGTAGGCCATAGAGTTATGTACTATTAGATGATGATTATTGCGTAGGTTCATTATTCAAACGTTGACTTCACATGATTAGGACACATGAAATCAAAACTTATTTTTAAAATTCCGCACAGCCGCCATATTGAGGGTATGTAAACAATTGAATCAAATTAAATGTCAGTACATTAAAATGTGTACAAACATTTGCTCTACCATGTTTCACTGCACTCGGATTGTCAAATCGCGAGAAAAGACTATTTAAATATTTCAAATTCGCTTGGCCGTCATGTTCGTTTTGTATATAGGCCTAACGGATTTTTGAAAGTCACATAGGTGACCTTCTAGTAGTTTCTTCTATCATCGCACGAAACTGCAGGGTGATATCCATAATAGTTTTGGAGGTACAAAATGCCGGTGAAATATTTCGCACAGCCACCATGTTGGATTGGGGAGACGTAAAAAAATGAAGGGCATGCATGGTCATGGTCGGACGGAATAGTACTATATCCTTACGGAGTTTCATTGATATCGCTTCAGCCGTTTATATGTTATTAGGGACACACATACATACGCGCGTGCGCACACACACACACACACACGCGCGGACAAAAGGTGACCACATAAGCCCTTATTTTCATAAATTAAAGTAATATAGGCTAAAGATAACCTAAAATAAATGACATGTCATTAATATATAGCCTATATTGTTATAGACTCTTGAAGAAGGAGAAACTTGAACTCATATTCATATTCATATTTGCGACACCTGGAATGGGGCCCAACTTACCTTTGTTTGAGAGGTCCGGTGCGCTTCCACAACAACAAAATCACCTCCAGATGACGTGCCCCAAGAGAAGAGCTCCAAAGGGGTGGAAGGAAAGTGGAGAAGGGGAACGCACAGGCTATTGTACAGACACCCCCAATAACCGACAGAATTGCCGTCGGCGAAATAATGCCACAACAGTTGATCAAAAATTTAAAAATAAAAGGTTTAATGTTAAAAATTTAAAAGAGCACCTTCACCAGAAACAGAACATGCTTGCTTGCAAACAAAAGGACAAGATTCAAATTGAAATTAAAATGTTATACAGCCAAAAGGTTAAAATAAAAATTACAGGCATAACACAATGAGAAAGGGCTTGATAATTTACAAGGGAATGCAATAGCGATCCGACATGCGTAGATCCTGGCCACGATGAAGCGAGAAATAAAAAATTAAATTAACCAAATTAAATTGTATCAGAAAACAATTCATTAATTTGCAAGAAGGAGAAAAACACAGGAACAATTACTAAAAACACAATGTTAAACCGACAAGGTTAAATAAAAAAAACATCTTAAGCTAACACAACACGTTTGATTTTCGCGGTCAACGCCAAGAGACTGACCTCGAGACCAGAATGCATCTCTTCATAACAAAACAAAAACATGGCCACAAAAACGGGAGACCGCATGCCTGATCGAAACAACGGCAAACAATTACCATTAAATTAATTTAGAATCCCCAGAGCGGAATGAAAGGCGGAAAACAATTACATCTAAAAACTATTAATGCAAGTCGCTTTAATGACCCGACGGATCTTACATTAGATTTAAAAAAATATGACAATCCCAAGCTTGCCAAATGAAAATAAATAATAATTTAAACGTAAACTAAACTTATAAATGTGTCTCCAGAAGGTACAAAATAATAACAAAATTATTATATATAAGGAAACGTTATTAAAACATAAAAGAAATTTTAGGCCTACCAGGCAAAACACAACACAAGATCAACATTCATACACGGCCAAAATTGGAGCTCCCAAAATAAAATAATTAGATAAATTAAATAAAAAACGTACCTTAAAACTTCACAGCGGAGACACAATGAAAACAAAAAAACTAACACATTTTAAATAAAATAAAATATGGCACTATATTGCCCTGAACATGCCCGCCCAGCACATGCTTCGTTTTGGTCACAAGCGAAGGTCCGCATCGAGATGCGACCACATTTCACACGTCCACTTCACGGCGAAACGATGAAATTCACACCCTGAAGAGCACAGGCAATTTCCTAGTAGAATTGGCATTCATATTTTCTGTTGAATATATTTATATTTCGTAGAGGCTGGGGGCCAAGCCCCCATCAGCGGTGACACCTTTCACGACCAGTCGGCTTGTTGCTTTCTTCACGACAGCAAATGGACTCCACAAGATGGCGGAGAATTTTCGCGTCAAGAACCGAACTGCATTCATGTAAATATTATCGTCCAATCAAGGCTTGACACATCAATCAACAATGTCATTATTTAGTAAATAATTTGGCGGTATCATGCATACACCGGCATTTGTTTCATGACGAAGAATGTAATTGTCTTTCAATTATGTCATGCATATAAAGAGTTTAATAAGACACAGCAAACACCATCTATCGGAGAAACAGGAACTACTTGGAGTAACCCCCGAAGTCCGACAGCAGGTGCTATCTCGTGTTGACAAACGGAACCAAGTCAGCAGGCGGTCGATTCAAAATGTCAAGAATTGCATCCGGGGGAAATTACATGTTTGAAACGTTGGGACGGGCTCTTGCACGTAACAATATTCATTCATTTATTTGCAATGGGGGGTGTGTCCCCCGGTGGCAAATTGTATATACATAACAAATAAATAATTATACATAACAATTCAATAACAATTATACAGCAATTAAACTGGAGTATTTACACAAATAGTCAGTCTTTTCTTAAACACACCTATATGTTTGGGAAAAGGCTCTAAGACTGCGGCAGGTAGAGAGTTCCAGTTATCAATGGCACGGTTTACAAAAGAATATTTACCATAATTTGTTCGCTGTTGTCGGCCCTTAACTTTGAAAGGATGATCGCTCCTACCCATGTAAGTGGGCTTTCCCAAGTGTTTGCTAAGCTCACCCCATGCTGGTTGATTTGTATACGTGTTGTACATAGCGCAGAGTCTAGATTTCATCCTCCTAGCCTCCAGTGATTCCCACCCAAGTTTCTTTAACATACGGCTCACACTGCTCCTGGGATTAAAGTCACTGAGCACAAATCTAGCGGCCTTTCTTTGTACCATTTCCAACTCATTGATGAGCCCTACTTGATATGGATCCCAAACCGCCGAGGCATATTCCAGAATAGGTCTTACAAGTGACAAATAGCCTAATTCTTTAGCAGAGGTACTACTTCCTTTTAATACCCTCATTACAAAGTGCAGGGATTTGTAAGCTTTTGAAACTACATAACCTACATGACTACTCCATTTCATATCATTCCTTACGTGAACGCCCAAATATTTGCAAGAATCTTCTTCTACAAGTAATTCCGAGCCAATGTTATATTGAAAATCCTGCTTTCGCACTTTCCCTATTTTTAAGAGACTATATTTTCTTGTGTTTATTTTCATTTTATTTACAATCGCCCACTTATAGACCAGGTTCAGGTCCTCTTGAAGCACTGCATTGTCTTGTGAGTCATGTATCTTTCGATATATTACACAATCATCCGCAAACAATCGACAGTCACTGCGAATCCCATTTGGTAAGTCATTTATAAACGCCAAAAATAACAAAGTTCCGATTACGCTGCCCTGAGGGACACCCGACGTTACGGTAATTTCATCCGAGAATATGCCTTCGACTTTCACTTTCTGAGAACGACCTGTCAAAAATTCTTGGATCCATAAAATTACTCTTCTATCAATCTTCGTCGAAGCTAATTTATGGAGTAGCATGTCATGCGGAACGACATCAAATGCCTTCGCAAAATCTATAACCACGGCGTCGACTGAAACTCCATGGTCTAACGATTCGCTAATGTCTTGAAAAAGTGGTAGCATCTGACTCTCGCATGAGTAACCTTTCCGAAATCCATGTTGCCTATCATTAAACCATGATAATGTTTCCCACTGTTCCCTCAAGTAGTCGCAAATGAGATGCTCCATCTGTTTACAAACGACGGACGTAAGGCTAACCGGCCTGTAGTTGCCCAATTCAAGTCTGCTCCCTCCCTTAAATATTGGGACTACCGTAGCTCTTTTCCAGTCATCTGGGATTTGCGCATTGCTTATGGACACATTAAACATCACCTCCAAGTATCGTGCCACGGCCCTACCTCCTAGTTTAAGTACTTCACTAACAATATTATCAGGACCCTTTGATACATTGAAACGTAGTTTTTGTATTAGCTTTACAATTGCTGACTGGTTTATTTGGAACAGGGGAGCCCCTGATTCGTCGTTAAGGTCCAACACACAGCTATTGGATTTATTGAACACACTACCGTAAAAGACATTTAATTCATTAGCAACGGCCTGTTTCTCGGTAATTAATTTACCATCATCGGACATTATCATCGACAAATTATTTGAATTTCCCTTTCTTCTCCTAACATAACTGTAAAAAATTTTCCACCCCTCACCTCCCGAACCAAGTAAACCTTGCATATAACTGTCATGAGCACCCCTCTATTTTAAGTCGAGCTCTCTTGATAAGGACTTAAATTTCAACATATACTTGTCACTATCATGTCTTTTATTGTATTGTGCCCAACTCTAGGAATGGGTATTCCAAGTTTCAGACACCTAGATATCAAGGGAAAGGCTGTAGCAGCGTTTGAAAGTTCGGATATTTGAATATCGCGCTACATTGCTTCTCGAAGCCATTCGAAGGAAATTACCGATAGTTGGATGGTAAATGACGTAGCGAGTAACAGCAGAGGTGGAGACTATTTATTGATTAAATAGTTAACTATGGAGCAGAGACTTGAGACTGGGATCAGATTACTGGCACGGCCAAATAAAAGAGAATGCAATTAATATCAAGTAAATCGGACCAGGGATTCAAGAGATATGAGGATGTTTAGATATCAGGCGATGACGCGTGACCCTGACCGTTTTTGTATAAAAGCAAGCTGGAGCGGGCTTAGTTAGCTCAATTCATCACAAGCACTTGGCGAACAAGTTGCGTCTACGCTGAGCCAAGGCACATGGTTGCCACGTCTACGAAGAAGTACTTTTCAAATCGTGATAGTCACGAGAAGTGCTGCGCAAACGAGTTGGAACTTTGTAAGTTTCTGGTGAGGAGAATCACTGAGGTGATTGTATTTCTACAGACATTGGTGGAAATATTTATATTTCCAAAAGGACATATGCTAGACTTGGTCTAGAAAATAGTATTTGTCACAGTCCAATAGTAAATTAATACTTGGATGTTTAGATCCATTTAAAGTCAGTTTTCATATTTTGTAACTATTTAACCACTTCGATCCGTCAGTACAGTGAAGAATAGTCTATAACGGTGGCGTTCATTAGTCTACGCAAGGGAAACTGCAAGTTGTCTAGCGCATGGCAGATGGTGATATACAAACCATGCCCAGGGAACGATCTTCAGAACAGCCGTTAACTGCTTAGACTGTCAACGTTTTTCTTGTACTGATGAGATTACAGTGAGTTAAGTTACAACTGACACATTTAAGAAGAGATCGCTTAGATCTGACCCTTTTCAAACAAATTGTTATGGCTTTGTTAGAAGCCCATATTAAAATGGAACCACAGTCATTTAAAACGTCGAAAGATACTACCACTATGTCTGACTAGACGATTTGTGGGTCTACAATGGCGGCCGATACAAGGATTATACGTGCTTGTCCGCTAGGGCATGTCTACGGATAAATCTGGTATAGACCAGGTTTACTAGACTTCAAGAACATCAAGAAATGTAAGCCACATTTGAATTATATTATGCTTAGCTAATTGGAACAAACTATTTTTCTGCAGATGACCAACACATTTTTTTCGTCATATTTAAAGCTTGTAATGATTTACGCAAGACTAGTTAGATTTATTCTGAGCGTTTTCAGAACTCAGAACAGTTTAGGATCGATGACCGAGCATTTTGAGCATTTATTTGAATTTTTCATATTTTTGGGAAATCACGGTAATCAGCCGATGTAACTGTAAAAGTTAAATTTATTTTTGTTGAGGAATGGATATTTTTTCCATATTCGAAGGTTCGAACATGTGGATTCTCACATAATGAGATGATAATTAAACATATTTGAAATAATAATAATAATAATAATCCACTAATAATAATAATAATAATTTTCATAATTTTTCTAAATAATTCTTGGATATTATATTTTATAATAATCATATGTATTGAGAAAGAGCCTATGAAGTAGTTGAAAAATTTCTAGTTTGGAACAGGAGATTTTCCGAAGGAGAGTGGTTAGCGCAAGCCCGCATTCAACCAACATTTCAGTTCTGGTTGAACAGTTGATATTTGCTATGAGCAAAGTATATGTTTCATATAACACGGAGAGGCATGAAACGGGAAGCAATTGATATTTGTATCAAATAGGATTTTTGTATTTATATAAAATCATGACGTAAATACACTTCGAAAGTGAAATGAAGCTTTTCATAAGTATGGTAAATTCACGGGTTGAACTGAATGGTAGAATAAAATAAACTTGTCAGTTTATTAATCTTCCAGTGTTGATAACAAGCAGAGGCTTGATTTATTGTATAAATTTTGGGAAGATAATTTATGTGTGTGGAGTAGTTGAAATGCCATTCCCAGGTGCGCATGTTAAGTCGCAGGAATGAAGGTTTTTTCGAGCATCAATCAAATAGCAGGTTCGATGGCTCAGGTTTATAGTTGGAGTATTGGAGCCACACATTTCGTCGTATGAATAACCCGAAGGTTATTTCTTTGAAACCATCAGTTCTTATTTCAACCTTGTTTACGAATTCCATTTAGAATTTGATTTTGCTAGAACCCGGATTTGTCATGATAGTAGTTTATTCTTCTTCAGAGGAAGACCTTTGCCGTTGTTGTTGTTGTTGTTATAATATTGTGTTCTTACACAAATAGTAGAATGGGCCACTGCCAATTTAAAATAATTCTTTAACCACGAATAATTTGAAGGATATTTTCAATCCTAGTGCCATGAACTAAATGAATTCATTATAAGACTACAATTCTTATTTCCGCATTCTGTCGAAGAATTGCAAGTTGTGAAAGTTGCTAGAAATGGCCATAAATATAAATATTTTTTTCATAATAATTCCAAGTGGAAAATCTAATAGTTGAATGGTTCAACCATTTGTTGATCAAGTTGATGATTCAGAAATCATATATTTTGTTTGGAACTTGAAGTTCATAATCGAGTCACTTCTCGAATGTTTAACGTCAGAAGAACAATTAATTGTTGTTGTGCTTCGCACAGTTCTTCGATGCTATGCTCAATGGTCAAATACTTTTCAGATGTTGTTAATATGTGTTAATAATTTGTGTTGCTACGATGATAATAATAGTTTCAACGATATATTTTGGAAAACTGGAAAACAAATGAAAGTCTAAGAAATTCTATAAACATTTATTCTACGAGTGTTAATATCATGTAAATAGTCAAACAGTGATCTACGTTATTTCCAGTATGGACAATTCATTTTGCACTGGAGTTAAAATGTTAATAATTTTGGAACACAGTCCACAGGACTAACAATCGGACTTGTGTTTTCAAAAAGATTGTCAGATGTGTTTGGAAGATTTCTGTATATTGTGTGTAAATAAGAGTGTGGATCGCCACACGTGGATGATGCTGCTTTGAGCATTATTCTTGCAGTCAGATTTTAACTTTAAATAAACTGAGATAATTTTACCAGATGTGTCTTACCCCATTAAATCTCCTTCTATCCTTATTGTTGCATTGAGCCAAAAATCAGCAAAGCATTTTTATAAATTTGATGTCGTTTTTGCGATTTGCTTTAACCCATCTGGCGCTCCGGGATATTTTGATTCTCGTGCTGACTGATTATTGGTAAAATGCATATGTGGTCGTGCGGACTCCGGTCTAAACGGGCACATAAAATAAGATAGAGAGAGAAATGGCTTCGAACGTGGGTCCCGATTTAGACATGGTCAATCGCATGCCGATTTGAAATTGTGATAATTTTTATAGAAATATTTTGGGATTTGAGAGATGTCTGGTTTGGATGAATAAATTAGTAGGAAACCCAATTAGTGGGGAAAATTAAAAATTTAACTGGTTAATAATTAGAATGGGTTTGATTATTTTGATAATGGCTTAACCATTAGGGCGTCAAGTAAATTCAGTAGTAAACGTTCGATGACTGGAGATACACATTATTAGAATCCAGGTGGAGGATATTTGAGAACTAGCATATTTTTCTTGTGATATTATGGTAAATGTAATTCGTAAAAGTAAAGAATTTTGTTTTTCCATCACGTCGATATTAGGACAAATCTCATTTTATTATAGTGTTCCAATTAGCTATTCATATTTCTTGTTCTAGTTATAAGCTTGTGTTTGCCACTGTTGTATACCCCTAAGTTTTGAATAATTGAAATTATGGAAGAAATGATGAGGAGTTTGGAGGAGAGTTCGAAAGAGGCTGGACGGCGTGTAGCCGCTATTATGAAAGAAAATACAGAGGCTTTAGAAAAGAAACTTAAAGAAAATTCTGATTCTTTAGAAAGTAAACTTAAAGAAAATTCTGATAATTTGAAAGAAAGTTTAGATGATAAACTTAAAGAAAATTCTGATTCTTTAGAGAATAAACTTAAAGAAAATTTGAATGATAAACTTAAAGAAAATTCTGAGTCTTTGGAAAATAAACTTAAAGAAAGTTCTGATAAACTCAAAGAAAATTCCGATTTGTTAGAAAGCAGGTTAAAAGATAACTTAAAGGAAAATTTAAATAGTAAATTTAATTCAATGGAAAGTAAATTTAAAGAGAATTCTGAAATTTTGAAAATGACACTTGAAAGTAAAATGAATAAATTATGCGAAAAAACACATGAGCTCGAAACTTCATTAGCTACTAACGCAAGTTTAATGGACGATAAATTTCGCGATGCCGATCTTCGATCCCAAAGCTTAGCTGATAGGATAGAACATGGTCTTAGGAAAGTTGGTGAAGACATGGTCAACCTGGAAGTCAGAGTGAAGAAGGAGAGTAACGAGATGGGAATTCTAGTTGTTCAGCGTTTAACGGAACAATTCAAGGAACTTGTCATGGGAGAAATAAGAGAAGGAGTGATTCATGAATTGCAAACTGAGATTAAAACCACAGTTGTCAATGAAATAAAAGACACACTCAAGCTGGAGAATCAAGAGGGAATCAAGGAGATTAGGGAATCTTTGTCATCCCACATTGAAGTAATTGCCAAGGATATTCAAGCAACTCAGAAGGACATATCAGATATGACAGGGTCATTGAAAAGTCATGAGGCTGTTATGAACCAGATATCCATTGATGTTAAAGACAATTGTAAGGAGACTGAAGCAATCAAGAAGATGGCAGAAGAAAACCAGAAAGAACTTGAGGCTATGAAAACTCAAATAAAGGATGAGAAACAGTCTGATCATCTTTTGAAAATGCCGAATGTAAGGGGAAAGGAACCGATACAGATAAATCTAGGAGGAGCTAGAGAGACTGATAGACAGGATGAGGTCAGGACAGTATTTCAATCCAACCCCATAACTGTGTTTAAGAATATAGAAGACAAGCCTTCTAAATTTTCAGGGCGAGATTCTGTAACACCCGTGGAATTTCTGAGAGAAGCAGGTGATTATCTGAAAGATTCTAAGATCCCTAAAGAAAGACAGATCAGGGTAATAGGGAAGTTCTTGGAAGGTCCCGCACTTTTGTGGTTTAGAGCATTTAGATCCACTCTAAATACTTTTGAGGAGTTTTCTCGTGGGTTATTGAAGAAGTTTTGGTCCCTTGAAACCCAACAGCAAGTTAGAGCAGAGTTGTATTCGAAGAGATTCTCGACGTCACAACCTACTCGATACTCTACATACTTTTCTGGACAGCTGTCTAAACTCCAACATTTAGATCCGCCAATGCCAGATAACGAGTTGATTACTGCTTTGATACGACAATTTCCAGCAGACGTCCAGAGGACTTTGATCGCTGCTGACATCTACAATATGGAACAGTTTGATGAAGTATTGCAGAAGCTGGATCATACAAACGCTCAATTCTTCCATCAGAAGGGAGTAAAGAGTAACAACGCTGTGTATGCTGTTATGGCTGACAGTTATTCTCAGACACCTCGAGAGATTCGAGAGGAGCGAGAAGAGAAATCGCCGAGGGAAGATTCCAATACGAGAGGATGGAACCAATACCGTAACAGATACAGTTACAAACCATGTGCAAGACCGGATGGCGGTAATCGATACAACACTCGATGGAGAAGACCACGTGATACTCAAGGAAGGTACCAGGAAAGAAGATCCTATGGTAATAACTACAATAACAGAGGGAATGTAGATACTCGTCAGTCCAATGAAGAGTTTAACAAGGACACGAGGAAAAACTTGGAAGCAAGACACCAAGATAACTTACAATGTGTGGAGCAGAGGCCCAATGATCCAGGTCCATCGGGAACACAACAATCCCGGGGGAATGGTAAAATTAAGGATTTTGAATATTGTGGAAGTAAACAATAATGGAAGCTATGAAGTAGCTAATACACGAACTGGTAACATCGTGGGAACTTATAATGCTTCGAATTTGAAGATCTATTATTCAAGAACCAGATAATTTAATGTGTAGATAGGAAAAATAAAAATTTTTCAATTTTTATTTTTTGCTAGGTGTGGGGTGGATGTGCCCAACTCTAGGAATGGGTATTCCAAGTTTCAGACACCTAGATATCAAGGGAAGGGCTGTAGCAGCGTTTGAAAGTTCGGATATTTGAATATCGCGCTACATTGCTTCTCGAAGCCATTCGAAGGAAATTACCGATAGTTGGATGGTAAATGACGTAGCGAGTAACAGCAGAGGTGGAGACTATTTATTGATTAAATAGTTAACTATGGAGCAGAGACTTGAGACTGGGATCAGATTACTGGCACGGCCAAATAAAAGAGAATGCAATTAATATCAAGTAAATCGGACCAGGGATTCAAGAGATATGAGGATGTTTAGATATCAGGCGATGACGCGTGACCCTGACCGTTTTTGTATAAAAGCAAGCTGGAGCGGGCTTAGTTAGCTCAATTCATCACAAGCACTTGGCGAACAAGTTGCGTCTACGCTGAGCCAAGGCACATGGTTGCCACGTCTACGAAGAAGTACTTTTCAAATCGTGATAGTCACGAGAAGTGCTGCGCAAACGAGTTGGAACTTTGTAAGTTTCTGGTGAGGAGAATCACTGAGGTGATTGTATTTCTACAGACATTGGTGGAAATATTTATATTTCCAAAAGGACATATGCTAGACTTGGTCTAGAAAATAGTATTTGTCACAGTCCAATAGTAAATTAATACTTGGATGTTTAGATCCATTTAAAGTCAGTTTTCATATTTTGTAACTATTTAACCACTTCGATCCGTCAGTACAGTGAAGAATAGTCTATAACGGTGGCGTTCATTAGTCTACGCAAGGGAAACTGCAAGTTGTCTAGCGCATGGCAGATGGTGATATACAAACCATGCCCAGGGAACGATCTTCAGAACAGCCGTTAACTGCTTAGACTGTCAACGTTTTTCTTGTACTGATGAGATTACAGTGAGTTAAGTTACAACTGACACATTTAAGAAGAGATCGCTTAGATCTGACCCTTTTCAAACAAATTGTTATGGCTTTGTTAGAAGCCCATATTAAAATGGAACCACAGTCATTTAAAACGTCGAAAGATACTACCACTATGTCTGACTAGACGATTTGTGGGTCTACAATGGCGGCCGATACAAGGATTATACGTGCTTGTCCGCTAGGGCATGTCTACGGATAAATCTGGTATAGACCAGGTTTACTAGACTTCAAGAACATCAAGAAATGTAAGCCACATTTGAATTATATTATGCTTAGCTAATTGGAACAAACTATTTTTCTGCAGATGACCAACACATTTTTTTCGTCATATTTAAAGCTTGTAATGATTTACGCAAGACTAGTTAGATTTATTCTGAGCGTTTTCAGCACTCAGAACAGTTTAGGATCGATGACCGAGCATTTTGAGCATTTATTTGAATTTTTCATATTTTTGGGAAATCACGGTAATCAGCCGATGTAACTGTAAAAGTTAAATTTATTTTTGTTGAGGAATGGATATTTTTTCCATATTCGAAGGTTCGAACATGTGGATTCTCACATAATGAGATGATAATTAAACATATTTGAAATAATAATAATAATAATAATCCACTAATAATAATAATAATAATTTTCATAATTTTTCTAAATAATTCTTGGATATTATATTTTATAATAATCATATGTATTGAGAAAGAGCCTATGAAGTAGTTGAAACATTTCTAGTTTGGAACAGGAGATTTTCCGAAGGAGAGTGGTTAGCGCAAGCCCGCATTCAACCAACATTTCAGTTCTGGTTGAACAGTTGATATTTGCTATGAGCAAAGTATATGTTTCATATAACACGGAGAGGCATGAAACGGGAAGCAATTGATATTTGTATCAAATAGGATTTTTGTATTTATATAAAATCATGACGTAAATACACTTCGAAAGTGAAATGAAGCTTTTCATAAGTATGGTAAATTCACGGGTTGAACTGAATGGTAGAATAAAATAAACTTGTCAGTTTATTAATCTTCCAGTGTTGATAACAAGCAGAGGCTTGATTTATTGTATACATTTTGGGAAGATAATTTATGTGTGTGGAGTAGTTGAAATGCCATTCCCAGGTGCGCATGTTAAGTCGCAGGAATGAAGGTTTTTTCGAGCATCAATCAAATAGCAGGTTCGATGGCTCAGGTTTATAGTTGGAGTATTGGAGCCACACATTTCGTCGTATGAATAACCCGAAGGTTATTTCTTTGAAACCATCAGTTCTTATTTCAACCTTGTTTACGAATTCCATTTAGAATTTGATTTTGCTAGAACCCGGATTTGTCATGATAGTAGTTTATTCTTCTTCAGAGGAAGACCTTTGCCGTTGTTGTTGTTATAATATTGTGTTCTTACACAAATAGTAGAATGGGCCACTGCCAATTTAAAATAATTCTTTAACCACGAATAATTTGAAGGATATTTTCAATCCTAGTGCCATGAACTAAATGAATTCATTATAAGACTACAATTCTTATTTCCGCATTCTGTCGAAGAATTGCAAGTTGTGAAAGTTGCTAGAAATGGCCATAAATATAAATATTTTTTTCATAATAATTCCAAGTGGAAAATCTAATAGTTGAATGGTTCAACCATTTGTTGATCAAGTTGATGATTCAGAAATCATATATTTTGTTTGGAACTTGAAGTTCATAATCGAGTCACTTCTCGAATGTTTAACGTCAGAAGAACAATTAATTGTTGTTGTGCTTCGCACAGTTCTTCGATGCTATGCTCAATGGTCAAATACTTTTCAGATGTTGTTAATATGTGTTAATAATTTGTGTTGCTACGATGATAATAATAGTTTCAACGATATATTTTGGAAAACTGGAAAACAAATGAAAGTCTAAGAAATTCTATACTGCTCAAAAAAATTAAAGCACCACTTTTTTCAAAGGCCACCAAATTTGGAAAGTTGACTGCACAAGGTCGAAATCTCAGTATGACGTTTGCCCCGTCGCCTACCAAGCACATGCTTCAGCACAACTCCCCAACTTGTGTAGTTTCGGGATAGCGCCCCCAAAATCAGCCCATTTTTGAAAACCGTAAATTGAAGTTTGCGAAAAACGCTGTAGGACTTGTCGCAGGTTGCCAAAGCAGTCGAAAATGAATGAGTCTTGCTCTTAAGGTTCCACGAACACGTTGAAATCGTTACATTTGACGTTTGGGCATTTTCAACCCCCTTCATCACCCCCTAAACATGGACTACCATTGGGGGCGCCTGAGAAGGTACCGGATGTGTTTAACCACCTGAAAACCTGCACACCGTCCTCAGTTGCTGATTGCAGTAAGTTCTTAAGGCCTCCGGCAATGTTCACCCCTCCTAACACCCTCAACTGGCAAGGGACCAAACCACCCCGTCTTGATTCACCCCTAAGGAAGGTTTAAATCGAGATTTTTATCAGTGCTGCTAATGGGGGGGGTCTTCCCCTAACGTTTCAAAAGAGAACCTGCGCCTGTGTCGCCACCCCTTCCCTTGCTACCCCCTTTTGTATGATTTTTCGAATCAGGCCCTTTTTAAGGGCTGAAATTAGGTCTTTATCGCTGAAAGGGCTGTAAAGGTCCTTAGAAGTAGTGGTGACACGAAATCAACCCCTTCCGATGTTTGATTGACATTCCATCCCCCAAAGTTGACATTTTTGTACCCTCAACCCTCCCTGTCTGGACGCGTAACGCGTCATGGCAGAGTTTTCAGAGTTGGATCAAAATGAAGCTTATGGCCTGAAATGGAGCCCAAAACAGCAGGTTGGATGGAAATTCATCGGTAGGGTGGGAAACGGGACCAAAAAGTTTTCAAAAAAGTTAACTGCCTCTAGTAAGTACACCAATGCATAGGCAACCCACATCACGTCATTTTTCTCCCATTGCCAAACTTTGTAACCTATTGCCGATCATAGGCAACCCACACGCACGGACGTGATGTGGGTTGCCTATGCATGGGCGTACTTACTGTAGGCTGTACACTTTTTTGAAAAATTTTGGTCCCGTTTCCCAACCTACCGATGAATTTCTATCCAGCCTGCTGTTTTGGGCTCCATTGCAGGCCATAAGATTCATTTTCATCCAACTCTGAAAACTCTGCCATGACGCATTACGCGTCCAGACAGGGAGGGTTGAGGGTACAAAAATGTCAACTTTGGGGGATGGAATGTCAATCAAACATCGGAAGGGGTTGATTTCGTGTCACCACTACTTCTAAGGACCTTAACAGCCCTTTCAGCGATTTAGACGTCGTTTCAGCCCTTAAAAAGGGCCTGATTCGAAAAATCATACAAACGGGGGTTGCAGGGGAAGGGGTGGTGACAAAGGCACAGTTCCTTTTTTGAAACGTTAGGGGAAGACCCCCCCATTAGCAGAGCACTGATAAACATCTCGATTAAAACCTTCCTTAGGGGTGAATCGAGAAGGGGTGGTTTGGTCCCATGCCAGTTGAGGGTGTTAGGGGGTGTGGACATTGCCGGAGGCCTTAAGAACTTACTGCAATCAGCAACTGAGGACGGTGTACAGGTTTTCAGGTGGTTAAACACACCCGGTACCTTCTCAGACGCCCCCAATGGTAGTCCATGTTTAGGGGATGATGAAGGGTGTTGAAAATGCCCAAACGTCAAATGTAACGATTTCAACGTGTTCGTGGAACCTTTAAGAGCAAGAATCATTCATTTTCGACTGCTTTGGCAACCTGCGACAAGTCCTGCAGCGTTTTTCGCAAACTTCAATTTGCGGTTTTCGAAAATGGGCTGGTTTTCGGGGTGCTACCCCGAAACTACTCAAGTTGGGGAGTTGTGCTGAAGCATATGCTTGGTAGGCGTCAGGACAAACGTCATACTGAGATTTCGAGCTTGTAGGTCAACTTTTCAAAATTTGGTGGCCTTTGAAAAAGGTGGTGCTTTAATTTTTTTGAGCAGTATATAAACATTTATTCTACGAGTGTTAATATCATGTAAATAGTCAAACAGTGATCTACGTTATTTCCAGTATGGACAATTCATTTTGCACTGGAGTTAAAATGTTAATAATTTTGGAACACAGTCCACAGGACTAACAATCGGACTTGTGTTTTCAAAAAGATTGTCAGATGTGTTTGGAAGATTTCTGTATATTGTGTGTAAATAAGAGTGTGGATCGCCACACGTGGATGATGCTGCTTTGAGCATTATTCTTGCAGTCAGATTTTAACTTTAAATAAACTGAGATAATTTTACCAGATGTGTCTTACCCCATTAAATCTCCTTCTATCCTTATTGTTGCATTGAGCCAAAAATCAGCAAAGCATTTTTATAAATTTGATGTCGTTTTTGCGATTTGCTTTAACCCATCTGGCGCTCCGGGATATTTTGATTCTCGTGCTGACTGATTATTGGTAAAATGCATATGTGGTCGTGCGGACTCCGGTCTAAACGGGCACAGTATAGTTTCTTAATTTTCCGTTTTAGACTCGTAATTTCTCGTGTGTAATACTCAGGATCTGGGTTTTGTTACAGCAATTTAAATGGGACAAATTTATCAACAGCGCTATTTAAAATTTTCAAAAAGTTAGTCCACAGGATATTAATGTGATTTCCTTCCGATGCCCATCCTACAAATAGCTCATTCAAATACCCCTGAAACTTGCCCTGATCCGCCCTGCGATACTGGAATATGATCTTTTTTGCTACATCAGAGTCTAATTTTGTAATGTCACCATATCTAATATTTAATTCAACCCCAGAATGGTCACTAATTCCTGGTACTTTCAGACAGTTAATATACAGCTCTACAGGCCTTACGAGATAAACATCTAAGGTATTATTGTCTCTAGTTGGGAAGTCAACTACTTGGGAAAATCCCCCCTCCCTTAAGAATTTATTTGCAGCGCTCTGAGCCTGACCACAGCTAGTTGACTCACCAGACCAGTCTACTTTGGGGAGGTTTAGATCTCCAGCAATTATTATGCTCTTTTTCATAGCATTACCCGTACAAATTTTATCATACAGTGTTTCGAGGAGAGAAAGGTTATCTTTCGGTGCTCTATACGCCCCTATCACCTGAAGAGGGAATTTATTTCCTTTATCCGAAATTTGTACACATAACATTTCATGATCCATATCAGCCCACTTTAAGAAACTAGCTATATTTTTGCGCACACAAATAAACTCGACCATCTTTGATATTTAGATTCACTATAACTTAGATATCTCTTGTGTATTTCCTTTCATTTACACTATTGTTTGAATGTATCCTTGGATATGGTATATCATTCTTATACAATCTGAATGCCGGCCCCGTGGTGTTGGGGTAGCGCGTCTGCCTCTCACCTGGAGGCCCCGGGTTCGATTCCCGGCTCCGTCAGGGATTTTAGAAACTGACGTGAGGGCTGGAACGGGGTGAACTCAGCCTCGTGAGGACAATTGAGTAGCTGTCTGACAGTGAGGCAGCGCCCCGATCACGAAAACCAAGATTAACGGCCGAGGGGACCCGATGCGCTGATCACGCATTACCCAAATATCTGCAAGCCAAATGGCTGAGCAGCGGTCGCTTGGTAGGCCTAGGCCCTTCACGGGCTCTAGTGCCTGGGGTTGTATAATCTGAATACTTATCAAGCGACAACTGCTTTTATAAAATCTACTCAAATTCAAAGAATTAAGCTTCAGGGTAGTGAAGTAGTTTTAATTCACTGACCGTTTTAAGCCATCTTTTGGAAGATTTCATAGGGAGGTGAAAGACTGCTTGAGTTTTAGCTGTCGCAGTAAAGAAGCGCAGGTGCGCTTCATACGAAGGGAAGTTTCGCGCAGTTCGCTACTCCTATGGGGGTCCGGGCATGGGCACCGAGAACCCGCTGATGAGCCAGCTTGGTGTTCCTAGGCGAAACCCCGCACAAGACACGGCATAAACCTAGAAATATTGCTGAGTTACAGAGCAATAGTATGAACGGAATTATTACCATCAAAGATTGGTTGCCTGAGCATCCTGTAGACATTCCACAACACATTAATAGTAGACAAACACTACTTCGTATGTTGTAGTTAACACTGCAGAGTACTTGTAGGTCCTTTCGGCACATTAGTTAACAAATCTTCAGTAGTTGAGGGCTTATTGCTTAAGGGCATCACCGCAGTATTAGCTAAATCTTTGTGGAGGACGACTTTTTGTTTATTGCATTGTCATTTCCTAGTTTAGTAACGTGTTTTTCGAGGGGATTTTACGCCACTGGCATAAGTCAGTAGGAAGCCATTCTATTTCCGCGGCAAATTGTTCAGCCAAGAGAAGTTTTCATGTAACGTATTATTATTATTCACTTATTATTATTATTAAGGTATTTCTTTGGAGCATTTTTTATAAAATTATAAGTAATCAGATAGGTTTTCTATGTTATAGAAAACACTATCAAGCAAATTATTACGAACAACATTATCGTAAGAAAATTATATGATTACGGGATTTTACGGAGTTTTGTCAGTTAGGGTATTTTGAGAGAGGTGAGTCACGGGGAATTCGGCTACAGGCTTAATCTTGTCGAGTAGCATGACGCAAGCTGGGTTGCTGCTTCAAGAAAAGGCGAAATGGCCTGGACCGGTAATCGACATCATCGCCGCGCCGAGTGTAATGACCCGGAGGTGGGGAAGTAGCGCGTGGTGGGTCAGCCAATCAGTGAAGTGCGGGCGAGGAGAAGACGGGGTCCGGAGAGGGGAGGCGACGTGTGCATATATGGTTTGCGCGCCGTGGAGGCAAGGCGACTCTCTTTGTAAAACTTAACCAGTGTGGTTGTACGTGTGGTTGGTTCCGATATTCGGACCATAAGTTATCATATCTACAAGTATCTCATCAACTAACGAAGAAGATGACGACGACCAGGAGGCTGTGGGAAGCTCTCTACAACATCCAGTACGAGGGAAATGCTACGGCAATTTCCAGTGGTAAGCGCGAATGACTCATAACTACGCAATATCTCGTCTCTTTGTTTTATATTCAGTATTTCAGTAACTTCATAGCTTGGGAATAAGAATAAAATCAGTAATTTATCCGAATCCGTTTTCACGTAATTTTCTAGCGGTAATATTCAAATCGCAACGCTCCAATTTAAATTCAACACTTATTATTATTATTGTTAATTTTGCAATACTTGTTTTATATAATAAATTCATTTCTTTTAACCATGCAATCTTTGCTTTCAGTAGGTAGCATTAGATATAGACCAATTCCTTCTCCTGATACAATTGTTTGTTGGGTTAATGATCAAATCATACCACGATCTGAGTGAATAGATTCTTGAAGGTGTTCTACCAGAGCTAGGTGTTGTTAAATATAAATTTAGATTTCAACATAGCGTTGAGGTCTGGCGCCCATTAAAACAACATATCTTAATCAGAGTAAATATTTCAAAGTGCAACACAGAGCTAGTAAGAAACCATTACATTTGTCACGCGACAGTGAGGGCAATAGAAAAAGTTACAGTTTGGCAACATGGAAATATATAGTTCCGTTATCGCGTGCTTAATGCTTTATTCATCATTAACTAGCAACCCGACCCGGCTTCGCCCGGGAACAGTTATGAATACATTACGTGATAAGCGTTTTTTTTTTCAATGTCAATGAACAACGACCAATATCCGTTTTACGTCTCGGCATGATGGGTTAAAATCAATGACTGGACTATTAATTATATTATCATGGAGATGCATGGGCAACAAATTCTTGTCAGATGTAATTTAAGAATGGAGAGGTGCATGAAACACAAATCCCCCTTCCGTCCAATCTTAACTTGACTATGAATTTTGCGGAACGAAAAGTTCACAGGCGAAAAGAACAAAAGACGAGTTGCACTTCCAGGTTTCTCCAAACACAACCACTCTTCTCTAAAGTTTTAAACTCAACACGACTCGACAGTTTGCTGCTGGCTGTATCTGGGGCAATAAGCTCGTCCGCTAGCTAAGCTGAAACTGGGGTGATAGACTCGCCCCTAGCTAGCTCGTAAACTGTCGCCTCAGTAACAGAAATGAGATTGTTGGAAGAAATGAATACGTTAAAACACTTATAGTAGGCGATGTATTGAAGATAGAGATATGCTCTCCCGGGATTTTTTGTAGAACGTTGCATGCTGAGCAATTCTTACACTCATAGTATATAGATATTTTTAAGGGTTTGCCCAGCGTAAGCTTAAAAAGCGCAAGGACGCCAATTTTATTTTCGACCTTTTCACTGAAATCGTTCGTGCTTGACTTCCTTTGTAGATATTCTAACGGTTTGCCCACCGTAAGCTTAAAAAGCGCACGGACGCCAGTTTTATTTTCGACCTTTTCACTGAAATCGTTAGTGCTTGACTTCCTTTGGTCATAAATAAATTATTTTCAACAGACACCTTCCTCGAGATATCCTTTACAGAATGGAGAAAACCGCAACAAAATCCATCCAGTGGTCCTCGAGTTTACCCGTAACATCCAAGAATCGTGGACTTGGTTTTATACTAAGTAGAGAAAGTTTTCTGGCGGTTTTTTGTTTCTTTTTTGTTTCGGAGGGAAGACTGTCTGTGGGTGTTACTAGAGGTTTGGTAGTTTATTGATGATCTGGATCTAATGATGCTCGCTTGACGAGCGAAACATGTCATCCCTTAGTTTTGTCCTTCATTCATTCATTCATTTGCAATTTCGGGTGTGTACCCCGGTGTGTGTCAATGTGTCATTAGTCCATATACCGTATATATCTTTATCACATGTGATTTATTTCAGGTTATTTTTCGCATATTCCAGTAATTGGAACTATTGTGTGTTGACCGATTGAAAGCTACAATATCAATTGTCAATAAGGCAACACTGAATAATGTCTACAAGCTATCTCTTTCTTATCAATTAATTATCCTTCCCTCTTTACGCATTGGCTTAGTTATTTCACATAGACATTTAGAATGAAAATCCGCCTGTCTATGAGGTTGCATCGCAAGTCTGCTGTGGTAAATACTGCGGTATCTATCACTACATTCTTACTTATACATTTTATTTTGTATCCTTATTAAAAAGAGGAAATGATATCCGAACTTGTTTGAAAACGAAAAATGACTAATTCTCCCTCCCTATATTGTCTCTGACTTACCCTACGTTACTGTCAGCCAAAGAATTATGTGTACTCGAGTTTGAAGGTTGTTTGTGACGTAACCAATAGACCTACACAAAATCCAATAACATCATAATTTTCGCTGTTCTATTATACGTGCGTTCATGTAGGTTTGGAATTTTTAGTTTATATTTTAATATTTTTTTATCGCAGTTGGAACACAAAACGTGCCCGTTTTTAAGCGTGTTTCAACCATGCGTCACATTTGAGAATTATTATCTTAAAAACCCGTCATCAGATTGAATCCAAATTTTAACACAATATACATTGGAATATTGTATAACTGGTTTATTAATTTCAAAATTTTGCGTGTCCAAGAAACAAAGTTGTTATCATTTTTGTAAGGTAACATTTCCTCGGCTTGGGGTGGTTGAAATATGTAGTTCTTGGTCGCGTTGTAATCCTTATACATCAAAAATTTATGCTGTATGACTTTAAAATTCGTAAATTAATTCACTTATTTTATATCGGTTTGTATTTGAACGGGGAAATAAGACCTCGCCTCGCTCGGCAGTGATGGGCTCCATCTCAGCAACGCTGTACAGCCTACCCCGGAGTGATTAGCTGGTGAATCATGCCTTATTTCCACGAACAAATACAAACCGATATAAAAAAAGTGAATTAATTTACGTATTTCACAGTCATACAGCATAACTTCTTGATGTATAAGGATTACAACGCGGCCAAGAACTATATTTTCCAACCACCCCGAGCCGAGAAAAAGTTACCTTACAAAAATGATAACAACTTTGTTTCTTGGACACACAAAATTTAGAAATTAATAAACCAGTTATACAACATTCCCATGTATATTGTGTTAAAATTTGCATTCGATCTGATGACGGGGTTTTGAGATAATAATTCTTAAATGTGACGCATGGTTGAAACACGCTTAAAAACGGGCACATTTTGTGTTCCAACTGCGATAAAAAATATTAAAATATAAATTAAAAATTCCAAACCTACATGAACTAACGTAAAATAGAACGACGAAAATGATGATGTTATTGGATTGTATGTAGGTCTATTGGTTACTTCACAAGCAACCTTCAAACTCGAGTGCACATAATACTTTGGTCGACAGTAGGTGCTCATCATCTGTACCCACGTTTATGAAACTGAACACCTGAACAGGACGCTGAAACTTAAGAGGCCTACACGTAAATATTATCATATTTACTGGCAAGACAAACCAACTTTCCCTGGCCATTTCTTGTCAATCTGGCATCTTGAAATCCAGATTTGCTAAAATGGGGGATGTTTATTATTATTATTAAACTATTATTTTATTAACATATTTTTCTTACTATTATTATTGAAATTATTATCATAATTCTTAATTTCTCTTTTTTATAATTTTTATTCAATTTCTAAAATAATATTGTTTAGTAAAATACTATATACTTATACTTAGAGAATTCTTGAGGCTGACCACACGTCAATGGAGAATGACCACCTTAGCATCGCAAACAACTAGTACAAATACTGAAATTTCTGGCTAATTAAGACGTAGCAACCGAAAAATGGAGATTGCCTTGTGTACGACATAGTATTCAATATGCTATCTCCTAACTAAACGGTTATTTAGGGACAAAGTCGATTTTGACTGAGAATCGTTTATTTATGAATAGGGTTTCACTCTTCTTCCCGCAGCCATGTTTATTGGATGGAGGACCTTACCGCTAATTGTTGACAGTGAACGCTTCATCTTGGTTGAACATCGGCTCTATGCATGGCCATGGGGAGAGAGTATGGCCCCTGTGACTAGGATTTGAGGCCACTCAATGTTTGTTCGTCTTGTAATATCCAGAAAGTGTCAAGTTTGCATTTGTATGTATATGTCCTCTCCCCCTCAAAAATAAACTCTTGGAATTGAGATTTTTATTTTTGTAAGATTTACTTGATTTCCTATCCAAATTTTCAATCTATCATTGTTGTATTTGACTCATCAGGACACCAAGTCAAACCCAGCTTACAATCATGTGTAGTAATAGTCGGATTTTGGTAATATTATCCAGTAATTTTCCTCCCAATAAGGGTTTAAAACTTTCTAAACTTTGCTATTTATTTAGCAGTGATGTTATTGTTAATTCAGTTTAGGGGCCTGGGACAACTTGTAGTTGGGTTTGTTATGAACTTGTCAGAAAGCCTGTATTTCTGTGATGACTATAGTAGTGTGTAAATGCATTAGGAACAGGGAGAATGTTGGTTCCCTGGAATTTGAAGTTAGATACTGAGCCCGTCAGAGGAGCTGTCAGGATAGCCAACAACCGCAATGACTTCCCTAACATCTCATCCGTCGGAACTAACTGCCGTGAGGATGAGGTGAACTTCCTAATAGGCCAAAGCGGCACGAGAAACTGTAGTCCACGGGGATCGTGGTACATGGTGACGAAGGTCATTGACTGCCTAAGGAAAGGTTCACCTTAAAAACTAGACTGAGAAAAGAAACATCCAGACTTATGTAAAATACCGTGAAAATTTATTATAAACTTTACAAACCCCTGTCCTAGTTCGGAGGGTTTTCTATCGGCTAATCCGCAAGCTAATAAATAATCAAAAATAAAGAGCAGGTCCCTACCTGAGAAGTTACAGTAAACCCTCGCGAAAGATCTGTCTCACAATAATAAAGCAACAACAGCAACACTAGGAAAATCGTACGACGCAAAGCCCTAGGTCAAGTTACAAGATCAAGCTAATATCAGAATTTACATTTAACAGGGTAGCAAAACAAATCTAAGTTAGGATGATACCATCTCCACATTTACATTTAACGTTAATTCATCTAGCTCAGTCCTATCAATTAATAACAAAATTTACGGCGGTGACGTCCGTAACATCAAACAATTACATTCAAAGCTAAGTGACCAGCCATAGAAAAAAAACCATCTAAGTCATTCTTATAACTAGGTGCTTGTTAGCACACAAAAGGGTAACATAGAGGATTCGTACACTTTTACATCATGAGTAAATAAATAAGATACCACAGTTTTATTTAAATGCCTGCCTACACCTTGGTTTACTGTTTGTAAGCCATAGTCAGCTAATGTGTGTAGTTACGGTGACGACTGCGTAGTAAAGACTACGTCTAACATCGGTTGGCCTGCACTCCACCAGCTACGAACTCAAGGTTCGAGCAAGCTTCAGTCGCAACAAAAAGTGTCAGCTGGTCTAAAGTTATTTCCTCCAGGAAATACCTTCATTAGTACGGCTATGTCAGCAGGTTCCAAATGCAAATGAACAAGGTTAAGCAGAAATAATTCGTTAGTTAGCTTTTGTTTATCAAAATTATGCGTTTTATTATTAAGATGTCGGTTTAGGTTATCGTTGGTTTATGGCGAATATTACTGACAAGCCTGGGCACGGAGTGTCTCCCTGAGATCATCTCTACCAAAAAGCCTCGACTCAAAAGTCGGAATACAATCAACGAGCAATAACAATTCGGACACACAATAACACAAGTTACCAGCGGCGCACAGCTCGCGTTCAATAACTCTGGGATGGGCCTGGACACAATCAGTTACCCTCCCTAAATATCTGGTCCACGGGAACAATCCCGGACATGGTACACAAAAATTCCTTCATACGTGAAAAACCTCCCTAGCGGGGCTAGCCTACAACGTACTATAGAAAACCTGACATAACTGTACTCGTCAAAACAACGGTACACGCAACAGCGTTTAACTAACAAATGACAATCTACAGAACATATGATCAGATACAAGAATGGACACTGGGTTCCATAAGCTATAATTGCAATGAAAGGGAAAGTGAATGCTAAAAGCATTCTGTCCTATGTTATCATCAGTCCGTCTCACTCAGAAGCATGCGTCCTCACACGGGCGCTGGGTCACAAAACCTGTTCGTGTCGCCGCAGGCTACAAGATTCCTGCGCTGTATGACACAACACACTAACTAGGCCGGCAATTTAAGCAAGATAATAACTGTAAAACTGGCCTCATCATAATACCTTTACCATAGGTTATAAACCTCGAAGAATATGTGCATAAAAAGCACGCTATAAATCTGAATATAATCACATAACTCTGTCTTTCACATCAAAGACGTTTAAAAGGTAGCAATGTCACTAATTGCTGGAGCTCTCTGTTCTCAAAGATAAAATACACTACAGTAGTTGCTTGTATCAAACATCAAATAAACACGTGACATCACACTTGACACTACCAAAATAATAATTGTGGCGCAAATACCACTCTCTGCTGGATCTGCTTAATAATACGTTAGGGAACAGGGTTCGATGCTAGGCAACGACAAAACGTCCCTTTTACTCATAAGGTCTACACATGACCTGGATGGCTTCTGAGCTCATCTCAAATGAAATTTAATGCAGTTACAAAACTGGTAATTACAGTCGATTACCCAAATGATACGACTACTCTAACGAAGTCAGGGGTGTAACATTGACTGGTTGCAAAAAGTGCAGTTAAAGAAACATAACCATGGCATCAGATTGCCATAACTAGAGTCTGCAAAGACTTGAAAATCACCCCAGATAGGGTTAAACAAAGTAGCCTCAAAATGACTACAGTCACGTTTAGCAATAGGCAAAAATTGGCGTCCTACGACGTCCATCAAGCTGCACCAGGGTTGACCAAAATGTCAGACCCAAGGGTGACTCACAATCACTGTAGATAAATGACATCTCATTAGACTAAATTACATTCCCTACCTTTGAAATGGCTGTCACTAAGTTCGGTTGGTTCACAAACTATACTAATCTAACTATACCACCAGAAACTAGAACAAGGAAGGGTTGTACAAAACTCACGATATGAAGGAGCTCACACTTGGCTCTCTGTCCAACAACAAGGGTTGAACAAAAGCACCTCTGGCTTTCAGGATTGGCATTATCCTCATCAGACCTTCCATCTGGGCTCTCCCAAAGACCAGGGTTCGGTCTGTCCCTGTAGTTGACCTCGTGAATGGACTGGACATGCCTAGGAAAGGCATCCTCGGTTCCTTCCTTCTCGTTTGATGTTCTAGAAGTTCCATAATCAAGCTGGTCCCATCCGAGACATCTCCCTCATACCATAATGGTATTAGCCCATGGTCTCAGTCTCGAACATTGTGTTGAAAAAGTTTACCACGTGGGCGGTAGTATGAGACTTGTAGCAGTTAATTATTATCACTTGGAGATTACGGTATTCGACGCAGATATCACAGGCTTTAAATATAACTGGTAACACAGCCTGTACACTTTGCAGATGTAAATTATAAATGACCATGCACTGTTCTGCGATTCTACACGTGTACAGACGCTACTTTTTCTATCACGTGGCATCCGTGAAATGGGCGTCGTTATATTACCGATAAATTCACCGTAGCAATTACTATATAATGTACTTTTATAATCACACTTGTTCAAGGTAATAATATCACATTTACCTGTATATTTTCGCACCAGGCTCCCGGCCCTCCACAAACACGTGGGTAAAAAAATGTGGTGCTACAGAAATGTCGTAAATTTCACAATACTTGCCAAATAATTCACTTTGCAATTTGTGTTGATCACTGCACATCAACAACAGTGATCCGTAGTATAATTGTGCTCGATGGCACCCGATAATGATTTCCACGCTGAAAAGCGGACTGTTTGCCACGTCTAATGCGACGGATATAATTACACGCCTACACAGGGCGGATTCTCCAGACGTAGTACCAGGAACTGCGTTCCTCGTGGAAGCAAGTCGTCAAACTAAGTCGTTGAGCGACTACTTACATTCCTATTTGCGTATCTGCAATGATATTACCTTACCTTAAAGTGAAAAAACATTCTCCAAAATGTTTTAATAATACTGAATGACGAAATGGAATATTCTGAGTCTCGTGGAAAGATAAAATTGATTAATAAGACCTCAGATAAATAATTAGCAGATTTCACCAAAGTCAAAAGTGGGATTCTCCGCTACTTCAAAGAGAATTGTATAAGCTCTCGGCTTCTCGTAGCTTTCTGGGTGTGTTCAAAGGTACTACATCCCATCATAAATGTGCTGTCGTGAAAAATATCACATGAACCTTAGCTCAGCGAGTTCAATACTATCTCGGAATTTGAATGAAGGGAGTTTGGAAAAATCCTGGGAAAAGCCACACTCAAGATACCCGATGAATTTGCCGGGATCCAAACTTGTATTTTCTGGACATGCTGCAGCTGCCCTCGCGGCTGTGGTGCACAATTAAGGGAGCACTACCACGCCGCGGGACTTTTGGCAGTGAAGAGACAAACATAAGGGTTAGTATTTTACAAAATTCATGATATGTTCTTTTGACGATGTTTTGTAGTCAATACACCAGATTCGGTTTCAATGATTATAGGCCTGCCTGAAATATTCAAATGTGTATGAAAATCTAATTAAGTGAATTTGTCAACTGTGAGCTCTTGTACCATACCAGGTCCCTCAGCAAGTTGGGCCCCAGAGCTGCAGTCCCGTTTACTCCTCCCTCTTGTCAAGCCTGCCTATACACAGAGGTTGATTCTCATCAATATGATCGAGTTTAAAGGGTTCAGTCGCCAATGACAGTCCGCCATACATCACCGTTGTGTTCGATAGTAGTGGACATAGCAGTTTCCAGTGGAGGTGTCTTCATTCTAGGAACACTATGGGTACCTTTTTCAATCCAATTGACAAATTCTCTAATGGACCGTTACATTGTGTCCCATACACGAAAAGTGGTACCGTTTCAGATATCGTCATTGTTGTTGATTCAATTAGGATGCTTCAATACCTGTCAGATGAAAGCAAATAAATATCCTTACATTAACTACGAGAAAGATATTACCATTGAACTAATACAACACATTTAACGTGATACCAATTATTATAAAATATATGAACAATACAGAATTAAAATTAATTCAGTTGCCACATATAGGATATAAAATTCTATACAAAGTGAGGCATGTAATATTTTCACCTCGCATACCAATTGAGCCTCGAAGGATATTATTTTGTTTTATTCCTCGATTTGGATCTTTTCTTTTCAATTTTGGTGGATTAAAATATACAAGATATCTCTTTCACATAAGCATTCATCATTTTGTTAGAAATCTTCTCACTACATGGCACGTGTCAAGGATGATAGCTTTCTGCATAAATGGTACAGTGCTCTCAATCCGGAAATCCTTAAGGTGTAGTTTAGTGGTCGAAGGAACATAGATGATGATGATAATGATAATTGTTGTTTTACGGGGCCTAACATCTAGGTTATCGGCCCCTGGTCAAAGGAACAGATCCAGTAGCCGACATTATGATGGGATGTATCCTAATCTTAAACATTTTTCACATTTGCCTAATTGTTTCGACTGAATTTACATATTTGTTGATCTTTAGGTTTTAGCATACATTTCCATTGAGGGCAACCGCGTTGTCAATAATATTTACTACTTAAATTTCCCTGTCAATGATGACTATATTCGGTCGGTTCACATTTTCTGTCTTACCAGTGACGATACAAGTACATTTTGTGGTACTCATTTCTAAACTTGTAGTATAGTTGAGATTTCTCATCTAGCAAGTTGTATTTGTTTACAAGTTGTTTGTACGAGATCTGTGCTACATTATTGTGTCTAACAGTGTAGTCTAACCGCAGCTAAAACCTTGCACTCTACAATCACACGATCGTCTCATTTACGACTCCAAATCGTCGGTATTTACCATTCAGATTGGTCTCAGTCAGGATGCATCTCTGAATCTCATCTTGAATGGCCATCATGAACCCTGTTGTTTCCCGATAAAGGGTCCCAAATTGTCGCTATTGATTTGAAGAATCTGTATTTATTCCATCTTTACTTAACTAACGTGGGTGATTGCCTTCATTATTATTATTATTATTATTATTATTATTATTATCATTATTATTATTATTATTATTATTATTATTATTATTATTATTATTATTATTAATAATAATATTATTATTATAGAACCCTCTTCACTACCAGATATGACCTAGACAAATTGCCTCAGAGAGTTACATAACATAGTTAAATAATGACTTAGACACGTCTCCGATGGTGATAGCGAGTTATTCAAACTCAAGAAGGAGTCCCTCAATTACATAGAAGCTTAATGAAGGTAATGGGAGGATGCTGGTCTAGACCGCACGTCAACAACCGAAGAAGATAACTGGACTGTTTACGTGTTAGATAACACTTTATTTACTGTCTCTATTATTTCCAATTAGTTCTCTTCAAGTTAAATTAGCTAACCCGACTAACGTCAACTAAATGCAAACGCAGTAGTTCGCACGTTTCAATTACATTGTTGGATGTACCGGTTTAAATTTAAATCCGTGTTTCTGCTCTAGTTGGTCACAAAGTTTAGATTGATCAATTGACTACGTTTCAGACGTCTATCATAATACAATAAAAATTAAGAGTTTAGTGCTTTTCAGTCGGTGAAAAGCACTAAACTCTTGTTTACTAAGGCAACACTGAAAATATGGCTTCAAACACCACAACAATAAAAATTATTTAACTCTGGAAATATTTGATGATGTGGGACGACAAATGAAACGTGGAGCTTCTTGCAAAAACGATTATCTTCAACATCATCATGAACATTTCAGACAATAATTTTTGACAAAATGATCATTTGTGTATTTCTTTTGGAATCAGCTGGTGGAATCTATAATATTTGAACCAAGGGATGTGGCTATCAGTAACACATAACTTCGTTTTCTAGCATATACCAGGCTCTCAAGGAGGCCTCTAGTTATTGTAATAGTATAATTACACCTGTGTGAAGCTAAATTATAGGTTATATTTGAGTAACGCTCTTACGTTCCAACGTTCGTCGCCATGAGCCGACTGCGGTGGCATCTAGTAACAAAGTACAGAACTCGTTGGTCGATGACAGTGGCGTCTGGTAGCAAAAGTTGGAAATACTTGAAAATCCAATGTATGCAGTCTTACTTTAATTAAAAAACAAATAACACACACTAATATAGCCATCACAATTAACTCCGGTTATCAGACAAATTCAACACACACCCTAAGTACACAGGGCTAGATGACCGCGTTGTCGCAGCCCCTATACTGAGGAACTAACCTACCAATTGTAATAGTATAACGACAAATAGAATGGGAAACCTATCAACGAAATACCTATGAATTCTTATTTTTAAACACATTGTCCCATTGGCAGTAACAGACATATTACTAATGAAATAATTAATTATTGACTAACCACCGCTATTGAAAGGCAACTTTGAGTCATTTATGAAGGTTGTCGGAGGATTTGAGTACATTTAATACAAATTAAGTGGAATATGTTGTCTTATTACTCCAGATCACATGCCATTCGATGATGACGTTGCAAAATAAAATTTGATTTGCAAGGATGATAGGCCTACACTGGATTAAAATGATGTAACCTTGTAAAACGGAAAGGAAGCATATATTACTCCCGGCGTACTGTTCACACACTGGACTAATAAACTGGTATTATTTATGTTCTATCGCGGTAATTAACCTCGAAGATCTTTCACGTTCTTTGGTGTTCTTATTGAACCCCTACGAAGAATCTTCATGAGACTCTGTTTTCGGGGAAGTGTACGATTCATAATGAAGTTGCAAAAATACGCTTCTTATCAAATACAAGGTGACATAGCCTAAATATATGGCACAAGGAAAAGAAAATGAAGCCAAAATAAACGAAAAGAAATTTCATTTCAGAAAAAAATATCAACAAACAAACAAAAAAACAAGGTGAAACACTCCCTTAAACTTACACCCATAATTAATCAATGCATATACACAAAATAATATCATCTCTCCCAGAGATTTCCGTAAGTTCAGGACCAGAGATTTGCCCTGATATTTCCTTCAAATCATGTGCGTGAGTGGTGTGATAGAGCATGCAATATGGTGTGAGTACTAGACACGAGATTCGGGGCCATCATGCGGTAGGCGTCAAGCCGCAAATCTGCATTTAATGAGGTAGATTTAGCAATGGGAACTAAACACTACGAATATAAATTTACACTACCGACACTCGCTAAATTAAATTATTTACAACAACAATTTCCGATGAAATCTGGATCAAATGTGCCCAGAGCACAACAAGATTGCCTCAACTCAGGACTTCACAAAATAGACACAGGAATGATTAACGTGACCACGTGAATACAAAAACACAACAAAATTACCGCGTGTCATTTTTACAAAATAAACACAACATGGTGTCACAAAAAGAATCAAAGATCAAGACTAAAATGAATACAAAATAAATGCTAATAAATGCACTTATTTACAAAACGAAACATTTTCATTTTGACGTGACAACATGAAACTACAGCGCGGGCGTGGAGAACTTCACCCTTTATCATATCAAAGCTTTAAATGAACAAGCAAGCTATATCTAACACACTTGTTCAATGGCCAGGCCGTTCCCCCTTGCTCTAATTAGTGTCCAGAAATAAACTAGACCAGCGCTCAGTATGGCCTCTCATTATCACCTGTCAAATCACCCTCGTGTCAACGATATCCCAGGCCAGCCTTTTCCCGGCTCCAAGGAACGACGAAAATACAGCTGTTATTCAGCTAACATGTGTGTGTGTCTTAAAATAATATCTCATTAATTCCCTTCGGAATTACAAGATCCAATTGGACTGGTCAGGGTCTCCTTGGAGCACCACTTGCCATCCGTAACTGCAGCAGACGATGACTTGGCAAATCTATGCCAATCTCCCGCGCATAAATTCAAATACACACATTGACACGCAGACACACAATATCACACGTTAGGGTTTGACAATCACCAGAAATAAAATCTCACAATTATTTTCCACACACGCAGTGCGTCTGATCTAAGTATTTCGACCGAAGAATAAAACCAATACTAACATCAAAACCAAATTCAAATAAATAAAAGAACGGACTTTTTTTCCAAAATCTGTCGCAACACGGCAACTCAATTAAAATACTTGTTCACTCAAAACAGCACTACAAGAATTTATCCCCCACCCTCCTACTATTTTATCGTTACAATTATAAAAGCTCCACTTATCGCCTTGGCCGCAATTCAAGTGTACGCAAAACCAAATTATTCGCACATGTACACGGAGTACAAGGATTAAGATTACACACACAAAAAACACATTCAAGACTACTGATCACGTGTCCTCACACATTTACAATTGAATGTCCGGACACTACATTAAAATCAACTACAATCAAACTTTAAAAAAATCACAAGGAAAAATATACAATGTTCCCATGCTAAAATATCTACATAATTGATAAATCAATGTTCAGTACTCATCCATAACAGCTCATCACGTCAGCGTATATCACCGTCCATGACCCACTGGATATTTACTCCGCCATAGCAAACACTGCCGTAGATTGAACGGTCATCATCCCTGTAGTCGTCCTCGTATCGATCATCTTGATGCCTTCTTAAAGATGGAAAATCAAAGTTCAAATTATGACAATACTATGCTTTCCTACTATAAATGCGATCAGAGCTAGTAACTTCACTCATAGTCCTAGGCAATTATTTACGGCGACAATTTCCCTAAATAAGCAAATCATGCTCTAATTGCACACGCACTGTTCACACGCATAAATATTTTTATAATAATATCTGAAGTGTGAATGTTAATGTATTTTGACCAAATGTCTACTCTCAAAATTATTAAGTTCCCTGCAGAACGAAACCTCATTAGAGATTCGAAATTAAAGTTATCACTCGTCTCTCATGGAAACCACAAAATAGTATACCGGCATCTCTCGTGGAGATCGAAATTAGAAGTAGTGTCTTCCGCTAGCACAGCGACCTAATTTATTTATACAGATCTGGCAAAGGATACTAGGGTGGGGACCATTAAATCACAATAAATCAAAGAAATTGGCGCACAGGCTTGCGAGTAGTGTCAAAGGTCTTCTTTTATCCTGCAGGTTACAGTCCTGCTTTGCGGAATTAAATCCCGTCGTGAATTATCCAATACAGCTTTCCCTAGCTTTTTGATGGCATGCTTTCTTCCCTCTGAAAGTGACTCGGTCTTTCATGATTTGCAGATTCATACTCAACATCGTTACAGTAGACAAGAAAACTCCGCCCCTCTTGTCGTCATAAGTCATGTTCCTTCTCTGCTCCCCGCTCAATGCGCTCCTTGTCTAACCTTACAAACAAAGGTAATGAGTCCCTCTACGTCACTGGGGACACTTGGCTATCCGCTCAGTAACCTTGCTTTCCAGGAAATATTTAAATAAAAGTCCCTGTCTTCAATTTGCTCAATTCTTGCAACATCAGGCGGCCACTACCTTCGACTTGACTGCGAACTCAAATGCACCATACAATAAAATATGAACAATTATTATATGATAATAATAATAAGGGTTCATTGTGTTGCTACTTTGTCCTCTTTCATAACTTCTCTGATTCCATGTAGAGACCAATAGAGGAGTACATTACTTTCTACGTTTAACGTTGAAATGTTTAAAATAGATTGAGGTATCCATATGGAGCTACACAGTTTTAAAGGAACTGAAAGCTCCTTTAGCCAACAATAACTTCAGTGTGATATATAAATGGGAAGTAGTATGTAATTGATATCTCAGAATGGTCGCAGACAGTGTGTACGGATCATCTGCTGACGAGCCTAATGGGTACATCTGAGCAAAACCACCAAAGACACGGAATAATAGCTGGATGAATTTTCTGTGTCTTTATACCCAGAAAGTTTTGATGTCATTTGAAGGGTATCACTGGTTATGAGCTACGTTTCCCATATTGAAACAAGCCCCAATGTAAAATGTCTATCTAGTAACCTTTTCCAGATGTACCCATCTTCTGTGTATAATGAACAAGCAACTTAAATAAGCGTATAATACAGTACCTTCAAGGTAGTTTAGGGAACAGAAAGAGTAAAATCCCGACTTAATGTGAGGCTGTGGCTACAACTTAAAAATACACACACTAGCATTGAAAATCAAGCACCAAGAAGAAGAGGTAAAAGTTAAATGAATCTGCATAAGTTGAAAGTTGATGGAACTTTATTTGAATAATTACAATGGCAGATCCAAAGTGCAACGGAGAGCGCCGTACGGGCATACTGCAATTTCCATTACAGCTGTACAGAGTGGCATACTTCAGAAATAGTTCAAAAGATTAGCAACATGGGAAGAATCTATTGTGTTTCCAAATATGGCCAAATAATGCTGTTGCAAAACTTATTGTTGTGTGAAATTGCAGATATATAACAACATTTTGTTTAACACTAATACCCTACCACAGTAAAACTAAAATTAGTATGAAATTGGATGGATGAGGGCACTGAACAGCATTTAAGGTAAATCAGAACAGCTTGTAATAGATCCAAAAGAAGTGCTTTCCTGATGAAAGGAACACTTTGAAAATATTACAATTGAAAATTTGAGAAATTCAGATAATGTCATAGATCTTCACGTTGATTGGGAGACGAACGAAGTATGAGAATCTTGTTGTTTGTGGAATAGGTGAGAATATTAAGTATTGTATAGTAGCGTAAGAAGAATGTGTAAATGGAATTTGACCAGAAATGATAATATAAAATATAGCGGTAGGACCATGATGCAGCGTTCGTACACAATAATATAAATAGCATGAAATACTATTCAGGTACTTTATATTTTCCCGGAAGTAGCCCCTATTTGCAAGCAAGAATCATGGATCACGCAGAAAGGTCTACAGGGGTTTTAATTTGAAAAGTGTTCGTTGGAAAATGGTCTTGGAAATTGTATAAAAAGGAGTGCAATCATTTGTGAGAGTAAGGTGGAGCAAACTAGTATAACTTTGAGCGACCCATTGTTATAAATGTATAATGAAGGAGACCAATGAGGAGCGAGGAACTTCATGCATTTTTTTGTAGGTGATGTATTATTCTATGACCATGTTTTAAGGTACTTTCACTCGTTGACACAGAATGTGAGCGGGATGAAAGTCCTACTGTTCAGTGTCGAGCATAGTCCCATGCAACCATGATGTTGTAGCTCCTACTTCGATACTCAGACGCAATGGAGTTTCCATCATACCAGGAGTATGTGTGAATCAAGTAAATAGCACTCAACTACAAGCGAGGTGGACGGTGGTAGGTAGCCGGCAGACTGGTAAGTTAAACGTTCTAGGACATTCTTTTCTCACTGCAGGCAGCAACAGCTCGCAAACCAGGTTGGCCATTCTATCGGTTAGTATGGCACATCCGTGAACGGGTAGTTTCTCCCGTTGAACTAGGAAATCTTACCACCACGACGTTACTGCGTCACAGAGAAATTGCAAAAGAAGGAAGCTTGTAGTTTAACGTGACCGTTAATCGCGCGATAATAAGCCACGGGTCCTCCTTCTTACGTGGAATCCGAACCACAGGGCATGGAATTTCACTTCGAAAATCTCACATGCATTGACCGGGAATCGAACCCGGTCTGCCCAGATGAGAGACACCACGCCCCGCATCACAGAGAGTATGGTAACGTATTGGATAAGATATTTTTGAGAATTGGGATGCGTAATCCAATGTGCTGGATGACGGGTCTTGAACCTGGCACTGGACGATCATCTGAATGCTGAGGTCCATTCGGCTCTGTTCATGAAATCCATGCAGTTAACTAGGTCGTGCGTTTTCCTGGCAGCTTGAGGATGTTTTTGAGACGTGTGACTGAATCAGGGTCAAAATCTCGGGATCGGCTAAGAAACAAAAGCTCAATGATGAGCAGAGGTGTACCGCCTGCGCATGCTGAGGATAGAAAGCTACCTGATTGATCGAATGTACACGGTCACATAAATAATCTCTTATCGCCGGGCTATATATAGGATACAAATTTGATATTATTGTGGCCACCTCCTTTCGAGTTATTCATTCCACTGATGTTATGCAGTTTCAACAGGACCAGTATCCAAACACCACGTTTCGATTCGTTAGGAATGGTTTGCAAGGTAAGGTTCAGTCGAACTTATCGACTGGCCTCTTTTGGGGAAGACAAACATTCCATCGAGGACGTGTGAGTGCAGACCTCGTCCGATCCCGCATTAAATATGAACAACGCACTCTGGGATGATATCAATGTGGCCTAGGACGAGGTGGCAGGTGGTGGACGTATTTTTCTGCCGTAATCCATTCCGAAGCCAACCACCTGGAAGAGGTCTTGCTCAACAGTACATCCTTCGATATATCTGATAAGTCCACCCTGTGCCTAAAGCAAAAGTCTGCTAAACTGACTTGCCTTTTTCTGAATATCGAACTAATTGCGACAATGAATTCACAGACAAACCAAAATTTTCTGCTGTCCAGAATTTTCAGAGGTTGTTGAGACGTTCATTAAAATGCTGGAGATAGTGATCATTCTACGTGAGATCATAATTTCAAAGTTCTACTCAAGGTAAATGGCATGATGGCGTCTAAATCAAAGCCAAGGCCACCGCTTACCAGCCCTTCTTTCAATTGCAAACTAAGCTTACACATGTTATTCTGGTCATGAAATTTGAATTTTAAGAGTGACTGAGAGAGAAACGGATGGTATTTCTTGAAGAGGAAGAGTAGGGGTTAACAGACTCCAAACCAGTGCCACGATTTATGGGCCGTGTACCTATTTGTCGCACAAGTGGAAGATGATTAAATTAGTGCAGAGAGTAGGGAGGATTTATCAGGTACTTTTTGTGTGAGCTCGTGGTCTTATGTGAGTTTATCTCATATGTGAGAAAACTTATCTGTACTGACTTGACTGACGGATCTAAAGGCTGTGACTTTACCTTAACATACTTGAATGGACACGTTTATTACTGTTTCACGAGTGTGGTGTTGGACTTGATTATCGTCACCGAACAAGTTCGGTGGATATCCTGATATCATTAGTCAGTCACCTCAGTAGTAGCTGTCGTGGACTTCACTCATGGAGCGGTACTAAGGACCAACAGCTGACCAGACGTCGAAAAGAAGACAGGCAAGCATTATTATACAAGCGGGAGGGGATGCGTAATGAACTTCTTCAAGCATCACGGAGGCTGCGAATGAGACAGGTCCTCGTTGGATAATGTGTGAAAACATGTGTATGTGGAAGAGTTGTTTTTTCAGTTAACTGCCAATCTTATTTTTTATATTCAGTATTAAAGTAAATCCCTTCAGCCGTCAAAATGTCATAATATAACCTTTAATTCAAATTGTATAACAGTTCTTAATAATTAGACAGTTAGACTCCTTACCCATCTACGTTTTAAGAACGTTTGGGTAAAGGCCTTTGGGCTAGCCACAACCTTTTAGGATGCTAGCACTCACAAGAAAAGTTTTTACCAATAAATTAAATATGTTATTCATTTATTTATTTACCATTTTTGTAATTTATTATAAATTACAAATGACGCCCATTTCTGTACCGTACATGAAATGTACTATATTTTTCTATAATTTAAAATCACAAGGCAATCTATGGGAAAACATTTGTTTTGTGAAACATATAGATGGCTACCATTCCTGAGAACCCGGGTTTTATTCCCAACTGAGCTTAGAAATGTCAATCTTGTCTCAGGGGTGAAATGAGGACAGTGAGGATCGTGAGGTGGTTGGATTGATTCCTTTCTCAGCCATTCTACAAGTCGTTCACCGTAATTTTTTATTTCTACTCCAGGTAAATAACATGATGGCGTCTAACGCAAAGCCAAGGCCACCTCTTTCCAACCTTTCTTTCAATTGCAAATCTTCACGCTTGTATAGACATCACAATAGCACAAGTTATCACACAGATTCTACACACAGACAGGAGTATAGGACTGATTACCACGATGTTTTAAGCCACAAAATGATGCAATAGAATTTGCAAGCTATGGCAGAAAGTTGTATTTTGAAACTAGGAAAAGGATAGTTAGTCCTCTTGCAGTAGAAATCATTGACATAGGACTGGCTGCTTGGCTCAGCGGCAACCTTCTCGGCTACTATTCCCAAGGTGCAGAATCAAATCCTGGTGCAGTTAGCTGGCATGTGAGGGTGCGCAAATATGATAGAGCCGTGTCAGTAGATTTACTGGCACGTTAAAGATCCTCTTCGTGGCAAATGTCTGGCACCCAGGTGTCTCTAAAAGACGTAGGAGTTAAAAGGGACCTAAAACCAATAACATCGTCATCATTCACATACAACTGAAACTGTTGTTAGATAAAAATCTGAATATTGTTGTCAATTCAGTGACATACACATTGAGCAGTATGCCTTTTCCAGATGACAAGATCATAAACTAAAATCGGTGCAATTAAATGTCACTGATACATTGTACTAGTTTGTTTTTACTAATAATAAGTTTGCGATGGGCGCCAGGTAGCAACAAGACGTTATGAACCAAATGTGTAAAATAATATTGAAGATAATAATAAGAGAAAAACGTATGATAGAGCAGCAGAATCCTCTTCTCTCTGGCCGTGATGTGACTATGTCGACTAACGATTCGGTATTTGTTTTGGGAGTTAGGCATGCGTTATAGCTATTTCTAACTACTAAAGAGAACAAACCTAGCATTTATATAGAAAGAATTAATTAAATTATTACGTTAAAAGCAAATATGCAAAGTGAATCAAAATTTAAGATGATAATAATAATAAATATATGTGAGTTTACTTAAGTCACAATTTACGTAGCCTAAGTTGAAATGGGAGGAGTACAAAGTTAAATTAAATGAATAAAGAAAAGCTTGAACTTAAAGTTGCCCAAATAAAGTTTATAGTTACCGTACTCAAGTATTGCATTTTCGAAACTCACGAATTAGACATATCATAGATTGTGAGCCCAGGTCACTATGTTGCGTTGATGGTTGCTGGTGTTGCATCGTTGGTTGAAGATCTGAAGTGCAGGCGTTGAAGTTGATGAAGTATTGAAGTATAATGAATTTACGTTGAATTTGCTTGTGGTGATGGAATACTGATCCCAAGAAACACTCTCGTGAATATAATCATACACAATTATGACACGCGTCAGCTGGACAGAATTGTGAGTCCACTGTCAACAACAGGATAGAACATAAGTTCATCCCCATTACGGTGCCTGAGAAGAAATATCGAAAATTCAAGACATTCATCTCTACTGGTAGTAAGTCAGACTAGAGTATCTGAAACACAAAATAAAGCAGAGTCTGAACAATAGTCATCCATACAAAATATCACAAGCTAAATATCAAAGTCCTTAGACCATGATAAAAGTCGTCGTGGACGAAATCAAAGTCCTCGTACCTCGGCTGAGCACAAACTTAAAAAATCATCATTGTTTCCCTGTCATCCGAATATCTTCTTCCAATCGAGTAGCGTTTCTCATGGCTACAAGTACCACCTTCTTTTCAACCGTTCATTGGTTGTTGACGTCACTTGCTGGGTTCCTATGTCGATGTCGTTTGAGTCTTCAGTCTATAGACTGGTTTGATGCAGCTCTCCATGCCTCCCTGTCCTGAGCTAATCGTTTCATCTCTACATAGCTATCACACCCTGCATCCGAGGCAATCTGTTTAACAAACTCTAACCTTGGACTACCCTTACAGTTCTTGTCCTCGACCCTTCCTTCCATAACTAAGCTTGCTATTCCTGGGTGTCTTAGTATGTGTCCTACCAACCTATCTCTTCTCTTCATTAGCAGTCGCCAGAAAAATCTCTCCTCTCCCACTCGTCTTAATACCTCTTCCTTTGTAACCCTATCTACCCATCTGATCATCATTCTCCTGTAACACCACATTTCAAACGCTTCAATTCACCTCTTTTCTGCTGCACCAATAGTCCGAGTTTCACTTCCATAGAGTGCCACGCTCCAGACAAAGGTTTTCAAAAATGTCTTCCTAATACCTAAATCTATATTCGATGTCAACAGATACCTTTTCTGTAGAAATGCTTTCCTTGCCTGAGCCAACCTACTTTTTATATCCTCTTTGCTTCGTCCAACACTGGTTATTTTGCTTCCTAAGTAACAGAAGTTTCCTACTTCCTTTAGTTTTTCCCCTGCTAATTTGATGTCCTTAGAGGTTTCTGATTTATTGCGACTGCATTCCAATATTTTTGTTTTACATTTATTAATTTTCATCATGAATTGTTTCCTCAAGACGGAGTCTAAACCATTCAAAAACTCATTCAAATCCTCAGGCGTGTCGGCCAAGATGACGATGTCATCAGCAAATCTCAGAGTTGAAATTATTTCTCCTTGAATCTTCACTCCCACTTTACATTTCTCTCTAATTTCCTTCATTGCTTGTTCAATGTAAAGATTGAAAAGTATGGATGATAATTTGCAGCCTTGTCTCACACCTTTCTGAATACCAGCTTATCTCTCATGTCCATCAGCTCGAATGACTGCTGTCTGGTTTCTGTATAGATTGTAGATCACCCTCCAATCCCTATACTTTATTCCAATCATTTTCAAAATGTCAAACAATTTAGTCCAATCAACGTTATCAAAAGCCTCTTCTATGTCTACAAATGCCATGAACGTTCTCTTATCTATTCTTATTCTACCTTCCAAAATCAGCCTAAGACTTAGTACAGCTTCCCTTGTTCCTACATTTCTCCTGAAATCAAACTGGTCTTCACCCAATTCCGCTTCTATCTGGCTTTCCATCCTCTTGTAAATTATTTAAGACAGGATCTTTGAAGCATGAGTAATCAAGCTGATTGTACGGTAATCCTCACATCTGTCAGCTCCTACTTTCTTCGGTATAGGGATGATAACATTCTTCTTGAAATCAGAGGGTTCCTCACCTGTCTCATAAATCCTACACACCAAGTGAAATAACCTGATCAGACCTTCATTTCCTATGCAGCGTAGGAACTCAATCGGTATATCATCTATACCTGGTGCTTTGTTCCTGCTTAAGTCTTCCAAAGCTCTGTCAAATTCTGATCTCAATATTAAATCTCCCTTTGCATTATCATCAATTTCCTCCTCCCTTTCCATTACATGATTCTCAATCTCCTTTCCTTTATACAAACTCTCTATGTAAGCTTTCTATCTCTCAACATTTTCTTCCCTATCTGTTAAAGGCTTTCCATTTGTGTCCCTAATATTACAGCACTTAGTTTTCTTTTCCCCAAATGTATTCTTAATCCTTCGATAAGCTGTGTCTACTTTTCCTAATTTCAGACAATTTTCTATACCTGCACATTTCTCTTTCAACCATTCTTCTTTCGCTACCTTGCACTTCTTGTTAACCTCATTTCTCAGACGTCTGTATTCTGCTTTCCCCTTTTCATCTCTTACATTCTTGTGTTTCCGCCTTTCATCCATCAATTCTAGTATATACTGAGTGATCCACGGTTTTCTGCCTATTCTTTATTTCCTACCAATGTTTTCTTCTGCGGATTTTGTTATTCCATTCTTCAAAAGTGTCCATTCGTCTGCAACTGAAATTTGTTTAGTTTTTTTCATTAGTCCTTCCTTTATACTCTTCTTGAATATTTCGTTTATATCTTTCTCTTTCAGTCTGTCTATTGCCCACTTTTTTGGCTTTTGACTTTTCTACAGTTTCTTCAACTTTAATATGCATTTCATAACAACTAGATTGTGGTCAGAGTTTATGTCAGCACCGGGATATGTTTTACAATCCAAAATCCTGTTTCGAAACCTCTGTTTGACCATAATGAAGTCAATTTGGTAACGCCCTGTATCTCCTGGTCTCATCCATGTGTATATTCTTCTATGGTGGTTATTGAATAAGGTGTTAGCTATGGCCAACTCATGCTCTGTGCAGAATTCCATCAGCCTGCTTCCTTGATCATTCCTTTCACCTAATCCGAAATCTCCTACTATCTTTCCTTCTGTTCCTTTTCCTACCACAGCATTCAAATCTCCCATACTATAACATTTTCATCAACCTTGACATACCTCGGAATTTCATCTATTTCTTCGTAGACCTTCTCAACATCTTCATCATTAGCTTGACTGGTAGGCATATAGACTTGTACCACTGTGGTGCACGTAGGTTTTGTATTGATTTTTGCTACAATAATCCGTTCACTATATTGCTCATAATATTCCACCCGCTGTCCAAGTTTCCTACTCAATATGAGACCAACCCCTGCTTGGCCATTGTTTGATTTAGTGCTAATTACCCTATAGTCTCCTGACCAAATGTCCTGTTCTTCCTGCCAGTGCATTTCACTAATCCCAACCAAATCCAACCTCAACCTATCCATTTCCCTTTCCAAGTTTTCTAACCTTCCACTTCCTAGCAGACTTCTAACATTCCACGCTCCGATCCGTAGAATAACAGATTTCCTCTTTGTCACTTCTGTGATGTTAACCCCCTCTCGAGTAGTCCCCACCCGGAGATCCGAACGGGGCCTAGTTTACCTCCGGATTGGAATTTTACAAGGGAGGAGGCCATCATCACATGTAATTATGCATAGAGAGGTGCATATCCTCGGGAATAGCGTAACGGCTGTAGTTTCCCGTTGATTTCAGCCGTGCAGCAGATCGCAGTGTAGCCATTAGTTGGCTTATATTATCAATATCTTAGTCGTCTATAAGACAAGTAATGAATTGATTTATTATGAAAGGCTGCTACTCCCTTTCAGAATCAGTAATAGAGCATTTGGGAGTATTTTAATTTTACGCGCACCAAAGTTCTGTCGCTCCCTCCTCGAGGCTAGCACTGCCTACATGCCTGGTCAGAGTATACTCTGAGAGTTTCCAACTTCCTTATAAGGCATGATTTCTTGGAACATTGAGTAACGGGCTTCACCCTGGTCTATATCTGAAGTTTTTGTTGACTGGGTTTGTTTTGGAAAGCAAACAAACACGTTGTGGAATATACTTGAGTACTGCCCATTCCTGATTCCCAAATAAATGTACGGACTCAAAAATCTACTTATTTCTAGTAATTAGTTAATAAATAGGAATATGTATATCGTAATAATAATTAATATGTAATATGTCATTAAAACTATTGGGAAGCAAAAGTATCAATATAAATTTGATATAAAATCGAAAATAAAATTATTGTTATTATTTATGATAATAATAATAGAACATAAGTCCATCCCCATTACGTTGGCTGAGAAGAAATGTCGAAAATTTAAGGCATTCATCTCTACTGATAGTATGTCAGACTAGGGCATCTGGATCACAAAATAAAGCAGAGTCTGAAGAATAGTCATCCATATGATAAATCACAAATTAAATATAACGAGAGACGATGGAATGAGGATTGAGAGGAGAACAGCGGACCTCTACTCCTTCACTGAGAGGTTCACAGATGCCGTATGGAAGCGACGCCTGAATTTCTCTGGCCATATCTACAGAATGAACAGCGACAGACTAACTAAGAGATTATTCAAAGTAATCAACTCAAAGATGGTCAAGATAAATGGCTAGAGGAAACTAAGGTGGACCTCCAAGAAATGAATATCATAGACGACATTATAGACAATCGTGGAGCTATTTGGACAACAGTAACCAATCATAAATTTAGGGAGAACCCCATAAAAAAAATTGGTGGGAAGTGGTCGACAGAACGCAAGATGAAACACAGTGCATTCATGAAGAGATTTTGGGAGGATACGAAGGAGAAAACCATCAGGCCAACTAATAAGTTCAAATGCGCTATTTGAAAGGGCATAACGACGAAAAAAGAATAATAATAATAATTATAATATGCATTAAGAAATAAATCCGAAAGTCACGAATCAGGATCATCATAATATTATGCCCGTCAGACGAGACCGTCAGGGTACCATCAAACACAGATGGCATTCCAGACGCCCCTATCCTCCAAACACACACACACTGAGAGGATCGGATTTGTTCCTCAGGCCAGCTTCGGCACTAGACATGCCCGGGGGAACACACCCCAAAACCTAAGCTTGTAATAAAGATATCCAGGCTTAGGTAAAATTCGTAAACATTTATTCAGTCAGGCACAAATCCCTATCGTGCTTCGGAGGGTTAAAAATTGGCTAATCCACAAAGCTAATAAGAATATAAAAATTAATAGTTCTTCCCTAAACTGAACTTAAGTTAAACCCTCTCGAAAGTCCTTCTTACAAAAATCACACAGCAAGCATGCTTGAAAAGTTGCACGAAAATAAGATCCTTACCCAAATACAATAAGTCGATAAGAATTACGAATAATCACATCATCGAATTTACAGCAAGGAAAGCATACTAATCATCCACTTGCCACAAGAATAAATTTACATTTAATGCACCAATAGAAAATAGGCTACGTTGCGAAGGTACCACTTCCGACATTTATCATTACGTTAATCAGTTAGCTAAGCCCTAACTTAAGTTAAAGGTGGGTGAGAATCATCCGTGGCAAGGAAGAGAAACAAATCTAGTATAGCAACCATGTCCTAACATGAAAGAAAAACAATAGTTGACGAATACACACAAAATACAGGAAATGATCAAATACATTATTAAATAAAAATGCATTGTTAATTGCTATGTAACCATGCCTACGCTGATTAGAATACTGTTTGCATCCAATCGTCATCTCAGAGTATGTGGTTACGTGTGCAAACGCACAGAGAAAACTGCGTCTGATATTGCATTAATCACTGGTGCTCGCAAGTAACGAACTATATTGGGAATAGTGATCTAGTCATCTCAAAACTAGTGTCAACTTGTCCTAAGAAATGTAAGTTCCACAAGAAAACGTTGGCTCAATGTGTCGGTCAATGACAAAAATAGTAAATCAAATTTTGGAGAATATTCCCATATAAATTATCAGCTGTTTTAAATCGTCGGTTTAGAATAATTTGGTTTCATGATTTAGTTGTTCATTTATTTCGATGTTTTAATCTGTCACAGTGTAGTTTATATTTCTAGTGACCATCAAGACGCATGCCGAAAAAACATTGGCACACACATCTAAAGTGTTGACTGTAGCATAATACAACTGACTACCTCTACACGGGTAGCACAATAACATAGGCTATAAAAAGCACTAAACTCGCAGCTCTCAGGCTCGCTAAACCTGGGCTAATGTGATTATGAAGACAATCACCATTATCGGAAATCACCAATAATAACTGTGGGTGATCATTGTCAATCCCATCATAGGCCTCCAATAAGCACAACAATAACATTTGCTACTAAGCTTATTCATGGCCTGGTCCTTTCTTAAACACAGGGATACATTCCTCATATAGATAGTAAACTCATGTAAACAACTTCATTTAACTGACGTACGCATAGAGGACATTCCAAAATATGACGTAACAGTCTTACAAGAAATTCCAGCAATCAGCTGTACCTCAATTTGTTTCATAACTTAACATTGAAACAATAATTCATTGGAACATTCAGTCATGTGTATAAAACTGTAGTAGTCTCACTATGAGAATCGCTAAGCATGCTGGGTAACAGCAGCTCGTAATACGTGGCCTGACCTTGAGTCAACCTGCCATCATTTCCACTAGAATGACATTGTTCACGGCAGGGATCGCCTTCACAAACAGAATGCATTTATATTTTTAGCTTTCAAAACGACAGTGCTATCTGTAGCTCATATGAATTTTAGGATACACTTATTTACAACACAATTAACACTAGAGCTAGTTCCAGATTCAGCTCATCAGAAATCAGAAGTTTTTAAGTCAAAGAACACAAAATGGCAGGTATTTCAGTGCACTCTAAGTGCTTTGGAACATGTGAAGTAATGCCAGCACACTCGTGCTTCGTTCCCAAGGCCTTACATGTCTTCTATAATGTCATTACCACTCGTAATATATTTGGAAAATGTTCCATGTCATCCTCGACACAAGAATAAATATAACCAAACAACACCTACACTTTGTGTCTTGAAAAAAAAAGATACGCTATTGTAGGGAAGACGAATACGCGGCTTCTGAAGCCTAATGCATGAATCCTGCTGATTCCAAACAACTGGGAATAATGTGGCGTCAGAGTTCACAATAAAAATCAACCATTTTATAAAACGACAGGGTAATCCTCACTTCTGCCAAACGATACGATGACATGAACTTATATTCATAAGTGGACAAACACCTCTTCATTCCATAACAAAATTACTCATATTCAGGGTGTCTGACTATCATACTGTCTACACTGTAGACTCGAAATATAGCTCACTAGGGCTGTACGAGTTCATGGGTGCTTCCTAAAATATCATCATTTCACAATCACTGGCACGTGGCATCGTCACGCCACCACGTGTCACAAAAATAAGTGATCGACCAGGGCTATTCCAAAAAACTAAAAGGAATAAATATTAGGACTAATCTAAAATATATCCTACCTAAATAGTTGCTATCGAGTGCGGTTCTACGACTAGTCAACTGAAGCAGAAACCTTAACAAGCTGAAATAGTTAACTCACAATGTCGGCGAGCTGGATCACGTGTTACCTTGGAATTTAGATCACCTCCAAGTCCTGCCTTCGATCCTTGGCTCCCTTCGGGTCCAACGCTTCCTTTTCCTACTCATTATTCGGGTTGAAATTTTGGCATGCTAGTTGTAGCACAATAGTAAGTAAACGATGCACAGTTATGTAACTTTCAATGTTAATTTTCAATAGTCACAGGACGTCGTCCCAGAAATGCGGCTGCACAAGTTTCTAACAGACTCGGTTGTGACGTCAACCACAGCAAAGTTCCTGGTTCGAGAAGAAACTGATCAAGTCGTGAAGCGATTAATTAAGTGTTATTCGCATATCTGCGAGGAAAAGTTGGAATCCAATATTGCCATAATTCCATAAATTCAGCGTAATATCACAGGAAATTCACAATAAGTCTAGTGAATTCGTGGAGTAGAGAATTTAAAAATGTAAATCACTTCCTCTTGGTTTGAAAGTCTTAATTAACTCTAGGAGTCAATGTAAGGGGTTGGGGCTAGTTTGAAGCTCTCAAGGTGCATTCTGGCCGTCGTAGGGTAGAGTACCAACTTTTGGTCATAACAGTGATCACCAACATGAGCCACATGGGCTCAATATGTTGATGGAATGTAATATTTTCTTCTTTTGATCCGAATATTCATCGTTGTAGAAATCGCCTTACAAGTTTTGAGAAATCTTATTAGTCAAAATCGATGAAAAGAATAAATACAATGCAACCAAGGCTCTTCCGTCAAAACGCTCAATGAATTTTATACAAGTGTGCTTCGTGGATTGCAAGCTGCTACTTTTACCCGTATACCACAATTGTGGCAATTTTAATGAAACAAGCACTTCTGACAAAGCTTAAATGTGTTGTTTTTGTCCAAATGGGTGAAAAATGAAAAGCACTGCAACAATGCACAAATGTATAATTATAAGTATAAGCATCTCTTTACCCCTACGAGATACGTCGAGTACTCCCCAAAAATACAATGTCACCGGGTTTTAATCGTTCTTCTTAAGCTAAAGTGGAAAATGATTGAAAAGGCAATTGTTGAAAGGCTGAGGATGAATTCCAACTGACCCTTTCTAAACTATCATCACCGTGCTGTGTGCACGATGGAACTGGCCACGACGTTGCAAAGCCCTTAAAGAATCAACAACAACGACAGCAACATGTACCATGGAACATTCATTAAAATACTTAAAACAGTAGTGAGTATTGTATATTCCTCAGTAATAAATGAGAGACATACAGTATCTTTATCGCGATCTGCCATTTCATTGTAAACTAGGCATCGTCACGTACTAGCCATGATAGGCCACCTAGTAATACCGTAGACTACTGAGCATGTGTAACACAAAGGGTAAGAGTATCGAAAACTCATTACTCAACCAATATCGCGGCGCTGAAGGGATATGATCTAGGATTCGCGGAAGCACAATGATTGATTGCTGAAATTCATGCTTAGATAATTTTTCTCTGTCACTTACTCCCCACTTTATAATAAGAAAGCTGCTCCACTCAAGTGGAAGGTAATCTGCCTATAAATATAAAACGACAAGACTTCAGCACCTGACCAGCCACATAGCAATGTGGCGTCGTCCTCACCACCATGATACATGGTTTCACGATACAATGGCTTCCTATTCTCCCACCAATCCATATCCATTAATGGTCCATTTTACGGATAGTATTCAACCTTCAACTTAAGTCCCTTTATCATTGCTTAACAAAGAACATCACTGATTCATCTTCAGGGAGATATTCATGAGTTTCTGAGGGTAGAGAAACATGTATGATTTTAGAAATTGCTTTATAGTAAACCTGAAAAGGTGCCTATGGCGATGGCGTGCCTATGCTTGATGTAATGTAAGTTGGAGAGAAGTACAGTACAGTTTCGGTACTGGTATTGTATCATAAAAAGCGACAGATATCACGGTTATCAGCTCGATGAACTTGAATATATGCGTGTATAACTGTGAGAATCAGTGTAACTCAAGGATCTATGTGAATGTGTGTTTTATTTGGCCTAGAATTTTCAAAATGATGACAGTGACATTAAGGTTCAGGGTGTTATCATTATTTATTCGTCTTAAGTAGGAAATCTTTGAAAAGGAAATCCTTGAACGGTTTAGAAGGAATTCTAACTCACATTTTCTAGCATGTCGTCACGATGTGGTGTGCTTCGTGGTTAGATACTTAGAACAGAATTTTAATGCTGCGCATAGGCGATAATCGAATTCCAGAATCCAGAGGGTAAGCAGTTTCATTAAGGACAGGTAGATCAAGAAAATACTCAGCCCACCTGTAAAATGTTAGGAGGAGACGAGCACAAGTTGTCAGAGAATCCAGTGCTAAACTTGAAGGTTCAAGTCCCTGCCCTAGGGTTTTTCATCATACAGATTGATCACAGTGATCAGTTATGCTTAGCTCCGGGGTGCAGATTCTTCGCATCTGCCAGTGCATGCTCGTTTGCTGCGTGCAGGTAATGGTCAGTAGCGGGACGGTAAGCTATACAACAGAACCACAAACACTTTTAAGAAATTCATTAGTTACGGGTGCACTGAGTCGGTCCATTTTCGTTCTCCGCATATCTTTGACACCTCATTTACAGATTATTCTTCACTCGCTGTAGTTCAAGATGAAGCCCAGCGATTTCCCGATGATTAACGTATTGCCTTTGAGTTCTCGTACGATGTGTAGGTTTGTGTTATAGATGGAAGTTTAAGCCTATTTTTATGTTATGTATAGGGTTATGAGATCACCTTTTGTCTGTCTGTGTATGTAAGTGTACTCGTGTGTGTGACGTAATACGTTTTGATTGGCTGGACCGATTTCACTGAAACTTATTAAGCACTTACTAATATCTCGTCAGACTCCTGCTATTCCTTTCAACAATGAACAAGTGCCACCAATCCAACATGGCGGCCACGCGAAATATTTCACTAGGACACATCTCCGGAACTGTTGGTGCATTCATACTGAACTTTGTACGGTGTTAGAGGGTACAATAGTAAATTCATGTATGAGACATACAAAAGCGTGAAATGATCGGATGAATCTTTCACCACTGATGGCATACAATATACCAAATTTTGTGTCATGGAGAAGCATTTCAAATACGAAGTCAGGTTCAAGAGCACTCTTTTGTATGCACACACAACCATGGAGGTGGAACCAGGCCTCGTCTGAGGTCAGTCAATTGCATACATTTTCTAGGATCCACTCATAAAATGTGTGCACACGTCCTGGGGAGTTTCACGAGCTGACAGTTAACAACATTAATGTCACAGGGATACACACACTGTGCCACTGAAAACGCTCGAGGCAAGATACGCATTATGACTATTTACAAAATAAAGGAAATAACAAAACACACACAAACTTGGAAATAGATGAGATACTACTGCGACATTGGACACGTGCAAGGTCAGCTAGCTAGAGTGCTCTCCCCATCCACTAGCAATAGAAAATGTATTGCATGTGCGGAGTAGTTTAAGGCAAACTGGGCTAAGTGCATATAGAATCCAGCAGTTTAATCCCTTAGGGTACATTTCCTGTCCAACCTCGATTAGGAAACTTAAAATTAAGCTTTTTTTTTGGATCATGCATTTACATTCTGCAGGAAGGCGTGATATCATTTGGCAATTAATGTAAGATACGAACAGTCTCAGATATGTGGTATTATAACTTGAGTGACGTTATTTCCTTATGTGGAAATTATGTACACTTTCAAAACCAACCATTGCTGTTGTTTCTTTAAGTGTCTAGGGACATCCTAGTCATCACTGTGCACGTGTATGTGTATCTCATTACATGTACGATTGTGATGAGTACTGTTTGCGTTTGTATTTAGTTATATCGTGCAAGGTTCGGCGGGACTCTAAAACTAATGCTATCTCGGAATTTTCGTGGAGTGACTGTGGAAGGGCCTAAGGCAAAACAAACTGAAGATGGCAGTTGTGGGCACTGGAATTCAAACCTCAGATGTCCGAAAACCACTCGGCAGTGCTAGTGGGTTAAATAAACATCTTGAAAAGTGTTGCTGTTAATTCATCATAGGGGCTTGGGACATCTTGGACATCAGCCTCGATGAAAAGTGTGATGGGACATCCATCGTCTCTAGAATAGAATTAATGTTATTGCCAAGCATAATCGAAATACTTCAGCAGAGGTAGTGCAGAATGTTCATTTCCATATGCTAGTTGACTTGGCAAGGCATGATTCCAATGCACAGTACCGGACTTGGTTCTTCGTTGGTTACATAACCTCTTATATCTGATATTCTTTCTTCCGAACATCTGTCATTGATTCCCGTGTAGAATATTTACACAACCGGCTGGCTGTCATCTTCACTGAATAACGTGCCTTGATAATCGATATATAGATAAAAGAGCTGGGCAGTTGCAAAGTACTGCATTTATATGTTGTTGTTTGAGTCTTCAGTCTTTTGACTGGTTTGATGCAGTTCTCCATGCCTCCCTGTCCTGAGCTAATCGTTTCATTTTACATAGCTACCACACCATACATCCGAGGCAATCTGTTTAACATATTCTAACCTTGGTCTACCCCTACAGTTCTTGTCCTGAAACCTTCCTTCCATAACTAAGCTTGCTATTCCTGGGTGTCTTAGTATGTGTCCCACCTACCTATCTCTTCTCTTCATTAGCAGTCGCTAGAAACATCTCTCCTCTCCCACAAGTCTCAATACCTCTTCGTTTGTAACTCTACCTACCCATCTGATCTTCATCATTCTCCTATACCACCACATTTCAAACGCTTCAATTCTCCTCTTTTCTGCTGCACCAATAGTCCAAGTTTCACTTCCATAGAGTGCTACGCTCCAGATAAAGGCCTTCAAAAATTACTTCCTAATACCTAAATTTATATTCGATGTCAACAGATTCCTTTTCTGTAGAAATGCTTTCCTTGCCTGAGCTAACCTACTTTTTATATCCTCTTTGCTTCGTCCATCACTGGTTATTTTGCTTCCTAAGCAACAGAATTCTCCTACTTCCTTTAGCTTTTCACCTGCCAATTTGATGTCCATAGAGATTTCTGATTTATTTCGGCTGCATTCCAATATTTTTGTTTTACATTTATTAATTTTCATCATGACTTGTTTCCTCAAGACGGAGTCCATATCCTTCAAAAACTCATTCAAATCCTCAGGCGTTTCGGCCAAGATGACTATGCCATCGGCAAATCTCAGAGTTGAAATTATTTCTCCTTGAATCTTCACTCCCACTTTACATTTTGGGGCCGATAACCTAGATGTTATGCCCCTTAAAACAACAATTATCATCATCATCATCACTTTATATTTACTCCAATATCCTTCATTGCTTGTTCAATGTAAAGATTGAAAAGTATGGGTGATAAGTTGCAGCCTTGCCTTACACTTTTCTGAATACCAGCTTCTCTCTCATGTCCTTCAGCTCGAATGACTGCTGTCTGGTTTCTGTGTAGATTGTAGAGCACTCTCCTATCCCTGTACTTTAATCTAATCGTTTTCAAAATGTCAAACAATTTAGTCCAATCAACATTATCAAAAGCCTTTTCTAAGTCTGCTAATGCCATGAACGTTCTCTTATCTTTCCTTATTCTACCTTCCAAAATCAGCCTAAGACTTATTACAGCTTCCCTTGTTCCTACATTTCTCCTGAAACCAAACTGGTCTTCACCCAACTCCGTTTCTATCTGGCTTTCCATCCTCTTGTAAATTATTCTAGACAGGATATTTGAAGCATGAGTAATCAAGCTGATTGTACGGTAATCTTTACATCTGCCAGCTCCTACTTTCTTCGGTATATGGATGATAACATTCTTCTTGAAATCAGAGGGTACCTCACCTGTCTCATAAATCCTACACACCACGTGATATAACCTGATCAGACCTTCATCTCCTATGCAGCGTAGCAACTCAATCGGTATATAATCTATGCCTGGTGCTTTGTTCTTGCTTAAGTCTTCCAATGCTCTGTCAAATTCTGATCTCAATATTAAATCTCCTTTCGCATCCTCATCAATTTTCTCCTCCCTTTCCATTACATGATTCTCAATCTCCTTTCCCTTATACAAACACTCTATGTAAGCTTTCCATCTCTCAACATTTTCTTCCCTATCTGTTAGAGGCTTTCCATTTGTGTCCTTAATATTACAGCACTTAGTCTTCCTTTCCCCAAAAGTATTCTTAATCCTTCGATAAGCTGTGTCTACTTTTCCTAATTTCAGACAATTATCTATACCTGCACATTTCTCTTTCAACCATTCTACTTTCGCTTCCTTGCACTTCTTGTTAACCTCATTTCACTGACTTCTGTATTCTGCTTTCCCCTTTTCATCTCTTACATTCTTGTGTTTACGCCTTTCATCCGTCAATTCTAGTATATATTTATATCATAATAAAATCAATCAAGTCAGCCTATATCTTGATACAGTCTTTTCCATTAAGGGCGTATTTACGAAGGTTCCATAGCAACATCATTCAATTTCTATAATACATGTTCCCAAATCATGTAAAGCGAGCTATAACATACCCGATTCCCAGCCTTGAACTTTTGTTTGGATGAAATTTGTATGTCATGTAACTCTTTATTTGTCAACTACCTCGTGGTGTAGCATCAAGTGTATGCCTATCTGTGAACATGGGAAAGTAATTTTCCATTTCAGTAGCATAACAAATTGTGTTTTCTTTCTTGCATATAAGTGATCTATTTCCTGCAACCAAACGGAGTGTGGGATTAGTTAAGCTTAAAACTGGACTGAGCAGGTGAGCAGCTCACGGATATTCCTTGTGCTCGCAGTACAAGGATGAGCAAGCTATTTGCTCCCTTGCTGATGTAGATAAGGCAGCATTCGCCCGAATATGCCAGTCGCACGTCAGTGATCTTAGTTAGGTGGAAAGAAAATAGCCCAGAAAGTCGAGACAACATGCTTCTCGCCCTATATCGGATGGTTTGAGTGCGGAGAGATGGAAGCGAAGGGGAGCGCAGTAGGGAGAAAAGGACACACGGAGGGGAAGCAGAGTGATTGCCCCCTAGCCTGCCCGTTAATAGGCGATATTGCTCGTGCTCACTTCAGCGGCTTCCCTACGGGTCTGCTTTAAGGAAGAACATGTAAGCGATCGACATTCATGGGTATAAGTATTGCAGTTGAAGCAACAATGGGTGTGTAGTGGAGATGTAGAAGTGGGAAACATAGCATTTGATTCTGCACGTTATCCATCACAGTTCTTTCTTTTATATTGCAGATAAAATAAGATTTTGTGTACGTATCTTTTGTTTATTTACTTCAACGAAAGAGACATGTTGTGTTCATTAATACCATATATGTGTAAACCTGTTAATTTAGGGAGTAGGCCTATGTTATTTTAAACGTAATCTGGTCAGCTGTCTTAGGAATGTGGTTCTTGTATGTCAAAAATATCTCTAAGGTTTTGAGCCCATCTTCATATATGAAAAAATAGGCTCATGAGATCACATTTTGTCCCTGTGTGTGTGCACCCCCTCCCTACTGTACCCATGCGTATAATCTCGATGGAAAATATGCTTCTGCCTCCAGCTAGCTTCAGGACTCGAGGGTGTACCGTCCTCCCACTGAGCAGTTGCATACTTTGGATTTGAGGCTAAAAGGTATCAACTCTACAATGATAAGGCACAACTCTATTCTAAAACTTTAATTCAGTAAATAAAATCATGGCTTTAAACAATTAAAACAATCCCCATAACCATAAAACAAAAGCAAACAAAAATTACTTTCCACAATCCACCAATATGAACATAATATAATCATAATAAAATCATATCATACCACAAACCTTTACCCTTATGTGAACATCACAAAGATATTCTAGTGCGCTGATGCACGTACAACTTCAGAAACAAACTGTACCTTGACACTACTGTCATACAATGTGACTTCTTTAATATCACAACATTACTGATTCATAAAAACCTTCTTAATTTGACAATTATGTGTACCGTGTGTGTTTTGATCTTTCTTTTCCCACCAAATGCTTCACATGCATTAGCCTATTCTGGTGTTGCACAGCAAACTACGTGCAACTCCATAATTATGTAAGCTACCCCTACTCCACTATTTATATAGTTCCACTGCATGCCGATTTGTGATTTCATATAAAAACGCTATGTTATTGTTGTGTCGGATGGTAAAATCAAACTACCTTGCGCGCGTAGCCTGTGGAATCTGGTAACCAACTTCTGAAAATGTTGTCAGTGACAGTATAAATGCAACGTCTAACCATTCGTTAGATAGCTAAAATCATGAACCATCAGGATAATATATAATTATCAATGTGTTCTTAAACCACATGGCTTCATTACTCAACATAACAATATTTCATTCATGTCATTAACAGGGTCTAAAATCTGTTCTTGTCAACTTGCTTTCACGGTTCGCCTTGACCGTCCCCAGACCCTCTCCTCGAGCGGTCGGTATACAATAGCAGTGGGTTGGGTTTCCACCCTAACTCGACCCCCGCTTTTATGTTTGAAGGCTTACTTCCAAAGCATTGTAAGATTTTACAAGACAATACTGTGCTCCCAATGACACACATATCTCAATGGATTTTAACTGAATATTATGCACACAGGTAGTGAATGAGCTTTATATTTATTCCTACCCCGAGGATAAATAATTACTGGCACCAAACAGGTCCATTCAACATGAAGGTACGAGGTTCGTAAAACATTGGTCTCATAGGCAACCGGTGTCTTAAATAATATGCGGTCAGCCCAATGCTGCCGGTATGAGGTTCGCTTCAACAAGCCGAATCACTCACAATAATAAGTTCTCGGGGAATCATTAGAGTGTCGAGATGTCCTCGTTTTCCTCGCACCTAATCACGGGATTCCAACCCGGAACATTCACATCCTTCATCAGAGGTAGGGTCCAACACTAAACACTCTGGCACAAATTATATCTCCGCTTACGCCCCCGGCGTAGGAGATTTCATACGTAGAATAGACCACCTGGCTCCTTCACCTAATGGTACGACTTCGTCCTATAATATTAAGAGAAATCTATCAATTACTCTATAAGCTTCTCACATAAGCTGCAAATTCAATTCACTAAAAGCTCTTCCATTCCTGGCATAATTATATTCCCATTAATACAATATATTCTGTTATCAAACTCTTTCTTTAATCCCGTAATGTAATCTTACTGTATAATCTTACTGCTTGTATCAATAAGTCTTGCAATTAGCGTAATTATTTCCTGTTTACAACAATTACCTGATGCGTTCATTAATACCTTTGATATTCATAATTGTTATTATTATTATTCTCACTGACATAATTTACCCAAAATCATTCCTTATTATTATTATGATTTCTGACATATTTTACCAAAATCATTCCTTATTATTATTATGATTTCTGACATATTTTACCAAAATCATTCCTTATTATTATTATTATTATATTTCTGACATAATTTACCAAAATCCGACACAACCAATCATCTCAAAACCCGAACAACTGTGCTCGTAACATTTATATAACTGATTGCCATCTTAATTAATAGTGGTAATGATTAATCCACTTATTGATGCACATTAACATCTCAACTGTATAAAACTCAACACAATAATGATTAAACCTGGAGGGTCTACCTCCTAATCTGATTCTTACTGGCATCTTTACTGAAATCACGTCACATGCAGTGGCCTATATTCTCTAATTAACCATAATTTGTGGGGTACTCACATATCTCAAGGCTTCTCATGGTGGCTTCAACCAATCATATCCTTCCAAGTCGCCTGCCATATGCAGGTTTAACGCGACATTTTCATCTTGAATACACACATTTTATGACACACAACTTCCGTTAACCATACGGCACTTTGCATTTCTATAAGGAAGCTATTGCTCCCAAACATGTGACACTTTATAACACTTATAAAACCACTACTTTAAAAGATATTTTACATATGCTTTATACATAACACACGTCACTGTGTACACTTTTCATTGCTTGAAATTCCCTAGCAAAGATATCAAAATTGCAGGTGTCGACGGCATCTCCCGTGCTCCTACCAACTCCTGATTGAAAGTCTGGTTTACCTGCCCTCGGAATTCACCAACAGTTTTTATACATACTCCTACGGTAAGCTTCTGGCGTCGCATAGATATGCTAACTTCCGTCCTGAGCGTTATTATTTGGTATCCTTAAAACATTACCAAATGCTTCGTAAAGTTTCTCCCAGCGCATTCAAGCGTAATTAGACATGAATGATCAGTCGATATTTGATACATTGCGCTTAACACTGTCCATAACTTTACACAAATTATTAGTATTATTTACAATAGTTCTGCCACTCATCTTACACGATGCTTCCTACATGAACACGCCATTGTTCGTACTGCTGAGTATACCTGCAGCACGCCTATATTAATAACAGATTATTAAATGCTTCACTCAAATGTAGAACTCTTTGTGCGGGCGTCCTTTCATGCACCGGACCAACATATGTTCCGCCATGACGACTGTCTGCGCCTCTCTTGACAAACTGTGACAAACTGGTGTGAGACTGGCTTAAGACTGAAGTGCAACTAACTAACTCTGCTAAGGGTCGACTTCCTTATATCGGATTCGCACAGAAAGTAGAGCGCAATCTTCCCGCGGGATCTCGGCTCCTCTCCCAGCATGATTCTGTTCTCGAAACCATGTTCATTGGGTTCCTTTTTCTTCTCTGATCCCAGAACTGACTGCGTGCTGAAGAATCGCTCGGCCAATTAATTAATATTAATTCCTTTCTCTATAGCGTGGGACGCTATCTCCCGGGGATTCCCTGGCAACATCCTCAAATCCCGCCGGGAACAATGATCGTCCTACGGTCCTTCCGCACTTCCTTAAATATGCGTCAATTTCGCAGATTAAAGGCTCTAAAATTAGCCTCCAGTCTAAAGATTCACCTGTGGGCAAGTCTCATGTCATTTCGTTACTCCAATCACGAGTAATCAATGATGTTCCTTGTGATCTCTCCCCACCATTCTCAAATCCATTCTCCGTCGGGGAAGAACTGGGTCATTATTCAGGCCCTCACCCTCTTCCAGACGACAGAATGAGGTCAGAATGATTGACTTAGCTCCACTGAACACCTCTCACAATTCTGGGCTAATTTGTAAAAATGTCAACCTCTGCACTTGCAGTGCTCCAAGCCCCACATAGCCTACACCAAGTAGTCTAATAATACTGTATTCTGCTCAATTTCCCTTCATTATTTTAATAAATAATGTCACTGCAACTGAAATCACACCAGTGATTTAATATACACTTCTCTCTAGGGGTTTTTACAATGAAACTCCCTCCACAGACTTCGGGTTCGTTCCCTCGTGGAACCTTTATACTGAGATCACAGTCTCTGAGAACCCCGTTCGATTCCAGTCAGCATAACCTCCTCGGGTTCATATTCCCCTTGCGAAACTTATAGAAGTCAATTGCAAGTGGCTCTCTATAAGTAACCAGCTGACTGTCTATCACTGTCTGTGTTTACATCTGGGGTCCTTATCCTCGTCTGGCTGCCAGTAGGTTAGTACAGCTCCCCATTCCACGCTGCGCTCTTCCTAAGCTGTTCATTCTCCAGGCGGAGGGTCGTATTTATGGCCTCAACCTCTCTCGCCGCTGCAACCATTTCTTCATAGAATTCTCGCAGACACTGGCATCTTTGTTGTTCGTCCCTTCCACTGGGCAAACTGTCTGCTTCTCTTTCCGTCTTGCCGCTCGAACTTTCAGTTCTGACTGCTTGTCTGACTTCGCTCTCCACGTTGAGTTGGGTGTGCGCTGTTAATACTTCTTCTTGTTCTTCGAATTCTTCTGGCGGATAATAAACATTTAAATTGGCTACATTCATAACGACCTCGTTTCCAGTTTCTAAATGCTTTAACCTGTATGCATTGTTCTGTAGGTCTCTTATCACCTCGAACGGGCCGTGGTAAGCAAAAATGAACTTTTTATACTTCCGTGCCTCTGGATCTGAACTGGCTGGTTTCCTAATTAAAACTTTCTCTCCTGCGAGAAGCGGTCTATGATACCTCTTCGCACGATTTCTTCTCTGACGTCTCTCCGCCTGTGCTTTGAGATATTCGAAGGTTCGTTGGATCCTCAATTCTCGACCTGGCTGTGCGTCTACTGGTAATGGAATAACACCATTCCACGGTCTCTCCGGTCTCTGATCCAAATGTAGAGTCACGGGAACCTGACCTGTCGCCTCATGTACAGTATTATTTATACAGTATTCAATTACTTCTAGAAATTCAATCCAACGCCAATTCGCTTCAGAGCAGTAGATCTTCATGTATTTCTGGATCTCTCTCATTACTCTTTCAACTGGACTTGCCTCAGGATGGCGAATGGTAGATAAAATCTGCCTAATTCCTAGAGTTTCCAGTTCTCGACGAAATTCTGCACTCGTAAAGCAACTTCCGTGGTCCGAGAGAATGTTATCCGGCTTCCCAAGATTCGGAATAACTCTCTCTTTCAGGCGTTTCAAGACCTGCTTTGAACTTGTCTTTTGTATGGGGCATAATACCACCATTTTCGAAAATACATCCATGGCTACAAAAATGTGTCTATTGCCTCTACGTGCTCTAGGCAATGGTCCAACGTTGTCTATGCTCAATAGCTGCCTTGGCTTCTCCGGTAACAACGGGATAGGTCGATGCCTCATTAAAAAGGGATTTGGCTTTACCCTTTGGCATAGATCACATGTCCTAATAGCATTTCTCACCGTTTCTCTCAACTAGGGCCAAGTAAATGCTTCCTTCAACAGAGCACAAATTTTGTCTATCCCTGGATGTCCAAAGGCTCTGTGTGCTAGCCACACCAATCTCCTCTGCAAAGATGCAGGAATCACTATCCTTTGACGTGTATGATCTACATCATCCCACTTGTGTAATATCTGATTATACCATACATAATCTGTTGCCAATGCCTCTGCCTCTCCGTATATTGCAGTTCCCCTTCTAAGCGTCCCTCGAAGTAATCGATCATCATCTTCAACCACGGGTCTTCGCGTTGTAGGTTGGTAAGATTCCTTAAGTCATCCAACGTCTTCTGATCTCGATTCTCAATCTGGACAGCTAGCGCTTCCTCTTCTCTAGTGTAACGGCTTAATATGTCCGGTATTACATTCTCTTTCCCTGGACAGTATTCTATTTCCACATTAAATTGCTGAATATACAGGGACCATCTTGTCAATCTCTGGCTAGACAAGTCTGTCTTTAACAAAAATGTTAAAGCTTTATGGTCTGTTCTGAGGACTATTTGAAAGCCATACACGAGTTTATGCCAAGATTGCAACGCGTACAAAATTGCGAGCAACTCTATCTCTGTACTCGTGTAATTTTTCTCATGGGCTTTCAGCCTCCTACTTATAAAGGCAATAAAAACTTTATTTTCAGGCTGGTCAACATTTTCCTGGAATAGCATCGCTCCGATCCCAATAAGTGATGCATCCGTCTGTATGATGAACTTCTGGGTATAATCCGGGTATCCCAGCTTCACATATTCCAAAAGCATTTGTTTTGACCTCACGAATGCTTCCTGACATTGCTCCGTCCAATTCCATCTGCCACCTTTCTTCAATAGGTCCTGCAGGGGTGCTACTGTCGCAGTATAGTTTGGGCAGTGGTTCGAAAAGAATCCAATTACTCCCAAATACTGTCGGACGTGTTTTACTTTCGTGGGTCGAGGGAAATTTCGAATTACCTCCAATTTATCTGGGTTAGGCTTCACTCCATTTGCATCAATAACATGCCCTAGGAATTTGACTTCCCTCTGACAGAAGTGCGATTTCTTGATATTAACCTTAAAGTTAGCTTCTCGAAGGTCATCTAGCAACTTCTTCAGGTCTCTCATGTGCTCCTCCAGAGATTCTGATGTGAGTAGAATGTCGTCTACATATCTGATGGTACTCTCTTTCACTTCATCTGATAGATTGCGATCTAACGCTCTTATCAGCGCTGAACCAGCTGTTTTCAACCCAAAAGGTAGCCTTAAAAATGTGTATGTATGTTGATCAAACATAAATCCTGTCAACAGACTAGTTTTCTTCTCTAATTCAAGATGATGGAAACTGGATGTGATGTCCAGATTTGTGAATACGGTTTTCCCTTTGAACTTCCTGAGGATCTCTTTAATAGGTGGCACTTGGTCAAATTCTGGAATAACCTTCAAATTTAAATGTCTCAGGTCCAGGCAGACTCTGACAGTTCCGTCTGTCTTTGGTACAATTACCAATGGACTTACATAAGGCGTAGGTGTCTTCTCAATAACACCGGCCTCCAACATCTCCTGAATTGCCTCTTTCACTTTAGCACAATGCTTTTCAGCTATAGGGTAGGGTTTCTGCCTAAATGGTGTCCAATCACTGACTTGAAAAGCATACGTGAATTTCTTTATACGACCAGGTCTCGAATCAAAGACTTCCTTCTGTTCCAGTAATAACTGCTTTAAGTTTTCCTTCTCTTTTAGCCCAATTTTCGCTTCTTCTAGCTTTTCCGAAATATATTCTTCCAGTTTGGGTTCCAAATCTTTCTCCAGGTCTGTGGCTAGTGTTTTCAGCTCTTCTTCTAACTGCTCAATAACTAACACTTCTTCCTCAGCCACCTCTCTGTATGTATGCCATACTTGTTCACTTGATCCTGGTTCAATCTCATTGAGTGCGACCTCCAAGCCTTCAGCTTCTTCATTCACATGGAACATAACCCTGTCCTGTGCTAGGTCGATTATCACTCTGTATTCCCTTATAAATTCTGCCCCGATAAGTAAGTTATAAGGCAGTTTGTTTACTAACAGAAAAAACTGTGAGAAAATAGAGCCTCCTATCTGTAAATCTAGGAATACCTGATATTTACATATCATCGTTCTGTCTGGAATTACCCCTTTTATCTTGACACTAGAGATCGGTATTTTCAAAATATTCTCTCTCCGGGCTATTTCATCATATAAAGCTTGTGTCATGAGGCTCACTGTTGACCCCGTGTCTAACAGACTTCTTACTTTTAATCCTGCCACTCTTATTATTATAATAGGCAATTCTCGCTTGACCATGACCTGTGATCCTCCTGTATCCTCGATTAGTATTCCCTTTGTACTTTGACTGCCATCTTCTGGGTTCCTGTTCCCATTGCCGTCCATAGGAATCTAATGTTTCAGTGCTCGTAGCTTTGTTGTTCCTTGGAGCTTGCTGTTGGTCAGTCTGCGTGTTGGTCACGTGTACCTGTTCCACGGTTCGACTCTGACGCATCGTATTTGCTGTTGTGAGGTCCAGTTGTCTAAGAACTGTCTCCATTTCTATAGCAGTTTTCGCATTAGCCGAGATTAGTAGTCTTTGGATCTCGTATGGAAGCTGCTTGGCGATGGCAATACATAATTCCAGCTCGCTCGGTTTTTGATCCAGTTCTTTGAAGCGACACATCTGCGATATGAAGAATTCTGCGTACTTCGTTGGGTTGTTGGTACTGTATTTCTTTGCATATAAATCCAACCGTAAATTCTGTTGGGTCACTGCGTCCCAGTATCTCTTCAAAAATGCCTCCCGAAACTCCTCAACAGTATCGAAAGTGTAGCGGAAGCTGCGAAACCATAATGCACACTCCCCCTCTGTTAATTTCTCTATAGCTCGTAGCCTGCGCTCCTGTGGTATTCGCGCATCATTCAGATATACAGTCACTTCCTTCAACCAATATTTTGGTGTCATATTACAGTGGCTACCTGAGAATTTCCTTGGTTTTTCTTCGCTTGCCCTGATGACGTTTATCACCTGGGTGTGCATAGCATTTTCATGTGGCGTCGATGCCGCAACTGGTACACCTGGCGTCATATAAGGACTTTCGCCTGGGCCTGTAGCACTCCTTATTATAGGTTGGGTTTCTAAGTCTGCCCATCTTGTTTTCCTCATATCTTCCATGCTGCCTTCACTTGACTTAGGATCTTTCAGAAGTGTTTCCTCCTGTGCTATTATCCTAGTCTCCATTTGATTGTGGCGCATCTCTGCTCTTTCCAGACGAGTAATGACTTCTTTCTCTATTCTTGTAAGCCTATCTCGATTTTCCTCGGCTACTTGAAATATTTTCTTCTAGTCTTCTTTCAGACATTGTTTGATATGGGAGATTTCATCCTCTACATCTTCCTTAATTTGAGCAAGGGTCTTGTCGCTTGCCTCTGTTTTCTGGCCTTCTCTCACTTCGAGTTCTTCCCTCAATCCTTTGATTTCTTCTCGAATGTGTCCATTGACCTTTGACATTTCCTTCTGGACCTTAATAATTTCACCTCTATTCTCCTCTTGCCTTTTGTTGACTACAACAATGTCATTCTGAACTTGGTCCAGTTCTTGATGAACTTTGCTTATCTGGCCCTTCATATTTCCTATCAGCTCTTTACTCTCGTTAACGACAGCCTTGATTTCACCTATTTCTTGACATTGACCTAATATATTCTGGTCCTGTTTCTTGAGATCACCGTTAATTGCTCTAGCATAGCTTTTCAATTTCTGGTCCCATTTAGAGTCGTTCTCCTCTAATCTCTGGTCTACCGTTCTCGTAAACTCTGAAAATTGTTTCGCTTGGCGTTCGAGATTCGCCTCATTTTGGATTTGAATATCCTTAATGTCGTTAGATAACGCGTCTAACCTACTGTTGGTTTCATCCTGAGCATGCTTACACGCTTGTAAGTTACTTTCAAGTTTGGCTTCTATGGCCTCGAACCGTTTATCTGTTTTAACCTGTATTTCCGATACAATGCTTACAACAGTTTCTGTTACTTCGGTCTTAATAACCTCTTGCATTTGACCTAACTTATTATTCAATTCAACTTTATTTGCATCTAACCGGTTGTTTATTTCAACCTGATTAGCATCAAACCGATTATTTAATTCACTCTGGTTGTCATTCATTGCAACCTGATTTGCCTTAATTGCCAGCTGATTGGCATCTAAACGATTGCTCAATTCAACCAGGTTGTGATTAATTGCCTCCTGGTTGGCATCTAAACGAGTGTTTATACCCTCCTGGAAAGCCTTAGCTTCCAACTTATTTTGCTCGTTAACAGCATCAAAATGCTGTTTCAACCCTGCAATAACCTGCAAAATCTCCTCCGTGCCTGACATTTTACAATAACACTTAAATATGCAGGCAGGCTTCCTGGAAAAAATGTGTGGATATGTTTTGAAAAGAAACATCAAACACTGTACACATATTGTAACGTCGTACAAAACCTGATAATATTATGATAAATTGTGGATCTGGTATGTAGCGCTCATACCCTTGGGTAATCCTCTTCTCAATAGAGAGATTCTGCGTTACATCAAAAGCCTACTGAACTCAAAAATCACTCAAACACAGTTTGAGGCAAAAAAAAAACAATTACTATGGTTTTCCCCATGAAATACCATAAAAATCTATTGGTTTTCCCTAAATCCCATAAGCTCCACGCAATCTGGGCGCCATGATAATGTATAAAGAGTCATGGGAGGTGGTCCACGTTAAGACACAACAGCAACCCTCCAAGGTCTCGGTTGTACTGTCGAATGCCCCACTTGGGTCTCGCCATGATAATGTATAATGTAATGATGTCAAGTATGCCATGCTTGTGCAATGCCAAGATCGCTCATATTGCACTGACGCAAGCGGTTCCATAATGAATTTATACCGCTCCACGTTGCTTGGGCCATGATAAATATATGCATACTAGACGTATTGCATTATCAAAATTTATATTGTGCGTATCAGAGCTTAGCTATATTAGGTGCGGTCCTCCCCTACTTCATGTTAATCGTTACTTTAATAGAGTCGTGTGCATAGATATAGACCGACTTTAGTTGTACCTATAGCTCAAATCACTGTACAGGACATCATTTTCCATGTACCCATGCGTATAATCTCGATGGAAAATATGCTTCTGCCTCCAGCTAACTTCAGGACTCGAGGGTGTACCGTCCTCCCACTGAGCAGTTGCATACTTTGGATTTGAGGCTAAAAGGTATCAACTTTACAATGATAAGGCACAACTCTATTCTAAAACTTTAATTCAGTAAATAAAATCATGGCTTTAAACAATTAAAACAATCCCCATAACCATAAAACAAAAGCAAACAAAAATTACTTTCCACAATCCACCAATATGAACATAATATAATCATAATAAAATCATATCATACCACAAACCTTTACCCTTATGTGAACATCACAAAGATATTCTAGTGCGCTGATGCACGTACAACTTCAGAAACAAACTGTACCTTGACACTACTGTCATACAATGTGACTTCTTTAATATCACAACATTACTGATTCATAAAAACCTTCTTAATTTGACAATTATGTGTACCGTGTGTGTTTTGATCTTTCTTTTCCCACCAAATGCTTCACATGCATTAGCCTATTCTGGTGTTGCACAGCAAACTACGTGCAACTCCATAATTATGTAAGCTACCCCTACTCCACTATTTATATAGTTCCACTGCATGCCGATTTGTGATTTCATATAAAAACGCTATGTTATTGTTGTGTCGGATGGTATAATCAAACTACCTTGCGCGCGTAGCCTGTGGAATCTGGTAACCAACTTCTGAAAAAGTTGTCAGTGACAGTATAAATGCAACGTCTAACCATTCGTTAGATAGCTAAAATCATGAACCATCAGGATAACATATAATTATCAATGTGTTCTTAAACCACATGGCTTCATTACTCATCATAACAATATTTCATTCATGTCATTAACAGGGTCTAAAATCTGTTCTTGTCAACTTGCTTTCACGGTTCGCCTTGACCGTCCCCAGACCCTCTCCTCGAGCGGTCGGTATACAATAGCAGTGGGTTGGGTTTCCACCCTAACTCGACCCCCGCTTTTATGTTTGAAGGCTTACTTCCAAAGCATTGTAAGATTTTACAAGACAATACTGTGCTCCCAATGACACACATATCTCAATGGATTTTAACTGAATATTATGCACACAGGTAGTGAATGAGCTTTATATTTATTCCTACCCCGAGGATAAATAATTACTGGCACCAAACAGGTCCATTCAACATGAAGGTACGAGGTTCGTAAAACATTGGTCTCATAGGCAACCGGTGTCTTAAATAATATGCGGTCAGCCCAATGCTGCCGGTATGAGGTTCGCTTCAACAAGCCGAATCACTCACAATAATAAGTTCTCGGGGAATCATTAGAGTGTCGCGATGTCCTCGTTTTCCTCGCACCTAATCACGGGATTCCAACCCGGAACATTCACATCCTTCATCAGAGGTAGGGTCCAACACTAAACACTCTGGCACAAATTATATCTCCGCTTACGCCCCCGGCGTAGGAGATTTCATACGTAGAATAGACCACCAGGCTCCTTCACCTAATGGTACGACTTCGTCCTATAATATTAAGAGAAATCTATCAATTACTCTATAAGCTTCTCACATAAGCTGCAAATTCAATTCACTAAAAGCTCTTCCATTCCTGGCATAATTATATTCCCATTAATACAATATATTCAGATATCAAACTCTTTCTTTAATCCCGTAATGTAATCTTAGTGTATAACCTTACTGCTTGTATCAATAAGTCTTGCAATTAGCGTAATTATTTCCTGTTTACAACAATTACCTGATGCGTTCATTAATACCTTTGATATTCATAATTGTTATTATTATTATTCTCACTGACATAATTTACCCAAAATCATTCCTTATTATTATTATGATTTCTGACATATTTTACCAAAATCATTCCTTATTATTATTATGATTTCTGACATATTTTACCAAAATCATTCCTTATTATTATTATTATATTTCTGACATAATTTACCAAAATCCGACACAACCAATCATCTCAAAACCCGAACAACTGTGCTCGTAACATTTATATAACTGATTGCCATCTTAATTAATAGTGGTAATGATTAATCCACTTATTGATGCACATTAACACCTCAACTGTATAAAACTCAACACAATAATGATTAAACCTGGAGGGTCTACCTCCTAATCTGATTCTTACTGGCATCTTTACTGAAATCACGTCACATGCAGTGGCCTATATTCTCTAATTAACCATAATTTGTGGGGTACTCACATATCTCAAGGCTTCTCATGGTGGCTTCAACCAATCATATCCTTCCAAGTCGCCTGCCATATGCAGGTTTAACGCGACATTTTCATCTTGAATACACACATTTTATGACACACAACTTCCGTTAACCATACGGCACTTTGCATTTCTATAAGGAAGCTATTGCTCCCAAACATGTGACACTTTATAACACTTATAAAACCACTACTTTAAAAGATATTTTACATATGCTTTATACATAACACACGTCACTGTGTACACTTTTCATTGCTTGAAATTCCCTAGCAAAGATATCAAAATTGCAGGTGTCGACGGCATCTCCCGTGCTCCTACCAACTCCTGATTAAAAGTCTGGTTTACCTGCCCTCGGAATTCACCAACAGTTTTTATACATACTCCTACGGTAAGCTTCTGGCGTCGCATAGATATGCTAACTTCCGTCCTGAGCGTTATTATTTGGTATCCTTAAAACATTACCAAATGCTTCGTAAAGTTTCTCCCAGCGCATTCAAGCGTAATTAGACATGAATGATCAGTCGATATTTGATACATTGCGCTTAACACTGTCCATAACTTTACACAAATTATTAGTATTATTTACAATAGTTCTGCCACTCATCTTACACGATGCTTCCTACGTGAACACGCCATTGTTCGTACTGCTGAGTATACCTGCAGCACGCCTATATTAATAACAGCTTATTAAATGCTTCACTCAAATGTAGAACTCTTTGTGCGGGCGTCCTTTCATGCACCGGACCAACATATGTTCCGCCATGACGACTGTCTGCGCCTCTCTTGACAAACTGTGACAAACTGGTGTGAGACTGGCTTAAGACTGAAGTGCAACTAACTAACTCTGCTAAGGGTCGACCTCCTTATATCGGATTCACACAGAAAGTAGAGCGCAATCTTCCCGCGGGATCTCGGCTCCTCTCCCAGCATGATTCTGGTCTCGAAACCATGTTCATTGGGTTCCTTTTTCTTCTCTGATCCCAGAACTGACTGCGTGCTGAAGAATCGCTCGGCCAATTAATTAATATTAATTCCTTTCTCTATAGCGTGGGACGCTATCTCCCGGGGATTCCCTGGCACCATCCTCAAATCCCGCCGCGAACAATGATCGTCCTACGGTCCTTCCGCACTTCCTTAAATATGCGTCAATTTCGCAGATTAAAGGCTCTAAAATTAGCCTCCAGTCTAAAGATTCACCTGTGGGCAAGTCTCGTGTCATTTCGTTACTCCAATCACGAGTAATCAATGATTTTCCTTGTGATCTCTCCCCACCATTCTCAAATCCATTCTCCGTCGGGGAAGAACTGGGTCATTATTCAGGCCCTCACCCTCTTCCAGACGACAGAATGAGGTCAGAATGATTGACTTGGCTCCACTGAACACCTCCCACAATTCTGGGCTAATTTGTAAAAATGTCAACCTCTGCACTTGCAGTGCTCCAAGCCCCACATAGCCTACACCAAGTAGTCTAATAATACTGTATTCTGCTCAATTTCCCTTCATTATTTTAATAAATAATGTCACTGCAACTGAAATCACACCAGTGATTTAATATACACTTCTCTCTAGGGGTTTTTACAATGAAACTCCCTCCACAGACTTCGGGTTCGTTCCCTCGTGGAACCTTTATACTGAGATCACAGTCTCTGAGAACCCCGTTCGATTCCAGTCAGCATAACCTCCTCGGGTTCACTACTAATTGCTAAACGGCTCGAGCGATTTCAATGAAACCCACTAAGTTACTAAATTAGTCCAACCCCGACCATACCCTTCCAATTGTATTACGTCTCACCAATCCAACATGGCGCTTGTGCGTAATGTTTCACCAGCATTCTACATCTCCGAAACTATTACTGATATCACCCTGAAATTTTGTACGGTGATAAAGTGCACTACTAGAACTTTGCGTATGCGATTTTCGAATCCCTGTCAAGTACAAAACGAATTTGAAATTTTTAAAAGACTTTTCTCGCGATAAAACCATCCTAGCGCAGTGAAACATGGTGCAGCAAATGCTTATGCACATTGTAATTCACTGAGATCTAAATTGATTCTTAATTTTAGGGGCTGCGACAACGCGGTCATGTAGCCCCGTGTACTTTGGGTGTGTGTAGAAACTGTCTGATAACCGGTGTTAATTTTGATGACTGTATTAGTATGTGTTATCTGATTTAATTCAAGTAAGGGCTGCAGACGATCAGATGGTGGCTGTGCGAAATATTAAAGTTAAGCATTTATTTGTTAAGTCCTAAACATGCAATCAAAGTCAACGTTTAAATAGTGAACTTACGCAATAATTAAGATAGAATAATACATAACTAAGATCATATCATAAGTCTGCTTTCATAACTCCTCGTATTGGTGAACCATTTATATGTGGACACCACCCTGACCGAATATAAGTGACAAGGAAGGAACAATACTAGCCTACAGACACTGTCGCAAGCAAGAGAAGTTTGTAAAATCTTGTGTAACGCGTCAAAACTATTTACAGAGATGGTCTGCGTTAACACCTGTCCTCTTAAATTTGTACTTAAAAGATTCAACCACATATCAAAACCAGGAACTGTCTTTACACAAATAATAATCCCCTGGTATTGCAAAATTAAACTTACTACGAAGACGAGCAACACCTACGTCTGATCTGAAGAGGATCAAACAGCTCCCAGGCATACTTCTGCTGAATAATGATATATTTCTTAATGTTAATAAATCAAAATGTTTTATTTTCACATTTAAACATTCAAAACTAGTACAAGAGCTTTAAGTACATCGGTAAAACTCTAATACAAGTTGCAACTGCATAAATATCAGCCACGCACAAAATATAAAATACCTAGTAATTTATTTTAAAGAGGACGTGTCGTGGAGATCGCACATTAATTACATCAGAAAGAAAATAAGGGGGACAGTTTATGGATTTCATTGCATGTAACATAATGTAAATGATAAACTACTGAGAGATATCTATTTTGCACGTATTCAGTCTACTCTCACGTATGTAATAATTGCGTGGGAAGGAGATTATCAAACGAATAAGTTATAAGAAACGCTTAAGTAATGCAAAACTTGGTTTTGCGCATCATGTATAAAAGGGAAATGCAAATTGTTGGCGAATTGTATGCTGAAGCAAACGTCATGAATAAAGGACAACTTCATGCGATTCTAGTGTATAAATATAGGCTTTATCTAAAATTAAATATGAGCTAGACATACCAAACAAGATGTAGGATAGAACTGAAAATGTATCTGTCCTCTTCAAATCAAATCTATTTATCATTTCTGAATTTTACAATATCCTTCCTAAACCCACAAAAGAACAGTTACAAAAATTTACAAATTTTATATGTAACACAAAGATATTCGTCCGAGAAAGTAAAAATACCATTGAAGATATATTAAGGCTGTGCGGTCAAAAATTGAAATTTTATTTTTATTTTTATTTTTATTCTTAATCTCTAATGTAGGACTTTGTGAGACATTATATGCGTTTTGGAGAAAATAACGACGGCTCGTTTGCTGAGGACATGGCTTCAAAAGTGGTTATTTTGAGCGTTAAAGGTACAATCAGCACGACGAAACTAATAATCGGAAGACACCAAAATGCCTCTATAACAACCCCTGTAGTAGTACATGTAATAGGAACAATTCTTATTTCGAAATTCAAATTTTGTATTAACCTCTTCAGATTTGAGTACCATTTTTAGTGAGAAAAAATTGTTATATTAACTTCAAAGTTATGTTAATTTGAAGTGGCTCTTATTCTGAGCAGTAGAAAATTTTGATAAAGAAAATTGGTTCAGCGATATACCCGTAGTACATGTACCTTTCAGACTCTACAAAACGCTGGCTGAATCAGTCACACACACATAGTCACACGCGCGCACACACACAGATATAGACAAGGTCTTGGCACGAGCCCGCTCGGGCACCCAGCCTCTCTTGCCCTCTCCTTTGCTATCGCAGCTTCCGCCCCCCTCCCTCCCTCCCTGACTCATCCTGCCAGTCTACACGGCCACAGTCTAGAGGAAACCTTAGAAGTGTTATTATCTCACCCATTACTCCTTTCATTTGCTACTACTAGTCACATGGACATTATACAGTATATATACATATCTTTATAACCTCTGCTATTTATTTTATTTGTTATTTAATTTCCAATGAATTTGTTATTATTAAGTCCCTTCGTTGTTAAATTTTATTCTTTGTTTTCTTAGTGTCAATATTTTATATTGTTATATAGTCAGTGTAAAATGGTGTACTTCGTACCTGTATCAGATTATTAGTCTACTAAAAAAGGTTGTTTCAATAGCACAATATGATATATAAATGAATTTTAAAAATCTGAAATAATAAAATATATTTTCATGAGAATATTTGCTCATAATAAAATATGTGTTTGTTTCGTTTAAAGAATGTTAAAAATGATTTACAAGTTACTTTATAAAATTCTGTAAGTTATATTCGCAGAATAAACATGTTTATGATCAATAGAACTTTATGCGAGTTGTAATCTTCGAAATATATCAAAATAATATATATTATATTTATTAAAATTTGCCTTACGTCGCACTGACACAGATACTGTAGGTCTTATGGCAACGATGGGATAGGAAAGACTAGGAGTGGGAAGGAAGTGGCTGTGGCCTTAATCAAGGTACAGCGCCCATTTACCTGGTGTGAAAATGAGAAACAGGGAAAACCATCTCCAGGGCTACCGACAGGAGGGTTCGAACCCACTATTTCCGGAATGAAAGCTCACAGCTGCACAACCCTAACTGCACGGGCAGCTCTCTCCGTCAATCATATCATACTATATCAAAATATAATCATAATAGGCCTATATCATAATATAATCTTTTTAATTGGGCTGGACTGAGGGAGAGTGCCTAGTCCACTAATCGGTAATACGGCTCGGAAACAAGTCTGATGTGTTTTTCAGAGGCAAAGCAACGCTATCAGTGTGAGAGGGAAGACATTGAGTGACGAGGAGTAGCTGTGATAGTAGGGGCGGAAGGAGGTGGTAAGTGAAGGGTAGACACGTCACTAACACAAATGCAGCGGCTGCCAAACGGTAATAGTGCTGCCTGCCATCTCTTGCCTTGCGATTGACGGCGGAACTGACCGCACAGCCTTAAGGTAGCTTAATCTATAAATTAACATAACCACTATTTCTACTTCGCTATTTCTGATTTCTTTTAACACGATCACTTAATGCTATAATTATGTACGTAAGCCTAATATACCCCTTCTATGGTATAGTTCAAATGTATTCTTTCACATGTATGCGTTCGTTACTCCGCTAAAGGGGCAGATGACCTTGTAGTTCCACCCCTTAAAACAACAAAAACTAACTAACTAACTTAGTCCGCTGAATTTGACATTCATCACATAGATTTGTGAATTTAAATTTTTAGAACTAATACGTTCACATAGATGATAATAATAAGAAATATACTTCGATTACTATGTGATGAAGAATGAACATAATTTATATAACGGGACAAAAGGCAATCAAGAAAACAAGTATAATTGTTCAGTGTTGTAGTGTCTATAATTCGTACGCTATGTGCATGAACAATGTACGGGTATGTCATAGTATTTAAAAATATATGATGTATATATTTTCTTATATTGCTGGATTGCTTATTCTAATAATATTTAACAGTAAAATGTTTCAAGCGGCTGCTATTTTGGATTACTTAGGCCTAAATGTATGTTACTAAAAATTGTAAAGCACAGTCATGGTTGGACGAAATAGTGCTATGTTGTTACCAAGTCTCATTGAAATCGCTCCAGCCTTTTATATTCTGTTCGGGCACGCACATACACACATACACCCACACATATACGGACAAGGCTATCCCATACACCTACTTTTCATACGATGAAAATGTGGCAAACGTAAGGGCATTCAACAATGTTATCTTTGTAATTAATAACAGACTCGATCCCTCACTTCACAGCACTGCAATTTCAAACACTCAGATATTCGAGATAAACTGTAGATCAATAATGCACTTGTGATGCTAGTTATATAAATATAATGTTCGTTTTACAAATGTGAGCTCCATGTTAGGGGATGCGTAAATTACATGAATTTTTGATTCACGGGTGAAGATCCTGTCGTTGATGCATTTAGGGGCTTTACGTAATCGCGGTCATGCATCCTCGTGTACTTGGGTGTGTGTGGATACTGGCATTTTACCTGTGTCTTTTTGTTGGCTTTGACACAGTACTGTGTGAATTTGTCATTGAGTTAAGGGTTTTGAATGAATTAGCCGTGGGATTGAGTTGTGAACCATCGCGGCATTTGCCCAGAGTAAGGCTGAGTAACCGTGGTAAACTATTTCTAATACAGCTGAAGTGGGAATCGAAACCATCACTTCTCTGTGTTCCATTTAACCCTTACACCAGATGTAAATATTTTGGACAGCCTGAGAATCGACCTCATACCATGGACAGCGAGACAACAGAATGTGGGCCAAGTTAATATGTACGGCTACAATAACCATAAACGTAATTTAATTAACTTGCAGATAAACAATTATTGCGTTTGGAATCGTTATGTTTGGGGAACGTCGAAACAGATCATTTGCGACTTGGTTTGGGAACTATAATTACTAGCGGACCCGTGCGATAACTCTCGCATAATGGGTTGTGTGAGCCCATGTGTACAGAATACCCGCTCTGCTCTAGTGCTATGTGGGCTGTACATGGCACAGTTCTGCAGGGGCTATCGTCTTGTTTATTTGCTTAAAAGCACTTTATAAACAAATAATTATATTTCCGTTGACTTTCCAAGATATGCAAGATTTTTTTGTACTATTGAGACTATTTGGAAGATTTTGGTACAAACCACACCTTCTAACTCCCTCTGGTTTAGGAGCTTGAGTTTTGTGAAACATGCACCATAGCGTATTATATAATAAGATTATTACTATTGTATTATACTATTACTGTTATTATTATTATTATTATTATTATTATTATTATGCTAATAGGAGATCATGGAATGACCATTATTTAAAAATCAACACAAGTTCTTATCATGTAGGCCTATGTGGGGTAAACAAAATCTCACACGACTGAGGTTTCCTTTTCTGGTCAAAGGAGACCGAGGAATCTGTTTTGCTCCGTTCCAAACTCTTCTTTTCGTCATACTTGTGGTTGGTGGAATGCCTTGTAACACACGACTACCGTGAAGTATGGTATCTTGGCTGTATTTCAAACGCTGCCTTTGCATGGGCTCTCCTCACTGAGTCGAGACTGTTAACAGTTGACGCCTGCTATATACGATAATGGTGAATTTAGTCATATAGCTCAAGGTAAGACGGATCAACAAGACCTAATGAAATCTTGCCTGCAACTTCAGAATAGATCAAAGTATAAGCCTACTGGTGTATTGCAGTCCATTTTCATCTACTTACTATATACACTTTCCCTTGAACAAGCCCATTATTATTCCAATAGGTGACAACTCACCTGTTAATTTCTGCAGCTAGGACTGCAAAGTAATTTCAGAAGAAATCTCTACCACATTGCACCCGATTTGACCTGTGCCGCTGGGCTACCATAGCGCAGTCTACCGGGATGTTTGAGGAACATCATGATGATGATAATTGTTGTTTTAAGGGGCCTAACATCTAGGTTATCGCCCCCTAATGGTCTGGGTGATAGCGAAACTGACAAGAAATGGAATCCAAAACGATTATTAAGCTGGACTGAAAATACTTACAAAATGGAACTCAGATTTAAATGACTCACTAAATGAAGATTGGAAATACTTACAAACTGTACCGGTAATTTAGAAGGAAAATACTCACAGAAGGAAGTTAGAATGAAAAATACGCACAAAATGTAGTTTAGGTTCAAAATACTTACAAAATGCAATGTCGATTCTAAATACTCAACAAAATGCAATTGAAATTCAAAATAATTACAAAATGCAATTGAAATTGAAAATGCTTACAACATTTAATTTATATTCAAAATACTCACAATATGTGGAAGCCCGCGATTCAAAATACTGTACTCACAAAATGCAATTTAGATGGAAAATACATACAATATGGAGTTTAGATCGAAAATACTTACAAAATGTAATGTAGATTGAAAATATTTACAGGGTGTGATTGAGATTCAAAACACTCACAAAATGTAATTTAGAGACACGGGGAGCCAATTTATAAAAAACAGGGCGAGAATCTTAAAGAGAAAAGGTACTATAATGAAAAGTAAAAGAAGGCTGATCCCTAGAAGAATGAGGGATCAGGAAAGTTGAGAAGGGCCCATTTAAGGCGGGAAAGGAAGAGACTCCCTAGGCCTTGGATACCCTAATACCGTCGGGGTTGGAAGAGAACGAGAGTTGAACATGAGAGGTCAAAGGGAAAGAAGACGGAGAAGAGCCCGGCACAACTAAATGGAAGCAATGCCGGACTCAGCTGGGGTCCTGTGGTTGCCAACCCACGTCCCACTAGATGTGAGTCCCTGGGGGGTTGAGGGAGACAAGGATGTCCTACCCGATGGAAGGATATGGAGTACGACGATCTAGAAAAATGACATCATCGTGACGTCGTAGGAATGGAAGAAGACGCGTAGTCATTTTGGATGCATCCAACTAAATTATCTGATCCAGACCAGTTCACCATAAGGTAGATGGAGGCAAGGCTCTAACCTCTAATGACATTTATAATAACTTTAGAATTTTTTAAAGAAATTAAATAAAAATTTCACACACTTTAGGATTAATAAAAATTTGCCCCCACGTCTCTGTAAATGAGTATCTGGAATATAAGCAATGACTTACGGAGAATTAAGTAATTGATTATTGGTGTTATTTATTTGTTTACCTGATAAGATTAAATGTTGAGAATGCAAACTGTGTTGTTCAGGATAATTTTGGCATATTAAAGGTATTTATGTAAGCATGATTTGTAATAAGGTGAAATTACGTAGCAGTGGCCATCGTATTAACGACATAATGTTAATGAGTGGCATATGAAAGTCATATAGCCTAGTAATTGTTCGTCAAAGATGGTCATTTGGACATATTTAAAATGATTTAGTCCAAAGCATGTTTATAGTGAAATATTGGGGTTGAGGAATTGTGCTATTATAATTAAATGCCAAAGTCAATTTGTTGAATGTCATGGATTATTATATAAAGAGAATAAATCCTCACATTTTGGTAATGTGAGAAAGAATACCACAGGTGAATGCGTTTCTACTGTTCGTTGGTTGAATTGAAATAAATCTGAAACAAAATAATGGAGGGTATAATGAGACAAGACAATGGAACATAAGACAAAATGTAATGATCTTATGAACAACTCTCTTATATTAGGAGTGAGATGTAATGATGTAAACGACACCGGATTTAACTTAATTATGTATTTCACCCGTTCGCATACAGCCTTCTATGGCAGAACTCGGTCTCGGATTCGCGTTCAGTACAATTAACATCAAAAGAGAACTGTCTTAAATATTTCTTTCCTGAGAGCATAAGGGCTGACATAATCAACAAACAAGGGTATTGTAACATAACATGTTTATTCAGTTATACAATACCAACTTCCATACACTTCCATTTGAGATTGGTTTTCCTTTCATTGTCCAGTCTAGTCTTCAAGCCTCTGTTTGCGAACAAGTCGCCTCCACGATCCCCTATCAGCAATTAGCACTGCGTTCTCTTTTGCTTCTTTACCTCTCACTTTGAAATCGTTCAACACTCAATCTATCCAACGCCCCCTAGATCTTCCTTTACTCTCTACGGCCGAACGCATTAACATTTTAGATAATCCCTCCTCCTCCATTCTCCCCACATGACCTCACCATCTGAGACAGCTAATACGAACAGTTTCATTTAGCGTGTTAATTGCTAACTTAGCATTTATCTCTTCATAGGTACCTTACTGCCATTGCTCCCATCTATTGGTCCCAGCAATCATTCGTGTAACCCTCATATCCGTTACATCTAGCATAAGTAACAGATATCCTGAATCTACCCAGCTCTCACTTCCCTACAGCAAGGTAAGTCTAAATACTGAGCGATGTAGAGAGAGTTTGGTCGCACCACTAACTTCCTCCTTACAGAATACTAATGATCGCAATTGAGAACTCACTTCATTGGCTGTTTCTCACGTCGACTCTATTTCCTGATTACTTAAAATGTTCCACCTACTCCAATTTAGATCCTCCTACCTGGTATTTAATTGTCTTGAGTTTATTCCTTACCGACATAACTCTCGGCTTTGCATGATCTCCATACCATACTCCCTACACATATGTTCAAGTTCTAACATGTTGGCTTGTAAGCTTTCGATGGAGTCCGTCACTACAACCAGGTCATCAGCATAGGCAAGACTACTTACCTGGTGTCCACGTTATTACATTCCACCCAGCCATTTTATGCCCTGCAGCTAATGGCCCATATCTATACTAATATAATAAAGCTGAAGAGTTTGTCTGTGTGTTTGTGTTTTTAAACGCGCTAATCTCTGGAACTACCAGTCCGATTCGAAAACTTCTTTTTTATATGATAGCCAGATTCAAGAGGAATAGTTTAGGCTATGTAGTATTAGGTTACACTCTCAGGCAACCTTAAAGATTGATTTTTGTTCAGTAATTCGGTAGAACAAGCGCTCCCGAAATGCTCTATCCGCATGCGCTGGCATTATGGTTAGTGATACGTACACCGTTTCACTGATCTGAACCAAAATTTGTATACTTACCATTTGTAACCCTGCGAGTAACAATGTCTACGTGAAATTTATGACAGACCAGTCCATTCCCTGCATTTAGGCCCTTGACCACAAATCTACACCGTTTCACCGATCTGAACCAAAATGTGTATACTTACCCTTCGGAGCACTACGAGTAACACAGTCTGCATGCAATTTCGGACAGACCACTCCATTCCCTGCATTTAGGCCCTTTGGCACAAATCTACACCGTTTCACCAATCTGCACCAAAATGTGTATACTTGCCATTTGGAACCCTGTGAGTAACACTGCCTACATGAAAATTATGACAGACCACTCCATTTCCTGCATTTAGGCCCTTTGGCAAAAATCTAAACCTTTTCACCAATCTGAACCAAAATATGTATACTTACCCTTTGGAATCCTGAGAGTAACACTGTATGCTTGAAATTTCGGACAGACCACGCCATGCCGTGCGTTTTGGCCCTTTGGAACAAATCTACACCGTTTCACCGATCTGAACCAAAATTTCTATACTTACCCTTTGGAACCCTGCGAGTAACACTGCCTGCATGAAATTTTGGACAGACCACTCCATTCCCTTTGGCACAAATATACACCGTTTCACCGATCTGGACCAAAGTTTACATACTTACTCTTTGCAACCCGACGAGTTACACTGATGCTTGAAATTACCGACTGACCGCTCCAATCCCTTCATTTAAGTACTTTGGCACAAATCTACACCATTTCACCGATCTGAACCACATTTTGTATACTTACCCTTTGGAACCCTGTGGGTGACACTGTTCACTTTAAAATTTGGACAGACCACTCCATTCCCTGCATTTAGGCCCTTTATCACGAATCTACATCGTTTCTCCTAATTGCACCAAATTTTTCATACACTTTGAAACCCTGCTGGTAACACTGTCTACTTGATATTTTGGACAACGCTCTCCATTCTCTACATTTAGAATAACAGACAAAATAAACTTGAAAACCACGTATTATGGCCCTAGAACCATTCCTGCCCGTAGTAGTGTAAGTGTAAGAGTATTTTAATAAGTCTATTGTTGACGGGCAGTTCGGGCTGCATCACGTCACTCCTAACAGTGTTCAGGTGCAGATTTGCGAGCATAGTTGCATCTTGCGCTGTTTATAAATTGCAGTCACGGGGAGAAATTAGTGCAGAAAGATCTCAGGCCCCTTAAAACAGTTATCATCATGAGAATATTATGCCTCTGTATAAGTGCAATGGTGTTGATGCATTACATTGAGGTTACCAGCTGCAATAAGCGTTGGTGCTTACAAATTTACCTTAATTTATTCCGAACCTTATCGTTGAAGCTATGTGGCGATAAATGATACTATTGCTACCTCAGCTTGGGACAGCCGAAGTTTTCCAATGTGTTCTGATTATTTTCCTACGGCGCTATGCGACTAAAGGCAAACACTTGGTCTCTACATTTCTAACAGCCAATGAGGTATAGGCCCTAAGCAGTGTCTTTTATTTCACTTACTACTCTTTCTAATCATTTTTTTTTAAATTGTTTGTAAATTACATGTGTCAGTGCTGTACTTACAAAATAGCCGTTTCCCAATTCATTATTATCATTACGGGAAAATGAACTGAATGTTACGTCCATTATACTGTACTACTTATCCCCCCCCCCACTACAACCACTACCACCGCAAAAAGTTATTTTTTGTAAATATTTTTTTCTGTTGGTTTAAGTATAATGTGCCAGTTCTGTAGTAGTATTCATTAAAATCCATAAAACAAATAAATCCACCGGGCAAAGTCGGGCACTACTGCTAGCATAAAATAAACAAAAGTGGTGAGGGGTAATAGCCTTGCTTAACTCCTGTAACAATCTTGAACCAAGATCTCATCCTACCGTCAACTCTCCCCGCAGCCTGATTTTCAACATAAATACCTTAGATTTCCTGTAGCAATCTTCCCTCGATACAATGATCCCTCACAATGCTCAGCATCTTCTCCCTTGGTACTCAATTGTACGCCTTCTCTAAATCTAAAAAACACAAACACAGCACTGTCTATACCTCTCGTAGCAATTCTCAATAACTTGGCGCATACTATTAATTATATATTGACATACTCGTTGTCTAAAGCCACACTGGTTTTCATCGATCTTACTCTCGGCCAATGATTGAACTCTCCTTTCTACAATGTCTGAGTACAAAATACTATGGACACTAAACAAAGAAATCCCTCTATAATTATTGCAATCTAACCTATTACGTTGCTAATAAATTGGGGCAATTGCTGCTTTTGACCTGTAAGAGGGTACAGTACTCGTTTGGAGAGACGAGACAGAAAATCATACATCTAGTGGAAAGTTTTCTAAAGTGGCCCATGTTAATATTTATCGATGCTGCGAGCTGTCACAAAACAGGTTTGTTGAGCGAAGGAATTAACTGAGTTAATTCCGCCCGCCAATAGCAGATTAGTAGCCGATAGGGGACTCGGAACTTGCTTCGCCGAGACGACAAAGAGCCCGAGCAGCAACGAAAGACTCCCGAGTAAGATCCCAGACAGAGAAGCGAAGCGTGGCTAGTAGGAGGAGTAGGGGAAGTGGCGCGAGTTCGACACGCGACTGGAACCAATGAGAAGCCGCCTTATTAAAATTAACACCAACAGAGTAATTAACATATATAATTACTAGGACAAAGTTATGATATTAAACCATCATGAAGAGTGTTGAATGATAATTAAGAACGATTAACTACAATTACAGCCGAGTATTTAAGTAATTAATGAAGAGTTTGATCAATTATTATAAGCAACCAATCAGAGCCATGGATTGAGAAAAGACGCGGTTTTGGAAATTAGACGCGGAGGAAAGAGAAGAGGAAGCGAGACTCTTATCAACCACGACTTCGAAGCAGAAGGACGCTCAAACAAACTACTCTACGAGTTGCACGAAGAAAATAGAAAATATTCATCGACGGCACTTAGTAATGTGCAAGTAACATAAAAGTCGACATTCAGCAAAGAAATAATTATATTTTTAACGACAAATCTAGAGTTTCAAGAATGGTAAAATTCCAAAAGTTGAGGGAGGAATTTCCTGACGATTCTACAAGCGTCGTGATGAACGCTTAAACAATTAGGGGAACAACGCTATGATGGCATCAAGAACATCCGAAATGACTTAACATCAACATTTCGGGGGAGATTAACATCTCATCTCTCCCGTAATAGAAATTCTACAATTATCAGTCATTTTACCATCTCAAATGACGATCTACAGGGAACTTTGGGGAAAGAAGACCAGCCGATATTCATGGACGAGGGCGGCCAGGGAATTACCCGGCGCCGAAGCGAGAAAGGGCTATCCCATCTCACCCAGAAGAGTCATCGGCGGAAGGAGGCGACAGCACGATGATGATCGAGTTCGTATCCCGAGATCTGACCGCACGAGATATTCGGAGGGAGAATTGGACAAGAATGCTGAACATCACGCAGTCTTAAGCCGCTAGAAACATTCCGTTTCTAATGGGTAACCAAAGGAAGTCCGCTTCATGTCAACATTAACCCAGCACAAGGTAGTCCACTGACCAATATTGAACATCCCACTTTGTAGAATTGTATATATCTTGAATATCCGACAACTATTGTTGAAAGCCATTTTTCCATATTGTTTATTAGATTATTGCAGTTTTCATTCTTATATTCGTAAAAACATCTTGCGGATGTTTGGTCGTATTTTTCGACGACTTCGGAATTTTAGGGATCTTTCATTTCGATTTTTCGATTTTTGCGATATTCGAAATTTGAAGGGAGATTTTATACTTTGGTTCAGAATAGTTATAGTGAAATTTAAACGTGTTTTTAAATCGCACTATATTTATGTTTTATTAATGATTGTAATGATGGAATTGTTTTCCAAGTATGTGAGAGGAAGTATATGTCAAAGAATGCGATTCAGAAAGATCTTTTGTAGAGATCTATATAAAGTCACGATCTGAGAAATAATGAAACAGATTTAGTGAAGACATTTTGTGAGTAATGTTTTTTAAAGAATTGGAACTTGTTGAAAAGACAATGAAGAAAGAGTCTGTAAAGAATTATAATGTGGAATTAACAAATACGAATGATAGCGTATTTTGAAGTAAGAAATAATGTAACGAAGGAATTGAAGGAATGTTACAGTTTTTTGAAAGATTTTTCAGAAATGTGAGCGAGGCAAAGGAATAAGATTTTTATTTGAAGATTATCATTTTATCGCATTACTTATTAAATTAATTCATGGAGAGAACCAGTACTTTTAGCCTACTTTTCACATTTTGCAAAAATGAGGAAAAAGTAGACATGAGATCGGGCAAATGTGTGTCTGTCTGTCTGTTTGTCTGTCCTTCTGTCTGTCTGTCTGTCTTTCTGTCCTTCTGTCTCTCTGGCTGTGTGTGTCCCCCCTATCAACTCCTAAACGGCTTCAGAAATCGAAACAAAATTTGGTAGGAGTAAAGATCTATACCTGAATATCTCACGGCCATATTTAAATAATGATGTCAGTGCTACCAACTGCTCAAAAATCTCAATTGAAATTTGAGCTCAAGGTTGGATATCATGGAAGGTATGAATGGGAGCTATTTCAAAATTGGCACACGTATAGATAATAATATTGCAGTTTAATTTCCAGGAGGCCATACATGGCAGTGTTGCCAAAATGATTATAAGCCTGCTGATAGGTCCAAAATTTATATGCATATAACTTCTACAATAACAATTGGATTTCAACCAAATTTCGTATGTGCTATGTGTACGTAAACCGATATGAATGAGCATATTCTTAAGAGCCACCAGGGCTGCCAACTGTTAATAAATGCTCTCAATTTATTTTATCCAAATACCCATATATCAGAAAGTATGCAAGCCGACAGCTTTAAACTATGCACACGTATAGTACCTGACATTCTAAATTAATTTGGAGTAACTTATATACGTCAGTGCTACCAACATGATTCTAAGCCTGTTGAGAGGTCCAACTTTAAATACATGTAACTTCTATACTATCATTTGGATTTCAACCAAATTTCATTGTGCTATGTGTACCATAACAGATATGACTATGCCAATTCTTAAGAGTAACAAGGGCTGCCAACTGTTAATAAATAATGTCTCTATTTTTGTTACCCTAATATCAATATATCAGAAAGTATGCAAGCCAATAGCTCTCAACTTTGCACACGTATAGTACCTGGCATTCTACATTAATATGGAGTAACTAATATAGGCCTACGCCAGTCCTGCCAACATGATTCTAAGCCTGCTGATAGGTCCAATTTTAAAATGCATCTAACTTCTCTACTAACGAATGGATTTCATTCTAAATTGACACAACAATAGATCATTTTATTTCAGATTATTTCTGACCAATACATGTATGTCATTGATGCCAACATGATTTTACGCGCGCTGTTAGATGTAATGTTTAGCTACATGGAACGTCCATGATATCCATTGGATTTCAACCAAATGTTGTATTCTGTACCTTAAGAGATGGAACTAAGGATATATTCCGTCACCAGGGCTGCCAACTGTAGTTCTCTATTAGGCTACATTATGCCAGGTATACAGTATTTCGAACTAATTAGAAATGTCGATATTACCAACTTAATTTCGTCATTATTCTAGATAGATCCATAAAGATTAATCATTGGCATGAATTTTAAATTTAAAGAAAAGTAGGCTCTTTAGTTTGTCAAGGAACGTCTTGTTTATTATATGGTTATTAAGATTGTGGTAACTGAAAGATGAGTTTATTATTGGAATGTATAGAGAAAGGTATTGTATAGAAGGAACGGCGAAGTATCTCGATGGATGAGTTTTATTATTCCCGTTGTAGACGGAGGTATTTGTTGTGAGACAATGACCCTGTGTGTAGCCATTGATCTATTTTTGTAGAAATGTCTGTAGTGACAGACGCGTGTATTTCATGGAAGTAAGAAGTTATGAGAGCAATGTTATGGAAGTTTATTACTTGTGGATGTTATTGAAATAGTCTCAATAGAGTTGAAACTCCTTGAAATTCACAGGACAGCGGATCCTGGATGAAGTTAAATCGGATAGAAATTATAGGATTTAATGGATCTTTGTTGAAGCTGAGAGTAAACTGAGGTCTATTAAATGGTTCTTTTCCTAATGCCTACGTTTATGGTAATTATTCGACGAGTGGAAATGTGTATTTTATTAAGTATATTTACTACATGAACAGATAAGTGTAGGAGGTTTTTGAACTAGTCTCGACTTAATTGAATGGATTATAGAATCCCAGATTGTAACGTAGACCACGAACAAGACATAGTAGAGTGAAGTCATATTTTTCTGAAGCCCGTTGAGAGGCAGGAGTGAAGTAGATGGACAGTTACATGTTGTATTGTCGGGAGAAAGGAAGGAACGCGTTGTATATATTTTTGTTTTAAGTAAGTAGTTGATGAACTAAGACGTGATTATTTTCATTGTATAGAATGTTATATTAAATGTATTTCAGATAGATTCGTAAGTAGATTTAGGAGTGTTTTATATTTTAAATTTAAACATTAAAGTTGTGTAGAGATTTTGCGCTTCCTAGAGGAAGAAATTTTAATGTTAGGGTGCAGGAGATAAATTGTATAGAGTAATGAATAGTATTTGTAATGACGGTGATCTACGTCAGGGTTAACGTCATTTATTTTTGGGATTATTTAAAATTTTAGCTTATAACATTTTTTTTTCCTTGTTATAAACTCCCGCCACCTAGGGCACAGCAGTTGTTCGCTGTATAGAAGCTTATTGAAGCTTACACGTAACAATTTTTACGGTTTCTTAAGGAAACGATTTGTATTTTTATATGGATTGACACTTTGTCATTCGTATTTATTTCATTGTTTTTTTTTTTTTGAGAGCGTTTAATCGAAGCTCGACGACACGAGAAGTGTATTGCTTTTATAATAAATAGACGGATTCGTATTGACGATTTCCTGATTGTTTTATAGGAAACTGGCATTATATTTGTAGTTAGATGGTAGAGGAATGTGCTGTAGGGTGGAAGTTCCCGAGGGACCTAATCCGCATTCTTACGCCCGAGATTTTTTTAGAGACTCTCTTTATCCTAAGTAGTTAGATGACCCTACTGTTCTGTAGTTAGATACTGCAGCACATTCCGTTTTCGAAAATCCTGTCCCTTATTCTGAATGTATTCGCCAAGTGGCACCATGTCGGTTTTAGCCGGGACTTCAAGATGCTAAAATCCCAGATTATTTCCAGCCGGTGGATATTGGTGGATCATCCAGTTATAAGGGTACAGAACTTTAATGGTGCTCCAACATGATGGCTAGTGATTTTGCCCCTGGTTTAATGCCTCGAATTTTTGATAGTACTGTGATTATATTGGTTAGTGATTTTGACCCAAACTCAGTAGGGTATCTAGTTTGTTTTTATAGAATTACCCATATGTTAGTTACTGGTAAATCCAATAGTTTGTTGGCAAGCAACTCGTTTGGATAATTAGGGGAAGGGAGACGCATTATGGATCCTTGACATGATGTGATCGCCTTAGGAACATTGTTGATTATACACGAGAGTGTGAGATAAATGGAGGAAGACTTAAAATGTGTAATGAAAGTCAACCAATATTTATCGAGGTAAGAAATGAATTTCTGAAAGAAATCTAACCTGAATAATTAACCATGCATTGTGTTTTAAAGAAGACTAGTCCTAAGGAATAACCTTGGAGAGGTCACGGCTAGGTCTTATTTATTTAATTCACCGGTTTTATGGTTATTTTGAAGCCATAAGTCATGTTAGATTAATCTTGTCATTTAGGAGTGTTGTTAGTTTTTTTATTTTCGTAGACCGTTGACTACAAATGATAATTTGCCAGACAGGGAGTAAGATATTATTAAAATAGATTAAGTAACTTATAAACGGTAAAATCTCCTTCATTTTAATATAGTGGTATAAATGGTAGTTGTTTCCGATAGTCTTGATTGTTGTCATAGTATTTGTTCCCTATTTCTCAAGAAAGATGATGCCAGGAGACCTGGATGCTATTAGGGCAATGTTTGCTACGTTGCAGGAGACCCAGGACAAATTAGATAATGACTTAGAAGCCCTACACCAAGCCACCCACCAAAACCAGAAAAGAGTAGAATTAGAAATTAAGAAAAATGAAGAAGAAATTAGGAGAGAAGCGAAAGCTGACGCAGATAGAATAGCTAGGGAATGTCAAACTAGTGCTATCGAGACCCAAAGAAAGTTAGCTGAGACTCAAGCTACTGTAAATACTTCTCAAGCCACATTAGCCAACACTCAAATAATGCTAACTACCCTAGATACTAGAGCTACAGAAACCCAAGCTGCTTTAGTCACCACCCAAGTAACATTAGCTATCCTGCAAACGAACTCCAATGAAACCAAAGCTACTTCAGCTACCTTGCAAACACAGTCCACTGAAACACAGAATAGCTAGGACCCAAACCTCTTTGGCAGCCTTAGAAATTCAATCAGAAGATAACAGTAAAATATTAATGAATTTCAGGATAACATAACCCTCCAGTTAGGCAAGCTCCAATCCGAGAACATAAGCATCAACTCTAACCTGGATGAGTTGAAAACAACTGTGGCAATGCTACAAATACAGGTGAATCAGAAAGCTGATCTTGTAAGGTCCGACATTGAAATTGATATTAAACATGTTGTAAGTGAAAGTGTTGATAAACTCAAAACTGAGTTAATTGAAGCCTCAGGCATAACTGTTAAAAGATTAGAGGATTATTTCTCTAAAAACTTGTAATGGCAGAGTATCGTATTACAAAAGACGTTGAGGAAATTAGGAAAGATTTTATTGAGAGAATTCATAGTTTACAGAACATATTGTCATTAGATTTAGAACCAGATCTGAGTGATAAGATCAAAGAACACATAGATGATGGACTAAAAGATATAATCTCCTATTTAAATAACGAAATCGAATCGATGAAAAGTAAAATGCAGGAGTTAGAAGTAGGCAATTCTCGCATCGTGGAGGATGTTATTAAAGGTCGGACTACTGAGTCTTCAGTGGTTCAGAGCGTTCCAATGGACTTTCCTAAGTTTTGAGGACTTTGCTAATGCCCTCATAAAACGATTTTGGTCGGTAGATGAACAGCACAATGTTAGAGCAGAGGCATACTCACGAAAGTACGCGGGTTCGCATAACACACGCTATGCTAGCTACTTCGCGACACAATTAGCACGTCTTCAATATTTGCAACCGGCACCGTCAGACATAGAAGTGATACAAACTATCTCACGGCAATTTCCAGTGGATGTTAGGAGAAACATAATTGCATCTAGAGTATCAAGTCTCCAAGAAATGGATGATCTACTCAGACAGCTTGACTACACTTCTAGAACGAACGAACTCTAATTTTCGTAGCCCAAGAACAGACATTCGAGAAGTCAACACTATAATGATTGACGAAGTACAGCAAACGGAAGAAAATGTCGCCGATAATAGGAGAGGAGGACCTGTAAGGAACGCTTATGCTCAGAATCAGAGAAACGAGTATCAGAACCGAAGGCAACAGGATAACAGACCATATCAGAGATACGCCCGAAACAATACTCAAACCAGAAGATCGGGTTATCAGTATAATAAAAATTATCGCCAAAATAATTATTACCAGGGAGGTAATAATAACGAAAATAACAATAATCGCCAAGGATATTCCCGGTATAAGAACCGGAATGACGACAATTACAATCGCCAGAATTTCCAGCAGAGGAGAAACCAAGAGAATGGAAACTATATCTGAGTTCAACAGGAGGAAAACCAGAGAAGTAGAGAAGAGAGACCGAGAGAGGACGAACCGAAACCAGGCTCGAGTAGACAAGAGAATAGAGGTAATAATGATGATACCTCTATGCAAAAAATAAATTCAAATGGGAAACAACAATAAACGGCAGAAAATCTTCACCTACTAATGAAATCACGGTAAATGAGATATATCAGACGACGGATGACGATTTGTTATTCGAGCAAAAGATCCCAGAAAGAGAGAGAATGGCTGAGTTGCCTATAAAAAATTGTGAACATTCATGTCAATCAAGTTGTTGGAAATTACAATGGTAAGAATTTAAAACGCTACTACAGGAAGGTAGAATAATGAGTTGACTATGGTCCAATTCAGTGATCAAGAAGACATTTCAAAAGATTTGTTCCACGCCTTTGCAATGAAAAGTTGAGTGAGGATTGTACTAGTTTGGAGAGACGAGACAGAAAATCATACATCTAGTGGAAAGTTTTCTAAATTGGCCCATGTTAATATTTATCGATGCTGCGAGCTGACACAAAACAGGTTTGTTGAGCGAAGGAATTAACTGAGTAAATTTGGCCAGCCAATAGCAGATTAGTAGCCGATAGGAGACTCGGAACTTGCTTCGTCAAGACCACAAAGAGCCCGAGCAGCAACGAAGACTCCCGAGTAAGATCCCAGACAGAGAAGCGAAGCGTGGCTAGTAGGAGGAGTAGGGGAAGTGGCACGAGTTCGACATGCGACTGGAACCAATGAGAAGCCGCCTTATTAAAATTAACACCAACAGAGTAATTAACATATATAATTACTAGGACAAAGTTATGATATTAAACCATCATGAAGAGTGTTGAATGATAATTAAGAACGATTGACTACAATTACAGCCGAGTATTTATGTAATTAATGAAGAGTTTGATCAATTATTATAAGTAACCAATCAGAGCCATGGATTGAGAAAAGACGCGGTTTTGGAAATTAGACGCGGGGGAAAGAGAAGAGGAAGCGAGACTCTTATCAACCACGACTTCGAAGCAGAAGGACGTTCAAACAAACTACTCTACGAGTTGAACAAAGCAAATAGAAAATATTCATCGAAGGCACTTAGTAATGTGCAAGTAACATAAAAGTCGACATTCAGCAAATAAATAATTATATTTTTTAACGACAAATCTAGAGGTTCAAGAAAGGTAAAATTCCAAAAGTTGAGGAAGGAATTTCATGACGATCCTACAAGCGTCGTGATGAACGCTTAAACAATTATGGGAACGACGCTATGATGTCATCAAGAACATCCGAAATGACTTAACATCAACATTTCGGGGGAGATTTTTTTTTCGTGTAGCCTCCTGAGAGGCGCCGAGTGCAGGTCTTTCTAGTCGACGCCCGTGGGCGACCTGCGCGTCGGGATGAGAGATGCAAGGGGTGAAGATGAACGAAACTGGGCAAGGATGTGGAAGGAAGCGGCCGTGGCCTATCAGAAGGTATTGCGCCAGCATTTGCCTGGTGTTGAAAATGGGAAACCACGGAAAACCATTTCAAGGACAGCCGACGGTGGGGCTCGAACCCACGCGTCTACCGAGTCAGCAGAGAGCTTGGCCCCATGACCTAACGCAGCGTTTTAGCCAGCGTAGCCACTACTGTCGGTCGGGGGAGATTAACATCTCATCTCTCCCGTAATAGAAATTCTACAATTATCAGTCATTTTACCATCTCAAATGACGATCTGCAGGGAACTTTGGGGAAAGAAGACTAACGATATTCATGGACGAGGGTGGCCAGGGAATTGCCCGTCGCCGAAGCGAGAAAGGGCTATCCCATCTCACCCAGAAGAGTCATCGGCGGAAGGAGGCGACAGCACGATGATGATCGAGTTCGTATCCCGAGACCTGACCGCACGAGATATTCGGAAGGAGAATTGGACAAGAATGCTGAACATCACGCAGTCTTAAGCCGCTAGAAACATTCCGTTTCTAATGGGTAACCAAAGGAAGTCCACTTCATGTCAACTTTAACCCAGCACAAGGTAGTCCACGGACCAACATTGAACATCCCACTTTCTAGAATTGTATATATCATGAATATCCGACAACTATTGTTGAATGCCATTTTTCTATATTGTTTATTAGATTATTGCAATTTTCATTCTTATATTCGTAAAAACATCATGCGGATGTTTGGTCGTATTTTTCGATGATTTCAGAATTTTAGGGATTTTTCATTTCGATTTTTCGATTATTGCGATATTCGAAATTTGAAGGGAGATTTTATAGTTTGGTTCAGAATAGTTATAGTGAAATTTAAACGTGCTTTTAAATCGCACGATATTTATGTTTTATAAATGATTGTAATGATGGAAATGTTTTCCAAGTATGTGAGAGGAAGTATATGTCAAAGAATGCGATTCAGAAAGATCTTTTGTAGAGATCTATATAAAGTCACGATCTGAGAAATAATGAAACAGATTTAGTGAAGAAATTTTGTGAGTAATGTTTATTAAAGTATTGGAACTTGTTGAAAAGACAGTAAAGAAATAGTCTGTAAAGAGTTATAATGTGGAATTAACAAATACGAATGATAGCGTATTTTGAAGTAAGAATTAATGTAACGAAGGAATTGAAGGAATGTTACAGTTTTTTGAAAGATTTTTCAGAATTGTGAGTGAGGCAAAGAAATACGTTTTTTTTTTGAAGATTATCATTTCATCGCATTACCTATTAAATTGATTCATGGAGAGAATTAGTATTTTTTATTGTATGGTTATTAAGATTGTGGTAACTGAAGGATGAGTTTATTATTGGAAAGTATAGAGAAAGGTATTGTATAGAAGGAACGGCGAAGTATCTCGATGGATGAGTTTTATTATTCCCGTTGTAGACGGAGGTATTTGTTGTGAGACAATGACCCTGTGTGTAGCCATTGATCTATTTTTATAGAAATGTCTGTAGTGACAGACGCGTGTATTTCATGGAAGTAAGAAGTTATGAGAGCAATGTTATGGAAGTTTATTACTTGTGGATGTTATTGAAATAGTCTCAATAGAGTTGAAACTCCTTGAAATTCACAGGACAGCGGATCCTGGATGAAATTAAATCTGATAGAAATTATAGGATTTAATGGATCTTTGTTGAAGCTGAGAGTAAACTGAGGTCTATTAAATGGTTCTATTCCTAATGTTTTCATTTATGGTAATTATTCGACGAGTGGAAATGTGTATTTTTATTAAGTATATTTATTACATGAACAGATGAGTTGTAGGGGGGTTTTGAACTAGTCTCTACTTAATTGTATGGATTATAGAATCCCAGATTGTAACGTAGACCACGAACAAGACATAGTAGAGTGAAGACATATATTTCTGAGGCCCGTTGAGAGGCAGGTTGAAGTAGAAGGACAGTTACATGTTGTATTGTCGGGAGAACGGAAGGAACGCGTTGTATATATTTTTGTTTTAAGTAAGTAATTGATGAACTACGACGTGATTATTTTCATTGTATAGAATGTTATATTAAATGTATTTCAGATAGATTCGTAAGTAGAATTAGGAGTGTTTTATATTTTAAATTTAAACTTTAAAGTTGTGTAGATATTTTGCGCTTCCTAGAGGAAGAAATGTTAATGCTAGGGTGCGGGAGATAAATTGTATAGAGTAATGAATAGTATTTGTAATGACGGAGATCTACGTCAGGGGTAACGTCATTTATTTTTGGGATTATTTAAAATTTTAGCTTATAACATTTTTTTTTTCTTGTTATAAACTCCCGCCACCTAGGGCACAGCAGTTGTTCGCTGTATAGAAGCTTATTGAAGCTTACACGTAACAATTTTTACGGTTTCTTAAGGAAACGATTTGTATTTTTATATGGATTGACACTTTGTCATTCGTATTTATTTCATTGTTTTTTTTTTTTGAGAGCGTTTAATCGAAGCTCGACGACACGAGAAGTGTATTGCTTTTATAATAAATAGACGGATTCGTGTTGACGATTTCCTGATTGTTTTATAGGAAACTGGCATTATATTTGTAGTTAGATGGTAGAGGAATGTGCTGTAGGGTGGAAGTTCCCGAGGGACCTAATCCGCGTTCTTACGCACGAGATTTTTTAGAGACTCTCTTTATCCTAAGTAGTTAGATGACCCTACTGTTCTGTAGTTAGATACTTCACCACATTCCGTTTTCGAAAATCCTGTCCCTTATTCTGAGTGTATTCGCCAAGTGGCACCATGTCGTTTTTAGCCGGGACTTCAAGATGCTACAATCCCAGATTATTTCCAGCCGGAGGATATTGGTGGATCATCCAGTTATAAGGGTGCAGTACCTTTCCTAAATCTCATGCCAATTTGATTATCCCATGCAACAATTCCAGCCCTGCTTACCCACTATACTTCATTTCTTACAGAATTCCGCCTGCCCCTATCGCTTTGTGACATTGTAGATTATTTACCACCCAATCTACTTCCTCAACCGTGATCCTGATCCCATCCTCATTCTCCCCCTGCATAATCTGAAAATATGCCACATTGCTCGAAAAATGTCCATTAACATTTAGTAAGTTTACGAAGGAATCCTGCAATCTTCTCAGTGCTTCCTTGGTATCGACAATGTGTTTCCCTGAATTCTCCATAACACTGCTGGTTTCTCTCTTTCCTCCAATTCTGAATTTTTTTATTATACGCCAGAAAGTTTTTCTTGCCGCTTGATCTATTTTTTATAATATATCTCCAAATTCCTCCCAAGATTTAATTTTTGACTCTCCTTTCAGGTACATATTATAGCTCTATGTGTGCCGAATTCCTTGTTTAGAGCAAATTTTTTGTAAGCCTTCTTTTTTGTGTTACAAGTGGACGTCAGTATGTCATTCCAACCAGGATGTGCGCTTTTTCCTGTATTTACACACTGTTGTCGCAAGAAGACATGCCTTTGCCATTTCTAGTACTGCATCCCTGTATACTGAGTCCTGACCATTCCGTTTCATTCTCCTGCAAAACTTTACCATCTACTCTTTGGAATTTATCATGAATGATATCCATGTATTTCTCTGTGTATTTTTCAAATAGAGAGTTAAAATGCGAGACACTCCTTCGGATGATACATCACAGTGTTGAAAGAGAGTATTGTAAATATCAATGGTATAGTTGGGTGTGAGACAATTATAGTGTACAGAATTCTGTAGAGTATATAGAATAGGATGAAAGGAGGTGGAAATGTGTGCAATTTTAACCGAGATCTGGAAATTTTCAACCCTAATCCGTCTGCAAACAGCCCTCGCTTTCATAGCAGATCAGTTTGTGAAATGTTTCATCAAAAATGCCCCTGAATACCCGACTATTCCATATCAATTTACTAAATTCAAAGTCAGTTATATAGTCTATTATTGATCTGGTACATCTAACCTTCCACGTGTATTTGTCAATCCCCTTATGCTTCGAGAATGAGTTGGCAACATATAATTCCATGCTAGCACAACAGTCCAATAAACATTTTCCACTGGTGTCTGCTACCCTATTCTCACCCTACTTATCCGTTACCTAATCATACCCCACAGTTCTATTTCCTATCCTTGTATTGAAATCCGACATCAGTACTATACTATCCTCAATGTTAACTCCCAATACCACATCACTCAGTACCTCATAAAATCTGTCTATTTCTTCCAAATTCGCCCCTTCACATGGAGCGTACACTGAAATAATCCTGACCCGATTTCCTGGCATTTCCAAATCTATCCTCATTAATCGTTCATTTTTGTACCTCACAACAACTATGTTACCCTTTAATGTTCTCTTGGCATACAGCCTTATTCCCCATTTTGCCCTGCCTTGCTTTACACCTGACAGGTATACCTTCTGGTCTCCTACTGCCTCCTCATTATCTCGCTTAATCCGAACTTCAAAAGAGGAGTTCCAATGGCCTATCTTCTTAATGTTAATATTTAATACATTAATGTTCCTATTTCGCAGAAACTACTGGGTAGATTTAGATGATTTTTTGCCGTAATTAGTTAACAATTCTTAGTACTTTAACCCGGGCGTGTGGTATTTCTACTATTGTGACCAAAATAATATTTTTTTTATCTCAAATGTTTCGTTTAAAAATCTAGATATATCCATTTTTTCATAATGTATTTGAGCTAGAACAAAATCTCTATTTTAAAATCTAATTTACAAGCCACGCTAGAGGTGGTAAAAAATTGAGACTTTTGTGTTAAGAAACAACTCATAAATATGGAACATTTATGTGGAAAAAGTAAGTTCTGAGAAAATGCCTTTGTATGTTCTAATTATCAATGATTTCTAACGCGCACTGCCTTATTTAAATAAATATTAGTCATGTTTTGCAAATAACAAATAACAAGTGTTATAAATAATTTTTAACGTCAAAGTAGCAGCTTTAACATCGTATACAAATCTGAAAATTGATATTTTTTCATATGTTATCCATTGGAACTCCCCCTAATCCCAAGAGTATCCAATCTCTTTCTACTTGCTGACTCAGCTATCTCTGCTTTCTTCCATTACAACCCTGGATATTGATAGCACCCACTCGAATACCAGTTTGAATGACTGCTCGTTTCCAAGGAGTCGCTGATCTGTCAGATGGGAGTGGGACCTGATCACTCCCTTAGGTCCGAGGATTGCTTACGACACATTTATAAGGTTTAGAACGTACAATTGAAACAGGTTGCTTGCCTTACTTACACAGGGCCTCATGCGTTTAACCTCAGAGAACAAACAAGCGAGTTGGGTTGTCCTATCCGCCTGGACACGAGGAGGACCACGACTCAGAATATGTTCAAGATTCCCATTCGTATTCCATAGTAACTGGTATCCCGACTGTCAGAACCACATAGAAGGCCACACAGCCGTTGCAGCCGTTCACAAACTAGGACTTGACTACACAATGAATCATTTACAAGCCAAACACAAGACAAACGAAAAATATTAAATTATAATTTTAAAAATAACTCAATGAACACTCGGAATTGGAGAGTAACAAATCCCACTGAAATTAAATAAAATCAAGATCTCAGAAGATCTGGTCATTAGGGCCTGAATTTATACAAATAAACAAACTTATTTTATCCATCGACCAAAGGTAACTGAATGAATTTACATTACACAACCTCGCCAGCAATAGCTGATCATTATAATTGTCACAGCTGTAGTCTGCCTAACTTGTGTGCATTTCTGTGGTTTTTGACACTGGGATGAGTAGCTATTTGCAGACCCACTTCCAAACAAAACAGATGTTGGAAATCTGAATGCGTGTTAGCTACTTTTTTCCCAGAGCAAGCTAAAACTTACTCTACTTAATACATATGTTGTGCCTCCAACTTAAAGCAGTACCATCTTGAGCATGATAAAATATTAGAACTCGATGCCCGTGAAGATTAACAAATGCTCACGTCATAAAACATAAAAAGCAACCAACTCTACTTCAAAACACGACACAGAGTGACAACCCTCAGAACAGGGGCTAGCAACAAATCTAATATCACACTAGCGTAGCGAATCACCTTACATGGATAACATTCGGCAGTCGTAACTCCGATGTAACACAAAAATAGAAATCTATTTATAAAAATCAAAGCTTAACGCAACCACCACTCGAAAAATATAGCACATGAATCTTACAAATATAAATATTCACATGAGCCAAATGCTCGAACAACGTAAACCTCACAATGATCGAAACGAAACTCAAACACACTAAGTGTGGAAAACAACATAACGAAGGATCTCAAATTAACAGGTCCAATCTCAAATATAAAACAAAGCCAAAATAACTTAGTCTTCAAATCACCCGCTGATCGCACATCTTAGTGGATAAAAGTAACCAAAGAAAAATGACTGTGGAAGCTACCTGCTCTAGCTGCACGTCTGGATCATCCGAAACCTCTATCAAACAGAAACCGTCCAAACGAAAAATAAGTGAACAAATACACGAACGTCACGTGATTCAGATATGTGGATGGTGTGTGTCAAATCTTCGCAAATATTTGGGTCAAAGTGCTTAACTTGGCCACTCTCCCCTAATTCGATGATCAGGGGAACTTTGTCCCCACTGAAATAGAACACAAATATATTTATGGCGTCCAGTCCACGGTAGTTTTTATGTGGTTCTAATATGTTGTTTTAATCCCTGGACTGGAAGGGCACAGTATACGATAAATCAATGAGAATAATCCATGGTTGAATTAATTAATAATATTTTAGAGGTGAGAATTTTGAAAGAGTCAGTTAAAATACGAGACATTTTTTCAGATGAGACATCACAGTGTTGAAAGAGAGTATTGTAAATATCAACGGTATAGATGGGTGTGAGAAAATTATATTGTACAGAATTCTGTACAATATGTAGACTAGGAAGAAAGGGGAGGGAAATGAGTACAATTTTAACTAAATGTTTTCATGCGTCAGCAGGGAATAAAAAGTCACCAAATGGAGTGAAGAAATTTCTTTTTTGTGTAAACAATTGATTAAGGTGATCGGAATTTAGCTTCAAGTTATACATGTTTATATGTTTTCCGAATTTGAATTATCATAGGACAATCTTTGAGGTTTATTTTATTATTGTTCGTTTTAGTGAAGTGTCAATACTTTATGGATTACATCCCAACGTTATTTTTGTAATGTAACCTAAAATATTATAGGATAGGGAATTCAGTGTTATTGTGTTGTGGAAATAAAGTTCAATTTTAACCTAAATCATAGATTGTGTTTATTGATGTGTTTCCCGAGAATCAATATTGCCCTGAAGTTGTGTGCTTCTAGAATTTTTGTTTGTCGTCACCAACCTACAAATCCCTATAACGCCATGAGATGCTTTGACTCTTACCATCCGAGCTATTTGTTGTTTATATTCCATGCAAATATTTACATACAAGAAATTGAATTGCAGTGTTTTAGCCAGGTCATCGCTTCTCATCGGGGAAATGGGTACAGCGTGTCCCTCTCATTGTTTTCACACCGAAAGAGATCAAGCTACAACGATCACGCTAACCTCTACAAGGTAATATGCATAGTATGCCATGAACTAGCAAGAATTGTTTCAGAGTTGTTACTGTTATTTGATTGTTATTGCCTGTAACAAGCAAACAACTTAAACTCAATATGTACATGAGAAGGTCTTGTTTATAACCAGTATAATCGTACTGCATTTGTCTATCAATCCTTCATGATTTTTCCTTCAATGCCAAATTAGCTCCATTAAGCCCCGAGAGATGTGTCATGAAGTTACTTCACCCTGTATTTGTGTAGTGCAGTGAGACGTCATTGCTGTAACTCGTGTGAACAGCATTGATTGATGGGTTCAAGTAGGCAGTATAGAGTGCGTGTAGCATGCAAGTTTAGTTCAGTAATTGTAATTAGTTTCCCTCACACGAATCGAAACGGAAGAGTTGAAATCTAACACCAGTACCGGGACTTATCAGGCAGAACGGTTCATTTTGTGAGCACGCATATCTGCTACGACACGATTGTCTGATATAAAATTGACATACTTTATGGGGCCAAAGTTGTAATTGAGTCTGGAAATACAGTACGTAACGCGTATTCCTGAAGTTGCTGTTAAGCCAATATTTTTGATACTCTGAGGAATGTGAAGTGCAGTAGCACTGCTTAAGTATAGTAAAGCGTAACCATGAGGGGTATCTACAGATAGTCAAAACCTCTTGGAGGTTTCAAGATATGAATCAGTTTTTATTGGTATTTGGTTAAATATGTCAATTATTGAAGTCTGGAGCTACCGTAGAGTATGTATCATCGCAATATATACCAATGTCCGTAATTTTCTTTAACACGCATTGCGTTTTGGTTAGAGGGAGAAGGTCTGCGCGAAATATTAAAGACTTATTAACACGTCAATACGATGGAATCGTCTGTTATACGTTCAACCATCTTGCATTTCAAAATGAATGCAAGTAGACGTGATTTTTGATAGTGAGGTGTAAGTGTACAAGTCATCATCAGAAGAAATGCACTGGACGAATTTGCAAACTGATGAGGAAAAGATTTCAGAAACACAGTCACTATGATCGTAGACCAGGTAACAACGAAGACACTGGATCTAAAGCGTTAAATCTTGAAATTCCATCTTTGGACGTTGGAACTCAAGGAAATAAAGGCCCCCCAATTATAAAATATGATGACGGGAATTGAGATACGCATTGCTTTTCATTCTACGGTTCATTCGCTTATCACGAGCTTTCCTACGATCGGAGTTCCAACACCAATGCGAGTCGTTCCTTTTCGGTGATAAGCACCAATTAAAATATAATTACAATGAAGGTAATACGTAACTGTTGTTTAAATTACCTATGTGAAACACATTTCAAACAATGTGGATCACAGATGATAATAGGTAAAGGACGTTAGTTCATCAGGTTAATTATATAAGTATCTTAAACTTCCCTGAGATACACTTGTTTCATTTGTGTTAATCGAAAGGCGGGAGAGATTTTAATGGAGAAGACCAGTAGTTCTTCACGGAACTACTTGTTTTGTTTTCTTTGACCAAGTTAATTGTAAGTCAGTAGTTAGATTCACTATCATTCTAGTAAGCAAGGATATAGATTGTTGTTGTGGATTATTTAGGGGCTTTGAGACATCGTGGTAATGTAGCTCCGTGTACTTGGGAGTTTTCAGAATTTGATTGATAACCTGTGTCACTCTGATGTCTGTACTAGTGTGTTTATTTGTAATTGAGCTAGTATTTGTGTAGGGAACGTTCGTGGCCTTAAATTAGGTACCATCCTGGCATTTGCTTGGAATAGAAGTTGAAAACCACTTACAGGATGGTTGAGATGGGAATCGAACTGGCCTCTTCTCAGTTTTGCCTCACGCGGCTGAGTGTGCCCCGTTGCAGTCCTAAGACCAGAATTTAATTCCTTGGCAGAGCCAGGAATCTAGCCCGAACCTCCGGGGTGACAGCCAAGAATTCTAGCCGCTACGAAACGAGGCGGACACAATGTACACTGATCGACACTCAAAACGGTACCTCATTTGGAAAATGAGTTTCTTTTTTCTTATCTTTCTTTTACAAATTCCCATTATTTATCAAGGGTTTGGCAATGTTATCAACTTAACTTCAAAGATATTTTGTCAATCTACTGCAGAGTAAAGCTAAAGTATTAAGAGATGTAACTTGGTTATATCTGAGGATTTCAAGCTTCCATCGGTTATGCTTTCGGACAAAATGGTTATTTATCCCAGAAATAAGTTTTTCAAAAATGAGAAACATACATACAAGATTATTATTCTATAGGGACCGATGACCTCTCTGTTCTTCCCTTTAAAACAATAATAACTAACCAATATAATTCTGCGATATTTCAGAAATAAGCATTTAAACTTACAAACATGATTGTTCTATCATATTTTGCTCATAACATTTCTAGAAACACCCGCTCCATTGTCTCGATCCTGTTCCATATCCTCCGGACCAACTTTATTGTTTGTTATTTCCTATAGATCTTTTGGTTATGTTCCATGCTGCAATATCTGCCTTTTTAATTGGATCCAGGACTTGGAAACATCTGATGGTATTATTGTTTACTCAGTTGACACGTAGCTCCTGCAGGACGCTCAGTATTCCGACATTTCCATCATTAAACGTTACAACTGCATCCCATACACCTAACTGTAGTAATTACAGTGACAACAAAACATTTTATGAATACGAGACCTAACGACGTTGTTAAATGGCTCATAGAGATTATTTTCAGCCCTCCCATATAAGCACCTAACAGTTCTGGTACATCCAGATCGCAGGATAGTGGCATTTTTGCTTCCATGCCTGCTTCTGTTGATGAATTCTGGTTGTAGGTAACTGTCCACGATAAGTTTTTACAGTACTTTCTGACATTTAAGCTTTACAAGGATTGTTGCAGTGTGGTTTTATTGACAGAAAAACTGGCACAATAGAAGGCATATTTGAATATTATTTCAAAAATATTTGAAACATTATACTTAACATATGACGTATCAAAATGTGTAAAAAGTCCCTGATGACACCTGGTCCTGTCCCTTGAAACAACAATAACTAATTTAAACTAACTAAACACTTCAAGCACAAATTGCTATATTTTCAGCAAATGGGGTAGATAACCCACATGTTTTGCCCCGTAAAACGACAACCCCCACCATATTGCTGACGTAAACGGGTGAACCTTTTTCCCAATAATGCCCAAGAAACGGTCGGTTGTGAAGGATTGGTCTACTTTAACAGTAGGCCCAGTGTGTCCCAAAAATCCACCACCCAGGCGATCACGTAGTCTTCATTGACCTGTATCTGCCCAACGGGAATCAGTTTACAATCACTTGGCCACTGATGTTGTGACCCAGGCAACCACATTTTCTTTCAGACTTCCATGGCAAATATTCGATGAATGCGTGCCCATTTCAAACACTGCTTTCAGGGGATAGCAGTCAACATCAGGGTAGAAAGGGTCGTTGACTTTGCAGTCCGTGCTTACTTGTGAGTAGCGTTCACTGAACCGTGAGATGTAAAACATTGTACGAGTAACCATTGTTGTACTTTTGGACGATTTCTCGAATTTTACCCCAATCGCCACTCTGAACAGAACGCACCAGACTTCAGTGGCCTCTGGCATCAATGAGCCGCTGTCCAAACACGACTGGACAACGTGTCATTGGGTTTGCCCTATGTTGCACCATATTCAATATGTGGTGATAATTGCAGTACACAAGCAGCATACAAGCCGTGCAATTTGAGAGATGCTGGTAGAATGATGACATGCTATCTCAATTTTGCGTCTATCGAACTCGGATGGATCAGCCACTTGCCCCATTCGAACGCTGGGGACTCTACTAAATGTGAGCCTGTAAAACTGCCCCATATGTAGGGTGCACTCTGCTGGCACCAATCCACGTGTAACTCTCCACGTTTTAGGTGTTATATGATCTGAGGGCCTCATGATCAAAATTTTGTTGTTGCTTTTTTGGGGGGCTGTGACATTGTAGATATATAGCCCCGTGTATTTGTGTCTGCGTGGAATTTGTGGCATTACCTATGTTATTGTAATGGCTCTAATGAGTGTGTATTTGTAAATTGGGATAAGGATAGGGAAGGATATGGCTGTGGCCTTAAGTTGGGAACCATCCCTGCATTTGCCCTAAGTAGAAGTGGGAAATCACATCCAGGATGGCTGAGGTGGAATCGAACCCTCCTCTTCTCAGTTTTCCATCACTATGCTGAGTTTATCTCGCTCCATCCCGTACATCAAAATTAAAATTCCTCGGCAGAGCTGGGAATCGAACCCGAACATCCAGGTTTAGAGCCAAGAACGCTAGCCGCTACACCACGTGGTGGTCTGATCAAAATGAAATGACATGTATGTGAATAATATATTTAGCTCAGCCACAAGTTGTTAATGTTCTTAACGATACTTTGGGAGAATTACAATATTATCTAGCAACATGAGAATGTTGAGCCTTCTTCCCTTCATCCGTATTTCACGGTGACTGTATGTTATTTCTTTTTGACAAAGACAATTTTCAGAATGACGCAATGAACCACAGGGATATAAATTGAACTGGCTTCTCCCCTCCTTCCTCAGGAAATACTTTGATGGTTTCAATAATATTTACAAAATCAATGGAGCTGAGGTGGACGCTGTGCAGTATTGTGCATATCCTGCATCTCTGCACTGTTCAAGAAGAGCCTAGGGAGGCTTAGAGATGACGGGTACATTCACACAAATTGACTTGATTTATTCGTAATGACTATTGGTACTCATTCTCATGGTTCTTATGTGATCTATTTTGTTGAATTTACTTCTGATAGAGTAGCCATAAAGATGTTCAGTGTTCATAAGAACTTGCCACAAATGTCCTCATTTCTGATTCTGTTTCTGTTCTCCATAGGTTCGTGGAGAGAAGTGTATGCTACGAGTGAATTCTCTAGTACATATATTATAAATACACGTCAAAATGATGTGGGTCAAGCAAAGCGTTTTTATTGGTAATTGTATCTTGTGTTACACACTTTGGGTCCCATCTCATTAAAATTTGGGAGGGATCCGAATTGCAAGAGGAAATCACCAATTATGATACGCTTACGATTTCAATTTATCTCTTTAAGCAAGAAGGAAAAGTACAGTTGATGGATATTGTTTACCTGCTTGTTTGCAAAAATATAAAGAAATGTAGGTGAATGATTGGCGTAGTTATGATATAGAGGCATCGCCTAAATAAGAAAGAAGTTTATTAAATTGGACCAGCTGGTAATTTGGTCCAGTGCAGCTTATATGGACGGGGCTGGAATTATTAAGCGCACATTTAGTGCAAAATACAAGGTAGACATTTCACAGTCACACCTATGCATCGAATGACGATCACTGTTGGCTTTTCATCATCTGATGTAGAATACATTTTACTTCCATTTTCCAAAATATATCGCTCACTTAAGACAAAGGTAAAGTTTATTTAATAGTGTTCCGACATACTTGGAACCATGTTAATTATTCACCTATAATTGTTTATTATTAGTTGAAAATTGATGCAAAAAGGAACTTCGGCTAGTGTGATCACTTCAGTTTAAGAACTCATGAGTTTAAGAACTCATGAACTAAGAAGACCCCTACAGTATATTTTCATTTATTATTTTAGGAGAGGCAGTAGATATAGATTAACTTAGCTAATTCAGATAATTTAGGGAAATATTCCATATCAATTCTACACCTAAGAATGCTCAATCAATTCCAGAAAATTTCGTCGACACCAAGAGTAAAATCTTTCATTTATCATTGGTTCTATGCACGAGTATTTATACCAAACAATAATGCACAGAATATCATGATCATTGCAGAGCACTCACCATAAAATGTTCCGATTTGAAAACATAACTTACTTATTGATTGAATGATTTCTATTAATATACGAATAAAATAAAATGTTCAAACCGTCATTAAGTGTTCCCTTTGCGAATAGCTTCTTGTTTGCGTTTCATTTTGTTCAGGTAGTAAATTGAGTTAAATTATTTCTCATGTGTATTTGTTTGGTGCTTATCCCTGTAGCAAGATTACGGCAATTTAAATTGCTGATATTGATTGTATTTAAAACAGGATTAACTTTTCTATTTTCATAAATGTACATTTCTCATTTTCACCAGCAGTATAAAGGTGTAGCGACGCGGTGTCTGTCCTTTCCAAATAACTACACTACTTAAGGAGACCTTTGGGTGGGATGGTTCCTGCTTCTAACTGCACACTGATTGGCCAGTTCCAGTCACCTGGTCTCGCCTTGTGCTATTCTCTATTGTCTCAAAATTTCTGATGACGTCATTCTTCAAGGATTATTTAACCTAGTGCCTGAGCGTATTCTTAGCTTTTGCCTGTCAACAGTGCTCTCTGCAACACTTGATCGTTCTCCGGAGCTTCTTGAGACTGGAGGTGCTACTCACAGTTTTTCTACTCCAGATCTTCGCCAGAACTTTAATATGATCTTCTAGTGCACAACTGCAATTTGCCTTGCTATGGCAACATTTTAATCAAGTTTTAATTCATCCTGGATCTAATAATCATTTGATTCGTCTGGACAACAACACTATAGAATCACCTGGATCAGCTAAGTACTTTTTGGATTTTCAGCGAACCTTTTTTCTAAATCAAGAAATTGTTCTCTTATATCAGAGCAATCTTCGGTCCTGTGAATCCACACGATAATTTTACAAGAGTTGGCTTTTAGTATATGTCTTCGAGGTGCAGGTTTAGAAAGAGGGTTAGTAATTAAATTCAAGTGCAAGACTCCATTGCCCTTTAAGCTTTATTCTTTACACACTTAATATGTGCCCATTTTGTTATGACTTAAAATGTCTATACTCCTGTTATATTTTTAATCAAATATAATTCCTTTTTGTGAAGACAAAATTGGTCAGTCAGCTAACGAACGCCCTTCCTCATTTCTCTAATACTCCCCCCCCCCCTCCCCCCACCCATATCCCTGAGAATGTCTAAATCCCAGTGGGAATATGGTTTACAATACGCCCACTAATAAACACCGGACAGCTAGAGCCGTTCAATGTGCATACTATCTTGGCAAGGTGGCTCCAATTGTATAACGTAGTCTATACAACCACTGTTATGTAGACTCAAGGGTTCCATTTTTGCGTCTTATCTAAGAGATTGTGGGTTCGAATACCAGCTCTATCAAGAATTTTAGAGATGACATGAGGGCAGAAGCAGGTTATATTCAGCCTCGTGAGAACAACTGAGCAGCTGTCTGATCGGAGAGTCAGCGACCTTAGTTAAGAAAGCCAAGATTGGTTGGTGTATGATTTAGGGGCTTGGAGATCGTTGTCATTTCAACTCGGTGTACTTCAGTTTGTATGGAATCTTTCATGTGTTACTGTGGTGTCTGTAGACGTGGGATTGAGGTAATGTATGGTAAAGAGGTGGCCCAGGATTTAAGTTAGGAACCAGCCCGAAATTTGCCTGGAATAGAAGTGGTAAACCACGGAAAACCACTTCTAGAATTGCTGAAGTGGGAATCAAACCCAACTCTTCTCCGTATTACCATACAAGTGTAACCTGTTCCTACATTTGGACCAGAATTAAATTTCTTGGCCGAGCCAGGAATCGAACAGAGATTTCTGGGTTGACAGCCAAGAATGTTAGTTGCTACACTACAAGGTAGCCGAAGCCGAGATTATTGGCAGAGGATTTACATCGTACTGACTACGATTATGTGTATGTTTCTATTAGCATCAACCATTATTGCTGGCAGGGAGTTGAACATTTGAGCACATCATCTGACCGTAGTCGTAGAATAAGCGTTGCGGTATGTTTTGAAAAAGTTAACACAAAAGTATTTAAGGCATTCACCTGGGTGAAACCGGCTTAGTAACCAGTTAAAATTGTATTCCAAATGGCCTTAAAATTTCGCAATTTTATTCTGAACCTCAGATATAAGTTTTATTTTGGGAAGACGTCGTCGTCCAGTACACTCTCGCGCACATGTTTCCCATTATGGCATCTTCCATGAATTCAGTTCGCTGCGTTTCCTAGGTCATCTTTTCTTCTAGCTATCAGAAATATCCAATCCTATCAAGTTCTGAACGGAAACCCTCAACATTTGAACTCGCAATGCCACGTCCTTAAAGAGGACCTCCCGAACAGAGATGTCGCATGCTTAAAGATATACTGGATCTACGGCCACATTTCGATTGTTAACATTCGCAAAGCCGAGTTCCGCAAGCAGAGCAAACAAAGTCCTCCATTATATTATTCTCACATGCGCAACAGCTTCGTCAATTGCTAGTAGCAGTACATTAATTGCAAATTCCGTAAATCACCACAGTTCTTTCTTGCCAATCAAATACCAGGATTGGTCACAGTATATATTACAGAATTAATATTAATGTTATTGGTGGTCTTGGTAGCCATTATTCAGTGTTGCCACCCATTATAATTGGGTACAGTCGTGTTGACCGACTGAAAAGTATTAAATTTCGATTGGTCTTACGTCCATCTTAACTACAGCGCACGGGTGCCGGACATTTACCCCGTAGGGGATTCTTAACATGTCAGTAAATCTACTGACCCGGCTCCCCCGCATTTGCGTACCCTTGAATGCTAACTGTCTGCGCCATGATTCGACCCTGCAACCTTGGACACGTCACGCAAGAACGTTACCGATAACCCACCCAGCCATTTATATTATATACTGTTCAAATGGAGGAGATTTGTTTCTGATAAACTGAAAATTAAAATGATTCTTTCACAGAAATTCTAGGTTTGTTGTTGTTGTTGTTTTTGTGCTTAACTTGCTTAATTCCTATGTCCCCTCTCGGAGCAAAGGGCTGCAACAAAGTCCCTCCACTGATTTCTTCTCCCAGACATCCTCTGCAGGGCTGCCCAGGATTTGCAATCCTAGAATGTCTAACTGGTAGTTTCTCATTTCTGCGCAGACCTGCCTGTTTGGCGTAAAGTTCTTATATTCCAGCATCCAATTTTCGTAATCATTTTCATGCCAAAATTCGTCAACTGTTTATCAGACCGGTTATTTTCTGTTGCAGTTTCAGTAATCGAATAAGTTCAGATGTGTGAGTGATTGGCCCACAGCACCCTAACATGGTGGAGGTGCTGCCTCCTCACTGAGCCCATGTTCACAGCTGTGGTGTTAGATGTTCAACTCTTCTCTAGTTTGGTATTCCAGAGTGAGACGAGTTATCCACTCCAACCCTCCTCCTTTTTCATCCGGGCTTGGGACCATCCTTGGCGGAGTTGTTGTTGTAGTTGATGATTATTTAGGTCTTTGTGACATCCTGGCCATGTAGCCTCGTGTGCTTGGGAGTGTGGAGAATTTTTCGTAAAACATGAGGTATACAAATCTCGGTTTTGGCCTGATTCATTCTTGAGTGTACAGCAGGCAGACTGGCTGGTGGCAAGCAAGCGAAATCCAAGTAGCCTTTAGGAATCTGGACGTGAAGGTCGAACCCAACCCATGCCGGGATGAGTCAACATGCTGCAGGCTTGCTTGATATTCTATAATAATAATAATAACTTTACTGGTTTTACGTCCCTTTTAACTACTCTGGCTTTAAGGGACGCCGGGGTGCCTGAATTTTTCCCCGAAGGGGATCTTTAACGTGCCAGTAAATCTACCGACACGGCTCCCTCGCATTTGCGCACCCTCAAATGCCAGCTGATGGCGCCAGGATAAGAACCTGCAAACTTGGGCCCAGCAATAGACAACGTTGCCGCTGTGCCACGCAGCCAGTCGTTTGCTATTCTAGAAATAGTTTCTGTGTGTCTGATATATCGTGTATATTACGTCTCGTGCTTGCTCATGGAATGTTACTCATTACTCCCCCAGTGCGCCTGGTCATGGTAGGCACTCAGGCGTAGCCTCTCTTGATGGATTATATTAATATATCTTGTAATATAGGAATTTTTAATTTAAATTAATCAGAAGCATTTGTTAATTTCATTCAGTCCAGTTAGCCACAGGTTCTTCACAGTATATAACATAGTGATGACTGTTCTAATGGAGGATATAATTATCTATAATTTGTAATATACTTGGAAATGTAGATAAAATATATTTTTCAGTTCTAAGTGTGTTGAAAAGTGAAATGTATAAATTATTAGCTAGAAGTTTTTATACATTGAATAGATTGTTTTATAACGTCTTTAACAATTTATATTCGCTTTTTCTGTTCTCGTTTTGATTGCATTATAGGTTTACAGTATGTAACTTCTCTTGAAGAAAATAAACACATTAAGGAAATAAATTAAATTAATGAGAAACAAACGGCTCTCTTCAAGCGCCGATATGATTACCATTCGTAAAAACACACATTTTTTCTTGAACTTTGAATGATTCAACAAGACTAATGTAACGAATTTTCTGTGTGTTGAGCAAGACTTAAAAATGTGACCATAGTAGGGATTGGAACCCGAATATTCCGCTGTCCGTATAGCCAAGTACACCAATGCGAGTCCAGGTGTTACTCTGCAGATATGATCGCTCCAAAGAGACCTGTGTCCTAAAGCCTATCCTATATTTTCTGTTTATGTTGTTAATTCGTATTCAGTTCCAGCATTTTCCAAGGAATGCGGAAAAACGTGGGGATCACCACCCTCAGGATAGCCATTGTCAGCACCGGGTCGAACCTCTGGTCTGTGAACTTACTACTGCAGCTGCCTGTCGTGATCGTGGTGAGAAATTTTAACTCGCACGGCTAAGCCGAACCTTCGGGGTGACAGTCATGAATGCTATCGTTACCCCACGAGGTGGTCACATAATTGTCTGGCATCTTGTTTCTTGCCATGAAGTCATGTTTATTCCTGACTTAGAGTTGAGTCGCTGTTATCCAGGTGCCTGTTTTGTGTGTTATTTGATCTGAACACTGTTTTGAACCCTTGCTTCCTCAAGATATTTATTATTCTGCATGTGTTACTATTCATAAAAATGAAACCTAGGTATTCGTCCACCTTCTTGGTTTGTGTGGGTTTCTCTTTATTATCCTTTTGTAGTTATATAAAATTTGGTCCGCCGTTCTTGGGCTTCAATTGTTTTCGTCGGTTATTTATTTGATTATTGTTATTTCTTTATTAAGGTTTTCATTTATTAGCGCCAATAGCCCGGTTTACCACTGAACTGAAGGCTGATAATTCGTGGGACCTTGGGTAGTTGGATCGATTGTCGATTGTGTGTGACGTTCGTGTATTAATTGTGCATGATAAACAATTGTGCATGACGTGTTGTGATCCGATCGATTAAATTTTATGTCGAGTTAATTTAAGCACCGATTGGTCTCAGGCTCCACTGTGAATTAAACTGACTGTAATCAGCAATTTATTTCTTAGAATGGCATTTCTTCGTTCGTTAATTCCGCGTCATATATTCATATTTTGCCGTTGGTATACCAACTCCAATGAACGATTCCTCCCGCTGTTTTTTCTTCATAGAATTTGTTCCACAGACTAGGAATTGCATTTCCTACAATTCCAGTAAGTGGTGATCTCATTGCTAAACCTGTCGACTGCTCGTAAATTTTACCGATAAATTGGAAAATATTCTGGCTAAGTGCCAGCCTGAGTAACTTTACAATTTACTCTGTATCATTCAGTTCCTCTTCAAACTACTCTCTATTGCATTCAAGGAAGCATTTACTTTCTGTACATGTGTGTACTAGGTACATATTAGTTATGTCAAATGAAGACATTCTCATACACGGTTTTCTACGTATTGAAGATAACATTCCGACTAGTTCCGTTGTATTTTTATCGGATTTATTATTCTCGACAATCTGTTAATAGCTCATTACTTACTGTCGACCAAAATATTATGTGTACTCGATTTTGAAGGTTGTTTGTGAAGTAACCAATAGACCTACATAAAATACAATACCATCAACATTTTCTTCGTTCTAATTTACGTTATTTCATGTAGGTTTGGATTTTTAAATTTATATTTTAATATTTTTTATCGCAGTTGGAACACAAAAAGTGCACGTTTTTAAGCGTGTTTCAACCATGCGTCACATTTAAGAATTATTATCTCAAAAGCCCGTCATCAGATCGAATCCAAATTTTAACACAATATACATTGGAATATTGTAGAACTGGTTTATTAATTTCACAATTTTGTGTGTCCAAGAAACAAAGTTGTTATCATTGTTGTAAGGTAACTTTTTCTCGGCTCGGGGTGGTTGGAAAATGTAGTTCTTGGTTGAGTTGTAATCGTTATACATCAAAAAGTTATGCTGTATGACTGTGAAATACGTAAATTAATGCACTTATTTTATATCGGTTTGTATTTGTACGAGGAAATAGCACATGGTTCACCATTTAGCCGCTCCGGGAAAAGCTGAACAACGCTGCTGAGATGGAGCCCATCACTACCGAGCGAGACGCGCCATGATGCGTGTGGGCACCATTTCGGCAACGCTGTACAGCGTAAAATAGAACGATGAAAATGATGATGTTATTGGATTTTATGTAGGTCTATTGGTTACTTCACAAACAACCTTCAAACTCGAGTGCACATAATACTTTGGTCGACAGTAGTGTCTAACTAAGTGCTCTCCTATAATTGATGATGACCATATGAGGCCAGTGTCCTTGTGGATTTTCGATGAAGCTCTCAGTGAAGGTAATTACGAGCTAATGTTTTTTAATTTCAATTGTCCTGATGTCGTGGAGTTCAAGTGGATTTAATTTAGCGTGCAGTATGGTTTGATTTGCCATTTCCTATTTCCATCATGCCGTTCGTTTTAAACAAATATACCATTTTGTACATACCTTTCGACTAATCCATGATGATAGCAGTACTCCCTTTATCCGCTTATGTCGTAATTAACCCCTTTTTATCATTCTTTTAGTAACTGTCACGTGTAGCTCTTCGGTCGGTAAACACGATTATCCCTTTATAGGGCAGAAGACTGGGGGTATAAAATATTTGTGTTTTTTTGCACATTTGTAATGGGGGGGGGGGGGTGATAGATGAGTCGGAATATGCAACAATTTTATGGGTGTGGATTCTATTTTATGAAATACGGGGTGGGAAATTATTATCCCACTGCCCACACTCGACAGTAGGTTTTCTTGAATGAGCAATGGGGTAATAATCTCCCACCTCCAAATTATGATGATACTGTGTTTATCACTCAATAATGAGGTTTATTTAACAGGTTATATATTAAAACACCCATCACGAAAACTGCACAAATATATAAAAGTGATTTTTGAATGTTAAAAGTTAGTATATTCGAATATAATTCAATAATTTCAAAATAGTATTTACTAAATACTCGGAAAGTTAATTTTGGAAATTTTCTATTCTATGGCAAACACCCTGAGCAGGATAATTATTTCCATTCTAGCTGAAATATATTTACTCAAGTGACCAAAACCATTATTAACTTTGTATTTCAGTTATATACCAACGTTTGCAAATCTCTTATCTTCAATAAAAACACCTTCTTCTGTAAAACAATGCATTTATTTTACTCAACACAACCGAACTGGCGAGCACGTGCACGGTGGAGACCACAGGGATATATGCTTCCCACCTTTGGTTTCTGATGACAGTATACATCAAATTAATGGGTTTTCAATATTTATCTGCATCTAGCTTGTGGATGCATGTGGAACTGCTTGAAATGAAAGGGGTGGGAGGATTCTCTCACAAACAGCCGTTCTATAAATACATGGTGGGAAGATAGTATCCCAAGAACCTATAAAGGGTTATGCCCAATGAATGGGCTGGGTATAAGATATAAATATAAAAACATACTCTCGGAAAAAATACATGTATAAGGTAATTATCACGGTTAAATGGTGCAATTTGGGAACAATATGAACAATCAACAGGTAGCCATGGGGTCACCACACAGCGGATTAGTTCATTAACAATCTGGACAACAAATTCCTCGAAGGAAACTCTGCCAAGACATTATACATTAGAGTAGATACGTGGATGACGTCTTTTGCATTTACGACATGGAAATAACTAACGAAGACACATTGCTTCAATTAATCAATAACTTACACCAATCCATTGAATTCACATTGGAAACAGAAAATAACGAGGGCATAATTTACTTAGATTTAACAATCCACTGAGAAGACAGTAATTTGACGTACTCCATATACTGTCCGAAGAATCAAACGTCACACACTATTGCTAATTTCTCAAACCACCCAAATTCACACAAACTAGCAGACATTAAATCCATGGTAAACAGGGCCATCAGCATACCTATGTCAACAAGAAATTTCAAGAAATAAATCGACAAGAAAAAACAAGTAGCAACGGAAAATAACTTCTCATCCCACACGGATAACCAGAAACTAAATTAACAACGAAGGGAAAAAGAGGACAAAACACCAAACCAAAATACAAATAAGTGCATACGATTCAATTTCGTGAACAAAAACACTTATAAAATGACAAACATCTTCAAGACAATGGACTAAACCTAGGTTTAAGAACTAACGACTCACTCGGTAAACACCTACACAATAGCTACCTAACAAAGAAATATCTGTTCACATGCCAAGATGACGGATGTAATTCTAATTACGTCGGGCAGAGTGGTAGGCATATCGGAACACGATACAAAGAACACAAAAGTTCGATTAAACACAACAACATTCCGCCGTATGCGAACACATGCACGACGTCAATTACCGTTTCACTAACGTAGTAACAGACTTGAAAATTCTATACTACGAAGCGAAGGAAAATGCTCTCGACATTAAAGAATCCATAGAAATATATCTAGCAAAGAAAGACAATCCAACGAATCTCAATGAACACACATTTTTAGAAAGGTCTCCACTTTTCGGGCTGCTACAATAAAATCTATCCACGCCAGTAAAAGTGAGGCAAGGGATGCATACGGGAAGGAACAATTGGGAAATATGTTATAGGATGAGGATGAACTATTTGTCTATTTTCAACAAACCTACACCTGTATATAGGTAGTTTCGTAGGGCCCTATACCATCTAATAGACTGGGTGGCAACCAAACGGGCAGATGCCTATGTTGTGGCTGTCGGCTTAAATGGCCTACGATAGTAATAAAATAACGTTCCAAGAGTCCGTAATATACATCTTTCGTATGTCATTCCAACCTCAGTAAGTTTGGTACAGGTACAACGATAATTCATTGTGACCTCAGTTACAACTTCCGATAACAGATGTCGCACAGGACGTCATTCAAACTAAGCTAGGCCCATAGCATACCTCACCAGTAGCAGTGAGACTGGCGACAAGTCAGCACTGCTGTGAAGAGTACTTTACCATATTAAGTGGACGTTAAAATTAGATATTTCCAGTGCACGCAAAAGTTGTTAATTCATTTATTAGTATTACAGTGTGTTATTCTAAACTGTATACACGTGCATATTCACCTTTACTCACGTAGTTCACAAAACCTTTAAGACAAAACACACCTAACGTATAACGAGATTCAAATTCCGAATCGTATTATTATCACCTTAGACTAGCTAGTGTGAAATAGTAGTACATTTCCGTTAGTGAAAATTTAAACCTCAATACAGTGATCAGGATCTGATGATGGCCACTTGAGGGTCGAAGCGCTTAATCCAAAATTTACCCATTAAATTGTTATATGGTAATTAACTAATACATGTATTTTTTTCAGGAATAGGTTTTATACATAATTATATCTTCTATCCCGCCCATTCATTGGGGATAATCGTGTTGACCGACTGAAGAACTAGAAATGGCAATTTTGTATAGGGAACACTGAAAGAATGGCTTCAAATCTTTACATTTCTTCTAGTAATCTAACAATACCGTCCTCCCTTTTCTTAAGTGTGTTTCTGCAATTATTCTACGTTTTAAGGTATTTCTGGTCTTCATTGTTACCAAATTCTTGTACCACTATCTTGTCACAAGTTATTCATATGCCCGTGATAAGCTGTATTTAAATTATGGATTTTGTGCTTGACAATGCAATTGCATTTTCCCATTGTCTAGTATGTCCTTCATCCATTGAGAGCGCTACTTTTGTTTTATTATTTTATTTTGAAATTTGATGCCTTCTGGGTTTGTGCTTTCTGCTGATACCAATTAAAGTTCCTTTAACCAACTTGCTTAATTTATTCTCCTAAGGTTTGGTCTGAATTTTGCTGCATTGTGCTTCCTGTGAAGGACACCCATTGGGTTGGATGAAAATATATACTGAGCTGCATCTGAATGATAAATAGGTGACGGTTAATTTCTCATTTCTTTACGTACGAAAATTTAATTCGGTTTGTTTTCAATTCAAACTGCTTATGTTAGTACACATAATCACAGCTGGTGTTTCAGGATTGTTTCTGTTCGCTTTGTATTTAGGGTCTAATTTCAATTCTATGCACTTTATGTTGAAACACATTGTCTTGTCTAAGTTCTTCGATGAGCAATTTTATTATTTCGACCTAATGATATCTCTCAGTCGTATTGCGTATAGGTATATGTAATGCCATTTATCGTTGCCTATTTACAATCAAAACGAATAATTTCTCAATTGGTGAACACGTTTTGTGCCCAATTAGATCTACCTGAAAAGAAATTCATGTGATAAATTATTTTCTCTGATTAGACTGGAGAGAGATTACAGGGATGACGCGTTTTGTAAGTCAAGCAAATACTTCGAATTCGTTATTATGGCTTATTGTATAAAATTGGGAAAGATTAGATTTAATTCATTTTAGTTACAGGTTTTATAACGTGTCACAATGATGAACGTTAACCCACTGTGAATCACGTTTGTTTACTGTATACACACAGACTACGTTAATTACATTCACAGACACTTGTAACTATTGGAATACCACTTCAGTATATACTGTATCTGGATAGCTGTTGAATTGAGACACGTCTGTTCACTATGTTATCATCCCACTGACTGACGTAATTCGAATCAAATGATGGTGACTCTCTGTGCTGGTGTCACAATGTGTGGTCGTACGATGAAATTTATATTTTTCCCTTGGTTAATTTGAATAGGACTTGTGGTAATGTGAGCAACGTAAGCTCTATTAGTGTATGTTGGATGCTTTCGGACTTTCTCTCCTCACCAGCCACAGCCCCATATATGTTACCCACTGATCTTAACGGTTGGATATGGACTCTACTATACTGCCAGTGTTAAGGACTCGGTCTGTTCAGATTAAAATGCTATTTTTCTCACTTAACAATTTTTCTTCTCATTCCCCTAGCCTTAGTTTATTCGTAGTATCGTTTTATACTCGAGATACTAATAATAGACACACAGGGGGTCCTTCTAAAATATATGGAATATTGAGAAAGTCATGAGTACCGCACTTTTTGTTTGTATTTGGAATTTGTTGGTGGGGTATTTTGCTATTTCCTTGATTTCGTTGTTGTTTAGGAATTCGACTGTTTTTTTAATGTATTCTGTTTTGTTCAGAATTACTGTGGTGTTCCCATTATCTGCTTGTGTAATGATTAAGTCATGTTCTTTTATTTTTAGATTCAATGACTTTATTTCTTTGAGTTTTTTGTTGCTTTGAATTATATTGCTTTCGCCCTCTCGTTTGAGGATTTTTTTGGCTTCGTTGGTGGCAAGATTTTTGTTAATTCCCTATCTTCTGCTGGAAGCTTGTGACTGGCTATCTCAATATCTGTGATTAGTTGTTTTATATTGTGGTTCGTGTGTGCGGCTGTGCAGTTGTATTACAAACCATTGTCTAACATAATCATTTCATCTTGAGAAAGAGTTACGTTCGTTCTGTTGTTTACTCTGCTGTGGAAATTGAATTCATTGTTATTCGTGTGTTGTTCATTAGGTTGGTTGTACTGTGTGTGTCTCCTAGTTTTCTTAGTTTAATTTCTAGCGATCCGTGCTTCCTCGTTGCTCTGATTTTGATGGTGTCATGTAGGTGCTCGGTGAAGCTCTCCCATTGGGATGCATGCCAGAAGTTACTTAGTTGCAATTGAATATCGTATAATTGTTGGTTGATTTTTTGCTTTCTTATGTATTCAAATCTTAATTCGTTTTTTTTATCCAAAGCGCTTTGGCTTGTTTAGTTGAAAAGATCGAAGCTGGTGCAATCCGTACGGTTTTAATTGGTACGTATTTAAGGGTGAGATTCAGTTCCATGCATTTTTTGTTGAACCAAATTGACTTGTCTAAGTTCATGAGTTTAGGCCTGAGGGATTTGAATCTCTTGGCATCACGATTTGCCTGAGTAGCCGCGAACATTATGTGGTTTGAAGCCATTTTTCAGTGTTGCCCTAGTAAACAAAAGTTCGGTGCTTTTCAGTCGGTCAACACGAATGTACGCAAAAGAGTTGGGTTGTACCCTAATCCTGAAAAAAAAAATACATGAGATTAATAAATACACTAGGATGACCAGTTTGACCGTCAAGCGATTAACATCAGATCCATTACACTTAGGCTACAAATCTATGTCTGAAAAAATAGGTGAAAATATTTACAATATGTACACTTATTTAATTGCTGTATTGGTACTGCAACTTGTCGGCATTTGTTAGTTGTAGTCTATATGATGTTTTAGTGAGATGCTGAAAGTTGTGATAGAACACGGGAATTTGCCTGTTTTTGTAATGACTATGGGGTTGTTGTGAATGGTCAATTCTGATTGTAAAGTATTATACAGGCTACTTATCTGGTTAGGAGACTTGTGCAGTTCGGCTGCGCGCTATTCACTCAGTGACTAGTAACTCGCGACTGAACTGGTTTGGTATCTCCCAGGGCTGCTATCCCCCCTCCCCGCATTCCTAAATGCTGTTTGTGTCAAATGCAAGTGCACTTGGTCGTTTGACAAGACTAGACATATGGTGTATGTTACTGTATGCTGGAAGGTCATCAACTATTAATGACCGCGGAACATTCCTCGCCACGCGTAGACTAGTAGCGATTCATACTAAGCGTACTCGGTCTCTGAGAAAGACCCGGCACCTTAATACTGCCGTGAGTAACGGCCTAGGTTTATTGATGAGAAAAAAAAGTACATCGTACATCCTGATCCAGGTAACATTTTCCCATTAAACCCCCCCATTTTTTTTATCTAGCTTGGCTGTATCGCTATGTCGTGTCTTGTTTCCGACAGGGTGTGTTTTTAGTAGAGTGAAGAGGGGAGAGCTCTCCATGAAAGTGTATTCGTTTAGCTTATTGGGATTTTTCTTTTAGCTGGGTGTATCTGAATCCTTTATGTCAAGGGTATGTTTAATGCCCTGTGCACCAATGAATTGAGCCCCGCTAATTTATGCGTACTGGGGTGATTACACTGATTGTCGATAGCATGCGAGGTGTGTGTGGCTTTCCGGAATATGGAATATGAAAGCTCGTTTTCTTTACGTTTAATAGTTATTTCGAGATAATTTATTTTTCGATCTGTTTCGGATTCCTTAGTGAATTTGATTGAGTGGTGTAGGCTATTAATGGGTTGGAGAGTTGTTTCTTCGCTTGTTAATTCAGTATCGTAGATGCAAATTACATCATCTACGTGTCTTTTCCATATTAGGCCTACTATTCCTTTTCACCTGAATTTTCAGACATAGATTTTCAGCCTAAGTGTAATGGATCTGATGATGATCGCTTGACGGCAAAACTGGTCATCCTAGTTTATTTATTAATCTCACTTAATTTTTTTCTGGAATTGGGTATGACCCAACTCTTTTGGGTACATTCGTGTTGACCGACTGAAAAGTTCCAAACTTTCGTTTACTAAGGCAACACTGAAAAATGGCTTCAAACCCCATAATGTTCACGGCTAGTCAGGCAAATCGTGAAGCCAAGAGATTCAAATCACTCAGGCTTAAACTCATGAACTTAGACAAGTCAATTTGGTTCAACAAAAAATGTATGGAACTGAATCTTATCCCTAAATACGTACCAATTAAAACCGTACCGAATACACCAGCTTCGATCATTTCAAAGCGCTTTGGATAAAAAAAACGAATTAAGATTTGAATACATAAGAAAGCAAAAAATCAACCAACAATTATGCGATATTCAATTGCAACTAAGTAACGTCTGGCATGCATCCCAATGGGACAGTTTCACCGAGCACCTACATGACACCAACAAAATCAGAGCAACGAAGAAGCACGAATCGCTAGAAATTAAATTAAGAAAACTAGGGGACACACAGAACAATCATCCTAATGAACAACACAAGAATAACAATGCATTCAATTTCCACAGCAGAGTAAACAACAGAACGAACGTAACTTTTTCTCAAGATGAAATGAATATGTTAGACAAAGGTATGAAATACAACTGCACAGACGTACTCACGAACCACAATATAAAACAGCTGATCACATATATTGAGATAGCCAGTCACAAGCTTCCAGCAGAAGACGGGAATAACCAAAAATCTTGCCACCACCGAAGCCAAAAAAATCCTCAAACGAGAGGGCGAAAGCAATAAAATTCAAAGCAACAAACAACTGAATGAAATAATGTTACTTAAACAAAAACTAAAGAACATGACTTAATCATCACAAAAGCAGATAAGGGGAACATCACAGTAATTCTCAACAAAACAGAATACATTAAGAAAACAGTCGAATTCCTAAACAACAAAGAAATCAAGGAAATAGCAAAAGAACCCACCAACAAATTCCTAAAACGAATAACATGAACCCGAAAATACCGTCATTGAGGGGACAACCTAAAATACACAAAAAGTAGTGCCCAAGGAGACGAATAGTCAACTGTAGGAATGCCTCTAATTACAAAATCAGCGAAGAGTAACTACAATTTTTAAAACACCGTCTTTCCAACGACAAAAACAATTCTATAAAGAACACAACCGAATTAGTAACAGCATTGAAGATACTACGAATGAAAAATAGCTTGCGGCTGGTATCCTTCGATATAACTAACATGTACACCAATATTACAATCAATGAAGCAATCAGCACTATCGGAAACAATTTGAAATCCAACAATTCGCCAAAAGAAACTGAAGGGGTTGTGAGATTACTGAGGGTCGTTCTCAGCCAATACGTGTTTCAATTCGACAATAAAATGTACACACAAACAGAAAGCCTAGCTATGCGGCACCACTAAGCGAGCTAATCACCGACATCGTCATTAATGCACTAGAAAATGCGTTCTTAGAAAAGACTTCAACTAAAGGAATAGTAACATGGGAAAGATACGTAGATGATGTAATTTTCATCTACGATACTGAATTAACAAGCGAAGAAACAATTCTCCAATCCATTAATAGCCTACACCACTCAAACAAATTCACTAGGGAATCCGAAACAGATCGAAAAATAAATTATCTCGACAAACTATCGAACGTAAAGACAACGAGCGTTCATATTGCATATTCCGGAAAGCCACACAAACCTCGCATGCCATCGACAATCAGTCTAATCACCCCAGTAGGCATAAATTAGCGGGGTCAATTCAATGGTGCACAGGGCTTTAAACATACCCATGTCAAAGGGCAATTATAATAATTAAAAGAGAACCATTAAACAAATAGCAAAGGAAAACAATTTCCCGCCAAGCAAAATAGACCAAATTGTAGCCAAACAAAAAAAAAAGATAAAATGATTCCAAAACCGGACATTAATGAGAAGGAATTCGCGCGCTTCAACTATGTGAATGCAAACACATATAATCACTAATCTATTCAAAAAGCAAGGCATAGAATAGCATTCACAACGAACAACACATCCGGTAGGGACCTGCAAAACAGTAATCTAAATAAACAAGACCCATTTTCAAAGTCAGGGGTACTGGTTGTCAAGCTAATTACATCGGACAGTGTGGTAGAAGCGTAGATACACGCTACCAAGAACATAGAAATGCGATAAAATACGGGACACACTCAGTCGTATGGGAACATATGTGCGACGCGGAACATAATTTTACTATCACTGAAACCGACTTAAAAATAATTCATCACGAACCGAAAGGCAGAGCTCTTCACACAAAGAATGCAATTCAGATACACCTAGCTAAAAGAAACAACCCCAATAATCTAAACGAACACACTTTCATGGATAGCTCACCCCTCTTCACTCTACCTAAAACACACCCTATCGGAAACAAGACACAACATAGCGATACAGCAAAGCTATTTTTTAATAGGAAAATGTTATCTGGATCAGGATGTACGATGTACTTTTGTTCTGATCAATAAACCTAGACCGTTACTCACGGCAGTGTTAAAGGTGCAGGAACTTTCACAGAGGTCTGGTGCGCTTAGTATGAATGGTTACTAGTCTACGTGTGGTGAGGAATGTTCCACGGTCTTTAATAGTTGATGACCTTCCTGCATACAGTAACACACACCATATGTATAGTCTTGGCAAACCACCAAGTACACTTGCACTTGACACAAACAGCATTTAGGAATGCGGGGGGGGAGGGGGGGAGGGGGGGAGGGGGCTGGGAAGCAGCCCCAGGAGATACCAAACCAGTTCAGAAGCGAGTTACTAGTCACCGAGTGAAAGGCGCGCTGCCGAACTGCACAAGTCTCCTAACCAGATTACACTTACACTTAATTCCTGCCGCTCCTAACGGAGCATAGGGCCTTGGCGAAATTTCTCCACGCAGTACGGATTCTGGCCATTCTCTTCACTTGACTCCAGTTTTTGTCCACCTCTGCAAGTTCATTTTCGATCGTCCTCTTCCAGGTCTTCTTAGGTCGACCTCGCTTCCTGGCGCCTTGAGGATTCCAGTCTAGCGCCGCCCTCTTAATAGCTCCGTCCGGCTTCCTTAGTGTGTGACCAATCCAGCGCCATTTCCTCTCCTTGATCTGGATGCTAATCGGTTGTTGATTGGTGATGGTCCAATGATCTTCATTTGAGATTATGTCCGGCCACCTCACATTCATGATGCGACGCAGACATCTGTTAATGAACACCTGTAGCTGGTTGTTGATCGGTTTTATGACTTTCCATGTTACACAGCCGTAGAGAAGGATCGACTTTACGTTGCTATTGAAAAGTGGAGCTTGGTCTTCCTGGAAATGTTTCTATTTCTCCAGATGGGGTAGAGCTGGAAAAAGGCACCATTTGCCTTCCTGATACGGCTTCGAACATCTTCCTCTGCTCCCCCATCATTTGTGACTATACTTCCAAGGTAGAGGAAGGACTCAACTCGCTCAATTTCCTTTCCGTTGACTGTCAAGCTAGTCGTGACGTCAGAATTTATCCTCATCTCTTTGGTCTTGTCGGTGTTGATCATCAGTCCTGCACGTTCTGCTTCTCTCTGCAACCTCCCCAGCTTATCTTCTATGTCTCGGTACCGTTGTGCCATAAGACAAATGTCGTCTGCGAAATCAAGATCTTCAAGCCTGTCATTTATACCCCCATTGAATACCCCTCTTCCGTCCTCCCATTACCTTCTTCATCACACTATCCAGCACCGACAGGAACTGAGTGGGGGAAAGGATACACCCCTGTCTCACTCCGGAACTGACCTTTATCTTTTCTGTTAATTTGCCTTCGTGAAGAACCTGGCACTCATACCCTTCGTACATCTCTTCCATAATTCCGATGATCTTTGTTGGAATTTTATATTCCTCGAGGGTCTTCCACATGATTCTTTGATTTACGGAGTCGAAGGCTTTCTCGAAGTCAACAAATGTGAGGTAAAGGGTATTACGCCACTCCACACTCTGCTCCAGGATGATTCGGAGGGAGATGATGAGATCCACAGAGCTGCGATGTTGTCAAAATCCAGCCTGTTCCTTCCGAAGCCTTTTTTCTACGCAGTCTTTTATACGATTCAGGATGACTCTCGACAGCACTTTGCTTGGAATCGACAGCAAGGTGATACCCCTCCTGTTGTTACAGTTTGTGGTGTCCCCTTTCTTCGGCAACTTGACTATCTACCCCTTCTTCCAGTCGGTTGGTATTTTCTCCTCCTTCCAGATCTTCTCCAACAGCGGGTGCAGCAGATCGATTGTAATATCCAGGTCTGCTTTTAGTACTTCCGCTGGGATATTATCCAGACCTAGTGCCTTCCCGCACTTCATCTGCTTCAACGCTGTCCATATTTCGCCCCGAGTTGGGGAGTCAAGGCTGATGCTTGGGTCACTTTCTGCTTCTTCTTCATCTTCTCCTCGCTGCTTACTTTCTGGTCCTCTATCTCTATTAAGAACCTCCGCAAAGTGTTCTCTCCATCTAGTCAGCTGCTGTTCACACGTCGTGAGGATCTCTCCCGTCTTGCCCTTCACAGGCCTAGTTTTCTTCGAAAGCTTCTTTGTGATGCCATAGAGCTCCTTAACGTCCCATCTTCTTGCCGCTCCTTCTGCTTTCTCCGCCTGCTCATCAATCCACCTCCTATGATCCTTCCGTACACTCCTCTTTACCTCCCTGTTTGCTGTTGAATACTTTGCTTGTGTGAGAGCCTTCTGCTGCCTAGACTTGCAGGTGTTGAGCTTGGCCTTAATCTCCTTCCTATAATTTCCCTTGTCCCAGGTCTGATCGGATATCCATTCTTTCCGCAGGTAGTTCTTGTACCCGAGCTGCATCTCACTGGTTTCCACGAAGATATTCTTTACCTCGCTTCACACAGTCTCCAAGTCCTTCTCTGTCTCGGAGTCCAACACCTGGAATTTATTTCTGAGCTCCAGATTAAATTGGTCCAAATTCTGCTGGTTCTTAAGTTTGCCCACATCAAACTTGTTGTGCCCAGTGTTAAACTTTCGGCGGACTGCCACGATCTTCATGCGGAAGTTGGCAACCACAAGATGATGGTCACTACCAACGTCCACTCCTCTGTTGTTCCTTAAATCTTCCAAGCTCCTTCTGAACCTCCTGCTCACTGCGATGTGATCAATTTGATTTTCTGTGACTTGATCAGGAGACACCCAGGTGACCTTATGGCACCGCCTATGAGGAAACACCGTGCCACCCATCACCAAATCCTGACTGGCGCAATATTCCGTAAATTTCTCCCCATTGTCATTCATCTCACCAAGGCCATGTTTACCCATGATCTGCTCCAACCCCTCATTGTTTGAGCCCACCTTCGCGTTGAAGTCTCCCATAACAATGAGAATGTCCTTGTTACTTGTTCGTCTTGTGACAACTCACAGCATTTGGTAGAATTCTTCCTTCTTCTCTGGCTCCGATTGTTCTGTAGGCGCATATCATTGGATGATGATCACATTCCTGATCTTTGTCTTGAACCTAGCAAACATGAGCCTATTAGAAATTGGCTTCCACTCCATGACTTCTCTTTGCATTTCTGTTGAGCAGCAACCCCACTCCATCCCTGTGTTCTTCATCATCGCCCCCAGAATAGAGAAATTTAATTCCATCTGTTGTCTGTATTTCACCCAATCCTGGCTACCTCACCTCACTCAATCCTAGGATATCCAGCCCATAGTTCTTCATCTCCCGTGTCACTTGTTTCAGTCTGGTTTTCTCCATCAAGGTCCTCACATTCCAGAAACCGATTTTCGTAGTCCTCTTCATGCCAAAAGTCGTCATCAGGTTATCTGTTCGGTTTTGTAATTTCGCTTCAGTTTCCGTAATCAGTTTATTTAAGAGGGGCGAGTGATTAACCCACTGCCTCCGAGTGCCTTGGAGGGGCTGCCACCTTAAGCCTGAGGCACCAGGCTGATTTTCTGTCAGGGTTTCTTCCCTTAGCCTTTGAAGAACCAACTCCAAACTACAAGGCAGCAGTTGTTTCACCAGTGCCCCGTTATCCGTAATTTCTTCAGGGTTCCAGTAGGGCCTTTACAGATACCGTAGCGGTCTTGAGGTACACAAAGTCCCCACTGTACTTCACCCCTACAGGCAATCCCCAACTTCATTACGTTGCCCATCTTCCACGACGAGGACGAGGGGTTGGATTTATGGGAGACCTCCTAACCAGATAAATGGCCTATAATACTTTACAATCAGAATTGACCAATCACAACAACCACCTAGTCATTACAAAAAAAAGGCAAATTCCGGAATTCTATAACAACTTTCAGCATCTCACTAAAACATCATATAGACTACAACTAACAAATACCGATAAGTTGCGGTACCAATACAGCAACTAAATAAGTGTACATATTGTAAATATTTTCACCTGTATTTTCAGACATAGATTTGTAGCCTAAGTTTAATGAATCTGATGATGATCGCTTGACGGTCTAAACTGGTCATCCTAGTGTATTTAGTAATCTCATGTAGTTTATTTCAGGATTAGGGTATAACCCAACTCTTTTGGGTAAAATCGTGTGACCGACTGAAAAGCACCTAACGTTTGTTAATTCGTGGATATTTTCAAAACCTGCAAATTTTCTTCAAAATTATTTAGCATTTTGAAAATTGTATTCAAGAATTTTGAGTTGAGCGGGAGAAATTCGTCAATGTTTGAGAACGTGGAGATGGCGTACTAAAAAACCATGGATTCGGAAACTCAAAGGTTGAATGTCAAAAGAATGGAGGAAGTGATCTAGAAATTCAAAATTTCAATCTACAATGGAAATTCGATGGGAGAACTTCGAGAACTTTTATCTAAGAAGACCGATGAGAGCGCAGAGCGGCATGATGTCTGAAGCAGGTGTGGACGTTCGAGTCATTGGTTCCAGTCGAGGCTATTCTAGAATGAGAGTAGTAGACGGAATCGTTCAACAGAATACTGTTTCGAGATCCTGTACCAGGTTAGCGTTAGGAGCGTTAGGATTTATTGTATAGAGTAAGTCTTATTACTGTTATAGGAATACACGAGTGCACAGAACAGGATGTTGTGCAAATTACTTTCCTTTTATATTTCTGACTCATTAACCGTATTTTATTCGTGGATTATTTTATTTGGAACCCATAACGGATGAATATAATATTTTTAAGTGGTTACATCAAAGCGAAAACCAGGAGAGCGAGACACATATACACATATCCTTCCGGATATGATGAGACAATATCATCTATGCAGCACTGGTAGAAAGAAGATTTTTCCATTTTTGTTGATTGTTGAAACATGTAGAGATTTCGAATGTGACCATATTTATTTTAGATGTTCCCTATTTTCGAGAATGTCAGTTAGTTAACTCCGTTTGTGGACGTTTGTGTAAGATTTTTATGTATTTCGATTTTTAAGTTTTGTTGGAAATTTTTAATAATTTTTATGCGATTCTTATTGAGATTTTGATTGTCATTTTTAGCTATTTTCGTATCAACGGTTGTAGTTTTGTGAGTATTTAGGTAGAATATTTAAACCAGGAGTTTTTTAGGAAATTTATTCTTATTTTGAGATATTTCTGGATCGATTCGTTGGCTGTTTTATTGCCTTATTCCTGGAAATATATAATGTTTGTTCGATTTTGATAGAAGATATGGTAGACAGAATAGGTAGTTAAAGGCTACAAATTATCACTTAATGTGCGCATATTACTCTCGATTCCCGACAATGTGTTTGGAACACATTTGGGGTGTCAGCTGTTATTAATTTGATTTGACAATGTTATGATTGATAAGCATGAGGAGAGACTTACATTGTAATTTTAAAACAGTATTCTTTTTAGAAGCTGAAGTTGAAGGTATTTGGCACAAGGTTTATGTATAGTTGGTGAAGATTTATTCCACTAATGAAAGTTATTCACATGTTATATTGGAGAAGCTTCGTTATGAAAGATAATTCCGCAGTGTTGTGATGTATGATATAGCAAGGTGAATATGTGTGCCCATGGTTATTGAAGATTAAGCCTTTATTCTTAGAAAGGCGATATCAAAGTTAATGACGTTGTAAAAGGAGCTGTTTATTAAATTGAAATTAATAACTGATGTATATGATATGTACTGTGCCCGTTTAGACCGGAGTCCGCACGACCACATATGCATTTTACCAAGAATCAGTCAGCACGAGAGTCAAAATATCCCGGGGCGCCAGATGGGTTAAAGCTAATCGCAAAAACGACATCAAATGAAAAAAATGCTTTACTGATTTTTGGCTCAATGCAACAATAAGGATAGAAGGAGATTCAACTGGGCATAACACATCATGTAAAATTATCTCAGTTTATTCTGAATTTAAAATTGACTGCAAAATAAAATGCTCAAAGCAGCATCATTCATGTGTGGCGACCCACATTACTATTTACACAATTTACAGAAATGTTCAACACATTGGACAATTATCTTTGGAGACACAAGTCTGATTATCAGTCCTGTAGACTGTGTTCCAAAATTATATCCATTATTTATGATTAAATCCAGTTCAAATTTAATTGTCTTTACTGGAAATACTGTAGTTCACTGGTTGAATTTTTACATAATATTAACACTCGTAGAATAATTGTTCATAGAATTTTTAACTTTCACTTATTTTTCCAGTTTCAAAAAATATTGTCAAAAAATATTATTATCTCTGGATCAACACAAATTATGTACACATATTAATAACAACATCTGAAAAGTATCTGACCCTTGAGCATAGCATCGAAGAACTGTGCGAAGCACAACAAAATTAATTGTTCTTCTGACATTAAACGTTTCGAGAAGTGACTCGATTATGAACTTCAAGTTCCTAACAAAATATATGATTTCTGAATCATCAACTTGATCAATAAATTGTTGGACCATTCAACTATTCGATTTTCCACTTGGAATCATTATTAAGAAAAATATTTATATTTGTGGCCATTTTAGTAACTTTCACAACTTGCAATTCTTGAACAGAATGCGGAAATAAGAATTGTAGCTTCACAATAAATTCATTTAGTTCATGACACTAGGATTGAAAACATCCTTCAAATTATTCGTGGCTATAGAATTATTTTTAATTGGCAGTGGCCCATTCTATTATTTTTTATAAGAACACAATATTCCAACAACAACGGCAAAGGTCTTCCTCTGAAGAAGAATAAAATACTATCATGACAAATCCGGGTTCTAGCAAAATCAAAGTCTTAATGGAATCCGTAAACAAGGTTGAAATAAGAACTGATGGTTTTTAAGAAATAACCTTTTGGTCATTCATACGACGCAATGTGTAGTTCCAATACTCCTTCTTTAACGCTGAGTAATCGAACCTGCTATTTGATTGATGCTCAAATAAAAACCTCCTCATTCCTGCGACTTAAACATGCGCACCTGGGAATGGCATTTCAACTACTCCACACACATAAATTTTCTTCCCAAAATTTATACAATAAATCAAGCCTCTGCTTATTATCAACACTGGAAGATTTATAAACTTACAAGTTTATTTTATTTTACCATTCAGTTCAAATCGTGAAGTTACCACACTTATGATACTCTCTATTTCACTTTCGAATGTGTATCTACGTCATGATTTTATATAAATACAAAAATATCCTAATTGATACAAATATCATTTGCTTCCCGTTTCATGCCTCTCCGTGTTATCTGAAAAATATACTTTGCTCATTGCAAATATTAACTGTTCAACCAGAACTGTAATGTTGGTTGAATGCGGGCTTGCGCTAACCACTATCCTTCGGAAAATCACCTGTTCCAAACTAGAAATGATTAAACTACTTCATAAGGTCTCTCTCAATGAATGTGATTATTAGAAAATATAAGATCCAAGAATTATTTAGAAAAGTTATGAAAATCATTATTATTATTATTATTATTGGATTATTATTATTATTATTAGTTATATTATTGTAAATGTGTTTAATTATTATCTCATTATGTGAGAATCCACATGTTCGATTCTTCGAATATGGATAAAATATCCATTTCTCAACAAATATAATTATTAACTTTTACAGTTACCTCGGCTGATTACCGTGATTATCAAAAAAAATATGAAACATTCAAATAAATGCTCGTTATGCTCGGTCATCGATCCTAAACTGTTCTGAGTGCTGAAAATACTCAGAATAACTCTAATATGTCTTGCGTAAATCATTGCAAGATTTAAATACGAAGAAAAACAAATGTGTTGGTCATCTGCAGAAAATGAGTTTGTTCCAATTACCTAGGCATAATATAAAAGTCAAATGTTGCTTACATTTCTCGTTGGTCTTGAAGCGTAGTGAACCTGGTCTGTATCAGATTTATCCAGATACATGCCCTATTGGACACGCACGTCTAATCCTTGTATCGGCCGCCATTATATACCCACAATCTGTCTAACACGACATAGTGGAAATATTTCTTGAAGTTTGAAGTAACAGCTGATCCATTTTAATATTGACTTCTGTTAAAGCCATAGCAGTTTGCTTAAATGGGGTCAGATCTAAATGATCTATTCTCAAATACGTCAGTTGTAACATAACTCACGGTAATCTTTTCAGTACAAGAAAACACTGACAGTCTAAATCAATCAACGGCTGTTCTGAAGATCGTTCCCTGGGCATGGTTTATCACCATCTATCATGCGCGAAGCAACTTATAGTTTCCCTTTGTCGGCTAATGAACAACACCGTGATAGACTGGCCTTCAATATACTGAAATATCGGAGTGGTTATCAAGTTACAATTTATGAAACTGACTAATTGGATTAAAATATCCAAGTATTGAATTATTATTACTGGACTGTGACAAAGTACTTTCTAGACAAAGTCTAGCATGTGTCCATATAGAAATAAAGTATTTCACCAGTGTCCGTAGAAAAATAACAATCACCTTAGTGATTCCCTCTGCCGGAAACTTACTATGTTCCACATGTATCGTAGCACTTTTGTGACTATCACAATTTAAAGATATCTTCTGCGTAGATCCGGCAACCATGTGCCTTGACTCAACGTAGCAGCAGCACCTTGTCATGCAAGAGCTTGGTTCGAAGTGAGCTGATGATGCTTGGGCCGGTCGGCTTTTATTCAAAACGGTCGGGTCCACGCTGGATTACGCTGAAATCTGGAAATCGTCATATCCCCGGTGTCTCTGGTCCGATTCACTTGAGACTAAGTGCATTCTCTTTCATTTGGCCGTGCCAGTAATCTGATCCAAGTCTCAAGTCTCTACTCCATGGCTAACTATTTAATGAACAAATAGTCTCGACCTCTGCTACTACTCGCTACGTCACTTAACATGCTCTTGGCTGCACAAAGTTTCCATTCCATTCTAGAAGTAATGGAGCGCGATATTCAAATATCTCAACTTTCAAAAGCGGCTGTAGCCTTTCCCTTGATATCTAGGTGTCTGAATCTTGGAATACCCATTCCTAGAGTTGGGCACAGTACTAGATAATCGATATAATACGTAATAATTTATCCTAGTTGTATTATTCATGATTTCGTTGATAATTCGTTACTAAGCTTTATCGCTTCAGTTATCCAAAACCAGAACAGACAATGATTCCTATTATGTTGAGAAAATAAGGTTGTGATAAAAATATGATGTAGACATTGTGATATTAATCGGTAAGTGGAGTTTTATGGAATAACGACATTTTCAAGGGAGAATCCATAGGCATTCGTTGAATGACAACCAGGGTTGTATATATTTTATTCTTGTTCATAGTCGTGTTGTGTATACAGTATAATTATTTTAGAATAGAGTCCGTTATTTCATTGATATTTAGATTTAATTGCGTAATAGTTAGGAGCGTTAGGGTTTATTGTATAGAGTAAGTCTTATTATTGTTATAGGAAAACACGAGTGCACAGAACAGGATGTTCTGCAAATTACTTTCCTTTTATATTTCTGCCTCATTATCCGTAATTTATTCGTAGATTATTTTATTTGGAACCCATAACGGATGTATACAATATTTTTAAGTGGACTATTTAACAGAGGCAAGGTCAGTGAAGTGTTACCATTTTTATTTATTTTACTACGAGTATTTTATTTTAGGTATTATTAAGTAGGATTTTTCAGGAGTGTTATTTTGAATAAGTGTATATTGTTCATTATGAATAAATTAGCGAGCACGCTTTGTTTAATTGAAATCCATCTTATGGTTGTAGGGGCGAAGTACAGTGGGGACTTCGTGTGCCCCAGGACCGTTACGGTAGCTGTGAAGATCTTACAGGAACCCTTAAAAGTGACGGCTAACGGGGCTCTGGTGAAGCTACGATAGGCTCAGCAAGCCAGTAGTGGATAATACTTTTGCTTTCAAGAAGGGAACAGGCCTCGGACAGGACGGATACAATGGACGACGACCTAGCTGTGTTCATGGACTAAGATTTGGAACTTTAAACATAAGAACGCTGAAGGGGAAGGTGGAGGAGATAGTGGATATGATGGAAAGAAGGAAGTTGGATTTATTGGGATTGGCAGAAACAAAGTGAAAAGGGGAAGGAAGGAGAGAACTGAGAAAAGGCTATAGACTGTACTGGAGTGGGAATGAAGAGTGAAAGAGGAATGGTGTGGGAGTAGTAGTACGAGATGGTTTAAAAGAAGAAGTGAAGAGAATAAGTGATAGGATGATGAAAGTGAAAGTAGCACTGAGGGGAGAGACCGTAGAAATAGTGCAAGTGTATGCTCCACAAGTAGGCTGCGCCTCTGAAGAGAAGGAGTTTGAAGAGGAATTGCAGAAGCATCTGGTAGGAAGGAATATGATTGTTATGGGGGATCTGAATGCCCATGTAGGAAGAGAAAGACAAGTGTATGAGAGTGTGCTTGGACCAGAGGGTTGGGGTGGAAGAAATGAGGAAGGAAAGAGACTGTTGGACTTCTGCCAAAGGAACAGCCTGTTAGTTGGGAACTCCTGGTTCAAGAAAAGAGAGAGCCTCACGATCACATGGTACAGTGATGACTTGACCAGGAAGTCGGTGGTCGACTATATACTGTATGAGAAAGAATTAAATAAGAACATCACGGACATCAAGGTTATATACCATCGGAGAACCTGGATCGCGACCATCGATTGCTGGTAATGAACCTGAGAGGGACTAAGGAGAAGAAAGGGACTGAGAACCAGGAAATACGTGTAAGGATATGGTACTGAAAGAAGGAGATAGAAGGGTCGAGTACCTCAAAATGGTAAAGGAAGGAATTCCAACAGATGAGGAAAGAGGGGTGGAAGAGTAATGGGCTAAATTTAAGAAGACACTAGGAGGTGCAGCAGAAGCAGTATGTGGGAGGACAGGTAGTAAGAAGGGGTGGAAGGAAACACCATTGTGGAATGAGAAGACAAAAGATATAGTAAGGGAAAAGAATAGTGTCTTAGAAGGTGGTATCAAAATAGGACGGTAGAGACAAGGGAAGAGTACCAGGAAAGAAAGAAGGAGGCAAAGAGAGTAGTTGCAGAGGAGAGAAGAAAGTGGATGGAAGAGTGGACAAAGATGATGAAGGAGGATAGTGAAGGTACAAAAAAGGTCCTGTATGGGATGGTAAAAAATAAGAGGTGGAAGGATCCTACGGATTATGTTACAATGGTGAACAAAAGGGGACAAGAGATAGAAAATAGGGAAGAACTGAAGAAAATGTGGAAATTTAAAGATAAGTGAACAGTACTCGAATTTTGGATGCTAGTAAGCTCACTCAAGAATATAGATGTAGATAGATAAGATTATCAGATGTAATTCACACCCATCAGTACAACATGCTTGATAAATAATGGCGTTATTTTGACAGGAACAATCTTCGATAAACTTGGCCAAACATGTCGCCTCTCAGATTAACAGTAGAACGAGGTTTATTTACGACGTGAATATTCCTCTGTAATCCGTAGTATTAGGAGATGAGTGGAAAGCATTTTACATCAGTGCAACAGTGTTATCTATATACTATGTTCTTCAAAGAACATGATTTAAGTCAAATTGATTCTCCTACAATCAGTTTTCTACTGCTAACACTCTGCGATAGGCACAGCGACCTTATTTGAGTGACAACTTTAGTTACAATTGGCTCACGTAATATATTTCCTTATTTCACTTTAAGTCGTACCTTTTCTGTCAGGTGGCTTCACTGGTATCGTACACTATATATTTCAAACATCTTTTGATGACTAATAAATTGTGTTGCTTTCAATCATTCTTGTTGTACCTTCCAATGCAACGGCGTAAAGTCACACAATAAGTCAGGGATCCGTGTGACGTTTTGATCTACTATTGATTGTTTACACATCACAAGTCACCGTGTTATCAGAATTATGGCAATCTTGCTCGGTGCTGACGTGGATGTAACATTTCATAAAATTATTTTCTAACTTTAAACTGTATTGTTATGACAGATGTATCATAGATTTCTTTTCCATTGAACCAACGTACTTACTGTATGGTAGGTTTATCAAAAGTTGGGAATTTATTCAGGCACTTGTTACGCACCTTTCTACTATTTACAGTTGTGTCATTAGAGATTTTCTGCATATTTCAATATCTCCAATGCTAACATTATTGTTTTATCAATCAGTTGCATCAGTGTTGTTATGGCTTGATACCCTGATTCCTATTCATAGCTATCTGGTTAAAGTCTTGACAGCATATATTCTCGTACAGATCTCTTATTGATGCGTACACCATACCACAAAGCGGTCTCCTTCCAAACACTTATATAAAAGAAGGCTGTAATTACTGTATGGTAGCTTATGCCAGTTCAATTACTGTAGATGTACAATATATTATCACAATTTGGACCTGTAATTGTTTCTATTTATGTTGCTGCAAACTGATGCATTGAGATATCAGACTGTTTTAATTATTAGTTAATTCGAATGTCTATTTACTGAAAATAACAACGTCCTCCGTAGAATACACCTCCAAACAATATACACGTACATGTTGAAAAACATTCTCAATGGTTTACTACATTAAATTCTGTAGATTAGATAGATTTGTACTGGATCCACACAATCCAGGTATAGGTACAGTGGCTATTAAATGAACATCTCTTAGCTGTGTCCACTAGGGCGTTAGGGCGATAGTACCAGAAGACAATGCACTGAGCCAGGAATTCTGAGACCAGCTTGAATATTGATGGGGAGCGGGAGCCGGATTATCGACATTATGCTCTCTATACCATGGGATTGTGTGACAAAGGAACAGAAGGATACCTCATGTTTGCTAATTATGTACCAATTAATCTATATTTGTCCAAGTATGGGTTGTAAGTATTCCCTATTTTAATATTAATGAACCAATTTTAACATAGTTTCTTAAGAAATAACAGAATTTTTGAGAAAATCAAGCTCCCTTCTATCTCATTTCATATTTTCGATCAGTATACATAAAGTTACCTCTTCTAACTATCTCACTGGCAATGTTTTTATCTTTAATTTTAATAATAATGTTATTTTCTTTACGCCCCTTTTAACTACTGAGGCTTTTAGAGACACCAGGGTCCCAGAATGATTCCCCGAAGGGGATCTTTAACATGCCAGTTAATCTACTGGAAAGGCTCCCTCACATTTGAGCCCCCTCATATGCCAACTCACTGCGCCAGGATTTTATTTTACAACCTTGGACAAAGCAACCGAGAACGTTACCACTGCACCAGATATCTTTAAAATACGGCCTGTTCGGTACAATTTTTTGCATAGACGATTTTTGGTAATTTATTTTTAAAAAATTGGTTTATTTGGCTTAAGAAAATAAGTCAACTATAGATAGGTGACTAAGAAGTATAGGGATTTTAATAAGGTGAAATATCATGGAATAATGTATGCTATAATGTATTAAACTGAAACAAGAGAAGTCTACATTAAATAATACGCGCTTTATTAAATATTTGGATACGGAGTTTTTGTATATTTACGTATTTCAGGAATGTATTCCTACTTCTCTAGAAACAAGTTAGATTTGTCTTTTGAGAAAACAGTATCCCTAGAATGTAATCATTAATGCAGAACTTGAAGCTTCAGTTATTATATATCAGATAGTATTGCCGATTTTCTTCGATTATCTCTATTGCTGTTACGCTAATTCTGCCCATTTTGTTACTATCTTTCGAATTTTGATTTGGCATCTTATTTACGTCGTTCATGACAAACGCAACGCCATTTTCGTTATTCAGTGATTCTGTTGGTGATATAAAGTGATGAAGCCAGTGTGATGATATATTTTCAAACAAGGGTTAGGAGGTCACGATTTCCATCTAGGTATCGTCCGCATGTTTTATGAAGGGTAAAAGCATAATGTATCATTCAACAGCTCTGTGGTGAACAAAGCACCTCTCGAACTCTTAAACTGTCCTGCGTTCTTCATTGGTCATATCCAACCGGCGTTTAATGAGGTTACTAGAGGACCTAAATTTTGGCACCTCTCTTTCACATGTACGTCGCCAGTACACCATTAGCCTAGCCTCGGTGGAATAATGATTTCGATGCCCACAGGACCTAACCTCTGACAATCAATTAACCTGTACAGTACTCAGACACACATGCGCATTGAAGAGTGCAGGTCATGTTTGTTAACTGATCTGCACCTCGAGAGACTTTGTGAAGTGAAGCGTGGTTGACTTAACAATTATTATTGTGACCAGTAGATAGAGAATTCAACTCAAAGACAAAGTCTGAAGGTTGGACAAACGAGTGTAACTAAATATTGAAACAAATAATGTTAATTGAATCTATTGATTCTCTGGGAAACGAAACAAACTACGACGCATTTCGAGACATCTTATTGCAATATCAAAATCATATTTAAGCCTAATGTTATCATAGGCAACTTTTGAACTCGTTCAGAGATTCAGTTGGTCTGAACTGTGCTCGTAGAAATCTATGTTTCTGTGGTTACTTGTTTGTTGACCAGACATATAAGAGAGCCACGGCAGGGTTTATAGACCTTCGTAGGCACTCATGTTTTTGACAAATTGAGAAATCTAATGCACAATAGCTGAAAATTCGATGGAGAATTACCATCACATTATTTTTAGTTAAATATCTGGCACCTGTGTGAAAGAATATTTCACATTAAGAATCATTTTAGAGTTAATATAAATAGCTTAATGAACAATGAATTTCAATTAATGCGATGGTTAACCTTTCAACAGATCATTATTGCCCTCTATTGTTAGGTTACGGTCTTCTTCCTTGGCTCAGTATGTCATGGAGCAGCGAGTTGTTTCGACATGGCTCCCTATCTGACGTCAATTCATCTATGGAGCACAAATGCCATTATTTTCCCCTTCTCTTCTTCAATATTATCGGCTTTATAACGGGACTCGCAAATGGGCCAAACTGCCGCGGATTGTTTTATTTACCATCTCAACCTAATAACCCCAACACAATCCCGATATACAGAGTGGTCCACCAGCCTCTTATTATTTTCGGAGGAAAGCAACCCAACTAACGCGAATATCACAACAACCCCTGGCACTATACAGCCCATGACGGGCTAAGGCCGACCAAGCGACCGCTGCCCAGCCATTTGGCCTGCAGATATTGGGGTGACGCGTGATCAGCGCGTCGGATCCCCTCGGCCGTTAATCTTGGTATTCGTGATCGGGGCGCTGTCTCACTTTCAGACAGCTACTCAATTGTCCTCACGAGACTGAGTGCACCCTGTTCCAACCCTCAGGTCAGATTTAAAATCCCTGACGGAGCCAGGGATCGAACCCGGGGCCTCCGGGTGAGAGGCAGGCGTGCTACCCCAACACCACGGGGCCGGCACGCGTATATCACAGTCATCCAAAAAACATTAGTACCTGCTCCTTTACGACCTTAGTACAACTTTACTGTTGAGTACATGCTCCCAAATATAGTAGAAGTAGTAGTGGCAGTGTTATTTCAATGACCTCAAATATAATGCATGATTAAAACGATCAGAGCTCCGAATAATACCTTCTTACGTTTGGATAGGAAATGTCTACGAATAGATTCAATACGAGCCAGCAATACATCATGGTTCTCGGTAGCTGTGTTGGCAAAATCAAGAATTGCTTGAGTAGCGTTACCAAAGTCGCATTGTAGTAGGTTCGAAACTTGAACTAGTACATTTTTTTTCGCTTAATGTCGTTTCTTGTGGATGTATTGAACCCTTATCATTGTGTCCAATAATAATGTTTCATATTATTAAAAACGCTGGAAATACTAAATACATGATATGCTGGATATTTGAGTAAAATTGATGTAGTAAGCAATCTGGACTTGGTAAGACGGGCTACGTGCTGGCTGGAAACTACCGACAGTTTCACAACCAATGCTATTCTTATTCTTCTGAGAAAATCAGGTACGACGCTGTGGCGTACGTGACGATCGACAGGCCAAAATGCTGGGTCCAAGGCAAGGAGTGAGAGAGAGGACAAGTGTCGTGACGTCAAAATATGGGCGGGATTTGTAGGGTCAGAACTCCGACGCCAACTTATCTGACCAATAAGAAAACAGGACGCCAGAACATAGCATCAGTGTGTTTTGCGCGCCAATCGGATATAAAAAGATCTAGCGATCGGTTTGCGTGTTCGGCGGCAGATTCGCGACCTGTGAAAAATTACATGATTTTTGAGAGGTCACACATAATTATAGGCCCATTATTTAAAATATAGAGGAGCTGTTTCTCCCACCATTGGAACTTTAGGCTTTCTGTATATATACAAATGTCTGAGATGAACCGGGGCACTCCTAATTATTCTTCGACAATCAATTTAAGACGTCCTTAAGACGGTATGGTTTTAAAATTCTAGTTGTGTGTCGACAACGAAGTTATAAATTTCATAAATTGTGAGATGGCAATTAGCCATAGAATAGGGAAAGTCTACGATTCTGCATAGGACAATATGAGGAAATAAAATACTCATAAAGCAGATAGAACAGTTTTAAAACTTTAATTTAATTGTGTTTTTAACAGCAGCAAGATGACGACCATGGAAAGAAGACAACAAGTTTCATCCTCCATTACCATCAGTGTTATGGGCTAACGGCCTAATGGTGGGAAATGACGAGGCGGAAGGCCTCTGGAAAGCGGTTTAAGTGATGAGTATTAAAAAATTGATTTATTGATTTTGGACGAGGGGAATCGCGAGAGATGTGTGGAACTTTGTACAGATTTTATTTGTGTGGTTTAATTTAAATTTTAGGGTTTGATTTCTTAACTGACATGCGTGTAGTAATTTTTGGCATTGCGTGACAATTATGTTGTACAGTAAAATTTTGTAACTTAAATGTTGTCCTTATGTATACGTAATTATTATAGCGAAATGGCCGCATATGATTAACGTATCAATAAAAAAGTGTAGCCATGAATGAGGACCTAGGAACGACAATGATAAATGGACTGAATTAATGATGTGTAAAACTAAAGCTAGACGTGGGGGAAAAATTAGTGTTTTAGTTGCTTCGATAACTCGGGCTAATTCTGATTCCAGTTATTAATTCTTTATTGTCATTTGGACATGTTGTGTGTCATTTATCTGAGGGGTGTGCTGGTGCATATGCGGCGACGAGATCTTCGAGAAAGTGCCACGTGTTTTTGGGTGTAAGTGATGATGAGGAAAGGTAAAGCCTGTCCTTGACTGCGACATCATTCCGGCAAATTAGTTACCCTTGGGGGTAAGTTTGACCTGGAGATGTGTTCTTAAAAATCCCTGAGAGGATGTTTTGAGATAATGTGATATTTTGTTTGTACGCGTTTAACAGGTGGCGATTAGCAAAGGTTGCTGGACGCTGGCTATGGGCCAGAATCTATATTTAGCGTGGCACTAATTACTACGTTGGGGGAAGAAATCAGCCACTTACTCAGATATGTCATAACAGACCCGGCTGTCTCCAGCTCGGTTATGACACGTAATGTTTGCTTTAAAGCCTAATGAGTTAAGGTTATTTTATTTGGTTTAATTTGGGGAGTTGCCATGTTGTCGATCCAAGGTTTCTTTTATCATGACTATGACTTATTTGTTCATTGTTTTAAAACGCCAAATTTTCTGGCGTGAAAATTAAAATTTGTATTTTGTTGTTGTTGGTTCTTATTTTCAAGGGCATTGTATTCATTATAAATATAATTTGGCGACCGGCCAAACTTGTTCATGTCATGTTATGCTTTCCTAGTGTTTGTGGTATAAGACGGTAATTCCGCAGCCCTTATTTTAAATAATACACACGTGTATTTGGTTGTGGTAATCTAAGATTAGAGCATGTCAGTAGTGTATATAAATATGTAATTGTTGTTCCCACATTTCCGTAATTCGTCCTTCGCAGTACGGAGTTCGTTCCCGAACCGACTGTTTTGGTCGAAAACGAGCGCCCGTCAAAGTGCTCATTACTTAAACTAGTCTTAAATCGCGTGTCGCTCATAAATATTAAATTCTTGTACTATTTTATTTGTTTGTTATTTTTGGATCTTGTGATCCGTTTTCCTATTGTTACTTTGAATTAAGTGACATTGCAGTCACAACGCTTGTTTGACAGCTGTCATGCCGTGTTATCATGGTACGTCAGGCTGGTCAGTGTCAGATCTGTTCACGTGCGAGTGAACAATATAAGGGTGGTTTATTGTTAAGTGTTTTATGTTTGATTGAGTTATTAAATTTCATTTGTTAGTAGATCCTGTTGTTTTCTTGGCTTTGTAATAATTAGTTAACCTTATGAACCCTGGAAGTTATGTTGATAGCATAAATCTCTAAATCACATTCACAAGAATCCATTACGACCCCGAAATTTTGAATCTTGTCTACATGCTATTTTCCAAGGGTATATAAGAGTTACTTTGGCTTCAGAACGTGTGGCATTTGTGTTTTAGAGTAAAAAAATAGATCACCGGCATGTGATAAGTTTATTAACGTAAATTAGGCGAAGATAGTACCGCCAAATGTTTGAAAATATAAAGCCGTGGAGTTTGCAGTAAAATAAATGTGGAACAAGTTAAGTGTTTGAACTTTGATTAAAATTAGAAAAAACTGCTCCAGGCGCCCAATAAAATTAAATTAGCTTTGTGTAGAAAAGCCAAACTCAAAGAATTATTTGACAGGAAGGTTAGACCTTAAAAACTAATTAATACTCTATTAATTGGTTAAAATTTGTAATTGGAGCAAGGTCAGGAAGATTATAACTGAATCAAAGGGTTAAAAATTAAATGGAATAATAAGTAAATTATACTCAGTGATGCTATAGTTTGTGGGAGTAATTTAAAGTAAATGAACTGAGTAGGTAAAGGGTTAATGTGTGTATATATAATATGTGTGAGCGCGCGTATCCAGGGCTCCGCCCTTATGTCATTTCCCTATGTCTCAAATATATTATTGTTGTGTTGGCAACTCTGGGAGAAATTCGCGAAGTGATTGAATTAGCATCCGCTCGTACGCGAGAACAACTTAGTGAGATGAGAAAGGACATAACCAATGAAATACAGACACAGTTAGCGGCGAATAGTGAAGAAACGCAGACACAGTTAGCGGCAAGTAGTATAGAAATGCAGACACAGTTAGCGGAAAATAGTATAGAAATGCAGACACAGTTAGCGGCAAATAGTGAAGAAATGCAGACACAGTTAGCTGCTATAAATAAACAATCGGAAGAAATACAGACACAGTTAAACACAAAACTATCTGAAGTTAACGAGAATATAAATCAGAAAATCGCTACACAAAACATTCTGGTTAGTGAACAACTACATAGGCAGTCCGAGAAAAACAATGAAATGTTAAACGCACAAGACGAAAGGAACACTCAAAATCTAGCTGCGCTAACGGTAGAAATCAAAGAGCACACAAAAGAACAGCTAATCCAATTAGCAAAGGACGTTAGCACTAACAATACCAAACAATTAGGAATAATAAAAGGTATCGAAGATTCGTTTAAAAAGGAAATAAAAGGAATGGATGAGACTGTTATGGCAAAACTAGCACAAATCGAGCAAGCGTGTTTGACCAGCTCATCTGAGATTAAAGAAGCACACACAAACTTAGAAAAAAGGTTTGAGAAGATCGAACGAGGGACACAGGGTATGCAAGATCAGATAATTACAGTAGATAACAATATCACTGGCTTAGTGACGGAACTCAACAAATTAGAAATACAATCAATTGAGAAATGGAAAAAGTTAGAAATTGACCAGGAAGAAATTAAACAAACATTAGAGCAGAACAACATTTCTCTGGGAGAAAGGATAGATAAACTCGAAGATAATCAGGAGGCTAATCAACAGGAAGTCGAAAAGCACATTGTTAAATTGAAGGATACTATTAGAAAAGATTCGACCAAGATGAGCGCTGATTCGAAAGATGAGCGGCTCGCAGTAAGCAAGAAGCTAGGGGAAAATAACGCGAAAATGCAGGCGTTAGAAGAAAATATGAAGTTAAGATTTCAAATTCAAGAGGACCGCATGATAAAATCGGAGTTGCAGTCACTTGGACATAATACGATGTTTGCGACACTAATGGAAAAGGGGAAAGGGGAGAATGCGGAAAGACAGCACACAGTAGACAGCCACGAGCTTGGGCAAAGTCCAAGAACGATAGACACGCAAGCATTCCAGAATTATGAGGGTCGTAGCTCGACACCTCAAAACACACAACTTCCCACGCAAGTTATACAAGTCATCCGTGGAAACGAATTTAAATCGAATAAGTTTTTACCAGAGAGCGGAGGGACACCTAAAGCTTTCTTAAGAGAACTGACAGAATATTTTTCGGACCAAAATGTTAGCTCAACGCGACAATTAAGAATGGTTGAAAACTTTTTGGCGGGCTCAGCACTTACCTGGTATCTTGGATTTAAGAACACATTTAAATCAATGGAAGGGTTCCACAAGGCCTTCCTAAGCAAATATTGGAGTGGGTCATATCAACAAAGCTTGCGAATGGACTTATACTCGCGCAAATACCATTCCACGCATCAGACGAAATATGCAGATTTTTTCGCCATGCAAGTTGTCAAATTGCAAGATCTTGATAATCCCCCGAGCGAAATCGAGCCAATAACTACTATAGGAAAACAGTTGCCTATTAGCGTTCAGCAATTCTTGGTGGCGGCAAATATTACGACCGTGGTCCAAGCAGAAGAGGTATTAAGGAGGATAGATGAAACCACTAATTACATCAACACGAGAGAGAAGAGACAGATAGAGTTAGTTAATGCAGTCGAAGTAGTCAAGACACCGAACAAAAAGACGAGGTCGCAAGCTACAAACACTGGGGATAATCAAAGGCGGCAGAGCACCGGAGAATATGAGCCGAGATCTCAACCGAGATATGAAAATAGGGACAAAACCATTACAATCAGGAAGAAACTAACCGCTACCGGAACACAAACAATCAGCAGTGGCGAGATAATAGGAGATACCAAACGTCATACAATAGGAATAATAATAATAACGCACCTTATAAACGGGGATGGCGTGGAGGACACTATAATCAACAATATAGGCCCAGGGACAATAGGCTTTACAATCAACAATATAACGCACAAAATAACCAGCGGTTTAACCAGCAATCGGATCCAAGGGAGGACCGAAGAAATTGGAACGAGAGACACGCTGACCCACAACAGTACCTGGAGAATCCACGTAACACAGAGGGAAACAATAAGGATAAATGGGAAAGAGCAATAGATCGGCGGAAGAATCCCGACACCAACGGAACACATCAAATGTTGGAGGCCATGCATGTAGAAACCCAGAGATATTTGGAGGAGCTGCATGGAGAAGAAGAAAATAGAGCAGCCGACAATAGGAAGCAGAAGAATAGCAGGAGAGATTCGCAGGCCGTGTCAGGCAAGGGTCTCGAAATATGGTGAAGAAATTTATCGTACGGGAATCGGAGAAGAAGAAGGGAGAAGGAAGAAGATGGCAACGCGGGAGAGAAGAAGGAGATGACATCACGGTGAAATGGAGAAAAGACAGGAGCGGCTTAAGGAAGTTCAACTAGGGGTTACGAACTTAGGTAACAACGCCTACAGAGTCCGGGAGGTGAGCACAGGATACATGGCAGTGTATAATATTTCAAATTTAAAATTGTATCATCAGAGAGAGCCATACGAACCGAGAAATAATGTTACTGCAGCAAATTAAACATTCGCGTGATAACATACAACAAAATATACGGGGGTACTCTAGTGGTGAATGCGCTCGAAAGACGGCTCTGACGTGTTTACAAATTCAGGCGGAAGTTGTAAATGAGCAATGTTGATGTTTTGAAAGAGTGAGAGGGGAGACGAGTAGCGAGGAAAGACGCCGGAGGGTACAAGCGTACAGGAATTTCCTAATGAGTTTGGAGCGAGACGGCTACTGAAACAGACAGAGGCGGACATTCATTATATTTTGAGGTGACCAGCAACTTCAAATTTGAGCCAGAAAAGTAGGGGATGTGAAATTCGACTTCATATTGAGTTCGAATTTCATCAACTAGGGGTCAGATGAACCCTTATCATTGTGTCCAATAATAATGTTTCATATTATTAAAAACGCTGGAAATACTAAATACATGATATGCTGGATGTTTGAGAAAATTGATGTAGCAAGCAATCTGGATTTGGTAAGACGGGCTACGTGCTGGCTGGAAACTACCGACAGTTTCACAACCAATGCTATTCTTATTCTTCTGAGAAAATCAGGTATGACGCTGTGGCGTACGTGACGATCGACAGGCCAAAATGCTGGGTCCAAGGCAAGAAGTGTGAGAGAGGACAAGTGTCGTGACGTCAAAATATGGGCGAGATTTGTAAGGTCAGAACTCCGACGCCAACTTATCTGACCAATAAGAAAACAGGACGCCAGAACATAGCATCAGTGTGTTTTGCGCGCCAATTGGATATAAAAAGATCTAGCGATCGGTTTGCGTGTTCGGCGGCAGATTCGCGACCTGTGAAAAATTACATGATTTTTGAGAGGTCACACATAATTATAGGCCCATTATTTAAAATATAGAGGAGCTGTTTCTCCCACCATTGGAACTTTAGGCTTTCTGTATATATACAAATGTCTGAGATGAACCGGGGCACTCCTAATTATTCTTCGACAATCAATTTAAGACGTCCTTAAGACGGTATGGTTTTAAAATTCTAGTTGTGTGTCGACAACGAAGTTATAAATTTCATAAATTGTGAGATGGCAATTAGCCATAGAATAGGGAAAGTCTACGATTCTGCATAGGACAATATGAGGAAATAAAATACTCATAAAGCAGATAGAACAGTTTTAAAACTTTAATTTAATTGTGTTTTTAACAGCAGCAAGATGACGACCATGGAAAGAAGACAACAAGTTTCATCCTCCATTACCATCAGTGTTATGGGCTAACGGCCTAATGGTGGGAAATGACGAGGCGGAAGGCCTCTGGAAAGCGGTTTAAGTGATGAGTATTAAAAAATTGATTTATTGATTTTGGACGAGGGGAATCGCGAGAGATGTGTGGAACTTTGTACAGATTTTATTTGTGTGGTTTAATTTAAATTTTAGGGTTTGATTTCTTAACTGACATGCGTGTAGTAATTTTTGGCATTGCGTGACAATTATGTTGTACAGTAAAATTCTGTAACTTAAATGTTGTCCTTATGTGTACGTAATTATTATAGCGAAATGGCCGCATATGATTAACGTATCAATAAAAAAGTGTAGCCATGAATGAGAACCTAGGAACGACAATGATAAATGGACTGAATTAATGATGTGTAAAACTAAAGCTAGACGTGGGGGAAAAATTAGTGTTTTAGTTGCTTTGATAACTCGGGCTAATTCTGATTCCAGTTATTAATTCTTTATTGTCATTTGGACATGTTGTGTGTCATTTATCTGAGGGGTGTGCTGGTGCATATGCTGCGACGAGATCTTCGAGATAGTGCCACGTGTTTTTGGGTGTAAGTGATGATGAGGAAAGGTAAAGCCTGTCCTTGACTGCGACATCATTCCGGCAAATTAGTTACCCTTGGGGATAAGTTTGACCTGGAGATGTGTTCTTAAAAATCCCTGAGAGGATGTTTTGAGATAATGTGATATTTTGTTTGTACGCGTTTAACAGGTGGCGATTAGCAAAGGTTGCTGGACGCTGGCTATGGGCCAGAATCTATATTTAGCGTGGCACTAATTACTACGTTGGGGGAAGAAATCAGCCACTTACTCAGATATGTCATAACAGACCCGGCTGTCTCCAGCTCGGTTATGACACGTAATGTTTGCTTTAAAGCCTAATGAGTTAAGGTTATTTTATTTGGTTTAATTTGGGGAGTTGCCATGTTGTCGATCCAAGGTTTCTTTTATCATGACTATGACTTATTTGTTCATTGTTTTAAAACGCCAAATTTTCTGGCGTGAAAATTAAAATTTGTATTTTGTTGTTGTTGGTTCTTATTTTCAAGGGCATTGTATTCATTATAAATATAATTTGGCGACCGGCCAAACTTGTTCATGTCATGTTATGCTTTCCTAGTGTTTGTGGTATAAGACGGTAATTCCGCAGCCCTTATTTTAAATAATACACACGTGTATTTGGTTGTGGTAATCTAAGGTTAGAGCATGTCAGTAGTGTATATAAATATGTAATTGTTGTTCCCACATTTCCGTAATTCGTCCTTCGCAGTACGGAGTTCGTTCCCGAACCGACTGTTTTGGTCGAAAACGAGCGCCCGTCAAAGTGCTCATTACTTAAACTAGTCTTAAATCGCGTGTCGCTCATAAATATTAAATTCTTGTACTATTTTATTTGTTTGTTATTTTTGGATCTTGTGATCCGTTTTCCTATTGTTACTTTGAATTAAGTGACATTGCAGTCACAACGCTAGTTTGACAGCTGTCATGCCGTGTTATCATGGTACGTCAGGCTGGTCAGTGTCAGATCTGTTCACGTGCGAGTGAACAATATAAGGGTGGTTTATTGTTAAGTGTTTTATGTTTGATTGAGTTATTAAATTTCATTTGTTAGTAGATCCTGTTGTTTTCTTGGCTTTGTAATAATTAGTTAACCTTATGAACCCTGGAAGTTATGTTGATAGCATAAATCTCTAAATCACATTCACAAGAATCCATTACGACCCCGAAATTTTGAATCTTGTCTACATGCTATTTTCCAAGGGTATATAAGAGTTACTTTGGCTTCAGAACGTGTGGCATTTGTGTTTTAGAGTAAAAAAATAGATCACCGGCATGTGATAAGTTTATTAACGTAAATTAGGCGAAGATAGTCCCGCCAAATGTTTGAAAATATAAAGCCGTGGAGTTTGCAGTAAAATAAATGTGGAACAAGTTAAGTGTTTGAACTTTGATTAAAATTAGAAAAAACTGCTCCAGGCGCCCAATAAAATTAAATTAGCTTTGTGTAGAAAAGCCAAACTCAAAGAATTATTTGACAGGAAGGTTAGACCTTAAAAACTAATTAATACTCTATTAATTGGTTAAAATTTGTAATTGGAGCAAGGTCAGGAAGATTATAACTGAATCAAAGGGTTAAAAATTAAATGGAATAATAAGTAAATTATACTCAGTGATGCTATAGTTTGTGGGAGTAATTTAAAGTAAATGAACTGAGTAGGTAAAGGGTTAATGTGTGTATATATAATATGTGTGAGCGCGCGTATCCAGGGCTCCGCCCTTATGTCATTTCCCTATGTCTCAAATATATTATTGTTGTGTTGGCAACTCTGGGAGAAATTCGCGAAGTGATTGAATTAGCATCCGCTCGTACGCGAGAACAACTTAGTGAGATGAGAAAGGACATAACCAATGAAATACAGACACAGTTAGCGGCGAATAGTGAAGAAACGCAGACACAGTTAGCGACAAGTAGTATAGAAATGCAGACACAGTTAGCGGAAAATAGTATAGAAATGCAGACACAGTTAGCGGCAAATAGTGAAGAAATGCAGACACAGTTAGCTGCTATAAATAAACAATCGGAAGAAATACAGACACAGTTAAACACAAAACTATCTGAAGTTAACGAGAATATAAATCAGAAAATCGCTACACAAAACATTCTGGTCAGTGAACAACTACATAGGCAGTCCGAGAAAAACAATGAAATGTTAAACGCACAAGACGAAAGGAACACTCAAAATCTAGCTGCGCTAACGGTAGAAATCAAAGAGCACACAAAAGAACAGCTAATCCAATTAGCAAAGGACGTTAGCACTAACAATACCAAACAATTAGGAATAATAAAAGGTATCGAAGATTCGTTTAAAAAGGAAATAAAAGGAATGGATGAGACTGTTATGGCAAAACTAGCACAAATCGAGCAAGCGTGTTTGACCAGCTCATCTGAGATTAAAGAAGCACACACAAACTTAGAAAAAAGGTTTGAGAAGATCGAACGAGGGACACAGGGTATGCAAGATCAGATAATTACAGTAGATAACAATATCACTGGCTTAGTGACGGAACTCAACAAATTAGAAATACAATCAATTGAGAAATGGAAAAAGTTAGAAATTGACCAGGAAGAAATTAAACAAACATTAGAGCAGAACAACATTTCTCTGGGAGAAAGGATAGATAAACTCGAAGATAATCAGGAGGCTAATCAACAGGAAGTCGAAAAGCACATTGTTAAATTGAAGGATACTATTAGAAAAGATTGGACCAAGATGAGCGCTGATTCGAAAGATGAGCGGCTCGCAGTAAGCAAGAAGCTAGGGGAAAATAACGCGAAAATGCAGGCGTTAGAAGAAAATATGAAGTTAAGATTTCAAATTCAAGAGGACCGCATGATAAAATCGGAGTTGGGACGTGGTGGCGCAGCGGTCAAGCTGTATGCCTCTCACCAAGGCGGACGGGGTTCGATTCCCGGTCACTGCATGTGAGATTTTCGATGTGAAATGCCATGTCCTGTGGTTCGGATTCCACGTAAAACGGAGGTCCCGTGGCTTATGATCGCGAGATTTACGGTCACGTTAAACTACAAGCTTCCTTCCTTTTTTAAAATCGGAGTTGCAGTCACTTGGACATAATACGATGTTTGCGACACTAATGGAAAAGGGGAAAGGGGAGAATGCGGAAAGAGTACACAGTAGACAGCCACGAGCTTGGGCAAAATCCACGAACGATAGACACGCAAGCATTCCAGAATTATGAGGGTCGTAGCTCGACACCTCAAAACACACTCGATTCCCGGTCATTGCATGTGAGATTTTCGAAGTGAAATGGCATGTCCTGTGGTTCGGATTCCACGTAAAAAGGAGGTCCCGTGGCTCATGATCTCCAGATTAACGGTCACGTTAAACTACAAGCTTCCTTTTCAAAACACACAACTTCCCACGCAAGTTATACAAGTCATCCGTGGAAACGAATTTAAATCGAATAAGTTTTTACCAGAGAGCGGAGGGACACCTAAAGCTTTCTTAAGAGAACTGACAGAATATTTTTCGGACCAAAATGTTAGCTCAACGCGACAATTAAGAATGGTTGAAAAATTTTTGGCGGGCTCAGCACTTACCTGGTATCTTGGATTTAAGAACACATTTAAATCAATGGAAGGGTTCCACAAGGCCTTCCTAAGCAAATATTGGAGTGGGTCATATCAACAAAGCTTGCGAATGGACTTATACTCGCGCAAATACCATTCCACGCATCAGACGAAATATGCAGATTTTTTTCGCCATGCAACTTGTCAAATTGCAAGATCTTGATAATCCCCCGAGCGAAATCGAGCTAATAACTACTATAGGAAAACAGATGCCTATTAGCGTTCAGCAATTCTTGGTGGCGGCAAATATTACGACCGTGGTCCAAGCAGAAGAGGTATTAAGGAGGATAGATGAAACCACTAATTACATCAACACGAGAGAGAAGAGACAGATAGAGTTAGTTAATGCAGTCGAAGTAGTCAAGACACCGAACAAAAAGACGAGGTCGCAAGCTACAAACACTGGGGATAATCAAAGGCGGCAGAGCACCAGGGAATATGAGCCGAGATCTCAACCGAGATATGAAAATAGGTACAAAACCATTACAATCAGGAAGAAACTAACCGCTACCGGAACACAAACAATCAGCAGTGGCGAGATAATAGGAGATACCAAACGTCATACAATAGGAATAATAATAATAACGCACCTTATAATCGGGGATGGCGTGGAGGACACTATAATCAACAATATAGGCCCAGTGACAATAGGCTTTACAATCAACAATATAACGCACAAAATAACCAGCGGTTTAACCAGCAATCGGATCCAAGGGAGGACCGAAGAAATTGGAACGAGAGACACGCTGACCCACAACAGTACCTGGAGAATCCACGTAACACAGAGGGAAACAATAAGGATAAATGGGAGAGAGCAATAGATCGGCGGAAGAATCCCGACACCAACGGAACACATCAAATGTTGGAGGCCATGCATGTAGAAACCCAGAGATATTTGGAGGAGCTGCATGGAAAAGAAGAAAATAGAGCAGCCGACAATAGGAAGCAGAAGAATAGCAGGAGAGATTCGCAGGCCGTGTCAGGCAAGGGTCTCGAAATATGGTGAAGAAATTTATCGTACGGGAATCGGAGAAGAAGAAGGGAGAAGGAAGAAGATGGCAACGCGGGAGAGAAGAAGGAGATGACATCACGGTGAAATGGAGAAAAGACAGGAGCGGCTTAAGGAAGTTCAACTAGGGGTTACGAACTTAGGTAACAACGCCTACAGAGTCCGGGAGGTGAGCACAGGATACATGGCAGTGTATAATATTTCAAATTTAAAATTGTATCATCAGAGAGAGCCATACGAACCGAGAAATAATGTTACTGCAGCAAATTAAACATTCGCGTGATAACATACAACAAAAGATACGGGGGTACTCTAGTGGTGAATGCGCTCGAAAGACGGCTCTGACGTGTTTACAAATTCAGGCGGAAGTTGTAAATGAGCAATGTTGATGTTTTGAAAGAGTGAGAGGGGAGACGAGTAGCGAGGAAAGACGCCGGAGGGTACAAGCGTACAGGAATTTCCTAATGAGTTTGGAGCGAGACGGCTACTGAAACAGACAGAGGCGGACAGTCATTATATTTTGAGGTGACCAGCAACTTCAAATTTGAGCCAGAAAAGTAGGGGATGTGAAATTCGACTTCATATTGAGTTCGAATTTCATCAACTAGGGGTCAGATGAACCCTTATCATTGTGTCCAATAATAATGTTTCATATTATTAAAAACGCTGGAAATACTAAATACATGATATGCTGGATATTTGAGTAAAATTGATGTAGCAAGCAATCTGGACTTGGTAAGACGGGCTACGTGCTGGCTGGAAACTACCGACAGTTTCACAACCAATGCTATTCTTATTCTTCTGAGAAAATCAGGTATGACGCTGTGGCGTACGTGACGATCGACAGGCCAAAATGCTGGGTCCAAGGCAAGAAGTGTGAGAGAGGACAAGTGTCGTGACGTCAAAATATGGGCGGGATTTGTAAGGTCAGAACTCCGACGCCAACTTATCTGACCAATAAGAAAACAGGACGCCAGAACATAGCATCAGTGTGTTTTGCGCGCCAATCGGATATAAAAAGATCTAGCGATCGGTTTGCGTGTTCGGCGGCAGATTCGCGACCTGTGAAAAATTACATGATTTTTGAGAGGTCACACATAATTATAGGCCCATTATTTAAAATATAGAGGAGCTGTTTCTCCCACCATTGGAACTTTAGGCTTTCTGTATATATACAAATGTCTGAGATGAACCGGGGCACTCCTAATTATTCTTCGACAATCAATTTAAGACGTCCTTAAGACGGTATGGTTTTAAAATTCTAGTTGTGTGTCGACAACGAAGTTATAAATTTCATAAATTGTGAGATGGCAATTAGCCATAGAATAGGGAAAGTCTACGATTCTGCATAGGACAATATGAGGAAATAAAATACTCATAAAGCAGATAGAACAGTTTTAAAACTTTAATTTAATTGTGTTTTTAACAGCAGCAAGATGACGACCATGGAAAGAAGACAACAAGTTTCATCCTCCATTACCACCAGTGTTATGGGCTAACGGCCTAATGGTGGGAAATGACGAGGCGGAAGGCCTCTGGAAAGCGGTTTAAGTGATGAGTATTAAAAAATTGATTTATTGATTTTGGACGAGGGGAATCGCGAGAGATGTGTGGAACTTTGTACAGATTTTATTTGTGTGGTTTAATTTAAATTTTAGGGTTTGATTTCTTAACTGACATGCGTGTAGTAATTTTTGGCATTGCGTGACAATTATGTTGTACAGTAAAATTTTGTAACTTAAATGTTGTCCTTATGTATACGTAATTATTATAGAGAAATGGCCGCATATGATTAACGTATCAATAAAAAAGTGTAGCCATGAATGAGAACCTAGGAACGACAATGATAAATGGACTGAATTAATGATGTGTAAAACTAAAGCTAGACGTGGGGGAAAAATTAGTGTTTTAGTTGCTTTGATAACTCGGGCTAATTCTGATTCCAGTTATTAATTCTTTATTGTCATTTGGACATGTTGTGTGTCATTTATCTGAGGGGTGTGCTGGTGCATATGCTGCGACGAGATCTTCGAGAAAGTGCCACGTGTTTTTGGGTGTAAGTGATGATGAGGAAAGGTAAAGCCTGTCCTTGACTGCGACATCATTCCGGCAAATTAGTTACCCTTGGGGGTAAGTTTGACCTGGAGATGTGTTCTTAAAAATCCCTGAGAGGATGTTTTGAGATAATGTGATATTTTGTTTGTACGCGTTTAACAGGTGGCGATTAGCAAAGGTTGCTGGACGCTGGCTATGGGCCAGAATCTATATTTAGCGTGGCACTAATTACTACGTTGGGGGAAGAAGTCAGCCACTTACTCAGATATGTCATAACAGACCCGGCTGTCTCCAGCTCGGTTATGACACGTAATGTTTGCTTTAAAGCCTAATGAGTTAAGGTTATTTTATTTGGTTTAATTTGGGGAGTTGCCATGTTGTCGATCCAAGGTTTCTTTTATCATGACTATGACTTATTTGTTCATTGTTTTAAAACGCCAAATTTTCTGGCGTGAAAATTAAAATTTGTATTTTGTTGTTGTTGGCTCTTATTTTCAAGGGCATTGTATTCATTATAAATATAATTTGGCGACCGGCCAAACTTGTTCATGTCATGTTATGCTTTCCTAGTGTTTGTGGTATAAGACGGTAATTCCGCAGCCCTTATTTTAAATAATACACACGTGTATTTGGTTGTGGTAATCTAAGGTTAGAGCATGTCAGTAGTGTATATAAATATGTAATTGTTGTTCCCACATTTCCGTAATTCGTCCTTCGCAGTACGGAGTTCGTTCCCGAACCGACTGTTTTGGTCGAAAACGAGCGCCCGTCAAAGTGCTCATTACTTAAACTATTCTTAAATCGCGTGTCGCTCATAAATATTAAATTCTTGTACTATTTTATTTGTTTGTTATTTTTGGATCTTGTGATCCGTTTTCCTATTGTTACTTTGAATTAAGTGACATTGCAGTCACAACGCTCGTTTGACAGCTGTCATGCCGTGTTATCATGGTACGTCAGGCTGGTCAGTGTCAGATCTGTTCACGTGCGAGTGAACAATATAAGGGTGGTTTATTGTTAAGTGTTTTATGTTTGATTGAGTTATTAAATTTCATTTGTTAGTAGATCCTGTTGTTTTCTTGGCTTTGTAATAATTAGTTAACCTTATGAACCCTGGAAGTTATGTTGATAGCATAAATCTCTAAATCACATTCACAAGAATCCATTACGACCCCGAAATTTTGAATCTTGTCTACATGCTATTTTCCAAGGGTATAGTATTATGGACGCATATCTATCTGTTCCAACGAATGATTTTTTTATGTGGTCCTGAAAGGGACCGTACATCCGATGGTACGTAGCCAGAATGGACGACGACATAATGATCTGTAGAACGAAAACAAGGTATCCTGTACATTCATGGTAGCAAGTGTTCGAAATTTTGACCACCTTGGTGTAAAGGAAAACTCAGACTCACTCAGACGACCCACATAACAAGTAGATTTGTTATGTGGGTAGGCTCACGAATAAATACATCAGATCGAAACTATAATTTCTTTCAACGGCGTCTGTGCGAAAAGCGCTTGCTATACACACACAGTTATAGTTAGTTAGTTAGTGAGGTTTTATGGGGCAGAACTACGAGGTCATCCGCCCGAAACATACAGTAAATACAGATAATTATAACGTTATTGGTATTATCTCCCTTTTAACTACTCCGGCTTTTAGAGACGCCGGGTACCGGAATTTTGCTCCGAAGGGGATCTTTAACGTGCCAGTAAATCTACTGACATGGCTCCCTCGCATTTGTGGACCCTCAAATGCCAGCTGACTGCGCCTGGATACGAACCTGCAACCTTGGGCACAGCAAGCGAGAACGTTACCGCTGAGCCACGCAGCAAGGCAGTGAATACAGAACGTGTCATATTATTATTATTATTCTGGGATAAATATTGAACTATTAGAATTCTAATAATCACAAATAGAGTCGCCTCCGTTACGTAGTGGTCGGCGTGATTAGCTGCCACCCCGGAGGTCCTGGGGGCGATTTCCGTCTCTGCCACGAAATTTGAAAAGTGGTATGAGGATTGGAACGGTGTGTACTCAGCCTCGGGTGGTCCAAATGGGTAGAGGGGGTTAGATTCTCACCTCAGCCATCCTCGAGTGGTTTTCCGTGGTTTCCCACTTCGTCTTCGGGCAAATGCCGGGATGGCATCTACCATAAGGCCACGGCCACCTCCTTCCCTCTTCCTTGCCTATCCCTCCCGATCTTCCCCTCCCTTCCCATCCCACAAGAGGCCGTTGTTCGCTTTGCAGATGAGGCTGCCTGGGCGAGGTGCTGATCCCACTCCCCAGTTGTATCCCCATGACCAGATGTGTCAAGCTCCAGGACACAGCCCGTAGGGGCAGTAATGGTGGGATCCCTCGCTCAGTCCGTGGGAAAACCCAACCTGGAGGGTAAAATCGACTAATCAAATAATAAGTCGCCTGCGTAGCCTAGTGGTCAGCGTGGTTAGCTGCCGCCCCGGAGGTCCTGGGTTCGATTCCCGGCTCTAACACGAAATTTGAAAAGTGGTATGAGGACTGTAACGGGGTCTACTCAGCCTCGGGTGGTCCAAGTGAGTAGAGGGGGCTCGATTCCCACCTCAGCTATCCAAGCTAGTGGTTTCCCACTTCGTCCTCGGGCAAATGCCGGGATGGTACCTCCTGTAAGGCCACGGCTGCCTCATACCCTCTTCCTTGCCTATCCATCCTAATCTTCCCCTCCCTTCCCTCATGAGGCCCCTGTTCGCTTTGCAGGTGAGGCCGCCTGGGCGCGATTTTGGTCACACCTCTCTAGTTGTATCCAGTCCGATCAGATGTTCCCAGTTCTAGGACATTGCCCGTAGGGGCGGTAGAGGTGAGTTTCCTCGCTGAGTCCGTGGGAGCCACCAACCTGGGGGGTAAATTCGATTAAAAATAATAATAATAATAATAATAATAATAACGAATAGAATCCATCCATGGTTTTGAACAGTATTTAGGGAAAATAACCATTTAAATGGGACACGAAAACAACTTTCCCTATCGTCTTCGTAGATAATGTGAACAAAACCAAGTTGAAATCTTGCTGTACGAGGTATGGAGGGTATAAGAAAATAGTTTTAAAGATATTTATCCGCCGTTGGATAGTCTCGAAACCGGGATCTTCGATACCACTCGCACACTTCTCCAACAAACTCTGTAGGTCTTTGTTGCGCTTCTTATTAACGCGTATGGTGAAATATTCAATTAATAGAGTTAGATCTTAAATATTGATTGGAATGCATTCATTCAGTACCTGGCATGTTTTCTAATTTACTTAAGACAAGTTTCGCGAACTCTTTGCGTTAATAAGGCGAATGAACTGCAAATAATGCCCTCAAGCAACAGCCCTTCGCTATGTTTTATTTCATACAACTTTGCGTGCAAACTGCTAGCGTGTGATACACTTCGGTCATACAAACAGGTGTACTGACGAAGAGAACAGAATCATACAGGATTTTGTACCAGCGATCACAACAGATTCCTTGCCAGCGAGTGTCGTGTGATACGGGCCTAAAGAAATGCTAAGACTTTTTGTTCAAATTTAATAATGAAAGAAGATGTTCAGTAAAGAACATATGGCCTACTTTCTCCTAAGCATGGGTATTGTTATAACTCTCTGTCCCTTTCAAGGAGTATAATTGAATGTTGGTTGTAGTAGCTTGCTGAAATACAACGTGCTATACGGATATTCACCGTGTTTGAATTGATATAGTGAATCGAATTGCACACATACATGGCCGCTATCTGCAAACTTTAAGGCTGAAGACCTTGTAGTTAGTAAAACGATGCTTCCCACAAAACGGTATGTTGTCGCAAAATTTGGTAGAGATCAAATGATTAGGTTGGTCGTAATTTAAGCTTTTAACATTTGGGTGACCACCATTCCGTTTCCATCAAGATGGCGGTGATATAAAACATGACACTGAAGTTCTCTTTGCTTGTGCTACCTCTGTACCAAATTTCGTTCAATTCGGTTTCACCGCGTTTGAATTGATAGGGGAAATCGATTTGCACACATACATGGCCGCCATCTGCGAACTGTTGGGGTGATGATCTTGTAGTTTGGTCAAAATTTGCTTCCCACATAAAAGTATGTTGTTGCAAAATTTGGTAGAGATCAGATGATTAGGTTGGTCGTAATTTGATTTAAGCTGTTAACATTTGGGTGGCCATCATTACGTTTGCATCAAGATGGTGACGATAAAAAACATGTCACTGAGTTGCCTTTCACTAGTGCTACCACTGTACCAAGTGACGTTCAATTCGGTTTGACCGTGTTTGAATTGATAGGGGGAATTGATTTGCACACGTACATGGCTTCTATTTGCAAACTATTGGGCTGATTACCTTGTAGTTTGGTCAACAGATGCTCACTACAAAAAGGTATCTTGTTGCAAAAGTTAGTGGATATCAAATGATTAGGTTGGTCGTAATTTGATCTAAACTTTTAATACTTGGATGGCCGTCATTACGTTTCCATCAAGATGGCGGCGATATATAACATTACACTGAGGTGCCCTTTGCTAGTGCTACCTCTGTGCCAAATTTCGTTCAATTCGATTTCACCGTGTTTGAATTGATAGGGGGAATTGATTTGCACACATACATGGCCACCATCTGCAAACTATTTGGTTGATGACCTTCTAATTTAGTCGAACGACGCGCGCCATACAAGTATATGTTTTTGCAAAATTTGGTAGAGATCGGATGGCTAGGTTGGTCGTTATTTGATTTAAGCATTTAACATCTGGGTGGCCGCCATTACGTTTCCGTCAACATGGCGGCGATATAAAACATGACACTGAGGTGCGCTTTGCTAGTGCTACCTCTGTACCAAATTTCGTTCAATTTGGTTTCACCGTGTTCGAATTGATAGGGGGGACAGACATTCAGAGTACACATACTAACACTCAGACACACAGACAGACACACAATTTTGGCCCTGCGTAGTTCTCATAAGTCTACTTTCATTTTTTGCAAAAATCGAAAGTAGGCTAATAATAAAACTAACCCCGTGGCACTACAGCCCTTGAAGGGCGTAGGCCTACCAAGCGACCGCTGCCCAGCCATTTGGCCTGCAGATTTTGGGGTGACGCGTGGTCAGCGCGTCGGGTCCCCTCGGCCGTTAATCTTGGTTTTCGTGACCGGGGCACTGTCTCACTGTCAGACAGCTACTCAATTGTCCTCACGAGGCTGAGTGCACCCCGTTCCAACCCTCACGTCAGTTTTAAAATCCCTGACGGAGCCGGGGATCGAACCCGGGCCCTCCGGGCGAGAGGCAGGCGCGCTACCCCTACACCACGGGGCCGGCTGGTAGGCTAATAATACCAAGGGAAATTCAACGGAATACGTATACTTCGATGCAAGCACTGGCGATCAGAATATCCTTCGATATGTTGTTTTGTTTCATTTGAGGGGCTAGAACATCGTGGTCATTTAGGCCCGTGTACTTGAGCGTGTGTGTAGAATTTGTTTGATAACCTGAGGTATTGCGGGCTTGTAATGATGTGTGTATTTGCAATTAAGGATTGGGATGGAGGCGGCCGTGGCCTTAAGACGGAAACCGTCCCGGAATTTGGCCGGAGTAGAAGTGGGAAACCACGGAAAACCACTTCCAGGGTGGCTGAGGTGGGAATCGAACCCACCTCTTCTCATATTTGCTTCACGAGGCTAGGTGTACCCAATTTCAGCCCTCAGACAAGTATTACATTTCTTGGTAGAGCTGGGAATCGAACCCGGACCTTCGGAGTGACACTTCGATATGTTATGTTAATATCCATGCCAGTTTTTTAATTTTCTGCCATTTTAGGTCACGTGGCATAACGCACCAATTCGATCGTATTCTCTTTACAAATGGGGCAATGTAGTTACATCCCTACTAAAATGGAGCGTGGGCTTTCGTTCAAAAACGTATGCTTACCCTGTATTCGAAGCACTATTCTTCCCGTTCGTGCCCACCACGTACGGCCAGGCTTTAACCGACTCAGCTACCAACACATAGTAGATGCCGCATGCTAAACGAGCAGTAGTACTGTGGCCGCCCGACCTCAAACGTTTAAGTCCATGTCAAAGTCTGAAATCATGGTTTATGGCGTTGATTTAACCTTCTACTATTGCAGATCACGTGGCGTAAGCTATTCATTCGATCGTATTACGTGTATGTGTGTTATTTCATGGAGCAATAAGTCATATGTTAGTAGAATGGGCCTTAGTATTCGGCGGGGAAAGGTTTACGGTCGGTTTTTTCTTTGCTAGACCCATGACTCATGTAATGTCTGTGTGTTCCTTCATCAATTGAAAACGACTCAACAGATTTCGTTCAAAATTTGCAAATGGCTATAAGAACATCCCGGAATCACTTTATGATGACAAATTCAACAATACATGCAATGCGCTTAAGGGGCCCAAGGGAAGCCATATTATATTTACCTTCGATTTACTTGTGTGATATGTCGTACGAAAGGTCGTTTATAGCTCTATACAGCAAGATTATTCTCATTACTTCCTGAAATGAAAAAGTATGTTTTAATTAATTATAAAAAGTTGTAAATAGGTGGCTAAAACACTGAATTTGCATGCCCCACAAGGTTTATAATTTTATTTAGGGGCGCCATCACGGGGTTGGGCACTTGCAGCATCGGTGAGGGATCATTATTTCGCAGTATGAGCTGAAGAAATAGTAATTTCGCTTGCCTATATCCATTCTTTATTTGATTCTTTTTTATATTAGGGTCTTATATTATACTACGTGTGTTGCTTTTCGTGTATGAGTGTTTCAGTATTGACTTCACCTGAGGCTGCAACTTCACAACGTAGGCCGATCATTACTGATAGGATTTTTATGTAAATACCTATTCTTTCCGTTTGCTTATACAAAGGGAGCCTGATTTATGGTTCAAAGTGGTGTAATAAAATGAAAATGTGCTTATAGTAGCCTATGTGTACGGTGTGCAGATTTAGTTGAATAATGAACAGTATAGAAACATTTGGACGAATAAGGAACAATTCATTCTAGGTTTGGTTTTTATTTTTAACCTTTTCACTGCTAATATTGTGAGAGACTATCAAAACCCTCCATGCTGAATATTTTTTTTTTTAAATATGTTATATAAAATAATATGAAATATATGAGTACAAGTGGGAGACCACGGAAAACTAGTTTTTGAATGGTTGGAGGTGAAGTGGCGGTCACATTGTCAAGCGGCTTATTGTCATTAAGTGTTTGGTAAGGAGATGTCACTGCGGGTGGCGAGTGAAAGGGAGCTGTGTTGGAAATGTTTCTCGCCACCTTTTCTCAGAATTCCTGCTGGCAGGATCTACTGGTCAGTTCTTGTGAAATAAGACAGCAAAGGTTCGAGTTTATTATTCTTGGATTGTAGGGAGCAATGAATCGACTATCGATTTCAATGTCAATGCCTCGAATTGTTTTTATAATAATCCGTCCTTTATTTCTTATCCTATACGAAGGATAACCATTGGCATTATCTTTGCTCTCTTCCTGTAAGTATTTTCTATCTAAATTGCATTTTGTAAATATTGTCAATTCAAATAACAGTACAGTAAGTATGTAGTTAGTTGTAGTTGTAAGTAGGTAGTTAGTTTGTCTATTAGATATATGTCATTGTTCTATTAGACTGTGGTGTGTGAGTGTGTCTGGTAACAGTTGCATTGTTTATTAGTTATAGTTCATTGTTTCAGTAGACTGTGATGTGTGATTGCATGTGAGTGTGTCTGGTGACAGACTGTTTTAGTGGTAGTATTTGTTGTTGGTGGAACTTTAGTATTTTTCGTTAGTAGAATTTTGGTATTTAATTGTTACTACAGTAGAAGGTTAGTATTTTTGTTAGTAGAATTGCTCTTTACTTATTCTGAAAGGGAGTAGCAGCCTTTCAGAATAAATCAATTCTTTACTAGTCTTATAGACGGTTAAGATATTGATAATATAAGCCAAATAATGGCTACACTGCGTCCTGCTGCTCGGCTGAAAGCAAGGGGAAACTACAGCCGTTTGCTATTCCCGAGGATATGCACCTCTCTATGCATAAATACATGTGATGATGGCCTCCTCCCTTGTAAAATTTCAATCCGGAGGTAAACTAGTCCCCCGTTCGGATCTCCGGGTGGGGACTACTCGAGAGGGGGTTAACATCACAGAAGTGACAAAGAGGAACTCGGACATTCTACGGATCGGAGCGTGGAATGTTAGAAGTCTGCTAGGAAGTGGAAGGTTAGAAAACTTAGAAAGGGAAATGGATAGGTTGAGGTTGGATTTGGTTGGGATTAGTGAAATGCGCTGGCAGGAAGAACAGGACTTTTGGTCAGGAGACTATAGGGTCATTAGCACTAAATCAAACAATGGCCAAGCAGGGGTTGGCCTCATATTGAGTAGGAAACTTGGACAGCGGGTGGAATATTATGAGCAATATAGTGAACGGATTATTGTAGCAAAAATAAATACTAAACCTACCTGCACCACAGTGGTACAAGTCTATATGCCTACCAGTCAAGCTGATGATGAGGATGTTGAAAAGGTCTACGAAGAAATAGATGAAATTCTGAGGTATATCAAGGGTAATGAAAATGTTATAGTAATGGGAGATTGGAATGCTGTGGTAGGAAAAGGGAGAGAAGGGAAGATAGTAGGAGATTTCGGATTAGGTGAAAGGAATGATCGAGAAAGCAGGCTGGTAGAATTCTGCACTGAGCATGAGTTGGTCATAGCTAACACCTTATTCAATAACCACAATAGAAGAATATACACATGGATGAGACCAGGAGATACAGGGCGTTACCAAATCGACTTCATTATGGTCAAGCAGAGGTTTCGAAACCAGATTTTGGATTGTAAAACATATCCTGGTGCTGACATAAACTCTGACCACAATCTGGTTGTAATGAAATGCAGATTAAAGTTGAAGAAACTGAAGAAAAGTCAAAAGCCAAAAAGGTGGGCAATAGACAGACTGAAAGAGAAGGATGTAAACGAAAGATTCAAGAAGAGTATAAAGGAAGGACTAATGAAAAACCCTAAACAAACTTCAATTGCAGACGAATGGGCACTTTTGAGGAATGAAATAACAAAATCCGCAGAAGAAAACATTGGTAGGAAACAGAGAATAGGTAGAAAACCGTGGATCACTCAGGATATACTCGAATTGATGGATGAAAGGCGGAAGCACAAGAATGTAAGAGATGAAAAGGGGAAAGCAGAATACAGACGTCTGAGAAATGAGGTTAACAAGAAGTGCAAGGAAGCGAAAGAAGAATGGTTGAAAGAGAAATGTGCTGGTATAGAAAATTGTCTGAAATTAGGAAAAGTAGACACAGCTTATCGAAGGATTAAGAATATTTTTGGGGAAAAGAAGACTAAGTGCTGTAATATTAAGGACACAAATGGAAAACCTCTAACAGATAGGGAAGAAAAGGTTGAGAGATGGAAAGCTTACATAGAGAGTTTGTATAAGGGAAAGGAGAGTGAGAATCATGTAATGGAAAGGGAGGAGGAAATTGATGAGGATGCGAAAGGAGATTTAATATTGAGATCAGAATTTGATAGAGCTTTGGAAGACTTAAGCAGGAACAAAGCACCAGGCATAGATGATATACCGATTGAGTTGCTACGCTGCATAGGAGAGGAAGGTCTGATCAGGTTATTTCACTTGGTGTGTAGGATTTATGAGACAGGTGAGGTACCCCCTGATTTCAAGAAGAATGTAATCATCTCTATACCAAAGAAAGTGGGAGCTGACAGATGTGAAGATTACCGTACAATCAGCTTGATTACTCATGCTTCAAAGATCCTGTCTAGAATAATTTACAAGAGGATTGAGAGCCAGATAGAAACGGAGTTGGGTGAAGACCAGTTTGGTTTCAGGAGAAATGTAGGAACAAGGGAAGCTGTACTAAGTCTTAGGCTGATTTTGGAAGGTAGAATAAGGAAAGATAAGAGAACGTTCATGGCTTTTGTAGACTTAGAAAAGGCTTTTGATAACGTTGATTGGACTAAATTGTTTGACATTTTGAAATCGATTGGAATAAAGTACAGGGATAGGAGGGTGATATACAATCTATACAGAAACCAGACAGCAGTCATTCGAGTTGAAGGACATGAGAGAGAAGCTGGTATTCAGAAAGGTGTAAGGCAAGGCTGCAACTTATCACCCATACTTTTCAATCTTTACATTGAACAAGCAATGAAGGAAATTAGAGAAAAAATTAAAGTGGGAGTGAAGATTCAAGGAGAAATAATTTCAACTCTGAGATTTGCTGATGACATCGTCATCTTGGCCAACAAGCCTGAGGATTTGAATGAGTTATTGAATGGTATGGACTCCGTCTTACGGAAAGAATTCATGATGAAAATTAATAAATGTAAAACAAAAATACTGGAATGCAGCCGAATTAAATCGGAAACCTCTATGGAGATCAAATTGGCAGGTGAAAAGCTGAAGGAAGTAGGAGACTTCTGTTACTTAGGAAGCAGAATAACCAGTGATGGACGAAGCAAAGAGGATATAAAAAGTAGGTTGGCTCAGGCAAGAAAAGCATTTCTACAAAAAAGGAATCTGCTGACATCGAATATAGATTTAGGTATTAGGAAGTCATTTTTGAAAGCCTTTGTCTGGAGCGTGGCGCTCTATGGAAGTGAAACTTGGACTATTGGTGCAGCAGAAAAGAGGAGAATTGAAGCATTTGAAATGTGGTGCTACAGGAGAATGATGAAGATCAGATGGGTAGATAGGGTTACAAACAAAGAGGTATTAAGACGAGTGGGAGAGGAGAGATGTTTCTGGCGACTGCTAATGAAGAGAAGAGATAGGTTAGTAGGACACATACTAAGACACCCAGGAATAGCAAGCTTAGTTATGGAAGGAAGGGTCGAGGACAAGAATTGTAGGGGTAGACCAAGGTTAGAATATGTTAAACAGATTGCCTCGGATGTAGGGTGTGGTAGCTATGTAGAGATGAAACGATTAGCTCAGGACAGGGAGGCATGGAGAGCTGCATCAAACCAGTCAAAGGACTGAAGACTCAAACAACAACGAGGAAGGAGAGTTCCGGTAAATATAGCTTCAGATATTATTTGTTTCTAATCATATACTTTATTTCGTCAAAGGTTTTGATCACATAGAACCTGGGTCCTTTTAATGTATGGACTTCACTTCCAGATTTGGTCATCTGGGTGATATGGTGTTTTGAATAGGTTTAGTTTGTCTCGCGGCCCCAAGATTTCTCTGCACTCGTATGAGTAGTTCTCATTTAAGTGTAGGTGAACATTCTTAGATGATATTTAGTATGTGTTTCTTATTTTCGGAATTCAATATTTCCATAATCAAATGCATATATTATTATCAAGCTGGGATTCTAAGCGTTTATCTGCGGACTACCATTATCCACTTGAAATGTTGCTGTTCGACAAAACACCCAAGGCTAATATAATTAAGAAAAATAAATTCATTGGCCCTTAAAATGTGTTAGTCAAGTTAATAATGCATACAACGATTAAAGTAGGCTCCTTAAATATTCAGTTATATTGGCGAAATATCAGGCTAAATCTATAAGCTACAAGCAGTATAAAGTCGTCGTACCCTCCTATTTAATAAATTGAGCACAATGTTTCATCAGATGGAAATCACGCTCGAGGACGTTGAGTGTCAATAATATTGCTCATTATAACGACCTTCCTCTGAGTTGCACACAATACGACAATGCATGCAAAGGTACGATCTCTTAAGGGGTGAGTCTGGTGGAAATACCAAAATCTACACTTCGTTAGGTACACACTTGAAACTTTGCACACTATTGAAGTTGGTTTAGCCTACTTACAACACAAAATTTGAAACCAGTATGTTGAATGGTTTTTCAGATAATTAATTTTTCCATTACAATTTTTCACAAAAATGGTAATATAGTGAAAAAAAGCTCCTTGCATTATAGTTTTCATTGTAGGTATTTGTTTTTTAATACAAGTTCATCTTGATATTTGCAAGGATTTCAAAGTGGCTTTTATAAATTATGACGATATATACAGAGATATTAATTATTTAATATGGGTTACTTAATTTTTCACAAAGATTTTCAGCTTTATAATTTATGATTAATGAAAATTAGGTCTTGTTTTCCTTTTTTCTTGAAATCCCTCTTTGAATCTTTACATAACCTATCAAGGAATAACTGTGCAAGTTTACAAGACAAATGGTCATGAACTACTCTGCAAGGAGCAATTTAAACACGAAAAAATGTTGAAAAAAAGGTTTGGATAAAAAGCAGTTTAAAGTTCCAAGACACTTAGAAGCTGGCTAAAACTCTCCTGCACCATATATAGACCCTTCCTTCATCTTCAGGAACTCTTCTACCCTTATTTTATTAAGTTACAATTTCCTCCTCACTTTTTTGGACTGCAAGGAACACCTAGTTTTGGATAGGTAGATACGTTGCCTGTCTCGTTGTCCACTGATGTTCCTTGCAATGTCACTTATTTCTCCTCCTGAGACAACTTTCCGAACTTCCAAGCTAGTTTCGCATCCCATGTTGAACTGGCTTACAGCTGATAAAACAGCATATTCCAGTCTTTTCTTGGACACAAATTTTGTTTTAGGGTATTTTGACCACACAGTGCTGTGAAGACTCTCATTGGCATTCTGAGTCTCTCCACTAACACACCTGGTAAGAATTACATCTGCTGCCAGCCTTTGGTAAACGGGCATAATTTTTACTACCACTGCAGGCTCTAACTTGGATTTCATGTATTTGTGACTTGCTGACTTTTCTTTCTTCGCAATTGTCCTATTGTAGAAGCACCATGTGCTAATCCCTGAGGGGCACTTGAAGTGACGAGGATTGTCAACAGTGCTCATGTAGTGGTATAATGTAGCATACACTGCAGATTTAATTTCCTGCACATTTGGAATGTTATTTTTCTGGGCATTCCTGTAGTAGGAAGTCAATTTCTTTATGGTAAGAGCAGTCAAACTCCCCAAGAGTAATGGCCGTTTCCTCATACTCTGCTGCCAAGCAACACAACAATAATAATTCATAAAACAGAGAAACTATAGCATAAAACAACAATGCTACCATAGTATTGTTTCATAATGTAAATACAACATCTGAGACAAATATTATTATCATGATATTGCATAAAGAAGGGCACTAATTAATAATTTGTCACAACGGAACCTCCAATTCCACTTTGCAAGGTGATTTAAAATGGCGCTCAAAAGGCATTTAAACATTCCAAATGTCAAAAATAACAGCATCACATGAACAACAAGTGTTGTGAAGTCATTAAAATGAATTTTTTTTACATATTTCATCATTTTATCTTATTTTTCACCAGACTCTCCCCTTAATGTCCAATTGTGATCCTGAGCAACGCCGGGCATAACAGCTACTAGTATATAAATGAACTACGTCCACTGATATACTTTCTAAGTCTGAATTATTTATTCCAAACGTATTACATTAAAAGTGCGAAATAAATATTAAGGTACCATACACGCTACATATTCCAGTCCTAAGCGTTGTAAAATATAATGTTATTTAACGTAATCTTAAATTTTGTAGATCTCCTCAAACATCCCATGTAGATTTCACAGAATGAGGCATATTCAGCTTGCATCAGAACCAATGTCAGTGCTTCAGGCTCTTGTTGACGTAATAATGTAGGCCTACAGTATATCGACTTATTCGTCTTGTAATATTCTACATAATTATGACATGTGAACGTAGAATTATCTACTCCAAATTGTTCATTACAAGTGCTGCTATTTTCAAGCCTCAACAGTTTTATAGATACCTTGGCCATAGCAAATGGAAAAGACTCTCTACTCAGAGACGGTGACGCATTTTACCACACGATTATAGAAGATCTCACGCGTGGTGCACGGGCACAAGTGAACCATTATTATGATTGAGGCAGGATACGTTTCCGTGCCAAATGCTAGTCAGTTAACTGATAACAGTTACTAAGTTAGAGGCCTAGATTGTCATCTCACTGTAATGACTAAGTAATAAACAAAGAATTTGGAATTGCGTGATAAACAATCTCAGCTAACGACCACTGGCAGATTAAAACATGCGAATAAAGATATTGAAATTATATCAATGTCCGAAATTTAAAAAGAGAAGAGGATAAGAAGAAGACGACAAAGGTATATTTGTTTTTCTGGACAATTTTGCTGTAATGCTTCTCCAAGGTACACGATCAATTAAATATCTCATGACTATACCTTCTGTCAGATCATTTTTGAAAGCCTTTGTCTGGAGCGTGGAACTCTATGGAAGTGAAACTTGTGCTATTGGTGCAGCAGAAAAGAAGAGAATTGAAGCGTTTGAAATGTGGTGTTACAGGAGAATGATGAAGATCAGATGGGTAGATGGATTACGAATGAAGAGGTATTAAGACGAGTGGGAGAAGAGATATGTTTCTGGCAACTGCTTATGAAGAGAAGAGATAGGCTGGTAGGACACGTACTAAGACACCCAGGAATAGCAAACATAGTTATGGAAGGAAGGGTCGAGGATGAGAACAGTAGGGGTAGACCAAGGTTAGAATATGTTAAACAGATTGCCTCGAATGTAGGGTGTGGTAGCTATGTAGATATGAAACGATTAGCTCAGGATAGGGAAGAATGGATAGCTGCATCAAACCAGTCGAAAGACAGAAGACTCAACAACAACAACAACAGATCTTGAATTACGAACTACAGTAAAAGCTCAGAATTTATGTGGGATCCACGTCAATGTGGGCCACTTTCGATGACCAACCTGTGAGGGATTTATGTTCAAGTATTCCCTCTTTTACCCCTAGGAAGTGTGGTTGTGGTCCCCTTCGCGAAATATGGCGACAGGTTTCCCTTTCCTTGACAAACAGCTATAGCACACATGCTCTCCCTAACGACGCACGGTCACAGTCCTTTCTCAGTTATCTATCCATGATTAGTTCAGGAGATTAAGAGAATAAGAAGATACCAGTTAAAGACTGAATACTTTCAATGAGTCTGTGTGTCGGTGTCACCCTAAATTGTGATGTGACTTGGTATGAATGTACTAATACACTGTTGGATTTCGTTTCTGGAAGATTACTTCATTTATGTGCCTCATCCATCAACAGTTGAATGACGGTTAAACAACTGGACAATCCATGAAGGCTTCTTTTTTCTGTGCCAAAAGCTACTCAGTTTACTGATAACAGTCATTACGCTAGAGGACTGATCAGTGAAGTTGAAAAGTGTCCATTAAAAGATGTTTCACAATAGAAAATGCACTATTTCTCTCTATTAATCTATCCATTACACATCGAATACAATGCAGTTTCAAATGCATGCATATTATCAAGGCTTAGGAAAAATTGAAGAGAGGATTTGCAATCAATATCAGTACCTCTTGGTGCACAAACGGTGGTCCCATAAAATCTCTAGAATTGAACCAATACCTCTTGCTTCGGCAGCAAGCTGTAAGCACAACAACTCAACCACAACTGGGCTTCAATTTATAACGTACAAGCACACGCGCACATTTGTTTGGTATGAGGAGTTGTAATTCAGTCTCTGAACTAACAATGATAGTAAGTTAACTCAAATTCAGATGTTCTCCAATTACCAGTAGGCCCTACCTCCGCCTGATCGAACCCGTGATATGTCTCACTTCGTATAAAGCAATCATAGGACCTACAAATTAGAAAAATATAAAGTTGTCCCAAATTTAGTGCGATGATATATGCTCTTGGTACAAAGAAACTGATTCCTCGAAGTCATCACTAACGTGCAAAACAATCTGTTGGCATTATGAGTCTATAGCCTCATGCGAACTTATCCACATATTAACTTGATAATCTATTCAAAAAGACCGGATACGTTATTCATCTGGTCATTTAAACGGTGTTATTCCGCCACAGTTTTATGCCTATGTTATCTGGTGCGATGCCATGCTATCATTAACCCATTTATGCCCAAATTATTTTTTGTTTCGGTTTTGTCTGAAGATCATACCACAGGGTCTTCATACATCACAGGTGAAGGGTATATGAGTTAATTATGTCAGACATAGATCTTTAGGGGTTTAAAATTGTGTTGCAAAAGCGCATCACTAGGCAAATAGCAGTTGAATTCTATTTTCATAAATGTAATTGGTCATGAATTTCATGCTATCAAATTAAAGTAATAAGTGGACTTAAACATTTACAAATAGAACTTGACATTAATTCTACAAGAAATTATAACCACGTAGAAAGATGGTAACCAATAATTAAATTAACTGTCTCCCACAGAAACATAATTTTACACTAACTTTAAACATAGGTGGTCCTACTTAAGTCTTCAAATTCCTTCTCACTGTTTTAGGTATGAACAGCATATTTTAATGTAATTTTTCATAAAATTACATATGTTCGTAAATATGTAAATCACAGCATCACACCATACATTGTTCACTAGTTACGTTGATGGAATGACTCGAAACATTTGACATGCAAAGCTACATTGCATTTTGTACACCGTTTTGTGGTCTGCGACTTACACAAGGCACATCGCAATCTTCTGACGTCCGTTCCAATTATATGTTCCCTCTTGTCAAATATAACATCAACGGGAACACGGCTGGCAGTAGGAGTTTTGACTCTACCGGCTTTTATCCTCTTTCTTGCATATTTCTGTAGAAATGATAGCGCCACACACCTTTGAAATTCAAGGAATTCACCCGGAGGTTGATCGGTAGACTCTTGCATCCTGCGAGACAGAATCCATGCATTTTGTAAGGCAACATCAATACCCGACAAAAACAGAGGCCACCACCACTTTTTACTGCGGATTTTAGTCCTGTACGTGGCCACATTTTGGTCCATGTGGTCGGTCCCACCCATATGCTGATTATATTTACCAATTAGATTAGGCTGAGACACTGTCACTCTCTTCTTTTTAACTGCTGAATACCTGGACACCTGTTTCGTCTTCACAGTTCAAAATGACAGTAACCACAGAGTTGTCGTGCCAGCGGCACAATGTTGCCTTTACTTGTGGTAGGGATAGTTTCGTGAGGAAGAGAGTTATCAAAATGCCTAATGTTCTGCTGAAGAGTGTTTCCTACATGTGTAATAGTATCAGAAGACTGATTTTCAGGTAATCTAGTAGAGGTTAGTGTGATGGGACAGGAGACAATTTGATTATTAGGCAAGTATTTGCGGCCTGAAATTTCACATTGAGCTTGGAGCTGACGTCCATTCAGATTGTTTATAGTACCACCTAGGTCTTCTTCACCATTGTCCTCATTGGTGTCTACACTAACATCAGTGGGAGCAATAAAAATATCCAGCTCACTGATATCACTGATCACATTGTCATGGACTTCCTCCAACATAGATAGTATACCATGTACATCATTCCACGGGACGGAATCTCTGCAATGAGAGCCTACATTAAAACACGATGAATAACCACTGCCATAATATGCTCCAAACCTTCCCTGCACCCATCAGAAGCAAATATCAATACCTATATTTGAATGCTATGGGGCCCCCATGTGCCTAGTGTTGCGAAAATGCAACGTTTATGTTTTCACACAAGTTGCGCAGTCAGAATCAGAAATATAACATCATTGGTGCATTAGAAATCATATTTTGTATTCCTAGAATGGAAAAACTCCGATAAACTATGCTCGTTTAGTACAGAAACTCTATACAAGCCTTTGATGAGATATGTTGCACGCATTTCACACAGTCAACAAGTACCGTCCAACAAAAGTGGCTACTGACAACAATGAACTACTTCTCCGTCACAATTGTTGAAGTTATCTTAAAGGCACCACTATTTGCCAACTGTTTGACACGGCAGAATGAACAACCTAACTGAATAAAATTTCCTGCAAACCTAAATGTAACCTGAAGTAAAACGTTGCGATAACGCATCACTAGGCAGAAATGGGTAAAATGTAATCCGTGATGGTTGCTGACTATCAAACAGCATGAAATTTAGTATACACTTTATTGTACATTAACGGATAGGTTTAATGCTACGTGGGTTGAACTTGAATAAACATTGATACATAGTTCTGCATTGTTGAACAATAATAATTTCTCTTACAAGGAACATTCACAAACAGCCTGGATGTTAACGGTACAAAAAAAACTACGATTGATTACTCAGCTGTAAGCAATGAGTATTGAACCAAATGTAGCTGCCCATAGTGGTAATTATAAATGTTATGGTCCTAGGTCACCATTGGTATAAGAATGAATGTGACAGGGAACACAACTATAAACAATGATTATCCTCTGATCGTAACCGTCCTCACATATACATTACAATGATTGAGGGTCGTTGTGTAGAAATCTGGTAGTCACGATAATAAGCACATTGGATGTAGAATGTACTAGTCCATTTAGTATTGGCAAGCGCTTCAAAGAAATGTATTTCAACTGGAAATGTATCGTTCCAAGAATGTTTAATCGTGGTATTATGTACGGGGACCATCGGTTCAGTTTCACTCCATCAAATAAATCTCTTTGTCATTCCCGATAAACCCATAAAGGTATCAACCATTCCTCATTTGGTTGTTTTTTTTTTACTATGGAAGGAGTTTGTCAAACGTTTTTGTGAGCGTCTCTTGCTCGGCTATATTGATATTGATCTTCAGAGCCGTAACGCTTTCAGCAACCTTCAATGATCCATAATAATTTCAGTGTCCTCACATTCAATAACACGATTAAGCATTCCTGGATGGAAGATACATTTCAAGTTTAATGTGGTGAATCTGAAGGGCCTGACGATTGTTATCTGGGACATGGGCGATACCAGGTGCTCAATTCACAACTGTAGGCTAAAAATGCTTACTCCATCCATTGTGCTTATTGCCGTTTGCATTTATTCTTTCCAGATTTCTACATCGCACCCCACAAACATGGGTAAGTGTGTGTAAGGACACCAATTAGCGGAATAATTTTATTTTCAGCTGTGTTTCATATCGTATTCATTCTTGTACCCAAAACTGTCAGGGCGCATTAAATGTATAATTACCGCTATGGATATCAAAACTTGGTACAGTATGAGGAACATTGCTTACAGCTGAACGGTCCATCGTAGTTATTCTTATACGATTATCAGTCAGGTACATCACAAGTGTTCCTAGCTTGTCATTTCCTGAGGCTGCCCAAAGCACTTTATGTCAGATAAGCTTTTTCGTAAATCACACACCACAGAAGGTACCTATTGCACAACATTTCATGTAAGTAGTCTGCATAATACATAATATATCACTACGTGTTTGACAATATACTGTGGAGGAGGTCCGTTAAATAGAATGAAATAAAATTTGCAGTGATGTATCGTGCTATTGGCACAGGACGCGTGATGCATGACTGTACAAAAAACACGATAAATATGTATATATGAACAATGATATCTTGTTATTTTTATTGCAAATCCACCCATTGTGATGCAAGTAAACATGGCAACAGTAAGAGACGCGGCAGCAGGGCTATGAAGAGACAAGTGTCGAAGAAACGGAAGCGGAATTTTTAAGGGCGCCAAGGAAGGAGCAGGAACCTAATCTGGCAACCATGGTGGTTTGTCATAGTTACCGTTGGAGGCGAGCACTTGGTCCAGAAGTACGAGTATGCCCACCACAATAGGGTAGGCAGAATTGGAGGCTGCAGGCGCAACACAGAGACAGTGGGTGCGGGAAGGGAAACTCTCACCCCCTCCGTGCGATAGTGCCAATCGTCAGATGTCACAGTAAGACAAGAGCAGATTGTAGGCAAGAACATGCACGTCACTTCGGAAAATGGTACTATTATAAGCACTATTGTTCATGTCCATGTTAAGAATGACGCTACGGAGCATTATCAACCTTCGTCATTCTCCATGTGCGAGTCTTCGGAGATATTGCAGTATTCTCAATCGTGTTGCTCGGGTCTGCGGGAGTGATGATTACGAGCTCTTCCATGATGATTTCCATCATAACGTTACGCCCCCAATATTGGTTTTCAGGATCTTGTACCCTTCTACACTACCTCTCCCAAAAGTGCTAGGCTACTCTAAACTACAGTTGTTTAACTACGTTTTGTACGCAATACGTTGATCTGGTAGGTTTGGGAGTTAGGTACGGAGATAGGCAAGCTTGGATGTTCGGAATTAGGGAGCAAACAGTTCAACATATCGCGCTCATATAGTTGCAACGACTTTGGCACAAAAATAACGATTTCCTAGAAAACGGAGATCGCTACAGAGACGAACATCAGCATTTATGATTCCTCTCGTCGTCTACCTAGGCATATACAAGTGTTTCCTTTGGTGTACAAGGTAGGCCTATTTTCCTCCCTGAATATGCCTATTATACCTGGTGTAAGAAGTGCACCATAATTAATCAAACACCAGAAATAAATCATAACAATACAAAACTCTGATTACAGATAGAGTACCTATAAGAATTTTTGAATTTGAATTTGAATTTGAATTTGAATTTATTGTTTCTCTTATACAGGCCACTGAGGCTACAAAGCCTCTTTATGCAGCTCTCTTCATTCAGAGGGCGGTTAAATACAATATAATAAATGAAGAAAGAAAAAACTTAACCTATACATACAGTTGACAATAGAAGTTCTTGTTATGAAAGCCCGATCTAAAGATCCTATAGGCTTTCATATAGCCGTGGTATATTGGAAAAAGTCTGTCTGTATGTATGTATGTATGTACGTACGTATGTGCGTGACGTTTTTGCGTTTAGCAAAGTACAGGTCGCAATTTTCAAGATATCGAGCTGAAATTTGGTACGGTGAAAGAGTTGGTGCCTGTGACAAACCCGATTGTTGGGCGTTAAAATCAGTGCAGGGCCGGACCTTTTTTGGGGGGACTGAATTTCATCCTATTTTTTTGAATCGATATATCTCGGAAACGGTTGGTCGTATCCCAAAATGTTAAAGGTATAGGTGTAAGATCTCCGCGGTATGCAACGTTTTTACTAAATACGATTTTTTGATATCTCTCACCTTTTTCTTTTTTTGGGGCCCTGAAAATGTCCATTGTGCGTGACATTTTTGCGTTTAGCTAAGTACTGGTCGCAATTTTCAAGATATCGAGCTGAAATTTGGTACGGTGAAAGAGTTAGTGACTGTGACGATTCCTATTGTTGAAGGTTAAGATCGGTGCAGGGACGGATCTTTTTTGGGGGCCCTGAATTTCAAACTTTTTTTTGGAATCGATATATCTCGGAAACGGTTGACCGTATCGAAAATTGTTAAATGTATAGGTGTAAGAACTCCGCGGTATGCAACTTTTTTTTATTCAAAACGATTTTTTGATATCTCTCACCGTTTTCTTTTTTTGGGGCCCTGAAAATGTCCATTGTGTGTGACATTTTTGTTTTTAGCTATGTACTGGTCGCAATTTTCAAGATATTAAGCTGAAATTTTGTACGGTGAAAGAGTTAGTGACTGGCGAATCCTATTGTTGGGCGTTAAAATCAGTGCAGGGCCGGATCTTTTTTGGGGGCCCTGAATTTCTAACTTTTTTGGAATCGATATATCTCGGAAATGGTTGGTCGTATCGAAAATTTTAAATTTACAGGTGTAAGATCTCCGCGGTATGCAACTTTTTTACTCAAAACAATTTTTTTATATCTCTCACCGTTTTCTTTTTTTTGGGGCCCTGAAAATGTCCATTGTGCGTGACATTTTTGCGTTTAGCGAAGTACTGGTCGCAATTTTCAAAATATGAAGCTGAAATTTGGTACGGTGAAAGAGTTAGTGACTGTGACGAATCCTATTATTGGGCGTTAAAATCGGTGCTGGGCCGAATCTTTTTTCGGGGCCCTGAATTTCAATTTTTTTTGAATCGATATATCTCGGAAACAGTTGGTCTTATCAAAAAAAAAATTCTACATGTGTAAGATCTCCGCGGTATGCAAATTATTTACTCAAAATGATTTTTTGATATCTCTCACTGTTTTGATTTTTTGGGGCCCTGAAAAAGTCAATTGTGCATGACATTTTTGGGTTGGGCAAAGTATAGGTCTTAATTTTCATGATATCGAGCTGAAATTTGGAGCGGTGAACGAGTTAGACCCTGTGAGGAAACCTGTTGTTGGGCGTTAAAATCGGTGCAGGGCCGGATCTTTTTGGCGGCCCTGAATTTCAAACGTTCTTTTGGAATTGATACATCTCGGAAACGGTTGATTGTATCGAAAAATGTTAAAGGTATAGGTGTAAGACCTCCGCGGTATGCAACGTTTTTACTCAAAACGATTTTTTGATATCTCTCACCGTTTTCTTTTTTTGGGGCCCTGAAAATGTCCATTGTGCGTGACATTTTTGCGTTTAGCCAAGAACTGGTCGCAATTTTCAAGATATTAAGCTGAAATTTGGTACGGTGAAAGAGTTAGTGACTGTGACGAATACTATTGTTGGGCGTTAAAATCGGTGCAGGGCCGGATCTTTTTGGGGGGCCTTGAATTTCAAACTTTTTTTTGGAATCGATATATCTTGGAAACGGTTGGTTGTATCGAAAAATGTTAAATGTACAGGAGTAAGACCTCCGCGGTATGCAACTTTTTTACTCAAAACGATTTTTTGAAATCTCTCACCGTTTTCTTTTTTTAGGGCCCTGAAAATGTCCATTGTGCGTGACATTTTTGCGTTTAGCTAAGTACTCGTCGCAATTTTCAAGATATGAAGCTGACATTTGGTACGGTGAAAGAGTTGGGGCCTGTGACGAACCCTATTGTTGGGCGTTAAAATCGGTGCAGGGCCAGACCTTTTTTGGGGGCCCTGAATTTCATCCTATTTTTTTGAATCGATATATCTCGGAAACGGTTGGTCGTATCGAAAAATGTTAAAGGTACAGGTGTAAGATCTCCGCGGTATGCAACTTTTTTACTCAAGACGATTTTTTGATATCTCTCACCGTTTTTTTTTTGGGGGGGGGGCCTGAAAATGTCCATTGTGCGTGACATTTTTGCGTTTAGCTAAGTACTGGTCGCAATTTTCAAGATATGAAGCTGAAATTTGGTACGGTGAAAGAGTTAGTGACTGTGACGAATCCTATTATTGGGCGTTAAAATCGGTGCTGGGTCGAATCTTTTTTTGGGGCCCTGAATTTCAATTTTTTTTTGAATCGATATATCTCGGAAACGGTTGATCTTATCAAAAAACTTTAAATCTACATGTGTAAGATCTCCGCGGTATGCAACTTTTTTACTCAAAACGATTTTTTGATATCTCTCACTGTTTTGATTTTTTGGGGCCCTGAAAAAGTCAATTGTGCATGACATTTTTGGGTTGGGCGAAGTATAGGTCTTAATTTTCATGATATCGAGCTGAAATTTGGAGCGGTGAACGAGTTAGACCCTGTGAGGAAACCTGTTGTTGGGCGTTAAAATCGGTGCAGGGCCGGATCTTTTTTGGGGGCCCTGAATTTCAAACATTTTTTTGGAATCGATATATCTCGGAAACGGTTGATCGTATCGAAAAATGTTAAATGCATAGGTGTAAGACATCCGCGGTATGCAACATTTTTACTCAAAACGATTTTTTGATATCTCTCACCGTTTTCTTTTTTTGGGGCCCTGAAAATGTCCATTGTGCGTGACATTTTTGCGTTTAGCCAAGAACTGGTCGCAATTTTCAAGATATTAAGCTGAAATTTGGTACGGTGAAAGAGTTAGTGACTGTGACGAATCCTATTGTTGGGCGTTAAAATCGGTGCAGAGCCGGATCTTTTTTGGGGGCCCTGAATTTCAAACTTTTTTTTGGAATCGATATATCTCGGAAACGGTTGGTCGTATCGAAAAAAGTTAAAAGTACAGGTGTAAGATCTCCGCGGTATGCAACTTTTTTACTCAAAACGATTTTTTGATATCTCTCACTGTTTTCTTTTTTTAGGGCCCTGAAAATGTCCATTGTGCGTGACATTTTTGCGTTTAGGTAAGTACTCGTCGCAATTTTCAAGATATGAAGCTGAAATTTGGTACGGTGAAAGAGTTGGGGCCTGTGACGAACCCTATTGTTGGGCGTTAAAATCGGTGTAGGGCCAGACCTTTTTTGGGGCCCTGAATTTCATCCTATTTTTTTGAATCGATATATCTCGGAAACGGTTGGTCTTATCAAAAAACTTTAAATCTACATGTGTAAGACATCCGCGGTATGCAACTTTTTTACTCAAAACGATTTTTTGATATCTCTCACCGTTTTCTTTTTTTGGGGCCCTGAAAATGTCATTTGTGCGTGACATTTTTGCGTTTAGCCAAGAACTGGTCGCAATTTTCAAGATATTAAGCTGAAATTTGGTACGGTGAAAGAGTTAGTGACTGTGACGAATCCTATTGTTGGGCGTTAAAATCGGTGCAGAGCCGGATCTTTTTTGGGGGCCCTGAATTTCAAACTTTTTTTTGGAATCGATATATCTCGGAAACGGTTGGTCGTATCGAAAAATGTTAAAAGTACAGGTGTAAGATCTCCGCGGTATGCAACGTTTTTACTCAAAACGATTTTTTGATATCTCTCACCGTTTTCTTTTTTTGGGGCCCTGAAAATGTCCATTGTGCGTGGCATTTTTGCGTTTAGCCAAGAACTGGTCGCAATTTTCAAGATATTAAGCTGAAATTTGGTACGGTGAAAGAGTTAGTGACTGTGACGAATCTTGTTGTTGGGCGTTAAAATCGGTGCAGGGCCGGATCTTTTCTGGTGGTCCTGAATTTCAAACTTTTTTTTGGAATCGATATATCTCGGAAACGGTTGATCGTATCGAAAAACGTTAAATGTAAAGATATAAGATCTCTGTAGTATGCAACTTTTTTATTCAAAACGATTTTTTGATATCTCTCACCGTTTTCGTTTTTTGGGGCCCTTAAAAAGTCCATTGTGCGTGACATTTATTGGTTTAGCGAAGTACAGGTAGCAATTTTCAAGAAATCAAGCTGAAATTTGGTACGGTTAAAGAGTTGTGGCCTGTGACGAACCCTATTGTTGGGCGTGGAAAGCGGTGCAGGGCCGGACCTTTTTGGGGGGCCCTGAATTTCATCCTTTTTAACCCCTTATGATGTTTTGATATCTCTCACCGTTTTCATTTTTGGGGCCCTGAATGTCTTCCTTTTTTTTCGAACCGTTATATCTGGGAAACGGTTGACCGTATCTAACAAAGTTAAATCTGCAGGTGTAAGATCTCAGTGATTAGCAACTTTTTCAACCCTTATGATGTTTTGATATCTCTCACCGTTTTCATTTTCTGGGGCACTGAATTTCTTCCTTTTTTGATCCGTTATATTTAAGATACGGTTGGCCGTATCGAACAAAGTTAAATCTACAGATATAGGATCTCAGTGATTAGCTACTTTTTTAACTGTTATGATTTTTTGTTATCTCTCACCAATTTTCTTTTTTTGGGGCCGTGAATTTCATTCTTTTCTTCGAATCGTTATATGTCGGAAACCGTCGATCCTATCGAAAAAGTTAAATATACTGGTGTATGATCTCAGTGATTAGCAACATTTTTACCCCATATCATATTTTTATATCTCTCTACGTTTTGATGTTATTAAATGTTTTTGGTCTTTGAAAAAAAAGGGACCCAAATGAATATAATAATTGGTAAAAATTCAACTGATGGTCTAATTGAATTCTACGGTAAATTACCTATAATAATCCGTTTTAACCCTTTCAATAAGTTGAATCATGTATTTACAGCAGTAAGATATTTTCCATTTCCGAGGACGTCCGGCTTTCATAACCATGTGATGGTGTCAGCATTGCCTAGAATAACATTTTATAATTTTCCTACATTTCCTCGCAATCGGGTCGAATGTCCGAAATGCAAATCCGCAGATCTTGCCGGAACGAAGTTGTTGTGTTAGATTATTACCCATCTTGCTCGCCGCAATGTTGCGCGACCGTCTAATCAAAAGCAGGTCATGCTGCGTGGACTCCTACTTGTTATTACAACCGTTCACCTTGAACATGATAATTGTATAGCTGATAGATTACAATGAAGGGAGTGTTTTATCGCTCTGATAGGAAGTCCTGAATACTGGTGCAATTTATATTTATTCCAGAGAATACTAGCTGAAATACGGAATGAACCTTTGCATTTTTCGGGTCTGTGATGAGGTATCTGGAGCATTTGTGCAGCGTGTCTATTCGCACGGTTATGCACTGATTGCATGGGAGTTAGTATGCAGTAAATATAAGACGGAATTTTGAATTTTAGAATTTTTATCACAGTCAGAGCCATGGCATACTGTCTTCGTTCCTTTAACTTTAGCCATCCAATCTGGACGTAAAATGGAGTTATATGAGACTCTCTTGGTACATTGAGAACAAACCGCAAGCAAGCATTTTGCATTCTTTGCAATTTTGTATTGAGGACCTCTCCCATATCATGGTAAATTATAGATCCATAGTCAAATATTGGTAATATCAAACTCTGTATCAGTATCTTTCGTACATTTTGAGGCAAATAGAAGCAAGTGCGCCTAATTTGATATAATGACGATGCAACCCTTTTCAGAATCATGTTTGTGTGATCCTGCCACGATAATCGAGAGTCAAAAATAACTCCCAGATTTCTTACTGAAGACTGGTACGGAACTGTTTGGGATGCAAGCTGTAAAGGTGGTACTGGGTCAGGTAGGGAACTGAGTAATTTGGTATAGCCGATGATGATCGGTTGCGTTTGTTCGAAGTTAAGTATTAGATTATGATCGAGTGCGTACTGAGATAGGCTTTGAATGTCACTGTTAATTTGAGCTACCTTCAAATGAATGGATTCCAGATCCGTGTGTAGATATAGCTGAAGGTCATCTGCGTACATATGATGTTGACAGAATTTAAGGACAGATGGAAGGTCATTTATATACACGGAGAACAGGAGTGGACCAAGGACCGAACCCTGCGGCACATCTGTTGTTACTTCACCCCATTCTGAAACATTGTCATCTGCTAGGACTACTCTCTGACATCTGCCTGTTAGGTAAGAGCTAGAGCATGACTTACATGAGCTTGAAAATTATAATAATCTATACTAATATAATAAAGCTGAAGAGTTTGTGGGTTTGTGTGTTTAAACGCGCTAATCTCTGGTACTACCAGTCGGATTCGAAGAATTATTTTTGTATATGATAGCCAGATTCAAGAGGAATAGTTTAGGCTATGTTAAATTTCGGGCAGACCACTCCATTCCCTGCATTTAGGTCCTTTGGCAAAAATCTACACCGTTTAACCGATCTGAACCAAAATGTGTATACTTACCCTTTGGAACCCTACGAGTAACATTGTCTGGATGCTATTTATGACAGACTAGTCCATTCCCTGCATTTTAGCCCTTTGGCACAAATCTACACCATTTCACTAATCTGAACCAAAATGTGTATACTTACCCTTCGGAACCCTGCGAGAAACACAGTCTGATTGAAATTTATGACAGACCAGTCAATTCCCTTGATTTAGGCCCTTTGGCACAAATCCACACCGTTTTACTAATCTGAACCAAAATTTGTATACTTACCATTTGGAACCCTGCGAGTAACACTGTCTACATGAAATTTATGACAGACCAGTCCATTCTCTTCATTTAGGCCCTTTAGCACAAATCTACACCTTTTAACCGATCAGAACCAAAATGTGTATACTTATCCTTTGGAACCCAGCGAGTAAAACTGTTTACATGCAATTTCGGACAGACCACTCAATTCCCTGCATTATCACAAATCTACACCGTTCCTCCTAATTGCACCAAATTTTACTTATTCTTTGAAACCCTGCTGGTAAGACTGTCCACTTGATATTTTGGACAACGCTCTCAATTCTCTACACTTAGAATAACAAACAAAGTGATCTTGAAAACCACGTATTACCGGCCGCGGTTGCCGAGAGCGCTAACGCGCTATCTCGTGCCTCGCTGGCATCGGGAGAGCGAGGGTTCGAATCCCACCTCGGCCGTCCTGAAAATGGTTTTCGTGGTTTCCCATTTTCATCACCAGACAAATGCCGGGACGGTTCCTTTCAATAGGTCCACGACCGATTTCCTTCCTATATCCCTTCCCTGACCCGTCCTGAAAAGAAAAGTACATGGCCACTGGCTGCATTAACAAAATTATAAAAAAAAACGTATTAAGGCCCTAGAACCATTCATGTCCGTAGTAATGTAACAGTAAGAGTATTTTAATAAGTCCATTGTTTAATGGCAATTCGGGTTGCATCGCGTCGCCCCTACCAGTGTTCTTGTGTACAATTGCGAAAATAGTTAAATCTTGCGCTGCTTATAAATTGCAGTCACGGGGAGTAATTAGTGAAAAAGATTTCTTAGGCCCCTTAAAACAGTTATCATCATGAACCAGGGGCGTATTCTTAGGGCTACCGGGGCTACCGGCGGTAGCCCAAGAAAATTACATTAAAAATAAATAACACTTGATTACTGGTTCAACAAAGCATTCAAAAAATCGTGACTTTCATGCACACTCTTCTTTATCGAAAGAAATAATGGTTAGTGGGTAGTCAACGCGGCAACGCAGCAGAAACCGACCGAGAAAGCGGCGCGGCAGCCTTACGCCGCTATCCCCATCTCTCCGCACCCTCCCTTGTTCCGTGCTGGCCCATCGCTCATAGCGAGTGAGTTGCCGCTACGGCCAGCGGTTTCTTACCATACTGGACAGCGCCTAACAAGAATAAACACAGCTTGGAGCGGCGATGGACTGAGTAACACGGAGCGAAATAGGTACTAACATATTTATACCACGCAAAATAACATCAAACTACCAAATATTTAAATGATTGCATACACAACATCAAATAAAAATTATTCGCTTAACAACTTGAAACCAAGCAAGAAACCGCCAATTTTTAACCCCGATTCAAGTTAAACCCCAGGCTATTAAGGAGCGCTTAGTACCAGCGGTTTCTTTGAAGTTAAAAGCGTTTAAAGGAACAAATAGCCTACAATAAATATACATTATCGCGCGCATATGTGAATATGTTTTAGAAGTTGTAGTATTTTCGATGTGTGATTTATTTAAATGTGTGTATGCTGAAGAATCTTTATGTAGTGTTTTGTTTTAACTGTGCCAATCCCCCAGGGGCTCACATCTTGTGGGACGTGGGTTGGCGACCACGGCACCCCAGCTGAGTCCGGCATTGCTTCCACTTAATTGTGCCGGGCTCCTCTCTGTCTTCTTTCCTGTCGACCTCACTTGGTCAGCTCTTGTTCTCTTCTGACCCCGACGGTATTAGGGTATCCGAGGCCTAGGGAGTCTCTTCCTTTCCCGCCTTAATTGGCCCTTGTCTCATTTTTTCTGATACCCTCCTTCTGCGAGGGGTTAGCCTTCTTTTTCTTTTCCTTTTACCTCCTGCCTTGTGCTCGAGGTCCTTAAGGAGGCCGGGTGTATGTTGCCCCACCACTTTTGGTGCACCCTAGATAATGCTACACCCTCAGGGGCTCATGGCTGGTGAGTTCGGGAGTTGGCGACCCCGAGGGATTCCTGAGCTGGGTCCGTTTTCCCCTTTTGTCCCTTACCTTTGGGGCGGACCCTCTCCTCTCTCCCCTCTCCTCTCCTCTCCTCTTTTCCTTATATTTCCTTTTCTTTTTAAGATTCCCGCACTGTTTTTGTTACTTGGTCACCGTGTATCTAAATTCCCTTTTAGCGATTTTTGAAGGCATTTTTAATCTACGTTACATTTTGTAAGTTTTTTCGATCAAAATTACATCTTGCTATTGTTTTCAACCTCAATTGCATTTTGTAAAGATTGACAATCTAAATTGCTTTTTAGTAAGTCTTTCAATGCAGGTGGCCGGGCCTTTTAGTGAGTATTTTGATTTTCAATTGCATTTTGTAAGTATTTTCAACCAAAACCGCATTTTGCACGAATTTTGAATCTAAATTGCATTTTGTTTGGTGGGCATTTTGCACATATTTTGATTCTCAATTGCATTTTGTGGGTATTTTGAATCTAAATTACATTTTGTCAGGTATTTTCAATCTAAATTGCATTTTGTAAGCATTGTCAATCCACATGAGTCGTTTGAATCTGCCGTACATTTTATAAGCATTTTCAATTTCAATTGCATTTTGTAAATATTTTGAATTTCAATTGCACTTTGTGAATAATTTGGATTGGAACTGGGATATTTCAATCTGAATTGCATTGTGTATTTTCATTTTCAATTGCATTTTGTAAGTATTTTGAACCTCAATTGTATTTTGTACGTATTTTCGATCTCATTTGTATTTTGTAAGTATTTTGAATTGCAGTTGCATTTTGTAAGTATTTCGACGCTACATTGCATTTTGTACGTATTTTGAATCTTGCCTACATTTTGTGGGTCTTTTTCAATCTATTCTTTTTGTGAATCTTTTCGTTCTAAATTCCCTTTTGTTTGACCATATTGTGAGTTGTTTCCATCTGAGTTTCTCTTTATACGTATTTTCCGTCTCACATAATTTTCGTTCTGGTTTCCATTTCATTCTCATTTTCGCTATCACCCAGATCATTAGGGGCCGATAACCTAGATGTTAGGCCCCTTAAAACAACAATTATCATCATCATCATAACTGTGCCAGTTGTGATTTTGTAAGACAATTATGGAACTAACACATGCGGGGTCTCTAAATGCCAATGACTATATAATAGAGAGTTTGTTAGAAGTTCCTTTCAGCTGTCGTCTATACAGTGAGAAAGTTCATATTGTTACGGCTGTGAGTTTGTGTCATCAGTCGCCGCGTGAGTCACAACTGCCCCAGGGCTGGGCTGTGCCCTGCCTCCTGTATTGCGCGCGCCTTATGCAACAGGGCTACTAGGACAAAGGGATAGTCCAGAACCTTCGTGACTGGACCAGCGCTGGAAACCTCGAGAAGCCGTGGACTCTGGATGGATCTAGAAGCATTTATTGAGTCACCGGCCGGCTATATAAGAGTGACCCGTCAAGCAGTGGTTGTTGTTGTGTTTTACGAGCTAGTGCGAGCGATTATCTTGTGCGACAGAAGTGTGGTGACGAAGTGCTGTGCGAGTTACGAAATCCTGTGACATTGTTTCTCCCAGCTTGTGAACAGCGTACATCAAGTGCTCGTAAGTAACTGTATATGTTGTACCTGAGGAAGAGGGGCAGGTAGCTTCTGCCAAGGCCACCGGACTCATTAGGACGGATTAACTTCTGTGGTCTGTTGCAAGTGAAATGGGCCAAGAGCGCATAAGGAAGAGACTTGAGGAAACTGGAGAAGGCTCCTAATTGCTTGTATTTGCTGATTAGTGTAATTTTCTGGCCACAATAAAGTTAATTATTTCTTTAAGCAGTAATTGGTGTTGTGCTTTGTACCCTCACCGTAATCCAGTTAACAAAAGTGCCACTAGGGGGTGGCACGTAACAATATTATACTTATGACCTGAACTGCAATTGTGTGCCAATGTACACACGTCATTTCACATCATCTACATGCTAGGTGGAATAGGTTATCTGGCAGTTCCTAACTGTCTAAATTGTATTGCTGGCCGTGTTTGTTATTTAGCCGTGAAAGGAAGTTTTTTTTTCGCACGGCAGTTCAAAAGCATCATTTGTGTAATATTAAGCTCAGTGGTAGCCCAGATCTTCAGACCAGTATACGCCACTGTCATGAACATATAGTATTATGCCTCTGTAAAAGTGCAATGGTGTTGGTGCAGTACATTGAGGTTATTAGCTGCAATAAGCGTTGGTGGTTTCAAGTTTACCTTCATTTATTCCGAAACTTATCGTTGAGCGCTATGTGGCGGTAAATGATACTATTCAACCTCAGGAGCTCGGGACAGCTGAAGTTTACCAAAGTGTTCTGATTATTTTCCTACGGCGCTATGCGTCAAAAGACGACACTATTGGTCTCTACATTTCTTACAGCCAATGAGATGAAGGCCCTAGGCAGTGTCTTATTTCACTTACTCCCCGTTCTAAACACATATATATATACTGCTCAAAAAAATTAAAGCACCACTTTTTTCAAAGGCTACCAAATTTTAAAATTTGACCGCACAATCTCGAAATCTCAGTATGACGTTTGTCCTGACGCCTACCAAGCATATGCTTCAGCACAACTCCCCAGCTTGAGTAGTTTCGGGGTAGCGCCCCGAAAAACAGCCCATTTTTGAAAACCGCAAATTGAAGTTTGCGAAAAACGCTGTAGGACTTGTCGCAGGTTGCCCAAGCAGTCGAAACTGAACGAGTCTTTCTCTTAAGGTTCCACCAACACGTTGAAATCGTTAAATTTGACGTTCGAGTATTTCAACCCCCTTCATCATCCCCTAAACATGGACTACCATTGGGGGCGTCTAAGAAGGTACCGGGTGTGTTTAACCACCTGAAAACCTGCACACCGTCCTCAGTTGCTGATTGCAGTAAGTTGTTAAGGCCTCCGGCAATGTTCATCCCCCCTTACACCCTCAACTGGCATGGGACCAAACCACCCCATCTCGATTCACCCCTAAGGAAGGTTTTAATCAAGATGTTTATCAGTGCTTTGAATGAGGGGGGTCTTCCCCTAACGTTTCAAAACAGGAGCTGTGCCTGTGTCACCACCCCTTCCCCTGCTACCCTCGTTTGTATGATTTTTCGAATCAGGCCCTTTTTAAGGGCTGAAACGAGGTCATAATCGCTAAAAGGCTGTATAGGTCCTTAGAAGTAGGGGTGACACGAAATCAACCCCTTCCGATCGTTGATTGACATTCCATCCCCCAAAATTGAAATTGTTGCACCCTCAACCCTCCCTGTCTGGACGCGTAACGCGTCATGGCAGAGTTTTCAGAGTTGGATGAAAATGTAGCTTATGGCCTGCAATCGAGCCCAAAACAGCAGGTTGGATGGAAATTCATCGGTAGGGTGGGAAACGGGACCAAAAATTTTCAAAAAAGTTAACAACCTATAGTAAGTACGCCCATGCATATGCAACCCACATCACGTCCGTGCTTGCGGGTTGCCCCTGATCGGCAATAGGTTACGAAGTTTGGAAATGGGAGAAAAATTACGTGATGTGGGTTGCCTATGCATGGGTGTACTTACTAGAGGCTGTTAACTTTTTTGAAAATGTTTGGTCCCGTTTCCCACTCTACCGATGAATTTCCATCCAACCTGCTGTTTTGGGCTCGATTGCAGGCCATAACCTTCATTTTCATCCAAGTCTGAAAACTCTGCCATAACGCGTTACGCGTCCAGACAGGGAGGGTTGAGGGTGCAACAATTTCAATTTTGGGGGATGGAATGTCAATCAATGATCGGAAGGGGTTGATTTCGGGTCACCACTACGTCTAAGGACCTTTACAGCCCTTTCATCGATTAAGACCTCGTTTCAGCTCTTAAAAAGGGCCTGATTCGAAAAATCATACAAATGGGGGTAGCAGGGGAACTGGTGGTGACACAGGCACAGTTCCTTTTTTGAAACGTTAGGGGAAGACCCCCTCATTCACAGCACTGATAAACATCTCGATTAGAACCTTCCTTAGGGGTGAATTGAGAGGGGGTGGTTTGGTCCCATGCCAGTTGAGGGTGTAAGGGGGGATGAACATTGCCGGAGGCCTTAACAACTTACTGCAATCAGCAACTGAGGACGGTGTGCAGGTTTTGAGGTGGTTAAACACACCCGGTACCTTCTTAGACGCTCCCAATGGTAGTCCATGTTTAGGGGATGATGAAGGGGGTTGAAATACTCGAACGTCAAATTTAACGATTTCAACGTGTTGGTGGAACCTTAAGAGAAAGACTCGTTCATTTTCGACTGCTTGGGCAACCTGCGACAAGTCATGCAGCGTTTTTCGCAAACTTCAATTTGCGGTTTTAAAAAATGGGCTGTTTTTCGGGGCGCTACCCCGAAACTACTCAAGCTGGGGAGTTGTGCTGAAGCATATGCTTGGTAGGCGTCAGGACAAACGTCATACTGAGATTTCGAGATTGTGCTGTCAACTTTTCAAATTTGGTGGCCTTTGAAAAAAGTGGTGCTTTAATTTTTTTGAGCAGTATATATATGTGTGAGTAGAGTAAGACTTAGTTAGTAAACAGCGGTTTTGCTATTCATTATTGTCATAACGGGAAAATGACCTAAATGTTATGTCCATTATACTGTACTACTTATCACCCCCACTACAACCTTCACCACCACCACCAAAATTTATATTTAAAAATATTTATTTTCTGTTAGTTTAAGTATCATGTGCCAGTTCTGTAGTAGTATTAATTATCATCCTTAAAACAAATAAATCCACCGGGCGAAGCCGGGCACTACTGCTAGTAATAATAATTACCGGTGTAAACGGCTTACGCTAATTTCTATTTAGGTAGAACTTTATCTTTCCTGTCTAAACTAATGGGCACACATACTTGCTGAGCGTCTCAAAACTTATCATTTCATTGGTACATCCATGCCACACCTGGCCGGTGAAATCCGAGACCATTGTCAATTTGGGGGTAGACTGTCCCATCCTTCTGTCCAGTAAATTTCATCCGGTGTGAATGGTGGTAAAAGCCGTGTACATCCCATGGTCAACGCAATTGCAACAAGAAGTTCCGTGACGAACTAAAGAGCCTACTTTTCTTAAAATTAAATGTCATGCCAATGAGAAATCTACAGTAGCCTATATGAACCTATCTAGAATAATGACGAAATTAAGTTGTTAATATCGAAATGTCTCATTAGTTCGAAATATACCTGCTATAATGTAGCCTTATAGAGCACTACAGTTGGCAACACTGGTGACTGAATATATTTTTAGTTCCATCTCTTAAGGTACAGAATAAAAAAATTGGTTGAAATGGACGTTACATGCAGTTAGACATTGGATCTATCAGCACGCCTAAAAGCATGTTGGCAACAATGTCATGCGTGTGCTGGTCAGAAATAATCTGAAATATTATAATATCTTGTTGGGCCAATTTTGGGTGAAATCCATTTGTTAGTATAGAAGATACATGTATTTTAAAATTGGACCTATCAGCAGGCATAGAATCATGTTGGCAGCTCTGACTTATATTAATTACTCCAAATTATTCTAGAATGTCAGGTGCTATACGTGTGCAAAGTATAGAGCTGTTGGCTTGCATACTTTCTGATATATTGATATTAGGGTAAAAATATAGACAACATTTATTAACAGTTGGAAGCCCTGATTGCTCTTAACAATACTTATAGTCATATCTGTTATGTTACTCATAGCACATACGAAATTTGGTTGAAATCCAACTGATAGTATAGAATTTACAAGTATTTAAAAATTGGTACTATCAGCAGGCTTATAATCATGTTGGTAGAACTGACGTATATAAGTTACTCCAAATTAATCTAGAATGTCAGGTGCTATACGTGTGCATAGTTTAAAGTTGTCGGCTTGCATACTTTCTGATATATTGATATGTGGATAAAAAATAGAGAGCAATTATTAACAGTTGGCAGCCCTGGTGGCTCTTAAGAATACGCTCAGTCATATCTGTTTATGTAAACATATTACATACCAAATTCGGTTGAAATCCAATTGATAGTGTAGAAGTTATATGCATTTAAAATTGGACCTATCAGAAGGCTTAAAATTATTTTGGCAACACTGTCATGTATGGCCTCCTGGAAATTAAACTAAAATAGTAGTATCTACATGTGTGCCAATTTTGGAATAGCTCCCATGCATACCTTCCATGATATCCAACATTGAGCTCAAATTTCTAGTGCTTTTGTTCTGCAGTTGGTAGCACTGAGATCGTTTTCAAATATGGACGTGAGATATTCCGATATACATCTTTACTCATACTAAATTTGGTTTCAATTGCTGCAGCCGTTTAGGAGTTGATAGTGGGGGACACACACACAGCCAGCCAGACAGACAGACAGACAGAAGGACAGACAGACAGACACACATTTTCCAGGATCGATCTCATAAGTCTACTTTTTCCTCATTTTTGCAAAATGTGAAAAGTAGGCTAATAACAAACATCACGCAAGACTCATAACTGCAACGCGATACACGAGTATGTCCACTTCTACAAGTAAATAAATCGGAAATATTCAAGGGTTGTTTTCTGTAATACTGGTAAAATGTTAATTATTATTATCCCATCAAAAGCTAATCACAGATATTCTAAGTATGAGTCGTATTGATTTGATTTCTCATTACGCGATATACTGGGTAATTATATTTGTGCGCCCCGATAAACATGGCAAGCTAAGCCGGCATTGACTGGCACAGGTCGCGGGCGCGCGTACACGGTTCAGCCGGTAGTGGCGCGCAATTTTACACTTTAACATGTTCTATAATGTGTACTTACAGTGCTCATTGCTGATGATAAAATATCCTCTCTCTTTTGTAACACACACCTGACATCGTCTAATGAAAGAATGTACAACAATCTTATCTAATTTTTGTTCTGTAAGAACACAACGTTGTCTGTCAACTATTTTATTATTTGAATTATGGATATACACTCGTTCGCGCAGTGTCAATTTGTGTCTAAACATTACCAACAATCACAGTAATCACAATTCTCACTAAACGTGCAGCACATCTAAACTTTGCAGACACACGTCCATATGAATGAACAAGAAGTTCCGTGAAGAACTATACAGCCTACTTTTCATGCCAATGATTATTATACTGTATATGAACCTATCTAGAATAATGACGAAATTAAGTTGGTAATATCGAAATATCTAATTAGTTCAAAATATACCTGGTATAATGTAGCCTAATAGAGCACTGCAGTTGGCAGCCCTGGTGACTGAATATATTCTTAGTTCCACCTCTTAAGGTACAGAATAAAATTTGGTTGAAGTCCAATGGACGTTACATGCAGTTAGACACTGGATCTATCAGCACGCGTAAAAGCATGTTGCCAACAATACCATGCGTGTGCTGGTCAGAAATAATCTGAATTATTATGATATCTTGTTGTGCCAATTTTGGATGAAATCCATTTGTTAGTATAGAAGTTACATGTATTTTAAAATTGGACATATCAGCAGGCATGGAATCATGTTGGCAGCACTGCCTTGTATTAATTACTCCAAATTAATCTAGAATGTCAGGTGCTATACGTGTGCAAAGTATAGAGCTGTGGGCTTGCATACTTTCTGATATATTGATATTAGGGTTAAAAGGAATATAGACAGCATTTATTAACAGTTGGCAGCCCTGATTGCTCTTAACAATACTTATAGTCATATCTGTTATGGTACACATATCACATACGAAATTTGGTTGAAATCCAACTGATAGTATAGAAGTTACATGTATTTAAAAACTGGTATTATCAGCAGGCTTATAATCATGTTGGTAGAACTGACGTATATAAGTTACTCCAAATTAATCTAAAATGTCAGAATATACGTGTGCATAGTTTAAAGCTGTTGGCTTGCATACTTTCTGATATATTGGTATTTGGATAAAAAATAGAGAGAGCAATTATTAACAGTTGGCAGCCCTGGTGGCTCTTAAGAATACGCTCAGTCATATCTGTTTATGTAAACATATTACATACCAAATTCGGTTGAAATCCAATTGATAGTGTAGAAGTTATATGCATTTAAAATTGGACCTATCAGAAGGCTTAAACTTATTTTGGCAACACTGTCATGGTTGGCCCCCTGGAAATTAAACTGAAATAGTATTATCTACATGTGTGCCAATTTTGGAATAGCTCCCATGCATACCTTGCAAGATATCCAACATGGAGCTAAAATTTCTAGTGCGTTTTTTCAGCAGTTGGTAGCACTGACATCATTTTCAAATATGGACGTGAGCTATTCCGGTGCACATCTTTACTCATACTATATTTGGTTTTGATTGCTGCAGCCGTTTAGGAGTTGATAGGGGGGGACACACACACAGCCAGCCAGACAGACAGAAGGACAGACAGACAGACAGACAGACAGACACACATTTTCCCGGACCGATCTCATAAGTCTACTTTTTCCTCATTTTTGCAAAATGTGAAAAGTAGGCTAAAAATCACACGTGAACTAACGATATGAGTCAGCGGAGCGGGGTATTGCGAGGTCTAATCGCTCCGCACCTGGCCAGCCGGCTGAGTGGACCACGACAAACCATTACGTCATTTAGCTGGCCAGGTGCGGACCTCTCAATACCCCACTCCACTGACTCATATCGTTTAGTGAGTTCTCTGAAACAAGACGAAAATGTCGACCTTTGCCTAATACCAGTCCAATTAGGAGGCACGCTAAACGATTCAAGAAAAATGGCTCCGTAAATAATAAAAAAAGTTAACAGAAAACAAATATTACATGAGATTGGTGTCCATTCTTTCAATCAGAAGATCTCAGGTGTGTGTTACAAGAGAGGGAGGACATTTTCAGCATCGGCTATGAGCACTGTAAATACACATTAATGAACATGTTCGGTCAAAGTGTAAAAGGGCGCGCCACCACCAGTTGAACCGTGTACGCGCGCCCGCGTTCTTCTGCAGTCAAAGCCGGCTTAGCTTGCCGTGTATATCGGGGCGAACCAATATAATGACCCAGTATATCGCGGAATGAGAAATCCAATCAATACGACTGATACATTGGATATCTGTAATTAGCTTTTGATGGGATAACAATAATTATAAAAGGAAAATCCTTTCTTTCTGAATTTTCTGGCCCAGATACCGATGGATGGCCATATGTTTTTATCTCAAATCCCCTTTTCTGTAACCTGTTTTTAATACTCAGTTATATTCTGCTTCAGTAAAAAGAGAGAATAGAAGAAATTAAGAACTGCTACTCGCTGAGAGGGCAGTGTAGTCACAATCTTATTTGTATCTATACCTTCTGTAAATAATTTTCCTGCTTGTTATTCGGGTGTCACGATTTGAGCAGAGTAATTTTAAATAGTGTGATAATGCGTGGTTTCGTTCTGTGAGTGATGCTTGCTTATTTCAAGTGTGTTTTGTTTTGGAGCGTGATGGAGCAGCTTTTAAGCTGCTGGCCTCTCATCAAGGCAGAACGGATTCGATTCTCGGTTAAGGCTTGTTGCATTTTTGAGGTGAAATGTCACGTCCTGCGCTTTGTATCCACTCCCAAACGAGGTCCGTGGCTTCTGATCTCGAGATTAACGGTCACTTGAACCTACAAACTTCCTTAATTTTTTAAATTTTATTTCATACACTGTTCTCAAACGCTAACTCCTATAGTAGGCACTTAGAGGGGGTTATTGAAGAAAATTTTCAATTACATTGGCTACCTGGAATTAATTGGATGATTTAGGGCAGGTTTATCAACGTTAGATGCGTGCAAGTCTTTACGCCATGCCGGTACAAATACTGCTGAAGAGCAAAGGTTAAACATGTTCAATGCGTAATTAAGGGCACAATCATGAATGTTGTGAAATCAAATAACACGGGAGTTAACAATGCTTATTTAATTGATGGCCCAGATGACAATGGGAAAGCCTTCGTGTACTCACGTGACATTATTAGCCGCTTTAACCCTTCGGCCAATGCTCGGTTTGTTGCTACCATTTGCTGTGAATGTTATAAAGCACAGTGAATGAACCATGCCCTTAATTCTGAACAATAACTTAATGAATCATAAAACAAGTAGTTCCGTGAAGAACTAAATAGCCTATTTTCATATATTATACTTGACTTCTTCATTAAAAACTCTCTCACCTATTAAATAGATTTCCATTTGATGGACTGTAAAAAATATAATACATCTTGTTTCACAACGTAACGTTGTGATACAGTATAGAGCAAAAAATCAAATTTAAAATTTGATATCCATATGTTGTAGTCATTTCAGTCTAGAAACATAAAAATATATTTTAAGAAACACTATCTCACTATGGTACTAGTCTTCTCTTATATCAAAGATTTCATCGTTCTTCAAGGTAACTGTCGTCAACACTCCGCTGGTACTGGAAAATATGTGTCCAAAGTTACATGTTGAGGCTTTTAACGTTCAGGAATTATGTAGTGGTGTATGAACTAACTTAAAGGCAGATTCAATAGAACATAGTAAAACAGGTCCCTCGTCGAATATGTACAGCGTGTTTCGATTCAACACGGAACTGTAAAATGGGTTGCCTACAAACCTGCAATCGGCTTGAAATCTGTTCGCTGTGCGCTAGCGACGGGCCTGAGTTTGATTTCACTGATTGCCACCTTCTTACGCAGCATTGCAAAGTATTTTTCTCTTTCAAAATATACCTACACAGGCTTCAGTTTGAACGATTTCTGTTTCACAACTTGTTATTTTACGCTTCTGTTAATGGCTTTTCCAGAGCATTTCTATGAAATGAAATTTTATTTTACGACATAGTTTATTACAACACTATGTATTTTTGTGTTGTATTTTATTTACAACACAATTTATTGCTTTTTAACCCAATACCACAAAACGAGATACAATTTCGAAATGGTTTGTTACAAAATTGAGTTTAATTAAGAATAAGTTTCAATTATTTCTATTTCAGAACTATTTACCTGTAACAATGTAAAATGATAGAAGTACGAACACAGGCAGTTTAGTCTTACTTCATATTCCAGGACATCTTGGAACAACATGCTCTTTCAACAAGATAGTCATCCAGCGCACTCCTCAAGACTGGCGAGAGAAGTTTTAAACCGTTTGATTCCTGGCCGGTGGATAGGAATAATAATTGGCGAATTTATAGAATTCCCACCACGTTCACCTGATCTGACCGTCCTGGATTTCTTCATTTGGAGCTACATCAGGCCGGGAGTATCTTTAAAATCACCACAAACACCCGATTCATGGAGCTCGTCATTACCGAAGCCTTTGCTGAAATTACTCCTCGAATGTTGTCGAACGCAAGAGAGAACTTCATGCGACGAGTGGCCCTCTGCTTGGAAAATGATTGATGCCACTTCGAACACCTTATGTAAATGTCAATTTGCAGTTGATGTAACGCCTGTGATAATTTAACTTTTATAGTCGCATCGAAGACTGATTACACTTTTGTACATTTCAAGTTATATGTTATGCTATTTTAATAGTACTCATATCCGTTATCTGGAATGTGTGATATTTATGCACATGCAAAGACAGTGAAGAATACCCCTGAAACTTGATGCGAAGCTTCGAAATTCCAGGTTTTCTATCTGGTGAGTGATCGATTTCACTACTTTGTATATTCAAGATGGCGAATGCGCGAGATATTCATTTTGATAGTTTTGCAAATCTGCTACTAAGGTTTTGCATACAGTTCTCCCCTGTCACCTCTTTCTTGGTAACCTAATTGGTGAATAATATCCTAACTTATCTAATTTTTTACGTTGAATAAGGAGACTTTTGTGATGAACCTCAGTTACACAAGCCAGAACGCTATCAAACTGTTTATCACGAGTAATCGTAATCATCAGTATATACACATTTCAAATTGATAACTCACCATCATTCAAATAAACTTAGAATTCTGCCTCTTAGTAAAACATTAGTACTGTGTAGGAAACGCTCGATGTGGGTAGGTTTTAGCTTCGGATTAACACTACCCCAGGGATAATGAAAATTAAGAAACAAGGAAGTGGGTTTCGGTGTGGAGAACAAGAATGGGTAGATAGGAAGAGAATCCACCATACAATTACAATTAGTAAACTAGAACGACAAATCCACTGTACACATCCTAAGAGGAACATAACTCCAGCGGGGGCCCGGCTCAGGCAAGCGGAGAGCGTAGCGTGAATTGAGGTTGCCTGCAAGCGCTCGGCGATCGCACTTTCCCTTCCGAGCCTGTATTTCCTTATTATGGGGAAGGGTAGTAGTCTGGCAGAGCAAAGTGTGTTAAGGAACACAGATTTAAAGTTTCTCCTTTCAAGGGAGTTAGATTTAACCAAATGTTTGGTAAAACTGAAATCGTTTGAATTCGACGTGATAGTTTGGTTAGTGGAACTGTTGGATTTCCAGCGAATGACCGAGTACCACCAATAAGGGTAGCGATGAAGCAGTTATGATGCTTTTGGAAATAATTTTACTGGTTTCTTTGAAGATTGTGGGAATAATATTAATTGTTGCACTTGAGAAAAGCTAAGCTTTTACCCAGCAAAGTGCCGACTAAAAGTTTAGACCAGAAGAAAAACTTACAATTTTGAAAACAAACCATAAGTTAGGGAGAAAACCTCAACAAGCAGGAAGCTTGCGGAGCTAGCTGTACATGCCTCACTGGCTCATTAGAATTAGCTATGAAAGCTAAGAAAAACTTTGACAATGTTTTTACGGAGAGTTTTTGTTCAAATGCAACGAATAGTGAAAACCTTATTAATTGGGTACTTGATTTTCTTAAAGAGGACATAAGCCTATGGGAAGAGTCAGGGGAAATAGAGTCCTGCCTAATCGTTATTCAATAGAAAAGGATAACGCGAAAAAATATAATCTAGTTTATTTAACAATGCGTAGAGATATAATGATTTTAACAAATATAATTACACAATCAAATTTTAATCTTTGAGGTCTCGACCTCTAGAATGGTGAAATTAGTACTTGGCAATTGACAATTTTAAGGTTTGGAACCTCTTATAAGCACTAAAATGTGTATAAGATTTTAAAAGATGTGCTTAAGATTAACAAATTCGACATTTAACGACAATTATAACGCAATTAAAGCGTTAACAATATATCAGGTACAATGTGGGCATTTTAAGAATTCCTATTGGAAATCCTAAAGGCTATGAAAAATTACAACAAAGAAACAGGGAAATAAAGAAGATGTTTCTATAACTTCTTATATTTAAACAGGGATCACGAGAAAAAATAGGGCAAGTTACCCTTTCGTGAAACCTGGAGAAAAGTTACAAAACTCACTTGTGAGTAGAAATAATTGAATTCCCTAGTTAGAAAGTAAAAGAAATATGGTTCTAAATGTGTGCAAGACACGAATTATACAGAATTTACTTATTAGAAATGGAACAATTGTGGGATGGCACTTGCTATCAAATGACATCTCATTGAAAAAGACCTAAATTTATAAATTTAACCTAATTTGTTAGTAAGGGGGTTTGGGGAAGAGGAAATGGGAACTTGAGGAGAAAGTTCTTGGCCATACTTATAGCTCTCACGAAGCGCTACGTGATTGAAAGTTCAACGGGCACTGTTTTGCACTATAGTCTGTTAAAAAGTTCACTATTGCAGCACGAAAAGTTCATAAGGAGAAACGATATTGCAATTATGTAAATCACTAGTTGAACTTTAGCTTGAGAGAGTTTATTGCGTTGTAGCTTTTATAATTTGTAGTTAAATGCAGCGGAAATTATCCCACGAAGGAAGACAAATTATGTTTTGATCAGCGGTTTTTATAAAGAAAATTCCTTAGTTAGGAAAAGTATTCCCATATGTGAGTGGAAAATACTCGAAGGTTTAGCTTGTAGATAGATCGTTTGACATGGAAAATTCCAGAACAATGATGACTGTTGAATTGGGCAAGAAAAAGTCCCTCGGCGGAAAGCTAGTTATTATAGACAGTGGGTATTTTGAAAATATCCCTCGATGTGAGATAGTATCTCAGAAAATCTGTACAAGAAGTACATTTTCATTTTAGAGAGTTAGCTGAGTTAGCCATAACTTGATCAGGAAGATCTTTTGAAGGCAGTTTTTGCTGAACATTTAGAGATTCCATACACTGTCTATAAAATTGAATAAAAAGCATTTAGCTATTTAAAACCCTTAAAATATGGTGAAGACCATTGAAGTTTGTACTTAGCTCTGTTTCATGAAGCAGGCGATGTTCCTGGTGACGGTTGGTTTTAAAATTCAGACATGGCGTTTGATTTAAAAACTGTATCTCGAGTAGAGGAGACGAGCTCGAGGGAGGAGCCCCAAATGTATGGTTTGACGTCTAACACAGAAGTGAGAGCCGCTCAACGAAGCACGGAAGAACCAAGGAGGGAAGATAGGTGGGGGAAACAAAAAAGTAGCGTACAAAGAATTGCGAACATTACAAAAATTAAATCTCTTCTTATATAGGAATATCTTGATGGAGTAGTCTTCAAGGAGTTGATAGCAGGCGCCAATGACGAAGCCTGGTGGATGGGAATGGTGAAGAAGTCCTCTTGAGCATGGAGATGTTAGCTGGCGATAGCGACGACATCTGGTGGCTTGCTTAGTAAGGAAGTCCTCTTGAGAGTGGAGATATTGAGGAACTTCAGTGATTAGCTGCTAGATGCCACTAGGTTGATCATGGAAGATATATATCTAGAACAGACTTACAAACTAAATAAGCAAGGTGCACAAATAAAAGAAAAAGTAAGGAACCACTGTTCTTGTTTGAGAAACAGGAAGAAATAAATTAAGCAAAGAGCTGCGAAAACTAACTCTGTCTTACCGTGTATTCCAAGGAATATACCACGATGGCACCCGTTCACTCATTCATTCCTATAGCAGCGTAGCATATTAACATTACATTAAGATTCATGAATTGGAATATAATTGAGCAATCGCCTTGAACACTTGTGAAAGTGTGATTTCTTAGAGACGACAGATGCACAAAACACAAGGCTATAAGACTAACTATTACACGAAATCACCATCTTGGATAAATACGAACATAAAGTAATTTTTTCACTATCCAATGAGTACAGGATTTCTAAAGTAGTCTGAAAAGGAAGAAATATACCGGAGATGAACTATGCCAAGTGAGAAATTAAGTGAGCTTGTATGTTCAAAAGGGTTGCCAATCGTAGTATAAAATCATTGAAATCTATATATAATTCAGTTATTCATTTACTTTATTTGCAAATGCGGGTAATTCCCCGGTGGCAAATTGTACAATTACAGAAAACTACCAACAATAATATCAAACACAGTATACACAAGTCGCGAGTTGGGAACTATATTAATTACATCGAAGTATTCACACAACATTTCAGTCTTCGTTTAAACCCAACAATTTTGGGGGGAAAAGGCTCCAAGACGGTGGCAGGTAATGAGTTCCAATATCAGAATATAATCGAGCTGTAACAACGAAACTTGATAAAAGATGAGTATTGTGGGAGGGATCATAGTTTCACAACAAAAAAACATAGGATTTTAAGGAACCCTTGAAAATGCCGGACGCAGTTTCCGGTGAAACTTTGGGAGATATCCTGTCTGGACCATGGCCTACAAGCCCGAAAAACTTGTACTATATTATGAACACCGGTGGTGAAAGCTTAAGCTGTTAAACATAGGATTTTAGTTAATAAGGTACTTAACCGACATGCTGAATATGAAAATATTGAAATCAATCATTCGGAATACCAAGGAGATGTAATAAAAAAACTTTGTAAAAAGGAATGAAAATCACTAAGCAATCTTCATAACGTTACCATGTTGAATATTATTTCCAATTTCCATCTTGAATATAGTATATACAATATTAAAATCAATTAATTGACATGTAGTAAATTTGCAGCTCAGAAATATAGTTATTGATGTACTGTATTATCGTAAAACGACGTGAATAGGATCAGTAAGGTGAAAGGGATCTAAACTTTGTTGGTAAACTTTAAAATATACTACATGTACCACATAAACTGGGAGGTGGTTGGCAGCGGCTAATGTTACTTGTGTTGGTACTGAGCCCGTAGCCAACAACCGAAATGGCTTCCCAGACAACTTGCCTATTTAACACATAGGCCGAAAAGGATTGGATGCACTTCTTATAGGTCCACCGCACGAGAAACGTGATCACCGGGGGGATCAGGGTAGACATGGTGTAAGTCATAGACGACACAAGAAGTACATCACAGAAACACTTAAACTAAAGAATAAGAACATCCAGACTTAAGTTAACTCGTGATTGTTTTATTTAAAAGTCAACAAACCCCTATCCTAGTTTGGAGAGTTTGTCTCGGCTAATCCGCAAGCTAAAAAAAAGGTTCAAAATCCACACTGACTGAAATTTAAAAAAACCTCTCGAAAGATCTAACACACAAATGAAAACAACAACAACAAAGCTTGGGTTGTGGTATGGAAAAGTGAACACTACACTATCAGAAATGGGTTACTAAAAGCAGAATCTAAATTTAACAAAGCAACAAACAAACAAAAGATATGGTGGTACCACTCACGTATTTACAATTACATTTAATGGATTTAGCTAAGACCTGACAGCATTACAAACATATACGGCGAATGACGTCCGTGATCAAAACATTACATCAAAAGCTACATGACAACCAGCACAAAAAACATTAAGTTTACTCCTAGGACTAAAATGTGTTCATCAACACTACAGGTACATAAGGAAAACATAGCATTCATGAGTAAATAAATAAAACACAGCATCCAATCATCATCTTATTAAACCCTGCCTGCACATTCAGGAGTACTCTTTGTATCCTAAAGTCATCTGACTATGTGCTCATTACGTTGGCAACTGCATGGTAAAAACCACGACTTAATTCACATGAGCGTCGCGCGCCACCAAGTGCGAACTACTGGCTGGTACGCTGCTCAGTCATCTCAAAAATCGTGTATTCTGTCTAGTGTCATTTCCAATTGTAAATAGAAACATCTTCATGGCATCAGTCAGCTGGCACAACATTGGGAAATCACGTTTAAGTTCCAAACAATTAATTAATTAATAATTCATTTATAATAATTGATGGCTCTAGATGCAAAACTCACATTCTCCATTTTTGTTCGAAATTGAGTTAGCTAGGCATTCTTATTGTTCGTTCCAAACTACACACGACTATCTTAGTGCTAAAAAGCCAAACTCACAATATCCAGTAGTTTTCAAATGCAAAAACTCAATTTAGATGCAAAACTAACATTCTCCACACTGTTTATTTGCAAAGAGCACATTCCCCCTGTTGGTCAATCACAAGACAGCTTCTGGTTATGTGACTTTCTACAGCTGCAAGCCAATATTATTATTCTCTGTTCAACTTTTAACCACTATATAAATACATAATATGAGTGTATTCCAACAATGTTATTGGTTTCATTTGTCTACGTTTTTCACAAACATGGCCAACTTGTCTATTGTTTTGTCTGAAGTAATTACTTTTTTTCGGTGTCAAAAGTAACATTCTCGAAGTTGTTCAGACACAAAATTCACAGTCTCCAATGATTGGATACAAAAGTCACATTCTCCAAAATTAAATCCTATTTTTCAGATAAATTAATATAAATAATGGAACATAGTTTATACAAGAAGGTGTAATTAACCTATAGCCTGCAACAAAAGCAAAGTTTCTTAGAGATACCATTAGTTACATACATTTAAGAAGTTTTTTGAAGTTCCTGTAAATTTAGAAAAAGTGGATAACGTGAGTTTTGCATCTAGACCCTTCAATCATGCTTCATGATTATTAGAAGTGTAGATTAGGTTTATTGATGGTTTTATGGCGATTGACTGATAAATCCATGACACCTAGGCTGAACAAAGAGAAGTCTTCAGTAAGATCAATCACTTGCAAACATCGACTCTATAGTCGGAACAATAACACGCGTTGACATACTCGGACACAACAATAACAACTGTCCGAGGCACACAGCTCTTCTGATTCAGTCTCGGGCTATTCCCGGAAAATATCTGGTCGCAGATCCAAATATGTACGACAGTGCTCTACAGGCACTCAAATATAACAACAATAGCCTCTAAACAGGGTGTCAGCATGGTCAATAACAAAAGAATAACATCTAACTTCATATAATAACACTCTCAGAAATAGTGTCCAAATGATATCGCTTCGCAACGGCGATCATGACTTATAATGGGCTCGTCCTACATGACGTAAGCAAAACATGTGGTTTCCTCAACATGACCACTGGCCTTGACCTAGAGTATGATACAATCTCAAACGGTAATATTTCAATGCCGAAGCATCTGCCAAAAGTAGTTCAAGTTAGTCTTCATGGGTAACAATAACCTGTTCTGACTGGTGTTTGCAACACGCTAACTCTGCTGCGTTAGGCAGCTTGTAATCACATTAATGCAGGCTGCAATTCACTAAATAAAGCCCTGATGTGAACTGTGCTGATACAATCTTAAACATATAATAAATAATAGTAGTTGTACCACGTAAAGATACGGCGTGCAATGATGTGTCATGTGTGACATTCCAAATAGTATTAACAAACAGATATGCCACTCTCATGGAGTGCATTGGTTTCAAAGACATGCCACTTGGCTATTTACATTTTTCATGATCAAAACTTCTCGTGTTCCACACTCGACACAAATAAATGAAAATACTAACGACAATCTCAATTCTGCTCAGATGTACAAAATGATACGTGAGGTACCAGGGTTCGATGCTATGTTAGCATGGTGGACTAGAATCCCTGTACGTTCTATCTAACAAAAAGTATGCATAACAGTGATGACATCTGTCGATCATCCAACGATACGAGCATCTTAAAGAGCAGTGGCGTGACAAGAAAGTTACAAAAGAGGAGTCACGGCCTAAAGTTAAAATAAGGAATGGCTGCCTATCCTTCCTGCAATTAACCCATACTAAGGGTTGACCAAAAATAGCTAAAAAACCAGCGTCGTGTTCAGCAAGCAGTAGGAACATCATTTTCTACTGACAGTCAACAGAGTGCACCAAACAGTGTCTTGCTCACACTGAAAAATAATGACAATAAGATGAGTGCTAGCTATAAAATTCCTACCTAGGCTGGTCATCAAGGAGTTCGGTTAAATAATCTAAACTAAATCTACCACAGCAAAGACCCGTACAATAGAGAGATACAGACTAACAGTACTATCGCCTCACCTCATCCTCACAAGAACTGAGGGGTATTAGGCATCAGAACGATTCACAGGTTAGCCCCAAAGCTAGGCTTCTCTTGTCAAGCCTTTTCTGGTCCAGACTTCTACTGCAGCCTCAGGGTCGTTTCGCGTCCAGTATCTCCTCCATGCGGTCGGTCTTTGGGCTGATGGGCGTCACGTCTCCATGTCCCGCGTGGTTGACTGGTCCCTCTGCCATGATGAAGCCTCTTCTTGAATAACTCCTTCACGTCATGAGTGTCTACTCCATATTACTCATGGTAGAATCTTGTAAAATATCGGTGCACATGTGGTCATAGTCGTAGTTATACAATTTTAATAATATTTTCCAGACGTGGGTGAGCACAGAATTTAATCTAAGCGTCGAAGCGATTATGTAAATTCTCTCACAGGCTTTACACTGTAATATGGCAGACTTCAATGCAAAAATGGCCTTCACTGTCTGCATTCACTGGCTCTATAACACGCATGTGGTATTATCTCACTGAGTCTATTACTGGTGAAAATCACACTGTATCCTCGCAATCTGACGTATGAAAATACTCGCGCTACACGCGGCGATGAAAATTTGCACTGTGATATGTTTCAAATACACATTTAACGTAGGATAATTAACATTTCAGGTCTCACATGGACTCTGGCTATAAGTGTGTTCCTCGTGGTGACGATGGCGTTCCACGTGATTATAGAATCACCCCAAAATATTCACTGTTTCACTCAAATTACTCACTTGGTCGAAATAACGTGACCAGTATTATTATATCTGTATTACCTCACACTAACGGTGCTTAAAACGAAGGATGATCTCAGATTATTTCACTTCTTCACATCGTGGGCAGACTATTACATCGTCTCAACGGACGGACTTGTACACACGTCCACTTTGGACAGTTCCAAACTCGGGTGTGTCGAGCCTTGCTTCGCCTGCTGGGTCCAAGCTTATACTCGAGTCGTTGAGAGTCTAATGACTTCCTCTCCGCTTATCTGCGGTGTAAATTACCTTCATCAAAAATGATAGCATAAACATCACAATGTTTAATTAATATTGCATGACAATGTGGTAAGTTCTGAGGCTTTTAGGATCAAAAAGTGGGATAATAGTTGCTCAGAAAAATCTCTAGGATGAATGTTCAAAGTCAAGACAACATCCTTTCTTGTGACAAGCCATGTGCCGGTTCCAAGGTGCGTTCAGTGATGAAGCATGGCTTGTGTATTATCATTTCAAAGAAATATCACCAAGCAATGAGCTCAGGCGGGCTCAGTACTACGCTATGCTACAATATTTTTTTTTCCAATTTTTAAGTTGGCAGTACTTAACAGTATATATACACAACCAGAAGCTACAAGGTTTTCGAAATTAGCCTGGTGACATAACTTTGTGTGGAACATGTGGTCGCACTAGCATTTGCAAAACTTGTGTTTTATATTTGGATAAGGTAAGTTTAGTGCATTCTTTTCAAGTATCATCTTCAGTTTGAATTTTATCAGTTGTGATAAAATCTTATTTGTTTTGTGTCCTGCCTTATTTTTCTGACCAGCAGGTGAATAGGATCAGATATTTTGATGTTAAGTTTGAGTATGTCGTGGCACTAAAACCAGATCCACACAGTCAGGTACACCGCAAAGCTGACCTAAACTCTATAGAAAGAGCTAGGTTAGCTATAAAGAATAAAGGGCTGAGTATAGAAAGGCGGCAAAGAAATTTTCAATTCCATGAAGTGCCGAAGAATGGGAAACAGACTGTATTAAATCATAATTGGCTCATGGAGCGGCTCATATTGTGTGCAGAGTGGGTTATCCTCTAGATTTGTGTGGTTTATGTCTTATTTCCAGCTATGGAGGACATTGCTTGCTTCTCGTATGAACAAATCGTCTGGAGAATGAAGGGCCCAGAAGTTATCTGTAGAGGGCAACTTAAGTTTGGATTCGATATAACATGCGTAGTGTTTACGATCATTTTATAATTTACATAGTGAATACGTTGTCATTCCACTAAAAATGTATATTATTTAAAGTAATAAATTGTTTTACAGGTTTTCCTTATCGGCAGTTTTATTAAAGTATGACAGGGCAGATGGCCTAGCTGTTCCGCCCCTTAAAGCTCCAGTAACTAACAGCTTAACGTATGACCTGATATTTCAAGAGGTAGCCCAGAGTCCAAAATATTGGTTCCATTCACCCCACAGATCATCTGAATAGGATTCGACCCAGAAATGAAAGAGTGATCCAATTCACCACACTTGTTGGGGCGAATAGGATCACACATTTAATTAAGTATAAATACATAATTTTTCAGGTTAGGGGTATATTTACTATCAATATGGAATCTGCTGATACGGACTCATGTTTCAATTCAAAGAAAAGTAAACAAAGTTCAGTGGTCCTAAAATTGCAGATAGTCAAGTTTCAAAAATGTTCCCATTCACTATGGAAAATAATGCTATCATCTGCTGAAAAAACAGAATTGAAATTTGAATTTTAAGTTGGATATTTCATGAAGTATGCATTCGAAGTTTTTCCAAAATGGGCACAAATGTTTCAGATATATTTTCAAGAGTGCATTATGACACTGCTGCCAACATGATTCTATGCGTGCTGATAGGTTTAATGTGTAACTGCATGTAATTTTCATACTAAAATGGAGTTGTTCCAAAACTGGCACTTGCAGTACATAGCTCATTTATTTCAAAAGTAAATTCAGGAGCCCATGCACGACAGTGCTGCCAACATTATTATAGGCTACACGTGCTGTTAATTTCAATGTTTAAGTACATATATAACTACATCTATACTAACGAGTGGATTTCATCCTAACTTTGTACTGTATGTGCAAAGGTTTGTGGTCATTAAAAGAATCACAAGAATCACTGTGTACTAATGATCTCAAGGCGTTTGGATCCTAGACTCAATATTTCGGAATATGTGTACGAATAAAAAAGCAAACTTAGCTCACTGTAAATCCAAGATGTGTTAGACATATTTAGCATAACTCGTCAAATGTATTGTTGTCAACGTACCGTACTCGTGATTCTACGCATGCGTACAGCGTTTAATGTGGAACTGCATGCAATTGTGACAATAATGTATTTGTACATATATTTGCTCGTGCAATGAACGCCATAGCTGACATAAGAATGCCTATCTACAGAGTCCACAGGACTACCAAACTCCCTAGAAACATCTGAGAAAATTTGTGCCCTAGACTCATTATCGTAGAATATGAACAGTTTAAAGGCCTATACACTAAAATGCCTTAATATTGCAGATGGATTTTGAGCAACACGTATACATACCGTATATCAGGGTTACTAAGAAAACTCTACATACGTATTTACGTTCCATGTTGGACTGTATTTAACTATAAAAACATTCAATGGTTTTCTATACACAGTGTATGCTACAAGAATGTTTTGCGCACATTCTAAGTCCTACAAATCACCTACAATAATAAGTCTCCCTGGGTATTTGTGCCATAGATTCTCAATATCTCGGAATCCATGCATGAAAACAATTTCGGACACATGCTCTGTATGGCCAGAATATTTCAGCTATAATTTGAGCAAATTTTATAACGCCAGTGCTAACAGAATAATGTCTTAGGTAAAGTTAAAATTCTAAAAATGACTATTTAGACGAATAGGGATTGATTCTTAACTTGGTAATTACAGATATTATAAACTGCTAAATTTATTTTGCTATAATTTGTGGATATTGACTTTTAATTGAGTTTTGGACTAGGTTAATTCTTCTTCAAGATCGTTTAAGACCAGATCGATGAAGTTCAGATAAAGAAAGGAGTTATAGATATCTCCAACTTTGTAAAACCGAATCTGGGAGGACGATTTCCAGGACTTCAATATTCAACGTTTATACGTTATACGTCTTCTATTTACAGGAGTGTACGTCATTGATCTTAAAATAGCACGGGCTTTCCACCAGAATAGTTTCTGTCTGAATGTTTAATACCTGAATTTTCGATCTCTAGGCTCTCCTTGAACACCCACCATTATTGTCGGTACGCCTTGTGCAGTTCTCTTGTTACTGGAGTACTTAAAGATGTTGCTCCGTAAATGCGGGAATGTGGATGATAGCATATTTTCTCCCATTCTAGAGTGGATGGGCAGAGTATGGAATTGTGACATGGACCAACTGAGGTAGTTTCTGGAGAGACCTCCTTTTGAGTCGAGATCATTGTCATTGTCGCATGCATCTTTTATAAACGAGTGATCAATAATCCGGCCTCATCTGTTAACTATTTCCTTCCCAACACAACTCCAGATATAGAGAAGTTTACGGAGATCGTCTCCTTAGCTTTGTGTCTTCTATCACCAGTTGAACGGCAGTACACTATGTGAATTACATGCTGTATATGATTAATTGCGTTTCGTTTTGGTAGATTGTCTTCAACACAAAGTAGACTATAGAAGTTTGAAAAATAAGTAATTTTATTGTTTATCTTCGCATAATTTTATCTGTAAATATTCCACTGATTAATCTAATCAAGTGTAGACCTTTTCAAGTCAGTTGTTATATCGAAACGCTTTCAGGGGATACAGACAGTGAGAGGAAGGGAAGCGGGTGTTTGTTAGGTGTAATCTGATCTTCTGACTCCTGCATTCTCATTTCGTTGGACTAGGAGCGCACGTATGCTTCATTCCAACCAAAACGAGTAAAATTGAGTTAAGGCCTGATATTTCCCCTTCCTCCATATATCTACTTTACCTTTCGTACTCGCCTTCACCATGCGCCTCCTACATTCAACACAGCAAGGTTAATTATAAACGTGATCCAGCATAAGCGTGTTCTCTACATCAACGTCACGAGGGAGACTGCTGTTCCCGAAAATGACGGTGAGAGCGATAATCTGAAATGAGTCCTGAAAGAGTTACATTTACCGTTTTACCTTACATAACCTGATTACGTAACTATGCCTTCAAACTAACGCCGTACCTGTGCCCTCTCTTTGATCCTCTGTAGCTGTTACGGAGCTATTTTGGGGATAAAGTAAGATTACTGTAGCAAAGTCTACGCAGGGAAGTAAGTATAATGGCTCCTCTTCGCATTGGTGAATGGTACTGGCACGATTTTTCTCAACACGTTGGCAAAATTCACTACAGTAATAATACATTTTGATTTACTATGTTTAATCAATATAGATTTTGGGGATATGAGTCTATCTGGGATTAACGAGCACAGTTTTGCGTTGACGAATTTCCGACACGTAGTTACCATCATAACAAATGCAAGCGCACCTATTTTCCACTCATTGAAGGGTGCGGTATCACCATAAACAAATCGAACGCGAAACTCAATAACTTTTAATGTATGTTTGTTATATTCGTGCTTCGAATTTTACAGGCATTTCTTCAGATGGTACAGTTTCCTCTGAGTTCATAGTGGAAGCCATTATTTCAAACGAATTAGAAACGAAGCACTTCCGTTTTGGCTCGTTCAACAGGCCCTAGAATATTAAACGCTCGGCCAACGTGTGGACACGTTGAGCAACGTTGGCCAAACGCCCTTTGATGAGTAATACCTCTACAATAAAGCAACCAATAGCCTCCTCGACATGCTGACCAGGAGCGTTGGCCACCACTCTTTTGCGACCCATAGGCTAATGTGTTAATTATTGCTGTTTTTACCGAACGTACGATTCCCAAACGTGAGGAAGTCATTTACTGTATGATCTTGGACGTTGTAATAGAAAACGTGAGGCAAATTTTAACTGGTCATCAGTCAATTCTCGTTGTGTCAGTGCGTGAGGACAGGATGAATTTAGCTTTGTTGTCAGTTTTATTCTTATTCTCTAAAATGACGCGCTCGTATGCTGCTGTACGTCCATAATGGTTGACTAACATACAAACCGACCTTCCTTGTTTGAAGTTTAAAACCCTAAATCATCAATGGACGTATTAGTATTTGTTTTGATCACGGTCTACCAGTCTCGACTCAAAACCACTTATTGGCCGGAATGTGAACCTTAACTAGCCCTAAGACACAACACTTCAGCCATCCACTAAGGCAATCGTCCGTGTGACATTGCGTATTAATATTGAGCCCGAGAAGCTCATCTGAGAAGGATTTCTTTAGGATCACTAATGGAGGAATCAAGGAACCCGAGAAGGATAACTCTGACTCGAGTAGTGGAAATATGCTATTCCTTGAACTGCCACGAAGCTGATTTTTATACACTTGATGGAAATGTAAAGACTATAAATTAATAATTGATGAGGCCATTCAATTCGAGGATTTTACGACTGGTGACACCTGATATTTTTATGCCACAAATATATTTTTGGCAGAATACAGTTGCTCAACGTGGCGGTGATGACTCTTGATTCGAGCAGTCGAATCCGGAAGAGACAGTACTTCTCTACTCGTGACCCGCGTGCGGCGGAGAATTTTTTTCTGTTGAAAAAAAAAACGTGGTTGAATTAATATCAGCGTGTATCGCTTGAGAACTGCAACTGTAATACGTGCTGTGAGCACGAGAGAAGTGTGAAACGTTATTAAAAGTGAGTGAGAACGGTATTTTGTGGATTATTGTAACATTTGTGAACAGCGGAAAACTTAACCACGAGGCAATCCCATAGAGGTGCCGTAACTTTTAAGCGAACTGAAAGTTCTTTATAAGTTAGAATCAGTGAGGTGATGCTGAACGACCAGTGTCTAAAGTCTGTGGCAGATCAATTGCCAATTTTGTAATCTGTCTGCAAGTGTAAAGCCAGTGCTTCAAATTTTCACAATGATCGAAACTATACGTAAATTCAGTGCGATTATCATCATGGAACACCAGACGAATTGCAAGTGGTATAATTCCCCATTGGAGACAAGAAGGATGATGGAATAAGTTAAACCATGCTTTGGGGGGACCAATATTGAGGAGCCATGAGACGGAGAAAGAAGAGATATCTAAGCTCAACCGAGCGGAACACATGGTCACTTACATCAATGGCTACCATGCCTAAGTAATGCTCAGAACTAAGTGCATCGAGTCCGTGAGTCAAGATTAAATCTTTGTAGAGGGTTAGAGGCTCGTACATTAGTTTTAGAGACCACCATTAGCAAGACTTTATATAGGCAGGGAACTTGCGGTTAGTCTAATATATCATTTAGATTTGAACAGATCATCACATGCTAATCGTCGATATTTTTCTGTATAAAAATTCACCATGAGAATTCCAGGAGAGGTCTAAGGAGGCCACATATGATTTTATAACGGAGTATTTTCAACTCAAACTCTGTAAGATTCCAGTTATTGTACATACAAGTAGACGCAGAGTATTCCACATTTTAGTTGAACGATGTGTTTTCTTCATTTACTCCCACAATGAACTAGTGGAATATCTTCAGTCCAAGAGTTTTGAACCATTATTATGTATGGAAGACTTCAGCTAAGTCTTGTATAAAATATTTAACCAACTCCGTCGTATCACTTCAAATTGTAGTGGAGAAACACATGGTTTTATCTTTCATTTTATACTAGCTGGAATATTTAGTTGAGATTCCAAGAGCTTTGGAACAACCCATATAAGATTGCAACGAGGCAATGTTTGAAATCGCTATATTAGCATTTATAGAAAGGAATGAGTGTGTAATTTGATATCTGTTTGTGCCACAGCTAACTTGATTTTCATGTCTGCAAGATTTACAAGGTAGTGGACACGTGGTGTTGTTTCTCAGAAACTTGTTTTATTCTGCTAACATGTGAGTGTTGTGCCAAGGTCAGACACTATTCCAGATACGATTACAGCAAGCGAGACGACTGAATGAATGACAGAAGGCTTTGCCTTGACTTGTATAATGTCCTGTGTTCGAAGAAGTGAGAGAGGTCACAGCCAGCTTGACGATGAACATTTCATTCTATATCCGAGTAACATTACTAATTTAAACTGCGGCTCTTGGCGCCGATGAGCCAGCTTGGTGTCCTAGGCGAAACCCCACACAAGACACGGCACAAACCTAGAAGAATTGCTGAGTTTTAATTCACTGGCCGTGAAAGCCAATATACCATATTTTTGGAAGCCTTCATAGGGAGGTCGAGGCTGCTTGAGCTTTTAGTTCTCGCAGTCAAGAGGTGCAGCTGCACCTTATATAGAGGGAGGTGGCGCGCAGTTCGCTACTGCAGTGGGGGTCCAGGCAGGGACACCAAGAGCCTGCCGACGAGCCAGATTGGTGTCCTAGGCGAAACCCCACACAAGACACGGCACAAACCTAGAAGAATTGCTGAGTTTTAATTCACTGGCCGTGAAAGCCAATATACCATCTTTTTGGAAGCCTTCATAGGAAGGTTGAGGCTGCTTGTGCTTTTAGTTCTTGCAGTCAAGAGGTCCAGCTGCACGTTATATAGAGGGAGGTGGCCCGCAGTTCGCTACTCCAGTGGGGGTCCAGGCGGGGACACCAAGAGCCCGCCGATGAGTCAGCTTGGTGTCCTAGGCGAAACCCCACACAAGACACGGCACAAACCTAGAAGAATTGCTGAGTTTTAATTCACTGGCCGTGAAAGCCAATATACCATCTTTTTGGAAGCCTTCATAGGAAGGTTGAGGCTGCTTGAGCTTTTAGTTCTTGCAGTCAAGAGGTCCAGCAGCACGTTATATAGAGGGAGGTGGCGCGCAGTTCGCTACTCCAGTGGGGTCCAGGCGGGGACACCAAGAGCCCGCCGATGAGCCAGCTTGGTGTCCTAGGCGAAACCCCACACAAGACACGGCACAAACCTAGAAGAATTGCTGAGTTTTAATTCACTGGCCGTGAAAGCCAATATACCATCTTTTTGGAAGCTTTCATAGGGAGGTTGAGGCTGCTTGAGCTTTTAGTTCTCGCAATCAAGAGGTGCAGCTGCACCTTATATAGAGGGAGGTGGCGCGCAGTTCGCTACTGCAGTGGTGATCCGGGCGGGGACACCAAGAGCCTGCCGATGAGCCAGATTGGTGTCCTAGGCGAAACCCTACACAAGACACGGCACAAAACTAGAAGAATTGCTGAGTTTTAATTCACTGGCCGTGAAAGCCAATATACCATCTTTTTGGAAGCCTTCATAGGAAGGTTGAGGCTGCTTGAGCTTTTAGTTCTTGCAGTCAAGAGGTCCAGCTGCACGTTATATAGAGGGAGGTGGCGCGCAGTTCGCTACTCCAGTGGGGGTCCAGGCGGGGACACCAAGAGCCCGCCGATGAGCCAGCTTGGTGTCCTAGGCGAAACCCCACACAAGACACGGCACAAACCTAGAGGAATTGCTGAGTTTTAATTCACTAGCCGTGAAAGCCAATATACCATCTTTTTGGAAGCCTTCATAGGGAGGTTGAGGCTGCTTGAGCTTTTAGTTCTCGCAGTCAATAGGTGCAGCTGCACCTTATATAGAGGGAGGTGGCGCGCAGTTCGCTACTGCAGTGGTGGTCCGGGCGGGGACACCAAGAGCCTGTCGATGAGCCAGATTGGTGTCCTAGGCGAAACCCTACACAAGACACGGCACAAAACTAGAAGAATTGCTGAGTTTTAATTCACTGGCCGTGAAAGCCAATATACCATCTTTTTGGAAGCCTTCATAGGAAGGTTGAGGCTGCTTGAGCTTTAGTTCTCGCAGTCAAGAGGTGCAGCTGCACCTTATATAGAGGGAGGTGGCGCGCAGTTCGCTACTCCAGTGGGGGTCCGGGCGGGGACACCAAGAGCTCGCCGATGAGCAAGATTGGTGTCCTAGGCGAAACCCCACACAAGACACGGCACAAACCTAGAAGAATTGCTGAGTTTCAATTCACTGGCCGTGAAATCCAATACCGGTATACCATCTTTTTGGAAGCCTTCATAGGGAGGTTGAGGCTGCTTGAGCTTTTAGTTCTCGCAGTCAAGAGGTGCAGCTGCACCTTATATAGAGGGAGGTGGCGCGCAGTTCGCTACTCCAGTGGGGGTCCGGGCGGGGACACCAAGAGCCCGCCGATGAGCCAGCTTGGTGTCCTAGGCGAAACCCCACACAGGACATGGCACAAACCTAGAAGAATTGCTGAGTTTTAATTCACTGGCCGTGAAAGCCAATATACCATCTTTTTGGAAGCCTTCATAGGGAGGTTGAGGCTGCTTGAGCTTTTAGTTCTCGCAGTCAAGAGGTCCAGCTGCACCTTATATAGAGGGAGGTGGCGCGCAGTTCGCTACTCCAGTGGGGGTCCGGGCGGGGACACCAAGAGCCCGCCGATTAGCCAGCTTGGTGTACTAGGCGAAACCCCACACAAGACACGGCATTAACCTAGAAGAATTATTGGGTTTTGATACCATCATAACTTAGATATTTTGATTGGTGCTGTTAAATGTAACGAATCACTTTTGCTATTTTCGACGTTTAAATTCACTTGTTTTGCTATAGATTCAGGGTGTAATTATTCGTATTTTTCATGATTCTTGTAGTGCTTATGGCTTGTTTACGTATCACATTCCTAGCTTGATTACAATTTAATTCATTTGTGAAAGCTCTTCAAGAGGTTTAGAATAAAATTAAGTTGAGGGTTTAATTGATTGTTTTTTTTAATTTAGATTTGCGGATTAGCCGATTTGTACCCTCCGAAGTAAGTTAGGGATTTGTTATTGATGAATAAATATCTGATCTTTTACCTAAGACTGGACTATTTATTGCTATCTTTAAGTAGTTTTTTTTGGGGGGGGGGGGAGGTGTTCTTTTTGGGCTCGTATTTTATAACCACTGACCTGTCACTCAACCCGACACTACCCGGGTGTGGTATTCTCGTGCGGGCTAGTCTGAGAACACATTCCATCCTCTGAGTATATGGGTTTGATGGATGGGGGCGTTGGCCGTTGGGGGTCTGCGGTCCCCTGACACCCTTGTCGATCGGGCACAATATGTACAATACAGCTTTCAGTTTTAGAACATGCCCACACTCCAAATTTGAACGCAATTGGACTGTACCGTAATACTTTAAAATTATTCTTTAATGCCTCATTGCCATCAAAGATGCCTTTGAAAATTCATTATTGAACAGTCATTTGAGGGTAAACATTTGAGAAAATGGTTCACTCAGAGGGAAGTATCTGAGTCAATAAGTAGGATGAAATTGATTTACTTTATTCTGTACTTACCACTACTTGAAATGTAAGGAAAGCTATCATCAAATATTGTAAATTATCGTTTATATCTTTCAAAATATGTTTGCTCTTTATTTTCCAAATACTTGACTCATTCGATTGAAACCTAAATCTCATTTGCTTGAAACGTGAAAACTTCTTATCGGCTTCTAATTATTCTGTTGGTTTCCTCGGTGGATCATGGATTACATCTCCTACTCTTGATCGTGGATATTTTCCCAACCGAGGAATTGCGATTATTCAAGGACGGGAAATTATTTTGTTTATTTTGAGGGGCTTCGGCATCGTGGTCATGTAGTCCCGTGTACTTGGTTGTTAGTAGAATATGGAAAGACCTGTGTTATTGTGTTTCGCTATTTCAAATGTGCTTTGTAGCACTTTTGTGTATTCCCCCGTCAGGTGAGTATTATGTATATGATTGCTATCCCTCTTTAGCTTCATGTGCAACGCCACTGATGCGAATTTGTGTAATTTATACTGCTCAATTCTCTGACAAAGACTTAATATTTAACTTCCGTAATATTTAGTTGCATTCACCAGTAATGGGGAGTGAGGGGTATAACTACAGTATATCTGTCACTGTAAACCTCTACCTGGATCCACCAGCACTTTTCGAGGTCAGCTCTCTGTTTCTGTGTCATTGGCCTTGACTCAGATACTTGAGTGAGCATTGTTACAGTTCCTAACTTCCTGCTTATTACGCGATGTAACAAAACTAACCGTCAACCAAAATGGTGGTCACTGCCCGCTGCCGTCATCGCATCAACATCTGGCTGATGTTGATTGGTCGGGTGGCAACCCACATATTGCTTCGTTGGATCAACTTTCCACATGCTACTTGCTACATCAGTTTGTTCTAGAACTCGCGGATTGGTTATTAAGGGCCGTGTTTTTACCAGTTCGATGACTTGTTGTCTGCAATCTATCAAAATCGGACCCGCCAGAGGGCGCTGCAATTCCACAGCTTCGACGCCACAGGGCGTCTCTTTCCACTTCGACGTCAGAGGGCGTCACCATCGCTCCTATTCGCCAACATCACAGACCACAACCAGAGGGTTCTCTCTCTCCACTTCGCCGCCTCAGGGAGACAACTCTACCTCTACGCCACGCCGTGGGGAGTCTAACTACAACTGTCACTCTAAACATCTAACTGGATCCACCAGCACTCTTAGAGCTCAGCTTTCTGCTTCTGTGTCATGGGTGTCCATCCCATTCTACAAGTATCCAAAATATTGTGAAGAAAGATTTCAGTGAATCTCCTAGCCTAAGTGGACAATTTCAAAGTGGGTTTTATGGAGCTGACCTTCTCTAAATCTGGAATTTAACAGCAAGAAAAGTTAAGTTTTTCTCGCCGTTTAGCTGTTCCAGTTGACAACGTTAAAACTTTGTAACTAACTTCTTTCCATACAAATATTAATATTGACCGGTCAATATCCTTTAAATTCAAGCAACTCAATGCAACACTAAAAGTCATAAAAACTTTTAACATCTTTTAGACTCCATTTATCATATCTTCCATTTTGTTAATATATCCTTACCGGTAAAAAGAAACTGTTTAACTACACTCTGCCTACATAGTGCCTATTATTTAGTTACTTGGCCTTTGTCGTGCCTTAGTCTCTTTGTATTTGGCATTTAAGCCTAATTGTTACTTAAATTCATTACTTCATCCAAGACTTTGTCCTGAACTTCCTACTTCCTGGTGGAACTTTGCTTTCCATTTATTTACAGTATGTCATTCGGGTATTTTAACCCACCTTCTGGTCATTTATGTTATATGTTAACAAGCAGCAACCGTGTGTTACTTCTCATTTGTAATTTTGCAGGGGTCCCAAAAATCTATTTATTTCTATTCATTACAACTCTTTCAGCAATAATATTGTATTTACCTATTGCTCTCCACTTTCCTTCCATAAACCTTCCACACCTCATCGTTTTACCTTCTTGTAATACAAGCCTTTGGCTCCCAAACATGGGATCGAGGTAGTCAAATATTCTTCCCACGACCATGGGCTTTGAACCCGACTCAGACTGATAGCATTTGCGAGCCCCTAAATGATAGCCTCGTCTGGTTGACTGTACTGTACACGTACACGGATGATATGCCGGTTTCTGTGTAACTGCAGTGTCTCTACAAGCGTGTTATATGCTCATTAAAGTGATAATCTGTTAGAGTACTGAACGAGGCTTCTTATTCTGATCGTGTGAATACTTAATTTGTTATAGATGGTTTCTTTATTATAATTGTTTGAGCATGGTTAATGTAGACAGTGGAAAAGAGAATCGTTATGCCCTGAATATGAATGACAGTTTTTTTTCAATAGTAAGAATGTGACAAAAGAGGAAAGATAAGAAAGGGGTCGATTGTAGGTTCTTCTTGGTTGTTATTAAATGAGAAAATAAGATCCTGGGAAAAGGAAATTTTAAAGGAAGTTAATCTACTGATCCATCAATCATGATTCCATGATGGTGTATTCTGTCAATCACTACCACGATGAGGTGGGATATACCTATTTTAAACCCTCAGCTGCCTTTCAAGACAGGAAGCTTAATGTGAGTGAAGTCAGTTCAATCTCATGATATTGGAGACGCTGATATTGTAGTCCTTACAGGCAACACTTGACATTTATCGAGTTTCGTGAACTGAACTTAACCGATAACATCCTCTGTCAGTGACAAAATATTGTCAAATCATCAACCTAGGAGTGTTGTAAATGATGGATGCCTTCAAGTCTAGAAGCTAAAGGAATAGCAGTTTTGAGAATTGCCAATACTATAATGTTTCACCCTCTCAATAACTATATACACGGGGTGCGTGGGGGTTAAACACCTGTACGGTATTAGAGCAGCAATATACATTCACACTTAATTATTATGGCCACCTCAGAAATAAAAACACTCGAAATCTGGTAAAAATAACACTCTATTCTCATATCAGATATAAAATGCACTCTGCAGGATCCTCGTCTTACAGACTCTACTAACACTGCCTATCATATTAACACAGGTACACATATGGCATTGATGACCCTTGGCAGTAAAGATGACTGGTACTTACAGGCGATGACTTCAGCAGTGATGGCTAACTCTTCTGATTCTGGGGTTAGTGCTCACAATGAATCAGTCCTACTTACTCGCAACACAATTATGATATGATTCACACGCAAGTTTTACAGTTATGAAGAATATGTACATTATTCGATTGATGGGCAGAATCCAACGATTTACTTTGCTTCGCGGATCTGATTATAATAAGGGGCTTCAAAACCGTGTGTTGGATTGTCGCGGCTATTCCGTTCCTTAATTTACTAACACGTAGCATATTTTACTAGTGTTCTCCGTACAACAATTTACCGTTATGGTCTCAGAAAGTTGTTACACAGACGTTAATTCACAACAGTTTATGCGTTTCGAAACAAACAATCTAGGTGATTTGCTTGAGACTAGACTCATCATTCCCTCGAGAACTTATAGTCAGCAACTCAGTAATTGCATATTAAACACAAATTTGTGATCGTCTGATACTGCCTCCTCCACAAAATCACACAATTCCCAACATGCAAACTCTCCTACCTTGCGGAATCTGAAGAAAGGTCCCTATCGCACCACTCGCGGTCCACAGAATAAGTCCTCCCCGTTCCTAGTCTGAAGAATAAATCCTCCTCCCTACTGGCCTCAACCGCTAATAACAGTCATCCTCCCCCCCCCCCCCCACAACTCACTGGTCTACCCTGGCTCACCTCATGAGAACAGCCAATCAAACAACACGCTTCAAAATATGCCCAAATGAGGAAAATCTCAAAAATACTCCAGGCGCACCTCTGGCACAGAGTTTCCAAGCCTCTTACCTATTAGTCATCGTGCACTCGAGCGGCCGACAGAAAAACCCAACTTGAACAACAAGTCCACTTCCTTGTTGGAGCACAATTCCTGACTAACTTACTGAACATTATTCCAATGTTAAATATTCACACATATAACCTGACTTAGATCCTGCCAATTTACAATCCTTAAAATCTAAACAAATTAATTGAAAATCGATTACATGATATCATACACTATACTAAATAATTATGCAACATAAAAAGCATCAAATAAAAATATATACACGATTAATAAAATCGTACGTCTCAAAATTAAGGGTTCGATCTCATGTAAACTGGGAAGGTTACAATTCCCCTCCACGGAGTTCCTATGAATACATATGAATGGGGACTCCATCTATACATAAAAAACTGAAATACATATATGACCCTAGAAATACAAAAATACACTATGAACAACATACAAAAATCACCCTTCAAATTTCAAAACATCACCCTCAATACAATTTCATTTTCTTGACGTCTGAATCTACACAATCGTTCTTGCAAATGTCTTTGTTAGTTTCTGCTTATACCTAACTCACACCGACATTACTCAAGTGTCCTAAAAACTACCTCACACGGAAATTCTTCACGTGTCCTTTATACTCTCTCATGTAATACTTGACAAATTGGACATAGCCACGTTGCACTCGCAAATTACATTCTAATATGCATGTGAACTAATATGCTCGGCTTTTTAACACTTGGCCAATTGTAGCCTCTTCGTCATTTCTTGAAGCGTACCTTTGCAATTTATCACAATGTCGACTAAATCTGTTTCAGAGGACCTGCCCTACCATCACAAGCTAACATACTTCTTAAGATTGTACACGTTATATGACCCTATATTGTTTCCTTGGTGGTCTGTTAAGCCGGACGCACACTCGCCAATATGCTTATTTACTATAAAGGGTCCCTTGAACAATTGAAAAAACTTGGATATTTCCTTGTCAACAGCGGAAGTAGGACATGGCACTCTGAGCAACACCTGGTCACGAACATTTAAAAAAATCAAACTTCACTCTCTTTTGCTGGCGCCAACGTTTATTTCCTGCTTTTTATAAGTTAAACCTAGCCAGCTGGATGCTGATATCCCTATCTATATCCTCTCCCGTTTCCAATCCTAGCATTCTTGCGATGTCATTAGTAGGCTTCCTACCAAATTGCAGCTCATTAGGGGTACATTTCGTGCTCTCATGTAGCGTATTATTGAACCATTGTTCAATATCTCCTAGTTTGGAGAACCATGCATTATGGCGATCGCTCACATAAGTAGGGAATACCCTCCCAAGATTTTTCATAATTCTTTCACTCGAATTTCCTTGCGGGTATCTTATAGAAGAGAAAATATGTTTGACACCCACTTCACCTAACTTGGTCTTCCAGATTTTTGAGGTGAACTGGCTGCCGTGGTCAGTCAATACTCTGATGGGCTTCCCGAACTTAGGGATGTATTTGTCGACCATTTTTAGGGCGCAACCATTCCCAGTCGCTTTCCTCAGGGGATACAGCTTGACATACTTACTTAAAAGAGTCAACAATCACAAAGATATACTGATATCCGTACCGAGATTTGACTAAAGGCCCATACAAATCAAAACATAGTAAATCCCGCGGTTTTCAGTGATTACCGCCTGACGAGGTCCCTGCAAATATCTCGTCGGAGCTTTACAACGTTGACAAGAATCACAACTCGCAAGAACTTTCCTGATATTCCTTCCCATGTTACGCCAAATGAAATGCTGTTGAACAGCGAAAAGAACTTTAGCTGCTCCAAAGTGCCCTAAAGCTTTATGGTGATACCAGATCATAACCTCCTGCAGACAACTAGGTGATATAACCTCGCCTATAAGCCGCACACTACCTTATAGGTGAACTTACCCACCTCCAACCTCTTTCTCTCTCAACTCCTCCAAGATCTGAGCCAAGCTATCGTCTTTCTCCTGTTCTGCTAGCATATTCCGCAGCTTACCAATCTCCTCCTCACAATCTATCCTCTTCGTGACACATAAAACAACACCCTGTTTAATATTCACCACCCGGTGATCATTATCATCTATTTTCCCGCTCAGGAAGTCAGCCACGATATTCTCCTTACCCTTAATGTGCGTAATCTCTAGATCGTACTCACTAATTGCCAAGATCCATCTCGACATCCTATCAGAGGTCAACTTACATGAACCCATAAACACTAGAGCATTATGGTCTGTGAGCACCTTCAACTTGCTCCCCAAAACTTAGCCCCGAAACTTTCCAAGTGAGTACACAATAGCCAACAACTCTATATCAGTAATAGTGTAACGCTTCTCAGCCATACTCAAACCCCTACTAGCTAATGAGACTATACCTAAATTACCTTCGTCATCATACTGGCACAGCACCCCTGAAACCTCTAACATACTGGCATCAGTCATAAGAACGTAAGGACAATCTATTCTAGGTATTTCAGTATAACTGAATCCACGAAACCTCTCTTCAACTCTGAGAAGGCTCCCTCGTGCTCATGGTTCCACACCCATCTTGCACCTTGCTTTAACAGTCTCCTAAAAGTTTCAACCAGATTGGAATACCTAACGATAAATCCCCTAAAATAGTTAAAAACCCCTAATATGCTTCGGAGTTGCTTGGCGTTACGTGGTGTAGCGGTGTTGTTAATCTTTCTAAACGCGATTGTTCAGGAAAAATCCATTGAGTAGTGATCGTGTGCAATAGAAATGTAATATTTTGTGTTGCAAACGAAGACTTACTAAGTTTCACTGAAAAACCCCCCTCCCTTAACTTTCTCAAAACTATGTCCACCTGTCTTATGTGATCCTCTTTAGTGTGTGATGCAATAATAAGATCGTCAATGTACATTGTAACAAAATCATATGTGTCCCTCCCTTATACTAAATGCTGAACTACTAGTTTTGCACCCAAATGGCACAACACAATGCTGAAAAAGACCACTCTTGTAGCTGTAAGCCGTTAACTTCCTATCTTCTACTCTTAAAGGGACTTGCCAAAAACTGGCGCTCAGATCCAGGGTTGAAAACCACTTCCTACCTGTAAACTTCTGAACTAGGTCCTCAATACATTCAGGCCTCTGAGTGTCACCTGCCAATCTCAAATTTAATTGACGGAGCGTCAATACATAATCTAACAGAGCCATCTCATGTATTCTTTGGAATACACGGTCAGTCGTAGTTAGCCTTTGCTGCTCTTTAATCTATTTTCATTAATTATTTATTTCCTTGCAAACACCAACAGTGATCTATTTGTATTTCTTTTCTCTTGTACAGGTATTTATGTTTCCCTTGAGTCTGTTCAAGATATATATCTTCCATGGACTACCTAGCGGCATCTAGCAGCTAACCTCTGAAGTTCCTCAACATCTCCAAGCTCAAGAGGACTTCCTCACTAATCTACTAGGCGTCGTCATTGTCGCCAGCTAACATCTCCATGTAGACTGATTCCTGATGAAAGTTCGCATCTATGAAGTGTCTTTTATTTTTGTAATGTTGGTTATTATGATGTGCACCTTCTTGTCTAATAACCCCACTCCTTTTGCTTCCCCCTCCCCTTCCCTCGTTTACCTTCCTCTGCCGTGTGCGTGTTCGCTCGTTCTCAGATCTGCTTTAGCCTTTGAGCATACAGTTTGAAGTCCTCTCACGGGCTTGTCTCCTGTCTTAATGAGACATTTTAAATCAGACGCCATGTCTGTATTTTAGACCAACCGTCAACAGGAACCATCAGCTCTACATGCACAGAAAGCTAAGTACCAAACTTCAATGTGTTTAAAATGATTTTAAAGGTTTTAAATAGATACATTCTTTTAATCCAATTTTATAGACAGTGTGTGGAATTGCGAAATGTTATGCAATAACCATCTTCGAGGGATGTTTCTTTGTCAGGCTATGTCTATCAAAGCTGACTTTCTAAAATGAAATTTAGTGCTTCCCTTACCAAATTACTGAGAATACTTCCTCACTTCGAGGGATTTCATTCAAATTACCCACTGTCTATAAAACTTAGCTTTCCTCCGAGGAATTTCTATTGCCCAATTTAACAGTCATCACTGCTCTGGAACTTTCTATGGCAACCAATCTCTCTACTATTCAAGCAATCTAGTATTATCCACCCTAATTTTGGGAATACTTTTCCTCACTGAGGAATTTACGTTACATCAACCGCTGGTTAACACCTAACTTTCTTGCCACCGTGGGAACGTTACCGCGCTATTCTACTGCAACCTCTAAACTCTACAACGCAATAAATCTGTTCAAGCTAACCGCAATAACTTTGTTCTACTCTGCGAACTCCCATACATTGCAATAGCGAAGTTTTTCAACTTGTCAAAAAACTAGCAGTGCTTCGAACCTGCGTGTGAAAATTATATTCCGCGCCGCGTTCGGTTGAGAGAAAATAAAATTGGCCAGAACATTATATACCCATTCTCCTTTTCCAAACACCCTCTACTAACAATATTTAAATTAACTTATGTACCTGGTTATTTCTCTATGAGGCTTCGCCCTGACTTTGGCGCCCTCACATTTTTCTCCATGTAAAAATTATTCATTCTGCGAAATTACATGAAGTTGTGGAATCTTCTTTTTATTCTTTCCTTTTTTATCCTGCTAGTACAGGAATTGTTATTTTTCTAATCATTAATCTTTTGTACTCAATCTCTTTTCTTCAGGATTCGTCCTGTACACGTTGTATGTTTAACATAGTAATTTCTGTGTAAAATAGCGGTAATTTCCGCTTGTAATTTTTTCTTCTTTCCTGTAACTATCAGGAATCAAAGATTTGTTTATAGCCTTTCAGATTGTCATAGTGGCATTCTAAAAGTGCTTGAATTGCACATAATCAAACTATCAAAATTATGCTTGTTTTATAATTATCTCTCCATTTCTTATTCAAAAGCATAAACTTTAATATCTTTGAAAGATGTTGGTGCATTCACAAGTTCGAAACTTGTACACTATTGTTCATAGTAAACTTTTAACTTTTTGGGTCTGAGACCATTGGATTTGTAGAACTAACCAAAGAGAAGATTCTTCTAACTTTAAAAGATAAGATTTTGGATCTACCAAATGTTTAGTTTCCAAAGTTTATGTTTATTGTTTAAATAAACTAGTTTTTTTCCTTTGTTATTTATCTTTACCGTTAGAATTACGAGTAGGCAGGACCTTCACTTCCCTGATTCTTCCTTTAAGTTTAAACTCTTTTTTAGAATCTCTAACCCGACAAAGTTCTTACTACTTGTTGCATTTAATTTAAAACTGCATATAAAAACATTTTTAAATGTTCTCTTAGCTCTCATAGCTAATTCTAGTGGGCCATTTAGGCAAGTATAGCTAGCTCTGCAAGCTTCATATTTGTTGAGATTTTTTTCTCTTACTTATGGTTCGTTTCCAAAAATTTCAGTTTTGTTTGAGTTAGGTTTGAGGTTCTCCTCTGTCCTAAACTTTTAGTCGGCACTGTGCTGGGTAAAAGCTTAGCCTTCCTTAAGTGCAACAACTGGTATTTACATATGATTTTCAAAAAAAAAACAATAACAACTTCGCGAAAATCCTTAAAATAACTTCCTCTCTTCCCTCTCTGGGAGCATTCAGTTGGTCTGACGGAGATCCAACAGTGCCCAGAAATAAAATTATTATACCAAATTCAAATCTTTCCAGCATTCTTGAATGCATTATAAAAATAACCTTTCCGAAGTGAAAATTAGTACGTTCTTTCCTTTTGGCTTACTTTGCCTTGCCAGACTGCCACCCGTCCCCATAGTAACGAAATACCAGCTCGGGAGGGAAAGTGCAATCGCCGAGCGCTTGCAGGCAACCTCAATTCACGCTACCCTCTACGCATGCCTGAAACAGGCCCCCATTAAATTTAGGTTCCTCTTAAGTTTTGTACAGAGAAATTTCGTTCCATATATTAATTTACTTAAATTTGTGTGGTGGATTCTCTTCCTATCTACCAATACTTTTCTCCAAACTGAAACCCTTCTCCTTTTCTCTTTTATCATCATCCCTTAGGTAGTGTTAATTCCTAGCTAAAACCTACCCAAAATTTGTTGTCAAAACCCGGGAGAATCCATTTCTCAGTACTCTGCAAATTACTAATATCTATTCTGAAATTTTCAGCTATAATTTCACTGTGCAAAGCTGGTAAATGTGATAGAGGTCGTTCCTGTCCTCTTCAGCCTGTCTTACTTGCAACCTGTCTGCTGCTGCCAACCCGACAGCATTTCAAAATCTCTCCATTATCGTAAGTTGCATTTCCGTTGTAATTTTCAATCATGGTACCTCCAACTCAAGCAACTAAAAAGGATGAAACTCTCATCGCAAAACGTTCTTCTTATAAAGGGCAACTTACAAGGTTCAGAAATTTTCTTAATAAATTAACTCCCGCCGATTGCGATTTAGATATCCTCACTCAACGCTTAAAGTTGTATGAACGCTCTTATGATTATTATGATCAAATCCAAACAGACATCGAATCCGCCTGCCCTGAACTTCAATCTGATCGGGACGAAGTCGAGCCCTTGTACTTTGAAGGGATCGCAAAGGCCCACCAACTGATTCGCAGATTTTCAGAACCGGACACTAAGGTCATCAATCCGGCCCAGTTCGCACCCGCTTCAGTCCATGAAAACATTCATCAACCGAAACCTTTACATCTAAAAATAAGCCTGTCTCTTTTTTCAGGCCAGGAAGGTGAATGGAACTGTTTATACGAGTTATTCAGCTCTCTCATACCTGAAAACAAAGTTATTCCCGCTATCCACAAATTTTACTATCTGCGATCATGTCTTAAAGGGCAAGCTCTTACGCTCGTGGAAACACTCCCTTTAAGCGCCGACTAATATATCATAGTCTTTAATCTCCTTAAAGAGCGATATGGCAATCTGCGTCTGTGTGTGGCACGTCACATACGCTCTCTGTTCAACCTGCCAGCCGTAGGCTCTAATGACGTTTCCTCTTTAAGAAACATGGTCGACACCATGCAACTACAGGTGAGAGCTCTTTATCAACTTGAACAACCGGTTCAATCTTGGGACACTGTCTTAATTTATCTGGCTACATCTAGATTTGACTTTTCCACTTTAAAAGCATGGGAACTGGAATTAGCTCACAAGGACGAGTATTCCCTTGAGCATCTCATTATGTTTTTAAATAGCCGATGTCAATTCCTCACCGCACTCTCTTTCCAGTGAGAAAGCGTTGCAACTAATCTCCCACGTTATAACACCTCTGTTGACATATTTGTCTCGTCAAATTGACATAAGCTTCCATCTGTCGAGAATAAACAAACTCGTTCTGCCTTAACTGTCAAGGAGAACATACTAGACCGTTTAACAAGTCTTTAAAGTGCATACTATGTAAAGATTTTCACGCTCCATACTCGTGTAAGTCCTTTAAAGAACTCTCAGTGGATGACAGAAGGAAATTAGTATCAGAAAGCAAATACTGTTTTAATTGCCTGTCACCTAAGCATTCCGCATCTAATTGTACCTCCACTAGGCGCTGTTTACATTGCGAAAAACCGCATTATACTTTATTGCATTTCCATGATCAATCGAGGTCATCAGTGCCTGCATCTTCTAACTCTACGCAGAGCAGCTCTGAACAAACGAGTGCGTATTCCTGCATTTCTAATGCTAAGAACCCTAACAGTGCGCAAGTCTTGTTGTCCACTGTACAATTTGAAATTCAGGATAAATCTGACAATTGGGTTCAAGCCCGTGGTCTTCTCGACTCTGCCAATTTTGTTTCACAATCGTTAATTAAAAAACTAGGTCTTTCTTTATCATCCACTTCCATCAATGTATCCGGCATTAACAATTTGAAAATTCAAGCTTTTGCAGCCCTCAAAACTAAAACTCAGGGACATCTGCCAAAGAAACACCAATCTTCGCTTAAACTGTCTCATCCTTAACAGTATTGGCAAAGACACACCTAGTTACTCTATTAACACTTCCGGTTTAAAGATTCCTTCTCATTTAAGGCTAGCCGATCCTCAGTTTAATATACAAGGTCCCATTGACGTACTTTTCAGTGCCAATGTTTTTTTGGAATTGCCTTCGCAAGCAAAATTGCAAATTACCTTCAACTGTCTTTGCCAGAGACAGTGATTTTGGATGGATTGTTACTGGTCAAATCCAACGTTCCAGTCTTCAAACTAACTCGCAATGTCATTTGCTTAACGCTGATTCGAATTCACTTTCTGAAAAAGAGGACATTCACTTTTCAAATCTCAGCGCATTTGAAAACAACTTGCCGAAACAATGTTTCAATGTCACCTACGTCACCGCTGTAAGCTACTTAATGTTTTTTGCTCTATTTCCGCACAAACTGGCAATTCAAGTCCACCTTGCCTTAAGTCGTTTGTTTCATTGCCTTTTGTCATTTTTTGTAGCCGGCAATTGTTTAAACTTCTTATCGAAAACCATATTTGCCCTGTGTGAAACCACGGCTATCAGTCACCATCACTTTGCTGTGAGCTCTGTTTCGCTTCTTTCGCTGTTTAGTAGGATGGCCACGGCCACCTCCTTCCCGCTTCCTCACACGCGGAATCAGTATTTGAAATCACTTGACAAACTGAGGTCACTAGCATCAAGAATAACAATTCTTAGGCTTAATTTCCTTCTCAACTTCCCGGCTTATCTCCGTCATTCAGGAGAATAAAGTTTTTTTTCTGTTGGCAACTGTTGGATTTTGTAATCCTCAAAATTATGTAAAATTATTTAATTGCTTTGTTTCCTTGGTCCTTAAATTGGGTTTTCATGTCCAAGCCACATATGACTACATGTGTTACTTAAAGTTTCGCTTTAATGTTTGGCTGGTTGCATTTTCTCCTTTTGTTTATTTTCAACCACTTGTATGGCAATCTCGTTCGTATACAAACTCACGTAATGTCAAGCTGTCGCTTATTCTATATGTGACAAATGTCAGGACAAGTTTTTCTTATCTCAACTCGGGCTGTCTGCCAGCTATTGTCATGCGAGTTGCTACCGTAATTCAGGAAGTCGCTCCTCCTCTGCCCTGATAAACTAGTTCATATCATTGACCTCCCTAGCTATTCATACCTATTATCTCGCTATACTATGTGGGTTAAGGTTTTGTTTACTTATTCCGTTCACTCGTTCACACTCGTAGCCGACTTTTGCTCCGATTGTTGTTCAATAAAATCTTTATATATCTATACCGCGCGCATGTATTGTAGTCCGCGTAACTATGGTGTATGTTTGTTGTTTATTGTAAAAAAAACTTATTTTGTCTCGTCGTTACATTCGATGAATCTTCGCATATATTCTTGGTGCGTCATACATCTGGTTGACTTAATAAAGGTCTACGCACACCGGCGCGGGATGCGGGAACGGGAACGGGAGCGTGATTGACACGATACCCGAAGTCGCTGCGAAATCGTCTTTGTATTCTGACCAGCGCGGGAAACAGTTCCTAAATGAATTCGTCTGATGAAGTGCAACATAAGGAAAATATATACCAATTATCGGGAAGCTATCTCGCCTTGCTATTGCTATTAGATTTTTGGCTACTGAGGATTCTTTCTCGACAATTGGCCACAGTTTTCGTGTTGGATTCACAAATGTTGGAGCTATCGTGAGAGAGGTTTGCCAAGCTATCTGCGATACGATGCGATAGTGCAGTTTATATTTAGTTTTAGGGTGGTACAGTTCGGGTTTCTTTAGGTCAATCACCACGTGACAAATGAACACAGAAACAAAGAGTGATATTATTTAAATTGATGCTAACCAGGTACTTGCAGTTCCTTTCCTATTTCGTCCCTGAGCTTATCTTTATTCCTTATATTTCTTAATCGTCATTACTCATGTTATTGATATAAGGCAGGATATTTCCTGACACACACTATTAACAGTTCCGTCGCCATTGCTAAATGGATACGGGACGCGGGAAAAAGCAGCAAGCTGCGTACTCCTGCAGTAATGCAGCAATCCCGCCATCTGTGCGGGATTGTGACGCAGCTGTCTGAGTGGATGCATATCCCGCCAAGTGCGCAAATGTTCGCGACATTCTCGCTCCCGTTCCCGTTCCCGCATCCCGCGCCGGTGTGCGCAGACCTTTATTCTTCTAGTTATCCCTTTTGATGCTTATTACAACTTAAGGTCATTGTTTATTGCTACTAGATTATTGCTACCTATGGCGTTCTTGCTTCTTACTCGCTTATTTTCTTTACTCATTTGGTATATTATTAGCCTTAATCAATGTACTTGTTCTTATATTCTTTGTTTACACTTGTTACTCTTTTCGCATCTTGTTGGGATCCTTATTGAAGCTTTATTTCTCGCAGCTCCCAGCTACTTTTTGATTGAAGGTGTTGTAATTCTCGACCGTTGACCCCGCTTTCTAATGACCCTGATGACCTGCTTCCATTAATACCTGGTTACTTCCTAATTGGTACTTCTCTTTCTGCCCCTCCCCCCGTTCCTAACTCTTATAGAGATTCTAATTTACCATTCGTTTGGCGTAAAATTCTTTCTGGAAGAGGTGGAATTTGGAATAATTAACTTCTTTGCAACGGAGACAGAAGTGGTTTCTTTCTAATCCTGACATCAAAGTGGGGGACCTGGTCCTTTAGTTTGGATCTCTGTAATGGTGGTCGAGTGTTACGCAGGAAGGGACGGAGGAATCAGGGTGGTTAGGATCTTGACTACCAATGGGCATATTACTAGACATATCTCTTTAATTATGGTGTATTCTTTGGAATACACGGTCAGTCAGAGTTAGCCTTTGCTGCTCTTTAATCTATTTTCATAAATTATGTCTTTCCTTGCAGACACCAACAGTGATCTATTTGTATTTCTTTTCTCATGTACAGGTATTTATGTTTCCCTTGAGCCTGTTCAAGATATATATCTTCCATGGACAACCTAGCGGCATCTAGCAGCTAACCACTGAAGTTCCTCAACATCTCCAAGTTCAAGAGGACTTCCTCACTAATCTACTAGGCGTCGTCATTGTCGCCAGCTAACATCTCCATGAAGACTGATTCCTGAAGAAAGTTCGCATCTATGAAGAGTCTTTTATTTTTGTAATGTTGGTTATTGTGATGTAAACTTTCTTGTCTAATAACCCCACTCCTTTTGCTTCCCCCTCCCCTTCCCCTCGTTTACCTTCCTCTGCCGTGTGCGAGTTCGCTCATTCTCAGTTCTGCTTTAGCCTTTGAGCATACAGTTTGAAGTCCCCTCGCGGCCTTGTCTCCTTTCTTAACGAGACATTTTAAATCAGACGCCACGTCTGTATTTTAGACCAACTGTCAACAGGAACCATCGCCAGCTCTACATGCACAGAAAGCTAAGTACCAAACTTCAATGTTTTAAAAAGGATTTTAAAGGTTTTAAATAGATAACTGCCTTTAATCCAATTTTATAGACAGTGTGTGGAATTGCGAAATGTTATGCAATAACCGTCTACGAGGGATGTTTCTTTGTCAGGCTATGTCTATCAAAGCTGATTTTCTAAAATGAAATTTAGTGCTTCTCTTACCAAATAACTGAGAATACTTTCTTTTTTCGAGGGATTTCATTCAAATTACCCACTGTCTATAAAACTTAGCTTTCCTCCGAGGGATTTCTATTGCCCCATTTTACAGTCATCACTGCTCTGGAACTTTCTATGGCAACCAATCTCTCTACTATTCAAGCAATCTAGTATTATCCACTCTAATTTTGGGAATACTTTTCCTCAATGAGGAATTTACGTTACATCAACCGCTGGTTAACACCATACTTGCTTGCCACAGTGGGAACGTTACCGCGCTATTCTACTGCAACCTCTAAACTCTACAACGCAATAAATCTGTTCAAGCTAACCGCAATAACATTCTTCCCATACATTGCAATAGCAAAGTTTTTCAACTTATCAAAAAACTAGCATTGCTTCGAATCTGCGTGTGAAAATTATCTTCCGCGCCGCGTTCGGTTGAGAGAAAATTAAATTGGCCAGAATATTATATACCCATTCTCCTTTTCCAAACACCCTCTAAGGCTTCGCCCTTACTTTGGCGCCCTCACATTTTTCTCCATGTAAAATTTATTCATTCTGCGAAATTACAAGAAGTTGTAGAATATTCTTTTTATTCTTTCCTTTTTTATCCTGCTAGTACAGGAATTGTTATTTTTCTAATCATTAACCAGTAATCTTTTGTACTCAATCTCTTTTCTTCAGGATTCGTCCTGTACACTTTGTATGTTTAACATAGTAATTTCTGTGTAAAATAGCGGTAATTTCCGCTTGTAATTTTTTCTTCTTTCCTGTAACTATCAGGAATCAAAGATTTGTTTATAGCCTTTCAGATTGTCATAGTGGCATTCTAAAGGTGCTTGAATTGCACATAATCAAACTATCAAAATTATGCTTGTTTTATAATTATCTCTCCGTTTCTTATTCAAAAGCATAAACTTTAAAATCTTTGAAAGATGTTGGTGCTTTCACAAGTTCGAAACTTGTACACTATTGTTCATAGTAAACTTTTACCTTTTTGGGTCTGAGACCATTGGATTTGTTGAACTAACCAAAGAGAAGATTCTTCTGACTTTAAAAGATAAGATTTCGAATCTACCAAATGTTTAGTTTCCAAAGTTTATGTTTATTGTTTAAATAAACTAGTTTTTTTCCTTTGTTCTTTATCTTTACCGTTAGAATTACGAGTAGGCAGGACCTTCACTTCCCTGATTCTTCCTTTAAGTTTAAACTCTTTTTTAGAATCTCTAACCCGACAAAGTTCTTACTACTTGTTGCATTTAACTTAAAACTGCGTATAAAAACATTTTTAAATGTTCTCTTAGCTGTCATAGCTAATTCTAGCGGGCCATTAAGGCAAGTATAGCTAGCTCTGCAAGCTTCATATTTGTTGAGATTTTTTTCTCTTACTTATGGTTCGTTTCCAAAAATGTCAGTTTTGTTTGAGTTAGGTTTGAGGTTCTCCTCTGTCCTAAACTTTTAGTCAGCACTCTGCTGGGTAAAAGCTTAGCCGTCCTTAAGTGCAACAACTGGTATTTACATAGGATTTTCACAAAAAAACAATAACAACTTCGCGAAAATCCTTAAAATAACTTCCTCTCTTCCCTCTCTGGGAGCAGTCGGTTAGTCTGACTGAGATCCAACAGTGTCCAGAAATAAAATTATTACACCAAATTCAAATCTGGAAATATCTGTTCCCGAAGGAAACAGGATGTAAATTGTCCGATTGAGCTATGTACATTAACAAATTCACAAAGAAATTTGATAAAATGGTCCGGCTAGCTCAAAACAGTTGCCAGAGTTTCGCCCCAGTGTACCAATGGGCTCTTCAGTTGGTTATGGTACACCTCACCAAGACGCATGGCTAGTACATACTGTGAAGGCCGCTGCAAGGCACAAAATGTCGCCACGAGCAGCGCCAATGTACTATGGAAGTCAAAACTTCCTTTCAAAAATAATGTTAGCTTACCTTGCTAATCCATACTGGAAATATCTGTTCCCGAAGGAAACAGGATGTAAATTGTCCGATTGAGCTATGTACATTAACAAATTCACAAAGAAATTTGATAAAATGGTCCGGCTAGCTCAAAACAGTTGCCAGCGTTTAACCCCAGTGTACCAATGGGCTCTTCAGTTGGTTATGGTACACCTCACCAAGACGCATGGCTAGTACATACTGTGAAGGCCGCTGCAAGGCACAAAATGTCGCCACGAGCAGCGCCAATGTACTATGGAAGTCAAAACTTCCTTTCAAAAATAATGTTAGCTTACCTTGCTAATCCATACTGGAAATATCTGTTCCCGAAGGAAACAGGATGTAAATTGTCCGATTGGGCTATGTACATTAACAAATTCACAAAGAAATTTGACAAAATGGTCCGGCTAGCTCAAAACAGTTGCCAGCGTTTCGCCCCAGTATACCAATGGGCTCTTCAGTTGGTTATGGTACACCTCACCAAGACGCATGGCTAGTACATACTGTGAAGGCCGCTGTAAGGCACAAAATGTCACCACGAGCAGCGCCAATGTACTATGGAAGTCAAAACTTCCTTTCAAAAATAATGTTAGCTTACCTTGCTAATCCATACTGGAAATATCTGTTCCCGAAGGAAACAGGATGTAAATTGTCCGATTGAGCTATGTACATTAACAAATTCACAAAGAAATTTGATCAAATGGTCCGGCTAGCTCAAAACAGTTGCCAGCGTTTCGCCCCAGTGTACCAATGGGCTCTTCAGTTGGTTATGGTACACCTCACCAAGTCGCATGGCTAGTACATACTGTGAAGGCCGCTGCAAGGCACAAAATGTCGCCACGAGCAGCGCCAATGTACTATGGAAGTCAAAACTTCCTTTCAAAAATAATGTTAGCTTACCTTGCTAATCCATACTGGAAATATCTGTTCCCGAAGGAAACAGGATGTAAATTGTCCGATTGAGCTATGTACATTAACAAATTGCCTTGCAGCGGCCTTCACAGTATGTACTAGCCATGCGTCTTGGTGAGGTGTACCATAACCAACTGAAGAGCCCATTGGTACACTGGGGCGAAATGCTGGCAACTGTTTTGAGCTAGCCGGACCATTTGATCAAATTTCTTAGTGAATTTGTTAATGTACATAGCTCAATCGGACAATTTACATCCTGTTTCCTTCGGGAACAGATATTTCCAGTATGGATTAGCAAGGTAAGCTAACATTATTTTTGAAAGGAAGTTTTGACTTCCATAGTACATTGGCGCTGCTCGTGGCGACATTTTGTGCCTTGCAGCGGCCTTCACAGTATGTACTAGCCATGCGTCTTGGTGAGGTGTACCATAACCAACTGAAAAGCCCATTGGTACACTGGGGCGAAACGCTGGCAACTGTTTTGAGCTAGCCGGACCACTTTATCAAATTTCTTTGTGAATTTGTTAATGTACATAGCTCAATCGGACAATTTACATCATGTTTCCTTCGGGAACAGATATTTCCAGTATGGATTAGCAAGGTAAGCTAACATTATTTTTGAAAGGAAGTTTTGACTTCCATAGTACATTGGTGCTGCTCGTGGCGACATTTTGTGCCTTGCAGCGGCCTTCACAGTATGTACTAGCCATGCGTCTTGGTGAGGTGTACCATAACCAACTGAATAGCCCATTGGTACACTGGGGCGAAACGCTGGCAACTGTTTTGAGCTAGCCGGACCATTTTATCAAATTTATTTGTGAATTCGTTAATGTACATAGCTCAATCGGACAATTTACATCCTGTTTTCTTCGGGAACAGATATTTCCAGTATGGATTAGCAAGGTAGGCTAACATTATTTTTGAAAGGAAGTTTTGACTTCCATAGTACATTGGCGCTGCTCGTGGCGACATTTTGTGCCTTGCAGCGGCCTTCACAGTATGTACTAGCCATGAGTCTTGGTGAGGTGTACCATAACCAACTGAAGAGCCCATTGGTACACTGGGGCGAAACGCTGGCAACTGTTTTGAGCTAGCCGGACCATTTTATCAAATTTCTTTGTGAATTTGTTAATAAATTCAAATTTTTCCAGCATTCTTGAATGCATTATAAAAATAACCTTTCCGAATTGAAAATTAGTACGTCCTTTCCTTTTGGCTTACTTTGCCTTGCCAGACTGCCACACGTCTCCATAGTTACGAATTACCGGCACGGGACGGAAAGTGCAATCGCCGAGCAGGCAACCTCAATTCACGCTACGCTCTCCGATTGTCTGAACAGGCCCCCCACTAAATTTAGGTTCCTCTTAAGTTTTGTACAGGGAAATTTCGTTCCATATATTAATTTACTTAAATTTGTGTGGTGGATTCTTTTCCTATTTACCAATACTTTTCTCCAAACCGAAACCAATCTCCTTTTCTCTTTTATCATCATCCCTTAGGTAGTGTTAATCCCTAGCTAAATCCTACCCACCATTACTCTTTCCAACAACAACAACAACAACAACAACAACAACAACAACAAGTGGGTTAGAGTACATACTCGTGGAAGGCTCTATAATATCCTGGTCTAACGTGCGGTTAATTTCATCCTCTACGACTGCAACATACCTCAAAGGAATGGCATATCTAGGTCCAGAAAAAGGGGAACTATCAACCAGCTTGAATTGATGGGTGTATACGTGCGTTAATTCAGGCTTATCACTGAATACTTCCTTGTTACCCAATAACACTTCAAACAAATCCTCCTTACTCTCATCACACAACTTACTTTTGTCCACGGCTTCCCAAAGTGGATCCCCTCGATGTTCCTCTACCGAAATATGGCATACAACCTCCAGCTGTACCTCCTCGTCAGACTCCTCTGCTGATATCCCCTCCAAACCCGTAGTAATACACGCACCATCCATCTCCTCAACTAATTCACACCTCATCATAATTCTCTGAACACTAATTAATGCCTTTCTCCAGACATAAAACTCTGTTGTCAAAATCAATAACAACCTTATGTTTATTCAACCAGTCATTACCAAACACCACCTCATAAATTAAATTGGGAATGACCAAACAATATTTTCACATTTTAATTTTTCACTTCCGTTCTATTCATCTGAAAAGGCAACAATATCTGCTTACTGACTTTCTGGCTCTTACTCCCTACAGCAGTAATAATATGTAAGGTCTTAATAGGTATCTCTTCCAATTCATTACCACCACTAATAATTTCTTCATAAGCCACCTTGCTTATGCACGACCTTACACTCCCAGTGTCTACTAGAGCCCTTACATCTCTACCTAAAATGCTTATTCCAATGACCGATGAAAATCCCTCGCTCTTACCTTCAACTTTAAACTCCTCTTGGCCAGATAACAAATCCTCCTTAGTCATAGGCGTGAAACTCACTTTCTCATCCTTAATCACACACTGCCTAACATATTCACCTTCGGGCTGTCTACCTGACCTTTTTACACAACCCGCTGCGAGTTAAAATCACTCGTACCTTGTATCTGAGCTGGCTCCTGTCCCCTCCTAGATTCATCCGTTCCCTGAACTGTCCCCTCCTGTTGACCTCTCTGAAAATTTTCCCACCTTTGGAAATTATCTCTCCTCTGATAATTATCCCCCTCTCTATTATTCTCTGCCCTCCAATTATTGTCTCCTCCCTCTTTCTATTGAAATTGTCACCTCTGCCAGCCTGATTCAACCTATTCCTGTTCTGATTTGGTTGATGCTCACTCATTCTAGTTTAATTTTTCACTTCCGTTCTATTCATTTGCTGAGGGCCTAAATTATTGAAACAGGTCTTCAATTCCTCTAACTCCTCAATTCTTTTCTTCTTCTGCATACGGCTAGTCTGTTGTATTCTGCTCCAAAAGTGCTTGAGCATCAGCCTGACTATGTCTATGTCAAAGGTGACCAATCTAAATCCTTCCCTACTAACACGTGTGCTAGAAAATATTCAGTGAGGGTTACCCCGTCGCGCTTCTTGTATTTTCCAAACATGAGAGTTTCCCGTTCCCTAGCCTGAATAGATTCTCCCCAAAATTTGGCCTTAAATGTATTTTTAAAATCCTCTAAATTTCTCATGTTAGGCCAATAAATCTCAAATCAAGGTTTGACATCTCCGTTGAACGAGTGTGACAGGATTTCCCTTACCGTTCTCCAATCGATTAAATCATCGTCTAAATCTTTCTTAAATTTCTTTTCAACGGATTTCAAATACCCCATGGGATTAAATTGTCGGGAATTAAACTGTTTAAGACCCAGATCCCTATTAGAACAGCCAAGTGACATTGCTCCTCTATGACTCATCGGTCGGTCTCTCACCTCTCTTCTCACTTTTATCAACTCTTCCTTAAGTTTTTCGTATTCTCCGCCAATGTCACCTGTTCTCCCTTAAGTCTCTCGATCTCCCCCAATTTATCTTCTACGATTCCTACTCAGTGTGAATATTCCTTAGAATCATCCCTTACGGTATTGCAAACCTCTGCACACGCTCCACTCACTGGCTTTTCTATAAGTTCCCCGTTAACAATAATTTCTTTCCTGACTTCACTCAGTTCCCGCTTCTGTTTTTCCTGATAGCCTTTCATCCCTGCTAACCTATTGTCCACGCTATCCTGCTTTCTCGCTATTTCCTCTCTAAGAACATCTTTTCTCTCCTCTATTTTCTTACTGCTCATAACTGATTTATGCTCCTGTACTTCCTTACTTAATTCTTCTATCTTAGCAATAGTTGCTTCCGTCTGTTTCTTAACTGCCTCATCTACATATAATTTCACAGGTTCAATCTGCTTACCTACAAATCCTATTTGATTACCTAATTCTTGCTCCTGCTGACCCATGGACTCTTTTATCGACTCTTCCTGCTTTTTAATAGACTCACTTAAAGACTCCCCTTGATTCTTAATAGACTCACTCATAGACGCAAGCATTTGGAGCAAACTATTGTTCACATCCCCCCATTATCGCTACTTTTACTACCCTCCTGCATGGTGATCTGGTTTTGCTCGGAATTAATGGATTCCCCGGATGGTGTCACTATTAATCGCTCACCCTTCTCACTCTTGTCCACGTCCATACCCAAGTTCTTATCCGCCATCTTAGCGTTAACTTTACTGATAGTTCTACTTCCCAATTCAAACCTTTCCTCCGATAACTTCTAACCTGCATAAAAATTTGGCTAAGTCTGGCGTATGCGTACACGTGAATGTTATTGTTGTTGATGTACCGTACTTTGAGCTCTGCGTTGGGCTGCCAATTGTAATGTTTCATCCTCTCAATAACTATATACACGGGGTGCGTGGGGGTTAAACACCTGTACGGTATTAGCAGCAGCATTATACATTCACACTTAATTATCATGGCCACCTCAGAAATAATAACACTCGAAATCTGGTAAAAATCGCACTCTATTCTCATACCAGACATAAAATGCACTATGCAGGATCCTCGTCTTACAGACTCTACTAACACTCCCTATCATATTAACACAGGTACACATATGGCATTGATGACCCTTGGAAGTAGAGATGACGGGTACTTACATGGAAACCAGAATAATGACTTTAAATGAGGAGCAGTAATTTTCTTTATCAGCACATGCTGAGCTTCATGTTATATTTTCAAGCTCCTTTTTTCGTAAATTATTAGAACAACACTGACGGGCGTATCGTTTGGATGAGAAGGTTTACTCATCTCACCTTTGTGATTATAGTAAATACTTTTTAGTGGTAATGGCAGTCACAAGATTCGGGCTGAATCTAATATCTGTGTATTAAGTTCAGCCAGTTGTAGCTCACTTTGATCCCGATTGCATGATAATATCGTATCATTTAGAATTAACACCAGAAGGTGAAGGTGGTGACACACTTATTGTCATTCACCATGCCTTGAGTGCACAAGATTGTATCAATTTAATCCGCAGTGGTGTGGAATATCTTTCAAAAACTTTTAGATGGGAGGAATATCTTCGATTTTATCCTCTTTGCTTTGAAAAAGCATTTATATCTTTGTAGATAATTTTTAGAGGTATACAAAAACGTATTATGAACATTGATATTGTAACATTACTCAAGTGTGTATTAGGGTCACTAATAAACAGTGATTTTTTGAACCCTACTTCTATTTGAAACATTTTAAAGACTTTGCCAGAGTGCAATTGACTCACATGCAGTGAGGAGCGATGGAACTGCGCCAGAGCACATGTCATGTGTTCTGATGGCCTGGCATCCAGTTGCAATATTACCCATATAACCAACGTGATTTCCAGTGAGACATCGTTTCATGACACACACTTCTTATTCATATTTTGTAAGGTATTTTCTGATCGAACCAAGCTTGTGAATGCTCGATGTTTATATAGGTCACGTAACAGCAGTTTTCAATTGTTTTGATACAGGGTGACCCAGAAGTCACAGACTAATATTATATTTTCGCACATGTTGTAAGCGAATGAAAGTTAATTATTCTCATGATGTTATAGCGATCGGAATTTTCATTAGATGAACCAGACATTTAAAATTAGGCTATTTTCTCACTTTATGTGAATTGTTATGTCTGTGTTTTGACACGAAGAGTATTATACCCTATTTGTGATGGCCGGCAGATCTTAGCTTTATACTAGACTGACCGAGGTTTTTCTAGTGTGCATAGGAAGCCACTTAGATTACTTTTGAATGGTAACGGAGTCTTTTCATAGCCTGTAGTGTTATTTGTGATGGCCGGTATGTCTTTGTTTTGGAGTACACTGACCGACGATTTTCTAGTGTGCTTAGGAAGCCACTTATATTACTTTTGATTGATAGTGACGTTGCATATCACTTGTTTACTTTGTTGTGATTACCGTTCAGGTAGCTCATCTGTTAGAAGCCTTGTGTCATATGGTCATTCGTCATAAATAATGAACCGTTAATCCGACGATTGTAATAATCATTACCTAAATCATGAAAACTCATTCTTATAAATCTACGACGTTAAAATACTCGTTAAATAATAACCGCTTGTTAAATCTTGATCTATTGACTGCAGCTGACCGATGCTTTGCGCTTCTAAGATTTATTTCTGAAGGAATGGTTTAGAAGGTTTTACTTTTTGACTGACAAAGATCTCTGGCAACCTGTAGTTTGTAACTCGGTGGCCACAGTGACCTCATGGTGTCACACTGTTTTTACAGTGCATTTAGTTGTTTCATTCATACACTTTAGATGACGAATGGTAACAAACATTTATCCATTCTGTTGTAGGCAGGGGGATAATAAATATTTGTGTGTTGTATTTTACTATGTGTGTAAACCCATTGTACCCTACTGTTATTTTTCGTATAGCTTGTGCTGTACAGTTATTGTTATAACGTACTGATTGTAATCAAATCACTGTTATCTTACGTTTGCTTAGTTTTTGCTTATACGGACGCTTATCGCCGTAGGTTATATTCAGCCAGGATTAGCTAGATTTGGTAACGTTAACTGTAAAAACGGGAGTGATACCAGAATAATTAGCTTTGTTGTCATGATTTGACATTCTTCTGATATGTTTTCTTCCTAGAACCATCAATATTTTTGCTTGTACCTTCAATCAGGATTTTTTCCGTACCTCGTCCCAAGCTTTGCTTTGCTTTTTCTTATGTAATTAGGACCTGTCGAGAGGGATAATATCATTCAGTTAGGGGTTGTTTTTGTTGTTTTTTCTGAATTAGCTTTGCGGACTAGCCGATTTCAAACCCTCCGATAGTAGGATAGGGGTTTGGATTTTTAAATAAATAATTCCACGAATTTTACTTAAGCCTGGATTTTTCAATTATTAGTTATGTGTTTTGGGGGTGCATTTCTTTGGGTGTCTTTGACATTGCTTATGATGGGGACCCGATCCTTTGTGATATTGAGTCTTGTGCCGGCTAGCTCTACAAGGAGTGCATCCGATCTTCTTCAGCAATGTGTTTGAAGGATGGGATTATCGGGGAGGCCACGCACTGTTGGTGGTGACCAGATAACCTCCTCTAACAGGCACAGTATCGCTATGTTATAGCGACCGCGAGTAAATAGCGAGAATAGGTATCGCTATGTTCTAGCGACCGCGAGAAAATAGCGAGAATAGGTATCGCAATGTTATAGCGACCGCGAGTAATTAGTGAGAATAGGTATCGCTATGTTATAGCGACGGCGAGTAAATAGTGTGAATAGGTATCGCTATGTTATAGCGAGCGCGAGTAAATAGCTAGAATAGGTATCGCGATGTTATAGTTAATAAACCCTGGCACCTTAGCCCGTGAAGAGCCTAGGCCTACCGAGCGACCGCCGCCCAGCCATTTGGCCTGCAGATTTTGGGGTGACGCGAGATCAGCACATCGGGTACCCTCGGCCGTTAATCTTGATTTTCGTGATCGGGGCGCTGCCTCACTGTCAGACAGCTACACAATTGTCCTCACGAGGCTGAGTAATCCCCGTTCCAGCCCTCACGTCAGTTTCTAAAATCCCTGACGGAGCTGGGAATCGAACACGCGGGATCTCCGGGTGAGAGGCAGGCGTACAACACCAACACCACGGGGCTGGCCTATGTTATAGATACCACGCGTTAATTGCGAGAATAGGTATCGCTATGTTATAGTGACCACCAGTAAGTTGCGAGAGTATGTATCACTATGTTATAGTGACCACGAGTAAGTAGTGAGAATAGGTATCGCGATGTTATAGTGATCGCGAGTAAATAGCGAGAATAGGTATCGCTATGTTATAGTGACCGCGAGTAAATAGCGAGAATAGGTATCGCTATGTTATAGTGACCGCGAGTAAATAGTGAGAATGTGTAGCGCTATGTTATAGTGACCGCGAGTAAATAGCGAGAATAGGTATCGCTATGTTATAGTGACCGCGAGTAAATAGTGAGAATAGGTATCGCTATGTTATAGTGACCGCGAGTAAATAGCGAGAATATGTATCGCTATGTTATAGTGACCGCGAGTAAATAGTGAGAATAGGTATCGCTATGTTATAGTAACCGCGAGTAAATAGTGAGAATAGGTATCGCTATGTTATAGTGACCGCGAGTAAATAGTGAGAATAGGTATCGCTATGTCATAGTGACCGCGAGTAAATAGCGAGAATAGGTATCGCTATGTTATAGTGACCGCGAGTAAATAGCGAGAATAGGTATCGCTATGTTATAGTGACCGCGAGTAAATAGTGAGAATTGGTATCGCTATGTTATAGTGACCGCGAGTAAATAGCGAGAATAGGTATCGCTATGTTATAGTGACCGCGAGTAAATAGCGAGAATAGGTATCGCTATGTTATTGTGACCGCGAGTAAATAGCGAGAATATGTATCGCTATGTTATAGTGATCGCGAGTAAATAGCGAGAATAGGTATCGCTATGTTATAGTGACCGCGAGTAAATAGTGAGAATAGGTATCGCTATGTTATAGTGACCGCGAGTAAATAGTGAGAATAGGTATCCCTATGTTATAGCGACCGCGAGTAAGTAGTGAGAATATGTATCGCTATGTTATAGTGACCGCGAGTCAATAGCGAGAATAGGTATCCCTATGTTATAGCGACCGCGAGTAAATAGTGAGAATAGGTATCGCTATGTTATAGTGACCGCGAGTAAATAGTGAGAATAGGTATACCTATGTTATAGCGACCGCGAGTAAGTAGTGAGAATAGGTATCGCTATGTTATAGCGACGGCGAGTAAATAGTGTGAATATGTATCGCTATGTTATAGTGACCGCGAGTAAATAGCGAGAATAGGTATCGCTATGTTATAGCGACCGCGAGTAAATAGTGAGAATAGGTATCGCTATGTTATAGCAACGGCGAGTAAATAGTGTGATGATAATGATGATGATAATTGTTGTTTTAAGGGGTCTAACATCGAGGTTATCGGCCCCTAAATAGTGTGAATAGGTATCGCTATGTTATAGTGACCGCGAGTAAATAGTGAGAATAGGTATCCCTATGTTATAGCGACCGCGAGTAAATAGTGAGAATAGGTATCGCTATGTTACAGCGACGGCGAGTCAATAGTGAGAATAGGTATCCCTATGTTATAGCGACCGCGAGTAAGTAGTGAGAATAGGTATCCCTATGTTATAGTGACCGCAAGTAAATAGTGAGAATGTGTAGCGCTATGTTATAGTGATGGCGAGTAAATAGTGAGAATAGGTATCGCTATGTTCTAGCGACCGCGAGTAATTAGTGAGAATAGGTATCGCTATGTTATAGCGACCGCGAGTAAATAGTGAGAATAGGTATCCCTATGTTATAGCGACCGCGAGTAAATAGTGAGAATAGGTATCGCTATGTTATAGCGACCGCGAGTAAATAGTGAGAATAGGTATCGCTATGTTATAGTGACCGCGAGTAAATAGTGAGAATAGGTATCCCTATGTTATAGCGACCGCGAGTAAATAGTGAGAATAGGTATCCCTATGTTATAGCGACCGCGAGTAAATAGTGAGAATAGGTATCGCTATGTTATAGCGACCGCGAGTAAATAGTGAGAATAGGTATCGCTATGTTATAGTGACCGCGAGTAAATAGTGAGAATAGGTATCCCTATGTTATAGCGACCACGAGTAAATAGTGAGAATAGGTATCGCTATGTTATAGTGACCGCGAGTAAATAGTGAGAATAGGTATCCCTATGTTATAGCGACCGCGAGTTAATAGTGAGAATAGGTATCCCTATGTTATAGCGACCGCGAGTAAATAGTGAGAATAGGTATCGCTATGTTATAGTGACCGCGAGTAAATAGCGAGAATAGGTATCGCTATGTTATAGCGACCGCGAGTAAATAGTGTGAATAGGTATCGCTATGTTATAGCGACCGCGAGTAAATAGTGAGAATAGGTATCCCTATGTTATAGCGACCGCGAGTAAATAGTGAGAATAGGTATCGCTATGTTATAGCGACCGCGAGTAAATAGTGTGAATAGGTATCGCTATGTTATAGCCACCGCGAGTAAATAGTGAGAATAGGTATCCCTATGTTATAGCGACCGCGAGTAAATAGTGAGAATAGGTATCCCTATGTTATAGCGACGGCGAGTAAATAGTGTGAATAGGTATCGCTTTGTTCTAATGTCGCGAGTAAATAGAGAGAATAGGTATCGCTATGTTCTAATGTCGCGAGTAAATAGAGAGAATAGGCATCGCTATGTTCTAATGTCGCAAGTAAATAGAGAGAATAGGTATCGCTATGTTATAGCACTACTGCTGACGTCACAATAACACAGGTTGTCTGAACAACCCTTAACACGACCAAGTACGCGGGGCAGAAGGAGCAGTAAGTCACACGCTTCTTTATAAATCCACAGCAAACAACATTTTCTATACTGATTTTTGATGTACACGCTCCTGCTCTTCTAGGTGTCTCTCATACCTTTGTGGGTAATCATAAATCATTGAGTTTCAAACATGTCTTGTAATTGACGAGATATAGCCATTAAAATGTTATGAAATGTTTTCTAAAATGTGGAATATTGTCGTTCCAACTCCCACCCACTCATTTATACAAAACATGTAGCCTACTTGGTCATTAAATTCTTTGAGTTTATTGCCTACCACAGACAAAATAAACTGGAAAACAGATGGAAGCTAGGTGCCGTTGGAAATTCGCATTGCTGATTCTCATCCCAGAGGAGATTGTCTCTTTTAGCAAAGGGAGAGTTTAATACAATAGTGGAAGCTACTCTGCATTTGCTGTGTTCCCAACTCCTTTTGCTTTTCACATGCAGAGTGGATAATTATGTGAGGATTATTGTGATCAACTCCTAGTAAGATGACGCGGTGATGCGTTCCCTTTGCTTTGACACCAACTCATTTACGATCATATAACAACACACGCGTTGATGTTTAGGAGATCGTCTTCACCACCCCATGTACAATTTTTGAGCTTGAATTTGATAATATAATATGATGCATTTATCCATGTGGTTTTATCTAATTTGGCCTGCTATAAGAAAAAAGTTGCCCCACATGAGAAGGAACGTATAATCTTAGTTTTAACTTTGGATGAGTATGGAATCACCAGCAGGGTCATATATCTTTGTAAACTGTCATGTTACAGGTTGCAACCCCTTAGAAAACTTTAGATACACCCTCTACGTGGATTGTACTTGATCATGGCGAAATGCAATAGAATACAAATTGATCCATGTACAGAAATTCGATTACTGAGATATCCAGCCCATTCTTTACAACTTGTTAGTATAGCCTTTGACGGACGTTGCGTGCTAGGGCACAGGATTACTCTCCAGTATGAAATTCACCTTGGCTGTCAGCGCTGAGCTGTGCAACCAATCTTACCACCGGCATCAGTTTAACTTGGCGTGACATGTTCTGTCTGATTTGACTGAGCAATGCCATCACTTTCAACGTTGCAATGTCTTGCATTCAAGAAGATTAAACGGTGCAGTATTCGTAAACGATGAGCTGAAGCTTTCGATTTGACAGCATCGTGTACTAGATGGATAGTGTAGGCTTTTGCTACCTGTAATCTTCACCACCAGACTTTAGGAAAGTAAAGTAGAGTACGCTTGATGTCTCACAAGCAGTGAATTGTACCATAGTAGAACTCTTTACACATTGAAGCAAAGTCAGGAGTGGTTCATCTCTCTCTCTCTCACTCTCTCGCAGTGGCTAATTACATAAGGGAAGATTACTGGCTATAACAATTTTAACTATCAACATCTATCCCTACCATATTTCTAAAATCATTTTTCTCGTATGTAGGACGTTTGTGGACGATGTAATAGATTCAAGTGAAAATGCAGATACCTCACCATCGTACAGCCGAATTCCATACATCATTTATTTGTACCGCATTACGCATATATAATTTGTACGAGATGTATATCTATGAGAATAATCATCGTTCAGTACTCAAGCGACACTACACCAGTGTATTAATGGCGGGCTATAAGTTACAAGTAAGGAGGATTACGAAATCGTGGCAAGTGCATCGTTAATTCAGAGAGATAACTCTAGTGAAGTTCTAGTGTAGAATATATTTTTTTAATTTTAACGATTGTTGACCACACTGTATTTGTATGCAAAAAAGTGAATTATGTACATCCAGTGTGACTTCTTTGTCGTACGCTTGAAATCTTTAAATAATCAAACAATCTCTCTCCCTCTGTTACTGAAATAGGACACCCCATGTTGCTCACCCTGTGATATTTAATATTTTCTACATATCTGGGACATCCTTCTGTTGCTGTGGTAACTATTTAACTGACTGTAGACATTGTGGTAAACTGCCCGTATTTGCCTCATAACCTGTGTTTTGGAGGTGGCTAGTTTTATGGGTAACCATAAGAGTAAGAGTTGGGGATTGGGGGACAGTGATCGTCAGACGTAATGGTTGGACCGCCACAATAGCTGCAACGTTGCGTCGGTGCGGTGCTCCTATACCGGTCTGCTACAGAAGCACGATGATCGTGTCTCGAGTCTTTCTACCAAATGTGTTGTAGACATGATGATATGCACTCGCACTAGAGCAAACGGCTCCTGCAAGTCCATCCTCTCCTCACCCCATGTCTCTCCCTCTAAGAAATGGGCAATCATTTGAGACACTCATTGTAGGTGACCCTCGTACCATTCTGGCATTTCCCTGGATAGTCTAGGGAAATAAAAATGGAGAAGAAACACACTCAGGATGGCCACCTTCAGCGCTGGAAACCTAAACTCTGATATCGGACTTGCTGCGGTTCCCCATCGCAGTCGATGTGAGTGAATTAACGCGCATGGCTACACTGCGGGAGTACAATGTTCTGGAGAAATATCTCAGTTAAAAGTGAATACTTTCAAGTTAACTTCTTGCATGCACTTCAGCAAATATTATAGATTTGTACCGTGTGTGTTTCAGGGTTTCGCTTAGATGCACCAAGTCAGGCTCATCGGCGGGCTCTTGGTACAACTAGGCTGAGTGCTTAAACACTTGGTCGTGGAAGTCAACATGTTATAATTTCTTGCGGGCTGAAATTACAAGTGTTATTTACACCGACTACGAGTCAGTCAGTGGTCTCATTGAACATTCCCCGATAACAGCACATGGTCTGAAGAGGAAATTCACAACACTTTTTACAAACAAAAATTACATGGTTAGGCTACAATATTTGGAGCAGTTGAAGGTCTCTTCAAGCCACACTGGCTAATTGTGATCTGTGGGGCGTCAGTTATGAGGATGCGACACTGTTTCATTACGTTTAGCATATGAACGAAAATTGATGGAGCCCGAGGTGAATTGTTTTAAAATGAACGAAGATTAAATCTTTTAGCAGGAATATTCACGACCATACAAGGTCAAACCAGGGCAGAAGTGACTTAAGACGAATGTCCCCAACTTTGATACTCCCGACGATTGCCCATCTAGTAGCTGTTTTCTCAAACCAATTCTGCATACGTTGTGGAATGTACTTGCCCATAAAAACAAGTATTTGGAACCTGAAGTGGTCTTGAATTCACACGTGAAGGAATTTACTATCCAGACCGTGTGTGCTACAGTTGGCACGTGTAAAGGTACAGTTTGTGATAAAGAAAAATATGAGCGTTTTGTACAATGTGGACACAAGTCATAAACGTTCAACACACTACAATCTTCATTTCAATAGATGGTGTCTGGCAACTGGGTGGTGATCTCACACGGAGAACTCAGGTTCGATCCCCAAGTCCATCAGGAATATTAGGAACTGACGTGAGGGCTAGAAGGGGTTGCACGCAGCCTTGTGAGGACAATAGTGTAGTTATCCGACTGTGAGCCCCAGCCACAGTAACCAACATTAACGGCCAAGTGGATCCGATGCGCTAACCACGCATCACCTTACAATCAGTCGGCCAAATGGCTGGGAAGCAGTCGCTTGGTAGGCAGAGTCCTTCAGGGTCTGTGGTGCCACGAGGTTTGGATTTTGCATTATTAAATGACAGAGTCAACAAGATAAAGGAATGTAAATTCATCTCTATTCAATGCCTCATTTGATATGTTCACGAACCTTCAAACGTACGACCAACACGCACACACTTACTACGTCTTTCATAAAACACGTAACGTCAATTCTTTTTTTTTTTTTGTTTCCATAGAGTGTGTTTACGATGTAGACTAGCTAGTACTGAAAGAATTATTTCAACATGTGGTCAATTACTCCCAACATCACTCATTAACGCAAATCGTGGATAGCTGGTCGTATGTGTGGCTGTTCACACGTACGGTGCTTAAAAGATATATCATGAAAGAGGGTAATAGGCCTAGTATCCCGTACATAGCTTTGTGACTCCTGCCAATGCTGCACTGAGCCTTGTTCGAATGAAATACCACTTTCCAGGGAATATCAGCTAACGTGAAACGATGTATTCAGGGATAAAATTAAAAAGCGATGAGCAACCTCATTTAGAGGAGAGTTATCCAAAAAATCCAACTTATATCTGGTTCACGCACTTGAATATAACTCCGGCACTTCGAATATATTGTGAAGGCTATACTAGATTACCATAGCTCAAAATAAATAATGGAAGCAATCATATCATCACATTGTATTTTAGTTGTACAGGCAGCACCGAAAAATTGGCTTCAAAATCTTGCATTACACATCACTTTTCTTATCGAACTACAGTAATATATAGGCCTAAATCATAAAATGTGCTCCAATTGTCGATGTTTCCTTCACGCAAAACCGCGTAATCAATTATGTAGAAATTTTGCTACTGAGATTTTGATATACCGTACTCAAAACGTTTAAAATAATAGCAATAGTATAAGTATATTTTTACTGTACTTGCTCGTGTTATATCAACTCTACTAAAATCCAAAATAATGGGTAAAGGGTCAATCAAATAAATTTCTTAAACTGAGTACAATTCAATGTTTATTGAGTTATATGATGTATTAGAAGTAGTGCCCGGCTTCGCCCGGTGGATTTATTAGTTTTGTGGATGAAAATGAATAGCCTACTACTACAGAACTGACACATGACACTTAAACTAACAGAAAAAGATATTTTAAAAATATAACTTTTTGTGGTTGTCGTGGTTGTAGTCGGGGTGATAAGTAGTACAGTACAATGGACGTAACATTCAGGTCATTTTCCCGTAATGATAATAATGATAATTATGAATAGGGAAACAGCTATTTAAGAACTACAGCACTCACACATGTAATTTACAAACAAATTTTAAAAAATGATTAGAAAGAGGGTAATCCTCCGAGGCTTAGGCGGCAGCACGCTGGCCTCGCACCGCTGGGTCCGTGGTTCAAATCCCGGTCGCACAATGTGCGTTTTGTGGTGGACAAAGCGGAGGCAGACAGGTTTTTTCCGGGTACTCCGGTTTTCCCTGTCACAATTTTATTCCAGCAGCGCTCTCCACTATCATATCATTTCGTATGACATTAATTTCATCATTGCCCCAGGGGAGTGCAACAGGCTTCGGCAGCCGGCACAGTTCATATCCTCGCCGCTAGATAGGGGGCTTCATTCATTCCATTTCCTGACCCGGTCGATCGACTGGAAGCAGGCTGTGGATTTGCATTTCATTAGAAAGAGGAGTAAGTGAAATAAAAGACACTGCCTAGGGCCAATATTTCATTGGCTGTTAGAAATGTAGAGACCAGTATTGTCGCATAGTGCTGTCATGTAGACAGTGTTACTCGCAGGGTTCCAAAGGGTATGTATACAAATTTTTGTTCAGGTCGGTGAAACGGTGTACGTATCACTAACGATAACGCCAGCGTGTGTGGATAGTGCTGTTTGGGAGCGCTTGTTCTATCGACTTACTGAACACAAAGCAATCTTTAAGGTTACCTGAGAGGTGTAGCCTAATGCTACAATGCATGAAGTAAGCTTCTTGAATCTGGCTATCATATAAAAACAGAATTTTTCGAATCGGACTGGTAGTTCCAGATATAAGCGCGTTTAAACACACAAACACGCAAACACACAAACTCTTCAGCTTTATTATATTAGTATAGATTGGACAAGAGTATTCATTCATTAATTAATTCATTCATTCCATTCATTCCTTCATTCAGTCAAGCGTTTATTATTTTTAAACGAAATTTTTCCATTTCATTGTGTCAACACGAGTGTACCCAATTGCATTAGGTGTTATGCCCTAGCCCTGAATACAATTACACGATATTAATAAATTCACCTGGATAACAAGTTTTGATTGTTAAGCGATCATCGTCAGATTTCATACACAGGCTGTCTTCAAGTATGTGGGATAAGGTATTTACAATAAGTATACTTATTGAGTTACAGAAGTTTATTGTAAACTTGCGAAACTTGACAAGATTGTCAGTTTTATGTGACGTTGGATATGAAGTTGTTGGTGTTTAATGACCTGCAGAATTGCTTGTTTAGTGTGATATCTGTGATGGTTAGTATATGGTCAGGTTATTGTTTGTAACTTGGAATGGATTTAAAAAAAATATTTGGTTGCTGGAGCAATGTGGTATCCGTTCTTGTGCAGCTGTTATCACTAGCACTGACCACAACAAAATAACGATGAATTTAAGAATTCTGAATAAACCAATACTCTTTATAGACATTCTCTGTGAAAAATAGATGTTGTAGTTGTTGTTGTTTAGGGGCTTTGTGACATTATGGCCATTTAGCGGTGTGCTCATAAGTGTGTGTAAAATCTGTCTGATAACATCGGCCATTTTGATGGCTTTACTAGTTTTTGTATTTGTAATCGGGGCGGGGATGGGAGGCGGTTGGATGTATGGTGGCCATAGCCTCACGTTAGATACTGCGCCCGAAATTTGGATGGTTCATGATGAAAATGATGTTATTTTTCGAGCCCATGCTACAGTAAAACATTGCAATATAAATCTTGGAAATTGGCTCAAGGCGAGCTTTGTAAGCGAACGCAGGAAATGGGAGAAACCCATCTCGTGATCAGAGAAGCCCCAAAATATTCTCGATCATTGGAAAGTGCCTAGCGACAAGGAAATAGCGCGAAATAATACCAGTTAATTGTTATAAAATATATCATTGGATATATGATTTCATCCAATGAGAGGAGGGTTTTTGGAAGAAGATGTGGATTTTTACCAAGTTAATGTGATTAACTATGCCATTTAGGCCCTTTGTAACAATTTTACTCCTTGGAAAACTTCAAGAAAATTAAAAGAATTGAATGACGCAAAAGGGAAGAATTTCACTGTAATAAGCTTTATTACAAGTGCGCGCCACTTACTGCGCGGGACCAACAATGGCGCGGAATTTCAGACGAGCTGAAGGGGAGACGACTTCTAGAAGTGTTCTTCTCTCGACTGACCTCGCAGCTACAAGACGTGTACACGATACTGAGCGCGGTCCTACGCTATACCCATTACAAGAGATAGCGGTGATACCGGCCAATAGTTTCGAGAGCCCCGCATCAAACTAAGTGAAGTTGAGAGGTGGACATTTAGGTTAATAGCGAACAAGTGTTTGACTACGTGAATATTTAAGGGTATACATTATACTTATCAAGTGATAAGGCTTTACCACAAAAAGATTTAAGAAAATCCATCGAGAATTTTGAAAGATATAAGACATTTTGCGTTGCCAGCAAAAGTGTTTATCTCAAGGCAGAGAAAGTCATTTAGTGCAGCGCGACTTAAACACAGGCAAGTTCACGTTGCAGCAACAAGTGAGTGGAGTGATCTTGTTTGAACATTGTGACTTTTTGGTTTATGAACATTATGATGGCTACAGACACTTATAATATGGAATTGGTTTATGACATTTTAAATATGTTTGGGATGACAGATTAAACTGTTACGCGATTGGGATATGTTGAGACAGAGTTGTGAATAGCAATATGGAACAACGTTAAGGAACATTGAGAATATCTATAACATCTAGAATGATATAATGCCGAGACAATATGATACATTATGTACACTTCCATCCAGTACATTTAATGTATTTTCATGTACATCTATTCTCGACTATGAGCAGATATAATCTTTCATTGACCAACCAAATGAACATTAACATCTACGATAGTGAATCGACATTCAATTATTAACAAATTTATTTGTAACGATGAAGCTATCAAGAATATATTGCTCAACGATGATGGAAGACTTTCGAGTGATGTCGACTATTGAAGATTCGTCAACGGGAATACGGAAGATAGAATATACTAGGCCTGATGTCTGTTCGAGATGGAATCCATGTTTGAGGAAAGACGTTCGATATCCAGAGGAGATGAATATGCCGAGAAGGAATCCTTTCCATTCTCGAGGTCGCAGATCTTCTCCGATGGTGTGGACTGGGTTTGATTTCAACAAAACATACCTGGATAATGAACCAGCTAGGTATTTTCTAATACGCGACAATGAACTTCAATTTTCCACGAGACCAAGGTAGAAATGTTTTTCATTATTCAATAGTTTGAGTATGTTTGACGGCATTTGTGAACAACTATTCTCCATATTTATTTCATGTATTTTCGCTTCGATGTTTTTGTGAGTTTTTATTCTTCAAGATTGTATAGGATGATAGTCATTCATCATCTATACTTGGAAAGTTTCATGATTCAGTTTTTGAACTGAAGTCAGCTGTTTGAGAAATTTATTTTCCATTGGGAAAATGTTTATGGAAATTTTTATTCGACGATCTCGATTTTATTCAGGGCTTCATACATTTTGTCTTTGATATTTTTGGTAAATTCATTTTGTATAAATGAATTTGGGCATTCTTTCTGTAAGAAGAACACATAGTTAGGAGAAGAAATCTACGTGTGATATAATGTGAAACATCACTTAATATGATAAACAATTCGTCGATCTAGCAAATACATTCATTATGAATACGACGTGAAGTTAAACATTTATGAACATTTTTTGTGTAGAATGATATAAATTCAGTTGATGACAAACCAATATATATTTGAAGGAAGGCTTTGCTCTTCAGTAAATGTAAAGTATTTGAGACATATCAATTGAAAGATAATTTATCCGACCTTAGGAAAGTTAGACAAAACCTTTTACGGTCCTGAGAGATCCTTATTGAGCGATATAATAACACGAAATGTTATTAATGCACAAGTGTAACACTACGTTATTTGTCAACGTAGTATTGCAACCCTACATATTTTGGGAAGGACCAGTATGAAAGAACATGTGTATTTTTATTAAATTTCTAGAGACATTGTGCTTTATGTCCTAGTAACTTCGTTCACTAATCCTTTATAGATCTATCAATATTCGTTTGAGAACGACCAATGAATTGTAGAACAGATATTGCTGTTCATTTATCAGCTGTGAAATGTAACAACATTAAGATCAATGCTAGTAAGAATGTATGCCAGTACAGTGGAACAATTGTTGAGAACAATTGAATTTATATAATGTGCGTTTTTGCAGTAGAAATATACGGAGGTTTTTGTCGTATATAGTTTTTTGGAATACGAGGGAAATTCCGTATTCGTTGTTATGAAGTACTGTGGTTATAAATAATAGAAGCATTGTTGTATTAAAGTAGAATCAGGGAAGACTCCTTTATTTGTGATCAGATCTACGACACGAGAGTCGTTTATTGGCAGAACAACGATAGGAAAAGATATAAGATCCCTGTTCTCTAAACCATTATTAATTTTATTAAACTGGATATGTAATTAACAATGAACTTATCTTAAATGATCGGTCATTTGTATACCGATAAAGACTTTAACCTGATATGTCATGAAAGTGGTTTTAGCATCTGAAATAAGAATGATATAGTACGTGAAAACTATATGGAAGGAAGTAGCGTTAATAATAACGCGGTATTATCACTCAAGAGTGAGTCGTTAAAGCGATAGACGATTGTATATAGTGTAAAGAGATTTTCATTTGTTAATATTGAGGGTTTAACATTTTTGCAAGCGATAATATTTTTTAATGTTTTTGGATTAGATTATAGTTTGAGAGAGCGAATATTTTCTATATGAGTGTTTGAGTTTTATTGTTAATATCGTGTGAATGAAAGCTTCGTTGGTCTAGAACAACGGTAGCGAATGTAAGTATGATTGTTTGTAAGTATGAATGCGTTTAAATGAGAATTCGTTTAAATAGAGCCGTTTAAGTAAATTTGTTTTCGTTTGAAAGACGAGTCGCCTCTTCGAGGTTCAATGTCTCGCATTGTGTGTGCTCCAAGCCAAGTCTAGGCCAGGTGGGAGATAAGTAGGTCCCGTTTCACGGCGAGGCCAAGCATTAACAGTTGAATCACGGTTCTCTCTGACGACCAGTCCATTGATAATATAACCTGTTACAACTCTGTAGGCAGGCACGCGACAGTAGTATGTCTGGTATTTTAAACGTTTTGCCAGGCTCAATGGAGCACGAGTAATATGTTTAGATTTGTTTTAAAAATATTATATACGGCAGAATCATTTTATTTTTCTTAACCTTTATGTTAGTATGAATGCAAGGAGTTTTAATGAGCGCCAGTGGCGTGAATGTATATTTATTTTAGGGTGTTATTTTGTGTGAGATTGTTAACTAGTTTTAATTAATAAATTTATATTTTTATATACGTCCTGTTTCGCTGTTCCAATATTATTCCATTAATGGAGGCGTGTTATGGGACAGCCTAAAATAGATAGGATGTCCTTTCTATCCCCAACATAGCCCCGAGAAAAGCAGGTAAGTTGTACACTACCGCATAAGAGATAGTTTGTTTTATCCATAACACGTCGTAAGACTACTGTGTATAATCTTGGAGAGCCCGCTGGCAGGAGTGTGATAAGATCTTTAGCCGGGGCTATCATTATTTTAAAATCCAGCTGTGCTTTGGATGTCCGGCGAGTACTTCCTCGATTTTTACGGGTACAGTACCTTCCCAGTATTTTCCTGGAGTAGAAGTGGGAAAACTATGGAAAACAGCTTCTAGGATTGTGGAGATAGCAACCGAAACCATACCTACACATTAGTGCATCATGAGACTGAGTGCACCTCATTCCAGGCCGCAGATCAGAATTACTTTTCTTGGAACAGCCAGGAATCGAACCCGGAACTCTGAGGTGACACCCAAGAATGCTAGCCACTACACCAAGAGGAGATCGCGAATAATATAATGATTGGTATGTATTGTGATCAGTTGAAAAGGAAGGACTGCTAAGAGCTCAACGACAACAAGCATGGTGTTAAAATATCAAACAAGGCCATTACATTTTATTAGTTAAAACAAGTTTGTACGCGTAATTGGTCCACACTGAAATAGTAACGTATGAGGGTAATATGCGGGCAAACTAAACATAAACCCAAACTACACGGAGACGATGACCAAGAGGTGCCATGCCCCCAAAATAAATTAAAAACACAAAATTAATATCAACGACTCAATTTAAACTCGTTGAATATAGTATCGCATGTTGGAACATTATCCCAGTAATTAACGAATAATGAACCATGAAAGGTAATGAGAGTTTTTAAAAAATGTAAGTAATACAATACTATTAATATGGTGTGAATAGAAACATAACATTTTAAAGTGTCTCGATGCCGCTGAGCCAACTGATGCACTTAAATATACACAACAAATTAACTTTATGAAAATCAATAGCATTAGACTGGATTTCGCATAAACAGTTGTTTGTATAGTAGCAGTAATAACAATTATACTATTGTAATGAAAACGAAGTGGACTAAAACGCCCTAATCTGGTTTGTTTATGATAATGAACTTGAGTATACCATAAATGCAGTCTAAACGAAGTCACTTTTACATGGAACGAAATCAATGTGGACGTATAAACAAGATTTTATCGAGTTGTAGGCTATATGCAAGTTGACTGAACTAGGGAATTTATTTGAAGTGTGAAGAAAATATAAGGAACGAAAATTCACCTATTTTCATCATGTGAAGTATAGGCTTATTAGCTGTAATACCAGCGTTTTGGTACCCATGGGAAATATATTAAGGTTAATTTTCTAATTTTTATTGACAATTGAATTATGGCCTACTTCACCTGCCCGCTCACAATTTCGTGTTTCTATCACATGTGATAGTGTCCTACAATATTTAATATTTCGCTTGATTTTTCTTTCAGAATGACCGATTCCTAAGGTAGCTTTTAAGAACAATGGCCGTACACTTCATGTATGAATGCCATTCCATAATTCTGGAATATCTCATCATGCTCAAACAATACACGGGATACCACCATTTTATTCCAAAGAGGAGGATTCCGTAGGAAGTACACAGCGTACTTATTTAAGTTATGGAGTTGCGCTATAAGTACATCATTTGTAGCGAATCCGATAATTGTGTAGCCATTCTATAAACATCCCATAGCACCATAATTTGAGACAGGAAGATAATCCATTACCAATATACAGCACGGCTATTTCACCTTGCCTTCTTCAGCTGCGGTTACCTGGTAGAAAGACCTGAGGATACACATTACACCTCTGCAGCATTATGCAATATTTAAGAGATTGTTAAAGATTTGATGGATTAGGAGTATTCAGATGTGATTGGTGTGCACGCACCTCTCGTTATGATGAAGGAATTGCGTGTAGAATGAAGAAAAACGTAAATTTTCTGTGTGAACTCAATTATTTAAACCATCGTTTGTAAATCAGCTTTTGACCATTTTTTTCTGTGAATTTCGCTGTTGTAGTATTGTGAACTATATCTTCTCATATTTTGCCCACAGTAAATTTTCAATCCCCATTTACACCTCTGGAAATGCATAAATTCAGAAATTCCTTACGCTCGTCTCATTTGAATTTTATCTAAAATCTCTCATATTAAGTTATATGTGTAACTCAAGTGGCTTCAAACAATTTTTTGTTTGGAAAAGTCTATTTAGTATAGTAGGTAATATAAGGCGGTTCTGGGACAGGGGCTAATGGGCAAGATGGCCGCCGCGCGCAACCACTCTATGTTATTATTATGGAGGGGACAGTCTTAGCTGGGTCAGGGGCTAATGGGCAATATGGCCGCCACGCGCTACCACGCTCTTTAATGGCGGGCTTTACAAATCATTATTTATTTGTTATTAATTTATAAATTTTTATTTATTTAATATTTAATTTATTATTTTTTAGCCCAGGGCTAATACACAAAATGGTCACTGCACACAACCACTTACGCATATAACATGCTAACCTAACATAACCTAACTTTACCTAACCTAACCTAAATTAAAAGTGCGAGCAAAAAAAAGTGAGAGCAAAAAGTGTGAGCAAAAAAAGTGAGAGCAAATGTGAGAGAACAAATAATACACTTAGTTATAACCTAACCACACCTAACCTAACCTAACCTAACTTAACTTCAAAGTGCAAGCAAAAAAAGTGAGAGCAAAAAGTGTCAGCAAAAAAAAGTGAGAGCAAATGTGAGAGCACAAATAATAAACTTAGTTATAACCTAACCACACCTAACCTAACTATACCTAACCTAACCTAACCCAGCTTAACCTAACCTAACTTAAAAATGAGAGAGAAAAATAGAGAGCAAAAAGTGTGAGCAAAAAAGTGAGAGCAAATGTGAGAGAACAAATAATACACTTAGTTATAACCTAACCACACCTAACCTAACCTAACCTAACCTAACTTAACTTCAAAGTGCAAGCAAAAAAAGTGAGAGCAAAAAGTGTCAGCAAAAAAAAAGTGAGAGCAAATGTGAGAGCACAAATAATAAACTTAGTTATAACCTAACCACACCTAACCTAACCTAACTTCACCTAACCTAACTATACCTAACCTAACCTAACCCAACTTAACCTAACCTAACCTAACTTAAAAATGAGAGAAAAAAATTAGAGAGCAAAAAGTATGAGCAAAAAAGTGAGAGCAAATGTGAGAGCACAAATAATAAACTTAGGTATAACCTAACCTAACCTAACCTAACCCACAGAAACCTCATTTAAAGATTTTAGAATTTAACATTTTACATTTTAACATTTTAGATTTTTGATTTTTTCATTTTACATTTTTTAGATTTTACATTTAAATTTTTGATTTTTTTGTATTTTAGATTTTAGTTGTTGTTTTAGATTCTACATTTTAAATTTAAGATTTTTTGATTTTAGATTTTACATTTTACATTTTCCGAAAAGAGTAAACAACAAGGTCACATACCTAACCTAACCTAACTTCACCTAACCTAACTTTACCTAACCTAACCTAACTTTACCTTACCTAACCTCACCTAACCTAACTTAACCTAACCTAACCTAACTTAAAAGTGAGAGAAAACATGTGAGAGCAAAAAGTGTGAGCAAAATAATAAGAGCAAATGTGAGAGCACAAATAATAAACTTAGTTATAACCTAACCTAACCTGACCCACAGAAACCTCATTTAAAGATTTTAGACCTCACATTTTAACATTTTACATTTTAACATTTTAGATTTTTAATTTTTTCATTTTACATTTTTAGATTTTACATTTTACATTTTTGATTTTTTTTGTATTTTAGATTTTAGTTTTTTTAGATTCTACATTTTAAATTTAAGATTTTTTGATTTTAGATTTTACATTTTACATTTTCCGAAAAGAGTAAACAACAAGGTCACATACCTAACCTCACCAAACCTAACTTTACCAAACCTAACTTAAGCTAATCCAAAGACTAATGCACATACACAAAGTATATAAGTGCACATGCAACTATCCTTATGCTAGCCTTATAGGCTACTGTACAACATGATCACTACCCCATCCGGGTATTTTTTTTTCATTTTGTTGTTTACACATTTGTCAATTTTCCAATTTCCCATTTTCAGTATTTTTTTAAATGACAGTTTTAAGTTTTTCAATTTCATAATATGGAAACATGGATTTTGCATTTTGTTGTTTACACATTTGTCAATTTTCCAATTTCCCATTTTCATTTTTTTTAATGTCAGTTTTAATTTTTCAATTTCATAATATTGAAACATGGATTTGCATTTGGTTGTTTACACATTTATCAATTTCACAATTTCCCATTTACAGTTTTTAAAATGTCAGTTTAAAGTTTTTCAATTTCATGATATAGAAACATGGATTTCCCAATTTGTTGTTTACATATTTGTCAATTTACCAAATTCCCATTTACAGTTTTTAAAATTTCAGTTTTATGTTATTTCTATTTTGTCAATATGGAAACATGGATTTTCCAATTTGTGTTTTACATGTTCATTTTGCATTAGGAGTGGAGAGAGGTGGGTAGTAATTAAAAATGTTCAAGCAGTGTCCATACAATATTTTTTTATTTTAAATCACATGTACACTATTTACACATAATACATTTTATATATATTCTTTTTTGTTATAAATTGTACAGTTGTTTTTATTTTGTTTTCTATTTTATTTATTTTTTGATTATGAATACCATTCTTTCTTTTTGTATTTTTCTATTTTTGTAGTGCTATTGTTTTAATTGTTTAAATTGTTTTGTTTTATGTATTTGCTAGTTGCAGGCAGAGGATTTTGATATTCAAAACATAACTCTTTAAGCATGGTCAATGATTGTGTAATGACCATAGGCATGTGCACCTATACCATCAGCATCAATCACTCTTTTATCATCACCAGGACACAAAGCAATTTTGTTTAGTCTTATAGATGATATGTCATGTTGTTTAGAAGCGATAATGTTCATTGGTATTCTTTTTACAATATTTATCATGACACAATCCTTATAACCTTGAAAGTTTATACAATTCTTGATAACACCTCTGTTAATACCTTTAATCTTTTTGATTTCTTCACCATTTATGTCTAAAGCGTATATTTTAGCTCTAAGTCCAACAAATGCTTTTATAATTTGTCCACAAGCCTCGCCTTTAAATTTCCCCAACGTTTTCTTGTTTGATGTAGAGTAACATATGTGATTAGTAGGATAATCTGATGTGTCCAGGTTTTCTAGGAAATCCAATTTGTCTTGATATACATCTGGGGTGTTAACAAAATAAATTAACCAGTCAGTATCCATATACACGAGTTTAAGATTCTTCATTCCATAATAGGGTAGCAGGACATCATAGTGGTGGGAATACATTAGAGTTTTTGAAATATCCAGTATACACATTCCAATATATACGGGCTTATTGAATGCAATGTTACGTTTAGCCATGTGGAAAGCAGCTAGGTTAGGACTATAAATTGTTCTGTCAATAAATGTCGGCTTTGCTATTAGCTTTTCTGCCTTTTTGCTGTCAGTCACAAGACGTATGTCTATTCCTTTACGGATATTTTCCATTGTTTTTCCAAAAATGGCAGTGTTGAATAATTTGTACAGATTTTTCTCAAAATAATTTTTGGCTTGTTTTCGAAGGTTGTTATTAAAATCAACGTAGGCCTTTAACCAAGGTCTTTGCTTAAACTTTAACACACGATGAATTTTTATCAATTTTATTCCATGGTCTAAAGCCTGATTTAATGCCATGTAGTGAACAAAATATCGCCTTCGATTTCCAAGATGAGGAATTAGTTTTTTCAGAGACGAATCCTTAGGTTGTGTACACTCTGGTAGGAAAGGTAAATCGTTGTATAGATAATGAAGGTCATATGGGTAATCAACATCAACGTCTAGAATGTATCCCACAGGATCGTCTTCCTTTAATTTTTCTGGATCAACAGTATCTGGAGAAACCCACTGAAATCCACCATAATGAAGGGAGTGGCACATAGCCCACCCGTATTGGTTGTTGGCATCATCATAGGTAATAAACTGCGATGGTTTCTCAGAATCATAGGTTTCCATGTATTTATTGTTAGCTTCAGCATACCGATGAGACACCTGGCATATGCCTCCACGTATTCCAGACTCGATTAGAAGAATCTGATCGTAATCCTGTAGCAATTCCAGTTCAATTCCTGTGTAAAGGAGCATTGCCTCGAAACTTAAACCAGGCGAAGTAAAAAAAGTGTGCAGCATCCACTCGGTGTGTTTCTAGTGTTTTGTTTCTAAACGTTTCAAAGCTGTCTGCAAGAAGGAGTACATTTGAATTTAGGTAGAGGTCCTATATTCCCCTAGAGTTTTAATGTTGAACAGTTTCCAGACATTTTTGGCATGTTCATAGTCTTCTTGACTAACATTTTCTTGACTTAATTTGTTAAAGAATGCCTCTTTTGGAGGTAAACACGTTTCACTTAACTTTTCCCATGAGTCAATGTAGTCATAACAAAATACCCATTTACGAGTCATGAGCATTGCATTTTCTTTTCCAAAGTACTTGTCTGTTTCAGGGTATAATGTTAAGTTGGAAACTGAGTTTTCCAAACTACTCGGCATTAACCGAAACGTGTCCACAAATCTAAGCTTAACATTTCCTACATATTTGGTAAAGGAAATGTACTTTTCTTTGCAGTTAGCGATAACATCCACTCTCTCAGTAGTACATCCCAATTGCTTTACAATGAAATTTGCATCGTAGCCACTCTTATTATGTAGAAACACAGGAACGGGGTTACGTGTTTTACACCTCAAATTACAGTTATTGTGAGCACTTCCACGGTATTCCCCTGTAATATGGCAGTGGTCTCGAACTTTCCAGTCCTCTTTGGTAAATGGTTTTTGACACAAATAACAGGTTTCAGAACATCGAAACTCTGCTTCTTGATCCTGAGTTAAGGCCATTGGAACATTTCAGCTGTAAAGGCGATCGATTTCATTAGCTATTGAGATCAAAGAGTCCATAAAATTTTCTGCAGCGTCAGGACCACGATACATAACAGGATGGCTTGGAAGGTTTGTCTTTATGTGTTCCACAGCTGGTGAGGGTTTAACGTATATACCAAAGCTCATGGGAACATGACTCTGGTATGGAACTGTATAACTTGCCTCAGGATTAGGTAGACATGTTTGATAGGGTAACAGTATACTTTCAAAATCTGCATAGATAACGTAAGGTTTTCTCAGCATTTTTTCAACATTTAAGAATTTGACAAAGGGGTTTTTAATAGGCATTTCAACCCTAGCAATGTCATGCTGGACACACAAAGCTCTATGTTCTTTCCATTTTTCCATTCCTTGTTGACCATATTGATTATCAAAGTGAGTAAAACATCGTTTACACGTATATATATTATGTTCATGGTGGGTAAACTGATGTCTTACTAGTTTATCAAAATCTTTGATAAAGACGTAGTGGTTCTGGCCGGATGAAGAACTTAGCAAAAGGAGGTCACGATGGTCTTGCAGCTCTTGATCCACAGCCTTTAGAGGAAACAATTTATTTTCTTTTTCCAGTCCAAATACATTTATGGATATGTCGTTGGCTTTCTCAAATTTGGGAATGTCAGCTAATGACGTAGGAAGCGATATCACTGAAAAATCATACTTGTTTTCCAGGTCCTTGTATTTACTAACGCGTTCAGCTTTCGTTTTAACCAGTTTTGCTAAAATGGCATATATAAAACACTTTTCATCCTTCAAGTTTTGGGGATTAATGCAGGCTTTTCTTGCTTTTATAGCTGCTGGTAATGGAATATATGTGCTACCACGCAAGGAATTGTACTTATTTATTTTCAATCGTACTCTCTCCACTGCTAACAAAGCCCAATTACCGCCTTTTAGCCCAGATTCGTCCATTTCTGTCGTTAACTTTGTAAATTGTGTTTCCAAGAAACTCCTTAAGTCTGTTTCCAAAAATAGGGCCTGATTTCGTGTTTTACAAGCACGATCTGTAATATCGTTAGTGGACGTATGAATGAATCTACATTCAGCCACAAGATTAAGTTTTATCGACTTGTGAATTGCTAGTTCTTTCTGCATAGCTTGTATTATTTGCTGTTTGGATTCTTTAAGGTAAGAATTTAAATCCATACACGTATCACAACGTATGAAATAGGATTTAAGTCGACCTTCAAAAGATGTCTCATATTCAATAAGTCTATTTTTGTCTGGGACCATTGAAAGTATGTAGTGTTTTGTAGGCTCTGCTTTTTTGTCTTTTAGCTGCCGACACATCATTACAACATTCTTCATATAGCCTACTTTTGAAAAATTTGAAAAAATACACATTTTTTTGACTAGGCATGTGATAGAGGTAAGTGTAAGAGTTGAGAGTCATTGATAGACCTTAGAGTACTTTGTTTTTTTTTTGGAAGTTTGTGTGTTGTTGTTGTTGCTGCTGCTTACAAACATGGCTGTTAGCATTATGCAGCCATAAAAAGGACTGACACACTTTCCAAGACCAAATAAGCCTCAACAAGCAAGTGCAAATATGAGAGAGCTAATACAAAAGCCAACAAAAGCCAACAAAAAAAAGCCAACAAAAAAACTGACAAAAAAGCCATGTAGCATGCTGGTAGTTGAGTGAGTTGTCATATTGACCGATAGGTAGCAGGATGGTAGTTGAGGAGTAATGATATTGACGGCTAGATAGCATGCAGGTCGTACAGTGAGTGAGTGTTGAAATGGAGCGCTAGGTAGAATGCTGATCGTTCAAGTAGTTCTCATAGTCGCCGCTAGATAGCGGAAACATATTTTACGTGTCGCTTGCAGCTATTTAACAAAGTTTTACCTCATGAAAAATGTGCTTGTATAAGCTTTGTGCAAAAATTGAATATACAATTAACTACTAAGTGTTCAGAACTAACATGTATAGCCTTGTGTAAGGAATATTGGGGTCCTTAGCAAGAAAGTGTGCCTAACACACATGAGTGTACAACCTTTTGATATGCAGTAATTACCTGATAACCTTGAGTAGGCCATAAGAATATTTTCAGTTTACTACTACCTGTCACAGTGTTTACACTGTGAAAGACCGCTGAAACAACCAACCTTTAGCCTTGTCATAAGCAGTGAGCAGCTGTTACCCTTAACTAGGGGTATATTAGAGGACCCTTATCAAGAATATCATCAGATGACTGCCACCACTCACAGTGACCACATCGTGAAAGACTGTCAAAACAACTATTGTACAGCCTTGTACTACTCAGTACGTAGCTGTTGGTCTTGACTATTGTATATTAGAGAACCCTTAGCAAGTATATAATCAGTTGACTAATACTTGTTGCAGTGTTCACATCGTGAAAGACCGCCTCACTGTCCAGTTTACAGCCTTGTCATACGCTGCAAAGAGCTGTTGGTCTAGACTAGGGGTATATTAGAGGACCCTTAACAAGAATATCACCAGTTGACTACTACCTCTCACGGTGTTCACATCGTGAAAGACCGTCTCACCGACCAACCTCTAGCCCTGTGATACGCAGTAAGCAGCTGTTTGCAGAAATCAACATTCATAATGAAAGAACCCATTCCTAGCTATATGTGTAAAGAGTGTGGAAAGACTTTTCTTCGAGACTATCATAGGAAGCGACATGAAGTATCGTGTGGTAGTATATTCAACAATGTGCACAACGGACGTTGGCATGAAGAATGTTCTAATGTTGTATCGGCAGCTAAAAGACAAAAAAGCAGAGCCTACAAAACATTACCTACTTTCAATGGTCCCAGACAAAAATGGACTTATTGAATATGAGACATCTTTTGAAGGTCGACTTAAATCCTATTTCATACGGTGTAATACGTGTATGGATTTAAATTCATACCTTAAAGAGTCCAAACAGCAAATAATACAAGCTATGCAGAAAGAACTAGCAATTCACAAGTCTATAAAATTTAATCTTGTGGCTGAATGTAGATTCATTCATACGTCCACTAACGATAATACAGATCGTGCTTTTAAAACACGAAATCAGGCCGTATTTTTGGAAACTGACTTAAGGAGTTTCTTGGAAACATAATTTACAAAGTTAACTACAGAAATGGAAGAATCTGAGCTAAAAGGCAGAAATTGGGCTTTGTTAGCAGTGGGGGGAGTACGATTGAAAATAAATAAGTACAATCCCTTGCGTGGAAGCACATATATTCCATTACCAGCAGCTATAAAAGCAAGAAAAGCCTGCATTAATCCTCAAAACTTAAAGGATGAAAAGTGTTTCATATATGCCATTTTAGCAAAACTGGTTAAAACGAAAGCTGAACGCGTTAGTAAATACAAGGACCTGGAAAACAAGTATGATTTTTCAGTGATATCGTTTCCTGCGTCATTAGCTGACATTCCCAAATTTGAGAAAGCCAACGACATATCCATAAATGTATTTTTACTGGAAAAAGAAAATAATTTGTTTCCTCTAAAGGTTGTGGATCAAGAGCTGCAAGACCATCGTGACCTCCTTTTGCTAAGTTCTTCATCCGGCCAGAACCACTACGTCTTTATCAAAGATTTTGATAAACTAGTAAGACATCAGATTACCCACCATGAACATAAGATATATACGTGTAAACGACGTTTTACTCACTTTGATAATCAATATGGTCAACAAGGAATGGAAAAATGGAATGAGCATAGAGCTTTGTGTGTCCAGCATGACATTGCTAGGGTTGAAATGCCTATTAAAAACCCCATTGTCAAATTCTTAAATATTGAAAAAATGCTGAGAATACCTTACGTTATCTATGCAGATTTTGAAAGTATACTGTTACCCTATCAAACATGTCTAACTAATCCTGAGGCAAGTTATACAGTTCCATACCAGAGTCATGTTCCCATGAGCTTTGGTATATACGTTAAACCCTCACCAGCTGTGGAACACATAAAGACAACCCCTCCAAGTCAACCTGTTATTTATCGTGGTCCTGACGCTGCAGAAAAGTTTATGGACTCTTTGATCTCAATAGCTAATGAAATTGATCGCCTTTACAGCTTAAATGTTCAAAGGCCTTAACTCAGGATCAAGAAGCAGAGTTTCGATGTTCTGAAACCTGTTATTTGTGTCAAAAACCATTTACCAAAGAGGACTGGAAAGTTCGAGACCACTGCCATATTACAAGGGAATACCGTGGAAGTGCTCACAATAACTGTAATTTGAGGTGTAAACACGTAACCCCGTTCCTGTGTCTCTACATAATATGAGTGGCTACGATGCAAATTTCATTGTAAAGCAATTGGGATGTACTACTGAGAGAGTGGATGTTATCGCCAACTCCAAAGAAAAGTACATTCCCTTTACCAAATATGTAGGAAATGTTAAGCTTAGATTTGTGGACACGTTTCGGTTAATGCCGAGTAGTTTGGAAAACTTAGTTTCCAACTTTACATTATACCCTGAAACAGACAAGTACTTTGGAAAAGAAAATGCAATGCTCATGAATCGTAAAGGGGTATTTTGTTACGACTACATTGACTCATGGGAAAAGTTAAGTTAAACGTGTTTACCTCCAAAAGAGGCTTTCTTTAACAAATTAGTCAAGAAAATGTTAGTCAAGAAGACTATGAACATGCCAAAAATGTCTGGAAACAGTTCAACATTAAAACTCTAGGGGAATATAGGACCTCTACCTACCTTCAGATGTACTCCTTCTTGCAGACAGCTTTGAAACGTTTAGAAACAAAACACTAGAAACACACCGAGTGGATGCTGCACACTTTTTTACTTCGCCTGGTTTAAGTTTCGAGGCAATGCTCCTTTACACAGGAATTGCACTGGAATTGCTACAGGATTACGATCAGATTCTTCTAATCGAGTCTGGAATACGTGGAGGCATATGCCAGGTGTCTCATCGGTATGCTGAAGCTAACAATAAATACATGGAAACCTATGATTCTGAGAAACCATCGCAGTTTATTACCTATGATGATGCCGACAACCAATACGGGTGGGCTATGTGCCACTCCCTTCATTATGGTTGATTTCAGTGGGTTTCTCCAGATACTGTTGATCTAGAAAAACTAAAGGAAGACGATCCTGTGGGATACATTCTAGACGTTGATGTTGATAACCCATATGACCTTCATGATCTATACAACGATTTACCTTTCCTACCAGAGTGTAAACAACCTAAGGATTCGTCTTTGAAAGAACTAATTCCTCATCTTGGAAATCGAAGGCGATATGTTGTTCACTACATGGCATTAAAACAGGCTTTAGACCATGGAAAAAAATGATAACAATTCATCGTGTGTTAAAGTTTAAACCAAGACCTTGGTTAAAGGCCTACGTTGATTTTAATAACAACCTTCGAAAACAAGCCAAAAATGATTTTGAGAAAATTCTGTGCAAATTATTCAACAATGCCATTTTTGGAAAAACAATGGAAAATATCCGTAAAAGAATAGACATATGTCTTGTGACTGACGGCAAAAAGGCATAAAAGCTAATAGCAAAGCCGACATTTATTGACAGAACAATTTATAGTCCTAACCTAGCTGCTTTCCACATGGCTAAACGTAACATTGCATTCAATAAGCCCGTATATATTGGAATGTGTATACTGGATATTTCAAAAACTCTAATGTATTCCCACCACTATGATGTCCTGCTACCTTATTATGGAATGAACAATCTTAAACTCATGTATATGGATACCGACTCGTTCATTTATTTGGTTAACACCCCAGATGTATATCAAGACAAAGTTGATTTCCTAGAACACCTGGACACATCAGATTATCCTACTAATCACATATGTTACTCTACATCAAACAAGAAAACGTTGGGGAAATTTAAAGACGTGGCTTGTGGACAAATTATAAAAGCATTTGTTGGACTTAGAGCTAAAATGTACGCTTTCGACATAAATGGTAAAGAAATCAAAAAGATTAAAGGTATTAACAGAGGTGTTGTCAAAAATTGTATAAGCTTTCAAGATTATAAGGATTGTGTCATGAAAAACAATGTAAAAGGAATACCAATGAACATTATCGCTTCTAAACAACATGACATATCATCTATAAGACTAAACAAAATTGCTTTGTGTCCTGGTGATGATAAAAGAGTGATTGATGCTGATGGTATAGGTACACATGCCTATGGTCATTACTCAATCATTGACCATGCTTAATGAGTTAAGTTTTGAATATCAAAATCCTCTGCCTGCAACTAGCAAATATATAAAACAAAACAATTTAAAAAATTAAAACAATAGCACTACAAAAATAGAAAAACACAAAAAGAAAAAATGTTATTCATAATCAAAAAATAAATAAAATAGAAAAACAACTGTACAATTTACAACAAAAAAGATTATATATAAAATGTATTATGTGTAAATAGTGTAAATGTATTTAAAATAAAAAAAAATTGTGTGGACACTGCTTGTACATTTTTTAATTACTACCCACCTCTCTCCACTCCTAATGCAAAATGAACATGTAAAACACAAATTGGAAAATCCATGTTTCCATATTGATAAAATAGAAAAAACATTAAACTGAAATTTTAAAAACTGTAAATGGGAATTTGGTAAATTGACAAATGTGTAAACAACAAATTGGGAAATCCATGTTTCTATATCATGAAATTGAAAAACTTTAAATGGGAAATTGTGAAATTGATAAATGTGTAAACAACCAAATGCAAAATCCATGTTACAATATTATGAAATTGAAAAACATAAAACTGACATTTAAAAATATACTGAAAATGGGAAATTGGAAAATTGACAAATGTGTAAACAACAAAATGAAAAAAAATTACCCGGATGGGGTAGTGATCATGTTGTACAGTAGCCTATAAAACTAGCATAAGGATAGTTGCATGTGCCCTTATATACTTTGTGTATGTGGATTAGCCTTCGGATTAGCTTAAGTTAGTTTTGGTAAAGTTAGGTTTGGTGAGATTAGGTATGTGACCTTGTTGTTTACTCTTTTCGGAAAATGTAAAATATAAAATATAAAATCAAATATCTTAAATTTAAAATGTAGAATCTAAAAAAACTAAAATCTAAAATACAAAAAAAAAAAATTAAATGTAAAATATAAAAAATGTAAAATGAAAAAATCAAAAATCTAAAATGTTAAAATGTAAAATCTAAAATCTTTAAATGAGGTTTCTGTGGGTTAGGTTTGGTTAGGTTAGGTTATAACTTAGTTTATTATTTGTGCTCTCACATTTGCTCTTACTTTTTTGCTCACACATTTGCTCTCACTTTTTTCTCTCACTTTTAAGTTTGGTTAGGTTAGGTTAAGTTAGGTTAGGTGAGGTTAGGTTAGGTAAAGTTAGGTTAGGTTAGGTAAAGTTAGGTTAGGTGAAGTTAGGTTAGGTTAGGTTAGGTATGTGACCTTGTTGTTTACTCTTTTCGGAAAATATAAAATATAAAATCTAAAATCAAAAAATCTTAAATTTAAAATGTAGAATCTAAAAAAACTAAAATCTAAAATACAAAAAAATAGAAAATGTAAAATCTAAAAAATGTAAAATGAAAAAATCAAAAATCTAAAATTTTAAAATGTAAATGTAAAAATCGAAAATCTTTAAATGAGGTTTATGTGGGTTAGGTTTGGTTAGGTTAGGTTAGGTTATAACTAAGTTTATTATTTGTGCTCACTCATTTGCTCTCACTTTTTTGCTCAAACTTTTTGCTCTCACTTTTTTTCTCTCATTTTTAAGTTTGGTTAGGTTAGGTTAAGTTGGGTTGGGTTAGGTTAGGTAAAGTTAGGTTAGGTGAAGTTAGGTTAGGTTAGGTGTGGTTAGGTTATAACTAAGTTTATTATTTGTGCTCTCACATTTGCTGTCACTTTTTTTTTTGCTGACACTTTTTGCTCTTTTTTTTTGCTTGCACTTTTAAGTTAGGTTAGGTTAGGTTAGGTGAAGTTAGGTTAGGTGAAGTTAGGTTAGGTTAGGTTAGGTTAGGTTAGGTGTGGTTAGGTTATAACTAAGTTTATTATTTGTGCTCTCACATTTGCTCTCACTTTTTTGCTCACACTTTTTGCTCTCACTTTTTTTTGCTCGCACTTTTATGTTAGGTTAGGTTAGGTTAGCATGTTATATGCGTAAGTGGTTGTGAGCAGTGACCATTTTGTGTATTAGCCCTGGGCTAAAAAATAATAAATTAAATATCATATCAATAAAAATTTATAAATTAATAACAAATAAATAATGATTTGTAAAGCCCGCCATTAAAGAGCGTGGTAGCGCGTGGCGGCCATATTGCTCATTAGCCCCTGACCCAGCTAAGACTGTCCCCTCCATAAGAATAACAAAAAGTGGTTGCGCGCGGCGGCCATCTTGCCCATTAGCCCCTGTCCCAGAACCGCCTTATATTACCTACTTAGTATCCACTACTTTTCATCCCTTATGAACAATATATTATAGAAACCCTTAATCATTCCTTGACAATAAAAATGAAAGAACCAAGAAGCAAATTGTCGTAGTTGTGAATAGCGCCCACGAAACCTATAGAAAATTTAACTTAAGTGCTGTTTATTTGGAGGAATATGTTTTGTCATAGGACTAACAATTTACCAATTATTGTGGTTTTATATTGGGTAATACATGAGCAAGTTCACAAAAAAACTAAATATAAGGGGCTGTTGATTTTAAATTGATGACTATGTAAAATACAAATGGGCCAAAGTGCTAGCCCACCAAGGTAATTATATCAAGCAAAATTTCAGTTCAATCGGTTAAGTAGTTCTTGTGGTAAACGAACTGAAAAGTATTATTTCAAATTGTATGCCGCACTCGATGGGGCTTTAGCATGGCTAGACTTAATTTCCTGGAAAACTATACAAGTTGAGAAGAAAATGAATATGCCTTTTTTGTTTTAGAAAATTGATATCTAAATCCAAATAGTGGCCTCCGTTTCATGATAGGGTTGACCAGTTAATCATTATGTTGACGTTTAGCAGATTAGCCATTCGATGTCCACAGAAAAACATAATTTCCTGAAAATCCATCAAGGTTTCCAAGATGAAGTACATGCCCATCCGTGAAGAAAATTGGATTTTACCTTTGGTGGCCTTCATTTCATGAAAGGATTAACCGTTTACTTATTATTTTGGTTTTAGTGGATTTAACAAGAGTAAAATACATATAAATGGATGTTATTTTGAAATGCACACCTGTGTCAAAATAGAAATGGTCTTATTTACTGGTCGATCATAAAAATGATAATAACAATATATTCTGTTTTACCTCTCTTTTAACATCTGCGACTTTTAGGGAAGCCGGGGTGCCGAAAGGAATCTTTAACATGCCAGTAAATCTACTGACACGGCTCCCTCGCACTTGCGCACCCTCAAATGCCAGCTGACAGTGCCAGGATTCGATCATGCAACATTGGGAACAGCAAGTGAGAGCGTTACCTCTGAGCCACGCAGCAAGCCGATCATAAAAATTATAACCATGCAAAATTTCAGCTCAATTGGGCCAGTATTGTTTTGTATGAAAGAAATACAAACAGACAAACGGACTGAATTTCAGAGTGATGATTATTGCTGACATGGATGCACTATCCATTTTCTCCGCATTAGACCACATTAAAAGACTCATGTACTCATTTTCAATCAACCATTCATTTATATCCCTACTCTCACAATGAGTTAGACCTCTGATTGACCTGCTAATACTGCAGAAAAGTTGACGTGGCAAACGACCATAGTGCATGACCTAACGAGCATGGCTACGCTGCAGGATGTCATTCTACCTGAATGGTATCAGAACTACACACGCCCATGTTCACGGGGTCAAATGACCATGATGTATAAGCCCCTCGCATGAAACAGCAACAACAACAACAACAACAACAAAACAAGTGATCGATGACAAAGGCGTTTAACGCACCAAACAGATGAGAGTCACTAGCAGGTACCCACAAGCCACTTGACTTGGTGAGGCAGATCTTGACTGCTGCTCAGTAGACCAAAGCACTCCCTATTCGATGTTTACTCAATGACTCAGGTTATAAACTTGACACAAAAGTCGTGTTGCATTGTGTCGCCTAATTGTATTCTCACTCGTAGCGTGGTCAGACAATAAATTATGAATATAGTGAACTCACTCAAACTCTTCATATTATGGTTTGAGAATAAATGAGAAATGACGACATTCCCTCCTCACTGAATGTAATAAATAATGACGACCTCAAACTCGCTTGATTTCTGGATTAAGAATATACTATTGTATGTCTACCTGTTAATATTCCCGTTTCCAACGGGGTCGGGGATGAGATGCGATGTAATTATATGTGGCGGATTGTTTTTACGGCCGGATGCCCTTCCTGACGCCAACCTCATGAGAAGAATTAATGAGAGATGAAATGTATGAAGATGAATGAATGTATGTGGGCAAGGATGTGGAAGGAAGCGGCCGTGGCCTGTCAGAAGGTACCGTCCCAGCATTTGCTTAGAGTTAAAAATGGGGGAAACCACGGGAAAGCATTTCAAGGACGGCCGACGGTGGGGCTCGAATCCACGTCTACTGAGTCCACAGTGACCTTCGCCCCATGGACTAGCGCTGCGCCTTAGCGAGCGAAGCTTCTGCTCTCGGTGGATTAGGAATATACTATGAATATCAAAAGTGTAGTTTGAAGAATACCGTTCACTGCGAATACATTATTCGCACCCAATAAATTATACTGTAGTCCCGTTCTCATTGGATGTGCTGTTTGAAAAGTAAATGGAATCATTCTGAGATTCTCCGTTGCTCCTAGTCAATTTCGGAATAACAACCTGATTACCGTCATGCAATCCTAGCGTCAAGCAACTATCGGCCACGCATGTCATGTGGAGGGAATGGAATATGAGCACGGTCTGCCGTCACCTCGGTGAACATTTGTATGCAAGGAAGCTATGCTTGTGAAGAGGAGCTTAGTGACCAGCTTTGTGCCTCAGCATGCTGCCTGCTGAAGAATGAAATACTAAGCGTCAACATGGCTCATATACGCATAAACCCGTAGATATCTTACTCTGCATTCACTGTCTGGTGTTTTGAGCACACCCCACCGTGTTGAAGCCTGATTAATGCCTCTCACAGTGTTAGAGAATTACCTATCCCCAGTGTAACACCCGATAGTCTATATGAGTACTTGACTCACTTTCGGAAATTTTGGAGTGAGCTCTCTAGATAACTTATTTACCAGCCCAGATCTGAGGGAGATTGTTGTTTGTTGTTGATTCCTTTAGGGACTTTGTGACATCGTTGTCATGTAGCCCCGTGTACTAGGTTGTGTGTAGAAGTTGTCTGATAACCTGCGTCACTGTGATGTCTATACTAGTGTGTGCATTTGTAATTGAGGTAAGATTTTGGATGGAAGCAGCCGTTGCCTTAAGTAAGGTACCATCCCGGAATTTGCCTGGAGTAAAAATGGTAAACCGCGGAAAACCTCTTCCTGGATGGCTGAGGAAGGAATCGAATCTGCTTCTTCTCAGTTTTGTTCTCACGAGGCTGAGTATACCCCGTTCCAGATCACAGATGAGAATGACATTCCTTGGCAGAGCCGGGATTCAAAGCCGGGCCTCCGCGATGACAGCCATGAATGCTAGCCACAACGCAACCAGGCGGACCTGAAGGAGATAGAAAAGTGAGATCGTCACTTGCAAGTTCGCAGATACATATCGATTGCTAACTGCAAAGTATATCAGTTATTTCGACAGTGATTCGGCTTCTTGATTATTGTGCAGCATTCTAGAATTTGGCTCAGGTGCCTCAGGTTCATTTCCAGGCCGAATTCCCGTAGCTCCGGAGCTGGGTATGTGTGACGTCTTCAATTATTCATTTCAGCCTCACCACGATGCGCAGGTCGCCTATACGAGCAAACTTTAAGGTTATGCACAAGGCCTTTCCAAAAGGCACACACCTCCATTATTATTATTATTATTATTATTATTATTATTATTTTATTATTATTATTCATCCCTTAACGACAACGAACGTCAAGGACATGAGACGTGGCGCATCCAAGAAGTGGCAACAGATTGGAAAAATCCACAACCTGGCAACCAACATGTCACATGGGTTAGTAACTTCGAGTATTTATGGAATGCGGAGGCAAACCAAAGGATAGCCTATGAAATAAAAATGACTCTGGAATATGTTATATTTTATAATTTGATGTAATTATGTGTGTTAGAATGTACATGTGTTTCTTATTATTAGGTATATGTCTGTTAGAAGCAGAATAAATAAATAAATAATTAAATAAATGAATGAATAAATGCAGTTACCATCATATTTGTAACGAGGAAATAAAAAATAAAATGTATTCAGAAAATATGATTAAGATGAGGCGAGAAAGGAACAACGTAATGATATACTGTATTATCTCACAAAAGGTGGGGGTACTCAAGTACACAGCATGGAAGAGAAATTAATCAAAGGCGCGTGAGCAAAATCCCAGAAGTTTAAATACCAAACAATAACGCTCAATAACAAAATATCAGCAACTCAAATTAACATTTTACTTCCACTGGCGTTAAATTCAGAAAAATTGAATTCACATTTCACATAATAACCAAAACTTGAAACTTAGTTACTAAAAAGCAAACCAGAAATCCCTAGAAAAAATAGGTGATTGGACCGTACTATTAATGCGAGGAGGTGGGGATGAATTTGAATTTGAGTTGGATTATTCACAGTTAAAGAAAACTGCCTGGCAAAAATGAAAGATGACGTGAGAAAACAATTATTTTAAACAGGACCTTGATCACTATAAATCGAGAAATGAAATATCAATCAGAAAAATAGAAATACTTGGCATTGAAAGCATCTGTGTTGAAATTACTAAAATAAATACCACAGCGCCTACCTTTGCATGACTATGAATCGCAAAAAAACAAGCTCAGCGTTCACACTTCGCAAACGAATACGCCCACACAAGGAGCCAAAATACTACGAGCATTAAAACATAAAGCCTCTAGAAGTCATTAAAGAACTAATTGTCATTTGTAGCTCTTCAGTCGGTCAAACCGGTTTTGGGCAATGAATTGGGGGTGTACAAGATACAAATAAATAATAATAATAATACACTCCTGGAAAAAATACATTTATTAGTTATTTATCACTGTTAAATGGGGCAATTTATGATTACGCGTTTCGACCCTCAAGTGGCCGTCATCAGATCCTGATCACTGTGTAGAGGTTTAAATTTTCACTAATATAAATGTTACTACTCTTGTACAGTAGCTCGTCTTAGGTGACTATAATACGCTTCGCAATTTGAATTTCATCGTACGTTAGGTTTGTTTTGTGTTAAAGGTTTTGTGAATTACTTATATGCAGGTGTATACAATTTAGAATAACACACCGTAATAATAATATATAAATAAATAAACAAATTTAGTATGCACTAGAACAATCTAATTATAATGTTTACTTAACTTGGTAAAGTACTCTTCACAGCAGTGTTGACTTGTCACACGGCTCACCGCTACTGTCGAGGTGAGCTCTGGACCTAGCTTTAATTTGCATGACTTCCTGCACGACATCTGTTATCGGAAGTTTTAACTAAGGTTGGGATGAATTTATTATCGTTGTACCTGAACCAAATTGACTGAGGTTGGAATGACTTATGAAGAATGCATGTTATGGGCTCTTGGAACTGTTTTCATTACTATCGTAGGCCATTTAAGCTATCTGCCACAACATAGGCATCTGCCCGTTTGGTTACCACCCTGTCTATTAGATGGTATAGGACCCTACGAAACTACTTATATACAGGTCTAGGCTTGTTGAAAACAGACACATAGTGCATCGATATCCTGTAACATATTTCCTTATTATCCCTTCCCGTAAGTATTCCTTGCCAATTGTCAATTTTTATTAAGTGTGGGAACGTTTTCAACAATATATTTGAAGGACCTAGATAGTTTAAGGCGTGGCACGAAGTAATTATTTACTCAATATACAACAAACTAATAGAAATATCAGACGCAACAAATAATTGAAGCAAAACTTAGCTTGATATTCTAAATAAAATGTACACAGGGGTATTAACAAAGAGTTTAATGCCGTGGATGGAGGGTTGTTTGGTACCCTCGAGATTCCAGTCAGGATTTAGGAAAGGGATCTGAAGCCGTGACACCACAATGATGGTAAGAACAATGGTGTACAAGTTAAAGTTTAAAATGATTTAGCCTAATCTTTGGAGGGATAACGTCAAATCAGGGGTTAAAGGAGGTATGTTTAATTACCACTAGTCCTCTTTAGCTATTTACCAATGATATAATCTAACGACTTTGAACAACCGTCCAATTCCTGTTCGGAGAGTCAATTAATTCCGTGCCTAATATGACATCCATCTATACACTTTAAAACCTTAAAATATGCGATAAATTATTGATAGGATTGTGAAATATTGCGGAGACTGTCATAAAAAATGAACACACACAAGACCTAAGTTATAGCCTATTGTACAAAAAGGGAAGTAATCTAGCCAAGATTGAACAGTGGTTCCATAAATGGGTCAAATTTAGAGAGTATAAGAAAGTACCTAATAGAAGTTGGACTGAGCAAGTTAAAAGAGCAAATTAGAATGCACTTGCTGCACTGGCGGGTTTTTAAATGTAAGATACCGGTAACAAATATGTGTTTAACGCACTTGCCATAGCAAAACAATTTTGTGGAATGGAATTATGGGGTGTAAATGAAGGAACTACAACCCCCTACGCTATTGTAAATTTGTTATGGTGATATTATTGGGCTATCTAGTTGTACAACGAGCAGTGTATACAAAGTATTGAAAGATACGTTCTGAAAAGAATAATCTAATACTAGTTACGACTGAAAATTGTCAGAGGTAGTTTCACAATATATTTTTCATGTTGCGCATTCGTAATAATAACCATTCGTTCGAAACATCAGACTCCTTTGCGCACAATCGGACGTGTCACGTTGTCAGTGTTTGCGCTAGGTACATATTGACTGCATTGTTTAAGATGAACGATTAGCCTAACGACCGTAAAGTACAGTCGGTTATTCTCGGCAGCAAGAAATAGGTTGCTGTTTGTTTTCCTTGACTCATTTCAGGGGTTTGGGACATCTACGTCATCAACCCTGTGTAGTTGGGCGTGTGTTGCATTTCTCTGAAAACCTGTATTTATGTGATGATTGTAGTAGTGTGCGTAGCTGTATTAGGGGCAGTGCCCCGGTACTTGAAATAAAGTATTATCCCAGCATTTTCAAGAAATAGGACAGTGGCAGAAAATCGTCGCTAGATTTGTGACGTGTATGGCCCTAATGCAGTGTGGGATATAAAGACGCGTAAATAGCTGAAATTGTTCGAGGATAAGCGAGAAAGTGTGTATGATAAACCGAGTATTGGCCAACCGTTGTTATCAGCTACGACTTTGTTCGTGTGGTAGACGCCAAAATCCCTAAAGGTAGACGATTCACAAAACCAACCCGTTTCGACTTCATATTTGTGGTAAACTGTATTTATAAACTTGGACTCCCGCAAGTCGTTCGTCTCACATGACTTCGTGAGATGAGTATACAGAAACTCGTTATACGCTAGGACAAATGCTTAATAATTCTCGATAGCTACGTAGAAGGACACATGGCAGTGGTCCAGTATTTCTTGCTAAACCGACCTTACCAGAAATACCCCTCGTATATCTCTATTTCAACATAAAGAATTTGCATTGTGCGGAATGTGTAGAGTATTGGCCACCATCAGGGAGATTCCCATATCTCATCATTCATTCACTCAAGTCCTATAAAGTACCTAGGCACGCCAAGTCACTGTCTTCAAGGGACTCCCGCAAGTCGTTCGTCTCGCATGACACAGTGACTCCACTGACACCGCTCTCTATCCAAAAGCTTTTGGCCAAAACATACGTCACTGTCTTGTCTCATATACTGCGTTCACATGATTACCATCCCCAGCAGCTTCTCCAGAGGCGAGGCCCCAAGAGGCAGGTGAGTGATAGAGAGACTCACAATAAAGGGTAACATCCCGGAAGAATGTGCTCACAGTTATTTCAGTAGTAAAGAAATAACGTGGAAGAAATTTTGGCTAATCAGACAAATGACTTATGTTATTAATTCCTTTTCACGGTTTGTGATATCTTGGTCACCAACCACGGAACATATTTAACATATCTCTAAATTATAAGGGACAAGCGAATGATAACGATTAAGTGGCCAAAACGGGTACCGAAAATATATGTTAAGTATCTCTATAACTGTCATATATTCACTCTCAGAGTCAAAAATATAGGGCAAGAACAAAATATTGAAGGAAATATGCCGTTTCTGAATGTGGATGAATCCATAGCTTACCTTGAACAGATACTTGAACACAGCAGGCGATAGTGTAACCGATGCTCCACGCCACATTCTAGCTGGAAGTGTGGTACTCAATATCAATTCTTCTAAATTGCCATAATATTATTACATATTGCAAAATTATGATCAAGAACTGACTAAAATAAAATATTAAATGCCTCGCTGTTTTTAACTGAATGGTAGCTGTATAATAGGAAGAAATTGCAGTTCTTGGCTAGATGGAGATAACAAGCAATGAACCATAATTTTCTATGTTTTCAGGCTGATCCGTGAGGAACTAATTAGCCTATTTTCATATACTTCATCAACTTCGACTATGTTGATCAGCCATTTGTACAGAAACATAAAACGTTGAATAGCACGACTGTAAAGTACCATACCTACGGCCGCAGAAAGCATCATACCCCTCATGAATCTCCCTTGCATTCTTTCTAAACATTGAATAACATATTGCTTAGAAGGCACCTCGCAATTATATAAGAAAAAGTGAGTCTTTGGCGACAAATTCTCTACAGTTTCTCTTCAGAAGAACAAATAATCTAAACCGTTTCCTTGTTACCTTATCCACATAGTTTTGAAATGAAGCTTTATTCACAAGTACCAGTTCAGTGTTACCTATGGAATAATTTCTGTCAACGGGTGCCAACTTCCGTGAAAATATTATCACACAGTTCTTGAATATGATTAGATCAAGAAATCATTCCGTAAAGGAGTTAGCGAGTAGATGTAAGCCAGATTAAAGCACATCACTAAATGACTCGCAGTGAATATTCTGAACACAGGATATTCTGAACCGAGGTCTCCTTATGCCTATGCGGCCATGATTACCCAATCCATTTCGTTGGTCCCTGAGCCAATATAAGTAAAACGCATGGGGTTCTGTCTAAGTAAGACTATTTTTGTTAGTAATTCATTTATGGGGCATGGGACATCATGGTCATTAGCTCCGTGTATTAGGATGTATATTGAGCTTGAACGATAGCCTGTGCCTCTGTGTTGACTGCATTAGTGTGAGTAGCTGTAATACGAACAAGAAAGGGGTAGGTGCCCCAGGATTTGATATAAGGTACTATCCAGGCATTTGCCTGAAGAGAATGTGAAAAAGGCCGGAAAAAATCCACACTCGGGATAGTCGCTGTCAGGGTTTGGACCTCCATTCTCCAGATTCCTTCAGTTCCCCCTCACAGCCGTGGTGAATGATTTAGCATGCATTGTTACATCGTAAGTCAAAGTAAGGTTAGTAAAACAATGGCTAGAATCTGCTGAAACTGCCAACAATGTTTTGAGCAATCCTAGTTCCTACCATACGTAATCCCACACACTTTATCAGCCAATCCGACATGCCGTCCAAAGGCTCCCTGGTGTCGAACAGTGATCGTTGTGGCATTCAGTGTTATTCCATAAACTCTAAACAATACCAAACCATTTTTATCCTATTTTCATTTATATAAAAAAGGCTTATCTAATAGTACATAACTCTATGGCCCACACATATAACAATCCAACATGTATGTATGTGTGTGTGTCCCCCTAATAAAATCGAAATGGCTGAAGCGATTTCAATGAAACTCAGTAAGCACATATTACTTCCTCGTCCGACCTCGACCGTGCCATTCAAATTTTGATACGTTTCACCAGTCCAACATGGCGGCCACGCAAAGTATTTCGCTGGCATTCTCTATCTCCACAACAGTAACAGATAACACCATGAAATTGTGGACATTGATAAAAGGTACAACTAGACCTTATCTATGTGACTTTCAAAAACTTGTTAAGTACAAAACGAACATGGAAGCCAACCGAAGTTAAAATATTTCAATAGATTTTTCTCACGGTTATCCATCCGACTGCAGTGAAACTTGGTACAGCAAATGTCTATACACATTTTAATGTACTGACACCTAATTTAGTTCAAATGCTTACATGGCCTTATGATGGCGGTTGTACGAAGTTTCAAAATTAAGTTTATATATCTTGTGTCCCAATCATGCGATCGAAGTGAAATCTTGAATAACGAACCTAAGCAATAATCTCCATGTGATGATATATAACTCTATGGCCTACATATATAACAATCCATCTAGGCAACCATCCGAAATATTTAGACAGCTCTCAATATCTGAGAATCTATTACAGCAATCAAACTGAAATTCTGGATATTGATAATGGTTATTAACTTAAGTTCACCTCTGGGGCTTTTAATAACCTTGTGATCACAAAACGATCATATCAGTCAATCGAAATTTAATTACCGTATTTAAAATTAAAATTACTCCCGATTGAATCATTTGAGCGTAGTGAAACTTGGTGCGGTAAATTACCATACAATTTACTCTACTGACATCCAATTAAACTCAATTGTTTTTGTAACACCAAAATGGTGGCTGTGCGAAATTTTAAAATGTATTTGTTTTTTCTTGTGTCCTATTCATGCGATCGCAATGAACGTTTGAATGATAAACCTACGCAATAATCTTCATCTGATAGTACACAACTCTATGGCCAACACATATAACAATCCAACATGGCGACCATCCGAAATATTTAGAAGGTTCTCAATATCTACGAATCTATTACAGCAATCAAACTGAAATTTTGTATGTTGATAAAGGCAGTTAACATTAGTTCACCTATGGGTCATTCAAACACGTGGTGAGCACAAAACCAACATGGCGGTGACGCGAAATTGAAGTAATTAAAAGGATTTTTCTCGCGACCTTTCGTCCGAGCGTTGTGAAACTTTACGGTAAATCTTCATACAAGCCTTGATATACTGATGTCCTATTTAAGGAAATTTTATGAGAACTTAAAATGGCTGCTGTGCAAATTTTTAAAATCTCGTTTTCATTTCTCGTGTACTAAGTAAGACCAGTAGGATATATGAAAACAGGCTATTTAGTTCTTTACGGAACGACTTGTTTAAAACATTAATTACCAAATATATTTTGCAGTGTTTTACATTAAAGTTTTTTTTATTTAAGCACAAAGATAATTTAGTAAAGAAAGAACAATTGTATGATAGACACGGTCAGTCAGATAGGGCCTGTGCGGATTCTGATGCAATCAGTCTAAACTCTGGTTACAGCTAATGGCAGCAATACACTCAGTGAGCTGGAGTACCACAAGTAGCGCAATCAATGATCTCAACAGGAGCAGCCAATTGGGGGAGAGGGTACTCCATATAATTGCGAACATTAACGTGTTCATCGACTGGAAAGCAATTATTTTACTACATTACAATGGCAAGACTGAACCAACGTTTCTGTATGCATCACTAAAGTAGGCAAAATTTTTAATTCATTGAGGCAAAAATTCATGAATTTACACCAGATAACCAAATAATTATACATAGTTTTAGAGATAAGGGTTATATACTGCACCCGATAGTGCATGTGCGATTCGTCGAACGACTGCCTGGATGATCGACAGGATGTCAGACGCACTGGAACTGCGTTAAATTTTCTTTGTATCTTGCCGGAAATTTATATTTATGAACATTATAATTTACGAATATTATGAGCGAGTTTGGGAATTTTTGGAAATCATTTGGTGAAATGTTTGGATTTTTGACAGTATTTGGAACATTTATAACATCGCAGAAAGGCAAATATTGTTTTTTATTGAATGCTTGATTCAGGTCGTGGCGACACGAGTTCCGTCCGCTAACCAGAAATACTCTATTACTTGTATAGCTCGTGGAGGCAGGTCTTTTTGAGACAGTGTGAATCAAAAACGTGGTGAAATGAACATTGAGGGTGTATCCGAATTTAGTCGATGCATGTAAGTGCCTCCCTGCTCATATTATAGCAGATAAAATTTATTGTGTGTTGAAAGGAGACTGTGAGACAATTTTTGTCATATTTTACATTTTTTGCACCATTTAAGTGAGTGAACTCAGGACTGTTGGCTGACCACATGGCCACAGGTCACACGTTATAAAAGTACATTTTTAAACCACACATCTACGTGGATATTAGGATAAGAGAACGTTACATCAAGTGTTATATTAAATCTGTGAAAATTTGGTTAGTGGAAATAGTGATTCCCCTGAAAAACTGGATCACGTGGCCATCGGACATTGTAAGACACAAGTTTTGAGTGAGATAATATCACAAAAGTTATATTTTAGCAGCTGTGGCGAAAGTGTAAAGGCAATCTGTATGTCCGCACTTTAACTTCAGTGAGATTCTGAGCGATTCAAGTGACGTTGCATTATAATCTGTGACTACGATTTATTTCGACAACATGGGAGGTACCAAGCATGAAACCAGAGCTAACCTGAAACTTTACTACATTATTTTACGAGGATTGTTAATGGAGAAAAACAATGCACTGGGGGTGCCGATGATGTTATTTACTTGCAGACCTAGAAGGAGATGGCTGGAGTCGAAGCCAGAGCTCGCTAGTACACCCCAAACGAGGCTCAAGCCATGCACTGCACGAGAATTTAAGTGAGACTACATGAATTCAGTTCATATTTTTTAAGGTTGGAATGGTAGATTAGTTTAGATGGTTTCACATTTGCACAATCTTGAGGTGGGAAATTTGTTATTTTAGATTAAGTGAGATTATAGTTTACGTATCATTTAGACGCCTAGGGGTGGGAGAGTTTTCATTGAGAACCGTATCATTTCAGCGAGCAGGCAAATAGCTGTCTTGCGTTCTATACAGTTGGAATTTTGTGACGTAGGAGTCTAACACATGTTTGTCATGATTAGAGGCAGTGGCCTTGTGAGGAGATTTTTGTAAGCCACACTGCGATATAAATCTTACCATGTTAATCATTTGTATAATCAAGAAGGCAGTGATATTATATCTGACTGCAGCAGACAAGTGTAACTTGTTTTATAGCACGCATAACCAGATGCTAGTGTTGAGATGTTCTTTTATTTTTGTTTGACATTGAAAGACGGCAGAGATAGAATCTATTGGATGTACTAGGAAGCGAGATACCGCTAGTTCGATGAAGGTACTGTTTGAGAGCTTATGAAAGCACATGATTACAAGAAAGCATTTACATCGTGTACTAGGCACGTTATTAATGAAGCATTTGTTGGTTTATTGATCACAACTTCACGTTAATTAGACAACAGCTGATTGCCAGAGCAACAGCATATTTGAGTTCAAGAACGGGACTGAATGTATAAATTAGGGAACCATGCTATTGTGTTGTCTTGTAGGAGACACTGAAAGGAGAAGTTTATTCATTCATTCATTCATTCATTCATTCATTCATTCATTTATTTGCAATGGGGGGGTGTGTCCCCCGGTGGCAAATTGGATATACATAACAAATAAATAATTATACATAACAATTCAATAACAATTATACAACAATTAAACTGGAGTATTTACACAAATAGTCAGTCTTTTCTTAAACACACCTATATGTTTGGGAAAGGGCTCTAAGACTGCGGCAGGTAGAGAGTTCCAGTTATCAATGGCACGGTTTACAAAAGAATATTTACCATAATTTGTTCGCTGTGGTCGGCCCTTAACATTGAAAGGATGATCGCTCCTACCCATGTAAGTGGGCTTTCCCAATCGTTTGCTAAGCTCACTCCATGCTGGTTGATTTGTATACGTGTTGTACATAGCGCAGAGTCTAGATTTCATCCTCCTAGCCTCCAGTGATTCCCACCCAAGTTTCTTTAACATACGGCTCACACTGCTCCTGGGATTAAAGTCACTGAGCACAAATCTAGCGGCCTTTCTTTGTACCATTTCCAACTCATTGATGAGCCCTACTTGATATGGATCCCTAACCGCCGAGGCATATTCCAGAATAGGTCTTACAAGTGACAAATAGCCTAATTCTTTAGCAGAGGTACTACTTCCTTTTAATACCCTCATTACAAAGTGCAGGGACTTGTAAGCTTTTGAAACTACACATCCTACATGACTACTCCATTTCATATCATTCCTTACGTGAACGCCCAAATATTTGCAAGAATCTTCTTCTACAAGTATTTCCGAGCCAATGTTATATTGAAATTCCTGCTTTCGCACTTTCCCTATTTTTAAGAGACTACATTTTCTTGTGTTTATTTTCATTTTATTTTCAATCGCCCACTTATAGACCAGGTTCAGGTCCTCTTGAAGCACTGAATTGTCTTGTGAGTCATGTATCTTTCGATATATTACACAACCATCCGCAAACAATCGACAGTCACTGCGAATCCCATTTGGCTAGTCATTTATAAACACCAAAAATAACAAAGTTCCGATTACGCTGCCCTGAGGGATACCCGACGTTACGGTAATTTCATCCGAGAATATGCATTCGACTTTCACACTCTGTGAACGACCCGTCAAAAATTCTTGGATCCATAAAATTACTCTTCTATCAATCTACTCAATTTATGGAGTAGCATGTCATGCGGTACGACATCAAATGTCTTCGCAAAATCTATAACCACGGCGTCGACTGAAACTCCATGGTCCAACGATTCGCTAATGTCTTGAAAAAGTGATAGCATCTGACTCTCGCATGAGTAACCTTTCCGAAATCCATGTTGCCTATCATTAAACCATGATAATGTTTCCCACTGTTCCCTCAAGTAGTCGCAAATGAGAAATGCACCATCTGTTTACAAACGATGGACGTAAGGCTAACCAGCCTGTAGTTGCCCAATTCAAGTCTGCTCCCTCCCTTAAATATTGGGACTACCGTAGCTCTTTTCCAGTCATCTGGGATTTGCGCATTGTTAATGGACACATTGAACATCACCTCCAAGTATCATGCCACGGCCCTACCTCCTAGTTTAGCTTTACAATTGCTGACTGGTTTATTTGGAACAGGGGAGCCCCTGATTCGTCGTTAAGGTTCAACACCCAGCTATTGGATTTATTGAACACACTACCGTAAAAGACATTTAATTCATTAGCAATGGCCTGTTTCTCAGTAATTAATTTACCGTCACCGGACATTATCATCGACAAATTATTAGAATTTCCCTTTCTTCTCCTAACATAACTGTAAAAATGTTTCCACCCATCACCTCCCGAACCAAGTAAACTTTGCATATAACTGTCCTGAGCAGCCCTCTTTTTTAAGACGAGCTCTCTTGAAAAGGACTTAAATTTCAACATATACTTGTCACTATCATGTCTTTTATTGTATAATTTCCTAATTTTCCGTTTTAGACTCCTAATTTCTCGTGTGTAATACTCAGGATCTGGGTTTTGTTTTAGCACTTTAAATGGGACAAATTTATCGACAGCGCTATTTAAAATTTTCAAAAAGTTAGTCCACAGGATATTAATGTGATTTCCTTCCGATGCCCATCCTACAAATAGCTCATTCAAATACCCCTGAAACTTGCCCTGATCCGCCCTGCGATACTGGAATATGATCTTTTTTTGCAACATCAGAGTCTAATTATGTAATGTCACCAATCTAATATTTAATTCAACCCCATAATGGTCACTAATTCCTGGTACATTCAGACAGTTAATATACAGCTCTACAGGCCTTACGAGATAAACATCTAAGGTATTATTGTCTCTAGTTGGGAAGTCAACTACTTGGGAAAATCCCCCCTCCCTTAAGAATTTATTTGCAGCGCTCTGAGCTTGGCCACAGCTAGTTGACTCACCAGACCAGTCTACTTTGGGGAGGTTTAAATCTCCAGCAACTATTATGCTCTTTTTCATAGCATTACCCGTACAAGTTTTATCATACAGTGTTTCAAGGAGAGAAAAGTTATCTTTCGGTGCTCTATACGCCCCTATCACCTGAAGAGGGAATTTATTCCCTTTATCCGAAATTTGTACACATAACATTTCATGATCCATATCAGTCCACTTTAAGAAACTAGCTATATTTTTGCGCACACAAGTAAATAGCCCACCACCTCGCTTCCCCCGATCCCTTCTGTACATTTCGTAGGTCCCTTGAATTATTTCGCTACTATTTATGTTCTCATATAACCAAGATTCAGTTGCAATGACAATGTCCGGAGAATACGTCTCTACAAGATTCCAAAATTCAATTAATTTATTTCCTAAACTCTGACAACTAACCTGCAGTAATCTTAGAGTCTTACCTCCGCAGCAAATACCTCGAAACAGCTCCTTCTGTTCCCATCGGCTGGCAACCTCTGGACCTGCTCCTCCTCACAAAAGCCGGCACGATCCGATGACCCTGTCATGTAGGCTCCCTAGGTTAAAAGCGCCCCGTCGATTTAGATGCAGCCCGTCTCGGGCGAAGTCACGGCCACCAATCCAGCAGTCAGCTTCTACGTACACTAATCCCAGTTGTGCACATTCCCTGTCCATGCGGTCATTTACAGTCTTAACTCGCCTTAACGGAACATCTCCCCGCCGAACAATGCCACTCATTATAATTTTTGCACTTCTAAACTTGCTTTTAGCTTTTCTGCCTAGTTCGTAGAGCTCCCCCTTGATGCAATCAGCTGTAGCCCTCTTCTTCAAATCGTTCGTCCCAACATGTAGCAACAACACTTTAACTTTTTCACAGTCCTCTACATTTGATTCTTCCACTTGTTGGGCAAGCTGGTCAATTTTAATCCCCGGATAACACCGCACTTTCGCACCTGATTTCCTCGAGATATTCGCACTCCATCCTATCATTGAATCACCCATTATGATAACGTCATCCTCAGTTTGCTCCTGCACGCCCTCTTCCACACTGATCCCAGTAGAAGGCCGTTCAGTCACATCCTTCACCGTTTCTACTGATTCACGAAGCTTTGCTCTAAGTTCCTGTATTATTTGATCCCTTGCTTTGATTTGCACCCTCAAACAGTCCGGCGTAACACATACTTTACAAAACCAATTTCCGACATCACAATCCTCCTTCTTGACCTTAATACAGCCGAAGTGAAGCCATTTCTCACATAGTCCACACTCAACACCATTCTTCAATGTTTTACTGCACGTCGAACACTTTAAAGCTGCCACTGGATCATTTGCCTGATTCACATTTGGAGTAACAGGCCCTGAATTCACTTCCACTCCACCAATAACTAGCAATGCAGCTATCACTAGGGCTATGAACCACAAGTTGCTAGGTCCCGTACGCACACACAAACACCGGAAATCCCGACTACCCTTCGCATACCACAGTCCGATCCTCGCCCGATAACACTCCAGAGAACAACCCATTTCAGAACACCTGAGAGCTCGGGAAAAACACGACCTTTCACTTTGACTGCCAACTGATTACTTTATGGTTATCGCTCATGTTTTTCGAGCTGATATTTTGGCCAGCAACATTGTACGTTTTTGTCTTGATGACTGATGATGGAGGACTGACGAATCCGTATTATTGTTATGGAACACAGGATGTTCATAAACCCGGTGGACAGTGTTTTTCATTGATGTTCTACGATTTTTAGATGGTTCTTTCAATACACATAGATACACTGAACGAAATTCACGGTCAATAACATTTACAAATATACTTTTAGGACTAAAGTGAATTAAAACTGAACTTAATAATCAAGTGATAGGATTTTGAAATTGTAAATATTGCTTAAATATTTTTTGAATCTAAATACGAATTGAATGCTGAACTTATCTTCTCTTTTCGTGACCGGCACAATAGAACTTGCTATTCTTTGTTTGTTTTGATACAATCTGACTTTACTCTGATTTTTGAGACGACGATCAATTACTGTCGTGATAGTGTATTTTTTTTGTCGTGCAGCCTCCTGAGAGGCCGAGTGCAGGTCTTTCTAGTCGACGCCCGTGGGCGACCTGCGCGTCGGGATGAGAGATGGAATGGATGAAGATGAATGAAACTGGGCAAGGATGTGGAAGGAAGCGGCCGTGGCCTGTCAGAAGGTACTGTCCCAGCATTTGCCTGGTGTTGAAAATGGGAAACCACGGAAAACCATTTCAAGGACAGCCGACGGTGGGGCTCGAACCCACGCGTCTACCGAGTCAGCAGAGAGCTTGGCCCCTTGACCTAACGCAGCGCTTTAGCCCGCGTAGCCACTACTGTCGGTATAATGTAAATATACGCATTACATTGATGAAGCAACGTGAGTCGTGGCGGCCTGCCATAGCAGTTGCCAACATAATTTCCCCTCTTTTTACACTTATCAGCATTTACCGCAAACAGTCAGAAATGCGTGCAGGCAGGGTCGCCAATTGCGCAAAAAATATTAGGAGGGTCTTTAATTTTGTGAATATTCGTGTTGTATTAGATACATGTTTAATCATAGGTGTAGATTGTGCATAGTTTTCATGTTTATTATGCAATACACGCTTAATGCTTGTTTTCATTTAACGTCATATAGGATTCGCTTGCATGAGTAATGCAAAATATTGGAGTTGACACCATCGTAACGTAGCTATTGTTATTGTGCTCCTAAATGTAAATGAACTAGCCTTGTAAACAAGTTAAATGTCTTGCTTTGCCGTAAACTCAATGATATTATTATTATTATTATTATTAACTTCTGATATATTGCGTAGGAGCGATTTACGTGTTTCTCTCTTAGTGAGTTTGTTATCGATTTTTGTTTATAGGATTTCGAGAGGCTTAACTTAGATGTTAAGTCAGGATTTCAATTCCTTTTCAGGGCAGATTAGTTCGGACTATCCGATTTTTACCTCTCAGAAATAAGCTAGGGATCTGTTCATTTTTCAATAAATTTGGAAGGAATTTAACTTAAGCCTGGTCTCTTTCTTGTATAGGTTTTGATGTGCTGATGCATTCCTCTGGGCTGGTTAAAAGATAGAACCTCACCTATTCCCGATACCCCCGAGTACAGCTTCTCGTGCTGAACTAGTGTAAGAATATATCGTTTCCCCGAGTTGTGTGTTGGTTGGAAGAGGGTCTTGGAAGTGCCGTTTGAAATCGATGGCTCCCCACAATCCTCGTCTAACGGGCACAATACATATTCACTAAACCCAACAAAAAGGCCTTAACCGAACAGACTCTAATGATGTTCGCCTGACGAACGCTGCAGGTCATCCTATTAACCTCTGTATATAAATGCTTAATAAATCCCCTCGCAATTTAATTGAGCGCATTACCGTGTTAACCAACTGAAAATCAATTATGATACCAATACAACTCGTCTGCCAAGTATAAAAACTTATATTATCATGTATAAAAGGTAAGAAATAGAAATAAGAATTATAACATACTGTAAAAGGAACCAGGGTTCGCTCACTGAATAAAAACATAACTGGTTGCGTTACTAATGACTAAATTGTATTAGGAATTTACACAATCCTCACGCAGAAGGCTACCAAGTCCACCGTCTCCGCTCCGTGACGTCCCGTTGTGCAGCTCTCGCCGAGTCCCGCTTGCAGGCTCCGTATCTATCCACACGTTGTGACCTCAGGGCTTCAGCATTGTCACATCGCACCCGCCACTCACGTTTCGTGGCACAGATCTCCAAACACAAACGTACTGGCTTCCCTATTCCGCTGCTTACAGCCGTCAGTCACTGTTGAACCCCACTGCGTTCAGCTGACAACATAACACCAAGTGAACTCTCAACAAAACTTCCCGACCCAGGCTCAACAGGCCTTATATACTTGTTAACGGGACCTCTAGTAACTATCTACTATATAATCCGCTAGACAGGGATAGCTATCAACCAAACACATGTCGATGCAAGCCATACACTGGCGGAAATATATCCCAGCAAAAAGATGAGGTTGTGCTAAATTAACGAAAGTTGGTAGGCGTGTTTATACATCTGAAAGATGATGTAGATTCAAATTTCCCGCAAATCGCATTAGGGTGACGCTAGTAGTTGCCCCATGACGTTGTACAACACGTTTGCTTTAAATATGGGCTGTACTCTGCGAGAGCGTTAGTTACCTGTGTGATTGGACGGAGTGACTGTGAGTAGATCGAGAATGCCTCTACGGCGATGAAGAGGCCAGTATCAACAACTCACTGCGTATCAACGAGGCCGTGTGATAGGGCTACGTGAAGGTGGATTTTCCTTCCGACCTATTGGAGAACGACTTTGCAAGAGTGTCTCCACTGTGCATGCGTGCTGGCAGCAGTGGTCACGAGAATGTACGGTCGCAAAAGACCGGGCTCCGGACGTCCCCTTGGTACCACCGAGCGGGCGGACCGCCGTATTCGGCGTATGGCTTTGGCACATCCGACTGCGTCTGGAGCAGCAGGTCGTTCGGCAGTTGGCATTACAGTGACGCAACGAACTGTTCGAATTTGGTTACTTGAAGGACAGCTCCGAGCCAGACGCCCTGCGACGTGCATTCCACTTACCCCAAACCACCGCCGTCTGCGACTTCAGTGGTGTCAAGCAAGAGCTCATTGGAGGAGGGAGTGGAGGTTCGTTGTGTTTTTCGATGAAAGCCAGTTCTGCCTTGGTCCCAGTGAAGGCCGTGTGTTGGTTAGAAGGAGGCCAGGGAACCGCCTGCATTCCACCTGTCTGCCGCGTCGACACACTGGACCTACACCGGGCGTTTTGGTCAGGGGAGCAACTTTCTATGATAGCAGGAGCACTCTCGTGGTTATCCCATGTATCTTAACTGCAGATGTGTACATCCGCCCGATGATTCGAGCTGCTGTGCTGCCATTATTGAACAGCATTCCCGGGGGTGCTTTCCAACAGGATAACTCACGCCCCCATGTCGCTGTTGTAACACAACGTGCTCTACAGAGTGTCGACATGCTGCCTTGGCCTGCTCGATCCCCAGATCAGTCCGCAATCGAGCACGTATGGGACGTCATTGGACGACAACTGCAGCGTCATCCATAACTGGCAATAAGCGTCCCTATATTGATCAACCAAGTGCAACAGGCATGGAACTCCATCCCTCAAGCTGACATCCGACACCTGTACGACTCAATGCATGCACGTTTGAATTCCCGCATTCAAATGTCTGGGGATTATACTGGTTATTAATGGACCATCAAGGCACATTTGCGATGGCATTTCTCGCGCGGACATTAACTTGTTGTCTTGTACCTTTTATCAATTAAATATGTTACCTCGACAAATATATTTATGAAATGTCCGTAATCTACATTCCTTATTTCTTTGCGTTGTGATATTTTTCTGCCAGTGTATTTCTCTCTGGATTTTTACCGTGTGCTCAGTTCCCAAATACGTAGTCATGTTTCAAATTGTTCATGTATGAATAAAGTTTAATTTCTTTAGTATCTTAGAAGTATCAATTCCGTTGTATAACATCATCATATCAGAGAACTTTAAATTAAGTTATGCCTGGAATTCATTGAAGAAGACGGATCGTTAGTTTTCTTGTACATGCCACAAAAATATTTCACTTCCTCAGCCTTGGTGGAGAAAATTTTTCGCCAATTCTACCAAGATAAATATCAAGAAAGACCTTCCTGGAGACTAACATTTGCCCCAAGTGAGTATAATCTATCACGTGTGTGTGTATCTGTGAGTGTAGGTTATCACGGGGATAGTGTGACCGGAGTCACATTGTCGACATATCCTACAGATCGAGAGCACCGATTGTGGGTCGAACGCAGGCAAAAGAACGAGCGGAAATATACCGGTAAAATTACGAATTGAAACAAAATAAACATGGAATGAGCGTCTAATATAAGGCACTTTGATATAGGAAAATAACCTCAAATTATAAGTGCATTTTGGCAAAGAAATGTAAAACCCTAAAAGGGACATTAAAGTAATAGGGGAGTTCTTTTGACTTGACTGGAGCTCGCTCAGTGAAGACGTAGCTACTGACTAAGCACACGCTCTCTTCTTCCATCAGCGCAACGCGTAGTACATTTTCTCGATAGGGTTGTGTCACCTGTTTATTTTAAACGAGTGAAGGAGTGAGCACGTTTGCGTGCAGAAAGTATTCGTTAGACTCGAGAACTTATCAGGAGTGTTTAAATCATCAGAGGCGCAAGCAACGACATAATTGGACACATAACAGAGTGGTGCAAGGTTATACGTAATTTTGCAATATTGCTCGGAAGCAATTCTAGCAGCTGTGGGCAGAGTGAATTATGGTTTATTTTGTTTGAACTGCCACGATTAGAGACAGTGAGCTCATTTCAACGTATTATTTGCAGTAGAAGCAGTGCTAATAATTTTGTCACATTTGTTTGAAAACATGGAGTCGAACGATAACCTACATGATGGAATGGCCGGCCATATGGTCGCACATGACGGAAATATAATGGAGTAAGAACCAATCACGAGGGGAGATGACGGGGCGGAAGCTCGAGATTTTGGGATGCCACAAGTTGTGGGAAGGTGTTGAGTTTTGGGCCCAACCACGAACCCCGGACTAACACTACGATTAATACATGAGTTATCACCACACATGCCTCTTCCATAATTCTAATATTGTTCGCTAGGTCATGTTCAGATTTAGTTGTAAGGAACCGTATTTTTCCGTGACATTCATAGGCAGGTAGCCTTGGTTCAGATTTTATGTTAACCCGCAGGTTTTCTGGGTCATTTTATTTTTGTTGGCACCACGAGCAAGATGCAGTTTAAACGTGTAAGATTGAGCCAAGCCATATAGGCGGCTAGAGTATAATGTTTGGTTAGAACCGGTGTGAATGAATGAATGTATAAAAACATGTACGGTATGTGTAGCCTTGCCATACGTCCCGGTTTGACCGGGACAGTCCCGGTATTTTTCTCTTGTCCCGGTGTCCCGCCCGGTTTTATCAATGTCCCGGAAAACGGCTGTAAGATGTAAAAAGTAATGAATTTATGTGTTTAAGAATCAGCATCTCTGGAAAGGTTGTTTTCTCTAATGAACAATGCCTGGGGGATGACAGAGCATTAATGAGTGAGTCCACTGCAAGAGCATTGATTGTATGTAAAATCAACTTTGGCCTATCTTGCTATGATTTTTATGACAAGGTCAAGCTTAAGAAAGACATTTTGAAAAAAGTACTTTCAAGTCAAAAATATGAGTGGTTTGAAAGCAAAGATTAACATTCTTAACTCATTAATTAATTGTTTTTTTTAGTTTGACAAAAAAGTTTTTTTGTAATTGTTTTTGTAATTAGGCAAAAAGTTGTAGTTTTTCAAAAAATAATAGTACTTAGTAATTGTTCAATTAAACAATTTTATGAAGTATTTTAAATCGTACCTTATTAACACTTCTTTCTAGATGGTAGACCAGAAAAAAAACATATTTTTATGTAGCAAAAATTCCTTTTTTATTTTTAAAAGGTGTGTAGAACTAACAATTTAGGGTGCCAGATTCCCCCTCACTTGCGAGGCTTAAAAAAGGATTAAAACTCACCATTTTGCTTCTAATTTTTGAAACATTTCCCGGGGGAGGACCCCCGGATTCCCCGGTAAGGCCATCCCATATTAATGTGTCCCGGTTTCACTCACCAAAAATATGGCAAGCCTAGGTATGTGGCATGTGAGAACCAGCCTGATGGCTCAGTTCTAGCCAAGTAAAAAAATCTATGATACATTGAGGTAGTGAATTGAAATCTAATACGTATTCTGGCTTGGGCGCTGAGACGAGCAAAGAGCTTAGACAGTAAAACTAACCTCTTATTATTTGTCGAGCGCGGCACTCAATTACTTCATATAATCATGAGGAGGTTAATGATGTCATTGTAATCATTGTAAAAGTACGCATGTAAACGGAAGACGTTACTTAAAGGATTGTTCTTTTGTGAACAGCACTCTTAACCTGTGTGATTGTGGTTGGCGTTACTTACTAAGTTTATAAAACTAATTGTGAACGATATTGTATAACATTAGCTACAAATGTGTTGGAATTTAAGCGTGACAGAGGTCAGTGCGAAGTTGGTATAGCAATGGTTTTTATTTCAAGCGATTGGAGACAGGTATCTCAGTCAGCTGTTTGGGTAGGCCCACGCTGGAGCGGATGAACGTGGTATTGGACACACTAATGGGAAGGTGTGTGTATTTGACGGTGAGCTAAGGGCCACTGGCATGTTAATGCTACGATGGTTATTTTAAGAATTTAATAATCAGCAATTTAACTTCGGTTAGGGAATAAACCAAACTAAATAAGAGCTTTAATAATAATAATAATAATAATAATAATAATAATAATAATAATAATAAACATGCGAATTTTTGAACTAATATATTACATAAAAACTTATCCTGAAACTTACTAAATAATCACTGAGCTTAACTGCTTGTTGATGATTTTTTTATCACGAGTTATACTTGAATTTTATCTTTTTTTAAGACAAATCCCTGTCGTGATGCCACAGCTATCACCTTAATTTCCTCTTAATTTAGATGACGATGTACTGAAAGTAGCAGCATATCCCGAGTAGGGAGGGCTCGAATGTAATAAACATAGGAGTGTACATTATCATATTGTAATTTTGGGGGACATGGTGCATGATTCGGTGTGATTGATATGTTTGATATTTTTTCTGAATGTCACTGAATCTCAACTTTGTTCTTATTTTAATTTCGATTTTTTTCCCTTCGTAGAATCCAAATTTTAATCTGCAATTTTCATGTCGACGTAAGATTAGCTATTAAACATAACGTAAAGTTAAATGTTGTATGTGACACCAACGTAGCTTAGTTATACTTATTTGAACAGACTATGAAATGCAACTTCAAATATAGTAGAAGGTGGTGTTATTATCGCAAGTAGGATCAGGTGGCATTATGTATTTTCTTGATGGCAATTTTATTTGGTTAGGGACGTATTTACGTGCCACGTACTAGTTTGATTATTGATTTTCCATTGTATGTAGGACTTCTACAGGGGATATTTTGAAATTAGTTTGGGGGAATATTTAGAATTCACTTAATTATTGGAATAGCCATGGATCCCCGTAGAGTAGGCTAGGGATCTCAATTATTAAATAAATTTGAGAAAATATTTTATAAGCCTGGATTATTTTGTAGTTATGTGTTTTCCTCGTAGATGCGTATTTCGGGCTAGGTTTGGATTGACGTCTTTATTGACACCCCGGAAACGGCCTGAGATGCAGTTTCTCGTGCTGAGCAGGTCGAAATACACATCTAAGCCTCTTACAGTGTGATTCCTTCTGGGAAGGAAGTCAGAGCGGCTGATACGGTTCTCAGTCACCTGGCACTTCGGACCAAACGGGCTCAATAGATCACATGCAAGATGGCCACCAATGTTGCGTTGACCAAGAGCTTTTGCTTCTGAGTTACCCGATGTTGCGTATCTCATCATAGATATTTAAAAAAAATCCTGCTTGTTATTTTTCAATGTATCTTTTAGTCCAGTCAAATTAGACATAAAAAGGGGCCCGACCTTGCGAAAGGTCATGTAGTTCTAATTTTTATATGTTGTTAGGATCTCTGTATATAGTAAAAAAAAAATTTGCAACTTCGAAAGTCCTGTGCTAGCTGTGTAATAGTCAAAAAACAGCCAGATATTTGCACTTTTTTCAGTTTCTGCTCAATATCGTCTAAAGTATGCGTCTGAGAGAAAACATTGTGAATACCTGCTTACAATTATATAAAATTGTCTACAATTTGAGTCCTAAGCGAGCTCTATACGCATAGTAGTTCCCGACACACGGTTATTTAAAGATTGATTTTTTTTTTCAAAAAAGCAAAAATTGTTGGTTTTGGCCTCCTAATTTGACAAATATTGTCGAAAATACTCACACTATGAGAAATGTTACAGATAATGAACATAAAGATTATTTGATTACCTTTAATTTGAGCTTTGACGGGCACCTGTAGGCCTAGCACTTCTCCCAAAAGTGGCATATAACAGAAAACCTTTAAAAATATAAATCGGATGAAATCAATTAAAACAGGTCCGAGCGTATCTGATATCACTTACTGGGCCTGTATTGATTAAATCGGAGTTAATATTATGATAAGTATACCTAACGATGGTTTCATAATTATGGGAATGATTTCGTGTTAATTATTAATTATTTACTGAAGTGATGTGTTAGATACCGGTACGGATAATATTACTTCTAATATTATACTTATATGAGGCCTTCTCGAATCATTCGAGATAAAGGTGATGCAGAAAAACTAAAAAACTGGTTTGTTCTCCACCCTGCATTTCCCATCACTGATAAATTGGTATCCATCAGTAGTGGAATATTTGGTGGCCCTAACATAAATTGCCACTTGTCGCTACAACTGGGAACTGAAGGTGTTAAGAAAATCATTGGGAATACGTTTGATAAAGCAACCTTTAAACGTAAGGACAAAGTAGCCACCTCTGTTAAAGTGGGGAACAAGCGAGTACTTGTCGATCCACTTACTATTTTCCAAAGGGTGTGCATAACCAAGAAATGGGACGAAGAACTGAAAGAACATTTTGAACATGAATTAGCCCCATTCCCAATGTCTTTGTTTAATGAACAGTGGATGCAAAAGGGGACCAAGTCCAGTCTCTTCTCTGCTTTCACTCCACTATCCTACCACACACAAGCTGACTCCAATACTTACAGTGTTTTGGATGGGGGCTATCTCTTACACAAAGTTGTCTGGCAGCGCAAAACGTCTGTGACAGCCATTGTTTCAGGTTACGTCAGCTACATTAAAACCACTTTGGTAGCAATGTCTCTGTTGTTTTTGACGGTTATCCTGAAGAGGCCGCTAACAAAAACGCAAAAAGTGCTGAACGACTCCGACGCTGAGCTACTCACTTCTGCAATGACACAATTTTTGAAGAATCCACCATCATCCAAATACCTGAGGAAAAAGTATTGGGCAATGAGAACAACAAGACGCGCCTCATCCCACTTCTTTGTGATTCATTTGGGCAGCATGGCATACAAGTAAGAATAGCCGAAGAAGATGCTGACCGGGACATCATTGCCATGGCACTATCCAAAAGTCCTACATTCGACCGTGTGATCCTCAATGGTTTAGGCTCAGGTGCAACTAACATCTACCTTCAGAAGGGTAGCAAAGGTGAAGCCGTCTGTGTCCGTTACTCAAGCTCCTCTTTCACCTGCTCAACACTCACCAGGTACAGTGGTTTTTATCCATGCGTCCAGTGGGTGCCACACCACTTCAGCCCCTTATGGGAATGGTAAAACTAAGTTAGCTAATTATATAAAAATTCCCAACTTGTAGAACAGGCAGAACTTTTCCTGCTGCCAGACTCCAGTAACGAAACCATAGCAAAAGCTGAGGAGAAGTGCTTTGTGTACTTGTACGGGGGTGATTTCCTAACAGACTCCCTGAATAGCCTTCGCTACCAACTGTTTGTCACATCTGCAGCCAACATCAAAATAAATCTTGCTCGCTTGCCCCCAACAGAGGATGCTTTCATAACTTACCACCAAGTTCAAAAGTGGTTGGGGGTCAACAAAAAATCTACAGATTGGGTATGGAAGCTTGATGATCAAGGGTTTACCCCTATCACTACCACTATGGATCCTGTACCTCAGCTCCTACTGTGCATGATTTCCTGCAATTGCAGAGCGGCAGTCGCAGTTGCCGAAAAGCTGGGCTGAAATGCTCAGCCCTTTGACGATTTCTGGTGGCAAAATATGTCGAAACGTGCAATCGCTTCAGCTAGAGGATCCTGACGATGAAGAAGACATCCATCCCAACCCCTACATTGCTAGAACTGCAAACCGAGCCTGCGCCTGCTGCTCAGTTCAAAATTCCTCCAATAAACCTGCACCATCGTCAGAGGAAGATTTTTTGAGACCCGGGCCATCAAAACAAATGAAATTACGATGAGACCTGTTGCTTCATAATTGTAAAATAATTTTAGATATAACGTTTTGTAATAAAACGAAATAGTACCTATGTGAACTCTTTTCTTTCATTTTTCTCAAATTCAATTTTTCAAGGATTTCAGTTACATGCCACATTTGAAAGAACACCCGCCTACAGGTATCCACCAAAGTTCAAATTAAAGGTAAACAAATGAACGTCAAGTTCATTATTGATGACATTTCTCATAGAATGAGTATTTTGAACATTATTTGTCAAATTAGGAGACCAAAACGAACATTTTTTACTTTTTTGAAAAAACATCCAACCTTTGAATAACTGTATCTCGGGAACTATTAAACGTACAGAGCTCGTATGGGACTAAAACTGTAGACAATTTAATATGATTGTAAACAGGTTTTAACAATGTTTTCTCCCAGACTCATAGTTTAGACCATATTGAGCAAACACTGAAGAAAGTGCAAATATCTGACTGTTTTTCGGCTATTAAACAGCTAGCACAGGACTTTCGAAGTTGCAAATTTGGTTTTTGATGAGTAACATCTTTCCGCTCGGTTGCTGGATAGTTTTGTGGGAGTGATTTTGAAAATTGGGGACGGAAGTGAATCGGGCGGAAGTGGATCGAACAGAAGTGGATCGGACGGAAGTGAAGACGCACTGTCAGCTGGATGTACAATTGAAAATGTGTGTATTGGAAACAAGGCAGTGTGTGCTCTGTAGCGCGAGAATGTTATGGCAATACAGTAGGCAGTGCATTTAGCAGGCACTGGCTTGACGAGCACAGTGGCAAATGTTTCACCGACTTTCATTTGTCATTGAGCAGTTTATGAAGCTTCACGTTCAAGGTTGAATATCACATGGGGTAGGACAAAGACGACAAATGAGATTTAAGTAAGCGGCATTATTGTCAAGATGAGGGTGAGTAATCAAATATTAAATGCATAACAGAATGTTGTTATATGAATGGAATAATAGCTGTATTTTCATCATATGTGAGACTAGGTCATTTCATGATTGTAGGAAGCCATGTTTTGATTGTTTACGACGACCTGTATGAGAGCCTTGAGAATATGAATGTTATAGTTACTGAGGAATGTGCTCACAGTATTTGAGAGTACTGTCGATGTTGTGTGTAACTTTGTTATTATGAATTATTAATGTAAAAGGAAGGAAGCTTGTAGTTTTGCGTGTCCGTTAATCTCACGATCATGATCCACGGTACCTCTCTTTTACGTGGAATGCGAACCACAGGACATGGCATTTCAATTCGAAAATCTCACATGTATTGACCGGGAATCAAACCCGGTCTACCTTGGTGAGAGACTAACAGCTTGACCGCTGCGCCACAAATGTGACAGTAGCATATCTCCAATTCAATCTATACATTCATCATAGTACCATTATGAAAATGGAGTGAAAATTAACATTTTAAGAATGTCCAAGCTGTGCAGTATTCGAGTAGGATAACATGTCAGATGTTACACATCACATGCGCCTACTGTAAGGCTCGTATCTTTTTTACTATTGGCAGAGGTCCAAAAAACATATAAAAAAATTAGAACTACATGACCTTTTGCAAGGTCGGATGTATATTTTGACTGGACTATTTCTCTCATGTTATTATCTCATACAAATCCTTTTTTTTTTTTTTCATGTTATAAGTCTAACATACTCCATCCAGTCTTCCGGCATATTTCTCTCAAGCGTAGTGTTAATATCAAATGAATGTGTCCTGAAAAAATATTATATTGTATTTATATCTATTCCACGAGTGCGCTTGAAAAAGACACCTGAAGTTTTTAGACTAGAAGGCATTAAGAGCGATTTGTTTTGTATTGGAATGAAAATGACGCAAGCTCATACAAATCGACTGCAGGGGTCTGTCGAGACCAGATAACATCACATTCCATGGAGTTCGCCGCTATTTCATTTGGAAATGGATAACGTTGATTGGACGTAGTTTCTAGAGCTGATCTATTCCTGTTTATTTCACACGCATATTCCATTCTCCCTTTTTATTTTTGCTAAAGAGTGATGGTATACACCTCAAACATTAATCATCGTATTCCATTTTCAACCTCGTTACCGCCTAGCAAATGAAATACTGACATTCTGTGAGACTAAAATTTATTATCAAGGGAATATATCGATTAATTTAATTTAAGATAACTTAAAATTATCAAATATACGCTCAAAAGTTCTTATATAAGATTATTTAAAATAATGTGAAAATGACTTCAAAATACGTGATTCAGCTGAATTACAGACATCTTAATGAAACATCATGTTTTCCTGTTACATTCACTGAGCAATTGCGGGTGCTTCTTTCCCAATCTTGGTCCTGTTTCATTAATTCCATCTCTCATTAACTCCTCTGATGAGGTTGGCGTCATGAGGGGCATCCAGTCTTTATAACAATCCGCTAGGACACCCTATACATGTAAATAGGTAGTAATAATACAGTTGTTAATATGGCGCATTAAATTGACCAGAAGGTTTGACAAGTTAGTAACTAATGCCATAAAATGTCGAAAGAGGGAAACTAACCACTTTTCATATTAGCACATAATAGCTAAGTAGTTAAAAATAAAATTATTACTCCCCATCGCCTTTGTGTATAGTGGATTTCTGTACTAACGGGCATCGTTTAAATCCATAGGGTAATAAATAACTTTTCAAATACCTACTCCACTTAAGATTACATGCAGGAATGAATTGTAATACTATAATAGTCTGAAACTTATCTAAGTGTATTTGAAACTGGCATCCATGTTACCAAGGACATGTTGGTAACGCACACGCACCATGGACCAAGTCGCGCCTCCAATAGCGAGGATCCAGAGTGTTTGACAATGATATTTGGTCCCCCTTGCCATACAGTAACCTACGTTGTGGCAGGAATGTGTAAACAAACAATGAATACTCTGCATCAATCATTGGTTTCCCCGGATATCAGAAAATCTCCTACCTACATCATTGTAACATAGTAGTGTTCGACATACGATACAGTTGCAGCGACTGGAAATTCACTCTTTATTAGATTATTCGTTTCCTACCACAACATTGGTTGCTGAATGACAAAGGAGGTGTTTCATTTAAGAGGAAAAGATCAAGTGTATGCCTATTTGCAGGCATAAATTCCTGTATATTGCACAGATTGTAAGAAATTAAATGCAAATGGGCCCAATATCTCTTCTAAAGTTCAAAAATTTCTGACAGTTTTCATATTCCGTGGATGGAGGCAGAGACTACTAACACTTGCTGTTGATCCACATGATACTTACACAAAACATTTGTTAAGTGTGTGTTGCCTGTCCATATACTGTATCTGCTACCTGAGCAGTAGAACTCAAAACCTACTTTCATGATTCACTGTATAAGCCATTTGGTTTCAGAGGTTCTGTGTGAACTCCATCATGACGCCCCCGGGTATAGGAGTTGAGTCATGACCAAAATGCTTAACGTACTGCAGGAAATAGCCGTGCGTGCAGCGTGAAAGTGAAATGATGACTTGTAATGGACTGTACCAAAACTGATGGAGTTTACAGAGTAGTATCATAATCACACCACGTAGGCTATAAGATAGGCTATAAACAAAGGGGTGATTAAGAAAGAATCTGGCACAAATCAATGAACGGTTATTTACTGCAATTAAATACAAACGGAATTATTCCTGCTTTCTATACAATGCCTAATTACTTTCATTTGGAGTAAGATAAATAAGCTGAAATGGCAATACAATTGATATAATTGGAGCGAAATAGAGGGGCATATTATCCAGAATATCATTATGCACAATAAAGTTCTGGATAATACTTCTGTGACGCAGCGGTAACGTTCTCGCCTGCTGACTCCCCGGTTGCAGGATCGAATCCTGACGCGGTCAGTTGGCATTTGAAGGTGCGCAAATGTGAGGTAGCCGCCTTGCCGTGTCAGTAGAATTACTGCTACGTTTTAAGTAGGCCTATTATTATTATTAGTATTATTATTATTATTATTATCATTATTATTATTATTATTTCCACAAATGGAATTAACGTTGCTCAACAGTTCGGGAAATATCATTCTCTACTTCTTAAATATGGATAAGAATCCATTCCTCAACTTAAATTTATTATTAAATTTACAGTTACGACGGCTGATGACCGCGATTAGGGAATTAATATCAAAATCAAATTAATGCTCGTTTTGCTTCGTCCATTAATTCAAATCATTGACTTCTCATGTCTGAGTGTAAAAATATCGAAGAAAAAAAAATGTGTTGGCAAGACTGTAGAATAATTGAGAAATTCCAGCTAACAACGCATAAAAATAATGCAAAATTTAGCTTACATTCTTGTAGATCTTGATGTAGATAATCTGGTCAGAACCAAACTATTCCAGTCTCCTGTCCCCACTTGGACACGTACTTAAATTCTCGTATCGGCCTCCATTATATACTCGCAAGATGTCTAACCAGACATAGCGGTAATCATACTCGTTGCCTGATATTCTTGATGAAAACTGTTTGTAATATTAGCTGCTTCAACAGCTGAAGTAATATTCTTGATAGTGGTCAGATATTTTTCTGTTTATCGAAGTTCTTCGAATCCATGCTCGAATGTCCATGTAATTGATAATGTATTATATTCAGTGTTATGACTTTATATTTGAACCAATTTTGAGATACTGATTCCTGGAAAAAGTGTTAGTTAATTTTCTGCTACTATTTGAAAAACAAAAGCAGTGATTTTTTTCATTGAGTGATAATATTTCATTTCAACGTGTGAATACTTAAAAGTTAGGAATCAGGCTGGACAATTCATTTTGCACTGACAAACCTACGGTTGTAAATAATTCATTTGAACGAAGTCAACAGGACTAATAATCTGACTTTCGTTTCAAATGCTTAGTGTTCATGTGTTGGTGAATCTGTAAATTTGTGTATATAAATGTATGATCCGTCATGCGTCCGTTTACTTCAGTTTACTTTTTAAACCTTTTAATAAAATGAGATAATTTTACGGATTGTGTTATTTTCAGAAAATCTCCTTCTATCCTTATTGTTGCATCGAGACGAAAATTAGTAAAGCATTTTTTGTGTTATTGTAGTCACTTTAACCCTTATGGCGCCCTGGGATGTTTAGATTCTCGTGCTGACTGATTTTTGGTGAAAATGCATATGTGGTCGTCCGGACTTCGGTCTAAACGGGCACAATAGGTACTGATGACCACCATCCTCTCCATTGCTAAATAGCTTAGTAAAGACGTATGGTCCATTAAAAACCCATACGGTGATAACGAATCACCTTCCCTGACTTGTAACTACTCTTACAAGCAACTGATGGGTGCTGATGATCTTTACTCTCATACTGAATTACAGGTTACTGTCTACGCAAATACAAACATTATGTATTCGTGATCTCGCATCCTTATTAACAACACAATATGGCACGTCAACATTTATTCCAAATAAAAATGAATGTAACTCAACTCAAAAATGATCATCAAAATATCTACAAAAAATAATTCTGTCGCCACACAACCCCAATCCCAAATTAAATTATTTAAAATAGGGTACTCGTTCCTTCAGCTGGCCAGAATAGTCATGACCTCTACTCCTTGTCTGACTCCATGTCCATCTTGGCAACCTGCATCATCTCCTGGGAGTTGATCGTTTTGTGGCCACGATGTTCCGTCTTCTTGGTGATGTAGGCGGGCTGTAGATTATACTGAGAGCATAATTAGAAAATAGGACCACAACTTATTGGTGAGCCTACCACGTTCACTTTTTATTGCACACTACCACTGTGTTTAAAATTGTTATAATGTGTGGTGTATTCTTTGAATACACGGTACAAGAGATATAATGTCTATTGCTCTTTGCATGTTCATTTCTTCCTTCCTCTTTGCCAAACACCAACAGTGATCAACTGTTTTCTCCTTGTTGAGCATGTTTCTTATGTCTTCATAAGTATGTTTCAGATATATAACTTCTGTGATCCACCTAGCGTCATCTAGTAGCGAGCCTCTGAAGCTACTCAATTCCTCATCGTGCAAGATGACTTACTTATCTATTTGGCTACCAGATCTCGTTACCATCGTCAGCTATTTTCTCCTTGAGCAAGAGGACTACGTCTACTTCTTTACTCACCATGCTGCGCTAGTATCATCTATCAACTCCTTGAAGACCAGCTCAGCAAGAGAAGAGAATTTATTGTTAATAAGTTGGTTATGCTGATATGTATACCTTTTGTTTCCTACCCCCACTCTCTCCCCTTCCTAGGACCTTCCGTGCTTCGTTTTGCTGCTCTCACTTCTTAGTCGGCAGCCGCAGTAATCAGTTAAGGCTCAACCAGAGCCAGCCTCCTGACCTAACGAGGCAGTTTTTAAATTCCACGCCATGTTGGAACTTTAAGTATTAGTGAAGAACTTCACCTTCGCCATGCAACAAAGATAAGTACCTGATTCAAGTTTTAACCTCATCTTCATGGTTTTAACTTCCTCGTGTTTTAACTATCTTTTATAGGCAGTGTGAAACTATTTACTTTGGGGTAATAATCACTCTTCGTGGGATTTGCCATGTTGAGCTTTTTTCTTGTATAAGCCAACCTTACTAAAAAGAGCTTTTCTTAAGCGATTCAAACGAAAAACCCTCTCGCTACGTGGGATATTATCTAATACCCACTGCCTATAATTATAAAACTATTTCCTCCGTTGGATTTTCTCAACCCCATTTTCTGCTAAGGTCGTTCTGGAACCTTCTAGAACTTGTTCTCTATCTGCGAGTCCTGCCATCATGTATTTCTCACGTACTTGGGAGAAATTTGTTTAAAACTAAATTACTACAATAGTGAATTTTCGTCCTCCGCTGGAACCTCTGGAAAATTCTATGGCGCATTTCATTGTAAATTACAACTTTTTCAAGAAATAGACTTTCACCTACATAGTGCAATCAGTTATCTCCATAATTGCAATAACTTTTATTTCTCATAAACTTCAGTGTTTCTCCAGTGAACTTTGCATCCATCTTTACAGACTATAGTGATAATCAGTGCTTGCTCCACTCTTCTACCGCGTCGCGATCGTCCGGTTATATTAAATACGGCCATGAACATTGTCCCTATATCCCAATGATCTTTCCTTAACCTTCTACTAACAACCATTATTTATGAAATCGTAACTTTCTATAAGGTGTCATTCCAAGAAGTGCCCTTCCATTTTGTTGGTTTATCATTAAGTAATTCTGCATAATTGCGTGTCTAGCACACGTTTCAAACTTAAATTGTTCCTCCCTTCAAAAGCAGGGAAAACAATTCTCTCAACTCTTGAGTGAGTTATTTTTTGGTCTCGCTAAATGAAAACTGCCTCATTTGACTGGCGAGTCTTATTCAAAGTATCAGAGGTCTAGAACCTTCCTTCTGACCAACTCTTCAGGTTCACAGTAAGTGACCTGCCCTCTTTGCATAATTCTTATATTAACTCTGTATAAATATAAGAAGTTATAGGAACTTCTATTTTATTTTTCACGTTGTTATTATTGTTATTTTCAAAGTTGTCACTGTCTCTAGAACATTCTCTCCAGAATTTCTTAAGGTGCACTTTTTGTACTTCAATTTACGTTCAAGCTTTAATTATTTTATTGTTCATTTGTTCAAATCTTATAAAGATTTCAGAAACATGTAAGGTTTGAAACCTTTTAAATTGTCAATTGCCTGGAGCAACCGGTTAATGTGGAGAGGTCTGCGACCCTATTTATTAAAAAGTTCAAATGAACTATGTTAATTAAAATTATATTACATACTTGTTAATTCCCTCAAATTTTTTCTAATTGTAAAATAAACTAATCTTTTCCCTTTGCTTTTTCATTTTCGAATATAAAGTTTAGGCAAAATCCTGTCTTCCTTGACTCTCCTCACTCAATGATATTAAAATCATTAATAGAGCTTTCACCATTTGTTGCATTTGGGCAGAAACTCTTAATTTTCACCTTACTAAAGTTCTTCTTAGCGATAATAGCTAATTCTAATTGGCCAGTAAGGCAAGTAAAGTTCGCTCAGCCAACTACCTGCTTGTGGAGACCCTCTCCGAAAACTTATGGTCAGTTTTCAAAAAAAGAAGTGTTTCTTTTTGTCTAAACTTTTAGCCGGCTCCTCGCTGAGTAAAAGCTTAGCCATTGTCCAATGCAACCATTGGTTCATTTACCAAGATTACTCAATAAGGCATAATCTTTTATCATATTCCTTCTTAGAGACACTTGGTCGCCCTTACAGGAACTCCACAATTTTGGAAATTGAAAATACCAAGCTTGAGTTAAATCATTGGCATTCTTCGAATTACCTTGTAAAACCTAATTTCTTTGAGAAAACATACAGTAAATTTGTTCCTTTAAGTCTTGCCAGACCATCACCCTTCCCCATAGTACTTTTATACGTGCTGGGGAGGAAATATACCAAAGCCTCTCTCTCGCAAACCGCTCAAGTCCTAGCTGCGGTTCCCGTTAGCCTCGACCAAGCTCGTACCTGCTTTAGGTATCCGAGAGTTAATTTCTATTGGCGACTTCTTCTAAGTGTATTTAAACTTCAACTTATTACTTTGTGGGACTCTCCTCCTATTCTTCTATCCTTCTTTTCCAATTCCAAAATCTACTTCCTTCTTTTCATCATCTTCCCTTGGTGGGTGGGTTATTCCCTAACCTATAATCTACCCAAAATTTGGTGCCGAAACCCGGGAGAGCCCATTTTTTCTTTTCTCTTTTTAAAATAGTGTCATTTGACAATACTTTGCATATTTCTAATATCTGTGTTGAATATTTCAGCTATAACCACATCGTGCATAGCCTGTGAACGGGAAAGAGGCCGCTCCTGTCTCCTATGGTGTGTCCCATTCTTTCTACTCATACGCTGCTGCCAGCTTGACAGCATTTCCAAGGTTCCACAGTTTCGTGAGTTACATTTTCATTTATCTTCTTTAGTATGGCTCCCACTGATAAGGATAAGGATGAAAAACTTACTTCTAAACGAGCATCCTATAAAGGGCAAATTACCCGATTCAGAAGGTACATAAAAGAATTAGATCCCTCAGATGCGCAATTAGATTTGTTGAAACATCGTGTAAAGGATTTTGAACGTTCTTATGAAAACTACTGTAACATTCAAACTGAAATTGAAACTTGTATGCTCAATCAAACAGAAGATCGTGTCGAAGTAGAGAACTTATATTACGAAGGCATAGGTTCTGCTTTCAGAATAATACGCCAACTCGAAGAGGAGCAGAAAAAGGACGCTTCTGTTCTTGGTTCCCTTCATGAACCCCAAACTTCTTTCCGTGAAGGCACTCACAAGCCCAAACCTACTTTACCGAAAATTGATTTACCCCATTTTTCTGGAGATGAATCCACTTGGGATTCTTTCTATGAATTATTTTGCTCCCTTGTTCATGACAATGAAGACATTCAAGTCATTTACAAGTTTCATTACTTGAGATCTATCCTTCGAGGTCAAGCTTTGCAGTTAGTTGAAGCACTTCCTCTGCGTGCCGAAAATTACCCCATTGCCTTTAACTTATTAAAAGAAAGATATGGAAATTCACGCTTACGTATTCAACGCCATATTAAGGCTCTATTTAACCTACCTGCGTCACAGCACAATGACGTCACTAGCTTGCGTACTTTAATTGATACTACCCAACTCCACGTTAAAGCTTTGTCCCAATTAGAGCAGCCTACGGAACATTGGGATACTTTCCTAATACATTTAGTAGTTTCTAAAGTTGATGCTGCCACCCTCAAAGCTTGGGAAATTGAACTTTCTAAGGAAGATGACTACTCTTACGAGCATTTAGTCACTTTCATAAACGCTAGATGCCAACTTTTAACCGCGCTAGCTAATCAGAGCGAACCTTCATCTCCTAGTTCCAAATTCGAATTAATGTCCATCAAACCCAAAAGCGAACGCTCAGCGTCTAATACCCAAAAACCAGGGTCCAGCTCATCCAAATTCAAATCAAACTCCACTGGTTACCCAACTAGGTCTAGTGAACGTCGTGTTGCTAGCTCTATTGTTTTAAACACGCAAGGTGAACCTCGCAAAAGTTTAAACGAACCTGTAAAGTGCATACTTTGTAAAGATCCCCATGCCCTATACCTCTGCAAATCCTTTAAAGAAATGTCAGTCGATGACAGACGAAAACTAGTCGCTCAAAACAAACATTGTTTCAACTGCCTAGCGCCCACGCATTCTGCTTCTAACTGTAAGTCCACAAGACTTTGCTACCATTGTGAAAAGGCTCATCATACCCTGCTACATCGTCATGATCAGGCAAGGTCATCGACAGCATCAACTTCGCCGAAAAATGATAGTGTTAACAGTTCTAATGCTTCATCATACATTCAAAATGCTAAGTCTATTCGCAGTGCTCAAGTATTGTTGTCTACTGTCCAAATTGACGTTCAGGATAACTTTGGCAACTGGGTCCGTGCACGCGGTCTTCTAGACTCAGCGGCAACTCATGATTTTGTGTCCAATTCCTTGATTAGAAAACTAGGCCTACCCGTAAACCCCACTTCTATCAATGTGTCGGGCATCAACAGCTCAAAATCGCAAGCTTTACAATTTTCAAAACTAACCATAAGAGATACTTGTCATAGAAACAACTTTCTTAAACTTAATTGTCTAATTCTCAATAGCATTGGAGAAGACACTCCGAGTCACTCGGTTGATATTTCGGGGTTAAACATTCCCTCGCATTTAAGGTTAGCCGATTCTTCGTTTAACATACAAAATCCCATTGACATACTCTTTAGTGCCAATGTCTTTTGGAATTGCCTTCGGAAACAGGTTCGCAAGCTATCTTCAAACGTGGTCGCTAGAGACACTAATTTTGGATGGATTGTCACAGGGCAACTTCCCCATTATTCACCCCAACCTACATCGCAATGTTACTTCTCCAATACTGATCTGGAACAGTTTTGGAGGCTTGAAAATGTTGATTCTCCTAATGTAACTTCTTCAGAAAATGAATTCTGTGAGCAATTTTTTTTGAACACGACCACTCGTTCTTCTGATGGCCGGTTCGTTGTTCAAATGCCAAGATTAAATAATCCTCCTAAACTTATCAACTCTCAGCCCAAAGCTCGAAAAGCTCTCTTTGCTATCGAGAGCAAATTCAAAAAGGAACCCCTCGTCAAAAAGCAGTACACTGAGTTCATGGATGAGTATGAAAGCTTAGATCATATGGAGGTTGTTAACAAATCCGATGATGAATTGCACCCCCCAATCGAAACGGTTTATTTAAATCATCATCCTGTGTGGAAAAACCCTTTTGTAAAAGATAAAATCCGAGTTGTTTTCAATGGTTCATCACCCGACGTTAACGGCAACAGCCTTAACGACACTCTTTATTCTGGTCCTGCTATTCAATCAGATTTATCTGCTATACTTTTAAACTTTCGATTATTTCCCATAGCTGTCATAGCCGATATAAAACAGATGTACCGTCAAGTGTTAATTCAACCAGAACAACGAGATCTTCAAAGAATCTTGTGGCGTGATGAAATCCATAAGCCCATTAAGGTATTTCGCTTGAAAACTGTTACCTATGGCTTAAAACCCTCTGCTTTCCTTGCTATCCGATCCCTACACTTGCTTGCCTCACAAGATGGTCATTTATTTAACCCCAAAGCCTCTGAAGCACTAACTACGTCCTTCTATGTTGACGATTATTTGCAATCCTTCCCTTCTTTGGAGGAAGCTTCTTTTGTATCTTTAGAACTTCAAGCATTACTAAGGAATGGAGGTTTCCCACTTCATAAGTGGAACTCCAACTCCCCTGAGTTTCTCGCCCAATTTCCCATCGAAGACGTAGATCCCTCTTCTGTCGAAATTTGTGGAAACTCCGAATCTATAAAAACTCTAGGAGTTCATTGGTGCACTAGCACTGACACTCTTATCTATAAAGTTGCGCTCGCAGAAGAGCTTCCTAATACAAAAAGACAAATCCTCTCTGAAATTGCAAAAATTTTTGATCCGCTTCAATTTCTTGCCCCAGTTATTGTTATAGCCACACTCTTCATGCAAGAGCTGTGGTCACTTAAATGTGAATGGGATGACGCTGTCCCTCTTTCTTTCCTGAATCGTTGGCTCTCGTTTCGCAGCAATTTGCTGGATCTTTCCCTCATTGAAATTCCCAGGAATTTAATCAGCTCTCATTCTAATGCATCTTTTTTCCTTCATGTATTCGCGGACAGTTCCGAAAAAGCTTATGGTTGCTGTGCATATTTAGTTTATCACGATTCACTCTATGGATCTTCAGTTTCTAACCTCGTTTGTGCCAAATCGAAGGTCGCCCCTCTTAAAACTATCACTTTACCTAGGCTCGAACTGTGCGCTGCACTAATGGCTGCAGAACTTGTCAAGAAATTACGGGAAGTATTAAAGGTCGAATTTTCGCAAATCTATCTCTGGAGCGATTCTATGATCGCCCTTTCTTGGATCGCAAAAAACCCCTCTCACTGGCAAACTTTTGTCGCAAACAGGGTTTCCAAAATTCAAACACTTTCTTCTGGATGTCAATGGAGGCATGTTCCCAGTGCGGATAATCCAGCTGATATCATCTCTCGTGGTTGTTTACCCTCTCAATTGGCAGCTTCCCAATTGTACTGGCATGGGCCCTCGTGGTTAATCGACGAATCTACCTCATGGCCTTCTAAACCCCCTGTTACAAACTCCAACTTGCCTGATGCTAAAGTACCTTTACCCATTGCTTCGTGTCTTGTTTCCAACGCATCTTATCCTTTGTTGTCACGCTATTCTTCCTTCCATAAATTACTACGGATTGTTGCCTATCTCCTTAGATGGAAATATCTTGTGGTTGACCAACCTCTTCTCCCTAAACCACACCTTACCAATCATGAATTGAATCTTGCTACCATTAAGATTTTACAACTGACACAGCAAGAAGCCTTTTCTTCTGAATTGTCATTGCTTTCTTCTAAAAGAGATCTTCCCAAATCCAGCCGTCTTCGTGCTTTAGCCCCGTTCCTTGATGACCATGGATTACTTAGGGTAGGTGGAAGGCTCTCGCAATCTTTACTCCCTGAGGACAAAAAGCATCCCGTTATTTTGCCTTCCAAACATCACGTTACTTCTTTAATTATACGTGACTTTCATTATCGTAATCTTCATGTTGGTACACGTACTCTACTCTGTCTCTTAAGAGAAAAGTACTGGATTATAAATGGAATTCATGAAGTTTCTTCTGTAATTCATAAATGCATTCCTTGTTTCAAAGCGAAACCTAAAATCAACACTCAATTAATGAGCGATCTGCCCTCTTTTCGTTCTTCTCCAATACGCCCATTTGCTTTAACTGGAGTGGACTATATGGGTCCGTTCCAATATCAACAAAACTCTCCTGAAGCTAAACGCAAATTGTTTGGTAAGCTTTATGTTTCTCTCTTTGTTTGCATGGTTACCGGCGCAATCCACTTGGAACTAGTAACGAATGCTTCTACTTCTTATTTTTTATCAGCTGTCTCTCGTTTCACCGCTAGGCGTGGTGTTCCTTCTGAGATGTTCTCTGATAACGCTTCCACCTTTCAGGGCGCAGCCTCCCTGTGGAAGAAAGCTCTCACTTCCTCTCCTGCCATGGAACAAATCTCCAATTTTTCTTATTCAAAAGGTTTCAAATGGCGCTTCATACCTCCTTACGCTCCGCATCATGGTGGTAGGTGGGAATCTTGCGTAAAGCTCACTAAACGTCATTTAAGAAAAGTTTTAGGTAATCGAATTCTGACTTACGAAGAATTCAATTCACTGTCTGTTTTAATTGAAGGTGTTGTTAACTCTCGCCCTTTAACTCCACTTTCAAATGACCCTGATGACCTACTCCCACTCACCCCTGGTCACTTCCTTATCGGCACTTCTCTTTCTGCCCCTCCTCCTCTTCCTAATTCTTACAGGGATTCTAATCTACCTATCGCTTGGAGGAAACTTGAAGCCCTCCGTAATTCTTTTTGGAAAAGGTGGAACTTGGAATATTTAACTTCCTTGCAACGGAGGCAGAAGTGGTTTCTTTCCAGTCCCGACATTAAAGTAGGGGACTTGGTCTTGGTTAGAGATATTTCACCCCCCCTAGTATGGATTTCTGGTAGGGTGACCCAATGTTACCCTGGAAGAGATGGGAGAGTCAGGGTGGCCAGAATCTTGACTACAAATGGACCGATCATAAGACCACTGTCTTTGATCGCTCCGCTTCCAATAAATGTGTAACTGCTTATTTGCTCTCTGTTGGTGTTTGTCCCCCCAGTATGGTGTATTCTTTGAATACACGGTACAAGAGATATAATGTCTATTGCTCTTTGCATGTTCATTTCTTCCTTCCTCTTTGCCAAACACCAACAGTGATCATCTGTTTTCTCCTTGTTGAGCATGTTTCTTATGTCTTCATAAGTATGTTTCAGATATATAACTTCTGTGATCCACCTAGCGTCATCTAGTAGCGAGCCTCTGAAGCTACTCAATTCCTCATCGTGCAAGATGACTTACTTATCTATTTGGCTACCAGATCTCGTTACCATCGTCAGCTATTTTCTCCTTGAGCAAGAGGACTACGTCTACTTCTTTACTCACCATGCTGCGCTAGTATCATCTATCAACTCCTTGAAGACCAGCTCAGCAAGAGAAGAGAATTTATTGTTAATAAGTTGGTTATGCTGATATGTATACCTTTTGTTTCCTACCCCCACTCTCTCCCCTTCCTAGGACCTTCCGTGCTTCGTTTTGCTGCTCTCACTTCTTAGTCGGCAGCCGCAGTAATCAGTTAAGGCTCAACCAGAGCCAGCCTCCTGACCTAACGAGGCAGTTTTTAAATTCCACGCCATGTTGGAACTTTAAGTATTAGTGAAGAACTTCACCTTCGCCATGCAACAAAGATAAGTACCTGATTCAAGTTTTAACCTCATCTTCATGGTTTTAACTTCCTCGTGTTTTAACTATCTTTTATAGGCAGTGTGAAACTATTTACTTTGGGGTAATAATCACTCTTCGTGGGATTTGCCATGTTGAGCTTTTTTCTTGTATAAGCCAACCTTACTAAAAAGAGCTTTTCTTAAGCGATTCAAACGAGAAACCCTCTCGCTACGTGGGATATTATCTAATACCCACTGCCTATAATTATAAAACTATTTCCTCCGTTGGATTTTCTCAACCCCATTTTCTGCTAAGGTCGTTCTGGAACCTTCTAGAACTTGTTCTCTATCTGCGAGTCCTGCCATCATGTATTTCTCACGTACTTGGGAGAAATTTGTTTAAAACTAAATTACTACAATAGTGAATTTTCGTCCTCCGCTGGAACCTCTGGAAAATTCTATGGCGCATTTCATTGTAAATTACAACTTTTTCAAGAAATAGACTTTCACCTACATAGTGCAATCAGTTATCTCCATAATTGCAATAACTTTTATTTCTCATAAACTTCAGTGTTTCTCCAGTGAACTTTGCATCCATCTTTACAGACTATAGTGATAATCAGTGCTTGCTCCACTCTTCTACCGCGTCGCGATCGTCCGGTTATATTAAATACGGCCATGAACATTGTCCCTATATCCCAATGATCTTTCCTTAACCTTCTACTAACAACCATTATTTATGAAATCGTAACTTTCTATAAGGTGTCATTCCAAGAAGTGCCCTTCCATTTTGTTGGTTTATCATTAAGTAATTCTGCATAATTGCGTGTCTAGCACACGTTTCAAACTTAAATTGTTCCTCCCTTCAAAAGCAGGGAAAACAATTCTCTCAACTCTTGAGTGAGTTATTTTTTGGTCTCGCTAAATGAAAACTGCCTCATTTGACTGGCGAGTCTTATTCAAAGTATCAGAGGTCTAGAACCTTCCTTCTGACCAACTCTTCAGGTTCACAGTAAGTGACCTGCCCTCTTTGCATAATTCTTATATTAACTCTGTATAAATATAAGAAGTTATAGGAACTTCTATTTTATTTTTCACGTTGTTATTATTGTTATTTTCAAAGTTGTCACTGTCTCTAGAACATTCTCTCCAGAATTTCTTAAGGTGCACTTTTTGTACTTCAATTTACGTTCAAGCTTTAATTATTTTATTGTTCATTTGTTCAAATCTTATAAAGATTTCAGAAACATGTAAGGTTTGAAACCTTTTAAATTGTCAATTGCCTGGAGCAACCGGTTAATGTGGAGAGGTCTGCGACCCTATTTATTAAAAAGTTCAAATGAACTATGTTAATTAAAATTATATTACATACTTGTTAATTCCCTCAAATTTTTTCTAATTGTAAAATAAACTAATCTTTTCCCTTTGCTTTTTCATTTTCGAATATAAAGTTTAGGCAAAATCCTGTCTTCCTTGACTCTCCTCACTCAATGATATTAAAATCATTAATAGAGCTTTCACCATTTGTTGCATTTGGGCAGAAACTCTTAATTTTCACCTTACTAAAGTTCTTCTTAGCGATAATAGCTAATTCTAATTGGCCAGTAAGGCAAGTAAAGTTCGCTCAGCCAACTACCTGCTTGTGGAGACCCTCTCCGAAAACTTATGGTCAGTTTTCAAAAAAAGAAGTGTTTCTTTTTGTCTAAACTTTTAGCCGGCTCCTCGCTGAGTAAAAGCTTAGCCATTGTCCAATGCAACCATTGGTTCATTTACCAAGATTACTCAATAAGGCATAATCTTTTATCATATTCCTTCTTAGAGACACTTGGTCGCCCTTACAGGAACTCCACAATTTTGGAAATTGAAAATACCAAGCTTGAGTTAAATCATTGGCATTCTTCGAATTACCTTGTAAAACCTAATTTCTTTGAGAAAACATACAGTAAATTTGTTCCTTTAAGTCTTGCCAGACCATCACCCTTCCCCATAGTACTTTTATACGTGCTGGGGAGGAAATATACCAAAGCCTCTCTCTCGCAAACCGCTCAAGTCCTAGCTGCGGTTCCCGTTAGCCTCGACCAAGCTCGTACCTGCTTTAGGTATCCGAGAGTTAATTTCTATTGGCGACTTCTTCTAAGTGTATTTAAACTTCAACTTATTACTTTGTGGGACTCTCCTCCTATTCTTCTATCCTTCTTTTCCAATTCCAAAATCTACTTCCTTCTTTTCATCATCTTCCCTTGGTGGGTGGGTTATTCCCTAACCTATAATCTACCCAATGTGCACAGTATTCAAATTTTAGAACATGGGCAGGGCAGTAATCGGCCCCACTCATATCTATAGCACCTCTGCCTAGCTTCGACAATTTAGCGTACGAAGAACTGGTACTAGCTTTGCTAGTTCTAGGCTTACTCGTGCGCAACTACACTGCGTAGTCGATTAACTATCTACAGTACATTCACCACTAATCAGGCTTCTCAATTCACCCAATCGATGGTGGGTTCGATCCGTACAGCGTGCGCGTCCCCATAGGGCTCCTTCCAGATCGTTAAATACCCTTACCACGTGCTATATTTGCTGTTCTTCATTGACTCAAGAGCGGAGTGATATAACTGGGAAATATTCAAGGCATTTAAATTACGTTAAATTAAATAAGGCATATTTCCATCTTAATAATTCCAACGATTTTTACATTATGTGGTTACTTCAGAACTCCTAAGCACATAGTAAATGTTGCGGACAGCTTCCCGTATCTCAACTCTTAATTGATGATAATTACTATAGACTATGCTCAGTTACTCGACCCTAGACGGCACTTGTAAAAATTTCAACATTTCAGAGCTCAAGGCGGCACGAACTTCCGCCTACCGTGGCTTAGTAAAACTGTCTCCATCCTGGCGGACGGATCCATATATGCTTTTTCGGTAACCTCCTTACCTTGCGTAAACTAAAGTTCCCGAATTTAGCTTAAAATCCACGTAGAAAGGTAATCAATAGCTCCAAATGATCATGCAAATTCGTAGGTCAAGTATATCTCATCAGGGATCCAAATCGATGGTGGGTTCGATCCGTACAGCGTGCGCGTCCCCATAGGGCTCCTTCTAGATCGTGAAATCCCCTTACCACGTGTTATATTTGCTGTTCTTCATTTGCTCAAGAGCGGAGTGATATAACTGGGAAATATTCAAGACATTTAAATTACATTAAATTAAATAAGGCATATTTCCTTCTTAATAATTCCAACGATTTTTACATTAAATCTGTTTCTTTCCTGGACTAATTTCCTTGTCTGGATAAGAATTCGGGTTTCTCTTACATCCCAAGAAGGCGTGGTCTGTTCTACTGTCTCTCAATTTGCTGCTTCCGTCTCCGTCACGTCATGTGATTGAGACAGAACGGGGAAATATCTCAGGGAATCCCGGTGGAATATGGCACTCCTGTACACTAAGATTTTTTATTGCATGTCACCCTCTGATACAGCATTCGAACATCGACAAGCATTCCACAACATTCTCATCTGAGGAGCTCAGAAACTTACCACTGGCATCTCCATGGTTCCAACAGTGAAGCTTTGTACCACAATTTACACTTCAAAATGTACATAATTCGGCCTTATTGAAAATATCATGGCACCTGCATGCTAACCCATAGCATCAAGTTTCCAATACGCATAACACCTCATTCTCTAGCTTATCATTACAACAGTCGAACTTCCCATATAAGAGTATCTCATACGTATGGCTCCCAATTCCCCAAGTTAATATGTCAGCCAAACTTCCCATATAAGAGTCCTTCATACGTATGACAACCCATTCTCCAACTTGTTACATTAGTCGAACTTCCCATATAAGGGTCCTTCATATTTATAACACCCTATTCTCTAACTTAAAATATTTTCATGGATTTGCAATAGGCTTGAAATGAAAATCATGGACTCGGATATTGCTGTATGTATTCCCACGGGAAGAAGGTTCATAAACCAGCGATAAAAGTGGGGAGTGTGATTTATTCCCGTTGTTTCCGCCGTCGAGGGAAGAATGAAACGACTGAGGTAGGAAACTGTTTCCTTTACGCTTAATCATTTTTGGGATCTAAATTGTATCTATGGCTTTCCTCCGCATCTGAAGGTGATAGTCTTACATTCCCAATACTATAGGAAATAAGGCGTTGGTTCAATTACGTGGAGCAACGCTACCAATTATGAAGTCAATATTAACACTTAGCCTCTCAGTTTCTAATGATGGGTCCGCCTCGTTGCGTAGTGGCTAGCGTGCTTGGCTGACACCATGGAGACACGGGTCTACTGTAAGGGCTAGAGCGGGATACGCTCAGCCTCGTAAGGCGTACTGAGAAGAGGCGGGTTTGATTCCTACCTCAGACATCCTGGAGTAGTTTTCCAAGGATTCACACTTCTATCCCAGGCAAATGCCGGGATGATTCCTAACTTAAGGCCACAGCCATTTCCTACCCAAGTCCTACCTCAATTACAAATAGACACAGTAGTACATACAACACAAGGAAACAGGTTATCAGACAAATTCAACGAACACCCAAGTACATGGAGCTGGGCGACCACGATGTCACACAATCCCTAATGAATCAACAACAACAATAACTACAACAAACAGTTTCTTATGATAATCAGAAAATGAGAGCAATATATCATTACCTGGTTACTTATTTCGAATGTTGCTATCCATCCAATAGCCACTATTAAAAATAAGCCTCGTAAATTTAAAAAAAAAAAAACTTTACGCGCTTTTTGCCGAATATAATTAGAGAAATGGCAAATTGACCGACTGAAAAGTATAAACTGATAGTTTGTACAGGCAACACTAAAATACGGCTTCAAACTTCACATACAGTATCTCTAACTTTAAATTATGCCTTTCGTCGTACCAGGATCATTAATATTCAGTATGCTACGTTTGTATTCACTGAGTGTATCATGACTAGGCCTATGTAGGATATAATTTAGCAATGGAAGTTTCCTGATCAACTATTTCAATGGTCGGGAAGTAAACTGACTGTGTTTTAGAAAACTTCCAGTATATATTATTTAAAATTCAACTTCGGATCTAGGCCAATATAAAATCCGCTTTGAATAGAACTGTCCATATTAACTTAAAAATTATGTTTGCCTACCACAAAAATCAGCTCTGACACAGTACAGACTAGATAGAAGTCTGAATAACTGCATTTATTTATTTATTTCCTCACAGAGTCCATTCACTGTATCAAGTTTTGATCAAATTAAAGCTCTACCAAATATGTGTTGCTGCATATACATCACTCTAAAAGAACAATCTTCGGCTTTTCCCTATTAATTGGGGTCGCCGGAGCCAACGAGGCTCATTTTGGTTATTGGCCGGGGATTTAGGGCCGGATGCCCTTTCTGACGCCACGTGATTTTTTAGGTGAAAATTCCACCCCACTGTGGTAGGAAACTGTTCCCTTTACGCTTATTCATTTTAGGGATCTAAATTTTATCTATGGCTTTCCTTCGCATCTGAAGGTGATAGCCTTACATTCCCACGCGACAGCGAGCAAGTCGTGTGCCGGGCTGCTACGAGCACGCGCCAGTCACCTGATCGACGCAAACCAATGGAATGTCGTGTTACATTGATAGACGATATCTAATTACCAGCGATATTTAAACACTTCTGGACACTTCAGGAAAACTCCACCACACTGTCACTGAACATCTATGTAACAAGTTCGAATAATGTCTATCCTATGGAGTTAAGCCTCCAACATGATTCTCTAATTGTAGTTTAGGAGCAACATATTTTGAACATCATTCTTATTGTATCACGTACTGCCATACCGGCATTTCCATTTTCCATCAATCAGCTGCATGGTGCACCTGTTTATTTATCCCTCTTTTATGTTCTGTACCAGAAAACTTTGCAGACATAAACAATCAATTCATCAAACTGTTTAATAATTAAATCATTGGGCATTTCAATAAAAAATATAAAAAAAATACACATTGTCTCTATATTTCAACCGAACATCTATCAAGAACCTTACTACCAACCATAAATGAGAGACAATGTGTCATTTCCAAACTCAATACCTAGAAAAATAAAATTATTAATAACAATAATAATAATAATAATAATAATAATAATCTCTCTTTCTTTCTTTCTTTCTTTCTTTCTTTCTTTGTCAGTTTGCCTTCCAGGTAGCCTCTTCCCACGGACTCAGCGAGGGATCCTACCTTTACCGCCTCTACGGGCAGTGTTCCGGAGCTTGAGATAATGGGAACGGGGATACAACTGGGGAGGCGGGACTAGCAACTCACCCAGGTGGCCTCACCTGAAAAGTGAACAGGTGGTCCCATGAGCGATGGGAAGGGATGGGGAAGATTGGGAGGGATAGACAAGGAAGAGAGAAGGAGGCGGCCGTGGCCTGCCAGTAGGTACTGGCTTAGAGCTTTCCGGTGGACATTTCGGTCATTTGAGGACTCCGCAGATGCCCTTATTAGACATTACTGGTCTTTGGATGAGCAACAGAATTTAAGAGCAGAGGCGTACTCTAGAAAGTATACTAGTTCGCACCCTACACGCTATGCTAGCTACTTTACTTCACAATAGAAGTCCTAAGGACAGACTACCATCGAGGGAAAGAAGAGTAGAGGTAGCTCACAAAAATCTACTCGCAGCGGCAGAGAAACGATAAAAGCGCACATTGGGTAAACGCTATGACGAACCATTGAGAAGAGGCGACTTGGTGGTAATTAAGAAACCAACTAAAGCCAACGTTACAAAACACGTATATCCAAAGTTCTCCAAAGTTTATTCTAGCCCATTCAAAGTAGATGAAAGCTTTGGCAACAATTGTTATCAAATTGTGAACATCGATGATGATCAGGTAATTGAAAACTTTAATGCCAAGAATCTTAAGTTATATTTCAGGAAGATAGAATAAGAAGCACACTACGGTACAGTTTATGTCTGAAGAAGGTATTACAAAAGCATTCTTCTACGCTTTTGCAATGGAAGTAGAGCGGGGAATTGTACTCGTATTTGCTTGGTGAAAGATTCAGTCATTAGAAAAGTTATGAAATTTAGCCCATGTTAAATAAAACCTAGTCTGGAAGGAGACCACAAACTGGTTTGTTACAACTCTGCGAGTTAACCAGTTAATCAAGCTCCGCCAATGAAGTAATTCGCTGCATATATGCAAGCCGAAGCGCTAGATGTAGGCTCGGGTCTTTGTGTTGGAGCGCAGAACATTTCCGAAGCGAGGAGGCAGCCACGCGACAGCAAGTGTGTTGTGTGCTGGGCTACTCCGAGCGCGCGCCAGTCACGTGTGGTGTGGTGTATTCTTTGGAATACACGGTCAGTCAGAGTTAGCTTCTGCTGCTCTTTGATTTATCTATTTTATTTAATTCCTTCTTCGCAGACACCAACAGTGATCTTTTTCATTTTCTCCTTGTGCACAGGTGTATTTGGTCTTTGAGTCTGTTCTAGATTTGTAACTTCCATGGAGAACCTAGCGGCATCTAGCAGCTAACTGCCGAAGTTCCTCAATATATCTAAGCTCAAGAGAACTTCCTCACCAATCCACGAGGCGTCGTCGTTGTCGCCAGACTGCTTCATGAAGAAAATTTATATTTATGAAGAATCTTTTATTTTGTCATGTTGTATATTATGATATATACTCTCTAGTCACTTACCCCCTCTCCCTCGCTTCCCCTTCCCTTTCCCCTTGGCTACCTACCTCTGTCGTGTGCGGAATCGCTCGTTCTCACTTCTCCCAGTTCGGCCGTCGAGTGTACAGTGCAAAGCCCTCTCAGGGCCAGTCTCCTGTTTTTATGAGACACTTTTAAAACAGACGCCATGTCTATATTTCAAAGTCAACGGTCACAAGGAAACATCGCCTGATCAACAAGAAAAAGCTAAGTACCAATCTTCAATGATTTTAGACTCATTTTAATGGTTTAAACATGCTAAACGCTTTAAATACAATTTTATAGACAGTGTGTGGAATTGCTAACTATTGTGCAATTGTCTTCGAGGGATTTTTCTTGTCAAGCTTTAGCTATTTAAGCTGGCTTTAAAACATGAAAATCAGTACTTCTTGTACAAATTAAATGGGAATACCTTCCCACTACGAGGGATTTAATTCAAATTAACCTCTGTTTATAAACGTAGCTTTTTCCACCGTGGGAACTCTCTTGCCCTATTTAACTGTCATCATGGCTCTGGAACATTCCACTTGAACCAAGCTTTCTACCAGTCAAGCAATCTAGTATTTTCCACTCCAAATAAGAGAATACATTTCCTCACCGTGGAATTCATATTACAATAACTGCTGTTCAAAACCTAATTTGCTTTCCACCATGGGAACTTTACCTCATCATTCAACTGCAACCCATAAACTTTCCAACGCAATAAACTTGTTCAAGCTCAAAATATACTAATTGTTCTACACAACTGCAATAACTTTCTTTTGTTCTACGAACTCACATAGATTATAATAGTAAACAATTTCAACTTATCAGCAAACTATCAGTGCTTCGAATCCGCCTGTACTACTCTCAACCACACCGCGTTCGTGAGAGCAATACATCTGGCCAGGACTTTATCCTAAAGTTCCTATTCCTCTTTCCCAAATACCTTTTAATAACCAAATTAAATTTAACTATTGGGTTCTTTCTTTTTCTACGAGGCATAGCCCAAAGAGGCTCCCTCCCATCTTGTTGGATTTATAACATATTCACTCTGTTTTAACTTGTGGCTAGTCCACATTTTAATTGTTCTTCCCTTCTAAAATTAGGAATTGTACTTTTTCTAATTATAAAGGAGTTAGCTAATTGTCTAATCCAGGCTTCGTTAATGCGACCTGTGCATTTTTGTATATTACCTCTAGTAATTTCTGTTTAAAAATAGCGGTAATTTCCGCTTGTAACTTTTTCTTCTTTTCCTGTTACAATCAGGAATCTAATACATCTGTTTATAGCCTTTTCGATTGCCATAAAGGCATTCTAAAAGTGCTTGTATCATACCCATTCAAACTATCAAAGTTATAACTACTTTACAATTATTATTACAAAGTTTAAATTGCTCAATCTTAAGCACACTATTTAAAATCTTTGGAAGATTTTAGTGCTTCTAACAAGTTTGAAACTTGTTACTACTTTAATATTGTTCATCGTGAACTTTCACTTTATTGGGTATGAGTCCCTCAAATGTTTGTAGAACTAACCAACGAAAACGTTCTTCTAACTTTAAAAATAAGATTCTAATTCTACCAATTCTTATGTTTCTAAATTCTATATTTCTTGTTAAATAAATTATTTCTATTTTTTGCTTTATCTCTTTCGCTAGAACTACAGTTAGGCAGGAATTTCTCTTCCCTGATTCTTCCCCCAATCTTAAGCTCTATTTACGAAAAAAAAAAACAATTTTCGTATCAGTAAAACTTTTACCGCTTGTTGCATTGGAAACAAAATTTCTAATAACAACGTTTTCAAAGTTTCTCTTAGGGGTTACAGCTAATCCTAGCAAACCCTTAAGACAAGTATAGCTAGCTCTGCAAGTTTCGTACTTGTAGAGATTTTCTCTCTGGCTTATGTTTTGCTTTCAAAATCTCAATTTTGTTTAAGTTAGGTCTGAGATCTTTCTCTTTTCTAAACTTTCAGTCGGCAACCTGCTGGGTAAAAGTTTAGCCTACCTTCAGAGCAACAATTTGCATTCTTGTAGGATTTTCACAAATAACAGTACAAATATTGCTAAAAGCACTAAAGTTGCCTGATCCCTTCCCACTCTTGAAGCATTCGACTATTTTGCCAGAAATCCAACAGTTCCCAGAAATAAAAAATATTACGGCAAATTGAAATTATTTCAGCCTTTCAAAACGTTCAGCAAAATCTAACCCTATTGAAGGGAAAACAGTAAATCCTTTCCTTTTATCACACTTTGTCTTGCCAGACTACCACCCGTCCCCATAGTACTGGAATACCGGCTCGGGAGGGAAAGAGCACTTCCCAAGCGCTTGTAGGCAACCTCAAATTATGCTGCGCTCTCCGCTTGCCTTGTGCAGGTCCCCTCTAAAGTTAGGCATCTCATAAATTTTGAACGGCAAAATTCCTTTTTATATATAAATTTACTTTAAGTTTTTGCTAGATTCTCATCCTATCTGCCAATACTTGTCTCTACGTCGAAACCCAGCAAATCCTCAGCAAAAACCTACCAACATGATCGACGCAAGCCAATGAAATGTCGTGTTACATTGATAGAACTAATTAGCATAAGGAGGATATCTAATTACCAGCGATGTTTAAACAATTCAGGACACCAGAGATCATGTCAAATAATAATTAAGAATTATTGACACGTATTTGATGCTAATGAAATGCATAATTATGGAATAAAGGATATTTGCAATAAACGCGCAATTTAGGCAATATTTTAAGAGGTGACGCTAACTTTTTTATTGAAGTGGGAGAGACGTGACAGGATTCGAGACTCTTGTTACTTAATTCTCATTGGGAGTGGGCGTGTCCACAGACTACGCTATAATTAGGAAACAAAGCTATAAAATTTTGAAACGACATTGAAGAAGAAGTTTTAACTACAATTATTATACAATCATCGAGAATTACGGCATATTCATTTGCGTAATTACTATCTACAATTTAAACTGCAACTACGGTATTGCAGAAAGTACGTGAAAACTATTCGGAGCTACGCTTAAGGGTGAATGAAAAGTATTCTATACATTCGTCACCATGTCGGATGGACAGAAGTTGAGAGGGGAATTTATCATCGCGACTACAGATGTTTCACTAAGATGCTAGAGGGAACGTAAGCCATGATGACAACGAGAATATCCGAAATGACATAACATAAATTATGCGGGGGAGATGAACATCTTTTCTGTCCTGCACAAAACAAACATATATTTACAGAAGTCATTTCAATATACTGCAATTATGGATACATCTACCTACTTCGCGAACGAGCGCAACCATGGGGATCCTAGTGTGATTCAAGAAAGGAAGGGTAATCCCATCTCACAAAGAAGATTGCCAAGCAGAATGGACGCTGAAACCACACGTTGTTGATGGAGGCCGAATCCAGTTCCTGGCAGTTTGGCGTCTTCAGGAGGCGATCCAGGATGTTCCTGTACTACAGCTATAAGCAGCGATGTCAACGAAACAATCCGTTTCTGATGAACAACGAGGGAGATCCACTGCTAGTCAACTTTACCGCAGCACCAGGTAGAATCAAGACCAAACCTGTATCCCGTATTGTAGAACTGAAGGTACTTTTGAGAATATTCGGCAACTATGTTTATTGATGCCATTTTTCTACAACTTAGAATTTTTAAATATTTCTCAACTCTATATTTTTCATTGGAATATCATGTAGAATTTTTATTCTTGATTTTCATCGATATTTGATGCTTAGGAAGCGATTTCGAAGATTTGCTATTTGAAATTCAGAGTATTGTGCGATTTAGAATTTATTTACGGAGATTTTATAGTTTAGATTTTATTAGTCCAATTTGATTGCTTTGTTTTCCATAAGATGAATGGAATTTTATTGGAAACTATTTTCCGAGAGTAATATTGTCAATACAGTATATTTAAAGAATGCGATCTTGTGTGATCTATTTTAAGATCTGAATTAAGTTACATTGTGAATAACTTATTGTCAGATCTGGTTGTATTTGAGAATACAGCTGATGTATTAATAAGGAAGGAACTGCGAAGCATATCTTCTTCTTCATCTTCTTTCCCTTTGTACCGTTAGGTGTCGGGATGTTTCAGCCGTTTATTAAAATTTCTTCTGTCGTGCGCCATTCTCTGAACATCACCCAAGGTCTTCCCTCGCTTCCTGATCAGTCCCAAGATGTACTCCTACCATTCAATCCGTGGCCTTCCTCTTGTTCTTCTTCCTGTAAGTCTGGCTCGCCACACCTGCTTCGCTTTCCTTTCTTCTTCCATTCTTTCTAGGTGACCAATCCTGCCCAATCCTCTCCTCTCAATGACATCCATTACTGGCTCCTGCTGAAGCTCATCTCTAACTGTGGTATTTCTAATATGGTCTCTTCGAGTTTTCCCGGCAACTTTCCGCAAGTATCTCATCTCAGTGGCGACCGAACGACTCTCCAATTTTTTATTCACTGTCCAACTCTCTGCACCATACAGGAAGGTTGGCAGGTACACAGCATGATATACCCGCATTTTTGTGTTTCTGGTAATTTCCTTCTGCCCTATGATTGTGCTGTTTAAACCATAGTAAACTTGATTAGCTTTTCTAATTCTGTTGTTTATTTATGCCTCTAACTTTCCATCCTCTCTGATGATGGTGCCCAGTTATTCAATTTGTTCTATTTGCTCAATATCCTCGTTGTTCCACTTGATCTGAAGCTGTATTTTTTCTCCTTTGGTGACCTGCATTAACTTGGTTTTGCTCGCGTTCACTGCCATCCCACGGTCCTGGAAGGCATAAGCCCATTCAGTAAGAGCTTGTTGGAGATCCTCCTCCTTCCCAGCCAAAATCATAATGTCATCTGCATAGACCAAGGATTGCATTTATTGAACCCTTATGATATCATCTGATATAATAATGATTCATATTTTTTATTTATTATATTTGAAAGAGGGTATTCATACAAGCAGCAGTGGATTTGAGTTGAGGAAAAATGTGGCAACTATTGGGAGTTAGACGATGAGACAAGTTTATTTAACAAAGCTTTTGAGACAAGGAAAAGTGTGCCATAATTCCTGGAACTGATGAGGTCAACGTCCAATATGCGTGGCTTCAGTTAGCAGGCCATGATACGGTTGCTACCGATTTACGCGAGCAGGAGTAGGGGAACCAGGATATGACAGGAAGAAGATGCTTGTACGTCATAATTGGGGAAGAGTCTCTAGGTCAAACTCCCCGAGATGAATTTGAATCAACGAATGAAGCAAGGCACGCTTCAGGCCCGCGAAAAAACTAGCGTACCTTTGATTTGGCGCAAAAAATGAATATTAATAAAACCCATGATCATTTATGACTCCGCCGAACAGATTTTTAACCTGTGCAATAAGAGAAGCTCAATGAAATTAGTCGCAAGTCCGTAACATAAAAACTCCGAATTATTTTTAAAATTCGTCCCCACTACTGTCAATTTGCTGTGTTCTGTATAAATGTAGCCGAGCTGAGGGTTGAACTGACTTTATTTCGATGTGTCGTGGGCGACACTTGTGTAGACGTTATTTTGTGGTGTCGTGAGTGACACTTGTGTATAATTTGCGTGTGAATAGTAGAAGCTATCAGGCTTATAAATATTTAGGGAAAGTTCTCTTCAAATAAATTGCTCAGGACATTGAGTGGATATAATCAGCTCATTTAGCAGTTTAGTAGTCAATTGTAGTACTGTGAAATAACTGAACATTTCTATCCTAAGAGGATCAAGATGTCTGGAACGAGGCCAACAGTCAGGAGGATGAACGTGGACACACCATGACGTTTTCCGGCTAGAAAAACTGCTGGGTCATGTGTGGCGATATGAGCTGAGGTGTTTTGGCGAAGGGGTAAGTACAACATATTGATTATTCAATTTTAGTCATAGTTAGATCGGCTGGGGAAATGTAAATATTTTCTTGTATTTTTTTTTTCTTTATTGTAGTTTGATTCTTATTCAGTGTACCGACACTCGATCGTAATGTCGTGCGTGACTATTTTATTGTTCTGATTTAGATGATTGTAATGTAACTTGTAATTGTACAATGCGTGTACTGTGTATTGTTCATATCGCTTGAGCGGAACTTATGGTTTGAGTGATAAATGGTGCTGTGTATTTTAAACATTAACGATAAAACTAGAATTTTGGGGGGTAACATTTAACCTTCTGTTTGATAAACAGGCGTTTTTATTGTGATTTGCCAAGCGCAATTTTATTTGCAGGGTCCATAGTTCTCTTAGTAAAAATGTAAAACTAATGAAGTAATGATTTTATTTGATCTTGGGGAAAGCGGTTTAAGTCTTTCCATGGGATCTTAAATCTGGACGTATTTCAGGTGGCGAGATGAGAGATGAAATCATTACCCAAGTGTGCGTTATATTGGTTACGTGTGATGATGTGTGTCTACATGCGCGAGGAACATCGTGGTAATCAGCCCACGATTCCTGTCTGCAGCAATATATAATTAACGGCGGTATGAACTCCGAGGAGGCTACTGACCGAGTCGTCGTGACTTAATTCCTGAGAGAATTATTGGGACAAAAATATGTATTTTTACACACATGTTTTTCAGGAAATACAAGGTACTTCCAGGTTCGAGAGCTGCCGTGTGCAAGCTTCCGTTCTTATTATGCAACGCACCGGGTAAATGACATTTGGCTTCAATAGGGACGGACAGATTTAAGATAACACTAATTAGGTTTGAGGCCGGGGTACCGTGTCCTCTTCTCTTAAAGTGAGATGAGCCTGTATTCTATATCTGGATTTGAAAGGGAGATTGCCATACTCAGACCATAATTTTCATGCATTAAGTTGAATTGATATTTATTTGTGTGTTATAATTAAATGCCACTGGGCATAGTGTTGTTCTTGTTATTTTGTTATAATCCATTTTGGATTGTTGTGGTCTTTGTAAATAATAGAATGACGTTCGGTCATGTCCTCGTGTATTTTGTTGTAGTCACGTACGCTTGTGTTGATTTTACCAAGAGCCGTTTTGGCAATTAGACGTGTTTTGGCACGTTGTCAAGATCTCGTTCGGAGATCTATTTTGTATTATATAAGGGTAGCGGGTGTCGGATATTATTAAGTGCCTTGTTGTGTGTTCCCTAAGCTAATCTAATTTACGCAGAATTACGGATTCGTTGCTTGACGGGAAACCAGATGGTAACGGATCACATAAACGTACTTATTTCCTTCATATAGTCAAAACATCGTCAAGCGTGCACAAGTATAGATTTGAAGTAGACGTAGTATTTCAAACGTCTTTTTATTAATAATCTCTCCTGAGATATTTATTTTAAATGGTAAACTGTGGATATTTGAATGCCACTTGATTGATGCAGACACAACTTAGGATTTGCATTTGTGATCTATTTAGAAGTGTGGGAGTAAATTCGAGATGTTGTTTTTTATTGTTGTTATTTTTTTGGTTATTAAATTTGTTATTTAGTATTGTGCCCGTTTGGATCAAGATCCAAACGACCACATTTTGCAAAATACCGAAATCAGATAAGCACGAGAAGATCTATCTCAGGGTCTATCTAGACAAATAATTAGGTCTATCTGGCATCCCTGATTTCGGTAATTCTCAAAGTAGGTAAGGAGTAAAATTATTTTTGGAAACACATACGTTCTTAAAATATCTCAATTTATTGATAATTAAAATTGACTTTGACTGGCAAAAAAATGTCAAAACACAAACAACACAATCATTTAAAAAATCAACCTTCCTATCATTCACCACTTCGCAAAAATTGATAATCAGAAATCAAGGTCCATCTGATATCAACATAAAAAAACATTTTTTACATTTTTACACTAGATAATCACTTTCATTAAAGAGTCCGAGTGATTCATCCTATTTACATATCTCGTTGCACATTATAAAGATTCGTCGTTCGTTGAAGACATTCAACGAAAATATTTATACACTTTTCATTTTTTTCCTCTTTTCAAAAATAACAATATATATTTTTTAAATATTATTCTGTTGATTCATTGCTAACTCTGTCTTATGAACCCCATATTAAGATTCGGCTTAACAAAGTCGGATGTTAATACGGTCATTATTTTCAAAAACATTGTTTCAATAATAAACAAGATTTATGAAATTTTCATCAAATTTAAAATTAAATTATATCTCATTTATCTATAAGTCTCTTTGTTCCAAATGAACAATGTTCAAAAATAGGAATTTCATCATTTGAAATTTATTATTCATAATTGACATTTATTTCTTATTAACAACACAATTGTTGCAATTTATTCTCAGTTGACTGAGTTTCTTGCCACAACATCTTCTCACTTAGAAAATCTGTGGAATGTTTCACAAAAATTCAAGTTATAACATTCTTTTATTTTTTTATTTTTATTATTACTTCAATAATTCTCTTAGAATTTTATTTATAACAGGGTTTCACTTTTTATCGGGTGAATATTAACTGCTCATATCCAAAGAAAAATTCTTTTATCAATACTCAAAGCACAAAATATAAATATTTAATTATTTATCTTGTTAATCTTTGCATTTTCCAACTTTTTTTCTTAGGTCAGGTTCCTCAAACTCTAAACTCATACCGTTCAAATATTTAGGCATCAGGTTTGGAAAATTGAAGTTGATCCAGACAAAAAAAATATTTTTGAAACTGACAGATTTAGTGGGATTAGACTAGAAATATGGGGTGGTCTAATAATGCCTTACCCTTCTTTTACAATTCAGAGCCCATATGCTCTTCATCAACATTCACATGACACACACGCATATCCCTCTGTGCGCAAGACAATGGGACTCAAAGCCCTCATGGACGACCCATCTGGCCTCCTCACCAAACTTAAGTGTTGAAAATTATATTCACACACTAAACAATTATATTTGACTTTATCTATTATATTTTTTATCCACCAAACACTTTTATATATTTTTCTCCTTGTAATAAGCTGTCTTACCACTCTGCGTTTTCCCAAATTTTATTTTTATAAGAAAAGATGTATTTATTATGGTCAACATTTCCTGGCCTTCCCTTTTACATAAATTCTGCCCTAGATTTATACATATAAGTACCTGCCTTATTGCTTTCTTTTGATCTTCGTTTATTGTTTTTTTCTTGGCAAATTTTACTGAACTCAAAATTGATTATATATCACCTTCATTTACCAACTCATTCTACCTGTTTATAAATTTCAACTTCTATTTCACAATAAACAAAAGTTATCGCATTTAAAACCTTCAATTTAAATAAATTCCTTCACAAGTTATTATTATTATCATCAAAGGAAAAATGGCAAAAAATGATTATTTAATAATGCTTTCCTATTACTTAATAAGGATTATTAATGCCCTGTTTCACTCCTAAACAATTATCTAACTCCTTGTCGCGTATTATCTATAACACTTTTTATTATTATTATTATTAATGTAGCATTATTTAATGCGGCAATCATTTAACTTTATTTAGTTTTAGTAAATGGTGCTATTACCAAATTATCTTTTACAACGTTAAATAGTGTTTCAATCAATAACATTATGAAATTATTTTATTCACATTTGATATTATTATCTTTGTTTTATTGTTATGTTTATTTATTTATTTTTATAAAATTAAATTATTTACATAATCCAAGATGTAACTTAAATCTCTCATAAGAATTTACTAAGATTATTCCTATCCTTTTGAAAAATTTTATATCTTTCATGTTGCAGAAAACATTAACATGACTGTAGTCTGAACGAAATAGAAAATACGGCAAAATAAATTGTCAGACTCTCATGTCGCTCCATTTGCCATCCTGGACAAAAGATCATAAACAAAATAAACGGTGGTGTTGATTTCTTAAAATGACTGAGTAATGATGATGATGATAATTGTTGTTTTAAGGGGCCTAACATCTAGGTTATCGGCCCCATGACTGAGTAAAAAGGATTCTCAAAATGCTCTACTAAGCTAGTTGATAGTACATGAAATAGCTCTTACTTCATTCTTGCTGTGCTGGCGATGCTTGTCCTTCAGTAAACGCTATACCCATAGCGTCTCCCATGGTCATCTGCAATCCATTTCAACTTCGTTGTTCCCACGTCACACCTATCCTTAATTCGTTTAACGGCGCATGTCGAATTTGATGATCGCTCGTTTAAAACAAACACTCCCGTATTCTTCAACACAAGGTAACATTTTGAACTGTAGCAATAGTTCCAAATGAATGTGTTACTCTTGCAATTTCGTTTCTCGGAACAAGTCCCACGTATGAAAATACTGTTCTGATCCTCTGCTCGCATAGGAACACCTATTAGCAGTTGAGACTGAACCTCAAGTTCACAGTCTGTCCTGTCTAAAGTTTGAAGTGCCTTGTACAGTTTCGCAAATAGAAACAACAAATTATTGTAGGCGAATTCAGTGAATGGTTTATCAAATAACCATCACTTGTAGAGTACTTGTAAGAATATCTGACTATAGAGTCCTCTAATATTCCAAGTCCGTTGTTGAAAATTTCTATCACTTTGAACATAGCCCCAGCCCACATGGCTTACTTGGTGGTAAAGTTCCTTCGGCGTGTAGTATGACGTAGTTTCACTATTATGAAGCGTAGAGGCGAGTTCCTCCCCAGCAGTTGCTTGCTAGGAATGACTTGACTGTTTTGAAAACCTGGCTCTTTATATAGGTCAGCCAGCAATCCTTCTCGAAAGTTCCATTTCCAGATCTCGGCTCCTGGTGTACGGATTCTTCTGCTCAATAGCTTAAAATTCTTCTCTTTTCTGTGCCAGAAAACTGTGCTACTTTTTAAGTCGCTAATCCGTCTCCTTGAGTAAAATTTATAAATGTTTCAACTCATGACGTAGGCAAGCTTCCACGTCACGCCTCTGCGTCACTCACTCCTGTGTCTATATGCTTCCCTCGACACTCTATCCTCCGAGCTCGTTATTCAAACATCATCAATTTCATTGTCTCTCTGGACTAGCGTTCGTTCGTTACCATCAGCTCGTCAATATGTCACGGACGTTTGCACGATCCGGGGACAGTATACTGGTTTACCTCCTTTTTTACTTATTGTATTTGCCCTATGTATCCTTGTAATCTATGAGAAGCAAAATTTAACTGCACGGCTATCATGGACCGAAACATTACCCGAAATTAAGTCTCGATACGCTTCTTTTTACAAGGGTTCATAGAGTAAACTTATCGAGCCCAACGTGGGGTTTGCAGTTGTTATTATGGTAAACCGAGTCCTAGGGGGTATATTCGATACAAGTTTAGAGATAAACAAGGCTTTGAATGTGAGACGTACGCCAACGGTGGCTAATTAATGAGTAGATTCAGAAAGTGTGGCGAAGTTGTACCGCCAAGTGCTAAAATATTAAAATCAATGAGATCATTGAAAATTAAAGAAATTTGAAACACAGTTGGTGTATTCTTTGGAATACACGGTAAGATAGAGCAAGCTTTTGCTTCTCTTTGCCATAATTTATTCCTTCCTTTTTCTCAAACACCAACAGTGATCTTCTGATTTCTCCTTGTTGGTCATGTCTCTTATGTTACCTGTGAGTCTGTTCTGGATATATATCTTCCATGACCCACCTAGCGTCATCTAGCAGAGAATCTCTGAAGTTCCTCAATTCTTCCCTGTACAAGAGGACTTCCTTATCAATCTAGCCACCAGGTCTCGTCGCTATCGCCAGCTAACTTCTCCTCGATCAAGAGAACTTCGTCTACTTTTTCACCCACCAGGCTGCGCTAGTGTCGCCTACTATCAATTCTTTGAAGACCATTTCATCAAGAGAAAATTTATTTCTGTTATGTTGTCTATTCTTATATGTATTCCATTGTCTCCTACCCCCACTCTTTTCCCTTCCCTGGTCCCTCCGTGCTTCGCTGAGCGTGTCTCACTTGTACGTCGGAAGTCGACTCAGTCAGTTAGAGCTTAACTAGAGTTCGCCTCCTCAACTCAAGAGGTAATCTTTTAAATTATACGCCATGTTAGAATTTTAGTATCAACCGTCAAAAGGATCATCGCCTTCTACATGAAGCAAAGATAAGTACCGACTTCAGGTTTTAACCTCATTCTCATCGTCTTTTAATGGCTCAATGCTTTTATTTGGATTTTATAGACAGTGAAAGTTGCTAGGTGAAAATAACTGCTTTCAAGAGATCTTCTTGATCTTACTTAAACAATCAGGCCTAACTTTCAACATGAAAGATTTTCTGAGATGCTATCTCACATCGAGGGATATATCCAAAATACCCACTGTCTATATAATCTCGCTTTCCGCCGAGGGATTCTCTACCCAATTTAAACAAGTCATCATTGCTCTGGAACCTTCCAGAACTTGCACCCTAACTATCGGTCATACTGTCATGTATTTTCCACTCACATGTGGGAATACTTTTTCAAACTAAGGAATCTTCCTTTTGAACTACTAATCAATAACTAAATTTTCTTCCTCCGTTGGGATTTCTTTTCTGTGCATTCAACTATAACCTACAAGTTTCTCAAGCAATAGACTCTCGCACATCTAGTGTAACTAGTTATTTTCCATCATTGCAATAGCTGTCTTTGCCATAAACGTTTTGTGCTACCACAGTGAACTTTTCATCTGTTTAACAGACTATAGTGAAAACAGTGTTTGTTCAACAATTCATCCGCGTCGCGTTCGTCCGAATACTATAAATACGGCCATGAACACTTATCCTCAATCCCATTTGATCTTTTCCAAACCCTTTACTAACCAACCAAAATAATAAAATTGTTACTTCAGGACTTTTTCAATGAGGTGTCACTCTCAATAAGTGCCATCCCTCTCTTGCTTTATTTATCACAAATTGATGCCTGTAAAACTTGGTGTCTAGTACACGCTTTAACTTATATTGTTTCTCCCTTCTAATTGGGGAATACAATTCTTTCTACTCATAAGTGAGTTATCTCTAGGTTTCACGAAAGGGAAACTTGCCCCATTTGTCTCGTGATCCCTACTTAAACATAGGAGTTATAGAAACTTCCTTTAGATTTTTGTCTTCAGGTTTCACAATAAGTGACCTGCCCTATTTGTATAATCCCTAAAAGTAATTCAGCATAAATATAAGAATTTATAGAAACTTCTATTTTATTCTTCGTACTTTTTGTTGTTGTTACTTTCGAAGTTGTTACTTTTTCTAAGATATTTACCAATAATTCTTAAAATTACGCACCTTGTACTTGATTTATTGTCTAACTTTAATTACATTAGTTATCTTTAAATTTTTCATTTTATCTTCACCATTCCAAAATCTTACGAAGATTTTAAAGTACATAAAAGGTTTGAAACCAAAAGAATTGTTAATTGCCTGGCGCAAGCTTTAGATGTTTTCGGAGGTCTGTGACCCCATTTGTTACAAAATCAAAATTATATTTGTTACAAAAACTACTTCCTTTTGCATTGTTAAATAAATCAAATATTTGTTTTCCGTTTCCTCATTTCTCTAACATAACGGTTAAGCAAGATCCTGTCTTCCTTGACTCTTCCCACTTAATGCAAATAAATCTATTGATAGGGCTTTCACCACTTGTTGCATTTGAGCAAAAACTCTTAGTTGGTAACTTGGTAAAGTCTCTCTTAGCTTTAATAGATAATTCTTACTGGCCAGTAAGGCAAGCATAGCTCGCTACGCCAGCTTCCTGCTTTTGGAGATTCTCTCCAACACTTATGGTTGGTTTTTCAAAATATAAGTGTTTCTCATTGCCTAAACTTTTAGTCGGCTCCTTGCTGGGTAAAAGCTTAGCCATTTCCAAATGCAACTATTGGTACACTTACCAAAATTATTCCCAAAGGTATAATTGCTTTATCCCTATCCTTCTTGGAAGCATTTGGTCGCTCTTTAGAAATTCTACAATTTCAAAAACTAAAAATATCGAAACCGATTCAAATTATTGGCATTCTTCAAATTACTTGTTTAAAAACAAACTCCTTTGAACAGATACACCATAAATCTCCCCCTTCCCCATAGTAGGCATATGCATGCTTGAGAGGGAATACACTAAAGCAGCTTACACGAGAACAGCCCAAGTTCCGGCTGCGTATCCCGTTAGCTTTGCCCAGGTCCCTACACACTTTAGGTATCGAAGAGCGGCTTTGCAGTGGCAGCCGCCTTTGAGTACATTTAAAGTTAAAATTATAACTTCTCTTGGAATCTCGTCCTATTTCTCCATCCTTTTTCTCCAGTCCGAAACCCACTTCCTTTTCTTTATCATCGTCCCTTGGCGGTTAGGTTATTCCCAAGCTAATAATGTGCCCAAAATTTGGTCCCAGAAATCCGGGAGAGTCCATTTATCACATTTTCTATTTTGTCAAGGGTTATTTGACAATATTTTGCAAATCATTAATATCTTCTTTGAATTTTTCAGCTATAACTACACCGTGCAAAGCCTGTGAAGTGGAGAGAGGCCGCTCTGTCTCCTTTGGTGTGTCCCTTTCTTTCAATTTATTTGCTGCTGCCAGCCTGACAGCATTTCCAAGGTTCAACAGTTTCGTAAGTTATACTTTAATTTACCTATTTTGTCATGGCTCCTACAGAAAAAGATAAGGATGAAAAACTTACTTCTAAACGAGCATCCTATAAAGGGCAAATTACCCGATTCAGAAAATACATCAAAGAGCTAGATCCCTCAGAAGCTCAATTAGATTTGTTAAAATATCGTGTAAAGGATTTCGAACGTTCATATGAAAATTATTGTAACATCCAAACTGAAATAGAAACTTGTATGCTCAATCAAACCGATGATCGAGTCGAAGTAGAAAACCAATATTACGAAGGTATAGGTTCTGCTTTTAAAATAATACGCCAACACGAAGAAGAACAGAAAAAAGACGGTTCTGTTCTTGGTTCCCTTCACGAACAACAAACCTCTTCTCGCGATGGTACTCACAAGCCCAAACCAATTCTACCTAAGATTGATTTACCCCATTTCTCTGGTGACGAATCTACTTGGGATTCTTTCTATGAATTATTTTTTTCTCTTGTTCATGACAATGAAGACATTCAAGTCATCTACAAGTTTCATTATTTGAGATCTATCCTCCGAGGTCAAGCTCCGCAGTTAGTTGAAGCACTGCCTTTAAGTGCCGAGAACTACCCCATTGCCTTTAACTTATTGAAAGAAAGATACGGAAATTCACGGTTACGTATTCAACGCCATATGAAGGCTCTATTTAACCTACCCGCGTCACAGCACAATGACGTCACTAGTTTGCGTACTCTCATTGATACTACACAACTTCACGTTAAAGCTCTGTCCCAATTGGATCAACCCACTGAACACTGGGATACTTTCTTAATACATTTAGTGGTTTCTAAAGTCGATGTTGCCACCCTAAAAGCTTGGGATATTGAACTTTCCAGAGAAGACGATTACTCTTACGAGCATTTAGTCACTTTCATAAATGCTAGATGCCAACTCTAAACTGCTTTAGCTAATCAAAGTGAATCCTCATCCCCTAGTTCTAAATTTGAATTAATGTCTCTTAAACCTAAAAGCGAACGCTTATCGTCTAGTACCCAAAAACCTGGGTCCAGCTCATCTAAACTCAAGTCAAACACCACTGGTTACCCAACTAGGTCTAGTGAACGCCGCATTGCCAGTTCTCTCGTTTTAAACACTCAAAGAGAACCCCGCAAGAGTATAAATGAACCGTTAATGTGCATACTTTTTAAAGATTACCACGCCTTATATCTATGTAAATCTTTTTAAGAACTGTCAGTCGACGACAGAAGAAAATTAGTTTCCCAGAATAAACATTGCTTCAACTGCTTAGCACCCACGCATTCTGCTTCAAATTGCAAGTCCACCAGACTTTGCTTCCATTGTGAAAAAGCTCATCACACTTTACTACATCGTCATGATCAAGCAAGGTCATCGACCGCATCTACTTCTCAGAAATGTGACAATGCTAACAGTTCCAATGCTTCATCGTACATTCAAAATGCCAAGTCCATACGTAGTGCCCAAGTACTATTGTCTACTGTCCAAATCGAAGTTCAGGATAATTTTGGCAACTGGGTCCGTGCACGCGGTCTTCTTGATTCAGCGGCAACTCATGATTTTGTGTCTAATTCTTTGATTAGAAAACTAGGCCTACCTCTAAACCCCACTTCTATTAACGTATCGGGCATTAACAGCTCAAAATCGCAAGATTTACAGTTCTCAAAGCTAACCATAAGAGACATTTGACACAGAAACAACTTTCTCAAACTGAATTGTCTCATTCTCAATAGCATAGGAGAAGATACTCCAAGTCACTCTGTGGATATTTCAGGGTTAAACATTCCCTCGCATTTAAGGCTAGCCGATCCTCTGTTCAATGTACAAAACCCCATTGGCATACTCTTTAGTGCCAATGTTTTCTGGAATTGCCTTCGTAAACAGGTTCGCAAGTTATCCTCAAACGTGGTTGCCAGAGACACTAATTTTGGATGGATCGTCACCGGTCAACTTTCCCATTATTCTCCCCAACCCGCATCGCAATGTTATTTCGCTAATACTGACTTGGAACAGTTCTGGAGGCTCGAAAGCGTTGATTCTCCTAACGTAACCTCTTCAGAAAACGAATTCTGTGAGCAACTTTTTCTGAACACCACCACTCGTTCTTCTGATGGTCGGTTCATTGTTCAGATGCCAAGATTACACAATCCCCCTAAACTTATTAACTCTCAACCCAAAGCTCGAAATGCTCTCTTTGCTATCGAGAGCAAATTCAAGAAAGAACCTCTCGTTAAACAGTAGTATACTGATTTCATGGATGAGTATGAAAGCTTAGATCATATGGAAGTTGTTAACAAATCTGATGACGAATTGCACCCCCCAATTGAAACGGTTTTCTTAAATCATCATCCCGTGTGGAAAAACCCTCTTGTAAAGGATAAAATCCGAGTTGTTTTCAATGGTTCATCACCTGACGTTAATGGCAACAGTCTTAACGATACTCTTTACTCTGGTCCTGTAATTCAGTCAGATCTATCTGTTATACTCTTAAACCTTCGATTATTTCCCATAGCTGTTATAGCGGATATAAAACAGATGTACCGTCAAGTTTTAATTCAGCCTGAACAACGAGATCTCCAAAGAATCTGGTGGCGCGACGAAATCAGCAAGCCCATTAACGTATTTCGCTTAAAGACGGTTACTTATGGCTTAAAACCTTCCTCTTTCCTTGCTATCCGATCCCTACACTTGTTAGCCTCTCAAGATGGTCATTTATTTGATTCTAAAGCTTCCGAAGAACTAACCACCTCATTCTATGTTGACGATTACTTGCAGTCCTTCCCCACTCTGGAGGAAGCTTCTTTCGTGTCGCTAGAACTTCAGGCATTGCTAAGGAATGGAGGTTTCCCACTTCATAAGTGGAATTCCAACTCCCATGAGTTTCTCGCCCAGTTTCCTAATGAAGATGTAGATCCTTCCTCCGTCGAAATTTGTGGAAACTCCGAATCCATAAAAACTCTTGGAGTTTATTGGTGCACTAGCACTGACACTCTCATCTATAAAGTTTCACTCGCAGAAGATCTCCCTAACAAAAAAGACAAATTCTCTCTGAAATTGCAAAAAGTTTTGATCCGCTTCAATTCCTTGCCCCAGTTATCGTTATAGCCAAACTTTTCATGCAAGAGCTATGGTCGCTCAAATGTGAATGGGACGACACTGTTCCCCTTTCTTTTCTTAACAGATGGCTCTCTTTTCGCAGCAATTTGCTGGATCTTTCCCTTATTGAAATTCCCAGGAATTTAATTAACGCTCACCCTAATGCATCTTTTTTCCTTCATGTGTTCGCGGACAGTTCCGAAAAAGCTTACGGTTGCTGTGCATATTTGGTTTATCGCAGTTCCTTAAATGGATCTTCAGTTTCCAACCTTGTTTGTGCCAAATCGAAGGTGGCTCCTCTTAAAACTATCACTTTGCCTAGGCTTGAATTGTGTGCTGCACTCATGGCCGCAGAACTAGTTAAGAAATTACGGGAAGTATTAAAAGTCGAATTCTCGCAAATCTATCTTTGGAGCGATTCCATGATCACCCTTTCTTGGATCGCCGAAAACCCCTCTCATTGGCAAACTTTTGTTGCAAACAGGGTTTCCAAAATTCATACTCTTTCTTCGGGATGTCAATGGAGGCATGTGCCCAGCGCTGACAACCCTGCCGACATTATTTCTCGTGGATGTTTACCCTCTCAATTGGCAAATCCTCAGTTGTACTGGCATAGGCCCTCGTGGTTAATCGAAAACTCCTCTTGTTGGCCTTCGAAACCTCCAGCTACAAACTTCAACTTGCCTGACGCTAAAGTATCTAAATCTACTGCTTCGTGTCTTGTTTCCAACGTTTCTCATCCCTTATTGTCCCGCTATTCTTCCTTTCATAAATTAATTCGAATTGTTGCCTATCTTCTCAGATGGAAATATCTTGTGGTTGACCATCCTCTTCTCCCCAAACCACACCTTACCAATCATGAATTGAATCTCGCTACCATTAAGGTTTTGCAACTAACACAGCAAGAAGCCTTTTCTTATTAATTGTCTTTACTTTCCTCTAAAAAGGATCTTCCCAAATCCAGTCGTCTTCGTGCCTTAGCCCCTTTCCTTGATGACAATAGGTTACTCAGGGTAGGTGGTAACCTCTCGCAATCCTTGCTTTCTGAGGACAAAAAGCATCCTGTTATTTTGCCTTCTAAACATCACGTAACTTCCTTAATCATACGTGACTTTCATTATCGCAATCTGCATGTTGGTACACGCGCACTGCTTTGCCTCTTAAGGGAAAAGTATTGGATTATAAATGGAATTCACGAAGTTTCCTCTGTAATTCACTAGTGCATTCCTTGCTTCAAAGCGAAACCTAAAGTCAATACCCAATTAATGAGCGATCTGCCCTCCTTTCGCTCTTCTCCTATACGTCCTTTTGCTCTAACTGGTGTGGATTATATGGGTCCGTTCCAATATCAACGCAACTCCCCTGAAGCTAAACGCAAATTCTTTGGTAAGCTCTATGTTTCTCTCTTTGTTTGCATGGTTATTGGCGCGATCCATTTGGAACTAGTAACGAATGCCTCTACTTCTTACTTTTTATCAGCTGTCTCTCGCTTCGCTGCTAGGCGTGGTGTTCCTTCGGAGATGTTCTCTGATAACGCTCCCACATTTCATGCCGCAGCTTCCTTGTGGAAGAAAGGTCTCACATCTTCTCCTGCCATGGAGACAGATTTCTAATTTTTCCTACTCAAAGGGTTTCAAATGCGTTTTATACCTCCCTACGCTCCTCATCACGGTGGTAGGTGGGAATCCTGCGTAAAGCTCACTAAACGTCACTTAAGAAAGGTTTTAGGTAATCGCATTTTGACTTATGAAGAATTTAATTCGCTTTCCGTTCTGATTGAAGGTGTTGTTAATTCTCGCCCTTTAACTCCGCTTTCCGATGACCCTGATGACTTGCTTCCACTTACACCTGGTCCCTTCCTTATAGGAACTTCTCTTTCTGCCCCTCCTCCCCTTCCCAACTCTTACAGGGATTCTAATTTACCTATTGTTTGGCGTAAACTTGAAGCCCTCCGCAATTCTTTCTGGAAGAGGTGGAACTTGGAATACATAACTTCCTTGCAACGGAGACAGAAATGGTTCCTTTCCAATCCCGACATCAAAGTGGGGGACTTGGTCCTGGTTAGGGATGTTTCTCCTCCCTTGGTCTGGATTTCTGGTAGAGTGACCGAGTGTTATCCTGGAAGGGATGGGAGAGTTAGGGTAGCCAGGATCTTGACCACTAACGGTCACATCATAAGACCACTGCCTTTAATTGCTCCATTACCTTTAAACTTTTAATTGTTTGTCTTGTTCTCTGTTGGTGCTTTTCCCTCCCAGCTTGGTGTATTCTTTGGAATACACGGTAAGATAGAGCAAGCTTTTTCTTCACTTTGCCATAATTCATTCCTTCCTTTTTCTCGAACACCAACAGTGATCTTCTGATTTCTCCTTGTTGGTCATGTCTCTTATGTTACCTGTGAGTCTGTTCTAGATATATATCTTCCATGACCCACCTCGCGTCATCTAGCAGCGAATCTCTGAAGTTCCTCAATTCTTCCCTGTACAAGAGGACCTCCGTATCAATCTAGCCACCAGATCTCGTCGCTATCGCCAGCTAACTTCTCCGTGATCAAGATAACTTCGTCTACTTTTTCACCCACCAGGCTGCGCTAGTGTCGCCTACTATCAATTCTTTGAAGACCATTTCATCAAGAGAAAATTTATTTCTGTTATGTTGTCTATTCTTATATGTATTCCTTTGTCTCCTACCCCCACTCTTTTCCCTTCCCTGGTCCCTCCGTGCTTCGCTGAGCGTGTCTCACTTGTACGTCGGAAGTCGACTCAGTCAGTTAGAGCTTAACTAGAGCCTACCTCCTCAACTCAAGAGGCAATCTTTTAAATTCTACGCCCTGTTAGAATTTTAGTATCAACCGTCGAAAGGATCATCGCCTTCTACATGAAGCAAGGATAAGTACCGACTTCAGGTTTTAACCTCATTCTCATCGTCTTTTAATGGCTCAATGCTTTTATTTGGATTTTATAGACAGTGAAAGTTGCTAGGTGTAAATAACTGCTTTCAAGAGATCTTCTTGATCTTACTTAAACTATCAGGCCTAACTTTCAACATGAAATATTTTCTGAGATGCTATCTCACATCGAGGGATATTTCCAAAATACCCACTGTCTATATAATCTAGCTTTCCGCCGAGGGATTCTCTACCCAATTTAAACAAGTCATCATTGCTCTGGAACCTTCCAGAACTTGCACTCTAACTACCGGTCATACTGTCATGTATTTTCCACTCACATGTGGGAATACTTTTTCAAACTAAGGAATCTTCCATTTGAACTACTAATCAATAACTAAATTTTCTTCCTCCGTTGGGATTTCTTTTCTGTGCATTCAACTATAACCTACAAGTTTCTCAAGCAATAGACTCTCGCACATCTAGTGTAACTAGTTATTTTCCATCATTGCAATAACTTTCTTTGCCATAAACTTTTTGTGCTACCACAGTGAACTTTTCATCTATTTAACAGACTATAGTGAAAACAGTGTTTGTTCAACATTTCATTCGCGTCGCGTTCGTCCGAATACTATGAATACGGCGATGAACACTTATCCTCGATTCTATTTGATATTTTCCAAACCCTTTACTAACCAACCAAAATAATAAAATTGTTACTTTAGGTCTTTTTCAATGAGGTGTCACTCTCAATAAGTGCCCTCCCTTTCTTGCTTTATTTATCACAAATTAATGTCTGTAAACCTTCGTGTCTAGTACACGCTTTAACTTATATTGTTTCTCCCTTCTAATTGGGGAATACAATTCTTTCAACTCATAAGTGAGTTATCTCTAGGTTTCACGAAAGGGAAACTTGCCCCATTTGTCTCGTGATCCCTACTTAAACATAGGAGTTCTAGAAACTTCCTTTAGATTTTTCTCTTCAGGTTTCACAATAAGTGACCTGCCCTATTTGTATAATCCCTAAAAGTAATTCAGCATAAATATAAGAAGTTATAGAAACTTCTATTTTATTCTTCCTGCTTTTTGCTGTTGTTACTTTCGAAGTTGTTACTTTTTCTAAGATATTTACCTATAAATTCTTAAAATTACGCACCTTGTACTTGATTTATTGTCTAACTTTAATTACATTAGTTATCTTTAAATTTTTCATTTTATCTTCGCCATTCCAAAATCTTACGAAGATTTTAAAGTACATAAAAGGTTTGAAACCAAAAGAATTGTTAATTGCCTGGCGCAAGCTATAGATGTTTTCGGAGGTCTGTGACCCCAATTGTTACAAAATCAAAATTATATTTGTTACAAAAACTACTTCCTTTTTCATTGTTAAATAAATCAAATATTTGTTTTCCGTTTCCTCATTTCTCTAACATAACGGTTAAGCAAGATCCTGTCTTCCTTGGCTCTTCCCACTTAATGCAAATAAATCTATTGATAGGGCTTTCACCACTTGTTGCATTTGAGCAAAAACTCTTAGTTGGTAACTTGGTAAAGTCTCTCTTAGCTTTAATAGCTAATTCTAACTGGCCAGTAAGGTAAGCATAGCTCGCTAAGCCAGCTTCCTGCTTGTGGAGATTCGCTCCAACACTTATGGTTGGTTTTTCAAAATATAAGTGTTTCTCATTACCTAAACTTTTAGTCGGCTCCTTGCTGGGTAAAAGCTTAGCCATTTCCAAATGCAACTATTGGTACACTTACCAAAAATTATTCCCAAAGGTATAATTGCTTTATCCCTATCCTTCTTGGAAGCATTTGGTCGCTCTTTAGAAATTCTACAATTTCAAAAACTAAAAATATCGAAACCGATTCAAATTATTGGCATTCTTCAAATTACTTGTTTAAAAACAAACTCCTTTGAACAGATACACAATAAATCTGTTACTCTTTGTCTTGCCAGACCATCACCCTTCCCCATAGTAGGCATATGTATGCTTGAGAGGGAATACACTAAAGCAGCTTTCACGAGAACAGCCCAAGTTCCGGCTGCGTTTCCCGTTAGCTTTGCCCAGGTCCCTACCCACTTCAGGTATCGAAGAGCGGTTTTGCAGTGGCAGCCGCCTTTGAGTACATTTAAAGTTAAAATTATAACTTCTTTTGACTCTCGTCCTATTTCTCCATCCTTTTTCTCCAGTCCGAAACCCACTTCCTTTTCTTTATCATCTTCCCTTAGGGGATAGGTTATTCCCAAGCTAATAATCTACCCAACAGTTATATTTTATATTTGCTATTGAGTTGAGATGTGTTTCTGGCGCCCCGATAGATTAAATTAAGATTGTTTAAACGATGAACTCAGTATAATTAAAAGTCAGGAAGGTGATACCTTAAAAAATTTAATTAACAGTTGGTTAATTAAAATATATTTCATGTAAATTCAGTAAGGTCAGGAAAGTTAATAACCAAAATTAAGGGGTCTTAAATTGAATGTAAAGATAGATAATACTCAATGATGCATGTTGGTTGGGGTTTTATTAACGTAAAGGTAAATGACTTGAGTATTGTTAAAACCATTTAAATGTCAAACTATACATGTGAGTGTGTGCATCTGATGTCACCATATGCGTGACCCTAGTTCTCTAATAGTGTTTTGTGTATTTGTAATGGCGACGGTGGATGAAATACGTGTTTTGATTGAACTTGCGATGGCAAGAAACCAGGAGAAGTTGAGTGTTCAGTTAGCGGAGATGAAAGATAGTAATAGCGCATAATTAGCGAAGATGAAAAACAGTAGTAGTGTACAATTGAATGAAATGATGGCGGAGATAAAAGACAGTAGTAGTGTACAATTAAATGAAATGAAGGCGGAGATGAAAGACAGTAAAAGCGCACAGCTAGCGGAAATAAACAATAAAATTTCAGAACAGGCAGTAACTCAAAATAATAACGTTAAAGAACAAATTGGTGAACTAAAATCTGATATAATCAATAACATTTCAGAACAGATCACAGACTTAAAATCCGGTAAAAACACACAAATACAGAACATTGAGGGGAAATTTGACACAAAATTTATTCAGTTGGATGAAATGGTGACTGCGAAACTTGAACAAATAGAACGGGCTTGGGTCACTAATACTGCTGATATTAAAGCCGCACAGGAGAATTTGCAAAGCAGGTTAGATGTAATGGAGAAGAAGAACAACAGTATACAAGGACAGATCGAATCCATAGATAGCAACGTCATGGGTTTATTTAAAGATATGGAGAAAATGGATCTTCAGTCGACCGATAGGTGGGAAACTTTAGAGGCAGACCAAAATAATATCATGCAAAACATGCGGGAGTCGAAGAAAAAGACAGAAGAACGCCTAGATCGAATTGAATTAGGACAAATTTATAACAATGAACAAACAGAAAAAACTATCTAGCCATTAAGGACAGAATCAGGAAAGATTGGAAACAGATGTCAGAACAAAGTAAAGGGGAAAAGGAATCGATAATTAAGAGACTGGGAGATAACAATCAAAGGATTCAGGCTCTCGAAGAAAATATTAAAGCGAGATTCCATGAGCACGAAATGAAAATCGTAAAAAATGAACTTAGGTCACTAGAAAATATGACACTATTTACAACCGAGAGGCAAGCGGAAAAACCGGAAAGAATTCACAGTCTAGGATTAATTCACGATACTGGGGGAATGAGTCAGGTCCAGAGTCCAAGGACTGGCTGTAACACGGAAGCTTTCAATAAATATAGGGGCGAGGCTTCAACTCCACAGCCGAATGTAAGTCAGGCTCAAATTATTCAGGTCATCAGGGGCAATGATTTTCGTCCTGGAAAATACAATGACGGGTGGGGTCTACTCTCAAAGCCTTCCTGCGGAAATTGGACGACTATTTTCAGGATCAGCAGATTAGTCTTGTAAAACAGCTCAGGATGGTCGAGAGATTTTTACAAGGTGCAAGCCTTGTCTGGTTTCAAAGTTTTAAATACACGTTTGAAACCATGGACAAATTCAAGGAAGCGTTTTTAAGGAAGTTCTGGAGTCCCTCGTCCCAGCAAAGCTTAAGAATGGAATTATATTCACGTAAATACCATAGTACCAACCCCACGAAATATTCAGAGTTCTTTGTCCAACAAATGTTAAGACTGAAAGATTTAGATGAACCGCTTAGTGAGGAAAATCTAGTTCTCACTATCGGGAAACACCTTCCGGTGAACGTTCAACAGTTTCTCGTAGCAGCAAACATTAAAACCGCTATACAGGCCGAAGAAATCTTAAGGCATTTAGATGAAACATCTACGGTAACCCAACAATACAGACATAGGCAAGTAGAGCATGTGAACACGGCAGAAATCGTAAAGGCTAGTCCAACAAATACTAGGTCACAAGCCACGAACACACAAGTAACTCCCAGAAGGCAAGAGTTTTAGGTTAATAGGGAACGCTACGAGGATCGTAATTACCAGTACAACAATAATAATAATAATAACTACAGGGATAATTACTCACACCAGAGGGGAATCCAGCGCGGATATTCCAATTGGAGGGGTAACCGAAGGCATGATTCACCATACCAGCGGAATAATAATAATAACCCGCGGGGAAATCAAAACTGGAAAGACATGAGGAACAATGGGCATGGCGATCCTAGAGAACAAAGAATAACGGACAAGGCGATCCTAGGGATTACAGGAGAAACTGGGATGAACGATACGAGGAACCTCAGAAATACGTACAGGAGCATAACGCTGGCGATGAGTCAGAACGCGAAAAATGGGAACGAGCGATGAAGAACCGCAAAAATCCCGACCCCTACAACACGGAAAGTGGAACAAATCCAACCTTGCAGGCCATGCACATAGAAACACAAAGGTATCTGGAGGATCTGCATGGAGAAGAGAAGAGATTAGCCGACAAGCAGAAACAGAAAAGCAGCAGGAGAGATTCGCAGACCGCAGTCAATAAGGGTCTCGAAATATGGTGAAGTTATCGTACGGCAACCGGAGAAGAAGATGGGAGAAGAAGACAGGAGCTGAAGAAGAAGACGGGAGAAGAAGAAGAAGGGAACCTTGGAACTGTAAAGAAAGCTGACATTGTTGTAAAATGTAAATTTGAAGTATTTTGCGAAATCACACGCAAAGATACGTGGCTACTGGGAGGGTAGTGAGGATTCACCAGCTGAAGTTGTTTACAAACAAGAGGGAGCCGAGGTAGGTCAACCTTGTACGAGAGAGAGAGAGAGAGAGAGGAGGTGGCTAAGTGAATAGCAGGGAGCGAGATGAGAGCCGAGTCCAAAGTCTGAGGTCTACGTGAAGAAACAATTAGCGAACGGAGATGTTTACTACAGACAGCACAGAAGATGGGACACAAATATTTTGTTTTGGAAATGAACTTGAAAAATTTAGGTTTTGAAAAACTTGAGAAGTGGGATTTGTAAATTCGACTCCAATTGAATTGTAGCTCGAATTTTCCTTGGAAAGAGGGAAATGAACCCTTATGATATCATCTGATATAATTACGATTCATATTGTTATTTATTATATTTGAAAGAGGGTATTCATACAAGCAGCTGTGGATTCGAGTTGAGGAAAAATGTTGCAACCAACGAGCTTTAAAGATACTATAGAGAGGCTAAGGGACCGTTCACAGCGCTCTTAGCGGAAGATATTGGTAAGAACGTCCGCCATGTTTTCCGGAGTCATCGAGTCAAAACATTCAGTCAGCTGATTGCGAGGGATGAGTTCAGTGAATTGTGATTTCTATTGTCGTTTGTGTTACTAGGTTGAAATCTACTGCATATTAATTTCCGCAGCGATGCCTGCTGTATATTCAGCGTACGGCTGTACTAATCGAAGCAATGAAACAACGGACATATCCTATTTTACCTAAGTAGGGCCTATAGCCTAATTGTGCTACTAATATATTTCACTGCACGGATCCAGTAAGGATGTTACTATCAATTTTCCAGAACATCTGGTCTCCATTGCTTTCTATTAATGTCTGATACAGGCCTATACGGTATACGATATATATTCGTACTGGTACCGTAACAGAAGGAATTGTTTTTGTCCCAGATTCCCGTTGAAAAATACAGAAACAATCCCAATGCCTTAGACATCAAAGCTGCATGTAGGAAATGCTTAATTGTTCAAATTGATCCTTCCTCCAAAGCTAATGTGAAGACAGATAATAGTCTAATCCTAAGTCCTCCCATTATGCAGCCTATTGTAATTAATGTTGATGTAGGCCTAAGTGAACTTGACTATGTAGAGTGTTTTGAAACCCTGTCCATTTTCAGTGATCAAGGGGTAGAATATGTTGCAGGTAGCGTTATAAGAAATGTGTCGAAGAAAATCAAATGCGTGGAATGCTTAGATGTTCTACTGACAATGAGTAATGACGCAAAGTGTGGTCTCATAAAATGCAAAGATGTGGGCAACTCATTGTATATCCATCCGATGACTTGAAATATTTGTGTAAGACAGCAGAATGTGTTTTCAGGAGTAATGCTCATATCTTGGACAAAAACTGCAAAAATATCTTGCTCAAACTAGAGACCAAGGTTAAACTGATGTTTGTTTTCTTCCTTTGAACACCTATTCACTGCAGTAGAACCGTGTGAAGAATCGCATTACTGTATGTGAAGCTGATAAGGCATATATTGAAGTATTACTTCACTTGCAGAGTATATCATGCACTCAGAGAAAAGTCCTCTCGAATGCGAGGACGGCAAGTGAGACAAGTTTTAACAAAGCTGATTCTATTTAACTTAAGGGACAGTATTTACAATTATGCAGTGTAAATAGCCTACAGCACTATTGTTGTAACTTGAAACTATTCTGAATGTTTAAGAAGTGATTGGACTTCATAATTTGTCGTAAATATGTTTCTTATTAATGTTCCAACAGACCCTGCTCTGATACTTCAACATATGGTATAGCTCCTCCCCCTTTCTCTTGACTCCAGAGAAAATGGCGGACACAGTTTCAAGTAGCTTCAGTCTGGCGGCGCTCCTGCCTCTCTATAGTAATGTTTAAGCTCGTTGGTTGCAACTATTGGGAGTTAGACGATGAGACAAGTTTATTTAACAAAGCTTTTGAGACAAGGAAAAGTGTGCCATAATTCCTGGAACTGATGAGGTCAACGTCCAATATGCGTGGCTTCAGTTAGCAGGCCATGAGAGGATTGCTACCGATTTACGTGAGCAGGAGTAGGGGAACCAGGATCTGACAGGAAGAAGATGATTGTACGTCGTAATTGGGGAGGAGTCTCTAGGTCAAACTCTCCGAGATGAATTTGAATCAACGAATGAAGCAAGGCACGCTTCAGGCCCGCGAAAAAACTAGCGTACCATTGATTTGGCGCAAAAAATGAATATTAATAAAACCCATGATCATTTATGACTCCGCCGAACAGATTCTTAGCCTGTGCAATAAGAGAAGCTCAATGAAATTAGTCGCAAGTCCGTAACATAAAAACTCCGAATTATTTTTAAAATTCGTCCCCACTACTGTCGATTTGCTGTGTTCTGTATAAATGTAGCCGAGCTGAGGGTTGAACTGACTTTATTTCGATATGTCGTGGGTGACACTTGTGTAGACGTTATTTTGTGGTGTCGTGAGTGACACTTGTGTATAATTTGCGTGTGAATAGTAGAACCTATCAGGCTTATAAATATTTAGGGAAAGTTCTCTTCAAATAAATTGCTCAGGACATCGAGTGGATATAATCAGCTCATTTAGCAATATTAGTAGTCAATTGTAGTACTGTGAAATAACTGAACATTTCTATCCTAAGAGGATCAAGATGTCTGGAACGAGGCCAACAGTCCGAAGGATGAACGTGGACACACCATGACGATTTCCGGCTAGAAAAACTGCTGGGTCATGTGTGGCGATATGAGCTGAGGTGTTTTGGCGAAGGGGTAAGTACAACATATTGATTATTCAATTTTAGTCATAGTTAGATCGGCTGGGGAAATGTAAATATTTTCTTGTATTTTTTTTCTTTATTGTAGTTTGATTCTTATTCAGTGTACCGACACTCAATCGTAATGTCGTGCGTGACTATTTTATTGATCTGATTTAGATGATTGTAATGTAACTTGTAATTGTACAATGCGTGTACTGTGTATTGTTCATATCGCTTGAGCGGAACTTATGGTTTGAGTGATAAATGGTGCTGTGTACTTTAAACATTAACGATAAAACTAGAATTTTGGGGGGTAATATTTAACCTTGTGTTTGATAAACAGGCGTTTTTATTGTGATTTTCCTAGCGCAATTTTATTTGCAGGGAACCGTAGTTCTCTTAGTAAAAATGTAAAACTAATGAAGTAATGATTTTATTTGATCTTGGGGAAAGCGGTTTAAGTCTCTCCATGGGATCTTAAATCTGGACGTATTTCAGGTGGCGAGATGAGAGATGAAATCATTACCCAGGTGTGTGTTATATTGGTTACGTGTGATGATGTGTGTCTACATGCGCGAGGAACATCGTGGTAATCAGCCCACGATTCCTGTCTGCAGCAATATATAATTAACGGCGGTATGAACTCCGAGGAGGCTACTGACCGAGTCGTCGTGACTTAATTCCTGAGAGAATTATTGGGACAAAAATATGTATTTTTACACACATGTTTTTCAGGAAATACAAGGTACTTCCAGGTTCGAGAGCTGCCGTGTGCAAGCTTCCGTTCTTATTATGCAACGCACCGGGTAAATGACATTTGGCTTCAATAGGGACGGACAGATTTAAGATAACACTAATTAGGTTTGAGGCCGGGATACCGTGTCCTCTTCTCTTAAAGTGAGATGAGCCTGTATTCTATATCTGGATTTAAAAACGAGATTGCCATACTGAGACCATAATTTTCATGCATTAAGTTGAATTGATAATTATTTGTGTGTTATAATTGAATGCCACTGCGCATAGTGTTGTTCTTGTTATTTTGATATAATCAATTTTGGATTGTTGTGATCTTTGCAAATAATACAATGCCGTTCGGTCATGTCCTAGTGTATTTTGTCGTAGTCACGTACGCTTGTGTTGATTTTACCAAGAGCCGTTTGGGCAATTAGACGTGTTTTGGCACGTTGTCAAGATCTCGTGCGGAGATCTATTTTGTATTATATAAGGGTTGCGGGTGTCGGATATTCTTAAGTCCCTTGTTGTGTGTTCCCTATGCTAATCTAATTTACGCAGAATTACGGATTCGTTGCTTGACGGGAAATCAGATGGTAACGGATCACGTAAACGTACTTATTTCCTTCATATAGTCAAAACATCGTCACGCGTGCACAAGTATAGATTTGAAGCAGACGTAGTATTTCGAACGTCTTTTTATTAATAATCTCTCCTGTGATATTTATTTTAAATGGTAAACTGTGGATATTCGAATGCCACTTGATTGATGCAGACACAACTTAGGATTTGCAGTTGTGATCTATTTAGAAGTGTGGGAGTAAATTCGAGATGTTGCTTTTTATTGTTGTTATTTTTTTTTTTGTTATTAAACTTGTTATTTAGTATACTGGTTTACCTCCTGTATTTAAATATTGTATTTGCCCTATGTATCCTTGTAATCTATGAGAAGCAAAATTTAACTGCACGGCTATCATGGACCGAAACATTACCCGAAATTGAGTCTCGATACGCTTCTTGTTACAAGGGTTCAATATATTGGTCTCATGTTCCAGTTGCCAACCTTAAGAGGCGGCCGGAGTCAGTTCCTATTTCACCTTTCATTTCAAAACGTTGCCACTAGTTTCGTTGTAGTCGCTGTCCCCTAGTAGTTACATGGCCCGTACATAGGTATCAGCACGGATTACCCCCTACTGTGAGCACAGATTACCTACTACTACTGTGGTGAGGGTGATTCAAGGTCGCGCGTGCGAGAAAGTTCTAACTGCTCCGGAGTCCAAACACTGGGGAAATGCAATCTCGTGGCAATGCGCTTCAAGAATATCGCGACCAGAAATTTCGAAGTGATAGTCTGTATAGGCTACTTCCAATTGAATGGCCGAAATATTTTGCTATAGATAAGCTAATAGTTAAACTACGGATTACGGAATTCACAAGTGACTGAAATATCCTTGGCCTTGCTCGTGTTGTAGCGGCTAGTATTCTTGGCTGTCACCCCAGAGGTTCGGGTTCGATTCCCGGCGCCGACAAGAAATTCGATTCATTCTTGTCTGAGGGCTGGAATGCCCCGTGAGGCAAAACTGAAAAGATGTGGTTTCGATTCCCATCTCAGCCATCTTGGAAGTGGTTTTCCGTGGTTTCTCACTTCTACTCTGGCTGCGTGGCTCAGGGGTAACGTTCTTACTTGCTGTGTCCAAGATTGCAGGATCGAATCCTGGCACATCACAAATGCGAGGGAGCCGTGTCAGTGAATTTACTGGCAGGTTAAAGATCCCCTTTGGGGCAAACTTCCAAAACCCCGGCCTCTCCTAAAGCCGCAGATGTTTAAAGGGACGTAAAGCAATAACATTATTATTATTTCTATTATTATTATTATTATTATTTTTATTATTATTATTATCATCACTTCTACTCCAGACAAATGCAGCCGACTCCTTCACAATCCTCATCTGAATCCCAAATATACACACTAACGCACTACCTCGTACCACGCTGGTATCGAGAGAGCGTGGGTTTGAATCCCACCTCAGCCGTCTTATTACTATTATTATTATTATTAATATTAATAATTAAAATATTTTCCGGATCTTGCATGTGGGGGGAGGGGGGGAGGGGGGGGGGGAGGAGCACATGTTGAACTCTCTACCACCGGCGGCTTCTATTAATACTATTATTATTATTATTATTATTATTATTATTATTATTATTTCTAAAATTACTATCAGTTTCTGCTTATTTAGGAGGATTATAAATTAATATTACATAATTTGGCAATAGAGGTGAGGGAGTGCAGGATTCTCCAGCCCCAGGGCCCATCACCACTCTCTAAGGCCTTGCATCCGGGGGTCACACACAAGAACGCTACACCACGAGATGGTCTTTAAAACAGTATGTTATGCAGAATGTGATAACGCAGAAAGAAATAAAATGTTATTCTTCAAGCTCTACCATTTCCTTACAGACCTTCCTTACATAAAACTGCCTATGTTGCGAAGTTCGAAACCGAAACACAATAAGGTTTCACGCCGTCGTTGTTGTTGCTCATGCTCAATTAGATTGTGTATATTCAATCATTTACTTTCATAAACATCTTCATACTGACATTATGGGGTTTGAAGCCATTTTTCAGTGTTCCCTTAGTAAACAAAAGTTTGGTGCTTTTCGGTCGGTCAACACGAATGTACCCAAAAGAGTTGGATTATACCCTAATCCTGAAAAATTTACAAATCTTTTGGGTAAATTCGTGTTGACCGACTGAAAAGCACCGAACTTTTGTTTTATCTTCATAATAACCTTAATTGTGATAAAGAATCCTTCAGACTAAACTAATTCCTGAAAAGAGTTGAAAAGTAAATTTTCAACACTTCTGTTTGAATATTTCAAAATATAACTCATCGTGTTTACGATAACATGGAAAAGATACGTAAGGAAGCCTACTTCCTAGTATACCTGTAACTTAGTAGTATGCTGAAAAACTGCTGTTTATTTCCTAGAATTATATTTACGTGTTTTTGTAAGTAACCATGACAAGTTATTTTTTCTTTTATTCTTAACAAAGGCGATATTTAAAAAAATGTAGAATACCTTTTTTGAAATTACATTTCTCATCACACAGGATTAACTTCAACGATAAGCTATAGCATATTATTATCAGGACTGAGTTGCTTCAGCTCTTCCTTTCGCATTGCCTTTTCCTCATCAACAACCAAAAAATGTCCAGAAACTACAAATTCAGTTGCTCAAGGGAAAGAAAACTAAGATCCGTTTCCCACGATCATCACATCACTATTCATGAACAAATATGGTGCAATTATATGGGGCAATTGTGATAATTAACTAATACATGTAACTTTTTCCAGGAGTGTATTTACATATTTATATCTTGTACCCCGCCCATTCATTGGGCACAGTCGTGTTGACCGACTGAAAAGCTACAAAAGACAATATTATAGCCTATATAAAAAATCAGTAGTAGTGGTGAAAGATTTCAGCCTATTCCTGTAACAACTTAGACCAGAAACTCATCCTAGCATCAACTCTTACCGCAGCTTCATTATAAACACAAATACGGAACTTTTGATTGCCTATAGCAGCCTTCCCTGGATACCATAATACTGTACTTCAGAATCGTCAGTTTCTTTTCCCTTGGTACTCTTCCGTACGCATACATAATCATGGAATTTATTTAAATTTGCTATAATATGAACATGCTTAATTAATTAATTAATTAGTGTACCATCCTTTATTTTGCAAAAAATATAATGAATAAAATGAAGAATCTACAAGCAATATCATGTGTAATGTATATGATTTATATAAAAATTAAATCAATGTTACATATTTCAAATTTTTTAATGTAATATTACATAGAAGAAATGGAAGGAACGCAGATGCCCCACGTGGAACCATCTGTCATCACTGCGGCAAATCGTGTGCCTCCCGCATTGGGCTGTATAGTCACCTCCGAACTCACCAATGAGAGACTTCCGGATTGAAAGGCCAATCTACTCGATATGAGTGTTTGCTATGATGATGATAGATATTACATTAAAATCCTAGCCTTACTCATCAGTATATTGCCAAAATGGATCCAACTATGACATTTTAACGCATGATAACCTAGAAAGTCATCTCGAAATTGACATCTTAATTATTATGAGGTAACCCGTAGTGACATTCTCACTCCGATACTTACGATGAATATATGGGACACAAGAGGGTTATTCTTCCATATTTGTTAAAAAACGATCCGGGAAAAAAATAGCTTATCCTCTTGATGAAAAATGAAAATCCACAGCCTGCTTCCAGTCTCCGACCGGGTCAGGAATGGAATGAATGAAGCCTCCATCTAGCGGCGAGGATATGAACTGTGCCGGCTGCCGAGGCCTGACGCACTCCTCTGGGGCAATGATTAAATGAATGACAGATGAAATGAAATGATAGTGGAGAGTGTTGCTGGAATGACATTTTGACAGGGAAAACCGGAGTACCCGGAGAAAAACCTGTCTGCCTCCGTTCTGTCTAGCACAGATCTCACATGGAGTGACCGGGATTTGAACCACGGACCCAGCGGTGAGAGGCCGGCGTTCTGCCGCCTAAGCCACGGAGGCTTAACTTATCCTCTTGATATTAAATTTAATTTATCGATCAAGTCTTTGATATTTCCAGAGAAATGGAAACTTACTAAAGTCAGTCATATTCACAAGTCGGGTAAGATTTCACTAATTCTTAACTACCGAACAGTACCGGTAGCTACTAAGTTTGCCCCAAACTAACTTTACGAGCAAACACTTCATGAACACATAGGCCTAATGTATTATTCAGGCATACATGCCATTTTATTCACGATTCATAACACGGATTCATCCCTCGATGATCAACAATAACCAATTTTCACGAATCAGGAGTCATCTGGTTTAAATTAAAGGATAACGAGTCGATGTAATATATACAGATTATTGGTAGAGTTAACCATGACGTAGCCTACAACTTACGAAAATGTCCTATTACGGATCATACTTACAGTATGAAAGACGCAACACTTTGTATCATAGAGAAAAGCTCCATTCACCCTCTGGTGTTCCCCTGGGATCGAATCTTGTGCCTCTGTAATCTTATCTTAATTAACCATCTCCGGGATGCCAATATATCATTATTATTATTATTATTATTATTTGCAAATGTCGTGTAATCGTTTAAATACATTTATTCGTTATGGGATTGTATGCTGCTCCAAAAGATGAAGAAACAATAAATTGGAACAAAACAAATTGTTTCGATTTATAAGTGTCATCCGATTGCATTTACACGAAAACTTTGATATAAAACACCACCATTTCCTATGTAGTTCCCATCTCAAGTCATCTAGGTTTATGGTAGGCTATACTATGAAAAAAAAAGTTATCCTTTTCTCACCGTATTGATCGAATTTTTGAGATATATTCAAAATGCTGGGATTTATAAGATGATGCACATTTTATTTTAGGAACCTGTACATTGCTAAAGATTGTACAGTATAATGCATTCGTATGAAGTTGACTTGAATTTGGCTCAATAGTTTGGAACCCAAGATGTGCGAATGCTAACTATAGAGTTGAATCGATAAAAAATAAATTCCCTATATTCTTGGAATACAAAAGGACACATGTATATCCTAAATATGCTAAGCGGGAATGTGGTGGCCCAGTGGTGTGGTCAAGCTGTTGGCCTCTCACCACAGCGGACCGGGTTCGGTTCCCGGTCAATGATGTGAGATTTTCGAAGTGAAACGTCATGTCCAGTAGTTCGGATTCCACGTAAAAAGGAGGTTCCGTGGCTATTGATCGCGAGATTGACGATAACATAAACTACACATTTCCTTTAAAAATGCTAAGCATAATTTATTAATGGAACTTTTTCTTTAAAGACTTTAGAGAAAAGTAGGCAGGTTATTACATTAAATAATTTGATAACATCTTTGATAGACCTTATTTGTCATCTGAATTTGAACTATATGTTCCTTCGCGGTCAATAAGACCGAAACGTATAATATTCCACTGTCCAAGAACCAATACAGAGTAATATAAACATTCGCCTGTATCGAACACATTCAATATCTAAAAAAGAAAAAAGACATGCACACATTTCCATATATCAGACAGCACCTTTTGTTCATTTGTATTGTAGAGAAATCACTTAATATCATACACTCCTTATCAGTGACTTGAAACATAATTTCAAGTACGATACTTACTAGAATAATATTTAGTCATACGTATTATAAGTATCATTTTATATTAGTGTAAGAAAAATATTAAGTGTAATTCATATTGTTATTTCTCGTAATTAGGTTGTAACCTGTTAGAAGAACTATAAATAAACAAACAAATAATTATAAATAAATAAACAAATTAATTTAATGAAATTCAGGTCCACTTTCGTGATGGTTACTAACTAGTGATTGCTTGCTACTCATATAATAATTACTGTAACTTCAAAAGCCCAGTAGTCGCTACATCATATTTAGACTGACAAAGCAACATTTTATTTACAATCCACCTCGTGGCGTAGTGGCTAGTCTTCTTAGCTGTCAACGCAGAGGTCCAGGTTTAGGAGCTGAGGGCTGGAATGGGATACACTGAGGCTTGTGAGGCAGAACTGGGAAGAGAAGGGTTACATTGTTACTTCAGCCATCCTGGAAGTTGTTTCCTCACTTATGCTTCAGGCAAATGCTGGGATGGTATCTAACTTAAGGCCACGACCGCCGCATATACAAAACCCGTCCCTAATACAAATACACACCCTAATACAACCATCACAATAACACAGGTTATTAGACACATTATACACACACCCAAGTGCACGCGGCTACATGACCACCATGTCCCAAAGCTCCTAAACGAATCACCACCTCCAACAACAACAACAACTCTATTTACAGTACAACAATGGCATAATCTTGAAAGTAGCCTATACTACTGTATATTACAGACATGTTAGAAAGAACTAAAAAGCTCATAATAAACACTGGAACTGCAAAAGACCTGTAGGCCACACACCATAATATGATGATCTAGAAAGCAGACGATTGTAATCGGGGGTGGATCTAGGGGAGGGCGACCGCCCAGGGCCCCGCGGTCCGGGGGGGGGGGGGAGTCATGGATTGTTTTAAATTTAATTGATTAATTATTTATTTATTCGTTAATTCCCCATAAGGAGAGCGTTATAACGCAATCAATTTTCATGTTTAATTCTGGTCCTTCTTTTTTTTTTCAAAAACCTCTCATACACACACACTATGCTTCCTCTGTCTCTCCTCCCTCCACTTCTTTCCCGGTTGTCTCTCTTTGGGAGTCTGCTCAAACATCTGTTGTCTAAGTCTAATTGATTAATTAATTATACTTTTCAAACTAATTTATAATTCATATTCTTTTTTCAGTGCAGCTATGACCTCCCGTGACCGTTTAGCAAGTATAGATTTCAGTGAAATGATGGAAGACTTCATCCGAGAAAAAGAGTCGCAAAGTAATATTTTAATATTTCATAGTTTACATAATCTTCTTCAAGGGGACTTAAGGGTTTCTTTCATATTATTAAAAGAATGTACCGTAGTGTATTCAAAATATTGTAACTATTCTTTATTTTATTATTATTACAAAACTATTTTCCATTTGATTTGATATTTTTTATATTTTCTATTGTTGAGGGCCCGACCGTATCATATCGCCCAGGACACCGCAAAGCCTGGATCCGGCACTGATTGTAATGAAGCGACTGACAGCACCTGGACATGAGCTGATTTCATCACTTCCTGGTATGAGATTACCATCTCTCAGAAGCCGGCTCTGTCTTACTTCACCCTGTTTCAAGGACATGACTTTGCGACGATGCGGTATCTGACGGTAACTGCCTGAACTGCCAGCACCTCGACACGGCTAGCATTAGCAACTCAATATGCTGACATTTTCTAAAATCACGATTAAACATATACAGAGTTCTTAATTTGAAAATATGATTCAGTAGCACAATAGAGAAAACTATGAGCTGTCTTGCAGTGGAGTTTGTTTCTGTTTTCAACATCATCTGAAGGCATTGAAGAGGTTTGGAAAATTGCAGTTCAGAACTCTATTTTATATGGAGAATTGTGATTTTAACTACACTTTTTATAACTATCTTTGTATTCCTGTTCGATATGCTTTTGTACCGATGAAAAGTGTATAAAATACTACAGCGGGCTATAGGAACAAAATAATTTTACCTTGTCCCGTTTCTTTATAAAACGTTTCACAAACTTTTCACCCATGTTACAACAAGTGCTGGGCTGGCGGTCGGCCGTTCCCACTCCGGCCGGCTCTTAATTCTTTTGGTTCATCATCTACACTGTTTAATGACTTGGTTCATGAAGATCACAAAGAGAAAAGGGCTCAAGCTGTCACCCTGCTTTACTCCCTTCGCCATTCCAAATTCCCTAGAGCATTCACCATGTATTCTCGCCACTCCTTGGACACTATTTTACATGCTCCTATTGCGGCACAGGAGAGTCTTGGTTACCTATTCCTCTTCTAGTGCTGCCCAAAGCTGTTCCCTAGGGACCGAGTCAAATGCGGCCTTTAGGTCGACAAATGCAGCTAGAACATCCTTCCCACGACTAAGTCGTTTGCGAAGCATATCTAAGATAGATATTTTATGGTATTCCCATATTGACGGAGGATTGTATTGTATTTATGGCAATGGTCAAAGCTATGTCATTGTTTCATTATACTTGAAGCGATATCTGTAGAGACAGATTTGCGAAATGTTATTAGTATTGGAAGAAATAATTATCAAGATGCTGTATTATTGTTGTTGTTGTTGTTTGAGTCTTCAGTCTTTTGACTGGTTTGATGCAGCTTTCCATGCCTCCCTGTCCTGAGCTAATCGTTTCATCTCTACGTAGCTCCGACACCCTACATCCGAGGCAATCCGTTTAACATATTCTAACCTTGGTCTACCCCTACAGTTTTTGTCCTCGACCCTTCCTTCCATAACTAAGCTTGCTATTCCTGGGTGTCTTAGTATGTGTCCTACCAACCCATCTCTTCTCTTCATTAACAGTCGCCAGAAACTTCTCTCCTCTCCCACTCGTCTTAATACCTCTTTGTTTGTAACCCTATCTACCCATCTGATCTTCATCATTCTCCTGTAACACCACATTTCAAATGCTTCAATTCTCCTCTTTTCTGCTGCACCAATAGTCCAAGTTTCACTTCCATAGAGCACCACGCACCAGACAAAGGCTTTCAAAAATGACTTCCTAATACCTAAATCTATATTCGATGTCAGCAGATTCCCTTTTTGTAGAAATGCTTTCTTTGCCTGAGCCAACCTACTTTTTATATCCTCTTTGCTTCGTCCATCACTGGTTATTCTGCTTCCTAAGTAACAGACGTCTCCTACTTCCTTCAGCTTTTCAACTGCCAGTTTGATCTCCATAGAGGTTTCTGATTTATTTCGGCTGCATTCCAGTATTTTTGTTTTACATTTATTAATTTTCATCATGAATTCTTTCCGTAAGACGGAGTCCATACCATTCAAAAACTCATTCAAATACTCAGGCTTGTCGACCAAGATGACGATGTCATCATCAAATCTCAGAGTTGAAATTATTTCTCCTTGAATCTTCACTCCCACTTTAAATTTTTCTCTAATTTCCTTCATTGCTTGTTCAATGTAAAGATTGAAAAGTATGGGTGATAAGTTGCAGCCTTGCCTTACACCTTTCTGAATACCAGCTTCTCTCTCATGTCCTTCAACTCGAATGACTGCTGTCTGGTTTCTGTACAGATTGTATATCACCCTCCTATCCCTGTACTTTATTCCAATCGATTTCAAAATGTCAAACAATTTAGTCCAATCAACATTATCAAAAGCCTTTTCTAAGTCTACAAAAGCTATGAACGTTCTCTTATCTTTCCTTATTCTACCTTCCAAAATCAGCCTAAGACTTAGTACAGCTTCCCTTGTTCCTACATTTCTCCTGAAACCAAACTGGTCTTCACCCAACTCCGTTTCTATATCTAAAAGGATTATTAGGAGTTATCGATATAGGCATTACAGTTGAAATTCCTTGTAACAAGTAGGACAGCTGATCCTTGCTGAAGTTGTGTCTGATAGAAATTGTTGGAGCAACGCCTCTTTGTTAAAGCTGAAAGTAAACTGAGATATATTTAAATGGTTCTAATTAGATACTGATGTAAATGGTAATTATTCGACGAAAAGGGAAAGTTATATTTTTAAATTAATTTTATTTGAATGAGAGACCAGTGGATGTGAATAAACTATGTCTCTACCTAACTGTACGGATTATAGAACCCTGAATTGAAAATATTGAAAAAGACATAGCAAAATAGAGATTTTCAATATTCTAAAAGAATTGAACTGAGATAAGGAGGAGAGATAATGTAAATATTTGCAAGTTTGAAGTTGGCATCCCTGCCATTTGTAAATAATTTTTTAAGATATTAGTTGACGAAGTACGTCGTAGACATTTATATTGTATATAAAACGTGTTTAATATTTATAGGGATTTTTCATATCATAATTTGAAGCGTATTTTGTATAGTTTATGGTAGAAGTATTTGACGATAATAGGAGACACGGGTTATATTGTATAGATTAATAAATACTTATTGTAATTGCGGAGGCCTACGTCATGGGTAAATTCAATTATTTTTCGGGGTGTTTTAAATTTAACGACATTAATTTATTTTTTGTTGTTAACTCCCGTTATCTAGGGCACAGCAGTTATTTGCCATAATTAAATTAATATTGTTTTATTTGAGCTTGTATAAGCAGTTTTAGTTCATGTATGTTTTCAAGGGAAACTTATACGCAAACTTATTTAATATGAAGCTATTTACGCAATATTTTAGAGTATTACAAACGTTAGTTTTTTATTCATTGTTTGAATTTATATTTCGTGTATACGTGCCATGAATAAATCGACAGGCACGTGACTTATGGTTTCCTGAATTTTTGTAGAAATTTGGCATTGTCTTTTGTAGTTTATTGGTAGAGGAATGTGCTATAGGGTGGAGGGTTTTCCCAGGGACCTGATCCGTATCCTTACGCCCGAGATTTTTGATTCTCGTATTCCCTAGTAGTGTTGAGAACCCTTGTGTTTTGTAGTTTGTTACTCTAACACATTCAGTTAATCCCCCTGTCTCTTATCCAGAGACTATTCGTATGTAGCACTGTGTAGTTTTTCTAGCCGGGGACTTCAAGATGCTACGATCCATTTTCCAGCTGCGGATTGTGGTGGATAATTCCAGGAATACGGGTACAATACCATCCGGGCATTTGCCCGAAGACGAAGTGGCAAACCACGGAAAACCACTTCGAAGATGGCTGAGGTGGGAATCGAACCCCCTCTACTCATTTGGACCCCCCGAGGCAGAGTAGACCCCGTTCCAGTACTCATACAACTCTTCAAACTTCGTGGCAGAGCCAGAAATCGATCCTCGGACCTCCGGGGTGGCAGCTAAGCGCGATTATCGCTACACCATGGAGGCGACTAAATAATAATAATAATAATAATGTTAATTTTAAGTTATTGTAAGTTTTACATCCCCTCCAACTACTGCTGCTTCAGAGACTCTATGGTGCTAGAATGTTTCCCAGAGGGAAATCATACACGTGCCATTAAATCTACTAACACTGGTCTTTAAGATTTAAGCACCCTTAAAATACCAACTGACTGCGCATTGTATCCTACAATCTTGCTCTCAGCTGTATGCTGTGGCACTTAGGCAGCCAACCTAGACTAATATAAACTAGAATACTAGTTTTATTTTCAAAGCCGCAGTAAGCAGTACATTACGCAACTGGACCCTTGTAAATAATGAAGTTCAACTCTGTGTTGATAACGAACGATTAGTCTGCAATATGTATTTGAATACTGGTTCCTTCCAGAAACTGCGACTGTTATCATAGATATCACAGTTCTATTTTACAGGAAGGAACACTTCAACATCTAAATAGCCTATTATATTAGAAAAGGAAGGCCCAACACAAGTTTCCTAATATTTAAAACGATCGTAAACAAGGATATCACATTTCTTATTGTTTTACTTTCAATGAAGACCTTGGAATACAATGGCCATGGTCTCCATGAACGTTGTGAGTGCGTGGATTCTATAAGGTAAACTGTATTATTGTGGTGTCAGTATTAATGTGTGAACTTTAATAAGGTATGCGATTGAGAAAAACAATAACACCACCAAAACACACTTCTAGGCTCTGTCACCCCGGAGGTCCGGGTTGAATTCCCAGCTCCGACAAGTAATTTAATTCTGGTTTGAGGGCTGGAACGGGATACACTCTGCCTCGTGAGGCAAAACTGAGACGACGTTACTTTGATTCCCACCTCAGCCATCCTGAAGTGTTCTCCTGTGTTTTTCCACGTCTAATCCAGGCGAATGCCAGGATGGTTTGCAAATTCTGGCCACTGTCGTCTTCTTCCCAATCTTCACCTGAATTACAAATACGTACATTGATAGACCCATCGTAATAAAGCAGGTTATCAAGCAAATAGTCACACATACCCAAGTACACGGGGTAAATGACATGATATCCAAGCCCCTCAAATAAAAAACAGCAATAGTTATAGGATGGCCGCAGGTAAAATTCGACCTCATCCTTTCTAATTTTTATCACAAGACTGATTGCTTCCCATTTCAGGTATAACATAGAATTATTTTCATTTTCAGACAAGGGAATCGATCGCTGAGTTATTGGGATAAATCACAACAATTGCCCCTAGGCCACGGAAGGTGGCTATATGACGTTTGCTCCGAGGGAACAGAGAATTGTGAGGACAGATTTATTTTAACGTAACTTCCACAGAGAAAATTTATATTGAGAAGCAGGGATCAGTTGGCCAAACTTCTTACACACGGCTGGCCGTTAGGCACAAGACAGTAGTTCATTGATTACATGCTACAGTACTGTGAGGTTCTATTTGTGCCATCATATGTAGTTTGTGAAGTTTCTTTAGAAATGAGTTCCCGCAAATGTTTCAATAACTCAGTCGTGTTCTGTTTTATTTGTGGTAGCAACGTAATAGCTAAGCAAAGACAGGACATTAATATTTTCGTGATGTCTATTACGCATACTTCGGCATAATGCTTAGTGATGAGGAGAAGAGCTGGGCACCGCAAATAGTATAGCGTTCATTTGTTGAGGGACTGAAACTGTGGAGAAATTGTGCCATAAATCAATGCCTTTTGTAATCCCAGTGTTTTGGAGGGAACCACAAAATAATGTTAATATTGTTGTATTCGTATGGTAAATGTTCAAGATCTAAATGCAAAAAGTGAGAAGGATGTACAATATCTGAACATTCCTTCATCCTTACGTCCAATTACGCATTGTGAACCCCCCGATATCCCAGTTACACATTTCATTCTTGAAACTGTGCCACAGCGGAACAGCTCAAAAAGCGAACGCGATAATACGGATGAATACAAGCCGGAATAAGATTCTGCACCAGAATTATTCAGTTAAAATTAACTTAATGATTTAACTCGTGACTTGTATCCGAGAAAAGATGCCGCCCAATTGCTGGGTCAAGACTGAAAGCTAGAAATCTTCTAGTACCTGGTGTTCGTTCTCTTGGCATGGGGCCAGAGAGAAGGAATTAATTAAATTCTTCAAATAAGAACGCTCTCTAGGGTTTGTTGTTATCTTGAGTGTTTATTACATTTCTTTAACGTCACTTATAATCCTATCCATAGGAAGTTATTTATAAACTCGTCAAACCGTAGCCTCAATGGTGAAAACCTTTACATAATAGAAATTTGTTTGGGTCAATATTCATTGCTCATTCAATACATCTCATGGAGACGTATGAAATTCTCAGAGTTATGCTGAAATACGTGAATTATGAAAAACATTCTTGGACAATTCGTGTGGATTTATAAGTAGTTTGTATGTTACTTGGTCAACAATCCGCCTGCTCAAAGATGTCGTGCTAATTTGTGAATGAAACAACAAAGCCAAAGTCAAGCACTGGAAGGACTGGGCCGAAAGAAAGTCCCTCCGACCCAGTACACAGAACATAACAATTGTACCCCTTGTTCAACGAGGCAAGGTACTATTACATCCTCTGCCCATCAGGCTCAGATCAAGGAAACAGTTCACTACAGCCCTTCCTAATTACTGTGTGTGCTTCCAGTACATGGCAACAACATTTCTGAAAGTATCTAACGAGAAACGTAAGGAAGGGGTATTTGTGGGCCCGCATATGAGTCATTAAATGAAATACTATTTGTTTCAACTACAATTAATGCAGAGAACAAAAGGCCTGGTTTTCGTTTAAGGAAGTTGTGGCCAACTTAATAGGCAACAACAAACATCCAAAGCACAAAATCATGGTTAAGACAATGTTGCAGAAGTTCTTGAAATTAGGATATAGCATCAGTGTGTACCGCCATTTCCCACATTCATATATGAACTTTATCTGCGAGATCAGTGAAGACCAACGAGAACGTTACTACCAGGACATCAAGGGTATGAAAAAGAGACATCAGAGAAACTAGAATGCAAACATAATGGCTGACTACTGAGTTAAGCTAAAACGAGGCGACACTGGTGAAGGGAGAAAATCAAGGAAGAGAAGTTCCAATCAGAAAGATTTTGAAGCCATGTTATCAGCGATGTAGAGGAATTAAATAATTGTCACATATGTGTTGTGACTTCCTAATGATTTGCATTGTATGTGAACATTGTCTACAGTGCGTTGTAACTTTATAAATTGTTGTAAAACACATAATTTTCAAATCGAACTAAACTAATAATTTTCCCTGTTTTAAAAATGGAATTCTTTGTAAAATACTTCAAAAGTGATTTGTTTAACAATGTTGTGTGATACAGAGACACGAAAATCAGATTTGAAAACACCATCAAAAATTATTTTGAGATCATTTTACAGTCGTAATTCATCGATCCACAAGTTTTAAAATGATGCATAGTGTGTAATCTATGAAAAGCAAGCTACAAATTTCTGTGCCAGATGGAAGTGATGTTATTATTATTATTATTATTATTGTTATTGTCAAGAAGGACTTCCATGTGATGGTGACTATGTATCCTGCACGGGATGCAAAGGGAAATATCACTATGAATGTACAACTGTAACAACACGTACGTGGAAAGGTATGGACAAGCAAGCTAAGGAATCATGGCAGTGTCCACAATGCCGTAGTTACAAGAAGACAACGTCAGCACCTGTTGTCGCAAGCGGTGGAACAATGACCCAACCAGCTGCCAATACCGATGATACAGCGACTCCACCTTCAACAGCGGACACGGAGATAATGCACGCATTGGATATCAGAGGTATGTTTTTAGAATTAAAGAAACAGATCAGTGAACTGAAAAATGAAGTGATTGAAAGTTTAAAAAGTGTCGAATTTATTGCGCAGAAATATGATGAGTTGATTGAGGAAACTAAGTCAAATGCAACTCTTCTGAAATAACTTACAGCAGAAATAAAACCCCTAAAAGACGAAAAGAATCTACAAGACAAAATAATATCAGATCTAAACGAGAAAGTGCACACAATGGAACAGAACGTTAGGCAACAATATATTGAGATATGTGAAGTGCCTCGCACGAAAGATGAAAGCCTGGATGAAATCGTCCACAAAACTGCTGGGACTAAACATATCTAAACTTATTTAATGTAGAGGAAGTTTACAGCCCTTCCCCCCTGCAAAGAAAGAACAAAATCCCCCAATAGTGGTAAAATTCAACTCTATATCCAAAAAGAATGAATTCTTACAAGAAAGAAAAGGACAAAATTTCCTCCCTCATGGGAACACTAAATCTAGGTTTTTCATTAACGAGATTCTATGAAAACTAAAAATCAGGGCAGAGAAAATAACTGGAAATTCATTTGGGTTAAAAACAGAAAAATTCTAGCGCGAAAAAACGACGAATCTGGTATATTGAGAATCTCCCGTGAGGAGGACTTTAACAAAATTATGTAAGCCCCCCCCCCCCTCCCAAAAAAGAATTATTATTGAATTATTATATTAATTCATATTATGGACAGTTGGGATGGCAATATAAATGTTTCTGGAATACAAAAGGAAATCACATTTCTCAATATACCCGATTTCGTCGAAAATGGTAATAAGACTAGAAATAATGCTGAAATCAATATCCTTTCTCTAAATATTCAATCTATATAAAAAACTGGGATTATTTAACCATAACTTTAAGTAAGAAAATTAATGACCTGGATATTATCTGCCTAACAGAAATTAACATACTTGAATCTAATAATTACCTATTTACTTTGGATAATTTTAATGTTGTATTTTGTAATTGACCAAATCGTTAAGGAGGAGGCATATGTAAAGAACAACATGGCTATTAGAACACACAATTCATACATTTCCAATACTCATGAATCAATAGTAATAGAAATACTTCACATGAACAAAAAGATTGGATTAACATGCATTTACAGACCACCTAGCACTAACATAAATGACATTCTTGATGAACTGGAAACACATATATCACAACACACCAGAAGTACAGCGAATACGCCATTTTGGGAGTTACCAACATTGATACTTGATCTAATGACATCAGTCTATCAACTATAAAATATACTAATATTATGGCAACTCATGGTTTCCTACCACTTATCACTCAATGTACTTGTTATGATCCAAATTTAGACTCGAGAACATATATTGATCACATATACTATCGTAGCAGACTAGATCAATATACTTCTGGAGTCATACAATCAGACATCTCTGACCACTACATAACATATGCAGGTATTTGCCCAAAAAATGATAAGACACAATCACAAGATAATGAATCGTACATTACCCTAATGAACGATAATGGCGATGTAAAGAACAACATGGCTATTAGAACACACAATTCATACATTTCCAATACTCATGAATCAATAGTAATAGAAATACTTCACATGAACAAAAAGATTGGATTAACATGCATTTACAGACCACCTAGCACTAACATAAATGACATTCTTGATGAACTGGAAACACATATATCACAACACACCAGAAGTACAGCGAATACGCCATTTTGGGAGTTACCAACATTGATACTTGATCTAATGACATCAGTCTATCAACTATAAAATATACAAATATTATGGCAACTCATGGTTTCCTACCACTTATCACTCAATGTACTTGTTATGATCCAAATTTAGACTCGAGAACATATATTGATCACATATACTATCGGTTGCAGACTAGATCAATATACTTCTGCAGTCATACAATCAGACATCTCTGACCACTACATAACATATGCAGGTATTTGCCCAAAAAATGATAAGACACAATCACAAGATAATGAATCGTACATTACGCTAATGAACGATACTATATTACACACAAGCCTTAACAACACAGACTGGACAGATTGCCTGGAATTTAAAAAATCCTAATGACATATATAACAATATAACAACCAAATTTAAGGAAATCTACCAAAAAGCATCTTACATAACCACCCGTAAACACAGAAAAAGCAAACAATGGTTCACTTATGACCTAAAATACAATGTAAGGAAAGAGACAGACTTTACAAAATAATGCTCAGAAACGAGGCTAATATTGCAATAAAAATAAATACAAAGCTTTCAGAAACAAATTAAATAAGCTAATAAACAAATCAAAACATCAAAGTTATAAAAATAAGATAAATGGTTCCAAAAACGGTAATAAAGGAATGTGGAAAGTCATAAAGAAACATTTAAAAATACATTTTACTAACGAAGTGATAGTCAATAAATTCAACAGTACTTTTAGTGAGAAAATAAACAGCCTAGCTCATAACTGTAATATCAACATATGGCAATCAAATAGAAACACATTAATGAATTCTTTTACATTACTTGAAACTGATGAATATGGAATAGAGAACATAATTAAGGAATTACAAAGAGACAAATCGCCCGGTGCAGACAACATACGCTTGAAAGACATAAAGGCAACATCCAAATAAACTATACCAATCATAACACATCTCATAAACAAGATATTCGAATCAGGCATAATACCAAAATATCTGAAATACACAATTATTAAAGCAATATATAAGAATGTCGATCACTTATACTTTGGCAACTACAGACCAATATGCATTTTATCAATCCTACGCAAAATAATGGAAAAATGCTTGGATAAGAGATTGAACAATTTCCTAAATAAATATGATATTTTAAAGGGACACCTATACGGTTTTAGGAAGGAAAAAAGTACTGAACTACTTCTGGCTGAATTTGCCAATGTAATAAATAACGCCTTGTATAAGAACATTCACATAATGGTACCTTTTCTTGACTTTTGACACAATAAATCACAATAAACTACTAGCAAAATTACACGATATTGGAATAAGAGTCACAACTTACATCAATTTGAATGCTATCTGAAAAACAGGGAAATGGCATTTATGATCAATAACACTCTCAGTGACGCAGCAGAAGGAACACAGGGTATTCCTCAAGGCAGTATTATTTCCCCTACACTATATAACCTGTTTGTAAACGACATGAATGAAGCCATTAAACACAGTAATATATTTATTTATGCTGATGACACCACTATATATACCATATATAAAGACTCTAAAACAGCTTTTGATAGACTTCAAGAAGACTTCAATAACATCACAAGATGGTGTCATGACAATAATTTGTATATAAATACTACCAAATCTAAAATAATGCACATCAGAGTTGATCACTTCACAGAAGAAAAATACAAACTAACGCAGCACAGCATATCAAGCATACACCAAAACATCCTGGCAGGTTGCAAATGTAACACCCTCATAAATAGTACTTCGACATAAGAACACCTAGGAATTACCCTTGATGAACACTTTAAAATGAACACACACACAGTAAACATAATAAAAAACCTAAGAGCAAACCTCTGCAACTTCTACAATCTCCGTTTTTATATACGGTATATAAGAAAACTCACAAAACCATTTGTAATGCTCTGATTGAAAGCAAATTAAGATATGCTATAGCAGCTTGGGGAAATCAAAACACAACTTTAATTAATAATCTTTAAGATAGCCAAAACGGGTTCTATAAATATTTCACTGATATACCTTATTTTAATATTAAAGAGTTCTTTCAAATTACTGTACGGAATCTCTACTACCATGATCCAAGATCCAGGCATAAGGTATCTCATAACATACAAACAAGATCCATAACAAATACTAAATATGTAAAACCTTTATGTATAAATAGCTGTGGTTTCAATATACTAAATTATATTATACCAACACTAACTTACTTAATGAACTACCACCTGGATTGACGAACATGAACAGCAAACAACTAGCTATACTGTGACCGTTTGACCGAAGTCCCACGTTCACACGAGCATGAATTTCAACATCCGCTGAGCATAAGACTCAAAATATCTCTGGGTCCATCTGAGTAAACAAAGAAAATCAATGAAAACTAGCCGGACGGATATCGAAATTCACACTCCATAAAGGATGGAAGGTATTGCAAATAATTTGTGAATAACACCAATTTCTTAAAAATACCTCAGTTTAATTTAACTGTCTGCTGGTCCTATTAGAATACAATGATCCCCCAGGGATAAATCTAAAAATTCCAGTCCTGAAAAATAGAAACACCCTGCGCTCCCCCTAGGCCTCTCATCTACATATAATTGTCAAAACGCACAAAATAAATTATTAAGAGCCATTCACCAAAAATAATGTCACTTTTTGCAAACGTTTCACTTGATGCCTGAGAAAATCTTTAGTCCATCACAGCATCTCTTTAAATTTATTATGCATAACTGTACATTTATTACCGATGTGCAGGAAATCCTGACAACGTGATTTTATTATTTTCAAAGAGTATCACTTGAAGCATATTTCCGCATTGTTTCAAAAGTTTCAACATCTGTTGTGAAATTCACATGTCCTAACTCAAATCTGAGAAGTCATATTCCCAAAACGATGTGAAATCGAAAATCACTAACCCAATGACCAACCATTATTCAAATTCAAAATTTGAATGAACTCCAAACATTCTTCCACACTGCCATCATAAATAAATTTTATTCGACATTACACATTTAATTTAATTCATTTGATTTAATTCCTTTAGCTATTTCGTAAAAAATTCTTTTTAGAATAATCCAAACTAGTATTTTATGAATATTAATGGAGCCACAAATTCAATCAGCTATCAGCTTAATTTATTAATTAAGCGGCTGGCTGCGTGGCTCAGGGGTAACGTTCTCGCTTGCTGGGTCCAAGGTTGCAGGTACGTATCCTGGCGCAGTCAGCTGGCATTTGAGGGTGCGCAAATGCGAGGGAGCCGTGTCCGTAGATTTACTGGCACGTTAAAGATCCCCTTCGGGGCAAAATTCCGGCACCCCGGCGTCTCTAAAAGCCAGTGTAGTTAAAAGGGACGTAAAACCAATAACATTATTATTATTATTATTATTATTATTATTATTATTATTATTACGGTATTATTATTATTATTATTAATTAATTAATCATCCAACCTCTGGACAAAATGCCTCTCATACTGTAAATATGATGTATAGGACAAATCTAGGCTAAATCACAAACTTATTCATATTTAAACGACTACACCATGTTGGCGATTATACAACAGTTTAGGAATGTAGAATTTCACTGACGATAGGCCCCTGGCTTCCCATATGAGCGATTTCATTATCGTCATAAATATAATATCTGACTAGGGAGCAATTATTTGACCCTCAAAACTCGACTTCACAAACCTCCTTCATTAATTAATTTTTCTTTTCTTAACCTTTGACCATTATATTCTTATTTTTATAATGACCCCTCAGCTACACAGGCTGGGTTCAATGGCTTCTAAACAACCAGCATATGGGATCATGTCTCAAGCATGCTCTCTCTTACAATCACCTTAAATATCTCTGCCAGGCCTCTCGCGTAGGTGTAATATTTTTTTTATTTCTTCCCCAACACACCCCCATGTAACTGTCGCATTATTTCCAATACATAGTTCCCCTCATTTTATACAAAATTCGTATATGAATAGCCTTCCGTTCCTAGCATCAAACAATCATGTTTTTGGCATGTCCTTGTACTCAAAAGAAATTCCAATGTTCTCAACAAAGATCCATTATTTATCCAATTATTATCCGCTATTATTACCAGGAATTATTATTATTATTATTATTATTATTGGAAAAAGTTCCAAACGTATAATCATTTACTTATTATTATCATTAATATGGCTTGACTATCAGTCATAAAACCTTCCGGTATCACATCTCAAATCCATTTACAAAGAAAATATTTTAAAGCATTTCTTTTTAAATTCAATTATCAAAATGTATAAATTCACAGAAAATTTCGTTCCTGTTAACTATTATTCCCAAGGAATAATATTTAAACGTAACGTGGCTATCCACATTCCTCATCCGTCAAAATTATGAACAATTAATTTAATTATAAACAGATAAATTTAAACAAACTCCAATTATATTTCAAAGCTCCCTAGCATAAAGTTTAGGCGTAGAATGGTTTAAAAACCTCCACATCGTAGCCTACAGCTATATCGGTGCATATCTGGCTGAATTCCCAACACACTAGATTTCCGTCAAAGAGATCCATTAGAATAAATTGGCTGATAAATCCTCAAGCGTATTGTAACTTCTTGAAATAATATCCAACAGCAGAATCCTACTTAGCAGACAGTATAGTCGAAATTGAGAATGCAGTAACACTAGCTACTAAATAATAGAGTTGGCTCACATTGTGAAGTTCTTGTAGGCAGAATCCTTCTGACGTAGAGTCCGTGTATGCCGGCTGGCAAACATTTCTTCCAGTGAACAGATGTTCCGCCTTACCCCTCGCCTACACTCCATTATTCACGATGATGTTCCCAAAAATCCCCTGACATCCCACCTCCAGTTCTCTTAGCACCTCATGTTGACGGTTCGATCTACCATGTGCAAACAATTACGATGCATGTCCAGCAACATAATGACGGAATCTTTAGTCCCCAATCTTAACACATGTAGCTTGTGCAACGAAAAGTCTTCCTATCTCGAATTATTCACTTTCCCGTTCTAGAGTATTTAAACCGGGTTCAAATATCATTTGACAAACACGACCGTTGGTTCGAATCTCGCGTACTTGCTTTGGGCTTTGATGTTTGGAGCAATACACTTATTATCTTAAGAGTGGTTTTGAGAGTACACTAGTACCAATTCTAGTTTCTAGGCTACATTCCCTAAATGAGTAAGGAATATTATTCCCCATACCTCTGCAGTCACAGAAACCAGGCTTGCCTAGGTGCCTATCTTGGTGAATGGAGTATTTTTTTTTATTCCACACCATATCGTTAGCTAAATTCCATCTCTTTTAAGGCAGGTATCCTCAAACTCAAATTGCCAAGCAGACTTGACCTGGCGCACGTGATGCCTCAAGTCAGAATCGACACTCTTCTCTTCGCACTTGTTGCAGGTGGCCTACCTTCCGTCAGCCACGCGGACGAAGAAAATAATCCTTGCGCCAATGGATTCTTCATTTTCCAATATCTTCTGATCCAATCGACGGATTCTCTTGATCTCTTCGGTATTATTCTTAGAGATGAATTCAGTACCTTCCCACGATGTTTTGGTGGTTCGACCTCTTCGCATTAATACTCGTTAATCTTCCATATGAGATCATTCATGTCGATGCTCTCCCCATCTGGTGTCAGCTTGATGAAACGAAACACCTTAGCTCCGCGCGCTCTTCAAACTGTTGGTTCATCAAAGAAAAATCATCCGTTGCTCTCATCCATATGGGCACAATTCGTCGCATGAAAAAATATTACCTAAATAATTATTAACTCATAACATAAATTTATTAATATAAGTACCAGAGTGTAACTTTTTGTGTCTTTAATTATTTACTTAAATATTTTTTTCATTATCACCAATACCATTATCATTATCATTACAACAAGAACTGCATGCACTTTTGTATTCGAATATAATCGGTATATATGTTGTAAATAATAATTAATATGTCCCACAGATAATCTGTACTGCCGTCAGATTCGTGAGACAAATCACAATAATGAAACATAAATAGTATTAATAAATAAATTAAAATTAAATTAAATTAATATTATTCCTATTATTATCCTATATATTACAAAAATGGGGAAGGAACCTTTTACTATTACCATAGCGTATAGAAGAGAAAGTGACGTGACTTGTGGAGTTTGTATGATCCAGCCCCTAGGTGGCTCTAGCGTCGGCTGACGCTGAGTACGGACGGTATCAATACCAGCAGTTGAATGTTACTTTTCAGTTATCAACTTCCACTACGTTGTATTAGACAGGATGACCCAAATATAAATGTCTCTGCACTGAGTATATATAAAACTCTGACGTCCGTTGAGTTAATTATGAAACATCAAGTTACGTCATGGGTTCATATAATAAGGAAATGAAACATTCTGACGGGGATCAAAATGTAACTGAATGTGTAAAAAACATAAGCTACAGACCAATCATTACTGCACAAATACAGTAAATATAATATAAACTCACCCATGTAACTTATAGCTGTCAGTTTTCCGACACTTTGGAAAGCTCACGCGACGATTTTACAGAATTAGCAGATGACTGTTCTTTCCTATTTTCATTCGTACGAAAGAAAAAAGTGGCACTTCATGAAATGAACAACGAGTTTTCCCGGGTGAGTTAGGTAAGTAGGGGTATTTATTGAGCCAAAGTTTTTATGTTAGTGATAGTTGCAGCTGTTGTGTCTGACGTCCATTCCCTTTGAAGGGTTGTTGCACACTTCATACAGCTGATTCTTGTTTTAGTTGCTTTGACAATGTACCCTGCTAGATAGTAAACCAAGCTGTGTTTCGGAATGTTGTCTTCAAAAGAAAGGGAAGATCATTATCTCAGTCCATTATCACCACTTTGCCTCTAATTTTGTCCTCTGCAGACAACTTCAGATTTGTTTTGTTCCTCAGTTTGCTTCACATATAATCGCATTTGATTAACAAATGACGTGAGAGGTGGTTCTAACTTAGGTTCACCGTTCCCAGACGGTGATATAGCCATTTTAATTGGAACATACACGCACTGTAACATATGCAAATGCAGAAAATCTACAGTTGATGGGTGATCCTCACAATTTAGGGACCTTAAAATTTCTAAATGACGTTCCAAGGGATATTGATTGAATTCCCCTGTCAACAGTTACCTAAAGCTTTTGGACCATAAATATTGAGTGACTTCTAAGGTACTGCGCCCGAATTCCTCTAAGTCAACGTCCCGAATCCGCGCAGATGGAAATAGGATCGTAGGGATGTCAATACCCGGCTAAGAATTGAATATGTCCTACCGGGCTGATGACTAGGGAACCCTGAACACACATAACGCACCTCTAACTACACTACTACCTAGTTTCATACAGAACAGCTTAAAAAAACAAAAGTTGAGCACAAATGAGCAACTCGGCTCTCGGGGTAGATAAGGTAAATATGTCGATTCACTGTCTGCATCTAACTAGCAGTATCGTTATCGCGTAATTAAGTATTGAAATAAGAATCAGCTCTACAAAAACGTAGCAAGTGTATAAAATGCACTTGCCATTTATTCACTAAAATGAACATTACAAAAATGTCCCTAACATGGTTAAAATAAAATCAAATAAAATATCTGCCTTCTCTCGGCATAGATGCGACTAAACTAGTCTCTTGTGCATCACACTCAAAATTACGTGGATATCTTTCCTTGAAAGAGATTTCAAGACAATAGTATTACACTTCCATAAAAATACTGTACTTCTCTTCATAATATACCTCACTTCATCGTTCAAATTCTACATACATATTCCCTGCTTAATACAACGTTAATATCTTCGCAATATAACGTCAAATCTATAAATATTAATGAAAAATTGTTAATAATAATAGCAATATCTGTTTATATACTCTTATATACAACATCGCGTCCTGCTCGATTTCTTTCAACTTGCATTAATTGCATAGAGTTCATTTCCACTTCTTTGCTCTCGTATTTCACACAATATATCTGTCAAATCCTGTATTACATTTGCATTATCAATGTGAACTGTGGTAACAAACACTTAAGTTCATGACTATTCACTTAAATTTACAAATCCGGTATTTAATAATCAATAATCAGACCTTCTCAGGACTTGCTCACCCGATGAGTTAAAACTGAGCAATTCCCTGCAAATTGCAGGAGGCCATAGCCCTTATGGGATTTGTAAGGCTATTTATTATTATTATTATTATTATTATTATTATTATTATTATTATTATTATTATTATTATTATTATTATTAATATTACAAACTTGCGACGCATGACTTTCAGATAAGCTTTCTAAACCAAAAATAAGTGTGCATGGCACTGAAACCTCACTACTCACACTTGTAACTCTCCATAAATACATATTTCGGCTTTACTCAACTGACACATTGTATTTCGTATTTTCTCATCAATAATCCTTTATCTCACGCTCTTCATAAACATATTATCGCAACTTTTACTACTCTTCCTTCCAAATAATGCCTGTCGTATATCTTTCTCTTAGCACTTTCACAAAAACTTCTACGAACCATATCAAATACTTTCAACAAAGTAAGATATTCAGTATTCCTACTAGACATTACCACTGTAACACCTTTCATGAATACACTACTCCTCCTCCGACATAATCTTCTATCGATTATACAATTCCGTGCTATATCTCACCTATTATATCTCTCATAAAATATTATCGCATATCTCTTCACACTTGCACTTACATAAATCATGCCATATTTCCTTTCTCCGCTTTAAATACATTTCCGTTACAATTTCAAGATTCTCTCTGAATCTTAAGTCTGCTCGCGTCTGTTATTCAAATAACAGTATTTTACCTCACGTCCTTTCAATGCAATTGATACTTAATATCCTTCCTTTAATCCTACAAGACCTTTCCATAACATATTGATCCAAAATCTTTTTACATTTCTCTCTTGCATCATTTAGTTATGTCTCCAAAGTACGCATACTGTTCTTATGTTCCAAATAAACTTCTGGGTTTTACAATGTCATCTTCTCAGACAATGGAGTTCCTTCAATGCAAATATTGAATACTCCTGTCAATAATTACGGTTTAATACATCATAGTTTCGTTCCTGTAACGAATTAGCTTTTACATAGGATCATCATGTCCTTTCTCTCTCCTACATTACATATACAAAATTGTACGCTTGCCAAACACTCATGACTACTTTCTCTCCGCTGTTACAATAATACTTAATGCTCATGACTCCTTTCTCTCCGATGTTACAACAATATTTACGAAAAATACTTCGACCTAATTCAATATACATCTTGAATGATATGATGTGTTTCTTCAATAAAGTATTTCAATTGTTCAGACTTCTCTTCTTCTGCGTTGTCTCGAATTGCAGTTCCTTCAAGCAAAAATCTAAGCGGTAGCCTAATAAACTGCAAAATAATTATGGTGAAAAATATCATCAATAAACGTTCAAAATACGTCCTAAATGGCGTATGAAGATTTCTACCAAAATTTCAAAATTCTAGACAAAATAATAACATGAACTATGAATAGCGAAATAGGATGTTGGTCAAAATACTGGAATAACGCGTACAAGTTCTAACTACATAAGTATGTAAAATATCACTGGTCTACCTTCAAAATTGGGCCGCTGGTGACAGACCTGATGTTGGTATTTGCAGAATCTCTTCACTGGCTTCAGGAATGCGACACTCGTCTGCCAACTGGACTGCATGTGTCACACTGCTTCCGTCTAGACTGCTTGGCTCGGCGAACGACAATGGATGGGGTGAGAAATCTGGTCTCCAGCTGGAAACTCGCCAGGCCGCCCCCTCTCGTCCATGCCAATGACCTCGCTCCACTGCAGCGCTTCAGTCTTCCCGGTCAGATGACCTAGATACTACTCTCGCTTCTTTCTTGGGTCCATCTTCTTTCTGCACATATCTGGATTTTCTCTGATGTTGGTAGTATTACATTGATGTTTCTTAACACGAGAAATCACCTCAGCTTGTGACTTTCTCTCCATCGTAGTAGATTGTTGCGTTTGTTTGAGCGAACTGCAGATGTTAGCGCAGCTCTCTTCCATAGTCAAGCTATCATGGTCGTATCTGGATCTCGCTTGTTAGTATAGCTCTACTTTCCCTTCACAGTTGAAGAATTAAAACATTTTCCTCTCTTCTGAAGAATAGTTAGGCGTAATTTCTCCCCTTCAAACTAATTCAATATACATCTTGTATGATATGATGTGTTTCTTCAATAAAGTATTTCAATAGTTCGGACTTCCCTTCTTCTGCCTAGTATCGAATTGTAGTTCCAATATACTGCTTCCAAAGTATAATAAAGTATCACGACGTATATTTCTTGTTGATTCTGTTTAATATCTCTTCTCAGTTGTAGTATTAACTTATTTGTTCATGTCGTTCCATATTATTATTATATCTCTTCATACCGAAATCTTAAATTTTACAAGTCTTTATCTCTTGTAGATTGTAGAGTGAATTATAGTACATGTTGCTTCCTCGGAAGTTCGAATAGAAAGAGCCTCGCTTCTTGGCGTTTGCTAGCCTCTTCAGTCAGATTTCCCTAGTAAATCTGCTGACCTAGACTCACTCCGTTCTGTAAACTTACTCATTCGCTTATATCTCCTCTCTCAGTCATCGAATTTAACTTCTGTCTTGCCAATTAAATTTCTTCTTCCTTCCTGATGAATTTGATATGTCACACTCCTTTATAATATAAAAATAATATATTTAATATTTATCACTTCCCTCTTAATCAATCTTCCTTCTGATTGGCTGTCTGCTTTATTTGGCGCACGTCGTCCACGCGACATCCCCTCTTCTCTCACTCTGGCTCGCGTTTGACCTCTGCTTTTCCTTGTGACGTCCCCTAGTCTCAAAAACTGGTTTCTCGCAACCTGCATTGATGAAACTGTACACTTTCCAGGACTCAGCTCAAGACATTTACTCTTGGTTAAAATATATCATGTAATAAAATTTCCATTCTTTCTCCAAATAAACATATTTCTTCTGGCTAAAATTTTACTAATAGCTTCTTAATCCATAAACTCTCTTCCTGTGTATAAATCTGATTCATATCTCGAAAAATTTCATACACTATTTTCCTCTGATAGTCTCCGTTCGTATCTCGTCCGGTGATATTGTCATAGCTAGACAGGATTTCGAGCGCAGTACTCTTTAGCGTGAATCTAACAGATTTACTTGTACTATTTGAGGCAAATGAGTTATTTTCTCAGCTAATGATTTCATAAAAGTCTATTAATGTCTAGTTAGTGCAATGGGGCATCTTTGTAGAGTGCGTTTGTTAGTATTCTAGAGTTAAGCGCATCTGCTCTCATGTCTCTCGTGAACAATTCTATATTCTCACTGCCGCTAAAAATGTCGGAGTTAGTTTGCCGGAAGAACTTAATAGCAATCACGGTTGCATTGCTGAATAATTGGAAAGTAAGCCTCGCGTTCATTCTTTGGGAAGACATGGGGTTTATGTGTGCGGAAGTCAATTTTGGACAAGCTTTAAGGCCTGGGAACTCGGGGGACGTGTCCATGGCATAAGCCTGTCCGTAGTAATTAAAATCTATTACTAGATTTTTGTACAGCAACTTACTTTTATCGTGGAAATCGCTCCATAATCGTATAGGCTACACTTGTCAACACCAAGAAATAAGGACTAAATACGGCCGCTTTTCTGCGTTTCAAACTCACGAGTGCTTAGAAAGTGACTCCAGCCAGCAACAGTCAACCGCAGCGACGTCTGTCGGCGGGCGCAGCAACTACCCATACTAAATATGCGGCAGATTCGGGGGTCTCCCAACTTTTTCTTCTATAAGCTATGCTATTACTGAAATATATTGGCAAGTAATTGTGCTACGATAACGTTTGTTGTCTTAAAATATACTGCTCAAAAAAAATAAAGCACCACTTTTTTCAAAGGCCACCAAATTTTGAAAAGTTGACCGCATTAGCTCTAAATCTCAGTATGACGTTTGCCCTGACGCCTACCAAGCATATGCTTCAGCACAACTCCCCAACTTGTGTAGTTTCGGGATAGCGCCCCCAAAACCAGCCCATTTTTGAAAACCGTAAATTGAAGTTTGCGAAAAACGCTGTAGGACTTGTCGCAGGTTGCCAAAGCAGTCGAAAATGAATGAGTCTTGCTCTTAAGGTTCCACGAACACGTTGAAATCGTTATATTTGACGTTTGGGCATTTTCAACCCCCTTCATCATCCCCTAAACATGGACTACCATTGGGGGCGCCTGAGAAGGTACCGGATGTGTTTAACCACCTGAAAACCTGCACACCGTCCTCAGTTGCTGATTGCAGTAAGTTCTTAAGGCCTCCGGCAATGTTCACCCCTTCTAACACCCTCAACTGGCAAGGGACCAAACCACCCCGTCTTGATTCACCCCTAAGGAAGGTTTAAATCGAGATTTTTATCAGTGCTGCAAATGGGGGGGTCTTCTCCTGTTGTTGTTTGAGTCTTCAGTCTTTTGACTGGTTTGATGCAGCTCTCCATGCCTCCCTGTCCTGAGCTAATCGTTTCATCACTACATAGCTCCGACACCCTACATCCGAGGCAATCTGTTTAAGATATTCTAACCTTGGTCTACCCCTACAGTTTTTGTCCTCGACCCTTCCTTCCATAACTAAGCTTGCTATTCCTGGGTGTCTTAGTATGTGTCCTAACAACCTATCTCTTATCTTCATTAGCAGTCGCCAGAAGCATCTCTCCTCTCCCACTCGTCTTAATACCTCTTTGTTTGTAACCCTATCTACCCATCTGATCTTCATCATTCTCCTGTAACACCACATTTCAAATGCTTCAATTCTCCTCTTTTCTGCTGCACCAATAGTCCAAGTTTCACTTCCATAGAGCGCCACGCTCCAGACAAAAGCTTTCAAAAATGACTCCTAACGTTTCAAAAAAGGACCTGTGCCTGTGTCGCCACCCCTTCCCTTGCTACCCCCCTTTTGTATGATTTTTCGAATCAGGCCCTTTTTAAGGGCTGAAATGAGGTTTAATCGCTGAAAGGGCTGTAAAGGTCCTTAGAAGTAGTGGTGACACGAAATCAAGCCCCTTCCGATGTTTGATTGATATTCCATCCCCCAAAGTTGACATTTTTGCACCCTCAACCCTCCCTGTCCGTACGCGTAACGCGTCATGGCAGAGTTTTCAGAGTTGGATCAAAATGAAGCTTAGGGCCTGCAATCTAGCCCAAAAAAGCAGGTTGGATGGAAATGTATCAGTAAGATGGGAAACGAGACCAAAATGTTTTTAAAAAAAGTTAACACCCTCTAGTAAGTACGCCCATGCCTAGGAAACCCACATCACGTCCTTGCGTGCGGGTTGCCTATGATGAAAAGTTGGAAATGGGAAAAAAATGACTCTTTGTAATGATTTTTACCCTTTAATAGCGCGTAACGCCTCCATTTGCATCAATTACAGCCTCACACCTTCGCCTCATGCTCTCAACCAGCGTTCTGATTAGGTCTTGGGGAATGTTGGCCCACTCTTCGTGTAGCGCCTGGCGCAGATGTGCCAGAGTCTGGGGTTGCCGTTGTCGCTGCTGCACTCGCCGGATCAGCTCGTCCCAGAGATGTTCAATGACGTTTAATTCGGGGCTGTATGCAGGCCAATCGAGTGTATGGATGCCCATTGCGTGTATGTAGTCGAGCGTAACCCTTGCGACGTGCGGTCGTGCATTATCATGCTGGAGGATAATGTCTCGGCCAGCCGCTTCGATCAAAGGGACGATGTGACGATCAACAACTTCGGCGACGTACCGTTCTGCTGTCATGCTGGGTGGCGGTATGTGAACTAAAGGTGTTCGCCCGTCGCTCGTTATACCCGCCCACATCATGACGGACCCTCCACCAAACGCTTCTTTTGGCTGGTAGCAGTCTAGTCGGTACCTCTCGTTTTTTCTTCTGTAGACCCGCACCCGCCCGTCACAGCGCCGCAACTTAAACCGACACTCGTCCGTAAATAAGACGCCTTGCCAACGTCGCCTGTTCCAACCTTGGTGTTCTTGAGCAAAAGCTACCCGATTGCGCCGTTTTTGCCGTGTAAAAGCTGGACCTCGCACAGGTCTTCTGGAGCGAAGGCGTGCGCACTTCAGAATATTGCGGACAGTTTGGTCGCTGATTCTCCGATTAGTGGCGTTCTGATGCACGGACGCCAGCTTCGAGGCCGTCGCCGTACGGTCCTGAAGAGCACCGTGGACTATGGCACGATCTTCTCGAGGCGTCGTGCAGCGAGATCGCCCCTGACCAGGTCGCCGTCGGTAAGAATTTGTATCCTGAAAGCGGTGGTAAGCATTGGAGACAACCGTGTGATTCCTCCCCAAACGGTGGCCGATCTCTCTGAAGGACAAGCCTGCTTCCCTTAGTGCAATGATTTTAATGCACTCCTCCTCACTCACCGCTCGTCGGACCATTGCGACTACCTGCCAAGGGAGACACGAAGAATCAGCACGACGTTTCCTTAAGACTTTCAGGGCCGTCTTTATGACATCCCTTTCCTTTTAAGATGAGACACTACTCACCTTCGATGCCTGAGTTGACGTTCTTGGAAATAACTTCCACCGTAGACAGCACTCCGACCGTTAATTGAAGAATTGCTGAGATACTGTGTCTTCTAGACAGGCTGAAGAACTGATAACCCAGGATGTGGACACCGTGCTTTTAAAGGGCTATGGATGCTTCTCGAAGCTTTGAGTAACCGGAAACAAAGTACTGTGTATCTGGTAACACAGAACCTTCGAGATCCTTCGAAAACCTGTAGGACGAATGGCTAAAATTCTACGCCGGTACTGAGCCTTGAACTCACGATCTCCCGCATGGTAGGAATCGGCTCTAACCATTAAGCCACAATTAACGTTGCCAAAAGATACGGTTGAATGGTACGTGAACGGAATCGACTAATCAAATGACGTTCCCGACGCTTGTTGAGAGCATGAGGCGAATGTGTGAGACTGTAATTGATGCAAATGGAGGCGTTACGCGCTATTAAAGGGTAAAAATCATTACAAAGAGTCATTTTTCTCCCATTTCCATCCTTTCCATCATAGGCAACCCGTACGCATGGACATGATGTGGGTTGCCTAGGCATGGGCGTACTTACTAGAGGGTGTTTAATTCTTTGAAAACGTTTTGGTCTCGTTTCCCATCTTACCGATAAATTTCCATACAACCTGCTGTTTTGGGCTCGATTTCAGTCCATAAGCTTCATTTTGATCCAACTCTGAAAACTCTGCCATGACGCGTTACGCGTCCAGACAGGGAGGGTTGAGGGTGCAAAAATGTCAACTTTGGGGGATGGAATATCAATCAAACATCGGAAGGGGTTGATTTCGTGTCACCACTACTTCTAAGGACCTTTACGGCCCTTTCAGCGATTAAGACCTCATTTCAGCCCTTAAAAAGGGCCTGATTCGAAAAATCATACAAAAGGGGGTAGCAAGGGAAGGGGTGGCGACACAGGCACAGGTCCTTTTTTGAAACGTTAGGGGAAGACCCCCCCATTAGCAGCAATGATAAAAATCTCGATTTAAACCTTCCTTAGGGGTGAATCAAGACGGGGTGGTTTGGTCCCTTGCCAGTTGAGGGTGTTAGGAGGGGTGAACATTGCCGGAGGCCTTAAGAACTTACTGCAATCAGCAACTGAGGACGGTGTGCAGGTTTCAGGTGGTTAAACACATCCGGTACCTTCTCAGGCGCCCCCAATGGTAGTCCATGTTTAGGGGATGGTGAGGGGGGTTGAAAATGCCCAAACGTCAAATGTAACGATTTCAACGTGTTCGTGGAACCTTAAGAGCAAGACTCATTCATTTTCGACTGCTTTGGCAACCTGCGACAAGTCCTACAGCGTTTTTCGCAAACTTCAATTTACGGTTTTCAAAAATGGGCTGGTTTTGGGGGCGCTATCCCGAAACTACACAAGTTGGGGAGTTGTGCTGAAGCATGTGCTTGGTAGGCGTCGGGGCAAACGTCATACTGAGATTTCGACCTTGTGCAGTCCACTTTCCAAATTTGGTGGCCTTTGAAAAAAGTGGTGCTTTATTTTTTTTGAGCAGTATATAATGTACGTCACGCATTATCGATTGAACCCCAACTTAGTTGATTTGGTCACCCGTGTGTTGAAATAATTGCAAATATTAATTTCTTCAAGGTCATTCTCCTGGGCGGAGTTAGCGAAGTTCCACTTTTAACCACCAGGTGGTTCACAGAGCCCCAGTGATGTAATGGCTACTTATTTTTAATTCCAGTTATATACTTATAAATAAGCCTAAGAATGTCTAATCTTAATAGCAGCACAGCTGTTACAGACAGATTTAGTACGAAAGGCAAATGCTTCGCGACATTACACACTGCATTAGAAGCTTAAGCATGCAATGAAGACATATTTAGTAGGAGTATGAGTACCGTGTAATGGTGGTCTAGCCGTTAGCAACCTTGCCATGCACAGGTAATTATGCCACGTATATTTTGTGGTTCAAATCCCACCTCAGTAGCTTTTATTTGCCCGCCAATATTTGTTTAATTTTTATGCTTGGTGTTTCATTACATTCTATTTTATTATAATATAAAAATAAGTTACATGTACGTGATTCGGTACTGTATTAGGAATCATTTGTGTCCGATATTCATGGTTCCCACCCACTGCGCTCCGTCTATCAAATGGCCTCGATTTATATATTAATATACTGTATCTTGTTGTTGATTCATTTAGAGGCTTTGCGACATCTTGGTCATGTAGGACAGTGTTCTTGGGTGTATGTGTGTGTGTGTGTGGTATTTGTCTGATAACCTGTTCTATTGTGAAGGCTGTATTATTGTGTGTACTTATAATTCACATAAGGATTGTGAAAGAGGAAGCCGTGGCCTTAAGTTAGGAACCATCTCGACATTCACCTGGAGTAGAAGTGGCAAGCCACGGAAAGCAACCTCCAAGATGGCTGAGGTGGGAATCGAACACGCCCCTTTTCACTTTCGCTTCACAAAACTGAATATACCCTGTTCTTGTCCTCCGACCGGAATTAAACAACTTGGTAGAGCCGGGTGTGCTAGCCACTATGTAACGGAGCGCTCTATATTTATATTTTTGGAAGAAATCTTATATATTAGAATAATTGGGAAGGAATTTCACATTTTACTAAAACTAAAAATGTCCTGACAAGTAATTGTGCTGCGACCACGTTTATTGGCTTGGGACACTATGCTCTTTACGCACTATCAATCGACCCACTACCTACTTGATTATTTCATCCGTGTTATAAAATAATTGTGAGTATTCATTTTTTCTTTTGGCGAAGGTGTGTACCGGCCATAGTGAGGGGAGGAGCGAATCAACTGTTCTATAGGAAGCATGCGCCCAGGAGTCAGATGACCTGTTACGCTGCAACTGCAAGCGCTTGGAGGCTGACTGACATTTTGTTTCAGGATGCGTTCTTCGAGATTGATTGTGCTCTCAGACACGATGGTTCATGTGACGAGTCGGAGGTGAACTCAATTAAGGATGTTATAACAAGCAGTTCCACGTGAATAATAAAATACCCTAGATACATTAGTTAAATTGATTGAGAGAAATATCTTTATCTACGGAATTCTGCTGGTAGCACTGCCATTCTACGATTTGCTCAAAATATAACTGAAATATCTTGGTGTAATACAGCAGTGGATTCTGAGATATTGGTAATCTAAGGCTCAAATGCTCAGGGAGTATTATAGGTTGTTGATAGCACTGCTCTACCTGAGAATGAGCGAATATACTGTATATGACAAACACTGTACATACAAATGTTATCAGAAATCAAGTAAAAGTTATGGAACTTACATTCAGGTAAATATGAAACCTAGAATTATTTTGATAACATTGATATATACTGTGTGTGTAGCTGAAAATCTATATGCAAATAGAGTTTCATATTGTTTATTTGGATAGCTTCTATGATATTGAGTCGAGGGTTCAAATGTTCTCAGAAGGTTACTAGGCAGTTGGTGGTCCCGTGGACTCTGTACATAGGCATGCTTATGGCTGCTAAGGCACACATTGCATGTGGAAAAAATATGTTAAATCCCGTGAATTAGTATGGGTATTGCATGGAGTTGAACATTGAACATTGTAAACGTGCATAGAACTAAGTCTAAAATATATTGACCTTACAAGAGAGGTGGTCAGTTGGGCGCCCGTTTGCCCTGGCCCAGTGCAGCCAGGCAGGCGTGACGTAAATGCGCGCGGATTACCAGCATGCAGACGTCACAGTGTAGCAAGAGAGCGGTCTATCGCGTATCTTATACAGTAGATATAGGCTATAAAATTGTCGGGAAAATGAAATTGTAAACAACTGTAACTCCAATAATGTAAATGAATAGTTCACATACAGTTAAATACAATGAAAGAGTTTACCTCAATGTCGACAGTTTCTTTTAACTTTGCAATTAGTTGCAAACGATCGTCTCTCTGAACACGGTTATACAAGTCACAATGTTTAAAATTGTAGTGTCTCGCAACGTTATATTTTTTAAGTATCACAGAATGTCCACATACCAATCATTTAGCGTGTTCTCCAAATGGCACAAAGCGCCACTGCTCTTCCCATTGGGATTCTTGTTGCACGCTATATGCACTAGAACTTGATCTCTGCTTAGCTGACTCCATATTCGTAGGGCCAGCTGTCATTGCTGTGAAGCAATCGGTTGGTTTAAGTTGCCAAGACTGAACGCAGCTACTTTGTCCGCTTACCGCGCGTGTATGGAGCGGGCACCCACTTGGCGAAATGCCCGGGTTGAGCAAGCCTGCCTTACAGTATGCTAAGCCTTAAGTTTATTCCATACATTTATTCAAAGACATTGCATCTGGGGTTATAAATACTTGAGATTGTTAATACACAGTTGGTAGCCGTGGTGACTCTCAAAATAAGCACAATCAAATGTACTAAAGCCTACATCACACATACAAACTTGGATGAAATCCATTTGTAGTTATGGACGTTACATGCAGTTAGACATTGAACCTATCAGCAAGCGTAGAATTATGTTTGATAACACTGTCATGCACGGGTTGTTTAAAATTAATCTGAAACACTGTGGGATACAAATGTCCCAATATTGGAGGAAATTTATTTTTAGTATGGATGTTACATGCAATTAAGCATTGAACCTATCAGGATGCGTAGAATAATGTAAGCTGCACTATGATATATGGGCTCCTGAAAATTAATCTGAAATATCATGGTCTATATATGTGCCAATTTTGGAATAGTTCCCATGAATACCTTCTGAGATATCCAACGTTCAAATTTACATTGTAATATTTCAGTAGTTGGTAGCACTGTTTTCAAATATGACCTTGAGATGTTCTGGCAGAGATTTTCACTCACACCAAATTTGGTTTTCATAGCTGCAGTTGCTGAGGAGTTGATAGGTTGGGACACTCACACGCAGAGAAAAGGACAGACAGACAGACAGACACACACACACACATTTGATCTCATAAGTCATCTTTTTCACCATTTTTCCAAAATTTGAAAAGTAGCCTATAAATGAAAGGCGACGGTACCTTAACTGTCTGTTCAGGTCACATGTATGAAGACATGCGAACAGCAAATGTCGTATGGCAATGTTGAAATGAATGCTGCGGAGAAGCACGGGTCTTCTATTTATTATTATTATGACTATTGCTATAGAAGAAGTTACTACACAATTCTCCAACAATCGGTCAATTAATGCACGAAATATGAGGATATACCATATTATATAGTATATTGAAAATTACGCTCACCTGCCACACATAATTCATGAGATTAATCTGTACCAGTATATTTAGTTCATCGTAGTACTTATATTTTATCTACAACCTCCGTGATACGATCAATGGGCACCAAATAATAGACATTAGATGATAAGACGAATGCTATCTACATATTTGGATATCTCAGAAGGTATTCATGCGAACTGTACCAAAATTGGAACGTATGTAGACCATGATATTTCAGGTTAATATTCAGGAGGACACTAGATTACTATATTCTTTACTTGATCTGAGTTCCAAATGTAACTACTTTACAGTTAAATGAAGCCACATTAGGAAAATATTAACTACACTGGAAAGTTATATGGATACAAATATGACTTCTTGATAAATTAAATAACAAACAAATATGACTACTGTAGGGTCTGAATTACAGTCAAAAATGTCAACTCTTGAAACCAGTTTGAATACTCCTGAGTCAAATTTGAATAATAATACTAATGGGCTTGAATCAATATTAGACTCTGTAAAATCTGATATTTTAGAAGCTAACAAGAAAGATTGCAAGCTAACAATGACGCATTAGACTCAAGTGTTGATAACAGGTTAAGTGACATGGATGATAAAGTGGAAACGTTTTTGAAATTATTTAAAAGGAGAATGGAAGCCAGAATAATTAAACAGGTCGACAGCTGAATCTAGATGGGAACATCAAAGCGCAAGAAATTAAACTTCTCGAAAACATTGGAACGTTAGAGACTAAACTTATTGAGAATATGGATGATACAAGAAAGGAATCAGCACAGGTTGATGAGGCTATGAATGAATTACAGGACCTAGTCAAAGAAGTCAAAACTAAGCTTGAGGCAGTTCAGGTTAAATATGATGAGAAATTTGAGCAGTTAAAGTTAGACATTGAATCTGGTGCTAGATTAAAAACAGTAGTGTCTATAGAAAACATGGAAGCGAAATTTTAGATTCAGCAGCAACGACAACAGGATCGCATGGCAGAATTGGAATCAGAACTAAATAGTTTACATTTTCAAGAGACAACTCCGGGGGAAAATGCAAAAACAAGAACACAGGTTATTCAAGATAGTCCAAACCAAGCTTTAGGAAAACCCGCAACTAGTGAACGTCAAATGGGGCATGTCACAATCATTAAAAACTTTGACGACGAACCTCGAAGATTTTCAGGAACTAGTAGTACGACTCCAGTTGAATTCATTAGAGATATTAGGGAATATATTGTTGAAAACGGATATCTAAAGATCGAGAAATTGGAGCTGTTGAACGCTCTCTTGAGGGTCCAGCTTTAACTTGGGTTCGTGCGTTCCGATACAATTTTATTAATATGGAAGAGTTTACAGCTGCTCTATTACGCAGATTTTGGAGTCAACTCAACATTAGAGCGGAAATGTACTCGAAATGATATTCGACATCAAACCCAAGATATTATCCAAATTATTTATGTCTCAACTCGCGAAATTACAGTTCCTCAATCCTCCATTACCAGAGGACGAGTTGATACAGGCAATAGCGCAACAGTTACCTACAGAGGTACAGCGTACACTCATTGCATCCGAGGCTAATACAATTTAACACTACAACGAAATCTTAACGGAATTGGATTATACAAGCGCACATTTAGTTTCTCGGAACACTAGTAGTGAACATGAAGAAAGTCGAGAAAACAACACCGTAATAATTGATTATGCCGTGCACACTGAAAAGAAAACATCGTGGGAACCCAAAAGATTCAAGAATAATGCCGGTATTTTTTTATTAGAAACCGATATAATCAAAGACCGTAGAGCAGATAACACATCAATGACCAGCGAAGGGATAGACACCCTCATTACAACAATAAAAGACCGCGATACTATGAAAGAGGTCGGTACAATGATTACCAGCGAAGACGATATGATCGCGAGAATAACAAATTCAATCAGCAATCGAATGGAACAGAGCGGAGTCGCGAGGAGTTAAATGCGAGGCATATAGGAAGTCAAAAATTCTTAAGACAACTTCATAACGGGCACCGTCCAACCACACATCCTGAAGAGTTAATTCAGAGATCTGATGGCGGAGAATCAAGGGTAAAAACGACAATTTCATAAGTGATGAAGTTGACAATCATCTCGAAGTAATTACGATTCACGAGTTATACCAAGTAGACGACGAAGACCTGATTCATGAAAAAGATATAATTCATCGTGGGAGTAGACACGATTTGCCGGTAATCTACGGTAATTCATTCCCTTGAGAATAAAGGCACTGGTTGATACTGGAGCCATGGTGAGCGTAATGTCGCTAAATTGCCTGAATGATCTCAGAAAGAAGGGTGAGATTGCTATGTTGCCCGCTTCGACTGGCAAAATCCAAGGTGTTATTCCTGACCGCAGCATAAAAAGCAAGAGCCAAGTTCTTCTTGATATTACTGTTGGTATATTATAAGAATATCCACTTTACAATACATTTTTTTAAACCTACGATGTCCTTATGAACTATGATACATGTTTCGGCTCATTTTGAGCCTTCTTCAGTCAATAGCACTAATAAAATTCTCACAAAACGACAAAATTTCATTAGAGCTATTGACTGAAGAAGGCTCAAAATGAGCCGAAACATGTATCATAGTTCATAAGGACATCGTATGATAAAATTTTGTATTGTAACGTGGATAGTCTTATGATATATAATAATCAATACGGGAAAATTTAGAATTATGACTAAAGTCATAGATATTCATTACTGTTGGTTTCAGAAAGTTTAAACACATGTTCTTAGTGATTGCCAATCTTCATTTTGAGATGATACCGGGAGTGAATTTCATTAGCGAATATGGTTTGGTAGTCGACGAGCACAGAAGGATTATTATTATTATTATTATTATTATTATTATTATTATTATTATTATTATTATTGCCTTTATTGGTGGCGCAGTTAGGGCTCTTGGCCCTTTCTTACACTTAACCACATTAATACATTACAATAAACATACTATGACATTGTAACGTGTTTTTCGAGGGTATTTTACGCCACTGACATAAGTCAGTAGGAAGCCATTCTATATTTATTTACGCGGCAAATTGTTCAGCCAAGAGAAGTTTTCATGTAACTTATTATAATTATTAACTTATTATTATTATTAAGGTATTTTTTGGAGCGTTTTTTTATAAAATTATAAGCATACAGATAGGTTTTCGAAGTTATAGAAAACACTATCAAGCAAATTATTACGAACAACATTATCGTTGAAAATTATATGATTACGGAATTTTTCGGATTTTGTCAGTTAGAGTTTGTTGAGAGAGATGAGTCGCTGGGAATTCGGCTACAGGCTTAATCTTGTCGAGAAGCGTGACGCAAGCGGGTTTGCTGCTTCAAGAAAAGGCGAAATGGCCTGGACCGGTAATCGACATCATCGTCGCGCCGAGTGTAATGACCCTGAGGAGGGGAGTATCGCGTGGTAGCGCAGCCAATCAGAGAAGAGCGGGCGAGGAGAAGACGGCTACAGAGAGGGGATGCGACGAGTGCATATATGGTTTGCGCGCCGAGGAGGCAGGGCGATTATCTTTGTAAAACTTGACCGTTGTGGTTGCACGTGTGGTTGGTTCCGATGTGATCGGACCATACATTATCATATCTACAAGTATCTCTTCAACTAAAGAAGAAGATGACGACGTCCAGAAGGCTATGGGAAGCTCTCTTCGACCTCCAGTACGAGGGAAATGCTACGGCAATTTCCAATGGTAAGCGCGAATGACTCAGAACTACATAATCTCTCGTTTCTTTGTTTCATATTCAGTATTTCAGTAACTTCATAGCTTGGGAATAATAGTAAAATCAGTAATTCAGCCGACTCCGTTTTCACGTAATTCTCTAGCGGTAATATTCCAATCGCAACGCTCCAATTTAAATTTAAAATATATTATTATTATTAATTTTGCCATACTTGTTTTATATAATAAATTCATTTCTTTTAACCATGCAATCTTTGCTTTCAGTAGGTAGCATTAGATATAGACCAAATTCCTTCTCCTGATACAATTTTTAGTTGGGTTAATGATCAAATCATACCACGATCTGAGTGAAAAGATTCTTGAAGGTGTTCTACCAGAGCTAGGTGCTGTTAAATATAAATTTAGATTTCAACATAGCGTTGAGGTCTTGGCGCCCATTAATACAACATATCTTAGTCAGAGTAAATATTTCAAAGTGCAAGGCAGGGCTAGTAGAAAACATTACATTTGTACACCCCAACAGTGAGGCCTAGAAAAACCGTTTCAACATTTATATAACTGACAAAAATAAACAATAATAGACGTAGATAATGACTTTCACACTCTCATTCACTCATCCACTCATGTATTTTGGTATGGAATCTAATGATGATCAACAGAAGTCAGAAGTAACCTGTAGTGAAAATTTATACAGAAGAAATGATTGCGAAGTTCAACGCAGCCAGCCTGAGGAAATACCACACAGTCCTCACATAATAGAAGGATGTTGGAAGAGTGATTGCTTAAAACATCGCGTACATGAATTTATGGAGACATTTTACATTATCTATGGTTGGAAAATTTCTTCAAGCTTCATTGCTTTGTTCAAAAGAATTTTTTTTCGAGGTAGGAGAGAGATGTACTTGATCTGAGTTGAGCCGCTAAACTACGATGGCCGTGACCTAGTCACCGAGAACATATGATAACCTTGATCAGCAACCCACAGCGTGTAAGCATGATTACGTCACGTGAAGGGCAGAAAAAGTCGCTGGTTTGACTAGCATGTTAGACAATCCAATATTAATTAAACTAAGCAGATCGTGCGTGCCAACTCTAATTATACTATTTAGAGCACGAGGAACAGCATTATGAGAAACCACATTATTATGCTCCAATGGAGTATCATGTGGATGAATATTTGAAGCTATGATAAGATATTTGTAAGCCAAGATTATGCTGTCATCTTTTCATATCGCCAGTAGAGGGAGAAGATCACGTGGCCACTCCAAACCCCTCCCTCAATGACAGGCACTATTGCAGCTGAGCCAAAAGATGATAGGTCATACTCATTCTCGTATTGTGATCCGGAGATTCGCATTCTGACAGTTTTACGTTCGCATGCTGGTTTACAGACTCGTTGTCAGACACGCGCAGTTACTCGGTCTTACGGTGATACAGTTTTACGTCGAGCGCGATTGCCGTGATAAAATCTGCCGTCTACTTTGTGTTTTCCAAGGCGAGAGTTTCGGAGTTATTACTTCATAATCGGACGCGAGTGCGTGAACACACATTTATTTTGTGCCGTGAGGAAGTGAAACAGTTATTTTAATGCAAGTGAGTAGAAGCCCATATTAATTTTATGAACTGTCACGAATTAAATCTTCACACACAGTACAGTGAAAACTGATTCTTTTGAGTGCTGAACATGCGGTACTTTAAGGGGGGACCCTACTGATTTTTCTATGTTTTGTAATTACCATCCAATTTACATGCAATTCTGGGATTGAGTTGTTGTTAGTAACATAAAGAATTTCCCAGAATTGTAAAACCTGATTGAGTGGTTATTTTTTTTAATATGATCATTTAAAAAGAGAAAATTGTTGATTTTCAAAATGTCCCAGGTGCCACTATCTTACATTTCCCATCTCAAAACTTTTTCACTATAGTTAAGAACTAATTAATAAATTGTAGTATTATTTTTATAGTCTGGTTAGTAGTTCTATGTTATAAAGGTATTTATGTTCGACCCTCACTATTATGTGTCAGATAACTGTATCATAATGATGGTCATTATAACACTGTTTTCCATTATGATACAGTTTCTCCAGCCAATCAGAGCTCGTTCATTGACCAATTAGGTAACGATAACTTCGCGCATGCGCTCAAAATCCAACATGTCTGACATAAACACAACATCGAACTATAATAAATTACCGACATGGAATACCCACCGTCCATATGTTCGCGTAAATAAACTGGCGAATATGAGACAAGAAATAGCACTGTACCTTAAAATCACCAACACTAATTTCTACACAGCGCATTGTCTTCAACTGACACCGGTGACAATATTACTGAGGGACGGCAGATGTAAACATATGGTTTGCATATGGCATTGCAAACACACAGACCGCATGCGTCGGTCGTTCAAAGCTCTTGAAAGGCAGAGATATAACACCCAACGCTCGCTCTGCGATCACAAAATTCCAGTAGCTGACTCTCAACAGATATTTATGAATATTTATGTTAAAACATATAATAAAGTTATAATTATCGTCGAACATAACCAGTCGTATGCAACTCGCCTATAATGGTAATTAAGACACTCGTATGGAAATTATAAAACTCGCATACGCTCGTTTTATAAACAATACTCGTGTCTTAATTATAGCCATTATAGGCTCGTTGCATAATGTACTATTTTGGTGCATCGTATAAAACATACAAAAAACTCCAATATTTCATGCCCTGGCACATCATAATTAAAAAATTTACCAACCATTTTCAATGTGAATACTACAAATTATGAATAATATGAAATTGTATGTGTATTTTAAATTTCAAGTCATTTTGATCATAACTGATGCGTTATGAACACTGAAAAAATACACTTTCGAGAAAAAGCCATTTTAGTAAGCAGACACTTTTCAAATGAACATAACTGCCTCAGAATTTGCCAGCACCATACATATCCCCTTCCTTGTACTTGTTTCTTTCTTCTGCCTTGGTTTTTGCCAGTTTCATTTTTCCCTAACAGTTTTTATGTCACGTTTGGTCCTAGCTATGCTCTTCTTTTTCCGCACCTCGACCCTGTCTTTGCATATCTTATGTACACTGTCACTTATTTCTCTGCCTAAAAGGGACATTTTCAATTTCTGAATAGCAAGTGCACCCATATTACATACACTTAGAGCATTGCCATGTCTACTCTTGATTTTGTGGATAAGAATGTTTAGGTTTTGATTCACTATCAACAAATTCAGCATTAGATTTTTCACCCCATCGCTTCCTAATATCTACACTAGCCCGTTCACTCTTTTTTTATTTTTGCTACTAGGCTTCTTTCAACGACTATGAATGGAGTGCATTTTACACACTTCACACCACAAAACCAATAAAATAACCACAAATGAAATAAGTTAGGCTACTGCAAGTTATAATATCACGAAGCAACTTCAAAACAATAACAGTTCCTTACAAACCATGTGTTTCCTGTATCCCGTAATCACGTAATCACTTCATTTGAACTCAATTAAAAGAAAGCGATCTTTTCCAGTTACTATAGACTTTTAAATAATAAATATGAATTCACATAACATCTCAAATCAATCACGTTTCCAACAGTTAATGTCAAGGAAAACTAAAAACAATATTTTCTAATAGTTTCTAATATGAAATATGCGTCTGGTTACCGTATACACCGAGAGATGGCAGCACTTATGTATTCTGATATAACAGCTTAGGCTTTCACGGCCGGCGTTCGTAATTAAGTACAAAAAACTTTTACTTAATTACTTATGCATTCTGTTCATTATCTGAGCTTTAGCCAGATATTTAAGGTAACCGAGTAGTGTGAAACTGGCAAATAATGCACAACGTTACAAATACCTCAATATTTTACAACAATTTCAAGTTAGAATTTTGAAATTTGTGTCATTTGTATAAGATAGACATATGAGCATACACAGTAATTTACATTGAGCACAGTTGTACGGTATTGTTATAAGGGCACTAATAATGCACTGAAAATGTAAATAAAATTGCAAAAAAATGCCTAAATTGATGTACCTTTTTCTCAGAAACTAATAGTTATGTGGGGATATAATTTTACACAGCACTTATTATCCTGTTCTATTATGATGACTAGAATCTTAACTCTATGTTAAACAAGTTTTTAATTACTAATTTTTGAAATTTGAAAAAAAAACATTTCTCATGAAAATTTGGTGGTATTAATTACTGTTTCTCAGAAACTACTGGATCAATTTGAATAATCCTAGTCACCAATACTCAAAGGAATAGTTATGTTGTGTATACAAAATATTGGCTTGATAGTCCTACCCAGTTCTGAGAAAAAGGTACATATGTTTCAAAAAATATAGTTTTTGAGAAAATCTCATAAAACATTATGACAGAGTCTGGAGTCTAATCTCAGTAAATCCCAGGAAAACAATCATCCTGGGATTCATCCCCTCGCTTTGTATACTTCCCTTTTAACCTCAGCTTGGTTCTTAATTCCTTTTGCATGGCCTCAGCAGCTCTATCAGCTTAATATAAACGCTTCTGGTCGATGGACTTCAATGACTCGACATTTTTCCCCAACTCTCACACACATTTCCTTTAATACATGATTCCTTGAAATCACACCATCATTAAATGTAAGTACTGCCTCTATTACCCCAATTTTGAAGGTCTCAAAATTAACTTGGGGGACTCACCTTTCCTTACACAAACATCCTTCACAACTGATAAACTATCACTCATTTTACAAACTTTACTCAGTGTATATTGGCTTTCACGGCCGGTGAATTAAAACTCAGCAATTCTTCTAGGTTTGTGCCGTGTCTTGTGTGGGGTTTCGCCTAGGACACCAAGCTGGCTCATCGGCGGGCTCTTGGTGTCCCCGCCCGGACCCCCACAGGAGTAACGAATTGCGCGCTACCTCCCTTTATATTAGGTGCAACTGCACCACTTGACTGCGAGAACTAAAAGCTCAAGCAGCCTTAACCTCCCTATGAAGGCTTCCAAAAAGATGGTATATTGGCTTTCACGGCCGGTGAATTAAAATTCAGCAATTCTTCTAGGTTTGTGCCGTGTGCCGATGAGCCAGCTTGGTGTCCTAGGCGAAACCCCACACAGCCCGCCGATGAGCCAGCTTGGTATCCTAGGCGAAACCCCACACAAGACACGGCACAAACCTAGAAGAATTGCTGAGTTTTAATTCACCGGCCATGAAAGCCAATATACCATCTTTTTGGAAGCCTTCATAGGGAGGTTAAGGCTGCTTGAGCTTTTAGTTCTCGCTGCTAAGTAGTGCAGTTGCACCTAATATAAAGGGAGGTAGCGCGCAGTTCGTTACTCCTGTGGGGGTCCGGGCGGGGACACCAAGAGCCCGCCGATGAGCCAACTTGGTGTCCTAGGCGAAACCCCACACAAGACACGGCACAAACCTAGAAGAATTGCTGAGTTTTACTCAGTGTGTTTGTATAAAATCTGACAGAACTTTTAAGCCTTTAATTACATTGCCAGCATTACAATGTGATATAAACTTAATACTATCCATATCATGAAATTGATCTTTAGAAAGTTTTCTTTCGGATGCACTTTATGGCTATGAACTATTTTCAGGAATACCACTTGGAGAAGTTGAGTTAGAATCAACACTAACAAGTGACTGCAACAAAGAATCACTGTTCACTGTCTATATTATAATTATTTACAGCAGGTCGATTGCCAAATAATTTACGTTTCATATACACTTTCTGACTTCTACCCATGTAAAAAAAACACTGCCGGGAAAGTAAATAAACAAACAACAAAAATATCAAAAAACTAAAGATACAACGTACTGTATGAAGCTAAACTTTACCAAGCATAAATTAAATTCACTTAAGTGAGAAAATGAGAATATAATGAGTAAGAAAGTATTGAAGTGAAATTGGTTGTGGCAATTTCAGAGCAATAGCTCTGCATTACTTAGTCGAAAATTAATTTTCAAGGCTTAAATGTAAACGATTTACAATAAATTATACATCAAATTATTCGTACAAGAACGAAGAATTTTATTACGTTGAAAATTAGAAATGCATTTTTTCATGAAATTACACTACAAGGTTACCGGCTTCTTTCAACGACTATGAATGGAGTGCATTTTACACACTTCACACCACAAAACCAATAAAATAACCACAAATCAAATAAGTTAGGCTACTGCAAGTTATAATATCACGAAGCAACTTCAAAACAATAACAGTTCCTTACAAACCATGTGTTTCCTGTACCCCGTAATCACGTAATCACTTAATTTGAATTCAATTAAAAGAAGGCAATCTTTTCCAGTTACTATAGGCTTTTAAATAATAAATATGAATTCACATAACATCTCAAATCAATCAAGTTTCCAACAGTAATGTCAAGGAAAACTAAAAACAATATTTTCTAATAGTTTCTAATATGAAATATGCGTCTGGTTACCGTATACCCCGAGAGATGGCAGCACTTATGTATTCTTATGTAACAGCTTAGGCTTTCACGGTCGGCGTTCATAATTAAGTACAAGTTTTTCGGGCTTGTAGGCCATGGTCCAGACAGGATATCTCCCGACGTTTCACCGGAAACTGCGTCCGGCGTTATCAAGGGTTCCGCTTGGCATTTTAACACGCAAGTACAGTATGGTTTAACAGTCTACTGAACTATTTCTAATACTTTGCAAATATTAATTGCCGAACTGCACATCAAACTATAAGAACTCTTGCATATATTTTCGACATGTTGAAGCAGCAGTGGCGTGCTAACCCAGCATCTATAATGGGGTTACGTCATTTTGAACCAAGCACTATTTTTGCGAGGAAGGAGAGACGAAAGATATTTGATATTATTACTTGCAACATGGAACATTAAATACTGAACGGGACATTATGAAGAAAGGGAATTTCGATCCGGGAGGAACATCTCCCTAAGGAATGCCGCGTCGATCCTCGGAACTTGATGTCAATCCCTCAACATAACATCAAGGGAGACAATGGGCTGTCACGAAGAATTGGAACGATGAGCGAATATCGTACATTCTGAAGATATCGTAAGGTAAATGGAACGCCAACTTAAATTTTCACATCGAGTTTTGATCTTGAGCTGAGCACATTTTTGCACGCATTCCGCATAATTGGATTACAATGTGGCAAGATGCCATGATAATTACCCACATTCTACGGAGTCTAATGGATGATGATAGATTTTTTTTGAAGCCGAGAATATTGTTACGATTTGTTGCATTTTAACGATAATAATAATAATCTAATTATGATAAATTCTAAGGATTATTTTATCAAATTATTGTAGACATGAATATCCCAAAGATTTTATGGATGGATTGGGATTTATTGAAGCATATTTGAAAGTGCAATCATATTTGAATTTAATTGGATGCATTATGATTGGATGATTTAATATAACCATTAACATTATTAATTATTAATGGATTATACTGAATAATTAGTTAATAATTTAATTAATTAATTCCATTGAAGTATTTAAATAATATCATGCTTAATCATGATCTGCGTGAGATTTACAGGATTCTTATGCAAATCAGTTGGAATAATTTGAATGATTCGATGTTATATTAGTTCCAGGAAAGATGTTAGAAGAATTTCCTTGACCATTAAAATAAATTATTGCTCCACAATAACTGGACGATGGATGTGTTGTATGACAAGTTTACTAGGCTTGTATATGGGGTTTTCCGATGTTATTCAAATGAAGTTAGATATTTTGATCTATGCATTCATTATTGCACAAGTTTATAATGTGAAGATTTTGCCACACAGTTTATAATGTGAAGTTTTTGCCACATTGTTATGGAATTATTGAAGATGAATATTTAGGTATACGAAATGTACAGATAGTGATCTAAATTCCGATAATATGTGATGATATAATGAGTCATGGTCAAATGTAGATATGTTGCGTAATTTATTGAGAATTTGTGCCATTAAGGAATATGTTGTTTGAAGATTTTTATGGAATGCATTATAATCCAATCCTCATTATAGAATGGAAGCAGATAGAATTTGTATTCACATCTGGAGAGAGATATTAGCAAAATGTTGAACTATTGTGATTATTCAAGTCGGATGACGACTGACTGTTTCAAAATAATTAATGTTTGTCATAATTATTCGAGGTTGACATACAATTTAACAGACTTTCTTTTATGGTGGTAACAATTGCTTCGATGATTAATTAATTCAGTTATCCCTATAATCATTTACTGGATTTCACATATGAATTTTACCATGAAGACCGCAGAACATTTTTAGAGATGATTGTTAAATTGAGGACACGTTAATAAAACTAGTGTGAATGATTTCGAATCGATTATTTGATTTTTAGCCTTCGATAAAAGTGTCAATTATTTGTGCAAATTATTCCAGGGTTATATATTTTGTGTGTGTAATTATGCTTGGTTTAGGTAAGCTTATTAATCGCAGCACAATTTTGTATAAAATAATTTAAGGATTTTCAATTAACTGTGCATTTAAATGGAGTTAGGTCACTCAGGGATGAGTGAAGTGAAATGTATTAGTGAAGTGCTACGATGATTCCCTGAGGTGTCAAGGAGGTACTTTTAGTTGATTTTATTTTATTTATTTTCCATCCTGTGATATTTCAGTTTAGACGATCTGATTAGGCAAGAATTTTTGAAAGGACATATTTTGTCGTAAAAATAGGGTTTTCGTTTCGCCATCAGAATCGCCGGCTGGTTTTTCTTGAATTAACTGCAAAACAATATCTGAAATAGATCAAGGTTCTATTCCTATTCATCTTATTTGATCTGTTGTTTCTTATTTCATACTTCTGTGCATTTTTCAGTAGTGTCTGGCTTCACCACGAGTGCGTTCTTTTCTTTTTCGATTTCTAGTTTGATGATATCCATTTTACCTATTCCGTTACGATCCAGAGTTATTTTGTCTCGTGCCACCTGTGCTATTTTGTAATAGTTCCCAACTAGATTTCAAACACACTCGTTGTTTTAACTTGTTAATTGCTTACTCCTTCTGTGATAATATGCGATGTATTTTAGCCGGGTCATCGCATATCTCTCCCGTAAGCGGTTGCAATACTAAACCGATTACACCATCAAATGGTCCATTTTAGGGCTGCCCAGTATTCCCGCAATAAGTGCACGGACAGTCCTAGCTAGTTTGGGTCACACTAAACTGGCATGGAAAACTGGGGATTGGCAGGCTAGTTTTCAGTGAATGGTTCAGTCATGCCTCCCTTCAATGCCTATCCTGTTTTCTCACAATTCCGGGCAGGAGTGAAAGTCAGGTTGCTGGTATTTGGAGTTAAACAAAATGATATGTCCCACATAATGGTACTTAACGTATTTTGTTGCATGTTATTAGTCTATTTGCATTTTTTGAAGAAATAGGCTTATGAGATCACCTTTTGTCCGTGTGTTTGCGCGCGTCCGTGAGTGGAGCGAATAAAATGAAACTCGGTAAGGTATTAGTACTATTTCAGCCGACACCGACCGAGCCCTTCAAATTTAATTTCGTCTCACCAATTCAACATGGCGGATGTGCGAATTATTTCACCGGCATTCTATATCCCCGAAATGATTACTGATATCACCCTGAAATTTTGTACGGAATTAAAGGGTACTACTAGAAGTTCATCTTTCAGACTTTTAAAAACCTGTTTACTTCCAAACCAACATGGTGGCCAAGCGAAATTGATACACATACATAGAGATTTCTCACGACTTAACCATCCGAACGCAATGAAACTTGGTACATCAAATGTGTATGCATATTGCAATGCACTTGCATCCAATTTAATTCGTTTGTTTACGTAACCTCCAGATGGCGGCTGTGCGAAATATTTCACCGGCATTCGGTATCTCCGAAACTATTACTGATATCACCCTGAAATTTTGTACGGTGACAAAGGGCACTACTACAATTTCACCAATTAGACTCTCAAAACTGTTTGTCAACTATGAAACGAACATGGCGGCCAAGCGAATTTGAAACTTTAAATAGAATTTTCTCGCGTTTAACCATCCAAACGCAATGAAACGTTGTACACCAAATGTTTATACACATTGTAATATACCGGCATCTAATTTAGTTCAGTTGTTTACATAACCTCAAGATGGCGTCTGTGCGAAATATTTCACCGGCATTCTAATTCTCCGAAACTGTTACTGATATTACCCTGAAATTTTATACGTTAATAAGGGGCACTACTACACGTTCATCTACGTAATTTTTAAAAACTTGTTATGTACAGAACGAACATAGCGGCCAAGCGAAGTTGAAACATTTTAATAAACTATTCTCGCGATTTAACCATCTGAACGCAGCAAAATATGGTACAGTAAATGCTTATAGACATTGTAATGCACTGGTATCTAATTTAGTTCAATTGTTTACATAACCTCAAGATGGCATTTGTCCGAAATTTTTAAATTAAGTTTCTTTTCTTGTCTATTAACATGCGATCGAAGTGAACGTTTCAATATTGAACCTACGCAATAATCGTTATCAAATAGTGCATAACTCTATGGCCTACATATATTAAAATCCAACATGGCGACCAGCCGAAATATTTAGACGGTTCTCAATATCTATTGATCTATGACAGCAATCACACTGAAATTCTGTATGTAGATAGCGGCTATGAACATAAGTTCACCAATGAGACTTTCAATATCCTGATGAGCTCAAATACAACATGGCGGCGAAGCGAAATATAAATATTTAAATAGACGTTTCTCACGATTCAACAATCCGAGCGCAGTAAAACTTAGTACGGTAAATGCTTATGCAAATTTTAATCCACTGTCATCTAATTTAGTTCAATTGTTTTCATAAACCCAAAATGGCAGCTGTGGGAAATTTCAAAATCTCGTTTTTAATTTTTTGTCGTAATCATGAGATTGAAATTTGAATACTACACCTACAAAATTATCTTCATGTACATATCTCTAAGACCTACAGTACATATATAGAAACCCAATATGGCGAGCAACTGAAATTTTTAGACGGTTCTCAATATCTACGAATCTATTACGGCAATCAAACTGAAACTTTGTATGTTGATTGAGGCAATTAATATACGTTGGATATATGAAAATAGGCTGTATAGTTTTTCACGGAACTATGTTTTAATTTCGAATTTTATGCAAGTAGAAATCATTTGTAGGGAAATAGTGGCTATTATAGCAGCAACGTATAAAATATAATATAAATCAATGCCTGAATCCCCCGAAGTGCTAATAGCCATTCATGAAACCCGGAATAAAAATATGAGGGTATGGGAGGAATGGCATGATTCAGCCCATATTGCCTTTCCATTATCAGCAACGTGAAATTGACTTATTTAGTATTCATCGAGGTGACAGAATTGATCTGTTGTTTCAAAATAGAAATCTGCTGAAATTAAAATGCTGGAGGTTGATGACAGGGAGAGTGTATGTGACACACCATGACATTTTCCTATTCCATTTTTAATGTACTGGCAATGAATGATAATTAACAAACGTTAGTATGTTTTAAAATACTGGCTGATCACAGCGCAGCGCTTTGACGTTATTAGTCTAAAAACAAAGCTCTTTACATCATACATAACAATTTATTGGCAATATAGAGTATACAGGTCGGCTAAAGTTTGTGCCATAAACACACCATATAGGCAGCTGTAAATGACCACTGTCTGGAAAAATTATCACGTTTCTTTACAACTAAATAATATTTTATGTAAAGAACACATGTTACTCACGTTCGTATCAGTAACCACCATATCACTGAAATTTCGTAACGTGTCCTCTCATAACTTTTGAGGAAGGTTCCTTTAAATTCGCATGCAAGGGATAAGACGGGATTTTATTAATATTCATTTATAATGGGTGTGAAATATGGGATGAACTAATATCATTCTTCCGAAACCACCTCAATTACAAACATGAAACTTGACATGAGTGCGTCTTGATGAAATCGAAGCAAATGTGTTCGAGGATTTTTTGTTCTTTTTAATTGTTCGGATTGAAAAGTGGGGTTGAGAAACTTTCCGATAGGTGCGGGTGTACTTGAAACTGCCTTATCGATAAACATGAAACTAAGGGGGAAATGATGTTCTTAAAATAAGAAAACCTTTCCATCAATCTTCCTACAGACCTTCCCAAGCAAGTCAAGAGGACAGGTTGTATCCTTGGAGTTATGATGCTATTTATGAGCCCGTTGCATTAGGAACGTCCTTTTGTGGGCAAAATCTCACATTTGGCGAAATAACATGCCTACGTATTCGATAAATTGAGATATTTGCGTCCTTATTCACATAATCTCTTTCTCTTGACAAGTTATTTTCTTGTGTCTCTATGTCGTTGTTGGTGTCTTCAGTCGTTTGATTGGTTTGATGCAGCACTCCATGCCTCCCTGTCCTGAGATAATCATTTCATCTCTACATGACTAGCTCACACTATATCCGATGCAATCTGTTAAACATAGTCTGACCTTGGTCTCCGCTACAGTTCTTGTCCTCAACCCTTCCATCAATAACTAGGTATGTGACCTACCAACCTATTTCTTCTCTTCATTATCAGTGGCGAGAAACATGTCTCCACGCCCACTCGTCTTAATACTCTTAATACGTCTTAATCACTCACTCATAAGCTCATCTCTGAAATCTAAAAATTTTGCAATTTTGCAATTTCGACGGGAATTTATAAAATTCATGCTTTAATGGAATGAATGGTATGGGCTGACATAATAAGCCTTTTCTGATCTTCTATCCATCTGGTCTTCGTTATTCTCCTGTAACACCACATTTCAAACGCTTCTATTCTCATATTTTCTGCTGCGCCAAAAGTCCAGATTGCACTTCCATAGAGTGTCACACTCAATATAAAACGCAAATGTAAATCAATCACTCATAAGCACAGCTCTGAAATCTTAAAATTTTGCAATATGGTTCTTATAAGTTAATAGGTAAGGGATAAGACGGGAATTTATAAAATTCAAGTTTTAATGGAATGAAAGGTATGGGCTGAAATAATAAGGCTCTTCTGAAACCGTCGGCGCTGCAAACGTGAAACTTGCATGCGTGCTCTTTGGTGAAATCGAAGGGACACGTTTTGCCCGTTAGTCAAAGAGACATACCAGTCTCCAACTCACGAACACACCACATAGTTACCAAGGACGTTCCGAATATAAGGTCCGTCGTTTCATTCCAGAGGGAGGCTATATTACATCGCCATTGCCAACAACAATCGTTCCTGAGCCGAGCGAGTGCAGAGAAGCACTGGCACATGCGTTGAGTGAAGCTACTAACAACACGATTTACGAAGTGTTGGGATATCGGAAGATTTAGACAAAATGGATGGTGAGATAATTCACTCCTGACCTCAAGACAGCAATAATGTTGTTGTTGTTGTTGTTTCATTTGAGGGAGTATGTATTGTGACCGCTTGACAGGTGTCTCACGTCCACACAAGTGCAAGTCCTGACCACAGCTGAGCACAAGACTCAAAGTGTCTCGGGGTTTATCTGGGCACAGCAACAAAGGCTGAATTAAAAAAACTAGCTTGGCTGTTATCAAGACGCGCACTGCAGCAAGGATAGAAGGAATTATTTTAAAATCATGAATAACATCAGTTTTAAAATACAATAACTCATTTTAATTTATCCAACAACCATCCTAAAGTAAAATATAATAGTTTTCTACAGGGAGAAAGCTAAACACGCACCTGAAAGAATAAAACATCCTATGGCACCCCTGGGACCCTACTCTACTTATGTGTTCTCAAAAACAATGTATCCATTTGACTTTCAAAGAAAATTAAACAAGAGTTTAGTGCTTATCAGTCGGTCAACACGAATTACCCAAAAGAGCTGGGTTATGCCCTAATCCTGACCGACTGAAAAGCACTAAACTCTTGTCTACTAAAGCAACACTGGAAAAATGGCTTCAAACCCCACAATGAAAATTAAACAATTAATTAAATATTTTACGGTTATTGATATCCATGAAATTAATAGTCCATAATGAAATCCATTTCTATCCTGTGCACTATATACATCGTTTCAGTGTATTCAGACAATATCAGTTCAGTCCGACACCTGAATAAAATTTGTTCACACATCACAACACGATTCAGAACTATATTTCCAAAATTCCAATAAATTAATATTGATCCAGATCAGAAAATCTATCTTTAGATGTCGAGGGTTGGAATTCCACTATTCCATATAATTTACTAATGCCACCAATATTATTCAGCCTCACAGTACTCCAAGTCCCTCAATTTGAATCAAACAATTCCAACATTATTCAAATTATCTCCACACATGAGATTCAAATTGTCATGTTAATAATATCATTGATATTAGTTTTATTTCCATAGTGAAATCATTATCTCACTAAAAGTTATGGGATCATTTACTTTTATAATGATGGGTGCAACCCACATATCCTATGATTATTATTAAATGGATTTTAACATAATCATGGATCAGCAAAAATAATTCACCAATTAGCGGAATATCATGTCCACGTTCCATGAACGCACTAATTTCCCCCAAGAACTGCACTATCTCCTCCACATTACATTTTTATTGTGATACGGAAAGGTTTTCGACAAAGCTACTCCATTCTACTTACATTCATAAGATTCAAAAATAATGTCAGTAATATGTCAGAGCAACAGAATATAGAATATGGAATTCCACTGATGACGGTAACTGGTCAAGTCTTGGGGCGGCTACATCGGCCTATACCCTTCTTTTATGAGCGTATGAGGCAATAATCAACCTCAATATCACCTAAAAATGATCATATTTTAACCATCATATTGATATCTGTTATTTGTATACACCTTAATTCCATTCAGCCTTACTTGCTGTATTTTATGGATTATAACATACATTGGTGGGATACCGCTGCACTCATGCAGTACCATTCAACTCATTAACCTGCCACACATATCACATAGATATCACATAGATATAATTATAATACAGCTTTCCAAATATTCATTTCTCATTCAAATGTCACCATAAAACTCCCCCTATATTATACAAGTCTGCTCTAAGAAAAACCTTCCGTTCCGAAATAAGTAAAAGTATTTACTCCATTACATTATTCCTATGTGCATTATTCCATGATTTATATCGTTTAATTTTCCGATATTAATGATCCATATCCATTTATCTAAACATCACATGTTGCATTCAACTATCACTCAGTCATTATTATTATTGTTATTCGTAAATATTATAAACAATTGCCACTGATAATCAATTATCATTATTCTTATTCCCATTTCAATATTTCCAACAAGATTTCTTAAGTTCTAGTGAACATTATTTTTCAGTTATTTACATCATCTCAAATATATGACCGTAATAAATTTTCATTAAGAATATATCCTCCATCACAGAAATATCAAACTCATTTATTCCAATACTGATTATTAGATCTCATTTACAATGGGTAAAAATTCCATTGTATATTAATTTAATAACACGACTATCGCCTAAACAAAATATCCAAAGACGAAATATCTACATCTAATTATCCATCAAACTAGGCGATTAACTGTACAAATAATAAATAGGAAAACTGCTAGCAATATGAAAAGTAGAATGCCTTAAATACTAATACAATCCGACGATCTGCCTCATCGTGGATATGCTGACTCCCAAAGTGTGAAAAACATCAGAAGGCCCCAGAGATTTTATGCGTGAGCAAAATTCAAAAATAAACCCAATTCTCAAAAACGATGACTCCTATATGGTTGAAGGAATAGTCTAAGGTCTGCGATTCACCATACTAGCTACTAAAATATAGCTACTGGTCATATTGAAGGTGTTCCAAAAGGTGGCTCCAGCTGGTGTAGAATGTCCAACAAACAAGCCACGTTCTCACCTCGTTCACAGCACAAGTTCCCAGACAAGTTTCATCATACCACCAATTTAGTTTAGCAACCCATAATAGTGATTCGATTCATGGTGCAATGCAAATGTTCATACTGGCAGTCCAACACCATGATGTCCTGTTCGAATCCCCTTAACACCATATAGCTTGTGCTATCGCAAAAACTCGTAACTAGACACTTGCCTTGTTTCGATAACATTCACGCACTGTTTTTGTCGATCCAAAATATAAGTATCTTTCGGCCGTATAAATTTTTTCACGATAACTTGTGATGTTTCATGTGTTAGTGCGGTACCCTGACATTCCTGTTCAGCCTCTTTTCCAAATTAATTCTGCTAATCACTAATCTAGAAAACATCTCTTCATGCCTATCTGGATAAAGAATAGTATTCTGCAGGACACGCTTGGCATAGTCCGCTCCAGTCGCCGTCTAAATTTTACACTGGTTAAAGGATATGCTCCTTGCAAAACCCGGATTAGAGGTTTGCCCAGTTTTCGAAGGCTAGATACACTGTGGGTTTGGATATTATCCGACACAACTCTGCACACAGAAGAAGGTAGCATCACCTAGAAAAACTATCATAGAGCACTCTGAAAATACTGTCTCCTCCACGGCTAGTTTTTAGCTGCAGGTTTGGTACCCGTAATCTTGAAAAGATCAAGTACTTCCAATCTCAAGCTCGCTCGGATGCAAGAAATGCAGTGACTATCTGTCAACTGCCTTCAACTAACACCTACTACCACGTCCTGGCACAACCACTGCGCATCGCTCCTCACGCATCTTTCCATATCTCTGGATTTCCTTGTTAGATTTACATGAAATAAATTCCATAAATCATAGAAATGTTCTTCATTTATTCCCTCAATGTCTTAGTTATTCAACTACTTCATTTTCATGTTATAAAAATCACTACAGCGATCGCTCCCAATGCGACACGACCATCACTGCGCTGTCATCCACAACGGTGATTTTCCCAACTTCGCTAGGCGCTATCTTCAAACATTCGAACTCCGCCTAAGAAAATCAACTCGTCTCATCCATAGCTATGGGCACTTCCTTAATATGGGCACGGTATCTACCCCGTGTTCTTTCGGTGTGTCTGATGACCTGTATTATTGCGTTGTCGCTAGAACCAAATGAATTTGTAACTGATACGAGGATCGGGAAGGAGGCAGCCGTGACGTGAACTTAGAAACCCATCCCGGCATCTGCCTGGAGTAGAAATGGGAAATTTCGGAGAATAACTTCTTCACGTAATTTATGTAATACAATCATCATAATATTACAGGTTATGAGACGTAATATCACACTCATCCCAGTACACGGAGATGAATGATCACGATGTCCAAGCCCCCCATATGAAACCAAAACAACTAAATTTTTGAAGTGATGATGTGGTAAGAAAATGAGATATTTTAGATATGAAGATTGGCATTAAAACAGAGAAGAAACAACAATCACAATTATGAATCATCACTAAGCAACAGCCAATAATTCCATCAATCAAAAAGCAAGATTGCAATATGAACAACCAAAACGTTCTCATTCATTAACTTTCAACTCGAAGTGATTCTTCAGAAATAACTAACGATATCTGATGTTGCTAAAATCAAATAAAATTCTTTCGTTTTCATCTCAGACTGTTTTGCGTTTCATCTCCCAGGTAAGTCTGCAAGTCTCTGTTTGCATTCAAGGCCCCTCAATGATCCCCTATTAGCAGTTATCACTGTGGTCTCCCCTGCTTCTACACCTCTCATATTGAAATAGTTGATCACTTAATCTGACCATCACCTTGTAGATCTACCTCTGTTCCTCATACACTCTATAGCCCTGCTCATTAACCTTGTAGGTAATCTCTCCTCAACCACCCTGATCAGATAACCTCACTTTCGGAGTTAGCTCATATGAACAACTTCAACTGACGTGACAACTTTTAACCTAGAAGATATCGCCTCGTTAAGAGTATCCTCCTGTCATTGCTCCAATCTACAGGAGTTGTCCCTGAAATCATTCGTGCTACCCTCATACCAGTTAAGTCCAGTTTTTGTATCAGATATTCTGAATCGACCGAGCTTTCACTTCCAGAATGTAATGTCGGTCTAAATACTGACAGATCTAAGGAGAGTTTCGTAGCTACACTATCTTTTTCCTTTTAGATTACAGTAGATCACAACTGATAACTCACTGCATTCACTTTTCTGCACCTCAACTCTGCCACTTTCACTATACTACCATCCTGAGGGAAAACACAGCCCAAGTACTTAAAATGGCCCACCTCCTAATTTAGTTCCCCTCTTTAGTATCGTATGTTCTTGTGTTTCTTGCTCACCGACATCATATCCTATTGTAAACGGATGATTTTTATACCACATTCCCTCCATTTTTGTTAAAGTTCTACATTTCAGTTTATAAGCTATCATCAGAGTCTGTGGTTTCAAACGGACCATGAGCACAAGCCATCATAGGGGATGTCTCATAATTAATGCAATTTTTTAAGAAAATTTTGTTTGGAAACTCAGCAATTTTTGTAGGTTTGTGCCGTGTCTTGTGTGGGGTTTCGCCTAGGACACCAAGCTGGCTCATCAGCTCCTCAGGGACAACAAGATCCCGCTTATGAGTCAGCTTGGTGTCCTACGCGAAGCCCCACACAAGATATGGCACAAACCTAGAAAAATTTGCTGAGTTTTTTTTCACTGGCCGTGAAAGCCAGTATACCATCTTTTTATTTGGAAAATATTCTGACAAGAAATTAAATTATTCTTCAAAGTAGAGACCATTAGATTCTATTGTATTGAGCCATACTTCAGTGAGGTTCCTTATCCCGCGACGGTCTCTGGGTTTTGATGCGAAGAATTAGGCGAGACCCATTTCCACAGCTTCAATGTTTTCGAAATTTCTTCCACGCAAGAAATGGGCCATGGATCGAAAATACGTAAAGGTATTTTCCGAATACTTTAGGTCGTATTTCCCACTTTTCGTAGTAGGCTTACTCTTGGTCACTATCTGTAACAATGGGCCTACTTCATTTTAAAGATCCACTCTTCAACCAAACGAGTGTATGCTGTAGGATGGATGTGGTAGCAGTTTGATCCTCCCAATTCCCAAATTTTTGCCACGGTTGTTCAGGCAGTATGAGGTCTCGCTTTGTCCTGCTGCAACTATATTTTGGTTAACTAATGCTGGGTATCTCCGACTCAGAATTTCATGTACTCGTTCCAGTTGTTGAGAATAAAGATCCGCATAGTCTAAACCCCCTTTTGGAACAAACTCCAAGGAATTGCTGCTTCAAAATTCCATCAGACACACAAAATCACTTTGGGGCCGAACAGATCCTTTTTAACGATTACTTTGGCAGGTTGACGGGGACTGAGCCACTATTTCGAGGCGTCAGCGTTGCGGTAATAAACCCTTTTTTCATCACATTTGACAATTCTCCTGGTAAATCTATCATTAATGGGGTTATAGATAAGCTGACGACAGGTATCCACTCTATGTTGAGTCTGATCACGGTCAATTCATGAGGTACAGATCTGCAGCTTCTGTTTGATTTTCCAAGTTGAATCTGGTGATATATGGTATCATTTGATGATACATTCTCACAATATACGCAATGCTAGTCATGGCCTCCTGTAAATAGGATTGGTGAACTAACGAAAAACGATACTATTTTACAAAACACCAAACTTAAACAACGACATTACTTATGAGACATCCTAATACTCACTACGTTTCCACCTAACCAAATCCCACCTAGGCAAGTTATGGCCCTCAGAAATTAATCCACTTAATGAATAAACAGTAGCGGTGAATAATTATAGCCTCTCCTGACTCCTGTAGTATCATTAAACCAAGAAGTCATCCTACCACCAATTCTCACTGCAGCCTGTTTAAGAACATAAATACTTTTGATTGCTTGTAGCATCCTCCCCTTGATTCCATAATCTCTCAGGGGCTCAGTATCTTACCTTACGCCTTCTCTAGATCCACAAACCACAATCAGAACTGTCTATTCCTCTCGTAGCATTTCTCAATAATGTGATTCTGATATCCTCTTGGCCTTCATCCATCTTATTCTCTGCACTGATCGAACTTTCCTTTCTACAAAACCTGGATGTACTTTATGTTATTGGTGATTATTTATGGGCTCGTGCTTCGTTGTCATCTAGCCCGGTGTACTTGGGTGTGTGTACAATTTGTGTGAAAACCTGAGCCACTGTCATGTATGTACTAGTGGTGTAATTTAGCCGAGACACTTATCAAAGAAATACCTCTGTAATTGTTGAAATCACTCCTGTTGCCTTGCTTATAAATATTGGAGTGATTACTGCTTTTTTCACTCAGAGGCTGCCTTCCCTAAATCCCATGAAAATTGGTTTAACCAATGCAAACTTATCATTCCTGCATTTTCACTATATCATCCCTGGCCAGATTTCATACACCTCTGTCGCTTTGTGACATTTAGGTATATTTACCACCCTCTCTACTTCCTCAACCATGATTTCGTTCCCGCTCTCATTCCCCTCCTCAACAATCTCAAAATCTGCCACATTGTTCGAAAACATTCCATGTAAATTTGAGAGGTTAAATGGTATTCTAGGCATTTTCCCAGTCAAATGATGCTTAATTTACAGCAGGTGGGTTTGTGGTGTTTTCCATCAAGAAAGCCCGTGAATACCCATTAATTTGCTAAATTGAAAGCCAGTAATGGCATAGTCTATTATTGACATGATTTATCTACCCTCTCATGTGTATCTATGTATCTCCTTATGCTTCGAGAATGAGTTTTAAACTGCTAATCCCATTGTAGCACAGATATCCAATAAACATTCCACATTGGTGTTCGCTTCCCTATCCTAATCCCACTTACCAATTAAATTGTCATACTTCATATCCCTATTTTATATCCTTTATATCCTATTTCAAGGTTGCCAGAGACACGATCATCACGTCATTAATGGAATTCTGACAGTCAAGTGCCTGACTGAAGCAATTCCCTTCTTTATGTCGATAAACATTGTTTCACTGTACCGTAGGTCTTGATTAATTGCACTCTCCTACATTATTAGTATATTTGAGGTTCCAGCTGTTGCTTCTGATAAACTAATTAATTTAAAGAATCAAGAACTCTAAACTTGGCGGACCGTCACTATCATACTTCTTACATGTATTTTGGAAATTGCATATAACCTTGGAAAGTTTTTCCACTCTTTCATTTGAACTTTTCTTCGCTTGTGCGTTTCACCAAGTGGTGAGTGAACTGCAAACAATAGTTAAGTTGAGGATTCAAAATCACAATACTGTAATACTTTTCCTGATTGAACAAAACTAAGACTGGAGGACTTTTCCCCATAATTACGTAACATCCGTAGTGGACGATCTGTTTATGGACTGCAACATTAAAGTGGGATCCGAGATAAATAAACGCTTGATACATTATTTAATGTGTCTATTATTACAGTCAAATGCACAACTGCCAAGCGTTTTTTCTAATACTAACAAGCTTGCTTTATCGATACCTCGTATACATGAGGCAGGAATACGGTGACATTATTATACTGTAAATAAAGTCATGATAAATTATTTATTTTGCCTATTATTACAATCGAATGCACAACTGCCAAGCATTTTGTCTAATACTGACAAGCTTCCTTTATCGATACCTCGTATATATGAGGGAGGAATATGGTGGCTCGCAGCGCGGCGTAAAATAAACCAATCAGAAATGAGCAGCTAATTGGCCACATTGTATCAATACAGTCACTGTAATCTGCAGGGATGCATTCCTCGAACTCGACGTGGAATAAAACTTTGTGCTGCTGCTTAATCCAATAGATACATACTGAGCCCAATTAAAAGAGCTGCACTGGCTTGTTGTGTTATGCTGATTGACAACTTGAACGAGTGGCGAATATCTCTGTCGGAACTGACGCGCGCCTAGCCGCAGGATTCGATTGACAGTTCCTCGGTGAAGAGAAATTTATTTTACTACATTTCTTTACCGCTTATAAAGGTAAAACACAGGTGATATTTTTTTAATATTTACCGCACGAGTGACTCAGAGCGTTTCGCCATTTGACCTTCTAAGAAATAAGGGGGAATGGCACGCGCCTAATTCTGACACGAACCAATAGCGAGACAATAAGATCAGAAGATTTTAGCGCTCAGACGGATCAATTATAATGAATTTCAGCAATTTAGAAATGAATATTATTATATAAGAAGGCGCAGAAAATTTTCGCCAATTTAGTGGTTACTTTGTGGATTTTCAGAAATGGCTCAGTGAGAAAATATTTTAAAAAAGGAATCGCAGGAAAAAATTGGCATTGAATGTTGCAACAGGAGGGAGAAGGGAAATTCTTGAAGAAAAAGTACTCATTCTCGCCTACTTGGAGCGAAATCCATGGACATTGCGCTCTTGGAGGTCTATATATCGTATCCTACGGATTTATAAAATTTATGAGTGCGCAAGTGAGATTTATAGTGAATGGCAAGTGACCGTGCTACCTCCGTGACTCTTAGTAAAAAGACTTGATAAAGCTAGTATCAACGGTTGGATATATTTTTGTCTTTTGAAGATGAACTTTCGAATTATACTCCGAGAGTGAAAGCATTATTAATCATTGTTTCGAGTGATAAAACTTGTAATGTTGGTCGATATTTGTCATGTATGTCAGGGAAGAATAAAGTGAAACTTAATATTCAGCTTTTACAAATGTTCGCCTACAGCAGTGGTTACTTTCATCGAGCATCAGTGACATTATCCGACGTCAGCGAACATTGCGAATTATATTGCTAACAATTAAACAAATATTCTTTGAAATATTTTGTGAGGATCTTTACGTCAGTGTGCAAATTCTAGAGAAATGTTATTCCAAACTGATGTAAAAAGGAAATTCTACGAAATTACTGAAGTCAGCATTATGGTTTGTTAAAATGTGTGTGGGTTGAAGGACATGTAATTCATTCAGGAGGCGAGTGCGCATAATAAAATGGAAACAATAAGCAATGCTACGGAGAAATACGAGGAAGAAGAAAACTACCAGCATAGTCAAGAACGAAGAGATCATCGAACTGTCAACTGATAAGGAGATGAAGCTGATGACAATATTTCAGCGAGGGATGATGCCTGAGGACTAATGCAAACCATGGAGAGTATAACAGCAAATCAATCTGGATGAATGGTTTATGGAGGGACCATTACGCTGTCGATGATCGTGTTACAGACATCAGGTAACCAGACACATTGGACCACGACATCGCAGACCTTCACTAATGTAGAATGATGACCAAATTTTCTTATGCCATTAAGTAGCCATTATTATTATCCCATATGTTCTTCCTCATCATCGATTTATTCATATAACTCATGATTTGGATCTAATTCAACGGGGATATACATCCTTATATAAATTAATTCTACGGAAAAAATTAATTAATTTGTTATTATTATTATTATTAATAATTTTATTATTATTGTTATTATTATTATTTATATTATTATTATTATTATTATTATTATTATTATTATTATTATTATTATTATTATTATTATTATTATTATATCTTTGATGATTGAAATATTTGAATATTGAGTGAAGTTCGTGTTTGTATTGTTGGATACACGAATGCATTAGTTAGCTAGTTAATAGCTATGGATCAGCTGCTCTAACGAAGTCATACGGTGATAGTTATTGATGGACACTGAGAGTAAACCCGATGTTGAAAATTGAAAGATTTTATGAAGATACAGAGATCAGTTAGTCCAAGGTTATGCTGATTACATAATGATGAGATAAATAGATTTCTATAGGCTTAAGGTTAATCTATGAGCCAACTGAGTATTTGTGGATAAAGTTGAACTATAAAAGGATCACATTTAGAGGATGAGGTCACTATAAATCTAATAGCTGAAGGTAATACAGTGTCAGATCAGACTTGCGGGAATTATGATGACATCTAACCATTTTGTTATAATTGTTCAGGATATTTCAGATGCACAATGGTATAAGGAAATTTTGCAGATCTAAGTTCGCGTTTGGTTATAATAAAGAGCAGTAGAGCGAATTGTCCTAGCTTGAATTATGAATGTTCAAAATGGTATTGGAATACCACACGGAATATTAAAGATTTATGGTTAATGAAGCGTCGATAAATAGGGAGAGTTACAGTATAGGAATCTGCGAGTAGTGGAGTGTTTCCTAGAATCTGTGTGATAATGTACATTTTAGAGCAACAGTAATGGGCAAAAAAGAGTCTCAACGAACAGAATAGACTATATGTTGTTGATAGGAGTTGTTATCTAGTTATAATAAACGACGCTTCATCTATGGATAAATCATGTTGACAGAGAATATTATTGTAATTTAGAGGGAAGATGTTTAATTTAATGGACTCTATATTGAAAATTTGTAATTCCTACAGTTTTAATACCCCGTGTTTCGACTATTTTACTAGGTAGAGAGAATGACAGGGCATTATATAAGAATGGCAACAGTGAGATGTTCGTCTCTGACTGTGAGTTGATAATACAATTTGTGAGGAGAGAAACCTTGTTCATAATAATATTTAAGAGAAAACAATGCAACGATACTGCTAGTATAAATATTAATTGACCAGAAGTAGCTTGGAACGATAGATAAAAGTACTAAGTTGTGAACAAGGAGATTGATATGTGTCAAACAGAGAATGTCATTTACGGATAGCGAATCGGTAACCCAAGAAATGTGTATTTATGATGTGTTACAAAATTGTGTTTGTTTTGCTGTTGCAAAATGCAAGAAGATGACTGTCTATCTCAAGATAGAATTTCAGTTGATTTATTTAACGATCTTATCTCCTTGATTTTGATAATAGGAGCTACGTCAGTTTTTTTTATTTTCACTGGATTTCACCACAGGACATTTAACAAACAGAAACATCAAGAGGAGAATAATTTCATATAAAATTACATTGAATAAGGTTAACAGAAAGTGTTAGAAGTGTTTGTTGTTTATTTCAATCTACTGAAATAAATAGCATCGAGTGTTAATAAATTTTTTATGAAAACATTCTGGAATTGATTTTGTAGTTTGAATCCTTGTTGTGGTTCAATATGGTTAAATGTATCCATTGCTGGATTTAGTTTGATGAATCCCTCTTGGCAATGATCCCCGTTAACGCCCTGAGATCCAATATCTCTTCCTATCACGTTAATTTGAAGTAAATTGATACCAACTAAATTCAAATGCATAAATATAACAAGTTTCTTATATCCTACTTAGCCTATGTAAATTGCCTCTCTCAACATACAAATTTTCAGTTTGATTGCTGTAATAGATTCGAAATATTGAGAACTTTCTAAATATTTCGGATGGTCGCCATGTTGGATTTTTATATAAAGGCTATAGAGTTATGTACAATTACATGAAGATTATTGCGTAGGTGTATTATTGAAACTTCAATCGCATGTTTAGGGCACAAGAAATAAATACGAGATTTTAAAATTTCGTACAGCCACCATCTGGTGGCTATAAAACAATTGAAATAAATTAGTTATGAATGGATTAATTAAAATTTGTACAAGCATTTACCGTACCAAGTTTCACTGTGCTCGGATGGTTAAATCGCGAGAAACGTTCATTTAAATATTTAAATTTCGTGTCTCCCCCATGTTTGATTGGTTATTGAAAGTCCCATAGTATTTATCAACATACAAATTTTCAGTTTAAATTCTGTCATAGATCAGTAGATAATGAGAACCGTCTAAATTTTTTTGATGGTCGCCAAGTAGAATTTTTGTATATGCAGGCCATAGAGTTGTGTACCATTATATGACGGTGTTTGCGTATGTTATTTATTCAAACGTTGATTTCGATCGCATGATTGGGACACAAGAAATAAAAACGTAATTTAAAGATTTCGCACAGCCGCCATCTTGAGGTTAGCCAAATAGTACTATGACCATACTGAATTTCATTGAAAACACTCCAGCCATCTAGATTTTATTAGGGACACACACACAAACACACACAAACACGCACACACACATACACACGGACAAAAGATAAGCCTATTTTTTCATAAATGAATATTGACTAAAAATAGATTGTGTATTCCTCTCCCGACGGTGTGTGACAGTTATAGCCGTGTCGTCGCGTATCTGGTTTCCTCAGGGAGACGGGCACAGGAGCATACATATCTTAATGTTCATACTGTAAATAGTTTTGTGATGTGAAGGGCCAGTAAAATGTAAGTAAGTAGGCTAGAATAGTTATTTTTAGAATTGGTTGTTTAATAGCAATTAAGTAATATATTTTTAGCACATAAACCAGCTTCTATATCATGGCCAAGAGTTGTGTGGGGTGTAGGTTGGGGGTTGCGAGAGATTAATTTTGCATACCACAAACTAACATCACGTCATTATAAAGGTCCTTGTTAACAGGATTAATAAGGAAATATATCATCAGATTTCATCAGATTTCATAATAATTTCTGGGAACGGCCGTAGGGCACCTGTTAAATTCCAAAGGTGAGAAATCTTTATGTACAGGTGGCTCTGGAATAATACGTCTTCAAAGGAGTGTGTATTCTGGATATTCGATTAGTGGTTCCGTCCCTTGTTAAGCTTTCTAACTCGAGCAACGCAGTGTAAATTTCTAGTATCATAATTAAGCATGTGTGTAGGATAATGGGATGTGTGGTGTATGGCTTCGCAGACTCTCCAGACATCACACTGCCTACCCTGGGATGTCTCGCTGGATCGTGGTATGCCTTCGTCAAAACCGTATGACGATGATCATATAATAATTGAAATAGATATGTGTGCAATTGCTACCTGCAGGCACTCAAGTGGTCGGTAACTGGTCACTCGTACGTAACAATTCCTTACGGGTAGCTATAAGAACATACATAACATACTGCGAAATGAATAATTTCTACAAGTGCTTGATGTACACAAGAGGTCAAAATAATACAAACATGCTATGTCTACAGTCACCAGGAAAAGTTTCACGGCCATCGAGCATCAGAACCAACATTCGGCCTACAAACAACCATAAAAGTAGTTTACGTTAGTTTTAATCGTTAATGTATATAAATGTTCGAAACGAAGAATTTAAATTGCGTAAGATTTCAGAGTAAGGAATAATACAAAAGTTACCCATAATTTAACATTTAAATTCAGTCCGTAAAAATGTATATCTATATTCCCATTCAGTTCCAGATTCATAGAGGTACCAAGATCTTTTCCTAGAGGGTTTATTGAAAATATCAGTTTAACTTTCACATTTGAGCTTCCTCAAACGCCAAGTGAATAAGCAGGTAATATATCCCACAACCTTGGGCATAGTAGACAACACTCCTTCCAACACAGCTACCTTGTGACATACGATGTTATTACTGTACTTTACCTTGAAATGTTAAAAAATATACACAACTTAAAATGTGAACGAATTACAAAAGTAGCCTACAGTGTTAAAACAATTTAGGAATTAAGAGTTTGAAATATATTGGTAGGCCTATAATTTATGTTAAACATCCTTTTTGAAATAGCCTAGGCAGTAAAATTTATTAAAATCGAAAAAAAAAATGATAAAACTCAAAATATTACCCAATATAATGTTTTCAAACTTTGTTCACTCTGAAAATAGCTTTATGTTCTCAAACAAAATTGAACGAATACCTTGAATCTTTTTAGAATAAAATGTATAGATAGTCAAATAAGTACTTTTCATTTTGTTGGAAGCCATTTTTCGGTGTTGCTTTGGCTAACGAAATTTATTCTCTTCAGTCGGTTAACACGATTGTACCCAAATGAATTAACTAATTAATTAGTTATTTAAAAAGCTAATTTGTTTAAGGTTTAGTGAATAACATCTACTATAATTTGGGTACAATAAGTTGTGTTGACCGACTGGAAAGTATTTCATTTTTAATGCATTTTGTTGAAGAAATTACTAAATCGTAAAACATTATGCCATGTAGGCCTACGTCTTTCAGAGCAAAACTATCGTTAGTGTAGGCTACAATGATTCAATTCAAAGGTATACAACCTGCATAGGATCTCATATCATGAATATTAATTTTAATCGCGAGCAAAATAAAGGTTGTAGATTTGTATATTTACATATTGTAACCAGTCATTGGCATATCAAGCAAATGCATCTGCATAACGCACACAGAATGAGTTATAATGCTGCCGTCGGAGAATTACATATTGAAAAATTTAATATGCGAGTTATTATTTGTAATTAAGCCATCATTAATACTTAATAACCATAACCCAACTGTTTGGCAGGATTATTTATGATGATTCATTAAAGACATTTAAACTATAGTAATTTCATTTTGGCAGTTAATACTGAGATATTATGAATTCCCAATGAATGAGGACATGCAGATGGGGAATATTTGAGAGTCACAATAATGTATTGTACTGCTGACAATACAAACAGACTGGTACAATGAAATATCACCAACAACGTGGTAATCTTCAGCTTGAACCGACCACTTTTAAATGATCATCTTTCAAGTTTTCATTGAGTATATGGGAGGTTACTCCAAAAACATTCCTTCAATAAACACTTGGGAATTATTATCAGGACATTACTATGAATTATGGAGGAAATAGATATAGGCTATATAGGTTTACCTGATAATTTTCATGTCATGAGAGAAATTGACCGTAGAATCTGGCGTCCATCCCGAGTAAGGTGCATTTGAGGAATTGGAATCTTTAAGCATTGAGTTTCCTCCAACATAATTGCAATACACAATAACATCCGAATGGATACCACATGAGAGCTCTGCATATCCATCCATTTTCCTACATGTGCCAGTCCACTTTACGTGAAGAGGGAATCCCCCGGCGTTCAGTTTTGAAACTGAGTCTCTCCGACATATTCTCTTGGCCTGGACACCGGGGACAAACCACGACGTTTTGTGCAACAGCCCACTCATGCCCGCCCTGTAAAACCCTACAAACAGACTGGTTCATAATGGAGGCAAAAAGATGGGTCAACAGTCAGGCACATATTCCTTTGCGTTTATCTGGGCTAGGGAGAAAATATGTAGGCCTATGCGGGAGAGCATAGGGATATTATGCCTATATAAAGAGTAAAATCTCATGTTATTTCACACAACAGAAATATATTTCAAGACAGACAGCACATGGCAAATTTTGCACACAAGAAATATTTAATTACTCCCACAATGTATAAGGAGGATAATTAATATTTCCTAGAAACTACAATAACAGAAATAAATGCTGTGTGATTCTTCAAGTCACAGCACCTGGTTGAGTAAATGCTGTGTGGCGCTTCATGTCAGAGCACCTGGTTGAGTAAATGCTGTGTGGCGCTTCATGTCAGAGCACCTGGTTGAGTAAATGCTGTGTGACGCTTCATGTCAGAGAACCTGGTTGAGTAAATGCTGTGTGGCGCTTCATGTCATAGCACATGGTTGAGTAAATGCTGTGTGGCGCTCCATGTCATAGCACATGGTTGAGTAAATGCTGTGTGGCGCTTCATGTCATAGCACATGGTTGAGTAAATGCTGTGTGGCGCTTCATATCAGAGCACCTGGTTAAGTAAATGCTGTGTGGCGCTTCATGTCACAGCACCTGGTTGAGTAAATGCTGTGTGGCGCTTCATATCAGAGCACCTGGTTGAGTAAATGCTGTGTGGCGCTTCATGTCATAGCACATGGTTGAGTAAATGCTGTGTGGCGCTTCATGTCATAGCACATGGTTGAGTAAATGGTGTGTGGCGCTTCATATCAGAGCACCTGGTTGAGTAAATGCTGTGTGGCACTTCATGTCATAGCACATGGTTGAGTAAATGCTGTGTGGCGCTTCATGTCATAGCACATGGTTGAGTAAATGCTGTGTGGCGCTTCATGTCACAGCACCTGGTTGAGTAAATGCTGTGTGGCGCTTCATGTCATAGCACATGGTTGAGTAAATGCTCTGTGGTGCTTCATGACATAGCACATGGTTGATTAAATGCTGTGTGGCGCTTCATATCAGAGCACCTGGTTGAGTTATTGCTGTCTGGCGCTTCATGTCATAGCAAGAGGTTGAGTAAATGCTATGTGGCACTTCATGTCACAGCACCTGGTTGAGTAAATGCTTTGTGGCGCTTCATGTCATAGCACATGGTTGAGTAAATGCTGTGTGGCGCTTCATGTCACAGCACCTGGTTGAGTAAATGCTGTGTGGTGCTTCATGACATAGCACATGGTTGAGTAAATGCTGTGTGGCGCTTCATGTCATAGCACATGGTTGAGTAAATGCTGTGTGGCGCTTCATGTCATAGCACATGGTTGAGTAAATGGTGTGTGGCGCTTCATATCAGAGCACCTGGTTGAGTAAATGCTGTGTGGCGCTTCATGTCATAGCACATGGTTGAGTAAATGCTGTGTGGCACTTCATGTCATAGCACATGGTTGAGTAAATGCTGTGTGGCGCTTCATGTCATAGCACATGGTTGAGTAAATGCTGTGTGGCGCCTCATATCAGAGCACCTGGTTGAGTTATTGCTGTCTGGCGCTTCATGTCATAGCACAAGGTTGAGTAAATGCTATGTGGCACTTCATGTCATAGCACATGGTTAAGTAAATGCTGTGTGGCACTTCATGTCATAGCACATGCTTGAGTAAATGCTGTGTGGCGCTTCATGTCATAGCACATGGTTGAGTAAATGCTGTGTGGCGCTTCATGTCACAGCACCTGGTTGAGTAAATGCTGTGTGGCGCTTCATGTCACAGCACCTGGTTGAGTAAATGCTGTGTGGTGCTTCATGTCACAGGACCTGGTTGAGTAAATGCTGTGTGGCATTTCATGTCATAGCACATGGTTGAGTAAATGCTGTGTGGCGTTTCAAGTCATAGCACCTGGTTGAGTAAATGCTGTGTGGCGCTTCATGTCAGAGCACATGGTTGAGTAAATGCTGTGTGGCGCTTCATATCAGAGCACCTGGTTGAGTAAATGCTGTGTGGCGCTTCATGTCATAGCACATGGTTGAGTAAATGCTGTGTGGCACTTCATGTCATAGCACATGGTTGAGTAAATGCTTTGCGGCGCTTCATGTCATAGCACATGGTTTAAATGCAGTGTGGCGCTTCATGTCACAGCACATGGTTGAGTAAATGCTGTGTGGCGCTTCATGTCATAGCACATGGTTGAGTAAATGCTGTGTGGCGCTTCATGTCATAGCACATGGTTGAGTAAATGCTGTGTGGCGCTTCATATCATAGCACATGGTTGAGTAAATACTGTGTGGCGCTTCATATCAGAGCACCTGGTTGAGTAAATGCTGTGTGGCGCTTAATGTCATAGCACATGGTTGAGTAAATGCTGTGTGGCACTTCATGTCATAGCACATGGTTGAGTAAATGCTGTGTGGCGCTTCATGTCATAGCACATGGTTGAGTAAATGCTGTGTGACGCTTCATATCAGAGCACCTGGTTGAGTTATTGCTGTGTGGCGCTTCATGTCATAGCACATGGTTGAGTAAATGCTATGTGGTACTTCATGTCATAGCACATGGTTGAGTAAATTCTGTGTGGCACTTCACGTCATAGCACATGGTTGAGTAAATGCTGTGTGGCGCTTCATGTCAGAGCACCTGGTTGAGAAAATGCTGTGTGGCGCTTCATGTCAGAGCACATGGTTGAGTAAATGCTGTGTGGCGCTTCATATCAGAGCACCTGGTTGAGTAAATGCTGTGTGGCGCTTCATGTCATAGCACATGGTTGAGTAAATGCTGTGTGGCACTTCATGTCATAGCACATGTTTGAGTAAATGCATTGTGGCGCTTCATGTCATAGCACAAGGTTTAAATGCTGTGTGGCGCTTCATGTCACAGCACATGGTTGAGTAAATGCTGTGTGGCGCTTCATGTCATACCACATGGTTGAGTAAATGCTGTGTGGCGCTTCATGTCATAGCACATGGTTGAGTAAATGCTGTGTGGCGCTTCATGTCATAGCACATGGTTGAGTAAATGGTGTGTGGCGCTTCATATCAGAGCACCTGGTTGAGTAAATGCTGTGTGGCGCTTCATGTCACAGCACATGGTTGAGTAAATGCTGTGTGGCACTTCATGTCATAGCACATGGTTGAGTAAATGCTGTGTGGCACTTCATGTCATAGCACATGGTTGAGTAAATGCTGTGTGGCGCTTCATGTCACAGCACCTGGTTGAGTAAATGCTGTGTGGCGCTTCATGTCATAGCACATGGTTGAGTAAATGCTGTGTGGCACTTCATGTCATAGCACATGGTCGAGTAAATGCTGTGTGGCGCTTCATGTCATAGCACATGGTTGAGTATATGCTGTGTGGCGCTTCATATCAGAGCACCTGGTTGAGTTATTGCTGTGTGGCGCTTCATGTCATAGCACATGGTTGAGTAAATGGTGTGTGGCGCTTCATATCAGAGCACCTGGTTGAGTAAATGCTGTGTGGCGCTTCATGTCATAGCACATGGTTGAGTAAATGCTGTGTGGCACTTCATGTCATAGCACATGGTCGAGTAAATGGTGTGTGGCGCTTCATGTCATAGCACATGGTTGAGTAAATGCTGTGTGGCGCTTCATATCAGAGCACCTGGTTGAGTTATTGCTGTGTGGCGCTTCATGTCATAGCACATGGTTGAGTAAATGCTATGTGGCACTTCATGTCATAGCACATGGTTGAGTAAATTCTGTGTGGCACTTCACGTCATAGCACATGGTTGAGTAAATGCTGTGTGGCGCTTCATGTCAGAGCACCTGGTTGAGAAAATGCTGTGTGGCGCTTCATGTCACAGCACTTGGTTGAGTAAATGCTGTGTGGCGCTTCATGTCACAGCACCTGATTGAGTAAATGCTGTGTGGCGCTTCATGTCACAGCACCTGGTTGAGTAAATGCTGTGTGGCGCTTCATGTCACAGGGCCTGGTTGAGTAAATGCTGTGTGGCGCTTCATATCAGAGCACCTGGTTGAGTAAATTCTGTGTGGCGCTTCATGTCAGAGCACCTGGTTGAGAAAATGCTGTGTGGCGCTTCATCTCACAGCACTTGGTTGAGTAAATGCTGTGTGGCGCTTCATATCACTGCACCTGGTTGAGTAAATGCTGTGTGGCGCTTCATACAGAGCACCTGGTTAAGTAAATGCTGTGTGGCGCTTCATGTCATAGCACATGGTTGAGTAAATGCTGTGTGGCGCTTCATATCATAGCACATGGTTGAGTAAATGCTGTGTGGCACTTCATGTCATAGCACATGGTTGAGTAAATGCTGTGTGGCGCTTCATGTGATAGCACATGGTTGAGTAAATGCTGTGTGGTGCTTCATGACATAGCACATGGTTGAGTAAATGCTGTGTGGCGCTTCATGTCTTAGCACATGGTTGAGTAAATGCTGTGTGGTGCTTCATGTCACAGCACCTGGTTGAGTAAATGCTGTATGGCGCTTCATGTCATAGCACATGGTTGAGTAAATGCTGCGTGGCACTTCATGTCATAGCACAGGGTCGAGTAAATGCTGTGTGGCGCTTCATGTCATAGCACATGGTTGATTAAATGCTGTGTGGCGCTTCATATCAGAGCACCTGGTTGAGTAAATGCTGTGTGGCACTTCATGTCATAGCACCTGGTTGAGTAAATGCTATGTGGCACTTCATGTCATAGCACATGGTTGAGTAAATGCTGTGTGGCACTTCATGTCATAGCACATGGTTGAGTAAATGCTGTGTGGCGCTTCATATAAGAGCACCTGGTTGAGTTTTTGCTGTGTGGCGCTTCATGTCATAGCACATGGTTGAGTAAATGCTATGTGGCACTTCATGTCATAGCACATGGTTGAGTAAATGCTGTGTGGTGTTTCATGTCACAGCACCTGGTTGAGTAAATGCTGTGTGGCGCTTCATGTCATAGCACATGGTTGAGTAAATGCTGTGTGGCGCTTCATATCAGAGCACCTGGTTGAGTAAATGCTGTGTGGCACTTCATGTCATAGCACCTGGTTGAGTAAATGCTATGTGGCACTTCATGTCATAGCACATGGTTGAGTAAATGCTGTTTGGCACTTCATGTCATAGCACATGGTTGAGTAAATGCTGTGTGGCGCTTCATGTCATAGCACATGGTTGAGTAAATGCTGTGTGGTGCTTCATGTCACAGCACCTGGTTGAGTAAATGCTGTGTGGCGCTTCATGTCATAGCACATGGTTGAGTAAATGCAGTGTGGCGCTTCATATCAGAGCACCTGGTTGAGTAAATGCTGTGTGGCACTTCATGTCATAGCACCTGGTTGAGTAAATGCTATGTGGCACTTCATGTCATAGCACATGGTTGAGTAAATGCTGTGTGGCACTTCATGTCATAGCACGTGGTTGAGTAAATGCTGTGTGGCGCTTCATATAAGAGCACCTGGTTGAGTTATTGCTGTGTGGCGCTTCATGTCATAGCACATGGTTGAGTAAATGCTATGTGGCACTTCTTGTCATAGCACATGGTTGAGTAAATGCTGTGTGGTGTTTCATGTCACAGCACCTGGTTGAGTAAATGCTGTGTGGCGCTTCATGTCATAGCACATGGTTGAGTAAATGCTGTGTGGCGCTTCATATCAGAGCACCTGGTTGAGTAAATGCTGTGTGGCACTTCATGTCATAGCATCTGGTTGAGTAAATGCTATGTGGCACTTCATGTCATAGCACATGGTTGAGTAAATGCTGTTTGGCACTTCATGTCATAGCACATGGTTGAGTAAATGCTGTGTGGCGCTTCATGTCATAGCACATGGTTGAGTAAATGCTGTGTGGTGCTTCATGTCACAGCACCTGGTTGAGTAAATGCTGTGTGGCGCTTCATGTCATAGCACATGGTTGAGTAAATGCTGTGTGGCGCTTCATATCAGAGCACCTGGTTGAGTAAATGCTGTGTGGCACTTCATGTCATAGCACCTGGTTGAGTAAATGCTATGTGGCACTTCATGTCATAGCACATGGTTGAGTAAATGCTGTGTGGCACTTCATGTCATAGCACATGGTTGAGTAAATTCTGTGTGGCGCTTCATTTCAGAGCACCTGGTTGAGAAAATGCTGTGTGGCGCTTCATGTCACAGCACTTGGTTGAGTAAATACTGTGTGGCACTTCATGTCACAGCACCTGGTTGAGTAAATGCTGTGTGGCGTTTCATGTCACAGCACCTGGTTGAGTAAATGCTGTGTGGCGCTTCATGTCACAGGACCTGGTTGAGTAAATGCTGTGTGGCGCTTCATATCAGAGCACCTGTTTGAGTAAATGCTGTGTGGCGCTTCAAGTCAGAGCACCTGGTTGAGAAAATGCTGTGTGGCGATTCATGTCATAGCACATGGTTGAGTAAATGCTGTGTGGCAATTCATCTCATAGCACATGGTAGAGTAAATTATATATGGCGCTTTATGTAATAGTATACTGTATAGTGAGCCGTTTTATTAGTCTATTTTCATCATATGAAAACATAGGTTTATGAGATCGGTATTTGTCTATGTTTGCGTACGTGTTTTATGCATGTGTCTCCCCCTATTAAAATCTAAACAGCAGACGAAATTCCAATTAAATTCTTTAAGGACATATTTCTACTCCGAACAACTTCGACGGTGCCTTGAAAATGTTAATACGTTTCACCAATTTCACAAGGTGCCCGCGAGTAATATTTCACTGGATTTCTCTACCTTCAAAACTATTACCGGAACTCAAATCACCCTGGAAATGTAAACATTGATAGAGAATGCTACAGTACGCCTGGCTACCTGAAGGCCAAGGTGAATGTGCTTTCTTAGGCCTTTTTTGTTTTAGGATCATTCGCTAATGGTTGACTTCCCCCTCAATTTTTCATATGTAGATAAAATATTTGTTGTTGAGGAAAGAAACAATAAAAAGAATGAACAGAATATAATCAATAGGCGATTTTAATCTCCTGGGGCTAATTACTGTGGCCCGGGGACTGGGTGTATGTAACGTCCTCATCAACATTAGGACACCCAGGTTGCATGGGTGTCAACTAAAAATACCTGCACTTGGTCTCTCAGGTGACCACACGACAATAAATGTCTATTATTATCATTCTATTCCTATTATTTGTATTATTATTTTTATCATAATTATTATTAACTCAGTTCGTTTGGCAACAGAAACTACCATAATGGCTGAGAGTACCTCATATGACGTCAAAATGTTAGTAAAATCGCCTTTTACCATCATGAGCTGCTTCCGAGTCCATACATATAAATCGTGCAGCATGTTTGATAAATTGATGACTGTTAAAACGAGATTTGAAGTTTGCTGCTTCATCATCAGATGACAACACTGCGATACCATCATTCCTGCGCACTGTCTCTTCCACCAAGGAAGACCGTGTTCAATTACTGGTTAATGGATGTGAGATTTCCAAGGTGAAAATTCACGCCCGGAGGTCAGGACTCCACATGCTGTATAAGACTTATAATCACAGGATTAATGTCCATGTAAAACTACAAGCTTCCTTCCATCAGCCCTATAGTGCGTGCGTGTGTGTGACGTATCAATGTGGAGTTTATGTCTGTCAAGAAGTTGTTCTTCGTGGAAATAATGCCTCACAAGATCACCGGATCATACACTAATGGATCTTCTCGTATTTAGCTATAACAAAGCCGGGTTTTTGACAGCACAACGCCAGGGGTTATGCAGGATGTCAGTCAACGCATCGCTAATATATTCTTGATAGTTTATACGAAGGACGTACTATATTGTTTTACACTTGATAATTTTCTACACAAATGAAGTATATTACACATCAGTTGTGACCTCCACCTTCTCAACATAATCTCCCAGTAACTTTATGCATTTTTTCCATCGAAGTGTCAGTCTCTCAAGACAAGAGCCAGCCGACTTCGTCGCTGGGCTTGTGACTGGTGATGAGACATGATTCCATTACCATGAGCCACAAACGAAACAACAATCGATGCAATGGAATCATTGGGGCAGTCCACCACCAAAGAAATGTGGAACAGTGCCATCAGTTGGCAAGCGAATGCCGACAGTGTTCTGGGAAACAAAGGGCATCATCCTCATTAACTGGCTGGAATTGGGGGCCACGATTAACAGTGCAGCATATGTCGCAATACTTAAGTGCTTACGTCGTGCCATTCAAACTAAGCGGCAAGGAAAATGGGCTGAAGGTGTTCTTCTGTAACATGCCAATGCCCGCCCCCACATTAGCCGAGAGACCACCGCTGCCATTGATCGAATGGGATTCACGGTGCAGCCACACCAACCATACTCTCCCGACTTGGCACCAAGTGATTATCACCTGTTCGGGATCATGAAGAAACCTCTGCGTGGTCGCTGTCAAGGCATGCTTACGCAGCACTCCGACAGAATGGTTTCAGGAAGGTCTGGAGAGACTGACACATCGATGGCAAAAGTGCATAAAGTTACAAGGAGATTATGTTGAGAAGGTGGACGTAACAACTGATGTGTAATGTACTCCATTTAGGTAGAAAATAATAAAGTGTAAAATAATATAGTACGCTCCTCGTACAAACGCTCGGTGAAGCGTGTGACAAGAACTCGCATATCGATTTGAGGTCATTACCCTTGTATTACCATGTGGTCAATGTTGATCCCGCTCTTATTTCGAAGTGTTGTATTCACCTCAAAATGTTGTTAATATGTTATTTTATTTCCGAGACTTTTAATGTTTATTAGCATTTAACTACATCCAAAATGAATTTTCTATTTGAATATTTGGTGTTATTCCTACGTGCAAAATTACACCTGTTACCGTGGGGTCAACGTTGATCTGAGCTCAAGTTTCATCTCGCTGGTTTCTTAGAAGCTCTCTCTGGTGCTGTGGACTGCGATATCTGTTTACAAAGTGTTGTTTGTAATTGTATGTGGTAGAGCGTGCAGAAATATCTCAAGTGGAAACAGGGGTTGCTAATCCTTCGTCACATTTCACCCAACACCAAAATGTTACTATAGATGAACAGTTGGACTCATTTCATGGAAGATGCCCCTTTAAGCAGTTCATACCATGAAAGTCAGGGAAATATTGTATCAAATTCTGGGATCTTTTTGACAGTACGAATTGTTATGCTTACAATTCTGTATTGTACACAGGATAGGTAGAAAATGCTTCGAGAAATGCAAAAGATGGTCAAAGAGTTGTCCTGAACACGGTGAAAGCTCAGAGATGGCGGACCATAACATTAGTTGTGACAACCTTTTCAGTAACCAACGACTAAGAAGGAAATTGATGAAAACAAAACCAGGCGTACCCAAGGAGTTAAGAGAAATAAAGGACCGGGATATGTTTTTATCAGTATTCGCTTTCCAGGATTTGGCAGCTGTGGTGTACGACTGCCTTAAAAATGGAAAAGTGTTACCCTCTCTCCTCACAAACCAGTCTCTAGAAGAGGTTGATAACAACGATGAGACTAAATTACATTTGATTATTGGCAAAAAAAATCAGCTGTCTACACCGTGGACAATTTAGTCAGAATATACTCAAGGAAGAGAATAACGAGACAGTGGGTGACAGTCAGTTCGCCAACATTCTGGAAATCAGTGCTCTGAATGCTATCATAATATTGAATTATGTGAAAGCGGACTGTAACAGAAGAAGGAAATTTCAAAGATAGCTCTCTCTTGCTTGTGAAGCAGAAAACAGAGGACCGAATACCAATTCCAAGATATCCCGCCCTACCAGAATGGAGAACGATGCGTGTGTGGTGTGTCATTATTGTTGGTCAACAGAGAGCATCAAGTCGCTGTTCGAAATGCACAAGCCTTGTTAGCCCCACACACTTGATTTGTATTCGTTGTGCTCAGGGACGCAATCAAAGTGGCACAAAGAACTGTTATTTCACGTAGAAAAGGCGAAATTTTAAGACACATGACTATCCTTGTATATTTATAATTTAATCAATACATTGTATTCCGTATTAAATAAAGATTTCCAGTCGGTCATCATAAATGTTGCCCTATTGTGCCCGTTTAGACCGGAGTCCGCACGACCACATATGCATTTTACCAAGAATCAGTCAGCACGAGAGTCAAAATATCCCGGAGCGCCAGATGGGTTAAAGCAAATCGCAAAAACGACATCAAATAAAAAAAATGCTTTACTGATTTTTGGCTCAATGCAACAATAAGGATAGAAGGAGATTCAATTGGGCGTAACACATCATGTAAAATTATCTCTCATTTTATTTTGAATTTAAAATTGACTGCAAAAATGCTCAAAGTAGCATCACTCACGTGTGGCGACCCACATTCCTATTTACACAATGTACAGAATTTTCCCAAACACATTTAACAATTATCTTTGGAAACACAAGTCTGATTATTAGTCCTGTAGACTGTGTTCCAAAATTATATCGATTATTTTGATTAAATCCAGTTCAAATTTAATTGTCTCTACTGGAAATATCGTAGTTCACTGTTTGAATTTTTACATAATATTAACACTCGTAGAATAAATGTTCATAGAATTTTTAACTTCCACTTATTTTTCCAGTTTCAAAAAATATTGTCAAAAAAAAATATTATTTCTGAATCAACACAAATTATTTACACATATTAATCACATCTGAAAGTATTTGACCTTGAGCATAGCATCGAAGAACTGTGCGAAGCACAACAAAAATTAATTGTTCTTCCGACATTAAACATTTCGAGAAGTGACTCGATTATGAACTTCAAGTTCCTAACAAAAAGTATGATTTCTGAATCATCAACTTGATCAATAAATTGTTGAACCATTCAACTATTTGACTTTCCACTTGGAATCATTATTATGAAAAATATTTATATTCATGGCCATTTTAGTAATTTTCACAACTTGCAATTCTTCGACAGAATGCGGAAATAAGAATTGTAGCTTCATAATAAATTCATTTAGTTCATGGCACTAGGATTGAAAATATCCTTCAAATTATTCGTGGTTAAAGAATTATTTTTTAATTGGCAGTGGCCCATTCTATTATTTGTGTAAGAACACAATATTACGACAACAACGGCAAAGGTCTTCCTCTGAAGAAGAATAAACTACCATCATGACAAATCCGGGTTCTAGCAAAATCAAAGTCTAAATGGAATCCGTAAACAAGGTTGAAATAAGAACTGATGGTTTCTAAGAAATAACCTTCGGGTCATTCATACGACGCAATGTGTAGTTCCAATACTCCTTCTATAAACCTGAGCCATCGAACCTGCTATTTGATTGATGCTCAAAAAAATCTCCTCATTCCTGCGACTTAAACATGCGCACCTGGGAATGGCATTTCAACTACTCCACACACATAAATTTTCTTCCCAAAATGTATACAATAAATCAAGCCTCTGCTTGTTATCAACACTGGAAGATTAATACACTCACAAGTTTATTTTATTTTACCATTCAGTTCAACCCGTGACTTTACTATACTTATGAAAATCTTTATTTCACTTTCGAGTGTATTTACGTCATGATTTTATATAAATACAAAAATATCCTATTTGATACAAATATAATTTGCTTCCCGTTTCATGCCTCTCCGTGTTATCTGAAAAATATACTTTGCTCATTGCAAATATCAACTGTTCAACCAGAACTGAAATGTTGGTTGAATGCGGGCTTGCGCTAACCACTCTCCTTCGGAAAATCACCTGTTCCAAACTAGAAATGATTAAACTACTTCATAGGCTCTCTCTCAATACATATGATTATTAGAAAATATAATATCCAAGAATTATTTAGAAAAGTTATAAAAATTATTATTATTATTATTAGTGGATTATTATTATTATTATTAGTTATATTATTTTAAATATATTTAATTATCATCTCATTATGTGAGAATCCACATGTTCGAACCTTCGAATATGGAAATAATATCCATTCCTCAACAAAAAAATAATTTAACTTTTACAGTTACATCGGCTGATTACCGTGATTTCCCAAAAATATGAAATATTCAAATAAATGCTCGATATGCTCGGTCATCGATCCTAAACTGTTCTGAGTGCTGAAAATACTCAGAATAACTCTAATATGTCTTGCGTAAATCATTACAAGATTTAAATACGAAGAAAAATAAATGTGTTGGTCATCTGCCGAAAAATAGTTTGTTCCAATTAGCTAGGCATAATATAATTCAAATGTGGCTTACATTTCTTGACGGTCTTGAAGCGTAGCGAACCTGGTCTGTACCAGATTTATCCATAGACATGCCCTGACGGACAAGCACGTATAATCCTTGTATCGGCCGCCATTATATACCCACAATCCGTCTAACAAGACATAGTGGTAATATCTCTTGACGTTTGAAGTAACTGTTGATCCATATTAATGTTGGCTTCTGTTAACTCCATAACAGTTTGCTTAAATGGGGTCAGATCTAAGTGATCTATTCTCAGATATGTCAGTTGTAACATAACTCACGGTAATCTTTTCAGTACAAGAAAACACTGACAGTCTAACCAATCAACGGCTGTTCTGAAGATCGTTCCCTGGGCATGGCTTCACACCATCTACCATGCGCGAAGCAACATGTAGTTTCCCTGCGTTGGCTAATGAACAACACCGTGATAGACTGGTCTTCAATGTACTGATAGATCGAAGTGGTTTATAAAGTTACAAATATAAAACTGACTAAATTGGACTAAAATATCCAAGTTTTAGGTTATTACTGGACTGTGACAAAGTATTAATTCTAGACAAAGTCTAGCATATGTCCATGTGAAAATAAAAATATTTCACCAATGTCTGTAGAAAATATCAATCACCTCAGTGATTCTCCTTGCCGGAAACTTACTAAGTTCCACTCGTAGCGCAGCACTTTTGTGACTATCACAACTTTGAAAATAACTTCTGCGTAGATCCGGCAACCATGTGCCTTGGCTCAGCGTAGTGGCACCTTGCTAGGCAAGTGCTTGTGTCGAAGTGAGCTATTGATGCCTGAGCCAGCCGGCTTTTATTCAAAACTGTCTGGGTCACGCCGCATCACGCTGAAATCTAGAAATCCTCATATATCTGGTATCCCTGGACCGATTTACTTGATACTAAGTGCATTCTCTTTCATTTGGCCGTGCCAGTAATCTGATCCAAGTCTCAAGTCTCTACTCCATGGTTAACTATTTAATCAATAAATAGCCTCGACCTCTGCTATTACTCGCTACGTCACTTGACATGCTCTTAGCGGTATATTCTTTCCAATTGTTTCGAGAAGCAATGTAGCGCGATATTCAAATATCTCAACTTTCAAAAGCGGCTGTAGCCTTTCCCTTGATATCTAGGTGTCTGAATCTTGGAATACCCATTCCTAGAGTTGGGCACATCCACCCCACACCTAGCAAAAAATAAAAATTGAAAAATTTTTATTTTTCCTATCTACATATTAAATCATCTGGTTCTTGAATAATAAATCTTCAAATTCGATGCATTATAAGTTCCCACGATGTTACCAGTTCGTGTATTAGCGACTTCATAGCTTCCATTGTTGTTTACTTCCACAATATTCAAAATCTTCAATTTCACCAGGTTTAATATCAAAAATATCGTGATACTCTTCCAAAATCTTCCCTAGCTCTGGGGACTCCTTCTCAGTGTAGACTTCTCTTCCTTCAGCTTCATGAAAAATCAGAGACCATTGAGCATCTCCCTCGATGTCTTCCTCTTCTTTTCCCTCGAAGTTAATCTCTTCGGTATTCTTGAATCTGATCGTCTCTGTCTTCATGTCTATCACTGCTTGATATTTCTGAATGAAATCCGCTCCCAATATCATGTCAAAAGCCATGTCCTTCATTACTACAAACACATGTCGGAAATCATGTCCTCCAATAGTAATACATAAGTATAATTGTGTTTTACACAGAGATATTTTGTTGGGTATTATTCCTTGGATTTTAATTCCTGATACTGGAATCTCCTCTAAATTCTCTTTGAGCTTCCACAGAATATAAAGCTTCTTACTCACAAGACAAAGCATAGCCCCAGTATCAATCAAAGTATCGACAGGCATACCGAATACTTCGCATGATATGATTGGCATTCTAATTCTTGTACCCATTTCTTTCCGTTCGTCATTCTGTTGAATTAAGTCATCATCCTCTGCTTGCCATTTAATAATTCTGGAAGTGAAAGTATTCAAAATTCTATCTTCTACTGTGAATTCGAAGTTTTTTTTTTCGTTTCCATTCCCCCGGGATTGTTGTGTTCCCGATGGACCTGGTTCATTGTGCTTCTGCTCCAAAAACTGCAAGTTATCTTGGTGTCTTGCTTCTAAGTTCTTCCTCGTCTCCTTGTTGAACTCTTCATTGGACTGACGAGTATTCAAATTCCCTCTGTTATTGTAGTTGTTTCTACCGTAGTATCTTCTTTCCTGGTACCTTCCTTGAATATCCCTTGGCCTTCTCCATCGAGTATTATATCGATTACCACCATCCGGTCTTGCATAAGGCTTGTAACTGTATCTGTTACTGTACTGATTCCATCCTCTTTTATTGGGCTCTTCCCTCGGCGTTTTCTCTTCTCGCCCTCTCGAATCTCTCGAGGTGTTTGGGAATAACTGTCGGCCATAACAGCGTACACAGCGTTGCTATTCTTTCCTCGCTTCTGATGGAAGAATTGAGCGTTCGTATGATCCAGCTTCTGTAATACCTTTCAAATTGCTCCATATTATAGATGTCAGCAGCGATCAAAGTCCTTTGGTCGTCTGCTGGAAACTGACGTATCAATGCAGTAATTAATTCGTTATCTGGCATCGGCGGATCTAAATGTTGCAGTTTAGAAAGCTGTCCAGAAAAGTACGTAGAGTATCGAGTAGGCTGTGACGTCGAGAATCTCTTCGAATATAATTCTGCTCTGACTTGCTGTTGGGTTTCCGAGGACCAAAACTTTTTCAATAACCCACGAGAAAACTCCTCGAAAGTGGTTAGAGTGGATCTAAAAGCTCTAAACCAAAGAAGCGCAGGACCTTCCAGAAATTTCCCTATCACTCGGATCTGTCTTTCTTTAGGGATCTTGGAATCTTTCAGGTAATCCCCTGCTTCTCTCAAAAATTCCACGGGTGTCACAGAATCTCGCCCTGAAAATTTAGAAGGCTTATCCTCTACATTCTTGAATACAGTTATGGGGTTGGATTGACATACTGTCCTGACCTCATCCTGTCTTTGACTATCAGTTTCTCTAGCTGCTCCTAGATTTATCTGTATCTGTTCCTTTCCCCTTACACTTGGCATTTTTAACAGATGGTCAAACTGTTTCTCGTCCTTGATTTGGGTTTTCATAGCCTCAAGTTCCTTATGGTTTTCTTCTGCCATTTTTTAATTGCTTCGGTTTCCTTACAATTCTCCTTGACATCAGTGGATATCTGGTTCATAACAGCCTCGTGACTTTTCAATGACCCTGTCATATCTGATATGTCCTTCTGAGTTGCTTGGATATCTTTGGAAATTACTTGAATATGGGATGACAAAGATTCCCTAATTTCCTTGATTCCCTCTTGGTTCTCCAGCTTGAGTGTGTCTTTAATTTCATTGACAACTGTGGTTTTAATTTCAGTTTGTAACTTATTAATCACACCTTCTCTTATTTCTCCCATTACAAGTTCTTTAAATTGTTCTGTCAACCGTTGAACAACTAGAATTCCCATCTCATTACTCTCTTTCTTCACTCTGACTTCTAGGTTGATCATGTCTTCACCAACTTTCCTAAGACCATGTTCTATCCTATCAGCTAAGCTTTGGGATCTAAGATCGGCATCGCGAAATTTATCATCCTTTAAACTTGCGTTAGTAGCTAATGAAGTTTCGAGCTCATGTGTTTTTTCGCATAATTTAGACATTTTACTCTCAAGTGACATTTTCAAAATTTCAGAATTCTCTTTAAATTTATTTTCCATAGAATTGAATTTACTATTTAAATTTTCTTTCAAGTTACCTTTTAAAGAATCAGAACTTTCATTAAGTTTATTTTCCAAAGAGTCAGAATTTTCTTTAAGTTTATTTTCTAAAGAATCAGAATTTTCTTTAAGTTTATCATTCAAATTTTCTTTAAGTTTATTTTCTAAAGAATCAGAATTTTCTTTAAGTTTAGCGTTTAAACTTTCTTTAAGTTTAATTTCCAAAGAATCAGAATTTTATTTAAGTTTCTTTTCCAAAGCCTCCGTATTTTCTTTCATAATGGCTGCTACATGCAGTCCAGCTTCTTTTGAACTCTCCTCCAAACTCCTCATCATCCTCATCATTTCTTCCATAATTTTCAATTATTATTCAAAACTTAGGGGTATACAATATTGGCAAACACAAGCTTATAACTAGAACAAGAAATATGAATAGCTAATTGGAACACTCTAATAAAATGAGATTTGTCCTAATGTCGACGTGATGGAAAAACAAAATTCTCTACTTTTACAAATTACATTTACCACAATATCACAAGAAAAATATGCAAGTTCTCAAATATCCTCCACCTGGATTCTAATAATGCGTATGTCCAGTCATCGAACGTTTACTACTGAATTTACTTGACGCCCTAATGGTTAAGCCATTATCAAAAATAATCAAATCCATTCTAATTATTAACCAAGTTAAATTTTTAATTTTCCCCACTAATTGGGTTTCCTACTAATGTATTCATCCAAACCAGACATCTCTCAACTCCCAAAATATTTATAGAAAAATCATCATAATTCAAATCGGCATGCGATTGACCGTGTCTAACTCGAGCCCCACGTTCGAAGCCATTTCTCTCTCTATCTTATTTTATGTGCCCGTTTAGACCGGAGTCCGCACGACCACATATGCTTTTTGCCAAGAATCAGTCAGCACGAGAGTCAAAATATCCCGGAGCGCCAGATGGGTTAAAGCAAATCGCAAAAACGACATCAAATTAAAAAAATGCTTTACTGATTTTTGGCTCAATGCAACAATAAGGATAGAAGGAGATTCAACTGGGCATAACACATCATGTAAAATTATCTCTCATTTTATTTTGAATTTAAAATTGACTGCAAAAATGCTCAAAGTAGCATCACTCACGTGTGGCGACCCACACTCCTATTTACACAATGTACAGAATGTTCCCAAACACATTTAACAATTATCTTTGGAAACACAAGTCTGATTATTAGTCCTGTAGACTGTGTTCCAAAATTATATCGATTATTTTGATTAAATCCAGTTCAAATTTAATTGTCTCTACTGGAAATATCGTAGTTCACTGTTTAATTTTTTACATAATATTAACACTCGTAGAATAAATGTTCATAGAATTTTTAACTTTCACTTATTTTTCCAGTTTCAAAAAATATTGTCCAAAAAAATATTATTTCTGAATCAACACAAATTATTTACACATATTAATCACATCTGAAATTATTTGACCTTGAGCATAGCATCGAAGAACTGTGCGAAGCACAACAAAAATTAATTGTTCTTCCGACATTAAACATTTCGAGAAGTGACTCGATTATGAACTTCAAGTTCCTAACAAAAAGTATGATTTCTGAATCATCAACTTGATCAATAAATTGTTGAACCATTCAACTATTTGACTTTCCACTTGGAATCATTATTATGAAAAATATTTATATTCATGGCCATTTTAGTAATTTTCACAACTTGCAATTCTTCGACAGAATGCGGAAATAAGAATTGTAGCTTCATAATAAATTCATTTAGTTCATGGCACTAGGATTGAAAATATCCTTCAAATTATTCGTGGTTAAAGAATTATTTTTTAATTGGCAGTGGCCCATTCTATTATTTGTGTAAGAACACAATATTACAACAACAACGGCAAAGGTCTTCCTCTGAAGAAGAATAAACTACTATCATGACAAATTCGGGTTCTAGCAAAATCAAAGTCTAAATGGAATCCGTAAACAAGGTTGAAATAAGAACTGACTAGTTGAAACCCGTCAAAACATGACGGCCAATGGGAAAATATTTACTGAGGAATTCTTTGTACGATTACTTTTAGGCACTGTTGAAACTTTAAAGGCGTCGAAAGATTGCACACTCGACGCTGCAACATACTGCTGGCCGTGGCTGAAAACGTGATGAGGTAAATATTGAGACCTATACGTTCCCGAGTTTCGCCTTGAGTATTGATTGTGATAAAGTATGCCAAGCGAATTGGAAAATGTTGCTTCTTAAAAGAAAATGGTAGTGTTTTTTCGGATGGTGTTAAATCAAGTCGAAGGATTAGGCCTCTCTGCATAATTTTACCTGCACTTATTATTTCCAAATCCAAGCAATATGGATGCATTTAGAAGCCCTTGAGAAACGTTCAGATTTCTTAAGGAGCATACTTATGAGTCAAGCGTTCGGACTATGTGGATGCATATAATTTAATACCAAGAAATTCAAGAACTACGCAGGAAACTGAAATAAACGTATAGGTCTCAATTTTCCTCATCACGTTTTCAGTCATGGCCAGCAGTATGTTGCAATGTCGAGAGTGCAATCTTTCATCTTCAGTATGTAATCTGTTAATGCTCGTGTATTTTTTTGAATTAAGCTACTGGATAGGTCAATGACTTATAAGTTGATTTCATTACATTGTTCATTTTTTTGGTGTAAGAATCCCTCAGTATGCCTTCCTTCGGAGGGGAAGTAAATCCGGCGGTCCTATGCCTTAGATTTATGACATGAAAAAGGATCTTCCACTAACTACAGTACATTTGTGTGAAGCCAAATTTGTAGGTTAGATTATTTGATAACGCTATATTAGTTCCAAAGTTCGTCGCCAGGTGCTGGCTGTGATGGCATCTAGTAGCCAAGTCCGCAGCTAGGTGTCGTGGACGGTAGCATTTGGTAGCAAAAGTAGGAACTACTGTACTTGAAAATTAGATCGTCTTCAGTTCTTACCTGAATCGCAGATAACACACACTAATACAGCCATCACATTATTAACACCGGTTATCAGACAGATTCTACGCATACACCCAAAGTACACGGGGCTACATGACCGCATTTTCGCAGCCCCTAAACTAAGGAACCAACCATTCGTGTAAGAATGCGAACTTTCGAGAAATTTATTATATCCTTCGCAGAAGTAAATGTTTCAGGCACGGTATCCTCATGCGTTGCAAGTTTGGCTGGTAATTCAGTAACACTTGATTATCACCAACCATAGAGAAGTTGTCGCCGTTAACATGTAGCATATAATCAGAAAATTCAATTTCACCTTGTTTCAATCGCGTGTTTTTATGTAAGTGGCGTATTTTGGAGAAGGGCCAGAGAGAAGAGTATTTAATATGAATAACTGTTTGGCGAGAAGTGTGCGACAGACCTGAAGTCTCCATGAAGAATAACTTTCCCACAAAAAGGAATAATGTCGTTACGTATCTCTTAGAAGTAGATTCACACACATTAATGAATGAATGTTTGCCATTGGGGCTCCATTCCAAACTATGGGCCGAGCTAATCGAATATCGTCAGCTGGATTTTGAATGTTAAATGTAGGGGTTTTGCAAGAATTCACTTGATTTGCAGATCTGACTCGATTAGCTTCTGGAGAATCTAATATATACAACTGGTCGCAAGAACCGTCGCTTATAATTTTGGAATATAACGAAGAAATGCGATGATGTGCAAATCCATGCATTTTAAAACAATATGGACGGTATGCATGTGGCATAGTAACATTGGTACCGGTACCAAAGGAAAGGAAGTTCATGGCATTGTTGTACTGCCGATTATTATCTCCGAAATTCCTTTAGATATCATCTCCAGTGAAAAATTGTTGCAGCCTGTCGAATATTTTATATTTAGTCAGATTAATTTTGCCATTTCAACAGCAAAGATCAAAGTAACCAAGCGTAGATTTCTCGCAAGAGAAATACAGTGCAGAACAATGTTTACATTTGTTCCTTAATGACCCTACACTGTATAGCATATACTCTGGAATTGCTTCTGAAATGGCATATTTATATTGGATTTTAAAAGTGGCTTCGTATTTTCTCTGATTTCCCATTTTATTGCGGCTAATGTTCTTTTTCTTCAAATGGGTTTATTTATAGCAGCATTTCTCCCCAAATTAACGTCATATTCAATAACACTATAGCGGCTTGCATCAACGCAGCCGCCAAATATTAAATGGCAAATAATACTTCTACTGAAAAAAATCCACAGCATGGTTAGATTCAATGTTATGTACTCTAAACAAATAATGAATAAACAAAAATATTCACTGATACAATGAAGTTCAAAGACTTTCATTCTCAAGTTGGTTGCTGATGAGAATGCGAGGAGACTGATCACCAAAAATAAAATCCTTATAATTATCCCTGCTTGCAACAATTTTTGCAATTTGCTTGCAAACGCAGCTCAGGATGAAGTTCTTCGTTTTGAAATAAACAGCACGAAACTGCTCTAAATAATCAATTTCCATCACCTGTTGTAGGTACAATCCTTTGCATTTCCGTCACAGTAAATTATGTAAGGGAGCATAGAATCATTTCGTCGACTACTGGAATGAGCATAGACTCACTTCGCCAGCCACCGTAATGGAGGGAATTTCAGAATTATATGTTCAGTGCATGTCAAAAATCATATTAACGCAAGGAAGCCCACTCTTAAGACCACATTCTGAGCTATCACCCCGAATTACGGGTTAAATTCCTGCTCTGCCAAGAAATTTAATTCTGGTCTGAGGGCTGGAACGGGGTGCACTCTTGTGGCAAAATTAAGAATTGCAAGGTTCGATTCCCATCTCAGTAATCTTGGATGTGGTTTTCCGTGGTTTCCCATTTCCACTCCAGGCAAATACCGGGATAGTTCCTAACTTAAAGTCTCGGTCGTCAACTCCCCATTCCCCACCTTAATTACAAATGCACACATCAATATAGCCATCACAATAACACAGGTTATCAGAGAACATTTTACACACACACACCAAAGTAGACGGGGCTGAGTAACCACGATGTCCGAGTCCATCAAATGAAGTATGTTCGCCACTTCTCTCATGGCGGAAGCGATAGCGGCCATTTAAATTTAATAATTTAAAAGTATATGGCAACGTAAATCGTGGGGAATTCCTTACTTAATGGGATTAATAAAAGTAAAATATGTTTAGACAATGCGACACCAACAGCAAGAAAGAATAATTGGGAAATAACAATTCATGTCTGAGGTGGGATTCGAACTCTCTAGATAATGCATAATGAAATTCGCAGACTCTTAACGCTGGCCCTGAGCCCAGGATTACGGGCTCAATCCCTGCTCTGCCAAGAAATTTAATTCTGGTCTGAGGGCTGGAACGGAGCGCACTCTTGTGGCAAAATTAAGAATAGCAAGGTTCGATTCCCATCTCAGTAATCTTGGATGTGGTTTTCCGTGGTTTCCCATTTCCACTCCAGGCAAATACCGGGATAGTTCCTAACTTAAAGTCTCGGTCGTCAACTCCCCATTCCCCACCTCAATTACAAATGCACACATCAATATAGCCATCACAATACCGGTAACACAGGTTATCAGAGAACATTTTACACACACACACCAAAGTAGATGGGGCTGAGTAACCACGATGTCCGAGTCCATCAAATGAATTATGTTCGCCAATTCTCTCATGACGGAAGCGATAGCGGCCATTTAAATTTAATAATTTAATAGTATATGGCAACGTAAATCGTGGGGAATTCCTTACTTAACGGGAATAATAAAAGTGGAATATGTTTAGACAATGCGACACCAACAGCAAGAAAGAATAATTGGGAAATAAAAATTCATGTCGGAGGCGGGATTCGAACTCTCTAGGTAATGCATAATGAATTACCCGGACTCAGAACGCTGGCCCTGAGCCACCTAGGCAATGAGAAATCCGAGCAATATTACGATACTTAAACAAACGTACACACTCAACTGACAGTTTAAGTTCTTCAATACCTCCCTTATTTTATAATTATATTTCAATGTATATTGTGGAAACATCATAAACAATATTCCGGACCCTTGTTAATTCTCATAAACAAAGATCTCAGTAAGAAGCGGTGGGATGCACCATTTCGCTCGTATAAATAGAACCATTGTGCGCAAGCGCGGGAACTACAAATCTTTCTTTATGAAGGAGAATTCGTTACATTAGGGGAATTTTAAAAGTTAAGTATGGTTTTGCTACGTAATACCAATTGCAAGATATAAGATTACGGAAATAAAAAAAAATTCGGAGGTGGGAATCGAACCGTCTCCATTTCACGATACAAAAATTTCAACTCCGGAACTCTGTCACTGAGCCACCAAAAGATTAATTTTGTTACGCAATATTATGTTGTGTAAACAATTATACACACTCAACAGTCAGTGTAAGTTCTTCTACATTTCCCGTCTATTATAATTCCTTCGTGGAAACATCATAATCAATATTCCCCTCCCTTATATTTCTTATAATAATAACTATTACATTAAAACGCGTTGGACATCCGCCATGTCTGTCATTAATCAAGGTGATTCTGCGCATGCGCTTGAGCCAATAATTTTGCAGTTTTGTTTATAAATTTAAAAATATATGGTTACATATTTGTTTATTTTAAAGACACTCTGCAAAAATACAGGCCAAGGGCTCTCGTCAGAGTGCATTAGGAAGTCAATCGGTTCAGCCGTTCTGTCAATCTCGCCGTAACAAAAATCAGCTTACTGTTTTAAATATATAGATGGTTTCTAAGAAATAGCCTAACCTTCGGGTCATTCATACGACGCAATGTGTAGTTCCAATACTCCTTCTATAAACCTGAGCCATCGAACCTGCTATTTGATTGATGCTCGAAAAAATCTCCTCATTCCTGCGACTTAAACATGCGCACCTGGGAATGGCATTTCAACTACTCCACACACATAAATTTTCTTCCCAAAATTTATACAATAAATCAAGGCTCTGCTTGTTATCAACACAGGAAGATTAATAAACTCACAAGTTTATTTTATTTTACCATTCAGTTCAAAAAGGAAAAAGGAAGATTGTAGTTTTACGTGACCGTGAATCTTGTGATTATGAGCCACGGGACCTCCTTTTTACGTGGAATCCGAACCACAGGACATGGCATTTCACTTCGAAAATCTCACATGCATTGACCGGGAATCGAACCCGGACCGCCTTGGTGAGAGGCATACAGCTAGACCGCTGAGCCACCACGCCCCATCCATTCAGTTCAACCCGTGACTTTACCATACTTATGAAAATCTTTATTTCACTTTCGAGTGTATTTACGTCATGATTTTATATAAATACAAAAATATCCTATTGGATACAAATATCATTTGCTTCCCGTTTCATGCCTCTCCGTGTTATCTGAAAAATATACTTTGCTCATTGCCAATATCAACTGTTCAACCAGAACTGAAATGTTGGTTGAATGCGGGCTTGCGCTAACCACTCTCCTTCGGAAAATCACCTGTTCCAAACTAGAAATGATTAAACTACTTCATAGGCTCTCTCTCAATACATATGATTACTAGAAAATATAATATCCAAGAATTATTTAGAAAAGTTATAAAAATTATTATTATTATTACTAGTGGATTATTATTATTATTATTAGTTATATTATTTTAAATATATTTAATTATCATCTCATTATGTGAGAATCCACATGTTCGAACCTTCGAATATGGAAAAAATATCCATTCCTCAACAAAAAAAAAAAAAATTTAACTTTTACAGTTACATCGGCTGATTACCGTGATTTCCCAAAATATGAAATATTCAGATAAATGCTCGATATGCTCGGTCATCGATCCTAAACTGTTCTGAGTGCTGAAAATACTCAGAATAACTCTAATATGTCTTGCGTAAATCATTGCAAGATTTAAATACGAGGAAAAATAAATGTGTTGGTCATCTGCCGAAAAATAGTTTGTTCCAATTAGCTAGGCATAATATAATTCAAATGTGGCTTACATTTCTTGATGGTCTTGAAGCGTAGCGAACCTGGTCTGTACCAGATTTATCCATAGACATGCCCTGACGGACAAGCACGTATAATCCTTGTATCGGCCGCCATTATATAACCACAATCCGTCTAACAAGACATAGTGGTAATATCTCTTGACGTTTGAAGTAACTGTTGATCCATATTAATGTTGGCTTCTGTTAACTCCATAACAGTTTGCTTAAATGGGGTCAGATCTAAGTGATCTATTCTCAGATATGTCAGTTGTAACATAACTCACGGTAATCTTTTCAGTACAAGAAAACACTGACAGTCTAACCAATCAACGGCTGTTCTGAAGATCGTTCCCTGGGCATGGCTTCACACCATCTACCATGCGCGAAGCAACATGTAGTTTCCCTGCGTTGGCTAATGAACAACACCGTGATAGACTGGTCTTCAATGTACTGATAGATCGAAGTGGTTATTAAGTTACAAATATAAAACTGACTAAATTGGACTAAAATATCTAAGTATTAGGTTATTACTGGACTGTGACAAAGTATTAATTCTAGACAAAGTCTAGCATATGTCCATGTGAAAATAAAAATATTTCACCAATGTCTGTAGAAAATATCAATCACCTCAGTGATTCTCCTTGCCGGAAACTTACTAAGTTCCACTCGTAGCGCAGCACTTTTGTGACTATCACAACTTTGAAAATAACTTCTGCGTAGATCCGGCAACCATGTGCCTTGGCTCAGCGTAGTGGCACCTTGCTAGGCAAGTGCTTGTGTCGAAGTGAGCTATTGATGCCTGAGCCAGCCGGCTTTTATTCAAAACTGTCAGGGTCACGCCGCATCACGCCGAAATCTAGAAATCCTCATATATCTGGTATCCCTGGTCCGATTTACTTGATACTAAGTGCATTCTCTTTCATTTGGCCGTGCCAGTAATCTGATCCAAGTCTCAAGTCTCTACTCCATGGTTAACTATTTAATCAATAAATAGCCTCGACCTCTGCTATTACTCGCTACGTCACTTGACATGCTCTTAGCGGTATATTCTTTCCAATTGCTTCGAGAAGCAATGTAGCGCGATATTCAAATATCTCAACTTTCAAAAGCGGCTGTAGCCTTTCCCTTGATATCTAGGTGTCTGAATCTTGGAATACCCATTCCTAGAGTTGGGCACACTATTGCATTAGGCGGGAAACAAGTATTTACATGCCCTTACCTGAAAGAAATAAGATAGTATTGCAAAATAACACGCCTTTATGTACAAAATGGGGTAGGCCTACGTGACGTGTTTTGACGTGTTTCGAACGTCAAGCGGTCATCTTCAGATACTGCTCACTTTGGCTTAGTAAATGTACGATATTTATGAATTACACTTATACATAAATATACAGGATGTGTCCTGAAAGTAGTGAGACTGAGTCAATAATAAAAATTTACAGAAATGAAATGAAACATACGCTCAATATTCTTCAAAGTAGGACCTTTCTGCATCCACACACCGCTGTCGGCGGGATTTCCTACCCTCGTACGCTTTCTGTAAGGCGGCAACCGGAAAGCTGTCGAGCTCCCTCGTCACGGTCTGTTGCAACGCTTTCACGGAGCCGTGACGATGTCCTTTTAGGGTGGTTTTGAAGTGGGGGAAGAGGCAAAAGTCTGCTGGGGCAATGTCGGGACTATAGAGTGGCTGAGACAGGGTTGCGATGTTGCGTTGGGCCAGGTACGCCAGAACGTGGAAGGCTGTGTGGCGCAGCGGATTGTCACGATGGAGCCGCCAGGAGTTAGCGATCGCTGGGCGGACACGTACGATTTGTTTTCTCAGCCGTTTAAGGATCTCCACGTAAAAACCTTACTCTACGGACATTGTCCAAAAAATTCTTCACTCTTGCCACATTTTCATCCGTTTTTGTGCTCGAAGGTCGTCCTGAACGTGCGTCGTCTTCAACTTCCTCTCTTCCCTCCCGAAACAGCTAGTGTCAGTCAAAAACACTCTATCTGCCCATGGCGTTAACACCATAAACCGTCTTGATCATATTATGAGTCTCTTTCCCGGTTTTGCCGAGCCTAACACAAAGTTTGATGGCATAGCGCACTGTTTCAACAGACGAACCATGACGCAGCGTGACGAGTGCACTTAAAGAGGTTACGGAGACGAGCGATTTACACTCCGCTAGAGCTGAGAACCAACTGTGTGGCTGGCTCCCGGCCTTCCTTACAACCCCCCCCCCCCCCCCCTCCTCCACCAACCCCAGGCGGAGAAGCCGCAGGCAGTCTGTCCGTCTGCGCGGGAAAAATCCAGTCCGACTACTTTCAGAACAGACTCTGTCCTGAAAAGGTATGGCAAAGTATGATTCAGCGAGTGATGAAGTGTTTGCTAAAGCAAGGTGGACGCTTTGAACATCTGATATAAAGTGAATGTTGCTTGTAAGTGTACGTACCGGCTCTGTGAAGATATGTTCATATATATACTGTATATTGTGATGTTTGAAGCCATATTTTCAGTGTTGCCTTAGTAAACAAGTGTTTAGTGCTTTTCAGTCGGTCAACACGAATGTACCCAAAAGAGATGGGTTATGCCCTAATCCTGAAATAAATTACATGAGATTAATAAAACACTAGGATGACCAGTTTCGATCGTCAAGCGATCATCATCAGATCCATTACACTTAGGCTATAAAATCTATGTTTGAAATACAGGTGAAAATATTTACAATATGTACAATTATGCTCCACGCGTGGCGAGGGCTAATCCACGGTCTTTAATAGTTGCAGACCCACCTCATTCAATAACATACATCTTATCTAGGTTGGCAACACCTCACATAAACACATCGCGATCATTCCCCACAGCACGTAGGGGTAGGGGGGAGAAGGGAGGGAAAAACCAGTCGTTAAGATAACCACCGCAGTCGACCGCACAGTGAGTTCTAGTAAGCACGAAAACTGCGAGTAGCTGTAGTACGGAAGACAATCAGATAAGTAGTTAGCCTAAAATTGTATAGTTTAACCATAGTTTACAACCATATAATCTCTCTAAAGTACAATCTCCGGATAGCTATCACCATTTAGCATTTCTCCTAACATATATACTGCATTTAGCATACACTGACAGTTGCAGTACCAATACTGCAACTAAATAATTGTACATATTGTAAATATTTTCACCTGTATTTCAAACATAGATTTTATAGCCTAAGTGTAATGGATCTGATGATGATCGCTTGACGATCGAAACTGGTCATCCTAGTGTTTTATTAATCTCATGTAATTTATTTCAGGATTAGGGCATAACCCATCTCTTTTGGGTACATTCGTGTTGACCGACTGAAAAGCACTAAACACTTGTATACTGTATATATTACATACGTTTGTAAAATCTTGTGTAACATGTCAAACGTATTTACCAAGGAGCTACGGTTCGAAACTAAGTCTGGACGTCCTTTTCGTATTAGTTGTTGTTTTGTTTTGTTTGCTTTCTTGTGACGTTAGTTCCCTAGTTCCCGTCGGTTATCTGCGTTTATAATCAGGACATCATTTTGTCACATTACAATAATCTAATACATGACCGTATGATCCATTAAACTACATGCATGAGTTGACGAACCGCGCAGTGCACACATGCTGTTTGGGCAATGGTGGATGCACTGTGTTGCGTAGGGTCTGGCAAAGTATGATCCAGCGAGTGATGAAGTGTTTGCTAAAGCAAGGTGGTCACTTTGAACCTCTGCTATAAAGTGAACGTTGCTTCAAAGTGTACGTACCGGCTCTGCGAAGATAAGACTGGACGTCAAACGTACAGAATGTACGTAGCGTAATGGGCAATCGAGTGTAGCCTACCATTTGAGTTTTTCGTACCCCAGACTTTGTTATTGTATCCACTATTAGGTTATATTGGCTTTTTTTGTGCCATGGTCGTTTACGTCTGTAAGAAGTTCCTATTATGTTTGAATGTTTGAATAAAGGTAACAGTAATTGTAAGACATAGTACACACATCAAAAAAAGTTTTGCATCACCTCGGTTCCAAGAGTTCCGGAACCGTTAAATACAAAGGGAATAGAGATCAACACAAACAACATTTCAGCTCGTTTTATTGCTCATGAGACCCACACATTGCATGTTGTACCATCATACAGCTAGACTTTCAGCATTTGTGGTCCAGATTGCAGTACACACCACTACCTCTAATACCCAGTAGCACGTCCTCTTGCATTGATGCATGCCTGTATTCGCCGTGGCATACTATCCACAAGTTCATCAAGACACTGTTGGTCCAAATTGTCCCACTCCTCAACGACAATTCGGCGTAAATCTCTCAGAGTGGTTGGTGGGTCAAGACGTCCATAAACAGCCCTTTTCAACATATCCCAGGCATGTTCGATAGGGTTCATGTCTGGCGAACATGCTGGCCACTGTAGTCGAGCGATGTCGTTATCTTGAAGGAACGCATTCACAAGATGTGCACGATGAGGTCGAGAATTGTCGTCCATGAAGACAAATGCCTCTCCAATATTCTGCCGATATGGTTGCACTATGGGTCGGAGGATGTCATTCAGGTATCGTAAAGCCGTTTCGGAGCCTTCCATGACCACCAGTGGCGTACGTCGGCCCCACATAATGCCACCCCAAAACATCAGGGAACCACCACCTTGCTGCACTCGCTGGACAGTGTGTCTAAGACGTTCAGCCTGACCAGGGTGCCTCCAAACACGTCTCCGACGATTGTCTGGTTGAAGGCATATGCGACACTCATCGGTGAAGAGAACGTGATGCCAATTCCGTGGGGTCCATTCAGCATGTTGTTGGGCCCATCTGTACCGCGCTGCATGGTGTCGGGGTTGCAAAGCTGGACCTCGCCATGGACGTCGGGAGTGAAGTTGCGCATCATGCAGCCTATTGCGCACAGTTTGAGTTGAAACACGACGTCCTGTGGCTGAACGAAACGCATTATTCAACATGGTGGCATTGCTGTCAGGGTTCCTCCAAGCGGCAATCCGTAAGTAGCGGTCATCCACTACAGTAGTAGCCCTTGGGCGGCCTGAGCGAGGCCTGTCATCGACAGTTCCTGTATCTCTGTACCTCCTCCATGTCCGAACAACATCGCTTTGGTTCACTCTGAGACGCCTGGAAACTTCCCTTGTTGAGAGCCCTTCTTGACACAAAGTAACAATGCGGACGCGATCGAACTGCGGTATTGACCTTCTAGGCATGGTAGAACTACAGACAACATGAGCAGCGTACCTTCGTCCTGGTGGAATGACTGGAACTGATCGGCTGTCGTACCCCCTCCGTCTAATAGGCCCTGCTCATGCATGGTTGTTTACATCTTTGAGCAGTTTTAGTGACATCTATGAACAGTCAAAGGGACTGTATCTTGGATACAATATACACAGTCAACGTCTATATGCCGGAGATCTGGGAACCGAGGTGATGCAAAACTTTTTTTGATGTGTGTATATAACATAATGTATTGCATTGTGGAAGTGTACATTGGATACAGTTTGATACATTAACTGAAGAAAAATTTGGCCCGGATGCTACTCGACCATCGGCGTGTCTGCATATCCGGCATTTACGGCTTTACCTCATACCACTGAGCTATTTTTTTACTTGTTCTGTTTATTCCATTTGTTTCCAGTGTTTGGTTTCTTTGTACACGAAGACGTCACAAACACCCTGTCCCCAAGCCAGAGGAGATTAAATTCCCCAGCCGGGAATCGAACCCGGAATCTATCGGTCCAAAGCCTAGCACGCTAACCTATTAGCCACGGAGCCTGACCAGCTAATGAGACAGCTCCAAAATAGCGCCGAGTTCATGCGGCCTCTACTTGGTCACGCTGCATGCAGTTACATCGTAGCCAAAGCCTCGTTTCTTAACTCGCGTTTCTATTAAAACTGTTGGCGGGTCTAGGTTTTGAAAGCTAAAACTTCGTCGTGAATTTCGATGATGAACCGGATGCTTACCTCCAAGTGCGGCAATTTTCCTTCACCCAGTGTATGCAGTGAAGCACAACTGTTAAACATATGACGTCGACAGGTGACGGCTCAGCTCGAGCGGTCAAGCCCGTGCTCCCTTACGCACACCAAAGCAAACGTTGAATATCATATCACTCTGGATCCGTGTCCTGCTTCCACTTGAAAGGAGAACAGAGAGAACAAAGAAAGCTGATGGGTAGACCCCGGATTTGAACCTCGAACCCCACGCGCAGACTGGGAGCCAGAGTGATATGCCATTCAACGTTTGCTTTGGACGCTTTGGTGTGCGTAAGCGAGCACGGGCCAGACCGCTTGAGCGTAGCCGTCACCTGATGACGTCATATGTTTAACAGTTGTAGTTCTCTTTTAAGGTATTTCCGGTCACTTGCGACCCTAAGTCTCCTATATCAAATTACTCGCCTCAATGCCATCTAAGGCGCTACAGAGAGTTTTAAACGTTAATAAGAATCACCCTGTATATACATTTGTGCATAAGTGTAATTAAAAAACATCGTAAATTAACTGAGCGTAAGAGAGCAGGATATGAGGATGAACGCTTGACGTTCGAAACATATCGTCCAATTATGTACCTCATTTTGTACATAAGAAATACTATCTTATTTCTTTCAGGTTAGGGCAAGTAAATACTTGTTTCCCACCTAATGTTTTTGGGCACAATTTGTGTTGACCGAATGAAAAGCATTCTTTAATAGATTTAGGCATCACTGAAAAATGGCTTCTATCACTTCAATTTTATTCCGTACTAGCAGTAGTGCCCGGCTTCGCCCGGTGAATTTATTTGTTTTATGGTTGATATTGAATACTACTAGGGAACTGGCACATAATACTCCCGTAACGATCATAATGCACAGAGAAATTGGCTATTTACTAACTACAGAACTGACACATGCACTTTAAAAACAAATTGAAAAATATGATTAGAAGGAGGAGTAAGTGTAATAAAAGACACGGCCTAGGGCCTATATCTCATTGGCTGTTAGAAATGTAGAGGCCAACAGTGTCGTCATTTGTCACATAACGCCATAGAAAAATAATCAGGGCACTTTGGAAAACTTCGGCTGTTCCGAGCTCCTGAGGTAGCAATAGTGTTATTTATCACCACATAGCGCTCAATGATAAGGATCGGAATAAATAAAGGTAAAATTGAAAGCACCAACGCTTATTGCATTTGATAACCTCAATGTATTGCACCAACACCATTGCACTTATACAGAGGCATAATATTTTCAAGATGATAATTGTTTTAAGAGGCCTAAGAAATCTTGTTGCACTAATTTCTCCCCGTGACTGCAATTTATAAGCCTCGCAAGATGTACTGTACCTATTTTCCAATTTTGCACCAGAAAAAGGGCAGGGGTGGCGTGATGCAGCCCGCATTGCCAGCCAAAAATAAACTAATTAAAATATTCTTACAGTTACACTACTACGGACATGAATGATTCTAGGGCATTAAAACGTAGTTTTCAGGTTCATCTTGTCTGTTATTCTAAATGTAGGGAATGGAGAAGGTTCTCCAAAATATCTGAAGGGTTTCAAAAGGGAATGCAACATTTTGGTGCAATTAGGTGAAACAGTGCAGATTTGAACTTAAAGGCCAACATGCGGGGAATGGAGTGGTCTGTCCGATATATAAAGTGGGCAGTGTTACCCACTGGGTTCCAAAGGGTAGGCCTAAGTATGTAAAATTTGGTTCAGATTAGTGAAACGGTGTAGATTTGACACAAAGGGCCTAAATGCAGGGAATGGAGTGGTCTGTCCGAAATTTCAAGTCGACAGTGTTACTCGTAGAGTTCCAAAGGGTAAGTACATAAAGTTTGGGTCAGATCGGTGAAATGATGTAGATTTGTGCCAAAGGGCCTAAATGCAGGGAATGGAATGGTCTGTCCAAAATTACAAAGGGTAAGTATGTAAAATTTGGTTCAGATCGGTGAAACGGTGTAGAATTCTTCCAAAAAGCCTAAATGCAGGTAATGGAGTGCTGTCCGAAAATTAAAGTGGACAGTGTTACTCTCGGGTTCCAGAGGATAAACAAGTAAAATTTGGTTCAGATCGGTGAAACGGTGTAGATTTATGCCATAAGACTTACATGCAGGGAAAATTAAAGTGGGCAGTGTTACCCGCGAAGTTCCAAAGGGTAAGTATACAAATTTTGGTTCAGATCTGTGGAACTATGTAGATATGTGCCAAAGGGCCTAAATGCGGAGAATGAAGTGGTCTGTCCGAAATATAATGTGAACAGTGTTACTCGCAGGTTTCCAAAGGGTAAGTATACAAATTTTGGTTCAGATCGGTGAAACGGTGTAGATTTGTGCCAAAGGGCCTAAATACTGAGTATGGAGTGGTCTGTTCGAAATTTAAAGTGGACAGTGTTACCCGCAGGATTCCATAGGGAAGGTACTGGATAGAAATTTTGCCTTAGATCATGAAATTGTGTAGATTTGTGCCAATGGGCCTAAATGCAGGGAAAGGGGTGATCTCTCTGAAATTTAAAGTGGACAGTGTTACCCGCAGGGTTCCAAAGGGTAACTATACACATTTTGGTTCAGATCGGTAAAACGATGTAGAATTGTGCCAAAGAGCCTAAACGCAGGGAATGGAGTGGTCTGTCCAAAATTTCAAGTGAGCAGTGTTACCCACAGGGTTTCAAAGGGTAAGCATACAACTTTTGGTTCAGATAAGTGAAATGGCGTAGATTTGTGCCATAGGGCCTAACTGAAGGGAATGGAGAGGTCTGTCCGAAATTATAAGTGGACAGTGTTAATCGCTGGGTTCCAAAGAGTAAGTATACAAATTTTGGGTCAGATCGTTGAAACTGTAGATTTGTGCCAAAGGGCCTAAATGCAGGGAAAGGAGTGGCTGTCTGAAATTTAAAGTGGACATTGTTACCCGCAGGGTTCCAAAGGGTAACTATACACATTTTGGTTCAGATCGGTGAAACGGTGTAGATTTGAGCTGTAACGTGTTTTTCGAGGGTATGAAGCCATTCAATGTTTGCTTACGCGGCAACTTGTTCAGCCAAGATAATTTTCATTTAACTCATTATTATTATTAATGTTTTTCTTGGAGCTTTTTCTTTAAAGATTATAACTATACAGATAGGTTTTCGATTTTATAGAAAACACTATCAAGCGGATTATTCCGATCGACATTATCACAGAAAATTATTTGATCGCGGAGATTTTCGAATTTTATTCAGTTAAGGGCTTATGGAGAGAGAGATGAGTCATCGGGAATTCGGCTACAGGAATAATCTTGTCGTGAAGCGATGATGCAACCGAGGAACATTTACAACTGGCTGTTTCAAGAAAAGGCGAATTGGAGTGGAACGGAAAAGTTACAGTAGGCAATGAACTTTTTAGCGGGAAATATCGCGTGGGGTCACAGCCAATCAGAGGTGACCGGACCACAGGGAGGTGGTACACTGGAGGGGAACGGCCGGCGAGTGCATATAGTGAGTGCGCGTAGTGAAGAGGGGACCATTAACATTGTAAAACCTGTCCGAGGTGGACGCTCGTTTCGTAGGTTCCTTTGTGTTCGGACCGTAACTTGAACATTGTATTTTTGCATAGTTTCCGGACTTCGTACTCGTGTTCGATGGCGAATATTTCAGTACTGCTACTCTCAACTGACAAATTAGTCATGAGAAATACGCGAGCTCTTGTGAACAGGGAGTCAGCGTAGGTGGCTAACGGATTTTGGATCCACCACTATCAAGCATTTAACTTCATCATTTTAACACCGATCTCCGCAAGAAACGAAGAAGATGGCGACGTCCAAGAGGCTGATGGAAGCTCTCTTGATTCACCACGTACGAGGGAAACGCTACTGCTCTTTCCAATGGTAAGCGCGACTGACGCAGAACTACGTAATCTCTCTCTTTTCATGGTCTCAGAATCAGAATTTCAGTAACTACTTAGGTTGGAAATAATAGTAAATTCAATAATTCATCCATCTCCAACGTCACGTAATTTTCTAGTGGTAAAATTAAAATTGTTATGCTCCATTTTAAATTATTATTATCATTATTAAAATTTGCCACTACTTGTTTTTATATATAATAAATTCATTTCTTATACTATGCAATCTTTGCTTTCAGTAGGTAGCATTAGATATAGACCTAATTCCTTCTCCGGATACAATTAATGGTTGGGTTAATGATCCAATCATACCTCGGTCTGAATGTCAAGATTCTTAAATGTGTTCTGCCCGAGCTAGGTGTTTATAAATATAAATTTAGATTTCAACGTAGTGTTGAGGTCTTGGCGCCCATTAATACAACTTATCTTAGTCAGAATAAACGTTAATTTGACACCCAACAGTGGGGACACTAGTGAAACAGTTACACTTGCCCGCAAAACGTGGGACTTGTTGTGGTTTAGCATCACTCACCCCAGTAGAAGCGTTACAGAGCCAAAGGGCCTAAATGCAGTGAATGGAGTGGTCTGTCCGAAATTTCAAGTGGACAGTGTTACTCGCAGGATTCCAAAGGGTAAGTATACAAATTTTGGTTCAGATCGATGAAACGTTGAAGATTTTTGCCAAAGGGCCCAAATTCAGGGAATGGAGTGTTCTGTCCGAAATTTAAAGTGGACAGTGTTACCCGCAGGGTTCCATAGGGAAAGTACTGGATACAAATTTAGCTTCAGATCATGAAATTGTGTAGATTTGTGCCAAAGGGCCTAAATGCAGGGAAAGGGGTAGTCTCTCTGAAATTTAAAGTGGACAGTGTTACCCGCAGGGTTCCAAAGGGTAACTATACAAATTTTGCTTCAGATCGGTAAAACGATGTAGATTTTTGCCAAAGGGCCTAAACGCAGGGAATGGAGTGGTTTGTCCAAAATTTCAAGTGAGCAGTGTTACCCGCAGGGTTTCAAAGGTTAAGCATACAACGTTTGGTTCAGATAAGTGAAATGGCGTAGATTTGTGCCAAAGGGCCTAACTGAAGGGAATGGAGAGGTCTGTCCGAAATTATAAGTGGACAGTGTTAATCGCTGGGTTCCAATGGTTAAGTATACACATTTTGGGTCAGATCGTTGAAACTGTGTAGATTTGTGCCAAAGGGCCTATATACAGGGAAAGGAGTGGTCTGTCTGAAATTGAAAGTGGACAGTGTTAACGGCAGGGTTCCAAAGGGTAACTATACACATTTTGGTTCAGATCGGTGAAACGGTGTAGATTTGAGCCGAAGGGCCTAAATGCAGTGAATGGAGTGGTCTGTCCGAAATTTCAAGTGTATAGTGTTACCCGAAGAGTTCCAAAGGGTAAGTATACAAATTTTGGTTCAGATCGGTGAAACGGTGTAGATTTGTTTCAAAGGGCCTAAATGCAGAGAATGGAGTGGTCTGTCCGAAATTTAAAGTTGACAGTGTTACCCGCAAGGTTCCAAAGGCTAAGTATACAAATTTTTGTTCAGATCGGTGGAACGGTGTAGATTTGTATACATAACAGACAAACAGACAGACAGACAACCTTGTGCTTTATATATATAGATAGATAGATAGATAGATAGAAGAAGATTCAATGTTGAACAAATATTTGTGTTAAGAATTCCAACCTCATATTCTTAATAAATAGTGTTATTATTTCTAATTTTGGGGCAAGCGTCGATCCTTTGGTATTGAGTGTAACAAAACAAAATCCAGCAGTACAGTACAAGTATTATGATCTAACTGGAAGCACATACAGTTGCTATTTCATTTACTGAAAAGTGCATGGCAATTGTGTAATTAGTATACTAGTTGTGTGACAATTAATCACATCATTGCAAATATCCCTGTGTGTTAGTACAGTGAGTACTGAATCCTCTCGCCCCTAACAGCCACCTCAACGTGGCTCGTGAATGGTTACCTCACTTCGCTCCACAATTATCCTTCATTAATTAAGTTGGTTGGTTGCGACCTTTTTGGGCCATTGAAAGTCAGTATGCTTGTTGTGTCACATTTGGAGCAAACTCGAATCATGAAACTTTTTCAACCTTGGCGAATGTATATTCACCATACGGGTCAGGTGTTTTGTGCTTGGTGGTGCAGATGCAGTTAATTCATAGTACGGTTGTGTAGCTTGAAATAATTTTCCGTAATGCATTCACTCAACACAAATAGACAGCATCTTTCATTTTAAGTACAATAGGTGTGTTCTATTATCGACATTTCAATCTGATTCCAAATAGGACAGGACGTACATTACATGGTCCATTACTGCAGCTTTTCATATTTCTATGAAGTGCCCATTATAGCGGCTGGATTGCCGTGATATGCAATATAGGTTTGGTAATGCACTAAATCATTGCTTTCAACCCAAAGCTCTAAGCCCATACTATGTCGTGGGTTCTCATAGTGCCACTGGAATATTCATGAGTCAACCAAACATTTCGTATGAAAAATATTATTTCATGTCTTTTGATGTATAGTTAACCCCTAAAGTGATGCTCTCCACAGAAATGGTGTGAGTGCAATAATTCGTATCTGACAATGCTCATGTTTTCCAATATTTCCCTTATGACTAATCAAGCCTACCCGTGGTAGGTGGATGTGCCATCCAACAGAATAATTCACGCTAGGCTCACTTTCCTGTGTATGAGCCCAAAGGAAAATGAACCTTAAATATACCGGTACTGTACTGTAGGAGTGCGTGACTACACGGAAATGTATTTTTGGACATTACTATTCATTTAAAGCTCATTTTTATTGATGAAACCAACGTGAATTGTTCTGTGGGACGTCACATCCACATACGGTGGTAGGCGTGACCAATCATACTGAAACATTTTAAATTTGAGGTATTGCATTGTCACCATCGATATTTTGAAACGACCCACAGTCAGATACATACCTTATGGAGGTGCCTTTTGAGAATCCTACCAGCCTCTGGTTTGATTACCTAACATACACAGTACCTGGACTAAGTGGGAAGATGACGGAGATGTTCTCCAATATCTAATGCTCAACAACTTATGTACTGTTGCATGGAATGAGTTTCCTCAGCAAGTAACCAAATATCTCATTCACTCTATGTCACAACGTATTCAGTAGTTCTTGGTATCTCATGGTTATGATAATATTATTCCTGTGTGTTCTTCAGTAAACTCAGATGAACATGTAATTCATATCACTGAATCTGCGAAAAAAGATGTTCTTTCCATGTCAAACTTGAATTTAGTCATCCGAAAATCTCATGGTGCAGTATAATACATTTTGTGTATGTTAATTGCCATATTTTGGAAGGGAAGAACACGAATTTGTATCCACATATAGTTTAATTTTAGTAAGACATCTGATAGTGAATTACTGGAAATGCGTACCCCGCATGCGTGCTTGGACGTGGTTACATGCCTAGAGATAGTATCCCATGAGTGAAACGCCGCTGGGACAATTTGTCAAGTGGCATCTGCAAGAACACGTTCCACTGTGGAGAAGAACAAAAACAGCGGTGTGACCTGGAGAGTCCCTGCTTCCGAGATTCATGCACGCTCACTTGATATACGTATTTCAATTGGAATATGAATATATTATTCGTTTTAGTCTTCCGTTATCTAGATGTATGATGTGGTAAGTTCATATTTCACACGAAATGGTTGGAGCTCGTAAATAGAAGGCCCGAAGCGGACCAATCTACTAGTATGTTTTACGACAGTAACTGCCGTTCGCCCACTCACTGAAAGAGTGGACTGCATTCATCAAGAATATCGCGATCTAGTGTGACACATGGGTCAGGCAATGTCTCCTTGCCACGGATTAACTTATAATAAAATTTAAATTTCATCCCACTTGACCGTATAAATTGATGAAGTTACGTGTTTCATGCCGAAAAAAGCCTGTTTGAACCGGAAAGCAACTTGAGGCTATACATAAATTACAGTGCAATGTGTGTTTCCAAGTTCTGTTTTCGTAATCTGTGTGATGGCTCTGCTTGTAGTTCGACGTGTACTGGTAGGCTACTTGTAGTTAGTGATGTGATGCGAGATGAGGCGTTAGTGGCCTTATCTTAGCCACGATTCCTGCATTTTTTATGGGATTGGGAGGAATACCACTGAAATCCACTTATACGATGGCTGAGCTATTTTTGTTCCCATCACTAGGATGAGTCCAACCCATTACAAACTTAATGTTTTGATCAGAATCCTGCATGTCCGAGTCAGTATTTGAGCCTGGGTCTTTGGATGGTGAACTATTCTAGGCTATGTGTATGTCTACCTCTTATTATTACCGTTTTTCAATGGGGTCGGGGATGAGACGCGATGAAAGCCTTTGTTGCGAATGGCTTTTACGGCCAGATGCCCTTCCTGACGACAACCTCTTGAGAGGAGTTAATGTGAGATGAAATGAATGATGGTGAATGAAACTGGGCAAGGATGTGGAAGGAAGTGGCCGTGGCCTGTCAGAAGGTACCGTCCCAGCATTTTCCTGGAGTTGAAAATGGGAAACCACGGAAAACCATTTCAAGGACGGCCGACGGTGGGGCTCGAACCCACGCGTCTACCGAGTCAGCAGAGAGCTTGGCCCCATGACCTAACGCTGCGCTTTAGCGAGCGTGGCCACCACTGTCGGTGGTGATCTATTATACGTATCCGCATGAATGCCGATGGTGTATTACTAATTTTGAGTAAGGAACCACAAAAATACCTAAGGTTAGAAATACGGTTTACTTCCAAAACTAGGCTAGATGATGGAAGTCCATGGGGCTACAGGAAATTACAGAGATCCTGTATTGACCCCGAGTTCTCCCTCTACATGGAGAAAATTCTACTGTGACAACATACTGTTTGAAATGTATAGAAAACTAAAAAGTAATCAGTATGATATTTATAAGTACTAAGATTCATTCGATGTAAGATACATTTGTATTGTGCGCCATTGATGTCCGTACTAGAATATGAAAGTACATGTTTCTTGGTATTCTTTATACTGTATGAATCACAGGCGTAGTTTCATGATACGATCTGCAGAGATGAAGTATCACCAGAATGAGGTATAATATAGAGCGATCATCCAAGTATTGTGTGTTATCGAGCCAAGGGTTCGTACTCTTTTGGATACTGGTGATCTGCCAACCATGCTAAAAACTGTGAACGTGAGCACATGAAATCATAAGTACTGGGGCACACTTACCCATCTAGTAGAGAAAAGTGTAGTTAAGTGCCACACTAAGGTCCCTCATGATCTGCAAGGCGTGCAGCATCCATCAGGGAGCAGAAACTCGTATTGGTGGCTCGGTTCGTACTGACGTGATGACATCTTAGTTTATTACCTGCTACACTCTGGCGCTAATTTCGCATGTATCCATGGACAACGAATAAGAGAATTCTGTGCACATAAATTAATTAAACATTTTCAAAGAAAATTGACTGCTATAAGGCAAATTATAGCAAGCAATCATTTTTAATTGTTGGTATTAATTGTGGAATTCTTTATTCAGCATGGTTTTCACTCCGTCGGGGTCATAATCTCATCAGCAGCTAGAACAATCCTGATCGCCTCTTGTCTTTCCTCAATCAAGGTGCATGTGCAAGTGGAAGCAATTTGCAAACGTTCATCATGTCGCCACATTACCTGCGTCCAGCTTGGTCAAGGGTCATGTAAATCAAATGGTGTCAAGTTGGGTTGGGTTGTTACTGGAATTTACTGTAAAAGCTCTGCTTTAACCGCAATGGTAAGGAAATTAAACAATCAGTAGTACACAGTAATGTCACAGACGCGATGGGACTTGGGTGTGTTATTCTGTGCGACAACTTATGCTACTGATATAGTCTCAACATGATTTAAACCACACTAAAACAAGTCAGACACCTGACGGACCAAGACAAGGACTACCACGCGGGAAGACCCAGCCAGAAGCGATATCCAATGATCAATCGCGGAAGCAAATCCTAAACCCAGGGTACAAACTCACGAACCGAAAAGTAACCCAAATCATATGTAACGACACAGCAACAAACGAGGAGGAAAAATTAGAGAATATCAGGGCACACATAGAGAACATAACGGATTTCCTGAGAAATGGATTAGACACGGTAATTGAAAACAAAATTAACCAGTTATTAAATAATAAACCAAAGGAAACAGAAACAATGGACGTACATGAAACCGAAAAAAGGATGAGTGAAAGTTCATCAGGAACCGATAGAGGACAAGAACATCACATTCAAGGAGGGGAATGGAGGGAGGTGGTTTCAAGATCCAACACCGGAAGCAGAACGAGATATACAAGGGAAGGGGAAAATGCCCCCAACAGATCAGACTACCGCACAAGCAAAGACAATGGACTGCAAGCTGCCCCGAAGAAAGCCCTTCCGATCCCAAAGATAGGCACGAGCGCCAAATCAGACAGGCGAAACTAACCTTGACTCTCAAATGGATGTGTATTGGAAGATTGGATGAATCCACAACGGTAGAAGATATCACAGAATATATGAAGGATAAAGGTATAAAGTCAATAAATGCTTGTAAAGAGATAAGAACCAGAGTCCGATCCGAAGCTTTTAGAATAGGAATAAGAGAAGAAGGGGCCACCCTGTTAGACTCTGAAGATTTCTGGCCAGAGGAGGTCATTTTTCGCCCCTATCTCTATCAATAAGCCACGCGAAGGTCAAAATCAAACAATAGAAATCATCACATGGATTGTAGAAGGAATCAAATCAGCCCTGAGCATACTGCCAAACAACTCACTATTCATGCAAAACGTATTAATATTTTGCGAAACGTTTTTAACTTAATCCTTGAACTTCATGGGACACTACGCAAATCATGCACTAACAAAGCAGCCCGAAAACGACCGACTCTCAGGTGGAATCACCTGCTTCCACAAAGCGTCACTAGGACCGAAGACTCAGTTACGATTCACCTCAAGGACATAATAAGAGGTGTATATTTCCGCCCTCAGACATCAGCCGATGAAACGACTGAATGTATCGCCAGAATACTAGAAAAACAGACCCGAAAAAATCAACTATGATGGTAGGCGACTTCAAATGTCGTCTGGACATCCCGAATAGAAAAGGAAGAGCCCTAAAAGACATGATGGAAGAAGAGGGTTTCCAATTTGTCTATAACAAAGAGAGCCCCACGTAGGCTACATTGCACACAACAGAACCAGCACCATTGACCTAATTTTCCATCGAGAAGAGAAGATAGAGCTAAGGGGACACGTGGTACTAGGAAAGGACTCCTGGGACACTACCTGGAAACACCTACCAGTAATGGCAACTTTCCAGCTGCAAAAGAACCCAGGACCAGAACCGAAGGAGACGAGAAGATGGACACCGAGGATATTAGACATAGAGCACCTCAACCTGACCCTTAACCACGATCAAGTGATGAAATGCATAGAAGAAGAAAGACTAGACACCGCCGTAAGAATACTTCAAGACTGTTTATTGGAATCGACCCCAGACCCACCTCTCACGAGAACAAGCCATGGTTCGACAAAGAATGCTATAAAATGAGAAACAACGTCTTAGGAAGACTACATGACCTAAAGAGTCTACTTGACCAAGAGAAACGCGAAATGTATAACCAGGAAAGAAGAACATAATTATGTTACTCTACTCTGCGCAAAGAAGAAGGACTACGCTCATAAAAAGGAACAGCAACTACTGAGAAAAGTGGAAAGCAAACCATACAAAGCCTTAGATGCAAGAAGGAGCACGGTGTTACCAAACGTTCCACTGGAAACCTGGGAAGCCCACTTCACTGAACTACTGCAACAGACGAAGCTCAAACAAGATGAACCAGGAGAGCACTTGGAAAAGGAAATGCCACCAACCATAACAGAAGCAGAAGTCTGGTCGGTGATACAGAGAAGCAAGTCTGGAAAAGCAGCAGGCCCGGATAACATTTCAAACGAAGTCATTAAGGTACCACTCCCATACACAATAAGCCTATGGACAGCCCTATAAAATAAATGCATAGAACTCCAAAATATACCGAACACCTGGAGAAAATCAACAATAAAGATGATCTACAAAGGCAACGGACCACAGTATGCACCAGACTCGCGTAGGGGAATCGCGCTAGAAACTGCAGCCTTCAAGATACTGTCCAACATAATACGGGAAAGAATCTTCCAATAAATAATGTAAGTCACACCAGAAGAACAACACGGATTCATACCAGAAAGATCGACGACCCATGCAATTCAGAATGTACTAGAATACATAGGAGAAGCACTAAGAAAACCCAGAGGCAGGGCATACGCGACATTCGAAGACTACCAAAAAGCTTTCGATGGAGTGAATAGAAATATTCTTATCCGAAAACTCAGGACAGTGCTAGGGCCAAAAGACCACTTCCTTAAACTCATTACAAGCATCTTGGAAAGCAACGTAATTAGCATAAGCGACGGCAACCTGGAATCAACGGACATTGTACAAACAAATGGAGTCCTACTAGGGGACCCCCTAAGTCCGATATTGTTTAACATGATCACAAATGACATTGTGCAGTAGATCACGACGGAAGAAGTCAAAATTCTACTGTACGCAGATGACATGGTGATCCTAAGCAAAAACAGGACAATGGTGCAAGAAGCGATCAACAAGTTAGCGGAATGGTCAAGAGAAAACGAACTTTACATAAATGTAATGAAGACAAAGGTAATGAAGTTCCACAAAGGAGGACGAATCTCATCGAAGAACGTTTTCAGATGTGGAAATCACACACTGGATATAGCAAAGTCTTACAAATACCTAGGGTTAACTCTACAGGTCACAGGATTTATCTTTACAAGGCACGTCGAGGATAGAACAATCGCCATAATTAAGACCACAATAGAAATAAAAAGGCTTAGAAGCTTATCACTGGCGACAGCAATTTCACTGTTCAAACTGAAAATTGCTCCAGTAGCATCATACACCATCGAAGTAATATGGACACACCTGAACTACAAGAATGTCAAATCCCTAGATAGAGTTAAAGCCAGATACTTAAAGAAGACGCTTGGTGTATCGAAGTACGCTCCAACCCAACTAGTATATCAACTCGCGGGAACAACGACATTTACAGAAGACATGATGTTGACATACAGCTTGACCTCAACCTAAGCATGCGACAAGTTCTTGGAAGAAAGAGTACAGGAAGCAGCAGAAATCGACCCGGCATTCTACCGAACCAGAGCCATGAAAGAGAAAGAATGTAAAACATCCTGTTACGAACTCCGCCACCTTTACACAAGAGGGGCAATACATGGATTCCACCATCGAATCTGCAGCAGGAAAGGTTTCCACAACGCCGACAATGAATGTGTCTGCGAACTCTGCACCAAGCCTGCCCACAGTATCATCTGTCTTAATGTGCCCAAAGAATACTGCCAATCTCACATTATGGAAAGGACTGATGCAAATAACGTATTCTATAGAATAACTATATACACATTGTGTTTAGTTCAATAAATATATATAAAATGATTTAAAAGAGACAAACAAAAACAACACTATGAATTTTTATGGGATTGGATTACCGGTCAACACTAATTTAGTTGTAACTTCCTGTAAGCAACGTACGAATTTAAATGTGTCTATAACATTTACTGCAATGACGTAGAATCACCAACACAATCCAACACTGCCACTAATGAGTCAGCTTTGATGAGGATATTGAGTGATTTGAGTATTCAACATCATCATTTAACATCAACTTGAAGGTTGGCTTGGGGTTCTGAGCTCGTTCCTCATCACGTGAATGCTTGCGTCAAGGTAGCAAGATCGTCTGGCCACAAGCTGAGGAGGTTCTCCAATAAATTAGTTAGTTAGTTATTGTTTGTTTCAAGGGGCGGAACTACGAGGTCATATGCCCCAGATTTCCAATTAGTCTCACGATGTGTGTCTGTCTGTCTACAAGAGATCACTTAAACCACTCGACTCGTATTACGTTAACTTAAATACAAACTGTTGTTCATCCGCCACATTGTAGTATGTTCGTAGGAATGAGTTTGATAAGTTTATAAGAACCGATGTTTCTAGCGCAACAATAGTTTCTTAAGTTACTGGTCAGTTTATATTCTGTGAACTATACTATGGGCTAATGTACTTTGTTCTGATAAATATCAGATTTTGCATTGCTCACAACCATCGTCTTGATTATCATCCCTGTACCTGAAAAATCCACTATGTGACAATGTTGCTCTCCCCCATATTTAACTTCAAAATCAATCACTCCCCCAGCCATATGTGGATGTTGGCTATATTCCCGGAAAATAATCTTGTAAGGGTCATTTCCTAACATGCATATACTGAGATAAATAATCCGAATAGAATTGTTCGATTAGACTGTATAACCACATGGCGTTGAGAGGCGTGCCTATTTATTGGGGGGGGGAAAGGAAGTAAACGCTGTAGTCATATAGTGGCTTTTACTGACGCAGCAACTATATGTGAAATATTAATATCGGTAACTTATCAAATGAAGTTGTCGAGTCGAAACTTTGCAACAAGTTAGATAATTATTAGACTTTTACTACGTATACGGATCAAATTCATTAACTTAAGATTGAAGATGTCAGTCAAGTGCACTATGAAAACATTAAAATCCACAACTAAGAATGTGAGTTAAGAAATTTTCAGAAAATCATGCAAGTGAGGAGTCACAAATACAGGAAATCATTCATCTTAGGCACGTAGCTGTGGTATGTTCTATGGAATATACGTCTTGTTTGAGTTAGCAGTCACTGCTCTTTGATTGTCTTTCTTTTCACGTTCTTTTATTTCCCTTCTCGTATACACCAACAGTGACCATTCATGTATTTCTGTTTCTTTGTACACTTGTTTATTCGGTTTGAAAGTTTATTTCAGATGTGCATTTTCCCTGTTAACCTCTCCACAGCTCTCCATGCGGCAATTCGTGGAACCCCTTGATTCCAGTCATCTCAAGTACTATGACTGCAAGTTCTACAACTTTGAAGCGCCCTTGTCGTTATCTACAATCTCCATGAAGGCTTTTATTCTACGCATCGAAATTGTAGTATTTTTTTTTTTAGTGTGTTGCCTACAATGTATATCTTCTTTTGTTTCCCCCTCCCTTCCTCGCTTTGCTCAGGCTCTCCGTGTGATCGAATCTCTCGGTCACTTACTACTTGGTGCTACGGTGAGATAGATCAGCTCTCTTCTCAGGAGAAGCTATCGCTTTCAACCATGTGTTGAATTTTTAAACAGACGCCATGTCATAAAGTTTGCGTAACGGCTGGTCGAAAACATCATCTGCTCTGCAATGAAACATAAGTAACATTCTACAGTGATTTTAAACCACATTTTAAAGGTCTTAAAATGATCTAAAGCTTTTAATGAATGCTATCGGCTGTATTTGAATTTTCGCAATATTGTGCAATCTTCGAACAGCCCTTCGTGGGAAATGTCTTTGTCTTTTTAAGCTGAACCAAGCTTGCAATCGAAAGTAATGCAAAACCTAGTACTTGTACGAAATAAAGGGGGATACCTTCCCTTCATGGAGGGAATTCTCCTAACTTATAGCTGTTTGAAACATAACTTTGCTTCCTTCGTGGGATTTCTACACGCCCTATTCAACTGTAACTACAACTCTAGAATCTTCCATTTGCAATAGACTCTAACAGTGAAAAACTATACTCTACAACGTCAAATTACTGCTAACTTCTAACTCAAATTGAACTATTAACTGCAATAGTGACATTTCACTCATGTTCTACAAACTGTCTGTGCTACGATAAGTGTATGTGTGGCTAACTTCCGCGCCACGTTCGTCCGAAACACTAAAATCCGCCAGACCTTAATTCCCCATTTCCTATATTTCCAATTTCTCTTTACTAAGAATTTAGAATAATTTAAATATTTTCTTGTAAGCTACAACGAAGCTTAGCCTATAAATAGGCTCCCTCCCTTATTTTCATGTATTACATCTTGTAATTACTGTATAAATACTCCATGTTGTTATAAATCCACATTTTCCTGCTGCGTTCAGAAATGTTGAATTCGTTATATCCTAATTGTTAAAATGTTTGTATATATTCTTATGTAATCAAGGCTTCACTAATGTAACCTTTTTAATTGAATTTAACATCTCTTAATTACTGCTTCAATTATCTATGTGGTTATAAATCCACCTTTTAATCTTTTTTCTCTCCCTCCTGCTGTGCCCAGGAATTCAAAATCATTTGTTTTAAGGTCCTTTCGCTTTAATACAAAGGCATTCTAATAAGGAATTGGTACTCTACTTAACCAATCTAACAAAATATCTGTACATTTTGTAAAGTTTATTGATAACCATATTACGTTTTATACTGACCACTCGAGTCAAAAGGTTCTTTGTTTAATCAAAAGAAATAGGTCTGAGACTTGAATTCTTGTTCGTTAAATGCTTCACTCAAATGAATAGAATTCATTATTATTGGTTTTTCTACTTCTATTGCTCGAAGAGCTGTTAGGTATGGCTTACCTTTCCCTATTTTTTTTCTCTAGAATCACTTTTTGTATTCAAAGAAATAATCGCGAATCCTGAATGCTAAGTTTAAAACAAATTCAATCATTTGTTGCATTTATAGAACAACTTCTGCTAACATTGCTCAGAAAGCTGACTTTAGCTATCTCTTGTGAATCATTTAAGGCAAGTATAGCTCGCTCAGCCAGCTTCCTACTTGAAACGATTTTTGCTTTGTCCTATGATTTCCTGAATTGTGGTTTTGTCCAAGTTAGGTCTGGGTTTCTTAACCCGTTCTAAACTTTTATTCGGCACTCTGCTGGATAAAAGTTAAGCCTACTTTAAACGCAGCAATTGTTTACGTCTAGTAATTTCTACAAATAACAATAATCTTAATAAAAGCTCTGAAAGTACCTTATCTCTGTCCACTCTGGGGCATTTGGTTTCTCGCTCAGGGATCCATCCTTGTTTTGGAATAAAATTATTCCTGTCAATTTCAATATCCTGAGTATATTAGAATACTCCCTAAAACATTTCCTTTCAGAAAGGAAAATAAATAATTCAACTTTCCCTTGTATGTATTTCCTCGCCAGTGACTTGTGTACCTCCATAGTACCCTGTTTTCCGTTTGGGAGGGACGGTACGCTTAGCGCTTGCCTGCCGGCAACCTCAGCCAGCGTTGCTCACAAAGTTATATTTGCTTATAAACACATGCTTTCTCGCCTTGCGCTCGCAAGCCTTAATCAGCGCACATCTATTTTTTTCATTACCTAACTATATTATTTATTTCTTTGCTTGGATTCGGTCCTGTCTGCCCAGAGTTAGTCTCCACTCCCAAACCCTTTCCTTTTCTCAAATCATCTTCCCTCGGGTAGTGTTTAAGTCTAGGCTTGACCTACCTAGCTGCCGTATCGAATATTTCAAATATTAAAATCGAAAAACTCAGCATCTAATTAAGGTACAAGTACTAGAATTAACAAGACAGTAGGGTCATATAAGAGACTTGGAAAATGAAAGCTTCCCTGTTTGTGCTACTAATATGAACTACAAAGTCCTCAGCTTGATGTTGACATACTGTTACTCAACTTACTATACCGGGTGTCTGACAAGGGTGTTCGTTTCCATTCTTTTCATTGTAATTGGTCACACTTTCCAGTCATTTGCTACAACCGAAGAATTTCGTTATGTTCATTTTCCTTTTAGTGTACCTTGAACACATTGTACTGTAAACATACATTGCTACACTACATTGTACTTAAGGTTCCTTTTTCGTTTAGTTTATTAACATGAAAATGGACCTAACGAAAATGGTTCTGTTGAACTGCATATCCACATACAACTGAGACGCGTCAGCGCTTACCATAAACAGGTGTTTGAATCTCCTACACACAGAGAGAGATAAACTAATTACGCCAGACATAAGGTCCAGTCCCATAAATAATGAGGGCATCTAGTTAGTAAAGAGAAAGGTCAGCAGCGTCAGCAAAATGAATGACTCTGTTCTTCTTGCAGACCTTATACAGTTTGGGTAGAAAATACATTTGTTGATCAGATGAGGTCGACAGGGATGATGAAGCCTAGCACAAGGAAGTGAAGACAATATTGGACTCATCTCCAGGCTCCGTGGTCACCTCCCTAAGTCCACAAATAATGATCCCTTGGGAGGGCTGTCACATTTCACTACTGCGGCTTTTAGTGGTGCTGGGGTGCTGGAATCTAGCCCCGAAGGGGATCTTTAACGTAACAGTAAATCTACTGACACGGCTCCCTCACATTTGCGCACCCTCAAATGCCAGCTGACTGCACCTGGATTCGATGCTGCAACCTTGGGAACAGCAGACGATAACGTTACCGCTGCACCATGCAGCCAGGAATTTGAACTTAGTGACATGGAAAGGAGTAGAGCCATGATGTAAGATGGAAAAGGGAAAGAAGAGAGGGTCCACCCCAATGTAATAGTAAAATGAAAGAATTGGAACCAGCTCATGAATCACTCTGGTCGCTAACTCTCGAGCTGGGGTTTGATGGCGCAGCAGCCAAGCCACTTGTCTCCCACCAAGGCTGACTGGGTTCGATTCTACATAATGCATGTGGGATTATAGATATGAATTGTCGCACCCTGTGGTTCGGATTCCACATAGAAAGCAGGTCCCGTGGATTATGATCCTCAGTTCGATGGTCACGCAAAACTGCAAGCTTCAGGTTTCATCCTCAACTCCAGAGCCTACCACCCAGTACTCAACCATGAGTGTAAATCATGTGAAACCATGCGTGATGCCTACACACACCCTGTCCTTCTAGTCATCTCTTGCAACAGACAAGAGTACTGCATTTAATGTGAAGGAAAGAAAGGAAGAAAGACAATAGGAACAAGAAATGGAAAAATGGAAGACACCTTGAGACTTAGATACCCTAATATCATTGAGGTAGGAAGAAATCAATAGTAGACTATGGGTATTCAACAGAGAAAGTGAAAGATGAGAGCCCGGTACTGCTGAGTAAAAGCAACGGTAAGCTCATCTAGGGCCCCGTGGTAACCAATCCACGTCCTAGTGGTTAAGTGTCCCTGGGGGAATAAAAACTAGAGGGTGATAAAATTACATGACGCAACGTAGATACCTTCGTATCATGAGAGTGAGGCACCTAATGTAGTGTTTTACTTACTCGTCTGGATCGGGGGGAGATGCCTATAGCTTTGTAGTTCCTTCGGCTACCAACAGATCACGCCAAATCCGTGCGCGCGCGCTCGCATCAGGCGGCTGAGAATTCCAATGCGTATGACGCTGAGATGAACTGTTTCTCTGCTTCAGGATCAACGTAATACAAGGTAAGAACAAAAATTAGCGTCTTGTTAATAAATCACAATTGTTTTCAAGTGCCTACGAGCTTGTGAAAAAAGTAGAACAGACAAATATTATTGTATGTGGAGCATGCTGAATACTTTGCAGTGTAGGTTGCTACTGGCAATTGTTCCGCAGCTGCCATGTTGCACCTGTCACGGAAAGTGGCATCTTACCCCGACCCACGGGAGAGATGCCACTTTTTGTGCGGGGTAAGATGCCGAATTTGAATCCTCACGCATACAATTTTCTTTTAATAGGAAAATGCCTACAACGTACATTAGGACATCAAACAGGGGTCAGTGGTGTGAAGAAAGTCTACAAATTGCCATGGAACACGTAAGGACCGGTGGAATTAATTGTTTTGCAGCTTCCAAAAATTATGGCATCCCATACCGTACACTGAAACGACGTCTGTCGAAGAATGATGACAATAAGTATGCCATGGGCCCACAAAATAAGTAAATCTTATTAATTTTAATGTTTTCTTTGATTGTGGAGCGAAATGAGACTGGTTGTTAACCGTAACATTTTAAATAAAAAGTAATTATTCACATACAAATTTATCCACGTTAAGTAGGCTATGCATACACGTATTGCAGTTTATATTATTACTATCATCATCATTATTATCATTATTTTAGACCTATTATTATTATTATTATTATTACTATATTGTATTTATTTATAGGCTCCCTTGGTGAAGAGAACGAGAACCAGTTGGTCACCTACAAAAGGAAGCTACAGATTTCTCCGATGCAAGAACCACGCTTACGGCTGATTTTTTGTGATTGTAGTGTACTTTTTATACTTTTATTGTATTAAAATCATAATAAATTTGCTTTGTGAATTAAGTTTAGCTAATTTGTACCATAGATACTCAAAACTAGCACTTGAATCTCCTTCCAGAAAAATTGCCATCTCGCCCCGATGGTCGGGGTAAGATGCCTAAATTAAAATTTTCATAAAAAAGTAGAAAAATATAAAATTACTAATGGCATGGTAATGATAACTAGCCGTTATATAGAAAACACATGACAGAGAATACTAGTTCAGTATCAAACCTAAATTCTATATTTTCACTTGCATTCTGATCCTCAAAACACTAAGATAGGCATCATCCCCCGATCCACTCTACATGGCAATGTTGTTACCTTCGATTCCATAGGTCTGTTCACCAACTTCCAACAGTATTTGGATCTATAGGAACACGTAATTTTTCGCCAAATATCCACTGTATTTTAAAAATTATCCGAAAGATTTTATTGTGACTATTCAGGATAGGTTTCCCTATCCTAGTCCCAACCACAATTGCTTGCACTAGAACAATTACCATAACAACGGACGTTTTAAGACAAATTTTTCAGTCACACACGTACTGAGAGCTGACGATAATAACATTCCAAGCATCTTCATGAATCTACAACTAAAATGTAATTAATTCCAATAATGATGAGATTGGATATGGCAAACCATGCACTAAAGAAGCAGATAGTATAGTGTGAGCCGTTTTAGCTGAATCTTTCAAAGAACATTCTACTGGAATTATTACTGGGTGGGGGGAAGTCTCCTATTCCTCCCTGCTATCCCCCCTCATTATATCAAAGAATTGTTAACATCAAGCAGGAAATCATGTTCAGAATGACTCCTGTTTGCGCTCAGAAACATATTCCCTTAGATTGTTCCAAATTCATTTGCATTGATATATCTTTGGATGGTAGTGAGACATATGTTAAAGTGACAGCCTCTCATTGCCAATCATGCAATCTCTCGTGCGATTTGAACATTACACCAACTCGTCACTTTCTTTCAGTTCCAACAAAGATACCTTTCATGTGTTATAACGAAAACTTGTAAAGCAAATTTGAATCTATTACAGCAATGACTTATCACTACTAGTAGCACGTACTTTATACTACTGAATACTGTAACTTGTCCTCTCAAGAGCAGTGCCTTGATCATGAAAATGATACAAAAATTTATGTGTGAATGCAAACATTATTTTAATAATTATTGAGCCATACTTGTATTATTATATATAGTACAGAAATACATGTAATATAGCCTGTATCGATACCAGTTTGATAATGGACTGACAATGGTAATCAGTTTAGATAACAAGGTTATCCATAAATCTATTTTATAAACCATGTTACAGCTAATCGATATTGTACATTGTTACGTAGATATAACATTAGCTAGGATTAGTATAATTTCCGCAATTTTTCAACGCATGATTAAAAGGCTTGTTTGGATGAAACTGTTTATCACAGGATAATTACTGTAAAAGATTTAATTACAAAATATTGCTACAATTACTGAAATATGGCATTGCTTCCAAATCGAGACTTATAATAAGCATGGTTGTTTCATGGAAGTTTAAACATCACCTTGCAGTGATACACTATACAGGGTTTCAAAGCTGATACCTCACTTTCAGAGTCTACTTATACTGTGAAGAAACTTGCGTCCTAATTTTAAATCACGAAGTTCAGCGCTGCTTTGCTGTGGAGATAGTTAGGTACCGTTCCTGTAACTGTCATGGACATAGCATTTAGGATCCTTGAAGAGGTGTTTATTACAATGAGAATGTCATCTCACCCATTGAAGCAGAACTCTTAGTTCAATATATATTACCACATGAACTTTGGCATCTTCCATCTTAAATTCGGGACATACATTTCGTATGCCAATCATGCAATCTCTAAACTCGTGATTGAAGTAGTGGAGGACACATGCTACACAGCTTGGAGACTAACGTATGACTCACTAACTGCTCCAGTCTGTTTGTTGTTCAACTGGTATTTCCTACAGTGATGTGCTTTGCTTTTATCAGCCACGGTCGAATAGCATCACTCACTCTGCCTATCGACTTTCACGACCCAAAGCTTCCACTAAATGATCTGGGGAACTTAAGTTGTCCTTTGACCTATAGATTACCCGGAAAGTCAATTTGAATATTTGAATATTTGAATTTTGCGTGGCCTCACTGTTGTTTTTGTGTTTATCATGTGTTTGAAACTTGCATACGTGCACTTGCGTAATGGTTTCTTATACGATAGAATTTCAGATTCGGAGGTATTGGTGTTAGTAATAAATACTAAATCTTTTTTAGCTGCGTGGGATATCTTCGCATCGGTCCCATGTGGTTGTGTGCGTTCGATTTGTCTGATAACCAATCTTTGTATGATGACTGTGGTAGTCTGTGTAACTAATTATTGCTTTCGGAGTTTACTAGGTGTCCCGGGACTTAGAATAAGGTACTATCTCGGCATTTGCTGAGAATATCCACAGTCAAGGTACTCTCTGCCAGAGCCAGGAATCGTGTCTCTGTTCTCCAGGCATGTTACAGTTCCCATTCGCAGACATGGTGAACGACAAAACGCGCACGGCTAAGCCACGGGATGAAACGAATATATTAATTATTGGTGAAATATTTCGTACTGCAGCCATTTGATTAACATGAATGTAATCCACAACATGATATAAAAATAGATAACGATTATTATGGTGGTTCATTATAAAAATGCCAATTCGATCATTTGAATAGGTTATGAGAAACGACGATACGTTTTTAAATATACTCACAGCCGCCAACTTGATTCTTGAAAACAGTTCAACAACATTTGATGCCAATATATTGAATTATAAATTTTAACTCAATGTGCAATGTTTTACAGCGCTCCGACGATTAGATCGTTAGAACAACGTCAAATAAAATATTGAAATTTCCGAGCACCCATGTTGTTTTCATGTTCATTAGGTATTGGAAAGTCACATACACGTAGGTAATAGTCGTCTGTCACCGCACAAAACTTAAGTTTGACAGCCGTAATAGTTTCCGAGATTTTGAATACTGATGAAATATTTCATATGGGTACCATGTTGTTTTTTTGTGTGTGTAGATATTTAAATTTTAGTTCATGGTATAATTTGCCACTTCGATTGCCATACATAGGATACAAGATATGAAAGCAGGCTTTTAAATATTCCCACAACCACCTTCTTGAATTTTTCAAATTAATCGCATTATATAAGAAGCAAATATATTAAGCTGCAAATAACAATTCACTCGCTTATGCCAATTTCCACTAGGCTTGGATGATTAGGTCCCCAGAAAAGCCTATTTAAGTGCTTGTATGTCAGGTGGCCACCATGTTGGTTTTGTAGGCTACTTATAATGGTTCTGAATGTCACATACGTGAACTTGCCTTATAGCCTTTCGTTATCGTACAAAATTTCAGGTTGATAGCAGCAATAGTTTCGGAATTATTAAGAGCCAGTGAAGTATTTCTCGTGGGCGCCATGTTGGATTGGTGACATTGAAATTTGAAAGGCATAGTAGGGTTTGTAAATGAGATTTTATTGAAATCGCTCCTGCCAAGAAACATACGCACGCATACTCAGTCAATGCCCAAAACTGATCTGCAAGCCAAAATTTCATATGATGAGGCAAGAAACGAAGGAAAGTAAACAAGGAAGAACGTGTTGACATTTTAAGAATGTCGGTAAAGTGGTATCTGAGTATTGGTAGTGTAGTGGTTCGAATCCAACCTTATGAAATGTTCAGCCTACTTTCTTATTATGAATTATAGGCTTATTATACAGTATTAGAATTGCAGTCAATGGCCATAGCAGGCCATTTCAATTGAACACACGTAGGCTCCTCAACAAGTTCAATTTCAAGTAGTTGCAACCTTGGCTACCAGGTGTCACAGTCACTGACACCCAGCGGCGAACTTTGGGACTTGATAGAGCGTTTCTAACCAAATAACATACAAATTTGGCTACACACTTCCAATTGTAGTGGTAGTTTCTTTTATATGCCATAAATCTATGACATGGGCCCGCCGGCTTTATTTCCCCTCCAAAGGAAGGCATACTGAAGGATTTTAACGCTCTTAAAAATCCGACAGGTTTGAAACCGCGATCTTGGGCATAGCTACCGACTACGCCACCGATGGCTTATAAGATCATATTTTGACCATGTGTGTGTCTCTAATATAAACTAAAAGGCTGGAGCACTTTCAAAGAATCTTGATAAGGCTCACTACTATCATGTCCAATCTCGACCATGTCTTTCAAATTACTACTACTACGTCCAACTTCGACTATGCCTTTCAAATTTTAATAGGTGTCACCAATCCTCCATGGCGCGATATAATTCACCAGTATTCCACATTCAATATTCAGTATTCAACACCTCCGAAACTATCACTGCTATACAGCTCAAATTATACAGTATATTGTGATAAAGGATACTAAGATCAATTCACTTGCATAACTTTTAAAACCAAATAAGCATTAAGCCAACATACAGTATTAGCCATTCCGATTTTAAATAATTAAATACTAAAGTGGAACGTGGCACGGCAAATATTTATAGAGAGCATTTAATGTATTCGGAAGAATAATATGCCTATCAATACAATTCATGAAACATCTATTATATTGAAGTACATGTTTCGACCCGTCAATGGAGTCTTCTTCAGCTTATATTTAACGTAAAATACTCGTACATTCTAATTAAAACTTGGAGTAATATTAATTAACCTATTAACTATACGTGAAGATCCTTACAAAAAACACTACATTTGAAAATAAATTCAAAGAATATAATTTAGAATTATTATTATTATTTTTATGTCGCTTCCTTGGTGTAACGATGAGCGTGCTTATCTGCCACCCCGTAGGTACAAGGTTCGATTCCCGGCGCTGCCACGAAATTTGAAAAGTGGTACGGTACGAGGACTGGAACGGGGTCTACTCAGCCTCAGGTGGCCCAAATGAGTAGAGGGGGATCGATTCACACCTCAGCAATTCTCGAAGTGGTTTTCCGTGGTTTCCCACTTCGTCTTCCGGCAAATGCCGGGATGGTACTGTACTCGCGTAGATGACATGAGGATGCACTTGTCGAAATCCGGAGAACAGCAGAATCGTAGAATCTTCAAGGTCCCCGGCTAGAAAAACCTGTAAATCCTACCGACAAGTACTACATGAGGATACAGTGGTCTTCGATTGTGTTATGGACAATACAAAAGGGGCAAACATAAAAAATACGTGGGAGAGTGAGAAACTTACGGTTCTCGAGGTGTAACGGAATACGAAAAATGGGCTGCCTTTTACCTGAATCCATTTGCATAACACAATCCCTCTATATAACTAATATAAATCCCGACCACTCATTTATAAAAACCGAAAGAAAATAAATTTATTAAAATCTAAAACAATACAAAATTAAATATCCAATTCAATAAAATAACTAAACTGTTGCCATAAGTATCACGGCTGTCATGATAATAAAATAGGTATGATGTCCATCTCGACATTCAAAACGTATCCATTAAACATAAACTACCGATCAGCTGTTTCAGAGTTTTATCAAGAAAATATCCTCGTTTTAATAAGAATAAAAATTCTAGTGTATAAAATCAACTTAATGAACTCATTACATAAATTATTGTTACTCTATACTGAGCCCGTCAGAGGAGGTTGCCGGGGTATCAACAACCGAAATGTTAGTCCCAGACAATCCCATCTGTCGAACACATGACTTGAGAGGATCGGATGCCCTTATTTTAGGCCAGTGTGGCACGAGAATCGTGGTCCCAGAGATCTGGGTGTATCATGGAGGTAAATGTCAAAGACAGCCAAAGAAGTACACCCTTCAACTCAAAGCCACTGAAATTAGAACAACAGGCTTATTTAAAATCTCGTTAACTTGTTTATTCAATAAAACCAATCCCTATCCTACTTCGGAGGGTTTGTTTCGGCTAATCCGCAAAGCTAATAAATAAAGAAAATAAAATGATCGGGCCCTAACTGAAGCCAAGTTAAAACCCTCACGAAAGTCCTCTTATACAAAGATAAGTAATCAACAACAACAAAGCTTGGAATATGGCACGGAAGGTAAGTCCCTCTGCAATTAGAAATGGGTCTAATATCTGAATTTACATTTAACATGACAACAAAGCAAAGCCTAAGATATGATGGTACCAATTCCGAATTTACATTTACGTTACCTTAGGTTAGCTAAGTCCTGTCATGCAGAAAAGTTACGACGATAGGCGTTCGTAACCAAGTAATTAATTCAAAAGCTAATATGACAACCAATGTCTATCCATAAAAACAATGTCTAATAACAACACAAATGCAGTAACAAATGGGTAACAATGGGTACAAATATATAAATAAAGCACTAGACACAACCGTCTATTATTGATGAAGCCTTCCTCCACAAATTGAATTGCTGTTCGCAATCAATTATCATCTAAATGCGTGTGAAATTATATTGGCAACAGCGCAGTACGAACTACGTCTTAAGTTATATGAGTATTGTGGACCCCGAATTACGAACTAGTGGTTCGGGTCACTACTCCGTCGTTTCAAGTCGTGTCAGCTAGTCTAGTAGTCACTTCCTGCTGGAAATGATTCCTTCTCATGGCATCAGCGAGTAAACAAAATGTAGGTCCAAGCTTAGTTTCAATACTACTGTATAAGCATTAATTAATTAAACAATATAGGTAATTGAGATTTCATGGTTTATGGTCGTAGATTTAGGTTTATCGTAGGTTAATGACGAAGGCTGATGAACCATGGGACGCAGGCTAAATAACTGTGAGTCTCCAATGAGTACTTCACAATAAAGAACATTGACATTGCACCGCTTGTGCTTTTACGTTAAACAAAATAGCAGAGGCGTGAGGAAATACAGTAGAAGTGAAAACAACACCTTAAACAGGATCGCTAAGGAGCGGGGAAAGGATGTCTCTTTCGATGCGTGCTGGGCCCAAGATTCCGGATCGAAAGAAAGATACTTTCCAAAAAAGGAATCGAATGAATTGTTTAAAACAAATCAAAAGCGGAATTGAATTTATCTAATTGATCGAAGAACCCAGAAGCGTGAAGGTCGTGACTGCGTTACAGTACGAAGCCAAGACCGACGAAATCGAACGAGAGATGAGGGAACTTAAAATTACAAATGAAAGAGGACGAAACCAAGTGAACTATTTACTATTGTATTTAAAGTAAACTAAAACAGGTGCGCATAAGAGTAAGGATATATCTAAACACAAAATGAAAGGTAAACGTGAAGAGGTATAAAATCGCTTAATAGCAAATAAAATAAAATTAATGACTAAAGATGGTACCTAAGAAAGGGGTACACAAAAACAATCTCAAGAGAAAAGTGTATAAATGAACTTAAGCACTAACAAAGATGAAACAAGATTAATTAAAATGTACTTACAATCAATGTGCAACTAAACCGTAAGCGCGACTCGATAACCAAAATTTAAAATACAAAAACAAAACAAAAACGAAAAAGATAGAGAGTATGGATGAGTCGAATAAGAGAACACCTCTACTTACGAGGATGACCTGGACTAGAATGCCCCGCGCCAAAAAAAAAAGAACTAAGACGCTCATGATGTTGTGAAATCATGGGGTAGGGGGTGAAAGTGGTGGGGATGGGAGGAGTGCGTATGTAGGAAACGGGGGTGGGGGATGACACGAAGTTACGTAATATAACGAAGCCAGAAGAAGCAACACAAAATTAACACATAAAAATAAAGGAAATGAAAATTACATTAAATTACGTGACATTACCGGGACAGGAAATTTAAAAAAATCAATCAGCTAAGAAATATGCTTCGTAGGAAGAAGTAGGCTTACACAGAGGTAGAAATGCCGAATCACAACGACATACGATGAAACAAAGAAAGTAATGCGGCGCATGGACAGTGATTAGCACGATGACCATCGCTCACATACATTTCAATAAAACAGAGGGAGGATCTGACTGAAGACGTGAGACTCAGCTCCGTAACTTCGCCGATTCCATCCATAAAAACAAGGCTCTGATGCGACAATCCACCGGAGGTCGTCATAAAATAACGCCGAACCAGGTGGTGACGCAATACAGAGCATAATTAAGCCTCGTAGAAAAATAGCATATATTTCAGACCTGAGAGATTTGAGTAAAAATAAAACCGATTACATGAAAGGTAGGGATGACAAATAAACACAGAGGCTTCGCTAAACTAACGTAAACAAAGGCGAAGGGACTTGGGTTCATGGATCGAATTCACATCATCATAAGAAAGGGAAATTGTAAGTGAATCAAAGAAGACACAAAAATAAAATAAAAAATGGATAAATTGAAATTCAAAAATGATAGCATGCCAGATAAGTCAAGTGATCGAATCGTACTTACGCTTAGTTGCTTTCTGGGTGCGGGCAAAGGCCTGACACGTGCACACACGTCCGTCTATCTGATGGCTCAAATTGGAAGGAAACAACCTTCTCTAAAGGAAAGCAGTAACGCGCTCGAGAAAAATAAGTCGTAGAAACATCCCCTCTCCAGAACATAAAGGGGGCCAATGGGAGAAGCAAAGCTTAGCAACAAGTTATGCTTCAACCAATGGTAAAACTGTGTCAGTAGGGGTGAAAAGTTTCACCATCTGGCGAAATATTTACGCAGAATTACAAAGTTTGAACGCAGTAGGTAAGACAGAGAAACATATGTCACAATAATACGACATGAAGGAAATGATGATAATAATAATAAGACAAAAAATAATGAACCTGATAAAAACGGTTCAAAATTCCCCTGCTCTCCCAAAAAAAATGAATTTTCCTGGCCATGGAAATTTCTTTTTTCGTACAAATGGAGAGGCAAAAAAATCGTAAAGGGGGAAAAAATTGAATACTAAAAAAATGGGTACTAAAGACCTCTAGGAGAATACAAAAAAATGAACAGTTGACTAATCTGACCGTGAAATGAAGGTGGTACCCCCTTCATTGCTCGTCAACACTAGCCACTAACGTCAAAAGTACTGCGTTCAAAAAGAAATACAGTGAGTTCATATATTAAATGATCATTGTTCTCGATAGTTCATGATGATGCGGATGTCGAAATCTTCAAGATGGACGTTACCCCGAGACTGCAAATCTCTCCAGCCTCTGATGAGAAAAGACAGACAAAGTTAAATCGTGATCACATTAAAAAAAATACAATTGGGACACCCTGTATATAGGACCGTTCGTTGCGTCAACGAGGAATATGCAATAGTGTCATAATGTCTTCGAAAGGGAAAGTACTCTCCTTTTCAGCTGCTGAAAATAAAGCCATGTATAGATCAATTGGGGGGTGACTGGTCCGTCAACGAGTTCCGAGAAGACCCCCAGCTGTGTTAGCCCAGGTACACAAAGGCTGCTTGTTGTTACTGGCTGCCCGTCAGGATGGTTACTAGACAATACCCGACTTTCTAAGAACACTTGACAATTTAAAACCAAACAAAATACATGACTTCACAATAAACATCAAAATCAAGATGACACAAAGGTGCATGCTATCTCAAAACCATGACACAAAAAGTCAATTACATGAATAAATGTAAAATAAATACAAAGTTCCTACAAGGTAAAACAGGAAGTGTTGAAGGGTCCTTGTCTGTCGCCGAACAATAGGAGTTAAGCCGAGGGGCAGTACAGAAGAGGAGTAGGGGTGGTTTGCAAATAGTGACCGACCAGGTATATACTGACGGCCTCAGGCAAAGATATAGTTTGACAGAGATGTCAAGTATTCACGACACACTCGCGTACGAGAAAAAGGCCACGGGTGTCTCCTGTCTTGTCACAGGAATAAATGAAAAGGAGGCACACGAATTAAGATCAGAATAGGCTCACATGCTAGGTTGGCTATTAAGGAGCTCGGGCATCCAATTAGAATAAAAGGAAAACAAAAACACAACATTATAGCGAGGCGAAATTCACAAGATCATTTGACAAATTTTTTCAACTGCGTGACGTGGGCCGAAGTCACTGAATTATCGTGATCGTCCACTAACTCAACTGAGACAGGATTTAAAAAGCGTGAAATAGTCTTGGGAGTTGACCAACGTAAGCACAGCTTACTGGAAATTTGTTTGGTAGCGTCACTCAAAGGATGTAAACGACACAAAACTTTGTCCCCAATTTGGAATTTAACATCATGACGGCCTAAGTTGTAGCGCTTCGCTACTCTGGCTTTTGCTTTCTTGAGGTGACCGGTAGCGATGGCCCATTTTTGAGCAACAGAGGTAGTGCGAGAGGGTTCGGAAAGATATTCAATATTCCATTTGAGCAGCAAGGGGTCGACAAGCGATCGGCCTAGGAATAATTCCGCTGGAGTAGTTTGAACGGACGAATGGAAAGAGGTATTGAACCCGAGACTGAAATACTGTAGGTTCGTATCCCAGGAGGTTTGATCGGCATTGTGAAAAGCGGACATACAAGCCTTCAAGTTTTTGTGAAAACGCTCTACGTGATTTCCCTGCGGTCGATACGGTGACAAGAAAATATGTTGGATGCCCCAGTTAAATACCATAGTTTCAAAGGCTTTGGAACGGAATACAGAGGCGTTATCTGACACAAGGTACTTGGGAGGACCAAAAACTCCAAATATATATCTAGACAAGAAATGGATAGTAGTCTGAGAAGTGATATTCTTTACTGGGAATAACCAAACAAACTTCGAAAAACCATCAATGACAGTTAAAATGGCTTGATTGCCAGATTTTGATCTCACGACTGGACCAAAGTAATCAATGAAAAGGCGTTCGCCGGGACGAGTGACGATACCAGCTTGGTGGAAGCCTACACGAGTGTTCTGGGCAGGTTTAGAACGCTGGCAGGTTAAACATCTTCTGACATGAGCAAAAGCATCTACTTTAATTGAGGGCCAATAAAATTCACCGGATATCTTACGGAAAGTGCGCTGCATCCCTGCATGAGTTCCCAGTGCAGAATCATGATAATATGTCAAAAGCATATCACGTACTGCTAATGGAGCAAAAATTCTAAATTTAGAAGAGTTAGGAAGATCATAGCCAATAACATCATTTCGAACACAAAAGTTGCTTACTGCCGGATCTTTGTTCGCAATTTTTGCACGGAGGTCAGTGCAAAATGGATCCTCAGACTGGAATTTCCGGATATCCACAAAAGACCAAGGACAATGTTGCAATAGGAAAAGATTTTCTTGAAGTGGTGTACTGATAGAAACGCTCTCGATTGGAGTCCTAGGGGTCTCTTCAAACATGCGTGACAGGCAGTCTGCTACCGGGTTCTCGCTCCCTTTTACGTGGATGATATCAAACTTAAAAGATGACAACCTCAAAATCCACCTGTTGATGCGTCCAAGCTTTTTCACGTGAGAAAGACTCCATTTCAAAGCCTCATTGTCGGTAAAAACTGTAAAGTGTCGGTGTTCCAGAAAGGTCCTGAATTTTTCGCATCCAAATACCACAGCAAGACTTTCCTTCTCGAAAATTGAGTAACGTCGTTCATGTTGATTTAACATACGACTCGCGAAGGCCACTGGTGCAAATTTTCCATCCACACGCTGGCTCAAAACACTAGAAATGGCCAAATCACTGGCGTCACAATGTAAAAAGAAAGCTGATTCGAAATCAGGCGTGTGCAGTACTGGTGCAGACATAAGGGCTTCTTTCAAAACATTGAAAGCTTTGTCCTGTTCTGGCCCCCACACAAATTTCACATTCTTCTTTTTGAGAGCATTTAGAGGTGCCGAAATGTCAGAGAAGTTTTTGATAAAACGAGAATAGAACGTGAACATACCCATTACTCTTCTCAAGGCCCTAACTGTGGTGGGTACAGGTAACTGCTGAATGCAATCTGCGCGCTCGGGTATGACACGGATACCATCGGCTGACAGAATGTGACCCAGAAATTTAATTTGAGTGCAGCCCAAAGAGGTCTTTTTTGGATTGATAGTGATACCGGCCTTCCTGAGGCGGGAGAAAACTTCTCTAAGATGAACGACATGTTCCTCAAAAGATCTGCTGTAAACGACTAAATCGTCAAGATAATTAAATACAAAATTGAACTTCAGGTCTCCCAAGATGTCGTCTAGCACGCGACTGAGGACTTGCGCACCAACAGCTATACCCATCGGCAGACGTTTGAAATTATATAATCCGAAAGGGGTGTTAAAAGCAGTGAAGTCGCGACTCTCAGCATCCAAAGGAATCTGATAATAGGCACTATTTAGATCAATCATCGAATACACATTGGCCCCGTGGAAATGTTGAAAGGCACTCTCAATAGTAGGCAGTGGGAAATTGTCAAAGACTACCTTCTTGTTCAATTTTCGGTAGTCTACGACTAGCCGGTACTCGCCCTCTTCTTTCTTGGGAATTAAGAAAGCAGGAGACCCATAAGCTGATTTGGAAGGAACCACTACTCCCCGATCTTGCAAATCATTGATATACTTTTTCATGGCCAAGAGCTTGGGTGGATTACAAGGAAACGGAGGACTTCGAACAGGTACATTGTCACTCAAGTCAATGTGGCATTCGTGATTTACAGCAGAACCTAAATCTCAACTAAATCGTTCAGAGTATCACGTTGCTCGGACATCAAAGTTAATGGAAGATGTACGGAAAATACAGGAGACACATCAACGTAGTTAGAAGTACATTCTTCAAAGGGGAACATTTTATCTGAGCGAAATTTGAAACAAAATGAATCATTAATAAAATCCAACTGCATACCCGTTTTATGCATAAAGTCAATTCCTAGAATACATTGAGTGGAGAGATTGTTAACCTCATGAAAAACATGTTTCCAAGAAAATCCGTGAATTTTAATGCGACATAAAATAGTTTCGGCAACGTCGATAACTGACGATCCCGCAGAAAGGAACTGACATTTATTCTGTATGGGGTGTTTTTGCGAAGATCGAATGCTATCTGCCACTGAACGGTGGATGAAACTTCTGGTGGCGCCTGTATCCAAAATAGCAGGTGCCGAGACATTATCGAAATTTACTGAGACTCCTGGTTGTAACACAACATCGAAATTAGATGCATTGTCAAGTTTGGATGGAGGACTGCTCCGGGAGTCGAACTCAGAACACCTCCCTATGAGTTTTTCTGGTTGGAATTACAATTTGGACAGGAACGAGTCGTGACCTCATTCATCCCACAGCCAAAACAGAATTTTCGGCGTTTTAAAGAACACATTTTAAAATGATGTCCAAGTTCATTACAGTTCCAACAAGTTATGCGACCAGAAGAAACATTGCGTGTGATTGTTGTTGGGGTGTTTGTAGTCCTTTCACGGGAAACAGCAGAAGAATTACGAGCCACAGAAGGGCTTGGGTTAGAATTCCTAGAAAGGGACTCAGCACGGCGAGCAGACGGCTTAAACCGTAAGGTGTCGTCTTTTGTTCGGTCGACAGCTGGGCTAGACAGTGTTGTCTGGGGGGAGTAGGCTAACTCGGGGAAAATCGTATTATCGGCTCTTGGAGGTGGAGTATAGTTCGAACAGGCTCGTGCATTTAATTCATACTCACGGCCTTGCGATATGATGTCCTCGATGGAAAAAATGGATGTACGCCGAATGAAGTATTTATAAGTGGGATTTAAATTCCTGTATATAATTTCCAACAGATCCCTGGGATGAAAGGGTTGGGGGAGGTTCGCTGCTAACAGCCGAACTGAGGTTACATAATCGTCGATCATCTCCCCAGGAGCCTGAGTACGGGAGTATATTTCTTGTTTGAGAGCGAAATCGAAATCTTGTGGCGTGAAACGGTCCTTAATGCACCCAACAAATTCGTCCCATGACTTATAAAAATTCGGAGTAGTGCGATGCCACATCAGCGCTATTCCAGACAAAAGAATAGGTAAGCAACGTACAATATTGTCGGGATTAATATCGTGACAATAACACAATTCCTCCACACGTTGGATAAAACAAAAAACTGATGAGGTATTGTTTTCTCCGGAAAAAGTCAAACCCCACCTACTCACTACTGATGCAACATTTTCGTTGTGGCGAGCACTATTAACAGTGCCTACAGGGGCGATGGAGCAATCTAAAAGGGGAGGGTCTATCATTAGCAGGTCCTGTGTCGTATCTTGCAATAGTGGCGTGGGCATTGTTAAAGATTCAAAGCCCATAAAATTTAACTCCTTTTTGACGGGTGGGAATTCTGACTTAGACATGACAATAGACAAGGAGAAAAGTAAAACACTTTAACTTAGTAAAATAAAGGTTACAATACCGTAATGTGTCCTATTCCAGCGTTGCGAAGTACTCACTAACTTGTTGCACTCTTCACCTCGGAACTAGATTCTTTGGATGTCTTGTTCACTCGAGAAATGCTTTCACACTCCACACTTTCTTCGGGGATGGGGGAACAATTCAGTACAGGTATCTTAAACTCAGAAAGACAACATTGTAATAATTGAAAAAAAAAATATATATATATAAGTTTGGTAACCTAAAGGGAACGATTTCGCGTTTAACCACGCTCTGATTTACCATTTGCACCGCTTGTGCTTTTACGTTAAACAAAATAGCAGAGGCGTGAGGAAATACAGTAGAAGTGAAAACAACACCTTAAACAGGATCGCTAAGGAGCGGGGAAAGGATGTCTCTTTCGATGCGTGCTGGGCCCAAGATTCCGGATCGAAAGAAAGATACTTTCCAAAAAAGGAATCGAATGAATTGTTTAAAACAAATCAAAAGCGGAATTGAATTTATCTAATTGATCGAAGAACCCAGAAGCGTGAAGGTCGTGACTGCGTTACAGTACGAAGCCAAGACCGACGAAATCGAACGAGAGATGAGGGAACTTAAAATTACAAATGAAAGAGGACGAAACCAAGTGAACTATTTACTATTGTATTTAAAGTAAACTAAAACAGGTGCGCATAAGAGTAAGGATATATCTAAACACAAAATGAAAGGTAAACGTGAAGAGGTATAAAATCGCTTAATAGCAAATAAAATAAAATTAATGACTAAAGATGGTACCTAAGAAAGGGGTACACAAAAACAATCTCAAGAGAAAAGTGAATAAATGAACTTAAGCACTAACAAAGATGAAACAAGATTAATTAAAATGTACTTACAATCAATGTGCAACTAAACCGTAAGCGCGACTCGATAACCAAAATTTAAAATACAAAAACAAAACAAAAAAACGAAAAAGATAGAGAGTATGGATGAGTCGAATAAGAGAACACCTCTACTTACGAGGATGACCTGGACTAGAATGCCCCGCGCCAAAAAAAAAAGAACTAAGACGCTCATGATGTTGTGAAATCATGGGGTAGGGGGTGAAAGTGGTGGGGATGGGAGGAGTGCGTATGTAGGAAACGGGGGTGGGGGATGACACGAAGTTACGTAATATAACGAAGCCAGAAGAAGCAACACAAAATTAACACATAAAAATAAAGGAAATGAAAATTACATTAAATTACGTGACATTACCGGGACAGGAAATTTAAAAAAATCAATCAGCTAAGAAATATGCTTCGTAGGAAGAAGTAGGCTTACACAGAGGTAGAAATGCCGAATCACAACGACATACGATGAAACAAAGAAAGTAATGCGGCGCATGGACAGTGATTAGCACGATGACCATCGCTCACATACATTTCAATAAAACAGAGGGAGGATCTGACTGAAGACGTGAGACTCAGCTCCGTAACTTCGCCGATTCCATCCATAAAAACAAGGCTCTGATGCGACAATCCACCGGAGGTCGTCATAAAATAACGCCGAACCAGGTGGTGACGCAATACAGAGCATAATTAAGCCTCGTAGAAAAATAGCATATATTTCAGACCTGAGAGATTTGAGTAAAAATAAAACCGATTACATGAAAGGTAGGGATGACAAATAAACACAGAGGCTTCGCTAAACTAACGTAAACAAAGGCGAAGGGACTTGGGTTCATGGATCGAATTCACATCATCATAAGAAAGGGAAATTGTAAGTGAATCAAAGAAGACACAAAAATAAAATAAAAAATGGATAAATTGAAATTCAAAAATGATAGCATGCCAGATAAGTCAAGTGATCGAATCGTACTTACGCTTAGTTGCTTTCTGGGTGCGGGCAAAGGCCTGACACGTGCACACACGTCCGTCTATCTGATGGCTCAAATTGGAAGGAAACAACCTTCTCTAAAGGAAAGCAGTAACGCGCTCGAGAAAAATAAGTCGTAGAAACATCCCCTCTCCAGAACATAAAGGGGGCCAATGGGAGAAGCAAAGCTTAGCAACAAGTTATGCTTCAACCAATGGTAAAACTGTGTCAGTAGGGGTGAAAAGTTTCACCATCTGGCGAAATATTTACGCAGAATTACAAAGTTTGAACGCAGTAGGTAAGACAGAGAAACATATGTCACAATAATACGACATGAAGGAAATGATGATAATAATAATAAGACAAAAAATAATGAACCTGATAAAAACGGTTCAACATATAGTCAGAATAATAGCACAAGTTAACACAGACTCGGCTCAACAATACAACCAGCTGTAGGCAGCGCACAGCTTACCTATCAGTCCTCAGATAAGTCTGGCAACCACTTCAGCACTTTCTGGCAGCACAATAACAATACAGGTCGGAGATATTTATTCCATCTCACGACAGTGCGACAAAGGCACTACAATAACATAGTTATCTATTCATATACACTGCTGTCCATGATCAAAATGCTAAGCTAAACCTTCATCAAGTTCTCTAGTTCCATGAAATTACAGTCATTTATATATCTCGCACACAATGGCGGTTTCAAAACATCTGTGACGCTACTATCACTCTCTCTAATATAACAGAAAAACATGTGTTGCCCTACATTTAGTTACGGGCCTTGAGACAAGGTCAAGAATTCATGTCCCTTTACAGTTATGTGACGTCATGATCCGTCACCAAGTAATCAATAAAGTCTGTCTCACTAAGAGTACGTTGCATTCTGGGATTAAACTCGTATTTCACACAGCGCGGTACAATAACTTGCACGCTTATAAGCTTATTGCATCAGGCAAGTAAAATATGACATTCATTGTGGGCTATTATCCACTTAAAGTGTTCAGATGTGTGAATATAAGTGTCCTCATTCTATAATACATTATTCACATGAATTAGTACTGCTGCAGAAATACGTAGTACAATGAAACAACGTGTTTGGAAAGTCAAACACTATAAAATGCAAGATGTAGCATCTCCTATAAATGCTTTGGAATTCTGACAGATATAACTCTTCTGTCGTATTTAAAAAATTGCCTTTCAAAACTTTGGTGTCTACTCCTGGACACAAAATTATAATAGAACACACACAACCACTCCGCTCTGGGTTGTAGAAACTGATACAATGACAGTACGGGGTTCAACGCTAAGTTCGCGTATTTAAATATAACCCTAACTGTAGTTCTAACTTGAACTAATGTGGCTTCTGAGCTAACAATATGAAAAATAAACCAATCAAAAGCAGCGATAGCTACTGCTGGCTATCAAATGATACGAGGCTAAGCAAAGCAGTGGCGTAACCACTAAAATAATAGGACAGGGTGTCCAAAAAATACAAGGATGTCCAAATCATCCATTCAAATTCAGTCTAAACTGAAGGAATAAATACAGCTCAACAGCTGTGGTCAAGATTAGTAAGCTTTCAGGTCCCACATGATAAGACGCCATTAAAAAATGCACCAATGGAACTTAATCCAAAACTGGGTGTCTCACTAGCATTGAGAATGCTTTGAAAGTAAGAACAGATGAAAACTAACTAAGAACCCGTACCTAATTGGTTGTCAAACGTTCGGTTGATCAAATAACTACATAAAATCTGCATCTACCGTAACGAATCCCGTACAAAGAAAAGAAGTACAGTGACTCACAGAACCATTTATCACCACATTCTTGGCACGGAATTGAGGGGTATTCAATCTTCTTGGTTAGAAGTGATTATTCCATTACAGACCATCCATTCCCTGGTCTCATCCTCTACGTACCATATTCTGCAACATCGTGGCTTCCAACCGAGTCGTTTCCTTCCTATTTTAACAGATGTTACCATGCCTTGGATATGATGATTGCCATGTTCATCCTCGTTTGCAAGCTTCCATTCATGATGTGGCTCTTCCTTCAGGATATCGCACTCAAATAGTGGTGGACTACTCCATATTCACCACCGTGAATAACAGTGATAATTTTCACAACACGTGGACGGTGAAATAGCACATGTTAGGTAGTAAAAATTCACACGTGTTCCACAGAATTTACCGTCGTTAATCGGAGTACACAAAATGAAGCTCACTAGCTCTACACAATTACAGACAAAGATAAATCGCCTTGCACTGGTCTGCTCACATATTCTATAATACTTGTACAGTATTTCCACACAGATTCTATCACTTGGCAAATCGCGTGTTAACTCGGCGATCGTAATGTGCACAATTCTCGCACTACCCGTGGAGTTAAATTTTAATGTAGTAGAATATTTTACAGTAATGTATTTCAGTGTTCGATGATTCCTCACGATTATTTCCTCGTGGATCCTGAATGTTTGTCTGCCTCGTGGTCGATAAGTGGCGTTCCCACGTGCTCAATGAAAAATGTCGAAATAATGGAAATTTCACACAAAAAACTATTTTCTTGAATAGTTCTCGCACACTTGTGCGTTCTATTACGGTTCGGCACAAATACAGTGCTAATACAACACTGATGTACAGCGATTTCACGTCCTTGCTCAAATTGGAGCGGACTTATTACACCGGGTACTGAGACCCACACACAATCGCGTCTATCCTAGACGGATTTAATACTTGGTTTGGCGAACGCTAGGGCGGCAGTCCAGGCTCACGGGAGTGTTTTAGTCGTTGAGCGACTAATTAAATCCAACTCGCATATCCACGATGTAATTACCTTTACCTTATTAATTATAATAGGCATCCAAGTGTTTAATTCAACAGAATTACATTGTTATAAATGCTGAGTCTTGTGGAATAAGAATCTGTTGTAATAAATGCTCAGAAAAAATATTCGAAGAAATATGACAATCTTACCAAAGTCCAAAGAGTGTTTAATATTCAGACAGAGCTCGTGCATGCTTCTGGGTGCGTTCGGTGTTGTAGCAAAATACTCAAACATTTTCTCATGGAAAATATAACCAGGACATGAGCACAGCGGGCTCAATACATAGGCCACAAACTCCGTCGTCAACTACTCCTAAACTTATATGAAACTCAACCTGCATTGCTCTCGTTACCGATCAGCTGTTCATTCACGTAAGAATAAAATAGTTACAATATTTACACATATACATATCTTTCGTGTACTTTATATATATACTAATCTATACTAATATAATAACGCTGAAGAGTTTGTGTGTTTGTTTGTGTGTTTAACCGCGCTAATCTCTGCAACTAACAGTCGGAATCGAAAAATTATTTTTTTATATGATAGCCAGATTCAAGAGGAATAGTTTAGGCTATGTTCAATTTCGGACAGACTACTAGTCCCTTTGGCAAATGTCTACACCTTTTCACCAATCTGAACCAAAATGTGTATACATAGCCTTTGGAACCCTGCGAGTAACACTGTTTACATGAAATTTATGACAGAGCAGTCCATTCCCTGCATGTAGGCCCTTTGGCAAAAATCTAGGCCTTTTCACCGACCTGAACCAAAATGTGCATACTTAGCCTTTGGAACCCTGCGGGTAACACTGTCCACTTTAAATTTCAGACAGACCACTCCATTCCCTGCATTTAGGCCCATTGACACAAATCCACACCGTTTCACCGATCTGAACCAAAAAGATATACTTACCCTTTGGAACCCTGCAAATAACACTGTTTACATGAAATTTCGGACAGACCACTCCATTCCCAGCATTCATGTTCTTTGGCACAAATCTACACCGTTTCACCGATCTGTACCAAAATTTGTATACACACACTTTTGAACACTGCGGGTAACACTGTCCACATTAAATTTCGGACAGACCACTCCATTCCCTGCATTTAGGCCCTTTGACACAAATCTACACAGTTTCACCGATCTGAACCAAAATGTGTATACTTACCCTTTGGAACCCTGCAAGTAACACTGTTTACATGAAATTTCGGACAGACCACTCCATTCCCTGCATTTATGCCCTTTGGCACAAATCTACACCGTTTCACCGATCTGAACCAAAATGTGTATACTTACACTTTGGAACCCTACGAGGAACACTGCATGAAATTTCGTACAGACCACTCCATTCCCTGCATTTAGGCACTGTGGCACAAATCCACACCGTTTCACCGATGTGGACCAAAATGTGTATACTTGCCCTTTGGAACACTGCGAGTAACACTGTCAGCATGAAATTTCGGACAGACCACTCTATTCTTTGCATTTAGGCCCTTTGGCACAAATCAACACCGTTTCACCGATCTGAGCCAAATTTCACATACTTACACGTTGGAACCCGACGAGTAACACTGTCTGCTTGAAACTTCGGACAGACCACTCCATTCCCTGCATTTAGGTCCATTGGCACAAATCTACACCGTTTCACCGATCTGAACTACATTTTGTACACTTAGCCTTTGGAACCCTGCGGGTGACAATGTCCACTTTAAATTTCGGACAGACCACTCCATTCCCTGCATTTAGAATCGCAAACAAACTGAACTTAAAAACCGTGTATTAAGACCCTAGAATCATTCATGTCCGTAGTAGTGTAATTGTTAACGTATTTTAATAACTCTATTGTTGACTGGCAATTCGGATTGCATCACGTCGCCCCTACCCGTGTTCTGGTGCAGAATTGCGAAAATTGATAAACCTTGCGCTGCTTATAATTTGCAGTCACGGGGAGGAATTAGTGCAAAAAGATTTATTTATTTTGGCCCTTAAAACAGTTATCATCTTGAACATATTATGCATCTGTATAAGTGCAATGGTGTTGGTGGAATACATTGAGGTTATCAGCTGCAATAAGCGTTGGTGCTTTTAAATTTACCATAATCTAATCCGAAACCTATCGTTGAGCGCTAGGTGGCCATAAATGATACTACTGCTACCTCAGGAGCTCGGGACAGCCGAAGTTTTCCAAAGTGTTCTGATTATTTTCCTACGACGCTATGCGACAAAAGACGACACTATTGGTCTCTAGATTTCTAACAGACAATGAGATATAGGCCCTAGGCAGTATCTTTTATTTCACTTACTCCTCTTTCTAATCATTTTTAGAAATTTGTTTGTAAATTACATGCGTCAGTGCTGTAGTTAGTAAATAGCCGTCTCCCTATTCATTATTACCATTATTATCATTAGGGGAAAATGACCGAAATGTTACGTCCATTATACTGTACTGCTTATCACCCTCACTACAATCACCACCTCCACTACCACCGCAAAAAGTTATACATAAAAAAATTCTGGTAGTTTAAGTAGCATGTGCCAGTTCTGTAGTAGTAGTCATTATCATCCATAAAACAAATAAATCCACCGGGCGAAGCCGGGCACTACTGCGAGTATAATAATAAAGCTGAAGAGTTTGTGTGTTTAAACGCGATAATCTCTGGAACTATCAGTCAGATTCGAAAATTTATTTTTGTACATGATAGCCAGATTCATGGGGAATAGTTTAGGCTATGTATCATTAGGCTACACCTCCCCAGCATTTAGCCCCTTTGGCACATATCTACACCATTTCACCGATCTGAACCAAAATGTGTATACTTAACCTCTGGAACTCTGCGAGGAACACTGTCTACATGAAATTTATGACAGACCAATCCATTCTCTGCATTCAGGCCCTTTGGCACAAATCTAAACCTTTTAACCGATCTGAACCCAAATTTGTATACTTACCCTTTGGAACCTTGAGAGTAACACTGTCTGTATGAAATTTCGGACAGACTACTACATTCACTGCATATAGGCCCTTTGGTACAAATCTACACCGTTTCACCGATCTGAACCAAATTTTACATACTTACCCTTTGGAACCCGACGAGTAACATTGTCAGCTTGAAATTTCGGACAGACCACTCCATTCCCTGCTTTTAGGTCCTTTCGCACAAATCTACACCGTTTCACCGATCTGAACCACATTTTGTATACTTACCCTTTGGAACCCTGCGGATGACACTGTTCACTTTAATTTTCAGACAGACCACTCCATTCCCTGCATTTGGGCCCTTTATCACAAATCAACACCGTTTCTCTTAATTGCACCAAATTTTTCAAACACTTTAAAACCCTGCTGGTAACACTGTTCACTTCATATTTTGGACAACGCTCTCCATTTCATACATTTAGAATAACAGAAAAAATTGAACTTGAAAACCACGTATTAGGGCCCTAGAACCATTCATGGCCGTAGTAGTGTAATTGTAAGAGTATTTTAATAAATCTATTGTTGACTGGCAATTCGGGCTGCATCACGTTGCCCCTACCAGTGTTCTGGTGCAGAATTGCGAAAATAGTTAAATCTTACGCAGCTTTTAAATTGCAGTCAGGGGGAGTAATTAGTGCAAAAATAATTATTAGGCCCCTTAAAGCAGTTAACATCATGAAAATATTATGCCTCTGTATATGTGCAATGGTTTTGGTGCAGTACGTTGAGGTTATCAGCTTCAATAAGCGTTAGTTCTTTCAAATTTACATTCATTTATTCCGAACCTTATCGTTGAGCGCTATGTGGCAATAAATTATACGATTGCTACCTCAGGAGCTCGGGACAGCCGATGTTTTCCAAAGTGTTCTGATTATTTTCCTACGGCGCTATTAAAAGACTACACTATTGGTCTCTACATTTCTAACAGCCAATCAGATATAGTCCCTAGGCAGTGTCTTTTATTTTACTTAATCCTCTTTCTAATCATTTTTAGAAATTTGTTAATGACATTTATCAGTGCTGTAATTAGTAAATAGCCGTTTCCCTATTCATTATTATTATTATCATGATTAGGAGAAAATAACCTGAATGTTACGTCCATTATATTGTACTACTTATCACCACCACTACAACCTCCACCACCACAAAAAGTTATATTTTTAAAGTATTTTTTGTGTTAGTTTAAGAATCATGTGCCAGTTCTGTAGTAGTATTCATTATCATCCATAAAACAAATAAATCCACCGGGCGAAGCCGGGCACAACTGCTAGTGTATATATATATATATATATATGCATTACGAAGTATTATCTAACCTTCCTCCTTTAATATCGTGATATCATTTTAATTGAATGATCTACCATATATTTCTTTCATACTTTCATCAAAGTATCTTGTCACCAATCCAAATATTATTTCTTCGTTACTACAAAAATATTGCTTGAAAATAATATCAAATCACTCAAATCACACACTTCATTACTCTCACTGTTATACTTTCCTTCAGTCCTTCATCATAGTATTTTATTTTACCACTTACTTTAATTTATTAACGTCATCACAATATTAAATGTTTTCTTTCCAATCCGAGCAAATATGGCCATGCCACTAAGCCAAGCTCATATGTTATAATGTCAAAATCATGATAATAGATTAACAGAATTAATAAACAATAGTTACATACACCTCGCAACTTCTTCCGCGGTCACCTCTTATCATACCTCCAATAAGTCATTCGAAAATAATGATACATTTATCTTACTGCTTTCTTACATACATTTGTTCCAAAAAGCATCATAAACCTCCATAATACGTCTGCACTACGTATTAGAGCCTCAATAACATCGCCAAACCTTCTTTAATCCTCCATAATACGTATACACTACGTATTAGAGCCTCAATAATGTCGCTAAACTATTTTACAATAACAATGCACGGCATTCCTTCTTCAACATAACCAACACTTGTATACCATCATAAAGACAAATTTAGAACTCTCTCATAGTTCCCCACTTAAACCTCCAATAACAATTCATCGACTAAAAAATTCCATATTTCTCGTGCTTTTAATACTCCTATAATGACCATGTGCGTCAATCCATGACCTTCCATTGGTTTACTTCTGTAGTTACTATGCTTATAACATTCGTCGTTAATATTTAATAACAATAATAAATACGTAACACTTCACTGGTCATTTCTTTTATAATTGCTATGTAGCTATCTTTGTCAACCACATTTACAATATGTTACAAAAAGTTTAATAGTCTTTCAGTGTACAACATATCAGGATTTTTAGGGGTTCTCGAAATTTGCCTAATATCTATTCCTTACATTGAACAATTACCATAGACTTTATTAGTCTTAAAAAGAACAAGATCTTTATATCATTCTAATAGATCCAACTTATTATAAAAGTGAATATTCTTCCAGTCCTATCTGAAGTTATGTCACAGAAAACTCAAAGTTTATCGTCGCATATACATTTGCTTGTATCGTCGAAATTATCATGAAATCATGATATCAATGTTTATTCGAAATCGTTTTAGTCTTCTTAAAATAAATTCTTCTTCCTAACTCAATTCTTCTTTCAATTAAATTCCCAATACTATGTATTTCTAAACGTAAATCTTAATAAATTTAAGAAGGATATTCGAAAATTCAAAACGAAACTCTCAAATACCTCATCAAAATCCTCCAAAACTAAATTCGTGATCAAATGTTTCAAAGTATTTAAAATACGGATTATGAAAATACAACTCTACTCGAAATTCTAATAATTGTTGAATTTAATGATAAAAGAACATGGTGAAATGGTGTACTCCAAAATAATTTCAAACTACTAAACTACTGATAATGAAATCTTCTTCTACCTTATGTTGACTCTAGATGATCATTAGGTATAGAGAATAAATACCCTGATGTACTGCATTCCCCTTCCTGATTAGTCTTCTACCCCAGATTTCCTCCTGCCATACGAACTGCCGCCTTGAATCTTGTACTGCATTTCATCGGCTCTAGATTCGAGCTTGCACCAGGCTTCAAGCATTGAACTGGGATGGCCCGAGTTCCATCGTCCTCTTCTCTTCTAAGCGCGGATCTACGAAATCTCTCCTTCTCTTCTTAAAATTCATCATCATTCTCATGTAGTTTCGTATTAATTTCTCCATAATTTTGAATCTTAGGTTTAACTAATCCAAGCATTCCCTTTTCCTTAGAATATTGTGTTCCTTGTATATGGTTTTACAGCTCTATCACAACCTCGTTATTGTGGAAAGACATCGTTCCTCTCAACTTCGAATTTTTCAACATAGTAGAAATTAATTATTGAATAAATAATTTCACTATCAATTTTTCCGCGTAGATAATGTTATAATATTCGTTGTATCAAACTGGTTATTACAATTTCGTGATGTTGCTGTAGTATTTTGCAGACGTTAACAATCGTGACTATAAAATAATGCTTTTAGTTTGAGCCATTTTTATGAGATATATAAGTTACTCCTTTGTGCCATTTTTATCTGACGTGATCAATGCACGCCTTTGTGAAACCTTGGCTGTGAAGCTATTAATAGCCCTCTGATGTCTTAATACCATATATGGACATATCTGCATCTTGTCCCCTTATTGGCCAGTGATTTATATTTTGGAAGGGGTCGTGACCAATCAAATTTTAGCACGCAGTTACCTTTGTTTTGCGTCGTCATTTGCTTTGTTTCGAGGCATTTCTTCCTTGCAGCCAAGTAGGCTAGACGTATTCCGATATTCTAGGGAAAGTGCCCGCGTTCAAGGTGAAACCATGGCGAGGTGTCTGTATGTCGTAATCAGTAATTGCTTTACTGTAGTTCTGTTTCATATTTCGGTAATTTAAAACTCTTTTTCTGTGTTATTTTTCTTTTGGTCGCGTGTACTTGTCCCCTCCCGATATTTTCCCTCCGCCCTTTGTGTGCGTGTAATTGCTGGTGAGTTTTGTTTTGTATGATAGTGTTATTTTCATTTATTTTGATAACGTAGTTTTTGTACTTTAAGGGTTGAAAGTCATGTATGTGGGCTTGTCTTCGCTTTACTCTGGTGTGCTTGACGGTGGGTTTGCCTACCTTGTAGGGGGCATCTTTGGGTCTGTCATCCAGAGTGTATCTTATCGTAGAACAACATAACGGGATTGGAGATTATTTTTCTTGCTTCCCGTAATGCTTTGTTCTTTATCTTAAAGAGTTCACAAAAGGAGGTCTCGCCTTTGCTATTTTGCTGGTGACCTAACCTGTGATATTCTTGTGTCTGTGAATGCCCATATTTTGCGCATCACATATCTTCGTCGTCTTTGTGTGCCCTTATCTCCTACGCATACTTTCAATTTTTAAAGTATATTTTTGGCTTTGCCGATAATTTAATGTAATTTTTCCTTTTGTCTAAATTCCTATTTTTCTCGTAACTCACTAGATCTTGCATGTGCCTCCGCGTCTTTCTTCCTCATTGCTCCCCTCCCTCTCACCCCTCTCCACCCCGTTCTGAACCATTGCACCCCCCTCCTATTTTGTTCATCCCTTTTGACACGCTTTGTCTAAATTGGTAGAACGTATCTTGACTTCGTTGAGTGTAGTCGTTTCTGAGTTTTGTCTTTTTATTTAATTGCGACATACTTACATTTAGTCATCGTTTCATCTTGCCTTGAACACGTTACGTTAACTTATCTTATTTTATTTCATTTTAATATAATTTAATTTAGTATATTTTCGATTTTCTTCCTAATTTGTATTTTTTCTTGCGGTAAACTAATTTTGTGTTTAATTTGTTGGTCATTTCTCTTCTTGCTTTTAATATCTCTGGGATCGTTGTACATTGTGGTTCTTATTTAAATACATTTTATCTTTGCCTAAGTATCTCTGCTTTTGCGTCACGCCTTATTTTAATTTTAGTTACCTTCTTCGAGTTTTGTCTGGTTTTTACTACATTTTGGTTTGTCGGTCTTATTAGCGTACTTGTGACGTTAATACGACCTACACGGCCTCTGATTTAAATTTGTTCATCTTTGAATTTTACTGTAGTTTAATTTTAATTAGCTTTCCCCCTTTCTTTTGGGATTGCTTTCTGGTTTGCCTTTTAAAATTTGGACCCAGCGAAAGCCAAACAAGACTGCGATCTCCCCGTTTTTCTTTCTTCTATTTTATTTTTATTTTATATTTCTTCGGGGATAGGGGAAGAGCTTCAGCTACGTTTCCACTGACGTCTGCTGCGTACGTAAGTATATGTTTATTTCTATTACTTCATCTTAAGTTGCGTACAAGTTTTAAGGACAATGTTCTCCAATCATACTGAAGCTTGTTATTCGTCATATACTGGCATAAAATATTGTCTTAAGTTTCTGCCTTTAATATTTCAATTTCACCTTCGAAGTTCTGTAAAATTGCAAACTATAATTCAATTCGAATTGAAATATCATACGTTCACTTTTTTTTCCAACACGTCAATTTTTTCAATAATGTTACATGCATGACTTTACACATTGTTATATTCGCCTCGGAGTCCGATCGAACGTAATACCCTTGGTCAACACTCCCGTCGAGATCACGGTTAAAATATCTTCAAAGTTCCGAGTACCCTACTCTGGTCTCGATCTGCTACACGTCTTATAAGCTCGACGTTCAACCATAAAAGAAACCTCGATTCTCCTTGCATTTCTCCCTCCTAAACATCCTACACAAGAGTTATTTTGTATTTTGCGGAAACTCTTGACGGTACATCACAAAATGAATTATGATCCTCGTACTACGTATTGCAATTTGTATCTAAAAATACTCAAATATTCTTGGTTCAATTCTGCATCTTTCCATGCGTAATAATGCTGGATAAATGATGAAGATGTAATTATCTTCTTAAATTAATTACACCCTGAAGAGTTTTTTCTGTAATCAGCTCATTTCTGATTGTTCAGCATCTTCCACGTGACTATCCAATCACCTTACACTTGGCAAGCGTTGGTATACGAAATTCGCGGTCTCCAAGCAGGATAGTGCCCTCATTGCTCACCAACACCTCCCCTCTTCTCTCTCTCCTCCTTTGTCCTCGCAAGCTAGTATTCTGCGTTCGAGCAAGGTCACTTCCCCTTCGCTATTCTAACATGGAGCTATCTTACCTCCGCAGCCAAACAGGTTTTCTGTCACCAATCCAGACCTCGTTTCTGCTTGTTAAGATTTATCATAGGGAAAAATTATATAATTTTACCAATCGAATTCAAAATTTGGGATCAGTACCTACTGTCAGGCCACGGCCGCATCCTTCCGTCTTCCTTTTCTATCCCTCCCATTCTTCCCATCCCGTCCTATCCTTCGTGAGGCCCCCTCTTCGCTTTGCAGGCGAGGCCACCTGGGCGAGGTGCTAGTCCCGCCTCCGCAGTTGTATCCCACGAGCCGATGTCAAGCTCCAGGACACTGCCCGTAGAGGCGGAAAAGGTGGGATCCATCGCTGAGTCCGTGGGAAAAGCGTACCTGGAGGATAAACTGACTACGAACGAAAAATTATTTTTATTATTATTAATTTAATCGTTTCAAATATACACAATTTACAAAATTCAGAAAGACTGTGCACATTTTATGAATTTCCTTACAATTCCTACTCATTGAATTAACCTGCAAATTGACAAATTATTAAATTATATTATTACAATGTCGAAATAGGATATCAAATTCATACAGAGCAGGACGAGCAATCATATATGCCACTAAGCGGTCAACCTTGTGTGCGTAGCATGCTTATTATTGAGTTAAAGATGTCAAAAAAAACTAATGAATATTGTCAAAATTGTCCGTGCAGTCAGGTATCGAAATGAAAATTTCTTGAATTATTATCTAAATAAAGTGTATCCAATTAACTAGCCTATATGGAAAACATATTCTTGAGTTAGACCTTTCGACTCACTGGGTTGTTGATTATATAGAAAAAAATTAAATAATACATAATAATAGATTATCGGTCCTAATTTAAAATCATGCTGAAAAAAGTAATAAGTAGCATATAACACACTGAATACAACTTACGGTGGTCATCTTGAAAATATCAAATATGATGATAAATAACTCAAAGTATTTTCAATATTCAACAACAAAAATAGCAGTAATGTAGAAACATGTACGTGGTTTCCTCTGACCAAGTCAAAAGTGCAGTGACTGTAGACGATCACGTTAGCAGCTAGGTGTATTCTTAAAGCTAGACTATATTGAACTCACGATATAATAGCACAATTAACGTGAAATTTATTCATGGCATTATCACTTGCATTACATTGGTTTATCACACTGCATATAGCACGCATTTTCCATCTTGAATGTACAAGACATGAATACCGACAATCAACCATTTATTACAGTTACAATGACTAAACGCTGCAAATATGTACTGATGTCTAATATATAAGGTCTTCTTGGCAGAAGGCGCAAGGTGAATGATTCCATATATTCAAGATGGCGGATGGGCGTTCTCTTCTAATGTCACAATCAACTCCCCTGGATGCTATAGCGTAAGTAAGACGATGCTTAATAAACGGGGTATCTAATATAGGGTACAACTCTTGACGTTCATCACAAGAACATTCAATGGTACTCCTTGAATAGAACAAAGAGTTATAACTATATCCATACATTTAGGAGGAGGTAAGTTACATGTACTTTGCCGAGTATCTTATTTTCTTTCTTCTTATCCACTCCACATCTTATTCATCTTATCCGAGCATCGATGCAGTCAAAACGCCAAAAAGGTATCTTAATTGGTGTATTCGAGAAGGTAAACGAGCAATTGGACGTGATTATAATAGGCTTTAAAATATTATGATCTGACTGACAGTCTTGATTTTTATACCATTAATTAATCATTTAAATCGAAGTCCGTATGGGCCAAGCAGTAACACGTACTCAGATCTAATACTGTATTAGCAGATGTGTCAAAGGCGGGTTATGTTTCCCCTGGCGAGATATAGGACATGTTATATTCTTACTGCCTTATTAAGAGACAAATGCGAGGGGTATTTGTAAGTTGCAGCACGTCCGTATTGCAATTAAAAAGGAACCACAACATCTTTGTACATAGTTTCCTTATTATCAAATTTATATTTCTATAAGGTTTCCGTGTTAATATAAAAAAATCATAACATATACTGTATATCTTCTCTGTTATGCAAACAGTGAATGCTGCAAGCTGCTGCATATTTTTCGAAAATCAATTCCTCAGGATACAATAGCCGAAATACACCGAAACTTAATAAACGAGGAACGAAGAGCGTACGATAATTAACGTTCACCACAAGAACATTCCTAAGGATAAAGAGTTATAACTATACCAATACTTATAAGAGAATGTAGACTGCATTTTCCTTACTGAACAACATGTTTTTTTGTTTTGAAATTTTGCGAATATGTATAAATTTCGATTATTGATTATGAAATGTTTGATAGCCCTCTTCTTACTGTACCCGTTTTCGGGAAAGATATGCGATGACCCGGTCAATATAACATCACATAGGTTCCACGAAAAAGCAGGGGAATAAAAAAAACTGTAACGAAACGAAAGTGTCTGAAGTCTAATTTGAGATGATGATGGTGATAATTGTTGTTTTAAGGGTCCTTACATCTAGGTTATCGGCCCCCTAGTTTGAGAAAATAATAAAAATTTGCACGGGTGGCACGAGATAAAGTATCTCCGGGTCGTTATGGGACAGGCAAAAAGGGGCTCCATCAAACTAGAATTCACAAAAACACATTCCTGGTGAAGCCAGTCTTAAAGAACACAAATAAGAAACACCACAGATCGAATAAGATAAAAGGAAGATAACCTTTATTTATTCAAGATATTGTTTGCATGTATTACAAAAAAAACTGCCTATGATCACGACGGCAAAAGAAAACCCTATGTTCTGGTGAAATAACCTTTCCAAAGCTTGCCCAATCGGATCGTCTATCCGAAGAATATCACAGGACCAAAAGGAAACTACAGTCAACTAAAGTTTCTTCTCGTCACTGCTGGGATTTGTTGTACCACACCACAAAATAAAATTTTACTTCACTTCATTTTACTGCACATTAAATCGAAATCATTAAATTCTCTATACAATTTGTGTGTAGATGTGAGTAAAATTGTATAAGTTTCTAATCGAAGCATAATTACACACACTAATATATATATGAAATCACTTGCACAAAGTACACATACAGGCAGGTTGGATCCTAAAAAAAACGCTGTTATATTATGAGGGTAGATACCCACAAAATGAAAAGGCAGCGCTATATTGAGGCGTACTAGGCAATACGAGGAATGAGGTAGTTTTCCATTGCTTTCCTCACTGAGTCAGTACAACAGTACTAACCCTATGAGTCGAACCTTTCACAGCATCCACAGGCACTGGCTGTGCTCTGAATGTCATTACTAAGCCCCACCCATACCTCAGTAGCTCCCTCATACTCACATCCATGAGTGAGACAGAGACATCGTTGAAAAGCAACATTTTTATTCTAGCCTGTGCCAACAGACAAATGCAAATGTACTGAATTCATCAAGAGATGGCAAATAGGCTATCATTTCAATTCAAAATATATAATTATAATTATTGTTATTATTTATTCATCTATGTTCGATTAAAATGTTTCAATTCAACGATCATCTCTTAGGACGCTTTCATATATTTTTTTCGTGGTATCGTGGTATACATTTTAAAGTCCAATTCAGTAAATGCAAATAGGATTAACTGCATTCAAATAATCATTGAAGGAACTGTAACAACCATACATGAAAATTTATGGAATTCAATGCAACGTCGAATCATAATGACGATCAAAAATTATATCAAATGAGCAAGTTGTCATTCAACTTCAATAAACACAATACTCAAAATTTGCTAACCACCTTCTCTAGATGTGAGTAAAATTCTATCTTCACAAATGTTATAATGAGGATTGGATTATAATGCATTCCGTAAAGACCCTTTGCCCAACATATTATAAACGGCACAAACTGTCTAACAACTCAGGCAACATGTCTACATTAGTTCACGACCCCTTATATTACAACTTAATACTGGAAAGCAGATCACCATCTGTACGTTTAGACTACTATTCGTAAATATTCATCAATCATATCTCAATAAATCCACACCAATGTGGCAAACTTCACGTTAAAATGATGTGGCAAAAACTTCATATAACTATGTGGCAAACTAGAATGCATAAATCAAAATATCAAACTTGAATAACAGCGCTAACCTCATATGAAATACTAATAAAGTTACCATAATACATATCCATCATCAGGTTATCGTAGAGCAACAAATTTTATTAAAGGTCAATGAAAATCTCCTAAGATCCTCCCTCAAACTAATATAGCATCCGACCGATCAATTCCTTAAAGCTGATTGGCATATGAATTCACCAAAGCTCACGAAGATCATGATTAGCATGAAATAATTCGAATGCTTCAATAGAATTAATTAATTAATTACATTTTTGATTAATTATCCAGTAATCATCCATTACTAATTAATAATAGTTATATTTAATCATCGAATTATAAAGGTTCCTACTCAAATGCAAATATTATTGCATTTGAAAATATGCACCAACAAATCCTAAATCAACCCTAAAATCCATGGAATATCCAAGTCTGCAACTGGTTTGAACAAACTTCAAAATTTATCAAAGTGAAATAATAATTATCATTATTAAAGTGCAAAGTGACATGGAAAAATTGTATAACCTCATAAGATCTACCATATATTCATTAGACCCCCTTCTATGACACGTAGAATGTGTGTAATTGTAATGGCATCTCGCCCTGTAGTACTTCAATTATGTAGAGTATCTGCAAAATATGCACTCACGTTCTCAGCTATGGATCAAAACTCATTATGAGGTAACACTAGAAAATGTAAGTTGTCGTTCCATTTACCTTACAATGTCTTCAGAATGTTTGACACTCTTCGTTGGCTTGTTCCAATTATTGGTAACGATCCCTAAATTTTCATGATGTCGTGTTGACGGACTGTCATCTATTTGTGAGGATCGACGAGAAGGTTCCCTGGGAGGAAGTCCTCACGAATCAAAATTCCATATCTTCGTCATGTCTCCTTCAGTGTTTAATGTCCCTCGTTGCAAGTAGTAATGTCCAATATCATTTGTCTCTCCTTCTTCAAACTAATAATCCTTGGTTCCAAAATATCTAACCCCATTATAAATGCTGGGATAGCACGCCACTGTCGCTTCAACATGTCGAGAAATGTATGTAAAGTTCTTATGGTTTGCTGTGTTGTTTGGCAGTAAATATTTGTGAAGTACAAGTAATTGTTCAGTGGACTGTTAGACCACACTGTACTTGCGTGTTTGAATGTCAGTGCTTATAGAGTAGTGTAGTGTCTTCACTATCAACTGAATTGAATAAGTTCACAGCTATGTGAAGTTGAAACAAGTTGTCTGCTCGGCATTAAGTACTGCGTAGGCAAGTGCTCGTTCGAATTATTGAATGTAGCGTTACCCAGGTAAGCTCAGTCCTCAAAAGAATTAAGTTTGACTGCAATGTGTGTGAGGTTTCGATTCGTAACACTTTATTAGGATAACATGTGGTATACCTCACTTGTATTTCTACAGCTTAAAGTTTCATTCTCATATGTCGCGAAATATGTGTGTATTCGCACAATCGCTCCCTTCGTGAAGCGCCCGAATCACAGAATGTGAATGACACTGCTAATCGCACACCAAGAATCAGAAAGATACGGACTGTCACAAAACAAGAATCAGAATGATCTCTCTTCAACCAGCTCACCTCACGTGAGTGCATATCGTTTAGGGCAGAGGGGTTGAATATCCACGTGACCGTCTCCTAACTTCCGGTGATATAAACGAGTATAGCATAATCTCGTCTTGTAAATATATTCTTATACCTTCAAAAATTTATACTCATGATTCTCCATTGGAGCATAAAAATGTCGTTTCTCATAAAGTCGTTCCTCGTGCCTTAAACAGAAAAATAACAGCTCAGAATAAATATCATTGGACAGCCTGACATACTAGTCAAATTCACGACTTGTTTCTCTTCTTCTTGTGACATAATCCAGCTTACACGTTGATTTCTGCCGACCAAGTCTAACATACGTTTCGGTGACGTAATTCATGTTGCTCCAAATAGGTCACGGCCGTTGTAGCTTAGTACTCAAAATCGGGTACATTACTTACCAGAGATTGCAGACAGACTTAACCGACGTCCCAACAATTCATGTGACTGAGAAATTTGGATATCCAGTTATGACTATGATGCCATTTTTAAAGTGCTGAGGATATCTTGCTAAAAAGATGTCTTATCACTTTATCTTGTAACTTATATTGTAAATATATTTTAATTTAAGTTCGTTTCTGTTGTCCAATTATTTTCTGCTAACAGAACTTCAGTACTAAACTAATTCATGGAATGCAACCATAGTAAACAATAATTAGAAGTAAACGTTATGTCTGAAAGACTGAACGGAACTAATAGTACAGTATTCCAGGCATAGTTGCTGTACGAAATGTTTCAGTTTACAAAATAACTGTGAATAAACTTACCAAATTACCCTGAGCTTTGTGAGTCAGTTCTGCATTTTCGGTCACAATAATTGTATTCATGGAGCTCATAGATCTGGCTGAAAAAGCAGCCAGAATCTGTGCACCTTCATTTACGAGCTTCCTTCCCATGCAAAGTGGAAAGTTTTCTTCAAGTTAAAGAAGAAACTTAAGAGATTTTGGGCTGTAATCAGGAAGGACCTGACGAAGTAACGGCTGAAACAGCTCCATAAAACAATCGATGAAGTGGTAGCAAAGTTTTGCTGGACTGTTGCTGGGCCCTTAAAGGGTCTTCTGCACTGGCTGACCACTCTTTATGACATTAGATTGCTTAAAATGTTGTGTTGTGTCCAGATAGTCCAGACATTCAACATAATTTTTATTTATGGACTGTCCAGTCAGCATTCCATGTCACCGTATAGAGTATATTACAAAAGAGCAAGTATACATTCCACTAAACCGATCATTTTCATAAGTTCTGGCTTATTGCTGTAATAAATTTGACACTTCTCTCATTTTAGAACAATTATACCAATAATAATTATAATAAAAGCAAGCAGTTCCATGAAGAACTAAGTAGCCTATTTTCATATATTACACTGGTCTTTTCCATTTAAAAACTCTCCTTCATATTTTATGCATTTTCTATATGATGGACTAAATAACTTTGGGTGCATGACCTACATTGTGAAAAAGTATAGAGCATTAAATTCAAATTCAAAACTCAATCTTCAAACGTCGCAGTCATTTCAGGCAAGAAACATAAATATACAGTATATTAAAACAGCAAAGTGATGTTTCTACGGTACTTACTTACTCTCCCTCATATTAAACCATTCATCGTTACAAAACATGAGTCACACCAATGCAACTTTCTTCAATGAGTCACAACTGTTAATTTTAAGAAAAGTCGAATGTACGAAAGGCGAGTTACATAATTCAATAATATTATATATTTTATTATTATTATCGTTATAATTGTTATTATAAAAATTACTATAATTTTATTATCTATAAAGTTCATTAAACGAAGCTTCTCTTTGATCGTTTGATTACGACGGGACCAAGAAAAAAAGTAATTTTAAATGTAATATCTCATAGCTGCCATGTTGTTTTAGGATTTATCACATTTTTTAAAATAACATATGAATTTAATTATTAGGCCTATATCTTAATACAAAATTTCAGCTTGTTTGTTATAGCCGTTTCGGATTTATTGATAACAGGTGAAATATTTATGATCACTGGCTGTTTTATATCTAGGACCTATTATTATATAACAGCAGACGAAGATTATTACGGTGTTCATTATGCATACTTCCAATTCAGTCGCATGAATAGGAATAAAATAATAAAAGCGTGACTTTTAAATTTTGCACAGCCGCCATCTTGAATTTCCCTTTGTATTAAATCAAATTATACCCCAGTTTATTAAGATTTTTGTAGAGATTTAGCGTGTTAGGTTTCATTGAGCTTCGATAATTATGTAGCAAGAAAAGCCCATAAAATATTAATATTTGCATGGCCACCATGTTGTTTTTGCACTCGTCACGTTATAGAAAGTTGGTTAGTTATATTGCATCTCTATCACCATACAAAATTTCAGTTTGATTACTGTGATAGATTCGTAGATATTGAGGACGATATAAATATTCCTCGTGGCCGCCCTGTTGGATTATTTTTATTTGTAGGCCGTAGATTTATGTACCAGTATATGCAGATTATTAGGATAGTTTAATATATGAACGTTCACTTCGATCGCTTCATTAAGACATAAGAAATTAAAATATATTCTGAAAATTTCCCTCCGTGTTCATCTAAACAATTGAATTAAATTAGGTGCCAGTATATTAGGCCTTTCATATAGATTTGTGATGCCAGGTTTCATAGCACTTGGGTAGATGAATTGCGTGAAACGTCTATTCTAACACTTGAACATTTCATGGTAGCTATGATGGTATTATACTTTTCCGGTTTTTTTTTCGAAGTAATATTGCTGACCTTAGAATAGTATCCACTATGACCGTAGAATGTCAGGTTGATAGTGGTAATAGTCTCGGAGATACTGAATGCGGGTAAAATATTTCGCACGATCGCCATGTTATATTGGTGGCATTAACATTTAAAAGGCATGGTTGGACGAGGTAGTAGCAAGACATTACAAAGTCTCATTGAAATCGCTCCAGTCGTTTTGATATCATTTGGGAGACACACAAACATACGCACCGGCACACGGACAAAAGGTGGTTTCATAAGCCTATACTTCATGAATGGATATAGGCTGAAAATGAGGGTTTTCTTTTTTTACATAAGGATAAAATCCAAAGTTATGGGTGAATTCTGTAATGAATCGTGATCATAAGTTTCTCTGCCCCTCTGTGCCCACGAGCTGATAAAGGAATAGGACTTTTGTTCTATGTGTTTAAGGAATACCGTACTCATTGACTAATTCAAAATCAAATACCATTTTAATTTTGTCTTCATTTCCATTTATGGTTAACTTCTGACCTTACTTCATTTGGCATATATTCTTTGTTAGCCATCCAGATAGTTCACTTCAATGCTCATTCATTACGGTACTTGACAACCTTTCACATCTTGCCAAACTGAAGATATGTGCTACTCTAAAGGGCCTAACATCTTGGTTATGTAACTGTTTAAATCCTTATTTATTTGGATGTAAGAAGAAAGCATATATGCTTTGTACCTTGACAGTAATGCTAAGGGCAGGCTACCATTTTAGTGTGTTTCTCTCTCAACTGAAAAGATCATCAAGGGGATGATGATGGTGTTGATGATGATGATGATGATGATGATGACGATGGTGATAATTTTTGTTTCAATGGGCCCAAGATCTAGCTTATCGGTTCCATTACACATTTGTTCATCCTACTTATTTACTGTAAATATTCCCCTTATCTATAACGGATTAATTGGTTTGTTTTCCCGGTATCAATATGTATTGAATAGATGTAGGATTTGTTCGTTTAAGCATTCCTTTCTTTCATCGGAGTTTATTTAGTTAGGCGTGTATATGAACAACAGAGTGTTATTGCAATTAAACCTTTAATCTTTATATTATATAGCCAAGAATACAAGATAAATCAACATATGTATTTTTCTCTCTAACACTCTCACACACACTATCGCCCTGGCAGACGCACTGGTCGACGAAGGAGTTGGTTACGTAAATTATTATTGAATGCAAATTTGACTCGATTCTCTTCTGCCTCACAAATTAATCTGGAGTTGTATAAATTGAAAATGCTGAGCAAAATGACTCCGTTTTTTTGATTGTAGGCAAACTCTTACCTGAAACCAAGCCAAGTCATGCCATATCACAGTACAAAAAATGTTTGCCTACGTATCCTTCATGCCAAGTGCGCAACACTCAGTACTGGAATAAATTCACTTGCATATTACTAAACTAATTATTGAAATTATTGTTCAAGTAACTGTCATCATCAGAATAGTGAAGCGGGTAAATACACAGTTCCTAGCTGTAATATCAAGTCGCAATATTTGAGATCCTCGATTTTAATCCCGTCGTTAGCGGGGCTTCTCTCCATATAGGCTAGTGTTTATTTACTCAGTTGTGACAAATGTTTGTATGGGTATTTCTTCGTCCTGGGACACCTAACTCTATTCTAGTTTATGCTTCCCCCATTCACAAATTTCAAAACATAAACCAAAACCAAAACATATAACTAGCCTTACACTAACAACAATCAGGTCATGATCTGGGCTAAAATACAGACATGGATCACATTTGCCTTGATTTCAACCAAGCTTAACAAAATAAGCAGTGATACAACTACTACTTCCAGTTAGCTACACTACAACAATCTTTAAAATAGTATGCCATATCAGACCAACACAATACACGCACGATGACCTTGTGATGGTGACCGAAGTTTTCCTGACTGAAGTAACAGCAAAACGATTGCTGTAGCGTACTGCACCCGAATCCCGCATAGTCATAGCCTATATCCGCAAAGATAGAAAAGGATTGTAGGGAGGTCGATACCCAGCCAGGTTAACCAACACTACCCTACTAGGATAATGACTAGGGAACCCTCGATGCATACCGGCCATGCAACAACACTACCGATTAGTTACCGGTACACTTTTACAAATAAAATAAACTATCCTAAACACAAAATGCTAGGACGAGAATCTCGGATATCGGGTGTGAACGGTGAAAGTTGAGACTAACTTGAATTCTAGTAACTAATTCGCAGTATTATCGCATGTCGATTGCAAGAATGAAATGATGATCAGATTTATAAAAAACGAACAGGCAAACAAAACTAGTGCCTGGGATTTATTTCCAAACAAATACAAATAAGCAAAAAATAATCCCTATCACCATTAAATTAAACACACAAGTTAAAATTAACTGTTACACACGTCAGATAGTTCTACTATCTGTAGAATAAATGTTTCTAAACATTCTCGTTACAACAATGTAGTTATATTAAGTTTCACAAAATATTAACGTAATTGACAGTCACCCTGTGGCTATGTCATTGAAATAGTCTGATTAAAATCAGCTGTTCACTCATGAAAAAGAAGTTAACACTACAAAAACCCTACATTATACACGGGCGTACATAAAATATAACTATCTACTCTAATAATACTGTTATAAATTATATATGTTTTAAATATTTACATTATCTACAGTTATCGTGCTTCACACGGTTTAAAATATGCTATTAACACTCTCAGTCGCGATCTGACAGCTTCATAGTGTCTGTGTTACATGAACAGTTCTTTGAATAAAGTTTCAACCAACGATCAAATTCTCAGGTACTTCTAGTGGTATGTCATAGTAAATAAGCCTGAGTATCAAACACTTAAGTTAAATACAGCTTAGAATGTCGTGTCAATAAATAAAACAATAGGATAAAGAGCGATGCGAAACTACTTAAAAACTCTATACATTTCGTGGATCATATACAAATACTCTCTGACATAAACAGTTCAAACATTAACCTTTGTGTTAGCGCTTCTTACTCATCCTGTAACAATTCGTTGCTCCACATGGCAATATATTCCTTCCTTCCGCGATACAGTGAACAATACTTATCAATGGCGTCTTACTACGCTCCAAACATGTCATACTTCCTTCCTTTCCTTTCTACAAACAATCTTCAAAACTCCGCACGGCATTACTTCCATAAAAACCCATCTTGCTACACACTTGTAGGAGAATTAGTGATTTTACTAGGTAACTACGCTAGATTATATTACCGTTCTGAATGCACTCCTAACTCTCAACTCCTGTCTAAATTATTAAACCTCGTGCATCAAATTACAACAATTACATGTTCGTTCACAATAATACAATTCACAAAGTACTTCTTATTCCTTTCATTAGCGCTATTCGTTCTTTTTGATCCATAATAAACTTGTTCTTCCACGTTACCAAACGTTAACAATGTTAATTTGTAGTTCGCTCGTCTTTAAGTTGTTAATAAAAATAAATACATATCCTCACGCGTCTGGTGTACATTTAAATATATGTACAATTCATATTTAATTTGTTTTTAACATACTATATATGTCGTTGGACATCTTGTTTGTAGTGTAGAAACTCATATTGGAATACTGCAAGTTGTTGAGTAGTTGTAGCTGTGTCGATCCATGAATTTCCAAGACCTCCTTTCATTTTATTTAGTTCTCCATAATATTCTCTTCAGTAGACGCAGAATAAGCTTCTCCTCCCCGACTTAATTTCTCTGTCATCATGTAGACTGTAATGTAGATTGTCATGTAATAACTGTTGAAATATATAGTTGAAATCGTTGTAGCAATATTGTAGCTTACAATAAATAATGATGTTAGTTATTGCTTCTCTGTAGAGTGTTGTTTTATAATCGAAGTCTCGTTCTAATGATGTTATACTTTTATAAACGCTGGTCTCTCCAATACTAATGTAGATTCATTTCGCCGGCTCCTCTTCTGAACTTCCTCGGCGATCCCTAGGTCGTTCGACAGTACAACGGTGCTTGTCGACCGGGCTTATGTTGCGTGCAATAAATGCTTCTCTGCTGTGCGCGTGCGTCAACGCGTCCGCACATGTCCAGTCGCTGTGAGAGAGTAACGCCCCGCTTCACCTCTCCGCGGCGCGTGTCACTGCTAGCCCTGCTAGCCTAGCTCAGCTAGCCTCACACACATGTATTTTCATAGAAATATACTCATATTTGCTCTATTATTCAATAATTTATATTTCTTTTCAACCAAATGAATTTCATATTGCATTCTACATCTGTAGATGTGCTTATTTCGCTTTATATTTGCCAAATTTATATAAAAGCGATTCCCACAAAAATTATGTGCTTGTATTTGATTGTCTGTTGAAATATTCTAAAAAAGGCTCCTGGGTCTAGCCTCTTATCCACGGGTCGTGTGCATCGCTTTGTTATGATCGCCTTGCTAACCAAAACTGGTTTTCTAGTGCCAATCATGAAGCTTTGTACAATTACCAGCTTCGTATGATCGAACTCTTCCTTAGTTAAAATCTCATTCACCAGAATATTTCCAAATAATAAATTGCTCAAAATGCTTCAAAATTCTCCAAAATACTTTCATTATGCATCATTTTCACCCCATAATACATATATATTTATTAAATTATTTTAATTCCAAATTTCCAATTTTTCCTTCCAATGGTGCACAAGTCGTTCGAACCTCGGCTCGGTCAAAGGTCCTAAGCTGGGCTGAATTCGAGTTCAGTACCAGGCCTCATAGCGTTCACTATAAGGACCCCGATCGAGCAGTGCTGCGTTTCCAAGAAATAGAAAACACTGTTACCTAATAATAATCTCGGAAAAGTAAAGACTTCGAGTATGAGACTGTTGAGTGGGAGGGCTGAGCAAACGAAGGGTCCGTTATTAAATGCTGTCTAACTTAAGAAATAAAAAACAACGGTTCCCAAACAATGCTATAATTAAATAAAATATGATGCAGTTGCAAACACGTTAACATAATGACATTAAAAAACACACACTTCCTGTCAATGTAATCCCAGGAGGATAATTAAGGAAACACTAAATAAAATCACTCTCCTGAAGGCAAACCAAGAAATTCCCCTGAAAGTAGGGCAACAAACAACCACAGGAAAAAGTGGCCAAGATTGCACAACACAAATCTAAATTAGACAAAAGAAAATTTAAGGGGGAATTAAGAATATTGACCGGTCAACAATATTAAAAGAAGTACGAAGTTAAAATAGACTGAAAACAACCAGTCATGAAATAAGATAAGAATAAAATAAAATGTCACTACTAGCCCAGTGCAATTAGCAGAAAAAAGGGCCAAACCCGGAAATTTAGAATATCGAAGTCCGGATATGAAAAAAATAGTTGTAAGTACCTTTAAATAACATAATCCTAAAAGTCCCACAACCAACTTGATGGGATACCTGAAATATCCTGGAATAACATGGAGAAACCTGCAATTTTCCTGGAACGCCTATAAATCGCAAACTAGTGGCCAGAATCTAATTGTATTTGGCTTATTAATATTTATTTGTATGCAGAATTATATTTTTAGGTACCCAGGAAAAGAAATTTGGTACACTATAAAAACAATCCAAAAATATTGATTGGTTTTGCAATTTTTAGGTCAAAAAACGAATTTTGACAAAATATGACCTGCTTCCGTGCCAAAATGCAGTCACATACGTGCAGATCGTTATCAGCGAATATAAAATTAATTATTCACTTTAATAAGCCTAAAATGTCCAAAAATACGGTGTTCGTTGCCTGGACTATGGCTACAATGGGCATAAATCGGGAAAACCGGAGTTACCGAACTGATCTGGTTTTTGTTCTTATTTTCCTGGAGATGCTTAGACTTGTGTTAGACCTACGATTTTTTCTCTTTTCTGCACAAATAACTATGGAACTCACTCCCCACTCCTCCCCCTCCACCCTGCCGCCTTTGTTCCAACACTCAAGTCCAATCAGTGTATGCTTCTTACGACAAATTTACGTTAAATAAAAAAATATGATTTGGTATGTTTTTAGGATTCATGAAACAAAAATACAATGAGTTGTTTTAAATAGATAGCTAATATAATCAAGTTAACGTTATTCAGAAATACAAAGTTTTGGTTAATATTTATTGGTGCAAAGGTGTAGCCTACTACCGTAATGAGGTAGATGCTTAAAGAAGTATATAATGTGAAAAAAATAACTTATGTATTTACTGTGCCCGTTTAGACCGAAGTCCAACGAACACATTTGCCAATTCCCAAACTCAGTTCAGCACGAGAAAAACAATCTCAGGGCCAATCTGGGAGAAACTTAAATATACGCTGGCTTAACTGATCTCGACAATAGGCAAGCAAGGGAGTGAGAAAGGAGAAAGGAAAATATCAAAATTTCTTTAAAATTATCTCATTTTATTACAAATTATTAGATTTATAATGACTGCAAAATCATTCAAAAAATATCACAAGAAAAATATCAACACCAGAATAAATTTTCCTACCCTAAATTTTTGATAGCCAGAAATTATTATTCCATCTCGTATAATTTCCCTATTCTAAATTTTCACTATTTACACAATGGGCGACTCATTGTTCATTGACCCTTATCTGTACACTCGTCACTTTCATTTCATGTTTAATAAACATGCCACTCATGGTTTTAACTATCTGCTCTGATGGTTCATGTTGACAAAAATTTTGCTTTCATTGGAAAAATATCACATGAAAATGAAAATCCACAGCCTGCTTCCAGTCTCCGACCGGGTCAGGAATGGAATGAATGAAGCCCCCCATCTAGCGGCGAGGATATAAACTGTGCCGGCTGCCGAGGCCTGACGCACTCCTCTGGGGCAATGATTAAATGAATGACAGATGAAATGAAATGATAGTGGAGAGTGTTGCCGGAATGAAATTTTGACAGGGAAAACCGGAGTACCCGGAGGAAAACCTGTCTGCCTCCGTTCTGTCCAGCACAGATCTCACATGGAGTGACCGGGATTTGAACCACGGACCCAGCGGTGAGAGGCCGGTGTGCTGCCGCCTAAGCCACGGAGGCTGGAAAAATATCACATCATGTGATTAAAAAAAAAAAACGCATTTCAAATGATGTATGTATAAATATACAAGTTGTTTCTTGTAGAATCATTAGGCTAAAAATACCAATATTTGACCACATAATGTCAGAATATTAATATTATTGTGTTTCCTCAATGTTCTATTGAACATTTATCAAATAGAATTTGTTTCAATTGGTTGTTGTTCAAATCTTTGCTAAAATATTTACAGAATTTACATAATTATCGTCCGTAATTAAATTTAACATTACAAAACAATTATAAATTTTCCATTTCCAAAGTTGTTATTTTTAAATAACCATATGGTTTAAATCAACATAAATTGTTGTTAACATTATCACAATTTAATAAATCATTCATTTTTTGTTAATAATTATTTTATCAAATTCCCTCTTTATTCTCAAAATTATTAAGTTGAAAAATATCAGCATTATTATTATTAACAAAGATAATTAAGTTCAAAAATATCAGCAATTTTATAATCAAAGATAAGTTCAGCGAATAATCCTCAAAATTATTATTATTATTAATTTCCATAACTAGGCATTACTTCTATTCAAATGGTGTCAAAGCAAAATTAACTCGACTTGCAATTCAGATTTATTTTATGCACTCACAAATCTTTATTTCCTTTCAGGATCCGGCTAGGTTTTTACGAAACTAATAATATTTTATTCAGTAGGCTCAATAACTGGAAATCGGAATGATTGACTCAGGTATTAGGGGTGAAATCATTTTCACAGAATTAGAATTGGACAGAAATATGGGGCGGTTACTTGACTCAAACCCTTCTTTTCACATCTGAGCAACTACTGCTCCATCTTCTTCCTTTCAATATGGAAATATATATTCCAATGGACGGCTCCTAGCCTCCATACAACTCCTATACAAATGCCGACACTCACGTCACATAATATTTATTTTAACATAATAATCTTCACATGTGATTAATTCTTTTATTATTTGTGCACTATTCTTCTCTTTAAACAAAACGCCTCCGTCTTTTACTCTCACATTACCTAGATCTTGTGTGTAAAAATGTCTTCCAAAAGGAAATATTTCTATTTTATCCTGGTCATATCCTTTTCCTGCTTCTATTTAACAATACTGCATCTTATTTTATACATGTTCGTTATTTACTCACCTAACGTTCCTGTACTCATTTCTTAATTTTTGTGGTGCATTTCACAAATGAGGTGGTCAGTTTAAAAACGGCCTATGTCCACCTTAGGTCGAAATTTAGTTTTTTGTTTCAGTGCATTCCTTAAGCTTCCCTATACATAATACTACCATCACCTTGCATCAAAACGACCTAGAAACCACCTAAAAAGCTGTTTAAATACAGCTATTGGAATCAAAACGGCTCTTGTCCATAGCAAAATGGCTGCTTTATAATACATCCATTTTGAGATCAAAATGGCTCATCTTCCCTTATGACATTAAAAGCGTCGCGCCTCTTAGGTTTCAAAATGTCTCTTGTCCGTCTGGTAAGTTGCCTAGAGACCAAGGAGAAAGAGCACATTTTGATATAAATTTCATTGGCTTCTCCTTGTATAATGGAAAATTTGAAAGTGGCAGGCCTGATGATCATCTACAACGGCAATATCTTCCTTTCTAACGTTGTTGTTGTTGTTGTTTGAGTCCTCAGTCTTTTGACTGGTTTGATGCAGCACCCCACGCCTCCCTGTCCTGAGCTAATCGTTTCATCTCTACATAGATACCACACCCTACATCCGAGGCAATCTGTTTAACATATTCTAAACTTGGTCTACCCCTACAGTTCTTGTCCTCTACCCTTCCTTCCATAACTAAGCTTGATATTCCTGGGTATCTTAGTATGTGTCCTACCAACCTATCTCTTATCTTCATTAGCAATCGCCAGAAACATCTCTCCTCTCCCACTAGTCTCAATACCTCTTCGTTTGTAACTCTATCTACCCATCTGATCTTCATCATTCTCTTGTAACACCACATTTCAAACACTTCAATTCTCCTCTTTTATGCTGCACCAATAGTCCTAGTTTCACTTCCATATAGTGCCACGTTCCAGACAAAGGCCTTAAAAAATGACTTCCTAATACCAAAATCTAAATTCGATGTCAACAGTTTCCTTTTCTGTAGAAATGCTTTCCTTGCCTGAGCTAACCTAATTTTATATCCTCTTTGCTTCGTCCATCACTGGTTATTTTGCTTCCTAAGTAACAGAATTCTCCTACTTTCTTTAGCTTTTCACCTGCCAATTTGATGTCCATAGAGGTTTCTGATTTATTTCGGCTGCATTCCAATATTTTTGTTTTACATTTATTCATTTTCATCATGAATTCTTTCTTCAAGACGGAGTCCATACCATTGATTCAAAAACTTAGTCAAATCCTCAGGCGTGTAGGCCAAGATGACTATGTCATCGGCAAATCTCAGAGTTGAAATCAATTCTCCTTGAATCTTCACTCCCACTTTACATTTTCCTCCAATTTCCTTCATTGCTTGTTCAATGTAAAGATTGAAAAGTATGCGTGATAAGTTGCAGCCTTGCCTTACACCTTTCTGAATACCAGCTTCTGTCTCATGTCCTTCAGCTCGAATGACTGCTGTCTGGTTTCTGTATAGATTGTAGATTACCTTCTTATCCCTGTACCTTATTCGAATCGTTTTCAAAATGTCAAACAATTTAGTCCAATCAACGTTGTCAAAAGCCTTTTTTAAGTCTACGAATGCCATGAACGTTCTCTTATCTTTCCTTATTCTACCTTCCAAAATCAGCCTAAGACTCAGTATAGCTTCTCCTGAAACCAAACTGGTCTTCACCCAACTCCATTTCTATCTGGCTTTCTATCCTCATGTAAATTATTCTAGACAGGATCTTTGAAGCATGATTAATCAAGCTGATTGTACGGTAACCTTCACATCTGTCAGCTCCTACTTTCTCCGGTATAGGGATGATAACATTCTTCTTGAAATCAGAGGGTACCTCACCTGTCTCATAAATCCTACACACCAAGTGAAATAACCTGATCAGACCATCAACTCCTACGCAGCGTAGCAACTCAATCGGTATATCATCTATGCCTGGTGCTTTGTTCCTGCCTAAGTCTTCCAATGCTCTGTCAAATTCTGATCTCAATATTAAATCTCCTTTCGCATCCTCATCAATTTCCTCCTCCCTTTCCATTACATGATTCTCAATCTCCTCTCCCTTATACAAACACTCTATGTAAGCTTTCCATCTCTCAACCTTTTCTTCCCTATCTGTTAGAGGCTTTCCATTTACGTCCTTAATATTACAGCACTTTGTCTTCCTTTCCCCAAACGTATTCTTAATCCTTCGATGAGCTGTGTCTACTTTTCCTAATTTCAGACAATTTTCTATACCTGCACATTTCTCTTTCAACCATTCTTCTTTCGCTTCCTTGCACTTCTTGTTAACCTCATTTCTCAGACGTCTGTATTCTGCTTTCCCCTTTTCATCTCTTACATTCTTGTGTTTCCGCCTTTCGTCCATCAATTCTAGTATATCCTGTGTGATCCATGGTTTTCTACCTATTCTTTCTTTCCTACCAATGTTTTCTTCTGCGGATTTTGTTATTTCATTCTTCAAAAGTGCCCATTCGTCTGCAATTGAATTTTGTTTATGGTTTTTCATTAGTCCTTCTTTTATACTCTTCTTGAATCTTTCGCTTACATCCTTCTCTTTCAGTTTGTCTATTGCCCATCTTTTTGACTTTTGACTTTTCTTCAGTTTCTTCAACTTTAATCTGCATTTCATAACAACCAAATTGTGGTCAGAGTTTATGTCAGCACCGGGATATGTTTTACAATCCAAAATCTGGTTTCGAAACCTCTGCTTGACCATAATGAAGTCGATTTGGTAACGCCCTGTATCTCCTGGTCTCATGCATGTGTATATTCTTCTATTGTGGTTATTGAATAAGGTGTTAGCTATTACCAACTCATGCTCGGTACAGAATTCTATCAGTCTGCTTCCTCGATCATTCCTTTCACCTAATCCAAAATCTCCTACTATCTTCCCTTCTCTTCCTTTTCCTACCACAGCATTCCAATCTCCCATTACTATAACATTTTCATCACCCTTGATATACCACAGAATTTCATCTATTCCTTCGTAGACCTTTTGAACATCTTCATCATCAGCTTGACTGGTAGGCATATAGACTTGTACCACTGTGGTGCACGTAGGTTTTGTATTGATTTTTGCTACAATAATCCGTTCACTATATTGCTCATAATATTCCACCCGCATGTCCAAGTTTCCTACTCAATATCAGACCAACCCCTGCCTGGCCATTGTTTGATTTAGTGCTAATGACCCTATAGTCTCCTGACCAAAAGTCCTGTTCTTCCTGCCAGCGCATTTCACTAATCCCAACCAAATCCAACCTCAACCTATCCATTTCCCTTTCTAAGTTTTCTAACCTTCCACTTCCCAGCAGGCTTCTAACATTCCACGCTCCTATCAGTAGAATGTCAGATTTCTTCTTTGTCACTTCTGTGATGTTAACCCCCTCTCGAGTAGTCCCCACCCGGAGATCCGAACGGGGGACTAGTTTACCTCCGGATTGGAATTTTACAAGGGAGGAGGCCATCATCACATGTAATTATGCATAGAGAGGTGCATATCCTCGCGAAGACCATTACGGCTGTAGTTTCTCGTTGCTTTCAGCCGTGTAGCAGAACGCAATGTAGCCATTAGTTGGCTTATATTATCAATATCTTAACCGTCTATAAGACAAGTAAAGAATTGATTTATTCTGAAAGGTTGCTACTCCCCTTCAGAATAAGTAATAGAGCAATTCTACTAACAAAAAATACTAACCGTCTACTAACAATTAAATACCAAAATTCTACTAACGAAAAAATACTAAAGTTCCACCTACAACAAAATACTACCACTAACGATAGGTTATGTTTGTACACATGTTTGAAAGTTGATCAGCACTATGCTCTGTATTACCAGTAATTGACGCTGATGTCTGTCAAAGCTAGCACGTGGGGTAATGCTGCGTTGCCACTGAGACAGGTCATAACTCATAAAATTCCAAGAGACTTGCAGGAAGACACAAATACTGGGAAAGTTTGCCCCCTGCCTGGCGGTGTAATGACACTGAGGATTCATGGCACAGTAGAACACTGTGTCAAACCATATGTTCACTGCTATGTCTGCATACTTGTAACATTGCTCGCTGTTGCCTTGGATACCATTACCCCTCTCGTCTCCACTCCTCACCTCACCCTACAAGCGTATGACAGCCTTCACCGTCCACCTTTGGTAAATCAAAGTATAGCACTTTTCTTCCGATTAAGATCTTCGAATAGAATCCTTTTGAATCCAATATTTGTTGGAATCTTTGATTGATAGTGCGTAGAAGGTATGGTATGAGGCAATACAGTTGCAATTCTTGAACTTCGTGATATTGACACAATATGTTGGAACTTCATTATGGTGATCGGTGGGAAGTAAATCCTGATTTGCAGTTCTACAGTGCTGTAATTAATCAGGATACATATGATAAAATGTCAGAGGATGAGTTGGAGGTAGGTATGATGGAGGATGCTGATGAGTTGTAAGGATTGGAAACTCACTTTCTAAGTGTTAAACTAGTATTATCAAATTTAGAGTGAACTCTATTCTGAGAGTACCATACAAACTGATATATCTCACTTTTGTAAGCTTATTCATTAATAAAAGCTGTTTTCAGTACTACAGTATATCCTTCGATTTAATGTTCAACTCAAGTTTTACTTTTATTGCCATCGTATTACTTACTAACCATGCTGAATAGTATTAAGTGCAATTACGTTTCTATCTTCATTTTAGAATCAAAGGGTCTCTTGTCCAATGTATTTGTTTTCAAAATGTCTCTTGTCCAACCTTTAGTTTCAAAATGACCTTGTCCAAAATAATTTCTCACATTATAGCAAAACTGATGAGTCTGTGCAGACAATATTGATATAAAATGATAACTGATGATACAAAGCATATCAAGAAAGTATATCCAAGGGGTCTGGTAGATATTTTAGGTCTGAAAACGTGTTTCATTATTTACCACAAATTTAGGAAGGTGGACATAGGCCATTTTGAAACTGACCTCCTCAAATATGTCATCTGACTCTCCATTTAATTGGTGGCTGACTTATATAATATTTATCTCCATATACATTTTATATAATCACTGTTATTATTATTATTATTGTGCTGTTGAAATATCTTCACACTGAAATCCTCAAATATTTATAACATTAAATAGAATTCATTATTATTATTATTATTATAACATGATAAATGTCATTAAATAATTAAATTATTAATCACTTTCCCTGAATTTTCTTATAATTTAATTCATTTAATTTATTCATAGTTATTTATAATTATTTATAATTATTGCGGAATTATTTTATTATTATTTGTATTTGTTCATAATTATCATGGAATTATTTATATTATTTTTTGGATTTTTATGTTGAATGATTTGAACGATCCAAGCTTCCTTCAAATTACTAAAAGCTTTCAAAATATTTAATTAACTCATTTCATTATGTCACCTGGACATTCTATTACTGAAATATTTTTCCTCAAAATAACTTCTCACTTCAGAATATTAGCCGTGGTTTCTCAACTAATAGTCACGTTAGACATAACTGTCAAAACGAATCAAAACTAATGTGTTGATAATTTGTAAGTGAATGAAAAAATTTAAGAATATCTCAACTACTCTACTCTAGTAATAGAACATGTAAGAATGTGGCTCACGTATTCTTGATGTTCATGGTGGTACAGGTCCTTGGATGACGTCACATTCTAATGGATCTCCTTCCATTCCATTAGCATGGCAACCTCCCCTGGCCATCTGCATCACCTTCAGTTCACCTTCGGGTTCATCCATCTTTACCCTATCCTCTCGATATTTAGCGGCACATATTCGCGTTTAATAATACGCACTGATCCACTTCGCGATAACTTTTGCTACTGTCCGACATTATGACTGATGTCATATCAAACTCTCCTGTTGTTTTAAACAAACTATTTACTTTTATAAAGTTTATATTTAATACTTGAAAATATAGCGTTCCGTCTTTTGCTACTTAGTAACAGCTCAGTGATAAATAGCGACTTGTCTTCTGCGAACATACGCTTACTGTCGTTGGAGTATTTGGAAAACAAAGATGCCTGCCATAAGTTAACCTGTGCGAGTAAACAGATATGCTCTGTAACAGATCCGTATCCCGGAATCTGTCTCGCTGTCGTAGACTAAACCTGTTGTCGGGTAATGAGGTATACCTCAGGTCATATCTACATTGTAGATAGCCCCCTCTAATCTCCTAACTTTGAGTTTTGGATTCTCTCCAGCACAATCTGTTCAAAACAAATGGCCCCAATATCGTAGTCTAATTTTCCACTCCTGACTGGTATGATACGATAATTCCAAGTGCTTATTTCACTGAAGTGCATCTGGTTAGTCTGAGAGACTAAGTCCATCCTTACTTGACAGTATTGGACTGACTGTTTTCAACGTAGTACGTGATCTTACGAACGTTACGACGGTACTATTCCGGTGGTTGATGAATTAATAATATAACATTGCTTGAAAACTGCCCCTTTATATACGAATACGGAGCTGAAATTCACTGTGTCTGCCGTTCCATCTGGTGAGCACGCCCTGCTATTCCAATGCTTAGGCTTCTTCCCTGCTTCCTGTTAGACACATGTGCTTTTATAAAAATAATCATAACTCTGGAACGACTGGTCTGATTTGCCTCAAATCTATTCTGGCATTCCTAAAATTCCATAGCCAATAATATCTACTAGTTTCTATACCTCAAATCTGCGATTTTATTTTATCATCAATGAGTCGGCGCCACAGGTCTTCTTCCTATCGCATTCTCTTTATCGGCGTGATGAACTAGCTGACTCAGCGCTCTGTTCAAACTTCATAATGATGTTCCGCTGTTCTTAATGCAAAAATGTAATTACGGTGGCATCCGTAATCCAGGTACATTACGTACATATTTTAGTGTACGTCTTATAAAAATGAGAGGAACGAACAAAACATATCTGCACTGGTAAGACTAGGAACGAACAAGTATAAGGAATACATTATTATCAGAGACGTCGACGTGACGCGTCCGTAGCGGGGTCTGAGCATTTTTTAAACTAAAATCTACAATTGGCTGTCCATGTCATAGATTTATGGTATGATAAAGAACCTTCCACTAATTACACCTGTGTGAAGCAAAATTATAGGTTATCTTTGACTAACGCTCTTGGTTCCAACGTTCGTCACCAGGAGCCGACTGCGGTGGCATCTAGTAACCAAGTGCAGAACTAGTTGGTCTTTGACGGTGGCGTTTGTTAACAAAAATTGGAACTACTTGAAAATGAAATGTATGTAGTCCTTACTTGAATTAAAACAGATAACACACACTAATACAGCCATCACAATTAACACCGGTTATCAGACAGATTCTACACACACCCAAAGTACACGGGGCTACATGACCGCATTGTCGCAGCTTCTAAACTGAGGAACCAACCAACCAAATCTTCAATAAGCCTAGTTAAGTTGCAAATGTTTACCTTCTGGAAAGTCCTTCGTTTCTTCTTATTATTATTCCGCATCGGAGTCTTCACACCGATTACTGCAGCCGTGTCCAGCACAATATCCACACATATTTGTGCAGTCAATGCGGTCCTTTCTGCAGCTGCAGTTTAATGTTTCGCATCCGGCCGCACAGTTGCATGATATGAGATTGAGCAGTTGAGACGGTGCCGGAGGCCTTGTGTTTGTAACAGCGACCAGGTTGCCGTTCTCTTGCTTGCCCCTTCCTGTAAGCTATTGCTTTATACAGTATGTCCAGGTCCAAGCGTGGTTGGGAAATGAGCTGCCCCCAACTCAATGGGGCAACGGGCAACGCGCCCAATTTTATTTATAAAAGAAAACGCAACCCTAAGACAACCAGCCCCCTGACACCCATTATTTATTGTCCATAAGGCACAACTAACACCTCGTGTGGTGATAAAACCAAAAGGAAAATCACTTTTAGACTCACTAAAACAATGAATTCATATCATTTAAAGTTTCTTCTGTTGGTGAGTCCATTTAACCCCAAAAACAATGCAGAGACAGTACCTTAAATTTTCCCTCCCCCAGAACCTCGCAGGTTCCGAGGGAGACAGTCACTGGTATCATACAAGTGCAGACTTAGAAATGATTCTTGATAACATAAAACACAGGAATGTAATTGTTGCTGGTGACTTTAATATAAATACTCTCCGTCATGATGACTTGACTAATAATTATAAATGTTTCATGCACAGCTATGGTCTTATCTCCTGCAACACTGTATATCCCACCAGAATAAGTCATAATAGCTCACTGATTGATCATTTCCATTGCTGCATAAAAATAAGTAATTTGAGAGTAGATAATATTATTGATGATATCAGTGATCATAATACATTGCTTTTCTCTTTAGACTCCTCAAAAACAGCAACCAATAATCCAAATGTACCAAAACATTACAAATACTCACATATTGATTATACACTTGCCCTAAACTATTATGAAAGCCATACTTTTGATTTAGTAGAGGATGATGTTAATGCATCATACACAGCTTTAACTGCATTTATCCAAGATGGTCTAGTCTGTGCAAGTACAGTTAGAACTGCTCAGCGTAGGGATATTAAGTATCCCCTGAATCCTTGGTGCACACCAGAACTTGTTGCATTGTGTAAGCAAAAATCACATAGTAACAACAAATTAAAAAAGTTCCCCGATAATACAATAATAAAAGCAGAGTACAGGGCTTACTGTAATAGAATAACAGCATTGAGAAGATCACTAAAAAGACATATTATGATAATAAATTTCAAAGTAACATACACAATTCAAAACTTCCTTGGCAAATTATCAATGAAGTTTTAAATAAACCCTCAAATACAACATCAGATATTAAAAGTATAAATGTAAATAATAGGTGCATAGAAGACAAAATTGAGATCTGCAATGTTCTGAATGAATACTTTGTGTCAGTTCCTGCCACATTATCTTCTAACATTATTCCATTACCGGAGCGAACAGCAACAATCATTGAAGGTTCTAATTCATTCTTCATAGAACCTTGCTCCCCACAAGAAGTACCTGATATCATTAACAATCTTAAGATAACCAACACCTCCTATGATGGCATAACTAGTAAACTACTTAAGACTTGCAACCGTGCCCTCTCAGGACCCATCTCAAAATTTGTCAACTGCTCACTAGTCAATGGTATCGTCCCAGATCCCCTTAAAATTGCTCGTGTTGTACCCATATATAAACAGAATGACAGGTCAGATCCTGGTAATTATAGGCCCATTTCAGTACCATCTGAATTATCAAAAATCTTAGAAATAATTATGAAAACAAGGCTTTTGAGGTATCTAGAGAAATGCCATTATTTTTCTGAATTTCAGTATGGATTTCGCGAGAAGGCTGGGGTTAATTCTGCTATTGTTGATATCATAATCGAATTACAAAATAATATAGATAAAGGGAATAAATCTGCTGGATTCTTTATTGATTTAAAAAAGGCCTTTGATACTGTGAGTCATCCACTGCTTGTATATAAACTGGAGAAGGCGGATGTGAGAGGTGTGGCATTGTTGTGGTTTAAACATTACTTGGCAAACAGGCAACAATTTGTAAAAATAGGAACTAATAGAAGTAACTTACAAAGGGTATCGTATGGTGTGCCCCAGGGATCTATTCTAGGGCCGATTCTATTCCTCATATACATAAATGACATAACCTTATGCCCTTTTAAGGGTAGATTATCTCTCTTATCTGACGATACTTCGTTGTTTTACTTCTCTAAATCTGACAAGGAGATTATATCTGATATCCAGCATGACTGTTATGTCTTGGAGGAATGGCTAAGAATGAATCTGTTAACACCTAATTACTCAAAAACTGTCTGCATGATGTTCCATAAATGCGAATATGATTTAAATGCAAGAACAAATATCTCTTTTGGTACTAACAGACTTAAGTGGGTGAAGGAGGTTAAATACCTTGGCTTGACTATAGACAATACTCTTTCTTGGGCATCACATATAACGAATCTAAAAAATTAAATCTCAGCTTTAGTTGGAATCTTTGCTAAAATCAAGTTTTATGTAACAACACAGACACTACGTGTAATTTACTTCGCAATGATTCAGTCTCGGCTCTCATACCTATGTTTCATCTGGGGAAGAGCCTCACAAACTAATTTGAATAATCTGGAGGTTCTACAAAACAGGGCTCTAAGATCAATGTATGGATTCCATCGTTTATACCCTCGCTGTAGAATGTACACTGAAACTAATATATTGCCGTTGAAACTGCTTGTATCTTTCAACTCTACTTTAATTATTTATAAAATATTGCATAGTCTCATGACCACAAACACTACATTCTCTTTCGTTAATGAAATGCACATGCACTGCACAAGACAAAAAAATAAGTTACATGTAGTCAGCAATAGAACGACTAAATTTGGAGTCAATGCACTGCAGCACTCGCTAATCTCAGTGTACAACCTGGTACCACTTGATCTAGCAAGAATCTCTCAAATTGGGCCATTTCGTGTTAAGTTGAAAAAGTACTATTTGCTGACTCTGAATGTATAATAATGTATGTATAATAATTTACTCTAAATGTATAATAACTTACTCTTGTGATACCACATTCTTCCAAATAATCTTTAGCTTTTATGTTTATCAGCACTAATTGACTCATAACTTCAAAGCATGCTCATTAGCTTATAGTCTCATTTCTCCAATTATATTATACCGGTTTTTCCTTGGTCATGTACTGTGTCAAAAGCGTCGCTCTGAATACACTTCAATTGCTTATTTGTATACTGTACTCTAAATGTACTATAATTTAGCATATGTATAGTTAGTCCGTCATCTATGTAATGAACTATGTACTGTTCCCCACGACAAAGCTCTGCTCTCGGGAATCCATTTCTAGACAAATAAATAAATAAATAAATAAATAAAAGTCCAACTCGTAGCTGTCGAGAAAACAGAATGATATGGGAGATTCAAATCTCTCCGCTGGCCACCTCGCCAGCCGATGAGACTCATGCAAGTTAGCCAACCTGTCCTATGGGGAAAAACCACAGGGAATGGGTCACACTTCGTATAAGTTTCTTGTTCATACTTTTGGTAGTGATCGTCACGGTTCGGGGTTGCCATATATGACATAGAACTTTCGAGAAGGAAGAAAATTGCGCAGTTGCCAGGTATGGTTTAGAAGAAGCTTCCAGAATGTTTTGTATTACGCTGTTATTGGCGCGAGCGGTGAAACAAAACCTTGCGCTCCAGGGTTGTCCATGTATGGCCTCGGGGAAGTCGATGATATGCAGCTACAAGGAATGGCACGGCGATATCCCGGGTTCATAGCCCAGGCGGGCAATATGAAACATGTGTGACGATTACAGTCGTCAATTTACTAAAGTACCTTCAGGGCGAAATTATTTCCAAAATAAAGTAGGCCTAATAGATGGAAATAGAGATATTGAAGGTAAATCCAGCAATTGTCGGCATTTCAAGTGAAAACATCTCTTATAGGCTCTGATATTCAGTCTATTTTCATCTGATAGACTTATGATATCACCATCTGTCCAATGATGATGATGATGATAATTATTGTTTAAGGGGCCTAACATCGAGGTTATTGGCCCCTTAACCTTCTGTCCGAGTATGTGTGTGTGTACCTAGTGAATTATAAACGGCTGAAGCTATTCCAATGGAACTTCTACTACCTGGTCCTACCCCTACCGTGCCTTTCGAATTCAAATACGTATCAGCAATCCAACATGGTGGCCACGCGATATATTTCACCTGCATTCAATATCACCGAAAATTTTGATGAAATGAACCTGAGTTTTTAAAGGTGATGAAGGCCACAGAAATAAGTTCACATGTAACATTTAACTTATAAACCTAGTAAGCGCAAAAACATCACGTCACCCACGCACATTTCAAATATTTAAATGGGCTCTTCTCGCACCTTAATCATCCTAACTTAGTGTAACATAAAAAGGTATTTTTAATGCGTAATATACCTATATTTGCGTGTAATGTAATTCAGTTGTTATGAGAAGTTCAAGATATCTCCGAAACTATTGTTGCAATGAAAGTGAAAATATTTTGGCGAGAGTTCTTTTTTGTTTCAGTTGAGGGGCTTGGGCGTGTGGTCATTCAGTTGGGTGTACTTGGGTGTGTGTGCAATTTTGTCTGATAGCCTGTAATATGGTGATGGCTGTATTAGTGTTACGGCCGTGGCCGCAAGTTAGGAAATATCCCGGCATTTGCCTGGAGTAGAAGTGGGAAGCAACGGAAAGCCACTTCCAATTGGCTGAGGCGGGAATCAAACCCACCTTTTCTTAGTTTTGTCACATGAGGCTGAGTGTACTCTGAGTCAGCCCTAAGACTAGAATAAAATGTCATGGCAGAGCCGGTTATCGAACCAGGTAAACACAAATTCAACATTGCGGCCATGTGAAGTTGAAGTATTTGAGGCTACTCTTCTGCAATCATATCATCCGAGCATTGAAAGTCACGACAATGCAAACTTTCATTTACAGCTCAATATAGTTGCACCTGATGTAATTCAGTTGTTTTAAAAATTCAAGATGACGGCAGTTCGAAATTTTTAAAAAATAAATCGCGTATGCTATTCAAGCGCTTGAAATGACATTTTGTACAATGAACTACAATAATAATATTTACTTATTGCTGAATAACTCTGTGGCATACATTTTACCATTCCAGCATGGCGGCCGCACTTAGCCAATTATATAGCATCAATACTCAATATTTCTGAAACATGTTCAGCAATTAAACTGAAATTTCATAGGGTGATAAAGGATTAAGAGGTGCATACACATTTATGTGTATTCTGAAACACAAATATTCACAAAAACAATATGGCGGCTTCACAAATTTCAAATACTTAATTTGTATTTTCTGGCGATCTAATCATCCAAACGCAAGGTATCATGACAGGGCAGAAAGAATGCAGGCATTTTATTTGTTGACAGGTTTTTGAGAACTCAAGATGGTGGCACTTCGAAGATTATAAACATGTTTTTATTTCTTGCAACCTATTGCAGCGACCGAGCTGAAACTTCGTATAATGAAGTTTTGTAATAATGCATTTAAAATATTCTTATGTGTGTGTGAGTGCTATATAATATACGTAAAATAAAACTATTCGATAACGTGTTAACCCTCGAGGGGGCGCGCCGGTTTTCATAACACGAGCAGGCGAACGGCGTACGTTGTACACATGTAAGGAATAGCTGCTTTAATGTTTCCTAGGCGAACATTTATGAGCTGAATCAGAGTTTAAATAAACAAATATAGAATAAGCATTCATTATATGAGCAAAATCACCATTTAATTAACCAATACCAGAAATAAAATAAACTTTCATTATATCACTATGTTGCCGCAGCTGACGGCTTTTCGGAAGCACACAAAGCACAACAACACGCTTTCATTACAATATACAATTACATAGGCTATCAATAATGAGGTAGTATCGCTTATTACCAACTTTTTAGTTCTATACAGTTAATTCTCTTGCACATTCTCGAGAACTGCTTGACACTTCTCACATGTATGCGTTGTTTTAACATGCCCTTTACAAACGAAGCTATGGCATGAGTCACACCTTATAGTAGTCGAGGATTTTTTTTGCTCGTCCACATGTCACACACCGTCCTCTCTTCTTGGTAGCAGCCTCCTCAATTCCTTCAACACGCGGTTCTTTGTATTTCTCGAGGAAAGTTGCTATGTCGGCAGGAAGTGAAGAGATTTTAGCTCTTTGCAATAGCTGTGGTTACATAAGCGAAATAGCTAAGTCCTTCAAGAAAATCCTTGTCTTCTTTTTTTGGATTTGCCTCGTTAGCATGAAAACTTATTTGAGCATTGATTCCTGCTATATCCAATAGAGCATAGAATACGACCAAAGGCCATCATCTCGTGACCCGTGCGACGGAATACGCACCTCCCAGTTGATCGACTGTGTCGACTCCTCCCTTTGTTACATTGTAATCCAAAATTATATTCGGTTTACCTGTATCTTCGTCAACTGTTCCAGAATCGTACATAGTTGAAAGTAGTAAAATTGCCTTGTATCTTTTCGGTACATAAGAAACTAACGTCATATCATTCTGAAAACCAAACAGAGAGGAATGGAGAGCCCGACTTTTCTGTGACAAAAATTCTTGTGGGATCTCAAGTTTGTTCTTCCTCAACGTACCGATGCATGTTGGACGCTTTTTCAACAAGGAGGTGGCTAAGGAATAGCTGGTGTACCAGTTATCCATCGTAACGTTTCTACCGGAGCCTTCAATATGAGTAACAAGCCTTCCTACAACATCACTGGGAGAATTGGAAGCATCGTACGGTCCTGTAGGTTGTTTCCCACAGTATACTTCATTCAATATTACTTGTGAAGAATGTTTTAGCATTAGCTAAAACAAACATCTTTATCCCGCTGGTTTGTTTGGGATATACTGAACAAAGGAACAGCGACCTCGGAAAGCTTGTAATTTTTCGTCTACTGTCACAAATTCACCCACACTGTAAGTGATCGTACAGTTCACCACAAAATGATCCAATAATTGGCCTTATTGCAGCTAGTTTATCAGTTACTCGTCTTTATATTCTTGTGCTCTTGTCGTCAAAACGGATACAACGTAAAAGGAACAGAAATCTTCTGTAGCTCATCACAACTCTCGTGATCTCCATACCTGTCCCATCTGCTGTCCATAGCTCAACGGCATTAGTGTAGATTGCTTTCTTAGTCCCGATGAGATACAGCAATCCCAACAATGCCATTATGTCACACCTTGTAGTTTCTTTAGCATCCCTTTCTCTGGAATATTGTACACTTTCTTTCTTAGACGGAATATATAAGTTCGTGTATTTTACTATTTCGTCAATCATTTCCAAGCTAAATATTGTCCAGAAAGCCTCTGTTTCACTTGTGACCCCACTGGCAACAGGTTTAGGCCCAGGAAATATTTTCACAATATTCTTTCTTCTTGTTTTCGTGTTCACACCAGCACATATTTTATTCCATTTACATTTTTTATCCCTCCCAATAAAACAATCACCAGTGGAGAGTGACTGTTCACTGTCATCAGCTGAATCATGCTCTTGTTCAGAATCAGAATCGTGGTCACTTTGAGTGATAAATTCCTCTTCTTCCTCAGAGTCGGGTGAGGTGTTGAACTCTGGATCCTCGTTTAGTAGCCACTCAACTTCGTTGTAGGTCAGCTTTGATCTCGCCCTGCATAGAGTAACAAGAATCCCTTTGTTACGTGTCATATTTTGCATCTCTGAAAAAGTAACGAAATAAAAGTGAAGGAAAGACCGGGCGCGTGGCGCACTTTGTACACTAAGGTGACACACTCGCTGTTTATTTTATTTTACTGCTGCTCACTTGGACGTATACCAACACAACTTATCACTATGCTAGCTGAAGCAATAATGAAGGAATAGGTACGAGCTCGCAATTGTAAAACAACAATGGAATGGTAAATTGCAATGTTATTTGTTGTTGGCGCACTTAATACATAGGTGCGCCCGCTCGAGGTTTAAAAATGACTGTTTTCCGTAAGAGACGATCCAGGGATCGGCTGCTGGTGACTGCATTCCAGTAGTTTTCATGTTTCTCTGCACGCTTTCTCCCATGAGGACAAGTTTTGTTCTGGTGATACAAACAAAAGAAAACAATTGATAGTTTAAAAAAGTTTTCTCATGGCTTTCAAACAATTTTCTGCCCATAATCATATTTCCCCTCATAGAAAGGGGTATATTGCTTTATAACTCACGTATCTTCCATGAAATTATCGACACTGATATTTTTAACTAAGCGTGATCATTTTGGCAATGTATGAGATACTGAATGTCGGACTTAAGTTGCTCATATACCGGCAACGGAGACTTAAGATAGCCGTCAGGTGTGTGGTTTGATTCATGGATTATTCAAAAACAGTCCATGCGAATACTGAGATAAGAGGACTTACCTGGTGTCGAGTACGACGTGGCCTTCCTTCCCTGAAACGCCAATGGATATTCAGGGGCCATTTGGTCTCCTAGCTCTAGTAATTGAATAAGGAATTTTGTTGCTGGGTATCAGTAATTGGGCTGGAATGTTGAGTCACCACTTAATCCGCTGCTAGCAATGCAAAGTATGAACAGCATAACAGTCTTTCAAGTCTCGTCTGTCCTCATATGATCAGTTATGACATAGACCTATTACCCGAAGAGAATTTCTGCATACGTAAACCTTCAACTTTCGACCTGGAGTGGTCCAGACCACTAAGGACCCAGTCCTTGGATGCTGCCTTCTTCTCCCGTAACCACTTTACTTTACTCTGGCTTCTCCCCACCTGGAAAATGGTACTTCATCAAAATTTGCGTACGTCCCTAATACAATTACGCACACTAAAGTTATTACATCAATACAGCTTCAACCAACACACACAGCTACATAGGGCTGTTGACCACAAGCCCCTAAAATGAATTAACAACAGGAGACACAACTGTACATCAACTTAAATTAAAATACGAACAATGATGATGATGATAATAATAATAATAATAATAATAATTTATTAAAATGATGACACTGCATCTACCAATAAAATTGGACACGTTGCCAAAACAATAAAAATATTTGTATAAAATTACACACTGGAATCAATGAATATTAATAGCCTAGATCAAACTATCATGAAGAACCCATAATTAAGTTGGTAACAGTATTGTAAGATTATTCCCGGCTCTGCTCTGCATGGGACGTAGTATATTTACACTTCCATAGCTGTCCTCTGGAGCAGTGATAATAAATTAAGGGCCCATTGCAAATATTCAGAGTGAAGATGCAAAGACTGCCGATATGGTACGGTTACACAATGGAGTATCGCAGCACAGTAAAAACCAAGATGTTCAGTAAATAACATACAGCCTTCTTTCTCCTAAATGCATGGGTAAAGTTATAACTCTTTGTCCGTTTCAAGGAGTATAATTGAATGCTGGTTGTAGTAGCTTCTTGAAATACAACGTGCTATACGGATATTAAACGTTGATTGATTGAATCCTCACCTGAATTATATATACACACACTACTACAGCCATCACAATAACACAGGTTATCGGACAAAATTCAACACTCACCCAAATACACGGGGCTAAATGACCATGATGTCCATGCATCTCAAATGAAACAACAACAGCTTCCTAACCAAATACTTCCCCGTATAAAAGTACACACTCAGACATCACAGTGACACAGGTGACGGGGCTACAAGACCATGATGCCACAAAACCCCTAAAGATCAACAACAACAACAGATTCTACCGCGGATCAAGGTCAACGAATATTAATCGCTGTATTCGAGTGTTGAAATATGTGGTGTTACAAGCATATATATAATATTTTCTATTGCAAAAACACACTATATATGATTAACATTATAACGTATAACATCAATAAATACCACAAAAGAAAACGACGTAAGAAAATTTGAGCCTGCAGGGATTTGATCCACGAACCCCCGGACTATGAGCCTAAATCGCTACCATTACGTCACTGATGGGCTACGATAATACTTGGTAAACAACTGGTTTAGTATAACTGTATTTTATTTTGTGTTGAAATGAACGATTTCATTAGCGTTTTCTGCCGTTTCTATAAACCATTTGATACTGAATATGTATTATTTTGTTCAGTATATTCCTAAAAGGATATAAACTTAGGAAGTTAAGGAAATATATGGATTTAAAGGTTAAAATAAGCGGCCACTTGAACAACGGGACGGCACGGACTCATAACGATATGGCACGGTAAGCCTGACCTCTTAATTACTTGCACGGTTACATATTAAAATTATAATATGCTAATATCCTACCGGTCACCTCCTTGAGGAAAGTTTATACCTCCCTATGTACGATAAGCTGAATAGTTGAGGCCAGGCCTTGATGCATCGTAAGTTCCGGTTAGACAATAATAATTGCATGATTCAAACATCCGCCATCTTGGAACTATTTGGCTGATGACCTTGTAGTTTGTGCAAAAGACGATTCCCCCATTAAGGCATATTGTTGCAAACATAGGTAGAGATCGTATGATTAGGTTAGTCGTAATTTGATTTAACCTCAGAACATTTGGGTTGGCGCTATTTCTTTTTTGTTATGATGGCGGCGTTATACAACATGACACTGAGTTGTCCCTTGCTAGTGCTACCTCTGTCCTTTTTTTGTCCCTTGCTAGTGCTGCCACTGTACCACCGATAGCAGTGGCTACGCTGGCTAAAGCGCAGTGTTAGGTCATGGAGCCAAGCTCTCTGCTGACTCGGTAGACGCGTGGGTTCGAGCCCCACCGTCGGCCGTCCTTGAAATGGTTTTCCATGGTTTCCCATTTTCAACACCAGCCAAATTCTGGGACGGCACCTTCTGACAGGCCACGGCCGCCTCCTTCCACATCCTTGCCCAGTTTCATTCGCCTTCATCCATTCCATCTCTCATCCCGACGCACAGGTCGCCCAGGGGCGTCGACTAGAAAGACCTTCACTCGGCCTCTCAGGAGGTCACAGGAAGAACCTCTCTACCAAAGGTGGTTAGATTTGGGCTTCTTTGTGTTTGAATTCATAGAGGAAATCAATTTGCACACATATATGGCCGCCATTTGCAAACATTTGGGCTGATGGCCTTGTAGTTAGCTCGAAAGGCGCTTCCTACATGTTGGTATGTTGTTGCAAAATTTGGTAGAGATCAGTCGTAATTTGATTTAAGCTTTTGAAAATTTGGGTGGCACCATGACGTTTCCGTCAAGATGGCGGAGATATAAAACATGACACTGAGGTGCCCTTCGCTAGTGCTACCTCTGTACAAAATTTCGTTTAATTCGGTTTCACCGTGTTTGAATTGATAGTTTGGGACAGACATGCAGAGTACACACACATACACACATACTCACTGACAGACACACAATTTTTGTCCCTGTGTTCATCTCATAAGTCTACTTAAATTTTTTGCAAAAATCGAAAGTAGGCTAAAAAGGACATAATCTCTCAGACCAGTATTCGCACCCCGGATGTCCTTGTTGATTACCAAGGACCTTCCAAGGACCTTTCTCCCACACCCCGTTAAGAGTTTCACGTCGATATTTACTTGCCAGGCGTGTCCCTCACATCTTGTATATTATTTAATCATTTCAGCAATTTCCGTTTGTCCAATTGTAATTTTCATGCTGTACAAACATGCGAGTAGTTGCATCGTGTACTGACCGTCACATTTCGGCAGAAATGTATCGTCTAACAATCGACCACCTTGTGGTGTAGCGGCTAGCGTTATTGACAGTCACCCCGGTGGCCCGGGTTCGATTCCCGGCTCTCCCAAGAAATTTAAATTCTGGTGTGAGTGCTGTAACGGGTACACTCAGCCTCGTGAGGCAAAATTGAAAATATGATGGTTCGATTCCCACCTCAGCCATCCTGGAAGTGGTTTCCCTACTCCCGGGAAATCGTTCCTAACTTAAGGCCTCCTTCCCAATTCTATCTATATCCCCAATTTAAACATTCACACACTAGCACAGCCATAACAATAACAGCGATTATGACACAAATTACACATACAGCCAATTACACTTGGCTATATGACCACGATTTCACAGCCCCTAAAATAAGCAACAACAACGTATACCAATCACCCAGTTACATCAATACTTGTGTTCCATTTCACCCGAGGATTTTTTTTGTCGTGTAGCCTCCTGAGAGGCCGAGTGCAGGTATTTCTAGTCGACGCCCGTGGGCGACCTGCGTGTCGGGATGAGAGATGGAATGGATGAAGATGAATGAAACTGGCCAAGGATGTGGAAGGAAGCGGCCATGGCCTGTCAGAAGGTACTGTCCCAGGATTTGCCTGGTGTTGAAAATGGGAAACCACGGAAAACCATTTCAAGGACAGCCGACGGTGGGGCTCGAACCCACGCGTCTACCGAGTCAGCAGAGAGCTTGGCCCCATGACCTTACGCTGCACTTTAGCCCGCGTAGCCACTACTGTCGGTACCCGAGGATAATAATACCCAAACATGACTTTAAAATAATCCATGAGTTAAATTGTGAATGTTCATCTTTACATGTTACTGATGGCCATGCTATTCCAAGCCCATAGATTCGTACTACTACTATTACACTACTCGAATATGATAGTAAAATTTCTATTTTAAATCAAGTTTCTGAATTAGTAATGACATAACTGTTGTATTAAGTTTGTGGGAAAGAATATTATTATATAGTCTACTGTGATTGCCTTTTTGCATTAATATTATTAACAAATTATTATCTTTTTTAAAATTGTTACGAGGTGATTGAGTATTTTTGTGAATAATTGTTAGCAGCTCTATAAAAAATAGGAAGGTGAGAGATTGAACAGTATAGTTGTAATTTAATTGTGTTTTAACGTACAAATTATTATTATGATTGGCACCTGCCGACAAGCGTAAGCTTGGCAGGACCAAATATTGTAAGACTTTGCTCAAATAAACAAACTGTAAACTAAAAATAGCCCATGGCACTAGAGCCCCAGAAGGGCCTAGGCCTACCAAGCGACCACTGTCCAGCCATTAGACCTTCAGATACTGGGGTAACGCGTGGTCAGCGCATAATCTAGGTTTTCATGACCGGGTCACTGCCTCACTGTCAGATAGGTGTTCAATTGTCCTCTCGAGGCAGAGTGCACTCCGTTCCAGTCCTCACATCAGTCTCTAAAATCCCTGACGGAGCCGGGAATCGACCCCGGGGCCTCTGGTTGAGGCCGGTCACAGAGCCGGTCACTACCGCTACTACTACTACTACTATTAATAATAATACATTTTCAAATTGTTGAGTAACTCAGTTTGAAAACAACATCGAAAGTCAACTTTACCGTAGGCAGGGTGAGTAAAATTTATTTCGGGTTCGTGTGATTACAATTACTTCTATAATATCCCTGACCCAACATACAAATAATAACAACAATTCGACATTCATATAGCCTACTTGGCCTATAGAATGATCGAACAATGCATGCCAAATCTCATAACTGCTCGACTGACGTTAACCATATGTACTGACTGTAGTGTTCATCTCCTTTATCGACACTGACGTCAGTCAAGCAATTGGTTAGCAGCTCACTGCAACTACCATATAGACGTTCATCACTTATCCCCATTAATTACAGATATCGGCAGTAGGATAATGCAGGAACACCTATTTTAACGAGAGGTCAGAAATATTTCATTCACGTATTGTGCCCATCAGACGAGACTGTCAGGGAATCACCAACCGCAGATGGCATTCCAGACGCCCCCATCTTCCAAACACACATACTGAGATGATTGAATGTGTTTCCTCAGGCCAGCTTCGGCACGAGACTGTTAACCCGGTATAATCGGGTATAACAGGGGGAAAAGTCATAGACATGCCCCCTATTAATGAAATATTTTAAAGAACAGGATGGCATGTTGGAAGTTACCAAAAGAAGTAATCCTTCATAAACCTGTGATCGTAGGTTGGTTGGTTGGTTGGTTCTTAAGTTTAGGGACTAGAGTTTAGTGCTTTTCAGTCGGTCAACACGAATGTACCCAAAAGAGATGGGTTATGCCCTAATCCTGAAATAAATTACATGAGATTAATAAAACACTAGGATGACCAGTTTCGATCGTCAAGCGATCATCATCAGATCCATTACACTTAGGCTACAAAATCTATGTTTGAAATACAGGTGAAAATATTTACAATATGTACAATTATTTAGTTGCAGTATTGGTACTGCAACTGTCCGTGTATGCTAAATGCAGTATATATGTTAGGTGAAATGCTAAATGGTGTTAGCTATCCGGAGATTGTACTTTAGAGAGATTATATGATTGTAAACTATGGTTAAACTATAAAATTTTAGGCTAACTACTTATCTGATTGTCTTCCGTACTACAGCTACTCGCAGTTTTCGTGCTCACTGGAACTCACCACAAAGTTTAGGGACTGCAACAGCGCGGTCATGTAGCCCCGTGTGCTTTGGGTATGTGTGGGGTCTGTCTGATGACCGGTGTTAGTTGTGATGACTGTAATAGTGTGTGTTGTCTGTTTTTTAATTTAAGTACTGCAACTTAGAATTTTTCAAATAGTTCCTGCTTTGGCTGCCAAGCACTGCCGTCAACGACTACTAGGCCAAGTTCAGAACTTGGCTACTAGACGCCGCCGCGGTCGGCTCTTGGCAACGAACGTAGAAACCTGAGAGGGTTGTTTACATTCTTAACCTATCCAATTTGGCTTTACACAAGTGCAATTGGTGGAAGGTTCTTAAACATGCCCTAAGTCTATGACATGGGACCGCCGGCTTTGCTTCCCCTCCGAAGGAAGGCATAATGAGGGATTTTTGGCGGTCTTAAAAAATCCGATGGCTTTCGCCGGGTTTGAGCCCGCTATCTTGGGCATGGAAGCTCAGCATGCTACCGACTACGCCACCAAAACCACTAACTGTAGGTTGGCTGGGTCAAGAGAACGGTTGCCCACCCAAGATGGCGCGTGTTTTGGGCTCTGTACATTCCGCAACTCGACTTATTTTAATTCTATGTGATATCACTGTTGCCGGTACTTTATTCGAGTGGCGTGAAACAAGACTTCTGAAAAACTGCTTTCTGTCCATTTTTACAACTTTTTTAGAATCATGTAATCCTATGTTTCTAAACTTTTTGTTTTCTGCTGCTTTAAGAACTGTTCTGTAGTATTCTCCAGAAGCTGAGTTACACGTAGATTCAAACACTTTCACAGTGCGCTTGATTGCATTTTGAGCCTCTGTCAGACTTGTCTCTCTTTTCTGCAACTCTAATGACAAATCAGCTAACTCAACAAGAGCATCATACATAATTGCAATATTTTCTAGAAATTCTACACAAGTTAACATATTTTCTAGACCTTGGAATTTGGCCCTTTCTTTGGAGTCTCTCTGGTGGTCATTTTTGGCCTCACTAAAATGTTTTACTAGAGCACTGTAGTTTTCCCAGACAGCTTTTACAGTTCTCTGGCTTGAAACTACCCATCTTAGTGTAAATATTTTCCCAAACTTGTTAACTCTTTGTTCCAGTGAAGCAGCACAATTGTTGAGTTTCCTTTGATTTTTGGGAGACATGCTGTATAAAGAATACAATTTGTCAAAGAAAGAATGGAAATGGTTAACACCTGTAACTTCATTCCTTGTATCAGAAACGGCCAATTCCAAGCGATGGTTTAAACAGTGTCAGATTACTATATCTGGAAATCACTTTAAAATCTGTGCTCCAACTCCATGGTTTAAACAGTGCCAGATTACTATATCTGGAAATCACTTTAAAATCTGTGCTCCAACTCCATTTTTTCTACCTAACATTACAGAGGCCCCATCACATGCTAGACCAACTAAATGTTCTGCCAGAAAGTTTTCATTCATCCCATATGAAGAATGATTCTTCAATATCTCTCGAGTAATAACATCTGCTGTAGTTGATTCAAGTTCTATCAAGTCTCAGAAAAAGGAAACAACTTCAGAGTTATCTGAAAGAGCACATCTCAAACATAATACTAACACAGATTTTACACTAACTGTTGTTGATTCGTCAATCATAATACTGATTTTCCTCTGATTTTCTGTTATAGATTTTGCTATTTTATTTCTCATTTCCTGTGAAATGTGTTCAATAATATTAGCACAACTAAAATTTGTATGAAGAACTCTTCCCACATCTAAACCATTTAATTGTTGAAGTTCAACATAAGCCTGTAGGTCTACGAAGGGTCTATTTACTTTCGCAATTGAGTATTGAAATACTCGAACGGTGGTTTCTAGGTGTTTGACATTCATAGTGTCCAAGCAACTTTCAAATATCTTTTTATTGGATTCTGATTTTTGTAACATAGCTTTTTTGTGAGATTCTGAATTTTTGTGCTCAAATATTTTTTTCCTAAGGCTTGTTTGTTGTTGATTAATATTATTTCCGTTGGGATGAACCTTGCATTCTACCCATACTTTCATTAGCTTAAGTCCTGCCCCTTTAGAAACTCCTAATCCTAATTTACTTTCCTCTTTACATATATTGCAGCCTAAATTTTTATTTCCTGCAAATAACCACTCGTTCTCTGACAAAAAATAACGGTACTGAGACTCGTTCCAACAGTCTGGAAAATCTTGTTTTCGGTAGGTGGGTCCTTGAATTTCACAGTCGATGGTAGAAGGTGTACCTAGTTTCTCCCTTGAATCTGCATCACACGTTTCAGCAACATTTAACCCAGGGTCTATCTCTATACTCACGTCTTTAATGAAACTAATGTTCTCGAAACTCCATTCAGTTTCGTTTTTACTTGAGCCATCACACACCTTTTTAGTATTCTTTGATTCTTCATCTTCATCCCCAGCACGTTTTTTTGAACCCAGCTACGTAAGTAAACTCATTGTCAAAAGTTGTGACTCACAACTCACTTTCACAGGCACTGGAAAACTTGAAAGGTACTACAGGGCTACTGATGTTCATTAACTGCAGAGAGATTCCGTAATATCTGCTTCACAGCAACACATCAAGCAAAACATAAAATAAAGCTTGGATTCACACAAACATAACGAGCGGAAGAAAGTTGTTGTGCTCACTTCCCGCTCTCCGTATCCAATTGTAATGTAGCCAACCTTAGAGAACCAAAAAACGCCCAGGAGTGTAAAAGTGACCGTATTTTATGAACATAAAACCGTAAGGTTCGATATTAGTCCGCTAGAGTACACCAGTGACGTTTCAGCGCTATGTATAGATTATAAACGATTTTCTTACTGAATGTAAAATTGTTACGTAATTCTAAAGCGGGAAGATATTTTCCGGAACGGCGTTCCGGCCCGTTCCGGTCCAACTAAACCACTGAGAATATCAAATGGCTATCATGTTTAGTGTATAGGATCAGGTAGGTGCTTCAAACCTTGAAACAGAGTACCTTGTTTGTATTCGCATGGCCATAATCAATTTGAAATGAATATAATTTGAGCTTATCATCTGCCTGAGTCCAATAAAAAGAACATCACATGACTATGGCATCATGAAAAATAATGAAAGCTCAAACTTTTAGTCTTCAGCCGTCATTGACTGATACATTCCAAATTACCTTTATGACATGGACCCCGTCTACCTGCAGACTGGCAATATATAATTTAAAATAATGTAAATAATAATATTATTGGTATAATCATTGGCACGTCCCTTCTTTAAAACAAAGATGCTAGAAAACCGTTTGCGTAGTGCTGTGCCCCCAGTGGTCTACAAGAGATTTTCTAGCACTCATACTCATAACTTCAAACAGAAGTAACCTGAAACGCTAGTGAGGTGCGTTTGTAATATCTGCCCACTCAGGAAAGCTACTGCTTCTATAAATGATAACGCAAGCATCTGCAGGTCAGGAGAGAGACATGTAGATGATACATTTTTATATTTTAATAATTGTAACAATCAGTTACCTAAGGGGCAGATGACCTTGTAATTCTGCCCCTTAAAACAACAATAACTAACTAACTAACTAACTAATCAGTTACCTTTAAGGCTCCGAGTTCAAGGAACCCTCACAACTCACCTCAATAATCAATCAAAGCAGACTCTTACTGATAATAGAATGTGGCTCTATAAATGCTGACCAACTAGCCATAACTGAAACATTCAAATCGTGCACCAAAACGCGATTGTTTTCCCAAATATTGGGGTAGTCCCTTTGGTGATGTCAACCACGGATATCGTAGTTTTACACTTCAGTGGAATACGCGAAAAAAGCTACTAGAAAAATTAGCGACACTCATGGAATGAGCGAAATAAGCAACCAAACTACCATCGCCTACGTTTTCGAAGTCATGCAACCAGACTGTACGCATTCTCCCCCTAAACCTGTCTCTGAGTCACTCTATCGCCATAACTGTTCTAACCTTTGTAGTGTAAATATCGTGCGATTTGGTCAACTAGGCCGAGTTGGTGCTATCAGTATTTTCTTTCTACTATGGAACTTACTACAACCATCAAAGGTAAACAGTGCGCGCTCTATGACGGCTACTCTTATAACTTCAAGCTACAAAATGTGGAGGGAACGATATTCTGGCGATGTTCAAAGTGGGGTCAAAAGGTGTCAAGGTGTCATGAAAAGTTAATATGGCGAGGTCATCAGTATGAGTGATTATCAATATGGTGCTCCAGACGAAGCACGTTTGGACTGAGGAATACTCTTCGAAAGGCGGAGAAGAAGGCCCGGGAGGAAAATACGGCTGTATCGAAAATATACAAACAGGAATTAGGTGAACCTCACAACAAAGGGTACGAATTTGTAATAGATATGCCAGCTCAGCTTACGACAAAGCGAGTTCCATACCAGCAAAGGAAATTAAACGGAACCAGAGCAGCTCGGTGGCGTGGTTCTTGACGAACAAATGCTGAAGATCAAACATGGTAGCAGTTTCCTTCTTCCGGAAGACAAATCAGGTGAGAGAATTCTAATTTTCAGTGCAACTTTAGGAAAAGAGGATTGGCATCCTGTAGAGACTTTTTCGTGGATGGAACTTTTAAATGCTCCAGTTTTAACCCAACCGTGGTGATTATGGAAGCTCATTAGAGGAAACAAATATATATCGAGTGGCTTTTGCGCTATTGCCGAATAAAATGTCCCTAGGTAGGACTTGATGAATACTCATAAAGCCCCTTATTGATTTCATTATCCTGCTTTTATACACTGGCGGAAAAAGATATCCTAACACCAAGAAATAAGGAATGTAGAGTATAGAAATTCCGACAATATATTTGGCGAGGTAACATATTTAATTGATAAAAGTTACAAGACTACAGGTTAATGTCCACGCGAGGAAAGCCATCACAAATGTGTCATGCTGGTCCATTAATAACGAGTATAATCGCCGGACTGTTGAATGTGTCACATACAGGTGCCGGATGTCAGCTTGTGGGATGGAGTTCCATGCCTGTTGCACTTGGTCAATTAATACAATAACGGTTAATGCTGGTTGTGAATGACGCTGCAGTTATCGTCCAATGATATCCCATACGTGCTCGATTGGGGACAGACCGGGGGATCGAGCAGACCAAGGTAGAATGTCGACACTCTGTAGAGCACATTGGGTTACAACAACAGCATGGGGGCCTGCGTTATCCTGTTGGAAAACACCTCCAGGAATGCTGTTCATGAATGGCAGCTCAACAAGTCGAATCACCAAACGGACGTACACATCTGCAGTCAGGGTGCGTGGGATTACCACGAGAGTGTTCCTGCTGTCATAGGAAATTGCACCCCAGACCAGAACGCCCGGTCCAGTGTGTCGACGCCTCAGACAGGTGGAATGTTGGTGCTCACCTGGCCTCCTTCTAACCAACACATGGCCATCAATGGCACCAAGGCATAACCGGCTTTCATCCCAAGACACAGCGGACCTCCACTCCATCCTCCAATGAGCTTTCGCTTGACACCACTGAAGTCACAGACGGCGATTGTGTCGGGTAAGGGGAATAAATGGCACATGGCGTCTCGCTCGGATCTGTCCTTCAAGTAACCGATTTCGAACAGTTCGATGCGTCACCGTAATGCTAACTGCCACTCGAATAGCTGCTGCAGCGCAGTCCGATGCGCCAAAACCATACACCGAATACGGCAGTCCTCTCTCCCAGTGGTGCCACGGGGACGTCCGGAGCCCGGTCTTCTTGCGACTGTACCTTCTAGTGACCACTGCTGTCAGCACGCATGCACAGTGGAGACATTCCTGTCAAGTAGTTCTGCAATAGCGCGGAAGGAAAATCAACCTTCACGTAGCCCTAATACACAGCCTGGTATAACAATCGAACATGGCGACCATCTGAAATATTTAGACGGTTCCCAATAACTACGAATCTATTACAGCAATCAGTCTGAAATTGTGTATGTTGATAGAGGCAATTAACATAAATAGGATATATGAAAATAGGCTTTAGTTCTTCACAGATCTACTTGTTTAGCCTATTTTCATTTTATGAAAAAAATAGGCTTATGAGATCACCTTTTGTGTGTGAGTGTGTGTGTCCCCCTCAAATAACTTCAAAACAATCGGAGTGATTTCAATGAAACTCAGTTAGATCTTAGCACCATTTCCGCAGACCGCGACCGTGCCTTTGAAATTGGAATTACGTCTCACAAATCCGACATGCCAGCTGTGCGAAATATTTCACCAGCATTCAATATCTCCGAAATTATAACCGATATCATCCTGAAATTTTGTACGGTGATTAAGGGCACTACTAGAAATGCATTTATGGGACATTTGAAAACCTGGTAACTACAAAACCAACATGGCGGCCAAGTTAATTTGAGACTTTTAAATAGACTCGTATCGCCATTTAACCATCCAAACACAATGAAACTTGATACAGTAAATGTTTATACACATGGTAATGCACTGCCATCCAAGTTTGTTCAATTGATCACATAACTTCAAGATGGCGGCTGTATGAAATATTTCACCGGCATTCTATATCTCCGAAACTATTACGGATATCACCCTAAGATATTGTACGGTGAAAACGTGCACTACTGCAACTTCATTTATGTAATTTGCAAAAACCTGTATAATACAAAACAAACATGGCGGCCAAGCGAAGCTGAAACATTTTAATACACTTTTCTCGCGATTTAACCATCTGAGCGCAGTGAAATATGGTACAGTATATGTTTGTACATATTGTAATGCTCTGGCATCTAATTTAGTTCAATTGTTTACATAAACTCTAGATGGTCGCTGTGCGAAATTTTAAAATTAAGTTTTCATTTCTTGTGTCGTAATCATGCGATCGATGTGAGAGTTTGAATAACGAACCTACGCAATAATTTTCTTTTAATGGTACATAACTCTACGGCCTATACATATAAGAATCCAACATGGCGACCATCCGGAATATTTAGACGGTTCTCAATATCTACGAATCTTTTACAGCAATCAAACTGAAATTGTTTATGTTCATAGAGACTATGAGCATAAGTACGCCCATAGGTCTTTCAATAACTTAGTGGCGGTGACGCGAAGTATAAATATTTAAATGGACTTTTCTCGCTATTTAACCATCCGTGTGTACTGAAACTTGGTACGATAAATGCTTATACAAATTTTAATCCACTGGCATCTAATTTATTTCAATTGTTTTCATAACCACACGATGGCAGCTGTGCGAAATTTTAAAATCTCGGTTTAACTTGTTGTGTCCTAATCATGCGATTGAAGTTTGAATACTACACGCACACAATAATCTTCATGTAAAAGTACATAACCCTAAGACCTACATATATAAAAATCCAACGTGGCAACCATCCGAAATATTAGACGGTTCTGAATATCTACGAATCTATTACAGCAATCAAACTGAAATTTTGTGTGTTGATAGAGGCAATTAACATAAGTAGGATATATGAAAATAGGCTTTAGTTCTTCACGGAACTACTTGTTTAATATTCAAAGTAGGTTACACATGGCTACATAATCCTTATCACCAAATCCACCAATATTAAAAAGACGGTTAGGGTTTCTTGGGTTCAATGTTTATATTTGTGTTAACTAGTGCAACAAGGGGCTCTACATTTACAACGCAAATTTTATTTACATACGAATATTCTGTTTACCATCTGTTTTATGATAACGAAATTAAATAAAGGCAAGTTCATTGTCACCCATGTTATTTACGTTTGTGAATGAGTAAGTTAAATATACTGTAGCCCCCATTCTAATGACAAGATACTCATTCCTAATTCTGTTTACCTGATTCACAGAATAATTAAGCGTGAGTGAATTATGGCCATTATCACGGAAGTAGTTAACTAACTGAGCCTGACATTTAATCCTCATTACATAAGTTGTCTACTCCCACATAAAATGAAGACAGGTTTTTTTTTCCACGAGAATTATTATCAAACATCTGAAGTTACGCAAACTTTGATGCCGGTAATGAGGCAATAAATATGCCGTATGAATAAACACCTTATAATAAGGTGCTGAGAGAGAAAAAAAATCTCCCTGGATTTATAAATATGCCTCGTTTTACTCTGACGAAGGGTTAAATTATAAAAAGGCTACTGCTTTGACCTGACATTATTTTCTCGGATGATATTTCTAGAGTTTTTGTTGTTGTTGTTGTTGTAGTTTGAAATACATCATTGACTTTATGTGAAGACTAGTGGGCAGAGCTGAAGTATGTTATGTCTATTGAATCGAGTGCTGGAAGAACTGTTATGAGAAAGTTATCGTAGCATCTCATTTGTTTAAACAATTTTATTAAATATAGGGAGCATAAGTTGATTGGATAGTAAAAGAATACTTAATAAAATTGAAATTCCTGCAATTATAAACAAAGGCTTTCCCCCACACACATGCACTTCAGTTTATATATGTATAGTAGGAAAGTAAAAAGAAGTGGTAACAAATTTTCAGATGGGCACACAGCCCCCAACAAACTAAGAAGTACTTAACGGTCACTAGCTTCACTAAGCAGAAAGTTGGAGACGCATAGCCCTAAGGTTTTGGCAATTTTTACACCAAACCTATATTGCGATATACCTAGGTACTCTCACATCTGAAAAGACTGCCCCGACCAAAGCTCGGAAGATAGGTTTTGAATTCATGGACATGTGTATGAAAGTACGATATGCTTCAAATTCACACATCGCCGAAGTGTATTCTAAAAATTAATTACCGACGGCAATTTCCCCTGAAAATTTCACACTGCGGACTATTGTAGCATAACTCCTCCTTTATTCTGAAGAATATTTATGGAGAAGCTAACAAAGACATCAATGGAGTCATTGCATCAAACATACAGAAAAGTATTGAGATCATCCAGAATTCCGCTTCGTTTATACTACAGATATATCACACTTAATGGGCTCTACTGCACATAAATACAAATAAATCTCATTTTTTTGTCGGGGAGGAATTCATATGGTCCTCATCAACTGATTTATTAGATAGTGTATGAGGCTAACTAACCAACAAGGTCAAAATTCGCAATGTAATGGATGATTTAGAGCAAAAGCGAACTTATAAGATTCAGACTATTACATACCATACAGAACTTAATCAATTTGATGATATACGAGTATTTTGACGTTGTGCCAATAAGATTCATTAGCGTAACAATATTAAAAGGACAGATATATTCCTTGTGTTGGCATACGTAAAATATGGCAATCATAGGAGTTCGTGTCTCACTATACGAGTTTAATGATGTTGTTGATTCATTTAGAGGGCCTTGGAACAACTTGATCATTAGCCCCGACAACTTGGCTCTGCGTTGAACATGTGTGATGACCTGTGTTTCCGTGATGACTATAGCGGAGAGTTCAATGGACTGAAATAAGCTGGAATAATGGGAACAGTTCACTTTCCTTTCCGCAGTGAGAAACTGAAGAGTTCACTGGAAGAACTTCCCATCCCTTATGCGGCATATTTGGAAATAAATATGTTTTTTTTATCGTACTGTGTACAGCAGCCGCCTTTACCTGCCTTGTTTGTGACATAGGACGAGCTATCCGCGTTCAGTGCTTTCATTGTGAAGAGCGCACTTGCCAGCCAGTGCAGTGGTACCTGTTAGAGTATACAGAGTTGCACGCCGCCTCATTAAAGTTAATATTATTTCCAACGAAAATGTCCACAGGAGGGGCATCTGACAACCAGAGACCGTCAACTCCCAACATTTTCTTGTCTGTGTAGGAATTACTATTCTTGTTTGTCGATTATGGAGGACACAGAATATTGTAAAACTAGTAAGGAGTTAAACGATGAATTCCCGGATGAAGATTGTTGGTGATCAACAAACATAAAATCATTATTTGTCCCATTTGTGACTGAAATATTATTGTATGCAAAATCGAACAATTGAATGAAATTTATTGCAGCCAAATAGCCATTGTTACATTCCTAAATATACATTACATTCATAATTATGCAATAATACCAAAATAATTTTAATGTCAAGAAATTGTCATTAAGTTTCTTTGCTGTATTCTGTCACTGTTTTAGTTCTCTTCTTGCACGTTTCTATGTGATAACGTTCACAGCTCTCACCACATAGTGTACACTTGCAGTCTTCTTTTACTTCATGGTAGCGTGCCGTGTCACAGAGTTTGTGATGGAACCCATGTACGGCCATTCTTGTTAGCACATGTCGTAGCTCCTGGTTTGGTTCCGTCCATTTCCTCTCCATCATGGCGTCAGTTGTGTAGAATTCCGGCCATATTTCTTCGCACTTCTTTCTTCTTTCCTTCAGAATCTCCGTGCTTTGTCGTGGGGATGGTAATAAATGCCTATGCCTTATGTCCTCGATGTGATATGTTTCCTTTGTAAGTACGTATACCAATCTTGATTGTGTGTTCATCGGGAGACATAGAGCTCTCTTCAGGTATCTTGCTTTGACTTTCTCTATGGTTCTTAAATCTGCTAGTGATAGCGCTTCCCAGACTAGTTCAATCCCATATGTTATTATCGGGCTTATGGCTGCGTGGAATATTTTCATTGCTGATTCTAGTGAGAGTTTGTGGAGATCCTTTATTCCATAGGTGGCTCTAATAGCCGCTGTCGCTTTTTCTTTGATATGGATTCTGAATGATCTACCTGTCGTTTGAAGTGTAATACCTAAGTATTTATATGCGTGTACTACTTCAAGGTGTCTGCCTTTGAATTTTATTCTTTCATTTTCTGCTACTCTTCCGCCTTTTCTGAAGGTTACTTGCATTGTCTTGCTCTCATTTATTTGCAAGGAGTTTTCTTCCGCCCATGTCTCAAGGTTGTTGACAGTCTGTTGAAGACTCGTTAGGCTGGTTGAACCTAAAACCATGTCATCTGCGTACATGTGCAGTGAAGTTTCTTTGTTGTGTTCTATTATTTGTATTATGTCAGATGTCAATATGTTGAAAAGAATGGGGCTGATTGGGTCCCCTTGCATGACTCCGTTTTTCTGTACTATGTCCTTTGAGACTGATATTCCATCGCTTATGTTGACTACGTTGAAGGTCAGAATGTTCCTTAATAGAACAGTGATGCTGTGTTCGTTTCCAATCATATGTGCCAGTTTCTTTAGCAGTTTCTCTCTGCTCACGAGATCGAAAGCCTTTCTGTAGTCGATGAAAACTGTGAAGTATTTCCCCTTCGGATGTCTTAATGCCTGTTCTATCTCTTCTAGTAAATTTCTGATCGCCTGGGTGGTATTCCGTTGTCGTCTGAAACCGTACTGCTGTTCTGGTATCAGGTGGTCTGTCTCTTTCACCAACCTGTCCGTTATGAGTTTTGAGAATATTTTGAGGTCATTATTTTCCAGGGCGATGCCTCTGTAGGAGTTGGGGTCTGCTGTGTCTCCTTTTCCTTTATATATTACTTTTATGGTAGATCTTCTCCATGCTTATGGAATTTGTCCCCTTTCCAAGCATTTGTTGAACAATTCTGTCCAAGCCTCTGTGAGCCGATTCTCCGTGGCTTTGATTTGTTCGTTGTAGATCCCATCAGGGCCCGCTGCTTTGTTGTTTTTCGTCTTGATAATTGCGTTTTTAACTTCCTCTTTGGTTAAGATGATGTTCTCAGCTCTGGTTCCAGTGCTTGTGCTTGGGATGGTTTCTGGCGTCGTTCGCTGAACGTTGAGAATGTCAGAGAAGTGGTTTTCCCATGTGTCCATTTGAATTGTTGCGTTAAAGGTACTTCTTTTGTTGGAAAGGGCGATAAATGGATTCTTAATTGCTTCTTCTGCTATGCGCGCTGCTTCTTTTTCTGTGTGTTGGTTTTTCTTTTCTATCAGCATTTTCTTGTATATTTTCCTTTGTGTTGAGTATTCTTCGAGAGCTTCTCTTTGATTGCTGTCTCTAGCTCTATGTAGTGCTTGCAAGGTTGTTCTACGTTGTATGTAACATTCTACGTCGAACCACGGCTTAGCCTTTCTTTCCTTGTGTGGTATTGCTGCGGATTTAATGATTTCCTTGATTGCAGTGACTGCCTCGTCCAGGTTGTTTTCACTTATTATGACCCTGGTTTTGGTTATTTCAGTACTCAGATTGTGGAAAGCCTCTGTGTCAATTTTCCTCGTGAGATTTTGCATTCGGGTGCTTGTTTGAGTTTGTGCACCTGTTTGTCTTAAAGTTAGATGTGTTCTGATTGGTATGTGTTTTCTGAGCGGGGTGTCCGCTGAAGTCCATAGTGCTTCTTGTTTCCCTGGTGTTAAGTCTCTTCCTTTTGTGAAGATTAAATCTATTGCACTTTTGCCGTTGTGTGCGAAGTATGTCATGAGATCTCGCTTGTTCACCAGCTTATAACCCTCCTCTTCCATCAGTTCCAGTATTGCTTCGCTCTTTCGTCCTGGTTTATCCAGTCTGCAGTTTAAGTCTCCTGCAATTATTACATTTTGCTCTTTCTCGACATATGTAATGATTTTAACTAGCATTTCCGTCGTGTCTTCCTGTGTGGCTTGAGGTTGTATGTATAAGCCTGCGATTGTGATGTGTTTTGTTGTGATGATGACAATGTTTTCTTCTTTGTAAATGTTCTTTACTTTGCAAATGCGGTTATTGTATAGGCATGTAACGCCTCCAAAGGGTCTTCCTTTTTCTTTCTGTTGTGCTAGTGCGTGTGTATTGTAATAGCCGGGTATATCAAATGGTTTTGTGAGGAATGTTTCTGTTAAAATGATTATATCTTCGTTAAATATTGCTCGTTGTGTTGAGAGCCGTGTGACGTTTGTCAGTCCTTCTACATTCCATAGCAAGGCTGTTAACTTGGTATCATTGTCTGTACTGGGTCTTTCCGTGGTGTTCGAGGAGTATACTTTCTGTTTGCCTTTGAAGTTATTGCCTTCGAAATCGAAAAGTTCTGTATATTACTCTGTCTGGCCAGAGATTCGCCTGCATAACTGACTCCCTTTCCCCTATGGGCACACCGATTTTAAAGGCCTTGTTTGTGCCGCGAGAGGGGAGTTGTTCACAGCTGATTATCGTGTTGATTCCGTGTTGGGTGAGGTGTTCTTTGATATCCTCTTCGGTTGTGTCGGGGTCTAGTCTCCCTACGAAGATCCAGGCTGATTGTGGTGCTGCTCTTAGTTTGCCTACTGCAGAACCTCCCATGCCAAGTTGTGGGGGTCTTCTTGGGATGACGCCTTGTCTTCTCGTCTCTTCTTGTGTTGTGGTGTCATGATTGGTGTTTCTGTTGGGTAATCCTGGCCATTCTTTGTTTGATAATGACCTGGCTTGGTATTGGTGGTTATTCTTATTTGGTGTTTCTGGTGTGATGGTTAGTGAGTTTGATGGTTGTTCTGTTTCTGTTGTTGCGGTGTTGTCCTGGCTTCTATGGTGGTCTTGTTTCCCTTTTTTTGCTAGTATTTCTGCCTGTTGCAGCTGTGTCTCTAGGATGAGCGTCATTTTTTTCATGAGGGTTTCTGATATCTCTTCGAGTTTTTCCTTGATATCTTCACAGGATTGCTTATTTTCTATGGCTATCTCCTTTACCTCTTGGTTTATTTCTTGACTGTTTGGTGTCGATGGGGGAAGACCGTGTGTTTGCAGGCGTGTTCGACAGGTCTCACACATCCATAAAAGCGATCTCTTTTTTGAGTGTAGGGCGTTGAATTCTGTTGTTGTCATAGGTGTGCATTCCTTGTGGAACCAGCTGTTGCAGCCTCCATCACAGCATACTGCGATTTCTTCTTTCGAGATTTCCGATTCGCATTTCGTGCATAGGCCAGGTTTGTTTTGCCTATGATCCATTGTGGGTTGCCGTGGGTTGCTATGGCGTTGTTATGTAGGCGTTTTGTTGGCCTGTGTTCTGAGAAATGTTCTATTTTGTGCTCCTTTGCTCTATATTATATTGTAGTCGCTCTCTGGCCAACCTGCTGTATTATGTATGCAACCTCCTGTTGCCTGGGAATGACTATTTGAGCTTGGGTCACGGGTTTGTACCTTATGATGTATGTGATTTATCAGTGAATGTTCGCTTGTATTTATAACAGGGAGATGTTTGCAGTCCGTAATGAGTTACTGCAAATGTTTTCTAGCATTTGTAGCAGGAAGGCGTTTGTAGTCCGTTATGGGTTGTCGTACGCGACTCACTTTGTGTAAATGTATCGTCTGTTGTAAGGCATTTAGCGAGGGATTGTTCTTCAAATATGCGGTTTGTAAATTGTCGTGTTTTGACCCACCTAACCTCACTAATACATTCAGTATTCTTAGTGCCAGATTGCTTCTTAATTACCTTTAGTACTGTTGTTTCCTTATTGTCCTCAGCAGAAGTAGCCTCTCTTAGCTACGTAGCACCCTTTTGAATTGTATAAAACTTCGGTTTACCTTTTAAACGTTCGAAAATCTTGGAGCCAAAGGTCGGCACGTCGATCACTTAACACCATGTATACTAGCGAACAATTCAGGTACTGATGTGTTAACTCCAATATTTGCCTTTCAAAATAGTTAACGACAGGTTTAAAGCCTCACGTAAAAACTGCATTTCAACATGCAGTATAATTATTATTATTATTCTGTATGTGTGTTTAGAAGGTGTTTTTTCAACAAATGTTTACTTGTATATTATTATTTGACATGAAACCAATGGGCATTGCACATGTGTTTTATGAAAGTTATAAATACTGGATGATTCAGCTAAGAAGGCCACCTTAAATATCTACGGAACCGTTTAAGATATCGTCATTCCGTTTTAAGATTCATAAATCGTGTTACGGGGCTCATACAACACCTTTCATTTTTCCACCAGCATATACATATTTACCAAGAAACCAGTAGCAACTTTGTTTTTTTTTATATAGGACTATGCTGATGTCACCCACTAGAACAACTAAGAATCCAGTGAAAAGTTCAGTGATGTGCTTATTTAGCATATCCGACGAGTACTTTTCGCGATATTAAAGGTTTACATAATGTGTCGGCATTATAGACACAAAGCGATTCGCCAGCCGCTGGAATGTGGAGTGCATGATTCTCTTGCGTGACCCACTCCTTGTTGACAAACACACATACCGCATTTATTCCATTCTAGATATAATTTAATGTGTACATTTACAAAATGTTTGATGATTAACCGGACTCGTTAGAATTAACATTAGACGAGACGTTCGCAATGAACTAAATGGGCACGTTTTGTTACATTTCTGATTTTAATAATTATGTACATAATGATATTAATTACCGTACTACACGTATGTATGACTTATGAAAAACAAATGGAAATAAAACTTTTTCTTTAGTGATCATCACAGCATTACAAGCATTAACTTCAATTTCATTCGATGTACAGGTCGCAGGTCCGCCAGCTCTAAAATATTCCGTACTTTATTTATCCTCTTCATTGAGTTGTTTTCAGATTTTTCCGCAAGGATTCAGGACGACGTTGAGAGGAAAAAACACACGTAGGCCTACATTAGAGACTTGATTTTGATTATGTCCACATTACAGTACATGAATGGAATAAATTCGGTATGTGAGTTTGTCAAAAAGGAGTGAATCACGCAAGAGAATCATGCACTCCACATTCCAGTGCCTGGCGCATCGCTTTCTGCCTAATGCCGACATATATGGCAACCTTTAATATTTCAAAAAGTACTATTTGGATTTGCAAAGTAAGCACATCACTGAACTTCTCACCTGAATATTAGTTGTTCCAGAAGGTGAAATTAGTATAGTTCCATTTAAGAGACCAAAGTTGCTGCCGGTTTCTCGGTAAATACGTGTGTGCTGGGAGCAGAATGGACCATGTTGTATGAGCCCTTAATATGATTTAAGAGTTTGAAAACTGAATGACGATATCTTCAACTAGGCTTTGCACCCTCAGTGTGCCAACTGCCCTGCGCCGCACTCCGCAGCAATCCGGCAGGCGTCTCTCGGTTGGGCTGCCTGTCCTGACTGCCGGTGCGTTAGACCGAGTCAAGTTATGATCGCCTTCTCACCGGGCGTAATGTAAACAAACAAACAAACTGTTCTTCCAATGTGTTGGTTATTCGAAACATCTATATTTTGTTCGGGTGTTTCTGCGAGCACCGGCATTTGAAGATTACGTGCTTAGCATTAAAACATTTTCTTGTTGTTGGTTGATGTAGTGGCGTTGCGGCATCGTGGTCATGTAGCCCCGTGAACTTGGGTGTGTGTATAGAATTTGTGTGATAATATGTGTAATTATGGTGGCTGTATTATGTTGTGTAATTGTAATCCAGGTGAGGACTGGGAAGGAGGCAGCCGTGGCATTAATTTCGGAGCCATCCCGGCATATGCCGGGAGTAGAAGTGCGAAACTACGGAAAACTACTTCCAAGATGGCTGATATGGGAATCAAACCCACCTCTTGTCAGGTTTGCCTCATGAGGCCCTTATCCACTTGTGCATATTGGAGATCACAGGCACATATTCTAAGTCCAGGCGCAAGTTTGAATAGCGCGCGGCTTTTATTCTCGAAGCATTTCGAAGCTTCATGCAGGCAACTGAGATGCTAGTGTCGCACGCCGCGTCATCATCAAGGCTATATTTTGATTAAATAGTTCCAGATTTTATGGAAACATGGAACGCATATCATTTTACTGGCACAGGAAAAGAAGATGAATGAACCATATCAGAAAAAAATCGGATCATCAGAAACCGAGATATTGGCAGTTTTGTGATTGAGGATTTCCTCCACTGTGACGTCAGCGTGTAGCTCCGTGGAGTATAAATTGAGGGCCCGGCCAGACTCAATAAGCACTTCCTCATAGCGCATGGTCGCTGATACTTCGCATATTCACATCTTCGCAGCGCATGGTCGCTGATACTTTAATATTCACTTCTTCATAGCGCATGGTCGCTGACACTTCGCATATTCACTTCTTCATAGCGCATGGTCGCTGACACTTCGCATATACACTTCTTCGCAGCGCACGGTCGCTGTTACTTCGTAAGTTTCACTTCTTCATAGCGCATAGTCGCTGACACTTCGCAGATACACTTCTTCACAGTACATGGTTACTGATACTACGCTACGCTTTAAACTTAGGCGCATGGTCGCTGTTACTTTGTACAAATACTTTAAAATTTTCGGACCAAGTGATGGTCAAAAGTGTTAGTCGTTTTTACGTTCAGTGGAACTTAGAATATTTTTCAGTGGAACTATGTCAAATAACAGGCATCGACATGCAGTCAACACTTAGTGAAATTCAGCTGCATCAGGACATATGGTAAACTTAGTTTACAAAACCACATTTAATTATTTGGAATATTTTATTTCCAATTCACCAGAGACAAGCCTGTGACTTGGGAATAGTAAGAACAACCACATCATATCAGTACTTATTAGATACCAGTCTTGCTTGGAAAGACCACTTATCCGACGTACGGGACCAGCTGTGTCTAACGCTGTCTGGGGGATGCATAATATCGCCCAGTAGGAGAGTAGGGGGCTGGAGAAATCCTTTTCCAAAGTTAGGACCTAGCCGCCGACTGGGACCAGCTGTGTCTAACGCTGCCTGGGGAATGCATAATTCCACCCATAGGATAATTATGGCAGGAACATCAGGTCTACACCAAAGCACAACAAGATTGTGAGAGTATCGAAATTGGACTGAATGTGTCACAGTTGCATAAATGTTACATCTGGTTTTTCTTACCATGGATCTCAAAGATCGAGTCCCCTTAACGCAAATAGCCATAGCTATTAAAACATTCATCATGAACATTATCAGTCAAGGATATTTCGAGGCAACGAAGGAACTAGCAGTTATGTCTTGCTAGATTAACCACGAGTAGAATGGAGGCCGATACGAGGATTTAGGTACGGGTCCAAATGGGACCGAATAATGGGACAATCTGGTTCTAACCAGATTAACATCGTCAGCATCTACAAGAATGTAAGCTACATTTGAATTATTCTTATGCTTAGTTATTTGGAATTCTCCATTTCTACTGAACTATCAACACAACTTTTCTTCTGTAATTTGCTGTCGCAAATTAGACAACGAGGCATTGGAGGCCTAGGTCTGGACATGTTCTGTGTTCAGATACCTTGATTCATTGATTTGAATCTATGGACAGCATCATGAGTATCTAGTTTGATTTTGTCATTTTTCTAATCACGGTCATCAGCCGTAGGATCTGTGGATATAAAACTGTATTTAGGTTGAGGAATGGATATTTTCCTATTTAAGAATTCGAGCTTGATTGTTCTCGAGTTGTTTTGTTAAGCTAATCCCAGTTTGGAAATGAATAAATATAATAATAATAATAATAGTAATAATAATTTATTAATAATAATAATAATTTTCATTTTCTGAAAAATAAATAATAATTTGATAACTTCTAATAATCATGTCGTGTTATGTGGATTATCTGCTACTTCGGATCGTTTCTTTTTCCAAAGGTTAGTGGTTAGACGCACGCCCACATTCTGAAGTAACAGAATAATGTTCGAAGCATCTGAAACTTCGTTATCAAATCAAATCTTGTGGAGACACGGAAGGTTATCAAAATGGGAAATAAGATGCTTGTATAAATTAGGGTTTTCTTGAATTATATAAATAGCAAATTATTTGTTTTTTTATTGTCGTGTAGCCTCCTGAGAGGCCGAGTGCAGGTCTTTCTAGTCGACGCCCGTGGGCGACCTGCGCGTCGGGATGAGAGATGGAATGGATGAAGATGAATGAAACTGGGCAAGGATGGGGAAGGAAGCGGCCGTGGCCTGTCAGAAGGTACTGTCCCAGCATTTGCCTGGTGTTGAAAATGGGAAACCACGGAAAACCATTTCAAGGACAGCCGACGGTGGGGCACGAACCCACGCGTCTACCGAGTCAGCAGAGAGCTTGGCCCCTTGACCTAACGCAGCGCTTTAGCGCGCGTAGCCACTACAGTAGGTAATTATTTGGGTAACGTCGTCATATGATAAATTTTTGACCATGAGTTGACACGATTTAAAGATACCTGTAAGTAATGTGATGGTGAAATTTGTAGTAAACTTATTGGAGGAGCTTACTAGCTTCCTAGTTTTCCAGTTGGATAACAAGTGATGGCTTGATTAAAATAATAATGTGTGTTATGAATAATAATATGTGGAGAAAATATTATGTGTTATAAAAGATTACATTTGCCATTCCAATTGTGCAATTAAGTCGCATGAATGAATATGTTGTTACGTGAAGCATCTACCATAGTGATGGTTAGATGGCTTATATCAAATATGCGGATAAAAAAATATGGAAGTAAAGAAAGATATAATTACGAATCACACTCTCGTCGAAATGGATGACCCAGTGGTTGTTTCATGCAACCATCACGGTTATATTTCACATTTGATTTTCTCGTGTTCTACATACTTTTCCCAGTTCTTGTCAACCCGAGTTTATTACAGATAAACCTTTAGTTTTGACGATGCCTTGCCGTTAGTCAAATACAATGTGATCAGGTAATTGTTTACACATTAGTAGAATGGGCCGGTGCTAAAGATTATATTGTCATTGTTATTTAATGAACAGCCACTACCATCTCAAGGATATTTTTGATCCTATTGAAGTTCCAAACCTTATAAAACATAAATTTTGAAGAAGTTAATATTTTCATATTCAGCTGATTAATAATTTATGGGTATTTGTTACTATTTTGATGAACATTATCAGAAGGATCTTTTCAATAATTTTAAAGCTTATTGTTTGAATAATTAATGTTTTGCAATTTAATTGACATTTGGATATGTTTTGGTTAATGATTCGATCCATGAATTTAGAGTTTAATGAATCATGAATTCATTATGGTTATTTTCGGATCGAGAACAGATGATGCAATATTCTTTTATATCACAATCGAAGTTCTTCGAATCCATGCTCACCATGTTTAAACAATTGTTAGTGAATTGATGCTCAGATGTCATACAAATCTCATTTTTGTGATTACTCACTGCTATGATATTTAATGTACCGATTTTGAATGCAAATGTTGATTCTTCGAAAGTGATAGATTTTCATTTAAACAAATGAACATATAAACAAAAGTGATTTTTGACAAACAAGTGAATTAGTTTAAATATGATTTCTTTCAACAAGTGAATACTCGTCAAGTAGGATTCAGGCTGGACAATTGAATTTGCCCTGAATGACCTACAGTTGTACATAAAATATTTGGACAATGCCAACAGGACTGATATTATGGCATTTGTTCAAATTAAACAGTGTTTCATGTGTTGATAATTTTGTTTTGTATATAATGTGTGTGAAACTGTTTCATGGATCCACAATGCTATTTCTGCATTCTTTTAGATTCAATTTTAAATATAAATAAAATGAGATTCTTTTAGAAATTGTAGTATTTCCAAATCTCCCTTCTATCCTTATTGCTACATCGAGCCGAAAATCAGTAAAGCATTTAGACCTTGTTTTTTGTTGTAATTTTCACCTGTATGGCGCCCTGAGATGTTTTGATTCTCGTGCTGACTGATTTTTGGTAAAATGCATATGTGGTCATTGGACTTCGGTCTAAACGGGCACAGTACCCGGTTCCAGCCCTCAGACCGGAATAAAATTCCTTGGCATTGCCGGGATTGAAACCCGGACCTCCAGGGCAACATCCGAGAATGCTAGCCGCTACACCATAATTAAAACAATTAGAAATACTGATAAGGTGTCATGGGACTCATATTCTATGACATTTCAATTTTGGTCACATTTTTATTTTCCTTGTTTTCAATTTGTTTTCATATTTACAATATGTTCAATGTTCGGTACGATTGATGTGAGACAATCAACCGAAGGCTGTTCCGCAGGTAATCGTCGGACATCAGAGCGCGATGCCGTGATTTTGTTAGTTTCAATGCAGAGAAAAACGTTTCACAGACCTACGTTGCTCCAAACATTGATAACACTTGTGCGGCCTGCCTGTGCAATTTTGGATATTCTTGCTGTGGTAATTTTGAGTATAAATCGGGCGAATTTTTTACAGAGCTAGAAATACCCTTAAGTCTTGTACTAAATTGCAAGTTTATAAGCTCCATTTGATACTCATGCAGAACCTCAGTTACAGAGATTGAAAATGGCTTGACAAACAAATCAAAAACAGGCTGAAGTTTTGCAAGTTCTAGAAATCTGGTAGAAAACTCTTTCAGCAGGTCCTCAATAACACTCACGTTATGGTCAAAGTCGGTTTCTTCGCGGGCGGATTCCAGGTTTGGAAAATGCACTGTATTCCTGATTTCTAATTGGGCTTTCCACAACTGCAGCTTCATATTAAAAGTCCTAATGTTGTCACAGAAGTCCGTAATCAGGTGATATCTACCTTGCATCGACAAATTTAGATCGTTGAGGTGGCCTATTATATCGGTTAAGAACGCTAGGTCCGCTATTCAATGAGGATCAGAAATTTTCGGCTCTCGCTTACCAAGCAAGTCAATGAATAGACTGATTTCCTTTCTTAAAACAAAAAACCTGCGCAATACTTCACCTCTGCTGAGCCATCTCACTTCACAGTGGTAGGGCACATCACAATATTCGGCATCTACAGACGCTAGAAATTCTTTTAATCGGCGATGATTCAGGCCATGCTGTCGAACTAAATTTACAATGCGAACTACCACCTGCATAACGTCACAGTGCTTTGCTGCTTTAGCGCAAAGTGTCTCCTGATGAATAAAGCAGTGTATTGCGTACAACGAAACGTTCAAACTATCCAACTTAGCCTGAAGCCGAGTGATAAAATCTATTTTTGATCCCCGCATGGACGGCTCACTTTCAGTTGTTACAGAAAACAAGCTGTGCCGCTGCAAACCCACAGAGTCAATAGCGTCCTCCACAGCCTAAAAAATATCCTCGCCTGTTGTTGTGTCTTTGAGTGGTATGATGTCCAACAACTCCTCCGTAACTTTAATAAGTACACTATCGACGCCCCGCACAAAAACAGCCAGTTGCACTACGTCCGTTATGTCCGTCGATTCATCCAAGGCAATTGAAAATGTAATGAACTTGTCACATATTTCCATTAATTGTCTTTGGACATCCTCAGCTAAGTCAGCAATGAGGCCCGCTATTGTGTGACGCGACAGTGAAATATTCTTGAACTGCTGAACTTCCAACGGGCATATCTGTTCCGCGGCATCAATTAGGCATGCTTTTACAAAATCCCCTTCTGAAAAAGGCTTGGCGTTTTTAGCTATTCGCAAGGAAATCTTGTAACTTGCTCGTAAGGATTCGAAATTCCAAGTTCCTGCCAATTAAAAATCATAGTGTTAACGATACGAAATCCATTTTATCACATTGTAATTAAAACAACAAAAATTTGCAAGAAAACGAGATACGAGCGCAGTACCTATTTATAGCGTTGATTTCAACTCATTAAATAAAAGTTGACACTCTTCGTCCTCGAAAGCCCCAAATTCCTGCCGATGTCTCCGATTGAAATGCCACTCCATTCAATACTTTTGCAAGCGAACAACAACACATTGGCATATAACACACATCACGTTTCCGTTGTGCGAGATGAAAAACAATTGTTCCCACTCTTTCTTACCAGAAGTCGCACTTCCACTTCTCCTTTTCCATTCAGCGCTAGCCATAATCAAACGTTACTAATCCTGCGATGAAATAATGTCAAGTGAGACTACAGATAGCAGTATAATGTACACCACATCGCGACCGTTTGTCCTTCCATACAGCAAAGACAGTGCAGGAGGGAGTAAGACGAGAGGGAGGGAGAGAGAGAGACATAGTCTTCCCCACCATCACTGCTAGACTGTCCGCCCAAGAAGCACTCCGGAGTGCAGCCGGTGTGCCAGCGTGCCCGGAGTGCTGTTTGGCCACCTCTGTCTTAAACGGTTCTGTAGATATTTGAGGTGCCCGTCTTAGCTGAATCGACCGGTTTATATTATTAATAAGTAATACATGTGTAAACCCTATAGGTTAACAGACAAAAATACCTTTTATAATGTGCAAGTATTACACAAAGAATACTGCTCACGTATAGTAGAGAGAAGTCCCCCCTTGCTACAATTGTTCGTCCTCCCTGCCACCGCCCCTACATCCCTCTTTTCATCGTCCGTTGGAGAAATTGGGCATGGATTCTCCGGCCGGGGCGTCACGGAACACTGTGCTTACAGGAGACTGGTGTACAGCATGAAACGTACAAGTGGTATTTTGTTGATATTTATAAGGATTCTTATATATAACATATCATTTCGTCCTGAAAAAGAAGGGCCAAGTAACTATGATAATATTAATACTAATAATATTAATAATAATTATAATAATTGATTAGTAAACTTCTTTCAATCAAAACAAAACAGAAAACTAACACAACTAATTCCAATTTTTGAGTATGACACCTTAGTACGGAATATAATCACAAACAGCACAGTGCATTAATATAGATCGTCAACATAAATGGACCACGACTTTCGTCGGCATATCACTGACGGTCACTGTAAAATGCTTGGTACTGTGCCCATATCTGCTTGTGCATATTGGAGATCACAGACACATATTCTAAGTCCAGACGCAAGTTTTGAATAGCGCGCGGCTTTTATTCTCGAAGGAATTTGAAACTTTTTGCAGGCAACAGGGAGGTTAGTGACGTATGCCGCGTCATCATCAAGGCTATATTTTGATCAAATAGTTCCCGATATTATGGAAACGTGGAATGCATATCATTCTACTGGCACGGGAAAAAGGAGAAGAATGAGCCATATCAGAAGAAAATCGGATCAGCGGAAACCAAGATATGAGCAGATTAGTGATAGAGGATTTCTCCCACTGTGACGTTAGAGGATAGCTCCGTGCAGTATAAATTGAGGGCCCGGCCAGACTCAAGGTACAGTACGATTCAAGACACAGTACAACTCACTTATCCGCAGCGCATGGTCGCTGAGTCTTCGCCGAGTGAAATCTTCGCAGTATATGGTTATTAATACTACGCTACATATTATACTTAGGCGCATGGTCGTTGTTACTTCATACCTTGAAACATCGGACCAAGTGATGGTCAAAAATGTTAGTCATTTTGACGTACAGTGGAACATAGAATATTTTTCAAAGGTAATATTTCATGTGATAGGCATTAACATGCTGTCAACACTTGGTGAATTTCAACTGCAACAGGACATATGGTAGACTTAGTCTACAAAGCCACATTAAATTATTTGGAGTAATTGACTTCCAACTCACCAGAGACAAGCTTTGTCTTGATAACAGTAAGAACAACCACGATATCATACCAGTACTTTATTAGATACCAGTCTTGCTTGGCAAGATCACTTAGCTGACGTTGCGACCAGCTGTGTCTAACGCTGGAATGCATAATTCCACCCATAGGGTCATCAAGAACATCAGGTCTTTACCACAGCAAAATAAGATTGTAAGAGTATCGAAATCGTACTGAATGTGTTACTGTTGCGTCTATGTTACGTCTTGTATTTCTTACCATGGGTCTCAAAGATCAAGTCCCTTTAATACAAATAGACACAGCTATTAGACCGTTCATCATGAAAATTATTATTCAAGAATATTTCGAAGCAACGAATAAACTAGCCGTTATGTCTTGCTAGACTGATTGCGGGTAGAAAATGGAGACCGATACCAGGATTTAGGTATGGGTCCAAATGGCACCGAATAATGGAACAGTCTGGTTCTAACCAGATTTTCATCGTGAACATCTACAAGAATGTAAGCTACATTTCAATTATTCTTATGCTTAGTTATTCGGAATTCTCCATTTCTACAGATTTATCAGCACAAAAATTTTCTTTTGTAATTTGCTGTCGCAAATTAGGCTTCGAGGCATTGGAGGCCTGGGTCTGGACATTTCCTGTGTTCAGATATTTGGATTCGATGATATGAATCTATGGACAAGATCATGAGCATTTAGTTTGATTTTGTCATTTTTCTAATCACGGTCATCAGCCGTAGGATCTGTGGATATTAAAATTTATTTAGGTTGATGAATGGTTATTTTAATATTTAAGAATTCGAGCTTGTACGTTCTCGAATTGTTTTGTGAAGCTAATTCCACTTTGGAAGTAATAATAATAATAATAATAATAATAATGAAAATGAAAATCCACAGCCTGCTTCCAGTCTCCGACCGGGTCAGGAATGGAATGAATGAAGCCCCCAACTAGCGGCGAGGATATGAACGGTGCCGGCTGCCGAGGCCTGACGCACTCCTCTGGGGCAATGATTAAATGAATGACAGATGAAATGTTAGTGGAGAGTGTTGCTGACATGAAATTTTGACAGGAAAAACCGGAGTACCCGGAGAAAAACCTGTCTGCCTCCGTTTTGTCCAGCACAGATCTCACATGGAGTGACCGGGATTTGAACCACGAACCCAGCGGTGAGAGGCCGGCGTGCTGCCGCCTTAGCCACGGAGGCTTCAATAATAATAATAATAATAATAATAATAATAATAATTTAATAATAATAATTTTAATTTTTCTGAAATATTAATAATAGTAATTTGGTAACTTCTAATAATCATATCATGTTATGTGGATTATCAGTTTGATATCCGAAACAGTTTAACTACTTCGGGTCATTTCTTTTCCGAAGGTTAGTGGTTAGACGCACGCCCACATTCTGAAATTACAGAATAATATTGGAAGCATTTAATAATTGCGTTATACAGTCAAATCTTGTGGAGACACGGTAGATTATCAAAATGGGAAAGAAAATGAATGTATAAATTAAGGTTTGCTTGAATTTATATAAATAGTAAATTATTTGGGTAACGTCGTTATATGAAACGTTTGAATATGAGTAGACACGAAATACAGATACCTGGAATTAATGTGATGCTAAAAATTTGTAGTAAACTCACTGGAGGAGCTTACTAGCTTCCTAGTCTTCCAGTTGGATAACAAGCAATTGCTTGATTATAATAATGTGTGATATGCATAATATGAGGAGAAATGTTGTGTGTGGAAATAGTTGAATTATGTCATTCAAAATGTGCAATTACGTCGCAGGAATGAAGTCGTCGTTACGTGAAGCATCAACCATTGTGAGGGTTAGATGGATTTTATAAAATATGTTGAAAAATATGGAAGTAAAAATATATAATTACGAATCACACTTTCGTCGAGTTAGATAACCAATGGTTATATCATGCAACCATCACAGTTATGTTTCACATTTGATTTTCTCGTGTTCTACAGATATTTTCCCAGTTCTTGTCAACCCGAGTTTTTTGTAGATAAACCTTTAAGTTCAACGATACCTTGCCGTTTGTCAAATACAAAATGTGATCAGGTGAGTATTGACACATTATTAGAATGGGCCGGTGCTAAATATTATATTGTCACTTAATGAACAGCCACTACCATTTCAAGGATATTTGTGATCCTATTGAAGTTATAAATATTATAAAGGTATAAAATTTTGTTAAGATTAATATTTTCATATTCTGCTGAAGAATAATAATTGTGGTGATAGTACACTGAAGAAAATGGAAATTGCAACACCCAGAAGGTGTGGTGCTACATTGTTGCAATTGAACATGCAGGACGAGTGTTCGGTTGTGATTCGATGATTACACTTTCAGGTCCCTCTGACCGCAAGTTGGGACAACTATCAATACAGGATGCGCCCACCACGAGCTGCAATAAATTGATGAATTCGGCGAGGTATGGAGTCAATTAGGCCCTGGATCGCTTCCTGAGGAACTGAGGCCCATGCTTGCTGCACTGCACGGGTCAGTTGTTCCAGAGTTGTGGGTGGCTGAGGACGGTTGGCCAGTGGTTAACCCATCATGTCCCACATATGCTCAATAGGACTGAGGTCCTGGGATCTGGCGGGCCATTCTAAGGTTGTGATGTCGTGGAGAGCTTCTCTGGAGATGCGTGCAGTGTGAACCCGGGCATTGTCCTGCTGAAACAACCCATTAGCAATGTTCGTCATCATAGGGACAACCACTGGATTGAGTACCCTATCAACGTACTGTCGAGCAGTCACAGTGCCCTCAACAAGCACTAATTGTGATTTCACATTAAAGCCAATAGCTCCCCAGACCATAATGCCTGGTGTTGGCCCTGTGTGCCTCTCGACAATAAGGTCTGGGCGGCCCTTCTCCCCGGTACGTCGGCGCACATGATTCCGGCGATCACTGCGGGCAAGACAGAAGCGCGATTCATCACTAAAGACGACCCTATGCACTTCGTCGACCCACGTCGATCGTTCTCGACACCAGGCCAGCCTTGCACGTAGCTGTTGTGGGGTCAATGGAACACCTTCTGCAGGGACACGGGATCGTAAGCCAGCTACATGCCGGCGATTACCAACTGTATGTTGTGTAACGTGGGGTGCTACAGCTGCTCGAATTTGCGCTGTTGTTGCATGGGGTTCCATCCGGGCCATCCGAATGATGCGGCGATCCTCTCTCAAAGTTGTCTGTCACTCTGGGCCTGTGCCAGGTCTACGAGTGTGGGTACCTTCAGTTGACCACTGCTGCCATACACGTTGTACCGTAGATGCCTGTCGGCCAACACGTGCAGCGACAGTCCTTAGCGATAATCCAGCCTCACACAGCCCAATTATCCGAGTGATCTCAAACGGCGACAGTTGTTGATAACGTGCTCTTCTCTGTCGTCGAGGCAAGTTTGAAGGGGAACACTTCACTGCACAGACTGCAAGTCAACTACGCTACACCAGAGTCCGTATACTGGAGTTGATTCCTTCGCGACCAATCACGTGGGGAGACCTGTAGCAATAATCTAATGAGTCTGAAACTTTGATCGTTTACATACCTACATGGCATCGTTCCATATCTTGAAAATCAACACAAACGACCAATGCCTTCATGGTGTTGCAATTTCCATTTTCTTCAGTGTATTTGTTACTATTTTTAATGAGAAGTTCCAGAATGATATTTTTAACATTTGGATTAATGATTTGGTTAATATTTTGATCCATGAATTTATAGTTGAGTTAAGCATTCATGATTGTAATTTTCGGATCGAGAACAGATGCTGTAATAAATATTTTGCTCACCATCGAAGTTCTTCAAATCCATGCTCATAATGTTTAAACATGGTTATTTAATGATGCTCAGATGTCCTACAAATCGTTATTTTTGTAATTAACTCATTGCTATGATATTTAATGTACCGATTTTGAAAGCAAATTATGATTCTTGGAAAGTGATAGTTTTCGTTTAAACAAATGAACTTATAAACAAAGTGTATTTTGACAAACAAGTGAATCAGTTAAAAAAAATATAATTTCTTTCAACAAGTGAATACTAGTCCAGTAGGATTCAGGCTGGATGATTGAATTTGCCCTGAATAACCTACCGTTGCATGACTGTCGATTGTTTGCGGATGATTGTGTAATATATCGAAAGATACATGACTCACAAGACAATGCAGTGCTTCAAGAGGGCCTGAACCTGGTCTATAAGTGGGCGATTGAAAATAAAATGAAAATAAACACAAGAAAATGTAGTCTCTTAAAAATAGGGAAAGTGCGAAGGCAGGATTTTCAATATAACATTGGCTCGGAAATACTTGTAGAAGAAGTTTCTTGCAAATATTTGGGCGTTCACGTAAGGAATGATATGAAATGGAGTAGTCATGTAGGATGTGTAGTTTCAAAAGCTTACAAATCCCTGCACTTTGTAATGAGGGTATTAAAAGGAAGTAGTACCTCTGCTAAAGAATTAGGCTATTTGTCACTTGTAAGACCTATTCTGGAATATGCCTCGGCGGTTTGGGATCCATATCAAGTAGGGCTCATCAATGAGTTGGAAATGGTACAAAGAAAGGCCGCTAGATTTGTGCTCAGTGACTTTAATCCCAGGAGCAGTGTGAGCCGTATGTTAAAGAAACTTGGGTGGGAATCACTGGAGGCTAGGAGGATGAAATCTAGACTCTGCGCTATGTACAACACGTATACAAATCAACCAGCATGGGGTGAGCTTAGCAAACGATTGGGAAAGCCCACTTACATGGGTAGGAGCGATCATCCTTTCAAAGTTAAGGGCACACCACAGCGAACAAATTATGGTAAATATTCTTTTGTAAACCGTGCCATTGATAACTGGAACTCTCTACCTGCCGCAGTCTTAGAGCCTTTTCCCAAACATATAGGTGTGTTTAAGAAAAGACTGACTATTTGTGTAAATACTCCAGTTTAATTGTTGTATAATTGTTATTGAATTGTTATGTATAATTATTTATTTGTTATGTATATCCAATTTGCCACCGGGGGACTCACCCCCCCCCCCCCATTGCAAATAAATGAATGAATGAATGAATGAATGAATGAATAAAATATTTGAACAAAGCCTCAGGACTGATATTCTGGCTTTTGTTTAAATCCAACAGTGTTGATATGTTGATAATTCGGTTTTGTATATAAAGGGTATGAATATTTTCATGCAGTCTCAATGCTTTTATGGCATTCTCTTAGATTCAATTTTAAATTATAAAAAAATGATATTATTTTATGAATTGTGGTATTTTCAATTCTCCCTTCTATCCTTATTGTTGCATCGAGCCGAAAATCAGTAATGCATTTTTTAGATTTTGTTTGTTATTGTAATTTTAACCCATATGGCACCCTGAGATGTTTAGATTCTCGTGCTGACTGATTTTTGGTAAAATGTATATGTGTTCGTTGGACTTCGGTCTAAACGGGCAAATAAAATAAGATAGATAAGAGAAATGGCTTCTAACGTGGGGATCGATTTGAATTTTGACTTTTGAATAGATAATTTTGGGATATGTAAGACATCTGGTATGGATGAATAATTTGATAGGAATCCCAATTAGTGGGAAATTAAAAAATTAGTTTGGGTTAAATTTTAGTATGGTTTTGATTGTTATACAATGGCTTATCCATTGGGGTATCATGTAAATTTTGTAGAATTCGTTTGATAGTCTGTAAATACACAATTTCATAGCATCCAGGTGGAGGATATTTTAGACTTGCATTTTTTGGATATTGTTATTTAAATTAGTAGATTAAAGCAATTTTTTTCCATCACGTCGACATTAGGGCATATCTCAATTTATTTCGAGAATTCCAAGTAGCTTAGTATAATTCATGTTCTAGTTTTAAGTCTGAGTGTCTGTCAACATTTCTACCCCTGAATAAATATATTATTGTTTGTAATTATGGATGAGATGATGAAGATTTTGACTCGTTTGGAGGAGCAATCCGAAAGTGTAGGACTGCAGGTTGCAGAAGTTATAGAGATGTCCATTAATTTGGAGGCCAAACTAAAAGAAAATTCCAATACTTTAAAGGAGAAATTATGTGAAAACTCAGATTCCATAAAACTAAATCTTGAAAATCCATTAGGAGCCAAATTAAAAGAGAATTCAGATTCCTTAGAAAATAAATTAAAAGATAATTCCGATTCCTTAGTAAAATAAATTAAAAGAAAACTCAGATTCCGAAAAAACTTCTATGTAAGATAAATTAAAAGAACATTCGGATTCCTTGGAGGCTAAATTAAATGAAAATTCAATTAACTTAAAGGCTAAAATGAGAGGAAATTCAGATTTTTTAGGAGCTTCCCTAGAAAATAAAACAAAATAAAATTCTACTGCATTAGAGACCAAAATGAAGGAGAATTCAGATTCAGTAAAAACTTCTTTGGAAGGTAAAATGACCAAATTTTCCGAGAAAACTCAGGAACTTGAAACGTCGTTAGCAGTTAACGCGAGTACTATGGATAGTAAATTTCATGATGCTGACCAGAAGGCTCAATCATTAGTTGACAGGATAGAACGCCGTCTTAGGAAAGTAGGAGAAGACATGGTTAGTTTGGAAGTTTGTGTCCAGAAGGAAAATAACGAAATAGCAAATCAAGTAATCCAACGCCTGACGGAACAATTCCAAAAATTAGTAGTAGGTGAGATAAAATAAGGTGTAGTCAAGAAATTGACAACTGAAATAAAGACCATTGTGATCAGCGAAGTGAAGGAGGCACTTAAGCTGGAAACTCATGATGGGATTAAGGAAATTCGGGAAACTTTGACATCACACGTGCAGGTAATGTCAAAGGATATTCAAACAACCCAGAAGGATATTAAAGAGATGACAAGTTCCTTGAAAAACCATAAAGAAATCATGAACAAAATATCGACTGATGTAAAAGGTAACTTCAGGGAAACCGAACAAGTCAAGAAGGACACCAAGCAAGTTCGAAAAGATACAGAAGAGATAAGAAAGAAATCCGAGGAAAACCATCTAGAGATAGAAGACATAAAGAAACAAGTCGAAGACAGGGAACAGGTTGACTGTTCTCACAGTATAAATAGCACTGGTGAGATAAAAAGGTTAATAGGAGAAGTAAACGCAGAGCTAAAAGAAACTGTCAGGAAACTTACTAACAAATTCACTGATTATCAACAGAAGGCGAAAAACGTTGTAGAAACACAAAGTAGACCCTCAGTTACTGGGATGGATGTAGTTTTAGAGAAAGTGAGCGAATCGAGCAAAGCAGATAATTCTCAGAAACAAGACGATGTTATAAAATGTATTCAATCCACTCCTATTGCCTTGTATAAGAATGTTCAAGATAAACCTTCAACATTTTCAGGTACAGGAATTGTTACACGAGAGGAGTTCCTGAGGGAAGTGAAAGAATACCTGAAAGACTCGAACATTTCCAAAGAGCGAGAGATCAGAGTTATTGGAAAATTCTTAGATGGCCCCGCACTTACTTGGTTTAGAGCGTTTCGATCCACTTTAAACAATTACGAAGAATTCTCTAGAGGATTGTTAACCCTTTTGATGCCAAGCTATTAATGGGTGGATATGCTAAGAATGCCAAGCCAAGTTTAGCGAAATTACAAGGGTTTGATAAAAATTATCTCCTATTGATAATTATCAAGATAGAATGTTGATTTTTTTCTGTATCAGGTAGATATATTTGTAAAGTAATGGATGATAATTAATTGATGTTTCACTTTATTTTGTTAATTACAAAAATACTTTTAAAAATATTTAACCAAATAAATGAAATTCGAAATTTTTGATAAAATGTTGACAGACCCTACACTTGAATTACTATCTTTTGTTATTTACATGTTATTACTAATGGAATGCTACATATATGTTCCAAATTTGGAGTAATTCTATCGAATAGTTTTCGAGTACCATCAGTTTCTACAAAGACATGCGTATAAAGTAGTCTCGCATTGCACAATGTTATTTTACTTGCTACCTTTGTGGTAACCTCTTCCCCATCATTGGTTGAGGTGTCACTTGATTTATCATTGGAATCTGAACCTAGTGAATAACTGTCGATTTTGTCAGCGTAAATCCTACCTGCTTCGAAAGTATTCCTGTGTCTCGGCCATGGCGCTCCTATCGCGCGGGCTGCGGACACGGCGGAATAAAATTGTCACTGTCGTCATCAGAATAAAAGTCGTCGTCATCAGTCGAAAATTCACTCTCACACTCTTCACTCGGCGTTAAGACATTAGTTATCTCCTCTTCGTTCAAAGAGCTAGCCATATTTATCACCAAGTAACGTAATTAGCTCCAAGCAAGAACATAAACAACCACGTCTTCAAAAGATAAAACACGCGCCACTACAGCATGCTCAAAGAGTGCTTATTATTAATTCTATTGTTCACGGAACTTAACATCAATATATACAGAGTGAGAATGATTCCCGCGTTGTATTGGTTACAACAGCAGAATCGCTGCGTTACTGGAAATATCGCTAAAATGTTTAGAAAAACGGGGCCGATAGATCGGCCCGTGGCACTTTTAGCAGAGGCTCCCTGTCCGATAGATCGCCCCCCTGGCACTATAAGGGTTAAGGAAGATTTGGACACGCGAGACTCAACAACAGGTGAGAGCAGAGCTCTATTCTAAACGCTACTCCACGTCTCAACCCACTGGTGTACTCTTTGGAATACACGGTAGGACGGAGTAAGTTTTTGCTTCTCTTTGCTTTATTTCATTACTTCCCTTTTTCGCAAACACCAACAGTGATCTCCTGGTTTCTCTTTGTTGGTATATTTTGCTTACACTACCTGTGAGTCTGTTCTAGATATATATCTTCCATGACCCACCTAGCGCCATCTAGCAGCGAATCTCTGAAGTTCCTCTATTTTTCCCTGTACAAGAGGACTTCCTTACCAATCTGGCCACCAGATCTCGACGCTTTCGCCAGCTATCATCTCCATGATAAAGAGGACTTCGTCTAAATTTTTCATCCACCAGGCTTCGCTAGTGACGCCTGCTATCAAATCTATGAAGACCATTTCATCAAAAGAATTTATTTTCACAATGTTGGTTATTCTTATGTGTATTCCTTTTGTCTCCTACCCCCACTCTCTTCCCTTCCCTGGTCTCTCCGCGCTTCTTTGAGCTGGCCTCACATGTGCTACAGTCGTCTCGACTTTCAGTTGGAGCCTAACTAGGGCCCGTCTCCTCTACTTGAGAGACATAATTCAAATCTTCGCCATGTTGTGAATTCCTGACTAACGGTCAACAAGGAATCGCCGTTCATCAGAAATGAGCTAAGTATTATTTCAACGTTTTTCAACTAATTTTAATTGATTTTAAATAGCTACATGCTTTTATCCATCATTTACAGATAGTGTGATATATCTAAATGTGGGCAATAGCCATCTTCGCGGGATTCTCGAGGTTGGGCTTTGTCTATCTAAGCTAATCTTAATATGAAGCAGCATTTCTTATGCTTTAACTGAGATAATTTCTCGCAACGTGGGACATCATTAAATTACCCACTGTCTGTAGAAAACTTAGCTCGTTCCACCGCTGGACTTTTTCTGTCAATTTCAACCGTCATGATTGTTCTGGAATTTTCCATGTCAAACAATTCATCTACAAGTTAAACCTTCTAGTATTTTCCACTCACATATGGGAATACTTTCTCAAATTAAGGAATCTTCCTTATGAACTGATAATCAACACATAATTTTTCTTCCTCCGTTGGAACTTTTCTGCTGCATTCAACTATAACCTACAAGTTTTTCAACTCAATAGACTCTCGCAAATCTAGTGCAACTAGTTATTTTTCACCATTGCAATAACTTTCCTTGCTATAAAATTTCTGTGCTACAATAGTGAAATTTTCAGCCACGTCAATAGACTATAGTGAAACAGTGCTCGTTCGATTTCTCATCCGCGTCACGCTCGTCCGAAATAAATAAAATAAGCCAAGTACTTTCTCTACAAAGTTCCTATTTCCTCTTCCTCAACCCCTCTTTACTAACAAATTAGGTCAATCTTTAAATTTATGTATTTTGCAACGAGGCCTCGCCAAACCATAGGCGCCCTCCAAATTTTCTCCACGTCTCATTTATTCAATCTGTATAAATATCAGCAGTAAGAAACTGCTTATTAATCTATTTCGTTTCTTGCTAGCACAAGAATTGGTTATTGTCTACCAAAACATTCAATAATCTCTTTAATCCAGGTTTCACGAAAGGGTAACTTGCCCCATTTTTCCTCGTGATCCTGTTTAAATATAGAAGTTCTAGAAACTTCCTTTTAATTTTTCTCTCCAGGTTTCACAATAAGTGACCTGCCCTCTAAACGTAATTCTGTATTAATACAAGAAGTTATAGAAACATCTATTTCATTCCTCTCTGTTTTTGTTGTTGTTACTTTCGAAGTTGTTATTTGTTCATATTTCTAAGACACCCTTTTAGAAATCCTTAAAGAACTCTTCTTGTACTTGCTTTATTATTAACTTTAATTACGTTTATTTTCTTTAAATTTCCAATTTGTTAATCTTAACACCATTTCAAAATCTTACGAAGATTTTAGCACATATAAAAGGTTTAAAACCAAAAAATTGTAAATTGCCTGGTGCAAGTTTTAAATGATTTCGGAGGTCTGCGACCCAATTGTTCATAAAATTAAATTGTATATTTGTTAAATTAATTACTCCCTTCTGCATTGTTAAATAAATCAAGATTTATTCCTTTGCTTTATCATTTCTCTAAAATAACTATTAGGCAAGATCCTGTCTTCCCTTACTCTTCCTATGGGCTTAAATTTAAAAACCTCAGAAATAAAATTAATAACGGTTCCACTTTTTGTTGCATTTGAGCAAGAACTCTTAGTTATAAACTTATTAAAGCCTCTCTTAGCTTTGATAGCTAATTCTATCTGGCCAGTAAGGCAAGCATAGCTCGCTACGCCAGCTTCCTGCTTGTTTAGATTTTCTCTACAAGTTATGGTTGGTTTTCAAAATTTAAGTGTTTCTCATTGTCTAAACTTTTAGTCGGCGCTTTGCTGGGTAAAAGCTTAGTCATTTCTAAATGCAGCTATTGGTGCTCTTGCCAAAATTATTCCCAAGGGTATAATTGCTTCATCCCTATCCTTCATGGAAACATTCGGTCACTTTTTAGAATTTCTACAATTTCAAGAATTAAAACATCACGGCCAATTCACACTATTTGTATTCTTCAGAATATTTGTTTAAAACAAACTCCTTTGAAAAGACACAAAGGAAACTCATTATTTCCTTATTTGCCAGACGACCACCCTTCCCCATGGTAGCTGAATCTTGGCTTGGAAGGGAAGGTAACTCCTCCTCTCGCCTGCAAATAGCCCAAGATCTAGATGCGTTTCCCGTTAGCTGTGTTCAGGTCCCCACTCACTTTAGTGATTTCACGGGCTCAGCGGTGGCACTGTTCTCTAAAGATTATTTGTATTTAGTGTTGGACTTTCTTCCTATTATCCACACTTGTTCCTCTGTCCGAAACCCACTTCCCTTTACTTCTTTATTCATCTTCCCTTGTGAATAAGGTTAATTCTTAGCAAAAACCTACCCAAAATTTGGTGCCGAAACCCAGGAAAGTACATTTGTCAATATTTTGCAAATCATTAATATTTACTTTGAATTTTTCAGCTCTAACTTCGCAGTGCAAAGCTGGTGAGGTGGAAAGGGATTGCTACTGTCTCCTTTGGTTCATTTCTCCCTTTCAACTCGTTTGCTGCTGGAAGTCTGACAGTATTTCCAAGGTTCCACAGTTTCGTACGTTATACTTGAATTTACCTATTTCGCCATGGCGCCTCCAGATAAAGATAAGGATGGCAAGGATGAAAAACTTACTTCCAAACGAGCTTCTTATAAAGGGCAACTTACCCGATTCCGAATATACATCAAGGAATTTGATCCCTCAGAAGCTCAATTAGATTTGTTAAAACATCGCGTAAAGGACTATGAACGGTCTTATGAAAACTATTGTACTATCCAAACCGAAATCGAAACCTGCATGCTCAATCAAAACTGATGATCGAGTAGAGATAGAAAATCAATATTACGACGGTATAGCCTCCGCCTTTAAAATAATTCGCCAACTTGAGGAAGAGCAGAAAAGGGATGGTTCCGTTCTTGGTTCCCTTCACGAACAACAAACCTCTTCTCGTGAGGGCACTCACAAGCCCAAACCAAATTTACCTAAGATTAATTTACCCCAATTCTCAGGAGACGAATCTACTTGGGATTCCTTCTACGAACTATTTTGTTCTCTAGTTCATGAAAATAAAGATATTCAAATCATTTACAAGTTTCGTTACTTGCGATCTATTCTACAAGGTCAAGCCCTGCAGTTAGTTAAAGCACTCCCATTAAGTGCCGAAAACTACCCCATTGCCTTTAACTTGTTGAAAGAAAGATACGGTAATTTACGGCTACGTATTCAACGCCACATGAAAGCTCTATTCAATTTGCCTGCGTCACAGTACAATGACGTCACTAATCTGCGTACCCTCATTGATACAACACAACTTCACATTAAAGCTCTATCCCAATAAGATCGACCCACTGATCACTGGGACACTTTCCTAATACATTTAGTTGTTTCTAAAGTCGATGTTGCTACCCTCAAAACTTGGGAAATGAAACTTTCCAAAGATGGCAATTACTCGTATGAGCATTTAGTCACCTTCATAAATGCTAGATGCCAACTCTTAACTGCTTTATTTAATCAAAGTGAACCCTCGTCTCCCAGCTCTAAACTTGAATTACTGTCTCTTAAATCTAAAACCGATCACGTAGCGTCTAGTACCCAAAAACCCGGGTCCAGCTCGTGTAAACTAAAGTCAAACGCCACTGGTTACCCAACTAGGTCTAGTGAACGCCGTATTACTAGTTCTCTCGCTTTAAACACTCAGAACGATCCCCGTAAAAGTTTAAATGAACCATTAAAGTGCATACTTTGCAAGGATTCCCACGCCTTGTATCTGTGTAAATCTTTTAAAGAACTGTCAGTCGACGACAGAAGAATATTAGTTTCCCAGAATAAACATTGCTTTAACTGCCTAGCACCCAAGCATTCTGCTTCTAATTGTAAGTCTTCAAGACTTTGTTACCACTGTGAAAAACCGCACCACACTTTACCGCATCGTCATGATCAATTGAGGTCATCAGTAGCATCTACTTCTCAGAAAATTGATAATACCAGCAATCCTAGTGCGTCTTCTTACATTCAAAATGCTAAGTCTTTGCGTAGTGCTCAAGTATTGTTGTCCACTGTCCAAGTCGAAGTCCAGGACAAATCTGGCAACTGGGTCCGTGCTCGCGGTCTTCTTGATTCTGCGGCAACTCATGATTTTGTGTCTAATTCTTTGATTAGAAAATTAGGCCTAGCTGTAAACCCCAATTCTATCAATGTATCAGGCATTAATAGCTCAAAATCGCAAGCTTTACAATTTTCAAAGCTAACCCTAAGAGACACTTGTCACAGAAATAACTTCCTCAAACTGAATTGTCTCATTCTCAATAGCATAGGAGAAGACACTCCAAGTCACTCAGTCGATATTTCAGGTTTAAGCATTCCCTCGCATTTAAGGCTAGCCGATCCTCTGTTCAATGTGAAAAGCCCTATTGACATACTCTTTAGTGCCAGTGTTTTCTGGACTTGCCTTCGTAAACAGGTTCGTAAGTTATCCTCAAACGTGGTTGCCAGAGACACTAATTTTGGATGGATCGTTACTGGTCAACTTCCTCATTATTCTCCCCAACCCGTACCTCAATGTTATTTTGCTAATACTGATTTGGAACAGTTCTGGAGGCTCGAAAGCGTTGATTCTCCTAACGTAACCTCTTCAGAAAACGAATTCTGTGAGCAACTTTTCCTGAACACTACCACTCGTTCTCCTGAAGGCCCGTTCATTGTTCAGATGCCAAGATTACTCAATCCCCCCAAACTTAATAATTCTCAACCCATAGCTCGAAAAGCTCTGTTTGCTATCGAGAGCAAATTCAAGAAAGAACCACTTGTTACACAACAGTACACTGATTTCATGGATGTGTATGAAAGCTTATATCATATGGAAGTTGTCAGCAAATCTGATGACGAATTTCACCCCCCAAGCGAAACGGTTTTCTTAAATCATCATCCCGTGCGGAAAAACCCTCCTGTAAAGGATAAAATCCGAGTCGTTTTCAATGCTTCATCCCCTGACGTTAATGGCAACAGTCTTAACGATATTCTTTACACTGATCCCGCTATTCAGTCCGATTTATCTGCTATACTCTTAAACATTCGATTATTTCCCATAGCTGTTATAGCGGACATCAAACAGATGTACCGTCAGGTTTTAATTCAGCCTCAACAACAAGATCTCCAAATAATCTTGTGGCGCGATGAAATCAGCAAGCCCATTATGATATTTCGCTTAAAGACGGTCACTTATGGCTTAAAACCATCCGCTTTCCTTGCTATTCGCTCCTTACACATGTTAGCCTCTCTAGATGGTCACTTATTTGATTCTAAAGCTTCCGAAACCCTAAGTACATCATTCTATGTTGACGATTACTTGCAGTCCTTCCCCACTCTGGAGCAAGCTTCTTTCGTGTCACTAGAACTTCAGGCATTGTTAAAGAATGGAGGATTCCCACTTCATAAGTGGAATTCCAACTCCCATGAGTTTCTCGCCAAGTTTCCTATTGTAGATGTAGACCCCTCCTCCATCGAAATTTGTGGAGATTCCGAATCCATAAAAACTCTTGGAGTTCATTGCTGCACTAGCACTGACACTCTCATCTATAAAGTTTCGCTTGCCTAAGAGCTCCCTAACACAAAAAGGCAAATTCTCTCTGAAATTGCAAACATTTTTGATCCGCTTCAATTTCTTGCTCCGGTTATTGTTATAGCCAAACTTTTCATGCAAGAGCTATGGTCGCTCAAATGTGAATGGGATGAAACTCTTCCCCTTTCTTTTCTTAACAGATGGCTCTCTTTTCGTAGCAATTTACTTGACCTTTCGCTTATTGAAATTACTAGGAATTTAATTAACGCTCATCCTCATATATCTTTTTTCCTTCATGTGTTTGCAGACAGTTCCGAAAAAGCTTACGGTTGCTGTGCATATTTGGTTCATCGCGGTTCGTTAAATGGATTTTCAGTTTCCAATCTTATTTGTGCCAAATCGAAGGAGGCTCCTCTTAAAACTATTACTTTGCCTAGGCTGGAATTGTGTGCTGCAGTCATGGCCGCAGAACTTGTTAAGAAATTACGGGAAGTCTTAAAGGTCGAATTTTCGAAAACCTATCTGTGGAGCGATTCCATGATCACTCTTTCTTGGATCGCCAGAAACCCCGTTCATTGGCAAACTTTTGTTGCAAACAGGGTTTCCAAAATTCAAACTCTTTCTTCGGGATGTCAATGGAGGCATGTGCCCAGCGCTGACAACCCTGCCGACATCATTTCTCGTGGATGTTTCCCTCTCAATTGGCAGCTTCTCAGTTGTACTGGCATGGGCCATCGTGGTTAATCGAAGACTCTTCTTGTTGGCTTTCTAAACCTCCTGCTACAAACTCCAACTTACCTGACGCTAAAGTATCTAAATCCACTGTTTCGTGTCTTGTTTCCAACGTTTCTCATTCCTTAATGTCCCGCTATTCTTCCTTTCACAAATTAATTCGAATTGTTGCCTATCTTCTCAGATGGAAATATCTTATGTTTGACCAACCTCTTCTCCCTAAACCACACCTTACCAATCATGAATTGAATATCGCTACCATTAAGGTTTTGCAACTAACACAGCAAGAAGCCTTTTCTTCTGAATTGTCTTTGCTTTCTTCTAAAAAGGATCTTCCAAAATCCAGTCGTCTATGTGCCTTAGCCCCGTTCCTTGATGACAATAGGTTACTCAGGGTAGGTGGTAGGCTCTCGCAATCTTTGCTTTCTGAGGACAAAAAGCATCCTGTTATTTTGCCTTCTAAACATCACGTAACTTCTATAATTATACGTGACTTTCATTATCGTAAACTGCGTGTTGGTACACGCACACTGCTTTGCTTCTTAAGGGAAAAGTACTGTATCATAAATGGAATTCATGAAGTTTCCTCTGTGATTCACAAATGCATTCCTTGCTTCAAAGCTAAACCTAAAGTCAATACACAATTAATGAGCGATCTGCCCTCTTTCCGCTCTTCTCCTATACGTCCTTTTGCTTTAACTGGTGTGGACTATATGGGTCCGTTCCAATATCAACGCAATTCCCCTGAAGCTAAACGCAAATTGTTTGGTAAGCTCTATGATTCTCTCTTTGTTTGCATGATTACTGGCGCGATCCATTTGGAACTAGTAACGAATGCCTCCACTTCTTACTTTTTGTCAGCCGTTTCTCGCTTCACTGCTAGGCGTGGTGTTCCTTCTGAGATGTGCTCTGATTACGCTTCCAGTTTTCAAGGCGCAGTCTCCTTGTGGAAGAAAGCTCTCACATCTTCTCCTGCCATGGAACAGATTTCTAATTTTTCGTACTCAAAGGGTTTCAAATGGTGTTTTATACCTCCCTACGCCCCTCATCACGGTAGTAGGTGGGAATCCTGCGTAAAGCTCACTAAACGTCATCTAAGAAAGGTTTTAGGTAATCGCATTCTGACTTATGAAGAATTTAATTCGCTGTCTATTCTGATTGAAGGTGTTGTTAATACTCGCCCTTTAACTCCGCTTTCCAATGACCCTGATGACCTGCTTCCACTCACACCTGGTCACTTCCTTATAGGCACTTCTCTTTCTGTCCCTCCTCCCGTTCCCAACTCTTTCAGGGATTCTGATTTACCTATTGTTTGGCGTAAACTTGAAGCCCTCCGTAATTCATTCTTGAAGAGGTGGAATTTGGAATACTTAACTTCCTTGCAACGGAGACAGAAGTGGTTTCTTTCAAATCCCGACATTTAAGTGGGGGACTTGGTCCTGGTTAGGAATGCCTCTCCTCCCTTGGTCTGGATTTATGGTAGAGTGACCGAGTGTTACACTGGAAGGGATGGGAGAGTTAGGGTAGCCAAGATCTTGACCACTAATGGGCATATTATAAGACCACTGTCTTTAATTGCTCCTTTACCTTCAAGTTCTTAATTTCATGTCTTTTGTTCTCTGTTGGTGTTTCCCCTCCCAGTTTGGTGTATTCATTGGAATACACGGTAAGACAGAGTAAGCTTTTGCTTCTCTTTGCTTTATTTCATTACTTCCCTTTTTCGCAAACACCAACAGTGATCTCCTGGTTTCTTTTTGTTCGTATATTTTGCTTGCACTACCTGTGAGTCTGTTCTAGATATATATCTTCCATGACCCACCTAGCGTCATCTAGCAGCGAATCTCTGAAGTTCCTCAATTTTTCCCTGTACAAGAGGACTTCCTTACCAATCTGGCCACCAGATCTCGTCGCTATCGCCAGCTATCATCTCCGTGATCAAGAGGACTTCGTCTAAATTTTTCATCCACCAGGCTTCGCTAGTGACGCTTGCTATCAGCTCTTTGAAGACCATTCCATCAAAAGAATTTACTGTCACAACGTTGGATATTCTTATGTGTATTCCTTTTGACACCTACCCCCACTCTTTTCCCTTCCCTGGTCTCTCCGCGCTTCTTTGAGCTGGCCTCACTTGTGCTACAGTCGTCTCGACTTTCAGTTGGAGCCTAACTAGGGCCCGTCTCCTCTACTTGAGAGACATAATTCAAATCTTCGCCATGTTGTGAATTCCTGACTAACGGTCAACAAGGAATCGCCGTTCATCAGAAATGAGCTAAGTACTTCTTCAACGTTCTTCAACTAATTTTAATTGATTTTAAATAGCTACATGCTTTTATCCATCATTTACAGACAGTGTGATATATCTAAATGTGGGCAATAGCCATCTTCGCGGGATTTTCGAGGTTGGGCTTTGTCTATCTAAGCTAATCTTAATATGAAGCAGCATTTCTTATGCTTTAACTGAGATAATTTCTCGCATCGTGGGACATCGTTAAATTACCCACTGTCTGTAGAAAACTTAGCTCGTTCCACCGCTGGACTTTTTCTGTCAATTTCAACCGTCATGATTGTTCTGGAATTTTCCATGTCAAACAATTCATCTACAAGTTAAACTTTCTAGTATTTCCCACTTACATATGGGAATACTTTTTCAAATTAAGGAATCTTCCTTATGAACTGATAATCAACAGCTAATTTTTCTTCCTCCGTTGGAACTTTTCTGCTGCATTCAACTATAACCTACAAGTTTTTCAACTCAATAGACTCTCGCAAATCTAGTGCAACTAGTTATTTTCACCATCGCAATAACTTTCCTTGCTATAAACTTTTCTGCGCCACAATAGTGAACTTTTCAGCCACGTCAATAGACGATAGTGAAACAGTGCTAGTTCGATTTCTCATCCGCGTCGCGCTCGTCCGAAATAAACAAAATAAGCCAAGAACTTTCTCTACAAAGTTCCTATTTCCTCTTCCTCAACCCCTCTTTACTAACAAATTAGCTTAATCTTTAAATTTATGTATTTTGCAACGAGGCCTCGCCAAATCATAGGCGCCCTCCCAATTTTCTCCACGTCTCATTTATTCAATCTGTATACATATCAGCAGTTAGAAACTGCTTATTAATCTATTTCTTTTCTTGCTAGCACAAGAATTGGTCATTGTCTTCCAAACCTTTCAATAATCTCTTCAATCCAGGTTTCACGAAAGGGTAACTTGCCCCATTTTTTTGCTCGTGATCCTGTTTAAATATAGAAGTTCTAGAAACTTCCTTTTAATTTTTCTCTTCAGGTTTCACAATAAGTGACCTGCCCTCTAAACGTAATTCTGTATTAATACAAGAAGTTATAGAAACTTCTATTTCATTCCTCTCTGTTTTTTTGTTGTTGTTACTTTCGAAGTTGTTATTTGTTCATATTTCTAAGACACCCTTCTAGAAATCCTTAAAGTACTCTTCTTGTACTTGCTTTATTATTTAACTTTAATTACGTTAATTATCTTCAAATTTCCAATTTGTTAATCTTAACACCATTTCAAAATCTTACGAAGATTTTAGCACATATAAAAGGTTTAAAACCAAAAAATTGTCAATTGCCTGGTGCAAGATAAATGATTTCGGAGGTCTGCGACCCCAATTGTTCATAAAATTAAATTGTATATTTGTTAAATTAATTACTCCTTTCTGCATTGTTAAATAAATCAAGATTTATTACTTTGCTTTATCATTTCTCTAAAATAACTATTAGGCAAGATCCTGTCTTCCCTTACTCTTCCTATGGGCTTAACTTTAAAAACCTCACAAATAAAATTAATAACGGTTCCACTTTTTGTTGCATTTGAGCAAGAACTCTTAGTTATAAACTTATTGAAGCCTCTCTTAGCTTTGATAGCTAATTCTATCTGGCCAGTAAGGCAAGCATAGCTCGCTACGCCTGCTTCCTGCTTGTTGAGATTTTCTCTACAACTTATGGTTGGTTTTCAAAATTTAAGTGTATCTTATTGCCTAAACTTTTAGTCGGCGCTTTGCTGGGTCAATCTTAGCCATTCCTAAATGCAATTATTGGTGCTCTTACCAAAATTATTCCCTAGGGTATAATTGCTTCATCCCTATCTTTCTTGGAAACATTCGGTCGCTTTTTAGAAATTCTACAATTTCAAGAATTAAAACATCACGGCCAATTCACACTATTTGTATTCTTCAAAATATTTCTTTAAAACAAATTCCTTTGAAAAGACACAAAGAAAACTCATTATTTATTTCTTTGCCAGGCTACCACCCTTCCCCATAGTAGCTGAATCTTGGCTTGGAAGGGAAGGTACCTCCTCCTCTCGCCTGCAAATAGCCCAAGCTCTAGCTGCGTTTCCCGTTAGCTGTTTTCAGGCCCCCACTCACTTTAGTGATTTCAAGGGCTTTGCGCCGACACTCTTCTTTAAAGATTATTTGTATTTAGTGTTGGACTTTCTTCCTATTATCCACACTTGTTCCTCGGACCGAAACCCACTTCCCTTTACTTTTTTATTCATCTTCCCTTGTAGGTAAGGTTAATTATTAGCAAAAACCTACCATCCACTCGCTTCTGTACGTATTTTGCAGGACAATTATCTAAACTGCAGCATTTGGATCCACATATGCCAGATGTTGCATTAATAACTGCTTTGGTCAGTCAATTTCCTGCTGATGTGCAAAGAACATTAATAGCTGCTGACATATACAATATGGAACAGTTCGATGAGGTCCTTCAAAAACTCGACCATTCCAATGAACAATTCTTCCATCAGAGGGGTGGTAAAACTGAACATACTGTTTATGCGTTCATGGCAGATAGGTATTCTCATACACCTCGAGAGCAACAGGAAGAGAAAACGCCGAGGGATGACAGGGATAAACGATACTGGAGTACCAATAATAACAGGGACCAGGCGGAACAAACAATTTCAGGAGTCGATGGAGGAGACCCAGAGATAACCAAGGTCGATACCAGGAAAGACGTTACTTCGGAAGAAATGATCGTAACTTCCAAAGAAATGAAAATCCCAAACAGTCAAGCGAAGAATTCAAACAAGATGCCAGAAAAACCTGGATGAGAGACGCCAAGAAAGTAAAGAATACCTGGAACTGTTAAAACAGGATAAACCCAGTAATTCAGGAGGGAAGAGAACGAAAGACCAGAATGCAGAAGTTAATACTTTTTATCTAACGGATTACAACTTTGAAGAGGAAGACAGAGAGTTGGATAACTTCCGCAGAACACCACAAGGAACGAAGTGATAGATGAAAATGTAGAAAGCAACATCGTGGGGACTATTCAAATTTTGCCTTATATTATTAAACTCGTCGAGTCGAGGAAAGTAATGACAAGACACACACGAACTAGTAATATCGTGGGAAGAGTGTATTATTCAAGAACCAGATAGATCTGAAGTGTGGTATAGGAAAAAAAAATCATTTTTAATTTTGTTGATGTGTGGGGTGGATGTGCCCATATCCATTTGTGCAAGTTGGAGATCACAGGAACATATTCTAAGTCCAGGCGCAAGGTCTGAATAGCGCGCGACTTTTATTCTCGAAGGAATTCGAAAATATATGTAGGTAACAGAAATGTGTGACGCGTGCCGCGTCATCATCAAGGCTATATTTTGATTAAATAGTTCCCGATATTATGGAAACATGGAATGCATATAATTTTACTGGCACGGGAAAAAGGAGAAGAATGAGCCATACCAGAAGAAAATCGGATCAGCGGAAACCGAGATATGAGCAGATTAGTGATAGAGGATTTCTCCCACTGTGACGTTAGAGGATAGCTCCGTGCAGTATAAATTGAGGGCCCGGACAGACTCAAGGTACAGTACGATTCAAGACACAGTACAACTCACTTATCCGCAGCGCATGGTCGCTGAGTCTTCACCGAGTGAAATCTTCGCAGTACATGGTTACTAATACTACGCTACAGTTTATACTTAGGCGCATGGTCGCTGTTACTTCATACCTTGAAACATCGGCCCAAGTGACGGTCAAAAGTGTTAGTCATTTTGACGTACAGTGGAACATAGAATATTTTTCAAAGGTATTATTTCATGTGATAGACATTAACATGCTGCCAACACTTTGTGAATTTCAACTGCATCAGGACATATGGTTGACTTAGTCTACAAAGCCACATTTAATTATTTGGAGTAATTGACTTCCAACTCACCAGAGACAGGCTTTGTCTTGGTAACAGTAAGAACAACCACGACATCATATCAGTACTTTATTCGATACCAGTCTTGCTTGGTAAGATCACTTAGCCGACGTTGCGACCAGCTGTGTCTAACGCTGGAATGCATAATTCCACCCATAGGGTCATCAAGAACATCAGGTCTTTACCACAGCAAAATAAGATTGTAAGAGTATCGAAATCGTACTGAATGTGTTACTGTTGCGTCTATGTTACGTCTGGTATTTCTTACCATGGATCTCAAAGATCAAGTCCATTTAATGCAAATAGACACAGCTATTAGAATGTTCATCCTGAACATTATTATTCAAGAATATTTCGAAGCAAAGAAGAAAGTAGCCGTTATGTCTTGCTAGACTGATTGCGGGTAGAAAATGGAGGCCGATACCAGGATTTAGGTACGGGTCCAAATGGGACCGAATAATGGAACAGTCTGGTTCTAACCAGATTTTCATCGTGAACATCTACAAGAATGTAAGCTACATTTAAATTATTCTTATGCTTAGTTATTCGGAATTCTCCATTTCTACAGGTTTATCAACACAAAATTTTTCTTTTGTAATTTTCTGTCGCAAATTAGCCTTCGAGGCATTGGAGGCCTGGGTCTGGACATTTCCTGTGTTCAGATATTTGGAATCTATGATATGAATCTATGGACAAGATCATGAGTATTTAGTTTGATTTTGTCATTTTTCTAATCACGGTCAACAGCCATAGGATCTGTGGATATTAAAATTTATTTACGTTGAGGAATGGACATTTTCCTATTTAAGAATTCGAGCTTGAACGTTCTCGAATTGTTTTGTGAAGCTAATTCCAGTTTGGATGTAATAATAATAATAATTAATAATAATAATTTTATTTTTTCTGAAATATTAATAATAATAATTTGGTAACTTCTAAAAATCACATCATTTTATGTGGATTATCAGTTTGATATCCGAAACAGTTTAACTACTTCAGATCATTTCTCTTCGGAAGGTTAGTGGTTACACGCACGCCCACATTCTGAAGTAACAGAATAACATTGGAAGCATTTAATAATTGTGTTATACAGTCAAATCTTGTGGAGACACGGAAGATTATCAAAATGGGAAAGAAAATGAATGTATAAATTAGGGTTTGCTTGAATTTATATGAATAGTAAATTATTTGGGTAACGTCGTTATATGAAACGTTTGACCATGAGTAGACACGAAATAAAGATACCTGGAATTAATGTGATGCTAAAAATGTGTAGTAAACTCATTGGAGGAGCTTACTAGCTTCCTAGTCTTCCAGTTGGATAACAAGCAATTGCTTGATTATAATAATGTGTGATATGAATTATATGAGGAGAAATGTTGTGTGTGGAAAGAGTTGAATTGTGCAATTAAGTCGCAGGAATGAAGTCGTCGTTACGTGAAGCATCAACCATTGTGAGGATTAGATGGCTTTTATAAAATATTTCGAAAAATATGTAAGGAAAAATATATAATTACGAATCGCACTTTCGTCGAGTTAGATAACCAATGTTTATTTCATGCAACCATCACAGTTATGATTCACATTTGATTTTCTCGTGTTCTACAGATATTTTCCCAGTACTTGTCAACCCGAGTTTTTTGTAGATACACCTTTAAGTTCAACGATACCTTGCCGTTTGTCAAATACAAAATGTGATCAGGTGATTATTGACACATTATTAGAATGGGCCGGTGCTAAATATTATATTGTCATTTAATGAACAGACACTACCATTTCAAAGATATTTGTGATCCTATTGAAGTTATACATATTATAAAGGTTTAAAATGTTGTAAAGATTAATATTTTCATTTTCTGCTAAAGAATAATAATTGTGGTGATAGTATTTGTTACTATTTTTGATGAGAATTTTCAGAATGATATTTTCAATAATTTGAAAGCTTAATGTTTGAATGATTTAGTTAACATTTGGATTAAGTTTTGGTGAATATTTTGATCCATGAATTTATAGTTGAGTTATGCATTCATGATTGTTATTTTCGGATCAAGAACAGATGATGTAATAAATATTTTGCTCACCATCGAAGTTCTTCGAATCCATGCTCATAGTGTTTAAACATGGTTATTTAATGATGCTCAAATGTCCTACAAATCGTTCTTTTTGTAATTAACTCATTGCTTTGCTATTTAATGTACCGATTTCGAAAGCAAATGATGATTCTTGGAAAGTGATAGTTTTCGTTTAAACAAATGAACTTATAAACAAAGTGTATTTTGACAAAGAAGTGAATCAGTTAAAAAAATATAATTTCTTTCAACAAGTGAATACTAGTCAAGTAGGATTCAGGCTGGACGATTGAATTTGCCCTGAATAACCTACCGTTGTATATAAAATATTTGAACAAAGCCTCAGGATTGATATTCTGGCTTTTGTTTAAATCCAACAGTGTTGATATGTTGATAATTCTGTTTTGTATATAAAGGGTATGAATCTTTTCATGCATTCTCAATGCTGTTATGGCATTCTTTTAGATTCAATTTTATTCGGTCTAAACGGGCACATTACACATGAGTTACACACTTCATTAGAGTTATAATATAATATTTGCTTTTATTATCATCCGACCGTTAGGACACTTTGTATGGAAAATTATATCACTTAGGACAGGACACTTGCACTTCTCTCTCTACAGTTATGTCTCTGAAAGTATATTTCACATGCCCCTGATGATCGTCCTTCGTGAATATAAATTGAAATTACTTGCTGATATCAAATTTTTGCTTTTCCACGGTCACAATTCGACTGTTGAACTTGTTAGTTTTTGTTCGTGTGATCTTCAAAATTTTCAGTCTTCTTTCCTTTATGGATGAAGGGAAGAGGCTTTGAAACTTCACACATTGCGTTACAGGATCCACCTGTGTCATTATGCGGCTATGTTACTTGAGCAAGCGGGCAGTGGACAGTCTCTTGAATGGCGATGGATTATGGAGTTCTTCCACTCATGTGCAGCATCATTCTAAATTATTGTAGCTCATAATCCCGCTGACACCATTTTACTGAACGACTGACATTTGCTAGAACAGTAGGAAATATAAATTATTTGATATATTCACAAACAAGAACATGTTTGATATTAATAAGATTAGCATATTGGGTTTATATTCCTACTTACTTTGGATCTTTTATTGGTTTCTTTCTTCGTTGAAAACTTCCTCCTAGCGTAGTTCTGGATGCTAGTTGTTAACACAACATATTGCAATGAATACATATTAAATTACAGTTACGTCTGTGATTTTCTTGGAAAAAAGAAGACGACATATTTGTTTCACATCACAGAAATGCCGAGATGAATATTTGCTCCATTCCTGTTAGCCTGCATGTATGTCTGTACGATTTGTTGTGCTTAAATATATAACAGCTGAATGTGTTCGAATTGGTATTTTGATGTTTATTTATTTTATGTCCTAGAGATAACTTGCTCATCAGCCTCGTGTATTTTGTATTTGTCTGATGACCTGTGGTTTCTAATGACTGTATACGTTTGTATAACTTTAATTAATAAGGTCTCAGATTGGAGTAGGTGCTCCGGAAATTGAAATGAGGTGCCATCTTGGCAGGGAAAAACACACTCAGGATAACCACTGCATGTGCTGGGATTCAAATCTTCAATCTCCGGATTTCTAGTTCCCCATTCCAGTCGTGGTGTACGACTGGAAGCGTGAGCTACGGCTTCACTGTAGGGCTTCTTGAAACTGGGTATTTAAGTTGAGAATTATGAAAACGTAAACCTGTAATACGAATTATGTGGAGGGCGTTTAAGGGATGGATAATATAAATAAATTCTCTGCCAACTCCGTTAATACATGTTAATTAAGAAAACTGAACAAATGTTGTAAGGTCACTTATGTATAATGCTTTTTGTCTCATTCACTTCACATGCGACTGCTAATGATTCAGATTTGCACAATAATTTATTTTAGCTTCAATTTGAAACATTTATTTAAAGGTGTAGTGCATTCATTTAAGCCCAGAAATTATATGGCAAACTGGTACATTCCTGATATCTAAATGTACTACATTAAGTTGAAAATTATCAAATGGCACTGCTTGCTTGCTGCAATTGAAGTAAGAAGTCAATGACCAATGGCAAATGAAGTGGGCCATAAGCACTATGGAACTATCAACATTTAATAATTTAACCCGTTGATGACGGCTCCGACTTCTAGTATACCCGAGAAGAAGCGAGTTGGGCGCCTCCGATCGCCAGCTGAGCACGGAATTGCTTCCACTTACTTGTGTCATGTTTTCCTGTCTCTTGTATTCCTCCGACACCGTTTGTATTAGGGTATCCGAGGTTGTCAGAGTCCTTCATTTTGCCTCCTTAAACAGACCTTCTCTTTAGTTTTCTTTCCTGATGCTCTCATTTCTAGAGCGGTCAACCGTCCTATTCATTTCACAGTATCCCCTGCCTACTGTGAGAGACCTTACGGGGCCAGGGTGTGTGTTACCCAACCACGCATGGTGCATCCTGGATAGCGATACACCCTCAAGGGAGTACGTCAGGATTTGGAGCAATTCTCTTTCTCCAGTCACAATGGAAAAGACCCTCTCGTATTTCTTGTACCTATCTGTCTTTCCTCGCTCTACATCCCTCAAGTACCTAAATCCACATTCTTCGAAGAATGAGGGCATTTCTTTTCTTAGCCTTACACTTACCTTATGTATAGTCTGTTTTTAAAACGTTGAAGTCCAGACATCACAGGCTCGAATCCCGGCACTGACAGTGGCTTGTGTTGTTTTACCCGGGTTTCTCCATACACTCTTCAGAAAAATGCCGGGATAGTACATTATCTCACGTTCCAGGGTACCTACCACATCCATGTCACCTAATACAGTTTCACACATTACTACAGTTGTAGCTGTTTATACAGGCACCTATGTTTAAAGCACGGATTGTGCGATATCTTATTTAACATGTGTTCCATCAAGTTATTCATAACCCAACTCATGTTCATTATTATTATCTCACATTTGAGTATTATTATTATCACTTTAACATATTGAAGCTCGTATCAAGAGATACATGTCGTATGGAGAAAATTATTATTATTATCGCTTTTCTATAGCAAATTGTACATTATTTTCAATTATATATTAACATCTCATATGGTTCGAGGAATATACAAGGGTTAGCAAGATGTCATTTCGTAACTTGAGGAAAGTAGGCTTGGTGACCTCGAGTCGGGCTTAACGAGGTATCGCAGCAGGGTGCCACTGAAAATAGCAGCGAGACAACGACGGTTCCTCGACTTCTTAGAATTGGACCAGGGTGAACTGCACGAAGCTAAGTCAACGGCCACTCGACCCCAACGAGGATACAAAGGGCGTGACGTATGAGCATCATGAAGCCATTTTGTATCTGGTGACGTCAGGCTAGGTGCGGGAAGATGGGAGAGCCCGCGTGGGATGAACGGGCCAATGGCAGGGAAGGAAGATCAGCAGTGACAGGCAATTTGGTGGAAGTTGCCCCGTATTTGGCTCCAGGTCGCTACTTCTAGTATCGCATGGAGGGAGATATGAAAAGTCTATAAAAACTCTAACTGAGTTAATTCAGTCCCCAATCTTGTATAGAAATTTTGTTTTCAAAGTCTACGGTACGGTGTACATCAATGAGGCCGATTGTACTGTAATTTAATATTGGTTAAGGATGATAGGCGAATTCACGTCTGACTCCTAAATGGTGAATGTTTGATCTTGCTTTTCACCATAGAATGTGATTCAAGGAATTAGATTCCATCACAACCAATAATTAAACATCAGACACAGCTCGTCCCTTTTTGTTCAACTGCATTAAATTTCACAACATCACTGCGAGAAAGGAAGATGAACGTCTGCAAAGGAAACCAACGCCACATCGACAAGCCAAACCAGATGGTCCAGAGTTCGACTACGGTGAGCCAAATGATCTCGACCTAGCCAAGATCTCTATTTTCGATTAATTCATTAGCACGTAAATTCAAGCCTTTCCAGTAACTTAATATTTAGAATCATCTCCACCTTAGTATCTTCGACGAGACATAGTAGAGTCAGTAAATACATTCTTTTATTATTATTATCTTTTGTCGCAATTTCCCTGTATTTTTTAATATAATTAAATTCTATCTTTTATTTGATGCAGTCCTTTTCATTCTTTGTATTTAGAGATAGCTATAAGTCATCCCTAATTCCTAAAGCAAGTACCATCCCGGTTAAAGACGGAGTATTACCACGACTTGAGCGGCAGAGGTCAGGTGCTTTACCAGAAGTGTAAGTGATAAATTTTGGTCATTTGAGGTATATCATGACATAATCAATATAATCAAATTTCAATCAACGTAATCAGGCAGTCATTTCATCTATAAATCTTACATTTCATTTGTCACACTATAGTGGGACTTGTTGTGGTTTATCCTCACTCCTGTCAGGAAAACACCATACATTTGTCGCCCAACAGTGGGACGATATATTATCACACTTTAAAGCACATTACATTTCGTCATCCGAGTGTGATTAAACACATTACATTTGTTACCACAACAGGGACACGACCTTTAAGCTCATTACATTTGGACGCACAACGTGGGTCTCACTCACCCAAAGCACATTGCACAGTCATCATATAAATGTAGGTTATCAGATAAGTTCAACTCACACCCAACTTCACGGGGCTCATGACTAAGATGTTACAAGCCCCTAAAAGGAAATAAACTACCATAACTGGACTTCCATTAACTTGTTAATTAGTTAACGAGAGAACTATGTCTTTACTATTAACTTACTGTTCCCATTATCGCGTTCAAAATGTAATTACTGCTATAGTTCGTAATGTCCTTGCTCTGCACAAGTTCCCTTGCCTATACTGTTACATAAATATATAAAGATCTGAGTACGCAATATCAGCGTGCCACACTCCAATTGTTGAAAGGTTACGATTTATATTTTGGTGTATACTGATCCAAAGCAAATTTGGGAGTCTTTCAGTTATTATTATTTATTTACCATCAATCAAGCAGAGGTATGGAAGGCCTAGTGAAAAAGAGCAAGCCCGATATACATATTACATGTTTCACTGGCACAATTTACATCTACATTTGGTTTTACATTTCTTATATGTTTTACCAAGAAATTTGCATTATTTACATATTTAAAATATTAACATAGTTCACTCACTCCCTCATGCACGCACGCAATTTGAACGCCTCAATCACTCCATACATTCATTCATTTGGCGAGACAATCAATCGCTCATACACAAGTTTATTTATACAATGTACCATTTTATGTGCAGCCTGAATTTCCGAAGAGGCAAGATCTTGGCATCCCCTGGCAGCTTGTTCCATAACCGCGCAGAGCGGCCGTTGAAACCTGTGAGGTAGGTATTGCTACGAGTGAAGGGTGGAACGAGAGTTACACCTCGTCCTCTCCGAACTGAGCGATTTGCCAATGACAGTCGGCAAAAGGGGTCAATATTCATGGAACCTGTGAGAGATTTTTTGAGAAAAATCAAAAAGTTTGTTTGGCTGTTGCCTCTATAGATGGAAATGTTGACATAGGGGAAGGGGCATGACGAGGTAAAAGCCGTGCGTTAAAGGCGGGTGCACACTTGCGAGCTGAGCGGCTCATGAGCCGCTCACACTACCAGCCTTGTCAGTGTGTACGGGCTTCTGAGCCTAGGTCGAGCCGACCATGAGTCGCTCAATCTGAGTCGGCTGAAGTCGGTTTTTACAGCGACCTCAAAGGAATCCTCAGTGTCAGCGGGGCGAATAGAGTAATAAGTGGTGGAACTTCCGTATGAGTCAATGGTTAAGATGAAGTAGTTCTATATTTCAACACCAGGCGCAGCGCCGAGCATATGGTCTAAAGCATATGACGGGACGGCAGTCAAGCAGTGATACATTACCGCGCGCAAATTGTACTTACGTTTTATTTCTATGCTTGTTGTAAACTTCTGTTATCATTATACATAGGCCTACCAGTGAAAGAAGTCCTTTCTTCACAAGCTAATTATGAGGACGTTATTGACAATTAGCGTTCTTCTCTTAATGAATACGGTCAATGGCGAGAAATGAAATACATACGAGCAGTGAGGTGAAGGACAACAATTGTCAGCAAATTAAAGAAACTATTACACTGACAGAAATTGAACCCTATAATACTGTCTGTTAATGATGAGAGTTCTGAGAGAGCAGGCGATAACGTTGTTTATTTTTTGAGTGGTTACCTGATTCACACAGCAGCAACGAAGATTGTGATATGTACTTCATGCATTAGGTCATTGGAAAGTGATTCCGAAACATTTAATGCTGTTAGTTTTGTATGTATCCTCACCATGCTGAGAGACATTGGCGGAAGTGAATCTAAATTTCGCAAATACCCGTCTTTATCTTTATTTCAAGTGATGAAAAAAAATGATCATGTGGCCTCCTGAGTGGCCGAGTGCAGGTCTTTCTAATTGACGCCCGTGGGCGACTCACGCGTCGTAATGAGGATGAGGTTATGATGAAGACGGCACATACACCAACTCCCCGAGCCACGGGAATTAACCCCAAGAGATTAAAATCCCCAATGGCCCGGTCAGGAATCGAACCCGGGACACGGCGGACCAAAGCCTAGCGCGCTAACCATTTTTCCACGGAGCCGGACATTTTACGTGATAAAATGTGTAATGAAACGTGTAGATGCAGTAGTGGAGGCAAATTTGGAACATGAAGGCGCGTTGTGGGGCGATATCTTTTCAGATTGTGTGGATATAATCTGTGAACTTCCTGTGTTCCGAAATGTGTGCTGCTCAGAGGATCAAAATAATAACCCCTGGCACTACAGCCCTTGAAGAGCCTAGGGCTACCAAGCGACCGCTGCCCAGCCATTTGACCTGCAGATATTGGGGTGACGCGTGGTCAGCGCATCGGGTCACCTCGCCCCTTAATCTTGGTTTTCGTGACCGGGGCGCTGTCTCACTGTCTGACAGCTACTCAATTGTCCTCACGAGGCTGAGTGCACCCCCTTCCAGCCCTCACGTCAGTTTCTAAAATCCCTGACGGAGCCGGGAATCGAACCCGTGACCTCCGGATGAGTGGCAGGCGCGCTACTCCAACGCCACAGGGCCGGCGCTCAGAGGATCATCTGTTACTATATTTCCCTAGGATAGTGTTTCATTACATTAAATGCCGGTTCATTTTTCGGGCGAAAGAAATGTCCAGGGAACTGAGATCTAGTTTCTCTTAAAATCAGCGAGAAAAATGATGAAGGTCTCTTCCGTTTAGAGATAATTTAAGCTCTTATCTTCTTAGAAATTTATTTTAGTGTGTTCTGTATAGTATTGTTACGGCTGTGAGTTTGTTTCATCGCTCGCCGCATGAGTCACAACTGCCCCAGGGCTGGGCTGGTCTGCCTCAGTGTATTGCGTGTGCCTTATGCAACAGGACTATATTGTGCTGAAGAGTGGGTTTGAGAAGGACAAAGGGATGGTCCAGAATATTCGTGACCCAGCCAGCGATGGAAGCCTCGAGAATTCGTGAACCCTGGATTGGTCTAGAAGCATTTATTGAGTCGCCGGCCTGCTATATAAGAGCGACCAGTCAAGCAGTGAGCGTTGTGTGTTTTACGAGCTAGTGCGAGCGTTTATCCTGAGCGACAGAAGTGTGGTGACTTGCGAAACCCCTAGTGAAGCGTTTCTCTTGACAGCGAGGAAGTGAGAAGCATACAGGGGACTGCCTGTGTTTTGAGTAAGTGTGATTTCACTGAGCGACAGAGGTATTGGGGGTGAAGTGCCGTGTGAGTTACGAAATCCAATGACATTGTTTCCCAGCTCGTGAACAGCGAAGCAGCGTGTAGAAGGTTATCGTAAGTAACTGTAATTTGTGTACAAAAGGAAGAGTTGCATGTAGTTCTGTCAAGGCCACCAGACTCATTAGCACGGATTAACTTCTGTGGTTTGTTGACAAGTGAAATGGGAATTGCTCTCGCCGTGAAGAAACAGGAGTAAGGTTCCAATTGCTTGTATTTGCTGATGAGTAGTGTATCTTTCTGGCCGCAATAAAATTAATTATTTCTTTAAAGGAACATCCGGTGTTGTGCTTTCTACCCACCGTAATCCAGTTAACAAAAGTGCCACTAGGGGGTGGCACGTAACAACTGGTGTCAGAAGCCGGATTACGAACTCAAGCACAAGCACAACACCTGACGGTCCTGGTTTCAAAACCCGAGCAGGTCATTTTCTCTAATTTTTCTGTGAGTGCATGCCCTTTACAAGACAAACAACTAAAATGGAGGCGCAATCGGCAGCATTGCTAGAAAAGTTAAGTGGCATGGAAACCAAGATTGAAGACGGCCAGAAGAAGATGGAAGACGGCCAGAAGAAATTAGCCAAGGACCTGAAGGATGACCTGAAGAAGATGGAAGACGGCCAGAAGAAGATGGAGGACGGCCAGAAGAAGATGGAGGACGGCCAGAAAACGTTAGCCGAGGACCAAACTGCCAAACTAGAAGACGGCCAGAAGAAGATGGAAGACGGTCAAAATAAGCTAGCGGAGGACCTGAAGAGGATAGAGGACGGCCAGAAGAAGATGGAAGACGGTCAGAATAAGTTGACACAGGACCTGAAGAAATTAGAACTGGGTCTGCGTGAGGAAGTCACGGCAGTGGAAAAGAAGTTCGACGCCTTACAAGTGGAAGTTGCCGAGCTGCGCCAACGCTCGTTGATGGTGGTAGAGGAGAAATTCAACGCCTTACAAAAGGAAGTTGCCGAGCTGCGCCAACGCCCACTGACGGGGGTGGAAGAGAAATTCAACGCTCTACAAGAGGAAGTTGCCGAGCTGCGCCAACGCCCACCCACCGTTACACCGGGAATATCAGGAACGGGACATAGCAGAGTGACGCCCCCAACCTTCGACAGAAAGGTCCCGTGGATCACCTACTCACGTCAGTTCGAGGCGGCCTGTTCCATAAATAACTGGAACAACACAGAAAAGGCTACAGCTCTCATTGTAGCGCTGAGAGGTGACGCCCTTAACGTCCTTCAGGCCATCCCGACTGGATCCCAGGACTACGCTTCACTGATCGCCCATATGGAGTCCCGATATGGAGATAGCCATCTTCAGCAGGCCTACCAGATGCAGCTCCGGACCTGGATACAGAAGAACGCGGAAACCCTGCAGGAGTTCGAGATGGACATCGCACGCCTCATAAGGCTCGCCTATCCAACAGCGCCGGCCGACTTTCTGGAACAGATTGCGACGCAGACCTTCACCGGACTAGGACACTCAACAGGCGCTGCGACTCGCGCGCAATAAGACCCTGGCAGATGCACTGAGCCACGCACTTGAGTTCGAGACGGCAAAACAGGCATCTAGAATGCACGCGCGGGTGCGTCAAGTGGACGTCGACGAACCAGCAAAGACCAACGAGACCAAGCCCCTGGCCGACGAATTGATGGAGGCGCTAAGCCGTTTCTTCGATAGTCGCGGCACTACCAGCAACGACACAGCCGGAAGACAACCGGAGAGGTGGCCCGGAAGAGGACTACCGACCTGCTGGGCCTGCTGTAAGAAAGGCCACCTGAGCAAGGACTGCGGTGATCGCCGCCGCCGAGGGTAACCGACGGGAAATCAGACGTCTGAAAACCGCGTGGCCCAGGGAAACGAGTATTAGCCAGCCTTGGGGGGCAAAGGTTGGCTTGTGACAGTCGTCAAGCCCCGGCAGTCCAAGTGCGTGTGACGAAGTTACGGAGGGACAATAGCAGCCTGATGGTCGACGGAGTCGTCAACGGAGTGAGCTGGCCCATGCTAATCGACACGGGAGCGTCGAGGACCATCGTCAATCCCACCGTGATCCCGAAGTGGAGAGTGCAACCCACACAAAGGAACCTCCAGCTAATAACAGCGACCGGAGAGACCGCACCGGTTCATGGCGAAGCATCGCTGGAGCTCGTCATTGGTCGACGGGCGGTGAAGCATCCAGTGCTTGTGGCTGACGTATCAAACGAAGTGATCATCGGGCTGGACTTCCTGGACCAGAACAACATCATCTTGGACCTGAGTAACAACACTCTGCACTTCGGAGGTGAGGAACTTGCTTTGCAACCAGCACACGAGGCCGTCACCACACGACGAGTAAGGCTGAGAGAGGACGTCATCGTTTCCGCCAGGACGGAGGTCAGCGCCGCCGTAATTGTCGACGGAACTGCTGAGGGAGTGGCGGCTGTCATCGAGCCAAAATATGAGGATATCCAGATAAAAGGATTGCTAGTTGCCAAGACCCTCATTAACACGACGTCACGGCCGTACGTCCGCCTGTCCAACCTGAACGATTACGATATTACGGTTCACCGGGACACCAACCTAGGAGTATACGAGCCCGTTACCTGGATTGCCCGTATCACAGATACGACGGACGGACACCTGCAGACGGACAACAGAAGAAGACGCGCACTGCCAGAAGAACTACAGAAGCTGTACCAAGGATCCCAGGACCATTTAGACGAGGAGCAATCACGCCAACTTCAGGACCTGCTACGCGAATTCCAGGACGTCTTCTCCGTGGGGAGCAAAGACTTCGGCAGGACAAGCTTGGTCCAGCACAGAATCGACGTTGGGGACAGCGCACTGATTAGGACCCCATTCCGACGTGTCCCGCTCGCCAAGCAAGCCGAAGTCGACCGGATGGTAGAAGAGATGAAGGAGCAAGGGGTGATCGAGCCATCACATGGTCCTTGGAGTTCTCCGGTCGTGCTTGTGAAGAAGAGGGACGGTTCCACCAGGTTCTGCGTGGACTACAGGCGGGTGAACGACGTCACGAAGAAGGACAGCTACCCTCTACCCCGGATCGACGACACGCTGGACACCATATCTGGATCAAGATGGTTCTCCACCTTGGATTTGAAGAGTGGCTACTGGCAGGTGGAGGTCCACCCTAAGGACCGCGAGAAAACGGCGTTCTCTGTGGGCAGCGGGCTCTGGCAGTTCACCGTCATGCCATTCGGTCTGTGCAACGCCCCTGCGACCTTCGAAAGGCTAATGGAGTCCATTCTGAGGGGACTACACTGGAAGACCTGCCTGGTCTACCTAGACGACGTCATCGTTCTGGGGAGAAGCTTCGAGGAGCACTACAGCAACCTGAAGGAAATCTTGATGAAGATACGGGCTGCCCAGCTGAAGTTGAGCCCCAAGAAGTGTCAGCTCTTCCAGAAGCAGGTCCAGTACCTTGGGCATATCGTCTCCGAGGAGGGGGTGCTCACCGACCCAGAGAAGACCGCAGCTGTGAGGGAGTGGCCAGTTCCGAAGGACAAATCCCAACTACGAAGCTTCCTGGGACTCTGCACCTATTACCGTCGCTTCGTGAGAGGATTTGCCGACATCGCTAAACCACTGCATCGACTGACTGAGAAGGACCAACTCTTCACGTGGACAGCAGAATGCCACGGTGCCTTCGAACAACTCAAGCAGGCTCTGTGCACCGCACCTATTCTGGCCTACCCCAGACCTGGAACAAGGTTCATCGTCGTTACCGATGCCAGCGATTTTTCCTATAGGGGGAATCCTGTCGCAAGTAGTGGACGGCGAGGAGAGAGTAGTGGCCTACTTCAGCAAAGTCTTGTCAAAGCCAGAAAGGAACTACTGCGTCACCAGGAAGGAGCTGCTCGCCATCGTGAAGACCATTGAACACTTCCACAAATACCTGTACGGGCAGGAATTTCTCATCAGGACCGACCATGCATCCCTGCGGTGTCTCCTGAACTTCAAGCAGCCCGAGGGTCAACTCGCGCGGTGGTTAGAGAGGCTTCAACAGTATAACTTTGAGATCCAGCACAGGAAAGGCCAACTGCACTCTAACGCCGACGCCCTGTCACGAAGACCGTGCCTCGAGGACTGCACCTTCTGTACCAGAAGAGAGGAGAACACCGGGATACAGTGCCGAAGGACTACCGTGGAACTTCAGGGGAGCTGGAGCCGCGAATCTTTCACGCGGGCACAAGCAGAAGATGATGACCTGGGACTGATAGCCGAATGGAAGAGGGCCTGTGTCCCCAGACCCGGGTGGAACATTGTGAGTGACTGCAGCCCAAAGTTTAAGTCCTACTGGGCGCAGTGGGACTCGCTGATTGTAAGGGATGGCCTCATCTGCCGTACCTGGGAGAGCACCGACGGGAAGACATCTCGGGAACAAGTCGTCGTTCCAAAGGCTATGACGGAGGAAGTCCTGAAGGAAGTTCATGGAGGATCATCTGGTGGACACCTAGGGATAAAGAAGACCCTGGAGAAGCTGAGAGAGCGGTTCTACTGGATCGGATGCCGAACAGACGTGGAGAACCACTGCGCGAGGTACCACGATTGCGCAGCCAGCAAGGGCCCAGGACGAAGACGACGGGGTCCACTGAAGACCTACAACGTGTGCGGCCCCATGGAGAGAGTGGCCATCGATGTTGCTGGCCCATTCCCGTTAAGCGAGGCAGGGAACCGCTACATATTGGTCGTCAGCGACTACTTCACCAAATGGCCGGAGGCGTATGTGCTCCCTAACCAAGAAGCCGTGACGATCGCAGAGACCCTGGTGAAGGAATTCATCAGCTGGTTCGGAGTACCCCTGGAACTGCACTCCGACCAAGGGAGGAACTTCGAGTCGCAGGTGTTCCAGAACCTATGCCAGCGGCTGGGAATCCGGAAGACAAGGACAACGCCGCTACACCCTCAGTCCGACGGGATGGTAGAGCGATTCAATCGCACCATCGAGAACCATCTCCGAATAGTCGTCAGCGAGCACCAGAGGGATTGGGACAAACATCTTCCACTATTTATCCTGGCCTACCGTGCCGCCGTGCATGAAGCCACCGGGTGCACACCAGCCCGGGCCATGTTAGGGAGGGAGCTCCGTCTACCTGTCGATCTTGCCTTCGGCCGACCTGGGTATGATCCGGTCCCGGTAAGCCAATATTGCCAGGAACTGGTCGACCAACTAGAGGACGTGCACGCGTTCGCGAGGAGGAAACTGCGGATCGAGACCGACCGAATGAATACCCGATACGACCAACAGACGGATGCCGGCGGATTCCACGAGGACGACCTGGTCTGGCTCTTCAACCCATTACGGAAGAGAGGCCTGTCACCCAAACTGCAGAAGTCCTGGGAGGGCCCGTACCGAGTCGTGAAACGGATCAACGATGTCGTCTACAGGATCCAGCGGAGCCCGAGGGCGAAGATGAAGATCGTGCATCGAGATCGCCTGGCATCCTACGGAGGGACACAGACGGACCAATGATTGATCGGGACGATCAGCCTTTTAGGAAGGGGGTGGTGTTACGGCTGTGAGTTTGTTTCATCGCTCGCCGCATGAGTCACAACTGCCCCAGGGCTGGGCTGCTCTGCCTCAGTGTAATGCGTGTGCCTTATGCAACAGGACTATATTGTGCTGAAGAGTGGGTTTGAGATGGACAAAGGGATGGTCCAGAATATTCGTGACCCAGCCAGCGATGGAAGCCTCGAGAAGCCGTGAACCCTGGATGGGTCTAGAAGAATTTATTGAGTCACCGGCCTGCTATATAAGAGTGACCTGTCAAGCAGTGAGCGTTGTGTGTTTTACGAGCTAGTGCGAGCGTTTATCCTGAGCGACAGAAGTGTGGTGACTTGCGAAACCCCTAGTGAAGCCGTTTCTCTTGACAGTGAGGAAGTGAGAAGCATACAGGGGACTGCCTGTGGTTTGAGTGAGTGTGATTTCACTGAGCGACAGAGGTATTGGGGGTGAAGTGCCGTGCGAGTTACGAAATCCAGTGACATTGTTTCCCAGCTCGTGAACAGCGAAGCAGCATGTAGAAGGTTATCGTAAGTAACTGTAATTTGTGTACAAAAGGAAGAGTTGCATGTAGTTCTGTCAAGGCCACCACACTCATTAGCACGGATTAACATCTGTGGTTTGTTGACAAGTGAAAGGGGAAGTGCTCTCGCCGTGAAGAAACTGGAGTAAGGTTCCAATTGCTTGTATTTGCTGATGAGTAGTGTATCTTTCTGGCCGCAATAAAGTTAATTATTTCTTTAAAGGAACATCCTGTGTTGTGCTTTCTACCCACCGTAATCCAGTTAACAAAAGTGCCACTAGGGGGTGGCATGTAACAGTATTTTAATATATTCGAATTCCCTTGAAGATTTGTTTATGTTATTCACAACTTGCTTAGTATTTAGTGCAATACTTCTTTTAATAAACAACTAGCAACCCGCCCCGGCTTCGCTCGGGAACAGTTAAGAATGTGCAAGGAATTCCTGCCAGACGTAATTTTAGAAAGGCGAGGTGCCTAAGACACAAAACCCCCTTCCGTTCAAACTAAAAACACTTATATTGGATGTCTCTCACCAAGGCGGTCCGGGTTCGATTCCCGGTCAATGCATGTGAGATTTTCGAAGTGAAATGCCATGTCCTGTGGTTCGGATTCCACGTAAAAAGGAGGTCCCGTGGCTCATGATCTCAAGATTAACGGTCACGTTAAACTACAAGCTCCCTTCCTTTTCCTTATATTGGGCGAAGTATCGAAGATAGAGATATGCTCTCGCGGACTTTTTTGGAGAATTTTTCATGCTGAACAATTCTTACACTCATAGTTTATTGATGTTTTTAACGGTTTTCCCCAGCGTAAGCTTAAATAGCGCACGGAAGCCAGGTTCTATTTTGGACCTTTTCACTGAAACCTTAAATCGTTACTGCTTGGCTCCCTTTGATCATAAATAAATTATTTTCCACAGAAATCTTCCTCGAGATTACCTTTACAGAATGGTGAGCCGCATCAGAATCCATCCAGTGGTTCTCGAGATTATCCGTGACATCCAAGATTCGGGGACTGTTTTATACTCAGTAGAGACGAGCCAGACAGGAACTCGGAGGCCAAGTTACGCTCGTACCAACTAGCGGCGGAAACGGTCAACTACCGGAGTTCCTTCACTTATTACTCTATTCGCCCTGGTGTCAGTGTGGACGGCAGAGATACGTGCCCGCAAGTCTGTAACAGCTTCTGTAGGCCTGTCTTGAGCCGAAGTCGGAGAGCGAAGATATGTTTCCCGTTTCGAGATTTTGTGACCTATTCTGCTTAGTAAAGTTTGAAAGTCAGTAGGCGACATCCCTGTAAAAATTTTATGCTGCCCACTAACGATCTGGAACTTCCTGTCCAACATTAATTCCGACCCACTTCGTCTTTTGTACAGTACATTGCGCCAACACCGACGTTTGTTTATTTTTCATTTTCATTTAAAATGGCCATCATCATAGCTGCGCCACTCGCAACCATCCCAGCAAGCGGAGTATCTTGTTCGGAAGACATCTGTTTTGCACGTGGAAACAACACACAATGACTGATTCTGCTCGCGAGCATTATGACTCAAATAATGCTCATAGAAGGCTCGGGCATTTACTTTTTCCTCGAGCAGCTCATGAGCCGCTCAGCTCGCCAGTCGCTCGCAAGTGTGTACCCGCCTTAATATCGGACGGACCAAGCATGAGTAGGCCGTCCGTAAGGCTCTAGGTTTACAACGTCTCATGTTTCTGTACAAGAAACCCAGAACTTTGGTAGCCTTACATCTTGCTTCTTCACTTTGAATGTTCCAATTCAGGGTGTCGGAGATTGTTACCCATAGTAACTTTAAGTTTGTCTGGGATGACACTGTTCAAATTTTGTATTCATCCTCAATGGGTTTTTTTGGCCTAGTTATTCTTATGTATTTACATTTTTTTACATTTACATTTAAACTATTCACAGAACACCACAGCGATTAGTAGGGCAGATCTGATTTAAAAGAGAGGGAATCTTTTTCACTTTTAATGCATCTGTATAGCACGGTGTCATCTGCGTATAGTGACATTGATGACATGACACAGCCAGGATGATCCAGCACATATATAGTAAAGAGAAGAGGTCCGATCACAGAACTCTGAATCACTCCAGAAGTAACTTGAACAGTCTGTGATCGAGCTCCTCCGTACACCACACACTGCGTTCGACCCTCTAGGAATGACCTCTCCCATGCCAGTAAGCTACCCCGTATGTTAAGCTGCTGTAGCTTCGAGTTCGAGTGTTGAGAATCGATTGTATGAAACTTACTAGTGACTTTATTTTCAACAATTCATTTACATGCTTTTATCTTGGTAAGGGAAACATAGAATTGACTAATTTCATTGAAGAAGATGAAATAAAAGTCCTTGTAGTACATTTTAAATTAACTTGACCTACTGTATTTTGAAACAATATATCGGTAAGAAATGTTCAAAGTGTTTCTAATTACCGAGAACAACTTACCTCAGATGAGCCACCTCATGGTGTAGCGGCTATCATTCCTGGCTGTCGCCCCGGAGGTCTGAGTTCGTTTACCGGCTCTGCCAAGGACTTAAATTCTGATCTGCGGGTTGAATCGGGGTACACTCAGCCTCGTGACCCTAAAGTGAAAAGAGGCGGGTTTGATTCCTACCTCAGCTATCCTGGAAGTGGCTTTCCGTTGTTTCCCACCTCTACTCCACGCAAATGCCTCGATGGTACCTTAGTTAAGGCCACGGCTACTTCCTATCCACATCATACCTCAAATACATATACACACATTGGTACGGACAACTTCTACACTCACCGAAGTACACAGGGCGACATAACTACGATATCGCAAAACCTATAATTAATCAAAAACAACAGCTTTCACCATGATTCATATTTGAGAGCGTTGCTCTCAACTGTATGGGAAAACTTGTTTTAAAGCGCGTCATATTATACGCAGTAGCCTTGGAAACTGTGGTATGCAGTATGATGGTGATCATACATTTAATGTCAAACAAAATACAAAATACTCGACTATCCAGAGTCTAGATAAAGCGTAGTTAATTAATGTGCTTAGTCAATTTAATAAGGATTAATACTGTTGCTGAAGAAAATTTAGGATAACATCCTGTATTTTCCTTTGGTAGACTAGCTCTTCTGCCGTACAAGCCATGAATAATAATAATAATACAATTAATGATAATAAAAATAATCAACATCTTCATCACAGTAACTACTGTAATAACTATGAGTAGTAGTAGAATTAGTCCGGTCTTCCTGCACTTTCAGTTGTCAGTTTTTTATTTATGTTTAATCGCTTATTCTCTAAGCTCGGCTTAACTCACGGACCCTGCGAAGGCTTATTCCTCTACCGCCACAAGGACAGTGTCTTGGAGCAGGACAAACTTTGCTAGGAGATACAACTGGGGATGGTGACAGACCGATCGCCCAGGTGACCGCTAACTTGGGTCTAATGAAGGAAAGGTCATGGATAAAATGGGAAGAAAGTCGGCCGTAAACCTGTTGAAAGGAACTGGGGTGAAACTGGGAAACCATGGAACACCAGTTTCAGCACGGCCTGGGTGGGGTTCGAACCCACGCTCTCCCGATAACAGCGAGGCATGAGGTAGCAAGTTAGTGGCTGGTGTTGGTATAAATTACTAGATCAATGAGCATTACAATGCAAAAGAATCCAAATTAACCCTATGAATGGGGGTCGGCTTTCAATGAATGAATGCGGCGTAGCTTGGAAGGCTCATTGAAATTAAAATACTTTGAAATCCACTGACCTGGCAACGCGGTGCAGTAATTTTTGTATGTAATGTCATCCAATTTAACCACCGTGCAATGTTACCTACAAAAGTAATAAACAGCGTCACGCATTGTTTGCCTATATAATTACAGTACATCCCCACCGAGCAGTCTCTCAGAAAGACACTTCGTAAATGATGACTTAAATATCACATGAAATAAATATTTCCCTCGATTTGAGCAAACTCTTGATATTATAATACCGATTGTCAGTAACCACGTAGCCTATCAAATAAAACAAATTAGTTTAATAATGAAAATGTTAATAATAATAATACTGTTTTAATAAACCAAATCAAACCCCGTGGCACTGCAGCCCGTGAAAGGCCTAGTCCTACCAAGCGACCGCTGCCCAGCCATTTGTCCTGCCGATTATGGGGTGACGCGTGTTCAGCGTGTCATGTCCCCTTGGCCGTTAATCTTGGCCTCCGTGACTGGGAATAATAACAATAGTAATAGTAATAATAATAATAATAATAATAATAATAATAATAATCCGCCTCGAGGAGGGCGTAGAGCTGACTACGGCCGGACGGGTCCACAGGTGGCGGATAGTGGATCGCCCTCTAGATATGGAGGGTAGCTGCGACATAAGCAGGGCAACCTGACGAATAAGCAGTCCCGGACCAACAGCGGCATTGCTAACAGGATGTGGTGGGTCTGTGGATGGCACCACAGTCTCTATAAAATGCCACATATATCCAAAGACAGCAATGTGACAAGGCGAGTCAGTGCCGCCATAAGCACTAGCCAACAGCGTCTGTACTCCATGTTAGGGGCGGCTGTGAAAGGCGTCTGTACCCCATGTTAGGGGCGGCCTAAATGAAATCCTGGCAGTAGGTACAAAACGCAACCCATTGATAATGGAGAAAATGTCAAAGAATAATGAGCCTCGGAAAAGGACGCTACCCGAGGTGCGTCGGGGCACGTTTGGAGCTGGTGCTGAACGTGACAGCAGGCGAACCACCAGTGACATGATGCTGGACAGGCGATCACATGTCGGGTCACCCGAAAATTCTACAGCCGACAACGCAGATAGGAGAACCCAACAGCCTCATCTCCCCCTGTCGAAAGTGTTTCAAACATTCAACTGTCCACTAAGGCAGGCAAACTGAGGCAGCGCTTAAAATGGACTGATGAGATGAACAAATTCATAATGCGCTCCTACTTTATAGTTACAAACTTAGAGAGAGACCTCACAACATATAGGAAAGATTTGCACAAGTTGTTTGTGGAGAATTTTCCTGACTACTCTTTCGTTACAGAACAAAGAATTGCAGACCAAAGACGTGTAATAGTGAGGAACAATAGACTTCCTGCAATAATGATTCAAAGTCTTAAAGAGGAAGCAGCAAAAATTCTAGCTTCAGAATCCAACAATGAAAGCAGATCCACATTATTGATTCAAGCTGTTCAGGAAGTAACCTGCAGAAATGACACAGGGGAAGAGGGAATTATTGAACCAACTATCCCTACTAATATCTCGAGTTCTGATGAAACAAGTTCTATTGAACATGTGTTTAAAGGGGCAATGACAGAATTTACGGGCCTTAAAGTAGACTTTCGACCTAAGCTGCCCAAACTCCTAGAAACAGCAAAGAGTAAATCTCTTGTCAGTATGACAAATAACATCCTAAAACGGTATGTGGAAACATCCAATAATCTAGAAGAAACAAACTCTCTTGTATATTGCGCAGCAGTAACTGTGATAAGGCTGAACAACCAGAAACTAATACCTTTGTCTGGAAGCTCTCGTGGAAAAGGTGCAGATGCAGAATACATTCCACCCTGGCAGCGTCGATTAGAAAATGACATCAAGGAACTGAGGAAAACCATAGGCCAACTAACAGCATATTTAAACAATAAAACTAAACCCAAAACCAATCGAAAGCTGAGAAATATATTCAGAAAAATCAACAGCCATATAAAGGAATATGATCACACAGAAAAAATCAAGGAATACATTGACAACCAAAAGCTAAAATTATGCGCAAAAGCAGCGAGACTCAGGAGGTACAAGGAATCACGAGCGAGGAAAACACAAAACAAACTTTTCTCCATCAAAGAAGGTCAGTTCTACAGAATGATCAAACGAAACAAACAATCCATGACAAAAGCAGAACCTCCTAGCACGCAAGAAACGGAAGATTTTTGGAGAAGTGTATGGGCTGCAAAGTCACCGCACAATGAAAATGCAAATTGGATCAACGAAGAACGAAATAGCAATAATGTATATGAAGAAATGGATTTTGATACCATTGAAGAACGGCATGTGTATGATGCTATAAGGAGAACTCAGAATTGGAAAGCGCCGGGCACAGATAAAATTCACAATTATTGGTACAAACATTTCACGTGCGTGCACCAGAAGATAGCCCAGCAAATTACTTACCTCATCCATCATCCTGAGGAATGTCCTGATTTCCTTACTGCTGGAATTACATATCTAATCTCAAAACAAAGTGGAAATACTAAAGACCCATCAAACTACAGACCAATCACCTGTCTCCAAACACTTTACAAACTATTTACGTCCATAATTGCGGACGAAATATACAAGTTTTTCGACAAACATAACATTTTGGCTGAGGAACAGAAAGGATGCAAGAAGCTGTCGCAAGGATGCAAAGAACAGATAGTTATTGATTCTGTGATAACACAACAGGCGATACAATAGGAAATACTGAATATCCCATCTCCTTTATATGGATGACCTCAAAGTATATGCACACAGTGAGACTCAAATGAATGCCATGCTAAATATAATTGATTCATATTCATCCGATGTCCGAATGACGCTGGGAGTGAAGAAATGCAAGCGTCTGACAATTGAAAGAGGTAAATATGCAACTTCTGAACCACATGAGCTACGCAAAGGATCTCTAATTGAAGGAATGACTGAAATAGAAACCTAAAAATATCTGGAATTTGCTCAAAATACAACTTTGGATCATAAAAGTATCAAAGATGAACTCATTGGAAAATATACCACAAGACTACATCAAGTGCTGCGAACCAGTCTATGTGCAAAGAAAAAAATTAAAGCTATCAACACATACGCTATACCAACCCTAGTATATTCATTTGGGATTCTGAAATGGTCAGCAACAGAAATGGAAAGCCTGCAGAGAAAAGCAAGGACCCTTCTCACTACTTACCGTTTACACCATCCAAACGCCTGTAAAGAAAGGGTCACTCTTCCACGAAAGATGGGAGGTCGAGGAGTACTGGATTTACAAATTTTGCTCCAGAACCAAATTAAAACCCTTAGAAGATATTTCTATCAAAGAAAGGAAAACAGCATTCTCCATAAAGCCGTTGTACTTGCTGATAAACACACAGTATTGAACCTTCGTACATCCTCTGATGATCATATCAGCCAGCCACTACACTTACATGAAAAAGAAAAGGCATGGGGAGAAAAGACCCTCCATGGAAAATACTACAGCAACCTATCCCAACAGAGTATTGATAAAAACGCATCGTGTATGTGGTTACAAAGAGGTCGACTGTTTGGAGAAACAGAGGGATTTGCAATTGCCATCCAAGATCAAGTCATTGCTACAAAAAATTACAAGAAATACATCATCAAAGATACCAGTGTAATTTCAGACAAATGCAGGCGATGCGCCATTCATCTCGAGACCATTGACCATGTCACTGCAGGTTGCCCAATACTAGCATCAGTTGAATATACAAAGCGGCACAATCAGGTTGCAGGCATCATTCATCAAGCACTCGCACAGAAATATAAATTAACTGAGGAGTATATCCCTTACTACAAGTATCATCCACCATCCCTCCTCGAAAATGAACTGTGTAAAATATACTGGGACACTGGTATTGTGACAGATAAAACAATAGATCACAATCGACCAGACATCATAGTAGTAAATAAGGCTGATGGCACTACATTTATAATAGACATACCAGTCCCCAACGACACCAACATCGAACGTAAACACAATGAAAAAATCTCCAAGTATAGACAGCTTGCAGAGGAAATCAAGAGGATATGGAAGATGAACTGCGTCCGGATAGTGCCTGTAATCTTGTCAGTCAACGGCCTCATACCTCACACACTCCACAAGAGTCTGAAAGAATTGGATCTTCCGCCGACCATCTACAAGAGTATGCAGCATTCGGTCCTATTGTCCACATGCAATATTGTGCGATCCTTCCTTGCTAATTTTTATTTTAGCATATGGCTTTTAGTGCCGGGAGTGTCCGAGGACATGTTCGGCTCGCCAGTTTTGTAGCTGCTTCGAGACGGACACCCAATGGGTGAGCTACAAGTACCGTTGGGGAGGGAAGGAGGGAAGTTGGAATGTAAGGACGAGGAGTTGGAAGGTAGCGGATGTGGCCTGTAGTTAGGGACCAACCCCGGCATTTGCCTGGAAGGAAGATGGGAAACCACAGAAGACCATCTTCAAGGTTGCCGGTGGGGGGATTCGAACCTCCTCGCCTCCCGGATGTGAGCGACTGCCATCAGTCATGCCGTCCTTGCTAATGAATGAGTGATAATGAACTCTTACATTTTGTATATACATGATATGTATTATAGTTTGTATTATAGTTTTTATGTATTGTTGTAAAGCACTTGGTTTAACCCGTGCTTTAGAGTAACCCATGTTTGTAATGGTGAATTGAATAAATAATAATAATAATAATAATAATCATAATATGAGGTGTTTCTTTGCAGAGAAATGTGTTCGTTGTGAACTTGTTAACAAATTCGTCATCTGTTGAATTCTATACTGTCATGACCACTTAGGATCTGCTGTTTCCTCTGTGCACATATCATGCGCTATATTACATGCTATAGTTCACACGGCAAGCATTGCCAAATGCTGCCCTATAGTTCTTGCCTTACAGAAGCTCGGAAGAGTAGGCCTGGTCTAGCTGAAATTACACTTATGATAGAATGGATGATAGAACTAGGAAAGCCTGGTCAGAGGTTCAAGTTGTCAATGAGCCAGTTATAATGACTAGATTATCCTCAACCCAGTTACGCACAGTTACTTCCCAAATATTCATGATCACGTGGATACGCGTAGGATGGCCAACCATCTACAGTAAACATTATTGGTGAGATACGTATACAATGAAATGAACAGCTACTTCTTGCTAGTCTCTATGGGCATTGATGCATTTTTCGCACCACATCACGAGCTTCAAGGTATCTTCTTTTATTCGATTGCCGTCCAAGCTGTGCTTCATCCACAGACTCTACGAGGGATCATTCCTCTACCGCCACAAGGACAGTGTCTTGAAGCTGGACACACTTTGTCAGCAGAAGCAAATGGGGATGGTGACAGGCTGATCACCGCGGCGACCTCTAACATGGGGCTAGAAAAGGAAAGAGGGTGGGAAGAGGGTGGGATGGAAGTGGGCCGTGGACCTGTTGAAGGAACCGTCCCGGCATTTGCCTGGAGGTGAAAATGGGAAATCACGGAAAAACATTTTTAAGATGGCCGTAGCGCGTTAGCACTGTCGGCCATCGGGGCCGGCTTCCAGGTAAAATTCCATATTCTGGGTACAGACAAATGTGCGAATGCGGCATCAACGTCCTCATTGGAAGGGAAACGGTACCCCTCTAGTGTCCCCTTCAACTAATAGAAGAAGTGGAACTTACTGGGTTTTAGTCAGAAGTGGAGTCTGCGTGCTTTATGTGCTCCAACTGAAGTGCCAATATGGTGGACCGTTACTGCTGCCGAGAGGGATCTCGCATTGTCGTGCAGAGGGATCACTCCTTTAGTGAAAGAGCCAGGTATCATCCGTCGAATGGCATGCTTTAGTAATATCAGATTATCGCAGTTATATTCGCCATTAAAAAATCTATCCTCGCGTCACTTCTCCTTATTAACAGAAATGCTATTTAGTAAGTTAACGTGGTTCACCGCTTCTACTCCAGGCAAATTCCGGTATGGTTCGTAACTTATGGCCATAACCGCCTACTTCCCAATCATATCCTGAATTTACAAATACACACACTTGGTGAGGTGAGGTTGGAATGGATTAAGAACTCAGCTGGTTGTTTGAGCGATGTGCGATCCGTTCTCGTGAAGCTGCTACCAATTGCACTGGATCGTCTCCTTCCCAATCATAGCTTCAGTTACAAGTTAACACACTACTTAAACCGGATGAGTTAGCCGAGGTCGTTGCGGCATGACTGTTGGCAGTCGCTCACATCAGGGAGGCGAGGAGGTTCGAATCCCCCCACCGGCAACCTTGAAGATGGTCTTCTGTGGTTTCCCATCTTCCTTCCAGGCAAATGCCGGGGTTGGTCCCTAACTATAGGCCACAGCCGCTACTTTCCAACTCCTCGACCCTTCCATCCAACATTCCTCCCCAACGGCACTTGTAGCTCACCCATTGGGTGTCCGTCTCGAAGCAGCTACAAAACTGGCGAGCCGAACATGTCCTCGGACACTCCCGGCACTAAAAGCCATACGCTAAAAAAAAAACACTACTTAAGCCACATCAATTACTCAGGTTACCCGACAGTTTGTCCGTTGACTCAAGTAAAATAGGCTGATGATTTTGATGTAACAAGCCTCTGAGAAATTAGAACAATAGTAACAACGTCCATGTGTAGTGACACATTTCACTTCCCTGTCCTTAATGTACTGGACCTCAACGAGTAACCATTATAGGAAACACTTTCTATGCATCGTGGCCATGTGGCCCCGTGCAATTGGGTGTGTGGAATCTGTCGGATAACCTGAGTCATTCTGATGGCTGTACTTGAGTGGGCATTCGTAATTGAGACTAGGATTTGTGTAGGAGGCAGCTGTGGCCATAATTTAGGTAGCATCATGGCATTCTCGTGGAGTAGATGTGGGAAACCACTTCTAAGATGGCTGAGGTAGGAATCGAACCCACCTCTTCTTAGCAGGCTGAGTAAACTCCGATCCAGCCCTCCAAGGAGAAAGCAAGGAATGCTAGTCACCATGCCTCCACATGAAACAACAAACAAAAACTCAATGCTCCGTGCTGGTACGACCTACAACTACAATACGTTAAGCTACAGGTTTCAAATCATAGTTTCTTATAATTAAGATGTCTAAATTACTCTATTACATCTTGTTCCCACACAGTTCATTTCTGCTCTCGGATTATTTAAGGTAATAATTATCGCTTATAATTCACACATAACTACTTGCAAGTGTAACTTTCATGTGCAATCAAAATCATTCCTAATTTAAAACATCCCTCTCTCTACTGCAGAACAATGCATGCAACACGCTAGCTACTAACTACCGTTTCCGTGTTCATTTAACAGGCATTAAACTCTGCTCATCTCATTATGGCTACCGTTATCCTCATGTGCTTTTCATATAAATAATGGCCCTAAAAGCAAAACGAATCATGACAAATCCAGAATATTTGACAAAAATAAAATGAAAGTGAATTGCTCCTAGGAATTTCCATATCTCCAACCTGAATACATCTGCTGTTACTGTATTTTAATCTCATCGGTGAATTGAATTGGTTATTTTTAAAGGAATCGTACCCTATCCCTCCTACACGGATATAAATATACACTTCATCTCACCTGATGCATTATATTAATTCATAATAAATGTTGCTGTTTGAACTGTGACATACTTGTTTCGCTACCTATTGGTGTAATGGATAGCACTCTTGATTGTCGCCCCGGAGGCCCTGGTTTGATATTCGGCTCTGCCAAGAGATTCAACTTTGGTCTGAGCGCTGGAACGTGGTACACTCCACCTTGTGCGGCAAAACTGAGAAGAGGCGGGTTCGATTCCCCCCTCAGTCTGCATGGAGGCGGTTTTCCGTGATTTCCCATATCTATTGCTGGGAAATGCCCAGGAGGTTTCTAACTTGAGGCCACGGCTGCCTCCTTTCCAATCTTCATCTGAATAACAAATATACACTCTACTACAGCCTTCACAATGGCACAGGTTAGCAGACGAAGTTATGCACACCCAAGTACACAAAGTTTCCTACTGTAAAATGTACACGGAAACTTGTAAATCTTGGATTTTTGTGACAATTTCGGTGATTTATGTGATAATTATTGCTAAGATGTTTATGACAGCCATGGCTGGTGATGAAGACTGTGGTTTTAAGTCATAGAACAGCAACGTCATCTACCCCTAGCAGCCATAATTGTCTGCTAAGTGAATCTTGGCGGACTCACCAATCAGACAATAAAATGAACTTAAGAAACCTTCTTTGCTGTATATAGATTATAGTCAAATTCCACTTTGCCAAACACGACGATTACAGCATGTAAATTGCCCCATTTATCCTTCATGGTCGGTCGAGACGCTTCTAATGGCAATTTTCGTTTCACGTGAAGAACGCAATGGCCAAATTCAACCAATTTCATACATTCAATTTATTTGTACTGAACAATTGAGCTGTCATTCAGGCTTGTTTGATTAGCCCATTTTCCAGCAGTGCTCCCTCGCCTGTCCGTTTGGAATAGTCGCGAGTGGGACCCGCCCAAATCATTTGAAAATCAAAATTGCCCATGTGTTCAGACTCAGTAACATACATTGGCCACACCGGTGAAGAGTGAGACCAGTTTTATTTAGATCACTATGAACAGAATGGGACTCAAAACGGGCTGGTACCCCAGCAAATCCAGTGAGACTGCCGTGGCGTGCTGTGGAAAGAATTAGCACTGCCACTGTCCGTCGAGTACAGCAACGTGCTACTCCCACACAACGATCCCGGTAATAATAATAATAATAATAATAATGATAGTATCAGACTCGCCATGATATCGGCGCTGAACTTGCAATACCACGTATCTTCTATTCCATTACTTTCCTTAAGATTGTTCACACGTCTCCCAGCCGTACAGTATGTTGATGTGCCGTCCCACAGAAACATTCACGCGAGGTTCATTATCCTGTGTATAATTGTAAAGGAAAATGAGCCATAACTATAATGCACTGTAGGAGTGCATAACTACACAGATATATACTTTCCTATGGTACAATAAAGGTAAAGCTAATTTTCTCAATGCCTCAACATAGGAAAATATACCAACTGTGGATTGTTCTAGGGGCACATCCACAAGCGGCTGGGAGGTGTGACCAACCATAAGGAAGATATTGAAAAGAAGACCATTTTCAGATACTCGGTATTGCACGTTCATCGACGATATTCATTCAGATCAATATTTGACAAATAACTTGAAATAGTCCTGACGTCTCTGATTCATTTGATGAAATCTAAGTGACAATGAAACAGCAGAAGAGGGGTAAGGCAGCATGATTTGATAAAATTACGTCAGAAGTTTAAAAATGGAATATTGATTTGAGAGCAGAAATTATGTGGGATTTTTTCAAAGCACTATGGGAAAAGGATAAAATGCTTGTTGTTGTTGTTGTTTCAGTCTTCAGTCTTTCGACTGGCTGGATTTAGCCCTCCATGCTTCCTTATGCTGAGCTAAGCGTTTCATCTCTACATAGCTACCACACCCTACATCCGAGGTAATCTGTTTAACATATTCTAATTTTGGTCTACCAACCTATCTCTTCTCTTCATTAGCAGTCGCCAGAAACATCTCTCCTCTCCCACTCGTCTTAATACCTCTTCATTCGTTACCGTATCTACCCTTCTGATCTTCGTCATTCTCCTGTAACACCACATTTCAATCGCTTCGACTATCCGCTTTTCTGTTGCTCCAAGAGTCTAAGTTTCACTTCCATAGAGCACCATGCTCCAGACAAAGGATTTCAAAAATGCTTAAGCACTGTAAAATAATGAATTAATACTTAAACTCCCGAAGAAAGGTCAGACTACTAACTGCAACAATTAATTGGAGAGGTGTTACTTTTCTGTTAGTGGCAAATAAGATACTAACTAGGATAATATTTAACTAAATAAAGGATAAAATGGAAAAGGAAATGAGAGAGTACAAGCAGAATTCCGTGCAAACAGACCTAGTACAGACCAGATCTAGACTATTCTCTGAAAATAATCATAGAACAATGTATTGAGTAGAATAATGTACCATACATTTTTGTAGATTTTAAGCGAGCCTTCGGTCCCGTAACAAGAGAAGGTATGTGGAGGATTCTGCAGTAATATGAAATACCAGAAAATATAATAAACATCATACGAGAATCCTTTTAACAATACACAAGTCAAGTTTGCTATAAAGGGGAAGTGTCAGAGTGTTTTGAAACAGAAACGGGCGTAAGACAGGGTTTCAATTTATCCCCTCTCATCTTTCTTCTGGAAATACTGTCACGGTCTTAAAGGTCATATCAGTGAACCAATTTTGTAGTTCTCAGGTACCCCAAAAATTTCAATCCGATATCTATAACGGGTTCCTAGAAATGGCAACTACATTTTAAATCAAGATGTTCCGCGAGGAACTAAATTGACTATTTTCATCCTACTGGCCTCTTCCGCTAAAAGCTCCCCCGCCTATTACAAGGACTTTCCATGTGATGTACTAAATAGCTTAATAGCTTTTGGTATACGACCTAAGTCTCCACCTACACCATTGCATTGAGAAATTATGTGCTAGAATATATAACTTTCAATATAGGTGATTAAGGCTCCTCCCATGAGATGGCATCTTTCAGTAACGAGTAGGCCTATTTTAAGAAAAGTCGAATGCAAGGCTTCTATGATTTAGTGCAATTAGATATCGATTATTATTATTATTATTATTATTATTATTATTATTATTAATATTATCATTATTATTATTATCATTATAGCCCATCATACAAAACTTCTCTACAATCGAGAAATAAAAAATAAGGTTCTTAAATTTGGAACTGATGCCATCTTGAATTTCTGAAAACAATTAAACATGAGATGTCTCTATACTAAGCTCTAAATGAAGATTCGCTGTGCTATGTTTCATTGCTCTCAAATGATTATATCACCAGAAATTCCATTTGAAACATTTGAAAAACCCTTGGCCGCCATGTTGTTTTTGTGTTTCTGAGGATTTATAAAGTCAGATATATAATCGTACTTAGTAGTTCTCTATCACCGTACTAAATTTCAGTTCCTAATGGATTGGGAGATATTGTGAATCGGTGAAACATATCGCATGGACGCCATGTTGGATTGTTTTAAATTATATGCCAGAAGATGAATATTATAATGTTAGTTCATTATACCGACCTAAAGGTATATCGCTTGCTTTAGACACGGGAAGTAAAATCGCATTTCTAAAATTTTAGACAGCTGCCATTTTTTAATTTTTCATAAAATCGAACCAAATTAGACGTCAATATATTATCCCCCGTATGAAGGTATACCGTGCCATGTTTTACAGTGCACGAATGATTAAATCGCGAAAAAACTACATTCAATTATTTAAATTTGCATCGCCGCCTTGTTGGTTTTGTGCTCCTCAGGTATTGACAATTCTGTAGGTAAACTTTTTTTAAATTGATGTAAGAGATACGTAGATATTCAGAGCTGGCGAATTATATCGGATGATCGCCATATTGGATTGTTCTTTAAGTAGGTCATAGGGTATGTGTCAGTAGATGAGGTTTATTGCGTTGGTTGCATGATTAGGACAAAAATAATAACTTAAATTTGAAATTTCGCACAGCCGCTATCATCAGTTTAATAAAACGTACTTTATTTATAGAAGCGTACATCGAGGTCATCTGTCCCGATCAATGACTTTATTTTAGCGTTTTCTATCATGGTACAATTTTTCAAGCTGTTGGGGGTTCTGAGATTTCAAACTCTAGTAGAATAGCTTACGCGGGCGCCGTGTTGGATTAATGACAAATTATGAATTCTCCGAAATATTAGCAAATTTGCAATTTTAGAAAATCGGGCTAGTGGATGGAATGTTATATGAGGAGGACCCACTCATACTAGGAAGAGATTTGATCTCCTATGCCTATATTTCATGTAATTTAATTAATGTCGTGTGGTTTCCTGGGAGACTGAGTACAGGTCTTTCTATATGACGCACGTGGGGGACCTGCACGTCCTAATGAGGATGAAGTGAAGATGAAGACGTCACATACACCCTGTACCTGGGTCGGGGGAATTAACTCCAGCCCCGATGGCCCGACCGACAGTCGAACTCAGTACCCTTCGGGCCAAATCCTAGCGCGATAAACCATTCACTTCGGGGCCGAACTTTCTTATCATGAAAATGGGTTAAACATGTTACTAATATTTCCGTGAGTTTTGTTCTGTGTATTAAGCCAATCGTTTTGAGGAACAGAGCGGAAAACAATATAAAGCTTAGCATAATGTATTGTGGATATGGCGTCTGTTGACATACAGGTCTTACGTCATTAACTCCAGTCGTTTCAATGTGAACCCATAACAAGTAAACAAACAAAGGCACAGAGGCAAGATCAGATTCAGATTCAGCAATAAACCAAAACTAAAGCATTTAACAGAAATTCAAATTGTAGAAACAAAGTGAAGATAACCATAACAAATCTATGTTTCGGTAACTAGTGGGCATGATCAGTTTTGTTACCAGTATACATTTATTCCATTCTGAATTTGAGAACTCCGCAGTATGGCTAATTCCGCAGTATTTGAAATATACTTCTACTGCAGATTCACCCCAGAGAAAGAGACGAGTTCATCTCACCGGTTGTGTTCAATCAACCATTTAATTTCTCTTGCCTATGAATTTGAGACGACAAATGCTACCACTTGGTGGAAAAATTGTGAAATCATGTGTTGTATTTTGTTTGTGAAGTATTTATAAAATCTCAAGTATTCGTTTTTCGGTGATGCCATACTGGTTGCCATGAGCATATTGTGCATTCAGACAAGGTATCGTGGATTTAGCCCAACTACCACTTGTATCAACAATAATAAAACGTTACTAAATTCAATTTGTTTAAAAGTGTTAAGTATTAATCTATTTAGACAACCCAGACAGATGCAATTTTAAGAACTGAATATATGTCATAAAAACGTAGTAATTTAATTTCTATGTTAATTTTTTGAAACACTGTCTTTAATTCATTAGCCTATGTTTACCATCAACCCCTTAATATTGCGGATCTAGCTGAGTCTCCCCTACTGTATCCCGATTGCCATTCTTTTAACACAATTTACTCTTCTTTGTAAAGAAAGCACAACTTTAAGCTTCCTCATTTGTATCTCTCATTATTTTAATATATCACTGAATGGATATCTTATTTCACACAAAACCTACGCCAGCATCACCATAGTTTAGCACGATTGACATCTGACTTGAAAGTAAGCGTTCAATAAATGGTGAGGGTACCACACACACACCAGATCACCTGAAACGTTGGTGATTCAAGGGGACTGCATCCAAATCCCTGAAGTCTCGTGATAAGGCAGATACATTTATAAAATAGACGGTATCTTAAAAGGGGAAAGAGGTCCACAGGACTACTAGAAACCCCGAACAATAGACTGAGAAAAGTTGAAAATTATTAAATACGAATATAATTAGATTGTAGATTGAAGAACTCTATTATTATCTGACAGAGAGCTGCAAGATGGTTTCCTTCAGTAAGATAAGCCTCCAAACTTTCCTACTCTCTCCATTCTCGCATTTGCGAAAGTTAACGGAGTTTGATTGATTAGCCTTTTTCTTTTAGGTAAAGAAAGTGATTCATTTGTCTTTAGCAGTTCTGAGGGAGAAAGCCAACGATCTAAATAAGTTCTCAGGGAGATGGAGGGAGTGATTATGTCGAAGGGAGGAGCAAATGCAAAACTTTCTACGACCTTTAGACAGATCTATGTGACTTGGTAGTTTAACAGCCAAATACCACTTAAAATACCAAGGAATGTGAATAGTTTCCATTTAGTCCATTTCATGTCCAAAACTAGGTGCTTAATTTAAGATGCTATGTTGTTGTCGTTAATTCACTTAGGAGCTTTGGGACATCGTGGTCATGTAGAAATGTGTACATGAGAGTGTGTGGAATATGTCTGATAAACTTGTGTCTTTATGATGGCTGCATTACTGCGCATATTGGTAAAGGGCGCCAGAAATTGGAAGGAGTCGGCCATTGCTTGATATTGCCTGGAGTAGCAGTAGAAAACCAACAGAAACCACTTATAGAGCAGCTGAATCGAACCTGCAACCTCTCAGTTTTGCCTCACGGGGATGAGTGTAGTCCAATCCAACCCTTAGACCAATGTTAAATTTCTTGGCAGAGCCGGAAATCGAACCTGTATCTCAGACAAGAATACTAGCCACAGCGTCACGACATGGCCAATAAATTATGATTCATTATTATAAATATATATGCACATTTACAAATACAGGAATTATATACATAGTATGAAGGGAACATAGTTTGCGTTAAGAATCGACGGTTAAAAAATCATTAAGTCCATGCTTTCTTTTATCACGTTTGAACTATATACCAAGTATCTCATATTCATTAATGTAGACTTTGTCAAACAGTTTTTGATAACAGGGTAATAACAAGTAGTCCCGTGAAGAACAATACAGCCTATTTTCATATATCTTATTTATGTTAATTGCCTCTTTCAACATACAAAATTTCAGTTTGATTGCTGTAATAGACTCGTAGATATTGAGAACCGTCTAAATATTTCGAAATATCGCCATGTTGGATTTTTATATATGTAGGTCTTATAGTTATGTGCTATTACATTAATATTATTGTGTAGGTGTAGTATTCAAACTTCAATCGCATGATTAGGACACAAGAAATGAAAATCAGATTTTATCATTTCGCACAGCTGCCATCTTGTGGTTATGAACACAATTGAACTAAATTAGATGCCAGTGGATTGAAATGTGTATAAGCATTTACCTACCATGTTATACTGCGCTAGGATGGTTAAATAGCGAGAAACATCCATTTAAATATTTATATTTCACATCGCCGCCTTGTTGGATTTGTGTTCACCAGGTTATGGAAAGTCCCATAAGTGAACTTACGTTCATAGCCTATATCAACATACAAAATTTCAGTTTGATTGCTATCATAGATTAATAGATTTTGGGAACCGTCTAAATATTCCGGTTGGTCGCCATGTTGGATTTTTAGATTATGTAGGCCATAGAGTTATGTAATATTAGATGACGGTTTTTGCGTAGGTTCATTGTTCAAACGTTCACGTCGATCGCCTGATTAAAACACAAGAAATAAAAACTTAATTTTAAAATTGCGCACAGCCGCCATCCTTAGGTTATGTGAACAATTGAACACAATTAGATACCAGTGCATTACAATGTGTACATTTACTGTACCATATTTCACTTCTTTCAGATGGTTAAATCGCGAGAAAAGTCTATTAAAATGTTTCCCCTTCGCTTGGCCGCCAGGTTCGTTTTTCATTCTACATGGTTTTCGAAGTCTCATAGCTCAACGTCTAGTAGTAACCTTTATCACCGAACAAAATTTCAGGGCGATATCAGTAATAGTTTCGGAGATATAGAATGCCAGTGAAATATTTCGCACAGCCACCATTTTGGCTTGGTAAGACGTAAAAACATTTTCAGGGCACGGTTGGGGTCAGCCAAAATGGTACTATGACATTACCGTGTTTCATTGAAATCGCTCCAGCTGTTAAGATGTGATGAGTGGGGAAACGCACACACATACGCACACACATACGCACACACATACACACACTCATTTTTACACACACACACGGACAAAAGGTGATCTCAAAAGCCTTTTTGTTCTCATAAAATGAAAATATGCTAAAATGCTTATTATAATAATATTTGTACTGCGCTTGTTTACCGTAGGAAACGGTGGTGTGGTGTACCAATCTCCTATGCACCAAAATCCTCGAACAACCGTATGCATAACCTTCATGAATCTGGACTAGGCCCAAAAGTGACGAGAAAATACTGAAAGGTATGAAAGAGCCCTAGTACAGAAACATCTTACCAATACCAAAAATGCAAATAAGAAGTCCAGTTTGATTTTCGAATAAAAGATATATTATCGGGATGTATTTTTCTATGCTCATCCATGAACAACAAAACGAAATAAAAAATAACTGATTGATTAAAATCCAGGTATTCTCTTAAATCCTAAACCTAATCCCACTCCCATATCATAACATTAAAGAAACTCCAAACATCTGACTAATACAAAAACCTACTGAAAAAGGAACACACTACTTGTAAGTCCTAAGAAACTCTCAGAGAAATCCCAGCACACAAAAGTACGAAAAGCTACTTTAGGTAAGTGATGCTAAAAGCCCTATCTAAATACAACAGTAGTCCTATAATAAATAATGACAATGATTCTAATGTCGCTCGAGGCTTGGTCCTTAAATATAAAAATCACTGATACAATCGGACTCAACAAAATAAATCGACAACAAAAATAAACCTATCTGTAGTAAATTAATAACACGATAAACCAATAATCCTGCATCGGCCAAATCCTGGTTCATCAACGTTGACATCAGAGGAACAACTGAGCCTATTAAATACAATAGTTATAATTATAATACTACCTTATACCTAACACAAATTCACCACTACCAACATTTAACATTAATTGTAGTTCAATCCTACCACTACTTTATGCATTTGAAGAATCACACCAAACAAAACCCGTACAAACGTTCATTGAATACTATTATTTACAATATCACCCGGCTTGTAATACATTAAATACAAAGATGTCACGCTCTACTACGGAAAATTTGCCACAGTAGAGTGTCATAAAATACCATCTAAAAACAGCAGTTTCGTCATATTGAAATTTATAAATAATATATTAACAAAATATCCCGAAATTATGGCTATAAATTTATATATTCATCTTGTAATAATATCAAACAAACTATTAAATTAATATTGTTATCATTCACATTATTTACTTATTATTCTTATTTATTTCCTTGCTTATTGACAATAACCCTGTTATTCATATCAAAGTACCATTACTAGTCATGTGTTACTTTATATTTCTCGCATTTAATGTACATTTGATTATAGAACAGCCTATACGTCCTAAAGAGCTCTCCTCGTAGCCTCCTACAACACTTCTTATCGTCTAATTATGTAACTCGTATTTCATCGAAGCATTAACATCATATTTAATTTTCCTCCACATTATCTTCAAATAACGTGGCATTATTTTAATTATTTTTCACCTGTTTCCATTGCTAATTGTAATCACAGGACATTTCTAACTTCCATGTTCAATCAAATCAGCTGATTGCTATCATAACCATAATGTCTCAGAATCACCTACTGGAACTACTTTTCGTGTATTTAATCACCATACTTCTCAAACTCAACTTGAAAATAATACTAATTTCTAGAATTATTGTAAGCTTTTGCAACACTCAGAAACTGCAATATAAATCTCCAAAACTTGTCAACAAAGTCACTGTAATTCGTCCATATCAAATATTCTCAATGGCTGTCATTAGTACCACCAGCCTCCAATCGACTACAAACTCTCTATCTAAAGACGACATTCCGCACACATGTGCTTCCTGCATCAATTCAAACCTTTATTAAACATTTCACATTTTATAGATTCACATTTCATTATAGTAGGCCGTACTAGTAGGTATACAATCTTTTCCAATCACATGGTCACCTGCGACTATCACCTACACGATCACCTAAGGAAATCACCTAAAATTAATTTATGTATATAAATTTCCTAATTACACTAGCGAATTATATGAAATTCTGCCAACATTGGAACATAAAAATGAATAAGGAGACGTCCTCGACCTTAATGTAATAATCCAGCCTGCGATGTTTTATTGAACTCAATGCTTTCCACCTCCCGCTTGCATGGATTATCCAGGTGGTGTATCCGTCATCCCCCATCAGGTTGTAAATTAGTACTGCATCTAGATATTGATACAAATCATTGCTACGTGTTTTGGAACGACCACGTGGTCATGCATCTTCATGGTATTGCCATATTCAATTTAGTCACACTGAATTTACACCTTCAATGTTCGAACAATTTCCACTATGCTTTAAGCAATTACTGCTGGTATTTTATCTATTCCGCTCACTGATGAATTGTATGAGAACACTCGACCGGGTGGAAATTTCCGTCACCTAGTGGCAAATCTCATGTTCGACTAGCGAGTACAACTCCACTCCAAATTGTATCGAAGCAATCCGCTTTCGCATTCGCTTGAACTGGCTTATTTACGCACACCAATGTGTGCACAGTATTTACCGTGTTCACGCACTTCTAAGTTCACTACATCAACATATTTTTCCTCAGAGTTTAATCTTAATACAATACGATCTCGTGCAACTCACACTGCAGTCACGCTTCAATCTTCTACACCCGTTTTAATCTTCCTTCTTCCTGTCTAGACTTGAACCAATGATCATCGAGTATCAAATTGTAACAAATTCCCCCTGGCTCCACAGCCCACGAAGGGCCTAGGTCTACCAAACGACCGCTGCCCAGCCATTAGGCGTGCAGATATTGGGGTGCTGCGTGGTCAGTGCAACGTTGCCCTTGGCCGTTAATCTTCATTTTCGTGACGGGCGCTGCCCCACTGTCAGACAGCTACTCAATTGTACCCACGAGGCTGAGTGCACCTCGTTCCAACCCTCACGTCAGGTTCTAAAATCCCCTACCCATCCGGGAGTCGAACCCGGGGCCTCCGGGTGAGAGGCAAGCGCGCTACCTCAATACCATGGGGACCGGCTGACTTTCACTATAGCAAGAATATGTTCTCGAATATTCAGTCTTCATTTATAAAAATCCTTAATAATTAGACACCCTGGCGTTATAAATAAAATAGATATTTTAAAATTGTCAAATCAGTAAAAATTGCTGGTATTATAATTTGTGTGTCTCGCGGCTGACATGCCAAAGCACTGACTCTGCCACGTCAAAGATGTCTGCTGACGTAGATGTTCCACTCTCAAATATTAATCGTGCGCTCTGCGTAAAGTTCTACAATTGACACTTTCTTGATATTTAGTACTCGGTCACAGTACCTATGAAATGTTATATCTTAACTCTTCTGGTTACTTCGATCTCTTCCTAATTCCTGTTCTAGCTTTCCTGGAAGAATCAATCAATCCTCCATCCTTAAAAATTTAGTGAAATCTTAAGACACTGACATGAAAGCGATAGTATAGTAGCTTAGATCACCACCATTTCATAATGGAAGTGATAAGAGCAGGAACGTTTTTTAGAAATGATTAGTTCATAGACACAGAGTCGTAATAACTCTATGCATACACATTTAATATGCATGTAATTAAATTTAACACTCGTACGTCTGCGAGATGGCTGCTAGTATCTCTCAAGACCTTCCTTTCTCCTTCCGGGCCCGTTCTCCTTTTGTGTATTGTACCTACCTTCCAGTTAAAATGTTCGTCCCATGTGGTGGGGCTGTCATGCCGCTCCCTCCACCAGATCTGCAGTGCATGCGCAGTAAAATCGATGATCCTTCTCACAGACGTATGATACCAGTTTAGTGACTATTGTTCGAAAATGAACTGTTAAGTTCGGTGATTAGTATGGTACAGTAAAATACAGCATTATCGTTACTGGCACTGCTTTGTAATTGATTGCTCTTTTATGATGCCACGACCAGGTTCAACTCAGCGAGTTCTGAGAGCAAATCAAAAAAATTTTGAAACTGATATAAAAGAGACGATAAATGAAGTGATGGATGTCCATGACGTGGACAATAGTCATAGTCAGCAATTCTTCTAGGTTTGTGCCGTGTCTTGTGTGGGGTTTCGCCTAGGACACCAAGCTAGGCTCATCGGCGGGGACACCAAGAGCCCGCCGATGAGCCTAGCTTGGTGTCCTAGGCGAAACCCCACACAAGACACGGCACAAACCTAGAAGAATTGCTGAGTTTTAATTCACCGGCCGTGAAAGCCAATATACCATCTTTTTGGAAGCCTTCATAGGGAGGTTAAGGCTGCTTGAACTTTTAGTTCTCGTAGTCAAGTGGTGCAGTTGCACCTTATATAAAGGGAGGTGGCGCGCAGTTCGTCACTCCTGTGGGGGTCCGGGCGGGGACACCAAGAGCCCGCCGATGAGCCTAGCTTGGTGTCCTAGGCGAAACCCCACACAAGACACGGCACAAACCTAGAAGAATTGCTGAGTTTTAATTCACCGGCCGTGAAAGCCAATATACCATCTTTTTGGAAGCCTTCATAGGGAGGTTAAGGCTGCTTGAACTTTTAGTTCTCGTAGTCAAGTGGTGCAGTTGCACCTTATATAAAGGGAGGTGGCGCGCAGTTCGTCACTCCTGTGGGGGTCCGGGCGGGGACACCAAGAGCCCGCCGATGAGCCTAGCTTGGTGTCCTAGGCGAAACCCCACACAAGACACGGCACAAACCTAGAAGAATTGCTGAGTTTTAATTCACCGGCCGTGAAAGCCAATATACCATCTTTTTGGAAGCCTTCATAGGGAGGTTAAGGCTGCTTGAACTTTTAGTTCTCGTAGTTAAGTGGTGCAGTTGCACCTTATATAAAGGGAGGTGGCGCGCAGTTCGTCACTCCTGTGGGGGTCCGGGCGGGGACACCAAGAGCCCGCCGATGAGCCTAGCTTGGTGTCCTAGGCGAAACCCCACACAAGACACGGCACAAACCTAGAAGAATTGCTGAGTTTTAATTCACCGGCCGTGAAAGCCAATATACCATCTTTTTGGATGCCTTCATAGGGAGGTTAAGGCTGCTTGAGCTTTTAGTTCTCGTAGTCAAGTGGTGCAGTTGCACCTTATATAAAGGGAGGTGGCGCGCAGTTCGTCACTCCTGTGGGGGTCCGGGCGGGGACACCAAGAGCCCGCCGATGAGCCTAGCTTGGTGTCCTAGGCGAAACCCCACACAAGACACGGCACAAACCTAGAAGAATTGCTGAGTTTTAATTCACCGGCCGTGAAAGCCAATATACCATCGTTTTGGAAGCCTTCATAGGGAGGTTAAGGCTGCTTGAACTTTTAGTTCTCGTAGTCAAGTGGTGCAGTTGCACCTTATATAAAGGGAGGTGGCGCGCAGTTCGTCACTCCTGTGGGGGTCCGGGCGGGGACACCAAGAGCCCGCCGATGAGCCTAGCTTGGTGTCCTAGGCAAAACCCCACACAAGACACGGCACAAACCTAGAAGAATTGCTGAGTTTTAATTCACCGGCCGTGAAAGCCAATATACCATCTTTTTGGAAGCCTTCATAGGGAGGTTAAGGCTGCTTGAGCTTTTAGTTCTCGTAGTCAAGTGGTGCAGTTGCACCTTATATAAAGGGAGGTGGCGCGCAGTTCGTCACTCCTGTGGGGGTCCGGGCGGGGACACCAAGAGCCCGCCGATGAGCCTAGCTTGGTGTCCTAGGCGAAACCCCACACAAGACACGGCACAAACCTAGAAGAATTGCTGAGTTTTAATTCACCGGCCGTGAAAGCCAATATACCATCTTTTTGGAAGCCTTCATAGGGAGGTTAAGGCTGCTTGACTTTTAGTTCTCGTAGTCAAGTGGTGCAGTTGCACCTTATATAAAGGGAGGTGGCGCGCAGTTCGTCACTCCTGTGGGGGTCCGGGCGGGGACACCAAGAGCCCGCCGATGAGCCTAGCTTGGTGTCCTAGGCGAAACCCCACACAAGACACGGCACAAACCTAGAAGAATTGCTGAGTTTTAATTCACCGGCCGTGAAAGCCAATATACCATCTTTTTGGAAGCCTTCATAGGGAGGTTAAGGCTGCTTGAGCTTTTAGTTCTCGTAGTCAAGTGGTGCAGTTGCACCTTATATAAAGGGATGTGGCGCGCAGTTCGTCACTCCTGTGGGGGTCCGGGCGGGGACACCAAGAGCCCGCCGATGAGCCTAGCTTGGTGTCCTAGGCGAAACCCCACACAAGACACGGCACAAACCTAGAAGAATTGCTGAGTTTTAATTCACCGGCCGTGAAAGCCAATATACCATCATTTTGGAAGCCTTCATAGGGAGGTTAAGGCTGCTTGAACTTTTAGTTCTCGTAGTCAAGTGGTGCAGTTGCACCTTATATAAAGGGAGGTGGCGCGCAGTTCGTCACTCCTGTGGGGGTCCGGGCGGGGACACCAAGAGCCCGCCGATGAGCCTAGCTTGGTGTCCTAGGCGAAACCCCACACAAGACACGGCACAAACCTAGAAGAATTGCTGAGTTTTAATTCACCGGCCGTGAAAGCCAATATACCATCTTTTTGGAAGCCTTCATAGGGAGGATAAGGCTGCTTGAACTTTTAGTTCTCGTAGTCAAGTGGTGCAGTTGCACCTTATATAAAGGGAGGTGGCGCGCAGTTCGTCACTCCTGTGGGGGTCCGGGCGGGGACACCAAGAGCCCGCCGATGAGCCTAGCTTGGTGTCCTAGGCGAAACCCCACACAAGACACGGCACAAACCTAGAAGAATTGCTGAGTTTTAATTCACCGGCCGTGAAAGCCAATATACCATCTTTTTGGAAGCCTTCATAGGGAGGTTAAGGCTGCTTGAACTTTTAGTTCTCGTAGTCAAGTGGTGCAGTTGCACCTTATATAAAGGGAGGTGGCGCGCAGTTCGTCACTCCTGTGGGGGTCCGGGCGGGGACACCAAGAGCCCGCCGATGAGCCTAGCTTGGTGTCCTAGGCGAAACCCCACACAAGACACGGCACAAACCTAGAAGAATTGCTGAGTTTTAATTCACCGGCCGTGAAAGCCAATATACCATCTTTTTGGAAGCCTTCATAGGGAGGTTAAGGCTGCTTGAGCTTTTAGTTCTCGTAGTCAAGTGGTGCAGTTGCACCTTATATAAAGGGAGGTGGCGCGCAGTTCGTCACTCCTGTGGGGGTCCGGGCGGGGACACCAAGAGCCCGCCGATGAGCCTAGCTTGGTGTCCTAGGCGAAACCCCACACAAGACACGGCACAAACCTAGAAGAATTGCTGAGTTTTAATTCACCGGCCGTGAAAGCCAATATACCATCTTTTTGGAAGCCTTCATAGGGAGGTTAAGGCTGCTTGAACTTTTAGTTCTCGTAGTCAAGTGGTGCAGTTGCACCTTATATAAAGGGAGGTGGCGCGCAGTTCGTCACTCCTGTGGGGGTCCGGGCGGGGACACCAAGAGCCCGCCGATGAGCCTAGCTTGGTGTCCTAGGCGAAACCCCACACAAGACACGGCACAAACCTAGAAGAATTGCTGAGTTTTAATTCACCGGCCGTGAAAGCCAATATACCATCTTTTTGGAAGCCTTCCTAGGGAGGTTAAGGCTGCTTGAGCTTTTAGTTCTCGTAGTCAAGTGGTGCAGTTGCACCTTATATAAAGGGAGGTGGCGCGCAGTTCGTCACTCCTGTGGGGGTCCGGGCGGGGACACCAAGAGCCCGCCGATGAGCCTAGCTTGGTGTCCTAGGCGAAACCCCACACAAGACACGGCACAAACCTAGAAGAATTGCTGAGTTTTAATTCACCGGCCGTGAAAGCCAATATACCATCTTTTTGGAAGCCTTCATAGGGAGGTTAAGGCTGCTTGAACTTTTAGTTCTCGTAGTCAAGTGGTGCAGTTGCACCTTATATAAAGGGAGGTGGCGCGCAGTTCGTCACTCCTGTGGGGGTCCGGGCGGGGACACCAAGAGCCCGCCGATGAGCCTAGCTTGGTGTCCTAGGCGAAACCCCACACAAGACACGGCACAAACCTAGAAGAATTGCTGAGTTTTAATTCACCGGCCGTGAAAGCCAATATACCATCTTTTTGGAAGCCTTCATAGGGAGGTTAAGGCTGCTTGAGCTTTTAGTTCTCGTAGTCAAGTGGTGCAGTTGCACCTTATATAAAGGGAGGTGGCGCGCAGTTCGTCACTCCTGTGGGGGTCCGGGCGGGGACACCAAGAGCCCGCCGATGAGCCTAGCTTGGTGTCCTAGGCGAAACCCCACACAAGACACGGCACAAACCTAGAAGAATTGCTGAGTTTTAATTCACCGGCCGTGAAAGCCAATATACCATCTTTTTGGAAGCCTTCATAGGGAGGTTAAGGCTGCTTGAACTTTTAGTTCTCGTAGTCAAGTGGTGCAGTTGCACCTTATATAAAGGGAGGTGGCGCGCAGTTCGTCACTCCTGTGGGGGTCCGGGCGGGGACACCAAGAGCCCGCCGATGAGCCTAGCTTGGTGTCCTAGGCGAAACCCCACACAAGACACGGCACAAACCTAGAAGAATTGCTGAGTTTTAATTCACCGGCCGTGAAAGCCAATATACCATCTTTTTGGAAGCCTTCATAGGGAGGTTAAGGCTGCTTGAACTTTTAGTTCTCGTAGTCAAGTGGTGCAGTTGCACCTTATATAAAGGGAGGTGGCGCGCAGTTCGTCACTCCTGTGGGGGTCCGGGCGGGGACACCAAGAGCCCGCCGATGAGCCTAGCTTGGTGTCCTAGGCGAAACCCCACACAAGACACGGCACAAACCTAGAAGAATTGCTGAGTTTTAATTCACCGGCCGTGAAAGCCAATATACCATCTTTTTGGAAGCCTTCATAGGGAGGTTAAGGCTGCTTGAACTTTTAGTTCTCGTAGTCAAGTGGTGCAGTTGCACCTTATATAAAGGGAGGTGGCGCGCAGTTCGTCACTCCTGTGGGGGTCCGGGCGGGGACACCAAGAGCCCGCCGATGAGCCTAGCTTGGTGTCCTAGGCGAAACCCCACACAAGACACGGCACAAACCTAGAAGAATTGCTGAGTTTTAATTCACCGGCCGTGAAAGCCAATATACCATCTTTTTGGAAGCCTTCATAGGGAGGTTAAGGCTGCTTGAACTTTTAGTTCTCGTAGTCAAGTGGTGCAGTTGCACCTTATATAAAGGGAGGTGGCGCGCAGTTCGTCACTCCTGTGGGGGTCCGGGCGGGGACACCAAGAGCCCGCCGATGAGCCTAGCTTGGTGTCCTAGGCGAAACCCCACACAAGACACGGCACAAACCTAGAAGAATTGCTGAGTTTTAAATCACCGGCCGTGAAAGCCAATATACCATCTTTTTGGAAGCCTTCATAGGGAGGTTAAGGCTGCTTGAACTTTTAGTTCTCGTAGTCAAGTGGTGCAGTTGCACCTTATATAAAGGGAGGTGGCGCGCAGTTCGTCACTCCTGTGGGGGTCCGGGCGGGGACACCAAGAGCCCGCCGATGAGCCTAGCTTGGTGTCCTAGGCGAAACCCCACACAAGACACGGCACAAACCTAGAAGAATTGCTGAGTTTTAATTCACCGGCCGTGAAAGCCAATATACCATCTTTTTAATAGTCATAGTGTTCCAAATTAGGAAATCGAAAGGTAATAATGGCACATTCAGAACAAGAAGTGGATGATAATGAACCAGCTGACATTAATGATGGACAGGAGGACACAGAAACAGCTTAAGATGATCTAAACACAAAACATTCAGATCACCATTGGTATTAGCCTATTTTCATTTACGAGAAAATAGGCTTATGAGATCACCTTTTGTCCATTTGTGTGCATGGATGTGTGTATATGTGTGTGTCCCTAATAAAATATAAATGGCAGATGCTATTTCAATGAAACGCAGTAAGTACATACTACTATCTTGTATGACGACGACTGAGCATTTTTAATGTTGATACGTTTCACCAATTGAACATTGCGGCCACGCGAAATGTTTCACTGGCATTCTATATCTCCACAACGGTAATAGATATCACCCTAAACTTGTGTACAGTGATAAAGGATACTATTGCAAATTTAAAGAAATGACTATCTTAGAAACCTGTTAAATACAAAACCAACATGGCGGCCAAGCGAAGTTGAAATATTTAAATGGATTTTTCACGGGATTTAACCATCCGAGCGCAGTGAAACTTGGTACAGTAAATGTATATACAACATCTGATTTGGCCTAATTCAATTTTTTCTAACCTCAAGAAGATGGATGTGCGAAATTTTAAAATCATATTATTATTTTTGTGTCCTAATCATGCGATCGAAGTGAAAGTTTGAATAATGAACCTACGCAATAATCTTCATCAAATGGTGCATAACTCTATAGCCAACATATATAACAATCCAACATGGGGGACATACGAAATATGTAGATTTTGTATGTTGATAGAGGCTATTAATATACGTAAGTTCACCTTGACACCGATATGTATGTGTCAGGACATCTGACTACGTCTCATAGTCACGTACGACGATGATGTGGTGACGTAACGGAGAAGTTCAAATGCCATAACATTGGAGATAAATATTTACACTGGAAATCTTTTTATAATTTTGCTGTGTAATAAAATAAAAAAAAATAATTTTATGTGAAATTAAAAATGATTTCATTCCAAATATCAAGTGTTTCAAGAAAACAGTACTTAATTAAACCAAGTAGAATAGTTCAGGAGAAGTATACAGGGCTCTGTGGAGCGAGAGAGAGAGATTCGTTGAGGTCATTGAGTGGAGGAGCTTAATTCCTATCCAAAGTCGAATACGACAAGTACTTCTGATAGTGAGTTCACTACGACAAATAGTTATTGGAGTTCAGTTTGAAAGAACGTGTATTTTACAGCCCGGACAGTAGGTGGACAAGCGTTGTCAAATACGCGATGTAACGGCTGTGAGATTAAGTCTATTACACCGATTGAACTTAGTGGAATCGTACGCCGTAGAAAAGGCAATATGAACAGCGTTATTGTTTGCTTGAAAGCGAATAACACTACGTTATGTTAGCACGATTTGCAGTTCGTATTAAAGCGAGGCGTCACGAGGAAAGAGACAGTTCATTTCAGCAATGAGCAGTATATCATAAGCATTTACGAGACGGAGCGCAAGGAATGTGATCGTCATTTGTTCCGTTTAAGAACACCTGCTCTTATGTTTACAGAAACTAACAAAAGAAAGGCGAGTGATGAGTGAGCTCGAACGATATCAGACTTGAGCAAGTCAGGCGACATATGGGATGACCATATTAGGAGAGACGGCCAGGCACGCAACAGTACGCAAACGGATGATATTACGAGATCTTTTGTTACGTAAAAGTATCGCCGTACGCAAGCTATTTAAACACTATTAATGAACAGTCATCAAAACCAGTAATTTGGCACCACGAACATTGGGTGTGCGCAATTATATTTACGATGTCAGACAATTTCATCATGGTCAGCAATACCGTCAAGTGCCATCAGGATACTATGAACTCTTTAAGTAACGAAATGGAAGGCTACGCGGAGATATGGGAAGTTTCTGGAAGACGTGATGAAGAAGAGGACCATGGACGACTACGCGAGAAAACGTTACCCACCACGAGGCCTGGAGATGAGTCAACACCAGAAGAGAATGGGGCAGAGGAGAATCGTGCGCCATTATCGGATGGAAGGACGACATCACAGGTACCTAGACTGTGAAACCACAGGTACTGATCGAATCATGTAGAAATTGGTATTAGATAGTTATGTAGATTTGCTAGTTGGACACTTGGAATCAAAATTTATTGCGACGGAATATTTAATTAATGTTCAGTATGGATTAAAATGTATTATAAAATGGAAGACGATTAGGATCAAGAATAATCACTAATGAATTAGTGGCGATATGGTAGGAATTTAAAATACGACAACATGAAGATAGGAATTAACTACTCTGGTAGGAATACTTAATTCGGGAATTTTCACCAAAGAGCCCTGGCTACATAACACACGATATTATGATGATATTTTTAGTAGATAATTGATCGATATAAGGGAAAGGATGCACATTGAGTTATATAAGGAGTGGTTTTAATTGAATTGAATTAAACAATAAGTGGAGATTATGATAATATAATGTGATATTAGTACAATTAAGTGTTGAAATATGCAAAGTTGAGGTCCGATCTATGGGATCGTTCGATATAATAAATGTGTCTAGAAGTTAAAGTATAAATGGAATATCGAAATAGGATATTAATAAAAGGTTGAAATAAATTGAGGTGATAAATCCACAAAATAATGTTTAGAAGGCATATTCGGTGCTAAAATCGTTAATAGAATTAAATCGCATCTAATTCAATGAGACAGGCCTATTGAGATATCAATCTATAAGAAATTCGGTGTGAATAATAATTTATAATTATGCAGTGCAACTTTTTGATTTTTAGCCTATTTTCATTTTATGAAAACATAGGCTTATGAGATCAGCATTTTAACGTGTTTGTGTGTGCATATGTGTGTGTCCCTCTAATAACTTCTAAACGGCCGGAGCGATTTCAATGAAACCCGGTAATGTCATAGCACCATTTAGGCCGACCCCGACCGTGCCCTTTAAATTTTATTACTACTCACCAATCCAACATGGCAGCTGAAATTTTGTACAGTGATAAAGAGCACTACTACATGTTTATCTACCTAACTCTCAAAAATCTGTAAAGTACAAAACGAATATGGCGGTCAAGCGAAGTTGAAACATTTTAATAGACATTTCTCGCGATTTAACCATCTGAGCGCTGTGAAATCTGGTACAGTAAATGTTTATACATTGTAATGCAATGGCATCTAATTTAGTTCAATTGTTTACATAACCTCAAGATGGCCGCTGTGCGAGATTTTAAAATTAAGGTTCTATTTAATCTGTCGTAATCATGCGATTGAAGTGAAAGATTGAATAATGAACCTATACAATAATTTTCCTTTTATAGTACATAACTCTATGGCCTATACATATGTATAACAATCCAACATGACGACCATCTGAAATATTTAGACGGTTCTCAATATCTACGAATCTTTTACAGCAAACAAACTGAATTTTTTAATGTTCATAGAGGCTATGAACATAAGTTCATCTATGGGGCTTTCAATAACCTGGTGAGCACAAATCCAACATGGCGGTGACGCGGAGTATAAATATGTAAATGGACGTTTCTCGCGATTTAACCATCCGAGTGCAGTGAAACTTGGTACGGTAAATGCTTATACAAATGTCAATCCACTGGCATCTAGTTTATTTCAATTGTTTTCATAACCACTAGATGGCAGCTGTGCGAAATTTTAAAATCTCGTTTTTACTTCATGTGTCCAAATCATTCGATTGAAGTTTGAATACTGCACGTACACAATAATATTCATGTAATAGTACATAACTCTAAGGCATACATATATAAAAATCCAACATGGCGACCTTCCCAAATATTAGACGGTTCTCAATATCTCCGTATCTATTACAGCAATCAAACTAAAATTCTGTATGTTGATAGAGACAATTAACATAAGTAAGATAAATGAAAATAGGCTTTAGTTCTTCACGGAACTACCAGTTGAGTATAATATATGTGTGAAGGAATGATAAGAAATGAAAGTATTACACTAGTAGGAGAATGAAGTTTGAATTGCTATGACATTAACATAAAATGGAAAAATCAAAGGGACTGAATTAGTGACTAGAGAAAATTATTGAAATTTATGTACATGCATTCGAAGTGAAGGAAAGTTGTACAAATGTATATAAATTAATGGAGTAAGGACTGACATCCATAATTTGAACTGTGAATTTATTTAGAAGGTGATCGAATGATATACAATTATTAGTTTTTGAATTTTATTTTTCTTCATTTACACCATTTCAACCATGAATCTAATTTAGAGATGTGTCCCGATAAAATGTGAATTTAACTTAATCTAAAGGGAAATATTAGCTAAGGATTTCAGTAAGTTATATTATATCGAATGAAAGGATATGAGGAGATGTTGTCCCCATTAAACAATTTTGATGATTTAATTTTGTTTTGTCACTTCAAGTGTTAACTTCTTTATCTCCGAGTGCAGGGTTAGGATTTTATTTTATTGTGTGTATCAGTGTGACCGCAATAAATTGGTGGATATTTCATTTTATTTCTGCAGCATTCCATAGTTTTTGCAATTATACTTGAACAATCATCGAAATACTTTCATGGTTTTTAACCATTGAACCCAGTTCGCATTTACGCCCTGGGATTGTTAGGATCTCGTCCTTCCTGAATAATTTTTTCTTCGATACCCCAAACTTTTTTCGACCGTTCAATGGTTTTATTTCGTGTTGTTCCGACTTCTCGCTGCTGTTTGGATGATGATCCGAGCCATCCCATCCAAGGTAAAGTTATTGGGCACCAAGGCTACTAAACTACAGTGGTCGCCTCAATATGCAGCTCTTAACCGAGTGGACCGCGGAGAGAAGGGAAAAGACGTGACGTCACTAGCTTCCTCGTAGCGGGCGAGGCGCGAGATATGCTAAGAAAGTCAACTTTCCCACACATTATGTTGTATGGATTGCAGTGGTTTATACACGTGTTTTAAGCCCTTTTGTTTATAACAATGCCAGGCCAAAGATGTGCTGTGGCAGTTTGTCATAGTTATTATAAAGTTGGAAATGACGTGTCGTTTTTCACGATGCCAAAAGACGCATGCATTCGCAATCAGTGGATTGATGCATGTAAGCGAAAATATCATTTCAACCCTCAAACAAGTAGGATATGTTCCCTCCACTTTAAGAGTGAACACTTTGAATTAGACTACAGGGCCGAATCGCTTAATATAAAGCCAAGATTTCCAAGGAATCTAAAACCAAATGGTAAGTGAGCCTAGCTGGCCTACTCTTAAGTTTTGATGACCTGCTAAGATGATTTTAAAGCTGTTAGCATTTTTGACATATTTCGTATATGGTATTTTAGCATTCAAAATACAATGGCCGTATTATCAAATCATAAATGTAAACGGGAGGGATAGCTTAATATTTATTTAAAAAAAAGAAAACTTGCTACATTATAACATACACCCCACTTGAACTTTGTTGTTCTCATATTACTTCCAGCTGTGTCAACGCTACAGTTTACTCCAGATCACACCAGTATAGGAGAGTCATCATCAAGGAAACAAAGATTAATAAAAAGAAACCAGAGGACATTGTTTCAAGAACTACTCAGAGAAGAGAGGGAACAAAATTCCGTGAGTGGACCAGAAGCACCACTTCAAACCCAGGCAGAGGGCAACAGGTATGCAATTCTTCTTGAGAATTACAACAGGGTTTTAGAAGAAAGTTAAGAAAGCAATGTTTACAAAATAGAGCAGAAATTATTGATTACCAGAAGCAAATTGAGATACTAGGAAAAACAGTTGAAGAATTATCAGCTAAATTTGGAAAGACCTCTGAGATAGTTCTGAACCAGCAAGTCATTGGTACATTCTCAGGGGTGCTGAGTAAAAGCCAATTAGATACCATCATCAGTAAAAGGAAGCACGTTAAACGTACTTCAGATGATATTTCGACTGCATATTTACCATCAGATATTTCAGCAAAAGATGTTACATTTACCTCAGGCAAAAGCTACATTACCCTTTACCAGGAATTTCTTCATTGCAGAGATGGGCTTCAAGTTTAAATTTGAGACAAGGGATTCTGGCGGATGTAATTCGTGTAATGGAAGTTACAGGCCACACTATGAATAGTTTTGAAAAAACAACAGTTCTCTCTTATGATGAAATGAAAGTGGCAGCTACATATGATTATGATTAAAAAGAGGATGAAATAGTAGGCCCTCATTCATACCTGCATGTTATTATGGCTAGTGGACTTTTTTCCAACTGAAAATAGCCTGTGTACCTCGATTTTGACTCTAAAATGACTAAGGAAATGCTTGACCGAGTGACTATCGAGCTTGACAACGTTGGGTACAATGTGGTAGCCTGTGTGAGTGATTGTGGAGGTGGGAACGTGGGATTGTGGAGGGAATTGTCTATCTCAGTGAACTGCTCTTCTTACAACCATCCAGTGTCTCATCAGCCTATATACTTTTTCGCAGATGCATCCCATTTGCTAAAACTTATCAGGAACTGGTTCTTGGATTATAGCTATATTCTAGAAAACGGACAGAAAGTTACCAGTGCTCCTGTGGTAGAATTGGTGAAACAAACCAATTCTGAGATAAACTCGTGCCTTAAACTGTCACCGAATCACACACGGTGTGAAAAAAACAAAAGACAAAATGTCCGACTAGCAGCACAACTTTTGTCACACACTACAGCTACAGCTTTAAAGCACTACAAACCATAAATTACTAGCAGAGGCAACAGGGGTTTTCATAGAACTTGTAAACCAGTGGTATGATGTTATGAATTCATACTCTCCTAACCCGCCTTTACCAACAAAAATAACCCAGGTATACTAATTCAACAGCAAAATATAATTTTGGACAAGATGGAAAATTTCATGAGCAATTCTCTTTGCATTGGTAAAAATTCTTTGCAGATATTCCAGAAAGCAGTCATCATTTCAATAAAATCCCTTCGACTTCTGAACCAAGATATGGCCGGTAGGCATGATATAAAGTACAATCTCACACATAGGCTAAATCAAGATGTACTGGAAAACCTCTTTTCACAATTGCGGACCCGTGGTGGCTTACACAATCATTCTTCTCCCCTTGACTGCATTTACAGACTGAGGTTGATTATTTTAAGGAAAAATCCAGGTGTAGTTCAAAAGAAAACAAACACTGCTGATCCAGATTCAGATGCATATTTAGTTGCTAAAGCACTAACCAAAGCTGGCATAGTGTCTGAATCATGTAGCGTGCTTCCAGAACCAACCTTAGACAGCAATGTGCAACCAGAGTCCTTCATTGCCAATATCATGGAACAAAGTAAAGAAGATGGCAAGGCTTATGTTGCAGGTTATGTAGCCCACAAGTTCCAAGATAAATTTACACAACTTGGGAACTTCACCTATGGAATGCAAACTCAACACGATTATGCATTACCAACCTGGATTAAACACTTGTCATACGGTGGTTTGACCGAGCCCTCAGAAACATGGCTAAACCAGTTCCGGCACATTTCAGCAACATTTATCACATTTCACGGAAAATACGGATTTCAACGAGGCATGAACGTTCTAATAAGGACGACAGATTTTGTGTCGAGAGAAGTTCCTGACGTACCGTCTGATGTGGTTGAGGCAGCTGTGAGAACAATTTTCTTCTTCAGATTGAAACATTCCAATTCTATATTGCATAAGAAGAGGTTATTGGAAGTTGCTAACACCCACACCAGCACCACTGATACTGCTACCGAGTCTAGGCGAATTTCCAAGAAATTCAAATGTGAGTAGGCTACATTCAGTTATTTTAATTTCATGAGAATAAACTGTTCTTTTCGTACTCAACAGCTGATGTTGACAGCTTCGTTACGTTCACCACATGACGAGTTTGGTATCTTGTGACGTCATTCGCCTTCCGAGCGCTGATTGGTGAGTGAAAATTGAGGCAACCTCTGTAGTTTATAAGCCTTGATGGGGCGCAACCTATTGGACTTTCCATTCTCTGGTGAGCAGAATACCAACATGGCAGCCAAGCGAATTTAATATATTTAAATGGAATTACTCGCGATTTAATCATCCGAGCGCAGTGAAACTAGACACGGTAAATGTTCATACAAAATGTAACCTACAGGCTTCTAATTAAATTCAATTGTTTTCGTATCCCATAGATGGAGGCATTGCGAAATTTTAAAATTGAGTTTTTATTTCTTGTGTCCTCATCATGCGATCGAAGTGAACATTTGAATAATCAACCTACGCAATAATCTTCATTTAATGGTACATAACTGTATGGCTTTCATAAAAAACAATCTAACATGGTGGCCCTCTTCACAGGCAGGAGAATTTTTAATTGAGAAAACCGATAGGATATATCAAAATAGGCTATATAGTTCTTCAAGAAACTACTTGTTTTTGTGGTAAGAAAAGATTCTTCCGTTTGAGAAAAGCACAACCAACTGCGAACATCAGAACAAGACAGCATACCATTGTGTTGAAGATTTCTGGGCTATGGCCAAAGGCCTTGGGTAGAAAACAAAAAGTTAATGAAGTATTGGGCCTACTTTCCACTCAAGACATTATAGATCATATACTCTCGAAAGGACCTCTTATTGTATTTTAATGTCTATCATCATTTCCTACACAGTGAAATTATTGCCCACATCTGGTCACATACAGCTTATGAATTTATAAACATGACTGGCGTACCTTGAGAATAGTAAACTCAACCAGCATTGATTTTGGACATTAAAATATCCATTATGTTTTAAGTTTTCCTTTATTTTTTGAATTAATTGTTCTATACTCCTTTTAATTTACTGACGTAGCTGAGAAATAATGATAGGCTGACAGGATTTTTCCTAAGGATTTGACAACAATAGAAGGTTTGACATTTGTGAAGCATAATTTTTGTAATTTGGAATCGCGTCCAAGGGTTGTAATTTCTTTTTCGAAGCTTTACTTTAGAAAATTTCAAAACCTATGTTTTGGGAAATAAGTTCAAACAAATTTACGAAGGGATTGTTTTATATGGACTGATAAGAAATATCAGAAACCTGGTGGACATCATAATACCAGTTGCGTTACAAAAGTACTGAGGCTTAAAATAAAATATGTCTTCGTAAAAAAGTTTGACACAACTGTGGAAATTTCGTGTCGTTCTTTAATTCTATTGCTTCGTACACCTGTCTATTCTGTGTGTTGGTTATATTTATCGTACGTTATAGTCTTATTTTCTTTAGAGCGGGAGAACATGTTGGGTATACAACATGGGATAATAGACCATTAAAATGCACTATTGAAACCTTTCCCTTTAGTGCAATGATTTATTGGAAAGAAGTGTTTCAATTCGAATACATTTCATCGTTAGAACCATTGAAAAGTTTGCCGTTAGTGCAATGATTCATTGGAAAGAAGTGTTTCAATTCAGTGCGCCACATTTGATCGTAAGGACCATTCAAAATTAATTTTTAAATTAATTTTCAGCATGAATTATTTCCATATTTCATGAAGTCCGATTATGGTAGATAAATATGCAAATGTCATGTGGCCTCCTGGAAGGCCGAGTGCACGTCTTTCTAGTTGACACCCGTGGGCAACCTGCACGTCCTAATGAGGATGGACTGTTGAAGAATACTTCGAATACACCCTGTCCTTTGGCCAGGGAATTCACAAAAGGAGATTGAAATCCTCGATGGCCTAGCCAGGAATATAACCCGGAGCCCTTCGGACCAATTCGCCATGCAACAGGCATGTTGTTAGATAAATGGCAGGTATAGTTATATTGTTCTATACTAACAAGGAAACATAGCGGACGTCAATTGAGGCAAATTTAAGGTTTTATTTTGAGCGTATAAAATGAGCGGCTGAGTTGAGAGAAGATGTTTTAGTCCTATACTTTCCTGACATAATTAATTATTTGCCACATGAAATGTTCCCCATTTTAAATTAAATAGCTGCAGCATTTCTTACACTCTGTATGAAAGTAACATGAAAAAGCAAAGTGCTGTACTGGCCCAATCTTTTCCCCTCAACTCATTTTATTAGCTCGCAATTGTTTATGTTGGTCAGATCACAAGATACTTCATCCCCAAATTCTTTGTGGTCAACTGTAGAGAGAGCTAAATTGTACATACTTCAAACCCATCCACAAGAGTTCGCACATCCTTGATGAGAGGACTCCCTCTCTAACAAGCAACAGTACACCAAACACTCACTCAGCTGTCTGTCTACGATGATAAGAGTTGACGGTACGTATTGAAGGAAGTGTTTTTAATAGTGCGATTGACCACATCATGGTGTACTGTAGTCGTTAGCAATCTGAGGTCGTGGTTCAATTCCCGACTCTGAAAAGATATCTAATTCTAGTCTGAGGATTAGAAGGGTGCACTCAGCCCCGTAAACCTGAAAAGAGTTGGGTTCTATTCCCACCCCTGCCACCCTAGAAGGGGCTTTTCAAGCTTTTCCGCTTGTTTTCCAGGCAAATGCCGGGATGGTTCCTAACTTAATGCCAAAGTCACCTCCTTCCCGAGCCTAGGCACAGTTACAAATATACAACTAGAGACACCACAATAACCCAGACACATTCTACACTCTTCCAACTACACGGGGCTGAATGACGACGCTGTGCAGATCCTTAAAATGAAACTACAACAACAACAACAACAGTGCGATTGGTCTCACACGATATGAGAAATCAGAGCGCACAACCACGAGGGTACCATAAGTGAATATGGGGGCAAAATACCATCACATAAATTTTATACGACAGACTGGCGTAGACGTGCGCGTTGAATACCTCATTACGACCACATTGCGGAGCTGCTGTAAGTACGGGAAAAAGAAATTCGAATCCCACCACTGACAGAGAGCATACTGAGTGTGGTTTTACCCCAGGGATTTCACGCTCCCTCTATGCAAATGCTGGGTTAGTACCTGTCCGGGACACCTACACCATTTACGACCCTAATAATTTCAGTTACACTCACTACTATAGTTACCACAGAAACGCAGGTTATCACACAAATTGAAACACACCACAGAACACCAGGCCGATGATCAAGAAGTCCCTAGCCTCTAAACCGAATTAACAACAACATACTTTTTTTTTCGATCTCACCAACATTCCTGCAGATTACCTCGGCGTTCCGCCCCTTAAAACAACAATAACTAACTAGCCATAACAACATTCATGCTACGCTTTAGTAAGATCGGGAGGTTCACGTTCGTGATGTGTCATATTTGGCTTGTACCACGCATAGCAGAGCAAAATCATAACCAATTATATTCTGCATACAGTACATAATAATCTTGTGTGCAAAGTTATTTACATAATCTACGCAAGTGGGCGAACTTTTGTCTCATAGAAGTGATGTTTGAAATTACAATAAATATTTCTTTCAACCAATGAACACTCGAAATAAAATGCGTACCTGAATAAAGAACCAAGCTGCTTAAAGAGATATATTGTGCCAGTGGTAATGATCCCTTTGACACGGATCTGCTTTTAAACGGGAACTGCTTTGAAAATGTTGTCACGTTGTTTGACGCTCCATTACTCTTATGTTGAAAAGTAATGATATGCTAACGATACCCAACACAAAATGGAGGTCCAGGAAATAATATGAACCTCAAAGCTTATATCCTGGAATTATCTGTTAGGCTATTGTACAGCCCGGGGGGGCAGTACCCCCTGAGAGCCACCCCGCCATCTTCTACCAAAACCACCCCAACTGGAAACATTATTGACACCGGGATGGCATGGGTGGATGGGCCAACTTACCTTTTATTCAGAGGTCCGCATCGCTTCAACAGCAAAATCACCGCCAGATGACATGCCCCAACAGAAGAACACCTAACGGTGGAAGGAAGGTGGAGAAGAGGGGAAGGCACAGACTCGTCTACAGACACCCTCCGATAACTAATAGAATTGTTGCCGACGAAAAAATGCCACAACAGTTGCTTAAAAATTTAAAAGAAAATTTAATCACTAAAAGGGGCAAGGAAAAATAAGAATTTAACAAAATCATCAAAAAAAAGGAAGAAACTCTATGGCCAGGACAAAATCTATCTGGTGATGCATATGGCTTAAGGCCAACACCAGTTAATTAATTACATAATTAGGCAAGAGACGGTTTAATATGCTAGCTGAGCGAAATGAAAACACTTAATTTAAAAAAATAATAATAATGCCCAAAAGATAAAAAAACAGGAAACAGGAATTACCAAATGAGAAAGGGCTTGATAATTTACTAGTACGCAATACCGACCTGACATGCAGAGATCAAGGCCACGATGCAAAACGAACAATTTAAAATTAAATTAATAAAATAAAAATAGGACCATGTTACAATTCCACAACTATCATGACGGAGAAAAATTTAGGAACACTCACAAAACACAAAGTTAAACAAGCAAGATTAACAAAAAAATACTAAGCTACTAGCACAACACTTTTGAGTTTCCCGCTCGACGCCTAGAGACTGCGCTCTAAAGACCAGAATGCAGTCGGGCAAAACAAAAAACAAACATGGCCACCCAAAACAGACGACCGCATGTCAAATCGAATTACGGCAAACAATTAGCATAAAATTAATTTAAAATCACCAGAGAGAACAAAAGGGAGGAAAGAATTACGCCTTAACACTATTGACATGAGGCTTTTTAGACTGCAACGGATCGTAAAATAAATAAATAAATAATAGGGCAATTCCAAGGATTACCAATAACTAAATAAATAAAAATTTACAACGTAAAATAAACTAGAAACGTGTCTCCAGAAAGGTACGAAGGAAAAGAATAAAATTTACATATCTAGTAACATTAGCAAAACAGAAAAATTAGGCCTACCAGGCGAAACAAAATACAGAATTAAAACATTAATATATGGCCAATATCGGAGCTCCCAAAACAATATATTAAAATAATAACGTACCTTAAAACTTCTCTGTGGAGACACAATAAAAATAAAATAATTAACACATTTTAATTAATATAAAAGATATGAACTGCCTGAACATTGCTGCGGAAGCACAACCAAACCGCTTCGATCACCCACGAGGCTTTCCTTCTTGTAGCCAGTAAATAAACAGACCACACGTCATCTTCACGGCAAATTAAGAAATAATAGCCTAGGAGCACAGGCATTTCCTTAGTTTCCTTTTAATATGTCATATTTCGTAGAGGCTAGGGGCGAAGCCCCCAGCACACGGAGAGATACCCTTTCACACCAGCTGGCTTCTTACTTTCTTCACAACAGACTCTCAGATGACAACATGGCGGAGAATACAAAGTCAAAAACCGCACTGCATTCATGTTAATGTAATTGTCCAATCACAGCTTGACACATCAATCAACAATGTGCATATTATGTAATTAATTTGGCGGTATCATGTATATACAGTCTTATGTTCAATGACGTAGAATACAATATCCTTCAAATATGACTCGATTAGGATGATACCAGAAGGCACCACAAACACACTCTAGCGGTAGAAGGTACACTCCGGCTAGGGACGTCGATAGATGCTGCCACCTCGTGTTCACAAGCGGAACCAAGCCACCAGGCGGGCGTTTTAAAGGTCGGGAAGTCACATATAGGGGAGATACATATTTAAAAACGTTAGTACGGGCATTGCACGTAACAATTATAATTCCAGAACATATCTCTACACAGCAAGCGGCGACCACCTAAGCCTAGGAGGTTGGCCAACGGCTTGCAAAACACACATAAACATTTACACTAACAACTATCTGGGGCAGCTACACTGATGCAATGCTGACCAAGCAGCGCCGAAACGTATAAGAGTGGAACCTGGACAGGAGGGATTATCTGTTCTGTTCTGTTCTTCGCCAGCGGCCCTGCCCGACGTCCGTTCCAGCTCTTCACCAGGTGAGATCTAGTTCGTGCTCAGAATCCTTATTCTTGTAAACACCTACCCCAAACATTTGTACACTTCACAAATTGTATTTCATATTTGTCTAAACTCCTCAAGAGGGACATCACATTACATCTACTGGCCAATAAATACATGGTCAGTAAACTACACGCTTGTTACTAATTACACTCCACTGCACATCCTCATACCCCACCTGACCTTCGTCATAATTGCCCCTGACCGTAGAGGCCAGTAATTACATCATCAGGTTTCATTGTGTTCGAGCACGCGACTCGACTGCATAGCGTCGAGTCCCGGACTCTGCACATTCATTGAATTGTTCAGCCTACTCAGCTGGCAAGCTGGTTTAAGAGCCGGCACTTAGACAATCATCCCCTGACAGATAATTGCATCTTGCATGGACGCCCCCAATAGATTAAGCACTTACACCAACACACTACACTAGTAGTCTCTCCCAATTACGGGACACTACTCTCATCCGAAAACAGTCTTCTAAATTGGCACATTTACACTACCGTGTTTTTCCCACCCCCAACCAAGGGATAAAACACTATTGATCTAAGAAACACTATCACAAAAGATGTTTAAGCGGGAATGCGAGTGCACAGTTAAAACATACAGTCCCTCGGTCATAAAAGTGTTGACTGAATACTAAGTAATCATGTACAGCAGGTGATAGTATTAGGTATGACGACATTGATAGACAAGATGGGAATCGGCACTGTGAATGTATATTGTTCCTTTGCTCCTCTGGCTTGGAGAGTGGGACAGGAGACGCGATGACGAATGTATCCAATAAGACCTATATGCGGAAAGCTATTAATATGATTGAAAAGATCGGCTTATGAAATGGACTTTTGTCCATGTATGTGTGTGTGTCCCAAATATAATCTAAACGCCCAAACCAAATTCATTGAGACTCGGTAAGTACCTACAACCTCGTCTGACTTCGACCATGTCTTTCAAATTGTAATACGTTTCACCAATCCAAGATGCCGGCCGCGCAAAATATTTCACTGGCATTCTATATCTCCGGTAAAGTTACCGATACCACCCTGAAATTTTGTATGGTGATAAAGGGCACAACTATACCTTCACCTATGTATTTCTCATAAACCTGTTAAGTACAAAATCAGCATAGTCGCCATGCGACTTTGAAACATTAAAATTGACTTTTTACGTGATATACTGTAACTATCCGAACGCAGTGAGACGTTGTAAGGTAAATGATAAAACACATTTCAATCCACTGATCTATATTTATAAAAATCAATGTTACGTGATAGTATGTATGTGGGTGTGTGGGTGTGTATGTCTCCTATGCGTTCATACACCACCCACCCGATTGCGCTGAAACTTGGGTGAGTAGTTGATTACTCTCCAAGGAAGGTTTCAGGCTTAGTAAATCTATTTTACAATAGGCAGCGCACGAGTAGATTCAACAAATGAGCGACGATGCACGAAGCATTTCCACACAGTCCCGTATTTGTTCTTAAACCTTTCATCCGATTGCGATGAAACTTGGGTGAGAAGTTGTTTCCACTCCAGGGAAGGTTTCTAACTTAGTTAATACATTTCAGAGTAGATAGCGCACGAGTAGATTCAACAAATGAGGGACGACATGCAAAGCGTTTCTACAAAGTCCCGTATGCATTCATATACCATTCGTCCGATAGCTATGAAACTTGGGTTATATGTTGTGTATACTTTAGGGAAGGTTTCTGGCTTAGTAAATCCACTTAACAATAGGCAGCGCGCGAGTAGATTCAACAAATGACCCATGACGCACGAAGCGTTTCAACAAAGTCACGTATGCGTTCATATACCATTAGTCCGATAGCGATGAAACTTGGGTGAGATGTTGTGTACACTCCAGGAAAGGTGTCTCGCTTAGTAAATCTACTTTACAATAGGCAGCGCACGATTAGATTCAACAAATGAGCTACGACGCGCGAAACGTTTCAAGAAAGTCTCGTATGCGTTCATATACAATTCGTCCGATTGCGATTAAACTTGGGTGAGATGTTGTGTACACTCGAGGAAAGGTGTCTGGCTTAGTAAATCTACTTTACAATAGGCAGCGCACAATTAGATTCAACAAATGAGCTATGACGCGCGAAGCGTTTCAACAAAGTTCCGTATGCGTTCATATACCATTCGTCCGAAAGCGATGAAACTAGGGTGAGATGTTGTGTACACTCCAGAGAGGATGTCTGGCTTTGTAAATCTACTTTAAAATAGGAAGCGCACGAGTAGATTACACAAGTGAGTGACGGCACGCGAATCGTTTCAACAAAGTCCCGTATAAGGTCATATACCATTCGTCCGATAGCAATGAAACTTGGGAGAGATATTGAGTACACTCTATGGAAGGATTCTGGCTTAGTATATCCACGTTACAATAGGTAGCGCACGAGTAGATTCAACATATGAGCGACGACGCGCACACCGTTTCAAGAAAGTCCCGTATGCATTCATATACCATTCGTCCGATAGCTATGAAACTTGGGTTAGATATTGTGTACACTTTTGGGAAGGTTTCTGGCTGAGTAAATCCACTTTACAATAGGCAGCGCACGTGTAGATTAAACCAATGAGCTACGACGGGCGAAGCGTTTCAACAAAGTCACGTATGCGTTCATATACCATTCTCCCGATAGCAACAAAACTTGGGTGAGATATTGAGTACACTCTAAGGAAGGATTCTCGCTTAGCAAATATACTTTACAATAGGTAGCGCACGAGTAGATTCAACAAATGAGTGACGGCGACAAACCGTTTCAACAAAGTTCCATCTGCGTTCATATACCATTCATCCGATTGTGATGAAACTAGGGTGAGTTGTTGTGCACACTCCAGGGAAGGTTTCTGACTTAGTAAATCCATTATACAATAGGTAGCGCGCGAGTTGATTCAACAAATGAGTGACGGCGCGCGAATCGTTTAAACAAAATCCCGTATGCGTTCTTATGCCATTCATCCGATTGCGATGAAACTTTGATGATTTGCTGTGTATACACCAGGGAAGGTTTTTCGACTTAGCAAATCCATTTTACAATAGGTAGCGCAAGAGTAGATGCAACAAATGAGTGACGACGCGTGAAGTGTTTCAGCAAAGTTCCATCTGCGTTCATATTCCATTCATCCGATTGCGATGAAACTTTGGTGAGTTGTTGCGTACGCTCCCACAAATGTTTCAAAATTAGTAAATCCATTTTACGATAGCTTAGAGGCAGTTAACGGAATTTGAAGAAAAAATTGTGTATACAAAAGCACTTCAAGAAACCAAATTACAATGCCAACACTTTCTTTGATTGGCATCGCAACGCATGCCGGGTACAGCTTGTATCTAATATAATTCAATATGGCGGCTGTGCGAAATTTTAAAATTTAGCAATTATTTCTTCTGTGCTCATCATGTGATTGGAATGAACTTATGAATCATGAACCTACGCAAAAAATCTTCATCTAATGGTAAATAATTAAAAAAAAATCCAATATAGCAGCCATCCAAAATATTTAGACGGTTCTCAATAACTACGAATCTATAACAGCAATCAAACTGAAATTTTGTATATTGATAAAGGTTATTAACATAAATTCACCTATGAGACTTTCAATAACCTGGTGATCACAAAACCAACATGGTGGAGACGCGAAATTTAAGTATTTAAATGGACTTTCCTCGCGACTTTTTATCCGGGAACTGAACCTTGGCACGGTATATCTTCATAAAAGCCTTAATCTCTAATTGGTTTTACATTAGCACCTTTCAATAAACTTTTCTCTATTATTCGTTTAACGCTACTGCTTGTTTAGAACCCTACTCAATGATCGCCCATTTGCGGTCTCTCCATTTACAAAAGGCGAAGTCAGGTCTGGCTGTCACTCCACTTCCCTCGACAAGATACTTGAGATTTATGGCGTCTAGCGAACCGTCATCTCCACTCTACGGTTTACTGGTTTCAAAACATAATGAGAATCCAAGCTTTAAAATACCGTTTCTTTACAGCGATTTACTTCCTTGTTTTCCCTTAATTATTTATATCTCGTGATTCCAGAATATTTTTGCACTAGTTCGGAAAAGATGTATGATCCATTATTACAGCAACCTTACTTTCGGTGCTACATTCGACGACTTTATTTCACGATGCCATATTTCAACAATGTCGGTGCCTCATATCAACAACACCATAACACAACAATACTTCAGTGGGAATTACCATCCACAACAATACAACACTTTCTCACCAACAATATTCAGTGGGAATTACCATCCACAAGAATTCGACGCTTTCTTACCAACAATACTTCAGTGGGAATTACCATCCACAATAACAAATAATTACTTTCATTCCGACCACGATCTTCAATTTACTTATTTCATTTACTTACATCTTCCGACACAAGGCATATTCTGGATCAACGTTCTCCGATAACTTCACGCTGATTTGCAACAATTACTTGGCCCTTTCGGCACTACAATTAACTTGGATTTCCATAATTCCTTTTATTTCTTCAAATATTTGCGGCAAGACTTCCGGGCCTTCCTAAAACTTTTCATTCATAATATCGTCATGATCGCCTACAATTTACTACTATTTATTATCCATAGGTCTTTCGTTTCACCATTATCTAAGGGTCCTCAAAAATCATTATTATCTCGCAAGATTTCAACGCGTTATTATTTGTTTAATTAATTATATTTATAAACTGAGCTCAATATTTATTCCTTTCAAAAATGCTCCAACATTACTTCATTTACAGAACGCAATATTCATTTCTTAATCATTTATTTTAGTATACAACATTTCATGACTTCATAATTTTATTATTATTCCTTTACAGATCTTATTCTAGCGCTCATTCATTTATACTTTATTTATCTGGCGAAATTTAAGCCATTGATATAATCCTGTTCTTTAACTTTTAATAACTTATTATGGTGCTTTATTTAACTTTAGCAAATTATTTGTATGGCGAGAATTCAAGCCATTTATATTCAAATCTCGATTCTTTCTTTCCATTGTTTATTTAATTAATCATTTCATATTCTCGGGTTTTAATTTATTGACATTGAATTATTGCAGTTACACCTACATTCCCAACGAGGTTGTCCTCGTGCATGGACTTTACCTTTATCCCAAACATATTTATTTAACAATTTGTGCATTTCAACTGTATCTAGCGAACCAAGACTAAATCTCCCTAGTAAGACTTGATTAACACTAGGACAGTACATAGTGCAACAACACTTATAATGGAATAATCATTACTCACCATCTCTGCTGATGATTATCATTGAATGGGGTCACCCATCACACATATTCAGTACTCTTCCATTGTACTATCTTTCACTCACTTCCTACTATATTCACAAATTCTACACTGATTTATATTAGAACACATTTTTTTACTCTGAAAGATACTTAACCTAACAACACTAATAATACCCTTTTTCTTTAAAAATACACACTTCACTTCACTTCACTTCACTTCACTTTCTTCCTACACCATATCACAGTATTTTCTATTGACGGCTCCCGTCTCCGCGGCTGTTCCCTAGAATCTGCATTATTATTATTATTATTATTATTATTATTATTATTATTTACTAAAAATTGTGCCTACAATTTATGGACGGCAGATAGAGAAAGGGCAAGCCCCACATACACAGCAGTGTCTCCATCTCCGTTCATTAAATCTAAACAAATCTCAAATGTTACATTATACAATTTACACCTTTACATTTGCTATATACACATAATCTGCTGTACATGACGTCTATATCATACAATTCATAAATAAAAGGGAAGACACAGGCATGCACGCACACATATACACGCTCACACACGCATACATACATACATACATACATACATACATACATACATACACGCACGCGCACACTCCCAATCACTCACAAAGTTACATTATACAGTATATAAATTCAATTTAAATGGGGTTTTAGTCCCTTTAGAGCCTTCACTTTGCGGCAAAATTGTCGTGGAGGAAGGTCTTTTATTTCACGAGGCAGGTCATTCCAAAGTCGAGCAGAGCGATTGTAGAATCCAGATTGATAATCTGTTGTCCTAGCGAATGGAGGAACAAGGGTGACACCCTGTGCTCTACGGACTGAACGATATGACAGCTGAAGGCGGTGAAATGGGTAGAGTATAATGGTGCCAGCTAGAGATTTTCGGAGAAAGGTGAGGTCTATTTGGCTACATATGTCATTGATGGATGTTAATGGTTTTGTCAAAACTTTGTTACCCTGATTGTAAATGAGTCGTTCTGCTCGACGTTGGACTGCACTTAACTTCCTCATGTTTTTCTCGGTAGTGGGATGCCAGGCAGGAAGTCCATACAGAAGAATGGGCCGTATCGTGGAGAGATACACCGCTCGGAGTGCACGGCTTCTGAATCCCAGAAGATTACGTCTTGCAAATCCTAGAATTCTAAATGCCTTACACCTAGATTCTTCAACGTGTACATTCCACTTCAAATTGCTGGAAATGTGTATTCCCAGCATTCGCAGTGAATTGCACATGGGAAGAACTTTGCCGATCAGTGAAAGGCTATGTGCAATAGGCTGTCTGGCCCTACTTAGCCGAATATATTTACACTTGTTTACATTCAAGGTCATCTTATTTACATCACACCACAGTGCCACACTGTCCAGATCTTCATGTAGTGCTTTGACGTCATCATTATTTTTTATGGCTCTGTAAATTATTGAGTCGTCTGCATACTGCGCCATCGTGGACGTCACACAGCTTGGAAGGTCGAGGGTAAAAACCATGTACAACAAAGGCCCAATCACCGACCCCTGTGATACTCCCGAAGTTACCACTATGTTCGGTGACTTGGCCCCGCCAAACACGACACACTGCGTTCGAACTACCAGGAATGACGTCAACCATGTAATGAGTTTGCCACCGATGCCATATTTGCCAAGCTTTAACAAGAGTCTTTGATGAGGCACCTGATCAAAAGCTTTGCTTAAGTCCAGGGCCACACAGTCCACTTGGGAGACGTTAGACTGATCCAAAGAGTTCTGCCAGTCATCAATAACTTTTGTCAAAAGAGTTGTACAAGATCTCCCCGGAACGAAGCCATGTTGGCTTGGATTTAACAGGCCTAGCTCACTCAGGAATTCCAGTATGTTCTTAGCAACCAGGCGCTCCATACATTTACAGATACCAGACGTTAGAGAAATCGGGCGGTAGTTGTCCATGTCTTCCTTGTCACCATCTTTGAACACAGGGACCACGTTAGCATGTTTCCACTCTTGTGGTAGAGTCCCGGTGTTAATGGACTGGTTGAAAAGTGCGCACAATGAGGGTGCTAGGGCCTCTGCACAGTAGTGAAGGATCCGAGCAGGGATTAAGTCTGGTCCTGTCGCGGCATGGGGTCTAGTTCTCCGTAAGCTGTCCCAAACTTCCTGTTGTGTGAAATACAGACTGGCTAGGGGAAAGAGAGGGGATGATGTCCTTGGTAGGAACATTCCTTTACTGGTGTCAGGTGGAGAGAAGTTACTTTGGAATTTACAGTTGAACGAGTTGGCTATGTCTAGTGGGTTGGACGTGTTAAGAGCTCGTACTAGTCTTTTCCTACACCGGATCTTCGCTGATAGTCTCTCGAACACTGCCTCTTAATACGTCTATATTTGGCTTTACTTATTGTTCTACTTAGGCGATAATTGTTCTGACGACGTTTCTGATGGACGGATTACAGCTTGACTTCAAGTGTATCCCTAACTTTGTCCTATGACTTTAACTCGCACTTCTCTAAGCTAGGAGTTATTCAACTGTCTTTGCGGTCCTCGAATATTGCTCTTTACTTTCGGTAACTTTCCAACCTTTATCGTACTGATTCTTCGGAGTCTCAAACTCGCAACTGTTCCTTATTGGTCGGCTAACACTGCGCAGCGCCCCTCTGGCTCTGACCTGGCGATAGTCTGTGTGCTGACGAAAGATACTTTGGCTTTTGATTACTCGCTTCTGACATGATCGACCACGACTTCTCAAAGTCTGCTATTTATTAAGTTCCACTGATTAACTATTTAAGACGATACTACGCCTTCCGAACACTCTTGATACACTAAATTATACTTCAATGAAAATAGCGCGGCACTTCCGCGGATTTATTTGAACTGAAGACTGAATGTTCGATGATCAGAATGTTCCGTCACTTACGGACACCGTATACTGAATCTATTTCTGCGACTCATCGCGACGTTCCTTAGCTATCACGGCGGACTGGATGTAACGCCCCAACACAACACCTCTCGATGCTTGTTGTACAGTATGACCTCCCCTGAGGTCCATACTATTAAGTACTTTTTCGAAAAATGATGTAAACTGCTTTAAAGATGAACTGATGCAGCATGACCCCTCACGGTCTGACTTAAAACTGCTTTAACGATGAACTGATGCAGCATGACCCCTCACGGTCTGCCTTAAAACTGTATTAACGATGAACTGATGCAGCATGACCCCTCACGGTCTGACTTAAAACTGCATACCTCCCTTGGAAATCTCACTCTATTTATTTGATTCCAAGCAAAAAAAAGAACTATTTTGGCTTCATTTTCAAAATTATCTTTCAAACCAATCGTGGCATCTTTTTGAAAAATTATTCATCTTGAAGCTTGAGTCCTAAACGTTCCAATTATGTAAAGTTTTTCCAAATTCGATCATGGGAATGTATTAATTTAAATTAAATTAGCTCCTCTTTCTGTGTGGGAGTATATTCTTTTATTCCCCTACTCTCCCTTAAGGCCTGGTGAATCCCCTTCCGTAATCTGCTGACTTTGCCTTCTTATACCGTGCAGATATTAATAAATTTTATTATACTAAAATTCGCCATTTCCACAATGAATAACTTCTATGGAGAGTTTTCTTAAAATGTTTGATTATTTCTAGCAGATTTTAATTAATTTCTTTATTTCCTGGCTCCACCCTTCACGCGGTGTTGTCAATATTTTGATGAATTTGCACTTTCTCCCTGAGATCTTGCTTCTCTCTCTTTCAGCAGAATTTTCCATTGAGTCTATTTTTAACTATGTGCCATGCCTTTTCTGCATCGTCGGCGGTGATCTCACCTCGCAGCTGCTATATTGCTCCATGCTTCTTTATCAGCTGTATGCGTCATTCCTATGCGCTCTTAGCTATTAACCCTTTTGGTATCTTAAAATAGCCTTCAAAACTCATGTATTCTTCTCATAAATGGTTCCTTTCCATCTGAAATGTCTTTAGTTCGAACCTTGTACCAACCCTGTTGGGTACAGAATACATCACATGGAAAATCTTTTAACAATCGGGGGAGTTTTTAATAGAAAAGACAAGTAGGATATATGAAAATAGGCTGTTTAGTTCTTCGCGGAACTACTTGTTTTTTATGTAAATAAATATCTCTGTTGTGGGTAAATATAAATTATGAACAATATAAATTGACTCAATTGTTTACTGAAAATTGTTACACACATGCAAACATTTTGAATGGCAAGTAAGTTAGTTTTTCTTCAGTTAATTAAAGAGTAATTACATAGAATAACTGGAGGTTTTATCCCCGATTAGCATTAAAAATCATATAGCCTATGTACTGAAATGCAGGATTTCTTCAACAGCTTTAAATTCCTATGGTTGTAATGGATCTGATGATGATCGCTTGTCGATCCAAACTGGTCATCCAATTGTATTTATTAATCTCATGTATTATTTTTTCAGGATTATGGAATAACCCATCTCATTTGGATACAATCGTGTTGACCGACTGAAAAGCATTAAACTTTCGGTTACTTTTGTGAGTGTGAAAAATATATACAGTAGGCCTATAACCATAAATAGTGTATTGATAATTATATCTAAGTCTTAAAAAGGTAGAACATAAGAACTTGCAAATGTGACAAAGTATTTAACCAACTGTCTTACTTCTAATACTGAAAATACGAATACAAACTCCTCGTCATTATTTCCAAATTTGGCCACGATATCAAATGCGAGACAACAACACGGTTCATTCATACCCACGAACTCATCTTATGAATAACCCCGTGGCATTTTTGTTTATTTCGTGATGTAAGTTGTTGTCTTCAATATCATAATGAAAACCACAATATAACCTGAATAAGTGAGTTAATTCTTTTAGGGGATTGGCAGCATCGTGGTCATGTAGCCCCGTGTACTTGGGTGTGTGTAATGTTTGTCTGATAACCTGTGTCACTGCGATGTCTGTACTAGTGTGTGTATTTGTAATTGAGGTAAGATTTGGGTGGGAATCGGTCGTGGCCTTAATGTAGGTACCATCACAGAATGTGCCTGGAGTAGAAGTGGGAAACCACGGAAAACCACTTCCTGGATGACTGAGGTAAAACTTGAACCCGTATTTCGTCAGCTTTACCTCACGATGTTGAGTTCCCTGTTCCAGCCCTCAGACTAGAATTAAATTCCTTGGCAGAGCGGGGAATCGAACCCGGGCCTCAGAGGTGACAGCCAAGAATGCTAGCCACTACGCAACTTTTGTTTTATCATTTTAAATGATTTAGTCGACTTCGTCGTTACGTTACGGCAACGTCACGAAATGTACCGAGAATGCACTGATGTGTGTGACGTCATAGTACCGCTTGGTGCATGTGTACTGAGTTCACTGGTGAGCTCTGGCGTTACGTTACGGCAACGTCACGAAATGTACCGAGAATGCACTGAGGTGTGTGACGTCATAGTACCTCTTGGTGCATGTGTACTGAGTTCACTGGTGAGCTCTGGCGTTACGAGACGGCAAGGACACGGCGTGATGTCATCCAGCAAGATCCGTCCTTTCACCGCGATGACTTGTAACTTTCTAGGGTTCTGATTGTTTCTTGATCATCTAACATGACAAGAGTCATTGGCTTCGAGCGAAGCGAGAAGCCTCCAGCCTTTCTAGCATTTTTCAGCATTTGTAGCATTTGTAGCATTTGTAGCATTTAAAATTATATAAAGTCCAGTCCTTCAGACTGACTGTCTCTTTTTTAATTTCATTTTTATTGACAGTAACATAGTAACATAGATTGCATTGTAAGCGGCATAAGCATCAAACAAATGAATATATATTGCACTGAGGAATATTTGAAACAGGCCCCACCTAGGTGGAAACTGAGAATGTTCAAAACAGCCAGGGTCTTACACATGGGCCCACCGGGCCAAAGCAGCACTGCCCTCAAGTCACAAGCCGAGCACTGGGGTCATGTAGGAGTCGAGTCCGTGGCACTGGAGAGCTGGCGAAGCTACTGTATTGTCATATCCTGGTCACGCTGGGTGATGTGGGCCCGGGACGTCTTCTTCATCATGCAGACGAACATGGAAATGGAAGAGGAGCAAGGGACGCAGGGAGAAGGAGTGGGGAGTGAATGGTGGATGTTGGCGTAATTGGGTTCAACACGACGTAATCGGGTACTGCCTAGAGGTATTTGAGCATGTGCTAAAATCAACAGCTCTTTGTAATCAAGGAGAAAGATCAAATAAGGTCCATAGGGGAGAGCTAAGTGTCCGCTCTCACGAAGATTCCACCTCTCCTTCTGGTGGGGGTATTGAAGATTCCTGTCGTCCAACTTGTAGGAGCTGAGCAATCATCCATACGACGGCATGGTTTTTGAGGGTAGGGAAGGCCGTTACAGACAGGCGAAGCAATTTCCGGTAGGTAGGTAGGTAGGTTCTGGGTGCGAATCTGGCCTTTACAGCAGCGCCAAGCATTGGAAGCCTTGGAGCATAGGTTAACACGATGTAACGCAGTATCGAGGAGTCCGCATTTTGTGCACCACAGCGCCTGCTCGAAATTAATTTTAAAACGACGGCAGGCCGTTGGGATGAGATCATGGAGAAAGAGAAAAAGCTGGAAGCGGATATGGGAGGAGATTTTCAAGGCACTCAAGTTCTTCTACACCGTGGGCCAATGGGCACAAAGTAGTTTGGCTTCGATGCGTGGGACAAAGATTGCATGTTGCCGCAGCATATTGTAAATAGATTTGTTCATAGGCGTGGAAGCGCATTAACAATGTGGGCGAAGTGGTGCTGGTGGTCGCGAAGTATCCGAGGCAGCCAAGGTTGTCTTCCGTCAGAAGAGGTCCTATCAGCCTTGTACAGTTCTTTCTCAACAGTCCCATACTGTGATAGAACCCGTATGCCAGCATTGGAGAGGAGAGCTCGACATTTCATCCCGTGATCGTTCAGACCAAATCCTCCCTGCTGGAGAGAGAGATACAATTGATCCCGTTGCACGCGGAACAAGTGGCCACGCCATATGAACCAGCGAATGTACTTCGCGAGCTGTCCGGCAAATGATCTGGGCAGGGGGAACACTCGAACCAGATACCAGACTCTTGATAGAGCGTATAGGTTGGTCACGACGATACGTTATCAGAGGTTGAGGTTTTGGTGCCGGTATTGTAACTTGCACCCCGCGCTTTAGCCACCGTTAGAGTCCAATTAGTTTGCATCGTATCTTCGACAGACGTTTTCCACTGGATCACCAGAATCTTGGCCTCAGGGACATTACGGAACCAAACCCTGGGTTGCATGGTAGAGCTGGTATTAAGATGTATCAAAACTGTTTTCCTGGGGTTCAATTGGGCACCTAAAGCACCATGGAAGGTATCCAGAAGCGTAGTACAAATGTCCAGATCGTGTTCAGATCGAACCAGAATGGAAACTTCGTCAGCGTAGGCACAAACAGTGAAGGTGTTCGGTACGAGTTGGATGCCTGCTAAGTTGGCGGAAAGGTTCCTTAGGAGTGCTTCGATCCCGAGAACAAACAACAGCATTGATAGCAGACACCCTTGGCGCACCGATCGTTCAATTTTAAGCGGAGGTAAGAGAAATCCGTTAACAAGCACGCGTGACGTAGCATGGCTGTTGATCATGCGGATATATTGTATCCAGGTATCAGGAAAGCGAAAATGTTGCATTACAGCGTAGAGGTACTGGTGGCTGATACGCTCAAAAGCTTTATCAAGATCTAAGTTCAACAGTCCGAAGGTCTCGGTGGGCAGGGATTCAGCTCTCAGATGAAGGTCTTGGGGGGTGGCTAGGCTTGACAAGATAGACCTTCCAGGGACACTGCAGCATTGTCCATCCCCGATAACGCCCCTCACAGCGGATTTTAGTTGGCATGCAAGAACATTGGACTTGACTTTGTAGTCACTGAAAAGTAGCGTGACTGGTCTGTAATCACTCACCGAGACAGGTGAATTAGTCTTGGGTATAAGAACAATGATGTCCTCCTGTTGGAACACACATAAAACACGATGGCCGAGGATAGTGCGTATCACGTCACAAAATTCCGTACCAATAATATCCCAAAAGCATTTATTGTCTGATAACAGAATGAATCTCTTCATTCGTAACATCCGTATTGAGCCGTGTGCAACTGTCCAGAGAAAGAGAGGTGTGGCAAGAGATCAAAAGTTGGGTCGTGCAGCTAGGATCTGTGTCCACTTGAGCGTATAAGTCGTGGTAGAAGGAGAACACTTCACCGCGTACGGCGTCAGGAGTGGTGAGGGTGCAGCCATCCTGTGACCGAAGTTGATGTATTAACTTCTGTTGCCGATTACGGAGTGAGTAGGCCAAGTAGTTAACACTTTCTAGTTCAACTGGGAGTAGGGTGTGATCTCCCAAATTCTGAATCAAGGCGGGGAAAGTGTTGTTGGAGGACGAATGTTTTCTCCCGAACGTTCCGTAGGTCATCATATTGATGCTCCCCAGAGTCGTGGCGTTGTTGGAGTTGACGAAGCACGGAATAGTAAAATTCATTGGTATCACGTTTCGCTTGGGCTTGCTCATATGACAGAGTCCTGAAGATCCTCTGAATACCTGGTTTCACTAGGTGATCCCACCATTCCGAACAGTCACTATATGCCTGACGCCGTAGTACCCATTGGTTCCAGTGGTGGCGAAATATGTTGCGGCAATCATCGTCTTGCAGTAGGGAACAGTTCAATTTCCAGTATCCCCGGCCAATAAAGAATACACGATGGTGAAAGTGGAAGGTGCAGAGGACATCATAATGGTTGCTAAAACTGACAGGCGTGACGTCGAATCGCCTGGGTTGAAGAAGGGAATGCGACGCATAAATGTGATCAAGACGGGAAGAACGTGTAAAGTATCGACCACATGTCAGTTTGAGGGAGGTGATGAGCACCATTAGAGTGGGACTGGACGCACTGTTTTGGGTAGTAGTGTCATCCAAACGTTGTACACAATTAAATTGCCCAGGTAGGATCAGTTTCTCTATCAGGTGCCATAGTGTGCCGTATAACTCATTCAGAAAGAAATTATTGCGTTCCACACGGCGATTGTTCCCCGAGGAGGAGTAAATATTGACGAGTGTGGTGTTACTGAAGGTACCAGATGGTATTCTGCCGGAAGGATGTTGGTAGATGTTCGGAAGCTAAATATCGTGTCGGGTGAGGAACCCCGTACCCCGACAGGCATCTCCCACGTTGACATATTGGTATATTGGTTGGTATGTGGATATTGGAAGAAGGGGGAGGGCAATTTCATGAAGGAAGGCAATATCTACATCATCCTTTCGAAGAAATCACTCGAACGTTCGGAATATTACGTGGCCTTATATGCCATTTATATAGATGCTAGCAACCGTAAGAAACTCTGTCATTATGAATAACAGAGAAGAAATATAAAGGGCTCGGGGGAGGCAGGAGAACACATGGTGCGAACAGCTATTAAGAGGTGCCATGGGAAGAACAGGCTATATCCGGAGGATCACCGGATTGTAGATTGTCAGAATGTGGCATCATACGGGGATTGTTAGGACACACAGTGGTGGCCAAGGTTTTCGTGATTTGGGCCGGGATATCATGCGGAGGGTGTCTGGCGTGAGCGGGTGAGGGCGAGGACGTGGAGCTACTAATCTTAATTTTGTATGTGCCAGGACAGGTGACGACTGAGGTTCCAACGTGGAGGCGGGAAGTTCAGCAGCGTGCTCATGTGACGCAGGCGGCTGGTAGTGGGTACAGGGGGAATGATCGGCTATGAGATTTGGCCGTGTGATGGCAGGGAATTGGTCAGTAGACCCTGCAGGGTCGGTAACAGCTGCCGGGGGATGGTCAGGTAACACGGGGGTTGATGGGGGGTGGAACAAGCGGTTCGGTGGCCATGGGTTCATTCCAGCTTGGTTCGGGTATTGATGAAGCAGCTTGGTGCTGAGCACTGACTCCAGCTGTCACCACAGTTGAATAGGGCACACTTGGTGATTGTTTATCTACAGTAGGGAGGGGTATCGCCCGCCTGGGACAATTGCTCCGCAAGTGGGTCGTCTCGTCACAAAGCAGACACGTTTGTTGTTGGCCACTGTAAGATACATACCCTGGGTTACCACTGACATTTTCTCTGGAGGGTATCGCCTTCTTGATGGCCATGGCCACCGCTCGATCCCCATTACACACTGGGAACATATAAGTGGAGGACTACTGTTCTTTACGAATTGCATTGACCGTACCATACTTTGACAGAATGGTGGTAAATTTGTCCGATGGAACTTCCAACGGCACATTAAAAATCCCGACCGTAGTCAAATTAACATCAGCGGATGACATTTTCACATGAGTATTTTTTCTCCAGAATCATAGCGAAAAGGCACGGGATCGATAAATTTGTTCAGCAGTTTTTGAAATAATGTAACACTGGTTACCTTTATGTACATGGCACGTTCCTGTGCGTTCAGTTGGATGGCTTCCACCTGGTCCACATTTTACTGGAGTGTTTCAGCAATCCATCGGTGAATTTCCAGTGGGGACGGTTTAGGGCTCTGGGAATCCCACGTACACCGGATAGTGTATTTTCGTTGGTATGTTGACATTTTTCTACGGAGAACTGGTACTTGACTGAAGAAACGAAGCACTAGATAGCACCGAATAGTTTGACATGAAGCCCGGTATGGGGCCTGTCACGAAATATTGCGTGACATCCAGATGAATGGAGAGCACACCTTGCCTCCATCGCTGACTCAAACGAACTCGTAACGAGGCGGACAACATGAATAAGAAATGTTTGTTTGTTCTTATTCCATATGTTGTAAATATTCTACTTATTATACAAGTTCACTACCAGTAATTATATGTATGACGAATAAATCAGTTTACAATGCATAAATATACAGCCCTGTATCAATATTGTTCTCTAAGTTTCTCATGCTTACATCCTTCGTCATTCTGTACACTCTAGCTACTTCCTTTCACAGCTATGTTATGAGACGCGAAAGCATTTCCAATAATGTTAACACAGAAGAGAAAAGATTGCCTTTCGCTGCATTTAGAACACGATTTTAAAACTTCCAGTAAAATAAATGTTTGCGCTGTCGCCGCATAGTGGACATACCAGGGCCTGCATACCACACTCTGTTACGCCTCGTCTTGCCCTCCCTGCTCCTTTGTCAGAGCAAAGCGTTTGTTATTAGCATTTATCACTTGCTTGCTGACATTAGTGGCTTGAAATCTCAGTTTATTCTTCTCATCATTCTTATTAGCCGGGATTTAATCGTTTTGTAACACCACGTTCTCTTCCCTGCGTATGTGTTGATATGTTCAAAGGTACTGTTAGTCAAGTTCAATGAACAACTTAGGCGATTTGTGACAAGACATATTTACTCTCCTCCGATACACATTTAGGCATCTCGTAAAGGATTTTAATTTAGGGTTGACCTAAAATTGAATGAGTTTACTTGCAATTATCTGGCAAGCGCCTACACAATTCCCATTTTGTCAGATCCAGTGTTTCCATACCCCAAGTATTTGAATTTTGGTACTTCCTGAATTCCTCGTTCCAGTATTCTAGTCTGGTTTTCACTGTGTTCGCATTATTTCCAACTAGGCATCTAATTATTTGCTCATGACACACGCAATTTGTTACAGTGCATGTCAGAACCTTTCCTCCATACAGGACCATAGATTCGGATATCGTGAGGGTGGGGTGATGGGGCAAGGTATTTTCTTCCCCCTTAAATTCTAGAGAATGTGTCATCGACCCATGTAAAATTACTGAAGGGGCTAGGTTTCCATTGAATTTCTGGATATGTTACTGTTTTCTTAGCTCCAGGTTGTTGATCTTCAGGACGTGATGAAGCTCAACACGTCTGCCCGAAAGCAATACGGTAAGACAAAACTGACCTAAATGTTGTTGCTTCATTCTTAATTCATTATCACTACTTCAATTACTAATAAATCAAACCATCTACAGTGTTCTACCATCATTATTACATCGTAACATTTCTGGTACAACACATATTACGGATACATGAGTTTTCTGCATAGCTCTGCTCCTTCCCCTCGCCCACCTGTATATTCTATGAAGGAAAACTGCTCCCTTGCTTAAGACGACAATTTTAGTATTTCTACGATCGTTGTTGAATTACACACAGGCTATTAATTCGAGACTACTCTTGTGCTTATCCATTTTAATGTGTCTACAAGCCACGTGGTCAGCTCCGTGAGGATAAATATCGTAAGGAAGATATTCGACCAAGGTTACACAAATAGAAGGAAGTTGGTTACCGACCACGGGATCCAAGCATAGCACAACATTGCTTCCACTCGCTCGGTCTCTTTGCTGTCAACATTCCTTGCATTAAGACTTCCTTATTCAACCCTGACGGTATTGGCGTGTCTTTCATTATCCCCACTTTAATTGCCCTTTCTATTTTCTTCGCAGATACCCTCCTTTTTCGTTTCCTTTTTCACGGAAACACCTGTCCATTGGAAGAGGCCTTAAGTGGGCAGGGTCGTGTTTAGCCCCTTCAAGCATGCTGCTCCCTGAATAGTGCTACACCCTAAACGGTTCACGGGAGCTGGCAACCCTGAGCTGTGTTCGTTTGGTTTCCTTTTTCCAGTGACTTAAGGATGGATTTTCCTTTCTTTCCCATTCCTATCAGTCTTTTATGGCTCTACATCTTTCCAAGCCCATCGATCCCCATTCACCGAGGGATTTCGTTTCCATGTATTTTATTTGCCTTATTAAATTAATGTCTAATTCTTCTTCTTATGTAAGTTAACAATGAGTCAGTACTTGGTAGAAAAAGTGGCATTATTTTCAACTAACATTGTCATTAATATTAGCGGCAGATGACCCTGATGTTATGCCGATTAAAAACACTATCAACACCACCTTCGACGCTGAATGTGTTAGTAAGATAGAAATACTAATCAGTAGCCCAACTTTTTCTACATATTCACAATGATCACAACAATTCACGTAACCCCACCTATACTTCTTTAAAAGGAAGCAATTGATTTACAAACATATGGCATTAGATTACACTGACCTGCGATGGTTTCACTGCCGCCATCCTGTAATGTTTACTAGAATGACGTTGGCATCCGACGTTGATTTTCAATCACCACATCACATTTCATTAAAATCAGGTATTACGTTTTTATGTACTTACTCATAGGCTACCTAGTAGTGTAGTGATGGGAATTCATGGCTGTCACCCATGATATCCTGGTTAGATTTCCAGCTCTGACAAGGAATTCTATTCTAGTCTGAGGGCTGGAACAGGATACACTCAGCCTCATAAGTGACAACTGACAAGACGTGTGTTTGATTCCCACCCCAGACATCCTAGAAGTGTATTCACGGCCACGGCTGACTCCTACCCAATCTTAAAACTAATTACAAATACACACTCTATTAAAACCATCACGACCACGCAGTTTTTCAGACGGATTCCTCACACACCCAAGTATACGGGACTGTATGATCACAATGTTGTAAAACCCCTGATCAATTCAACAACAACTAATGCACTCGTTACATTCTTACTGAAAGTTTAGCATTAAATGTGAATTCCGGATTACTTTATTAATGCAACTTCCTACAACCATCTGACAACTCTGTGTTTCACGCTCGCAGCCTAGTGCCGATAAAAGTCGACAACATGTCAGATTTTACCGAATGACGCCATTTGTGTGCTACAGTCTGCCTCTTACTTCTCCCGCCAGTAAAAATAATCTTCATAGGTGTCTCTTTGTGTTAATTTGTTAAGATAAACATTTATCAAGATGCCCCGTTGTGGCTGTAAAAACACATCCTGCTATGTGTGTGTCAAAACAGCAGCACAAAACAACGGAGTTCATTAGAAAGGTCAACTATGTGTACAGGCGCCATATGGAGCTTGTAGGACCTGTATATGGCAACGGATAGATGCTGAGCGAACAACCTTGTTATTCGGATATCAAACGATATGCCGACAACTCACAAACTACACAACTAACTGCTACTGTTATGGGAAAGTGAACGTGAGAGTATTTAACAGAAGGAACAAATAAAGTAAGATTGTGCATCAAAGCATTATTCTATCCACTATGTTACCAGGTCTCCATGTCCGTGTTGTACCAGTATTGCTGCATCCAGGACGGTTTGATGAAGGGACCCGGGACAGAACGTAACGCGGAATGGAACCCTTGTCAATGTGGAACGGAGAAATTCCGTTATCTCCAAGGTTATTTCCTAGTTATAACGTTACCGCTGTTTGTACCAATGCGTAACTTTACCCGTTCTGGAACAGTGGAACGGTGGCCGAGCCTGTACCGGTACAACAGATTGGAGTCGGACGGAACGTTACGCCGTTCCGTACCGAAATGAACAGAGGGTTATCCGATACATTACAGTTCGGAACGTTCCACTTAAAATAACGGAACAAAACAGACGGAACGGAACGGGACATATTAAACGGAATTTGTATTGTGACAAGGCTGCATTATGACGTCTCAAGGTCAATTAGGAGAATTCGAAGCGGTGCAATGCAGCTCTTATTCTTATTGGGACGGCAGCGTTAGTGGTCAAATCACATCCAAACACAGCGTTTACAAATTCTGACAACCACACAATCCCCTCTTCTCTCTCACCTCACCAGACACCGGCCATGTGCTTCCTCTGCAATAGTGATCTTGTACCGCAAATTTAGATAGGCGAATTTCGTCCTCTCGCTATTATCGGTTGATCAAAATGTCTTTGTTGATGATGAAATTCAGCCAGATTAGAGTTTTTGTTGATTCTTTTGGGGCTTTGTGACATCGTGGTCTAGAAGCTGTCTGATAACCCATGCCAATGTGATGTCTGTACTTGTGTGTGTACTTGTAATCGTGGTAGTATTTGGGTAAGAAGCAGCCGTGGCTTTAAGTTAGTTACCATCCCGACATTTGCCCGAAGTAGGAAGAAGAAACCACGGAAACCATTTCCAGGATGATCTTGTCATCCGCTTTATAAGTGAGAAAGAATAAGGGCCGGTATCTAAATTTTCCAGTGTACATTGACTGAAAGATTTGTTCTTTTTTGAATCCTGGATTTTCCTTTACCGTAATTTTTGTTTACAGTAGGGGGGTAGTGGCGCTTTAACCACTCCACCACTACCCTCAATGCGAGCCCATGGTCGGAGTTTCACGAATGAGGTGTTGTTCAACTCAGGCTGATGGGGACTTTGCTATGGACCACTCATTAGTTTTTAAAAAATAAAAAATTGTTTTTGAAAGTAGGCGATAGTTTGAAATCCAAACATGATAGAACGTTGTGCCATGGTTTATACGAATGGTCTTTATGTTCGTTATTTTTAGAATAAAACATTATTTTTTTACTTTTTTTAATGTTGAATTTTGGAATTGGCTCTATTTTGGAAACGAGAAATTGCACAAAAAAGTTTGTTCGATGTGATTGAAAGGGCTTAACCCCCTCTACCCCCAAAATAAATTTCAGGTCTCTAGAACAAAAACTAGTAGTAGTGTGGACTGGCCGGAGCTGCCTCCCAGCCTACTTTCTCGCAAAATTACCGATATCTCGCGAACGCCTGATCAGATTTGGATGTGTGATGTGTGTTGTAGGAGTCGGTGTGACGTCCTCTTTGCTATGAATGAGTGGCACTATTTAAAAAAATTGAAAATTTTTGTTTTTGAAATTGTCCCTATTTTGGAAATGATAAAGTTGACAATGAAGTTTGTTAGACATCAATGAAAGGTCCCTAGCCCCTCTAGGCATAAACCAAGTTTTAAGTCTGTAGGAAAAAAAATGAATTTTGAAAATGGTCACTATTTTGGAAATGAAGAATTTAAATGGGCGGAATGTGGAAACTCGATTTTGTGGTAAAAGTGTGTTTATGACATTTTGCTGATATCTCGGGAACCCATGAAGCTAGAACAAAAGTTGACATGCCATTATTTTCATCGCGCTGCCCTCCTGCTGAGGATGCCTGTGTTGAGTAGGAGCGAAAACCCAGTTTGGTGTAAGACCGTGATTTTAGACTTTTTGTTATTTCTGACGAACCAATGATGTTACAGACGTCTACGAAGGGTCCTAGGACTCTGGATGACAGACACCCTCTTTGCAATGTGATAGTAATTTTTTCCAAAAATTTTCAAAGGGCCTCACGTTGAAAGAATTAATTTTTTAAAACTCTTTTACCTGTTTTTTAATTTTAAATGAGGAGTGGCGGTAGACAAACAGACGATACCGCTGGGCTTGTGTTTCAACGAGCCTTTCGCCGGCCGCGGTGGTCGTGCTCAATAGAACAAAGGCTATTTCAACGGGGCTATGTACGACAGGACGAGGGTTCGTTTTACGATTCTTCCTATCACGGATGAATGATGGCGAATAATCCCAAAAATACGTGTAGCGTACTAAGTTTTTTAAACTCTGAAAGTGATGTTTAACTTGTTAGTAATGAGTAACATGACAAATGATAATTCTATGATATGAATGAAAGCGGGCTTTTATCGTTGACAACAAGAACTTGGCTATGTCTGGCTGAAATGCAGACCAACGAAGAAAGAAATCTGCTGGAGGCAGCTTGGAGCTGGATGACAGAATGTTTATTGCGGTTTAGGAATGTGAAATGTTATAAGGACGTGACTTGCCAACACCGATGGCTTGCGATAAGAGAGTGGATGGAGATTGCAACACTGTAAGACTGATAAAGGAGCCAGTCGCAGACAGCCGATGAGAGCAGCGGAAACCGCAGAGAGGAAAGGGGAGAGGGGGAGGGGAACACAAAGAGAGAACATGGAATCACGTGATGACCCCAGAGCTTGGCTAGAGCGGTGAGAGGGGAGGTAGGGGTGGGTAGGGGCGAAGAGGGGAGGGGTGAGGAGGGGAGGAGAGGATAATCTATGACAGCCAATTGCCGAACGAGTTGTGTGTGAACAGGGAGTGGAGTGGAGAGGGAAGTGGCGGGTAGTGAGGGAGTGGGACAGAGGTGAGGAGAGAGAGAAAGAGAAACACATGTGGACATGCATGAAGCCCTAAGCGCCGTACACAGGGCTCTAGTACAACATGATTGAATGAATAAATAAATAAATAAAGAAAAGACGCACAAGTTCACACAACATGTATTTTATTTATCCAAGAATTAAAGGTTGATTTAAATCCCAACCATTTCACAAACAGTCTATTTCCTTTTTGTTTCAACACACTTTCAACAAGGTAATGTTTTGGAAATGCTGCTTATTGAAGTTCATGGAGATTGAACCTACCTTGTATGGGTTGATGGTTGAAGTCCTCGAGTAAATAGGTGACTGGGCTGTCCAGGTTGACTTGACGAATTCGAAATAGTTCAGTTCCCCAATTCGATGTGTAGCCCTTATCGAAGGCAGAATTAAATTTGCTCCCACGAACAAAATCTCCAATTTTGAGGCGGTGACGTTTAGGTTCCACTGTTTTTATAGGGTTAAACAGTTTATCCAATCGCGGAATATTTTTGGTCACGAGGCGTGGCTTGGTCCCAATCATTCTATGCTTGGTATAATTGTAACGTGACACTAGCTTAAGTAACAAGTCCGACCAGCGATAAGAGCCCTAAGCGGTAAACGCTTTCCACATATGAGTTTCCAATGTTCGGTTAAACCGCTCGACCACACTGGCTTTGAGATTGCTGTACGTGGTGTAATGGTGAACATCCAAAGATTTGAGAAAACTACAGAAATCCTTGTTGAAGAATTAATTTCCCTGATCGGTTTGTGACAACTGAGGTTGACGTTTGGATTGTTGAATAATATGTTGAAAGGCCTTGGTAACTAGTGGCCCAGACTTGCGACGCACAGGTTGAACAAAGGCCATTTTAGAATACACATCAATTACTGTCAACATATAGCGTACAGCATTGTTAACACTAGCATAGGGTATCATTTCCACCAAATCGGCTTGCCAAAATTCATCCACACCTCGAGAAATTACCTTGAGTTGCTGATAGCTGGGCGATGCAATTCGTGAGCAATGCCCACTTTAATGGGTGAGGGCTTAAACAATAATTTTGGCATTTCGAAGTTCTTGTTCAATTTCTTGAATTTCCCAATCGTGACCGGTATGGCCAGCTTGGCGTGAAGCATGCAACAGCTGTAGCCGCTGGACGAGCTTATAGGGAATATGCCGGTAGGTAACATCCTCAAGGGGTTTTAATGGTTTAAATGTCATTCCCGAAGCGGACAATTTATGACGAGCCCTTTGAGTGGTTGGAAACATTTTTGCAATGATGGTCTTAATTTTTGAGTTTTATAGGCATTCACTTGTTGAGAGGGATCATACTATCTTTTGTGGGCATGGGTGTCAAATAAAATGGATTTATGTTTTCCAAGGTCCTGTTGCGTATAATCATGGGAAGATGGTGTACGAGAGAATAGCAGCTTTAACAGTCCTGGTGTTAATTTATAGATGATCTTTTTAATGACAGCATTAGTGCGAGCAAATTTAATCGATGAATCACCAATATAAATACTATCATTCTCATATCGAACACCATAAGTTATATCTGTGTTTCCAATAAATAGATCGGTGAAATAGGGTTCCAGTATTGATCCGTAATATTTTATTATAATGTTTTTGAGTTGAGTTTATATTGAGGACTGGCCAAGAGTTGTGAAAACGGAGACGATCTGGGAGGGCAAGGTGTTTCAACCATGGCCAATGATTTCTTTTTTCTTAAAAACTCTGCAAGGGGTGAGGATTTTTTGATGCGTAAACACTTGATGATCCTCATCCTCATCCTCAACCTTGCTATCACTAGTGAAATCTTCCTGTTCCCTTCCTCTTCATCTTCCACAGGGTCCTCGTGTAGCGTCTGCGTAGCTTGTGTAACAGTGGGTAGCGTTTCACATGGCTTGAAAGACGGGTTAAACATGGCTTTTAGCGGAGTTGCTAAATGTGCTTGAATAAACAAGGTGTGATCCGCACGTGATCGTTTCAAGTTTGGCGAATAGTATTTTTTGCTCTAATAATATGCTTTTTCAATTGACTCTCTGCTAACACCATGGTGTCTTGACAAATGACTTGAGAGGGAATGAGACAGTGCCTTAATTAGTAATAAAATGATCAAACCCTAAGCGATAACGTCCTTGGTTGAGTTCACTTTGTTTGTCAATCACCAAACAGGCATGACGTTGAGTGTTCCAGCTCTTGGCACACAATTCAGTACACATTTGAAGGGTCTTATCAGGATTCACATGTTCATTATAAATGTGACGACTATTCCGCTCATCCTGGCGAAATAAAACAATGACATTGGCATTGTCACGAATCAACTGTTTAGGCATTTAGAATATATTTGTCCAAGATACAAGCAATCGATATGTTTGTGTCGACCCATGCTGAAATAGCTTTGAATGATGCCTTGTCGTTCAGTGGATACATCATCGAAAATCATGAGTGAATCAGGCCTCACCTCATCCTGGGCAATAACATTTTCTTGCATGGAAAATGTGAACTAACCCATATTCTCACTTTGTTCTCCAGACATGACTTGATCCAGAAACACGTAGAGGGGTTGGTAGAGAGATTTTGCGAGAATATAAATATTTTGAGAACTCAGACCATTGGGCGCTGTGATGAGCGTCAACAAAAGATTGGTTTTTCCACATCCCGTAGGCCCCACAATAATGCAGTGAATGGAAGATGGAAACAGTGAACCATGGCGTTGTTCACGTGATGTGGGATAGAGATGGGAAACCATGTCCCCCACGCGGAATGACTCTTGCTGCTCAATAATCTTCATATCAACTAAGGCTAAGAGAGGCTAGCAGGCTGTCTATATACATGGAACCGAGCCTTGTCATAGAAACAGTAGACTCCCACTACAGGTCGACGATGGATGTCTTTGGACATGCGTTGATGGCCAAAGCTAGGTCTGTTCCCATACGTGATCCTAAACAAGAAACAGATCCCGCTAATAAACACTATGTGGATAGGTCCGTAGTGCCATGCACTAAACAGGGAGATTATGACTTTAAGGGAAAGTAGTTAACCCATGCGAAACATCCTTAAGTGTCTACAGATGTCACTACATAAAGGTATGTGGATAACAAGGTGCACGTGTTTTATGACAAAGTGCCTCAGCTTACGGTGAATGGATATACCGCTAATCATCATCGCAATTTTATGTGGAAGACCCACAAGACGAGGAAGATATCTGCACGAAACGTTACGTAACCTATGAAATGAAAAGGCTTTATAAATTTATCACATCCGTATTTTTAGTGTACCTGACAAATGAAAAACCTGTGAATGACAAAAAAAAAACATTTACCACTAGTCCATGACCAGCACCTGACGTATGTGCTTTCTTCAGGTTTAAGACTCTATCGATTGAACTATGATGGAACCATTCACATGAAACAATCCATGCCTTATGAGAACCATTTACATGTAGAGATAAACGGTCCTAGGATGTTGGTCCATAACCATCAAATGGTCAATGCAGGTGATGAATTATCCATTTATCTCATGTTTACAAGGATTGAAAAGCAATCGGGGAAAAAGCATAAATGATTTCCCACTTAATGTGGAACTTTAATATACAGCCATGAAATAACAACCTCACATTAGTTGTCACTTAAACTTTCTTGTGAAAGGTTGTTGGTCATCGTCATGCTAAAACAAAGATATGTGGTGGAAAAGACTAAAAATAAGACCCTATCATTGGCAAAGCATGGGCTTAAGTTATTAGTGGACAAGCCCTTGCGAATGAAAAAATAAAAAATAACGTGTTGACCATAAAGAAAGCCCTTCTATCAGCACACAGACGTGTTATTCCAAAACGACGGCGACGGGTTTCAAAACAAGGGCGAGTGATTCCCGTCCCCAAACGAGCGGGATTTTTACCTGCTTTATTTGCCGGTCTGGCTGCTCTGGGTTCACTTTTGGGCGGTGCCAGTGCGGTGGCGAAAACCATTTAAGCTGCAGAGCAGGGCAAGCAACAACTAAAAGAAAATTAGCGACACCATGAAACGATGGAAGCCATTGCTATGGGGGCTGGGAACGCCAAATAAATCTCAAAATAAAAATATATTTTTACCGCAGTCATAGCGAGACATGCCCTGACTCATCAACAAGTCGACAGCTATGCTAAACAACTAAAGCTTGCTCATTTACGAGGTGTGTTTATGCGGAGCCAATTACCCCCGCGACCCTGGAAACAGGAATGTGCCATTATAAATTTGGATGATCACTAAGGACCAGGAACGCATTATGTAGCCTATGTCAAAGAGGGGTCCACGGTATGGTACTTTGACAGTTTTGAGAATCTGCCCCCGCCAATGGAACTAGTGACCTATTGTGAAAACAGCACCAAGATATATTATAATGTCAAACGCGAGCAAACGTTTAACAGCCAAGACGTTTGTGTTTAATTGTTTTATATAAGACGCAGCATAAACAAAAACGTCAACAGTATGTCGGCGGAAAGTAAGACGTTTACACTGCATGGACGTGGACCTGAAGTCAGCCTAAATTGTACCCGCCTATCGAATTGAGTGAAAGACCTTATGGTTTGGGACTTGTTTCTCTTGAAACGTACAATAGAATATACAACCTACGTGAAAATGTGAACAACAAGTTTTACTATGATGATTCTGTGCTCACTCTGAACTCTGGTGGATATACGATAGATGATATTTATGAACACAATTGTGTGGTGTTGATCATTGAATATGGTTTAAGATCATTTCTCGACGGAACGCACAAGTTTGAACTTATAGGAAATACCAACACTCATCGCTGCAATATTTTCTCCACATTCAAAATTGACTTTAAATCACAACCCGATTCCATTGGTCCTTTACTAGGATTTTAACCACGCGTGTTGGAGCCCAACAAAAAACATGATTCAGACAATGAAGTGAAATTGATTGGGGACCATCATGTGTCGGTGACGTGTAATATTATTAGCCAAGTGTATACCAATCAGGAGCCATCGCATTCGCTTTATGACTTTATTGTGACATCGCCCAATGGCTATATTATTCGTGAAAACCCTCCAGTGGTGCTTTTTCATTCTGTGGCTGTCGATGGTATTAGTAATATAACATTAAGTCAGATCAATAGAGACTAACAACTCATTCAACTAGATTCTACAACACCAGTGACTTACAAGTTGGTACTAAAGCCACTATGAAGTTGGTATATAAATCTACAACACCGTCTAGGAATGGTGTTAGTTGTTTGCCACGTGAATACACGTTAACATCTCAGGACAAGCATATTTTACAGCATTTGGGTTACCACGTCAACCCCCATGATGAATTCTATCATAGAAGTAGTGAACCACTTCGAGAAGCAACCAGGGGTGGTAAGAATTGATCCCCATTCCTATCAAGCTCAAACACCTGGACTCAATAACAATGATGAAATTCAATTTGTTATAAACAACCAAGATATTTACACCCTACCGCATGAAAGTGACATTCAGATCGAAGGTCGGCTTACCAAAGCCGATGGCTCTACACCCACCACATCCAAGTTAGCAAACCATGCTTTTGCCTTTCTGTTTTCTGAGATGCGCTGCGTGATTAACGATATTGTGGTGGATAGCACTCGAAATGTAGATATTGCAAGTGTCATGAAACTATACCCCTCCTATTATGAGGAAGGAGGTAAAACACTTTGCCTGGCGGGTTGGTGCCCTGTTTCGACCAATGACTTTATGTTACACACCGATAGCACCTTAACTGGATATTTACCTCTTAAACTGATTTTAGGCTTTGCCGAAGATCACCAGCGCATTGTGGTCAACGCAAGGCAAGTGCTTTATCTTCTGAGAGACAGGAGTGATAATAATGCATTCAAGGGAGACGAAAATGCACCCAAAAATTCAAAAATTCAACTACAACGCATGCTTTGGAAAGTACCCCATGTGACCCTTGACGATAGCAAATCACTGGACATACTCATGATTGTAAGAATAGATATGCCTTTACCCATGGAATTTAGAAGCTGGGCGCTCCAAGACTACCCGCTATTGTCCACCACCAACACAAACAGTTGCTCTGTAAAAACAGCTCGCTATACAGAGAGACCTCTCTACATTATCGTGGGTTTTCAAACCAATCGTAAGTATCAACCAACCAAAGATGCCACGCAATTTGATCTCCTGCAATTGAGAAATGCACTTCTTTTCCTCAACGGAGCTGTATTTTTCTATGAAGGACTGGATTAGGATTTTTCGAAAAATAAGTTTGTCCCCCTGTACGAATTGTTTTCTAAATTAAATGGTCGTATAATAAAATGAGAACAGCCCCAATCTGTCACCCCAAGCGTTTAAGGCAAGGGCGCCACTGATTGTCTTTGACTGTTCTTAGTTGGAAGCGTCGGTCAAGCCATCTTATATTGACATCCGACTTGATTTTGAAACGCATGACAATGTACCAGCCAATACCGCGGCCTCCTGTTTGATTATTCATCACAAACAAGTCAACTATTATCCACTGTCCAACCAGGTGCCGAGTGTATAAATTACAGTTCAACCCACGTCAAGCAGCTCAGTCATGCTTTGCCTTAAAGCCTCATGAGGTGTAACACCCATGAATTTAAATTCTGAGGAACAACGTTTCAAGACCTTTGCAACGTGGCCGGTGCCTTTCATAAACCCTCGAGCCTTGGTGGCCGCTGGTTTCTATTATTTAAAAACAAGAGATGAAGTGAAATGTGCCTTTTGTGCCATCACCATAGACCTATGGGAAGAGAGTGATGAACCCATGCAGAACCATCAGCGCTGGTCACCTGCCTGCCCCTACCTGTGTAGAATGGAATTGGGGAATATTCGCTGCCGTTCCAGCTACCCCTCACTTGTGCCTCTGAGTGATGAAAAACAAGTTACGATACGTGCGGACTGTATGGTGTCAATTGTGCTTCAGTGAGCAGCTCACAGTCAAAAACAACCAGTTTAGCGGCATTGGGACATCATCGGTGTCATGGACGTTATAAACACACAAGACTGTACTGTTGTATGAGTTGCTACCGTCCCTATTCCAAAATGACAAAAGCATGTAAAACGTGTTACGCCAATAAAATGATATAATAAAAATAAGTGGTTGTGGTTATTATTATTATTATTATTATTATTATTAATTTGATGTCCCCCTGTCATACCCTAACCTCAATTTTTTAAACTTGAATGGCTTGTAAGTCAATGCCATGGGCACACTTTAGTCATTGATAGTCCGTCGTCAGGTGAACTTGGTCCAGGCGAACGTCAACATGTTGCGCATACCGATTGTGGATTGTCAGGGGTTTAAAATTGGAGATAACAAATTCATATTTAAACAAGTGGCCATTATCGATTGTTCCACCTTTTGGATATAACAAGCTACGTATTTGGTATTTAAACCACCCTATGCTTTTGATTTGTTGTGTGAAAAAGACCGTAAACAAGCCCAGTGGATTGAAAATCATAGGCAACTAGACTGGAATCAAGGAACCATTTCTTATAAAAATTTGTACACGGTCATAAAAGCCCATTTGCCCTCTGCCAATGTGGTATTTGAGAAAGGTAATGAAAAACGAGAATGGTTGCAACCATTTCTTGGCTCCTTACTGTCAATGAGTTGATCTAATGGAATTGGGCTGCCCGTCATTGCAAACACTGATGGTCCGCTGTCTCTGTGGCAACATTACCCATACAATCGTAGCCCATGTGTGGCATCTCTTTCATTGGTTAACCACCAATGCCTTCTGGGAGTTGTTAAATAAAATTAAAAGTCATGATTTACATGTGAATGACGCCAGTGAGATTTCACCAACCGACGTGTAAACATCTACAGTACGTGATACCATGGAGAAGGGGGATGCTACAGACCAAGCGATCGGAAAGTTGTTTGTGTGCTAATAGAAACTAGACTGTTTTTCCAAAGAGGAATTATTGACTTCCCCCAAGTCGTTCATTTATTATGTGGCAGACAACGCTGTGAATGAAATCTGGCAACATGTACCAAAATCATGGACTCAAGAACCTGTGTTGAGTGAATTGCAACCATGTACGTATTACGATCACCATAAGCAAGGGGCCATGGCAAAAATACCCTCTATGAGACAGTGCGCTACTTGCCAGCTGGTCAAAATTTATCACGGCCATAAAAGTCAGTGTAAAGACTTTGTTGAATCATTCCATGGGTGTCATGGCGATATAAGAAACACAAGAAAATGTAGTCTCTTAAAAATAGGGAAAGTGCGAAGGCAGGATTTTCAATTTAACATTGGCTCGGAAATACTTGTAGAAGAAGATTCTTGCAAATATTTGGGCGTTCACGTAAGGAATGATATGAAATGGAGTAGTCATGTAGGATGTGTAGTTTCAAAAGCTTACAAATCCCTGCACTTTGTAATGAGGGTATTAAAAGGAAGTAGTACCTCTGCTAAAGAATTAGGCTATTTGTCACTTGTAAGACCTATTCTGGAATATGCCTCGGCGGTTTGGGATCCATATCAAGTAGGGCTCATCAATGAGTTGGAAATGGTACAAAGAAAGGCCGCTAGATTTGTGCTCAGTGACTTTAATCCCAGGAGCAGTGTGAGCAGTATGTTAAAGAAACTTGGGTGGGAATCACTGGAGGCTAGGAGGATGAAATCTAGACTCTGCGCTATGTACAACACGTATACAAATCAACCAGCATGGGGTGAGCTTAGCAAACGATTGGGAAAGCCCACATACATGGGTAGGAGCGATCATCCTTTCAAAGTTATGGGCCGACCACAGCGAACAAATTATGGTAAATATTCTTTTGTAAACCGTGCCATTGATAACTGGAACTCTCTACCTGCCGCAGTCTTAGAGCCTTTTCCCAAACATATAGGTGTGTTTAAGAAAAGACTGACTATTTGTGTAAATACTCCAGTTTAATTGTTGTATAATTGTTATTGAATTGTTATGTATAATTATGTATTTGTTATGTATATACAATTTGCCACCAGGGGACATACCCCCCATTGCAAATAAATGAATGAATGAATGAATATAAAGCAACAACAACAACAAATATCGTCCACAGAGGAGGAGGTGGAGGAGGAAGATCAAACCTTTCCACCATCGATGGAAAAGGATATGCCAGACCCGTACTGGCAATGGCGTCATTGATAAAGTGATTCAATACTTACCTTTCGAAATCCATCTTCCAGGTTATCGTTTTTGTGGCCCAGGAACTGGTCTCGAAAACATTTGCAGCGTGGTGATGTACCCATTGATCTTTCGGATCAAGCATGCAAAGAACATGACCTTTCATATCGCCATAATCATACTGGTTTAAGACATGTGGCAGATAAAATGTTGAAAGAGGCTAAACAACGTTTTACACCCTGTGACGCCTCAATGGGAGAGAGGATGGCAGCCCTGATTGTGATGAGTGCTATAAAAGGAAAGTTAATGATGTATGGACATGAACATTGAGTAATTGAGGATTGAGGAATTGGGATTTGTTAGTATTCTATTTTTTGTAAATCCCAATGACTATGAAATAAGAGCTAAGTTTACCAGTGCATGATGTTTTCTAATTTTTTAAATGATGATGTTGATTTTTTCATTTTGACATTTTACACATGGAAATTCACCATTTCCACTCTTTAAAAAAATGTCCGTTTAAAGATTTTGTGTTTTGATGATATGGAAACATGGATTTTCCATTTTTTTGTTTACACTTTTTAAACAATGTCAGTTTAAAGTTTTTGAATTTTGATATTTCACACATTGCCATTTCCACTTTTACACTTTTTTTTAAACGACAGTTTATCGTTTTCGAATTTCCTTTTTGTTGATGCACTTGTTTCATTTGTTGTATGTCGAAAGTTCATTTTAAGTTTTTGTCAATGATGTTGATGCTAGTGCTTGACCATGGCGACGGTGCAGTCTGTTTACGCGTTTGCAGAAACGTAGAGGCCTACTAGTACGACCTCAGGTAAGACTGTTTTGCAAAAATAAAGCCTATTTACCGCTGCATTTCAATGAAAACAAAACTATTCAAAAACAAAATAACTATATACCATTTACATGTAAGTGTTCATTTCCCCCTCCCCCACCCAGCCTACCTCACCATGTTTGCTCTGGTCAAACGAACAATGCCAGTCACACATACACCCAAGCTTTTTCTTTCGACTCATACTTTCACATAATCATAACTGTCTTTGAGAACAAACACATCCACTTTATTTATTCCCAAAGCACATTCTTGACATGCACTCTCATCCCAAAAGACCTTTTCAAATTTTAAATTTAACATTAACCATTACCAAAAAATTAAATACTAGTAATTTAAGTTACTTTAAAAAAATATTACTCATTTAATATTTACAAAAAAACAGCATATTTTTACAGCTTAAAAAACTATTTACCATTACCCATTTTCAAATTCCCAACTCTATGAAATTTAAAATTAAAATAAAAAAACAAGGGGTTGCACTGGGCTTTTAAAGAGCAAAAGGCCTAAGTAGTTTTCCACTAATGACAAAAACTAATATTTACAAAATACAAAATACTAAATCTACTATTTACAAAAAGCCATGTCCCTAAACCATGAAACAGAAAAACCACACCTCCTCCTCCTTGTTGTCATAACCCCATGGTAGGCTGGTGAGCTGGTCATCCGCCCATACGCGTTTGTCATCCATGCAGGCGTAGGTGCGATTTCGCTGCTCTTCAAGATACAAATTGTGGTTGTTGGATTGTGTCCTGCACTGTTTATGTGACATAGCTTTGCCAGTTAGTAAAACCGCTAGGTAGTCATCTACACGTAGCGATTTTACCACTGCCCTACCTACACCTCTTGCTCCTTTGGCTTGCTTACAGTCTAGTGTGCGATAAGCATACATTATGGAAGCCAAACCTACGAATTCCGTCATAATGGAATCACCACATTCATCTTCTTGTTGATGTGTAACATCTTTCCACTCGGTTGCTGGATATATTTGTGGGAGTGATTTTGAAAAATGGGACGGGAGCGGATCGGAACGATCAAGGTGGCACCAGCTGGCACACTTCCGTTCGATCGAACCGAAGTGTGCTAGCTGGTAGTGGTGGATCGAACGGAAGTGTAAGACGCACTGCCAACTCGATCGATCGATCCAGCTGGCAGTGGTAACAGAAACAATGAGCGTGCGGTGTCGGAAATTGATACCATGACGTACTCTTGGACATGTGGAATGTATATGACATACTGAACGGTAAACGCTCATGCGAACTCTGGTGTCAAGTGATTGAAACAAAGCACATGGTACATGTTCGAAGTCTTCGTATCAGTATTTAAATGGTAAAATGCCTGAATATCAAACATTGTAAGTAGTCGGCATGGCCGGTATTATGATTCTGCACAATATCTTTTCAAATATTAACCCACATAACGGTAATGCAGTCATCAATATAATATAATCGTTGTGGTTATACGACAATGGAGCAAGCCTTCATGAACTATTATTGAATACATTCTCTTTACTCACAAGAGGGCCTATTCATAAGGCATTTTAAACTCAATTTCACGCAGGAACATTATCGAAACAAGCAAAATATAAATGAAACTTAATTCCGTAATGCAGTATTATTGGAACGTGGAAATAAATCACCATCTTGTGCACAATATTTGCGTAGTCAAAATAGCCGTGGGGTTAGCGCCTATGACTGTGAATCTAGAGATCTTGGGTTCGAATCCCGGACGGGGTAGATATTTTTGCTACCAGATTATCATTTTAAACGATATTTATCATATCAATATGACTCATTTTAACAGAATCCATATGAAATTACGTGCTGGTCTGTGAATCAAGAGGCCCTGTTTATAAGGAATTTAAGATTATGAGCGGTGTCGCGTCTATTAATCTAGTTGATCCATATCGTATTCTTTATTTAGTCTAGTGCTGGTGGAAGCTACAAATCGTCTAATAAAATGAGTTCCGTATTATAAACTACAAAATATGTAAAACACTCCCTTTTACAATAGATTAATAATTGTGCCAATAATAGTATAAAATATCGGTGTATCAACAATTTCACGTGAGGTTTCTTCTATGTCAGATGTTACACATTATATGCGACTACTGTAAGGCTCGTCATTTTTTTTTTGATAGGCAGCTGAAACACGTTGTCAGTTCTAAACGAAGAGTTGTCGAACCAGTGACTATGTTGCCTCAAGACGTCATAGGAGTTGGAGTGGCGAATGTGATAAATGCATGAGTCCGTATCCATAAACAAAAGAGATACGTCCTTAAAATAATGTTTGGCAAACGCGCAGTGGAATCGATACATGACCGATTTGGAAAAGTCTAAAATGACTTGGCCCAAGTAAATAGGCTTATCCATGATCACACTGGTCTTATTCAATTCAATGGTGGCCAAATCCTCATCGATAATTTTGATCGATTTGAAATTTGACTTGGCAATGTACCGCCAGGCACCCCACCGCCCCGAAGAGATATTAACCAGTTTAATGTCACGGTATTTGTGGACAATCTCCATGGACTTTCCATAGATGCAGTGGTTCATTAATTTAAAAAAATTAAATTCAAACTGCTGTGTTGCCATTTGTCGGTGCTCTGTGTTGAGTTGCAAGTATGGTTGAGCCATGCTTTTTGTGCAAATGAAATACCCCTTTGGATTTTCTTCAACACTTCTGTCGACCAAAGTATTATGTGCACTTGAGTTTGAAGGTTGTTTGTGAAGTAACCAATAGACCTACATAAACTCCAATAACATCATCATTTTCGTCGTTCTATTTTACGTCAGTTCATGTAGATTTGGAATTTTTAATTTATATTTTAATATTTTTTATTGCAGTTGGAATACAAAAAGTGCATGTTTTTAAGCGTGTTTCAACCATGCGTCACATTTAAGAATTATTATCTCAAAAATCCTACATCAGATCGAATCGAAATTTTTACAAAATATACATGGGAATGTTGTATAACTGGTTTATTAATTTCAAAATTTCGAGTGTCCAAGAAACAAAGTTGTTACCATTTTTGTAAGGTAACTTTTTCTCGGCTCGGGGTGGTTGGAAAATGCAGTCCTTGGTCGCGTGTTAATCCTTATACATCGAAAAGTTATGCTGTTTGACTGTGAAATATGTAAATTAATTCACTTATTTTATATCAGTTTGTATTTGTAGGGGAATATAAGGCATGATTCATCAGCTAGCCGCTCCGGCGAAAGCTGTACAGCGTTGCCGAAATGGAGCCCATTACGCATCATGGCGCGCCTCGGTCCGAAGTGATGGGCTCCATCTCAGCAACAATGTACAGCTTTTCCCGGAGCGGCTAGCTGGGGAACCATGTGTTATTTCCCCGTACAAATACAAACCGATATAAAACGAGTGAGTTAATTTACGTATTTGACAGTCATACGGCATAACGTTTTGATGTATAAGGATTACAATGCGATCAAGAACTACATTTTCCAACCACCCCGAGCCGAGAAAAAGTTACCTTACAAAAATGATAAAAACTTTGTATCTTGGTCATACAATCCAGTTATATAACATTCCAATGTATTTTGTGTTAAAATTTAAATTCGATCTGATGACAGGTTTTTGAGATAATAAATTTTAAATGTGACGCATGGTTGAAACAAGCTTAAAAACGTGCACTTTTTGTGTTCCAACTGCGATAAAAATATTAAAATATAAATTTAAAAATTCAAACCTACATGAACTAACGTAAAATAGAACGACGAAAATGATTATGTTATTGGATTTTATGTAGGTATATTGGTTACTTCAAAAACAATCTTCAAACTCGAGTGCACATAATACTTTGATCGACAGTAAGCCTTGGGCTAGGCATTGCACCATCATTTGGATATTTAGCACATACCGATTTTTGTTGTAAAGTGTACCCATGAGTTTTTCACTTTTCACTTTACTTTCAGGGGGAACCATTTGCTCTAGGCAGAATGGAAAATCGGCATGTTAATCATACAAGGATGATGGATATTCAATATCCACTTCTAACAAATATCCACGGCCTCTTTTTTGGCTGGCCATGTTCACATCAAATTCTGACACTTGTTTGTCAGTCAGCCAAGCATAATTCCCATAGCGTAAAGGCTGGCTCATGGCATAGCCATACAAATTATTCACTTCATAGTACATTAAGTACGATTCTGGTTTGTCTTGTGAATAAGAGGGCATGTAGGAATTATTTGCTTCGGCATGCCGCTAGTTAAGCGACACAAAGCCACCGCGAATGTCCTTTTCAAAGAATTAGACTATGTCTACATCTGTCAGGAAATTCAATTCCACTTCAGTGTATTTCAAAGCTGCATCTAACGAGAGCCCAGGACTCGTATAATAGTGAGCCGGGTCGAGACCATAGATGTGTTGACACAACTCACGGATTTTTTCAAACACATCTGTCAGCAGCAATACATCAAGTTTTACGTAATGCATAGCATATTCACCTAGCGTCTTGATAGAAAACGCTCGCCAAACATGCCACGCATGTGCATAGCTTCATCGGAAACGGTACTGCGTGTTTGTTTTGAGTAAAATTTACCTTGTGGTGGGTTAGTTTTTTTTTTTTGGTTTAACACGTCCCAGTTATTGCAGAAATCATACTGGAAAATACCTTTCCGAATGCACAATTTAAATTGCTCCGGATCTTGAAAATGCATTCAGGTGTATTTTAATTCCTTCTCATCCAAGCCATTGACCAACTATCTAGCGAGGATGCCATAAACTTGAAGAAATCCAAAAATCTAATGCAAAAGTTGCTCAACCGCCATGTCAAGGCTGTAAAACGCTCATGGTTTTGGGGGATAATTGAAAATGAGCCCTTGTTGACATGACCCAATTCACGAATCAAAAATTGAATGTCATCATTTGCCAGATTGTGAAAAAATACACTGAAAAATCGAAGAGTTTGACACCTCAAATTGCATTGTGCGGCTCTTCGAAACTCTCCCGTGAAGTGTGAGTGGTCTCTGGCTTTTTCCTAACCGCCTAAAATAGGCTTTTCCCAAATATGACATGTAGTGGCATGCTCATACTGCTGCTGCTGTTCTGGAGTTAGGCTCATGGGTACAGGGTGGTCCAGTAACTCTTGGACATGATCAGCCAACTTGACAAGTTGATCCAAAAACCATTTAGCACAATCTGGTCCCCGACGGGATTCGTAATAGGATTTTGTGGGGTCATAGGCACACATCACGTTAAATCCAATGGCAATGGGCTCGTGTTTCTGAATGGGTGTGGTTGAGCTGATGGTGGGATCTGGTTCACATCCCGCCTTGGGTGTGGTCAGAGCTTCAAGATATGCATACATCACATAGGGAACAGTATCACGCTTATGAATGTTGTTAAATATCAAAACAGCTTTGTCCCCTTGTGGCAATATCAATCTCACCGCTTCCTGAGATACGCAATCTACCATATGTTGTTCCAAAAGCGTAGGGGTTTTAAAATATTGCAGACCACGATCCCAAATATGTTTTACACCAGTGTGCTTAGACACTTGTCTGCTTAGCTTTCTACTCAGGCTTTTAATGAGGCAATAGTGATTCACCTCTTCGTAAGACAGATATAAAAGATGAATGTGGTGTCGTTTCGGTTCTTTTGTAGGATAAAGAGGATCCACAGTGTCACCACCATCAAGGCTATACACCATGAACGAAAAGTCCTGGTTATCATGTTCAAACCTATGGATCTCGGTTAAGTCGATGCTCTAGTTAAATTTAAATTTTGTTTCAATTCTTCAAACTTGGCCTTGTACTTTCCTGGTCTCTCAACATGACGTTGCACTGGCTGCAAATATGCATCCAAAGACCACAGGAAACATTCATCATCAAAGTTTTTAATATTCACCACCGCTCTCCGGCAGGCAATCACTGGTGGTGTTTCAATAAACCTAGACCCAGCATTCAACGGGTTGAATTGAAAAATGATGATTAGTACAGTAGGTGATGAATTTTGTTTAAGGCAAGGCCACTCTGTCCTTGTTGCAGTTTATCAAATTTTGTTAGCAAGGCATTGATCACGTTGGATTGATACCACTCGTTCCAATTATCGGCTATCAAAAGCTCTCGCATTTTACTGCAAATAAAAAATATTTTTTATGCTCATCATCCTCCTTTTTATGTATAAAATCACACACTAGTTGTGTATTGACCTTTAAAGCCTTGTGCAACCTTCGAGCTGTACAAATTTGATCTTTAACATTTCGAAACAAGATTCGACAAAGTCTTTCGGGATTAAACTTTCCCCAACATTAACCACGCAGCCAGAGTAAACACGGGATTTAAAACATGACTCATGGGGTTCCCAAGTTAAGCTATCGGCAACAGCAAAAGACATGCTTTTTATATAAAGAAAACAATCTCAACCAAGTTTTTCAAAGGTAGACTCTCCAGCAATGGTTCGCAAACAAACAGCAGTGGTCAAGCATTTTAGCAGCACTCTAAAAAAATAAATCAAATAAACCACCATAAGTAAATCAATTTCAAGTAGCAACTTTGTACAGCCTAAAACAAAAAAATACAATCAAACAGGTTATATAAACAAAATCCTACCTCAGTTTTGTAAAAAAAAAGCCTTGCGTTTGCCTTCTCTCGTAGGCTTCAGTGGAATAGTTTGCCTCTGTCTCTGTCTCTCTCTCTCTTTGACCACAACGGGTATGCAGATTATATAAAACAAACAAAATAAAACAATCCATAAATAAAATTGTACACCAATAATAATTTAAACATTTATTAGCATTAAAAATTCTAAACAGTGTTAATGTTACACTTACCTGTAAATATATTATGTATCCAATATGGTCTCCGACTGGGGTTAAGCACACGAGTACAATTACTTTAACACAAATAAGACACAGCCTATGTTTGTACGGCAAAGTTCAAAACAGTAATACACGCTACGCGCAATGACATCCACAAGTGTCTTTTACCCAGCCTGTCCCCGCCTCTCCCCTACGTCCCCTCTCACCGCTCTTGGCAGACTGTGGGTTGGTCACGTGATTCCATGTTCTCTCTTTGTGTTCCCTCCCCCAGCCCCCCTTTCCTCTCTGCGGTTTCCGCTGCTCTCCTCGGCTGTCTGCGGCTAGGTCTCATATCAGTCTTACAGTGTTGCAACCTCCATCCACCCTCTTATCGCAAGCCAGCGATGTTGTCAAGTCACATCCTGATAACATTTCACATTCCAAGCAGCTTCGAGCAGGTTTCTTTACTTGCTCTTCTCACTTTCAGTGAGACATAGCCAAGTTGTTGTTGTCAACGATAAAAGCCTGCTTTCATTCGCATCATAGAATTATGAATTTGTCAATTCACTCTTTACTAACACGTTAAATATTTCTTTTAGGGGTAAAAAAAATCTTGGCACCCTTCACACATTTTCAAATAGTAGCCTCCGTCCAATCGTCATGGGAAATATCGGAAAGCAAACCCTCGCACTGTCGTACATCATCCCGTCGAAATATCCATTTGCTCTTTTTAACACAGCCACCGTGGCCGGCGACAGGCTCGTTCCAACAAACCACAGCGGTACTGTCTTTCTTGACAACCACTCTTTAATGAAAGTTAAAAAAAACAGGTAAAAAACCTATTTTAAGCGTTAAGCCCTTTGTAATTTTTTTGGAGACAATAACTATCACATTGCAAAGAGGGTGTCACCCAGAATCCTAGGACCCCTCGTACACGTCTGTAATATCATTGGTTCGTCAGATATGACAACAAGTATAAAATCACGGTTTTACCCCAAAATGAGTTTTCGCTCCTACTCAACACGGACATCTTCAGCAAGAGGGCAGCACGATGAAAATAATGACATGTCAACTTTTGTTCTAGCTTCATGGGTTGCCGAGATATCAGCAAAATGTTAAAAACAGACTTTTACCACATCCGAGTTTCCAAATTCCACCCATCTTAAAAAATAACTGCGCCATTAGTTAGAGCGGAAAAAATACCATTCAAACGATACCACGCAGGCCCCTGTACGACTATTCCTTCACCCTTTTACAGCATAGCCACACGTATTCAAGCACGCCCGCGACTGTAAGCAGAACAAACACTACCACACTACTACAATTTGTCCTACAGACTTGAAACTTGGTTTCTGCCTAGAGGGGCTAGGAACCTTTCATTTACGTCAAACAAACTTCTTTATCAACGTCACGGTTTCCAAAATAGGGACAATTTCATAAACAAAAATTTTCAATTTGTTTATTTTTTATATACTACCACTCATTCATAGCAAAGAGGACACCACGCCGACTCCTACAACACATCACACATCCAAATCTGATAATGCGTTCGCGAGATATCGGCCAAGTTCGCGAGAAGGTAGGCTGGGAAGCAGCTCCGGCCAGTCCACACTACTACTAGTTTTTGTCTTAGAGACCTGACATTTATTATGAGGGTAGAGGGGGTAAATACCTTTCATTTATGCCGATCAAACATTTTTGTGAAATTCCTTGTTTCCAAAATAGAGCCAATTTCAAAATTCAACGTTTTTCAAAAATATATATATAAAATATAAAATGTTTTGTTCTAAAAATAGAGGACATAAAGACCATTCGTTTAAACCATAGTACAACGTTCTATCATGTTTGGTTTTCAAACTATCGCCTACTTTCAATAACAAAAAAAATCATAAACGTTTTTAAAAATATAATGAGTGGTCCAGAGCATCGGCCCGAGGTGAACAACACCTCATTCGTGAAACTCCGATCATGGATTCGGGAGATATTGGCTCGCATTGGGAGTAGTGGTGGGGGGTTAAAGCGCCACTACTGTTTAGTATGATCTTTTTTAGTTCTATTTAATTTTTGGTTTATTAATTATTCGAGCTTTTCATATTTATGTGTCCACCTCTAATTTCATAAAGAATTCTAAATTTGTACACTTTATTTTGTGTTAAGTTACTAACCACTTCCAGGACGGCTGAGGTAGGAATCGAAACTGCCTCTTCTCAATTTTTGGCCTCACGAGGCTGAGTGTACCCCATTCCCGTCCTCAGACCAGAATTAAATCCCTTTGTAACCCGGGAATGCTAGCCACTGCTACTTATGCGAGTAAAATATTGGTGAACGAGCTGCTGTACGAGGACTAGAAAAATTACATTAATATTTAATTATTAATAATTAGGATGAAACTAATGATAAGACTTTCCAAACAACCACTGCCCGAGCAAAGAAAATTGAAACGTACGAAATAAAGAAGTGAGCAATACGTGGGGTTTGATCCCTGGTCCTCTCGTACAACAGTCGAGCGCTATACACATTTCACCAGATACACTCTAGATTAGCCTACTATATTTGGCTACATATTTTACCTACCGGGTAAGTTACAGTGCTTATTTACACTCTCTTCTGATAAGTGAAATTGACGAATTCTAATACAAAAATATTATAGCATAAATACACTACCGTTCACGCCAAGTTGCTGTAATAGTTTCAGAGATATTGAGGACTGGTATAATATTTCGGGTGGGAACCCATATTGGATTGGTTAAGATTGGGATTTGTACTAGTAAGTAAGTATCATTATGGTGGTTCATTATGCGAACTTGCAAATTCCACCGCTTGAATAAGACACTAGAAATTTAAAAAAAGTTTTTAAAATTTCGAACTGAAAAAAATCTTAATGTTTTTAAAACAAATCAACAAAATGTAGCTATATATAAAGATTCAAGTTCACTGGGATTCACTGATCAGTTCGCCAGGTAGGTAATTTTAAATATTTGAAATTCTCGTGCCCTCCATGCTTCTTTTTTCATATCAGATTTTGAAAGGAATATATACATGCTTATTCACCTAAGATATTACGCCCGAATAACGTCCATTGAAAATATCGATGTTTTGTTTACGGATCCTTAAATGGTATTAAGGTGCTTAAAAACAACGAGCTAGCTTTTACTTGGTATTTTTAATAATATATTTATGGCAGCCAAATATCCAACTCAAATATATACAGTACATGAATTTACACTTTCTGTTTTGCGTATAAACGTACTGATTTTGTCCTTTTGTTCTATATTGTAGCGTTCACACTTTTTGTTGCATAATGAATACTCACACGATTCATTTCGTTCGTGGTATGCTGTGCTTTTGCTCATAAGATGGTGGAACCCATGAACTGCCAGTCTGGTTATTTATCACATGTCATAGTTTGAAATTCTCCTTTGTCCATTCTCGAACTACATTATTATGGCTCCTGTGCCGTAAACCGGGGTTTTTAGTAACTGCGATATCGATACCAACGTTGCTTATTTAATAGTACTCTACTATTTTCTACCATTAGCAGAATGGTTCAAATTATTACAATTCAAGAAAATCAATTTGTTCAAACACTGCTTCTTGAAATATCAGTAATAGGCCTAATCAGCGTAGTGATTATAGTCTGAGCGCGTACCCCATCACACAGCACGAGACAACGTGCTCATTTCGATCGCTGTCACACATGCACATACCGTACGTTAAAATACGGGGTGAAGAAAAAATGCCACATTTTGAGATCGCCCTGCGGTTTCTCGTCGAAATTCACGACGAAAGTTTATGTAGCAAAACCTATCTCCGCCAATTGGTTCAATAGAAATATGAGTTAAGAAACGAGGCTCTGGCAATACTGTAACTGCGTGCAGCGTAGCCAAGAACAGGTCGCATGAACTCGAAGCAGTGCCGGAGGTGTCTCATTAGGTCAGTTGTACGAAGTAGTGCCGTGAATGCCGGTTGTGCGGACTTACCGATGGTCGAGTTGCTCTCGCGCCAATTTTATTTTTCAGTTAATGTATCAAATTGTATCCTATGTACACCTCCACAATGCAATACACTATGCCTTGTGTTTACACGAACTTCTTACAAACGTAATCGCCCACATTGTTTCATCCATGGCACAAATACAGCCAGTAGAACCTAATAGTGGATACAGTAACATCGTCTTTACCCAATTAGGTACAAAAATCACTATAGGTAGACTACACTAGATTGCTCATTATGCTACGCACAATAATTCCTTTCTGTACGTTTGACGTCTAGTCTTCTCTTCGCAGAGACGGTACGCACTCTTACGAGCAACGTTCAAAGCGACCACTGTCATGTGTTAGGCTATTGTCATGTAACAAAAAGATGTCCTGCTTATAAACGCTGATAAACGATGGGAACTAGGGAACTGACGTGACAAAAGAAAAAGTCCCGAAGTAGATTAGAACCGTACCTCCAAAGTGGATAAGGGTTTGATAACTCAGCAGTATACTCAGTGAGCTACGACAGCTGGTTTGGTAGAGCGGTCTGATATACATTCCTCTGTACATTCTGATGCGCTGCACGATGTGACAGTGTTGCCACGTTCTCGTTTTCATACTTGTGTTTTCAAACTGCACCCGCTCCGACTTTGCTATAGAAACTTTTGTCTTGCATTTGGATGAGTAGTCGCATGCCGACCTCGAAGTGCGGCATTTTTAGCCTACTTTCCACATTTTGCAAAAATGAGGAAAAAGTAGACATGTGATCGGGCAAATGTGTGTCTGTCTGTCTGTCTGTCTATCCCTCTGTCTGTCTGTCTGGCTGTGTGTGTGTCCCCCCTATCAACTCCTAAACGGCTGGAGCAATCGAAACAAAATTTGGTAGGAGTAAAGATCTATACCTGAATATCTCACGGCCATATTTGAATATGATGTCAGTGCTACCAACTGCTGAAAAATCGCAATTGAAATTTGAGCTCTATGTTGGATATCTTGGAAGGTATAAATGGAAGCTATTTTAAAATTGGCACACGTATAGATAATAATATTGCAGTTTAATTTCCAGGAGGTCATACATGGCAGTGTTGCCAAAATGATTATAAGCCTGCTGATAGGTCCAATTTTTTAAATGTATTGAACCCTTATTGATCTACGATAAATAAGTATTCATATTTATTATTATTATTACTGCAGCCCAGGCAGTACTTGAGGAAGTCGACATGGATAAAAGGCAGGCTAGCGTTTCGTAATGATTGCAACAGGAGTAGAGCTGGTAGCTATTCTTGGGGGACGGCCAGATTTAGCCGGGTTCAAGGCCAAATTGAGCAACTACTTGCTCCAGAATTGGAAGCATAAAGGAATGATCACGAGTCACTTGCAACGAACCTACGATTGAATCAGCCAATCATGAGAGACCAAGCCATGATCACGCGATGGACAGCGTCAGTAGCAAAAAGCCCGCGGAATTGATTATCTAAAGAACCGCCGATCGGACTGATCTCCGCACGAGTGCATTGAGACGTTTGATTTATTTGAAGAAGATTGACACTAGTCCCATATTTGTGAGATAAAAACTCTGGAAAATTTTATCCAATTCCGCCCCACTCCTCCGTCCCCTGTCAGTTTCTAATAAATAGTTTGGCATGACGCTACTCAAAGTCATTCGTTTTGGAGCCTTGAGAGGCTAACTTCACGCCCGTTTGTGCAACGATATTTTAACGCTCGAAATTATTCAAAGTCATTCGTTTTGGAGCCTTGAGGGGCTAACTTCACGCCCGTCTGTATAGCGATTTTAACGCTCTGAATTAGTTGAAGTTATTTTTATTTGTGAGCTCTGAGGAGCTAAATTCACATCGGTCGTAATAACAAATTTTAACGCTCTAGTACATTTTATCTGAAGTCAAATTTATTTTTGTGAGCTAATATTTCACGCAGTGTGCGTGGTGACTTGTAACATTTTCTTAAAGACGACCATTTCAGCTCCGAGGGGCAAGTCTTGTAACGTCCTAATTAGCGCTCACCAGAGCGAAGGTCAACAGTACAGTACGGAAATACCGAGCAAGATAGCGACTGCCTGTGCAGTCAAGATTTTAAACTTATTATCGAGCCAGTGACGTGGTCTCGGCGTGTATATTTTATGTACAAATTTCAGTGTATTTTTCATGTGTTTATTGTGCGTGTGTGCGAGATATCTAGGGCAAGTCTTCGCAATAAATCGCATTAGGACAATTTGTGGGCGAATTGAGTAACCTGCAAGCGATTATAGCTAGGTCAAATAATTAACATTGAACTTTTCTGCCAAGGAGTCGATACCAAGATGCTCAACACGTGGTTTGGAATTGGGATGATCTTCAACGATTCAACGCAGACGACCACGATGGAGTGTTAATCTGTCCATAGGGAAATGGGCTGAGAAGGATGTCTTAAGTTCTACAAGCTGATCGGTGATGTACAACAATTGAATTATTTCAATTATGTAGTTAGATTTGGCCGGGGAACTTTTGTAAATAGTCATGTTTCTGTTCTTGTTGTTTTAGAGTTTCTTTTGCACCGACACTAAATGTTTTAAATGTCCGTTGGCGCGTGGCCAAAGTGTTTGTTGTATATTTGTTTTTCTTTGGAGTCATATTTAATGTGCACGCCGTGCGTACGTGATTTTTATCCATGCAAATGCGAAACCCGTTACATTCGATAAATGGTGCTTTATTAACGTTAATATTTGAGATAGGGAAGGGAGATAATTACTGTAAGATATTTGCTGAGCAGGTTATTATTCATATTAGGGTTGCCAAGCGCACCAAACTTAAGATGTAATTTGTAGAACACCTTCGTTCTAATTTTGATAGATTTTTTTTGAGTCCTTTTCAGGTTAACTAGTCACGGCATAGAACGGTGGCGCCAGCAAGTGGAATATATTTATGTCTTTTTATTTCAGGGTCTGTCAAAACCCATACGTGTGATTGTGTGTGTTACTGTGTCAAGTGTGTGTTGATTCTACGTGAGGAGGGGGTAGTGGTCCTACCACCCTCATATTTTTGTCGTTGTTGTATTTTTGATGGAAAGACAGGGTGCTCTAGGGAGACCGCTGTTTCTTGTCCATATTATTCTGACACACACACACGTATTATTGTGCTTTGGGGCACATTTCTTCGAGATTCGACCCCATGTCCTGGGAGGTCGAGGTTATTGACACGTGGGTTGACAGATATGCAGAGTTCCACAAATCGCCCGTTTTGCCTGTGACTTATTTTTGATAGGCAGTCCTGATTGTCCGACTGGCCCCCGTAAGCTTTCATGTAGCAAACCTGTTCATTGTGATGGTTATTTTTAAGCCATAATTAACTGGGAGTTCACCATGTGTGTAACGGCTTCTTGTACGTTGTATGGGTAAAATATTGTATTAAGAATGTAAATGTTTGGCTGTGAGCCTATTGTCTTGTTTATGACTTGATTCATGTAATTTAGTGTGACACCTGTGTGGTGTAGTGGTAGAGTACTTGTAAATTTGACGGCGGTCATATGTGTATTTTTTTTATTTGGTCACGTGTTAATGTACTTGTGTTGATTTGTGTGAGAAGTCCTAAGTTTTTAGGCAGTAAATGTTGCTTCGGCAATTTGATTCCAATTTCACACGGAAATTATTGTGTTGTTTATATTAGGTCTAGGAAGTGTCGGTTTAGTTTTTAAGTATTGTAGTTGTGTTCCCCGTGTCGGTCTAGCTCTAAGAAATGTGGATTCGTTATCTGAATGATTATTCTGGATGATGACGAATCACGCATTCGTTTGTACACATCGTGAAGCATGTAGAACGACATACGCGCATACATAGTCACTTTTGTTATTTTCTTTAGGGACACTTGGTCCATGTAATTGATCTCTCCAGAGATTTTGGCCTTGTTTTTGGCATTTTTATTAAGTGGGAGTCAGATGGGAGTTTTATTTTGTTAATTGTTGAGTGTAAATATGGTGATTTGTTTATTAAATTCATTTGTTTTAACCCTGGCTTCACTCTTTCCTGCATGTTATTTTGTTATATGTTACCCTGCAAGTTAATGAAGCGCTTTGACAAAAACTTACGATATGGACCGATACACCCCCGAAACTGAGTCTCATATGCTTCTTTGCAAGGGTTCAGTATATAACTTCTACACTATCAATTGGAATTCAACCAAATTTCGTATGTTGTATGTGTACATAACCAGATATGAATGAGCGTATTCTTAAGAACCACTAGGGCTGCCAACTGTTAATAAATGCTCTTAATTTCTTTTATCCAAATATCAATATATCAGAAAGTATGCAAGTCGACAGCTTTAAACTATGCACACGTATAGTACCTAACATTCTATATTAATTTGGAGCAACTTATATACGTCAGTGCTACCAACATGATTCTAAGCCTCCTGAGAGGTCCAACTTTGAATACATGTAACTTCCATACTATCGTTTGGATTTCAACCAAATTTCGTATGTGTTATGTGTACCATAACAGATATGACTATGCGTATTCTTAAGAGCAACCAGGGCTGCCAACTGTTAATATGAGCTGTCTCTATTTTTGTTACCCTAATATCAATATATCAGAAAGTATGCAAGCCAATAGCTCTAAACTTTGCAAACGTATAGTACCTGGCATTCTAGATGAATTTGGAGTAACTAATATACGTCAGTGCTGCCAACATTACTCTAAGCCTGATGATAGGTCCAATTTTAAAATACATGTAACTTCTGTACTAACAAATGGATTTCATCCAAAATTGGCACAACAAGAGATCATAATATTTCAGATTATTTCTGACCAAAACATGCATGACATTGTTGCCAACATGATTTTACGCGCGCTGATAGATCCAATGTCTAACTGCATGTAACGTCCATGCTATCCATTGGACTTCAACCAAATTTTGTATTCTGTATCTTAAGAGATGGAACTAACAATATATTCAGTCACCAGGGCTGCCAACTCTAGTGCTCTATTAGGCCACATTATACCAGGTATATTTCGAACTAATTGGAAATTTCGATATTTCCAACTTAATTTTGTTATTATTCTAGATGGGTCTATATAGATTGGCATGAATCTTACATTTTAAGAAAAGTAGGCTCATTAGTTCTTCACGGAACTTCTTGTTTCTTCTCCCTGTATGTCTCGCAAATGCAATATGATGGATTCCAATAATTAGAAATGTTGGTTGTTGCTGTTGATGCTTCATATAGGTCCTTGGATCATAGCCTATTGGTCATCAGTCCAATACAGTTGGCTGTGTATTGAATTTGTCTGATACCTGTGTTTCTGAGGTGACAGTATCATTGTGTAACTATAATATTAGTCCGTCATTGCTGAGGAAGGTCAGCTGAATGAGCAAGGGGTGGGATACAGCTTATTTTAGAAGGGTAAACGTTCAGATGAGCACAGAATACATGGAGTTGGCTTGGCCATTAAGAACAAGCTTCTTAAAGATCTGTCAGAGCTTCCAACTGGGTATAATGAACGCCTCATGACACTAAGAATTCGGCTAAATAACAACCAGCATGCCACGGTGATCAGTGCAGACCGCCCCACACTAGGTTCCGAAGATGACATTAAAGAAAAAATCTATTACCATTTGGATAACGTCCTATCAAACATCAACCATGAAAACAAACTCATCCTGCTCGGTGATTTTAACGCTAGAATGGGTAAGGACTACAATGTTTGGAATGGTATCATTGGCAAGGTGGAAGTTAGAGAAAAAACTCCAATGGTATTAAACTGCTCTCAAAATGTGCTGAACATGAATTGGTAGCCACCAATACCATCTTTCGCCAAAATAATCGCTTCAAAAATTCATGACAGCATTCTAAATCGAAGCACTGGCATCTGATTGACTATATCATTTTACACAAGAAAAAAATATGAAGTGATCTTATCACCAAAGCAATGTCAGGAGCCGATGACTGTTGGACAGAACACTGTCTTATCAGATCAGTTATGCGTATACAATTGTCCACTCAAAGGACGAAACAAAAGAAGACTGCAGGCATAATTTTGATACCGAGAAGTTTGGTAACTCAGAGTATATCTCACAATATAGAGAGTTGCTTAACCTGACACTGCCAACGGAATATCATTCAGATGGAACACAACACTGTGAGAGTCTGAAGGCCACTATTATGAATGCTTGTAAGGGAACTCGGAGATATAAGACCAGGAAACGTCAGGACTGCTTTGATGAAAATGATGAAGGAATTGATGCATTGTGATCTGAAAAGAGAAATGCCTTGCATGCTTGGAGGAAAGATACCAATGCCCGTGCTAAGAAAGTAGCCCTTTGTCTTGCCAAAGCAAATGTCCAAAGAAGAACTCGTGCACTTAGAAACGCATGGTGGACATCCAAAGCTAAAGAGATGCAATATGTAGCAGACAGTTCTTCCAAGCTACAAAAGCAGTTTATGGTCCCACCATTTTCGGTAGAAATCCACTTTGGTCCAGTGACAAAAGTACACTTCTAAAGGATCAATATCCCATCATGAATAAGTTGAAAGAACATTTTGATGACCTCTTGAATCTGGTTTTAATTATTGATGAACTGGTGTATGGCATATTAGAGCAAGCCCCCATCAGGGAAGAACTTGGCTCCCTGCCAACGCTAGATGAAGTTCAGTGTGCTGTTAATCAAGCAAAGTGTCATAAATCCACAGGTTGTGATGGTATACCAGCAGAAGCTCTCAAAGAAGGAGGTGAGATATCCATACGCCACATACATGATTTTACTATTAATATTTGGAGAACTGAAAAAATGCCTGCTGATCTCAGAGATAGTCTGATAGTTCCCATATTTGAGAAAGTTGATCGGACAGACTGCAACAACTATCGTGGTATATCATTACTACAACGTCTTGGAAAGCTTATTGCTCGTACTTGGTCAAATCGCATTCTATCATTGGTGGAGAAAATACTTCCAGAGAGCCAAAGTGGTTTCAGGTCTCTAGAGGAACCACAGATATGATATTCACAGCTCGTCAGGTTCAAATGTAGAGAAATTGCCTTTGTCGACCACACTAAGGCATTTGACGCTGTAAACCGCGAAGCCTTATGGAAGATCTTTGCACTGTATGGTTTCCACCAAAGTTTATTACCATCTTGAGACTGCTCTACACTGATATGACGGAAACTGTCATTGGTAACGACTCTGTTGGAGAGCCATTCCATTTGAATACTGGCGTTAAACATGGCTGTGTGATTGCACCAACGTTGTTTTCTCTGTACGTTGCCACTGTCATGCGGCTAGTCAAAGACGATATTCCTTCAGGTAAACAAATAATTTATAGGATGGATGGAAAGCTCTTTATTTTGAGCCGTTTAAAGGCAAGGACTCGAACATCTTCTGCTGTATTGGTTGAGTTACAGTACACTAATGATAATGTAGTAGTAGCTCAATCAGAGGAAGAACTCGTCCTGAATGCTTTCTCTTTGGCATACAAAAAGATTGGTCTCAAAGTTAACACCAGTAAGACCCAGGTCCTCTACCAACCAGCTCCTGGACAAGGATAAGGTAATATCAATGTCACCATCGATGGAGTGAGACTTCAAGAAGTTAACACCTTCTCTCATCTTGGCAGCACACTGTCATCAAGTGCAAATATAGATTCTGAAATTCAACACAGGATAAAACGTGCTGGTGCATCCTTTGCAAGTCTAAGGTCTAGAGTTTTTGACAACCATGACGTCAATGCTGCAACGAAGATCATTGTGTACAACTCAGTTGTAGTTCCCACCTTACTTTACGGATCTGAATCTTGGACATTCTATAGACGACACTTCAAACAGCCAGAGCAATATCACCAGCGATGCTTGAGGAGAATTTTTCATGTGACATGGCAAAACAGACGTACAAACACCAGCATTCTTGAAGAAGCGCAATCAACTAGTATTGAAGTCATGATTATAAAACGTCAGCTGAGATGGACAGTACACGTAATCGCCCAATAATCACATTCCCAAAGTGGTGTTTTGCTCTGAATTAACAGAGGGTACACGCTGTGTGGGAGGTCAGCGGAAGCGATTCAAAAAATGTACTAAAGGCTAATATGCAAATGTGTCAAATTAATGTGTCAATGTGTCAAACTAATTAATAACTGGAAATCCTGGAGATCACTCGTTCATCATGGTGCAATACTTTCTGAAGGAAACCTCCATCGAACGGTAGAATATAAGATGCAGCGCAGAAAGGACAGAGAGGTCATTAGAAGAAATGGAAGGAACGAGGATGCCCCACCTGGTACCACCTGTCATCACTGCGGCAAATTGTATGCCTCCCGCGTTGGGCTCATCGCTGAAGAGACATTCTGGATGGGAAGGCCAGACTACTCGATACGAGTGTTTGCTAAGATGATGATAATATTAATACGGTCCATGACTGAGTAGGAGGCTCGGACCTTGAATTAATTCTAGTATTTTTAATAAGGAGTATGAAATATCCCGAGGTATGTGCTCAGGATGGCCCCTGTCAGTGCCGGGATTCATATATCTGATCTTTGACCCTACAGCAGCCAATTTTAATTATTGAGTGATCATTAAGGCGCTGTTGGAAATCGATATGATTGTCAAACTAATAAACGAAAAGCAGGAAAGCGAGGTTTTATTTTGGAAAGAAATACTACCATTGGTTAGAAACGAGCGAAAGTCTAGTCTGTGGGGTGCTGCGGATTATACTCTGCGTTATGTGGCAACACTGCGAAGAGGTGAGTTCAATTACAATCTTAGCCATCCTACAGTCGTTTTTCGTGGTTTCCCACTTCTACTCCAGGAAAATGCATGGATAGTTCATAAGTCACGACCACGGCCAACTCATTCCCAAGCCTTGCCTTATTTGCAAATACACACGCTACTACAGTCATCACAATAACAAAGTCTATCAGACAAATTCAATACACACCCCAATTACATGGGACTGATGAACAATAGGCTATGTTCCAAACCTCTATATAAAGGAACAATAGCAACACCAAATATTTCGAATCAATGGGATCCATCGTATTGTATTTACGAGACATATTTCTAACGTACAATATGAACATGTATGACCACTGACCGTGATCGGAACAAGCACGTTGCCTTGCGCTGCCTGATGGGGCACGCGCTGAGACTAGAATCACTATGTTGATTATTATTGATATTTCAAGAAGTAATTTCCCGATGTTTGAATAAATTATATGTATGGAGTCACAGTAATTTTAACTATTCTTCTAGTGGCAGAAAATAATGTCGTCCCATAAAAATGATCTAAGTTGTTATCGATATATCCGTTGCTAATAATAGCACGTAAAAGTGAAGCTCGCTGTTTTCAAGCATCTAAATTCCATTTAAGAAACTGAAAACAATATATATCTTTAACGGATTAGACATTATTAGGGCGTAACACTTTCAGTGAATAACCCCGTATGTATAGTAATTAATAGACCTTTGCCACCACACATAATATTATTTTGATTGCTATCATAGATTCGGATATCGAGATCAAGTCAAATACTTGGCGAGGTCATGATGTTGAATTGGTGACTTTTATCAACATTTGACAGGCACGGTCAAGGTCAGACGGGATAGTAGCAATTCCGTACCTAATTGTATTCACATCCTTCAAACCAATCAAAAATTATTAAGGACACACACACACACGCAGACCAATGGTGATATATTAGCTTAAGCATACATTGTTAAAATAAATCAGAAAGTGCCTGAATATACCTATATACCACTCATATACATTTTCTCCTCTGCGTATAGAGAGAGAAAACGCGTTTTTTTATAAAATCTTAAAATTGTTTACTTCTAAGATGAATTGACGCACGCTGCATTGGTGAGAAGAGTTCTAAATTACTATTTTGAAAACAGATCAAATTACATGGTCACTTCTAATATGGCTCAGCATCGTTGAAATTGGGATATTTTTGGACCCAGAAGAAAGTATTTCTTTATCAAGGTTCTAGGTAATAGAGTAGATACTGAAAAATACACTTAGGCTAGGAGTATTAGGATATCATGAAAGAAATGACCCTTAATAAGACAACCGGTATGAAATTTGATGTAATGATTGGTTAATTAGGCGATTATGTGACAATTTGTAATAACCAGCGTAATAGCGTAATAAACGCTGCAGTATAATTGCTGTGGTAAAGTAATAAGTAGGTAATATAAGCCAAAGCTGGGACAGGGGCTAATGGGCAAGATGGCCGCCACGCGCAACCAGCCCTATGTTATTCTTATGGAGGGAGAGTCATAGCTGGGCCAGGGGCTAGTGGGCAAAATGGCCGCCACACCCTCAAACTGTGGATGACGTCATCGAGAGAGGTCAACGTTTGGGAAATGGCAAATTTATTATTTATTTATTATTTATTTATTATTTATTTATTGTTTATTTATTATTTATTTATTTATTTATTTTCTTAATATTTTTATTGTGTCAAAGCACTAAACTACAAGGTCACATACCTAACCTAACCTAACTTAACCTAACCTAACCTAACTTAAAAGTGTGAGCAAATATACAGCAAAACGTGGTAGCAAAAAGTGAAAGCAAAAAATAAGTCAGAGCAAAAAGTGAGAACAAATGTGTCAGAAAAAATTTAAGAGTAAATGTAAGAGCACAAATAATAAACTTAGTTATAACCTAACCTTACATAACTTCACCTAACCTAACCAAACCTACCTAACCTAACCTAACTTCAAAGTGTCAGGAAATATACAGCAAAAAGTGAGAACAAAAAGTGTCAGCAAAAAAGTAAGAGTAAATGTAAGAGCACAAATAATAAACTTAGTTATAACCTAACCTAACCTAACTTCACCTAACCTAACCTAACCTAACCTAACCAAACCTTCCTAACCTAACCTAACCTAACCTAACTTCAAAGTGTCAGGAAATATACAGCAAAAAGTGGGAGCAAATGTGGGAGCAACACGAGGGAGCAAATGTGGGAGCAAAAAGTGGGAGAAAAAAGTGGGAGCAAAAAGTGTCAGCAAAAACGTGACAGCAAATGTGAGAGCACAAATAATAAACTTAGTTATAGCCAAACCTAACCTAACTTCACCTAACCTAACTTAACCTAACTTTACCTAAAATAACCTAACCTAACCTACAGAAACCTCGTTTAAAGATTTAAATTAATGCATGTAAGATTTTTTATTTTTAAATTTTTTCATTTTTGATAATTTATTGATTTTACATTTTAACATTTTAAATTTTGGATTTTTACATTTTAGATTTTACGTTTTAAATTTTATATTGTGCAAAACAACAGTAAACTACAAGGTCACATACGGTACCTAACCTCAGTTCACCAACCTCACCTAACATAACCTTAGTTCACCTAACCAAACATGTCCTCATCTAACTTTACCTAACATATCTTAAGATAATCCAAAGGCTCATGCACATACGCAGAGTTTTGTTGTTCACACATTTGTCAATTTCTCAATTTCCACTTAGCTTTATTAAATTTTTTAAAATTTCATTTTAAAGTTTTTGAATTTTTGTCAATATGGAAACATGTATTATTCAATTTCTTGTTTACACATTGTCAATTTCACAATATCCCATTTCCGGTGTTTAAAATGTCAGTTTAAAGTTTTTTAAATTTCATAATATGGAAGCATGGATTTGAATTTTGTTGTTTCACATTGTCAATTTCACAATTTCCCATTTACAGTGTTTAAAATGTCAGTTTAAAGTTTTTCAATTTCATAATATGGAAACATGGATTTTGCATTTTGTTGTTTACTCATTTATCAATTTCACAATTTTACATTTACAGTTTTTAAAATTTCAGTTTAAAGTTTTTCAAATTCATGATATCGAAACATGGATTTTTCAATTTGTTGTTTACACATTTGTCAAGTTTACAATTTCACATTTCCAGTTTTTAAAATTTCAGTTTTATGTTTTTCTATTTTGTCAATATGGAAACATGAATTTTCCAATTTGTGTTTTACATGTTTTTCATTTAGTCCATGTACAAAGTTCATTTTGCATTAGGAGTGAGGAGAAGTGGGTAGTAATTAAAAATGTACAAGCAGTACCCATACAATATTTTTATTTTAAATACATGTACACCATTTACACATAATACATTTATATATATATATTTGTTATAAATTGTACAGTTGTTTTTATTTTGTTTTTTATTTTTTATTTTTGTGTTTTTTATATTTGTATTATTTCCTAAATTGTTTTGTTTTATGTATTTGCTAGATGCAGGCAGAAGATTTCGATATTCATAACTTAACTTTTTAAGCATGGTCAATGATTGAGTCATGACCATAGGCATGTGTAGCTATACCATTCGAATCAATCACTCTTTTATCATCACCAGGACACAAAGCAATTTTCATTAGTCTTATAGATGATATGTCGTGTTGTTTAGAAGCGATAATGTTCATTGGTATTCTTTTACCTCGTTTTTCATAATGCAATCCTTATAATCTTGAAAGCTTATACAATTTTTGACAACACCTCTGCTAATACCTTTAATCCTTTTGATTTCTTTACCATTTATGTCTAAAGCATACATTTTAGCTATAAGTCCAACAAATGCTTTTATAATTTGTCCACAAGCCTCGTCTTTACATTTACCCAACATTTTCTTGTTTAATAAAGACTAACACACATGATTAGTAGGATAATCAGATGTGTCCAAGTGTTCTAGGAATTCTAACTTGTCTTGATATACCGGTACATCCTGCGTGGTAATCAAATAAATGAACGAGTTGGTATCCATATACATGAGTTTAAGATTGTCCATTCCATAATAGGGTAGCAGGACATCATTTTGGTGGGAATACATTAGGGTTTTTGATATATCCAGTATACACATTCCATTATATATAGGCTTATTGAATACAATATTACGTTTAGCCATGTGGAAAGCCGCTAGGTTAGGACCATAAATTGTTCTGTCGATAAATGTTGGTTTAGCTATTAGCTCTTCTGCTTTATTGCTGTCAGTCACAAGACGTATGTCTATTCTTTAACGAATATTTTCCATTATTTTTCCAAAAATGACATTGTTAAATAATTTGTACAGAAATTTTCTCAAAAATTTTTTTTGGCTTGTTTTCGAAGGTTGTTATTGAAATCAACGTATGCCTTTAGCCAAGGTCTTTATTTAAACTTTAACACACGATGAATTTTTATCAATTTTAGTCCGTGATCTAGAGCCTGTTTAAGTGTCATGTAGTGAACAACGTACCGCCTTCGATTTCCAAGAAGAGGAATTAGTTTTCTCAGAGACGAATCCTTTGGAGGTGTACACTCTGGTAGGAAAGGTAAATCGTTGTGTAGATCATGAAGGTCAAATGGGTAATCAGCAACAACGTCTAGAATGTACCCAGCAGGGTCGTCTTCCTTTAGCGTTTCTAGATCAACAGTATCTGGAGAAACTCACTGGAATCCACCATAAGGAAGAGAGTGACATATTGCCCACCCATGTTGGTTGTTGGAATCATCTTAGGTAATAAACTGCGATGGTCTCTCAGAATCATAGGTTTCCATGTATTTATTGTTAGCTTCAGCATACCGATGAGACACCTGGCATATGCCTCCACGTATTCCAGACTCGATGAGAAGAATCTGATCATAATCCTGTAGCAATTCCAGTCCAATTCCTGTGTAAAGGAGCATTGCCTCAAAGCTTAAACCAGGCGAATTAAAGAAGTGTGCAGCATTCACTCGGTGTGTTTCTAGTGTTTCGTTTCTAAACGTTTCAAAACTGTCTGCAAGAAGGAGTACATCTGATGTTAGGTAGAGGTCACTATATTCCCCTAGAGTTTTGATGTTGAACTGATTCCACACATTTTTTGGCATGTTCATTATCTTCTTGACTAACATCTTCTTGACTTAATTTGTTAAAGAATGCCTCTCTTGGAGGTAAACGCGTTTCACTTAACTTTTCTCCTGAATCAATGTAATCATAACAAAATACCTTTTTACGAGTCATGAGCGTTGCAATTCCTTTTCCAGAGTACTTGTCTGTTTCATGGTATGATGAAACTTGGATACTAAGTTTTCCAAACTACTCGGCATTAACCGAAACGTGTCCAAAATCGAAGCTTAACATTTCCTACATATTTGGTGAAGGAAATGTACTTTCCTTTGGAGTTAGCGGTAACATCCACTCTCTCCGTAGTATATCCCAATTGCTTTACAATGAAATTTTCGTCGTAGCCACTCATATTATGTAGAAATACGGGAACGGGTTTACGTGTTTTACACCTCAAATTACAGTTATTATGAGCACTTCCACGGTATTCCCCTGTAATATGACAATGGTCTCGAACTATCCAGTCCTCTTTGGAAAATGTTTTTGACACAAATAACAGGTTTCAGAAGATTGGAACTCTGCTTCTTGAACCTGAGTTAAGGCCTTTGGTACATTTGAGCTGTAAAGACGATCAATTCCATTAGCTATTGAGATCAAACAGTCCATAAACTTTTCTGTAAGGTCAGGTCCACGATAAATAACAGGCTGGCTGGGAAGGTTTGTCTTTATGTGTTCCACAGCTGGTGAGGGTTTAACGTATATACCAAAGCTCATAGGAACTTGTCTCTGGTATGGGGCTTTATAACTTGCCTCAGGATTAGGTAGACATGTTTGATCTGGTAACAGTATACTTTCGAAATCCGCATAGATAACGTAAGGTATTCTCAGCATTTTTTTTACATTTAAGAATTTCACAACTGAGTTTTTAATAGGCATTTCAACCCTAGCAATGTAATGCTGGACACACAAAGCTCTATGTTCTTTCAATTTTTTCATTTTTCTTGACCATATTGATTATCAAAGTGAGTAAAACATCGTTTACACGTGTATATTGAACCCTTGCAAAGAAGCATATGAGATTCAGTTTCGGGGGGTGTAACAGTCCATTTCGTAAAGTTGTTGTTAAGCGCTTCTTATAACATGCAGGGTAACATATAACAAAATAACATGCAGGAAAAAGTGAATACCAGGATTAAAACATACGAATTTAATAACAGATCGACAAATTTACACTATTTACAACAACAAAAAACAAGGTCTCCCAAATGACACCCACTTGAATTAATAAAATTGCCAAACTAGGCATGATCTCAGGAGAGATCTTAAACATCTGGACCAAATGTCCCAAATAACTGCAATGACATGTGCGTATGCAGCTTTTCTACATGCATTACGATGTGTACCAATTTATGCGAGATTCGTTACCATCCAGTAAACCTTCAGGGGACGAATCTGCATTGTCTTAGAGCTAGACAGACACGAGGAACCAACTAAAAACTAATTAAACTAATCCGACACTTCCTACACTAAATAAACAAAAATAATTTCCGCGTGAAATTGGAATCAAAGAACTGCCGTAGCAAACAGCATTAACGCCTAAAATTAGGACTTTTCAAATCAACACAAGTAAATAAACACGTGACCATTCAAGAAAAATACACATATGGCAGCTTGCCATTTTTACAAGAAAAATACAAAATACACCCAGCGGTGTCACAACAGACAAAATCTAACAATGAAATGAGTCATAGAAATCACTAGGCTCAAAGCCAACATTTACATCATAAAACAAATATTTCATTTCATACGATATGCGGTAATTCGTAACGGACATGGCGAACTCCCAATTAAAATTATGATCCAATGACCATTAAAAGAACAGGTTTGCTACAGATAGCTTACAGGGGTCAGTCGGTCAGCTGGACTGCCTAAACGATGAATCACCAGACATAGACGGGCGCAAAGTGGAATCTGCACATCTCTCAACCCACGTGTCAATAACCTCGACCTGCCGTAGCAATGGCTCGAGTCTCGAAGAAGCGTGCTTCCATAGCACATAATATACGTGTGTGTGTCAAAATAAAATATCTTAGCATTTCCCAAGGAAATCCAAGAATGAGCATTGGACAAGGTACAGTAGCCTCTAAGAGCGATCTGCCTTTCCATAAAAATTACAACCACAATATTTGAGGGCGGTGGGCACATTCTACCCCTCATCACGAAGAATCAATACACACACCTTGACACAATACACACACCAGAATCACACATATGGGTTTGACAGAAACCTGAAATTAAGGACATAAAATATTTTCCACCAACTTGCGCTCCCAATCTAGTCCGTGACTAAAGAACCTGAAAAGGACTCCAAAAAAACTCAAAAATATAGAACTAAGGTGTTCTACATTGACATCTTAATTTGTTGCGCTCGGCAACCCTAGTATGAATAAAAACCTGTTCGTAAAACATCTAACAACTTTTACCCCTTTTCCTACAAAAATGATTTTGAATAAAAGCACCATTTATCGACCGCGACGAATTTCGCATTCGCATGAATAAAACCAAAATATACACGTCGTGCATACTAAATATGACTCATAAGAAAAAATGTACAATCAAACAAACATTCTGGCCACGTGCCAACGTACATTTAAATATAACAGTGTCGGCGAACAAAAATCTAAACACACCAGAAAAACAATGAATAAAATATTTACAACGTTCCCGCGTCTAATCTAGCTACATATTGAATAAATCAATGGTTTGTACATCACCGTGCAGCTTGTAGAAAATCAACCTCCATCCCAAGGCATTTCCCCACGGGAAATCTACTCGTTCATCGTCGACGTTCTGGTAGAGGCGTAGCACTTCATTCCACCGATCGACCTTCCCGTAGACATCTTGGCGTGGCTTCTTGGAAAGAAATGTTCAAAGTTATTAGTCTACCTAGCTAGAATCGCTATGAGCTACTGACTTTCACTCAAAAATAATGTCCTGCGCGATTACTCAACGTTGAACTGGCCCTATCTAAGCATTTGCTTACTTCACACGCACATATACATCACACAAAATGTAACACAAAATTTACAGACAATATCACACTCTTCGTTCACCACGCAACTGGCTTTAACAAGTCTCAAATTACATCTACCGCGTAGCGCTTATCTCAACTAGAGATCTCCCTCCGCTAACCGTGAACTCTGCTCCCAGAGCACAAATAAAATGTTCGTTCAAACAGACGTGAAGTATGCTCACTAGAGCCTGATAAAATCTTGTCTCAAACTGGCGTGAACGATGCTCCTCGGAGCCCGATAAAGTTGTGTCTCAAACTACTCATCACCGATCAAGTTATTAGAAACTGACAGAAGGGGGTGGAGTGGGGGCAATTTGTGAAAATAATCTGTAATTTTCAACTCACAGACTTGGGACTGGTATCAATCTTCTTCTTTTCATCCAAACGTCTCAATGGACTCATGCGGAATCCTATCGCATCGGCGGTTCTTCATACACGTGTTTTAGCGCCTTTTTTTAGGTACGCAACTCTCCGCGTGGTTTAGGCGTCCTCTCTCCTGATTTGCTGATTCTATCGTGTATCGGTTGGAACATCACCTCTGGCACGCCCATAATGACGCCAACTTGGATGCGCGTTCACCCTGAATTTGTCCTTGAACTCGGCTTAACCGGTCATCGTCAGGAATAACATCCATGCTACTCCTGTTGTAATCGTTGCGACACACTACCTGTCTTCCCTTTGTCAAACTCCAACATGTACTGCCTGGATATCAGTAATAATAATAATAAAAATCATGAAGACTTATTGATAGGCAAATCAATAAGGTTTCAATATCTTATGGCCATGGCGGGTAATCTGATAGTTTATGAAAATCTTTGATAAAGACGTAGTGGTTCTGTCCGGATGATGGACTTTGCAGAAGGAGGTCGCAATGGTCTTGTAGCTCTTGATCCACAACCTTTGGAGGGAACAATTTGTTGTCTTGTTCCAGTCCAAATACATTTATGGATATGTCGTTGGCTTTCTCAAATTTGGGAATGTCAGCTAGTGATGTAGGAAACGATTTTACTGAATAATCATACTTGTTTTCCAGGTCCTTGTATTTACTAAAGCGTTCAGCTTTCTTTTTAACCAGTTTTGCTAAAATGGCATACATAAAACACTTTTCATCCTTTAAGTTTTGAGGATTAATGCAGGCTTTTCTTGCTCTTATAGCTGCTGGTAATGGAATATATGTGCTACCACGCAAGGCATTGTACTTATTTATTTTCAATCGTATTCCTTCCACTGCTAACAATGCCCAATTACTGCCTTTTAGCTCAGATTCTTCCATTTCTGTAGTTAACTTTGTAAATTGTGTTTCCAAGAAACTACTGAAGTCTGTTTCCAATAATAGGGCCTGATTTCGTGTTTCAAAAGCACGATCTGTAATTTCGTTCGTGGACGTATGAATGAATCTGCATTCAGCCACAAGATTAACTTTTATTGACTTGTGCATTGCTAGTTCTTTGTGCATAGCTTGTATTATTTGCTGTTTGGACTCTTTATGGTATGAATTTAAATCCTTACACGTATAACAACGTATGAAATAGGAATTAGGTCGATCTTCAAAAGATGTCTCATATTCAATAAGTCCATCTTTTTCTGGGACCATTGAAAGTAGGTAATGTTTATAGGCTCCGCTTTTTGTCTTTTAGCTGCCAACACAACATTACAACGTTCTTCATGCCGACGTCCGTTGTACACATTGTTGAATGTACTACCACAAGTCTAGCACTCATGGAATTCAACACACGATACTTCATGTCGCTTCCTATGATAGTCTCGAAGAAAAGTTTTTCCACGCTCTTTGCATGTATAGCTAGGTATAGTTTCTTCCATCATGGATGTTGTTTTCTGCCAACAGCTGCTTACTGCGTAGTACAAGGCTGTAAAATGGTTGTTTCGACGGTCTTTCACGATGTGAACACCGTGAGAGGTAGTAGTCAACTGGTGATATTCTTGTTAAGGGTCCTGTAATATACACTAGTTTAGACCAACAGCTCTTTACAGCGTATGACAAGGCTGTAGACTGGACGGTGAGACGGTCTTTCACGATGTGAACACTGTAACAAATAGTAGTAAAGTCATTGTATTTGTTACGAAATTGTAACTATCGAAAGCCTAACCGGCGTATAGGTTCCTTTATAATACCGTACTTATTTTATTTGCAATAAACCAAAGCAATCAACGATCATCCATGTCCTTCAAAACAGACCTCAGAGATAATAATACAGAGCCCGCTTGGAATAAAAAGAAAAACAAGGAGTAGTGACAATAGTCCTTCTCCCTCTCGAAAGATATAACAGTCCTTAACAGTATTCTTGCTGAGGGTTCTCTAATATACCATAGTCAAGACCAATAGCTACTTACTGTGTTGTACAAGGCTTTACAATTGTTGTTTGGACAGTCTTTCACAATTGTTCACAGTGAGAGTTAGTAGTTAACTACTGATATTCCTGCTAAGGGGCCTCTAATATACCCCTAGTTAAGGGTAACAGCTACGTACTGCATATGACAAGGCTAAAGACTGGTTGTTTCAACGGTCTTTCACAATGTAAACACTGTGACAGATAGTAGTCAACTGAAAATATTCTTATACCCTACTCAAGGTTATCAGGTACTTACTGCATATCAAAAGGCTGTACACTCATGTGTTAGGCACTCTTTTTTGCTAAGGACCCCAATATTCCCTACACATGGCTATACATGTTAGTTCTGAACACTTAGCAGTTAATTGTATATTCAATTTATATACAAAGCTTATACAAGCACGTTTTTCACGCCGTAAAACTTTGTTAAATAGCCGCATTCGACACGCGAAGTATGTTTCCGCTATCTAGCGGTGACAATGAGAACTACCTGAAAGACCAGCATGCTACATAGCGCTCTATATCAACACTCACTCACTCAACGACCAGCATATTATCTAGCGGTCGATAGCAATACTCACTCAATTACCAGCATGCTACCTATCGGTCAATATGACAACTCACTCAAATACCAGCATGCTACATGGCTTTTATAGGCATTTTGTTGGCTTTTTGTTGGCTTTTTGTTGGCTTTTGTATTAGCTCTCTCATATTTGCTCTTGCTTGTTTGCTTATTTGGTCTTGGGAAGTATGTCCGCACTTTTTATGGCAGCATAATGCTTACAGCCATGTTTGTAAGCAAAAACAACAACACACAAATTCCAAAGTAGTCTAAGGTTTATCAATGACTCTCAACTCTTACACTTTCCTCTTCCCCATGCCTAGTCAAAAAATTGTGTATTTTTCAAATTTTTCCAAAAATATATTTGGAAAGTAGGCTATATCATTAAACTAAAAATCCTAAACAGACATTTGTTAACTCCAATGCCTACATCTATACCACTCTCAGTCCAATAATAGTGTATTTTTCAAATTTTCCAAAACATATTTCCAAAATGGGTTATATTTCCAAAATTAGAAATTTAACAAAAATGTTTGTTTGACATAAATGAATGGCCTTCAACCCCTCTACGGCCATACCGAGAGCCAGGTCTCTAGGACAAAACAAAATTAATATTTTGAAAATGGGATATATTTCCAAAATTAGGAATGTTACAAAAAAGTTTATTTGACATAAATGAATGGCCTTTACTCCCTCTACCGGGAAACCAAGTCGCAGATCTCTAGGACAACAAAAATAAAATTGTATAAATGGGCTGTATTTCCAAAATTAGGAATTCTACAAAAAAGTTTGTTTGACGTAAATGAATGGTCCCTACCACTTCTACCCCCAAAATAAATTTTAAGTCTCTAGGACAAAACAAAATTAATTTTGAAAATAGGCTATATTTCCAAAATTAGGAAAGTTACAAAACGGTTTGTTTGACATAAATGAATGGTCTTTACCTCCTCTAGCTGCGTACCTAATTTCAAGTCTCTAGGACAAAAGAGAATCAATTTTGAAAAATGGTCTATTTTGGAAACTAGAAATTCTACGAAAAAGTTTGTTTAAAATAAATGAAAATTCTCTATCCTCTCTACCAGTAGACCAAGTCCCAGGTCTGTAGGACAAAAATGAAAAGAGTTAAATTGGGAGAGTAGGCGATTATTCAAAAACCAAACATTCTAAAAAGTGTGCTATTTGCTTAAAAGAATGGCCTCTATGTATTTCATTTTTCTATAATAACACGTTTTTATTTTTTACAATTTTTTGAGAAAAGTTCAATTTTGGAATTCCTATATTTTGGAAACCAACAAGTTTACAAAAAAGTGTGTTTGACATGAATGCAAGGTCCTGACGCCTTCTATCCCCAAAATAAATGTCAAGTCGCTAGGACAAAAACTGTGCAGTAGGGGAGCTTTAGGGTTTCTAACCCACCCATTTTATTTGTACCCGACGGTACATGATCAGCCAAGTAAGAATCGAGATATCTCGCCAACCAATAAGGCTAGAGGCTTTTACTAGGTGCCATATGACTCAGAGTGACGCCCCCTCGATAATGGGTTCGCAAGATATCTCGAATCTTACTAGGCTGAGGGTATAGTCGCGTTCAAATAACATGGGTTTAAAACCCTACTGCTCCCCTACTGCACAGTTTTTGTCTTAGCAACTTGATATTTATTTTGGAGGTAGAAGGCATCAGGACCTTTCATTTATATCAAACAAACTTTTTTGTAAACTTGTCAGTTTCCACAATATAAGAATTTCAAAATGAAACTTTAAAAATAAATGTAAAAATAAAAACGTTTTATTATAAAAATAAAGGACATAGAGGTCATTCTTTTAAGCCCATAGAACACTTTTTAGAAGGTTTGATTTCATGAAAAAACTTCTACTTTCCCAATTTAACTCTTTTCATTTTTGTCCTACAGAGCTGGGATTGGTTTGCTGATTCAGGGGATAGAGACCTTTCATTTATGTAAAAAAAAACTTTTTTGTAGAATTCCTAGTTTCCAAAATAGTGACCATTTTTCAAAACTAATTTTCTTTTGTCCTCGAGACTTGAAATTTGGTATGCACCTAGAGGAGGTAAAGACCATTCATTTATGTCAAACAAACTGTTTGTGAAATGAAAATCCACTGCCTGCTTCCAGTCTCCGACCGGTTCAGGAATGGAATGAATGAAGCCCCCATCTAGCGGCGAGGATATGAACTGTGCCGGCTGCCGAGGCCTGACGCACTCCTCTGGGGCAATGATTAAATGAATGACAGATGAAATGAAATGATAGTGGAGAGTGTTGCTGGAGTGATTTTTGTTTGTTTTTTTGTTTGTTTGTTTGTTATGTCAAACAAACTGTTTGTAACTTTCCTAATTATGGAAATATAGCCTATTTTCAAAATTATTTTGTTTTGTCCTAGAGACTTAAAATTTATTTTGGGTGTGGAGGGGGTAGGGACCATTCATTTACGTCAAACAATCTTTTTTGTAGAATTCCTTATTTTGGAAATATAGCCCATTTCCAAAATTGTATTTCTTGTCCTAGAGATCTGAGACTTGGTTTGCAGGTAGGGCGAGTAATGACCATTCATTTATGTCAAACAAACTTCTTTGTAACATTCCTAATTTTCGAAATATATCCCATTTTCAAAAAATTAATTTTGTTTTGTCCTAGTGACCTGGGACTTGGTATGGCGGTAGAGGGGACAAAGGCCATTCATTTATGTCAAACAAACATTTTTGTTAACTTTCTAACTTTGGAAATATAACCCATTTCGGATATATGTTTTGGAAAATTTGAAAAATACACTATTATTGGACTGAGAGTGGTATAGAAGTAGGTGTTGGAGATAACATATGTCTTTTCAGGATTTTTAGTTCAATGATATAGCCTACTTTCCAAATATATTTTTGGAAAAATTTGAAAAATACACTATTTTTTGACTAGGCATGGGATAGAGGTAAGTGTAAGAGTTGTGAGTCATTGATAAACCTTAGAGTACTTTGGAATTTGTGTGTTGTTGTTGTTGTTGCTTACAAACATGGCTGTAAGCATTATGGTGCCATAAAAAGTGCTGACATACTTTACAAGACCAAATAAACCAACAAGCAAGAGCAAATATGAGAGAGCTAATACAAAAACCAACAAAAAGCTAACAAAAGCCAACAAAAGCAAACAAAAAAAGCCAACAAAAAGGCCTATAAAAAGCCATGTAGCATGCTGGTAGTTGAATGAGTTGTCATATTGACCGATAGGTAGAATGCTGGTAGTTGAGTGGTTATTGATATCGACCGCAAGATAGCATGCTGATCGTTGAGTGAGTGAGTGTTGATATAGAGCGCTATGTAGCATGCTGGTCGTTCAGGTAGTTCTCATAGTCGCCGCCAGACAGCGGAAACTTACGTTGCGTTTCGCATGCGACTATTTAACAAAGTTTTACCGCGTGAAAAAGGTGCTTGTGTAAGCTTTGTATATAAATTGAATATACAATTAACTACTGAGTGTTCAGAACTAACATGTATAGCCTTGTGTAGGGAATATTGGGGTCCTTAGCATGAAAGAGTGCCTAACACATGAGTGTAGAGCCTTTTGATATGCAGTAAGTACCTGATAACCTTAAGTAGGGTATAAGAATATTTTCAGTTGACTACTACCTGTCACAGTGTTTACATTGTGAAAGACCGTTGAAACAACCAGTCTTTAGCCTTGTCATATGCAGTAAGTAGCTGTCACCCTCATTTAGGGGTATAATAGAGGACCCTTAGCAGGAATATCACTAGTTAACTAATACCTCTCTCAGTGACCAATTGTGAAAGACTGTCTAAACAACCATTGTACAGCCTTGTACAACACAGTATGTAGATATAGGTATTGGCTATGGTATATTAGAGAACGCTTAGCAAGAATACAATGAGTTTACTACTATTTGTTACAGTGTTCACATCGTGAAAGACCGTCTCACTGTCCAGTCTACAGCCTTGTCATACACTGTAAAAGCTGTTGGTCTAGACTGGGGTATATTACAGGACCCTTAACAAGAATATCACCAGTTGACTACTACCTCTCACGGTGTTCACATCGTGAAAGACCGTCGAAACAATCATTGTACAGCCTTGTACTACGCAGTAAGCAGCTGTAGGCAGAAAACCACATTCATGATGGAAGAAACTATACCTAGCTATACGTGCAAAGAGCGTGAAAGAACATTTCTTCGAGACTATCATAGGAAGCGACATGAAGTATCGTGTGGTGAATTCAATGCGTGCAAGACCTGTGGTAGTACATTCGGCAATGTGTACAACGGACGTCGGCATGAAGAATGTTGTAATGTTGTGTCGGCAGCTAAAAGACAAAAAGTTGAGCCTTCAAAACATTACCTACTTTCAATGGTCCCAGCCAAAAATGAACTTAATGAATATGAGACATCTTTTGAAGGTCGACTTAAATCCTATCTCATACGTTGTTATACGTGTAAGGATTTAAATTCATACCTTAAAGAGTCCAAACAGCAAATAATACAAGCTATGCACAAAGAACTAGCAATGCACAAGTCAATAAAAGTTAATCTTGTGGCTGAATGCAGATTCATTCATACGTCCACGAATGAAATTACAGATCGTGCTTTTGAAACACGAAATCAGGCCCTATTTTTGGAAACAGACTTAAGTAGTTACTTGGAAACACAATTTACAAAGTTAACTGCAGAAATGGAAGAATCTGAGCTAAAAGGCAGTAATTGGGCATTGTTAGCAGTGGAAGGAATACGATTGAAAATAAATAAGTACAATCCCTTGCGTGGTAGCACATATATTCCATTACCAGCAGCTATAAAAGTAGGAAAAGCCTGCATTAATCCTCAAAACTTAAAGGATGAAAAGTGTTTTATGTATGCCATTTTAGCAAAACTGGTTAAAACGAAAGCTGAACGCGTTAGTAAATACAAGGACCTGGAAAACAAGTATGATTATTCAGTAAAATCGTTTCCTACATCACTAGCTGACATTCCCAAATTTGAGAAAGCCAACGACATATCCATAAATGTATTTGGACTGGAACAAGACAACAAATTGTTCCCTCCAAAGGTTGTGGATCAAGAGCTACAAGACCATTGCGACCTCCTTCTGCAAAGTCCATCATCCGGACAGAACCACTACGTCTTTATCAAAGATTTTCATAAACTATCAGATTACCCGCCATGGCCATAAGATATATACGTGAAAACGATATTTTACTCACTTTGATAATCAATATGGTCAACAAGAAATGGTAAAATTGAAAGAACATAGAGCTTTGTGTATCCAGCATGACATTGCTAGGGTTGAAATACCCACTGAAAACTCAATTGGAAAATTCTTAAATGTGGAAAAAATGCTGAAAATACCTTACGTTATCTATGCAGATTTCGAAAGTATACTGTTACCATATCAAACATGTCTACCTAATCCTTAGGCAATTTTTACAGTCCCATACCAGAGTCATGTTCCTATGAGCTTTAGTATACACATTAAACCCTCACCAGCTGTGGAACACATAAAAATAAACCTTCCTAGCCAACCTGTTATTTATCGTGGACCGGACGCTGCAGAAAAGTTTATGGACTGTTTGATCTCAATAGGTAATAAAATTGATCGCCTTTATAGCTTAAATGTTCCAAAGGCCTTAACTCAGGATCAAGAAGCAGAGTTCCAATCTTCTGAAACCTGTTATTTGTGTCAAAAACCATTTACCAAAGAGGATTGGAATGTTCGAGACCATTGCCATATTACAGGGGAATACCGTGGAAGGGCTCATAATAACTGTAATTTGAGGTGTAAATCACGTAACCCCGTTCCTGTATTTCTACATAATATGAGTGGCTACGACGCAAATTTCATTTTAAAGCAATTGGGATGTACTACTGAGAGAGTGGATGTTATCGCTTACTCGAAAGAAAAGTACATTTCCTTCACCAAATATGTAGGAAATGTTAAGCTTCGATTTGTGGACACGTTTCGGTTAATGCCGAGTAGTTAGGAAAACTTAGTTTCCAACTTAACATCATACCCTTAAAGAGACAAGTACTTTGGAAAGGAAAATTCAACGCTCAGGACTCGTTAAGGGGTATTTTGTTATGATTACATTGATTCATGGTAAAGGTTAAGTGAAACGTGTTTACCTCCAAAAGAGGTATTCTTTAACAAATTAAGTCAAGAAGACTATGAACATGCCAAAAATGTGTGGAATCAGTTCAACATTTAAACTCTAGGGGAATATACTGACCTCTACCTAACTTCAGATGTACTCCTTCTTGCAGACAGCTTTGATACGTTTAGAAACAAAACACTAGAAACACACTGAGTGGATGCTGCACACTTCTTTACTTAGCCCGGTTTACGCTTTGAAGCAATGCTCCTTCACACAGGAATTGAACTGGAATTGCTACAGGATAACGATCAGATTCTTCTAATCGAGTCTGGAATACGTGGAGGCATATGCCAGGTGTCTCATCGGTATGCTGAAGCTAACGATAAATACATGGAAACCTATGATTCTGAGAGACCATCGCAGTTTATTACCTATAATAATGCCCACAACCAATATTGGTGGGCTATGTGTCACTCTCGTCCTTATGGGGGATTCCAGTGGGTTTCTGCAGATATTGTTGATCTAGAAACGCTAAAGGAAGACGACCCTGTTGGGTACATTCTAGACGTTGATGTTGATTACCCATTTGACCTTCATGATCTACACAACGATTTACCTTTTCTACCAAAGGATTCGTCTCTGAAAAAACTAATTCCTCTTTTTGGAAATCGAAGGCGGTACGTTTTTCACTACATGACACTTAAACAGGGTCTTGATCACGAACTAAAATTGATAAAAATTCATCGTGTGTTAAAGTTTAAACAAAGACCTTGGCTAAAGGCATACGTTGATTTCAATAACAACCTTCGAAAACAAGCCAAAAAATTGAGAAAATTCTTTTACAAATTATTTAACGATACCATTTTGTGAAAAACAATGGAAAATATTCGTAAAAGAATGGACATACGTCTTGTGACTGACAGCAATAAAGCAGAAAAGCTAATAGCTAAACCAACATTTATCGACAGAACAATTTATGGTCCTAACCTAGCTGCTTTCCACATGGCTAAACGTAATATTGTATTCAATAAGCCTATATATATTGGAATGTGTATACTGGATATTTCAAAAACTCTAATGTATTCCCACCATAATGATGTCCTGCTACCCAATTATGGAATGGACAATCTTAAACTCATGTATATGGATACCAACTCGTTCATTTATTTGATTACCACCCAAGATGTATATAAAGACAAGGTGGAATTCCTAGAACACCTAGACACATCTGATTATCCCACTAATCAAGAAAACGTTGGGAAAATGTAAAGACGAGGCTTGTGGACAAATTATTAAAGCATTTGTTGGACTTATAGCTAAAATGTATGCTTTAGACATAAATGGTAAAGAAATCAAAAAGATTAAAATTATTAGCAGAGGTGTTGTCAAAAATTGTATAAGCTTTCAAGATTATAAGGATTGTATTATGAAAAAACGAGGTAAAAAGTTTACCAATGAACATTATCGCATCTAAACAATATGACATATCATCTATAAGACTATACAAAATTGCTTTGTATCCTAGTGATGATAAAAGAGTGATTGATTCGAATGGTATAGCTACACATGCCTATGATCATTACTCAATCATTTACCATGCTTAAAACGTTAAGTTATGAATATCAAAATCTTCTGCCTGCATCTAGCAAATACATAAAACAAAACAATTTAGGAAATAAAACAATAGCACTACAAATATAAAAAAAACAAAAATATATAAAAAAACAAAAAAACTGTACAATTTATAACAAAAAATATATAAATGTATTATGTGTAATTAGTGTACATGTATTTAAAATAAAAATATTGTATGGGTACTGCTTGTACATTTTTAATTACAACCCACTTCTACCCACTCCAAATGCAAAATGAACGTTGTACATGGACTAAATGAAAAACATGTAAAACCCTAATTGGAAAATCCATGTTTCCATATTGACAAAATAGAAAAACATTAAACTGAAATTTTAAAAACTGTAAATTTGACTAATGTGTAAACAACAAATTGGAAAATCCATGTTTCTATATCATGAAATTTAAAAACTTTAAACTGACATTTTAAATCCTGTAAATGGGAAATTGTGAAATTGATAAATGTGTAAACAACAAAATGCAAAATCCATGTTTCCATATTATGAAATTGAAAAACTTAAAACTGACATTTCAAACACTGTAAATGGGAAATTGTGAAATTGACAATGTGAAACAACAAAATGCAAAATCCATGTTTCCATATTAAGAAATTGAAAAACTTTAAACTGACATTTTAAACACCGTAAATGGGAAATTGTGAAATTGACAATGTATAACAAGAAATTGAAAAATCCATGTTTCCATATTGACAAAACTTCAAAAACTTTAAACTGAAATTTAAAAAAAATGCAAAGTGGAATTTGAGGAATTGACAAATGTGTGAACAACAAAACTCTGCGTATGTGCATTAGCCTTTGGATTAGCGTAAGTTAGGTTAGGTAAAGTTAGATGAAGACACGTTTGGTTAGGTGAACTAAGGTTATATTAGGTTAGGTTAGGTGAACTGAGGTAAGGTATGTGACCTTGTAGTTTACTGTTATTTTGGAAAATATAAAATTTAAAATGTAAAATCTAAAAATCTAGAATTTAAAATGTTAAAATGTAAAATCAAACAAGATGTTCAGTAAAGAACATATAGCCTACTTTCTCCTAAATGCATGGGTATTGTTATAACTCTTTGTCCTTTTCAAGGAGTATGATTGAATGTTGGTTGTAGTAGCTTGTTGAAATACAACGTGCTATAGGGACATTAAACATGATTATGTGGTGCCCTTTGCTATTCTTCCTCTGTACCAAATTTTGTTCACCGTGTTTGAATTGATAGGGGGAATCGATTTGCACACATACTTGGCAACCATCTGAATATGTTTCCCGCATAAAGATATGGTGTTGCAAAATTTGGTAGAGACTAGATTATTAGGTTGGTCGTAATTACATTTTAGCTTTTCACATTTGGGTGGCCGCGATTACGTTTCCGTCAAGATAGCGGTGATATAAAACATGACACCTCTGTACCAAGTTTCGTTCATTCGGTTCCACCGTGTTCGAATTAATAGGGGGAATCAATTTTGACATAAAGATGGCCGCCATCCGCAAACTATTAGGCTAATGACCTATTAGATTGGTCAAAGGATGCTCCCTCCATAAAGGTATGTTGTTGCAAAGTTTGGTAGAGATCGGATGGTTATGATAGTCGTAATTTGATTTAAGCATTAAACATTTGTGTGGCCGCCATTACGTTTCTGTCAATATGGCGGCGATATTAATCATGACACTGAGATGCCCTTTGCTAGTGCTATCTCTGTACCAAATTTCGTTCCATTCGGTTTCACCGTGTTTGAATTAATAGGGGGAATCGATTCTGACACAAAGATGGCCGCCATCCGCAAACTATTTGGCGAATGACCTATTAGATTGGTCAAAGGATGCTCCCTCCATAAAGGTATGTAGTTGCAAAATTTGGTAGAGATCGGATGATTAGGTTAATCGTAATTTGATTTAAGCTTTGAACATTCGTGAGGCGGCCATTACGTTTCAGTCATGATGGCGGCGATATAAAACATGACACTGAGGTGCCTTTTGTTAGTACTACCTCTGTACCAAATTTCGTTCCATTCGGTTGCACCATGTTCGAATTAATAGGGGGAATCAATTTTGACATAAAGATGGCCGCCATCCGCAAATTATTAGGCTAATAACCTATTAGATTGGTCAAAGGATGCTCCCTCCATAAAGGTATGTTGTTGAAAAGTTTGGTAGAGATCGGATGGTTATGTTAGTCGTAATTTAACTTAATCTTTGAACATTTGTGTGGCCGCCATTACGTTTCTGTCAATATGGCGGTGATATAAAACATGACACTGAGATGCCCTTTACTAGTGCTACCTCTGTACCAAATTTCGTTCCATTCGGTTTCACCGTGTTTGAATTAATAGGGGGAATTGATTTTCACACAAAGATGGCCGCCATCCGCAAACTATTAGGCTAATGACCTATTAGATTGGTCAAAGGATGCTCCCTCCACAAAGGTATGTTGTTGCAAAATTTGGTAGAGATCGGATGATTAGGTTAATCGTAATTTGATTTAAGCTTTGAACATTCGTGTGGCCGCCATTACGTTTCAGTCAAGATGGCGGCGATATAAAACATGACACTGAGGTGCCCTTTGCTAGTGCTACCTCTGTACCAAATTTCGTTCCATTCGGTTCCACCGTGTTCGAATTAACAGGGGGAATCAATTTTGACATAAAGATGGCCGCCATCCGCAAACTATTAGGCGAATGACCTATTAGATTGGTCGAAGAATGCTCCCTTCATAAAGGTATGTAGTTGCCAAATTTGGTAGAGATCGGATGATTAGGTTAATCGTAATTTGATTTAAGCTTTGAACATTCGTGTGGCCGCCATTACGTATCCGTCAAGATGGCGGCGATATAAAACATGACACTGAGGTGCCCTTTGCTAGTGCTACCTCTGTACCAAATTTCGTTCCATTCGGTTTCATCGTGTTCGAATTAATAGGGGAATCAATTTTGACATAAAGATGGCCGCCATCCGCAAATTATTAGGCTAATAACCTATTAGATTGGTCAAAGGATGCTCCCTCCATAAAGGTATGTTGTTGCAAAGTTTGGTAGAGATCGGATGGTTATGTTAGTCGTAATTTAACTTAAGCTTTGAAAATTTAAGTGGCCGCCATTACGTTTCCGTCAAGATGGCGGCGATATAAAACATAACACTGAGGTGCCTTTTGTTAGTACTACCTCTGTACCAAATTTCGTTCCATTCCGTTGCACCGTGTTCGAATTAATAGGGGGAATCGATTTTCACACAAAGATGGCCGCCATCCGCAAATTATTACGCTGATGACCTACTAGATTGGTCAAAGGATTCTCCCTCCATAAAGGTATGTAGTTGCAAAATTTGGTAGAGATCGGATGATTAGGTTAATCGTAATTTGATTTAAGCTTTGAACATTCGTGTGGCCGCCATTACGTTTCAGTCAAGATGGCGGCGATATAAAACATGACACTGAGGTGCCTTTTGTTAGTACTACCTCTGTACCAAATTTCGTTCCATTCGGTTGCACCATGTTCGAATTAATAGGGGGAATCAATTTTGACATAAAGATGGCCGCCATCCGCAAACTATTAGGCTAATAACCTATTAGATTGGTGAAAGGATGCTCCCTCCATAAAGGTATGTTGTTGCAAAGTCTGGTAGAGATCGGATGGTTATGTTAGTCGTAATTTAACTTAAGCTTTGAACATTTGTGTTGCCGCCATTACGTTTCTGTCAATATGGCGGTGATATAAAACATGACAATGAGATGCCCTTTGCTAGTGCTACCTCTGTACCAAATTTCGTTCCATTCGGTTTCACCGTGTTTGAATTAATAGGGGGAATTGATTTTCACACAATGATGGCCGCCATCCGCAAACTATTAGGCTAATGACCTATTAGATTGGTCAAAGGATGCTCCCTCCATAAAGGTATGTTGTTGCAAAGTTTGGTAGAGATCGGATGGTTATGTTAGTCGTATTTTAACTTAAGCTTTGAACATTTGTGTGGCCGCCATTACGTTTCTGTCAATATGGCGGCGATATAAAACATGACATTGAGATTCCCTTTGCTAGTGCTACCTCTGTACCAAATTTCCTTCCATTCGGTTTCACCGTGTTTGAATTAATAGGGAGAATTGATTTTCACACAAAGATGGCCGCCATCCGCAAACTATTAGGCTAATGACCTATTCATTTAGTCAAAGGATGCTTCCTCTATAAGGGCATGTTGTTGCAAAATTTGGTAGAGATCGGATGATAAGGTTAATCGTAATTTGATTTAAGCTTTGAACATTTGTGTGGCCGTCATTACGTTTCCGTCAAGATGGCGGCGATATAAAGCATGAAACTGAGGTGCCTTTTGTTAGTACTACCTCTGTACCAAATTTCGTTCCATTCGGTTGCACCATGTTCGAATTAATAGGGGGAATCAATTATGACATAAAGATGGCCGCCATCCGCAAACTATTACGCTGATGACCTATTAGTTTGGTCAAAGGATGCTCCCCCCATAAAGGTATGTTGTTGCAAAATTTGGTAGGGATCGGATGATTACGTTAGTCGTAATTTGATTTAAGCTTAGAACATGTGTGTGGCCGCCATTACGTTTCCGTCAAGATGGCGGCGATATAAAACATGACACTGAGGTGCGTTTTGTTAGTACTACCTCTGTACCAAATTTCGTTCCATTCCGTTGCACCGTGTTCGAATTAATAGGGGGAATCGATTTTCACACAAAGATGGCCGCCATCCGCAAACTATTACGCTGATGACATACTAGATTGGTCATAGGATTCTCCCTCCATAAAGGTATGTAGTTGCAAAATTTGGTAGAGTTCGGATGATTAGGTTAATCGTAATTTGATTTAAGCTTTGAACATTCGTGTGGCGGCCATTAAGTTTCAGTCAAGATGGCGGCGATATAATACATGACACTGAGGTGCCTTTTATTAGTACTACCTCTGTACCAAATTTCGTTCCATTCAGTTGCACCATGTTCGAATTAATAGGGGGAATCAATTTTGACATAAAGATGGCCGCCATCCGCAAACTATTAGGCTAATAACCTATTAGATTGGTCAAAGGATGCTCCCTCCATAAAGGTACGTTGTTGCAATGTTTGGTAGAGATCGGATGGTTATGTTAGTCGTAATTTAACTTAAGCTTTGAACATTTGTGAGGCCGCCATTACGTTTCTGTCAATATGGCGGCGATATAAAACATGACATTGAGATTCCCTTTGGTAGTGCTACCTCTGTACCAAATTTCCTTCCATTCGGTTTCACCGTGTTTGAATTAATAGGGGGAATTGATTTTCACACAAAGATGGCCGCCATCCGCAAACTATTAGGCTAATGACCTATTCAATTGGTCAAATGATGCTTCCTCTATAAGGGCATGTTGTTGCAAAATTTGGTAGAGATCGGATGATTAGGTTAATCGTAATTTGATTTAAGCTTTGAACATTTGTGTTGCCGCCATTACGTTTCCGTCAAGATGGCGGCGATATAAAACATGACACTGAGGTGCCTTTTGTTAGTACTACCTCTGTACCAAATTTCGTTCCATTTCGTTGCACCGTGTTCGAATTAATAGGGGGAATCGATTTTCACACAAAGATGGCCGCCATCCGCAAACTATTACGCTGATGACCTACTAGATTGGTCAAAGGATTCTCCCTCCATAAAGGTATGTAGTTGCAAAATTTGGTAGCGTTCGGATGATTAGGTTAATCGTAATTTGATTTAAGCTTTGAACATTCGTGTGGCGGCCATTACGTTTCAGTCAAGATGGCGGCGATATAAAACATGACACTGAGGTGCCTTGTATTAGTACTACCTCTGTACCAAATTTCGTTCCATTCGGTTGCACCATGTTCGAATTAATAGGGGGAATCAATTTTGATATAAAGATGGCCGCCATCCGCAAACTATTAGGCTAATAACCTATTAGATTGGTCAAAGGATGCTCCCTCCATAAAGGTACGTTGTTGCAATGTTTGGTAGAGATCGGATGGTTATGTTAGTCGTAATTTAACTTAAGCTTTGAACATTTGTGTGGCCGCCATTACGTTTCTGTCAATATGGCGGCGATATAAAACATGACATTGAGATTCCCTTTGGTAGTGCTACCTCTGTACCAAATTTCCTTCCATTCGGTTTCACCGTGTTTGAATTAATAGGGGGAATTGATTTTCACACAAAGATGGCCGCCATCCGCAAACTATTAGGCTAATGACCTATTCATTTGGTCAAAGGATGCTTCCTCTATAAGGGCATGTTGTTGTAAAATTTGGTAGAGATCGGATGATTAGGTTAATCGTAATTTGATTTAAGCTTTGAACATTTGTGTGGCCGCCATTATGTTTCCGTCAAGATGGCGGCGATATAAAGCATGAAACTGAGGTGCCTTTTGATAGTACTACCTCTGTACCAAATTTCGTTCCACTCGGTTGCACCATGTTCGAATTATTAGGGGGAATCGATTTTCACACAAAGATGGCCGCCATCCGCAAACTATTACGCTGATGACCTATTAGTTTGGTCAAAGGATGCTCCCCCCATAAAGGTATGTTGTTGCAAAATTTGGTAGGGATCGGATGATTACGTTAGTCGTAATTTGATTTAAGCTTTGAACATTTGTGTGGCCGCCATTACGTTTCCGTCAAGATGGCGGCGATATAAAACATGACACTGAGGTGCCCTTTGCTAGTGCTACCTCTGTACCAAATTTCGTTCCATTCGGTTCCACCGTGTTCGAATTAACAGGGGGAATCAATTTTGACATAAAGATGGCCGCCATCCTCAAACTATTAGGCGAATGACCTATTAGATTGGTCGAAGAATTCTCCCTCCATAAAGGTATGTAGTTGCAAAATTTGGTAGAGATCGGATGATTAGGTTAATCGTAATTTGATTTAAGCTTTGAACATTCGTGTGGCCGCCATTACGTATCCGTCAAGATGGCGGCGATATAAAACATGACACTGAGGTGCCCTTTGCTAGTGCTACCTCTGTACCAAATTTCGTTCCATTCGGTTTCATCGTGTTCGAATTAATAGGGGAATCAATTTTGACATAAAGATGGCCGCCATCCGCAAATTATTAGGCTAATAACCTATTAGATTGGTCAAAGGATGCTCCCTGCATAAAGGTATGTTGTTGCAAAGTTTGGTAGAGATCTGATGGTTATGTTAGTCGTAATTTAACTTAAGCTTTGAACATTTGTGTGGCCGCCATTACGTTTCCGTCAAGATGGCGGCGATATAAAACATGACACTGAGGTGCCTTTTGTTAGTATTACCTCTGTACCAAATTTCGTTCCATTCCGTTGCACCGTGTTCGAATTAATAGGGGGAATCGATTTTCACACAAAGATGGCCGCCATCCGCAAATTATTACGCTGATGACCTACTAGATTGGTCAAAGGATTCTCCCTCAATAAAGGTATGTAGTTGCAAAATTTGGTAGAGATCGGATGATTAGGTTAATCGTAATTTGATTTAAGCTTTGAACATTCGTGTGGCCGCCATTACGTTTTAGTCAAGATGGCGGCGATATAAAACATGACACTGAGGTGCCTTTTGTTAGTACTACCTCTGTACGAAAGTTCGTTCCATTCGGTTGCACCATGTTCGAATTAATAGGGGGAATCAATTTTGACATAAAGATGGCCGCCATCCGCAAACTATTAGGCTAATAACCTATTAGATTGGTCAAAGGATGCTCCCTCCATAAGGGTATGTTGTTGCAAAGTCTGGTAGAGATCGGATGGTTATGTTAGTCGTAATTTAACTTAAGCTTTGAACATTTGTGTTGCCGCCATTACGTTTCTGTCAATATGGCGGTGATATAAAACATGACACTGAGATGCCCTTTGCTAGTGCTACCTCTGTACCAAATTTCGTTCCATTCGGTTTCACCGTGTTTGAATTAATAGGGGGAATTGATTTTCACACAAAGATGGCCGCCATCCGCAAACTATTAGGCTAATGACCTATTAGATTGGTCAAAGGATGCTCCCTCCATAAAGGTATGTTGTTGCAAAATTTGGTAGGGATCGGATGATTACGTTAGTCGTAATTTGATTTAAGCTTAGAACATGTGTGTGGCCGCCATTACGTTTCCGTCAAGATGGCGGCGATATAAAACATGACACTGAGGTGCGTTTTGTTAGTACTACCTCTGTACCAAATTTCGTTCCATTCCGTTGCACCGTGTTCGAATTAATAGGGGGAATCGATTTTCACACAAAGATGGCCGCCATCCGCAAACTATTACGCTGATGACATACTAGATTGGTCATAGGATTCTCCCTCCATAAAGGTATGTAGTTGCAAAATTTGGTAGAGTTCGGATGATTAGGTTAATGGTAATTTGATTTAAGCTTTGAACATTCGTGTGGCGGCCATTACGTTTCCGTCAAGATGGCGGCGATATAAAACATGACACTGAGGTGCCTTTTATTAGTACTACCTCTGTACCAAATGTCGTTCCATTCAGTTGCACCATGTTCGTATTAATAGGGGGAATCAATTTTGACATAAAGATGGCCGCCATCCGCAAACTATTAGGCTAATAACCTATTAGATTGGTCAAAGGATGCTCCCTCCATAAAGGTACGTTGTTGCAATGTTTGGTAGAGATCGGATGGTTATGTTAGTCGTAATTTAACTTAAGCTTTGAACATTTGTGAGGCCGCCATTACGTTTCTGTCAATATGGCGGCGATATAAAACATGACATTGAGATTCCCTTTGGTAGTGCTACCTCTGTACCAAATTTCCTTCCATTCGGTTTCACCGTGTTTGAATTAATAGGGGGAATTGATTTTCACACAAAGATGGCCGCCATCTGCAATCTATTAGGCTAATGAACTATTCAATTGGTCAAAGGATGCTTCCTCTATAAGGGCATGTTGTTGCAAAATTTGGTAGAGATCGGATGATTAGGTTAATCGTAATTTGATTTAAGCTTTGAACATTTGTGTGGCCGCCATTACGTTTCCGTCAAGATGGCGGCGATATAAAACATGACACTGAGGTGCCTTTTGTTAGTACTACCTCTGTACCAAATTTCGTTCCATTCCGTTGCACCGTGTTCGAATTAATAGGGGGAATCGATTTTCACACAAAGATGGCCGCCATCCGCAAACTATTACGCTGATGACCTACTAGATTGGTCAAAGGATTCTCCCTCCATAAAGGTATGTAGTTGCAAAATTTGGTAGAGTTCGGATGATTAGGTTAATCGTAATTTGATTTAAGCTTTGAACATTCGTGTGGCGGCCATTACGTTTCAGTCAAGATGGCGGCGATATAAAACATGACACTGAGGTGCCTTGTATTAGTACTACCTCTGTACCAAATTTCGTTCCATTCGGTTGCACCATGTTCGAATTAATAGGGGGAATCAATTTTGACATAAAGATGGCCGCCATCCGCAAACTATTAGGCTAATAACCTATTAGATTGGTCAAAGGATGCTCCCTCCATAAAGGTACGTTGTTGCAATGTTTGGTAGAGATCGGATGGTTATGTTAGTCGTAATTTAACTTAAGCTTTGAACATTTGTGTGGCTGCCATTACGTTTCTGTCAATATGGCGGCGATATAAAACATGACATTGAGATTCCCTTTGGTAGTGCTACCTCTGTACCAAATTTCCTTCCATTCGGTTTCACCGTGTTTGAATTAATAGGGGGAATTGATTTTCACACAAAGATGGCCGCCATCCGCAAACTATTAGGCTAATGACCTATTCATTTGGTCAAAGGATGCTTCCTCTATAAGGGCATGTTGTTGTAAAATTTGGTAGAGATCGGATGATTAGGTTAATCGTAATTTGATTTAAGCTTTGAACATTTGTGTGGCCGCCATTACGTTTCCGTCAAGATGGCGGCGATATAAAGCATGAAACTGAGTGCCTTTTGTTAGTACTACCTCTGTACCAAATTTCGTTCCACTCGGTTGCACCATGTTCGAATTATTAGGGGGAATCGATTTTCACACAAAGATGGCCGCCATCCGCAAACTATTACGCTGATGACCTATTAGTTTGGTCAAAGGATGCTCCCCCCATAAAGGTATGTTGTTGCAAAATTTGGTAGGGATCGGATGATTACGTTAGTCGTAATTTGATTTAAGCTTTGAACATTTGTGTGGCCGCCATTACGTTTCCGTCAAGATGGCGGCGATATAAAACATGACACTGAGGTGCCTTTTGTTAGTACTACCTCTGTACCAAATTGCGTTCCATTCGGTTGCACCGTATTCGAATTAATAGGGGGAATTGATTTTCACACAAAGATGGCCGCCATCCGCAAACTATTACGCTGATGTCCTACTAGATTGGTCAAAGGATTCTCCCTCCATAAAGGTATGTAGTTGCAAAATTTGGTAGAGATCGGATGATTAGATTAATCGTAATTTGATTTAAGCTTTGAACATTCGTGTGGCGGCCATTACGTTTCGGTCAAGATGGCCGCGATATAAAACATGACACTGAGGTGCCTTTTGTTAGTACTACCTCTGTACCAAATTTCGTTCCATTCGGTTTCACCATGTTCGAATTAATAGGGGGAATCAATTTTGACATAAAGATGGCCGCCATCCGCAAACTATTAGGCTAATAACCTCTTAGATTGGTCAAAGGATGCTCCCTCCTTAAAGGTATGTTGTTGCAAAGTTTGGTGGAGATCGGATGGTTATGTTAGTCGTAATTTAACTTAAGCTTTGAACATTTGTGTGGCCGCCATTACGTTTCTGTCAATATGGCGGCGATATAAAACATGACACTGAGATGCCCTTTGCTAGTGCTACCTCTGTACCAAATTTCGTTCCATTCGGTTTCACCGTGTTCGAATTAATAGGGGGAATCTATTTTCACACAAAGATGGCCGCCATCCGCAAACTATTACGCTGATGACCTATTGGTTTGGTCAAAGGATGCTTCCTCCATAAAGGTATGTTGTTGCAAAATTTGGTAAGGATCGGATGATTAGGTTAGTCGTAATTTGATTTAAGCTTTGAACATTTTTGTGGCCGCCATTGCGTTTCCGTCAAGATGGCGGCGATATAAAACATGACACTGAGGTGTCCTTTGCTAGTGCTACCTTTGTACCAAATTTCGTTCAATTCGCATTCAACGTGTTCGAATTGATAGGGGGGGGGCGACAGACATTCAGAGTACACACACTCACACACACACAGACACACACACACAGACACACACACAGACTCACACACACACATACACACACACAGACTCACACACGCACATACACACACACAGACAGACACACTTTTTTCGCCCTGTGTTGATCTCATGTCTACTTTCATTTTTTGCAAAAATCGAAAGTGGGCTAAAAATAATCAATAATGTAAACATGTAAAAAATAAAGAATCTTACATGCATTAATTTAAATCTTAAAACGAGGTTTCTGTAGGTTAGGTTAGGTTATTTTAGGTAAAGTTAGGTTAGGTGAAGTTAGGTTAGGTTAGGTTATAACTAAGTTTATTATTTGTGCTCTCACATATGCTGTCACTTTTTTGCTGACACTTTTTGCTCCCACTTTTTTCTCCCACTTTTTGCTCCCACATTTGCTCCCTCTTGTTGCTCCTACATTTGCTCCCACATTTTCTCCCACTTTTTGCTCCCACTTTTTGCTCTCACTTTTTGCTACAACTTTTTGCTGTATATTTGCTGACACTTTGAAGTTAGGTTAGGTTAGGTTAGGTAGGTTAGGTTTGGTTAGGTTAGGTTAGGTGAAGTTAGGTTAGCTTAGGTTATAACTAAGTTTATTATTTGTGCTCTTACATTTACCCTTACTATTTTTGCTGACACTTTCTCTTCTCACTTTTTGCTCTGAATTTTTTTGCTCTGACTTTTTGCTACCCCTTTTTGCTGTATATTTGCTGACACTGAAGTTAGGTTAGGTTAGGTTAGGTTAGGTAGGTTAGGTTAGGTTAGGTGAAGTTATGTTAGGTGAAGTTAGGTTAGGTTAGGTTATAACTAAGTTTATTATTTTTGCTCTTACATTTGCTCTTGCTCTTTTCGCTGACACTTTTTGTTGTCACTTTTTGCTCTGACTTTTTTTTTGCTCTTACTTTTGGCTACCACTTTTTGCTGTATATTTGCTCACACTTTTAAGTTAGGTTAGGTTAAGTTAGGTTAGGTTATTTATGTGACCTTGTAGTTTAGTGCTTTGACACAATAAAAAAATATTTAAAACAAATAAAAAATAATAATAATAAATAAAAAATAAAAATAATAATAATAAATAAATAATAAAACTAATAAATATGCCATTTACCAACGTTACACAGTTGACCTCTCTCTATGACATCATCCACAGTTTGAGGGTGTGGCGGCCATTTTGCCCACTAGCCCCTGGCCCAGCTGTGACTCTCCCTCCATAAGAATAACATAGGGCTGTTTGCGCGCGGCGGCCTTCTTGTCCATTAGCCCCTGTCCCAGCTTCGGCTTATATTACCTACTGTAATAGACTGTGTAATAGCCATAATAGTCTACGTAAAAATTTCGGTGTAATAGGCCTTAATGGTTGTAATAGCCAGTGTAATAACTGTGCAATAATTCTGTAATAGACTGTACACACATTTTGGGAAATGCTGCTGTACTTATCCAGCTATGTACCGTTGTACGTTTCGTTGGAACATATATCTATCTGAGAGCCTGGAACGACACGCATAGAAACTGGATGACTGGTTGGTAGAACCTGTAACGGTACACAGTATAACCGGCTGACTGGTGGAAACGTTATTCTATTTCGAGAACCAAGAACGGTACGCAGAGTAACTTGCCAACTGGTAACGCTGAGGAATCGTTCCAGTCATGTACCGTTTCAGACGGAACGATCCACTAACACGTACTTTGATGCTCGGTACAGTGGGGAATCGAGAACCTGTTGTACCGTTCCAGCCCTGTAACATTCCACATTCTCTTACCGAGCTTCAAGTTACAGTGGGACGGAACGATACCGCAAGTCAGCTCGTGCCACGGTATGGTATACATAACGTAACGTGGAACACAGCGTTACGTAACGCATTGCAGTTTTGTTCCGCGTCCCTGGTTTGATGACTGTTCCTCTCCTGAATCTGATGCGGATATTACCCCTGACTGTGATTTATCACCAGATATGTTCCTTGAAAGGAACATTTGGCACCAGGGACGACGTTCAACTGGCACATACATCGCGAAGGTAGTCTTCACACTTCTCCTCCAAAGAGATAACTTTGTTTTACTCCAACTCCATTCCGTGGATTATGCGGAAACTGGGAGTAGCACTTCAAGATAGGGCCATCCCAGCTTATACCGCATGAGGTTAGGCAAGAATTCAGGGGAAATCTCACACAGTATGCTCATTATTGAGGAGTGGGATTACCTAAGTGATGCAGGCACACAGTCCTCTTCGAGGAGTATTCAGATGAAAATCTGGGCTCCCTATGGCCATAGTTACTCAACGTATAAACGCTACAATACCACGGGTTGTCAGACAGTTTTCACACACATACACATAGGTGCACTAAAATGCATTTCGCCAATAATTGGAGTAACAGCAACAATTGTTTATAACAGAAAAATATACGAATCCAATATGAAGGTGTCTAATGTGTTTAATGTGTTCAATTCCACCTAAGTATGGTTCCTCGCTTCAGGATATCATATGCAGCAAAGCGGATTATTCGAAAGACATCTTGTTATGTCCAAAAGTAAAAAATGACTTCAGAGATTGCATTAGCTGACAGTATAATTCAAGTATACAGTACTACAGAAGAACAAGAGAGAATTGAACGCATACGTCTGTAATTTTCAGTAGCTCTCTTTCCAATTCCCTCACCGAGCACTGTCCATTAGTAGTCAAAAGTAGAGTGCAGTCAGTTCTGAACTTCATGAATTATAAAATTGTTTCGTATCATCGGACATATTGCAGGTAGTGGGTCAAAAGGAAACATTTGTAGCAGACAGGGACCTTGTCATGGTACATTATTAATGGCAGAGTTAGGTATTACCGACAATCAAAAGTCAAAAGTAATGCTTGAAGTAAAAGACCTTTGTTCGGTGATCACTAATGAGTGCCGTCCAGATACAATAGCCTACTCTCAACATGTTCGTTCCTTCCTATTGCTCGTATTGCTTCAGGATATACTCTTTGAGCTGGTACGTGTATTTATATTTGCTTGGGGGAGTTTCATTTATTACAGTTAATGCAAGAAAACTCGTGGTAGTTCCATATTGAGGATAGTCACCAAAAATTGTACAACTTTACATCAAAACTCCCAAATTTGACTTCTCATTCTCAGTACACTCGGCTATGAAACTAGGACATATCATTTCTGTACCATACGGGCACTACACGGCTATGATGTAGAGTGAGGCCATCCATCATTTTAGGGATGCCCGACTTGCCTAAGGGTGCGATCATGTTCTCCTCAATGTGTCTGTAATCGACTATAGATCTCCCACTTTCTTTCGGTGGAAAAATGTATGAAAGTGGGTAAATATAATCTACAAATGCTACAAGATGAGCACGATGTAGTCTGGAGCAATAAATAATGCTTTTAGACGATTTTGGGAACCTGAAAATTGAACATCCAGCACTGGCAGTGGCCACACCGGTTGTTGTTTTACAATGAAGTTTTCCATACTCACCTCATGCAAGTGCAGTGGTGATTCAAGTCCCGGGTCTCCAAAGCTAATCCCACATCTTATAAAATACGCACACTACCACAGTTACTAAAATATCACTGATTATGAGGCAATCTCGCACACTAAGATACACAGGGCTGATAACCAAAGCTATCAAAACCAAATTTGGTATGATTAATGATATATACCAGGATGTCTAATGGCCATATTTGAAAATGACGTCAGTAACTGCTGAAAAATCACTATTGAAATTTCAAGCAACCAAAAATAGAAAAAATGGGGATTCCCAAGTATTAAATGAGACTTCCACACCACCTAAATACTGACTTTTCTATGATGCAACGAAATTACTTAAACTTTCCACTGTGAATGGCTCGATTAGACCCAGATTTCACTTTCATCCGTTTGTAACTTTGTAACAAATCTGTAAAAGGTCGTAAACAATTGGGGTATTCGTTCAACATGAACATGAATTTTAAATGTATTTTTAGCCAATTTTCATTTATGAAAAAATAGGCTCCTGAGATCACCTTTTGTCCGTGTGTGTGTGTGTATGTGTGTGTTTCTCCGTGTGTGTGTCCTCCTAATAACTTCTAATTTCAATGACACTCGGTAACGTCATAGCACTATTCTGGCCAACCCCGACCGTGCCCTTCAAATTTCATTACCAGTCCAACGTGGCGGCTCTGCGAAGTATTTCACCGGCATTCTATATCTCCAAAACTATTACAGATAACACCCTGAAATTTTGTATGGTGGTAAAGGGCACTACTAAAAGTTCATCTATGAGACTTTCAAAAACCTGTTAACTACAAAACGAACATGGTGGGAGAGCGAATTTGAAACTTTTAAATAGACTATTCTAGTGGTTTAACCATCCAAACGCGATGAAACTTGGTACAGCAAATGTTTATACACATTGTAATGCACTGGCGTCTAATTTAGTTACATTGTTTTGATAACCTTAAGATGGCGGCTGTGCGAAATATTTCACCTGCATTCTATATTTCCGAAACTATTACTGATATCACCCTGAAATTGTGTACGGTGATAAAGGGTATTACTAGAAGTTCAGCTATGGGACTTCCAAAAACCTCTAAAATATAAAACGAACATGGTGGCCAAGCGAACGTGAAACATTTAAATAGACTTTTCTCGCGATTTAACTATCTGAGCGCAGTTAAATATTGTACAGTAAATGCTTATACACATTGTAATGCACTGGCATCTAATTGAGTTCAATTGTTCACAAAACCTCAAGATGGCGTCTGCGCTTAATTTTAGAATTTAGATTTTATTTCTTGCGTATTAATCATGCGATGGAAGTGAACGTTTGAATAATGAACCTACGCAAAAATCGTCATATAATAGTACATAACTCTATGGCCTACATATATATAAATCAAACATGGTGACCGTCCGAAATATTTAGACGGTTCTCAATATCTCCGAATCTATTTCAGCAATCAAACTGAAATTGTGTATGTTGATAGAGGCAATTAACATAAGTAGGACATATGAAAATAGGCTGTATAATTCTTCACGGAATGACTTGTTTAAGTTAACTTTTCACATTTTGCAAAAATTATGAAAAGTAGACTTATGAGATCACCCGGGTAGTTGTGTTTGTGTCTGTCTGTCCTTCTGTCTGTGGTGTGTGTACGACCGCCACCACCCCTCTATCAACCTCTAAACGACTGCAGCTATCAAAACCAAATCATAGAGGAAAAAGTACCGTATCGAGATGCCTTCGATGCGCTGGCTAGTGCAAGCTGCTGAAACCAAACGGCACGCCCCCTTTGAGTAGCATGAAAATGGCTATTCCTATGCTTAAAGCCGTAAACCACTCCAAATAGTCTTAGATTTAAGTGACATAAATCTGCAATGTCAATTCATGACTTTTCTTGGAATGACAGAATACTCTCTGTGCATCATGTTACATGGCATAAACCAGGCAATTTAAATAGAAATATGAGAGCACCTACGCACGGCTAGTTTTGTAAAGAAGACGCGGCAAAACGTACTAATAAGCTGAAACATTGATTAAATTGAATACAGGTGTCAGAAGGTGCGAGTTTTACCAAAGGAGGATCATCCTGGTAACTAATGATAACGAACTATTTACGGTATATACACCAAATTGTTTTTAAAGTTCTTTTTGTTCATGCTTGCATCAGTTTTTGGCCTAATTTCAAGTACTAATTTCAAATACCGGCCGCGGTGGCCGAGAGCGCTGACGCACTACCTCGTGCCTCGCTGGCATCGGGAGAGCGTGGGTTCGAATCCCACCTCGGCCTTCCTGAAAATGGTTTTCGTGGTTTCCCATTTTCAGCACCAGGCAAATGCCGGGACGGTTCCTTTCAATAGGTCCACGGCCGATTTCTTTCCAATATCCCTTCCCTGACCCGTCCTGAAAAACAAAGTACATGGCCATTGGCTGCATTAATAAAATTATTAAACATTTAATGCCTTTTCATTCATTCCTCGTTACAGCCTCCGTGGCTTTGGCGGCAGCACGCCGGCCTCTCACCACTGGGTCCGTGGTTCAAACCCCGGCAAATCAATGTGAGATCTGTGCTGGACAAAACGGAGGCAGACAGGTTTTTTCTCCGGATACTCGGGGTTTTCCTGTCAAAATTTCATTCACTCCACTATCATTTCATTTCATCTGTCATTCATTTAATCATTGGTTCAGAGGAGTGCGACAGGCTTCATCAGCCGGCACAGTTCATATCCTCGCCGCTAGATGGGGGCTTCATTCATTCCATTCTCTGACCCGGTCGGTCGACTGGAAGCATTTCATTTTCATTTTCGTTCATTCTTCGTACACATTTTTGTATTCAAAAGTGCGGTACATCAAAATTAATTATTAGAACACTTGGAAAAGACGTATATCTGCACACAAAATTCGGCATTGTGTACGCTTTTCGGTACCATACGATATTTTGTCTGTGGGCTTCAAGCTTGGGGATTAGCCTCATACCGGCATTGCTCAATTACGCACCGTACCGTAATAATTATTGACCGTTTCGTGTTTTTTGACCATTTGGAATTTGCAGAGGAGTGCTTTATCATAATTGAGGAGAAAGATCTCGCGGTCAGTGTCCCATACATCTACAGGTGTCGGATGAGCATAGTTGGTGGGGAGAACATATTCTGGAATTTTAAGTATGAGTCCAATTTTCCCTTCTGACTGCTCTTATCCACTTTTTCTTTTTTAGGAAATAACGGAAGATAAAATATCCTAAGTTATTTCAAAACACTCGTGCTCACGGAAGAAATACGTTCGATTAACGACTATGCATATCCTCAAATTGTGATACAATATATTTAGATAGATAGATAGATAGATTTATTTACCATCAACAGGATAGGCACCCAATTACAGATGATATAATAAAACATAATAAACATTAAATTTACTTAAAAGCAACTATTTAACTAACCTAGAAACAAACATTGATTCAAGCTTATAAACTAAGTTCTCTATACACTTAAATTAAAATAACAATTATTACACACTATATATACAACAAACACCTACGATCTTCAGTTCAACAATGATCTACGAATTTCCGTAGACTTCGAGTAAAATATATCTATAGCGCTATCAAGATGGTTTAGAGAGCGCAACGCCATCAATAACCAGGAATTGGCATGGGCTACAGTTCTACACTTCTGGATCCGGAAAGTGAGTCTTTGCCTTGTATTGCGGCCTGGAACATGAAGCGGAATCAAACACAAAAGGGGCGCACAGTCGATTCTATTGGTCAGACACTTATATAGAAACATGGCATTGGCACACATGCGGCGAGACCTCAAAGACCGCATACCCATGGTTCCACAGAATATCTCATAATCCAATGTAGAGAGTCGAATGCCCATATACCTACAGCTGATCCACTTCATGAATCTCACCTGCACTCTCTCTAACCGCTGAATAGCATATTGCTGAGAAGGCAGCCATACCTCACAACAGTATTCAACAGTCTACCTTACATATGCTAAAAATAAAATTTTGAGAGAACCTATATTGGCGAATTCACTACAATTTCTCTTCAGAAAACCTAGTAATCTGAACCCCTTACTTGTCACCTTATCTACATGTTTTAGAAATGACAGCCCGTCATCGTTGGTAATTGTTATACCTAGGTCGTTTACTTCATTCACACGCACTAATACAGAGTTACTTATACTATAATTCCTCATGACAGGCGCCAACTTCCTATAAAATGTTATCACATTGCATTTTGATATATTAAGGTCAAGTAACCACTTAGTACACCAATCTGTTAGTAGATGTAGGTCTAATTGAAGCAAGTCACAGTCTGACTCGTGGTCTATTACTCGAAACAGTTTCAAATCATCAGCGTATAGAAGGCAGTTACTATTCTTGAAGACCCCAGTTAAATCATTAAAAAAGATTACAAATAAAAGTGACCTCAAGATGGAACCCTGAGGAACACCAGAAGTTGGAAAGTATGGATTTGAAGTTTGACCATCGGATTTAACAAAGCGAATTCTTTCAGTGAGATAGCTTCTAATCCACTCTAAAACGCTGCCGCCTATTCCATACGCCGACAATTTGATTAATAATGCCTCATGTTGTACGGAATCAAAGGCTTTGGAAAAATCTGTGTATATGGCATCTACTTGTTGACTCCTGTCCAAGGCATTTGATATGAAGTTGACGTACACTGCCAGGTTCGAAACAGTCAAGCGCTTCTGCACGAATCCATGCTGAGCAACATTAATGTACTGGCTGACTGACCTGTATATTCTATTGTTCACAATCTTCTCCGCCACCTTTGATAGGAGGGATAGCAGGACGACTGGCCTATAGTTGTCAAATACCCTTTTGTCACCCTTTTTGAATACTGGAATTACGTATCCCTTCTTCCACTCACACGGAAAGCATCCAGATTTAAATGATATATTTAAAATTGCACTGAGAGGTATCGCCAACTGAGGAGCACATTCTCTAAGTACAAGACCTGGTATATCATCAGCCCCAAACGATTTTGCAGTATCCAATGATGACATAATCTCACACACTTCAAAGGCCGTAGTCCGGATCGACATCAATCCCTGATTACACACGATTGGGACAGACGAGTGACACGGCCTCGCAGGAGAGTGATACTTCTTGAAGCCCTTTGCAAATTTATTAAGAATAGTTTTCTTGTCCTGGATTTCGATTCCATTCTGAAACATAGTGGATGGTAAACGTGAAGATTTTCTTTTATAGTTTACAAAATTCCAAAAATGCTTTGGACTGGTGGTTAATTTTGATTCAACTGAGATCACATAGTCTTTGTATTTTCTGTTCTGGAGTCTCTTATATTCCCCCCGTATCACCGAAAATTGAACATAGTCACACCAAAAGCCCGATTTCTTGAACCTTTTTCTGACTCTCTCTTTTTCTTTCAACTTGTTGATTACCTCTGTATCGTACCAAACTGGATACTTCCGAGTATTGATTGTGCGAGTGGGCACTGAATCCTTGATAACTGCTTTGAGGAGGTCGTAAAACAGACTTAAAGCCTCATCAACAGAGGGAGAATTATCCATCAAATACCATGGACACATCGATAGAAGGTCTCTCATGAGGGGAAAATCAGCTTTAGTCCAAGTGTATATTACCCTTCTTAGTGATTGTGGACGGATAATTCGCGGCAAGGATAGTGAGAATTCCACAGCATCGTGGTCTGACTTAACTACCTTCTCAGCCTGAATACATTGCGTATGTGCGGAGAGTTGTTCAGAGACTAGCACCAAATCCAGGAAATTGTTATTGCGTGTAGGGAAATGACACATTTGCTGTAGATTAAACTCACTGATAATCTCTAGAAACGATAGGACTTCCTCACATCTTTGCTTTATAAAAGGTTCAGGGGTCCAGGCTAATTCACTGATGTTAAAGTCCCCACACACTACGACTATGTCTTGGGGGTTTAAAACAGCTGTGACATTGCCCAGCGTCTGACGCAAATCACTCAGCCTAACCTTCACCTCGTCCGGTGGTAGATAGCAGCACACGATGAATACCGCCCGTCCAGGTTTAGGCCTGACCTTGACCACAAAGCACTCCCAACACCCTGCCAACTCCGGCCTTGATACCGGACCCAGGATGTTTTTCACGGCCACAAGTACGCCTCCACCCTTAGTTTTGGTGTCATGAACGAGTTGTCTGTCTTGTCGAAATATACTGTAATCACTGGACAGTATCTCGTTCTCGTCCACTGCATCATTCAACCATGATTCTACGATACAAATACAATCAATTTCAGCATCACTAAAAGCTAGGTTGAATTCCGATAATGAAGTACACATACTCGCTACATTTTGATAGAAGAAAGTCATATCATTACACTGACCAGGTCCCGGGTTCAATTGCACATCGCCTGACAGTGCCAGTAGGAGCATGGCTATCACATTGCCGGACATTTTCAAATACGTGGACCTTTGACAACCACTTGGTTGCTTCAACGCCAGGTACTGTGTTCCATTCAAGCAAAGCACATGGCATGATATTTTAAGTTCATTGTTCACAAGGAAGTCTTCCCAGCATTCCACGAACTCGAAATGGTAGCCACGGTAGCCACGAACACAAACGTTAACCGATATTAAGCAGCATTTAAAAGCCACGAATACGCAAAAGAGACGGAGCGCAGCCGACACCATCCTGATCGCTGGGTAAAAAACAGTGGGTGAAGTGAAGATGAGGGAATTAGATTGTTCTTCCCTAGTTCAAGAGTCCTAGGACTACGATTATCTTAAATTAAGGTTCTGGTTTAGGACTTAAATTGGCTTCTATAACAAGTGCTACTCATTATTATGAATGTGCTGTTGGATTCATCAAAAATGTTTCTCCCCAATAAACGCAGCTCTCCTGAACACAACCAGGCTAACTTAAAATGCCTTCTTACTAATGACACAGGTACATGCCCACAGTCCCAAGAGAGAAAACTATTATTTTCGACTGTGGACAGCACAGAAGCGAATGTCAATCCCTTTGCACATGTCGCGCATGAGAGCTTTCCAACTCCCGAGTGACTATTTCTTCACTGTCTGCTTCCAGCGCGCAGCCATAAACTTCGATGTTGAACTGAGCGTGCTGCAATTTATGCTTTACTCTTCCTACTAACCACAAAGTTATATCAATTCACTTTTCGGACTTTATACGCTCACCTACAATTTCTTATATTCACAAACACTCCAATATTTGCTTTCACCTCCGCTGAAACTTCTCTTAAGATGCTTACCGTAAATACGCCCATATAAAAATCAATTCACCAATTTGTACATCCCGACCAGCATCTTGTACTTTTAGGCTACTCGAGAACCATTGGCATGATATTCAGTAATTATATGGGCATCTACCGGTCTAAGTTATATATTGAATAGTCCTGTGTAACTTATTGCACCCGTAGAGACATGTTTAAGTCGTTCCACTTGAATATTCACCAGAAATAACACGATTTATATGGAGCACAAATTGACCCGACTGCCATGTGTGAATCCAGAGTATAATTGCAATAAAATGTATGGTAAATATTTCTAACATAAAAACAATAGACGGGCGATGTTAAACTAATAGAAAATAATCTCAACCTGCAACATAATTGCATGAATGAAACTTGCAACAGTTCAGCTTCAATTGATACTGTAACTTTCAAGTTTCATATGGTATACAATAAGCATACTATGTTTTTATGCTTCCCGGTATGTTCTGTATTTTCGATTAAAGCCACCATATGCACTACAGGCCATTATTTGAAACAAACTCCAAAATAACCATGCTCAATGATCTGCCGCATACAAGTCACAGAGCACCAAATACAAGTTACGCCAGGTTACGCCAACTTTGGACAATGCACTTGGCTTCACTGAAACGAGCTCAGGGCAATTCCTCTCTTTCTTTTCTCCATGAACCAAATTTAGTACTACCAACTGCTGTAAAATCACTATTGAAATGTCGAGCTCTATATTGAATACATCTGAATTTGTGCAAGGGAACTTGTCCAAAATTGGCACACATTTCGATAATGATATTTCAGATACAATTTAGAAGCTCATACAAGAGGATGTTGCCAACATGATCAAACTCCAGCTGATAGGACCAATTTTTTAATCCATGTAACTTCCATACTTTCACGTCGAACAGCATATTTTACCTTAACCCTGAATTATTCGTCAGTAGTTTTGAATTTCTCTTTTCCTTTTTGGGTGTGTAATTTGGACTAGTTTCGTAACTCCACCCAGCCCAAACCTGATATTACCTGAGATAATAGTCTTGTGCTTGCACAGTACACACATTCATTCATACATACATACATACATACATACATACCATGTGAGTTACTTTGAAACGAACTCGAGGTGCAGCGGCTAGCATTCTTGGCTGTTGTCCCAGAGGTCCGAGTTCGATTCCTGGCTCTACCAAAAAATGTGTTTCTGGTCTGAGGTCTGGAATAGAGTACACTTAGCCTCACGAAGAAATACAGAGGAGAGGTGGGTGCGATTTCCACCTCAGCCATCCTGGAAGTGGTTTTCTGTGTTCCCCCCCTTCTATTCCAGGCAAATGCCAAGATCGTCCCTAACCCAAGACCGCAGCCACCACCTTCCCAATCGTCACCTGAAATACAATAATACACATTGATACTGCCATCAAAATAACATAGATTATTATCATAAAAAAAAGTACACGGGGGCTGAATAAACTCGATGCCCAAGCCCCTCAAATGAAACAACAACAGTTAAAATGAGGCATTCCCAAATCACTGTTCCTCAGCAGCATATTAAAGGAGAATTACATTTTCAATGTAATAAATTATCTGTGTTTTAAAATAATACCTGAAAACGTTGTGTTTCATGTGACGGTCCCCTTGAGAGCAAGTGGCGTTTGATGTCTCTATGGTGGCGCGAACCAAGCCTTAGCGCGACAACAAACACGTTCACTCAGTGACAATTAACTGCCCTTGGGGATTGCATCTGGGATCTAGAGTAATTGCTCGCTGAGCGAGTGATTGAGTTACAACGGATTGACCATTATTGACTGTCATCTTCAGATATAAGCCAGCAATACTGGGGGCGATATTACTGATAACACTAATAACTTTGCTGTGAATAGCGACCGACAACCAGTTGGAAAGCAATGAAATAGCTGACGCCTGGCTGAGTAGGCAGTATGCCAAGCGCTTACGTAGAACGGAGAGTATTAAGCGATTGTCGTAGGAAAGATAGAACTGTTTTCTGTGCTATGTGGGTAGAATGCTTTAGGAGTGATGGCCCAACCACATTCAGGCATGAAGTGCATTCCAGCTGCAATTTTATATCCCAAATTAATAATAAATTAACTTGTAGTAAAATAATACATTTACTTACTTTTAGCCTACTTTCTATTCTTGTAAAAAGTGAAAGTACAGTAGACTTATGTGATCTACATGGGCTAAATCACGGTAAGTAGAAGAGACGGTAGGTGTCACGCGCAGCTTGCCGAGAGCGCGTGACATCATTGGACTCCAGGAGCAGAGTTGCTGTGTGTTAAAAGCAATGCGTGGAGCGGTCCTTGCTCAATTAATATTTATTGAAGAAAGACGGAAAGAAAGAGGACGGGATAATGATATTGCATTTAAGATAAATCAGGCCCTGACAATTAGGAAATAGTTTTAACTGACTTGGTCTAAATGAAAACACATAATTCAAGTAAGATACACTCGGCCAAATTGTGTTAAAAATTGCCAAATGAAACCTATTTTTCAGGATGTAATTTTGCTCATCTTCTTTAACTTCTTTCGCGTAGCGTCAGCATCCACACCCGTGGTCCGACTCAATCTCTTAAGAACTCTCTTCTTATTTAGTTCTTTCATTCTAATAAATGACCGCGTTCTCACAAAACATGCAACTGCAAACTCATCGACCTCACTATATTTGAATCTGACGATATCTATTAGTTCCTTCATCACTGTTGGACACTTCTTTAGATCATTTCCGTGAAACCTTTGAAATTCTTTTTCTAATTCACAAACGATATTGAACCACTCGGGAGATGGGTTCATTAGGCCTCCCCTAGACAAAGCCGAGATCCAGTCTGAATTCCTAACACTAATGCACTTTCCAGTTTTTCCACCGTAGTTAAAGGCAGAGACGATTCCCCTTTTTGCAACTCGGTATGCAATATACCCGGCCAACATTTTCAACAAGTCCTTGTCCTCATTATGGAAACTCTGTTCGAGATCTTCCTGGTCAGTAAACTGCTCTATTAATGAATCTACTATAGAGTTAAAATTTTCATACTCTGGGTCAGAAATTTCCATGTTAGTTTCAAGTGGCTCTGCAGAGTCATTAGGAATAGCACAGTCTACTTGGCCGAGCACTTCTACAGTCAATGTTTCACACTCTTCCCTGGGACAATTTCCAGTTTTTATTATATCGTGTGCACTTTTGCTAAATAACAGGGATTTAATTCTCTGTGTTACTGTTGTGGGAAGAGGATGATCGTAAAACCGTCCTAATCCTCTGAGAGCAGAGAAATATGATTCTAAAACATCTTGATTACATTTTGATGCTAGCAAATATTTATATCCTTCAGATTTCAGGTTACGGAATAATCCCTGCAAACTGCGGATTGAAATCATGCAACCTCTTTGGAAAGGCAGCAAGCCTGACTTCCCAATAACTCTTACTAATAAGAACAGCTCGAACATCTTATTCAGTTTGACATCCTGTTCCTCTAAATTTGTCCCGTAAGCACTTCTGAGCATGTTTGTTGGATGATGTGGGATTCTGTTATTCAAAACATCACATCCATCATTAACAGTTTCAACAAATTCAACGACATGTTCATTCCCAGGGAAAATATATGATATAGCCTTAGCCACAGTGCCAGAGAGAAGTTCAGCAGCTTTCCTTACATTTTGTCGTTCACTACCAGTAACTAGCAAATGGTGTTCAGTTATTTTGTGAGTAAATTTTAAGTCCCCACTATTTTGGTATTGCACAAACTCAACGAAGATGTCTTTGGTAACTGTCTCACCGGACGTAAGCCTGTATCCATGGTCTAACAGATGGTTTCTTATTAACTTAAGGATATGAAGAACGTCACAAAATGCCCAAATTACACGGTCATCAGCACATGGGTTAGTTATAAAGGATTTCTCTGGACTTATTCCCAGGTCTATATATAATTTTCGGTTGGAACCACCCATATCACTAACAAAAGCTCTTAAGCGAAAAGTCGTTTCCTCAACAAGTCTAACTGTCTCATAAAAAATCAGTAGTGACCGCCTGGTCGAATTGATAATAAATCGGCTGTTTCCATTTACCAGTTAAGCTTCTTATCATAATAACTTGTACATTTTTATGTGGCCCTCTGAACACATCTTCGACACTGTCATAACAAATATCAGATTTAACTTTCATTTCGTCAAAGCTCATCACTACATCCTTTTGAAAGTTATCACTCATAATAATTGCTTGGCCCTTAAGTAGGTTAAATGTGACTTCCAGAAACCCAGGAGGAGTAGAAAATTGTGAGAGCCGTCGTGCTATTGTTGTTTCACTTGGGAGGGGGTATTTTAGAGTTTCCCTAACATATGATAAAGCTTTCTTGGAGATACACCGTATTGTAACAGCTTTCGCCACATCTTCTGCAGACCAGTTTGTACACTTTCTTTTCAATAAAGTAGAAAATATATCATCATAGTTTTTTAAATTTTGCTCCAATTTTCATATTTTTTTCTTGGGATATCTTCAGATCCTCAGAAAGTAATTTAATCCTTTAATTTTTCATTTTCGGCCAAAACACTACGTAGTTCACACATCAAGGGCAAGTTGTCTTCATTTTGGCGTAACTCATCATTAATCTGACCTCCCTGAAGAAGCTCAAGATGTTGACTTGAATCTTCTACCGAGTTCTTTATTAGGGACTGTAAATCTTTCCTACAATCACGCCTCTCGGTTCGCGTATTTCTCTCGCAATTTTCTTTTGAAGCAGGAATGGTGGGATTTTTTTTGGGAAGGAACTGACCCTGTTTTTAGCAATCTCTTAGGGGGAAGACCTAACAGTTCAGGTTGTAAATCTCATTCAAACTCACTAGGCAGAAAATGTTCCGAACAAATGCGAGCTGTATTCGAGTTAAACACATCTTTGCTTTTACAAAAATGTACCCATTGTTTGTGCAGAGACGGGTCTTTTGAGAATCTGTAAAGTGACAACTTACATTTGTTTGTGTCCCGGGGACGATTTGTACAACCTGCTACTGCACAGCTCGGCATTCTAGCACCTTTTAACACCACTCACAGAAGCTAGGCCTAAACACAAGAATACACTTCACTCACGCACGAGTTCACAGGTTGTAAAACATTCTGATAACATGAAAATAAACTTTCACCTGATCTACAGACCGATAATAATACACCGAACTTCACTACTCTTAACGGTTTACCGTGAGAAACTACGTACGAGACCCAGCGTTGGAGTCCAATGACGTCATCTACGCGGCAATCTACTGCGCATCTCGCTCGTGACACCTACCGTCTCTTCTACTTACCGTGGGCTAAATGACCATATGTGTATGTGTGTATGACTGTTCCCTCCCCCTCTCAATTTAAACTTGACGAAACTGACTTGAACCCAATTTGGTACAGACGTAGCAAAGGACACATCAGGGTCTTGTTTTATATTGCCACCATCTTAACGAAAACAAAATGGTGGTAACACAAATGTTCAGAACTTAACTTATGACTAATTGTATCTTCGAATCTGTACCAAATTTTGGAAAAACGTATGTTCTTTAGAAATGCGAGCTGTGCCTAAACCACAAGGTTATCAACCATACAATTTGAATAAGGTGGCCGTGCGAATCAAGCAAGCATTATAATCCATAACATGAGATCCAATAAATCAATATTCACTGTACTTGGCATTTAGATAGTATTATATGAGGACTATCGGTTACCATCCAGATGAGTGTATGAGAGTGCATATTGCACGCAGCCGTTATCTTGTAACTATAAAATTTAGAATTAAATACCTCTCAACACCTATGAGTAACAGTAAATAGTGATGGAGCCCACTCTTATCTGACAGGACAGGTACTCCTTGGAATCGAACAGGCAATCGAACTGGTGTTCGATGTGGTGCTATTACTGTCTAGGGTGGTATGGATGGAAGAAAGCAGTTAATATCAAAGGAGTAAATGGTAAAAAAAATACAGAACATTGAAACGGAGTGATCAGGATACAGGGATGCAGTACTAGAAATAGCAAATGCATGTCAGTAGGTTAGCAAGGCCAATCTAAACCAGTGACAGTAGTCGCTCGACTACGCTGAACTCTCATGTATATCTCGCGAAACTATGGGCATGCGATATGTCGTTGGACTCAGGCTGATGTCCTCTTTCCTCGTTATATTTTCCAAAAAAAAAATTGAAAAATTTTGTTTTTGAAAGTAGGGGATAGTTTTAAACCGAAACATGATAGAACGTTGTGAAATATCTCAAACGAATGGTCTCTATGACCTTTACTTTTTTAGTTTTCATGTTTTTTTTTTGAAGTCAGTCGAATTTTGAAATTCTTATATTTTGGAAACTTGGAATTCTACAAAAATGTTTGTTTGACATAAATGAAAGTTCCCTACCTCCTCTACCCCCAAAATAAATTTTAAGTCTCTAGGACAAAAACGTTTTGTAGTGTCAATTGGACAGTTCTACCTCACAGCCTACTTTCCTACGAACTTTGCCGATATCTCTCGAACGCATGATCGGATTTTAACAAACGAGGTATTGCTGGCGTTGGGGTGACGTCCTCTTTGCTATGAATGTGTGTTGGCATTTTTTAAAAATTTGGAAACTAGGTTTTGGGGTAAACAAATGTTTTTGATATTTTGCTGATATCTCGGGAACCCATGAAGCTAGAACGATGTGCGTGGATACATTTTTTGTTCGTCTCGTTGTATTCTTCACGGGGATGTACAGGCGGACGTTTGTTTTAGGCAATTGCCCTTGACCTTGAAGCCTGCGGGTGAGCCTGCACACAGTCACTCTCTCACCCTATCGCTTCAAACTTGTCACCACCGATCTGATGTAACGGAATTTCAGACATGAGTACGTGATGACACCGCCCCGCTGACAGTACAGTCCACGTCGAAGTATTGTGTGGCACGGAAGTACACGTTACGTAGTTAGGAACAGAACGCCATTATATTTGCCAATGACTGTACTTCAGCAGTAGTGTTAGACAGCTTTGTCAATCATCGGACCGCTTGGGGTAGCTGATAACAACACAGGTACTGCAGTAACTCGCCTCCAGGCTTCCATTAAGATTTTTCACTCGTCTAAAACAAACGTCCGGCCTGTAGGTGTTGAAATGATACCAAATGTTGTTTTGGAGTAAAAACGTGATTTTAGACTTTTTGTTATATCTCGTGAACCAATCATGGCAGAGGCGTGTACGAGGGGTCCAATGCCTCGGGGTGACGGCGACTTTGCTATTTTGTTTTAAATTTTGAATTTTTGTTGTTTTTGAAAGTAGTTGTTATTTTGAAAACCAAACATGATACAACGTTGTGCCATAGCTTAAACGAATGGTCTCTATAACCTATATTTTTTATAGTAAAACTTTTTTTACTTCTCGTGTTTATTTGAAAACAGTCCAATTTTGAAATTCTTATATTTTGGAAACTAGGAAGTTTCCAAAAAAAGGTTTATTTGACATAAATGAATGGTCTTTACGCCTTCTATGCACAAACCAAGTTTAGATCTATAGGACAAAAAAACTGTGCATTTTAAAACTTTTTTTAAAATAAAGAGTGGTTGTAGACAGAGAAAGGCGGTAGCGCTGGGTGTGTTTTTCAACGAGCTTGTCGCCGGCCATGCTGAATAGAAAAAATGACTATTTCGAGTGGGCGACCAAGTGAGGGGGCGCTTTCCGATATTTTCCTATGACGAACGAATAAAGGCAAGTATGTCGAAAATGCCTCATGGCGATCTTTAAACATGTTAGTAATGAGTGAATTGACAAATGATAATTGTTACGTGCAAGAGCCCGTCCCAACGTTTTCAAAAATGTATCTTAACTGGATGTGACTTCATGACATTTTGAAACGATCGCATGGTCGCTTGGTTCCGTTTGTGAACACGAGATGGTAGCTGCTGTCGGACTTTGGCGCTTCTTCACGTGGTTCCTTCTTCTCCGCTAGAGTGTGTTGGTTGTGCCTTATAAAACTCTTCCTATTCGTGGCATAATTGAAGGCAATTATATTCTACCACATGAAACAAAAGACTATATATACTTCATGCCGCCAAAACATTTTAGTGGTGTCGTGTGAATATTATTTGGTTTTCACATTGTCGTAATATGTGGCTAAATTTAATTGGTCCAATTTAAATAATCCTGGTGCATGCTGGGTGGCCTTCTTCGCTTTTTGTCATCCATCTTGTAAAAGATAAGTTGTGACTAATTGCTGGAAGAAGAACTACGCCTATTGTGAATCTCGCCAGGGCGAGGGCTTTGCCCTCGTCCACGCTAACTTGGGAATATATCCCAGTATTTGATGTTACATGAAGTATTAGTGTGCAACTATCATCTATGATAATCGTGTAAATAGTTTCTTCGGCCTTAATATGGAAAGGCGATCATTGGTGTGCTTCACTTCGACCGGCAGTTGTCAGCCATCTCATATTTTATTTATTTTTGATGATATAAATCCTTTAAGGATATCTAAGTAGTGTTAAAAAAATTAGTGTTTCCCCTAAAGGTATGTTTTGCATCTTATTATTTTAAATTATTGTAGCTCCATATTTTTGCATTGTGTACTGAGTGTTTGTTTTGGTTCTGAAAGGTTGACCTTGGAATAGATATGTCACCTATGAAAGTGTAAATTTTTTGTTAAACTATATTTGTCCGGGGAACACTACTGTTTTTCTTCTTATTTTATTATTTGGCATCTGGCTAAGGCATTTTCTTCTTATAATATTATGGTCCTGGCCAGACGAATCTATTAACACTAGGCCTAAATTGGTTCATTAGTCGGTCGGTTTTTAGTCTGATCCGTTGCCTTTAAAAACTATTTGATCTCGTAATGTCTAGAGTTTGTAAGTGCATTGTGGGTTTTGTTTTTCTGGCGTGTTTTGAAGTGCTCGTTCTTGGGTCATGGTGATGTTGGTTAACTTATTTGTTTTAAATTTTCCTTTGGTTTTCCTTTTTTGGAGTTTTCTTGGTACTCCTACGTTATTCTTTCGTTACCTTGTTTATGGTAATAATTTTGCACTAGTTTTTTGTTTTTTTGATTCTCCAAGGCCCTCATGGTCCAGTTTGGGAATATGTCTGGTGCTTATTTAAGTTTTTTTTTTGGTTTGTAGCTTTTTATGCTCTTACCTCAAGTAATTGTTTTTTTGATATCGGCCTTAAATATTTATTATTTCTACAGTGAGAATTCTAGCTGAGATTTTATTTTATTTTGAAATTTATACTGCCTGATGCATGTTCTGTTTTCTGGTGGAGGTGTTTTCTTTTTAAATTTTAACATTAAATTTTTATTTTAAATTTTTAAGCAACTGTTGTGGCATTATTTCGTCGGCAGCAATTCCGTTAGTTATTGGGGGGGGGGGTGTCTGTAGAATAGCCTGTGCGTTGTCCCCTTCTCCTCATTCCTTCCACCCCTTTGGAGCTCTTCTGTTGGGACATGTCATCTGGAGGTGATTTTGGTTGCTGAAGCGAGGCGGACCTCTAAATAAGGTAAGTTGGCCCATCCACGCTGGCCGTCCTCGGTGTCAATTATAATAATTGTATGACGTGAATGAAAGCGAGGCTTGTATAGAGGTCAACAACTTTAAGAACTTGCTTTGTGTGTCTGACTGGCAGCCAAGAAGGAAATCCGCTCGAGGCTGGCTGAGAGCCGGCTAAGAGAATGGAATGTGAAACCTTATCGCAGGACGTAACTTGGCAACTCCACTGGCTGGTGATAACAGGGTGGAGAAAGTGGCAACTCTGTAACTGAGATAACAGACCTGGCCGCAGACAGCCGAACAGAGCAGCGTGCATGAGCGGGCAGAAGTGGTGAGAGGGGAGACGGAGGAACACGTAGACACAACAGGAAATCACGTGACCACTGAAGAGCCTGCCAGGCGCGGTGAGAGGGGAGCGGAGGGGCCAGAGGGGCGGAGAGAGGTGAGGGGAGGAGTGGAGAACCCATCACAGCCAATAGCTGAACGAGTTGTATGTCAACATGGAGTGAAGGAGTGAGACGCAGGTGAGGAGAGAGAAAGAGAGAAATGTGTGGTCATGCATAAAGCGCTGAGCGTCGTACACAGGGCTCTAGTATAACATGATTCCATAAATAAATAAAAGGTCCACAGGTTCACACAACATGTTATTTATTGATCCAAGAATTAAAGGTAGAGTTAAATCCCAACCATTTTACAAATAGTTTTTTTCCTTTTTGTTTCAACACTTTTTCCAAAAGATAATGTTTTGGAAACGCTGTCCTTTGAAGTTCATGGTGATAGAACCTGCCTTTTATCGGTTGATGGTTGAGGTCCTCGAGTAAATAGGTGACTGGGCTGTCCAGGTTGACTTGACGAATTCGAAATAGTTCAGTCCTCCACTGAGGCGTGTAGCCCTTATCGAAGGCAGAATTAAATTTGCTCACACGAACAAAATCCCCAATTTTCAGTCGGTAACGTTTAGGGTCTGCAGTTTTTATGGGGCTAAACAGTTTATCCAGTCGCTGAATATTTTTGGTCACGAGGCGTTGCTTGGTCCCAATCATTCTGTGTTTTGGGTCATTGTAACGTGACACTAGCTCAGGTAACATGTCCAACCGGCGATAAGTGCCCTGAGCGTTAAACGCTTTCCACATATGCGTTTTCAGTTTTCGGTTAAACCGCTCAACAACGCTACTTTGAGATTGCTGTATGTGGTGTAATGGTGATTATCCAAAGATTTGAGAAAACTGGAGAAATCCTTGTTGAAAAATTATTTCCCCGGGTCTGTTTGTAGCAACTGAGGTTGACATTTGGATTGTTGAATAATATGTTGAAATGCCTTGGTGAATAGCGGACCAGACTTGCGACGCACTGGTTCAAAAAAGGCCATTTTGGAATACACATCAATGACGGTTAATATATAGCGTACACGGTTGTTAACGCTAGCTAAGGGGATCATTTCAACCAAGTCAGCCTGCCAAAGTTCATCCACACCTCGTGAAATCACTTTGAGTCGCTGATAGTGACGCCTAGCTGGACGATGCAACTCGTGAGCAATGCCCATTTTAATGCGTGAGGGCTTAACAATGATTTTGGCATTTCGAAGATCTTGTTCAATTTCTTGAATTTCCCAATCGTGACTGGTGTGACTAGCTTGACGTGAAGCATGCAACATCTGTAGCCGCTGGATGAGCTTATTGGGATTGTGCCAAAAGGTAACATCCACAAGGGGTTTTAATGGTTTAAATGTCCCTCTCGATGCTGATGCTCTACGACGAGCACTTTGCCTGGTTGGAAACATTTTTGCCATGATGGTTTTAAATTTTTGAGATATATTGGCATTCACTTGTTGAGTGGGATCATACTTTTTAGTGGGCATGGGTGTCCAATAAAATGGATTTATATTTGCAAAGGTCCTGTGGCGTATAATCATGGGAAGGGGGTGTACGAGAGAATAGCAGCTTTAACAGTCCTGGTGTTAATTTATAATTGATGTTTTAATGACAGCTTTAGTACGCGCAAAATTAATCATGAATAACCAATTTTAAGACTATCATCCTCATAGCGAACACCATACGTGGTATCTGTGTTTCCAATAAATAGATCGGTGAAATAGGGTTCCAGTGTTGATCCATAATATTTCATTAAAATGTTTTTGAGTTGAGCTTTATGTTGAGGGGTGGCTAAGAGTTGTGAAAACGGAGACAATCTAGATGGGGGAAGGTGTTTCGACCTTGGCCAATGATTTATTTTTTCTCAAAAACTATGCTTGGGGTGAGGATTTTTTTTTGAGGCGTAAACACATGTTCCTCCTCATCCTCAACCTCGCTAACACTAGTCAAATCTTCCAGTTCCTGTTCCTCTTCCTCCTCCACAGGATCCTCGTGTAGCGTCTGCGTGGCTTGTGAAACAGTGGGTAGTGTTTCACATGACTTGAAAGACCGTTTTAACATGGCTTTTAGTGGAGGTGCTGAATGTTGTTCAATAAACAAAGCATGACCCGCACGTGATCGTTTCAATGGACGAAACATTTGGCGAATAGTATTTTTGTTCGATTAATATGCTTTTTCAATTGACTCTCTGCTAACGCCATGGTGTCTTGACAAATGACTTGAGAGGGAATAAGACTGTACCTTAAATAGCAATAAAATGATCAAACCCTAAGCGATAACGCTCTTGGTTGAGTTCACTTTGTTTGTCAATGACCAAACAGGCAAGACGTTGAGTGTTCCAGCACTTGGCACACAATTCAGTAAATATTTGAAATGTCATGCCCGGATTCACATGTTCATTATAAATCTGAAGACTATTCCTCTTGTACTGGCGAAATAAAACAATGACATTGGCATTGTCACGAACAAACTGTTTGAACATTTTTGAATAATTTTGTCCAAGATAGAAGCAATCGATATGTTTGTGACGAACTATACTGAAATAGCTTTGAACGGTGCCTTGTCGTCCAGTGGATACATCATCGAAAATCATGAGTGAATCAGGCTTTACCTCATCTGGGACAATAATATTTTCGTGCATGGAAAAGGTGAAATAACCCATATTTACATTTTTTTAATCCAGACATGACTTGATACAGAAACACGTAGAGGGGTTGCTAGAGAGATTGTGAAAAAATATAAATATTTTGAAAATGCAGACCATTTGGCGCTGTGATGAGCGTCAGCAAAATATTGGTCTTTCCACACCCGGAAGGTCCCACAATGATGCAGCTAATGGAAGATGGAAACAGTGAACCGTGGCGTTGTTCACTTGATGTGGGATAGAGATGAGGAACCATGTCCCCCACGGGGAATGACACTTGCTGATTAATAATATTCATATCAACTAAGGCTTAGAGAGGCTAGCAGCCTGTCTATATACATGGAACCAAGCCTTGTCATAGAAACAGTAGACTCGTACTACAGGTTGACGATGGATGTCTTTGGACGTGCGTTGATGGCCAGAGCTAGGTCTGTTTCCATACATGATCCTAAACAAGAAACAGATCCTGCTAATAAACACTATGAGGATAGGTCTGTAGTGCCACGCAAGAAACAGGTTTGGGACTGGTTTCACTTGAAACGTGAAATAGAATATACAACATATGTGAAAATGTGAACAACAAGTTTTACTACAATGATTCTGTGCTCACGCTGAACTCTGGTGGATATACGATAGATGATATTTATGTGGTGTTGATCAATGAATATGGTTTAAAGTCATTTCTCGATGGAACACACAAATTTGAACTCGTAGGAAATACCAACCCTCATCGATGCAGTATTTTCTCCTTGTTTAAGATTTACTTTAAAACACACCCCGATTCCATTGGTCCATTACTAGGATTTAAACCACGCGTGTTGGAGCCCAACACAAAACATCAGACAATGAAGTGAAATTCATTGAGGACCATCATGTGTCGGTGACGTGTAATATTATTAGCCAAGTTGACACCAATCAAGAACCATCGCATTCGCTTTATGAATTTACTGTGACATCGCCCAATGGCTACATTATTCGTGAAAACCCTCCAGTGGTGCTTTTTCATTCTGTGGCTGTCGATGGTATTAGTAATATAACATTAAGACTGATCAATAGAGACCAAAAACTCATTCAACTATATTCTACAACACCAGTGACTTACAAGTTGGTGGTAAAGCCACTATGAAGTTGGTATGTAAAGCAACAACACCGTCTAGGAATGGTGTTAGTTGTTTGTCACGTGAATACACGTTAACATCTCAGGACAAGCAGATTTTAAAGCATTTGGGTTACCACGTCAACCCCTATGATGAATTCTATCCTAGAGGTAGCTAACCACATCGAGAAGCAACCAGGGGTGGTAAGAATTGATCCTCATTCCTATCAAGCTTAAACACCTGGACTCAATAACAATGATGAAATTCTATTTGTTATCAACAACCAAGATATTTACACCCTGCCGCAGGAAAGTGTCATTCAGAATGAAGGCCGGCTTACCAAAGCCGATGGCTCTACACCTACCACATCCAAGTTAGCCAAACATGCTTTTGCATTTCTTTTTTCTGATGTGCGCTACGTGATTAACAATATCGTGGTGGATAGCACTTGAAATGTGGGCATTTCCAGTGTCATGAAACTATATCCCTCTTATAGTGAGGAAGAAGGTAAAACACTTTGCACGGCAGGTTGGTGTCCTGACTCGACCAATGATTGGATGGTACACAGCAATTGCCCCTTTACAGGATATTTACCTCTTAAACTGATTTTAGGCTTTGCCGAAGATCACCAGCGCATTGTGGTCAACGCAAGGCAAGTGCTTTGTCTGGTGAGAGACAGGAGTGATAATAATGCACCCAAGGGAGTGGACAATGCACCCATAGATTCAAAAATTCAACTACAACGCATGCTATGGAAAGTGCCCCATGTGACCTTTGACGATAGCAAAAAACTGGACATAGTCAAGATTGTAAAAAGAGACACGCCTCTACCCATGGAATTTAGAAGCTTGGCACTCCACGAGTACCCGCTATTGCCCACCACCAACACGCACCGTTGGTCTGTAAAAACAGCCCGCTATACAGAGATACCTCTCTACATAATCGTGGGTTTTCAAACGAATAGCAAGTATCAACAAACCAAAGATGCCACGCCATTTGATCACCTGCAATTAAGAAATGCACGTCTTTTCCTCAACGGAGTTGTGTTTCCCTATGAAGGACTGGATTTGGATTTTACAAAAAATAGGTTTGGCCCCATGTACGACTTGTTTTCTAAATTTAGATGGTCGTAATATCAAAAAGAGAACAGCCCCATTCTGTCACCCTAAGCGTTTAAGGCAAGGGTGCTACTGATTGTCTTTGACCGTTCTTACTTGGAAAAGTCTCTCAAGCCATCCAATATTGACATCCGACTAGATTTTGAAACGTATGACAATGAACCAGCCAATACCGTGGCCTACTGTTAGATTATTCATCACAAACAAGTAAACTATTATCCACTGTCCAACCAAGTGAAGAGTGTATAAATAACAGGTCAACCCACGTCAAGCAGCTCAGTCATGCCTTACTTTAAAGCCTCAAGAGGTGTTACACCCATGAATTTAAACTCTGAGGAACAACGTTTCAAAACCTTTGCGTCGTGGCCTGTGCCTTTCATAAACCCTCAAACCTTGGCGGCCGCTGGATCCTATTATTTAAAAACAAGAGATGAAGTGAAATGTGCCTTTTTTGCCATTACCATAGACCAATAGGAAGAGAGTGATGAACCCATGCAGGAACATCAGCGCTAGTCACCCGGATGCCCCTACCTAGGCAGAATGGAGGTGGGAAATATACCCTGTCATTCAAGCTATCCCTCACTCCTGCCTCTGAGTGATGAAAAAACAAGTTACGATACATGTGGACTGTATGGTGTCCATGGGGCTTCGGTGAGCAGCTCACCGTCAAAAACGCCTGGTTTAGGGACATTGGGATATCATCGGTGTCGTGAACGTTCAAACACGTATTGTTGTATGAGTTGGTATCGTCCCTATCCCAAAATGACAAACGCCTGTAAGACGGGTTATGACAATAAAATGATGTAATAAAAATAGTTTGTGGTTGTTAATATTATTTCTCCTGTCCCGTGTCCTACCCTAACATCAATTTTTTTTAGCTAGCATGGCAGGTAAGTCCATGCTATGGCACATACATTAGTGGTCGATCGTCTGTCAGTCGTCAGTTGAACTTGGTCCAGGCAAGCGTCAACATATTGCGCACACTTATTGTGGATTGCCAAGGGTTTAAAATTGGTGACAACAAATTTGTATTTAAACAAGTGGCCATTATCGATTGTACTACTTTTGGATATCGCAAGCTACGCATTTGGTATTTAAACCACCCCATGCTTTTGATTTGTTGTGTCAAAAAGACCGTAAACAAACCCGGGGATTGAAAATCATAGGAAACCAGACTGGAATCAAGGAACCATTTCCTATATATATATTTGGACACGGCGATGAAAGCGCACTTGTCCTCGGCCAATATGGTATTTGTGAAAGTTAATAAAAAACGTGAGTGGTTGCAATCATTTTTGTCGCCTTACAGTCAATGTATCGACCTCATGGACTTGGGCTGCCCCTCATTGCAAACCCTTATGGACCACTGTCCCTGTTGCAACATTACCCATACAGCCCTAGCCCAGGTGTGGCATCTTTTTCATTGGCTAACCACAAATGCCTGCTGGGAGTTGTTGAACAAAATTAAAATTCAAGATTTACCTGTGAATGTCACTAGTGAGATTTCTACAGGCGACGAGTATACATCTACAGCACGTGATACCATGGAGAAAGGAGATGCTACAGACAAAGCGATCGGTAAGTTCTTTGTGTGCAAAAAGAAACTAGACAGTTTTACCAAAGAGGAATTATTGGCACTCCCCAAGTCGTTCATTTATTATGTGGCCGCCAACGCTGTGGAAGAAATCTGGCAACATGTACCAAATCATGGACTTAAGACCCTGTGTTGAGTGAATTGCAACCCTGTACGGATTACGATCACCACAAGCAAGTGGCCATGGCAAAAAATACCCTCTATGCGACAGTGCGCGACTTCCCAGCTGGTCAGACTTTATAACGGTCATAAAAGTCCGTGTAAAGACTTTGTTGAATCATTCCACGGGTGTTATGGCGAGAAAATGCAACAACAACAACAACAAACACAAACATCGTCCACAGTGGAGGAGGAAGTTCAAACCTTTTCACCATCAATGGAAAAGGATATGCCAGATCTGTACTGGCAATGGCGTCATTGACAAAGTGATTCAATACTTACCTTTCGAAATCCATCTTCCAGGTTATCGTTTTTGTGGTCCTGGAACTCGTCTCGGAAAACGTTTGCAGCGTGGTGATGTAGCCATTAATCTTTTGGATCAAGCATGTAAAGAACACGATCTTTCTTATCGCCATAGTCATCCTGGTTTAAGACATGTGGCAGATAAATTGTTATTGGAAAAATCTAAACAACGTTTCACATCCGGTGACAACTCAGTGGATGAGAGGATGGCAGCCCTGATTGTGATGAGGGCTATGAAAGGAAAGTTGATGATGCGTGGACATAAACATTGAGGAATTGAAGATAAAGGAATTGAGATTTGCTTGTATTGTATTCTTTTGTAAATCCCTATGGTTATGAAATCAAAACACAGGTATACCAGTGCGCGATGTTCTTTTTATTTAACAAAATGATGATGTTGATGGATTGATTTTTCATTTTCACATTTTCACACATTGCCATTTACCATTTCCTATTTACGGTTTTTAAAAATGTCTGTCTGAATTATTGCGTTTTTTGATGATAATGATTTTCCATTTTGTTTACACTTTTTAATTAATGTCCGGTTGAAGTTATTCAATTTTCATGTTTCGCACATGGCCATTTCCAGTTTTTAAAATGACAGTTTAACGTTTTTGAATTTTGCTGATACCGAAACATGGATTTTCCATTTTGTTGATTACACATTTTCCATTTGGTGTATGTTGAAAATTCATTTTCGAAATGACGTTGATGCGAGTGCTTGTCCATGATGATGATGATGCAGTGTGTTCATGGCATTACAAAAAACGTGGAGGTCTACGACTACTGCAGGTAAGACTGTTTTACAAAAAATAATGTCGATTTACCGCTACATTTAATAGAAGACACAACTATTGAAAACAAAATAACTATTGATCATTTGCTATAGGCATTAATTTTTCCCCACCCACCCTACCTCACCGTATTTGCTCTGGTCATACATACAAACCAACTTTCTCTCTACTCTTACATTCACACCTGTCTTAATTTATTCCCAAAATCACATTCTCTACATGCACACTTATCCCAAAAGATCTTTTTTAATTTACCATTTACGATTTACATTACAAAACAAAATATATACTAGTCATTACAGTTGCTAAAAATACTATTACTCATTGAATATTTACCAAAAAACAAATAACACCTTTCTACGGCCATAAAAAATCAAACTATTTACCTTTTACCATAAGGGATTTTCAAATACCCAACCCAGTCAGAATTTTACAAAATAAAAAATAAGGTTGCACAGAGCTTATAAAGAGCAAAAGACCTATGTTGGTTGCCACTATTTACAAAATCTACTATTTACAATGACAAAAACCAATATTTACAAAATACAAAATACTAAATCTACGAGTTGCAAAAAAGCCATGTCCCAAAACGATTAAACAGAGAAATCACACCTCCTCCTTGCGGTCATAACCCCATGGTAGGCTGGTAAGCAGGTCATCAGCCCATACATGTTTGTTACCCATGGAGGCGAGGGTGCGTTTCCTCTGTTCCACAAGATACAAATTATGGTTGCTGGATTGTATCCTGTACTGTGTGTGATGTCCCAGTGCTTTGCCAGTTCGTAAAACCGCCAGGTAGTCGTCTACACGTAGCAATTTTACCACTGCCTTACCTACACCTTTTGCTCTTTTGGCTTCCTTACAGTCTAGTGTGCGATAAGCATACATTTTGGAGGCCAAACCTACGAATTCCGTCATTATGGAATCACCGCATTCATTTTTTGAAACGCCCATTTCCTTCTGATTTTTATGGGCAGCTGAAACACGTTGTCAGCGCTATACGAACAGGTGTCGAACCAGTCACTATGTTGCTTCATGACGTCATAGGGGTTGCAGTGGCGAATGTGGTAAATAAAAGAGTCCATATCCATATACATAATAGAGACGTCCTTAAATTGTTGTTTGGCAAACTTGTAGTGGAATCGATACATGACCGATTTGGAATAGTCTAAAATAACTTGGCCCAAGTAAATGGGCTTATCCATGGTCACGCTGCTCTTACTCAATTCAATGGTGACCAAATTATCATCGATAACCGTAGCGTGTCATTCAATTTCAATGAGAAATTCAAAATGGTAGTTGAGCGAAATTTTTAAATATTCTTTTCTTACCTCTAATGTCCTAATTGGCGGCCATATGAAATATTTCACTGGTTCTGAATATCTCCGAAAGGATTACATCAATCAACCTGAAATTTTGCTTGGTGATAGACACATAATAACTAAGTACAGTACTTATATGTGACTTTCAAAAAACTGATAAACACAGAAACAACATGGCTGCCACTCGATTTTCAAATATTTAAATCACAGTATGATCATCCGAGAGCTGTGAAACGTATGCATCCCAGGCGTTCGAATAGATGTTTCAAATAAGGTACTATTTTAACAATCAATATCTAATGGCACCACATTCTGTAGCTATTCCTCCATTCTGGGTACGTTTCAATAATCAGTTCCTCGTAACTTTCACTCCGTTAGGTTTACAATATTAACGGGACCAGTACAACCCATGGTCCCACTCTATACTGTTTTCAGTTTTTTACTCAACGGAACTTCCTACGGGACGGGATCCGCCTGATAGTATAGCACGCGTGCGCCTGGACAATGTTGCGGTAAATATAGCACAATAAGGTTGCACAGAGCTATTAAAGAGCAAAACACCTATGTGGGTTGCCACTATTTACAAAATCTACTATTTACAATGACAAAAACCAATATTTACAAAATACAAAATACTAAATCTACGAGTTGCAAAAAAGCCATGTCCCAAAACGATTAAACAGAGAAATCACACCTCCTCCTTGCGGTCATAACCCCATGGTAGGCTGGTAAGCAGGTCATCAGCCCATACATGTTTGTTACCCATGGAGGCGAGGGTGCGTTTCCTCTGTTCCACAAGATACAAATTATGGTTGCTGGATTGTATCCTGTACTGTGTGTGATGTCCCAGTGCTTTGCCAGTTCGTAAAACCGCCAGGTAGTCGTCTACACGTAGCAATTTTACCACTGCCTTACCTACACCTTTTGCTCTTTTGGCTTCCTTACAGTCTAGTGTGCGATAAGCATACATTTTGGAGGCCAAACCTACGAATTCCGTCATTATGGAATCACCGCATTCATTTTTTGAAACGCCCATTTCCTTCTTATTTTTATGGGCAGCTGAAACACGTTGTCAGCGCTATACGAAGAGGTGTCGAACCAGTCACTATGTTGCCTCATGACGTCATAGGGGTTGCAGTGGCGAATGTGGTAAATAAAAGAGTCCATATCCATATACATAATAGAGACGTCCTTAAATTGTTGTTTGGCAAACTCGTAGTGGAATCGATACATGACCGATTTGGAATAGTCTAAAATAACTTGGCCCAAGTAAATGGGCTGATCCATGGTCACGCTGCTCTTACTCAATTCAATGGTGACCAAATTATCATCGATAACCGTAGCGTGTCATTCAATTTCAATGAGAAATTCAAAATGGTAGTTGAGCGAATTTTTTAAATATTATTTTCTTACCTCTAGTGTCCTAATTGGCGGCCATATGAAATATTTCACTGGTTCTGAATATCTCCGAAAGGATTACATCAATCAACCTGAAATTTTGCTTGGTGATAGACACATAATAACTAAGTACAGTACTTATATGTGACTTTCAAAAAGCTGATAAACACAGAAACAACATGGCTGCCACTCGATTTTCAAATATTTAAATCACAGTATGATCATCCGAGAGCTGTGAAACGTATGCAACCCAGGCGTTCGAATAGATGTTTCAAATAAGGTACTATTTTAACAATCAATATCTAATGGCACCACATTCTGTAGCTATTCCTCCATTCTGGGTAAGTTTCAATAATCAGTTCCTCGTAACTTTCACTCCGTTAGGTTTACAATATTAATGGGAACAGTACACCCCATGGCCCCACTCTATACTGTTTTCAGTTTTTTACTCAACGGAACTTCCCACAGGACGGGATCCGCCTGATAGTATAGCACGCGTGCGCCTGGACAATGTTGCGGTAAATACAGCGCTTGTCGTCAGAAGCTGCGTTTTGCATAGGACTCACTCGCACCGCACTTTCCGTGACCGTTGATTTTTATTTTTCACATGTTTTCACTCGAATCTTCCTGCTTGAGCTCAAATATAGTCTTTGTGTATCACCATCCGTCGACCTTTCTTCATCTTTAAAAGCAGTTATTCGTTTCACGCAATAAGATGCTTTTGGAACTTCTCTCAGAATGGAGGAGCTACAAGTAATGTTGTAAATAGACATTTAATGAATTGCGTCCTCGTACTGCTGTTTAGGACCATTACGACACAAGACAAATAGAGGGGGGAAATCGAAATAAATTGTATGTGCTGTAGAACCACATATCATTATGCTGTAGCTACTTTTTTGTGCGAGCACATCAAGAAATGTAAATTGTATCCACAATCCATAAAATGTAGACTACGACTTCGAGTACTTCAGAGCAATCAGTATAAAAGCGAAGGAGGGCTATTGAAAGAAATGTTAGTCCTTTAATGATATGTTCTACTGAATCAACGGTAGATTCAGGTATGTGTTCCGCCCCTTAAAACAATGATAACTAACTAGATTCAGGTATCTCTACAAGTAGAGTGGTAAATTACAGTAAGACAGATGAAGCAATCATAAGATCTGTTTATACTGTGAAGGGGCCGATAACCTCGATGTTAGGCCCCTTAAAACAACAATTATCATCATCATCATAATGTTTATACTGTACTTCTGGAGTTCCTTTGTTCATGGTAGAATCGAAATATTGGAGGTATGCTTTCAGCTGATTTGCCCTGGCTACGATCGACATAACCGACATTCCCTGGATGAGAGTTTGCTCACTGCAAAATGCTAACGAGTGAAAGTCGTTGTAATGAAGATGTTCCAGAAATATGCTCTGTGTTTAATTTCTGGTTGATGGACGGACTTATCACATAACAGGATTGTAATTTCACTGTTACTACTCCAGAACCGCTATGTTAAGAGTATTTATCTGGTTCACTGAGTAATCTTTCAATCCATCGCATCCAGTCTAATCAGTGCCATGGGTGAAATAATTCATCAGAATTCTGCGGCTGTTATCATCGATAACGCGCAAAATGTGAAATCTGTGGAAGTAGAACGAGGAAAGTACAGACACATATCTCGTGTTGCTCAGGAAATCAACGTGTTAAATCGAGATATCAGGAAGGACGTGGTTTAGGAGTACGAGCGAAATCATTCATTACAATGTTCGTCTCTGAAACTTGTGTTTGCTAACAATACAATATTGTGATAATAGTCTTTATTTGCCCATAATCAATTTTATAACTAAAATGGTTGTAGACTGGTGTGCATGAATTGTATATATTGAGCCACTTCATCACGTCATGACTTCCTGAAGGTTGTGATCGTTACATCAGAACATATGCCAATCTTTTGACAGGCATAGAGAATAAAGAGGAACAAGATTATGGTGCTACTACACAGAGAAAATCTCATTTGAAGTCAGGAAGAAGATGCAGAAGGCAGTGGATTTACAGTACATGCGGATGAGAGTGCTGAACAGCCATGTTCCACGGATTTCGTTGGAAGGTAAACTGAAAGAACAATATGGGACGTTACATTAGAATCTCCACCTCCAACTTCATAGGTTATTGCTGTGATGTGTTTTCAAAGTTTGCTGAAAAACAGAAAGCCCGTGTATGTTCCACAATTGTGCTCCTTTCGGAGATATTCAGAACCACTGAAATATTTCACTAGAGATAAGAAAAACATATTTAAAATTCGCACAACTACCATTTTGAAATTCTCATTGAAATTGAATGAAATTAAACACTAGTATATTAAGTCGCGAATGCAGAGAACAGGATAGTAAGGAAGGTCTTCAATGGGAAGCCAGGTGGACGTTGACTGAGGGGAAGGTCGAGGACAAGATGGCTGGATAACGTGGAGGAAGAACTGAGAAAAATGAGAGTCAGAAGATGGAGGATCAAAGAAGTCAACAGGGAAGATTGGGTGGCGATTATCCTGGAGCCCAGGGCCCTACAAATGCTGTTGCGCCATGGAGTAAGTAAGTAAGTCGCGTATAAAGATTTACCGTACCAAGATTCATGGCTCTCGGATAATTCATCGTGAGAAAAGCCCGTTTAAATGTGTAATGATTGCGTGGCCACCGTGTTGGTTTTATGCTCATCAAATTATTAATAGTTACATAGGTTTACTTATGTTTAATGGCCTCCATAAACATAACACATTTCAGTTTGATACAGTGATACAAATCATGGCAAATTAAGTACGACTCAGACCCACAAAATTAATATCTCAGTTTCCTGTTATTATCGCTGCTATCTATCGGATGCAGACGAATAGCATCACGCATTCAGCCAGTATTCTTGCGCCTTTCATCGCAAATACCTTCGACTAAATGACTTGGTGATTTTCATTTGCCCTGTGACTCATTCTCACAGAGGTCCATCTCGTGGCGTAGTGACTAGCATTCTTGTTTGTCACCATAATGGTTCAGGTTTGGTTCCCGGATCTGCCAAGAAGTTCCATTCTGGTCTGCGGACTGGAACGGGGTTTATTCACCCATATGAGACAGAACTAAGAAGAGGTGTGTTGGATTCCTGCCTTCTCCAACCTAGAAGAAGTTTCCCAATTCTTCTCCAGGTGAATGCGGGGATGGAGCCTAAATTAAGTCCACAGCTCCCTCCTACGCAAATCTTAGCTCCAATTACAAATGCACCCACTAGTGCAGCCATCACAAAGACATGGGTTTTCAGACAGATTCCCCACACCCTCATATGTGCGATTACATGACCATTATGTCACAATGCCCCTAAATGAACCAACAACAACATCCTCAAACGCATCACGGAACTCGAACATATTTCTCTATTGCTCCCCGTATTTATTGTCTACCGTGAGATTTATTTGTAGCCTTGTAACTCCATAATGAAGTACTACGGTGGTTCTGATTTTAGATTTGGAAGGATATGTTCTCACAGAACTTGTCTTGTACCACGTTTTGAAGCAGCCTGTATATTGCTAAAGTTAAGCAGAACGGAATGGTTAGGTGCAAATTTTCCATGTTTACACTGTGCTGAGATGCAGCGAGAGAAATATAACGAAGAGAAGTGACTTATGTAATGAGTAGAAGGGGAGGACTTGCATGTTAATATAACATGTGTCCCTTAAGGGGGAGATTGTCGGGAATTTAAAATATAAGAACAAACATCCAATAGTTAGGTAGCCAAGAGGTTTACATTTTTCTCAATGATGGCAAGTGCACTTAAAACTCTGGAGACGACATGCTGTTATCTAAGGAAGGTAACATGCATGCAACAAAAGTAAAGTGTTGTTGTTGATTCATTTGGGGGCTTTGCGACATCGTGGTCATGTAGCCCCATGTGATCCGGTGGGTGTGTGCGTGTATATATGAAATATGTCTGATAACCTGTGTTATTGTGATGGCTGTATTAGTGTAAGTATTTGCAATTCAGATGAAGATTGGAAAGAAGAAGGCATTGGATTTAATTAAGGAATCATCCTGCCATTGAGCTAGGGTAGAAATGAGAAACCACTTCCAGGATGGCTGAAGTGGGAATCAAAACCGCTTCTTCTCACTTTTTGTTTCACGAGGCTGAGTGTAACCCGTTCCAGTCCTCAGACCAGAATTACATTTCTTGACATAGCCGGGCGTCCGCGGTGATTGTCGAGAGTGCTAGCAACTACGCAACGAGACGGACCAAAAGAAAAGCCTCTTCGACAATGAAGAGAACAGCGTACAGGATAAGGAAGTAGGAGGAGAAGGAGGGAGGGACTGAATAATATAGTGCGCCCGTTGACGCATGTTTGCTCAGACAACAGAGACTAAAACTTATGCTGAAATGTAACTGAACATACCCTGCGAGCGGCGGGAAGAAGCTGAAGCAATATCGCTTATGATTATATTTTTACTTATTTTTCACATTCCAAAAATCAACTATAATTATAACCAAGTAATTCTGCATATTTGAAGTACAGCATACTTCGTAAATCGAAGATACTATCAATTTACGCGGCCAGCTCATGTACTGAGAGCACGCCATATTTGGTAACACCAGTTCCTATTTGCCTGTGGAAGAGACAACATGTGCATGATGGAGCACAAGTGAAAGGAAACCATGTGGCAAGAAAAATCTACGAATAACTTTCTTATGGATAGCCATCATGGCATTGTGTAATAGTTTATGGATTGAAGACATTCACCACTACATAAACTGTAAAATATTTTTATTATTATCCGAGGTGAAATGATGGACTTGTGTGAAGAAAACTTTGCGACCGCATGGTCTCATTCTCACACTCACACACATATTTCAGTGTTCTATAAACTTTGTATTTAACGAACTGTGTAACTGTATAAAATTTACAGTTATAATCTTTATTTGCCGAATGGGCAGTATTTTGAGTTATTTTGTGTTAATATTTTCTTGTGTAAATATCAGTGCAAGTCACGAGTGAGTGTCGCACTAGCGACAGAGGCTAGAGCCAGTGGTGGAGTGAAAATGGGCAATTTTTTACCGCATATTAGCTGCAGTGCGCGACAGTTTTATTTAATTATGTGGTACATTTTTACCAACGCTAACATCGCAAAAATGATAAACCAGCAGATCTTCAGATACAACTCCAACCGCGCGATGGCATGTGATTGCTAAATCATGCGTGGGGAATTTGGCGACGGAGGATGTCCAGACACAATGAAATGGTAACCTAAAGCCATACACGAGACCGCATACAACATCCCATGGCGGGACTCGAACCAAGTGCCGCTGAATCTGTAAGTCAGACCAAATATTTATAGCGTATTGTAAGAGTGGAAAACAGTAGACTAGTTTATTTTGGTTTCATTTATTTAGTGCACAATGCAGGTATATAATTATAAGACGCGTGTGGAAAATATAAGTTTATTAAACATTTATAGAAGCCGGGAAGGCTGAATTTTCAATGCTCATTCGTATCATTTAAAAACAGGTATTATCGACTTTTATTTTGTCAGGCTGATGACAAATAAACTAGTTTGACAATGTTAAATCAAGGCCAAGGTTACGAGCCAAGTTCACTATACAGCACACTCGATTCTAGGCAGTGGATTAATATTTTGTTTTAGAAGGCTGTGAGATTCTTGACATTATTACAAGTGGAATGCAGAGTTCCGTTATTCACATTTATTGGCCAGATCAATACTCGAAAACAGGTTTATTTCTTTAAGAGAAGCCGCACAAGCAATGAATGCAATTGTATTTTGTAACCAAATGAACGCAGGTTCGATTTATTCAGGGAAGAGGCAATTTTATAAACGCACACACACAGTTAGCTTGTATCAGAAACCTTTATGTTTATTTAAAGCGTTGTCTGGATGCGTTTTTTTTACACATAATCTTTTTATACCAGCAATTCAAACGTGTATCAATTTGGATTCCACACTTTTGTAAATTAAGAGTATTATATGAGTCGCGACGGTGGATGAATACCTCCGACATTGTTACTGTGGCTATATCGGTGGTAATGAACTAACTAATGTGCCCGTTTCAGCATGAAATATGCAAATCACAGTATGCCAGCAATGCTCAAATCGGGATTTTCGGGGTTATGGTATGTTTTCCCACTCTGTAACTTGCACATTTTTGGATTAAATAGAGGATACACATCCAAAATAATAAACAAAATCAACTCCTACTATAAAACATTTAATTAATCAAATATATGGCGCTACAACAAATTAAACAAATAAAATACTGACCCATAATTCTAACTTGTTCAAAGTAAACAAGGAATACATAATAAAACAAAGGTTAAATCATAAATAAATGGTTTCTCATAAACCAACAAACTTATATTTCTTTTCACTGCCATATAGTGTCCTTTTAAAATTCTATAAAATCAAGAGCTCCAAATGGCTCGATACCTTTGATATACACTGTGTTATTCTTTTACAACACATCACTTCCTATTATATGAGTATCTTATAATCAAAACAATATATAATTCTTTTTAAAGTACTATTACTCATTTACTTAAACTTTGGTCTTTCACAATGTTCTCATGTTACCACCTCTCTCAAGTCAACAATTCACTACCGTGATTGGGAAAACTTTTGCGTACTCCGGAGTTATAGAAGACTACTTGAACACGTCAAAAATTAAGATCACTCCCGGAATCTAATTGTCTTCACTGAACTCGTGAATCACTACATAATACAATCATAACATTAGGGATTTATCATTATTTGTCTTAAAAGACCATTATCTCATAAGAAAGCAACGATCTGAACTTGCAAGCGGTACACTTCAACTACAAGAACCTCGGTTCGAAGACCGGGTCGTTAAAACAACTCTTAACACTCCTGTGTACTATAACCTCAAACAGACGGCTCTTCAGACCTACCACAACATGAATAGTAAGGGTCTGGCCTGGCCACTTAGCGTGATTTATTGCGGGGAGGGAGACTTCACGGTCTTCGCCCACACGGGACGAGCGACTCTTAGCTTCATACAGCTGTTTCTTAAATGTAGTTCTTTGAACAAGCAAGGCTTTCATTATTTTATTTTAACAACATATTGAGGTTCACAAAACCTATTCTCTTAAACTCGGCATGTATTAATTATGAAGTATCCTCATTGGTGGGTAAGAGTAATTCAATACAACAACAAATATTTAGGGGCTTCAACAATAGACGAATCTAGGTTCGACTCTTTCAACTGCCTCGGGAACCATATCCCATACTGGAGGACTTATAACATTTGCGACTTAGGGTGGCCTTTGCCTTGAACCTGCGCTCATAATACAATAAATATTTCGCACCCTTTTACAACACAATACACACATGGCCTCGTGATCACATCACTATTTAGAGGACTTACCATAGCTCAATTACCACGACCAACTGCCCCTCATAATTAGTTTACCAAGTATATTTAACGCATCCCTAGCGAGACAAAATTCTTTAATGCGCTTCATAGCGCTTACATATTATTAAACCAAGTTGCCTTCAATAAACTGATAAATTCAAAAATCAACATTTGATTATACATCTCAATTTTATATTAATCCACTCCCATGCAATAATCGCTGTATCTTAAGAACATGTGTTCACAACATGTATTTATTCTTTTAAAGGAGCTCAATAGCTACTACTTTTCTATAATTCATCATAATTTTTATTCATTTATATCATTGTTATTATTATTATTATTACGCTTGCTTTCACATATTTAAATCATTTATCAACTACACTGATATATTATTTCATACATTACCCCCAAGGGATTTATTTATTTCACATAATTATTTTATACTTTCTCATTTCAAATCGTTCAGATCGCGCTATTATTCTGTTATTTGTTATTCAAAAACATCCCTATTTTTTCATTCTCAGGTGGATTGTACACAAATATTCCCCAACACATAACATAATGAAATGGTTACTCACATGATATGACGGTCACCGACCGTATTTTCCAGCGATGTTTCATTTTTGCCCACTCAATGTGTTTAAGCCATCTTCCCTAATTCCATTTCACACACTGACACTTCTTGATACACATACACATTATTGACCTTCAACACTGGTAACATATTGAATACAATTGTGTATTCTTTTATCATACACAAATTTATTCACTAAAAATTATTACACTAACACAAATTTTACTATATTTACATTACACTGCTTTGACTCACTAAGGCTTTGCTTTTTGCCTTACACACGTGATTCCTTCTTTCCCGTTTCCAAGGGTTGACACTCTTAGACGTTGGCTCCCTATCTGGCAAGATGATGAAAGTCTCAATCAATCTCCCCTCCCTGGAACGGTAATTTCTTCAGATCCGGTTTTCTGACTGTCGGCTTCTATTTTTACTAGCTCGAAGTCGTTTCTTTCTAGACACTATTTAGTTTGTCTAGCTAAAGTCTATCCTGTTTACGGCCTCTCGAATACTTTATCGGTGACCTTCCTACTTCCCTAGCATTTACTGCTATTCCTTAGTTTCGTAACTTATTGCTTGTTACTGTTCGCTTGTCTCCTGTAGACAACGTCTGGTATTAAAGTCTCTCTTCTTATTATTCGGCGCGCTAGTTCCTATCTTTTCGGTACACTAGGCGTTACTTATTTCGTCCGACCCTTCTCGGGTTCCTTAACTTTGCTAGAAATGTTTGTTTCACTATTATTGGTACTTCAAAACGTTACGATACTTTCCGTCGTTTAACTGGACTGTTATTTGAAGACCTATCGCCTGTTCTTTAAGTTCGCAGCCTAATTTGACTGTAATACTGAACTTTTCACTATAAAGACTGACGCTTGCTGAACTAAATCCTGTACTAGGATTTTCCTCAGTCTTCACACGGCGATACTATGATGATACTTCTCGTCTACTCCCTACGGGTGCTTGTTGATGATTACGGCGTATCACGACTGCCCTCGATGTGATGTAGCGTCACGTCCCCTGGACGGAATAATACTGCATTTGCGAAACAGCACCGTGCCCTCAGGCACCTTTGGTAGACTAAATATCTTTGATGCAGCCCCTCCGCTCGCGGAGTGCTCGTAGACTGCATGTGCTATGATGCTCCAACGTCACGCCCCCTGGGCTGACTGATAACTGCATGATTAGCTTGGCTCTGCCAGGACTTTTATACTTTTTGGCTACAAAAAGATAAAATCCTCGTCTTTTTCATAACTAACTTTTGAATCAATAAACGCACACTTTTGGAAATTATATCTCTGGAAAGCCCGTTTTCTAAACGTAAACTGACTTCTTTGCACATAAAAATCGATCGTACAATTCTGAGATATTAAATAATTTTTGCTCTTCATATACGTGGGCGTTGAGTTTTATTTGTAATCCCTACCACCTCGGGTCTCGGGGAACTTATAATTACGTAATGCCGCATTTGCACTTCTTTCCTGGGCAATTATTATAACATCTTTTCCCACACAAAAATCTCTATTCCAAAATGATTCACAATGATGTATTTCTTTTGTTAATTATATGCTCGCAAATGGCTTAAATCTAATTATTCTTCCTCTTGCACAACTGCGAGGATGCCATTTTACTGCAGCGTAAGCTCAATTTCCGAAACCTTCTCTCGCTCACTCCGAACGGAAAGTTCCTCTCGTTCTAATTATAGCCATGATCGCTCCTTGTCAGTGCGTCACGCGTGATATCATTTCCTGGAGCCACCTGGGCTCTTACTATTGCACAACATTAAACCAGTCCTCTTGTATAAAATCTTTCTATGTTCCACTGAAGATTGTATCTTTCCTCCCTTCCTTCACCAATAAAACATGGATTCGACCCCTTGAACCAATGGTACATGGGTTCACTAAAGTCGTACCAAAACCGAAGGCGCCTGGATCAATGGATCCTAAATAAGAGTAAAGTAATTGGTGATGACATAGGATGTCTAATAAGTGTGATGAAATATTGGTGAAGACACAGGGTGTCTCGTAAACTATTGAACTATTGAGTTATTTGCTTAAGTTTGATACAAACGTTACCTGAATACACTGAACGCTTTTAAAGGTCCATAAACTGAACAACAATACTTTCAGGAATAAATAATTGTGTGAAACTTTAATAATCAAAAATAGGGTTTTGAAAACTAACAAATCTTATAAATCCCCCCCTGAATCTAAATAAAATTTATAAACATTAAAAATAAACTATTTTTCTGGACCAAATGTTAACACTTAGATATTGTTAAGCTATTGTAGATACATTTTGATACATTTTCACATGATTAGTCGACCACTAATTGGTGATGTGATAACTGAAGCACACACATCAGATTAGTAGCAATATGAGTCGATGTAATTGCTTAATTACTATCGCATTTGCAGGCTTTCCTATATTTTCTATTTTCTTAACACATTGACACTATGACCGTTTGTTACAAACAGTAACAAATCGAGTACGCAGGCAGTGCCAATTGCACAACCATAGGAGTGCTGAATTATTGTATGCATTTGTGTTGTATTAGCTTTTTTTTATTCAGCAACATTGTGCACATAGCTTGATTTTCTTAGTAATAAACGCATCTCGTTTACTAATTAATGATATTTAGGACTAGCTAAACACTTAACTCTAAAGATAAATGTTAGAGATGGCACCATCATAGCATAGGACAAATCTTCCCCTTGCTACTAAATGTAAATGTTCTAGTATTTGTAAACAAGTAAATGTCTTGCTTTGCTGTAAATTCTTTTGATGTTTGATCCACCCGTAAGTAATTTCGATGTAATTGCTTAGGGCCGATCTTACGTGCCATTCTCTTAGCTTGTTCATTTTGTCGAATTTTGTATTAGGACCATGAGAGTAATATAGATCTTGTATAGGACTTTTTTATATTTCTTTTCAGGGCTGAATAGTATCGGACTAGCCGTTTGTAACTCTCATGCTAGGCTTGGGATCTATTCTGAATAAAATTTATTTATGATTTTAACCTAAGACTGACCTCTCTTTTCTTGTTTAGTTTTGTTATCGATGCATTCCTCTGAGCTGGTTAAAGATCGAACCTCATTAATTCCCGACACCCCTGAGCGCAGATTTTTGTGCTACACCAGCCGATGAATGTATCATCCCCCATACTTGTGTGTTAACTGGAAGAGGGTCTCGGAAGGGTCATTTGAAACCGGTGCCTCCCCGAAACCTTCGGCCAGCGGGCACACTAGAGATCCAAATGTCACTTTAGACAAGGATACAACTAGTAGCTATCTGCATTAATCGAAAAGTATTTAACAATCTACCTAATCATTGTTTTGAGAACATTTGCAGAATAGATTCATTTGATAGTAAGGATGTGAAATAGCTACTCTCCAGACAGGGGCCCTGCTTCAAAATAACCCGATGATCTTGCATTTGTAGTTAGGCCTACTATTATTTCTGTTAATTTGTTAATTCTTTTTTAGAATCTTGGGACACGTGAGTCTGTGTGTGTTTTGGATTTGTCAGATATCCTATGCTTCTGTAGTGACAGTAATTGTGTGTATAACTGTAATTCTGAGTCAGCTATTAAGGTGTTTGATCGAAATTTAAAATAAGGAATCATCCCGGAATTTGTGTTGAGAGATTGTGGAGAAATTCACACTTTGAATGGCCACTGACCACTGTCAGTGAGGGGACTCAAACCAGCAATTTCCAACTTGCTGCAGCTCCCTAACACAGTAACGGTGTGCCCATTAACGAGTGCAAGGATTCATGCAGAGTTTGTCTGCAAACCTATGTTATTAAGTTCCAGGCTCTAGTGTGTGTGCTCTTGATTCGGGCCAGGTTTAAGCAGAAACTACCTGGGTTTTACATTTGGGACTGTACACGTATTTCCAAGCGTAGTATCAACCAATATCCGAAGAAGGTGATGGATTGTAGCAACTTGTAGCCCCCGGCTAGAAAAACTGCTATAGATCTAACTACCAAGGTTGTGGGTAGCCTAACTATATACATATGGAGAGTGAGAAACTTTCGAAACTCGGGCGTAACGGGTAAATGGTGTGGGTAATGACGTCTAATATACCTCTATATCACATTATAATTTACCAACGTACTGCGAAAGATAACGCAATATCTACAAAAACATATAAGGGAAATGTGATCACGTACCTGTCTATTTATTACGAAAACAGGTTACAACAGTGAAAATGAGAATGAAATTCGCAAAATAAACTGTAAAATACACTCTCCTAATTATTTCTAACTGAATAAAATAAATTCGCAAAATAAAAATTCAAGTTCAGGCAACAAACTGCTGTGCCCTAGATTTCAGGAGTACGAGAAGAAATAAAATATTCCTTAAATTACCTCAAATTGAAAATGATTTTACTTATAGCGTTGGCCCACACTATTACAATGTCTATTTATTACTCTACACATCGTAGACTCCTTTTTCCTGCTCTAATCCTGATCTAAATAAAATATGATTATATATATCGAACTATCACTAAATATGTACATATATTACACGTTTCTCTAACTGTTACTAATTTACACTCGTCGTGTTCATCAAAATGATCTATATTGCTTACAACTAAGTAATGATATAGTTTGAATCACTACTACCAAGTCTCTCTTATAAAATGAAAATAATGATAATTAATTTCACATAAAGAGCCTCCGTGGCTTAGGCGGCAGCACGCCGGCCTCTCACCGCTGGATCCGTGGTTCAAATCCCGGTCACTCCATGTGAGATCTGTGCTGGACAAAACGGAGGCAGACAGGTTTTTCTCCGGGTACTCCGGTTTTCCCTGTCAAAATTTCATTCCAGCAACACTCTCCACTCTCATTTCACTTCATCTGTCATTCATTTAATCATTGCCCCAGAGGAGTGCGTCAGGCCTCGGCAGCCGGCACAGTTCATATCCTCGCCGCTAGATGGGGGCTTCATTCATTCCATTCCTGACCCGGTCGGAGACTGGAAGCAGGCTGTGGATTTTCATTTCAATTTCACATAACTTGAATAAATACCAGGATTCGTCAAACCTCATTAACTTTGCACCATATTATGATCTATGCGTAACTTCAACTAACATCTCGATCAGGTGTTTACTCGCTCTATCTCGTGATCCAAATATTTGCTACAAAAAGCATCTCATCTCTACAAAACTGACTTCATTACTTCAAAACAGCTTATACAAGAGTATCAATCTGTATTCTCTTCACTATGCATTTAAATAAGCTCTGACTGTCTGTCTACACAATATCAACATACTCCAAACCTCAATGAAACGATGTCGCAAAACTCTCACATACAGGGACTTTCATATAAAATAAGAGCGCCAAGCGGCGGCTTTGTTCTCTGCTGTTGCGGTGACCTTCGCCGAGCATGTTGCGCGCCACGGCCCCCTGCTTTAAGCGTGAGTACAATCAAATATGAAATGCTACAGATGCAGCGGCCTTGCTAGCGTGTGTACAATGCTGAAATCTTACTTCAGTTAGTTAGTAATCGTTGTTTTAAGGGGCGGAACTACGTGGTCATCTGCCCCTCTTAACACAGATTAAAGTATACAAATTTGGAATGAAATTTAAAATTTAGAGGTGGAAAGACCGAAAATTAATGAAACAAAAAAAGAAACGAATAATTATAAAAATAACTAAAATTTACGGAAAAACAAAAATGCATCATTCAAAGACGAACAAGTCGTTGAGTCTTACCTTATGAAAGATTTTGGAAGTGTCGTCCTTCCTGGGTTATACAGGCATTGTATCTGGTAACCACATTCTGGCTGACGCGAGCGAGTTCTGCCACTGTAATGTTTCTGATTGCCAGCGTAATGTTTTCTTTCAGTTCCTCCAATGTGAGGATTTGTTCGATACACTTGTTCTTTAAGTTTGCCCCACAAGTAAAAATCACACACTGTTAGATCTGGAGAACGAGGGGGAAATAGACCAACACTGATCACTCTGTCTGCAAACACTTTCGAGATTGTAAGAAGGGAATCTTCTGCTGTATGAGCAGGGGCTGAATCTTGTTGAAACCACCCTCGTGATTTTTCTTCTTCCGTTAACTGATTGAAGAACGGCTTCAAAATGTTATCTTGGTACCTCTCTGCATTTACTGTCGTCTCGAAAAAAATTGGCCCTATTATTCTTCCGGCACGAACAGCACACCAAACACCGATCTTCCTATTATAATTAGGGAGTTCATAAACACCATTAGGGTTTTCTTCACACCAACAGCGAGAGTTATGACTGTTCACACGCCCATTAAGGTGAAACCAGGCCTCATCCGAAAAGAACACATGCTGTGGGTTAAATAAACGATCATTCAATGATGCAAGATACCACTCACAATATCTCACTCTTGTGGCTGGATCAGCAGGTTTTAAACATTGGGCCCGTGTAAACTTGTACGGTTTGATATGTAACAGCTTTGTAGCTCTGTATGCAGATGAAACCGAAACCCCTACTTGTTGTGCTAATTTTGTGAGTGATTTATTCGGAGACCGTTCAAGATTCTCGCCAATGTCATCTAACTTATCCTCTGTTAAAACTGTTCGTGTGCGCGTATGTTTTTTTATTGAGCACTGAGCCAGTAGTGTCAAACTTATTTGCAATTACGTGAATCTGTGCTAGTGAAGGTGGCACTTCATCAGGAAATTGCTGAACAAATGCTTCACGTACCCGCCGAGCCGACTCGTACTTAAAATACGTTTTACATAAAAAATACTATGTTGCAATGATAACTGTCTCACCATGTTAGCACTTGAGGTTTAGACTGGCGACTGAACACCTGCACGCTTATTGCAAGGTCAAGTTTGATAATGCCAATCTGTTATTTCTATACAGTCCATCGGAACTTGAAAAAAACAGCCCTCTTATGAACTATGCGCGCGCTTTCAATCTGTTAATTCTATACAGTCCATCGGAAATTGAAAAAAAACAGCCCTCTTATGTACTATGCGCGCGCTTTCAATCTGTTATTTCTATACAGTCCATCGGAACTTGAAAAAAACAGCCCTCTTATGTACTATGCGCGCGCTTTCAATCTGTTATTTCTATACAGTCCATCGGAACTTGAAAAAAAACAGCCCTCTTATGTACTATGCGCGCGCTTTCAGTACCACTGCCGAGGGCCGTGGCGTGCCACATGCTCGGCGAAGGTCACCGCAACAGCGGAGAACAAAGCCGCCGCTTGGCGCTCTTATTTTATATGAAAGACCCTGTATATCCTCCAAAAAAATGGGAGTACCTCACATACTTCTCACAATCGATATATCATCGTAGTTTCATTATCAGTGACATCTATAAACCTTGTATAAGTTCTTCCTAACTTCATTAATGATATCTGTCATAGGATATCCAAGGATCGCAAATCAATCTGTCCGCTAATATTTCCATAACAATATCAATTTAAGTTACTGGTTCAATTCTCCTCTAAAATACCTGGTAATTCAATAATAATTAATAACATCAATAGCTCTGCTTACTTATCGATACTGTTAAACATTGTTGTCAAACAACAATCCTACATGGCTAAAAAATTGACTTGTGTTAGATATTCTTCATCACTACATTCTCTACATTCTTAAAAAGATACTCGTGAAAAATCTTTCGACACAGTCAAAAATATTTTTCATAACACTTCACTGGCCAAAATACGAATAACAATCTCCCATAATGTAATTTGAAAATACGATAAATGATGAAAATAAGGTCTGAGACCTCCAAATTGAAATACTCTTACCTCAACATCAAAAGAAACTGATTCTGAAAATTCCTACAATCCTAAGTCTAATTCGAACAAGTAATTCCGTGAAGAACTATACAGCCTATTTTCATCTATCCTACTTATGTTAATTGCCTCTATCAACATACAAAATTTCAGATTGATTGCTGTAATATATTCGTAGATATTGAGAACCGTCTAAATATTTCGGATGGTTGCCATGTTGGATTTTGATATATGTCGGCGATAGAATTTTGTACTATTATCTGACGACTTTTGCGTGGGTTCATTATTCAAACGTTTACTTCGATCCCATGATTAATACACAAGAGATAAAAACTTTATTTTCAAAATTCGCACAGCCGCTATCTTCAGGTTAAGCAAACAATTGAACAAAATTAGATGGCAGTGCCTTACATTGTGTATATACTTTTACTGTACCATATTTCACTGCGCTCAGATGGTTAAATCGCGAGAAAAATCTATTTAAATGTTTCAACTTCACTTGGACGCCATGTTCGTTTTGTATTTTACAGGTTGCTGTATGTCTCATACCTGACCTTCTAGTAGCACCCTTTATGACCGTACACATTTTCAGGGTGATATCTGTAAACGTTTCGGAGATATAGAATGCCGGTGAAATATTTCGCACAGCCGCCATATTGATGTTATATAAACAATTGAACTGAATTAGATACCAGTGCATTACAATGTGTATAAAAATTTGCTGTACCAAGTTTCATTGCTTTTGGATGGTTAAATCATGAAAAAACTCTAATTAAAAGTTTCAATGTCGCTTGACCGTTATGCTCGTTTTGTAGTTAACAGGTTTTTGAAAGTCTCATAGGTATACTTCTAGTAGTGATCTTTATCACTTTTCAAAATTTCAGGGTGATATCAGTAATAGTTTCGGGGATATAGAATGCCGGTGAAATATTTCGCACAGCCGCCATCTGGAGGTTATATAAACACTTCAACTCAATTAAATGCCAGTGCATTTAAATTTGTATAAGCATTTGTTGTACCAAGTTTCATTGCGTCTGGATGGTTAAATCGCGAGAAAAGTCTATTTAAGGGTTTCAACTTCGCTTGGCCGCCATGTTTGTTTTGTGGCTAACAGGTTTTTGAAGGTCTGATAGGTTAACTTCTAGTAGTGGCCTTTATCACCGTACAAAATTTCTGGGTGACATCAGTAATTGTTTCGGAGATATAGAATGAAAATAGGCTAAATATACGAAACTTTATCTAAAATATCTAACAATAACTTAGCAAAAATGCCAAAGAGAAAAAAACCTCGTCATTTTGATATTATCATAAATCTTCAGCTACTCAAATGGGCTACTGAAGAAAATTCTCCTTCTAACTTTGCTGGGTATATGTGTTTGGATGATGTCCGTCCTGAATTGTATTCCTTTTTCCTTGCTGCTCCATCTCGAACTACCAGTGGTGTTGATCCAAGATCGGCTGCATTCGCCTCCCTCGTACACGAGGATACGCCTGGCATCTCCGTGATGATCCCCTATAGTGGAACATCCCCACCGATCTCCATCTGCGTTCTCGTTCGATTCTGGTCTTTGGTCATCCATTCTTGTTCTTCTTCTCTTTCGGACATCTACTTTTCGTCTTCTTATCATCAACGTCTTCTACGTAGATTCTCTCATAGTTATTATAGTAGTCATATTTGTAGTCTCCAATTTAGTGTTTACAATTTTGATGATATCAATGGTAGTTGGTCTTCTCCTGATATTATCATGATCTCTGTAGGCTATGTCCCCCGCTGCATGCTTAACAATGCATGACAACGACTAACAAAAGGTTCAGGAATGTCCTTCTCAAATTCGTATGTTCAACCATAATGGTAATACATTTCGAGGACAATTATTGTTTATAATGCGCCTTTGAAATCTGCACTTAATAAAAGCTATATGCGTTGTTCGCTGTGCTTGTATAACTTTGCGTAGGTATGCCGATTTATAATGACGATAAATAGTTTATTTTCGGAGAAATAGAGTTTTTCTTGACGAGTGTATTACGTAGAATACATCTTATAGCGATCGTCTTTACAATGGTCCTTTCTGCAGTGTCTATTTTCACTTCACGTAGTTCACAGATTATCAGCCTTCTCAATAAATGACTACTTCTTCCAAATGTTCGTAATTTCACAATATTGTTCGACAATGTTCAATCACCACATAACAATTAAAATTTCTCGTAAATATTTCACGCACACGAGTGCAAACACCAGTCTACACTACCATAATACCGGGTGAGTTAGCCGTGGTCGTTACGGCATGACTGCTGGCAGTCGCTCACATCCGGGAGGCCAGGAGGTTCGAATCCCCCCGCCGGCAACCTTGAAGATGGTCTTCTGTGGTTTCCCATCTTCCTTCCAGGCAAATGCCGGGGTTGGTCCCTAACTATAGGCCACAGCCGCTACCTTCCAACTCATCGTCCTTACATTCCCACTTTCCTCCCCAACGGTACTTGTAGCTCACCCATTGGGTGTCCGTCTCGAAGCAGCTACAAAACCTGGCGAGCCGAACATGTCCTCGGACACTCTTGGCACTAAAAGCCATACGCTAAAAAAAAAATACAATAATGTGTTGCCTAACTTTGCAATGTCAAAAGTATTGTATCGGTCGCGCACTACTGGACCGTGATGAAACACGTCCGTCTTCGACAATGTTTTCGAAAAAAGTAGCCGCGATCATCCTGTTCGATCTCCCACCTCTATTCAAAAGTAGCGTCACATAAAAAAACTCGTGCGAAACTTAGGCGGGATACTGCAATTATACTCATAACTCTTTAATTAGTCTTCCATCTTATGAATTGAATATGAGGGATATTCTGTATCAATATTAGACGTCTTCTTGCCAAGTAATAATCCTTCTAACAGACTCGTAATAAGCCATGAGAATCTTTAACTATCACTCCAATTCTAATTTTCTGATTGGCTATGACGTAACACGTGTTAACTGTGGCGCGTTCTTGGCTCGCGTCACAGAGAGACGCGCATGCCATTACCTCTCCCACAAATTGTTTATGTGCTTGAATTTGAATTTGAATTTGAATTTATTGTTTCTCTTATACAGGCCACTGAGGCTACAAAGCCTCTTTATGCAGCTCTCTTCATTCAGAGGGCGGTTACATACAATAGAATAAATTAAGAAAGAAAAAACTTAACCTATACATACAGTTGACAATAAAAGTTCTTGTTATTACATCCGTTCACCTTGAACATGATAATTGTATAGCTGATAGATTACAATGAAGGGAGTGTTTTATCGTTCTGATAGGAAGTCCTGAATACTGGTGCAATTTATATTTATTCCAGAGAATACTAGCTGAAATACGGAATGAACCTTTGCATTTTTCGGTTCTGTGATTAGGTATCTGGAGCATTTGTGCAGTGTGTCTATTCGCACGGTTATGCACTGATTGCATGGGAGTTAGTGTGCAGTAAATATAAGACGGAATTTTGAATTTTAGAATTTTTATCACAGTCAGAGCCATGGCATACTGTCTTCGTTCCTTTAACTTTAGCCATCCAATCTGGACGTAAAATGGAGTTATATGAGACTCTCTTGGTACATTGAGAACAAACCGCAAGCAAGCATTTTGCATTCTTTGCAATTTTGTATTGAGGACCTCTCCCATATCATGGTAAATTATAGATCCATAGTCAAATATTGGTAGTATCAAACTCTGTATCAGTATCTTTCGTACATTTTGAGGCAAATAGAAGCAAGTTCGCCTAATTTGATATAATGACGATGCAACCCTTTTCAGAATCATGTTTGTGTGATCCTGCCACGATAATCGAGAGTCAAAAATAACTCCCAGATTTCTTACTGCTGACTGGTACGGAACTGTTTGGGATGCAAGCTGTAAAGGTGGTACTGGGTCAGGTAGGGAACTGAGTAATTTGGTATAGCCGATGACGATCGGTTGCGTTTTTTCGAAGTTAAGTATTAGATTATGATCGAGTGCGTACTGAGATAGGCTTTGAATGTCACTGTTAATTAGAGCTACCTTCAAATGAATGGATTTCAGATCCGTGTGTAGATATAGCTGAAGGTCATCTGCGTACATATGATGTTGACAAAATGTAAGGACAGATGGAAGGTCATTTATATACACGGAGAACAGGAGTGGACCAAGGACCGAACCCTGCGGCACACCTGTTGTTACTTCACACCATTCTGAAACATTGTCATCTGCTAGGACTACTCTCTGACATCTGCCTGTTAGGTAAGACCTAAACCAGTTCGTTACTGACTTTGAAAGGCCTAGATTTCTTAATTTAACTAGTAGGATCTCATGGTGAACTCTGTCAAAAGCTTTGCTGAAATCGAATAGAGATAATATAGTTATTTCCTTCCGGTCCATTGCTAGACGAATGTCGTCTGTGACTTTGATAAGGGCTGTCAGAGTACTATGTTTTGATTTATATCCAGATTGGTTCGGGTTTAAGATATTGTTGGAATTTATATATTCATAAAACTGATCAAAAACAATCCGTTCTAACGCTTTCCCAATTGCACACAATATACTTATTGGTCTAAAGTCACTACAGTTTAAGGCGTTCGTGAATTTTGGTATTGCTTTGATGTTGGCTTTTTTCCATTGTGCCGGATAAATACCCATTTGCAGGCTATAGTTAAATATATGCAATAAAACTGGCATGAGGAGGTCCATATTCCTTTTCAATAGCGTAATAGATATATGATCTGGTCCTATGGCTTTTGAAGTTATCCTAAATATCGCTAAATGAATGTCCTCTGGATATATATAGCCAAAATGAAATTCTTCCCGTCGGTCAGTAAATTTTTCTCTGTAGTTAGCAACAGTTGACAAAACTCTATTGCTGTCTACAACGGTTGATACGTTTAAATAATGCTTATTAAGCTCATCAGCGCTCATTGTTGGGTTATTGCTTTTGTGTCTGGATTTTCCAACACCGAGAGTTTTCATAGCTCTCCACAAAGCCGAAGAGTTTTTAGCTGAATTAATTAGCGAATAAGTGTAACGTATCTTTGTATTACGAATAACTTGCTGGGTTCTGTTGCGTAAGCTTTTGTATTCTACAATGTCCTCGGGTTTCTGTGTTCTGTTGCACTTCTTTCTGGCTCTATTTCGAGATCTTATTAGATCTTTTATTTCTGTGTTGATCCAGGCAGCTGGTGCGTGCCTCACGTTAGCTGAGCGCACTGGGGCATGGCGATCATATAAATCAATTAAAAATGTGTTGAATGTTTCGACCTTCTCATCTATAGTTTGCTGCTCGAGAACAGTGTGCCATGGAACTGAGATGGCATCAGCCTTAAACCTTTCATAATTAAACCTGCTGAAGTCTCGAAAAGTTCTAATACTGGGCTTATATTTTGGAGTTGACAGGGTATATACTGCGTATAAGAGATCATGTGCTGAGAAGCCAGAAGCAGCTGTTTGGCCAAACTCAATCACGTGCTCATTGCAGTTGGATGCTATTAGATCCAGAGTAGAAGAGGAGGTTGCAGTGTGATGTGTATCTTGATACGGGAGCCACGACAGATTGCAAGTATTTAGAGTTTCTACTATGTTTTTCGTTTCAAATGTAGCCGACCCAAAATGGGCATTGAAATCACCGGCTAATATTACATATTTATAACTAAAAATGTTTGAAAGCATGTCATTTAATAGTAGTTCCATAAAACCGACTTTGGGTGCTCTATAAACACAAATAAATAATACTTTAGTATCTTTCAGGCAAATCTCTACGAATAGGTACTCAGGTCTGAAATTCTCATTATTTGGGGATTTGCAGATAACCCGGCACTTAATGTGCTGTCGAACATACACTGCTACTCCACCCCCTTCTCTACGTTGTCTGTCATTGCGGTAGATATTATATCCTGGCAAGGTTACAGATGAATCAGTAATGGACTTATTGAACCATGTTTCACTAACAGCGATTACATCAATACCGGAGTTAACAAATGTGTATTCAAATTCTGCGAAATGTTCTAGCATTTTAAGTGACTGCGTGTTCAGGTGAGTTACTTTAAAATCATTGGGTAATCTATCAGCTATATCACAAAGATAGGCATGCGTATCATACTCATTGGTACTAATATCCATGTAAAAGATAATTGAAAGTTATTGTAAAATTGTTAAACAAGAAATATAAAAAATTACAAAATCTAAAACTTAAGCTATTTTCTAAATATTAATCAATAATATCGGCTTGTATTTTGGCTAGACACTGTAGTTAAAGTTCCACCAGTAACCATATTACATGTTTGTGCTTACACTTGTAACTTTGATCAGTTGAGCCCCCTCACACTGGCACGTATGAGGGTCCTTTACGTACGAGGAGCGGGAAACTTTTTCTTCAAAAAGTCCAATTCTCGGAGTGTTTTCACACGATGCCTCGTGTCATCAATGCGGATCAGAACAACGCCATCTGCAGTCCAGACACCGTGTAACCCAAAGTGGCTTACTGCTTGTTTTACAATTTCAGTCCGGGTTTTCGTCAGATCTTCTCTTACAGTTATGCCGGTATTCCTTAAATATTTCTTCGACCTGAAGAGTGCTGCTCGATCTGCATAGGACACGAACCGCACTATTATTGGCCGCTTCTTTCCAGCATCCCGGAGTCCTACACGATGAGATCGGTCTATTCTTTGGGGATCGATTGTCACATTCAACTTGGCAGCAACATCCATTACACACCTGTTGGTGTCCTCGCCTTGAGTTTCTGGAATACCAAAAATTCTCAAGTTATTTCGACGCTGGTACTGCTCAAGTTCATCAGTGCGGTCATTCAGTTGCAGCTCAAGTTGATTTATAGTGTCGTCTCGCCTGGCAAGTTCCTGTCTGAGTTCATTGATGACCTGGGTGTTAAAATCTATTGTTTCTTTTAGTTTATCAATCACCTTATTAGCAACTCGATCCACGAGCTCCTCGATTAGGTTCGTATTACTCAGCAGGCTTAAAATGTCAGCTGAGTCTCGGCGCACAACCTGCGTAGCTTGGTTGTGGTCCGCTGAAGAAAAAGTAGTGCCACTGTCCTTCCAGTTTCTTTTTGAGCCGTCAGCTTCGCTAGCATTGCGACAACCCCCACCCTGACTGCGATCCACGGTCTTCAATTGTTCTCCCGAGCTGCTACCTGCTCCGTTCCTCCCTAGGGCGCTAGGGTCGTCTGCTTTCACTTGCTTGCGCTGTTCACCCTTCGTTTGTTCACGAACTCCGCGCTCCCCACTGCGGCCAACGGCCTTCTTTTGTTTGTCTTTGCCCGTCATTTTGTAGTTTTCAACTCTAACCTCTCACACACTTTAATACTTGTTTATCAAAATAACAGCAATATTTCAACTTACTGCGTTTATCACCGAACGTTCTGCTGTTGATTTACTTCTCACTGATCACTCTTGCAATGCACTGCTTCTTCTTTGTCACCTTCTAAAAGCAATTCTGGCTAGGAACTATCACTCACGTTTATACCGCCATGTGGTTGCGCGGGGAGATGGGCGGGATTGTATACGCTGCTCCATCGCCTAATCACTGGTCGGCCGTTCGTCAGTGTTTTTTATCAAAGCAGAACTAGTTTCTCCCGTCTCACTCACGTACATATAGAAGGAATTATCTCATTCTCTTGGTTTGTTTACAGGGACCTCCCCTCTTACCAGTGAGTAGGGGGGCTGTACCGGTTCTAACGCATAGCCTACTTTCCTGGTGACGCCACCCAAGATGGCGGCCATGACGTCATCCAAGATGGCGGCCATGACGTCACCATGACGTCACACAAGATGGCCACCATGATGTCACCATGACGTCACACGGTCATGACGTTGCCATGACGTTACATGGTCATGACGTTGTCATGACGTCGCACAAGATGGCGACCATGACGTCACGACTATAGCTTAACTAACGTAGCCTAACCTAACCTCACTTACGAGGGGTGATCTAAAATGTTCCAAAATGTTAATCCATAGCCTACATTCCTGGTGACGCCACCTACGAAGTGTAATCAAAAAGTTAATCCATAGCCTACTTTCCGGGTGACGTCACAATGAGGGGTGGTCCAAAATTCCAAAATGTTGATCAATAGCCTACTTTCCACCAACCAAAATGGCGACCAACCAAAATGGCGGCTGACCAAAATGGCGGCCATGTTTTAGATTTTAGATTTTAGTTTCAGGAAAAGTTTCAAAATGTTAATTCCATAGCCTACATTCCTGGTGACTTCGCAATGAGGTGTAATCAAAAATTCTAAAATGTTGACTCATAGCCTACTTTCCTGGTGACGTCACATACTAACCCGCTATAAATTCAGGGGCAAAGCCGATATCTCCCGAACGCATGATCGGATTTCGACAAATGAGGTGTCGTTGAACTCGGGCTGACATCTCCTTTCCAAATTCCAAAAATGTTGACGCATAGCCTACTTTCCTGGTGATGTTACATACTGACCCGCTATACATTCAGGGGCAAAGCTGATATCTCCCGAACGCATGATCGGATTTTGACAAATGAGGTGTCGTTGAACTCGGGCTGACATCCCCTTTCCAAATTCTCAAAATGTTGACTCCTAGCCTACTTTCCTGGTGACATTGCAACGAGGTGTAATCAAAAATTCCTAGCCTACTTTCCTGGTGACGTCATCTACTAACCTGGCAAAGTCGATATCTCCCGAATGCATGGTCGGATGAAGGCATGGTCGGAGTTTGATAAATGAGGTGTCGAGGCTGACATACCTTTTTTTCCATAATTCCAAAAATGTTGACCCATAGCCTACTTTCCTGGTGACTTTGCAACGAGGTGTAATCAAAAATTCCAAACCGAGCGCATGGTCGGAGTTTGACAAATGAGGTGTCGAGGCTGACACCCCCTTTTTCCAAAATTCCAAAAGATGTTGACCCATAGCCTACTTTCCTGGTGACGTCACCTACTAACCTGGCAAAGACGATATCTCCCGAATGCATGGTCGGAGTTTGATAAATGAGGTGTCGAGGCTGACACCCCCTTTTTCGCAAATTCCAAAAATGTTGACCCATAGCCTACTTTCCAGGTGACGTCACCTACTAACCTGGCAAAGTCGATATCTCCCGAATGCATGGTCGGAGTTTGACAAATGAGGTGTCGAGGCTGACACCCCCTTTTTCCCAAATTCCAAAAATGTTGACCCATAGCCTTCTTTCCTGGTGACGTCACACATTAACCCGCCATACATTCAGGGGCAAGCCGATATCTCCCGAACGCATGGTTGGATTTTGACGAATGCATGTGTGAAACAACATGTAAGCTAACAAGTCTAATCCTGTTTTTGATTCATACGTGACAAAATGCAAGTATATGTGTCACATGACCTCGCGCAGGTGTTGGCCTTGAACTTTAGCTATACACGTGCACGATGATTGTGTGTGAAACAACATGTAAGCCAACAAGTCACATCCTGTTTTTGATTCGTACGTGACAAAATGCAAGTAGATGTGTCACATGACCTCGCGCAGGTGTTGGCCTTGAACTTTAGCTATACACGTGCGCGATGATTGAATGTTCAAGAGTGTAAATCGCTGAGTCTGTAAAAGTATCATACATAATGGATTGCAGAGGCTTATGCAGTGACCATGCTTGCCAATGCATTCATCGCTATTTGATAAATCATGGATTGTAGAGGCTTATGCGATGTCCATGCTTTTAATGCATTCATTGATATTTCATGAATCATGAATCGCAGAGGCTTATGCTTAGTGAAAGCATCACTGTAATGATTGAAAAACAATTGCAAGAATGATTGTCGAGCCACAGGACATGCCATGTGGGTGCAAAAAGTGGCTGTATAAGTGGGTGTAAAAAGTGGGTGCAAAAAGTGGGTGCAAAAGTGGGTGCAAAAAGTGGGTGCAAAAAGTGGGTGCAAAAAGTGGGTTTAATATTGGGTGCAAAAAGTGGGTGCAATAGTGGGTGCAAAAAGTGGGTGCAATAGTGGGTGCAAAAAGTGGGTACAATAGTGGGTGCAAAAATTGGGTGAAAAAAGAGGGTGCAAAAAGTGGGTGCAAAAGTGTGGTGCAAAAAGTGGGTGCAAAAGTGGGTGCAAAAAGTGGGTGCAAAAGTGGGTGCAAAAAGTGGGTGCAAAAAGTGGATGCAAAAAGTGGGTGCAAGAAGTGGATGCAAAAGTGGGTGCAAAAAGTGGGTGCAAAAGTGGGTGCCAAAGTGGGTGCTCAGCCACATGTTTGATACAAGGATGACTATGGCGATAAGAAAGGATATGGTATACTAGCAATAGAATTATTCATAAAGTCATTGAATATAAATCCTTGAAAAAAATATACCTACCTTGATACTCCTTTTGTGATCTCAGCAGTCAGCTTGATGATTGTTTGAGAGGTAGGAGAGACATGTAGGTGGGAAATAAGTATATAGCCTATCATAACTGCTACACCGGGAATGGACGGGCCCAACTTACCTTTGTTTGAGAGGTCCGGGTCACCTCCGCAGCAACATCACCTCCAGATGACATGTCCCAACAGAAGAGCTCCAAAAGGGGTGGAAGGAAGATGGAGAAGGGGACAACACACACAGGCTATTCCACAGACACCCCCCAAAAACCAACGGAACTGCTGTCGGCGAAATAATGCCACAACAGCTGCTTAAAAATTTAAAATAAACATTTAATGTTAAAATTTAAAAAGAAAACACCTCCACCCGCAAACACAACATGCATCAGGCAGCCAAAATTAAAATTAAAATAAAATCTCAGCTAGAATTCTCACTGTAGAAATAATAAATATTTAAGGCCAATATCAAAAAGGATTACTTGAGGTAAGAGCATAAACAGCTACAAACCCCTAAAAAAAACTAAATAAGCACCAGACACACTCCCAAACTGGACCATGAGGGCCTTGGAGAATCAGAAAAAAAAACTAGTGCGAAATAATTACCAAAAACAAGGTAACGAAAGAATAACGAAGGAGTATCAAGAAAACTCCACCAAAAAGGAAAACCAAAGGAAAATTAAAACAAATAAGTTAACCAACATCACCAAGACCCAAGAACGTGCACTTCAAACAAAACGCCAGAAAACAAAAAACCCACAATGCACTTCAGTAAACAAGTTACCATGGCGACCGAGAACAGAAGAATGTACATCAGTACGTAATAATGAGAAACACGTAATTTACATATTTAAAATAAACTTCTCCAGTGAGAAAACAGCTAGATATAACAAACTCTAGACATTACGAGATCCAAAGGTTTTTACATGCAACGGATCAGACAAAAAGAAACGACCGACTAATGAACCAATTTAAGCCTAGTGTAAATAGACTCGTCTGGCCATTACCATAATATTATAAGAAGAAACTGCCTTAGCTAGATGCAATTAATAAGTTAAGAAGAAAACATTAGTGTTCCCCGGACAAAAAAAATTAACAAAATTTTACATTTTCATAGGTGACATATCTATTCCAAGGTCAACCTTTCAGAACTAAAACAAACACTCATCACACAATGCAAAACAAGGAGCTCCAATAATTTAAATTAAATGTTTCAAAACATACCTTAATAAGGCCTTTGGGGAGACACTGATGATAAAACAAACATAACACTCATAAATAACTTTAAAAAAAAGAAAACTGCCCAGATGACTGTTGCTGGCACACGCAACCATTGACACTAAACATCTTCAAGTTTTCTCATTCCGGCGAAAATAAGGTAGACCATGCTTCAGGGGCGACGATCCCACTTCCTACCCACTGCGGTTTACGGTTTTGTAATGTAATTCCATTTCATGGTGAGGCGAGGGCCACAGGCCCCCGCCTCAATAGACAATCAAATTCACGATCACTCAGTTCAATCCAGACTGTTCAGTTACCGATCACAACACATAATGGCGCCGACAAGGAAGCCAGGCGCGCTGCATGCATGATATTTGGAAAATGTCCAATCACGGTTTGACACCTCAAACAACAATGTCATAAATAAGTTCATAATTTGGCGGTATCATGAATACACCGGCATTTGTTTTAAGACGCTGGAGTGCAATTGTCTTTCAATTATGTCATGCATATAAGGAGTTTTATAAGGCGGAGCACACGCTACCTAGTGGGGAGCCAGGAACTATTTGAAATCTTTCAAAGTCCGACAGGTGCTACCATCTCGTGTTCAAAACGGGAAACAAGTCACCAGGCGGTCGTTTCAAATGTCGAGATGTTACAATCCAAGCGTATATACATGTTTGAAAGAGTAGGGACGTGCCCTTGCACGTATCAGTCTCCCTCCCTTAAGCGTGAACACCGTTCACGAATATGCCAAGGCATAGACAGTACTCCTTAACTTGTCGATTCACCAGAGATGTTTCCCGAAGATAATGTTCACCAGTTAACTCCAATTGATGGATGAAACCGCATCGTTTTGGTTAGGAAGAATGCAGGGTCAGATTAACAGTGATGGGATAATTGATCACCTCGCAAACCACTTAGTCAACATCATCACTGTGCCCAAAAACTTCAGAAACGTAGTACACCAGCACCAGCAGTGCTTTCAGAGTCCGAGACACGTTAGATACATTTTCAATAAGTCCAATTTAGTTCGCTTTAAACGAAGTAGGTGGAAGCAATGTGCAATATATGATCGACGCGTGGGCAGCCATTTACAAAAATAGAAGTTAATCTAATTTCAAAAAAGGATTACAGAATTTACAATATCTTACTACATTTTACAAAAAGCAACAAGGTTGAATTTAAATGAAGAAAATTTTTCTGACTAAACCCTAGATCCGTGTTTACAAAATTTCATTAACAAGTTTACCTTTTTACAGATTCAAAATACATTTCAAGATTACATGAGTTAGATGACTATACATTTCGAAGGAACTACGGTAGAGGAATGACCACTACAATTCCCAAAGGGAACAGGAATACAAGGTTACCATGAGTTAGGTCTCCCACCGAGCCCAACTTACATGTTAGCATCTCCTATGAAACATCAAAATTAGGTACACTTTTACAATTTACCATTACAATGGGAACTTCCCAACATTTACATTTTGTATCCCACCAGAGTTTGCATATCCAGTTCAAAATTCTAGAAGGAACAGATGCCTGTAGGCTTCAATGAAGGTTAGGGATACTCTATATTATACAAAATTTGTTTTACAAAATTTACGGTAGCATTTCCTCATTAGACACCTCTCCACCTCGCTTAATGTGTGATAGATGCACTCTAGAAATTTTGTTGGCCTTAGGGTTTCGAACAAGAAGAGTAACAGGAGTCAAGAATGCCTCTACATAGCATGGGCCTTTAAAACGAGGGGTTAACTTGCTTGAGACAAGATTACTGACGCCCTTGGGCTCGAAATTGCGGACGTACACAACATCACCAATTTCCAAATCAGCTGGCTTGCGACAGGCATTGTGTCGCCTGGCAAGTTGGTCATGGGATACCTTAATATTCTCTCTAGCCTTGTCGAATTTCGCCCTCATATCCTCGGGCGTGAAACTGTCAGGAAGGAGATCGTGCAGGCTCCACAGGTTGGACAACGGAGAATTAGCCATAAAGGAAAACATTAACGAAAAAGGGGTAGCTTTCGTGCTCTCATGCACGGCGGTGTTGAAAGCAAAATTGAGCCAATGCAAATTAGAATCCCACTTGGAATGGTCGTCGTGGTGGAAAGCAATCAGAGCAGAACGGAGATTACGATTGACTCGCTCAGCGAGAGACGGGTTAGGAAAATAGGGAGTGGTGGTTACATGCGAAATAGCATAATCAAACAAGAATTGACGGGACTGATGAGATACAAAGCACTTGGCATTGTCTGACACCAGATACTGACACGGCCCAAAAGACGAGAAGATGGAATTAAGACACTTTATGACGGAACTGGTCGTAGCCTGTCTGGTGGGGAAAATCCAACTAAACCGGGAGAAACCGTCAGTGCAAACAAGCGCAAATTGGTTTCCCCGACCAGAGCGAGGGAACGGTCCAACATGGTCGATAAAAAGCCTCTCCATGGGTCTAGATGCAGGTTCAGATGACAACAGGCCAACCTTAGTAGAAACCGGAGATTTGCTAATACTGCATGCAGCACAATTCCTAATGAGCCTCCTGATGTCGCCATCCATACCTTGCCAAATGAAAAACTGTCTGATTTTAGCTCGGGTCTTGAATACTCCTAGGTGACCACCAATAGGAGATTCATGATAGTAACGAAAGATTTCCGGAATGAGGATTGACGGGAGCACAATTTTAGGTAGGCGGTCATGACGAGACGAACAACACAACACACCGTCCTTCAGAGTGTAGGGCTTGATCACTTCACCAGAATTGATTCGGTCAATAAGGCTAGATAAGGAGGGGTCTTCTTTCTGGAATCGTCTCACATCCTCAAACAGCACAGGGGAATTGCTAAGAACGGCATTGACACAATTTACAGCAGATACAAGGTTTACAGGTTCACATTCCTGAACATCCTCTTCAGCTGTTTCCTCGTACATGCGGCTTAACGAATCAGCTACCGCATTTTCGGACCCACGAATATGCTGGACAGTGAACTGGAACGACAGAATCCTAGTTGCCCACCTAGCAATTCTACCAGTTTTGCGGGGTTTCCCTAAGACCCAGCTCAAGGCTTGGTTATCGGTCTCAAGGAGAAACTTGGTGTGCTCAAGATACATACGGAATTTTTCCAGAGCGAACAACACAGCCAAACCCTCAAGTTCGTAAATGGAATACTTCCTCTCTGCGTCCGTTAAGGTACGAGAAGCGTATGCAATGGGTTGCCTACCCAGATCAGATTCCTGCAGTAGAACACAACCAACACCACGACCAGACGCATCAGTCTGCACAATGAACTGCTTCCCAAAATCCGGAATGGCTAACACAGGGGCGTTAGAGAGCGCAAGCTTAAGATCTTCGAAGGCTGCTTGCTGAGAGGGACCCCACTCGAACTTCACAGCCTTTTTGCGTAATTGATTTAGAGGAGCAGCACGGTCGGCAAAGTTACTGATAAACTTACGAAAGAAGTTGACCATTCCGATGTAGCGAACAACACCCTTGGCGTTCTTGGGTGGTTTAAAATCTCTGATGGCCTGCGTGCGAGACTGGTCCACAGAGATACCAGATTCAGAAACAATATGTCCCAAGAAGGAAATTCTGGGCTTGGCAAAGGAAACCTTGGACAATTTGACGGTAAGTCCAGCGTCACGCAACCGATCAAGTACAATTTTCAGATGATCAACGTGTTCCTCGAAGGACTCGGAATAGATCACCACATCGTCAAGGTAGTGGTACACAAACTTGAATTTAATTTCTGAAAATACCTTGTCCAGAAGTCTGCTCAACACAGCGGCTCCGGTGGATAGACCAAACGGGACACGGGCATATTCAAACAGGTTCCAGTCAGTGGAAAAAGCAGTAACATGCCTGGATTCAGGAGAGAGGGGAATTTGGAAGTAGGAAGAATTTAAATCGAGGATCGTGAACACCTTCGCGTTGCGAAACCAACGCAAACATGTGTGAAGGTCCGGCAAAGGAATGGACTGCAAAACAACCTTTTGATTAAGAGCCCTATAGTCGACCACCGGCCGAAAACCACCGTTAGGTTTTGGCACAAGAAATACAGGGGATGAGTAGGCAGAGATAGAGGGTTGGATTACACCTTCTTCTAACATCTTATCGATAATCTTACGAAGTTCAGCCATCTTGGGCGGGGCAAGGCGATACGGGCTGGAACGCACCGGCACAGAATCGGTTAGCTCAATCTTGTACTCCATCAAATGGGTTACACCCAGCTTGTCAGTAAATACATCGCCATACTCCTGACATAACCTCTTAATGGCATCCTTTTGCAGACTCGTTAAATTTTCCAGATCGAGATCCTCAATAGTCATAGGTTCACTAACGGAATTGACAGCAGGAGAAGATAAAACCGGGTTAAAAGATAATTTACTCTGTGGATTAAACTTAAACCATAAGTTGCGAGCACCAAAATCAAGAAGCATACCAACGTGTGACATGAAATTAGCTCCAATGACCACAGCACAAGAAAGATTTCTGGCAACCAAAAATTTAAATTTCCAAGAAAAATTTAGAATATGAATTTTGACTGTCATACTACCCAAAATATTTAAGTTTGAACAATTTGCCGAAATAAAAGATTCATTGTTAGGCTCTAACTCAGGAAATTTGCAAACACTCTTCATAGATAAAAACCAGTCCTCGCTTATAAAGGATGCGACACTACCAGAATCAAGCAACGCAGAAACGGGCTCATCATTGACACAAATTTCAATAAACGGGGATATTCCTTTAGCCACAGGAGAAATTCCAAAATCATTACTCACTCTAACACGATTACAAGTAGGTGACGAGGACACCCGCACCACAGGTTTCATACAACGTTTAGAATTAGGCTGACTTGCCACGCCATTGTTCACCGACAGGTTAGGTAGGTCAGCGACATAAGCAGAATTAGCACATGATGAATTAGTTTTCATAGAGTTATCAAGACTATCATTGGTAGGGCGACCAGAAACTTCACAGGGTTTTCCCAAATTCTTACACACAGAAATATCCTTGGAAGTAACACCCGAATTGGTCTCCTCAACGTTCAGTCATTGGCGATACACCGCCTGGTTACTCGGGCACACCTTCTTGACATGTCCCACTCCACCGCACGAGTGGCACTTAATATTAGGTCGAGGATGAAACATAACCTTAGGTGGGGGACGAGACATCAAGGAAGGAGGGGGACAAGACATCAAGGAAGGAGGAGGAACATTAGCTACACGAAGGGAATCTGCATGCTTCACAGCCATAGCCTCTATAACGACCTGTTTCAGCTCGACGAATGACGAAGGCCTGGTACACATAGTCATGTATGACCTATATTGAGGCGAAAACCCATTCACAATCGATGACACCAACTGTCGCTCAGTAAAAGGGGATGCAAAAACCTGGGCATACACCTTAATGTCGCTAACATAGTCGCTAAGGGACTCGTCCAGCCTTTGGACACGATAAAGGAACTTATGCTCGAGAGCACTTAGGGCGCTCGCAGGGACAAAAAACCACAACACTTCCCTAATAAACATGGCTAAGGACATGCGGAGGTGGATCGCTTCAACAAGCTTATCGCGCAGCATACCGGATGCAACAGGATACAAAAGTTGGAAAATCTGAACTTCCGACATCCCAAAAATCGAGGCATGGTTACCCAACTCGACCACTTGCTTTAAAAATTGTACCACTTGGGTAACGTCATCAATGTTGAAATGCCTTAACTTAGTTAAGAAACCAGAAATAGGATGAGGAATCGACCCATAATTAACGGTAGGTGAGAACGCAGCATTAGGAATAGAGACATTGTTACCAGGGTAGCCCGCTCGCACACCCTCTACAGGCGACAAAACATTAATATTACTAGAGAAAGAACTGGGATGCAATGGGTCGGCAGGACCCAGGAAATCATTAGGTGACCTAACATGAGAAGAATGACCGTATGCAGGATTAAGTGGTATGGACGAGCCAGCGCCAGGCAACAGAGGGGCAGGCAAACTACTACTGGTAATCGATCCCAAAACCTCAGACCTAGTAAACAGAGGTGATTCACGTTCAACCCCAGAAGAACTCTCTAAATTCACAAGGTTATCGCTTAAGTCAATTAAATTGAAAACACTATTGTTGTCGGCCATTTTGGAAAACACAGAATGCAGACAACCAATATAGAAAGAAACAAAATTTCAGGAATTACAAGGACAGTATACACTTTCACAACAGTACCACAACCAGCAATTACCACCAGCAAAGATTAGGCTGACACTCAAACACAGCCACCCTACTACACCAAATCATGCACCATGCTGTCCAGAACTGCACACGTCACCACCTGCTTGGCTCGAGAACAGGGAGCTAAATTACCAAAATAGGCACAAAACATCAGGCTACCAGCTTCCGACGGGGCTCCAGGATGCCTTCACACGCAGCATATAGGCTATCAGAACATTAAGAAATCCCATTTCCCATGCCAAGAACACATGTCAGACACTCACCGGGCTTCATCTTCAGTGGGGATGTTGCACACAAACAGGATAAAACTATAGCAGGAAACACCTCGCTTATAACAGGACACTTACATACAGCATATGGATATCCAGAGGCAACATGAAACACAATAAACGATAAGGATTAGCAAAACATAACATTAAGTGCACTTTCCTGACAAAATCCCACCAACCACTGACCCATCAACATTAGAGGGGTCCATAAAACAGCCTGTGGGTACTGGGGAGGGGATAGTTACGGAAGTGAACATGAGCTCGGTCTGCTACCACTGCTACACCGGGAATGGACGGGCCCAACTTACCTTTGTTTGAGAGGTCCGGGTCACCTCCGCAGCAACATCACCTCCAGATGACATGTCCCAACAGAAGAGCTCCAAAAGGGGTGGAAGGAAGATGGAGAAGGGGACAACACACACAGGCTATTCCACAGACACCCCCCAAAAACCAACGGAACTGCCGTCGGCGAAATAATGCCACAACAGCTGCTTAAAAATTTAAAATAAACATTTAATGTTAAAATTTAAAAAGAAAACACCTCCACCCGCAAACACAACATGCATCAGGCAGCCAAAATTAAAATAAAATAATATCTCAGCTAGAATTCTCACTGTAGAAATAATAAATATTTAAGGCCAATATCAAAAAGGATTACTTGAGGTAAGAGCATAAACAGCTACAAACCCCCCCCCAAAAAAACTAAATAAGCACCAGACACACTCCCAGACTGGACCATGAGGGCCTTGGAGAATCAGAAAAAAAAACTAGTGCGAAATAATTACCAAAAACAAGGTAACGAAAGAATAACGAAGGAGTATCAAGAAAACTCCACCAAAAAGGAAAACCAAAGGAAAATTAAAACAAATAAGTTAACCAACATCACCAAGACCCAAGAACGTGCACTTCAAACAAAACGCCAGAAAACAAAAAACCCACAATGCACTTCAGTAAACAAGTTACCATGGCGACCGAGAACAGAAGAATGTACATCAGTACGTAATAATGAGAAACACGTAATTTACATATTTAAAATAAACTTCTCCAGTGAGAAAACAGCTAGATATAACAAACTCTAGACATTACGAGATCCAAAGGTTTTTACATGCAACGGATCAGACAAAAAGAAACGACCGACTAATGAACCAATTTAAGCCTAGTGTAAATAGACTCGTCTGGCCATTACCATAATATTATAAGAAGAAACTGCCTTAGCTAGATGCAATTAATAAGTTAAGAAGAAAACATTAGTGTTCCCCGGACAAAAAAAATTAACAAAATTTTACATTTTCATAGGTGACATATCTATTCCAAGGTCAACCTTTCAGAACTAAAACAAACACTCATCACACAATGCAAAACAAGGAGCTCCAATAATTTAAATTAAATGTTTCAAAACATACCTTAATAAGGCCTTTGGGGAGACACTGATGATAAAACAAACATAACACTAATAAATAACTTTAAAAAAAAGAAAACTGCCCAGATGACTGTTGCTGGCACACGCAACCATTGACACTAAACATCTTCAAGTTTTCTCATTCCGGCGAAAATAAGGTAGACCATGCTTCAGGGGCGACGATCCCACTTCCTACCCACTGCGGTTTACGTTTTTGTAATGTAATTCCATTTCATGGTGAGGCGAGGGCCACAGGCCCCCGCCTCAATAGACAATCAAATTCACGATCACTCAGTTCAATCCAGACTGTTCAGTTACCGATCACAACACATAATGGCGCCGACAAGGAAGCCAGGCGCGCTGCATGCATGATATTTGGAAAATGTCCAATCACGGTTTGACACCTCAAACAACAATGTCATAAATAAGTTCATAATTTGGCGGTATCATGAATACACCGGCATTTGTTTTAAGACGCTGGAATGCAATTGTCTTTCAATTATGTCATGCATATAAGGAGTTTTATAAGGCGGAGCACACGCTACCTAGTGGGGAGCCAGGAACTATTTGAAATCTTTCAAAGTCCGACAGGTGCTACCATCTCGTGTTCAAAATGGGAAACAAGTCACCAGGCGGTCGTTTCAAATGTCGAGATGTTACAATCCAAGCGTATATACATGTTTGAAAGAGTAGGGACGTGCCCTTGCACGTATCAATAACAGTGATGTATTATTAAGATGTGTTGTTAATTATTAGTGGAATGAATGGTCAACGACTTTCATCTACCTATAAACTTTAGGATTAAAACAACCATCAAAATGGATATCATCACTGCTATGATTTCAAAAAAACAGAAAACCAGCATTTATGTTTCTGTTTTTGTTTATTCAAAACGTACCATACATCGATGATTGTTTTTTCCTTCATAAGTCAAATATACAGGTTGACTACTTGTATTGATATCTTCAAAAACATCATCAGGCACGTCATTGAAACGTGAAGGAAGAAAAGTTTCAAACTCTTCACAAATGCAAAGAGCGCGGATTCCAAATTTAATGTTTATTTTCTTTATTCTATGAATGCAAAAAGGTGTATGCATAGGAAAGTCGCTCATCTTCTCGAGTTCAAGAGCACAGGCTTGACCGATTGCATTCAAACCTTCCATGATAATCTATAAACAAAAACACAACTATGACACTCTAGTCTCAACATTGTTACAACAACAACAATCACCAAGTTGTTTTAACACGGATTTGTAAACTAGCATTGTCAGTGGCATCTAGTTGTCAACATTGACACTGGATAGAACGTTTAATCAAATCAAGAATGGTCAAGTCTTTTTTTTACATGGATTCGCACCCACGTCAAACGGAAATGACATTCATAATAAGTTTTCCGTTTTCACATTATCAGCAATATCAGCTTTTTCAAACACAATAGCTTGTATTGCAATACCACATCCTGTTTCAAGATCTCAGCTATTAGTTAACTGTTGCTAAGTGACGAAATACAGAAACTGTATTAGCTAGTTAATCCTTTACAAAATCTGAGGGCTCACATCTAGTGGGATGTAGGATTGGCAATCACAAGGTCCTAGCTATGTCTAGCATTGCTTTCACATGCTTGTATCAAAACTCCTCTCCATTTTCTATCCTGTTAACCTGGGATTGAAAGAGTGAAATGATTTGGCGAGGAAGTGTAAAGGAGGCGGCCGTGGCCTTACACTAAGTATCATCTCAGCATTTTATTCAAATACAAAGTGGAAAACCATTGAAAACCACTTCAAGAATGGTGGAATTCATGTGGCTCAGAGACATGGTGTATGTCACTCGCATTTTAAAGCCTCTATGGCTTAGGCAAAAGCATGCTAGCCTCTCACTACTGAGTCCATAGTTCAAATCCCAGTAACTTCATGCGAGATTTGTGCTGAACAAAGCAATGAGATACAGTTTTTTCTTTCTATTTTAGGAATCCGTGTTGAAACAACTTGACAATTTATAATTTGATTAACGCTTTATTCAATGTTTATGTCGATAACTAGATGTCATTGACAATACTATTTTGCGTCAACATTTTGGGAATTTGGAAAGGAGATGTCAGTCCGAGTTCAACGACACCTCATTTGTCAAAATCCGATCATGCGTTCGGGAGATAGGTTAGTTAAGCTATAGTCGTGACGTCATGGTCGCCATCTTGTGCGACGTCATGAGAACTTCATGACCATGTAACGTCATGTCAACGTCATGACCGTGTGACGTCATGGTGACATCATGGTCGCCATCTTGTGTGACATCATGGTGACGTCATGGCCGCCATCTTGGATGACGTCACGATGACGTCATGGCCGCCATCTTGGATGACGTCACCAGGAAAGTAGGCTATGCGTTAGAACCGGTACAGCCCCCCTACTCCAGTGGATAGACTGCACGTGCGAATAGTGGCAGTTTCCAGCTCTAATACAATTTAACATAGCTTGTCTTTCATTACAGGCAAATATAATTCAATGCGAATGCAAATTTGGGTACAGTACCATCCCAACACTTACGGGGAATGCTATGGCGAATCATTTAACGATGGCCGAGCGACGGATTAGAAGGCCCTGCCATCCGTTGTCCTCACAGTCCCAGCACGTAAGGAGACTAAAATACGTCGCGGAAGTGTTGGAAATAAATTCCGGCCTATATGATTGGAAGCTTTTTACACTTCGCATTACATTATGACGATGGCGAAATAGTCCTATTATTTAAAACATTATCTTACCAAGGAGGTGTTATTATATAGAGAACTAACTGATTGCTTTTCACTCATCGGTCCGGGTTTGATATGATATTATTTTCATTGAGAGGTTTCGCCCTGTGATAGGGACATCACTTAAACAGCAGGTCCCATGGCCTATGTACACACTATTAAGAGCCACATTAAGTTACAAGTGGGCTTACTTGTTTATTTTTCTTATCACTTTATTGATGAACTAACTCCACCATAACGAACAACCCCTTATAATTACTACGTGTGTGAATACTGTTTGACACGGCTCTCCAGTTCAAACGCCAGATTGTAGGCTCAGGGCTGTCAATTGCGAAAGAGTATTGTGCTTTAGGAAGTAAGATGGGCTTTACGAGTGGATACCCATGAAAACAAGCCAGTCTGCTCGGCAGAACCGGGGGGTCAGTTAGTTGGAAATGCCAGGAGTCGAGCGCTGAGCCACCAGCAGGCATACTTGCTCGACAGGCGCAGGCTAGAGAGGCCTGTCTTATGGTAACTCTGGTTCAGGCTAGGTTATAAATGCTGCCCAAGTGACTGTAGAATCATCTGGGTGAATGGCACATCAAGAGTCGTCGATCATGTGACGCTTCTCTGGTTACTTAGTCCTTTCATTTGTTCTAGCATGCACACAACTAATGAGAACGGAATCCTTTCTGGCAAATAAATATGTTATTGGCATTTTGGGGTCATTGGGTGCAGAATTCCTTCGGATTCGCATGAACATTCATAAAAAGTGGAGGCACTTGTTTCAGATACCAGCTATTTAGCGTTGAATGCCATCAGTTGTTAATCGAGGTCACAAGAGTTACACTACTAGGACGCACTCAGTGACACAGACGGCTGCTCAGAGAAGTTATATAACGTACAGTTTTATAATATGGGTGTCTTGACACCACATTTTATGTTCTTACGTCAGGCAGATTATTGTGGCAGGCTACCTAGTCTGAACAAAAAATAACGTCACACACAGATAAAATCGGTTGAGAGACTTAGGTTTCTATTTTTGAATTCAGAGAACTCATCTTCCATTAACTCGCATTTAATATTTATGACGCAAGTCCTCCACTCCATTATTATACAGAGAAAATTAGGAGCTCTTGTGGTGAGATGTGACGGCAACCTGTCAGGGGCAGATTTTCTTCTCGGAATCGCAGATTTGCAAAGCAGCAGTAATATTACAAATGAAAATCATGTTATGTAAATTAATTGCATTGGCTCTTAGGAACAGTAAAGATCTGTGAACAATGATCACACATGACACATGATTGAAGAAGAGTCATACAGACTGATATTTTATAAGTGGGCAATAGCGTAATTAAACAGAAAAATAAGGGATTATCGATTGAACACTCTTAGGTACAGACGTGGCCAGATTATTAAAATAGATCAATTTCATCTCAGTTGCTTGCCGTATGTTTCAGTTATTTTGATTACAGTCACTGATATTTCTACTTTTTGATTCATTTCAAAAACTCTCCAATATTTGTGAGCTAACACGCTTCTATATCATTTTTTCAAAATCAATATCAAACCCTTACCCCATTATCTCTATATATTCTTAATCAATCGTATCTCATATCACTGTCCAGGAAGATCTATCACGTAAATGTATGCAACATAAGCTGCTATTATTATCCAATAGCATAATACAGTATTAATACAGATAAATTACATGGCGTCGTTGCGTCATTTCTTAATTTATTTATTTGAATATTTATCACTTTTTATGGCATTTACGTGCAGCTAAAATAATTCCAACATTTCAAAGAATGTATTTAAAAATATACCGGAATGAAAATAAATCACTAAAGATTTTCTAGGATACATTTATCCATTTAGAGGGTCTTAAAGCTAGTATCATATTATTCTGCTAACATAAAAACTCTTAGATGCATGAGGAGCTTGAGGTCAATGAATGTATATGAAGCCCGCCATCTCGAGTGGGCTGACTATTGTGCAATGAATTAAGCCTCAGAATTGAAACACGAGGCACGTTTTGTATGCAAGTACCGATTTCTTCTAAAAAAACATACAACATTATTTTGTAAACATTACATGTAATTTTAGATCCTACACACCTCAAACCACCTCTCCACATAGTCATTTCCTTTATTAAGACACTCGTCATAATGTAACAAAAATGTATGTATGCCTTCATCATAGAACGAACTTCCTGTACTCCCTCTTTGAGATCAACAGCGTTGTCACCAAGGAACTCCTTCAGATGAAGAAAAGGATGGAAATTACTTGTGACGACAGATGGTCAGCCAGATCACGATTCATCATCAACGTGCTGATGATCTGCATTGAACATTCGAGACGTTCTCCTCACCATCCCATCCAACATAACCCTTTCAACAAACTCCCTAAACACTTGACAATGAATGTAAATGTTTCGTACATTCATGAAAGGAATAACGGACCGTATCACACCGTCTTATTCGGTGGACCTATTGTCTTGAACAGTTTAAAGACTCACACTCACTACAAGATGGCCAAACAATGTGCATATCTCCAAAGTTCCATGTAACTGGTTAACAGATGAAGGAAGCCATTGCACATATCTAACATCGTAACCGCAGTGCTGCACTGGAAATATACAGAAACGGTAGCAACTTAAATTCCCTTTGTAGCTGAGGCTTCCTTCGTGGGCCCCACTCGCTGTTGTGGCGCAAGTCTTGCTCTACTTAGGGGAAGGCTGATTGAATACCAGGGAGTGGAGCAGCAAGCATCAACGGGATGGCCAAGCAACGGAAATTAACGGGACTCCGGTTTCAAACCCAGCGTGTCTGCTTGTCTTCCTGACTTTCGGTCCCCTCGAATTTTAATGTTACAAGAGTCCAAAGTAACCATCCGACTGTTCGTTACAATTAGCGAGTATGATTCTTTTCAGTGCAGAGAGCCTATTTGGTGCATGCTATCACGGTACTGTACGTGGAATTTGACTACATTCCACCCTCAAACTAAATGATTTGTCTTACTGCAACTAACCATGCTTAGAATTGTGAAAATGAATGAAATTTCTTTCCAACTGGAATAAGTTACAATCGGTTTTCGCATGCTGATACTGGCCATGCAACATGCTCGTACAATCGCAATTCAGATTATAGCACTTTCCAAGGCCACGAATTTGCATAACTTGGCTTTAGTTACAAGAATTACACGTTGTGAGCTTCGGAATCTCCATAACCAGAAAATTATTTCTACAGACGTGGCAACAATATGAACTAGCCTGCTCTTCCTAAAAACTTATTTTGATGAGACTAAAAGGCCTTTTCATGACACGAAGTCAAGATATATTATTTTAAGTGTCATATATTGCAGAGTTGGAAAAATATAGTTCTTTGACTTAGTGCTACAGTATTCTATCAAGATTGGAGCAATACACATTTTTAGCACCGAATTATTGTTCACCTTGATGAAGGCAGGTAGGCTACGACTGCTTGCTAAATTAAAAATGGTTTTCCATTGCCTTAATGCTCCCCTAATCAACTACATTAACTTAGCTGCGTGATACTATTCAGACGTGCGTACTGAATCCCCAACTAGCGGAACGTTCTTCGTAAATCGTTCAATTTTAAACAACGTGGAATGTTCAAAAATAGTTAAATTCGAGTGCAAGGGCCAGGCTTGGAAGAAGATTGAATTCTAAGCCCACTGTTAGCCGTCCCTGAAATGGTATTCCGTGGTTTTCCATTCATTCAACTCCTTACCCTTTTTCATACATCTTCACCCATTTCATCTCTTATTAACTTCTGTGATGAAGTTCTAGTCAGGAGGGCCATTCAGACATAAAAACCATTGGATATATTGCAACTCATCTAACCCCATCACCTGTAGGAAAGGGAATAATGATAGGCATTATTATTATTATTATTATTATTATTATTATTATTATTATTATTATTATTATTATTATTATTATTATTTTAAACGTAACGATTTCGCCTAAAATAATCACACCACTGGTAGCTAGTATGACTTAAACTTGAAATGTATTTCTAATCACTACAAATTTCACGATAATTTACAGTATCTTTACTCCACTGACTCCTCCCATAAGTTCCTTTTGGACTCTACTATATATGTATGGTTCTGTTATTTTCCACTACATTGTTGCTCTCTGTCTGCCCGATTCCTTGTTTGGAGCCATTCTTTGGAACCCTACAATTTTACCTTTACAAGCGTACTGCACTAGGATGTCATCCATCATGGTGCGCTTCTTCTTGTCTTTACACACTTTTGTCCCAAGACATGCCTTTGCTACTTCTAGTACTTCATCCCTGTATCCTGAGCACTTCGTCTCAATCTCCTGAAATTCTTTACCATCTACTGTTTGGAATTTCTCATCATTCATTTCCATGAATTTCTTTTCAAGTTCCTTATCCCGGAGATTTTCAACCCTAACCCGTCTGACGACAGCCTTCACATTCTGCATCTTAGGTCCAACTATCCTTAATTCAAAACAGATTAGTTTGTGGTGTGTTTCATCAAAAGATCTCCTGAATACCCGACAATTTCTTATGAATTTACTGAATTCAAAGTCAGTAATGATAAAGTTTGTTATGATCTGTTTCCTCTACCCTCGCATGTGCATCTGTGAATCTCCTACTAAGGCCCAAACAAACCCCACCAAAATAAGAAAACCGCAAAAGGGTCTCTAAATGTTCTAGTCATCCAGCCGCAATTGATTGAACCACCGAGAATTTTCGAACTTAATCAAAAAGCACCCGTACACATAACCACCAAAACAAACCCCACCAAAACGGAAAATAATAAATAGACTCAACATTGGCTCCTCCGATTATCACATACTGGGCCACAAAGAGCACTATAAAACAACCCTCTCTCTACTCTCCACCCCCAAACTAATCAAGTTCAGGAAAGAGAAAATAAAATATAACTTCAATTTCTCACCCCTCCCACCACCACCAATGACTGGGCAACAAAGATCTCCCAATGTTAATCAAAAAGATCTCGTCAATCTAACATCCCCAACAAAGTCCCCAGGAGCATAAAAGAGGAAGAGAACCCGAATTTTACTTCTCACCCAACCGCTACATAGTGACCATACAAAATCTCCCGAGTATAATCAAAATCCACCCTTCTCCCCTTTCCCTAAACAACAATCTGCCAAGAAAAAACATAGAAAATAACGAACGAGCCCCAAAAGTTTGATTAGCAAACAACCACTGACGAAACCAGTAAGAGCTCCCCAGTTTAATCACTAATCATCGCTTTCCTAAGCCCTTAATCCCTCCCAAAAAGCGTAAATTAACAAATATTCGCAAATTTTGTCCCTCCTCCAAGCGTCCGTTACTGAGCCAACAAGAGCTTTTGATCATAATCAAAAGGGGCTGCCTCCTACACCCCCTCTCCTTAAACCTTTTCCACCCAAAATTGAAAATAATGAAAGAACAACTGAGATCTGGTCCCTTCCTGCCCTCACTGACTGAGCTACGATGATATCTCGAGCTTCGCCTAAAAAGACACCTCACCTAACCCTCAACCCAAGCCCCACCATAGCAAAACGAACGAAAGGATCCCACAATTTTGACCCCGCCTACTACCAATGACAGGGCCACTGAGCTCTTGAGTTAAATCAGTAATTTCTCCTCCCACTAATTCTCCAACCAAACTCCACTCAAAAGAGAATACAACGATACGTCCTTCAAATTTTGGCCGATAGACCGCCACTAACTGATTGAAGAAAGCTCCTAAGCTCAATCCATAATCTTCCCACCTTAACTCCCACGCAAACATCATCCGAAAACAGAGATTCATAAAAGGACCACAAATTTGATCCCCTCCAATTGCAACTCACCGTGACACCATGAGCTCACAAGCTTCGTCAGAATGCTGCCTCCATCGAGTATTAACACATACCAATTCAGAAAATAAAGGAAGAACACCACACCAAATGTTTCACTCCACTGACTTGGAACCACCTTAATTGTCCTCACGGTTGTATAAGTATTACGCGTACTTCAAATTATCAAAACACCACAAACCAACACCGTTAAATTGATAAATAAGGTTAAAATGAGATTGAGTTAAACTTTAGCCATTAGCATTATCGTATATCGACTCGGTCACTTCATATCTCCGTTATTCGTGTGAAAAAGGAGATTTTTTTTATTCTAATTCAGACATGAGGCTCTCAAGTTCAAACATATTTTAATCAGAACTTCCCTTGAGTTGTTATTTCGAAGTTACATGGGTTTGTTACGGTTGGTTCTCCATTTCAGCAATGCCACACTTATGTGAACGGTTTCGTATAACACGGTTGGCAATCCAGTGCTTGCATTTTTGTATCCTCAAAATGAACAAACTTCAGTTGTCAGAATGAATTGAAAATATCTAGTGTGAAGTAATCCGAGTGACACAATATGCTGACTTCAGTTTTTCGATATAAATAACTTTTTGCTCTTGGAGAGCTGTTAGGGCCAATTACAGTAGATCTAAACAATAATTTTTATTTTAAGACAACCCACTTATTTTTTTATCGATCCCAGTTCCTTGTGGAACTCAATGACAGAGCATAAAAAATTTCTGTCCCTCTTCTTTTTTACAGAACTCTGTACTGTCATTGTATGCCACATATCACGCAACTGAAGAATGAATGGCTCTTACATCCTTTCAAATTTGATGTTTTGGATGAATTTAGTTCGACAAACTCGGGAAGGTGTTCCTTAAAATTTATGATAAAAATATTCTTCTCATATTCGAGTAATGTAGTGATAGTTGTTCTTTATTCAGTTAGGTTATCTGCAAGATCTTAATCATATAGCCCGTTACCTTCCTTTGCTCACAAAATAAGGAGAATGCGCATTACCGGTAGGATTTTCATATTAATCTCGGGGAAATATGAGTGTGTTTACAAAGTTATCTGTCTGCTCTCATATAAACATGTGAATGGGTGCTCCGATCACAAGTAAATATTGTCTGGTTTCGGCATTTGCCTATTGAACTCAACTTTATGTTGACAGCATTGCTGACAACCGTGAGTGATGAGGGGTGCGAGGTGGTCAAATTGTTATGGTAAAGCTTGAACATCACCACTTTTTTGGAATGTTCATGTTTTATGGGCTTTTCGTGTGATTAAAAAATATAAAATTGTTTTGAGGGGAATATGGTATGTCTGGAGGTTAGTTTTAGCACTGTCAAGGAATGTTGAATTGTATAGGTTGGCAACAATGATAAAGAGAATGTAACAAATGACAATCCGGTGGGTTTCTATAGTTATGCATGTGTTATTTACATGAGAATTATTTGAAAGTGTGTTGATATTAGTGGTCCCTGGCTATTCAGGGCATGATTTAAGGCCTTCACTGAAATATTTGGAGCCGATTTATAGTAATAGATCATAGATCATCTGCCAATATTTGGAGGTTATGGGTAAGAAAAAGGACATATCACCCCAGCTAATTGTCATTGTAAGGACACTTCAGGAAGAAAAGCACTATACACAGCAGCAAATAGCTACCAGACTTATGATATCACAACAGACAGTGAGTAACAGCAAAACGACTGAACTTGCAACTGTTGTTTATCAACAACAACGCTCTGGAAAATGTGGGAGGAAACGAAAATGCACACCTAGAACGCAGCAAAAACTAAAAAATATGGTTATTTCCAATCGAAAAGCTACCAGTAAACAGCTCTCTGTACAGTTGGAGGATTATAGTGTCCAGGTGTCACCCAGAACTGTAAGGAGGCCTGCCAGCATGTCGACCACGACCCAAACTTAAGATCACTCCTGTGATGGCCTTGAAGAGATTAAATTGGGGAAAATCTTTACAAAACTGGACTGTTGATGACTGGAAAAAGGTATTTACTCATATTTGAACTCATTTCTGTAAATATAACTCGTTTCTAATTGATAATTTGGAAAATTTGGAAAATTTGTGAATCTTCTCCATATGACTAGCAAAACATTCCTGTGACTATCAGTTTGTTTATTTGGTTGTTTTGTTTTGTCGATGCTGAGTGTGGACTGATAGTGATCAAATGCTTTTTTATTTCCATCCAGGTGTGTTTCAGTGACGAATCAATGTTCTGTGTCACCAAGGAAAGCAGCCAATATGTGAGGAGGAGGGTATCTGAAGAGTTTTACCAAGATTGTGTACGTCAAACTGTGAAACATCCGACATCCGATATGGTCTGGAGTGTTTTTTCATGGAAGGGAACAGGAAATCTGCATATTGTTGAAGGTTCAATGAACCAAGGACAATATGCAAAGATACTGCAAGACAGACTTCTACCTCAAATAAGGGAGTGGTTTAACGGTGATGACTGTGTGTTCATGCATGATGGAGCACCATGCCACAAGGCGAAAAGTGTGGGGAAGTTTTTGGATGATAATGGTGTTTCTGTGCTCCCAAGTCCTGGAAACAGCCCAGATATGAATCCAATTGACATGCATCTGTTAGATTATCCAGCAGTATGTGACGAAGATCTACTAGCCATAAATACTGTCAAAAATTTTGGATTGGACTGTAGTACCAGATTCTCAGGTAACAAACAATCGTTGGGCTCAAGATTAGTCTTGACCATTGTGTGTGCAACAGTGAAAGAGAAAGACTGAATCTTCTTTGCTTAAGCATGAAGTGGGGTGATTACTAAAACTGGGTAGCTGTAATTGCCTTGCACAGGATTGTAAAGCCACCAACGACGATTTTTCAAACCCTGAAAAAAGTTGAAACTTAGCAAGAGGTTCGTCTAACGCACAATCCTGCGATTTACTGAGACAGGCAGTGTGAATTATCGCATGCGGGTTGGTCGTCCTCGCAGTGCGAGAGATAAGTTTGTAGATCTCCAGCCAGTTGTCTAGGTGAAGAATGATCTACTTATCAACATTTATATTTGTTGCTACGATACCTAGTGAGAATCTACTTGATTCGGTCCTCAAGGATTCTTCTCGCGTCTGAGTTATTAAATATTCAAGGAATTGAAGACGTTGAAAAGTAGTGTGTTTATTGGCTAACCAACACCGAAGTACAGTATTTACATTTATGTGAAGCCTAACTTGCTTGTCATTTGGCAATGCGTACAAAATATCTACATAGCTAGTATGCTTGTTGAAGAGTCTGTCTTGTCAATGGCAGCTCGTATAAAATGACCACTTGGTCTGAATGTATAATTTGTGAAGAGTGACCACATGGTCGGCAGTATGTTTGTGAAGAGATCGAGAATGACCTGTACATCAGTATTTAACACTTGGTTATTCTGGTGGGAGACGAGCCGAGGACAATCGGGCTTCTTCGGTTATTTGAACAAGCTCCACCAATAAGGAATACATCTGGTGAGAAGAGGGGGCGACTGGCAATCAGAGCATGTGCATTGGGGCTGTGGTCTTAGGTGTGGTTTAATATTGTCTTTCACTATTAGCAAGAACTATAATACTGAGCATTATAAATGAGAAAGGAACTGACCTTTCTTACGAAAGTTGCCGCAAGTCTGTGGTGACAGCTATGTGTTTACAAAATATCTAGCTCTTGCTTTGAGGTTCCAAGAAATAGCAATTGAAGCTTTGTTCCTTAGAGTGGTGAATGTTTACAAGCTTTTACTCTTAATGGATACATTCCTGCTTGAGGGTTTGACCAACTTCCTTGTGAAGAAATATACATTTGGAGCCTTGCAGAGAACATCAGTTCCTTAAGTTTCCAAATGAATAATAATAATAAAATTATCATCTAAAACCCAAAATTAGTGGTTGACGCGTATTGGTCATGGCTAGTAAGGGGATCGCTGGGCAGTGTACATGACTTCTCCCCTCTTAGTTGCAAATTACTGACCTCAGTAATTATTACCTTCTTCTTACATGTAAGTTTTACAGAGTTATGCAAGTTGCTTAATTGTTGTCTAAATATAAACAAGGTCATAAATGCTACGATTAATACAAAAGTTACATTAATGGATACGAATTGCTTCCTTGTGATATAAGTCATAGGTATAGCTTTTAAATCCAATTTTAGCTTTTTATATCGAGATGGGAATGGAGAAGATTTATTTCATTATTTATTGAGGGTTCATCATGAATAATTAGGATTGGGAAACTATTAACATAGTTGGTAGGCTTTTGATGTAACGTTGTGCCCATGCTAGAAATAGGACAAGTTTCATTTGAATATATTACTTGGGGGCCTGAGAGTTGTAGAGAGTCTTGAGCTTCTCATACAAGGGTTGTGCCTACACCCACGCATAAGTTATAGAAAAAGCTACGGAACTGTATGGGAACATAGCTGCACCGTGCACAGCGGGTCATAGCCCCGAAGGTGCCAACCAGCAAGTTAAGGAGGTCACCGCGGACGTTACACTCCACGATTCCGCTGATTAGAGTGACACCGCATAATTAGCTGATAAATACGAGAGGACAGCAAGCGCCCGCCCTCTCTTTGGTCACCGCTCTCTCTATCAGTGCTTTGTAAGGATCGGCAGGGCGCTGCCCTGTCCTTGTCCCAACGCCACTTCATGAAGATTCGTACGTGGTAGGGTGAGTTGTGTCTGTTACCTCCTTCTTTTCCCCTTTATTTCATTTCTCTTCCCCAACCCTCTAAGTACATTAAATCTTCAGTACACAGTCAGTGGAGTTCTCTTTATATCACTTAGTTGTAGGATCCTTTCCCCTTAGCTTGTATTTTAGTTAAATCGCATCATGCATGCTGTTGAGCGGGAGCATCCAGATTGCAGGGATGCACGCCTGTCGCCGCGTTAACAGTAGCTTAGCGGGCTAAGGCTGCACAGGTAAACATGGTGAGTATGTGCTCTGAAACCCTTCTTTATGTCCCTTCACATTAACATTAACAGTGGTTAGGCACCATCTACATTACCTAACAATAGGTTGAATTATTTTTATCTCATAACTTATTGAAGCATATTCACATCCGATTGTGTTTGTTAGGTTGCAACATGTTATTTTAATATTGTAATACATACATACATATGATTGAGTATTCTTTATTTAGGGTATACTGGACCATTTAGGGCTTGGGTCCTTGCAAATAGTATTTTTCAGTTGGGACAAGTATGATGTCCTTAATAGTAGGTATAGGGGTTATTTCATAAAATTGATATTGAATTCCATCTGTGATTGCCATAGAAATAATTACAATCATTTCTTCGTCCAGTATAATTACTTGAGTCTTTGATAGTTTGAGATTTTCAAACTGGTGATACTGGTCTGAATGAATCATACTTTAGGCAGGATATATAGACAATAAATGCTTTACTAAATTTGTTAAGTCTTTTCTTGGGAATAACCTGACGTTAGTCATTTCATTGAATGAAAGGGAAATGGTTTCTTGCAGCACACGCAATATTTTGTTGAACTTGATAACACACATTAACACGTATTGAGATTCTTCCAGTAAGCTGATCTTGAAGTCTTCTATTTGTAGAATACCTTGAATTACCTTCATATTGTTACTATCATGGTTCATTTCATCATAACATTTTTGATCAATTGAATTGGCAAAAGATACTAATTTATTAATATGCTTTATTTCATTATTACGGCTTTGTTTTAGAGTGTCTAATTGACTTTGAAAATTATCTAGATCATCTTGGTCTAAATTACCTGAGATGAATTTAATTACTTTTCCTAGACCGTTAATTAATCCTCGTTTAGTTCTATTAGAATTGGTTGGTATTAATTTATTTAAATCTTTTCTTGTTTTTTTTTAGTTATTTCAGTTAATTCAGTTATTAAATATGGAAAGGTATTATTACTTCTTATTACTAGATTGGAGACAGTATCATCAATATTCTTGTATGCCTCTTTCAGAGTAGCTAAGTTGAAATAAAACATGAATTTATGGTAATTATTAATAATTACAACAGGTCCGAGGGGATCAGCATAGAATCCTGGGGTTTCTACGGGCTTTGTGTGGATGATGCCATATCCAGGCAGGATCCTGTAATAGGAAGAATTTTCCTTTTAGGTTTAATGTCTCTAAAGTTCCGAACATGAATTGTACCATTTTTCATTTTGCAATGAACTCGGTTGGTCTCAATTTTGAATATTGTACCTTCTTTGTACAAATCCCTAGACTTCCTGTTACTGGTTAGAGGATCTAGATCATATACTGTTTCACCTATTTTGTAGGGGTGTTCAAATGTGGAATCCCAATGATCGGATTGCTTTCCATTCAAAATCTTAGTTTGTTCAAAATAAAAGGTATTTATATGACATTGGGCGAATGGATGATTTGCAGTAATGGGACCTTGGTTCAATAATACGTTATTCCTCGGTCGGGCATTGAACGCTGGCTGTTTGATTGCGGAGTGAATTGAAGGGTTGCAATTTGTGTGGGTATTAATTTAAATTCTGGAGGGTGTATCTGCTACATAATTGGTATTTCCTTTGACATATTTTATGTCAAAGTCAAACTTTGCTAGCTTTATTCTCCAGTGATAGTCTCGAACTGAGATCTTTCAAGGAAAAAAGCCATTGCAGTGGACGGTGGTCACTTTCCACTAGGAAATGTCGTCCCGATAAGGAAGGCTTAAAATGCTTACAGCTTTCTACTATGGCTAACAACTCTCTTTCTATCGTAGAGTAGTGTTTCTCAGTTGGGTTTAAGCCTCTAGAATAATAAGCTATTGGATTCCCCCTCTGTGTGAGGACACTGCATATTGCAAAGTCCGAGATGTCTGTGGTTGACACAAAATGTTGCTCAAAGTCTGTGTAAGCCTTATCAAGTTGACTCTTCAGATTCATCAGCACAGTTTTCAGAGTTTCAAATGCAGATTTATACTCTGGATTTTATGCATTTATTTTGATCCTTCTTTCAAGCATCGGGTCATAGGATGTGCTATTTTAGTAAAATCCTTTATGAACTTTCTATAAAAACTGGCTAGACTTAGAAATTGTCTAATTTCTTTCGGGGTCTTGGGAATGGGGTAGTGATTTACTACTTTCATATTTCTGGATTCGGTTTTACTCCGTTCTGAGTGACAATGTGGACTAGAAAGGCTACTTTTTTGTGAAGAAATTCAGTCTTATCAAGTTGACTCTTCAGATTAACCTCTCGTAATTTTTTCATTAAAAGGGCTAAGTGTTGTCTGTGTTCCTCTAGGGATTTACTCTTCACGATAATAGCATCGATATGAACAAAACAGAACTTGTAAAGAAAAGGGCGTAAGACATTGTCCATTACGCGCTGAAAAGTGGCTGGTGCATTTTTAAGGCCAGACGGCATCTTAGCATATTGGAGATGCCGATTATCTATAGGAGAGGCTGTCTTTTCTACACATCTAGGATCCATTTCAATCTGTTGGAATCCTTGGGCGAAGTTAAAAGTAGACAGTAGACTGTCTAGAATCGCTTCTATTCTAGGAGGAGGATATTTGTCCTCAATGGTCTTGTTATTTAACTGTCTAAAATCAATGACCAATCTCCATTTCTTCTGTCAAGAAGCGTCTAGCTTCTTTGGCACTATCCAGACAGGTTTAAAATAAGGAGAGTTAATTTGAGTGATTATTCCTTGTTTAAGAAATCTTTCCACTTCTTCGTTCAGTATTGACTTTAATGCAGGAGGATATCGGTACTTCTTTTGATATACCGGGTCTTCGTCAGTGGTGTGAATAACATGTTTCACTGGATTAGTGAATGTTAGATCGCACCCCGGATAATAGATCACATCTGAAAATTCGGAACATAATTCCGATATGACTCTACTCTCTAGGTCATACATGTGTTGTGTGCGGATATATTCTTGAATATCACCATCTGAAATTGCATTAATTTCTAGCGGGTGTATTGCGATATTCTCTAAAGGTTCAATAAACACTGGTTTACTGAATTCTTGTTTCAGTGCCGTTTCCACATGATACATAACCTGGTAGTTTTCCGCATGCAAAATTGCATCTGCGAAGCACATTCCTTTATGTTCAAATTTTGGAACATACACATCTCCTTGTTCGATATTGACAGGGATGGCAATATTATGCATATCTAATGAGGGTTTGAAAGTTATCTGCTTGTTACTTGAATGGAAAATGAATGGTATGTCTTTGTTATTCAGGGTAACTAGGTTATATTTGTAATCTATTTTGGCACCTAGTTTCACAAAATCAGCTGTGGCAATTAACGCGTCAAAATAATCGTGTCATTGCATGACTCGAAATTCGATCGGTTCGTTAATTTCGTATTCAGAAAATATAGGGAACTGTATGTTGTCTTCACCTATTGTCTCCGAATGAACAGACTGTATGCAGAATTGTTCCTTGAATAAATATTCTGTAAAATATTCATACGCTACATTTGGGTTCATAATGGAGTTGCAAGCACTACTAGCTATTAGAATTTTAAATCCTAATAGTGTAATGAATGGTAACTTGGGAACGTTTCTCATATTATTCAGGTTTTCAACTGAGATAGCTGGGCAAGAATAATAATCTTGGTTTTGTTCATATTTTGCGAAATGCTCGACAGGGGTTTCGAATGTTAGATAATCAGTGTTGTATTCGAACGCTTGTTCTAATTCACGTTCAAACACGGGTTCGAATCTGTGTTCGAATTCTGGTGTTTCTTGAGGATATTCTGATTGTACCTCATGAGAGTGACTGTTTGTCCCATAAATGTCTTCCCCGTATGCATTTAAATTTCCTTGAGTGGTGGATACAACTGACATAGGCTGTGGGTAGCTCTGATTGTTTGGTGTGAATCTTCTACCGATATTATTTGGTGTAGGATAGGATCGGTTCATGGGCTTGGAAGGTTGCTGGTTCGGAGGAATCAAACCCTGGTAAGGTCTCAAATTTGGATATGGGTTAGGACTTCTAAACTGTGGGTTTGGTGAGTTTGTATATTGTTGCATTTCAGGGAAATAATTATTATGTGGCCTGGGATATGCAAATAGATTATGAGAAACCTGGTTCAGTGGTTGAGCTGACTGACTGTTCCTAGGTGGTGTTTGTGCGAATGCTTTTTGACTGACAGTGTTATTGGGAGGCTATTTTGATGTTCCTCTCAACTGATCCATATAATATATAATGTGATCGATCATTATCATAAATCCTACAGTGTCTCAGCGCGCTGCTTAGGTCTGCTATTTGTGCATAGCGCAAATATGCGCAGTACGTCTCTAAGATACCGGCTTTAAATGTATTGAGACAGAGTTCACCTAATTCTCTCAATTTCAACTCCAGAATCTGGTCTCGGTAGTTGAGTTTACATAAAATTTTACACTGGAAAACGAGCGCGTCTAACCTATCATGATAATCTATGTAGCTCTCGTTTCGTTTCTGGAAACAGTTGGAAATCTCCTGTACTAAAAGTCTCTCATCTTTAACATCACCGAACTTTCTAATTAGCTTCTCTTTAAATTTTTCATAGTTACTGTTCGCATCCAAATCCAATATGCTACTGGCCCCGCCTTTTAGTTTTGACTTAACAACGTTAAACAAAAATTCATTGATTATATTTGAATTTGCACTGGCGGCTGCTCTTCTATGAGTATTGAGAAAACTGTCACATCTTAAAATAAAGTAGTCTAAACTGCAGGATGAAGTTCCATTAAATTCGCACAATAGCTGAATTTGGGCGTCCTCAGATTTTGACAAAACGTTTTCTTCAGCCATTATTTATGTAAAATATAAACAATTTGAGAATTAATTTAACTGAAAATTATTTTAAGTAAATAGTTAAAAATCTACGCAAAACTTATTATTATCATTACTTAAATGCTCGTAAAAGAGTCCCGGTTAGGTTTTCACAATGTGAACTAAATTAAAATTAATTTAGTTAAACATTGTTTTAAGAAATAATTAAAAATGTATCCAAAGTAACTTACTATTATTATTATTATTATCATTATTATTATTATTATTATTAAGAGAAATTGTTTAGTTGTTTAAAATCAAAACACTTGAAAATTATTTTCACAAGTAGTTAAGAATTATATTCAAACAATAATAACAAAAAATATGTAACATTATTATTATTATTATTATTATTATTATTATTATTATTATTATTAATTTAAAATGTTAATGATATATGGGAATCCCGTTTAGATTTCCACAGTGAAAATGATATTCCTTCTGTAAGGTGAATGATATAAATATTTAGTTTATTTATTAATTCTTATAAAAGTGACAAGCGGAAGACCTGTGTAGGTTGCACTAACTCACTTTTATTAGAAGGCTATATAACTATATTATTAATTTTATTTTAAAAGTATTAATTCAAATGAACTAGGAATAACGACGTATCTTTCGATCAAGTTAAATCGCTTTTTCATTTGAAAGGCAAAACAAATGTATTATTAGCTTAATATCTTCGAATTATTTCAAAAGAAAATAGTGACATGCGAAATATCCCGTTTAGATTTACGCAAAATGCACTCTTCTTTTGAAAGGTAATTTAAATCTTATAACTATTGCTCAACACAAAATTAACATAAGAACCATGTGTTCACTAAAATATGCAGGGATCACAAATAAGGTATTTTTGTAGGTACTTACAGGCAAAAGAAAATTGACAGTTCGGATAGCATCTCTTCCGTACTGCTTGGTCTGTTGGCTCCCCTGATGTCATGTGGTGAAGGGCGTCTCTTGGGGCATTGGCCTCTTGGGACGGTGTCAGCACGCACGTACAGCTATGGTAGAAGTCGGTAGTCGGATAGCTCCCTTTTGGAGTTGTCGGCTGTCCTCCTTCCTTCTTACGTCTTCGGGCGTCGTTTAGTGGTCGAAGTGCTCCTGTTTAGAGCTATCGGCTTACTTGAACGGCGGCGTCGTCAAGTTGTCGAATAATGCTTCATTTCACCGTTGTCGGCTTTCTTGAACGGCGATGGCGGTCGATTGTTCGTTGAAGGATGCTTATTTTCAGCGTTGTCAACTAACCTCCTTCCTTCAGGGTGCGTAGTCGGTTGGTTGTCGAAAGATGCTTAGTTTAGCGTTGTCGACTAACTATTGGCTACCTCAATTCGCTGTTTCATTGAATATGTTGACTGCAGAATGTTGCGGGATTATACAGCTTCTCAGACAGGTAACGAAAAGTGCTTAATTCAGCGTTATCGGAATACCTGATCCAATCAGCATATGGATCCGATGACCACGTATCAATCCCAGATAAGTTTGTAGATCTCCAGCCGGTTGTCTAGGTGAAGAATGATCAACTTATCAACATTTATATTTGTTGCTACGATACTTAGTGAGAATCTACTTGATTCGGTCCTCACGCATTCTCCTCGCGTCTGAGTTATTAAATATTCAAAGAATTGAAGACGTTGAAAAGTAGTTTGTTTATTGGTTAACCAACACCGAAGTACAGTATTTACATTTATGTGAAGCCTAACTTGCTTGCCATCTGGCAATGCGTACACACTATCTACATAGCTGGTATGCTTGTTGAAGAGTCTGTCTTGTCAATGACAGCTCGTACGAAATGACCACTTGGTGTGAATGTATAATTTGTGAAGAGTGACCACATGGTCTGCAGTATGTTTGTGAAGAGATCGAGAATGACCTGTACATCAGTATTTAACACTTGGTTATTCTGGTGGGAGACGAGCCGAGGACAATCGAGCTTCTACGGTTATTTGAACAAGCTTCACCTATAATGAATACATCTAGTGAGAAGTGCAATCAGAGCATGTGCATTGGGGCTGTGGTCCTAGGTGTGGTTTAATATTGTCTTTCACTTTTAGCAAGAACTCTAATACTGAGAATTATAAATGAGAAAGGAAGGAACTGACCTCTCTTTACGAAAGTTGGCGCCAATCTGTGGTGACGTCTATGTGTTTACAAAATATCTAGCTCTTGGTCTAAGGTTCCAAGAAATAGCAATTGAAGTTATGTTCGTTAGAGTGGTGAATGTTTACATGGATATATTCCTGGCTGTGGGTTTGACCAACTTCCTTGTGAAGAAATATACATTCGGAGCCTTTCAGAGAGCATCAGTTCCTTAAGTTTCCAAATGAATAATAATAATAAAATTATCACTAAAACCCAAAATTAGTGGATGACGTGTGTTGGTCATGGCTAGTAAGGGGATCGCTGTGCAGTGTACATGACTCGAGAACAGTGGTGGCCGTTAAAGCAGTGGCCAAATCCTGTCCGGAAGAAGAATATAATGGCACGGGAGCTCAATATTTCGCCACGATCAATGTCCAGGGTACTTTCTGAAGACCTTGGGGTTAGAGCATATCGGTGGAGCACCGGACATTTCTTAACAGTGCAACTGAAGCAGCGGAGGAAACCTAAATCACGGCAGCTCCTCCAGCGGTACGCCAACAATGGGCATCGAAGAGTCCTCTTTACGGATGAGAAAGTCTTCACCATTGAAGAGAGCTTCAATCGACAGAACGATAGAGTGTACGTGGCAAATTCTCAAGAAGCTCGTAAGAGCATCCCTAAGGTCCAGAGATGTCATCACCCTGCCACAGTCATGGTTTGGTGGGGGGGGGGGGGGGGGTGAGCTACGATAGCCCAACCAAGCATAATTTTTGTGAGATGGGTATAAAAACAAGTGCCAGAGTGTATGTGGAAACTGTTCTGGACCCTCTTGTGAAGGACTTGAGCAACACAATGTTCAATAATGAGCCTTGGACCATCCGGCAAGATTCTGCACCAGCTCATAAGGCAAGGATGGCACAACAGTGGTTGCAGGTCAATGTGCCGGACTTTATCTCCACTGCTGAGTGGCCTTCTGGTAGTCCCGATCTAAATCCTCTGAACTTAGAACTATGGTCAATGCTAGAGGGAATGGTCTGCAAGAAAAGACACTCTTCACTTGGAAGTTTGAAGCGCTCCTTGGTGGCAGCAGTGGGGGAATTCCCAATTGATACTATCCGTTCTGCGATAGATGACTTGCCAGAGACTCCAGGCCTCTGTGCGTGCTAATGGTGAACATTTTTAAGTCTGATTGGTGCAACCTGTGCATAATGTATGTGACTATAAGATATTAAAAAGATATTGATTTTTAAACCATTTTCCATTTATTCGCAAAATAGTTTGTGACAGTATTTATGGCTAGACTAGGTACATACTGTGTCTACGTTAGTGGAGCTAGATCGGACCATAATGACTGGTAGGTGTGCTGCTGATATAGGACTGGTGGCTTTGATTGTTCTTCACACCATGAAGAACACTGAATATTGCGTACATCCACCATCTCGAATACATAAAAATAAACCTAAAATACTTGGATAACTCATTCACTATCCAATAAACTGAGATATTCGAAGTTTTGTAAAGTTGTTGCACTGCATGCTAGATTTACTCTGATGAAGGCAAGAGTGCCCCGACTTCATATATTTATGATGGTGATATTCCGTACCATTAAACATTAAAATCGATATGCTAGGCTATAATTAAGCATTTACCACAAATATTGGTGCTAAAGGAGTATCTTATAAGTGACCTTAGTTGCATTAGTCACATCATTATGAGATTCAATAAAAATTCAATAAAAATTCTTCTCGTTCACTCGTATCAAGATCACATGCGTCTCCACCATTTTACCCAATTCACAACCGGGTGAGTTAGCCGTGGTCGTTACGGCATGACTGCTGGCAGTCGTTCAAATCCGGGAGGCGAGGAGGTTCGAATCCCCCTGCCGGCAACCTTGAAGATGGTCTTCTGTGGTTTCCCATCTTCCTTCCAGGCAAATGCCGGGGTTGGTCCCTAACTATAAGCCACAGCCGCTACCTTCCTACTCCTCGCCCTTACATTCCAACTTTCCTCCCCAACGGTACTTGTAGCTCACCTATTGGGTGTCCGTCTCGAAGCAGCTACAAAACTGGCGAACCGAACATGTCCTCGGACACTCCCGGCACTAAAAGCCATACGCTAAAAAAAACAGTAGGACATGAAGTGGTCCCATTGAACGGTGGCCCCAATCTTCACATTATATTCGTTCGATTACCCGTTACGGGTTTAAGCTGATGGCCAAGTGCACTCCAGTGTGGGTTTCTCTTCGTGAGATAAATTTGAGCATCCTTCTGCATTCGCACATACCTGGCCCAAGTTGCCGTTATCTTGAATATATGAAATTGTAAAATTGATCACTCACAGTCTACTAAACTCGTCTCAAAATACAGTATATTGCGCTTGTTCAATACTAACTGATGTTTTGGTTGTCGACTGTCGAACTGTATGTCATTTCTTCCCGTCACGATACTGTTTGAACTCTTTATAAACACATTATTCATTCACAATTTTCTTCTCGTTCACTCGTATCAAGATAACATGCGTCTCCACCATTTTACCCAATTCACAGTAGGACATGAAGTGGCCTCATTGAACGGTGATCCCAATCCTCACATTAAATTCGTTCGATTACCCGTTACGGGTTTAAGCTGATGGCCAAGTGCACTCCAGTGTGGGTTTCTCTTCGTGAGGTAATTTTGAGCATCTTTCTGCATTCGCACATACCTGGCCCAAGTTGCCGTTGAGACAACACACCATCACACTCTAACTTTTCAGACACACAACGAAATGTCATTTCGCCTAGAAAATTGCACATATATTAACTGAGAATCTAAGCCGCTCGGCATGGAAGTTTTGGAGATGGCTCCGTAGAACAGCAATATTCTACTGCACCAAATTAACAGTTGATTTCAAGTGATCTATGGATTTTGAAATAGAAACTACTAATCTCAATCATTACATATAACATTACCGATATTAATCGAACAATTGCTCTCCAGTCTTCAATTTTCTGGATGAATAAGCTTTAGTGGCCATAGTTTGTGAATGATTACTGTAGTATATCCCTGTAGCTAGCTGAATAATACTTTGAGAATTCTCTCCCCTTCACATCCAATTGTTAAACTTTTTTTGAAATAAGTTAAAGAGTTTTCCGGTAATTATAAAGTATGTTGGAGTATTATTTTATCTTGAAACTGATAAATCTCAGAACAGAAACTCTTAATTGCATTATTTAAGTTAACAAAACATGCTTCGTGCCGTTTGGCACGTCTCCAGTTGTTTGAAATATTCACATTCATGGGTGGGAGATGTTGAGCCACGTTTCAATTGGTAACTACTAATTTCGATATGAATTATTAATATCATGCTATTTTATACGTGAACGTACATAATAAATGTATTTATGATGGTCCTTGATTTGAAACCTAGTATGAATTACAGTTGAACTTTGTCATTACGACATCCAAGGGACCTTAAAAATTATGTCATTATAAGCGACTGACGTAACCGAGATTCATATTTTCATCCTAGTGAGGTGAAAAGGGAAGAGAACAAACTGAATTAGTCTCATTTTATATACTCAGTTTTAAGCCTCCATGAACATACACTATTATTAAACAGTTGGTCGAGTAGTCACCAAACTTCGCCGTCACTTTGCCGAAAGTAATGTAGTGACGTTGTTTGAATTTGTCAATCCATCCAGTGCTGGACACAAATTCTTCTTCTTTGAATTCATTGGTAAATTCTTCTGCTTTAACTGTGGTACATTTTAGATTCTCTGTTGCTTAAACCACGTGAACAGCGCGTCATTCATGTCGCCCCGTTCTGGTATTCGTAAGCGCTTGATCTGCGATCACTTCTGTTCAAATGGAGCAACAATTTTATTCTTGCTCTACCAAATAGTTTGGACTGTGGAATTAACTAGGCTAAATTGACGACACAATTTAGCTTTTAACATTCCATTCTCAATTTTATGAATCACTTTAACTTTCTCTTCAAACGTTAAAAGTTTTCAATTACTGGTCATGCTTCGCTGCAATGCGTGCACTTCGTGAAACATTGGTATGGAAACCGACTTCAGATACCTACTGTTGAATGCGCCAGGGTTGCAATGAGGCGGGAAATCTACATTATTGACCTTGGCCTTCAAGCAGGTTTGTTCACAGGTGGAAGCTATAAGCACTAATGACAGAAGGGAAGGAAAGAGAATTTGCCAGGTTGCCAGATTTCAACAACAGATTTCCTTGTACGTTGGTTCCTGGTAAATCGTACTACAAGCTGACTTGAAAATGACGTTATAGAGGTACACGTATTAAGCAGTTCTGAGGAACATATGCCTTATGACGAATAAGGCCGTACCACAGAAAACATGACGTTGTAGCCAAGTTGTTGCTGAAGCCGGTGTCGGCTCGTGGCTGTTAGTCTCGAATCGGTACAACAAAGTTCAACTGTTTTTTATATTACATGTCATACTACGTGTTGCTCTTGTTGTCATTCCCACCATGTAATTTGGTGTGATTGAAATCTGTCTGAACGTCTATGCTGTTATGGGGTCTGTACTTACGTGTGTAGTTATAATTGGAGCTATCCTTGTATTGGCCTGAAACTGAAATGGAATACTATGTAGCCTATACCATTCTAGAAAGGCCCTGATAAGATTTTGACCCATTTCTTCTCATTTGTCCGCACGATGCTAAACACAGCTCCTTCTAGACCAGACAATAATATAAATCTAATATTTGGTGATATGCGGAATTTACTCTAGAATTCTGAGCAGTAACAGTTCATTCTTCAAACCCCAAAGATGATTTTGCAGTTGTCTAAATATGCATTTATATGTATGTTGGACGTACAAACAAGATGCCCAAGAACCTACATTATAGAACACCACCAGGCAATATTAACAATTTATCAATTTACATAAAAGAGGTATGTTCTGTATGAGTCTTGTTGTAGTTTATTTCTTTCGGCTAGGATCATATAATTTAAAATGTCAACACGACAATTGCACTGAAGCAACTACTGTACTTAATGAAAGCAGCTTTAGTAGATTGTGGTTGCTTCCCAACGATAAACCACATCATGATATTAATACAGTTACAATATTAGACCAGGTTATGTAGTTTATGATCACATTGAATGCCAAGACACATAACTATGACCAGCTTGGTTCTTGATATATCATACATTTTTGTAGCAACAGAAAAGATGTGTCTGTGGAAAACCACAGTAGCAATTAGAAAGGATGTAAACCAAGGGAATATTAGGTTTGAAAATTCCAATGTTGTTCTACTTACATTTTAGTATTCTTTTCTCCCAGCTCACAAAGTTATCTTAATTTAATCAAAATATTCAGCAAAGAACAAATATCCAAATTTCTCTGGAATACATTAGTATAGTTGAATCTCTTTTCCTTAACATGTTTAGTCCTGTAGATGTAGCCGACGCCAAACAGGTGTGTTGAAATTTACGTGGATTGGTCCAAAAGGTACCATTAACGTCTTGAGCTTTAGTTTCCAAACGATAGTGAGGCAGATCCAACTCCGGTACACTTCATGGCCACAACAATGAAAAAAGAGGGAAGAAATGAAAACACAGCAGAGTATGGCATAATGTGAACTATTATATGAGATAGAAGTTCTAGAACACACTGTGAAGCAGGAAGAGGATTTTTGACATATTACCTAAAGTGAACATTACTAAGTGCATGATTGTTGGGTAGCCTAAGCGAGAATTTCAGCGTGTGCTACCGATAATGACCCATGTGATGCCTAATGTGTAGTTACAGTATTGGAAAATCCATTCGAGTTTTCTGTCCATTAGGAACATTAGTAGACGAGAAGCAAAAAATAAATTAATGACAGGCTACGTTTATTATTTTCTCAGCTTAGCAGTTTATTGTGTACCTTCCATACACGTCTATATAATTAACTAAACTGGGTTCTATTTATAATCGGATTCTAGTGATAAATACAATTGCCCGGGAGAAAAGGAATTGACTGAAGAGTTACTAAAGAAATTATATTGAAGTGCTTCAAAGCAACAGAGCTAGTTACCAATGACGGTAATACTTCTGGTGATTTATTCTTGTCTGAGCCGCACACATACGTCTAGCTACTACAAGCATACGTCATATTCTGCAGTTGTAAGAACATTACCAAATGTAGCATGGAAGTGTCACATAATATTAAAGAAGGATGATATATGGTTTATGGAGTGTACACCGCGAGTGTATAAGTAAGAATGTAGCCTTCAGCGGGCAAACTATAGGTTTTTAGATTTCAAGTCATCTTGTATTGTGATCTTTAGGACTCACATGTAGCTGAATGCAATGTTTAAAATCAAGTATGTGTGTGAATTAATCTGTGATCTCATTAAAGGGTGACTTACAAATTATATAGACACCATAATATGTCTGAATATGCACTCGGATTTAATTGTTGTTGTTGATGATGATTCTTAAGGGGCTTTGTAACATCGTGGTCATATAGCCCTGTGTACTTGTGTGTGTGTGTAGAATTTGTGTGATAACCTGTGTCACTGTGATTGCTGCACTAGTGATTGTAATTGAGGTAGGATTTGGTTAGGAGACGGCTGTGGCCATCAACTAGGTGCTATCCTGGCGTTTTCCTGCAGTAGAAGTGACAAACCAAGGGAAATCACTTCCAGGATGACCGAGGTAGGAATCGAACCCGCCTCTTCTCAGTTTTGCCTCGCAAGACTGTGTGTACCACGTTCCCGCCCTCAGATCAGAATTGAATATCTTGGCAGAGCTGGGAATCGAACCCATGCCTCGACGGTTACAGCCAAGAATGCTAGCCACTCTGCAACGAGGCGGACACAACCGGAATTTACCTAATTTTGATGTCCTGTCATTTACCCACAATAATGAATCGGACTAACACACGAGTAAATTCCTATCCTTGTCGTCCAAGAGTGTTCTAAAGTAGATCATAATCGAAATCAATCGCAAATGCAATCCATTTACAGACTGCAAGTTCTTTACGTAATAAGAACACAATATTTGCTGGACAAGTATATCAGTTTATTTTAAAACTCAAGAAGCATCTCTCCGAAATTGTCGACAACAAACAGTTTATTTTACATTAACCCTTGAGAGGGCGCGTCCTTATTTATTACTCGAGGAAGTGCGCACGGTGGTTAAGACCAAGCGTAAGAAAAAACAAAAATATACCATACCGCAAATACAACTTTATTTTTAACATGGATTTTATAACTAGCACGTTTCCGAAAATGAAAATCCACAGCCTGCTTCCAGTCTCCGACCGGGTCAGGAATTGAATGAATAACGCCCCTTCTAGCGGCGAGGATATGGACTGTGCCGGCTGCCGAGGCCTGACGCTTACCTCTAGGGCAATGATTAAATGAATGACAGATGAAATGAATTGAAAGTGGAGAGTGTTGCTGGAATGAAATTTTGACAGGGAAAACCGGAGTACCCGGAGAAAAACCTGCCTGCCTCCGTTTCGTCCAGCACAGATCTCACATGGAGTGACCGGGATTTGAACCACGGACCCAGCGGTGAGAGGCCGACGTGCTGCCGCCTAAATTACGGAGGCTTCATAACTAGTACGTTTCTATAATCACTAAAATATACCACTGTTACCAGAAGTCGCACACAAGTGAAATAATCAACAATAAAAAACAAAAGTGCCATCAATTTTTCCAACATAGTTGTAGTTCACTCACCTTTTATAGGCTCCTAGTCATCGTCAGAGCCAATATCTGAGACGTGGTTTGCACAACTGACGCACGTGACCGTTGTGTGTATTTGTTTATTTGTATTTGGTGTATTTGACCGGGGCAACAAAACTGGAGAAGGTGCACACGGCCATAAAGACAAGTTTGAGAGACAACAGTGGCTGGCGGTAAACCTAATCGCCTGACCCAAGCGTAATCGGCAGAAGACGAGTCCATGCAAAGGTTTACTGAGAGAGGGGAGGTAAGCTTAGCAGTCATCAAGATACCGAGTGATAATGAATGAACCCGGTGCTATCGACCGTGCGCGCCCTCTCAGGGGATAATAGGAGGGTGTTGAAAAATTAGAAGTCATCTTTCAGTGTTGCCTAGTCAATGTATTGACGGGTGCCTTTCAGCCAAAAGAAAACCATCTATTATTAAATAAATGAATAAATGTCTACTTAGTATAAAACCAAGTCCCCGATTCTTGGATGCTATGGGTAAACTCGAGAACCACTGGATGGATTTTGATACGGTTTTCACCATTCTGTAAAGGATGTCTTGAGGATGATTTCTATAGAAAATTATTTATTTATGATCAAAGGAAGCCGAGCAGTAACAATTTCAGTGGAAACGTCGAAAAAAAAACTGGCGTCCGAGCGCTTTGTAAGCTTACGCTCGGCAAACCGTTAAAAATATCTAAATACTATGAGTGTAAGAATTGTTCAGCATGAAAAGTTCTACAAAAACGTCCGTGAAAGCATATGTCTATCTTCAATACATGGCCCACTGTAAGTGTTTTTACGTTTTAATTTCTTCCAACTTAATTTCTTCAACTACTGAGGTGACAGTTTACGAGCTAGCTAGGGGCGAGTCTATCATCCCTGTTACAGCCTAGCTAGCGGGCGAACCTATTGCCCCAGTTACAGCCAGCAGCAAACTGTTGAGTCGTGTTGAGTTAAGACTTCTGAGAAGGGTGGTTGTGTTTGGAGTTTCCCTGGAAGTGCAACTCAGGTTTTCTTCATTTCGCCTGTGAAACACAGTCAAGTTAAGATTGGACGGATGGGGGATTTAAGTTTCATTCACCTCGCCATTCCCTGGAAATGCAACTCTAATTTTGCCTATGAGCTTTTCGTTCCACAAAATTCACAGGCAATTTAAGATTGGACGGAAGGGGGATTATATTATATTAAATTATACTGATTGGCGTATAATCTCTACTTAGTATAAAACCAAGTCCCCGATTCTTGGATGTCACGGGTAATCTCGAGAACCACGGAATGGATTTTGATGCAGTTTTCACCATTCTGTAAAGGATATCTCGAGGAAGGTTTCTGTAGAAAATTATTTATTTATGACCAAAGGAAGTCAAGCACTAACGATTTCAGTGAAAAGTTCGAAAAAAACTGGCGTACGTGCGCTTTTTAAGCTTACGCTGGGCAAACCGTTAAAAATATCTATATACTATGAGTGTACGAATTGTTCAGACCGGGAGAGCATATCTCTATCTTCATTACATCGCCTACTGTAAGTGTTTTTACGTTTTCAATTCCTCCAACAATCTCCATTCAGTTACTGAGGCGGCAGTTTACGAGCTAGCTAGGGGCGAGTGTATCACCCCAGTTACAGCTTAGCTATCGGACGAGCTTATTTCCCCAGATACAGCCAGCAGCAAACTGTCGAGTCGTGTTGAGTCTAAAACTTTAGAGAAGAGTGGTTGTGTTTGGAGTTTCCCGGAAAGTGCAACTCGGCTTTTCTTCATTTCGCCTGTGAACTTTTCGTTCCGCAAAATTCACAGTCAAGTTAAGATTGGACGGAAGGGGGAATTGTGTTTCATGCATCTCGCCATTCTTAAATTACGTCTGACAAGAATTTGTTGCACATGCATCTCCATGATAATATAATTAATAGTCCAGTCAGTGATTTTAACCCATCATGCCGAGACATAAAACGGATACTGGTCGTTGTTCATTGACATTGAAAAAAAAAGCGCTTATCACGTAATGCATTCATAAATGTTCCCGGGCGAAGCCGGGTCGGGTTGCTAGTAATTAAATAAAGAATAAATAAATAGGTATATGAATTAATAAATAATTAATGTCAGATGCCATCACCTAAATATATGACGTTTGTTGCTTTAAAAGTAAATTACAGATATACAAGGTGTCACTAGTTATGTAATGTTCATTCAGATGGTGACGGGAGATGTCGTTATTAGCTACTACGCAGTTAACGTTCGTGCTTATTTTATTGTTAAAAACATATGGTTTTATCAAATAAATACAATCACATACTTGGCCGTAGGTAGATAGAAAGCCGTCAGCTATGTTACTGTGTGACAACTTCCGTTAAGATTTGACGGAAGGGGGATTTGTGTTTCATGCACCTCGCCATTCTTAAATTACGTCTGACAAGAATTTGTTGCACATGCATCTCCATGATAATATAATTAATAGTCCAGTCAGTGATTTTAACCCATCATGCCGAGACGTAAAACGGATATTGGTCGTTGTTCATTGACATTGGAAAAAAAAGCGCTTATCACGTAATGCATTCATAAATGTTCCCGGGCGAAGCCGGGTCGCGTTGCCTCAGGTGTGATAGAGTGTGACAATGAGACAGCCGTTGGCTCAATGAGTCTCTGCCACTGACTGACAATGTACTGTAGGTTGTGTTGAAGTGCCGTAAATTATACAAACCAATACAGTAACTCCTATGTTAGTATACCACCACAAATATTTCAAGCATCAAACGAAATCCATTCATTACCTTTCGTTAAATCTCTTAGGAATAGGAGAAATATTCACAAGTTTACTTTTCTAATAATGGAGGTTTCAATCCGTCGTTCATCGGAATAAACATAACTCAAGTGCGTCCTGTGTATTTTAAGGCACTGAAATTAATAGTCCAATTTGTCTCGCATTTGAGTTGCCTGCCACTCATGTGTCCGCTTACAGCACGTAGCAGTGTGATATCACTGTTTATTTGACGTGTAGGGAGTTTAAACAACAAAGAAAAAATGTTTGGTAACATAAAGTAGCGAGTTAATATACACAAAGGTAAAAACGAATATAGTATATTAATGTTAAAAAATACGACATCTGAACACTTGTTAGGTATTTACCCCTATAAACATGCATCGTATTATCCAAAGCCTGGTACATCCAGCGTGATGAATGCAGGGCATCAAAAGCATTTCGTTTTATTTCTCACTTTATGAGAGAGCTGGAATGAGGACTGATGATATAAAGTAGACTCGTGTAACCCAGTGGCCTGGCGCAGGTCGTCGAAATTTGACACAGCTCGGGTGACTTGCATGACAACGATAACTTTCCTGTACTTAAGACCAGAATTACGTTTCAAGACAGAGACGGAAATCAAACCCAGGCCTCCAGATTGGTCGGCTGACAGCCAATAATGCTAACCATTACACCACGAAGCACACAATGAGGGGATGGAGAAAAACTCAACTCATATTGAGTTTATTACGTAGTAGCCTACCTATTAGAACTGCATGTTGCTTTATAGCAGTACTCTATGGTTAAATATATATTGAAATCATTTACTTCAGTGAGTTTATGAACCATGTGATGACATATCGTTTCTACGCCTGCAAAATTCGCTATGTGGCAATGTTGCTCTCTTCCATACTTTACCTTAAAGCAATATAGATATAAAGCCCCACAAAACAATCTCGCATGGTTTATTTTCCTGTGTCCATGTGTACAGAAAGGTAACCCAAAGTGTTCTCTTTCGGTTGGACTGTACATTAACATTGGGCTGGGTGGTGTGATCAGCATAACAGGAGAGAATGGAAGAGAGCGACATTGCCACATAGCAGACTTTGCAGGCGCAGCGTAATTGTCTGTGTATTATAGTGTGCTTAACAGTAATCTTTGACGTCTAGGATTTGGGGAAGATCACCAGGATGCGTATATAATGCGTAGATTACATACATTGTGACAGCTATAATACTTTAATTTTATGAATGCAGCCAAAGGCCTTTTATTTTGTTTTCAAGAAGGGTCATTGAAAGGATTTTGGAACGAAATTGGCCGTGGGTCTATTAAGAAGGAACCGTTCCAGTATTTGCCTCGTGGTGAAAGTGAGAAACCACGAAAACCATTTCCAGGACGGCTGAGGTGGGATTCGAACCCACGCTATCCCTATGCCAGCGAGGCACGAACTTAAGCGTTAGCGCTCTGAGCTACCGTGGTCGGTATTGTAGCGGCTATCATTTCTAGGATTCAGTCCTCGGATCTCCAAATGGAGCAGCTACCTACCCTCCCATTCGAGTGACTGGTCATTGACTGTATTTGTTGTTTAAAGGCTGGATCATCGCGGTCATCTGCCCCATTCATGCGTGTTACCTCGTAAGATTATTTTCCATTTTAATCTACTTTCGATTTTTGCAAAATCTGAAAGTAGTCATGGGATCTACATGGTTCTAATATTCGTGTGCTCGTGTGTGTGTGTGTGTATGTGTACGTGTGTATGTCGATGCCCCAGTATCACGTCAAATGCGACGAAGCTGAATTGAACCAAATTTAGTACAGAGTACTAGCAAAGGACACCTCAGTGCTGTGATTTAATTCACCGCCACCTTGAACAATGAACAAACAAGACGCCACCCAAATGTTCAAAGCTTATATAAAATTACAATTAAGCTAATTATACGATCCTTACCGAACAATAGTAAAACATACCTTTGTGTGCGAAGTATCTTGTGCTCATATTACAAGGTCATCGGCCAAACAATTTTCATATGGCGGCCATATGAATCATGCAAGCATTATAATACATAACTTGTAACATATGATCCAATGATTCAATATTCACAGAATTTGACATTCAGATAGCCTTATGTATGAACCCTTGGTTCCTAACGTGATAACTACATGAGATTGTATGTTACGCACAGCCGCCATCTTGAATTAATAAAATAAGAGCTATTGTAACGATAATTAGTGACAAGGTAGCACCATATTCTGTACCATGGCCGTGTATCGCCTTGGCAAAAGAACGGACTCTACACACATTTTAGCTGGCGACTGTGTAGAACATTAAATTCGACAACTCCGAACAAAGTTGGATAATTAACACGAATCTTGCCAAGAGTTGAGCACCATATTAGTGCTCTCACTTGCGTCAGTCAGAAGACTACCAAACTAAATATAGCGCACAGTGGCCACCTTTTAATTTCAAAATTAATTAATAACTTACGGTATCCTAGAGCTATAACAACTAAATTTAGTTGTAAAAGAGAACCTTATAATTTGTTTCATACGCCCAAACTTGAAGATCGATGGATCTATAATGTGCCCTTTGGAAGAGATGACATTACACGAGAAAACTGCGGGGTCATGATCGGTCACTAAATTGGTTTATAGAACATGCCTCTCATAAAGTTTCCAGGGTCCATAAGGTTCTAATGTTATGAATAATTAAAACGACAGGTTAAAACAAAATACAATTTAATACTGAATCAGCCATAGAACAAATATATCCTCCCTTGCGTGTGCTGATAACCCTACCGTCTGTTAGGAGTAACAGCTGGGAGTTCATCAACCCACTTAGCGAGTATGAGGACTGGCGATCTGCCAACGTCAGCTGAAAGACGGAAGCCCCATTTGTCCGTGTTGACAAAATTGCCACTCACCACAACAGCTAATAAAAATGAATAACTGATCTGCATGTCAGTTTAAATAGAATTATCTAAACATTTGGCTTAGACAGCCTTAAACCCACGTGATCTAACACATCACGATACAAAATTTTACAAAATGATCAAACAAAATAAAAATACCTGAAATAAAATACAATATTATGTGCCGCGCTATACGTTTTTCGAACTACACTTTGATTAGTTGAGTATTTAGACCGGAATTCACTTCCATGCGCTACATACGACTGGGCCGTGAACTCCTGTCTGTGGGAAAATTAATCACGTCACTACTGGAAAGTATTAGAAAGGTAAAACAAATTAATATCTATGCCGGCATGCACTAACCCTTTTATAAAATAAACACATAGTATCACGAATTGATATTTACAGATTACAAGCGGCCTGTGAGCAGGTCTTATGCCATTTACTCAAATCAGAGCGCTACGTGACAAGGCAAAACAGAAAGAACCGCCGAATGCGTCCCGATAATTACATTAAATTCACACGGCCGACGCCGGTCACACAACAAGAATGCTTACAGCAATAAATGACATGAAATGCAATGCCAAATGGACAAGCACAAAAACACTCCGATTAATACGACGAAAAATCTTTAGACAAAGCGGCGTGGGCATCTAATCCCTTAATTCAATAAAAATATTTACGCATCGTTAAGCAAGACATTTATACAATTTATGGGCCTAATATCTCAGCACAATGCTGGATGCATAATGAATATTCCAATTCTGGGTCCAAGGTCAAACAAGCGCTGAGTCGGTGCCATGTGTGTGCATAATAATATTATTCAAGCCCAAAGCCTGAATCCTCGTAGAAGTCTCGCAGCTCCTGTAATCGCGACATAATAAATTCATCGTTCTTAAAAACACAAAATCCCTACCTGGGATATCAAGATTCAATCTCAGCAAATACGCCCCATAGGTCACGTACCCTGAAAAGTATTAGCAACGGCACTGGATATCACGTCCCCGCCAGCTCTCATGTAGAATCACACCGTAGCACACACACATAATATAGCTTGTCAAAAAGACCCAACTGGTACCACAGATCAGAACTGAAGCAATAAAACATCAAATACGGTGAGGTAGAAATTCCTCCCGTGCAACTACTGTTGCTTAAATTACAAAGTACAAAATCACTGCGTTTGCATAACGATCGTAAATATCAGAATTCCCAAACCAGACCTGACATTAATATTATCAAGTCCCACTTGTCACCGCTTATCTAACGTTTCCGTGATAATTAACCTCATAAGTACTAGGCTTTTCAAGTACACAACAACTTGAAGAACTTGTACTCTAATCATAACAGATCAACATCAGCAAATGCCAATAGAATATTAAATGCAAAAAGAATCAGCAAAATTGTCACGTATCGCTATTTAAAATATCATGCCGGCAGAATCTACATATTCGCACACAAAACAAAGTTATTTACAAAGTATACAATTTTCCAGTTATACGCGATTTTTTTTACCCATCAAAATGAATTAATTCAAATTTTTACTCAACACATCTGCGTCTAGTCCGATGCCATGGAATTGACCTCGTCATCATCCAGTATTATGGACCTAGCCTTCCATAATTTCAACTCTTGAAGTCGTTGCTGATGATACCATGTTCCTTCTGCCGTCGGTCGTCATCTTGGCGCTGAATGAAAGTGTAATGGTTAATATAAAAAATATAACTGCTTATTTGTGCTACTAAATTCACACAAGAGTCCTATCGCAGTATCGCTGACTTGCCCTGACTTTGTGGTGTAAGAACCACTTAAGTACTCACTAAAATCAATATGTTGCTCGACACACAACTTACTAAGTTTTAGTCACTAGCACAAGTAAAAAGTAATCGCTATACAGCCCGGCCTGGCTTCGCCGTCCGCTTCATAAAATTAAGTGTCTTTTCCGTGTTGCTCGGCTCCCAGTATTCATTCAATCACTCAAATCTTTAGGAGGGGGATATCCGCTCCTCAATAAATCGATAAAATTGTCCTATCACGTTTGAACACATATCAAAAGTCTTGTAAAAATTCGCACATTACAGCCATACTATTGCGGAGAATATTGCATCGTAGGATCTATTAATTCACTGTCGCGTGGGTACTTTTAGATTCAGGCCACCCTAAGCATTCGCCTTTCATTGGTCACAAGTTCAAATCCTTTTAAGCATTATGTTCGTGGTCACACCTATTTGTGACGTCAATCAGCGCGAAGATCCATTGCGCATTCAACCTTGGCTATCTTATACAAGGAAACTTCTGTATTGTGCCTTCAAGCTTATGACGACTTAGTTCAGTTTCATTGTTCGCAAGATGCGAGCCAAAAATAGATTGTGCAGACTTCACGTCTCCAGTATTGTGACATCGCTCGGCTCTCAGAGCATCACGACCTCCCTCAAGCTAACCAGAACTTCCTTCAAATAACATAAATCTATGCCCAAAGAAAAGAATAATATGAACACTGAAATATTAGCATAGGATTTTAGGGTTCATTCACCCCATAAAAGGTGAAATTTAACTTAGAAGAAGTAGATTTCACTTCCATACGGCACCTCTTTTCTGCGAGAGTAAGCCCCTCTTCAAACCGTAGATCTTATACGCCCCTGCTATCAGCCTAGTACTCAGCTACCTTTCACTAATGAGTTTCCTCAATGTCTCGTCGCCTCAAGCGTGTCTGGTATTTCTTCTCTCTCATTCCACTTAGACGTCATTAGCATTAGACTACCTGCTTTCCTCCTCATATGTAAACAACACAATGTTTACGTTCTTCACAACGAGTACTCACCGATGCTAGCCAAGTGTACTTGTGCATGGTACTATGTCCGTGCAATTTGCTCCTATGACATTATTCCTTCTCGGCTCCCAAGGTTCCTGTTCATGATAAATCTTCATGTTACAAATGTTGTACACGGCCTGAGCTCCGGTACTCACTTCTTCTACTCGATAAGCATTGTTCCCCAGATTTCTGATTATTTTGAATGGTCCCAGATATTTAACACAGAACTTGTGGAATATCTTGTTCGATGGATTAGATAGCGGTGGTTTCTTTATGAGGACCAACTCTGACTCGTTCAGTTCCCGATGGAATCTCTTTCCTCTTACCCTTCTTAGCCGTCTGTCAGCCTGTGCTCTCATGTGTACTACAGTATTTTGAATCCTTAAGTCGTGTGTTGGCATAGGATCACGTGGACAGATGACAATGTTGTCCCACGATCTCTCAGGCACTCTGTTATGGTGGAGAACCAAAGGAATTTCTCCCGTTGACTCATGTCTTGTGTAATTGATACAAGTCTCAACATCCTTAATACGATCCACCCACTTATAGTGTTCATTTGGAATCAAGACCCTAAAGAATGACGAAATATTTCTCATCACACGTTCACTCGGATTTGCAGCTGGGTTGCGAATCGATGAAAATATATGTTTTACTCCAAGATTAATTAATCCTTATTTAAATTCATTGCTGGTGAAGTAACTTCCGTGATCTGACAAAATAAACTCAGGTTTTCCCATGGTTGGAATCACTTTAATTTTAAGGCGGCTAAGAACCTGTTTCGAAGTGGTCTTTTGTATGGGACACAAAACCACAAATTTCGAAAATACATCTAAGCACACCAATAGATGTCGGAATCCTCTTCTTCCTTTCGTTATTGGCCCATAAGTGTCAATCGCCATCAGCTCACATGGTTTAAGTGGTAGCAAAGGTTTCGGGTACTGCTTCATTAGGTAATTGTTAGGTTTTGTGCGCTGACAAGTATCGCACGTCTTGATTACCTCACAAATAGTGGTTCTCATACGAGGCCAGGTAAATGCCTCTGCTATAGTTGCTTCAACTTTATCGATTCCAATATGTCCCAAGGTTTCATGTGTATGCCATGTTAATCCACGCTGTAAAGACGCTGGTACCAAAATTCGTAGTTTCGAATGTTCTTCATCAATAAATTTGTGTAATAAATTATTGCGGTACATGTATCTTCCTTCCTTTATCAGAGCTTCCTTGTACGCTGGTGTTCCTCTCTGTAGTTCTCCTTTAAAGAATTTTATTAACTGCATCATCCATGGTTCTGCCTCCTGTTCTCTGGGTAGTTCTTTCAGTTCGTCAAGAAACTCACGATCCTTATCTGTTAACTCAAGGTGATTCACGACAGCTTCCTCATCAACTTCCGCCTCAGGGTTCCTGCTAAGCGCATCTGGTATTATATTCATCTTACCAGGGCAATGTTCAATTTCCAAATCAAATTGTTGGATGTAAATGGACCATCTGGTGATTCTTTCGCTGAGCATAGTAGTCTTGGATAAGAACGTTAGTGCCTTGTGGTCAGTTCTTATTGTTATGGGGTAACCAAATACTATTTTACGCCATTGTTGTAAAGCGTGAAGTATAGCCAAAAGCTCCAGCTCTGTTACGGTGTAGTTACGTTCATGTTTGCGCAATTTGCGACTTACGAAGGCAAGGTAAGACCGATGTTGAAGGTTGTTCGGATCTTCCTGGAATAGCATAGCTCCGATTCCTATGAATGAGGCGTCAGCCTGAATAACAAATTTTCGGCTAAAATCTGGGTAACCCAGTCTGATACAATTTTTTTAGAAGTAACGTTGTAGCCTGGAAAGACTTATTGCAAACGTCATTCCAAAACCACTTGTTATTCTTTTTGAGCAGTTCCTGCATAGGGGCGACCGTCTCTGTATACCCCGGGCAATTTTCCTTGAAAAATCCCGTAACTCCCAGGAAAGCACGAACATGTTTCACCCTAGTTGGTGTGGGGAAGTTCATAATTGCTTCAATCTTGGCTGGATTTGGTCTCACTCCATCCTTATCGATAACATGTCCTAAATACAAAATTTCATCTTTAAAGAAATGCGACTTTTTAAGGTTGATTTTGAAGTTCGATGTGCGTAGGTTGTCCAGTTACTTGTCCAGATTATTCATGTGATCTTCAATATTGTCAGACGCCAACAATATATCGTCAATGTACCTCACTGTCATCTGCTTGACCTCCTCTGTCAAATTGCGATCTAGGGCTCTTATTAGGGCACAACCGGCTGTTTTAACGCCAAAAGGCATCCTCGAAAATACGAATGTTTGATTGTTGAACAGGAAGCCTGTCAACAATTGGGATTTTTCATCCAATTCGATGTGGTGAAAACTTGAGGTCAAATCCACACTCGAATAAATGCTTTTTCCTCGGAAACCCTTAAGGACGTCTCTGATTAACGGCGCTTGGTCATATTCTGGAAGAAGTCTATTGTTGAGGGGTCTGGCGTCTAAACATAGCCTTATTGAACCGTTAGGTTTGGCAACGGCCAATATAGCGTTGAGAAATGGCGTGGGAGTCTTGCGTATAACTCCAGCCTGTAGCATCCCGCCAATAATCTCGCTTACTTGGTTCTGATATTTTTCAGGTATTGGATACAATCGGCTTTTAAATGGGGACCAATCACTGACTTGCATAGAATATTTAAAATTTAAGATTTTCCCAGGTATTGTATCAAAGACATTACGGTGTTTTCTGAGTATCTGTTCGAGTCTTTCTTTGTCTGCACCCCTTAAATTGACTCCATCTAGGCGTTCTTGTAATTGTTGTTCGAAGTCGTCTGCGTTGCCATCTGCTTCAGCCAACAATGCCCATATCTCAGCTCCTTCTTCTTCTTCTTCTTCAAGTTCCACGAGTGCAGTGTTTATGCCATCAGTTCCAAGCTCCAATTCTTCCCTTATCTCCTCACTAATTGCTTCGAGCAGCCAGGTGTTTACCTCTCCCCCTGTAGTCGCTTCATTCATGTTCAACCCCACATTCCTCATTCCTTCTATATTCTTGAAACTCACAGTGTTTTTATGCAAGTCGATGACTGCTTGATATTCACATATGAAATTTGATCCCAGTATTATGTTGAAGTTTAGCTTAGGTAGAATTATGAAACTCTGAGCGAATGTATGCTCCAGAATTTCTAGTTCCAAGTACGCTTGTGTTTTACAAGTCACGGTGCGCTCAGGAATAACGCCACGTACTTTCATTTGAGGGACCGGAATTATAGGTACTGTGTAATTCCGCCCTATCTCTCGCACTAAGGCCTCAGATACTAGACTTATCTGACTACCCGTATCAACTAAACATTTTACCCTTAATCCGCCGATTCTAGCATAAATAACAGGTAATTTCATAATAGTGTCATTGTGAGGTTTAATGATTTCTTCTAGGCAATCCTCTGGTCTCGCGATCCACTCCGTAATATTTGCCACAATCCATCCATCTCCTTCAGCACACTGGTCGCTCGTGAGACTGTCTTCTTGGTCGTTTTTTATGTTTTTTTTTATCCTGGCGACCTCCATTTTGATTTTGTCGTCCAGATTCCTGTCTTTCACGCTGCATCTGTAAGCTTTGCGCCCCGTCATCTTCCGTGTAGTTGTCTGGATCCTTACGTCTGTTCATCGCGTTTTCCCAGCGATTTCTCTCTCCCCCTCCAGTATTTTGTAGCTCCTCTAAATAACGTTGCGATTCCTCGTATCGTTGGTCTAGATTACGATAGTCATCCTGTAGTCCCGATTTTTCGTGATACCGTTGGTTTCTGCGGTTACCATGGTTCTCGTGCCGTCTTTGTTGCCACCTCTGATTATAATTGTTGTCGTAATTGTTGCCTCTATATGGGATCTCCTGTCTCCCATAGAATCGTCCCTGGTTCTGGTATCTCCTCTGCGGATATCCTTCCTCATAATATTTTCTCCTCGTTTGGAACCTCCTTTCATTTCCCGTGTCGTTTCTTTGGTTCTGATTATTTCCCGTGTCGTTTCTTTGGTTCTGATTATTTCCCGTGTTAGTCGACTGCGATTTAGTGTTTCCGGCCAGAGGTTTTACTATTTCAGTGGTGTTAACCATCTCGTCCCTGTTTACTCTTTTTTCCCTTCCTTGAAATTGATTGTTGGACTCATCTAAATGCCGTAATAATTCTTCCGCTTCGACTGCTGTACTTATATTTGCTGCTGCTAAAAATTGCTGAGCATGTGTAGGGAGTTGCTTGCTAATCGTCATTATGAGATCCTGTTCATTCGGTGGGTGGTCAAGATCGCGCAAATTTAACATCTGACGTGTGAAGTAGTCTGCAAATCTGGTTTGTTGTGAACCGTGGTATTTTCTTGCGTAGAGTTCCAACCTCAAGTTTTGCTGATGGCTCGGCCCCCAAAATTTTTTTAAAAACGCCTGTCGGAAACCCTCCATTGTTTCAAATGTATAGCGGAAGCTTAAGAACCAAATTAATGCTCCGCCGCCAAGATAGCGTTCTACTGTCCTCAATTGTCTCTCCGGACTTAGATTTTGGTCCATAAAGAAATTTTCCAATTCTTTCAGGAACATTTTCGGTGTAACTCCAGTATCAGGTATAAATTTATTCGGGCGGAAATCATTCGCTCTAATAACCTGAATAACTTGAGCTGGTAATTGGTGTGCCTGAGGGGTAGAAGCACGTCCCTCGCATTCTCTAAATAGCTGTGTGTTCACGGTGTCTGGGCTCCGACCTGTCTCCGAATTGTTTGAAGTTATCTCCTTATCTAAGTGTTCATCTTTCTGCCTGTCCACTAATGAGGCAAGTATGGTCCCTCTTTCCATCGATTTCAACTCGCTCTTTATCAGACGATCATTGTGTTCTTGTAACTTAGCTTTCATGTTCTCTTCAATGTCGCGGATTCGATTGCAGTTATCGCCTAATTGTTTTATCATAATCAACTTCTCGTCCTTCGCCTCTGCCGTCATCCGATTCCAGTCCTTCCTAATGCTGTCCTTCGCCTTTTCCAGCTCCTTATCTAGGCCCTTATCTACATTTGCTTGGTTAGTTTCAATTGTAGTCAACCTTGCTATTACAGTGTTATTGTTAGACTCCATTGTTGTTAATTTCGCTAGTATCCCGTTATTGTTCGACTCCATCGTTTCCCTTAGTTCTAGTTGCTCGGTTTCAATTTCTTTCCACCTACTTCCTGATACAAGTTCTAGTTTACTCATCTCCTGGACCAATCCGCTAATACCTCCGTCAATAGTATCGATTTGTGTCTGGACTAACTGTGCCCCTTCTTCGATTTTAATAAATTTCTCTTCTAAATGATTTTGCGCCCGCTTTATCTCTGCTGTATTCATTGAACATGCATTTTCAATTTGTGCGAGTTTACCCATCACGACTTCATCTAGATTATCAAGTTTTAAGCTGAAAGTATCCTCAATCTTTTTGATTTCGGCTAGTTGTTTCTTATTATTATTCTCCACGTCACTGGCTAATAAAATTAATTGCTGTTTTGTGTAATCATTTATCTCGGTTGAAAATGCTACAAGACCGTCGGTATTCTGTTTGGTTATTGTGTTCAAACGCCCCTCTAACTCGTTAGACTGTTTTTCACTTTGAATTTCGAGTTGCGTGTGTAATTGTTCCTTGAGTTCATTCGATTGTTTTTCACTTTGAATTTGCATGTCGTTAGACTGTTTTTCGCTAGCCTGCGCTATCTCATTTGTCATTTCAACCCTAAGTTCAGTTAATTTTTGTTGAGTGCGTTTCGCTGCCTCCTCAACCACTTCACGTATTTCTGCGAGAGTCGCCATATCTTCACACAATATAATATCACACTTTAGAAATATAGGACAATGACAAGACCATCACCAAATTGGCACATATGCACGCACATAATTATCCCCAATTTTACCCTTTGATTACTCAATTCATTTACATTTACCCTAAGCAACACATCCTTGAGTATATCAATTATTTTTATTAATTCGGTCTTTAAAACCCCTTTGATTCAGTACCAAATTTCTAGCCTTATATCTGACTAATATAACTAATTGACCAACATATTAATTAGCTCTTAAGGTAAAACCTTCCTGTCATTCAAATTTTTGGAGTTTGGATTGCTAACAAAAGTATTATTTTAAATGGTTGGGCGCCTGGAACATATGCTCTAGTATTTACTTATCAAATCTCAATTCAACTACTATGTTCCAAATTTAATTCTATTACAAACTCCAAGATTTTACATAACAAATTTCTAGCGGTAACACATCGCTTATCTAAGTAAATAAAATATCACATCCGGTGATCTATTTATACGTACGACGTGTTTCACTGGTCTAGCCATTCCATATTGCTTTTCCCAGCTTCCACACTTTGCACCAATGTACGCATAAAAAAAAATGGCTTACGTGTCGGAGTCATAGAATCCTTACTGTCACCTTGTGATACATAAAGAAACCAATTTGACCCACGTGGCGCGCCATAGAAATCTTATGTGCCCTTTGGAAGAGATGACATTACACGAGAAAACTGCGGGGTCATGATCGGTCACTAAATTGGTTTATAGAACATGCCTCTCATAAAGTTTCCAGGGTCCATAAGGTTCTAATGTTATGAATAATTAAAACGACAGGTTAAAACAAAATACAATTTAATACTGAATCAGCCATAGAACAAATATATCCTCCCTTGCGTGTGCTGATAACCCTACCGTCTGTTAGGAGTAACAGCTGGGAGTTCATCAACCCACTTAGCGAGTATGAGGACTGGCGATCTGCCAACGTCAGCTGAAAGACGGAAGCCCCATTTGTCCGTGTTGACAAAATTGCCACTCACCACAACAGCTAATAAAAATGAATAACTGATCTGCATGTCAGTTTAAATAGAATTATCTAAACATTTGGCTTAGACAGCCTTAAACCCACGTGATCTAACACATCACGATACAAAATTTTACAAAATGATCAAACAAAATAAAAATACCTGAAATAAAATACAATATTATGTGCCGCGCTATACGTTTTTCGAACTACACTTTGATTAGTTGAGTATTTAGACCGGAATTCACTTCCATGCGCTACATACGACTGGGCCGTGAACTCCTGTCTGTGGGAAAATTAATCACGTCACTACTGGAAAGTATTAGAAAGGTAAAACAAATTAATATCTATGCCGGCATGCACTAACCCTTTTATAAAATAAACACATAGTATCACGAATTGATATTTACAGATTACAAGCGGCCTGTGAGCAGGTCTTATGCCATTTACTCAAATCAGAGCGCTACGTGACAAGGCAAAACAGAAAGAACCGCCGAATGCGTCCCGATAATTACATTAAATTCACACGGCCGACGCCGGTCACACAACAAGAATGCTTACAGCAATAAATGACATGAAATGCAATGCCAAATGGACAAGCACAAAAACACTCCGATTAATACGACGAAAAATCTTTAGACAAAGCGGCGTGGGCATCTAATCCCTTAATTCAATAAAAATATTTACGCATCGTTAAGCAAGACATTTATACAATTTATGGGCCTAATATCTCAGCACAATGCTGGATGCATAATGAATATTCCAATTCTGGGTCCAAGGTCAAACAAGCGCTGAGTCGGTGCCATGTGTGTGCATAATAATATTATTCAAGCCCAAAGCCTGAATCCTCGTAGAAGTCTCGCAGCTCCTGTAATCGCGACATAATAAATTCATCGTTCTTAAAAACACAAAATCCCTACCTGGGATATCAAGATTCAATCTCAGCAAATACGCCCCATAGGTCACGTACCCTGAAAAGTATTAGCAACGGCACTGGATATCACGTCCCCGCCAGCTCTCATGTAGAATCACACCGTAGCACACACACATAATATAGCTTGTCAAAAAGACCCAACTGGTACCACAGATCAGAACTGAAGCAATAAAACATCAAATACGGTGAGGTAGAAATTCCTCCCGTGCAACTACTGTTGCTTAAATTACAAAGTACAAAATCACTGCGTTTGCATAACGATCGTAAATATCAGAATTCCCAAACCAGACCTGACATTAATATTATCAAGTCCCACTTGTCACCGCTTATCTAACGTTTCCGTGATAATTAACCTCATAAGTACTAGGCTTTTCAAGTACACAACAACTTGAAGAACTTGTACTCTAATCATAACAGATCAACATCAGCAAATGCCAATAGAATATTAAATGCAAAAAGAATCAGCAAAATTGTCACGTATCGCTATTTAAAATATCATGCCGGCAGAATCTACATATTCGCACACAAAACAAAGTTATTTACAAAATATACAATTTTCCAGTTATACGCGATTTTTTTTACCCATCAAAATGAATTAATTCAAATTTTTACTCAACACATCTGCGTCTAGTCCGATGCCATGGAATTGACCTCGTCATCATCCAGTATTATGGACCTAGCCTTCCATAATTTCAACTCTTGAAGTCGTTGCTGATGATACCATGTTCCTTCTGCCGTCGGTCGTCATCTTGGCGCTGAATGAAAGTGTAATGGTTAATATAAAAAATATAACTGCTTATTTGTGCTACTAAATTCACACAAGAGTCCTATCGCAGTATCGCTGACTTGCCCTGACTTTGTGGTGTAAGAACCACTTAAGTACTCACTAAAATCAATATGTTGCTCGACACACAACTTACTAAGTTTTAGTCACTAGCACAAGTAAAAAGTAATCGCTATACAGCCCGGCCTGGCTTCGCCGTCCGCTTCATAAAATTAAGTGTCTTTTCCGTGTTGCTCGGCTCCCAGTATTCATTCAATCACTCAAATCTTTAGGAGGGGGATATCCGCTCCTCAATAAATCGATAAAATTGTCCTATCACGTTTGAACACATATCAAAAGTCTTGTAAAAATTCGCACATTACAGCCATACTATTGCGGAGAATATTGCATCGTAGGATCTATTAATTCACTGTCGCGTGGGTACTTTTAGATTCGGGCCACCCTAAGCATTCGCCTTTCATTGGTCACAAGTTCAAATCCTTTTAAGCATTATGTTCGTGGTCACACCTATTTGTGACGTCAATCAGCGCGAAGATCCATTGCGCATTCAACCTTGGCTATCTTATACAAGGAAACTTCTGTATTGTGCCTTCAAGCTTATGACGACTTAGTTCAGTTTCATTGTTCGCAAGATGCGAGCCAAAAATAGATTGTGCAGACTTCACGTCTCCAGTATTGTGACATCGCTCGGCTCTCAGAGCATCACGACCTCCCTCAAGCTAACCAGAACTTCCTTCAAATAACATAAATCTATGCCCAAAGAAAAGAATAATATGAACACTGAAATATTAGCATAGGATTTTAAGGTTCAATAAATTCAAGGTGGCGACTAGGCGTACTATTAAAGTATGGAATACAAATTAGTAACTCAGGATATTAGAACACAATTGAGGCTTAATTCGGTAGGAAAGGAGTATGATATAAGGGGCACCAGTATGTGATTAATGTGTCAAACTGAATATATCGCGCAGTGGCCATTCTGAGAAATCATAATTTAAAAATAAATAATTTTCTATTTTTACTTTTACAAAACAAGTGATAAAATAGAATCCTATATGGAGTATCGTATGCTCAAAGGGATATATGAGGGACTTACAATTGGCATTATGGTGTCCAGGCGTAATATTCAAACGAAACAGTGAATCATCCAGAATTCAATTTCGCAATTAAAACGAAAGTTAGCAAGAATGTAGTACGGTACTTTATAAGGGACCTTGCTGACATAACTCATAAGAATAAACAAGTAGTTCCGTTAAGAACTATACAGCCTATTTTCATATAACCTACTCTTGTTAATTGCCTCTATCAACATACACAATTTCAGTTTGATTGTTGTAATATAGTAGATTCGTAGATATTGAGAACCGTCTAAATATTTCAGATTTTTATTTATGTACTATTACATGAAGATTATAGTGTGCGTGTGGTATTCATACATCAATAGCATGATTAGGACACATGAAGTAAAAAACGAGATTTTAAAATTTCGCACAGCCGCCATCTTGTGGTTATGAAAACAATTGAAATAAGTTAGATGCCAGTGGATTAACATTTGCATAAGCATTTAACGTACAAAGTTTCACTGCACTCGGATGGTTAATTCGCGAGAAACGTCCATTTAAATATTTATATTTCGCGTCGCCGCCATGTTGGATTTGTGCTCTCCAGGTTACTGAAAGTCCTATAGGTGAACTTATGTTCATAGCATCTATCAACATACAAAATTTCAGTTTGATTGCTGTCATAGATTATTAATCTATATTGAGATATTGAGAATCGTCTAAATATGTTGAATGGTCGCCATGTTTGATTTTATATATGTAGGCCATAGAGTTATGTACTATTAGATGACGATTATTGCGTAGGTTCATTATTAAAACGTTCACTTCGATCGCATGATTAATACACAAGAAATAAAAACTTAATTTTAAAATTTCGCACAGCCGCCATGTTGAGGTTATGTAAACAATTGAACTAAATTAGATGGCAGTGCATTACAATATGTATAAACATTTACTGTACCACATTTCACTGCGCTCAGATGGTTAAATTGCGAGAAAAGTCTATTTAAAAGTCTCAAATTCGCTTGGCCGCCATGTTGGTTTTGTAGTTACCAGGGTTTTGAAACTTGCATAGGTGAACTTCTAGTAGTGCCCTTTATCACTGTACCAAATTTCAGGGTCATATCGGTAACAGTTTCGGACATTTTGAATGCTGGTGAAAATTTTCGCACAGGTGAGACGTAATAAAATTTGGAGAGCACAGTCGGGGTCGGCTGAAATGTTGCTATGACCTTAATGAGTTTCATTGAATTCGCTCCAGCCGTTTAGAATTAATAAGGGCCACACACACACCACACACACACACACATACGCACACACATACATACATACACACACACACGGACAAAAGGTGATCTCATAAGCCTATTTTTTAATGAAAATAGGCTAAATATGAATACAACGGCAAGCGGCCATCTTGAAAATATAGAAGATGATAATGAATAACTCAATGTATATCTAAGATAAAACAACGAAATTCCGCAGTAATATTGAACATTCTAGGTGTCTTTCTATGACCAAGTCAAAAGAACAGCGACTCCATACGTTCGTAATGGTGGCTAGACGTATTCCTAAAACGTGAATATCATTAACTCACGATATAATAGCAGAATAATGCATAATTTAGTGAGAGAGGAGTACCATACAGAATACCTCGCTTTCATTATTCACAGTAACATCACAATGAATAAAGCGTCCAGCGGCCATTTTGTAATTATAAAATATAAAATCAAATAATTGTATATACTTTAGATACAATATCTCATATTAGTATTAATATAGAGCCATATATAGGCTTTGTATGCCAAAGGCAAAATAATACCCCCACCATATATTAAAGATGGTGACTGAGCATACTATTGAAACTTCAAATCAACATCCCAGGATCCAATTGCTCATTTAACACGAAACTTCGTATCCGGGGAGAAACAGATAAGATGCCTCGCTTGCATTAGCCATAAGACTAGCACACTGCATATAGGACGCAGCTACCATCTTCAGTAGGCAATATATTAATATTGACAAATTACTATTCTTTACAGTTACAATGGCGAAACGCAGCAAATAAGTAGTCTGACATAAATGACTTTCTGCACTGAAGGAGCAAGATAATCAATTCCGTACATTCAAGATGGTAGAGGGGCATGCTTTTCTAATGTTCTAAATAATTTATTTGGATGAAAACGCTGAATTACATCGAAACTTAGTCAACGGTGAGTCTTATGTAGGTTAGAATTCTTAACGTACATCACAAGAACATTCAGATACACAGGATACACAAAGAGTTATAACTCTATCCACACATTTACGACAAAGTAGGCTATATGTCGTCTAGTGAACATCTTGTTTTCTTTTGTCTGCTTTCACTTATTCGGTTATTCCCTTTTTTGAATCCTTGCTTCGTGCAATGCTCTGCCACACAGTTTTACCCCGTAATGCACGTGGTCACGTTTCTCAAGGCCGTTTTTGATTGGAAATTTCCTTTCTATGAGTAGGGAAACATGGATGAAACATGGATGGATTCTGTCCTCGAGGCACTTGATTCGTACCCTTGGCTTGAAAAGCACTTCTTCGATCTAGGGTTACCGACTGACAGTGCGCCAGGAAGGACTTTTTTCGTCACTTCTCATACCAATCACTTACCTACGAGTCTTCGTACCTGCTTACTTCACGGTAACATCTGGTACGATATGAATTCGATTACCGTCAAGTGGAATCTAAATTCCTGCCTGAGAAACCTTCATTCTCTGATTCTTGATTCCTGTATGGAGAACGATTATTCATACGTAAATTATTCGGTAGGCTGAATGCCGCACACACGTAATGTATTCTGTTTGCGGTGGACATGCAGTAGACTGTAACTTATTAATGATTCTAAAATATCCTTTATGGAGGTTCTCTGGAGTTTATTTCTCGTATTCATTTTTAACTCATCCACCTCATTCTTTTTAATCTTCAGTTTATATTTTGAAATGGAACACTACCACACTTACCATTTTTTTTACCGAAACAAGTGCCATCTTATAAGTAAGCTGTCCTCTGGGACTGTGGTTAATTATTGTTAACTTAATTGCACTAATTTCTTGTTTATAGAGCATTTATGCTTGATGCAATTCTTGCCATTTTGAATGTTCATCAGAAAATAAAATCGAATCAATCTCATGTTCGTAGGGTGTTTATGCTTTTTTAAATCGTTTCAATTTTGGTGATCTTGAAAGAAGGCTGTTTGCTAAGGCTTTTCAGTTAGGCAGTGAATTAATTGAAAGGAAGCCTTTAGTTTTATGTGACCGTTAATCATGCGATCGTGAGCCTCGGGACCTTTTTTCTACGTGGAATCCGAACCACAGGACATGGCATTTCATTTCAAAAATATCACATGCACTGACCGGGAATCGAACCCTGTCAACCTTGGTGAGAGGCCAACAGCTTCACCGCTGCGCCACTACGCCCCCAGTGCATTAATTGAACTGATCTCATGTTTATAAGGTGTTTATGCCTTCTGAATGGTATCTAGTTCTAGTCTTATTTTTAACGTTGTTCTGATAAGAATTCTTAAAATTTACTAAATGTTAACTGTATTAGAGACCAGCCAAAGTGTTATATAATTATATGTCATATTCTACTGGCCATGTTATTCCTATTGTCATTGTTGTTTAATATTGCACAGAATCAATCAAGTTAATTGATTGTTATTGGTTACTTGAAGTTATTTATGTTCGGGAAATAAATTACAGAGTGAAATGTCTCTTTTGGTTACTCCTCTAGGACCATTTTCATGTTAGACTGGTGTAAAGTACATCTATATGAGAATATGACAGGCAGTTGCTATCTACCGTAATCATTACACCGATATATTATATGCTAACATTACTCAATTAAATGCAAATATTGAGAAGGACTAGGATTTGTATAACACAATCTACACAAATAACTCGACTTCTCTTCTTATATACTCGTATTTGTATCATACCAATAATTACTGCATAATTATATGACCATTTCAGGTATTGCACTAAGGCGATAATCAATAGCAGACGTGGTTCAGGCTCAAAAACACCTTTGCTTTTTCTCTTTCTTTTCTCACAAACAGTGAAACGTGCATAACAACAAAGTTTGCTCGCATACTTACGCACTCCAGTGTACGGAAAGAAACCACTGATTGGTTATAGGCGTCGCCCTATTTTATAGTAATGAACTACAATTTGTATGAACTACGGGGACAATTACGAAACGAGAATTTCTAATAGAGATATGGATTATCATCCTTTACAAAAATGATAGCCATTGATTTATAAGGAGATGCGTGAAAACTAAATACAAAATGGTGCATGTCTGCTACAGAATAGAAATTACTCTGTGGAGAAAATAGCCTCTTCAAGATTATATAGACTATGAAGTGCAAACAGTTTAATGCATTTACCCATTGGAAGAAGCTAGATTATTAGATAATTTTAAAACATGATTTGTGGCAAAATAATGGGGGAAATGTGTTATTTCAAGTCAGATTAAAACTTTAGATCAATTAATTCCCAGTGCTCTTTAGTCTGCAATTTATATTTTTATATGCAACAATAAATCCTTGTTTAACTCCAAATAAAATCTGTAGTACACAGTTCCCAGTGCTTCTTTTACCTGACTACTAAACTGGAAGTTCGTTGTTTACATTGAAGTGAACGTGGTGCTTCGCACGGCAAGTGAACGAATGAAAACATGTGGAAGCTCAATAGATATAATATGTACCTTTATTGTAACAATGTAGTAGTGGTCCTCTGCTTCAAATTTCACAGAGATCCGACCTAGTGACACGTTAGCTGGATTCATCCCTCGTGACTTGACATGTATGCCATTTATAATTTGTGAAAAGGAACAAACAGATTAACATACATGTAGGTATACAGGGATAACAACCGGACGGCCAGTCACTGCATGTTCCTCAGCACTACCCGTCTAATGTGCTCTGTAACTTAATGACGCCTCGTTTTTGAACGCTTAGTAGTAGGCTGGTATTTCGTACAGCAGCACTAGCGTTGCTGTCAGTCGACAATGGCTAGAGCGTTCAGCAACGACCAATACAGAAATAATAATGCTCTATGGAGAATCTGGTCACAATGCAGCCGTAGATCACATACGGTATGCGCAGGATTTTCTGAATAGACGTCTGCCTTCTGTACAAGAAACTTACTCAACAGAGTTGCAATTAAAATCTAAAGGATTCCTCAAGGCACCTAAATCGTATACGCGTCTGCGACGATGCTGGCGTTCTGTAGAATGTACTGCAGTGATTTGATCTCAATTCTTCACACGGTTAATTAATTATTAATATTTATTATTATTATTATTATAGTATATGGCGTGATCAAAATGATTCTGTTTGACAGCCGTACAGTGCAGAATCGGTACGCCAATCAGACAAATTCTCCGTGAGCATTAAAGCATTCAACCCACCAACACACCAGGTTGAAGATCCCCATGTGATAAAACACCGTGTCCTGCTATGCGAAGAAGTCCGTAACCATCTGCTGCACATCCTCGTCCGACAGGAATCGTTGAACCTTCAAGGCCTTTTTAAGGGACTGAAGGCGTGATAATCGCATGGTGAGATATCATACAGGGTGGTTGCTCAAGTGTCTCCCACTTGAATTGTCCTACCTTCTGCGTTACGACCTTTTCAGTATGGGGACGTGAGCTATCAAGAAGCAGCAGCACCCCTTGTCGTAGTTTTCCCGGACGTTTTGCCTTAATTGCACGCCGTTATTTTTCCAGTGTTGCGCAGTACCTTCTCCCAGTGATGGAGACACAAGGTTCCTTGAAATCAATAAGTAATGGGCCCCAATAATCAAAGAACAGGGCAAGCATCACCTTTCCAGCAGATGGGTGGCTCTTGAACTTCTTGGGACGAGGGGACGTTCACTGACACCACTGCACCGTCAATAGATTCTGGTTCCCAGTGGTGGCACCAGCTTTCGTCACCTACACCCACGCGCTCCAGGAACGTATTGCCTGCAACATTGAAACGCATCAGCTGCTGCAGGCAAACAGCCTACCGGTGTGCTTTTAGTTCGACATTCAACGCCTGGGCTATCTACTGGCTGCAGACCATCCGGTAGCAGCACCCTGAAAACAGAAACTGTTGATCACGCCTTATAATAATGACAATAATAATAGTAATAACACATACCATCAGTGTTACAATGTGCAAATGTTTAATGGTGCTGAGGACAAAGAGGGGCTGTACGTGAGCTAGGGATGACCCTAATGTCAATACAGAGGGCGGAACGTTGAACCTATATTAGCAACTGTATGGGTTATTATTTTGATCACAGTGTAACATAAAGGCGAAGAAAGATCCTGCATTCTAGAAGAATCCACATTCTTCCTAGAATATCCAGTGGAGCGAAGACTGTTATTTTGCAAATTATTCCGCCCTTAACACTGTTATGTACATTTCAATCTTAGTCCCCCGTTGGGTGCCAATTTGTTATGTAACACTCAAACTCAATCCCCCGATGGGCGTCCATTTGCAATGATGCAATCTCAAAAGACACAAGATAGCCCACGTTGTGAAACCATTTGGGATACTGCAATACAATTTCAGTTTCAGGTAGTGGGGAACAAACACCGCAGAGAGAAGTACATAGCAAGGATAATCATTAGCATCTAACTTTATGAGATATATCTACGAAATTAAACATTGAAATCTGATCAAATGAATATATTTAAAAGCTTTGCAAAGGCAAGGATTCTTGTCGCATAGAGACTCACTATAGGCCCTAACACACACTTACATAGCAAAGACATATGTGACATATTATATGCAGATAGTGGTGCAAGTGGCTATATCCCGCCTGCTGGACTCGCAATCAATCATCATGAAAGTGTCGCACTCTAACTGGTCGAGTCATTACAGTGGTGCCACATAGTGCCAAGCGCTCTTCCCTGCCCTTGTCAAAGGTCAAAGACAAGAATAGCAACGTTTTTTCCTGGTTCTGTAGTTGGGTTAGAATGTGAACAGAACTGAGCAACTTACAGAATCTCTGTGCTCAACGTAATTTCCAACCATCAACAAAATATTTAATGTTACAATAAAATTGACATACTGCTGACGCGAATCCTTGCAAACAATTAATTAAATGAAATGATGATGTTATATCAACAATGTGATTTAAGACGATATGATTTTACAAGACATAAAGATCCACCCTTGAAATATATTTACAAACTCAGGTAGGGGAATTACGGGTTTGGTTGCATTTCTGACTTGGTACAGTCTCAATACTCAATTTATAAGGAGCATCTCACACTAACAAACATACCGAAAGACACACACAGACAGTCAAAAGTAGATCTTGCCGCATACAGGTCTGAGAATTACGGGTTTGGTTGCATTTCTAACTTGGTACAGTCACAATACTCAATTTATAAGGAGCATCTCACACTAACAAACAGACCGACAGACACACACAGACGGTCAAAAGTTGATCTTGTTTAATTAAATGAAATTATAATGTTATTTAATGTGATGAAAATAGGTTAAATATGTGTAACATATTTGCAGTCACTCTGGGCTTTGTTCAGTGGTAGGTACAGTGCGAAAATGTACTTAATTATCTAATGCGGTGAGGCGATAACCAAGATATTCACCCCAAAAATGGCAATCGTAATCATCCAATGAGGGGATACATGTTTATGATGTTTAAGTGATCATGTTTGATGTTCATGATGATAATTGTTGTTTTAAGGAGCCTAACATCTAGATTATCGGCCCCTAATGGTCTGGGTGTTAGCGAAAATGACAATGAAGTGGCAACCAGAACGAAAATTAAGTGAGAAGGAAAATACTTAAAAAAAGGAACTCACATTGAAACTACTCACAAAATTGAGAGCGGTAATACGTACAAAAGGGAATTTAGAACGCAAAACCTCACAAAAGGAATACATTGAAAAATACGCACAAAATGTAGGTTAGGTTCAAAATACGTACAAAATGCAATGTACAGTCGAAATACTTACAAAATGCAAGTGAAATTCAAAATACTTACAAAATGCAAATGCGATTGAAAATACGTACAAAATGCAATTGAGGACCAAAATACTTACAAAATGTAATTGAAATTGAAAATACACAATGCAATTTAGATTGAAAACCGCTCATTTCAGATTCCAAAAAATCACGAAGTGCAATTGAAATTCAAAACACTTATAAAATGCAATTGAAATTGAAAATGCTTACAAAATGTATGGGTGATTCATACTACTCAATTGGATGGACAATACTTACAAAATGCAATTTAAATTCAAAATACTTACAAAATGTAATTTAGATTCAAAATACCCAAAAAATGCAATTGAGAATCAAAATACTAGCAAAATGCCCACCATACAAACTGCAATTGAGATTGAAAATACTTGCAAAAAGTGGTTTAGGTTGAAAATACAAAATGCAATTGAAATTCAAAACACTCACAAAAGTCCCATCCCGTATATTGAAAGACTTACTAAAAAGCAATTTAGATTGTCAATCATTACAAAATGCAATTCAGGTTGAAAACACTCGCAAAATGCAATTTAGATCGAAAAGACGTACAAAATGCAACGCAGATTGGAATCACCTACAGAATGGAGTGCAGATGCAAAAACTTTAAAAAAATGAATTTAGATACACAGGGAACCAATTAACAAAAAAACAGTGCGGCAATCTTAAAGAGAAAAGGAATTATAATGAAGAGAAAACAAGAGGTCTGACCCCTCGAAGAAGGAGCGATCAGAAAAGATGAGACAAGGGCCAATTAAGGCAGGAAAGTAAAAGACTCCCTAGGCCTCGGATACCCTAATACCGTCGGGGTCGGTAAAGAACAAGAGTTGACAAATGGAGGTCGACAGGAAAGTAGACGGAGAAGAAACTGGCACAAGTAACTGGAAGCAATGCCGACCTCAGCTGGGGTCACGTGGTCGCCAACCCACGTCCCACTAGATATGAACCCCTGGGGGTGATCATGTTTGATTATTAATTCCGTAACTCATCGATAAAATAAGCATTGCCATATACAACATGGTGGCGATTGCTGTTTTAAGGGCCAAAACCTGTAGGTGATCTTCAAAAAAATTAAATATTTGGAAGTGAGCGATCTTTAAGTCTACCCAGCTATAACTGTTGGGTATAATACCAACTTATAAAACTTGAAATGTACACACTGTTGTCGTGTTGAAATCAATACCACTGATAGACTCTATATGGCGGTTTCCAGTGCTTTAGCGGAGTCGATCATAAGTGTTAAACACAACACTGTGGATAGCCCTATTTCAGCAGGTAGGTTTGTTCACAGCAGCCGCAGGTACATTGAATATTCATTCCCTTGTGGCTGCAGATTTAGCGAGCGCTGTGTAATGCGGAATGCATAATAAAGAAACCCGATATGGAATTGAGCAATGAGATCCATTCTTGTATTACTACATAGCCCACATCGGAAATACAGTAAGTAAGCAAGCTAAATTCATAACAGAGTTTATTATGTTCGCTGCTTGCACTGAGAGTGCTCCCGCAGCAGTCATCTACGTGAGAAGCTAAAAATCTTAAACCGTGCTGCATTTTATAACTGAGGCCTTTAAAATGGAATTAGAAGGGGACATCGCGAACGTCAATTTCCGATCTCGGTGAAACCTTGCATACATGCTGGTCAGGTCACATCGAAAGAGAGAGAAAAGTGAGTATTTAATATTTTAAAAACTCAAGATCGTGGATGTGCGTATTATTCAATACAGTTGCGCTGTTGCCTTTGGAACGTACGATATATAAAGCTTCTTTAATGCTAATTATGTAAATATTGATATATTGGTATGGTGGGATGGTATGGTGGGCATCGATTATGAAACTTCAAAATTGCATTCTGTTGCCGTACTTAATCCTGGAGGAGTAAGGTGTAGATGTTACAGCACTATGAGTAACTTTCCTTTATTACATTGAAGTTACTAACCTAGCATTGTTAGTAAATTTAATGCAAAGAAAATAATAGCTTTTAATAATTAGAGTCAGTATAGAACGTACAAGAAAACTGTTTCAAAATAATCTTCTAAAATATGCTTTTCAGAAAAGAGGTTATTTTCCCACTTTTCAGCCAATTCAGCTATTGCAGGTGATCATTATGTGTTCCTGACATACAGGTATATTACAAACTCCATAAAACGTTGATTTTTCGGTCTTTATTTCTCGGACAAGCACAGCATTGCACAATGGGAAAAGCATTGCATTGCATAAGGTGGGGTGCGGCACCACTCCAAGGTCTGTGTCCAGGCAATTGACAAATACGTATACTATACCCAGATCGTTCACACGTTCGTGACATTGTTGGCATTATTATTTTGGAAAGAAGAGTTATTAATTGAAGAGATTGAGGGAATGTATGGTTTGAATAGCGCGCGGAGGAGACTCAAGAGTGCTGAGGGAAGCATGCATCGCAGGGGCGAGTGACGTGGGTTTGTGACATGAAGCCCGCATACGTCACGAGGATTTTTTCTGGAATTACCTTTAGGAGAAGAGATGGACGCTAGTACACTTTACTGGCAATTACAAGAGAAGGAATTTGAGCTATCAAGCGTTAAAATCGGTCCAGTAGAAGCCGAGATACGAGATGGAAGTTTCTGGAACATTTGCTCGCTGGACTATATAAAGGGCACGATTCTCAAGATAGTTACATCATATAACGGAGCATTTGCTCATGTGCGGAACTACGTAACGTGGAGTGACAGTATACACGCCGATATTCTGACGGTCGAAGGACTTAGACGCTGTACCAGTGGTCAGCAAGACTTAGTTTTTGTTCGAGTGAACAAACTTAACTTTTGGCAGCGAATGGACTTAGAATATCCACTGACTTTCAGGTCACATATTCTACAGTCAGGTGATGGTAGTGTGGAAACCATTCACAGAAGTTAGCCTACAGAACGATGTATTTCTTGTGGTGACTCTACATCAGGCACTTCGTCAGAAGACTGACTATTTGTGTAAATACTCCAGTTTAATTGTTGTATAATTGTTAATGAATTGTTATGTATAATTATTTATTTGTTATGTATATCCAATTTGCCACCGGGGGACACACCCCCCATTGCAAATAAATGAATGAATGAATGAATTTCATCAGTTCGTTTATGCAGCTAATGGGTGTTCCTGTCTTAGCGTGCGAACGAAACTGCATTATTTGAATATGAGATTTATTCTCAAATTTACAAGAGTACTGTACCAGTCTATGACTGAGCAACTTTTCGTCATGTTACACGGTACTGGTGATAGCGGGAGTTATTACGAACGAGTGACTGCGAATATCAACATGCGCCGTTAAACTACTCGTAGGATTGGTAGACAATGGGGACAAACGAGGTATATGGATACAGCAGATTGGCCATGGGAAGACACTGTTGGAATAGTGTCCACCGCAGGACACGCTCTTCCTACACATCAAGAATGAAGTAAGACAACTATTCATGTTCTATCCACTAACCTGTACTATTAGAGAATTCCATAATTTTGAACAGTCACGATCAGAAATCAACACACATTTTTCACCGTAGCTAGATTTTCGATTGTATTTGTCTGGATGACAAATGGAACTGCTGTCTGACAATTTATTTTTCGATCTACGATTTGTCAGGAAGGCATTAGTTCATGTTCCGACATGAAATATTTCGATTATTCCAAGGGATAGGAGTATTTTTCTTTAATTCTTATTATGAGAGCAGAAGTAATTGCGACTTGGATTATTTAAATAATTTGATTTATTGAATAATAATAATAATAATAATCAAGTGTGAAGTGATAAGTTAATAATATTATAAATAATAACAATGCTATTTAAAGTTATAAATAATTAGGGAGTGATAATACCGAATATTAGGAACTAAATTAAATTAATTGTTAATTGTTTATTGTGATTAAATAATTAGTGCATTAAATAAAAATAATAGAAGATGTTAAAAATAATCACTTACAGATGAAATTTAAATATTTATTTATTAAAGAAATAGGGCGATAATGATCATTTATGACATTGATGATGCCTAAATAATTTTTTGTAATAATAATAATAATAATAATAATAATAATAATTTGTGGATGAATTTAATTAGTTGGAAGGACTTAAATTAAATAACTTTGTTTATTTTTTAATAAAAGTTTGGAAGTTTAAATAAATTTAAATGAGTTTATGGATGAAGAGAATGAAGTAGTAAGATTTTTGAGCTCAGAATTATTTTTTCCAAAAGCACTTAAAAAAATATTCAGATGAAATGAAAGGAAACGGCAGATATTTAATGTATCAAATCAGGGAGAGTTTATGTAAATGGGAGGCAAGGAGAGATTGACCAGAATTTATTTTATTGGTAAAACTACACTGAAGAACACAGTCTAGTAATTGACAGAATATTACAAGAAAAAAATAATAATATATTTAATGCAGCCAAATAGCCATAACTTAAAATATAAAATATAGGATACATTGATGGGTTACATATTTGCATATTCACTTATAGACATTGTTCTTTTTGTACAGAATTCTATGTGGTACCGTTCACACATTTTTCCACATAATGTGCACTCACAGTCTATACTTGTGTCATAAAAATGTTTTGATTTGCAGAGTAGGTGGTGAAAACCGTGAACTGCCAACCTTGTAATGACATGTCTTAGTTCGAAATAAGCTTTTGTCCACGAGCGGTCTATCATGGCCCCTGTGCCATAGAAGTCTGGTTGTACTTCTTCTCTCTTCTCCGTCAACGTTGCCAGAAGTTTCTCTGATGCACTGGTGCTCGGTAGAGTTATGCTTGTCCTGAGGTCATCTACAAGGAAAGTTTCTTTCGCCAGTAGATATACAAGTCTAGATCGTGTCGTTTTTGATACTCCTATCACCTTCTTTATGTAGTTCGCTTTCACCCTTTCCAAGGTGGATAGGTTCCTCGTAGTTAAATGTGTCCAGATGATTTCAATGCCATAGGTCATTATTGGAAGAATTTTTATTCTGAGTAGCAACATTGCTGTCTCCAGACTGAGTGATCTGATGTCTTTTATTTCGTGCATTGCCATCATTGCTTGGGTTACCTTATCTGTGACATGTTTTGTGAAACAATATGCACTCGATTGCAGTGTGATGCCTAAATATTTAAAGTCTGGAACTATCTTTAATTTTATATCCCGAATGAAAATCTCTGCTGAGGCGGGTATTCTTCCTCCTTTTCGGAATATCATGGTGCCTGTTTTTGAGATGTTGATGTCCAGCTTGTGTTCAGAGCACCACTTTTGCACGTCATTTACAGTTTCCTGGAGTTTTGTTAAATCTCTGGATCCCATTACAATGTCATCAGCATATGCGCAAGAGAATACTCCCTCCTTTTGGGCTATTTTCAGGATATCTGTGGTTGATATTATAAACAGCAAGGGGCTCAGTGGGTCTCCCTGTAGGACCCCGTTTGATTGGGCTATCGGTTCTGATAGAGTGAGGTTGTCCGAAATTCGTACTTCGTTCCATTGCAGTATTGATGTGATGAGATTGGCCCACATGTTGTTCATGCCTAGCATCTCCTTTAACTTTTCTCTCACTAGCTTTCTATTTATCAGGTCGAAAGCCTTTGTGAAATCTATAAAAATGGTGTAATATTTTCCGTTGTCCTCTAAGGCATCCCATATTTGGTTAAGCAGAAGTTCAATAGCGTTTAGGGTAGATCGTCCCTTTCTAAACCCAAACTGGTTCTCTGGCAGAAGCTCGTTTATTTCCTCATTTAATTTTCCTGTTATAATTTTGGTGAAGATTTTGAAGGGGCAATTTTCCAGTGCTATGCCTCTGTACTTATTGGGATCTCTTGGATCTCCTTTCCCTTTATATAAAACCTTTACAATTGACTTTCTCCACTGGTCAGGTATGGAAGCTGTTTCTATACATTTGTTATATAATTTTGTCCATATTGGGGCTAGCAGGTGTGCAGTGTCTTTTACATATTCATTATAGATCCCGTCCGGTCCTGCGGCTTTCTTATTTTTGGTGCTGTCTATGGCGATTCTAGTTTCCTCAATGGTCAGGGGTACCCAGTCTGTTGGTATTTGTGGAGAGATGATATATGGATCTTTTCTGGTGTGCACTAGACCCTCGATATTGAGAATCTTGCTGAAGTGTGATTCCCAATTTTCCATGTCTATGTAGTGTGTCTGTGATTGTTTCTTTGGACGTAGGGCTATAAAGGGGTTTTCTTGGCTTCCTCTGCTAGCTTCCTGCCCTCTGCTTCTAAGTAGGCGCGCTTCTTTTCTTTCAATGTTCTCTTGTAAAGATTCCTCTTGTCGTTGTATATGTGTAGTAGACTTTGGTTATTCAAGTTTTGCCTTAACTGTTGTAATTTTTCTAGGGTCTCCCTCCTCAGCCTATAACACTCACTATCAAACCATATCTTTGCTCTTCTTGTGGCCCGCGGAATGGCGGCCTTTTGTAAGATTTCCTCTATTGTTCTTGTTGCGTCCTCCAGCCTTGAGTTATCTATTAATGAGTCTAAAAGTATTGTTGAATCTAGCATAGCTTTTACTTTTCTCGACATCTATTTTCCTTGAAAGGGGATGAGTTGTCTTTACCTGTAGGTTTCCCCATTCCCCTTGGATATTTATTTCAAGTGGTAAGTGTTTCCTTATCACAGCTTGGTTTGCTGTCCATAATGGAAATACGTTTCCTGTTATTGGTCCTTTTGTAAGTGCAATATCTATTGTGCTCTTTCCGTTGTGTGAGATGTATGTGGGGATTGTGGGGTTGTTTAGCAGGATGAAGCCTTCTTCTTCCAGTTTCTCCAGAACTAGCTTGGTTTTGTAGTTAGGAATGTCTAATCTGCAGTTAAGGTCACCTGCGATAATTATTGGTTTATCTTGCTTGCTTTGAATGATCATTTGGCCTAGCTCGTCCATTATGTCGAATGCTGTTATGTTCGGTTGGAAATAAGCGGCTATTATTATCAGGCCGCCTATTTCCAAAAGTAGGGTATGGTCCTGTTGCCTTGTTGATAATATTGGAGTTAGGTGTGGTTTTAGTAAGATAGTTATCCCCCCGGAAGGTCTACCTTTTTCTCCTTGTCTAGCTTTAAGATGAATACCATAGAAGTGTGGGTGTTGCCAGTCATCAGTGACGAATGTTTCCAATAGGATTGATATATCGTACCCTATTAGAAAGGGTTCTGGGCTCATACTCATAGCACTTTTTAGCCCTTCTATGTTCCACATCATGATTCTTAATTTTCTTGGTGCGTCTTTTAAGTTTTGATTCTTTCTATCAACTACTTTCTCTTTTGAGTTATTCGTAGGAGTGACCAATTTCTCGAGTGGGACGAAAGGTCCGAAATCGAAAACGTCTGACATAAATCCCTCTCGGCCAGAAATCCTCCTCATATACCCTTTCCATTAGTGTAACGTGTTTTTCGAGGGGTTTTTATGCAACTGGCATAAGTCAGTAGGAAGCCATTCTATAATTATTTACGCGGCAAATTGTTCAGCCAAGAGAATTGTTCATGTTAATTTATTATTATTATTAATTTATTATAATTATTATTAAGATATTTTTCGGAGCATTTTATAAAAAATTATAAGCATACAGATAGGTTTTCTATGTCTTAGAAAACTCTATCAAGCAAATTATTACGAACGACGATATCATAGAAAATTATGTGATTGCGGAATTTTACGGAGTTTTCGTCAGTTAGGGTATTTGAGAGACATGACTCACTGGAAATTCAAGTACACGCTTAATCTTGTCGGGAAGTATTACGCAAGGCTGGGTCGCATCGTCAAGAAAAGGCGAATATATGGAACGGAAATCGACTTCTCCCTCCCGCGGAGTGTAATGAGCCAGAGAAGGGGAAGTAGCGGCGTGCTCAGCCAATCAGTGGAGACCACGTAAGCTGGAAGACGGTACCGTGGTGGGGGAGCCAACGTGTGCATATATCGTTCGGCGCGGCGTGGAACGAGAACAATCTGTGTAGTTCTTGCCGAGTGTGGTTATACGCGGGAGTCGCTCCGATGTTCCGTGGAACGAGGACATTCTGTGTAAGACGAAAGCAGTACGGTTGGACGCGGGAGTCGCTCCGATGTTCCGTGGAGTGGACGACTAACTTTTGTAAAACTTAACCAGTGTGGTTGTACGAGTGTTTGGGTCCGATGTACAGACCATAGAATTATCTAATCTACCAGAATATCATCAAATTTCGACGGAGATGACGACGTCCAGGAGACTGTGGGAAGCACACAGCATCATCAAGTACGAGGGAAATGCTTTGGCAATTTCCAGTGGTAAGCGCAAATGACGCAGAAATACGCAATCTCTCATTTCTCTTTGTTTTACATTTCATATTTCAGTAACTTCATAGCTTGGAAATAAGAGTAAAATCAATTTATCAAACTCCGTTTTCACGTAATTTTCTATCGGTAATATTAAAATCGCAACGCTCCAATTTAAATTTTATACTTATTATTATTAATTTTGCTATACTTGTTTTATATAATAAATTCATTTCTTTTACAATGCAATCTTTGCTTTCAGTAGGTAGCATTAGATATAGACCAATTCCTTCTCCTGATACAATTGTTTGTTGGGTTAATGATCAAATCATACCACGATCTGAGTGAATAGATTCTTGAAGGTGTTCTACCAGAGCTAGACGTTGTTAAATACAAATTTAGATTTCAGCATTGCATTGACGTCTTGGCGCCCATTGAAACAACATAGCTTAGGCAAAGCCAAACAGTTACATTTATCACCCAACAGTTTGGGGCAGCAAAACTGTTACAATTGTCGCTCAACGTGAGGGTGAAAGAAACTGTTACAACTGTCGCCGACAACTTGGGGCTGAAAACCTAATAACATTTGTGGAAGGAGAAGGGTATATATTTCTGTGCCTGTATTTTGGGGGTTATTTGTCTTTATCAGTGTATATCATTATGGGGGATGAGAAAGAAAGACAGATGAGGTTACGTAGTGGTCATCAACTGGAGAGTGATGATACGAGCAGTATGTCGAGTGATGGTAGTATCGGGGTAGCGGAGGTAAATCCCGATACTGAAACAGGGAGTGTAGGTGGCCAACCAGAATTAAAAACTTTACTTCTCGAGTTCATGTATCAGAACAAAGTTAGTAGTGATGCCTTAAATGCAAAATTAGAACAGAATAATGCAAAATTAGAACAAAACAGTAGGGAAAATAAAGAAAGTACAGAAGCCTTAAATGCAAAATTAGAACAGAATAATGCAAATTTAGAACAGAATAATGCAAAATTAGAACAAAACAGTAGGGAAAATAAAGAAAGTACAGAAGCTTTAAATAAAAAATTAGAACAGAATAATGCAAAATTAGATAAGAACAACAAGGAAATTAGTGTGAAAATGGAGCAGATTAGAGGAGAAATCAGAGGAGTAATGGAAGAGAAGGTTAAAGAGATCATTGCAGATGTAGACAAGAAATTAGGAAAAGTACAGGAGGAGTTAGAAATTAGAATCAGTACACAGGCTGAAAATTTAAAAGAACTAGTGCAAATGGAAACACAGCAGGTCAAAAAGCAATTGGGGGGAGAAATTGACAAAATTCAGGTAGCAACTAAAGAGGTTAAGGAACAGCTGGGGGGTAGAATTGAGAAAGTCCACTCGCAAATAGTTGCAGAAGTAAATGATTTAAGAGAGAGCAATAGAGAGAGCATTAGCAAGATTGAGGAGAAACAAGCAAAGCTATATGATAAAGTAGAAGAATCAGAAGGAAACATTAAATTAACAGTAAACAGTATTGAGAGGAAGGCTGAGGAGAAAATCGCAGAATTAGAATTAAAATTAAAAGCTAGGATCAGGCAAGAAAATAGTCAGAATAGGCCAGTTTTTGTGAATAGCACACACAGGGAGGTAGAACTGGGTAAGTTCAGCAATCGACAGGGGTGCCCAATGGAGTTCATGAACACTATAGAAAATAAATTCGGGGAGAGGTTGGAAAATGGTAGTATTGAGTGGTGCCAGGTAGTTGAAATTTTAGAACAAGTGTTTGAGGGGGAAACGAGGAATTGGTTTGCTGTCTACAGGGAAAAGTTTACTGATATCAATGATTTTAAAATGAAATTCTGTGAAAAGTTCTGGAATGAGGTTATTCAGTCGCAGCATCGTGAGGGAGTAGTGTGTGGTAAATATAACCCTAAAGGAAGCTCCACCATGACCGAATACTTTTTAGGGCAGGTATTAGTGTGTAAATATCTGGATGGCTTGAAGGAGGAAAGTGATATGGTAAGGTTGCTACTTAGGCACTTTCCTTATAGGATCAAGGAGGCTGCTTGTATCCAGAATGTCAAGACTATATCACAAGTAGAACATTTGTTAAGCACATTTGATGCACTAGGGAGAGGGGGTTATGAGGACAATTTCAATCGGAACCAGGGTAATAATAATAATAGACCTAATGAAGCCAGGCATCAAGAAGTTCAAGGGAACGGTGGCAAAGGAGCCAACGCTCAAAATAGAAATAATAATAATCAGCTAAATCAGAACAGAGGAAATGGCTATGGTAATCAGTATCAAGGGAGGAACAATGATTTCAGGGGAAATCAAGGGAGGAACAATGATTACAGGGGAAATCAAGGGAGAAACAATGATTTCAGGGGAAATCAAGGGAGAAATTATAATGACAATAATTACAACCAGAATAGGGGTCAAGGAAGAGGACAGCCTAGTGGTAGTAATTTACAGCCAAACAATGACAACATAGCCCAGAACAACCAGACCAGTTCAGTAGTTAGTAGTACTACGGCCAGCTGTAGCGGTTCTTTAAACGCGAACCAGGCTGCGAAGTAAGGTCAGAATCTCAGTCTGTAGCATGCCCTGTCCATACAATTATACAGGAACCCTATGACCTAAATGTAAGAAATGAATTATCACATGAACTAAATGATGAAGGTATTATTCAGGAAGTGGTTAGTAAGAGCCCCATAGTTAAATTTGACGTGTCCGAGGCGTACACAGATGTTTTAATTGATAGTGGTTGTATGAAGAGTTGCATAAGTGGTGCATTTTATGATAAAATGAAAGGAACTGGAGTAAATTTTGAGGAGATGCCAATTAAAAGCACTTTTGTTATCACAGCTGTTGGGAAGAGGTCTAAAGTAATTTCTAAGCAAGTTTTAGTAGACATTAAAATTAATAATCATGTAGAGAAGCAGATTTGCCTTGTAATTCCAAATTTAGTATTCAGTGTTATCTTGGGTTCAGAGTGGCTAAGTAGAGTGTCTGGTAACTTATGTTATGATGTAGGGAGTTTGAAATTTAAATGGGGAGATTCTGAAGTAGAAGTAGCGTTCAATGACCAAATTCAGAGAAGTAGTGTTGTAGGGGTGATTTGTACTTTAAATGAGATATCGCCAGCCGTAGAGCGGGGTTCTCCATGTTTTGTGGGCAGTGTGATTACGAACGGAAGTCTAGAGGACTCGTTACGTGATGCTGCATTTCAGGGAGATATAGAGGTGGAACAATGTGTTCGGCTCTATGATGTGTTATGGTGTAATAGGAGTGTGTTTGAGGATCGCATTGGTATGGCCAATTGCTATACCCATTCATTGAACGTTATTGATAGGTCAGTATTCACAGGACATAGATATCCTGTACCTTTCGCTTATCAGAGTGCAGTTGAGGCACAAATTAACCAGATGCTTGAAGATGGGATTATTGAGCACTCTAACAGTCCATATGTTAATTCTTTGATCACGGTACCCAAGACCGACGGCACTGTTCGTATTTGTTTAGACGCTCGTTTGGTTAACAGTAGAATTAGTTCAGATCAGCTGAAATCTATGTCAATAGAGGAATTAATGCAAACATTTGAGGGGAAGAAGTATTTCACTTGCGTAGATTTGAGTTCCAGTTTTTGGCAAGTGCCACTTATGTACGAAGATAGACCATTTACAGCTTTTAGTCATAAATATAACCTTTATCAATTTTGTAGAACACCTTATGGGTTAAAGAGTAGTTCAGCAGCTTTAATTAGGGCTTTAAACATCGCATTAGGGGATGACACAGGAGAGTTTGTAACCATTTACATAGATGATATGGTAATTAGTTCACGCAGTTTTGAGGAGCATCTACGTCATTTAAATATAGTTTTTCAGAAGTTAGATCAGGCAGGGTTCACTTTGAAGCTGTCTAAGTCGTCATTCTGTCAGTCAGAAGTGACATTTTTAGGTCATAGAGTGTCGAGTAGAGGTGTAACACCAGAAGAAAGTAGGGTTAATAAGATACTTAACGCAGAGGTGCCACAGAATGTTAAACAGTTAAAAACTTACCTGGGAATTTGCAACTTTTTCAGGAGGTTCGTTCTTAAATACTCAGGGTTGGTAGAACCATTCAGGGAATTGCTTAAAAGTGGGACTCGGTGGAGATGGGAGTCCAAGCTTGATCAGGCTTTTAGAGCGCTGAAGGAAGGTTTTGAGAAAGCTGTAGTGCTGAAATATCCGTTAAAAGATAAGGAATATGTGGTTATGACAGATGCTTCACATATAGGCATTGCTGGAGTATTATGTCAGAAAGATGATGAGGGTAATCTGTGCATTGTATCTTTAGCCTCGCGAGGACTGACTGCAGCAGAGAAAAGATACACGATTACTGAGTTAGAGCTTTTAGGTATTGTTTTCAGTTTAGGGAAATTTAGAATGTATTTAGTAGGGGGGAAATTTGAGATCCACACAGATCACCATGCATTACTGTATATGAGGACTTGTAAACTCAGTTCTAACAGAGTTAGTAGGTGGATTCTTGCTCTGCAGGAATACGAATTCACAGTAAAATATATTAAAGGTAAAGATAACATTCTTGCAGACATGCTATCGAGGGACACTAATTTATGTAGGGATTATCCTGTGGTTAAAGCAGAGGACGGTATTTTAATGTGTGCATGTGTGGACAGTAGCAACAGGGCATCGTTACAGACACTGAGAAATATGCTAGTGGAGCAACGTGATGGCGTTAAGTTAAAGGAGCCACTGGCTAGGTTGGAAATAGGTGAAGAAGAGTATGTGAAAGTAGGACGGTTCACGTACAAGATGCAGGATGGGCTTGTTGCAAGGAAATGTAGGAATAATCGGTGGGCAATATGTGTTCCTGCCACTTTGCGGGAGGAGCTAATTTGGTTCATTCATAGGGAATTAGGACACTTTGGTGCTGCCAAGGTCTTCTATGAAATTGGTCGTGACTTCATTTGGAGTAAAATGGGAAGGGACGTTTGGAGGATTTTAGCTAAGTGTGACACCTGTCAAAGGAGTAAATATCCAGTTAAATATTTAGTGGGGGAGAGATCTGCAGTTCTCACCAGTAGTCCCGGCGAACTACTGTGTGTGGATTTATTTGGCCCGATCGTTAAAGGACAGTACGGCTACGAGTACATTTTTATAGTTATTGACGCTTTTAGTAAGTATGTCAAGCTATATCCGCTAAGGAAAGCCACGGGACTAGCGTGTAGCCGTCTGATCATTAATAAGTATGTACCTGAGTTTGGCCTTCCTCTCAGGATACTATCTGACAGTGGACCACAGTTTACTGCAAAGAAATGGAGAACCAGTATGCAGGAAGCTGGTATAACACACGTTCATTCCTCTGTAAGGTACCCTCAGGGTAATTCTGCAGAGCGTCCATTAAGGGAAGTGGCTCGTCTTTTTCGGACTCTAGTGCATGACAAGCATGCGGCCTGGGTTGGACATCTTCCCAAGGTCGAGACTTGGCTGAATTCTGTCCAGCATGAGAGCACGAAATTGACGCCATGCGAAGTTCACTTCGGAAAAAGACCACAAAATGAACTAGCGAGGGTGTTGGGATTAAATGAGGGTAAGCAACCGGGGATGGATTACATTGTCCAGTTGGCGAAACAGAATTTATCTAAATCACCACAAAAGAGAATTCGCCAACAAAAAGAAACTAAATTTGACCTATTCGAGCCGGGAGACAGAGTCTTACTTAGAGTACCGAAACAGTCAAATAAGCTAGAGAAAGTCATGTCCAAGTTCTTTTATCTCTACGAGGGCCCATTTATAGTTTCCAAACGTATTGGCAAAACAGCATATGTGCTGGAGAATAGTGAGGGAAACTGATTATATGGGACGTATAATATACATAGTCTACGAAAATATGTGTCATAAAGCGAGTGTGTTTAGCTGGCGAGCCAGCCTATCAAATGAGTAAGTGTGGTATTTGGTGCGTGGGAGGAGATGGTCTTCCAGGCAGGCGTATCAGAAGTCACACAGGGGGGTAGTATGTAAGTAAATGAGAGTTTTTAAGGTACAGGGAAATATGACGGGATTGTCGGATGCTCTTGAGCACTAAAATGTCTCGATACACCAAGGCCAGAATTTGGTAGCGCTGGTGAATTCCCATTTGCCTCCAAGAGATGGGTGAGCGCTTGAACAGGGTATTTTTGCTTAAGGCGTCCACGAGGCAAAAGATGGGCCATCAGAATGCGAGACAGTCCTTCATGAAACTCATACATATCAGCACACGTGATTTCTGTTTACGGCCTCGCCATGTGAGATTTGTAAGTGTGTAATTTATGATAATTTGTACAAAGGTATTATTTGTGTGAGGAGAAATGGTCTGTGTTGAGAACTAGTATTAAGTAGAATATGGTCTACGGGAACTTAACAAGACAGGGCGATTACGGCACAGAAATATTTGGTGTTATATGTAATGCACATTTACTGTTTTTTTTTTCAGAAGTCAATATTAATTTAATCTGCTTTAAAGAGAGATGAAGTATTATGGTCACGAGGCGCTGCCACAATAGTGAGATCGTGTGCTCAGTGATAAGTGGGATTAATTTCACAATAAGGAAGGAACCTCCAGTGAAATTAGGAAGTTCTATGGTGATATAAATATATCAGAACACCTTCAATGCGTGTGATATGACATCATAAATACATAGTGCTCACACATTAATTATGTCTATTTCTCCAACATAGAGAAATTTGAGAGGCGGAAATATCCGTGGAACACTATTCTATGTGTAAAACATTGGACTGGTTGCAAAGTGCAATCCATAGTGACAACAAACTTTGACGCAAAGTGCGTGAAGAAAAATTATGAGTGTATATATCTGTAATTTAGGGTGATCTCATTTATGTAATATGTATTTTGGATGGGGTTTATTAACGTGTCTGGGATAATCGGATAATGGACCGTCGTCACGGTAAATCATCCGATGATCCGAGGCGAATATGTAACGTTTTTTTCGAGGGGTTTTTATGCAACTGGCATAAGTCAGTAGGAAGCCATTCTATAATTATTTACGCGGCAAATTGTTCAGCCAAGAGAATTGTTCATGTTAATTTATTATTATTATTAATTTATTATAATTATTATTAAGATATTTTTCGGAGCATTTTATAAAAAATTATAAGCATACAGATAGGTTTTCTATGTCTTAGAAAACTCTATCAAGCAAATTATTACGAACGACAATATCATAGAAAATTATGTGATTGCGGAATTTTACGGAGTTTTCGTCAGTTAGGGTATTTGAGAGACATGGCTCACTGGAAATTCAAGTACACGCTTAATCTTGTCGGGAAGTATTACGCAAGGCTGGGTCGCATCGTCAAGAAAAGGCGAATATATGGAACGGAAATCGACTTCTCCCTCCCGCGGAGTGTAATGAGCCAGAGAAGGGGAAGTAGCGGCGTGCTCAGCCAATCAGTGGAGACCACGTAAGCTGGAAGACGGTACCGTGGTGGGGGAGCCAACGTGTGCATATATCGTTCGGCGCGGCGTGGAACGAGGAAAATCTGTGTAGTTCTTGCCGAGTGTGGTTATACGCGGGAGTCGCTCCGATGTTCTGTGGAACGAGGACATTCTGTTTAAGACGAAAGCAGTACGGTTGGACGCGGGAGTCGCTCCGATGTTCCGTGGAGTGGACGACTAACTTTTGTAAAACTTAACCAGTGTGGTTGTACGAGTTTTTGGGTCCGATGTACGGACCATAGAATTATCTAATCTACCAGAATATCATCAAATTTCGACGGAGATGACGACGTCCAGGAGACTTTGGGAAGCACACAGCATCATCAAGTACGAGGGAAATACTTTGGCAATTTCCAGTGGTAAGCGCAAATGACGCAGAAATACGCAATCTCTCATTTCTTTTTGTTTTACATTTCATATTTCAGTAACTTCATAGCTTGGAAATAAGAGTAAAATCAATTTATCAAACTCCGTTTTCACGTAATTTTCTATCGGTAATATTAAAATCGCAACGCTCCAATTTAAATTTTATACTTATTATTATTAATTTTGCTATACTTGTTTTATATAATAAATTCATTTCTTTTACAATGCAATCTTTGCTTTCAGTAGGTAGCATTAGATATAGACCAATTCCTTCTCCTGATACAATTGTTTGTTGGGTTAATGATCAAATCATACCACGATCTGAGTGAATAGATTCTTGAAGGTGTTCTACCAGAGCTAGACGTTGTTAAATACAAATTTAGATTTCAGCATTGCATTGAGGTCTTGGCGCCCATTAAAACAACGTAGCTTAGGCAAAGCCAAACAGTTACATTTATCACCCAACAGTTTGGGGCAGCAAAACTGTTACAATTGTCGCTCAACGTGAGGGCGAAAGAAACTGTTACATTAGTTCGAATGGGATCCCCACTTTGAAAGCTTTAGTATCGTAATTGGTTGTTATTTCTTCACACATAACGTTTTCTATAATTCCTCTGTTCTCTACGTACTTCTTTATGGCACCGGTGGTGGTGTGCGGGCCTACACGCCCCACAAAAAGCCAAGCTTTCTTCTTTGCTGCTTGCAATTCTTCAACTCTTGGACCTGAGCTTATCGTTGCGTATTTCTGCCTTGTTTTCCTTCTATCTGATTTGCTGGCAACTTGAACCCATTGCCCCGGATAGTTGGCATATTCCAGGCCTTGAGTTCTCACCTGTGCCAATTCTTGTGATGATGGCGTCAGTTCGTCAATTTCCTTGTAACTGCTCACCTTAACTTCTGCTGTTTTCTTGTCACGTTTCGGTGTCAGTGTTGAGTGCTGAGCGCTTTCTATTTCCTCTTTTATTAATTTCCTTAAGTTTCCTGTAAGGGTGTCAATCAAATATGTTAGTTTTTGTGTGACATTTTTGGTTATTTTATCTTCCAGCGACGTGTGGTCTAGCTCTTGGCTGTTGTGGATATAGAAGTCGCCGCTTGATGTCGAGGCTTGCTGGGTTGTACTTGTAGTTCCTGGTGTTACGTCTATAGTTAGCGCGCTAGTTGTGTCACACGAACTGTTGGTTGTAGATGCCAGAGATCTTCTGTCTCATTTCTTTGCCATCTCTGAATCTGTTTCATGCGCACTGTCGATAGAAGGCGCCACATGTTTCACAGAGCTTCTGTCTCTTGCCTTTTTCATCTCTGATTCAGGGAAGCCATTAACCTCTTTTCCTACATTTGCTAGATCAACATACTCATGTTTATCCTGGGTTTCACTGTCTTCGCCTTTGTTCATGGATCGGAAACAATCTTCCAAGGTACTCACCGCTTTAAGCAATTCCTCCTTCATAACTTTACTTACTTTGCGGTTTACTTGCTCTATACTTCTCAATTTTGTGAGAGCAGTTTTCACTCGTTCGTCTTGTATGTCCGCCATGTTTATGAGACTTGTATAATGAGTGTTCGAACAAATAATTTTCTCAAGCCTCCAGGAGGAATAAACGTTTTACCAAGCAAGATGCTTTCTCGTTAGAATGTGCTTCCGCAAATTATCTGCTCGAATGAATGATTTATTGCATGTAGAACAAATATATGACTTTCTCCTACTGTGTACAAGTACTTTGAGCAAACGATTTTATACATATACGACATGAGTAGGCTTGTTACTAGTGTGAATCAGCATGTGTAAGGTTTGCAGTAAAATGCCTTATTGCGATCGCGAAACGCTTCTGTGTGTTTTCATTTGCTAAATGTCTTCCCACATTAGTGACCGGGAAGCGTTCCGGCTCCCGAGTGATCCGCCCGGCACGGAAGCGCTGGGAGAGAATTTCTTGTTTAAGTGGGTGATGTGTACCAAGCTAGGCTTAACCTCACTTTTAACGCTCCATGAGCTTGTTTAATTAACATGTACTTTTGGCTTGATACACTCTTAATATAACTTCCCTAACAATTCCACGGCTAGTTGTTCTTACCCGCATTCTGCAACACTTGGAGGAGTATACGCACACGGCTTTCTTTCTACATATAACGTGATTTATAAGGACATTACACTTAGCACTTTGCCGCCATTGTATCTACGCAATGGACAAGAAAAAAATATATATATGATTAAAAAAAAGGATAATATGATGTGTGCAGAATATTTTGGTGATGATTTTAGTGTGCGTTTGGCGACACTTAAAGTTGTGGAGACCTTGGGGGTCATCCAAGAGGGCTTTTGTTCCCGTAGTTGTGGGCACACAAGGATGTGCGTATGTTTTTGAAAGAGCATGTGGGCTAAATTGTAAAAGAAGGGTTATGCAATGTGGACCGCCCCATATTCTTGTCAGATTTCACTAATCTGTCAATCCAAATATTAAATAATATTTTTTTCGGGATCAATTCGAAGTTCCGATGGTATGCCTAAATGAATAATTGAAGAACATGAATTTAGATTTGTTGAATCTGACCGAGAAAAAATAATAAGATGAAAAGTGCAAATGAATTAAAATAAATAATTAATGAATTTTTATTTTTGGAATAATAATAATAATAACAGTGGAAATGAGCAAATGAAATATTCATCATGTGAGAGGTTGAGAAAACTTGTAATAAATAAAGTGAAGGGAAATTCTGAAATTTATTAATTAATAATAATAATAAATCTTTTTGATTAATTTCTTTTTTGAGATTACATGAAAATTTTGGTGATAGAAAATTTTAATGATATAAAAATTTGGTGAAGAGTTAATGATTTAATCCGCTGATTGTGGATAGCAACAATTTATATTGTTTACAACATTTTTTGTAATTTGAATATCATATGAAAATGATGTATTTTTTTGTGACATTTAAACAAATGAAAGTGAGAAAAGCAACACGAGAGACACTCCATATCAGAATAGACCATATATGAGGCCATACCAATACCAAAATAGATGGAATCAGTGGAGAAAACCAGGGTTTCAATCAAAACCATATAATAGGCCACAGCAACAGTATGGAAAACAACAACAAAACAGAAGAGAGGAACAACGAGGGAAGGAGGAATTCAAGCAACAGGCTAGGGAAGATCTTGACAGAAGGCATCAGGATAGCAAGCAATACCTAGATGAGCAACACAACAAACCTAGTACTTCCGGGTTGCAGAAGTCCAGAGGTGATGAAAAAAAAACGTCGAAAAATTAATAATTAGTTACATTTCGGAGATTGTTAAATGGCAAGCAGAGGATGAAGACTTGATAGATGTAAAGGAAGAGAGAATTTGACTTGAGAAAAGATCAAAATCACCTATTATAGAGTGTGAAGTCTATGGTACAAAGATTCATACACTTATAATACTGGAGCTATGCTTTGTGTAGTTAGTGAGAAGCTCCATGCTTTGTGGAAGATCACAGAAAGTTTGGAGGAAATTCCGGTGTCATGTATTAGGATACAAGGAATTATCCCTAACAAGATTGGAGAATGCTATTTTGAGCATATTTTCGTGGTGATGAAGGACATTATCCATGACATGATCCTTGGAAATGATTTTATAACTAAGTACAAAGCTATAATCGTTATGAAGTCAGAGACCATACGTTTTCATCATACTAAAGAGGAAGATTTTGAGGGTGACGAAGAGAAATTCACCGAGGGAAACATCCGATGGTCACAGGTTATTCATAATATTGAAGAAGAAGAAGAAGAAGAAGAAGAAGAAGAAGAAGAAGAAGTTGTCAAAGTAGAGGAAACGCCTGAATTGAAAAAGATGTTATGTGAATTTGAGGACATATTCGATACGAAACCAGGGGAGATCAAAGATTTTGAATATCACATCCAAGTGCGTGATGAAGCACCGTATCATTGTAAACTTGACCCTATTGCAGAGAAGTATAGAGAGCAGGTGAAACTCATTATTGCAGATTTGGAAAAGGATGACATAATAGAAAATATACCAGAGCTTATGTGAATCCATTAGCAGTTGTGCCAAAACCAGATGGGAGTCTGCGTATTTGTTTAGACGTAAGATCTCTAAATTCCAAAATTATGCCCGAATATGACCGACCTCCTGTTTTTAAAGAATTGTTGAGGAAATTTAAAGGCAAGAGATGGTTTTCCACTATCGATCTTACATCATCTTACCATCATGTGAAGCTAAGTGAAGAGTCGAAGAAATTCACAGGATTTATGTTTGACCAGCAAACATATGTTTTCAAAATATTACCATTTGGAATGAAAACATCCGGATCTGTTCTAATTAGAGCATTAGACAAGAATCTTAGTCCAGAAGAGAAGAGCTCAGTTATATGTCACATTGATGGCATACTGGTAGCGTCTGAAGATGAAGAGCAACATCTGTTACACTTAAGGAATTTATTCGATGACTTGACGAGGTCAGATTTTAAGGTGAATCTGAAGAAATGCCAGTTTTTCAAGGAAGAGATTGAATTCTAAGGGCATATCTTAGATGGACAGGGATATCGTCCAAATGAGGCCAAGATCCAAGCAATTGCCCACTTTCCAAGACACACGAGGATAAAGCATGTCCGTAGTTTTCTGGAGACTTGCCAATTTTTCGCTGGACATTGTCATAACTACACCAACATTGTTGCGCCTTTGCAGAATCTTTTGAAGAAAGGAAACAGATGGAAGTGGAGTGAAGAGCACGAGGAATCTTTCAGACTAGCCAAAGAATTATTGATGAATAGTGTAAAGCTGGAATATCCTGATTGTCAGAAGAATTTTATTATCGAATCAGATGCTTCAAATGTGGGTATAGGAGCTATCCTATTACAAGAAGACGAAGATCACACTAGGCATTATTTATCATTTATAAGTAGAAAGTTGAGACCTTCAGAGCGAAATTATTGCACGACTAAACTTGAAGCTTTAGCTATTGTTCACGCTCTAGAAATTTGGAAGAAGATGCTTATAGGACATTCTGTCATTGTTCGAACAGACCATCATGCACTTGAGTTTATTTTGAAGACGAATTTTGCAAGTGAAAGGATCACACGTTGGGCTTTGTTTGTCCAACAATTCAACATCATGATAGAGCACAAACCTGGAAAAGCGAATGTAGGAGCCGACTTGTTAAGTCGTGCAGTTGAATCGACTTTTAAGGTGATGTCTATTACCTTTATACAAGAAGATGAAGAAACTCCAGAACGTTTGGAAAGGATATCCGTTACTCAGAAGAGGAACACACGTTTGAGGAAAATATACCGATTTCTGAAAGGGAACATGGATGTTAATGACACAGATTATTAGGAAACAGAGAGTATTTCGAGGAACTATGTGGTCATGAACGATATTGTGTATCGATTCATTGATGCAGACCATACAAGACTGAGAGAAGCGGTACCACCCATATTTCAGAAACGGATTGTTTGGTTAGCGCACAGGATTTCGGGACACGCTGGTTTGGATAAGACAGTACAACTTGTGCAAGATAAATTTTCGTGGGAGAATATGAGGACTACAGTCAGAGAGACGATTAGGACATGTGACTTGTGTCAACGAAGCAAGCACAATTCTAAGTTGTTGAGGGAAGCTCCTCGTCCTATTATTCCGCTGAAACCAAGAGAATTATACGCTATGGATATTTATGGACCTTTACCGAAGTCGAAGAGGGGAAATGGATACATTTTGGTAACCATTAATGTTTTTCTAAATTCACAATGTTACACCCCATCCAGAAAGCTAATACACGCTACATCTTGAAGAGGATTAGAGAGAGTGTGATACCTGAAGCAGGGAAACCTAAATACCTCTTAACCGATCGTGGATCGCAGTTCACATCTTACGAATTTATAAATGCTATGGAAGTATCGGATATTAAGCAGATCCTATGTTCAATACGCCATCCTGAAAGCAACCCAGCTGAAAGAAATATGTCTGAGATAGCGAAATTTTGTCGTTTGTTGTGTTCTGCTGAACATTGGAAGTGGATGGATGTGTTACCCATTGCATCACACTCCATTGATTCTACTGTACATCAGAGTACAAGTCAGATACCGATGATATTGCATCATGGCAATAAACCCACAAGACCATGGGATAGGATCATTTCCATACCACCGGAAATAGAACCTAGTAGATAACTGTGAGAAGTTCAAGCAATGGAGACAATTCGCAAGCAAGCTGACAAGAGAGAAAGGAGAGTCCGAGGGAAGAAATTCAGACGACCTCTGAATGTTGGAACTCTCGTACTTGTAAGGAAACCTGTTCCGTCTGACGTCATGAACAGAGTATATTCGAAGTTTGCTAGTTTATACTACGGCCCATTCATTATTACTGAAAGTTTTGATAACGGAAGTTATACATTGGTTGAAGAAGACTCTGGTAACACCGTGGGAAAATTCAACGCGGCAAGTTTGAAGATTTATCATACAAGAGCCAGACATCAATGAGGAAAAAATATATGATGTGTCACATATTTTTTTATTGGCGTGAGGGGTGGATATACCCGGATCGTTCACACGTCCGTGACATTGTTGACATTATTATTTTGGAAAGAAGAGTTATTAATTGTAGAGATTGAGGGCATGGATGGTTTGAATAGTGCGTGGAGGATACTCAAGAGTGCTGAGGGAAGCATGCAGCGCTGGGGCGAGTGACGTGAGTTTGTGACGTGGAGCCCGCATACCTCACGAGTATTTTTTCTGGAATTACCTTTAGGAGAAGAGATGGACGCTAGTACACTTTACTGGCAATTACAAGAGAAGGAATTTGAGCTATCAAGCGTTAAAATCGGTCCAGTAGAAGCTGAGATACGAGATGGAAGTTTCTGGAACATTTGCTCGCTGGACTATATAAAGGGCACGATTCTCAAGATAGTTACATCATTACAACGGAGCATTTGCTCATGTGCGGAACTACGTAACGTGGAGTGACAGTATACACTCGGAGATTCTGACGGTCGAAGGGCTTAGTCGCTGTACCAGTGGTCAGCAAGACTTAGTTTTTGTTCGAGTGAACAAACTCAACTTTGGGCAACGAATGGACTTAGAATATCCACTGACTTTCAGGTCACATATTCAACAGTCAGGTGATGGTAGTGTCGAAACCATTCATAGTAGTTAGCCTACAGAACGATGTATTTCTTGTGGTGACTGTACATGAGGCACTTCGAATTTCATAAGGAGAAGTATTTATTTCATCAGTTCGTTTATGCAGCTAATAGGTGTTCCAATCTTAGCGTGCAAACGAAACCGCATTATTTGAATGTGAGATTTATTCTCAAATCTACAAGAGTACTGTACCAGTCTATGACTGAGCAACTTTTCGTCATGTTACACGGTACTGGTGATAGCGGGAGTTATTTCGAACGAGTGACTGCGAATATCAACATGCGCCGTTAAACTACTCGTAGGATTGGTAGGACATGGAGACAAACGAGGTATATGGATACAGCAGATGGCCATGGGAAGACACTGTTGGAATAGTGTCCACCGCAGGACACGCTCTTCCTACACATCAAGAATGAAGTAAGACAACTATTCATGTACTATCCACTAACCTGTAGTATTAGAGAATTCCATATTTTTGAACAGTCACGATCAGAAATCAACACACATTTTTCACCGTAGCTAGATTTTCGATTGTATTTGTCTGGATGACAAATGGAACTGCTGACTGACAATTTACTTTTAGATCTACGATTTTGTCAGGACAGGCATTAGTTCATGTTCCGACATGAAATATTTCGATTATTCCAGGGGATAGGAGTATTTTTCTTTAATTCTTATTATGAGAGCAGAAGTAATTGCCACTTGGATTATTTAAATAATTTGATTTATTTAATAATAATCAAGTGCGAAGTGAATAAGTTAATAATATTATAAATAATAACGATGCTATTTAAAGTTAAAAATAATTAGGGAGTGATAATACCGAATATTAGGAACTGAATTAAATTAATTGTTAATTGTGTATTGTGATTAAATAATTAGTGCAATAAATAAAAATAATAGGAGAGGTTAATAATAATCATTTACAAATGAGATTTAAATATTTATTTATTAAAGAAATATGGCGATAATAATCATTTATGACGTTGATGATGCCAAAATAATTTTTTGTAATAATAATAATAATAATAATAATTTGTGGATGAATTTAATTAGTTGGAAGGACTTAAATTAAATAACTTTGTTTATTTTTGAATAAAATGAGTTTAAATGAGTTTATGGATGAAGAGAATGAGGTAATTAGATTTTTGAGCTCAGAATTATCTTTTCCAAAAGCACTTAAAAATATATATTCAGATGAAAAGAAAGGAAACGGCAGGTATTTAATGTATCAAATCAGGGAGAATTTATGTAAATGGGAGGCAAGGAGAGATTGACCAGAATTTATTTTATTGGTAAAATAACTCTGAAGAACACAGTCTAGTAATTGACAGAATCTTACAAAAGGAAGGAAGGAAGATTGTAGTTTTACGTGACCGAGAATCTTGTGATTATGAGCCACGGGACCTCCTGTTTACGTGGAATCCGAACCACAGGACATGGCATTTCACTTCACTTCACAAGAAAAAAATATATATGATAAAAAAGAGAATAATATGATATTGTGTGCAGAATATTTTGGTGATAATTTTAGTGTGCCTTTGGCGACACTTAAAGTTGTGGAGACCTTGGGGGTCATCCAAGAGGGCTTTTGTTCCCGTAGTTGTGGGCACACAAGGATGTGCGTATGTTTGAAAGAGCATGTGGGCTAAATTGTAAAAGAAGGGTTAGGCAATGTGGACCACCACATATTCTTGTCAGATTTCACTATTCTGTCAATCCAAATATTAAATTTTTTTTTTTTCTGGATCAACTCGAAGTTCCGATGTTATGCCTGAATAAATAATTGAAGAACATGAATTTAGATTTGTTGAACCTGACCGAGAAAAAAAATAAGATGAAAAGTGCAAATGAATTAAAATAAATAATTAATGCATTTTTAGTTTTGGAATAATAATAATAATAATAATAATAATAACAGTGGAAATGAGCAAATTAAATATTCATCATGTGAGAGGTTGAGAAAACTTGTTATAAATAAAGTGAAGGGAAATTTTGAAATGTATTAATTAATAATAATAATAATAAATCTTTTAGATTTTTTTTAGAATATATGAAAATTTTGGTGATAGAAAATTTTGATGATATAAAATTTTGGTGAAGAGTTAATGCTTTAATCCACTGATGGTGGATAGCAACAATTTATATTGTTTACAACAATTTTTTGTAATTTTAATAACATATGGAATTAATTTAAAATTTTTGTGACATTTAAACAAATGAAAGTGAGAAAAGAAGAAAGTAAAATTTTCAAAATATTATGAAAAGTTTTTTGAACAAATTTTGTTTTTGAAATTGAAAATCTTTATGAACTATTATTAACATTCGACTTTATGTCAGTCGAGTATTGATATTGTTATAAAACAACGAATCAGTGATATGATAATTTTTCCAAATAAGTCTAATTTTGGAATAACACCGAATGAATCAAGTGACTATTTGTTGGGGGGAAATGTTTTGCTACGAATATTTGAACAATGAAATGCAATCTTTCGAAAAGTGAACTACGAACATGTAAATATTAGGGATCACTCAGAACTCCTTATTGAACAGTGATTACCAGTGTAAAATTTTTATTTTTTTATTTGAATGGACTAATTACTTTTCTGATTATCATATCTGTGACATTCTAGTAATAATCTTAGGGACTGTTGATTTCTCATGTGTGATTTGTTTTATCTTTGTTGAGGTTTTTGCCTTCCAATCATATTTTTATCTATAAATAAATTGAGATTTTAAGGAATGTGCTAATTCAAAATAATTTCTCACATTACCTTACTTGTGAATTACCGAGATCAGGGATGCCAGATTAGACCCAAGTATTCACCTAGATAGACCCTGAGATATATTTTCCCGTGCTAATCTGATGTCGGTATTTTAAAAAATGTGGTCATTGGATCTCGGTCCAAACGGGCACAATACGAAAGGTCAAAGTGGCTCTGACTACCTTCTAGCGAGCCAAACAAAGTCAGGAGAGATAAAAGAAATCAATAATACCAACTTGAAAACAACCCAGAATGAAAATACACTGGGGTGATCCGGCAAACCACCTTACTCATCCAGGGTTAATACAACAGGCCAAAAAAAAATGTTACTTGGGCACTCGACCCCACTCCCTCAACACCTGTAATATCGGGATTGAAGTTTAGTAAGGCTTCAGTGATTGGTTCAGTCAGTAGCCGACTTCGGCAATGAAAATTCTAGTCGTGGTATTTAGGCAACAGATGGTGAATTTAAAAAAACATGCGGGAGAAGGGCTACACTCACCAAATTTCTATACATTTGGCTAAATGATTTCAATAGGGCACCGTGTGTAGTTTTCATGCATTGTAATCGATAACCAACATACCAATAGATCAATACTCACCACATTTAGCATTCAAAAGCTTTATATGAGATGCATACCGTACGTGTACTGAGCTACAACGTAATCATTTTGAATAAAATGCGCATCCGCCATCTTGAATATCTTAAATGTTAAAATCGCTTATTCACCATCCCATAAACTTCGGATCCTGACATTTTGCGATATGTTAATATTGTCTAGGAGATTCACTTTGGTGAAGGCACAAGAGCATAGAGTTCATAGATTCGGAATGGTGACCATGCGTACTTTTGTAACTTCCTTCCTGACGGGAGTGAGGAAAGACCGCGACAATTCCCACTATAGTGTTACCAATGGAATGAAAGTTATGTTATATAAATTATTAACTGATTATATTGCGTGAACATGGTTATTTTAATTGTTGATTGGGCGCCATAGTCATGATATGAATCAGTTGACCAGAAATTGTTACCAACACTTCTGGTAGAGCAACTGAGACATCTACCTCTCATGTCGTCGTAAGACTCGGTCATTAACTGGGATGGTACTTGCTTTAGGAGTTAGGGATGACTTAAAGCTATATCTTACTACAAGGAAAGAAATGGTCTGCATCTAGTAAAAGATATAATTTCATTTGAAAAAATGGAAAACAAAAAAATACGTTAAATTGATCAATTACTAAGTTCACTGAAGTTACAATGGCTCGGCGAAGATACAGGTGCGGGAGATAATTCTAAAAAAATTACGTTACTGAAAAAGCTTGAATTTATGTGCCAATAAGTTAATTAAAAAAGAGACTTGGGGTAAGTCAATCTGTTGGCTCACCGTAGTCGAACTCAGGATCGCCTGCATAGTCGTGGCGATGTGGCACTGGCTTCCTGTGTAGTCGGACTTCCTCCCTCGTGGTGGCGATGAAGTAGATTAGCGTAGATAAATTAATTAAACAGCGACGATATGTGTCCACAGTTTGTGATAAATAACCAGATACTGTCATTACCACAGAGGAATCAGACATGACTGCGTCTATCATCCTTTGCCACAATTTTACTGCAATCGGGCTCATGGATGAGCACCGTGCCGAAGTCTGATAAATCACAATTTCTGTAGAAGAATGGGGCTGAGTTAACTCAGTAAGCTTTTTATAGACTTCTCATATCTCCCTCCAAGTGAGACTCGATATCGTGATCGGGAGCCAGTCACGGGTCATCTTCCCCCAAATCACATGTCAGTGATGATTTTCCTGCCATGCGGTTAGTCCACCCCAACCACGCGGACACTTCAATATTCGCGCGCCTCACCTCACGTCACTGGATTCAAATTGGCTACCTGATGGTCTGACGGCACAGTCCTGTGTATTCATCTTCGGGTCACGTGTCAGTTGACCTACTCTACTGGCGTTCACCCAGCCTCGATTCTAGTAACTTGAGCAACCGCCGTTGTTTCCTCTTCTTTTCTCAGAGACTCCCTGCTGTTCTTCCTCGTTAAAGCCGTCTCGCTGTCGACTGTTATGCCTTGCGTAAATTACGAAATAAAATATTCCTAACCCACGTACTTTCCTCGGGCCATTGAAACGTTTACATCTTTATAATTGAAAAGAGTATGCAATATGCCATTAGAAACCAATGATAATAAAAATAATAATATTTTTGCTCTTATATCACATTGTATCTTTTGATACAGCCTTCAGTGTTACCGATATGATAATAATAACAATAATCAAATATGATATGATAATAATAATAAACACATGTGGAGTAATGAATAAATTTATAGGTCACCCTATAAGTTAGATCTCCACAATCCGCGCTTTAAAACCTGTAACCTGTGTGCCTGTATAAACTGTTACAGTTCGCCCTGAAAGATCGCGTGTCATATAGAATCTCTATATTCGCCGCGATTTTTTATGAACACTTGTAGAGAAAAATAACCCTAAATTATACATACAACACAAACATCATAATATGCCCTGTGATCTGTACAATAGTACGCATCACACGTCATTGTCTTTCTTCCTACACAAGCGCGATTTGCGCGTTAAATATCTTTCATTACTTTCCGATATTTTCGCTTTTGGTTCATCTTCCTTCCCTATGTGTTAGGAGAGAGGAACATTTATGTGTCACCCCATGTATGTATGTTTATTATTTCTCTTCACCTAATTTTGTTTCGTGACCTTATTGTTCCGTCATGTAATTTCTATGTCACTGCATGACATCAATCGCATTCGGTCGCTACTGGTGTTGACCTTGTAGGTCTTACACATTACACACCTCAACCCAATCATAACACGCATCACACGCTCGCAGATCACACGTCACAAGAAGTGCCTACTGACTGAGTTACTCAAAATCTTCGTATTTTTTTCTTTTTTATCATACTAAAACAATGTATAAATATAGAAATGTCCTTCAGGACACCACGTACTCTTGCATGATGAAAAAAACATTTTTTTTATTTTGGCGCCATAAAATTCTTCATTCTTTTCTGAATCCAAATATATATAGTTTGTTGTGGTGTTTGAAGCCAAATTTTCAGTGTTGCCTTAGTAAACAAGAGCACTAAAGCACTAAACTCTTATATATAGTTTGTTGGGGTTTTGATGTCTACAAGTACCTTAAAATCTTCTTTTTCATTAGCGTCCCATTCTCTGAAGAATAAACTTTTAACTTGCCAGCTGTTTTCCGTTAATACTCATTTTTCATGTTTACGTACCAATAACTAGCAAACCATTTAAGATAGAGGGCTATTTTTACATTAACTTGCCTAATGGAGTACTTGAATGTTAACCTATTTTCACTTCCAAAACATAGTAGACATGGATTGGGAAGAGAAAAATTGATACATATTTTTGAATAAATTTAAAAAGAAAGAGTTCGGATTTTTTTCTTGCATTCTGTCCCAATAATAATGAAACATCTGCCATGATCCATTCCAAGTATGTGAACAAAATTTGAGAGTATTTGATTGAAAAACAACTGAGAAATATGTAACTGAGGCAACTTATACAACATGTTTTTGAAATGTATCCGTCCAAATTTGTATTCATTTCACACATCCTATAAAAGCAAAGTTGCACTACATGGTCAAAAACAGCTCAGAATATACCGCTTCTTATATGTTACAAGAATCATAGCTGTACCTTTAGCATAAACCCAGAAAATACTTAGTAAAGTGATGCCACAAAAATAGACTTTTTCATCGTGGTGTCCTTAAGCAAAGATATTTCTGTGCAATGTTGCCCCAATTAAATTCCTTTTAACTCTGCTTGCCCACCAGACTCCTGCGAGTTCTCTGGCTCTGCTATGTTTATATTATCTTACCATCATTAGCCAGCCAAGCCTTACATAAGCTAGCGAGCCATTGAGCGCTGCAGGTCTATTGGGGATTCTTGGACTCCTCAGAACTGTCCACATCAGGCCTAGGTTTATTAATATTTCGACACTAAGTGTATTCTTCACCTTTACTAATTTTCCCTTTAATCCATCTTGATCTTTATCCCATTGCCTGCCTATCCTCACGAAACATACTTCCGTAAGCTTTGTATGTTATACGTCCCGTATAGTTGCTCTCTTTCCTCATTCTCTAGAACATATGCGGTGTTACCTATCCTCCTGGACACTATATATGGGAACGAAAACAATTGAAAACACTTTTTCAGAAGCATTCAACTGTTTCGGGACTCTTAATAAGACGCGATCTCCCTGATTGAAAAAGTCGAATTTGGTTTGTTTATATTAGCGAATTATTTTTGCCGATGACTTCTTTTAAATTATGTTTCGCCAACTGGACATAATAATCCATCCCCGGTTGTTTTCCCTCAGTTAGACCCTGTACTCTTGCTAGTTCATTTTGGGGTCTCCTTCCAAAATGAATTTCATACGGCGTCAATTTCGTGCTAACATGCTGGAGAGAATTAAGCCGGGGCCGATAACCTAGATGTTAGGCCCCTTAAAACAACAATTATCATCATCATCATCATCATCAGAATTAAGCCAAGTCTCAGCTTTGGGATTTTGTGCGACCCAAGCCGAATTCTTATCGTGCACGAGAGTTCGGAATAGACGAGCTACTCACAGATCGGACGTTCAGAAGGATTTCCTTGGGTATACCTTACCGATGAGTGAACGTGCGTGATGCGGGCTTTCGGCATGTTGGCTTTCCATTGTTTTGTAGTGAACTGCGGCCCGCTGTCAGATTTAATCCTGAGAAGAGTGCCAAACTCAGGTATGTACGTATCAATAATTAGTCGGCTACATGAGAGACCCGTGGCTTTCCTTGGCGCATAAAGTTTGATGTATTTACTGAATGCATCAATCACACACAGGCCCAAATAGGTCTGCATACAGTAGTTCACCGGGACTACTGGTGAGGATCGCTTGCATTTCCCCCTTTAAATACTTAACTGGATATTTACTCTTCTGACAGAGGTTACACTTAGCAAGTGTATTCCTAACGTCCCTTCCCATCTTTTTCCATACAAAGTCATGTGAAAGTTCATAGAACACTGTGCTCGCCCCAAAATGTCTTATCTCCATGTGTATGAACCATTATAGTTCCTCTCTCAAAGTGGCCGATACGCATATCGCCCAGTGGTCTATCTTACACTTCTGTGCGGGAAGCCCGTCCTGCATTCTGTATCCGAACCGCCCGACCTTCACAGCCTGTGAGTCACCAGCCTCCAACCTTCCCAGTGCATAAACCAAGGTTGCATCATACTGCTGCTCCACCAACATAATTCTCAAGGTATCGAGCAATCTCCTGCTGCTCGGATCTACTCATGCGCACAGCAAAATTCCCCCCTCTGCTTTAACATGTGAATTGTTCTTACTTAAATTTGAACCCCGGGATAGCATACCCGCTAGGGTATTATCTATTCTCTTGATATGCGTCACTTCGAAATCATATTCTTGCAGAGCAAGAATCCATCTGCGTACACGGTTTGAACTTAATGTACAGGTTTGTATGAAAAATAGAGCATGGTGGTCTGTCTGTATATAAAATTTACTCCCTAGTACATACATTTTAAATTTTCTTAGACTGAAAACTATTCCCTGCACTTCCAGTTCCGTTATTGTATACTTCTTTTAGACGGCTGAAAGCCCAAGCGAGACTAAAGATACAATTCCTACATTTCCATCCGTGTCCCTCTGATACAATACCTCCGCTACACCAATGTGTGACACATCCATCATTAACACATACTCTTGATCTCTGAGCGGATACTTCAACACGACTGCCTGCCCGAAACCTCGTTTCAAAGCACGGAGCGCCTTGTCATGAGCTTCGTCCCACCTCCATCTGTTTCCTAATTTTACGAGCTCCCTAAATGGTTCCACCAGCCCTGAATATTTTAGCCCAAATCGACGGAGAAATTACAGACCTCCCAGATAACCTTTAAGCTCTTTCACGTTTTTGGGTACACTCGCGTCGAGAATTTTGCTCACCCGGTTTGCCTCCGGCGTTACACCTAATCGGGACACCCTATGACCAAGAAACGTGACTTCTTTCCTGCAGAATGATGACTTTAATAATTTTTATGTGAATCCTGCCCTATCTAACTTCTGGAAAACGCTATTTAAATGGTCTAACTGCTCCTCAAGTGTTTTCAAACTTATTACGAGATCTTCTAATTAGATAGTGACGTAATCTCCAGTATCATCACCTAGTGCTACGTTTAGTGCTCGTATAAGTTTGGCTGAGCTACTTTTCAAACCGTACGGGACTTTTCAAAATTGAAATAGGTTATATTGGTGGCTAAATGCGGTAAATGGCCGGTCTTCTTCCCTTGGAGGAACCTGTCAGAAACTGGTACTTAAGTCCATGCATGTGAAATATTCTTTACCTTCAATACTCTGCATAAGCTCCTCAATAGACATCGATTTAAATTGGTTGAAATAAATATGTGCATTAACCAAGCACGCATCCAAGCAAATTATGAATTTGCCATCGGATTTTGGGACGGTTATTAAAGAATTGATGTAGGGACTTCCACAGCATTCTATTATGCCATCCTCGAGCATCATCTTAATTTGAGCTTCTACTGCTTTATGGTACTTGAACGGACTTGGGTAACTATGACCAGTAAAGACAGAGTAATCATGGACATTCAAAGAATGTTCGTATCAATTGGCCTCGCCAATCCTATTCTCGAAAACACGCTGATTCTTTAATAAAACCTCGTAGAGAAGATTACTTTCATTATCTTCTATATTACCTAAATTCGCAGCCTGACGTAACGAGTCCTCTAGATCTCCGTTCGCCATTACACTGCCCTCAAAAATTAATGATTCAGGCTCTATCTTCTCAGAGACCTGTTCTGTTGCTTCTTCATTTCTTACCATCAACACCTCATTTAACGTACATATACCACTAGAAACATTACTCCTCTTACTTTAACGAACTCCATGATTTCATCCTCCTTACCACGCCTGAATTTAATACTCCCTACGTCATAACACAAATTACCTTGAACTTTGGTCAGCCAATCTGACCCTAGAATCATTTCATGTACTAAATTTGGGATAACGAGACATGCCTGGATTTCTATGTGAACTTGCTTGGTAATTACTTGCGACTTCTTACCGACGGCTGTTATTACATAAGTAGTTTTAATTGGCATTTCTTGAAGCTCTCCTCCTGCCTCTTTCATTCTATTATAAAAAATTAGGCTAACGCACGAGTTTACGCGTCCGGTATCAAATAAAACATCGCGTTGACCCGCAACACGTCTAATTTTACGACAGGGCTTATATCTACTGTTTTAACAACTGTTTCCCCTTCCATGAATTCACTTAAAAAGTTGTCTTTAATTTTAGGTCATTGAGTACCTGTATTAGGGTTATAACAGGGATCAGCGCAGACTGTGATTCTGACCTCATATCGTAGCCTGGTGCTCGTTTAAGTTATGGCTTCTGTCACTTCCCCTCCCATTGTTCACGCCACTGGTCTGGTAACTTTCACTCGGAAATCTCTCTTCTCTCTGGTTACCGTTTTTTCCTACCGGGTTTCCTCTCCCAAACCCTCGGTTGTTTGGATTGTAATTGGATTTCTGGTAGCCATCTGTCCTTTGACCCCCCTGTCGACCATTTCCCTGATCCTGATTGTTCCTGTTACCATAATTAGGAATCTGAACATTATTGTTCCTATTGTAATGTGGATTCGTCATATTTGCACGGTTTTGGAAATTAGAATTTCCACCACCCCTATTTTGAAAATTCTGGCTGCCGCCACTGCCTCTACCTTGTGAAGCCTGGTTCCTAACATCTTGGTTGCTGGCATAATTTACTTTTGTTCTTCTGTTACCCCTACCCAAAGTGTCAAATGCTCCTAATAGCTTTTCTAATTTTGTATCCTGCCGACCTTCTGAATACAAGCCGCCTCCGTCACCCTATATGGAGAATGTTGCAACAACAACCTGACCACGTCTCCTTCCCTTGATAATCGGTCTAGATGTTTACACACCAACACCTGGCTCAGAAAATACTCAGTCATGTTTTGACTGCCCTCGCGTTATATATTCCACACGCCACTGCTTCTCTGTGTAGTAACTTTGTGGCTTCGTTCCAAAATGTTTCATGGAATGTAGACCTAAAGTCATCTTAACATTCTAGCGTATCCTTGTAAACCGCATACCAACTTTTGGTTTCTCCAACAAAAGCCTGCTCTAAAATCTCGAATAACTGTCCCCATTATATACTGCATCTATCCTTAAATTTGCTTTCTACCGCTCCCAGAAATTCCATCGAGCATCCTTGTCGGTTACTGAATTTGGCCAGCTCTGTTTCCTTGTAGTTCCGCTTGCCGGGAAAATCTGTTCTCTCGCTTCCCGTCTCTTGTCTAAATTTGAACCCCATGCTTGCCTCCGCCTCAGCTACCTTCTTAGCTATCTTCCTATCTACCTCTCTTTCTATTTCCTCAAATTTCTCTTTCATATTTCCCCCTCTCTCTTCTACCATATCGGTCAGCACACCCTGCTTCTTCCTAATCTCCTAAATGCTTTCTAGGTGCATCTGGTTGCAATCCTCTTCCTTCTTTTTTAAATCTTTTTGAACTTTAATAATTTCACTCCCGACCCCCCCCCCCCCCCCCCCTCCAGCTGTTCCTTCACCTGTCTTGTCTCCACCTGCATACTCTCCTTGAAAATGTCTCTCTGAATGCCAATCCTCTCCTGACTTTCCTCTTTCGTCTCAGCCAATTTCTGATCTACTACTTCTATAATTTTTCTGGTCTCTTCTTCCACCACCCCTTTAATTTTTCCCTTAATTTGTTGTTCCACCCCCATAATGCTCTCCTGCAGTACTGTACTCCATACTTCCTGAACAACTCCTCATTCACCTTGGCCACGTTGTATAACCTCTCCTTCACCTCCCTGCTGTTCGTATCTAATTTCTTCGTCATCTCCTGTTTGTTTGAATCTATTTTACTGTTATTTTAAGGTTCTTCTTTATCTCAAGATTGTTTGCATCAATTTTACAGCTTAAGTCTTGCATGAGTTTCACCATTAGGCTTTGAAAACCTTCCTGACTTTCCTACCCCTTGCCAATTGTATTGGAGCTTACTTCCGCCACCTCTGTACGATTCTCACCCTCCTCTGCCAACTGGCTACGCTCTCGCTCTCTATTTTCTTCCGCCGTACCATTATCCAACTGATGACCGCTTCTAAACAGCATTACGCTCTCATCAGCCATGCTGACACATTAGCACACACGATAAAACCCTCAAAAGACACTTGCACGGAGATATATCACTTCTTCCCTCCACAAATACCATCCCGTTTTCCGCGAAACGCTGATGTGACAAATGTAAATTCCTTCCTGGCGGGAGTGAGGAAAGACCGCGACAATTCCCACTCTAGTGTTACCAATGGAATGAAGTTATGTAATATAAATTATTAACTGATTATGTTGCGTGAAACATGGTTATTTTAATTGTTGTTGAGCACCATGGTCGTGATATGAATCAGATGACCAGAAATTGTTAACCAACACCTCTGCTAGAGCAGCTGACACCTATGCCTCTCAAGTCGTGGTAGGACTCTGTCTTTAACTGGGTTGGTACTTGCTTTAGGAGTTAAGGATGTCTGAAAGCTATCTATAACTACAAGGAAAGAAAATGTCTGCATCTGATTAAATATATAATTTAATTTAAAACAAGGAAAACAAAAAATGTCGCCTGCTATACCTTGCGTAAATTAAGAAATGATATATTCCTAACCCACGTGCTTTCCTCGAGCCATTGAAACGTTTATATCTTTCTTATTGAAAATAATATGCAATATGCCATTAAGAACCAATGATGATAATAATAATAATAATAATAATGTTGCTCTTAAATCACATTGTATCTTTTGATTTGAGCTTCAGTGTTACCGATATGTTAATAATAATAATCAAATATGATCTGATAATAATAAACATATGTGGAGTAATGAATAAATTAGTAGGTCACCTAATAAGTTAGATCTTGTACATTCCATGTTTTAAAACCTGCGTGCCTAAATTAAACTGTTACACTATTGAAAATCCACAGCCTGCTTCCAGTCTCCGACCGGGTCAGGAATGGAATGAATGAAGCCCCCATCCAGCGGCGAGGATATGAAATGTGCCGGCTGCCGAAGCCTGTCGCACTCCTCTGGGGCAATGATTACATGAATGACAGATGAAATGAAATGATAGTGGAGAGTGTTGCTGGAATGAAATGTTGACAGGGAAAACCGGAGTACCCGGAGAAAAAGCTGCCTGCCTCCGTTTTGTCCAGCACAGATCTCACATGGAGTGACCGGGATTTGAACCACAGACCCAGCGGTGAGAGGCCGGCTTGCTGCCGCCTAAGCCACGGAGGCTCCAACTGTTACACTATTAACATATTAAAATTTATGATGTTAGTTCTAATTGTAAAACTACCAAGAAAATGGTGAAAGAGGAGTCATGTTTGAGAGACATCAGTTGTGTGAATTACAAGACTACCTCAATGAATATTGCGCGATAATGATTAAATATTGAAAATACACTGTAAAGAAACTTGCTCTGTTAAGTTTAGAAAATTATCACATTGAATATTACGGGCAATCACTATCTTGAATAAGTGTAGCCTATGTCTACCCCTTATGATCCCCGTTTCCGACGGATTCGCGGATGAGATGCGATGAAGGTCTATGTGTACGATGGTTTTTTACGAATGGATGCCCTTCCTGACGCCGACCTCATGAGAGTAGTTAATGAGAAATAAAATGAATGAAGATGAATGAAACTGGGCAAGGATGTGGAAGGCGTTGGCCGTGGGCTGTCAGAAGGTATCCTATCGTCCCAGCATTTGCCTGGAGTTGAAAATGGGGGAACCCACGGAAAACTATTTCAAGGACGGCCGACGGTCATGCTCAAACCCACGTATACTGAGTCCGCAAGGAGCTTGGACCCATGGCCTAGAGCTGCGCATTGGCGAGCTTAGCTACCGCTGTCGGTCGCTATCTTGAATAAGTAAAATAATAAATTATTTAACTCATCAACTAGTAAACTTAGCAAGACGTTCTTGTCATATTTCCTATGTGTGGAGTTGAAAGTTATTGAGTTAATAGATTGACAGTGAAGTGTACAATTGACACATTCAGATCTCACTCAGAATGTATATTTAAAAGATTAATGAAACGTTAAGAAGTGAGGAGTAGAATGTAATGGAAATTAATTGCTTGAGGTGTTAAACTGTTATATTGAATATTGGCCATATACTGCGAAGGGTGGTTTGGTAGTAGGTTCATTACAAGGGCTCTATTCTTACGGCAACTTAAATAGCCTACTGAGTGTCGTTCGTCACGGTATCGGTGTATGCACGTGTATTGCTGTTCTCTTTACGGAACATGTCTGGTTACTTGCAGTCAGTTCTTAAACATTTCTGTCATACTTGATTTCATGACATTTGTCCATCAGACACCGCACTGTGCTGCAAACCTGAACAATAAGAGTGCCGGAATGTGTGGAATTTGTCTGATAACCTGTGTTTTTGTTATGGCTGTATTAGTGTGTGTAATTGTAATTCAGATGAGGATTGGGAAGGAGGCGGCCGTGGCCTTAACTTAGTTACCATCTCGACATTCACCGGGAGTAAATGTGGGAAACCACGGAAAACCACTTCCAGGATGGCTTAAGTGCGAATCAAACCCGTCTCTTCTCAGTTTTGCCTCACGAGGCTGAGTGTACCCCGTTCCAGCCCTCAGAGCAGTATTGAATTTCTTGACAGAGCCGGGAATCGAACCCTGGCCTCAGTGGTGATAGCCAAGAGCACTAGGCAATGAGGTTGACCTGAGAAGAGATGTGGTTCAATTTTCATCTCAGGCGTCGTACAAATGATATTCCTTTTTACACTTCTACTGCGGTGAATTCCATAATAGTTCTAACCCTAAGGCTATAGCCAAATCTTTCCCAATTCTAGCCTCAATTAAAATACGTACTCTAGTACATACAAAATAATTACACAGATTATCAGAGAAACTACGCTTATACCCAGGAGGATGGGGCTGATGACCACGATGTCCAAGCCTCTAAAACAAAAACAAAACAACAGTGACCTATGAAACCGTGTTAAAACTGTGGTTTGGATTGTGGAGCCTACTGCATTGCGGTTTTGTATTACCGCAAATTACACAACACTCCATGATCTGCTGTTGAAAATAGCTCAACAATAATTTCTATTTTTTATTACGCGGTTTGCTCGTTCGAGGTCCGCTATACAGCTGAATCTGGCCAACGATTGTAATAATGAGCAAATGTTGCACCTTTAGCGTTATGCCAACTAAGTGGAGCAGCATCAGTAGAAATTAGCAGTCACAGCGGGGGGAGAGTTTTAAATATTTGACATTCATTAAGTATTTCACAGCCCGGAGCTCGTAACGAACAGCAGACGACAGCGGGGTTCATTAGATGAAAGTTTCAGCCAGGGCGTTGAGTGCTGGCAGCTCGTATGTTACCTAACTTCCACCACAAAATGTTGTGTGTATTTAAGTCGACGAATTTTCACCCTTGGCAACGAAATATGCACGGTCTGTACGACTCAGCACTTACAGGTGGTTAATCTAGATTCTTATCGTGTGCCCGGCCTCGCGTTTATAAAAGCTTAGAATGAAGAGGAGGGAAATATGGTTCTTTCTGCCTTTGTTTTGGGCCTGGCTGCACTACAGCCATGCGACTACGACTGCAAGTTGGGTCTGTAGTCTGGGCACTGAAAGAAGAAATCCCGTCGCAGAGAGTGATCATCTTAATCCTCCGCGTTGCAAATTCGTTTTTTGTTTACTTTGCTGATGAACGTAGTTATTTCCCGCATTGAGAGCCAAGGTAGACAGCAATTAATACTGTATATGATGGTGCAAACATGCGCAAACACATTAGCAGAGCGGGGAAAGGATGAGAAGGAAAGTAGTCACTGCTGCTGTGCACGTGGGATACACCCAACGTAATATAGAGTTGCAGATACAGTAGGAGCTGATGTGAACATTTCCGTTGCACCGACAGAAATGAACGTTCCTCCCCACTTAATCATGCTGCATGACATGGACTCGCCCGCATATGTAATTCGTTGCTCAAGCATGTGCCATCAGGTAATAACTGCGGTATATGCTATGTTCGATATATCACCGCTATGTTTCAACTCACGCGATTGCTTATTTGCCACGTGTCAGTGGTATGAGCTGTTGAAGGTGACAGGTACCGTTGCGCCGCACTGAGTGAAGCGCGCGCCCACTCTCGCACTTAAGGTAGCACGTGTTCGCTCCGTGGGTGCTTGTTTCGCAGTTCATGCTGCTCATCCGATGTGATGTAAGTATTATTCGTGAAATTTTTATCGATGTGAACGTTCCAATATTACTTTCCTCACCGGCAACCATGTGTCATATCGAAATTCATCTCCGTAAATAGAGTAGTGTCGGCCCCATGGTGTAGGGGTATGTGTGCCTGCATCTCGCCTGGACGCCCCGGGTTCGAATCCTTTTAATTTGCTCGCGGACATTTTCCTGATCAAAACAAAATGGTTCAAAAGTTGTTACTTATCCATTTCTTTTGAAAGGGCTGACAAATTGACGCCCCAGGAGGACATTCGACATGTTCTTCTTGAGCTTTTGGATGATAATCCAGATCGAGTTGCCTAACTGTAATGTACAGTAATGTTCCAGAAGGTTAAATTTAAGGTTCACTACAGTTAGTATGTGGTAAATATATCCCTTTGAACTTAATTTTAATTTGGCGTTCTTTGGTTTTGTTTTTTACTATTTAGTTACGGTGATTTCTATGTACAGACATATCTTTGTTTCACATAATAATTAATTTGTCAAAAAGTGTGTTTTCTTTGATATAGATAACTAGTTATTTCTATAGAACTAGAGTTTAGTGCTTTTCAGTCGGTCAACACGAATGTACCCAAAAGAGATGGGTTATACCCTAATCCTGAAATAAATTACATGAGATTAATAAAACACTAGGATGACCAGTTTCGATCGTCAAGCGATCATCATCAGATCCAATACACTTAGGCTATAAAATCTATGTTTGAAATACAGGTGAAAATATTTACTATATGTACAATTATTTAGTTGCAGTATTGGTACTGCAACTGTCAGTGTATGCTAAATGCAGTATATATGTTAGGTGAAATGCTAAATGGTGATAGCTATCCGGAGATTGTACTTTAGAGAGATTATATGGTTGTAAACTATGGTTAAACTATAAAATTTTAGGCTAACTACTTATCTGATTGTCTTCCGTACTACAGCTATTCGCAGTTTTCGTGCTCACTTGAACTCGCTGTGCGGTCGACTGCGGTGGTTATCTTAACGACTGTTTTTTCCCTGCCTTCCCCCCCCCCCCTGTCCCTACGTGCTGTGGGGAGTGATCGCGATGTGTTTATGTGAGGTGTTGCCAACCTAGATAAGATGTATGTTATTGAATGAGGTGGATCTACAACTATTAAAGACCGTGGATTAGTCCTCGCCACGCGTGGAGCATAACCCATTCGAACTAAGCGTTGACGGTCTTATGAGGACGTCCCGGCACCTTTAATACTGCCTCTAATATGGGCCTTGGTTTATTGCAGAAGAAAAGTACATCGTACACCTGATCCAGATAACATTTACCTATTAAAAAACCCCTAATTTCCCCCCTTTTTTATCTAGCTTGGCTGTGTCGCTAAATTGTGTTTTGTTTCCGACAGGGTGTGTTTTTTAGTAGCGTGAAGAGGGGTGAGCTCTCCATGAACGTGTGTTCATTTAGATTGTTGGGATTGTTTCGTTTGGCTAGGTGTATCTCGATTGCTTCCTTTATGTCAAGAGCTCTGCCTTTCGATTCGTGATGGATTATTTTAAGGTCCGACTCTATGTTGGTAAAGCTATGCCCTGCGTCACACATATGTTCGCACACGGCTGAATGTGTTCCGTATCTTATCGCATTTCTATGTTCATTATAACGTGTGTCTACTCGCCTTCCACTCTGCCCGATGTAATTAGCTTGACAATCGGTGTCTTGGCACGTTATAGAATATACCCCTGACCTTGAATACGGGTCACGTTTATTTAGATTACTATTTAGGAGGTGCCTAGCGGTTGTGTTTTTCGTCGTGAAAGCTATCTTTATGCCTTGATTTTTGAATAGGTTAGTGATTTTATATGTATTCGCATTCACATAGTTGAAACGCGCAAAAATTTGTTGTGTGATTATTTCTCCACGTCCCATCCACATTTTCACCAGAAAATTGTACCTTATTTCATGTCCCATGGATCTCCACGTCAATATATCGTAATTTTAAGCGTTAGTTTCGTGATTTGCGATACCCAGCCACTTAGTACGACATCTTCACTCAGATGATATGTTGCACTAAAATACAGTAATTGACTGCAGGTACATCTTATTATTCGAACGGTCTGTAGTCACGTCGAAGAAAAAAAAATGTTCAGTATCGTTTGCGAAATATCCTTGTAATGCATTAGTACCATACGGGACAGAGGCAGGGAAATATTGGCTTTCCAAATAACATACGTTATTTGGACTGCATACAAAAATATTATTAGGGGAAGCTGATTCACCCGGAATATGTATATGCCATATTCCATCTGATTACCACCAGCAGCAGTAGCTACGTTCACTAACGCACAGCGTTAGGCCAAGCTATCTTTGGATTAGGCAGATGTGGGTTCGAACCCCAACGTTAGCCGTCCTTTAAATTGTTTTCCGTGGTTTCCCCATTTTCAATTCCAGGCAAATGGCAGGCAGGTACCATCTAACAGGCCACGGCCGCTTCCTTGCATCTCCTTGCCCAGTTTCATTCATCTTCATTCACTAAATCTCTCATTAACTCTTCTAATGAGGATGGTGTCAAAAGGGGCATCCCACCGTAAAAACCACCCGCCACATAGTCTTCCATTGCATCTCATCCCCAACCCCGTTAAAAACGGGAATAATAAGGGTAGACATACATTCCATCTGATTGCCGTATGTACGCATTAATCACATCGTTAAATACTGTACATACAGTAGGCCTACACTGTGCACCACTGTTTACATTACTTCAGCAAGGACATTAGTATTGAATGCTTGACATTGGTCGAGTGTTAATGAATCCATATTTTGTAATTGATTAAGTCATTATTGTCATTTACTGAGCATGACCACCATCTCCCTCTTAAAATAAGCACGATTATGCACGAGGTTATTTCACAGTCCACGTAAGTATAGCATAACACGACATCTGGATAAACATAAGCAGTTTAGAATAAACTGTCCTGAGTTCGAGATGTGCTACAGTACGTAATATGTACAGATCATTCATTGTTGTATCATTCAGAGGATTGGACACCGTGGTCATTATCCTCATGTATTTAACTGTATGCCTGATGTATTAGTGTGTTGCATGTTGTAGTGTGTGTGAATTATTGACCGAGGCTAGTATTGGGAAGCAGATGATCGGGGCCTGAAGCTTATAACTACCCCTATATTTGCCTGGTGTACAAGTGAAAACTACTTCCAGAATAACTGTTCTGTGTGTCTGAGTGATCTTCGTTCCAGTCATTGCACGAATATAAAATGTCTTGGATGAGTCGAGAATCGAACCTGAAACCTTAGGGTTGACAGTAAACAACGCTAACCCTTACACAACTAGGAGGTCTATGTTCAACTCTATCTAGAGGGATATTCGCCATAAGAATTTATTGGATGATAATGATTGTTTTTGTTTCAAGGGGCGGAACAGAGAGGTCATTTGCCAGGGATTAATTGAACGGAAATAATAGTTAGGTACAAAACTTACCTATTTTGAATCGAAAGAAATTTGGTACAGAGGAATATCTCCTTGAGGTGTCGTCTCGTCGAAAACAGAATGGTGACTACCCAAATGTTCGAAGTCTAAATCAAGTAACGACTAAGCGAATCATCGGAACAGTTAATTTTAAGGAAATCAATTCACCCTATGGGAAGCATCAGAGGACCATGTTACAAGGACATAATTCGCAAAGTTTCCAGATGGTCAGATGCGAACCATTTAAATAGTATAATCCGTAACTCGTGATCCAATGAGCTAATGCTCAATACTAACACAGGGAGTTTTTATATCAGGAATGTATACGGCTTAAGTGCTAACCTCGTCCGAATAAAAGTTATGCACAGCCGCCATCTTAGAATTATAGAATTTTAATATGAATAACTCTCATTGTTTTAGAATTTCAATAACGAAAACTAGATACAGTGCATAGACCTATACGTGGTTTCTATCCTCAAGGCAAATGAACAGTGACTACCTGCATTCGATATGGTGGTCATTCTTACCGTACTATTAAAGCATTAAAACCTATAAGTCGGGATACAATCACGTACACAACATTAAGCTTCGTCGGAGAGGAGTATTATGTATGGGGCATAGTAATAGGACTATCACACTACATACAGCGAGCAGCCACCATCATGAAATTTAAGACATTAAAATTGATAACTTCAATTAGAGACGGAATGACAAAAAATAGCAGGAACAGGGACTCTATGAATGGACTTACACAAGGAACATGGTCAGCAACTCAATGGAAACAATGAGGTCGGTAGGCGTGCTAATAAGACGAAGGAAAATCAATTAATCAGCGTACAATTTTCCAGTTAGCATGAAACTTGATAAACAAGGAACGTTCTACAACCAATGTTGGGTAAGTAACTTTTCAAAAGTAACTATTTTACAGGGAGTTTCTGCATCAGGAACTTACACTGCTCAAGTGCTAACCTCATCCGATTAAATTCTACGCGCAGCCACTAACAATACTAACGAAGTGACCGTTACAGTTCCTTGTGATAATAGTAACGAAGTGACCGTTACAGTTCCTTGTGACAATAGTAACAAAGTGACCGTTACAATTCCTTGTGACAATAGTAACGAAATGACCGTTACAGTTCCTTGTGACAATAGTCACGATGTGACCGTTACAGTTCTTTGTGACAATAGTAACGAAGTGACCGTTACAGTTCCTTGTGACAATAGTCACGATGTGACCGTTACAGTTGATTCTGACAATACTAACGAAGTGACCGTTACAGTACCTTGTGATAATAGTAACGAAGTGACCGTTACAGTTCCTTGTGACAATAGTAACAAAGTGACCGTTACAATTCCTTGTGACAATAGTAACGAAATGACCGTTACAGTTCCTTGTGACAATAGTAACGAAGTGACCGTTACAGTTCCTTGAGACAATAGTAACGAAGTGACCGTTACAGTTCCTTGTGACAAGAGTTACGAAGAGACCGTTACAGTTCCTTGTGACAATAGTAACGAAGTGACTGTTACAGTTCCTTGTGACAAGAGTAACGAAGTGACCGTTACAGTTCCTTGTGACAATAGTAACGAAGTGACCGTTACAGTTCCTTGTGACAATAGTCACGATGTGACCGTTACAGTTCCTTGTGACAATAGTAACAAAGTGACCGTTACAGTTCCTTGTGACAATAGTAACGAAGTGGCCGTTACAGTTCCTTGTGACAATAGTAACGAAGTGACCGTTACAGTTCCTTGTGACAATAGTAACGAAGTGACCGTTACAGTTCCTTGTGACAATAGTAACGAAGTGACCGTTACAGTTCCTTGTGACAATAGTAACGAAGTGACCGTTACAGTTCCTTGTGACAATAGTAACGAAGTGACCGTTACAGTTCCTTGTGACAATAGTAACAAAGTGACAGTTACAGTTCCTTGTGACAATAGTAACAAAGTGACCGTTACAGTTCCTTGTGACAATAGTAACGAAGTGACCGTTACTGTTCCTTGTGACAATATTCACGAAGTGACCGTTACAGTTCCTTGTGACAATATTAAAGAAGTGACCGTTAGAGTTCCTTGTGACAATAGTAACGAAGTGACCGTTACAGTTCCTAGTTAACAATAGTAACGAAGTGACCGTTACAGTCACTAGTTAACAATAGTAACGAAGTGACCATTACAGTCACTAGTTAACAATAGTAACGAAGTGACCGTTACAGTTCCTAGTTAACAATAGTAACGATGTGACAGTTACAGTCACTAGTTAACAATAGTAACGAAGTGACCGTTACAGTCACTAGTTAACAATAGTAACGAAGTGACCGTTACAGTTCCTAGTTAACAATAGTAACGAAGTGACCGTTACAGTTACTAGTTAACAATAGTAACGAAGTGACCGTTACAGTTCCTAGTTAACAATAGTACCGAAGTGACCGTTACAGTCACTAGTTAACAATAGTAACGAAGTGACCGTTACAGTTCCTAGTTAACAATAGTAACGAAGTGACCGTTACAGTCACTAGTTAACAATAGTAACGAAGTGACCGTTACAGTCACTAGTTAACAATAGTAACGAAGTGACCGTACAGTCACTAGTTAACAATAGTAACGAAGTGACCGTTTCTGTACCTAGTTAACAATAGTAACGAAGTGACCGTTACAGTCACTAGTTAACAATAGTAACGAAGTGACCGTTACAGTCACTAGTTAACAATAGTAACGAAGTGACCGTTACAGTCACTAGTTAACAATAGTAACGAAGTGAACGTTACAGTTCCTAGTTAACAATAGTAACGAAGTGACCGTTACAGTTCCTAGTTAACAATAGTAACGAAGTGACCGTTACAGTCACTAGTTAACAATAGTAACGAAGTGACCGTTACTGTTCCTAGTTAACAATAGTAACGAAGTGACCTTTATGTTAATTTCAAGGTACTAACGAAGTTACAGTTGCAATTTTCGAAGTAACGAATCTATTCTTTTTCGTTACTTTTGTTCAATTAATAAAGTTGCTTAATAACATTTTCCTCGCCACTATAATTGATTTGAACGAATAGTGGATTCCGGTAATCAAGAGAAACCAAATGAACTTTGAGTCAAACGGCACAACAACCTGGCGCTCGTAGAGACGAAGCTCACCTCATGCCTTGTGAGTATTTCATTTCATGGAAAGTGGATACGTTGCTGTTAAATTGTGTAATTTTTTTAACCTCACTAATAATAATAATAATAATAATAATCTCAATGTATCAAATTGCCGATGCGTTCGTTACCTGCACATGATTCTTTAAGTTCACAGCGAATCTACGACTGCGGTGTATTTTAAGCCTACTTTCATCATATGAAATGAAGGATTATGAGATTAAATTTTGTCCGTGTGTGTGCATAAGTGTGTGTGCCTGTGTGTCTATGTGTTTGTGTGTTCCCCCTAATAAAATCTAAATGGTTGGAGTGATTTCAGTGACACTCGGTGCGGTCATACTGTACTACCACCTCGTCCAACCGGGACTGAATCTTTCAAAATCTAAAGCGTTTCACCTATTAAATAAAGAGGAGCCGCCCTAAATATTTCACTAGCATTCTATACCTCCAAACCTGTTACCGATATCACTTTGAAATAATGTACCTTGATACAGAATACTATCATAAGTTCACAAATATGACTTTCAAAAACCTGTTAACTACACTCTTAACATGGCGTCCAAGCAAACATAACGTATTTAATTTCATTTCTTTTGCGATTTAATCATTTGAGGGCAGTAAATTTGGTAAAGTGAATTTTTATACAAAACGTAATCTACTGGTATCTAATTTAATTCAATTGTAATCAATCATCATTATGGTGTTTGAAGCCATTTTCAGTGTTGCCTTAGAAAACAAAAGTTTGGTGCTTTTCAGTCAGTCATCACGATTGTACCCCTAATCCTGCAAACAATTACATTAGATTAATAAATACACTTGGACTGTTGAACAAAATTGACTTGTCTAAGTTCATGTGTTTGATCCTGAGTGATTTGAATCTCTCGGCTTCACGATTTGCCTGACAAGCCGTGAACATTATGATGTTTGAGGCCATTTTCAGTGTTGCCTTTGTCAATTGTAATCGTAAACTCATGATGGCGAGTGTGCAAAATTTCAAAATTATGTTATTATGTTTGTGTTCTAATCATGCGATCGAAATGAACGTTTTCAAAGTGAACCAACGCAATAATCTTCATCATCTGGTACATAATTATATGGTCTACATATAGTACATCCAACTTGGCGGCTGTGCGAAATATTTCATCGGCACTCTATATCGCCAAAACCATTGCCAATATCACCCTCAAAGTTTGTACGGTGATAAAAGGCACCACTAGAAGTTCACCTATATGACCGTCAAAAACTTGTTAAGTACAAAATTAATATGACAAGTGAATTTGAAACATTTAAATAGACAATTCTCGCGATTTATCCATCCGAACGCAGTGAAACTTGGTAGAGTAAATGTTTATACACATTCTAAAGCAATGACGTCTAATTTAGATCAATTGTTCACAATTTTAAAATTACGTTTTTATTTCTTGTGTCGTAATCATGCGATGGAAGTCAACGTTTGAATAATGAACGAACGCGATAATCGTCATCTAGTAGTACATAACTCTATGGCCTACATATATTAAAAATCCAACATGGCGATCCATCCGAAATATTTGGATGGTTCTCATTCTCTACTAATTTATTACAGCAATCAAACTTAAATTTTGTACGTTGATAAAGGCAATGAACATAAGTTCACCTATGGCACTCTTAATAACCTGGTGAGCACAAATCCAACATGGTGGTGACGCTAAATTCAAATATCTAAATGAACATTTCTCGCGTTTTAAGCATCCAATAGCAGTGAAACTTGGTACGGTATATGCTTGTATACAAATTTTATTCCACTGACATCTAATTTATTTCAATAGTTTTTATATCCACAAGATGGCGGTTGTACGAAATTTTTAAATCTCGTTTTTATTTCTTGTGCCCTAATCATGCGATTGAAGTTTTAATAATACACCTAGGCAATAATCTTCATGTAATAGTTCATATCGCTATGAGAACAGGCTATTTAGTTCTTCAAGAATCTATTTCTTATTCTCGGGTGCTAAATAAGCAATTGGAATTTACGTTGGTGTAATGATCCTTCAATATAATATGCATATAGTCGTATATAATATTATAACCCATAACCTATGTAAAGAAAGAATTCAAACGGAGTCCATGCGATATACTGTATATGACCGATTGACAATGTCATCGAACTTTTTTAAGGAATCAGGCAAAATATTTGTTTGGTGATCGAGAACTAATAGTTCGGTCTACTGTATGTTAGTGACCTTCAAACCTCTGATTAACTCACAAAACGAATGGCGGCCATGTGATTTTCAAGTATTTCAAATGACCTTTCTGATGATCTAATCAACCGAGAGGAATAAAGCTTAGCACAACGAATCGTTATTCAGAGCATAGTATTGAGACATCTCATGTTACATGGTTTTAAAAATTCTAGAAGGCATCAGTTCAAAATTTTAAAATCTATTTTTATTTATTTATTGTATCCTATCAAGCAACTTAAGAAAAGATTCGGATGTTGTGCTGTTAAAATATCAAAAAACTAAAGACACTAAATAATTTACCTATTCGCAAATCATAGAAGGCGTGCATTTTACTTTTCTTAAACTTCCGTGACTCGTTACTGAAAGATGCCATCTCGTGGGAGGAGTCCTTATCACCGAAACTGAAACTTGTGTATTCTAGCACATAATGTTAATGAACTGTAATGCAATGTATGGCAATGCCTTCCTGTTCAGAATCATTACAGTGGATGAGACATGTATGCATCACTTTACGGTGTAAAGTTTACACCGTAGACCAAGGCCACCTCAATTGCATGGAAATATTTCAGATATTAAAAATTTCGCAGTTTGCATGGAAGATTATACTGACATTGTTTTGGTACGAGAAGGATGTCATTCTCCTCGATTTCCTCTCTGAGGAATAACAGTGTTCAGTGTCATTGCAGCACTCTATTGCCACACACTAATCCAACTCCAGTTCTCCAGAGACCAGGGCACTTAAATCAATGAGGTTTGTTCTAGGAGGGCAAAGCAAGGTTCCACTCAGCAAGGAACACTTCAGACCACAGTCGTCGTCTGGGTTGGGAGAGATTAAAGCAGCCAGCCTACAGCCCCGATCTTGTCCCTACCGACTTCCACCTTTATTCTGTGTTGAAGTCTACACTGTCCGGACGTTACTTTGACAGCAATGAAGAGATGGAATCGCTGGGCACCGAATTTTACCAGGAGGGTTTCTTAAAATTAATTTGACGGTATGAGGACTGTATCAATATGGAGAAATGGCCACTGGTTTATCTCTTGTCTTGACTGTGTTATCTCACTCTTGTAATACAGATTCCCTAGGAAATAGAATTTAAAAAATGGAAATGCTCCAGGCAGAATACAGTAGTTGGATGGGATGGGATGGGAAGTTACCGTAGTTACCGGAATCTGGACACGCGGTTTAGATCTATTACCTGGAATGTTTACCTAATTAGAGAGCAATGGGAGGGTGGGCCCATGATTGGAGCGAAACATTCCTATTCCGTAGCTTCATTGGTAAATCGGTGGTCGAGTTTGCACCTGTTGATCCCAAGGAAGTGCATTCGATTCTTGTTCGAGGGTGCTGGGTTTTTTGATAGCGGAAAGAAAAACACACCACTTGGAGTCATACGATATTGGCTAGTGAAAAATCTTTCGTATCGAATTTCGCAACCATAGGTCAGAATTAATTACATTTCAACCACAGTTTGCTCAAATGCTTTCCAATCTTGTTGATAGATGTCAGTGGGATGGAACAACAAACCTGGAGAATATATTTTCTAGATGGCTTAAAGTGAAAATGACTACACACAGTATCAGAGTCCGCGTGATTATTGTTATAAATATTATTATACTCTGTCTAAAACTTACAAGCTAACATATTTCAACTCATACAAAAATGTTGATATAAGGCATGAAAACTAACATTTCAAAAAGGAAGATTATGTAGGTAGGGAAGGAATACAAAAAAGTAGACCTAAACTGGAGCAGGGAGACTACTTTAAGTACTTAGATCGTTTGTTATCTCATGATGCTAGTATTGTGAAAGAGGTAAGAGTCAAGGTGTAGTAAACCTATGTAGTAAACCCACTACAGAGAGTTCTCAGTTGCGATCTACGATATAATGGAGAAGGAGAGATAACATAAGAGGTTATTGAGCTCGGTAATAGATGGTAAGAGACGCAAAGGTAGATTAAGGAGGGGATGGATGGATCGATTCGGTGTTATTATGTTCAGGTGTGAGATGTAGAAGAAGAGGAGGATGCAGTGCTACCTGCCGATAGGGGAGCACGGAAGTGACTCTTTCGCAAACAGAGGTTTGCGGACTAGACTGGACGCTGAAAGGTGAAGCAGCTCTAATGAATATTGGTGAATTAATGTATTATTATTATTATTATTATTATTATTATTACTATTATTTTATTCGGTGATGTATGTTGAATCAGAAATGACTGACTCGATACCTACAATTAATCTTGAATATATTGAGGGCAAGTCTTTATTTAAATCGTTATGAACACACAGTCAGACTACTGTATATGGATCTACTTGTGACGTCAGCAGTTCATTATCTGGATCTCATTATCAATGTGTGTTCTTGTGGCGCTAAGCGGGTGGTCTGTGTCGATAAAAGCCCAGTGGCTTTGTTTGAGGGACATCAGCTAAAGAATTCCCCATATAACCCAAATATCTATTTATTTTTCTCGGTGGAAGATTAATGACCTAGGTTAATGGCGTATACCATTAGAAATATATGTTTTCTGCACCCACTAAACCTACTGACTTGGCAACTGCAAGGGCGACGAACTCATTTCCTCTCGCATAACCAGGATCATCATTAAACCCACGAGTGTATCGGGGCAAGTGAGGGCGCACGAAGTTCGCACGCTCAACAACTGAAGTGGGGATGTTGATGTTCTGAGATTTGGGATTCAAATTTTTACGTTGGCAGCAGCCACCTTGAGTGTAGCTTACCATATATCTCCGTACTAATATGAGGCAATGGCTGGTATGCTACCATGCTGCAAATCCTGAGGAATCTTACAAAAATTGAGATTCGAATAAGTAGCCTACAGTCACAAACATTCTGTTATGGGGGTTTTCCTTCGGTTACCATGTACATGGAAGTGCGACTATCTTGTGAGGTGTGTGTTAATATAACTCATTCAAAATAACCTTTAAGATTCCCGAAATAAGTTCACAAATGATACCCTTGCGAGAATCTATTATTCCTCAGGAAGCGATCCAGGGCCTTATTGACTCCATGCCTCACCGAATTCATCAATGTATTGCAGTTCGTAGTGGGCACATCCTGTATTGATTGTTGTCCAAACTTGCAGTCAGAGGGACCTGAAAGTGTAATCATCGAATCACAACCGAACACTCGTCCTGCATGTTCAATTGCAGCAATGTAGCACCACTCCTTCTGGTTGTTGCAACTTCCATTTTCTTCAGTGTATAAAACGCTGATGTTCTTCCGACAAAAATCGCAAGCTCCTGAACCAGAAGGAGTTATAAGTGAATTTAGTGCCAAAATCTTCCAAATTGTCTCAATAGTACCGTGGAAATCTTGCATTTCTTGAAAAGTCAACAGAAATACATTTGTTTCAAAAGTGTGTTTAATCAAATTAACAAGACAATAGCCCCTAGCAGAACTGTGTCGCGTCCAGTCCACATAGCACAAGAGTCGGGTGGGTATTCGATACACATGGGGTGCCCACAACCTATTGTGCATTGACAAGAATATTCAAACAAACAGTAATACTCGCAACAGTGATGAATTACACTCTGATTTCATAAATGTCGACAATTTGTTTAAATAGTGAGTTTAAACAAATAAACTTATTTCTAGAATCCCACTTAACAGTAAAGCCGGGCGAGTGGTTAATGAACATGCGAGATTTCTCCGCTGGTTCCCTAGTATAAATTAATATGTCTTTGTGTTCTTATTTAAGGTACTGTGAAGACCACCTTCTGTAGATAACTATACTATTAACCATCCATGATAATTAGGCTCTTTTATACTTACTGACCTACTGAATAACATTTCCATAGAAGGCAACACTGAATGAAAGTCTTTTCAAACTCCTAGGTTGCACATAATTGTAGTCATAAAAATATCACAGATTGTCAGGCACATACATATGCACATAAATATGCTGGGCTGATAATCACAATGTTCCAAGTTCTACAATGATCCCTAGCAAAACTAATTCTACGAGCATTGGAGCAAAAACGCCTCCTCAGTGGCGCCGAATCTTTTTTTTTCAGGTCTAGCAGACACCCACCCCTCTCGTTCTGTGGGACCCCCCCCCCCTGTTAAACCGGACCCCTACCCCAATAATTACGTTTTTACAGCTTATTTCGCACAGTTCTCCCCTTCCCTTCTCTCTCCCTTCTTTCCTTTCCTCTTTTCCTTCTATTTCCCTTTCCTCCTCTATCCGTAACCTCCCAACGGAACCCAGGACCGGGAGACCCACCCCCTCGTCAGGTCTAGCGGTCGCTAGACCTCGACCATGGATTCGGCGCCCCTGCGCCTCCTGTATATTTACTGTTAAACAGAATCTGGCTTAACTTTCCTAACAACTGTGCTATTCTGTCGCCATGAGTAGTGTGTGTATTTGTAATTGAGTCAAGTTTGGGACAGTAGGTGGCCGTGACATTCAAAGCATTTGCCGGGAGTAAAAGTCAGAAATCTAAGAAAACTACTTTTAGGGTGCCTGAGGGGGGAATCGGACACATTTTTTCTCAGATTTACCTTACGAGGCTGAATGTACCCCATCCCTCTCAGACCTGAATTGAGTATTTTGACAGAGCCGATAATCGAACCTGGGCCTCGGGGACAACATGTTGCAGATTTTACGTCCATTTTAACCATAGCGTCTTTTAGGAATGCTCAGGTGTCTTTATTTTGTCCTGGAGTGGACTTTTAACATGCCATTAAATCCGCATCTTTTGCTTATACACACACTCAGATTCGAACTGATTGAGCCAGGATTCGATCCAGGATAGCAGCAAAGAATGCTAGTCACTACACCATAGGGTTGTCGAAATTACCAGTAGACTATCTGTAAACGTCACTTTGTGTAGTTGTTTCTTGAAAGGAAATGATAACCGAATAAAATCTAGAAAGTGTGAAGAAAAATGTGTTGGCCTATGTGAAAGATGTGTCAAAAGTAAATCACAAGATAAATATTAATGTAAAAGTGTTAGTGGTAAATTGCAGGTAGTCACGGAAAAAGTACAAAATAAACCCAAAGAATGAGTACAGTATGTGAATAGTTGAATTCCTTTACTCAATTCAAAAATTCAACTAGCGTTGCTCGTGACATGAAAGGGAAATTTGCTATAATTTGCAAAAAAATAAATTGTCAATTGTTCTGGCGCAGTTGACCCCGTAGCGCTGAGGGTAGCGCTCCTGCCTCGCACCCGGAGGCCCCAGGTTCGATTCCCGACTACATCAGGGATTTTCGAAACTAATATGAGGGCTGGAAAGGAGTTAACTCAGTGTTATGAGGACAATTAAGTGGCTGTCTGACAGTGAGGCAGTGCCACGGTCACGGAGACCAAGAGGGGACCCGACGAGCTGACCACGCGTCACGCCATTATCTGCAGGCCAAATGGCCGGGCAGTGGTCGCTTGGCAGTCATAGGCCCTTCGTGGGCTGTAGTACCACAGAATTTGATTTTTAATGAAAATTAGCAATAAAGTAGAATCGGATATGTGACATTGAACGCCTAAAACAAAAGAACAGCGACTTCATAAATAAAATATGTCTGAAATTTTAAAATTAATAACTCGGAAAACTAATGCGCAACTAACACGTAAATTGGTACAGGAAGAGTAGCATATAAGTGACCTCAGTAATTTTCGTCATAAGTCTATCCCACGCAGCGGGCAGTCACCATCAGCAATTAGAGAAATAAATTCAATCATTACGAACTACTACAGTTACAATGACAAATCTTCTCTAGGAGTAGGCTTTTTCAAGATATAGTATATATACCAAGAACAAGGTTACCGGCTTAAATTGCTGGGTGGGTGCACTAATAAGGCATTACATTCAATTACTCAGGATTCAGTTGTGCAATTAGCACTAACTTGTTTAAGTAGAAGCAGTATAAAACACGTATAGTATTAGTCGTGATACGATAACAGTCAATAAAGTGCGCAGTCGCTATATTGAAAATATTAAACATTAAAAGTCGATATTCCATCACCTATTAGAACTACAATGAGAAAATTTAGAATAAAGTTAGGCTTTCTCTATCCAAGAAGAGTGATTAACGACTCTACATTTTCAAGATGTTTGCTGAGCAAACTATTATACTTTCGAGATGTTAGCTGAGCGAACTGCCTCTTTTAAATATGGTAGTCGAGTAAACTATTACAAAATTAAGGAATCAGAATGTATCTACGCATTTAACAGGTAAGTTGGTAAGAGGGTATTGTCATATACGAGACTTAGCCATAAGACTATCAATGTGAATGTAGCAAACTTGTAGAGCCACAATGACGATACATCGAATGATGGTAGAATCCTACGGGATAATGTATTAATACAAGGCAAAAGGTCAGCGATGAAATGAATCCATGATGGCAGGTGGGCGTGCCAATAAAACATTATAATTAATTACTCAGGATGTGGTAACACAATTAAGAATACATTTGGTAGACTAGGAACATTGTAAATCATAGTTCGCTGTCACTAGTTATACGTTTGTCACAATGATTTTGACACACCGCCAGTTTTGAAGACAACTTACCTTTAAAAATAGCCACAATAATACGTTTCACAATCCATCCTGTCGGGCACGCAAAATATTTCACCGGCAATCTATATTTCTAAAACTGTCACCAATGTCACCCTGAAAGTTCGAATGTTGATGTTTACCTATAAGACGTTTTGAAAGCTGTAAACGACAAAACCAACACGGCAGCCAAGCAAAGTTGAAGTTTAATTATTTAAATATAATTTTCTCGCGATTTAATCGTCTGGGTGCTGTGAAACTTGGCAGGGTATATCTTCATACAAGCTTCAATATATTGACGTCTACTTTAATTCAATTTTAATTAGAACTTAAAATTAGCGGCTGTGCATTTTTTTTAAATCACGTTTTTTTTATATTTCTCCGCCTAAGCAAGCGATAGAAATGTAGATATGTTTAATGAACCTCCATTACAATACCCATCTGATGGCATATATTTCTATTGCATATATAAATTAAGCAATCCAACATTGTGTCCATTCGGTATATTTCATCACTTCACAATATCTCGGAAACTATTTAAGCAATCTAACTGAAAGTTTGAATGGCGATACATGACTATTAAGTAAGCACCCGAGAGCAATGAAACGTAGCACTGTGAATCTCTATTCGGAGCTTAGTATAGAGACATCTCATGTCTAATTGTGGTAAAAATTTGAAGATGCATCAGTTGAAATGTAGGTTTTTTTTTTGTCGTGTGGCCTCCTAAGAGGCCGAATGCAGGTCTTTCTAGTCGACGCCCGTGGGCGACCTGCGCGTCGGGATGAGAGATGGAATGGATGAAGATGAATGCAACTGGGCAAGGATGTGGAAGGAAGCGGCCGTGGCCTTTCAGAAGGTACTGTCCCAGCATTTGCCTGGTGTTTAAAATGGGAAACCACGGAAAACCATTTCAAGGACAGCCGACGGTGGGGCTCGAACCCACGCGTCTACCGAGTCAGCAGAGAGCTTGGCCCCATGACCTAACACTGCGCTTTAGCCAGTGTAGCCACTACTGTCGGTGAAATGTAGGTAATAGGAAATGAATGGGTTATACAATACTTTAGATTACCTAGCATTATCTAACTAAGGGCAATTTCTTAAGATTACTAGAGGTTAACGGTTGGATTAAGAGTGGGAGGTGGGTAGTAATTAAAATGTACAAGCAGTTTCCATACAATATGTTTTGATTGATTTAAATACATTTAGAATATTTACACATAAAATATATTCTTTCCTTTATTTTTTGTTATAAATTGTACTGGGTACAGTTGGTTTCTTTAGTATGAATACCATTTTTTCCCTTTGCTTGTTGCTTGATTGGTGTTTTTTTGTAGTGCTATTGTTTTATTTCTAAAATTGTTTTGGTTTATGTATTTGCTACATGCACTTAGAGTAATATATTTCCTGTTAAATTTTAGGATTTTGATATCCATAACTTAACCATTTAATTATGGTCAATGGTTGAGTAACAGCCGGTCCAGTGGTGTTGGGGTAGCGCGACTGCCTCTCACCCGGAGGCCCCGGGGTCGATTCCCGGCTCCGTCAGGGATTTTAGAAACTGACGTGAGGGCTGGAACGGGGAGCACTCAGCCTCGTGAGAACACTTGAGTAGCTGTCTGACGGTGAGGCAGTGCCCCGATCACGAAAACCAAGATAAACGGCCGAGGGGACACGATGCGCTGATCACGCGTCATCCCAATATCGGCAGGCCAAATGGCTAGGCAGCGGTCGCTTGGTAGGCCTAGGCTCTTCACGGGTTGTAGTGCCAGGGATTCATTAATGGTTGAGTAACGACCATACGCATGTGTAGCTATACCATTAGAATCAATTACTCTTTTATCATCACCAGGACACAAAGCAATATTCTTAAGTTTTATAGATGATATGTCATGTGGTTTAGAAGCAATAATGTTCATTGGTATTCTTTTTACCTCGTTTTTCATGATACAATCCTTATAAGATAAATTAATATTAATAATTAATACTATTAATTATACAATTTTTGACAACTTCTTTGCCAATACCTTTAATCTTTTTAATTTCTATGCTAATTATGTCTAAAGCATACATATTAGCTCTAAGTCCAACAAATGCTTCAATAATACGTTCACAAGCCTCATCTTTACATTTTCCCAAAATTTCTTGTTTGATGGAGAGTAACATAGCCTATATGATTAGTAGGATAATCAGATGTGTCCAGGTGTTCTAGAAAATTCAACTTGTCATGATATACATCTCGGGTGTTAACCAAATCAATGAACGAGTCCGTATCCATATACATGAGTTTAAGATTTTCAATCCCATAATAAGGTAGCAGGACATCGTAGTGGTGGGAATACATCAGAGTTTTTGAAATATCAAGTATACGCATTCCAATATATAGCCTATAGGCTTATTGAAAACAATGCTACGTTTAGCCATGGGGAAAGCAGCTAGGTTAGGACCATAAATTGTTCTGTCGATAAATGTTGGTTTAGCTATTAACGTTTCAGCCTTTTTGCTGTCAGTTACAATACGTATATCTATTCTTTTACGAATATTTTCCATTGTTTTTCAAAAAATTGCATTGTTTAATAATTTGTACAGATTTTTCTCAACATAATTTTTGGTTTGTATTCGAAGATTGTTATTAAAATCAACGTATGCCTTTAGCCAAGGTCTCTGTAGAAACTTTAACAAACAATGTATTTTTTTGACACCAGGGATGGCCAGGGTGGATGGGCCAACTTACCTTTTCTGAGAGGTCCGCCTCGCTTCAAAAGCAAAATCACCTCCAGATGACATGCCCCAACAGAAGAACACCAAAAGGGGCGGAAGGAAGGTGGAGAAGGGAAGGCACAGGCTCGTCTACAGACACCCTCCGATAACTAATAGAATTGCTGCCGACGAAATAATGCCACAACAGTTGCTTAAAAATGTAAAATAAAATTTAATTATCAGAAGGATGCAAGAAAATATAATTTAATATAACTCCTTCAGCCACCAAAAAACCTCTCTGGTAAAGCACATGGCTTAAGGCCAAAACAAGTCAATTACCTTAGAAAACTAGATAAGGTTTTACATGCAGTTTGCTGAACCAAAAAGAAAACATTAAATTTAAAAAAAAATAAGCCCAAAGGAAGAAAATCAGTAGACAGGCATTATTAAATGAGAAAGGGCTTGATAATTTACTAGTACGCAATACCGACCCGACATGCAGAGATCAAGGTTACGATGCAAAACGAAAAATTTAAAATTAAATTAATAAAATAAAATATGATCAATTAAGAAATCCACAACATTCGTGACGGAGAAAAACACAGGAACATTCACCAAAAACACAAGGTTAAACCAACAAGGTTAACAAAAAACAAATTAAGCTAACACGACAACGCGTTTGAGTTTCCCACTCGACACCTAGAGACTGCACTCTCAAGACCAGAATGCACTCGGGCAAAACAAAAAAACAAACATGGCCACCAAAACAGACGACCGCATGTCAAATCGAATTACGGAAAACAATTAGCATAAAATTAAATTAAAATCACCAGAGAGAAAGGAAGGGGAGGAAAGAATTACGCCAATAACACTATTGACATGAGGCTTTTTAGACTGCAACGGATCGTAAAATAAATAAATAATAGGGCTATCCCAAAGACTACCAAAAACTAAATAAATGAAAATTTACAACGTAAAATAAACTAGAAGCGTGTCTCCAGAAGGGTACGAAGAAAATAATAAAATTTTCATATTAGGTAACGTTGACAAACAGAGACATTAGGCCTACCAGGCGAAACAAAATACAGAACTAAAACATTAATATAAGGCCAATATCGGAGCTCCATAACAAAATATATAAAAATTAATAACGTACCTTAAAACTTCTCTGAGGAGACACAATAAAATAATTAACACAGAATTTTAAAAATATTATACGGCACTAAATGTGCCTCAAAAATGGCTAACCCGGCACATGCGTCGTTTAGATGACAAGCACTCGTTTGCAGCAAGTTGCGATAATATATCACTTTCATTCTCAATCTTCAATGCGAAAAGGAGAAATACAGCCTTAAGAGCTCATTCAATTCCTTTTAGCATTTATCCACATTTCGTAGCGGCTAGCGGCCACGGCCCCCAGCACACGGAGAGATACACTTTGACCAGCAGCCGGCTTGTTGATTTCTTGACGACAGACTATGAAGCTTACAAGATGGCGGAGAATCCCAAGTCAAAAACAGCATTGCATTCATGTTAATGTAATTGTCCAATCACAGCTTGACACCTCAAGTAACAATGTGATTAGTATGTAATTAATTTGGCGGTATCATGTATATACAGTCTTTTGTTCCATGACGTAGAATATAATAGCCTTCAAATATGACTCGATTAGGACGAGTTTAGAAGGCACCACAAACACACTCTAGCGGTGAAGAAGGAACCACGGCTAGAAGCGCCGAAGTCCGATAGAAGCTGCCATCTCGTGTTCATAATCGGAACCAAGCCATCAGGCGGTCGTTTCAAAGGTCAGGAAGTCACATATAGGGGTGATACATTTTTAAAAACGTTGGTACGGGCATTGCACGTAACAGTCTCCCACCCTTAAGCGTGAACACCGTTCACGAATATGCCTAGGCATAGGCAGTACTCCATAACTAGTCGATTCACCAAGCATGTTTCCAAAAGATAATGTTCACCAGTTAACTCCAATTGATGGACGAAACCACATCGTTTTGGTTTGGAAGAGTGCAGGGTCAGATTATCAGTGAAGGGATAATAGATCACCTCGCAAACCACTTAGTTAACAGCTTCACTGTGTCCATAAATCTTCAGAAACGCAGAACACCAGCACCAGCAGTGCTTTCATAGTCCGAGACACGTTAGGTAAATTTTCAATAAGTCCAATGTTGTTAGCTTTAGACGAAATAGGTGGAAGCAATGTGCCAGATATCAAGCGACGCGTGGGCAGCCATTTACAAAACAGAAGTTAATCTTATTTCAAAAAAGTTTACAGAAATTACTAATTCTTACTACATTTTATAAACGAGAAACAAAGTTGAATTTAAATGAAGAAGGAAAATCCTGACCATGCCCTAGATTCTTGCTCACAATAGTTAATTAAATAACAAGGTTGCCTTTTTACAGACTAGTAGTACATTTCAATAATATGCGAGCTGAACGACTATACATTTAGCAAGAGCTACGGTAGAGGAATGACCACCCAAATTCCCAAGGAAACAGGTATATAATATCACCATGAGTTAGGTATCCCACCGAGTCCAACTTACATGCTAGCATCTTCTATGAAAACATCAAAATTAGTTTCAATTTTACAATTTACCATAAAATGGGAATTACCCTACAGTTACAAGTTGTATCCCACTAGAGTTTTTAAACTCAATTTAAAATTCCCGAAGGAACAGATGCCTGAAGGCTCCAATGAAGGTTAGGGATACTATACATTATACAAAAATCAGTTTACAAAATTTATGGTAGCATATCCTCATTACAATTCTCTCCACCTCGTTTTATGTGCGACAGATGCACTCTGGAAATTATGTTGGCCTTAGGGTTTCGAATAAGAAGAGTAACGGGAGTCAGGAATGCCTCTACATAACAGGGGCCCTTGAAACGAGGGGTCAACTTGCTAGAAACTAGATTACTGACGCCCTTGGGCTCGAAATTGCGGACGTACACAACATCTCCAATTTCCAAATCAGTTGGCTTGCGACAGGCATTGTGTCGCTTGGCAAGTTGGTCATGTGATACCTTAATACTCTCCCTAGCCTTGTCGAATTTCGCCCTCATATCCTCGGGCGTGAAACTGTCTGGAAGGAGATCGTGCAGGTTCCACAGATTAGACAACGGAGAATTAGCCATAAACGAAAACATTAACGAAAAAGTGGTGGCTTGCGTGCTCTCATGCACGGCGGTGTTAAAACCAAAATTGAGCCAATGCAAATTAGAATCCCACTTGGAATGGTCGTCGTGGTGGAAAGCAATCACAGCAGAACGGAGATTACGATTGACTCGTTCAGCGAGAGACGGGTTAGGAAAATAGGGAGTCGTGGTTACATGAGAAATAGCATAATCAAATAAGAATTGACGGAACTGATGAGATACAAAGCACTTGGCATTATCTGATAACCAGGAACTGACATGGCCCAAAAGATGAAAAGATGGAATGAAGACACTTTATGACGGAACTGGTCGTAGCCTGTCTGGTGGGGAATATCCAACTAAACCGGGTGAAACCGTCAGTGCTAACAAGCGCAAATTGGTTTCCCCGACCAGAGCGAGGGAACGGGCCAACATGGTCGATAAAAAGCCTCTCCATGGGTCTAGATGCCGGTTCAGATGACAACAGGCCAACCTTAGTAGAAACCGGAGGTTTGCTAATACTACATGAAGCACAATTTCTAATGAGCCTCCTGATGTCGCCATCCATACTTTGCCAAATGAAGAACTGTTTGATTTTAGCTCGGGTCTTGAATACTCCTAGGTGGCCACTAATAGGAGATTCGTGATAGTAACGAAAGATTTCCGGAATGAGGACCGACGGGAGCACAATTTTAGGAAGACGGCCATGACGAGACGAACAACACAATGCACCATCCTTTAGAGAGTAGGGCTTGATCACTTCACCAGAATTGATTCGGTCAATTAGGCTAGATAAGGAGGGATCTTCTTTCTGGAATCCCCTCACATCTTCAAAAAGCACAGGAGAATTGCTGAGAACAACATTGACATAATTTACAGGTGATACAAGGTTTACGGGTTCACATCCTTGAATATCCTCCTCGGCTGATTCCTCATACATGTGGCTTAATGAATCAGCTACCGCATTTTCTGACCCACGAATATGGTGGACGGTGAACTGGAATGACAGAATCCTAGTTGCCCATCTGGCAATCCTACCAGTATTACGGGGTTTCCCTAACACCCAGCTCAAGGCTTGGTTATCGGTCTCGAGGAGAAACTTAGTGTGCTCAAGATACATACGGAATATTTCCAGGGCGAACAACACAGCTAAACCCTCAAGTTCGCATATGGAATACTTCCTCTCTGCGTCCGTTAAGGTACGAGAAGCGTATGCAATGGGTTGCCTACCCAGATCAGACTCTTGCAGTAGGACACAACCAACACCACGACCAGACGCATTAGTCTGCACAATGAACTGCTTCCCAAAATCCGGAATGGCTAACACAGGGGCGTTAGAGAGCGCAAGCTTAAGATCTTCGAAGGCTGCCTGCTGAGAGGGACCCCACTCAAACTTCACAGCCTTTTTGCGTAATTGATTTAGAGGAGCAGCACGGTCGGCAAAATTACTGATGAACTTACGGAAGAAGTTCACCATACCAATATAACGAGCAACACCCTTGGCGTTCTTGGGTGGTTTAAAATCTCTGATGGCCTGCGTACGAGACTGGTCCACGGAGATACCAGATGCGGAAACAATATGTCCCAAGAAGGAAATTTTGGGCTTGGCAAAGGAAACCTTGGACAATTTGTCGGTAAGGCCAGCGTCACGCAACCGATCAAGTACAACTTTCAGATGATCAACGTGTTCCTCGAAGGACTCAGAATAGATCACCACATCATCAAGATAGTGGTACACAAATTTGAATTTAATTTCTGAAAACACCTTGTCCAGAAGTCTGCTCAACACAGCGGCTCCGGTGGATAGGCCAAACGGGACACGGGCATACTCAAACAGGTTCCAGTCAGTGGAAAAAGCAGTAACATGCCTGGATTCCGGAGAGAGGGGAATTTGGAAGTAAGAAGAATTTAAATCGAGGATCGTGAACACCTTCGCGTTGCGAAACCAACCAAAACATGTGTGAAGGTCCGGCAAAAAAAATGGATTGTAAAACAACCTTTTGATTAAGAGCCCTATAGTCGACCACCGGCCGAAAACCACCGTTAGGTTTTGGCACAAGGAATACAGGGCATGAGTAGGCCGAGATAGAAGGTTGGATTACACCTTCTTCCAACATCTTGTCAGTGATCTTCCGAAGTTCAGCCATCGTGGGCGGGGCAAGGAGATACGGGCTGGAACGCACCGGCACAGAATCGGTTAGCTCAATCTTGTATTCCATCAAATGGGTTACACCCAACTTGTCAGTAAATACATCACTATACTCCTGACATAACCTCTTTATGGCATCCTTTTGAGGACTCGTTAAATTTTCCAGATCGAGATCCTCAATAGTCACAGGTTCACTAACTGAATTGAGAGCAGGAGAAGATAAAACCGGGTTGAACGATAATTTACTTTGCGGATTAAACTGGAACCATAAGTTGCGAGCACCAAAATCAAGAAGCATACCAACGTGGGACATGAAATTAGCTCCAATGACCACAGAACAGGAAAGATTTCTGGCAACAAAAAAATTTTAACTTCCAAGAAAAATTTAGAATATGGATTTTGACTGTCATACTACCCAAAATATTTAAGTTTGAACAATTTGCCGAAATAAAAGATTCATTGTTAGGCTCTAACTCAGGTAATTGGCAAACACTCTTCATAGATAAAAACCAGACCTTGCTTATAAAGGATGCGACACTACCAGAATCAAGCAATGCAGAAACGGGCTCGTCATTAACACAAATTTCAATAAAGGGGGATATTCCTTTAGCCACAGGAGAAATTCCAAAATCATTATTCACTCTAAAACGATTACAATTAGATGACGAGGACACCCGCACCACAGGTTTCACATTATGTTTAGAATTAGGCTGACTTGCCACGACATTGCTCACCGACAGGTTAGGTAGGTCAGCGACATAAGCAGAATTAGCACGTGATGAATTAGTTTTCAAAGAGTTACCAAGATTTTCATTAGTAGGGCGACCAGAAACTTCACAGGGTTTTCCCAAATTCTCATGCACAGAAATATCCTTAGAAGTAACATCCGAATTGGTCTCCAAAATATCCCGTCATTGGCGATACACAACCAGGTTATTCGGACACACCTTCTTAACATGTCCCACGCCCCCGCACGTGTGGCACTTAACATTGGGTCTAGGATGAAACATAACCTTAGGAGGGGGACGAGACATCAAGGAAGGAGGAGGAACATTAGCTACACGAAGGGAATCTGCATGTTTCACAGCCATAGCCTCTATAATGTACCTGTTTTAGCTCGACAAATGACGAAGGCCTGGTACACATAGTCATGTATGACCTATATTGAGGCGAAAACCCATTTACAATAGATGACACCAACTGTCGTTCAGTTAAAGGGGATGCGAATACCTGGGCATATACCTTAATGTCACTGACATAGTCGCTAAGTGACTCGTCCAACCTTTGGACACGATACAAGAACTTTTGCTCGAGAGTACTAAGGGCACTCGCAGGGACAAAAAACCACAACACTTCCCTAATGAACATGGCTAAGGACATGCGGAGGTGGATAGCTTCAATCAGCTTATCGCGCAGCATACCGGATGCAACAGGATACAACAGTTGGAAAATCTGATTTTCCGACATCCCAAAAATCGAGGCATGGTTACCCAATTCGACCACTTGCTTTAAAAATAGGACCACTTGGGTAACGTCATCTAGATTGAAATGCTTCAACCTAGTTAAGAAACTAGAAATAGGATGAGGAATCGACCCATAATTAACGGTAGGCGAGTATGTAGCATTTGGAAAAGAGACATTATTACCAGGGTAGCCCGCTCGCACACCCTCTACAGGAGACAAAACATTTACATTGCCAGAGAAAAAACTGGGATGCAATGGGTCGGCAGGACCCAGGAAATCATTAGGTGACTTAACATGAGAAGAATGACCTATCCAGGGTTAAGTGGTCTGGACGAGCCAGAACCAGGCAATAGAGGGGCAGGCAAACCACTACTAGTAATCGATCCCAAAACCTCAGACCTAGTAAACAGAGGTGATTCACGTTCAACCCCAGAAGAACTCTCCAAATTCACAAGGATATCTCTTAAGTCAATTAAATCAAAAGCACTATTATTGTCGGCCATTTTGAAAAACACAGAATGCAGGGAGACAATACAGAAAGAAACAAATTTTAGGAATTACGAGGACAGTTTACACTTTCACAACAATACCATAACTACCAATTACCAACACCATAGATTAGGTTGACACTCGAACACAGCCACAATACTATACAAAATCATGCACAATGCTGCCCAGAACTGCAGACGTCATCGCTAGCTTGGCTCGAGAACAGGAAGCTGAATTACAATAAATTGCCGCAAACCACATGGCGAACAGCTTCAGACAGGGCTCCTCGATGTCTTCACTCGCAGCATGTAGGCTATCAGAATACCAACAAATCCACATTTCCCATGCCAAGAACAGATTCCAGTCACTTACCAAGCTTCAATTTTCACCGGGAATGTTGCATCACAAACAGGATATAAAACCAGCACAGACACCTCGCTTGGAACAGGTCACTTACATATCACCACATGGATACTCAGAGGCAAACATGAAATCAAACAAACGACAAGGATTAGCATTAAACAACATCGAGTGCACTGATATGACAGATCCCATCAACAACCGCTCCATCAGCATCAGAAGGGTCCATAAAACGAGCCTGCGGGAAAGGAGGAGGGGATGGCTGCAGAAGCGAACACGAGCGCGATCTGCTACCAAAATGACACCAGGGATGGCCAGGGTGGATGGGCCAACTTACCTTTTCTGAGAGGTCCGCCTCGCTTCAACAGCAAAATCACCTCCAGATGACATGCCCCAACAGAAGAACACCAAATGGGGTGGAAGGAAGATGGAGAAGGGGAAGGCACAGGCTCGTCTACAGACACCCTCCGATAACTAATAGAATTGCTGCCGACGAAATAATGCCACAAAAGTTACTTAAAAATTTAAAATAAAATTTAATTATCAGAAGGATGCAAGAAAATATAATTTAATATAACTTCTTCAGCCACCAATAAACCTCTCTGGTAAAGCACATGGCTTAAGGCCAAAACAAGTCAATTACCTTAGAAAACTAGATAAGGTTTTACATGCAGTTTGCTGAACCAAAAAGAAAACATTAAATTTTTAAAAAAATAAGCCCAAAGGAAGAAAATCAGTAGACAGGCATTATTAAATGAGAAAGGGCTTGATAATTTACTAGTACGCAATACCGACCCGACATGCAGAGATCAAGGTTACGATGCAAAACGAAAAATTTAAAATTAAATTAATAAAATAAAATATGATCAATTAAGAAATCCACAACATTCGTGACGGAGAAAAACACAGGAACATTCACCAAAAACACAAGGTTAAACCAACAAGGTTAACAAAAAACAAATTAAGCTAACACGACAACACGTTTGAGTTTCCCGCTCGACGCCTAGAGACTGCACTCTCAAGACCAGAATGCACCCGGGCAAAACAAAAAAACAAACATGGCCACCAAAACAGACGACCGCATGTCAAATCGAATTACGGAAAACAATTAGCATAAAATTAAATTAAAATCACCAGAGAGAAAGGAAGGGGAGGAAAGAATTACGCCTTAACACTATTGACATGAGGCTTTTTAGACTGCAACGGATCGTAAAACAAATAAATAATAGGGCTATCCCAAAGACTACCAAAAACTAAATAAATGAAAATTTACAACGTAAAATAAACTAGAAGCGTGTCTCCAGAAGGGTACGAAGAAAATAATAAAATTTTCATATTAGGTAACGTTGACAAACAGAGACATTAGGCCTACCAGGCGAAACAAAATACAGAACTAAAACATTAATATAAGGCCAATATCGGAGCTCCATAACAAAATATATAAAAATTAATAACGTACCTTAAAACTTCTCTGAGGAGACACAATAAAATAATTAACACAGAATTTTAAAAATATTATACGGCACTAAATGTGCCTCAAAAATGGCTAACCCGGCAAATGAGTCGTTTAGATGACAAGCACCCGTTTGCAGCAAGTTGCGATAATATATCACTTTCATTCTCAATCTTCAATGCGAAAAGGAGAAATACAGCCTTAAGAGCTCATGCAATTCCTTTTAGCATTTATCCACATTTCGTAGCGGCTAGGGGCCACGGCTCCCAGCACACGGAGAGATACACTTTGACCAGCATCCGGCTTGTTGATTTCTTGACGACAGACTATGAAGCTCACAAGATGGCGGAGAATCCCAAGTCAAAAACAGCATTGCATTCATGTTAATGTAATTGTCCAATCACAGCTTGACACCTCAAGTAACAATGTGATTAGTATGTAATTAATTTGGCGGTATCATGTATATACAGTCTTTTGTTCCATGACGTAGAATATAATAGCCTTCAAATATGACTCGATTAGGACGAGTTTAGAAGGCACCACAAACACACTCTAGCGGTGAAGAAGGAACCACGGCTAGAAGCGCCGAAGTCCGATAGAAGCTGCCATCTCGTGTTCATAATCGGAACCAAGCCATCAGGCGGTCGTTTCAAAGGTCGGGAAGTCACATATAGGGGTGATACATTTTTAAAAACGTTGGTACGGGCATTGCACGTAACATTTATCAATTTTAGTTCAAGATTTAGAGCTTGTTTAAGTGCCATGTAATGAACAACGTATCGCCTTCGATGTCCAAGACGAGGAATTAGTTTTTGAGAGGCGAATTCTTAGGTTGTGTACACTCTGGTAGGAAACGTAAATCGTTGTGTAGATCATGAAGGTCAGATGGATAATCATCATCAACGTCTAGAATGTATCCAACAGGGTCGTCTTTCTTTTGCCTTTCTAGATCAACGGTATCTAGAGAAACCCCCTGATATCCACCGTAAGGAAGGGTGTGGCACATAGCCCACCCGTATTGGTTGTTGGCATTATCATACGTAATAAACTGTGACGGTTTCTCGGAATCATATGTTTCCATGTTTTTATTGTTAGCTTCAGCAACCCGATGAGACACCTTACATATTCTTCCACGTATTCCAGACTCTAATAAAATAATCTGTTCGTAATCCTGTAGCAATTCCAGTTCAATTCCAGTGTAATGGAACATTGCCTCGAAACTTAACCCAGGCGAAGTAAAATGTGTGCAGCATCCACTTGATGTGTTTTTAGTATTTAGTTTCTAAAAGTGTCAAAGCTTTCTGCAAGAAGGAGTTCATCTGAAGTTAGGTAAAGGTCACTATATACCCCTAGAGTTTTAATGTTGAACTGATTCCATACATTTTCAGCATGTTCATAGTCTTCTTTACTAACATCTTCTTGACTTAATTTGTTAATGAATGCTTATTTTGGAGTTAAACACGTTACACTTAATTTTTCCCATGAATCAATGTAATCATAAGGAAATACAACTTTGCGAATCATGAGCGTTGCATTTTCTTTTCCAATGTAGTTGTCTGTTTCAGGGTATGATGTTAAGTTTGTAACAAAGTTTTCCAAACTACTTGGCATTAACCGAAACGTTTCCACAAATCGAAGCTTAACATTTTCATCATATTTGGTGAAGGAGATGTACTTTTCTTTGGAGTTAGGGATAACGTCATCTCTCTCAGTAGTACATTCCAACTGCTTTACAATAAAATTTGCAATGAACATTATCGCTTCTAAACAACTTAATATATCACCTATGAAACTTAAAATCTAAAATCTATAAGTTAATATAAAATCAAAAATATAAAATATAAAAATGTAAAATCTAAAAATCTAAAATTTAAATCATCTAAAATCAAAAATCTAAAAATTCAAAATCTAAAATTTAAAAAATCTCAAAATTAAAAATTTTAAATGTAAAATGTAAAAATAAAATTATCTCACATGCGTTCATTTAAATCAGGTTTGTTTAATTGTGGGTTATAACAATTCTTGGGTTAATGACCTTGCAGCTTAGTGCATTAACACAATAAAACATAATAAATAAAATAAAAAATAATGTCAGTATTAAAAGAAAGAAATTTAATTTTTTTATATATATAACAAATTAAATGAAAAATAAATAATGCATAGATAATGAGAAATAAATAATGATTTGAAAACCCGCCATTTAAGAGTGCGGTTCCGTGTGGTGGCCATCTTGCCCACTAGCCCCTGAACCAGCTATAACACTCCCTCAATAAGAATAACATAGGGTATTTGCGTCCGGCGGCCATCTTGCCCATTAGCCCCTGCGCCAGGATCGGCTTATATATACCTATACTACTCTTCTTATCACTAAACTCTCTCAACAGTACGTCATCGAAATCCAAAATCGGTTTCCATAATTACGTGGGACAGTACGTTTCATTTCATTGGACTGTGATCGGGACATTCTTTCCCCTTCTCGCGACGCAAATAAATGTTTTTGGCAATCTGCTCTTCATCTCTCTCTGCTGAGTGCAGTCTTCTTCACTATTGTGCCCTCCAGGGTTTCAAATCCAGTGGGACGTGGGTTGGCGACCACGGGACCCCCAGCTGAGTCCAGCATTGCTCGGTTGTGTCAGACGATGGTAGACAGTCGTTGTGGAGAGTTGAACCTTCTGTCTGCCTTATACGATAAAATGTATGGAACAAGTTCCAACCATACCATAGAGTCAGCATTAGATATCATGCCCTTCATTTGCAGTAGACAGCCTATTACCTTAAATGATCACCTTACATTTTCATCGCACGTACATCTACAACCAGTGCAACTTCCCTTTTATCCCACGTCAAGTTGATTTTAATAGAAGTTCACTTAAAACTTTAGCTGCAAAGGAAGTTGCCTTATAAAATCAATCAAATCTGCTGTTCTTTAGCCGTGTGGGTCGTTGGAAGTTTGGTCATCATTTACCCATGCGCTGTGCGCTTGTTTCAATGGATACAGTGATGGTTGACACATCATGTCCAATATAACTGCGTACGTCTGCATTATTTTACCCACATTTGTTCCATTGTGCTAATATGGCACCATAAAAATAATCAGAAAGTTTAGCTTGAATGTTTTTGTGAGCTATTTGTTGCCCGCCGTTATATTGCAAGCTCTATAATACGAGTCATTTTATGAGGACGTTTAGAACAGCGGCTTCGTGTGTGTAGGGTCCACAGTTCGAATTTCAGGTCACACAAGATATGTTATTTGTAATTTTCATCCCTAATCCCTAAGAGGGAGTAAGAAAATAATATTAAAGCCTTTTACATGAATTTATTTATAATCACAATATTATAGCAGTATTTTGTAATCAATTGGTTTTCAAGCATTTACACTAGGATGGGTGTGGATAATCCCGTGAGACAATAGTTGCAGAAATTACGAAAGGAATTGCTCTTCCAAGATCTTTCCCATCAGATAAAGCTGTTGCTCTGTTTCGGCAGAGTTTTATTCAATCATCATTTAGTAATTAGTAAAAATTCACAGTTAGGAGTGCAAATTGGCAAAAAAAATATATTATATTTTTACTTCATTTCATAGAAAGGGAGTATTGGTGCACAAATGATGAAATATAAAATAATAATAATGTTATTGGTTTTACGTCCCTTTTAACTACTCTGGCTTTTAGAGAAGCCGGGGTGCCGGAATTTTTCCCCGAAGGGGATCTTTAACGTGCCAGTAAATCTACTGACAATGCTCCCTCGCATTTGCGCACCCTCAAATGCCAGCTGACTGCGCTAGGATACGAACCTGCAACCTTGGGCCCAGCAAGCGAGAACGTTACCCCTGGGCCACGCAGCCAGCCTGATGAAAATATAAAAGAGCATATAGATTCGAATAGCAAACCCTGAGCATTTGAACCCCTATGCTAACAGTTCACCTATAACGACTCATTGCTGAGCACATGATGGTCTAATGTTAAACAACATATAGCACAAAGAAATCTTCGAGTTTGATTTTCTCGTATTTTATTTTATCCGGGCCGCTGTACGCTGACATGTTATCACAATGGATCAAATATTTGGATAAAACAACATGCATACAACACTCATAAACAATACGTTACACAGGGCGTACCATGTTAGTATACCAGAGACCGCGCATCCTCATTAGTAAGGGGTGATCAACGTTTCTGTGACCCACACGGCTAAAACTACAGTTTTGATAATTTCTGAAAAGTCACTTCTTGTAGGCCTTAGCTGTTAACTTTTACATTTCGGCTTCTACTTAAAACGTTGATGTTGATTCTTTGCGACATCGTGGCCATGTAGTCCCGTGTAGTTGGGCGTGTGTTAAAGTTGTCTGCCAACCTGGGTCACTGTTATGTCTGTACTGGTGGGTGTATTTGTAATTGAGGTAGGATTTGGGTAGAAAGCGGCCATGGCTTGAAGTAAAATACCACCCCGGCATTTGCCTGGAGTAGATGTGGGAAACCATAGAATACCACTTCCAGGATTGCTGAGGTAGAAATCGAACCCACCTCTTCTCAGTTTTGCCTCACGACGCTGAGTATACCTCGTTACCGTGATCATACCAGAATAAAATATCTTGCCAGAGCCGGGAATCGAACGCGGACCTCCGTGGTGGTGACAGCCAAGAATGTTAGCCACATCGCAACGAGGCAGACTACTAAAAGCGACTGCACCTGAGAAAAATGAGACTAAAGTTTAGCCTGCACCGGTTGAAGGTTTCCTTGTTGATGTAGGCTATTTTCGGAGCAATGCTTTCAAATATACGTAGCCTATTTCAAAGTCAACCAAACAAGGTCTAGGAATATAAAGGATTGATCATATTCCATGATCCAAGAATTGGAATACTGAAAGAAAGAAAGAAAGAAAGAAATAAAGAAAGAAAGGAAGAAAGAAAGCAAGAAGAAAGAAAGATACGTTATTCAAATTTACAAAAATTAAATACGCTTCCGTATCTATGACGACCCCTAATACGTTACCATGTAGTATGCTACACATGCTCTTTTGTCCCCCTAACGGTGCTCGTGCACTATGTAGACATAGTTAGTAGATGAGAGAAATAATAAACAAACTGGCATGTAGCAGTGCTGATGTGCTCTCATTCGCGGTGTGACGTTTTCTTTTTTAGCACCTAAACGTCTTTTATTTATGGCCGATAGACTGTGAGGCTGACAACGTCCATCGCTATATCGATTCTCAACCGTGTGGAAGTGATTTCTTTTACGATGAGATGCTCACAGAAACCATTGGAATTCCAAACACGCTAGAACTGGTGAAAAACCAATATATTTACTGCAACACCAATATCACTTCCTTGATGTTGAGTAATGTCAGAGTAAATTTTGTTATCCCGTCTGCTGACAGTTATATCTCTCTATACTGCATCTAGGACTCTGAGGATTCTCTTGCGTACATCTCCTTGAAATATGCATGAATTATAACTTTGTTATTCCTCTTGCGAAGGCAAAATTGGAGCAGTAATGAACTGTAATACTCCTGCTGTGAAGAATTATAACCTCTAAGTACATTCAAGATAAATTCACCACCCGAGCACATTATCTGGACTGGTTAAGTCAAGAATATTGAGTAGACAAGGAGGCAAATTCTCAATTTACTAGTGAATAAAGACAATAAGGGTGAGGAGTCAATTTTTCTTCAACTCATTCCAGGCGTATAATGTACGACGTCCCCATTCTACGCATTAAATGAAATGCAGATTATTATTCGAACTAATTTTAACATTATTAAAGAAGTTTCGCTTTTGGTTCTCAGCCACATTTTGACCACATCATGATGTATATTTTAGACAGTTTCTGGTTTATTTTAATACAAATATTTATCCATATTAACAATCGGTTTCGTCTAGAAAATTTTTGTTGTTGTTGTTTGGGTCTTCAGTCTTTTGACTGGTTTGATGCAGCACTTAATGCCTCCCTGTCCTGAGCTAATCGTTTCATCTCTACATAGCTACCACACCTTACATCCGAGGCAATCTGTTTAACATATTCTAACCTTGGTCTACCCCTACAGTTCTTGTCCTCAACTCGCCCTTCCATAACTAAGTTTGCTATTCCTGGGTGTCTTAGAATGTGTCCTACTAACCTATCTCTTATCTTCATTAGGAGTCACCAGACACGTCTTCCCTCTCCAACTCGTCTTAATACCTCTACTCAATCGACCCATCTTATCTACATCATTCTTCTGTAACACCACATTCCAAACGCTTCTATTCTCCATTTTTCTACTGCACCAACAGTCCAGTTTCACTTCCATAGAGTGCAATGCTCAAGACAAACGCTTTTAAAAATGACTTTCTAATACCTAAATCTATATTTTATACCAATAGATTTATTAAGGTGTTTGAAGCCATTTTCAGTGTTGCCTTAGTAAACGAAAGTTTGATGCTTTTCAGTCGGTCAAGATGATTGTACCCACATGAGATGGGTTGATCCCTAATCCTGAAAAAATTACATGAGATTAATAAATACACATAGATGACCAGTTTCGATCATCAAGCGATCATCATCAGATCCATTACACTTAGACTACAACATTTTTATGTCTGAAAGTATGGGTGAAAATATTTAAATAATTGTTAGTTGTAGTCTATGTGATGTTTTGTTATAATACTGAATGAGATGATGGACCTCCAAACTTGCTTGTTAACTGTGAATAAGTGATTGTAGTTAAATGGTCAATTCAGGTTGTATTGTACAGCCTAATTATCTGATTGATTCTTGCGTGTCCTGGTGAGAGCAGTTGTCTTCGTCATTATCTACACTCAACTGGGGGAGCTTCCTGTGTGCCAGCGTCTCTCATAAACCTGGGTATTTCCCCTCTCGCATACCTAAGTCTCTGCATTCGTCGTACAAAGGTGACTGTATGTGGCCAAGACTAGTCTCCCTAATGTGGTGTATGTTACTGTATTGAGGATAATCTTCAACTATTAAAGAAAAAAATCCACAGCCTGCTTCCAGTCTCCGACCGTGTCAGGAATGCAATGAATGAAGCGGCGAGGATATGAACTGTGCCGGCTGCCAAAGCCTGTCGCACTCCTCTGGGGCAATGATCAAATGAATGACAGATGAAATGAAATGATAGTGGAGAGTGTTGCTGGAATGAAATATTGACAGGGAAAACCGGAGTACCCAGAGAAAAACCTGTCTGCCTCCGTTTTGTCCAGCACAGATCTCACATGGAGTGACCGGGATTTGAACCACGGACCCAGTGGTGATAGGCCGGCGTGCTGCCGCCTATGCCACGGAGGCTCTTCAACTATTAAAGACCTGGTTTCAATTATCGCCACGCATAAGCTAATATTTATATAAGCGCTGAACGGTGTAATGAGAATGTCCCGGCACCTTTAATACTGCCTTTAATACCGAACCTGGTTTATAGAAGATAAAGATACATTGTACATACTGATCCAATAACATATTTCCCTTATTAATCCCTTATCTAGCTTGGCTATATCGTTATCGTGAGGCAAATTTGAGAAGAGGCGATTTCGATTCCTATCTCAACCAACTTGGAAGTGGTTAGTTAGTTATTGTAGTATTAAGGGGCGGAACTACGAGGTCATCTGCCCCTCTTAACACAGATTAAAGTATACAAATTTAGAATGAAATTATGAATTTAGAGGTGGACACTTAAATATGAAAAGATCGATAAATTAATAAAACATAACATTAAAAAACTAAAAATAATAATAATAATAATAATAATAATAATAATAATAAAGAAATTGTTGTTTCGAATTATAAAAAGCAGAAGGATTGTAAAGGTGAACACTGGGTTCGTGAAAAACAAAGAAGGTGAAATATTGACAAAACCAGAAGAGATAACGGACAGATGGAAAGAATATTTCAGCGAGCTGTTGAAGGTGGGACGCCAGGCATGCAGAGAAGTTACGCAAACGGCCAAAACGGTGGAGGAAGAAATAGAAGAAGAACCAGACATTACTATGGCAGAAGTGGAATGGGCAGTCAGGAAGATGAAGATGGGGAAAGCTGTGGGAATAGACGAAGTGGCAATAGAAATGCTCAAGGCGGCAGGACCAATGGAACTGCAGTGGACATACAGACTTCTCAGGAGTGTGTGGAGAGAGAAGAAAGTACATGAAGCCTGGAAAAAGGGAATAATATTGCCAATATTCAAGAAAGGAGACAGGAAGTGTGTGGTAACTACCGAGGAATCACCATCATCTCGCATGTTGCCAAAGTAATGGAAAGAATCCTAGAAAAAAGAATTAGAGTAAAGGTAGAAAGCCAAATAGAGGAGGAGCAGTTTGGATTTAGAGGGGGCAGGTCAACAGTGGAACCCATTTTCATTCTGAGACAGAACATTGAAAACAGTTGGGAATATGGGAAGGATATGGTAATGACTTTTATTGATGAAGAAAAGGCCTATGATAGCATCCCTAGAACAAAAGTTTGGGAAAGCTTACCAAATAGGGGGATAGGCAAGGAACTGAGAGACATGATAAAAGGAAAGTGCATGGAGTGCTACAGTAGTGTGAAGACTAGAGTCGGGGCATCGGAATGGTTTAAAATTGACACTGTACTGAAGCAAGGAGTGTGTTGTCACCATTATTGTTCGTAATGGTGATGGATGACATCATGAAGGCAGCAATGAAAGAATATATTTGGGCAAAGATGAAGGTAATGTTGTTTGCAGACGACGTTGTGATCTGGGGCGAGGATGAGATGTAAGTATAAGAACAGTTAGACGTAATAAATGAAAAGATTGAGCAATGGGGATTGAAGATAAATGTGGAGAAGAGTAAAACAGTGGTGATGAGTAGAGATAAGAAAGAAGGAAAAGGAGTAATGAAAGTAGGAGATAAGGAATTGGAAGTAGTGAAACACTTCAAATACTTGGGAAGCGAACTGACTGAAGATGGAAGACTAGATTTGGAAATTAGCAGAAGAATACAACTCGGGAGTGCTTTCTACCAACAGGTACGGATACTAGTATGGAACAAGGATATACCAATTAAGGCTAAAGAAGTTATGTGGAAAGCATATTATGTTCCTATAATGAAATATGCAGCAGAAACTTGGACAATGAGACTAAGAGGGATGAGAGCAGAGTACAAGCAGCAGAGATGAGATTCCTGAGAAGTATGGTCCAGAAAACGAGGAGGGACAGAGTGAGAAATGAAGATATACGGAAAGAACTGGGAGTACAGAAACTAAATGACAATCTGGAGCAAAACAGATTGAGATGGTTTGGACATGTTAAACGGATGAATGAAGTAAGGCTACCAAGACGAGCACTGGAACGACGGATGACAGGGAAGAGAGGACGAGGAAGACCAAGAATGCGTTGGATGGACTCGGTGGAGAATAGTATTAGAAAACGGAACCTGGATTGGAACACTGTGTCGGAAGAGGAATGATGGAACGACAGAACAAAGTGGAGAGGAACCATATTTGCCCCCACCCAGTGTCAACTGGAAAAGGGGAAATGAAGATGATGATGATGAATAAACAAAAATTACGGTAAAAGAAAAATTCAGAATTCGAATGAGAACAAATCTTTCAGTCAATGTACACTGAAAAATTTAGATTGCAGCCCTAATCCACTCTCACTCATAAAGCGGATGACGAGGTCATCCTTGAAGTAGATTTCCGTGGTTTCTCTTTTCCACTTCAGGAAAATGTCGGGATGGTAAATAACATAAAACCACGGCCGCTTGTTACCCAAATACTACCTCGATTGCAAGTACACGCACAAGTACAGACATCACAGTGGCACAAGTTATCAGCCATCTTCTACACACACCCAAGTACACGAGGCGACATAACCACGTTGTCACAAAGCCCCAAAAGAATCAACAACAACTCTAGTCTGGCTGAAATTCATCATCAGCAAATAAATTTTGATCAACCGATAATAGCGGGAGGACGGATTTCGCGTAAGTTGGGGGTACAAGATCTCTATTGTAGCTGTCACACATGGCCGGTGTCTGGTGGGGTGAGAGAGAAGAGGGGATTGTGTGGTTGGCAGAATGTGTTAACGCTGTGTTTGGATGTGATTTGACCACCAACGCTGTCGTCGCAATAAGAATAAGAGCTGCATTGCACCGCTTCGAATTCTCTTAATTGACCTTGAGATGTCATAATGCAGCCTTGTAACAATACAAATCCCTTTAAATTTGTTCCGTTCCATCTGCATTGTTCCGTTTTTATAAGCAGAACGTTCCGAACTGTAACGTATCGGACATCCCTCTGTTCATTTCGCTACGGGATGACCGACGCGACGTAACGTTCCGCCCGGCTCCAATCTGCTGTACCGGTACAGCCTCGGCCACCGTTCCACTGTTCCAGATACCAGGTATGGTTTCAGACTCCGTACCGTTCCAGGACGGGTAACGTTACGCATTGATACAGACAACGGTAACGTTACAACTAGGAAATAACCATGCAGATAACGGAATTTCTCTGTTCCATATTGACAATTAGTGTTCCGTTCCACGTTACGTTCTGATCCGGGTCCCTGGAATATACAGTAGAGACCTAACGTTTATGAATTGTTTTCAAAATTCATGATTGCGTCAGTTCAAAAATTTTCAAACTTATTTTTATATCTTGTGTCGAATTGAAGGGATCGAAGCGAAGCTACACTACGTAAAATGAATTATTATAATAATAATTTTATAGTACCGCTGACTTTTGTAGTTTACGTTTATTAAATTATAGAAGCCATGTATGGCATATGCATGACTTCTATATAATTTATGTCTCGTCTCAGAAAGATGTCATTTATTGGGAGAAGTCATAATTACGTATATTACTACGTAATATTTCATTGTAATGTTCTGGTAGAGATTATTTTAATGGTTATCTGCCCCCAATTGTCTATTAAGCTTGTAGTTTTATGTGACCATTAATCTCGAGACCATAAGTCAAGGTACCTCCTTTTTCCGTGGAATCCGAACCACAGGGCATGGCACTTCACTTTCGAAATCTGACGTGTATTGACCGGGAATCGAGCCCAGTCCTTCGTGGTGAGAGGCCAACAGCTTGCCCGCTGCGCCACCCCGCTCCTCAGTTTTCTATTTTAGGTATCGTAAATTACAGGTTAATCTGTAATTATGTTCAATTCTGAAAAGGAACTTAATTTTCTGCTATTCTAGTAAACCAGTCTCTCGGTTTGTTGATAAACCAGTACAGTACCATGAACAAAATATTCTGGTACACAATTCCTTAGTAGTGTATTCATGTATTGTAGATAGCCCTCGTCATGTAAATATGGACACATACTGTATATGCCAATGCTGAAGGTATGTTGATGTGCGTTACCTCAAGTAACGATAAAATCTTTGATTTAAGACAGAGCATGCACTAGGAATCAAAGGAAGACCATTTTGCTTTCTGGATATATTACGAGTATTTTCACGTTATTGTCTGGAATGACTACAAAGTTTGGACACTGAATTTTGAAAATGTGCCCAATATATGAGTATTTTCAAACTATAGGTTGTGTACCAAAAGCTATTTAGTAAATTAATTTAAAACTCTTTGAAAAGGCGGAAGAGGTTAAAAATAGAAAAGGCCAGCAGAATATATGGCAATAGACTGTTTAATTCTTTTCGGAACTACTGGCATTTTTCTCAAATTGCAGTATTCTCTGATTAATTTTTAATTTTTCAAAAATTACATTTCCATTATTTTCTCACCCTCCAAATCCCAAGAAGTAATCAATTCTAACTTTGCGCGTCATTTTACAAGAGTCAATCACATTATAATAATGTATAAAAACCTGTGGGCCAAAAAAAGTTCAGAGTGGCCTAACGGCATGGCGCGGCGTGGTGACTCTCCAATGGAATTTACTTATGAGAAGAATGAGAAGAAGGGGAAACGTAAGGAGGGTAGAGATCAGCCACTCACACTGAGCTATGGTGATTATTTTTAAATGATAATATTGATAATAATAATATTATAATAATAATAATAATAATTAATCACTTGAAACCAGTGAAACTTGACGCAGCCAATCATACATTAATAGTATTATTATAATTATTATAATTATTATTATTTAGTATTATTATTGATTTATGCCCACTAAGGAGCGCGTATGACAAGTTTTTCTTCAATGCTCTCTTCTTTTCCCATTATCTTTTGAACCCGGCTAATATAATTTGTCCTTTCTCTCCTGTGAGAGGGTTTCCGACACTTTGGAACTTTCAGTGGTGGGGACCAAGAGTTAACCATATCTCCAAATTTGGAGCGATCTTCGACATCAGGGTCAGAAATCCGAGCGGAATCCAAGTCTTTTTGAACTTCATTGAGCCACGTGCTTCTAGTCATATAGTTTTTAACCAAGGAGAAGATTCTCTTGGTAAGTCTGTTGTCCATTTGTAGAAGTCGCCCATTGAACTTTAGCCGCCTACATCGCGTGCTGGTATTGGCTGTTTCCAATCGTCGATACAGTTCGGAGTTTTCTTTCAGTTGGTAGGTTCCGTCTAGGAGCAATATCGTCCCATGAATTTTCTTGGGGATACGTCTTTGGACATTCTCCAGGTCATCCATTGTGTCTTATCTGTTCATCAAGAGGGTCTCTGCGGCGTACAAGAACTGCGGCATGACAACAGTCTTTTAATGACAGATATTGGCATTCATTGTAATGCACGTCATTTTGTAACGGTTGCGAGACAGTTTGTAGGCTGCGTTGAGTATGTTACGTCTTTCTAAGATGTAGCTGCCATCTCTACCATTGGGGTGAACCCATTCACCGAGATAACGGAAGCGATCGACTCTCCCGATCGTTCTATGTATACTCACCAAAGGAGCTCTTCCGGGGTACCGATTCTCCAAGTAATTAGTCTTGTACATCTGTAATCCTGACTTCGCCGCTATCTCGTGCAAGGCTTGGACAGTCATTACAGCATCCGTAAAGTTGTTGGTTATGATCGCGATGTTATCTGCGAAAGCTACGCTCCTGACTTCAGTCTTTTGGGTCCCGGCTCCAATGGTAGCTGGTTTGATTCCAAGATTCCTCAGTGCGCATTACCAGGTCTTGATGACTTCATAAAGCACCTGATTAAACAGAATGGGTGAGAGGCCATCTCTCTGTCACACTCCGGTTGGGTGTATTATTATTAATTTTATTATTCAGGGTCGAGTGAGGAGATCTGAAGGGGCATATCTATTGTTAAGCTTTCATACTCTGTAAGAAAATTATCAGAAAATCGATGAAGGCTCGTCAGTTTGATATAATAAGTTTAATTATTTCGGACTAGAGGCATGGTTAGCAATCAAGGCTGTTCGTAATCAGTTCTGGGGTAATATTAGTTAAAAGGGTCACAGCTAGGGTATAATCCTGGTCATTATGACCCTTGAAGTTCACTCCCTACATTCTTATGCCCCGGAAACTGTAGTATCAGTGATGAGCATGGGCAAGAACTCCACCGAGATAATTGAAATAGTGAGAGATTGAATGGAAGTCAATGGAAATCCAGTATGCCCTCAGATGTAATGGAGAGTCACGAGAGAAACCCAAGGAATGAAATAGACTTAACTAACAGCAAAGCTGATTGAGTTGCTAGGTTTGTTAAATCCTTTGATTTATTGAACCCAAATTAGAATATTCAGAAGAATGTTACAACAGATGCTAACGCACACTACATCTTTATCAGTTTCAAAAAGAGAGCCAAACAATATATTAATAATATTGGTGTTTCATTAATTCTAGAAATATATTTGAGCTTAGCGTACGTTGACGGATATAAATTAACATACCTATATCTAACTCAGGATCGGCGAGGATACTTGCTCGTGTGCACGGGCATTTCGCGTACCTTTACATTTCTCCACCATTCTCCTCTCTCCACTTTGCCTTTGGGAAGAGATAATCCAGGCAGAACCGAGCCATTTGACGGACATCACATATCAACATGGATCGGACACGCCTAACAAGTGACTTAAACCTTGCACGTGAGCAACAACCTCTGTTCACCGTGAACTTTCACATAGCATGAATATCTGTTCTAACTACATAGATATTCTGAAATTCAAATTTGTTAGTGTGGTTTATCTCAATAACAACATCTTAGGACCATGGAAACAGGAGTTCTGGGCAGTGCTACGGAAGTAATTGTGTTGCAAATAATTAAGTGATCTGCAGTGATCATTGATAACACCTAATCTCATTTACTGTACATTGAACTTTCGGGAGGTTTCAACCAAGTGTTTTAAAGGTAGAACCTACCTACTAAAAACCTCCATACAGTAGCCTGTTCAAAACCAAACAAGTTGGTTATGGTGCCCATGGAACAGTAAAAAATGCAAGGAAGGATGCTCTGACAATCATGTCCCGTTTCTGAAACGCTCTTATCTGCCAAAATGGTGAACGGTTGTTTGTTTGTAATAGCTGACAGTTCACAAGGCATTAAATCCGTGAACAAGTAAACACTGCAACAGGCGTTAATGGGTTGTATTATTTGCTTGCATTGGCGAGAACAAGAGATCCTCGTAATACATCCGGATTATAGCCAAATTCCTCTCGGTCACATTTCTACATCGATACCGCCAATGTAGATCCATTACTAAATTGCTACGCTTTATATGAACGCAGGGTCCGGAACTCTCTCTAATCACGGCAATGTATTTGGAGTCATTAAGCATACAGAATTACCACCGTGGTTTCAATGATGCGATGAATTGAGATTAAATTAACCTTCCAGTAAGCGTAAACCAAAATCAGACATACTCAGTATGAGAATTGGAAGTACTAGATTATTACCATTACTTGGATTCCGAAGCAAAGCTAGTTGGCTACTAAATTTAAGTCTGATCACAATTGAGATTTCAAAGTAACTACACCATCCTAACCTGGAGGGAAATTTCCCTTTTACAAAGTATTTAGGGCGTTTGGACTCCATTTTAAACTCCGACACGTTTTCTCAAGATTGATCGTTGGCACTAAGGCACGACATTTAACGTGTGACACCGAGCCTGCTCTGAAACTCTGTATAGTACAGTTATTGCATTGGGGATGGTGTTCATTGTTTTAAGGTGTGTAACTTCAAAATAATCAGTCCCAACTTTCTAGTATAAGTATGATTTATAGTTTATTTGCGTATTAATTTCTGAAAAGGATCATCTCATACCAATCTTTCATTGGACAGGTATTTGCAAATGATCATAAACCAGTTCCTTGAACTAAATATTCCGGTACATGCTTATTTCGTGTTGGATTCATCCGCTGTAGCCTAGATAGAGCCTCAACATATACCTTTACCCCAAATGAGCGCTATGAGGCTGAAAACTAGACAGACATATACATTTGGGCACATATTTTTCAGTGCTTGAGTTGTGTTGATGCGAGTCTTATTGAGCAAAGATAAATGATTTGGTTTAAGACCGGAGAAGCAATGGACGATAACCAGACCATTTTGAATTCTTTAAATATGATTCTTATATTTATTGTCTGAAATGATTATAATATTTTTGATATTCAAATTGTTGCCGTATACTCGTAGTGTATCACAATGTAGATCATGTACCATAGGCAATCGCATGGTGGCCGTGCAAATCATGCAAGCATTATAATTCACAACTTTTAATCCTATGAATCAATATTTACAGTATTTAGCAATCAGATAAATTTATATGAGGACCCTTTGTAGTCGACATGAAAACAACATGAGACTGCGTGTTACGTGCAGCCGCCATCTTGTAGATTAAAATATAAAAAGAACTCTCAACACCTAAGAGCTACAGTAACAAAACTTAGAGACAAGGTAGGACCTATATGTAGCCTTGTATGTCAAAGGCAACAGAGCAGAGTCTCCATGCATTCGACATGTTGGCTGTGCGAACTATTAGAACATTAAAATTGAATCATAGTTATTCTGTCAGCATTTTTCTGTTCAATTGTTCTTTAACATTCTTCATAATGCCATTCCTCATTCCTCACTCTCTTCTTTCCCCCTATTGTCTCTTTTGCAGCCTCCTCTATAGACTAATGTATTTCACTTCATTTCTTCCCGACTGATTCATTTCTATGTAAACTTTGTAGTCTCTATTCCAATTTTCTGGCCAATATAACTTTGGTATTTCTTGATAGTTTCTGGTTGACCTAACTTTTCAACATCTCACTTCATTCTCCTGTGTCCGTTTCCACAACCTACATTTGCAAGTCTCTCCCAGAATTGGACTTTAACCAAATAATGATCTGAATCACATTTGGGACCTCTTGCAGATTTTACATCAATGATTGGTGACGCATGTCTCCTTGATACCAGAACATGAACAATTTGGTTAACCATTTCAGTTTCTGGCATTTTCCATGTTCCTTTATTTATGTCCTTATGTTCAAAACTAGTGATTTTAATTACCAATCTCATTCCTTCAACAAACTGGCATAACATCTTTCGATTTTCACTTGTCTCTATATGTAAGTATTGCTTTCCAGCTACTTGCTGTAGGAAGTCTTCTCTTTCTATTTTTGCATTTAAATGCCCAAGGAGAATCAGCACATCGCATTTAAATATTTCACCACATTCTCTGTCCAATTTATAGTAAAATGCATTATTTTCTTCATTACTTGCATCCTCTGTAGGTACATAAGCTGACATTAGGGATATGTTTCTAAACATCCTTTGAGCCTTAATTTCTGTCTCCTAAGGGCTCAAATCCATAATTGCTTTTCTTCATTTTAGAGTTTACAATGAACGGGTCTACTATAAAGCATAGTATTGTTTCTTATATCAACTCTCGCACTATCTTTCCATCTCACCTCCTGCATTGCCACGACGTCAATTCCAAACTTTGTCACCTTCTCTGCCACCACTGTAATTTTTCCAGCTTGCAGCATTGTAGCCAATGTCCTTACCAATTTCCATTTCTCAGTTCTTATGTATTTGCCAGGTCCGTCAACAATAAATCCACAAGTGCTTCGAGGGAATCTTGAGGGTTTCATAACGGGATTCTTTTTACGGTTTGGGGTTGTTAGCTCCACGCCCAACTCCCAGTCCAGGTTTTCTTTCACGGTGGGTATTTTAATTCCCCACTACCCTCTGACTCTGCTGGTAGCAGATCCAGCTAGCTTCCCCAAATTCCATTGGGGACGCGGCCCACGGAGGTAACTGGCAAATCCCTCACGGGTGTTAAAATATTATCATACTGAATATGGCGCTCAGCAGCCCTCTTGAAATTTCAAAGTAAATTATTAACTTTCGGCATCCAAGAGCTATAACAAAAATAGTAATAAAATAGAACCAAATATAATAAGTCACATTGCATGCCCAAAGCAAAATAACAGAGACTCAATAGATTGAAGATTTCGCTGTGCGAACTGTTAAAATATACAAATTGGTAGCTCTATGATGTTATTGCTCAATTTAGGTGAAATTTGGTAGGAGAAGAACATTATATGTAAAATCATTAGCGTCAATGATAAGTTTATCAAACTGAATTTATCACTTAACAGCCGTCGTGAAAATTCATAATTTAAAAATAAGTCACTTTCTATGTCTAAGACCGGAGAATAGAGATTAGTAGAAATATATATGGATTAGGCTATAGTATGACCAAAGTAAAATAACAGCGACTTTCAATTTTTAACATAGCGGCCGGGCGTAATATTGGAACGTAGAAGTGAATCATTCAGAATGATATTGCGCAATTAAAACGAAACTAAGTAAGAAAAAAGTACCGTATGACGGACCTTGCAGAAATAAGCCATAAGAATAACACACTGAATACATCGCGCGGTAGCCATCGTGGATATATGGAATACGATAATGAATAACTCAAAGTATTTTTAAGATACGTCAACAATAATTGGCAGTAATGTGGAAACATATAAGTGCCTTCTTTTGACCAAGTCAAAAGAACAATGACTCCATACTTTCTTGATGGCTGCAGAACGTGTTCTTAAAACTTGAATATCATTAACTCACGATATATTAGCACATTTAACGTGAAATTTAGTGAGAGAGGAGTACCATATATAAGACCTTGCTGCCTTTATTCATGAAAGTATCACACTGAATATAGCGCGCAGTGGCCATCTTGAAATTATAAAATATGCAAACAAATTGCTCCATTTATAGATACAATATCTCAAATTATATTAATGTAGAACTGTATGAGGACTTTGTATGCCAAAGGCATTTATTAAAGATGGAGACTGAGCCTACTATTTAAACTTCAAAATCAGGATCAAATTGCGCAATTACCACGCAAATTTGTAAGAGGGGAGAATCAGATTAGATACCTCGCCAGCAAAACTCACAAGACTATCACTCAGCTTATAGCACGTAGCCGCCAACTTGATTATATAAGACATTAGTATCGACAATCTACTATTTATAACAGTTACTATGGCGAAACACAGCAAGTAGGTAGTATCACATAAAAGACTTTCTCTGCAGAAGACGCAAGTTAAACGATTCCATACATTGACAAGTTTACTCTGAAAGTCCTGGAATCGAACACCGGCTCTGAGAAGAAATTTTATTCTTGTCTGAAGGTTCGAATCAAGAGCACCGTTGGGCTACTGAAAATAGGTGGATCCTATTACATCTCAGCAAATATATGAAAAACAAGTAGTTCCATGAATAACTATATAGCCTATTCTCATATATCCTACTTATGATTATAGCCTCTCTCAACATACAAATTTTCAGTTTGATTGCTGTAATAGATTCTTAGATATTGAGAACCGTCTAAATATTTCGGATGCTCACCATGTTGGATTTTTAGTATATATAGGTCTTAGAGTTATGTACTATTACATGAAGCTTATTGTGTAGGTGTATTATTCAAACTTCAATCGCATAAGGACACAAGAAATAAAAACGCGATTTTGAAATTTTGCACAGCCGCCATATTGTGGTTATGAAAATAATTGAAATGAATTAGATGCCAGTGGATTAAAAATTATATAATCATATACCCTAGCAAGTTTCACTGTGCTCGGATGATTAAATCACGAGAAGCATCCATTTGGATATTTAAAATTCACGTCGCCACCATGTTGGATTTGTGCTCACCAGTTTATTTAATATCCCATAGGCGAACTTATTTTTATAGCCTCTATCAACATACAACATTTCAGTTAGATTTCTGTCATAGATTAGTAGATATTGAGATCCGTCTAAATATTTCGGATTGTCTCCATGTTGGATTTTAATATATGTAGGCCATAAAGCTATGCACCATTAGATGAGGATTATTGTAGAGGTTCATTATTCAAACGTTTACTTCGATCGCATGATAAGAACACAAGACATAAGAACTTAATTTTAAAATTTGGCACAGCTGCCACCTCGAGGTATGTAAGCAATTGAACTAAATTAGATATCAGTGCATTGCAATTTGTATAGTTACACTGACCGGCATAAAAAAAACAATCACTTGAAAAATTCAACATTACTTTCATTCAAATCATAAATATGAACGGTATAGGCCTAGTACAGTACATACTGTAGTTATAGCATGGAAGTAAGGTTAAATTGGTTTCCTGTATGCATTACCATTATTCTTGTCATTGTTTCACTTAACAATAGCGATTCTTTGACATGCTGCTGTTTCCCGCGGAAAGATGTGCGCGCCATCGCTATCGTCTACAATGCAATGACTTTTTTTCTTTTGCCACTTGTTGGCATAGGAAAAGATCAATACAGCCATAACCTCAGTTGTTCTTGTGCAATTCAGAAAGGAATATGCGCTTGAGGCCTGAAGATGTTGCCTGGGCCTTGGCTCTCATCGAAAATGGTGGCGCGCACATTTTACCGCGGGAAACAGCATCATATCAATGAATCGCTATTGTTAAGTGAAACAATGATTTAAAAGAATGATAATACATACAGGAAATCTTACTATTAACAGTAACTTACGTACTAGGACTAGAGCGTTCATATTTATGATTCAATTGAAAGTAATGTTGAATTTTTCAAGTGATCGGTTTCTTTTTTGCTGGTCAGTGTATTTGCTGTACCAAGTTTCACTGCGTTCATATGATTAACTCGTGAGAAAAGTCTATTTGAATGTTTCAACGTTGCTTGGCCACCGTGCTCGTTTGGTAGTTAACAGGTTTTTGAAAGTCACCATAGGTGAACTTCTAGTAGTGCCCCTTATTGCCATACAACATTTCGGGGTGATATGAGTCATAGTTTCGAGATAAAGAATGCCAGTGAAATATTTCGCACAGCCGCTATGTTGGATTGGTGAGACGTAATAAAATTTGAAGGGCACAGTCGGGGTCGGCCAAAATAGTACTATGACCTTACCGAGTTTCATTGAAATCGCTCCAGCCGTTTAGATGTTATTATGCGGGGGGGGGGGGGCACACACGGACGCACACTCACACACACACACATACACACGGACAAAAGGTGATCTCATAAGCCTATTTTTTTTTCCTAAATAAAAATTGGCTAAACATGGTTTTATGTGCTTTTCTTCTTATACTTCAGGTAAAACATAGGGCCACGACCGCACCCCTCTCTGATCGTAGCCTCCAGAAATCGCCAGCCGAGAGAGAGAGTCATTGAGGAATTTTAGTCTATTCAGTTGTAATGTAGCAGCCTCCGTGGCTTAGGCGGCAGCACGCCGGCCTCTCACCGCTGAGTCCGTGGTTCAAATCCCGGTCACTCCATGTGAGATCTGTGCTGGACAAAACGGAGGCAGACAGGTTTTTCTCCGGGTACTCCGGTTTTCCCTGTCAAAATTTCATTCCAGCAACACTCTCCACTATCATTTCATTTCATCTGTCATTCATTTCATCATTGCCCCAGAGGAGTGCGTCAGGCCTCGGCAGCCGGCACAGTTCACATCCTCGCCGCTAGATGGGGGCTTCATTCATTCCATTCCTGACCCGGTCGGAGACTGGAAGCAGGCTGTGGATTTTTTCAGTTGTAATGTTGCCCCGTGGTGTTGGGGTAGCGCGCCTGCCTCTCACCCGGAGGCCCCGGGTTCGATCCCCAGCTCCGTCAGGGATTTTAAAAACTGACGTGAGGGTTGGAACGGGGTGCACTCAGCCTCGTGAGGACAATTGAGTAGCTGTCTGACAGTGAGACAGCGCCCCGATCACGAATACCAATATTAACGGCCGAGGGGACCCGACGCGCTGATCACGCGTCACCCCAATATCTGCAGCTGGGCAGCGGTCGCTTGGTCGGCATTAGCCCGTCATGGGCTGGATAGTGCCAGGGGTTGACTTTGAGTTGTAATGTTACCGTCCCTTACTTAAATCTTGGCATGACAGTATGGATATTTGTCCCAGAAACAAGCTGATCATCTTCAATATCTGGAATTTGAACTAAGATAACACACGTATACAGTTCTTACCAAACCACAGAATGGCACACTTACTGACAGCAGAAAGAACAGTTCAGTGTATATACAGAGAGTGGCAGGTATGAAGTAGCCTTTATGATATTCTTTGCTGTATTCCGTAGAAATTAATGAAAATAAGGATTCATAAACGGGCTAACAGTTTAAGTCCCTCGGAGCAAATCGGCCCGTGAGTGAGAAAGTAAAGCTGGATACCAGGCCTACCTCAAGTTCAATGACAGCCTGGAATGCGAAAGAGAGTTGGGAAGGGACGAGAGGGGGCGAAGGAAGGAGGGCTGCCTCATGTGACAGATTTATAACAGAGAGGTACAGCCAGCCAGTTGTTCCCAACGTGCTACTTATTTGCCAGTCATATAAATGAAGTGAGGACTACCACAAAGCCATGAACAGTGAATTTTATATTCGTTTGTTAAAATATAAGTTTATCCCTTATTTGGAACGCAGCTCAGTGCTTGTTATTGACAACGCATCATACCACAAAACGCAGAAAGACAGGCCCCAATATCAAATTCTAATAAGGATACAATGAGTAACTGGTTGCGGGCTAATAACATCCCTTTTTCCGATTCAATGTTGAAAGTTCACCTGTATGAACTTATTTCCCATAGACATCGTCTGGTCCGATGTAAAACAGCGGGTTGGTGCACATAATGTCACCTTTAAAATTAATTATGTCAAACGCCTTTGCGAACAGAGGTTTACAGAGTTTCAGGAAAGTATATAATTGGATTAGCGCTTGTGATCACGTAGAGAAATTAGAAAATAAGTATTATGAATGAGAGTGAATTATAGAGGAGAGAATAGTATCGCTCGTATTAACAAGTGCAAACAATGACAGCCGCAGTGACAGTGGCAGTGAAAGTGAATCTGATGAAAGTGATAGTAAAATGTCTGGAATCGAACCATTAGATGATTAATGCCTACTCAGTGATTGATTTTGAAGTGAAGATTGCAAATGCATTTCCATTTTCTTGGTTAATTAATTATGATTATTATTAATGGTTGATTATTAATAATACAGTGCTAAACTATATAGCCATAATATTTTCGTTACTCTATTATTCCATTACACTTATTAGTGTCATTTAATTATTCTAATCAACTCTAATACAGTTTTTAACAATTGAAATAAATAATGGTTGTTATCGTGTGAGTGACATTTGCTGCGGAAACAGATTGTACTTCTGACGACTGACGGGTGATGCAGTGGACACCACCCAGCAGGCTGAGAAATGCAGACTCTCTCTTCAGCTTCCTGCTAGATTTTCGTAGGGGTCAGTTAGTTCTGAGGCAGTTATAAGTCAAAGGGTAAGATTTTGAATATACATATATTTTCCTTCCGTCCTCAAGAATATATATATATTCTTTTCCTGTTGTTTTGTTCTTTTTGGTATTTTGTCACCAATGTAAATACTGAAGTATTAAAATGTGCTCTGGTATATGATAGTTGTATCACCACGCCGAACAATAACACATAAATAGAATTAAAACTATCGTAGCTTAAAAATTTCAATAAACTTTACCACATAAAACGCTTATTGGAATTCATGTACACCTACATACACAAGTACGAAACACTTCATATTTTCCCAAGGGTGAAAATCAGTACATTCGTACAAATATTTAATGGATGCCAAAGATAACTAATGTACTGGTAGCCTACAGAACCCTACAGTACAGTTCCTTTCAAAATTTGCGGGGGAAAATTAAATACTTCACCATTTCTTTGGGGCCGATAACCTAGATGTTAGGCCCCTTAAAACAACAATTATCATCATTATCATCATCATCTCCATTTCTTTGATTTCCCCTATTGCTTTGTTTGTTCAGTCAAAAACGCAGCTTATATTAAAGAGCAGTATCTGTTGCTTCAATTAGAAATTCAGTCAGTTAGGAGAAACACTGATGTAATGATAGCCTGGTATTGGAGATGCAATATCGTTTGATACAGGACACCAGTCTCCATTCAAAAGACAAAATGCATGGTAATTTTCTTGAGTGCTGAACGGTAACGTCACATTTAGGTTATTTTCACTATCTATGTCAGGTAACTGAAATTTGTGCCGGTTCTGTGTAAAAGTTGAGTTTTCGGCTGAGGAAGATACACCCTGGAGATGTTCATGCTTTGTTTGCTTGTTAGTTTGTCTCGCCATATGGGACAAACTGAAAATCAGTGACGTGGAAAACTAGATCACGTGGAAGAAAGATATATCAAAGGGATGTAGGAGCAAGCAAGTAGCCTATGCACCAAGCAGAATGGCATATATTCTAGCAAGAGAAACTTCTTTCCTCGAAGTCATAAGGCTCAAGGAGTCGCTACCAAATACAGGCTCTTACAAAGAAGTAATAGAAAGAAGGAAACAAAAGGAGAGATAGATACTGACTTCTTCGGAACGGACGCCATGATAATTAGACAATGGACCAACAGTAATCAAACACAAAGGCACGCAATCATAGGACTAGCGATTCACGGAATTCACCATAAAATATGTGTAGATAAAAATATTTTGGAACAATTGAGCAATGTGTGTGCAAAATATGTGGCAAAAAGTGCGAACTTCACCACTTCAATCCGTGCAACAACAGGACATGGTCACTATATGAACTTATAAAAGCACACTAAGAGACAGTTATGGAATGGTCTTCGAGCGCAAATTTGTTTGTATTAATAGGTTTTGTAAACCTTTTCCTGGCCATTCGGCTGCAATAAATACAGTATATCTATCTATATATTTAAAACACAAAGGTGATTTTTGTTACCGCGCGACTGAGTAAATGGCTGAACCTATTGACTTCGTAAAGCACTCGGACCTCGTGGCCTGTAAAATTGCAGAGTGTCATTAAAAGGAAAATATATGTTACGATATAATTGTAAATTAATAAAGAAAAATGTAATACTTGTGGCTCTCACGCGTGCGCACAATGGCTTTCCTACACGAGAGATATGGCGGATAATGGATACACCACGTCTTACTGTGATCTTTTTTTATGACAATTAAAAACGGGGGGGGGGGGGAATATTGATTATGATTTCGTCCACAATATATACTGGAATAAAACTACAAAATATTATAAATATTGAAGTACTGGTACGGTACTTAAACTGGCAGTTGAGTGTGTACGCTGTTTACCTAACTTAATATTCCGTTTTATTTTTACTGTCTGGGTGGTTGAGGTCCTAACGTTGTAGTCTTTGAATTATACTTTTCATCGTCAAAGGAGTTCGAATCACACCTCAGATAAGTTTTTATTTTAAATTTCCGGATTCTTCTTTCATGCTATTGGCATTCCATTATCAAAATATATTATACTTTTATCATTCCCGTAGAGTAACGAATTCTCCGTGATTTACGTTGTCATATAAGTTACAGTAATTTAAAAATTATTAAAGAAATATGAAGTATTCCAGGCACTCGCACGTGCGCACAGTCGCTTTCGCCATGAGAGACAATTGGCAAATATAATTCATTTGAGGGGCTTTGAGATCTTGGTCACTCAGCCCCGTGTACTTTGGTCTGCGTTTAACATTCTCTCTTATAGCCTCTGTTATTGTGCTGGCTGTATTATTGTGTGTGTTTGTAACTACAGTAAGGTAGGGATTGGGGAGGAATGGCCGAGGTGTTCAGTAAAAGTATTTGGAATTGATCCCGCCTCCCCTAAATTTTCCTCTCGAGGCTGAGTGCGGCCTGTTCCATCCCTCATGCCAGAATTAAAGTTCTTGGCAGAGCAGGGAATCGAACCCGGATCTCCGGGGCGGTAGTCAAAAATGTAGCCTTAAGAGTGGGCTTCCCTGTGTTAATACGATTTTTGACATGCACAGGACATAGAATTCTAAAACTACCTCCATTACTGTGGCTGGCGAAGTGAGTCTATGCTAATTCCAGTAGTTGGGGAAGTAGTTCGATACTCCCAGGCTAATTTACTGTCATCGAAACCCAAAGGATAGTAACTATAACAGATGATTGACTTACTTGACTTCTTTCCTGTAACTCCTAAGTGGAGCATAGGGCATCGACGAATTTCCACCACCGGACTTGGTCCTGAAACATGGTCTTGATCTCCGGCCGATTTCATGCTGAAGGTCGAATCCAGTTTTTCCGTCCGGCTTCTATTCGTTAATGTTTCTGTAATAAAGTTATCTCGGGTGTGCAGGTTATTGGCCTAGAGCACCCTAAGCCTGGTGAAGGGCTGCTGATTTTCTCTCAGGGTTCTTCCCTTAGCCTTTGAAGTTCCCACTTTTATCCACAAGGCAGTGGAGGTGCTGACCTCTTGACCCTGGTCATCGGGGCTGCCTCTTCCGCCAGCTCCACCGTACCGAAGACCATCTTCTCCACCTTCGCTGCCGTTGAGGAGTTGAGGGTTCTGGGTTGCTTCTTAGTCTGGATCTTAACTTTTAGCCTGTCTGGCAAGGGAGGCCCTACCAGTAGCTTTGCTACCGCTGGCATAGACCAAAGGATTATTAGACCTCGCTAGCACTCCCACCACGTCACGTTCATGCAACCCCTAGGGTGTGTATGACAGGTGATTGAAATTGCTTATTTAGAGCAGTTTCGTACTGTTTGTATCAAAATGAAGAACGTCATCATGAGCTGCGTTTGCAAACTTTTGCAAAAATTGTTGCTGGCGGGGATAATTATAAGGATTTTTTATTGATGATCAGTGTCTTCGTATTCTCCTCAGCAACCGACTTGAGCAAGAAGGTCTCTGAATGGTGAATAGCATTGTATAAGCCAATTGTCAATTGATTATTTGTTTAGAGTACATAACAAAGACTCATACCGCGCTGTTGATTTTGGCAATGGAAGTATTATTTTCCATGTAATATTTAGCGGCTCCGTTGATGCAGAACAATGTAGTGTTATCGAATACAACGTAAATTTTTGGAGATATGCTACTATAAAAGACCGTTCAACGAAAGAGAACATTGGCAGGTCATATATAAACCACAAATAGACGCATAATAGTGAGAAATCGGTGAAAATACGAAGTGACTATTAGAATCCAATATAAATATGCCATTTCAAAAACAATTCCAGAAATTATGCCGTACAGTGTAGTGTCCTTGACGAACAAATGTAAACATTGTTCTGCATTGTACTGTATTTCTCTTTCGAGAAATAAACACTTGTTTACTGTTGTAATGGTCAAATTGATCTGCCGGAATATAAAATACCTGGCAGGCTGAAACAATTTTTCACTGGAGGTGATATCCCAAGGAATTTCAGAGTGAATATTTGGCAGTACAACAATGCTATGTCCTTTGTTTTCTTTGGTGCCAATGGTTCCGTGCCACATGAATACGGTCCATGTAGTTTTATAATTTCTGGAATATCACATAAGTACATTTCTCCCTTATGTTCCAAAAATATAAGCGACGGTTCTTACGGTCAGTTGTATATATTAGACTCCTCAGAAGTTAATCAAGTCAGATATGTAAATCAAAAGAATTATTTTATCAGGGAGGGCACACTTCACAATTTATATAGTATTTTGTAAGAGCATAAACCCCACATTCAACATTCAAAAAACCTCTCAATTTAAATGAGAGTTTAGTGCATAGATAAAATTAAATTGCAGTTCAGCTGATCATAATATTGGATGAAGCCCAATGGCAAATATTCATTCATTAATGTGTGTGAATCGACTTCTAAATCTTATATATAAAAATGGAAATGTGTGTCTGTCCGACGTTAATGGACTCCGACACCGTTTAACCGATTGCATTGAAATTTTGTAGGATTGCAGTGCATACTCCAAGGAAGGTTTCTGGCAGCAATAATTTTAGATAGCCCTCTCCATTCCTGTCATTTAGGCCCTTTGGCACAAATTTACACCGTTTTTCTTGGCTCAAATCTACACCGTTTCACCGACCTGAACCGAATTTTACGTACTTACCATTTGGAGCAAGATGAGTAACACTATCTACTTGAAAACTCGGACAGCCCTCTCAATTCCCTTCATTTAGGCCCTTTGACACAAATACTGAATTTTCATGCCCCACAAGCTTTATAATTTTATTTAATGGCGTCATCACGAGGATGGGCACTGCAGCATTGGCGAGGATTTTTTATTTTTCAGTATCAGCGGAAAAAATGTTATTTTCCTTACTTCTATGCATACTGTGCCCATTCAGCATGAACTATGCAAATCACAGTATGCCAGCAATGCTCAAATCGGGATTATCGGGGTTATGGTATGTTCTCCCACTCTGTGACTTACACATTTTGGATTAAATAGAGGATACACTTCCAAAATAATAAACAAAATCAACTCCTACTATAAAACATTTAATTACTCAAATATATGGCGCTACAACAAATTAAACAAATAAAATACTGACCCATAATTCTAACTTGTTCAGAATGAACAAGGAATACATAATAAAACAAAGGTTAAATCATAATAAATGGTTTTTCATAAACCAACAAACTCATATTTCTTTTCACTTCCATATAGTGTCCTTTTAAAATTCCATAAAATCAAGAGCTCCAAATGGCTCGACACCTTTTATATACACTGTGTTTTTCATTTACAACACATCACTTCCTATTATATGTGTATCTTATAGTCAAAAAAATATATAATTCTTATTACAGTACTGTTACTCATTTACTTAAATTTTTGGGCTTTCACAATGTTCTCAGATTACCATCACTCTCAAGTCAACAATTCACTACCGTGATTGGGAAACATTTGCGTACTCCCGAGTTACAGAAGACTACTTGAACACGTCAAAAATTAAGATCACTCCCGGAATCTAATTGTCTTCACTAAACTCGTGAATCACTACATCATAATTATAACATTAGGGATTTCTCATTATTTGTCTTAAAAGACCATTATCTCTTAAGAAAGCAACGATCTGAACTTGCAAGCGGTAATCTTCACCTAAAAGATCCTCGGTTCGAAGACCGGGTCGTTAAAACAAACTCTAAACACTCTTGTGTATTATGACTTCAAACAGACGGCTCTCTAGACCTACCACAACATATCAATAGTAAGGGTCTGGCCTGGGCCACTTAGCGTGATTTATTGCCGGGGGCAGGAACTTCAATGTCTCACTCACTAGAGACGAGCTACCCTCAGCTTTATACAATTTTGTATTCTTATACCATACACAAATAAATTCACTAAAAATTATTACACTAAAACAGAATTTACTATATTTACATTACACTGCCTTTAATCACTGAGGCTTTGATTTTTGCCTTACACACGTGATTTCTTTCTTCCCCGTTTCCAAGGGTGACACTCTTAGACGTCGGCTCCCTATCTGGCAATATGATGAAAGTCTCGATCAATCTACCCCTCCCTGGAACGGCTATTCTTCAGATCCGGTTTCCTGACTATCGGCCTGTATTTTTTTTATTTTTAGCTCGATGTCGTTTCTTTCTAGACACTATTTAGTTTGTCTAGATAAAGTCTGTCCTGTTTACGGCCTCTCGAATACTTTATCGGTGACCTATGATTCTCTAGCATTTACTGCTATTTCTTAGTTTCGTAGCTTATTGCTTTTACTGTTCGTTTGTCTCCTTTTAGACAACGTATCGGATTAAATTTTCACTTCTTATTATTCTGCGCTCTAGTTCCTATCTTTTCGGTACACTAGGCGTTACTTATTTCGTCCGACCCTGATCGGGTTCCTTAACTTTCTTAGAAATGTTTGTTTCATCATCGTTGGTACTTCAAAACGTTACGATACTTTCTGTCGTTTAACTGAACTGTTATTTGAAGACCTATCGCCTGTTCTTTAAGTTCGCAGCCTAACTCTGACTGTAATACGGAACTTTCACTATAAAGACTGACGTTTGCTGAACTAAATCCTGTACTAGGATGTTCCTATGTCTTCACACGGCGATATTAATTGATACTTCTTATACTGTGAAGCTTCATCGTGCAGCGTCTCGGCGCTCACGGAATAACTGTATCTGATGATCTGGAAACTGTGATGCAGCACCTTCCCACGAGGTCTGCTGTAAACTGCAATAACGATGTGATGTAGCGTCACGTCCCCTGGACGGACTAAAACTGCATGAATAGCCTGGCTCTGCCAGGGCTTTTATACAAATCGGCGACAAAAAGGTAAAATCCTCGTCTTTTTCATAACTAACTTTAGAAGCAATAGTTGCACACTTTTAAAACTTATATCTCTGGAAAGCTCGTTTTCTAAACGTAAACTGACTTCTTTGCACATGAAAATCGATCGTACAATTCTGAGGTATTAAATAAATGTTGCTCTTCCGATACGTGGGTGTTGCAGTTGATTTTTAATCCCTACCACCTCGGGTCTCGGGGAACTTTTAACTACGTCATGCTGCGTTTGCACTTCTTTCCTGTGCAATTATTATAACATCTTTTCCCCCACAAAAATCTCTATTCCAAAATGATTCGCCATGATGTATTTCTTTTGTTAATTATATTCTCGCAAATGACTTAAATCTAATTATTCCCCTTCTTGCACAACTGCGAGGATGCCATTTTATTGCTGTGTAAGATCAATTTCCGAAACCTCTTCTCGCTTACTCCCAGCGGAAAGTTTTTAATTCTATTTATAGCCATGATCGGCTCCCTATCGATGCGTCACGCATGATATCATTTCCTGGGGCCACCTGGACTCTTATTCTTGCACAACATTATACCAGTCCTCTACATAAAATCTTTCTAAGTTCTACTACAGACTATTTTTCCTCTCTTCTTTTACCAATAAAACATGGATTCGACCCCTTGAACCGATGGTACATGGGTTCAATACTTAATTTGATTTTTTCTGTTTTGCCGACAGAATCCATACCATATTTTAGGGTTTTATTTATACAGGTGGTGACACTGTTCGTACGGAAGTTCTCGACACTGGCGTCTATATATTTATCAGTCTGTTATTCCTTCATGCAAAATATTATATCTTACAGAGACAGATTGAAGGCAGAATGGGACCTCGAGGTATGGCGTTGCCATGATAACGTTCATCAAATTCGCAGACCGGGAATAGTTTTCTGGCAATATCTCGAAAACCGTTCGCTTTAGGGCCTTAGAACGTGGGGTTCATGGGAACATTTATCCTCGCATTACCATGCGTAAAACGAACCACGTCCCATCTTTCTACGAGCAAATCGATGAGTCTCATCCAATCCCTATCATCTTCTTATATATAACAAGATGTTCAGGAATGAACATATAGCCTACTTTCTCCTAAATGTAGGGGTATAGTTATAACTCTTTGTCCTTATCACCTCCTATCTTCTTGGAACACTGGATTTGTAGCAGCGGCGTTGAAACCATAGTTTATAATATACCCCAGTATTTTGCAATTTCATCAGCAAACACTTTAAACAACGTAGGAATTCAGTATATTACCAACAACTACTAACAATTATTTAAACTTCGTTGGTCTAACCGTATCACTGGGAGAAGCACATTTAATATAACTACTGCACACCTAATTTCCTTCGCGCCTATACTTGACAGTGCGCTCTATCTGCAAAATGAGGGCATTTTCAATAACACCGCTGGCATGGGTTCCCTACCTGGCCGGTATAGAGTGCAGCTCGCATCTAGTAGGTGGTGGATAGCTCCCGCATACCGTAGTTCAACCAGTTGCTGGTAGATGTCACTCATGCAGATCCATTGGAGAACTTTGTTTTAATTATATATATATATTCTATTGCAAAATGCACAATATAACGCTCAATTGAATAACGCCTCAGTACTCAAAAAACAATAAATATAAACAAATCAAGTAACAAATTGCAACTCTGTTAGCATTAGAACCCCAGCCGCCCGGGTGAGAGATCATAGCTGTAACCACAGACCTAAATATGTCCTCCCAAGTTCAATGTTATCAATCGATTAAGATACAACGTCTTAGCAAATATTGACTTTGACTAATCGAATTCTTCACTGGAGTATATTACAAACAAAGCTAATTTCTAATAAAGTTCCTATTATTTATATATGTAGGCTATATTATTTGCAACATACTCGAATTAGTGAAATCTAGATCAGAACGAGAGATCAGCTGCCATCCTGTCTGTAACCGAGACGGCTCAGCATTTTAAAGCCACTTCCGCACTATAATATTACAATATCAACTTTTAATTTTGAACGGGCACGTCCTTTAGAACAATTTAAACAATTCTCGGTTCGATAACTGGAACTAGTGGGTATCATGTTATGGATTACCAAGTTTGCATAATTCACACGGCCGCCATCTTGAAATGGTACTTCTGATGACTTTGCTGGTTCGCCACAAGACGCGTCCCATATGGAGGTATGTTGTTACCAAATTTGGTAAAGATCCGACGATTAGTTTGGTCGTAATTTAAATTTAAGTTTTGACCATTTGAGTGGCCGCCATTACGTTTTGGTTAAGATGGCGGCAATATAAAACATGACACTGAGGTGCCCTTTGCTAGTGCTACCCCTGTACCAAATGTCGTTCAATTCGGATTCACCGTGTTTGAATTGATAGGGGGGACAGACATGCAGAGTACACAAGTCATGTACCCTGCCTAGCGACCCACTTAATATTCAAAGCCAGCCCGTGTCTTCCGCTAATTTTTGGTTTTAAATGTCATTATTTATTATTATTATTATTTGGAAACACAAGAACGGTATTCTGTAAAATCTGTTTCAAACGTGCATAGCACATTTTCTGAACAGCAAGCTGGCCAACCAATAAGCCCAACCTATGTCATAAACTTGAGAGGCTAACCATGTATCATTACTTAAAGAATCATGGACAGCTACTTCCAAAACTCAGGTCAGATAGCAGTTTCCCAGAACGCCGAGTTGACTCCAATATTTTGGTAAAAAAAACTCCTGGAAACAGCCCGTCACTCCTCTGGTAGTCATGTTTCCTAGAAATCAGCATTTCCAAGAAAGCCCACAAAGCGCCCTGATAGCCACGCCCGGGCACCACCCGAGAAACCATATCGTCATTGGCTACTGCCCTTCCCCTTTCCACAGGTTTACCTCTTATTGGTTTTAGTCTAATTAAAGTATATTCTTATTGGTTAAACTCGTTTGGAGAAACTCGGGTTAACCTCGGGTCTCCCCACCAAAACTAGTCTAGTATTTAATCCCATGCTGAAGCTCATTTTGTCTCTCCACAGCATACTTCAGATTATGTAGATCACTGTGTAAACTTTGCTTAGGCAAGCAAGTCAGGCTTCGCGCCTTTATGTATATATTCATGTAAATACTTGGTGCTTGGATAACCATATGAATAGCATTTCAAACTCTTCATATTCTTTCTGAAATAATATTATAACGCAGGACCTGACTAGTAGATTCTCACATAAATATTAAAATATTCATCGACAAGTCTACATATTTTTCTGGACATCCGTCTGAGATCTACAAACTTATCTGGGGGCCGGTGCCGCGATCATACATGATCATCAAGATCAATATGCCAATTGGATCAGATATTCAGACAACGCTGAATTAAGCGCCTTTCGTTACCTGCCCGAGAAGCTGTATCATCCCGCAAAATTATGCAGTCAATTATTTCAAAAGAACCAGCCAGCTAGTTAGAAGTGGAACTGACAACGCTGAAATAAGCGCCTTTCGATCACAACCGACTACGCCAGTTGAAGGGAGGAAGCTGGCTGACAACGCTGAAATAAGCGCCTTTCGACAGCAACCAACCGCCATCGCCGGTCAAGTAAACCGACAACTCCACAAGGGGCCTTTCGCCCACCGCCTACCGCCATCGCCGTGCGTGCCACGTCTGCACGACGACACCAGGGAAGATCCAACCGCCAACAGCAGTCCAGAGGAAATGCAAGCCGAACTGTTCAACTTCTTCTGCACGTAAGTACGTAAAATACCATATTTTGTAATGCCTTCATTTTCCCAGTGAATACATGGTCCGTATGTCTTGTAAAAGTTAAATGTGAAGAGCAATAATAATAATATTTAATCTTTCTTTCAAAAGAAGAATGCTTGTGAAAACGATAATAATAAACAATTTTCAAGTTATCACCCAGATATAATAATAATAATAATAATAATAATAATAATAATAATAAACAAATAATCATTCTCCTTCCAGAAGAAAAGTGAACTAATGGAAATCTAAACAGGATTCCCACATATCATTGTTCTTTTGAATTAATAATAATAATAATAATAATAATAAATTACTTATTTTGTTTAAAATAATTTTCAAACATTTGTTAAAATAACTTCCATTTAAATTAACCTTCAATTGTTTTAATTTCACCTAATTAAACAATTTACAATGGCTGAGGCAAACTTATCATCAAAATTTGATTATGCCCAAATCCAACTACTACCCGAGTTTAAAGTGACTCCATCTTGCAGTTTAGATTACTTCATTGCAAGATGCGACAGTTTTTCGAATACACACAGAAGAGCAGCCGCAACTACCAATTCGAACGTAATCAATCAATTCTTATTTATCGTTGTTAAATCTAAATTGAAATGTGAAGCTAGTAGCAAATTAGATTTAGACGCGAACAGCAGCTACGAAAAATTCAAGGAAAAGCCAATTAGGAAATTCGGTGATGTCAATGACGAGAGACTGTTGATACAAGAAGTTTCTAACTGTTTTCAGAGAAGGAATGAAAACCATACTGATTATCATGATAGATTAGACGCTCTTGTTCTCCAGTGTAAAAGTCTATGCAAACTCAATTACAGAGACCAAATTTTGGAGCTGAAATTGAGAGAATTGGACGAGCTTTGTCTTAACACATTCAAAGCCGGTATCTTAGAGCCGTTCCGTGCATATTTGCGCTATGCCCAAATCACAGATTTAAGCAGTGCGTTGAGGCACTGTAGAATTTATGACAACGACCATGCACATGAAAACTATATGAATCAGTTAACAGGAACACCAAAGTATCCTCCCAGTAATACTGCCAGTCAAAAAGCATTCGCACAGATACCACCTAGGAACAGTCAAACGACACAACCACTAAACCAGGTTTCTCATAATCCATTTGCGTATCCGAGGCCACATTCAATTATTTCCCTCAGATGCGACAGTTCACAAATCAACCAATCCAACAGTTTTGAAATCCTAACCCACATCCAAACTTTACACCTTTCCAGAGTTCGGTCTGGCGACCACAAAACCAACAACCTTTTAAGCCCACAAACCGATCTTATCCTACACCAAATAATATCGGCAGACCATTCACACCAAGCAACCAAAGCTACCCAAAGCCTATGTCAGGTGTATCCACCATCCGGGGAAACGTAAATGCCCACGAAAAAGAACCTAATGAGACAAATAGTCACCCTCCTGAAGTACAGCCAGAATATCTTCAGGAAACACAACCATTCGAAGTCACATGCGAACCCGCATTCGAACATGGGTTAGAACACGTATTTGAATACGACACTGTTCATCCATCACTTGGAATCCATTTCGAGCATAATTATGCAATTTTTGAGGATGACCAGGATTTTCGTTTTACCCAGCCATCTCAGTCGAAAACCTGAATAATATTAGGAATGCTCCAAAGTTGCCATTCATCACCCTATTCGGATTTAAAATTCCAATACATAGTGGTGCTTGCAACTCCATAATGAACACAAACGTAGCACATGAATATCTCACAGAATATTTGTTCAGAGAAGAATTCTGCATACAGTCTGTCCATTCAGAAATGATAGGTGAAGACAATGTACAGTTCCCTATTTCTTCTGAATATGAAATTGACGAGTCCGTTGATTTTCGAGTCATGCAATGGCACGACTATTTCGACGCGTTAATTGGCACAGCTGATTTTGTAAAGCTAGGTGCAAAAATAGATTATAAATCAAACCTGGTTACCCTGAATAACAAGGACATACCATTCTATTTCTATTCAAGCAACAAACAAATAAATTTTCAAGCCTCATTAGACATGCATAATATTGCCATCCCTGTCAATATCGAACAAGGAGATGTGTATATTCCAAATTTCGAACATGAAGGAATGGATTTGGCAGATGCAATTTTGCATGCGGAAAACTATCAGGTTATGTAACGTGGGGAAACAGCACTGAAACAAGAATTCAGTAAACCAGTGCTAGTTGAACCTCTAGAAAATATCGCAATACACCCGCTGGAAATAAATTCAATTTCAGATCGCGATATTCAGGAATATCTCCACACACAACACATGAATGACCTAGAGAGTAGGGTCATATCGGAATTTTGTTCCGATTTTTCAGATGTGTTTTATTATCCGGGGTGCGACCTAACGTTCACTAATGCGGTGAAACATTTTATTCGCCCTACCGATGAGGATCCGGTATACCAGAGAAATTACCGATATCCTCCCGCATTAAAATCAATACTGAGCGAAGAAATGGAAAAAACTTCTTAAGCAGGAGATAGTTACTCGAAGCGAATCTCAATACCGTATTCCCGTTTGGATTGTGCCCAAGAAGACCATTGAGGACAAATACCCACTTCCTAGAGTAGAAGATATTCTAGACAATCTAAGACACAGTCAGTGCTATTCCACACTTGATCTCGCCCAACGATTCCATCAGACTGAAATGTTTCCCAGATCTGTAGAAAAGACAGCCTTTACTATAGATAATGAGCACCTACAATATTCTAGGATGCCGTTTGGCCTTTGAAAATGCTCCAGCCACATTTCAACGGGTAATGGACAATGTCCTACGCCCTTTTCTTTACAAGTTCTCTCTTGTGTATATCGATGGCATTATCGTATACAGCAAATCCCTAGAGGAACATAGACAACACTTAACCCTTGTAATGCAAAAATTACGAGAGGTTAACCTGAAGATTCAGGTCGATAAGACTGAATTTCTTCACAAGGAAGTAACCTTTCTAGGCCATGTTGTCTCTCAGAACGGAGTAAAACCAAATCCTGAGAAAATCAAAGTAGTAAAAAACTACCCCATTCCCAAGACCACGAGAGATATTAAACAATTTCTATGTCTCGCAGGATACTATAGAAAGATTCCAAAGGATTTTGCTAAAATAGCGTATCCTATGACCCAATGTTTGAAAAAGGGATCGAAGATAGATGCAGAAAGACCAGAGTACAAGTCTGCATTTGAAACTCTAAAAACCCTGTTAATAAATGCACCAGTCTTAGCCTACCCAGATTTGGAGGAAACATTCGCGTTAAACACGGATAGCTCAGACTTCGCATTGGGAAGTGTTCTTACACAAAAGGGTAATCCTGTCGCCTACTATTCTTAAACTTCAAATCCCGCCGAGAGAAATTACTCAACCATAGAGAGAGAATAACTTACCATAGTAGAGAGTAGTGAGCAATTTAAGCCTTACTTATGGGGACGACACTTCACTGTAGAATGTGACCACCGTCGACTACAATGGCATTTTACTCTAAAGGATCCCGGCTCGAGACTCTATCGTTGGAAAATCAAATTAGGAGAGTTTGATTTTGACATAAAATAAGTCAAAGTAAAAGCCAACTATGTCGCAGACGCCCTTTCACGGATCCAAATTAATGTGGACGAAGAAACAGTTTCCAATATAGCCATCCCCGTAGATAATACATACCAACAAGAAATGGACATTGAAACTGTTCATTCCAATCAGGAAGACCCGATTTTCACCTTGAAAACATCAGGAAGGAATTTAAATCAAAACCGAAATTAGATAATTTTAAAGTATGGAGAATTTTCAAAAGTTCTGGAACAGAAATTATTCAAGAGATTTACCCGTCATGTTATGATCGTAACACAGAAAAATCTTGCTGAAGATACACACTTCAAACAGGTATGCCGCCTATTTCGATGATGAGACACTTGAAATGCCATTGCTTGTATTTATTCACTTCAGAACTAATAATCATTAGTACATCTAAATTTCTAGAGGATATTGAATGTTCAGAAACTCAGAAGCAACTGATATTACAATATCATTCGATAAATCACAATGGTATTATCGAAACATTTGAACACTTCCGAACCAAGTACTATTGGCCTCATTTAAAGGAACAAATTAGAAATTTAATTATCCAGTAAAATCTGTGTCAAAGAAACAAGTACGAGAGACACCCTAACGTAGTACCGAAACAAGGTCCTATCACAGCCGACCATCCATTTGCCGAAGTTCATATAGATACCATTAATTTTGAGCAGACCCGTATCATAACAATACTAGACGTTATTTTTTCAAAATATGGACAGGCATATGTATCAGCTAAAGGCTCAGCAATGGCAGTTTAAAAGCAATTGCAACGACCAGGGAGGTGAAATCGAGAACACTTTAATCATTGAATATTATAAATCTATTAATATCGAATATCACGCTACCACACCTTTGAATTCCTCATCCAACTCTCCTGTAGAGAGATTGAATTCCACTCTCCTCGAGAAATTAAGAATATCGAGAGATCACGATAAATTCACTTCATTACCACAACTTATCATTAACGCAATCATGAATTATAATTCGTCAATTCACTCTGCAACCAAACAGCCACCGTTCAATGGTCCTTACTACAAGGCATTAGATCACATCTTTTCTACGTCACCGAAAATTAATGAATACGTAGAGAGACAGGCAAACCAAATTAAAGTTTTGAATGAAGAGAAATCCGATCCACGGAATTCCTCTTTTGAGCACCCCTATAAGATAGGTGAAGTAGTATATGTTTTGGATCCAAAAATCTGTCTAATGATGGCACAATAACCAAGATTGAGACAAACCGAGTTTATTGCAATATGAAAAATGGTAAAACCCATGTCAGAAACTTTAGGGACATAAAAACATAAAAGGGAAATTCTTCATATTCCAGATTCCAACCACGATATGACATCATCCACACAGAGCCCGTAAAAACCCCAGGATTCTATGTTGATTCTATTGGACCTGTTGTAATAATTAATAATTACCACAAATTCATGTTTCATTTCAACTTAACTACTCTGAAAGAGGCATACAAAAATATTGATGATACTGTCCCTATATTAGTAATAAAAAGTAATAATACTTTTCCGTATTTAATAAATTAATTAATTGAAAGAACTAGAGAAACAAAAAAAGATTTAAATAAATTAATACCTCATATTCCTTATATAACTAAACGAGGTATTATTAACGGATTAGGAAAAGTAATAAAATTCATCTCTGGTAATTTGGACCAAGATGATCTAGATAATTGGCAAAGTCAATTAGACACTTTAAAACAAAGCCGTTAAAATAAGATAAAACACATAAATAAATTGGTATCTTTAGCAAGTTCAATTGCTCAAAAATTTTACGATGAAATGAACCATGTTAGTAACAATATGCAGGTACTTCAAGGTATTCTCCAAACAGAAGATTTCATGGTCAGCTTACTGGAAGATTTTCAATACGTGTTAATGTGCATCAACAAATTCAACAAAATATTACGAGTGCTTCAAGAAACCATTTCTCTCTCATTTAATGAGATGACCAATGTAAAGTTATTCTCAAGAAAAGACTTGACAAACTTAGTGAGACATTTACTATCTATTTACACTGTTAAAATTATCATTCATTCAGACCAGTATCACCAGTTTGAAAACATCAAACTATCAAACACTCAGGTAATTATAAAGGGTGAAGAAATGATTGTAATTCTCTACATGCCAATCACTGATGGAAGTCAATATCAATTGTATGACATAACCCCTGTAACAACTGTTAAAAATACCATATTTATCCCAACTGAAAAGTTGCAAGGACCTACTCTAAAATGGTCTAGTACACCTTGTATAAAAATACTCAATCATATGTAAGCATATATTATAATATTAGAATTACTAGTTGTAATCTAACAAATACCGCCGGACGTGAATATGCTTGAATAAGAAACGTTATAAATATATTTCAACCCACAAATAAGGAACATAACCTATTTTTTAACAAAACACCTGAGATAATCTTACAGACATGCAAAGAAACTCAGAACTCTCTGCAAATCTCAGACCCACAAGTAATATATTCGAATGAGTCTTGTCCAATTTCTAGTATAGGAATAACTTTTCATCAAAAACCTACCAATTACGTCCATAACTTCCCTATCTTCAATATTCATGATGAACCCATAATAGTACGAGATCTGGTATAAGAAATTTATACCATCATCTGTAATTTATTAGTGTTAGGAAATAAATGATAGATAATATACTCATTGACATATCGCGAATAGGTTGCCTAGTTAAATAGCGTACGAATAATATCAAATAATTAAATGTTTAATTAGGTTTATTAAATCTACTTCCCTCATTAGTTATTTAAAAAGTCGTACAATAGTTAAGAGAACATACCCAACAGAATTGAAAAAGTCAAGGTTGCCTTCTTCCCCCTCTGCGCAACTGTGGAGTTGCCAGGTATAAGCAGGTGAGTAAATGTTATTGATATACTCTCATCAGTTATTTAATCGTATATTATATCAAATGAAATCCTATTTTATTCTGAATCTAACTGTATTAGGTTGCCTTATGAAAAAGTTGATCGAATCCATGGTTGCTTCGATTTTAGATGTAAATTTTAAACGCGAGCGGTGAGAGTGACAGAGATGCGCGTGCAACTCCATGCAACAGACAATGATGAAGTGAGTTGCTATTAATGTAGATTTTTCCCATAGTGTAAAGCGTTCTATAGATAAAATACTGAATTCAATGCAGATTAAATATTAACAACAATATCAAATTATTTAGAAAAATACTGAATTATATAAGAAATTGTTTATTCATACAAAAATTTATCAATAAAATAGATCAGTAACAAATTATTTGGATTGTGAGTCATTATAAGTGGCTACTTCAAAATCTAATTCTAATCTTCATTATTTTTCTTTTTCTACTGATACTCTGAGTACATTCTCAACTTGTAAAGGTGTGGGGTCCCTTACGAACCATCCATGCTTCAAATAGCCATCCAAAAACCAGTCCCTATCTTCAGGATTTAGTTTAACGCAGCTTGCATCTATTGCATAAAGCCACATTGAATTTACATAGATTGTTCGTAAAATTTCCTGTTGAAGAGGCTTCCAGCATGGTGGAATCAGATTGTAGTCCATACCTTTAATCTTCTTTATAAAATGCTCTTTATCATTGTATGTTGCATATGTTTTTGTAACAGCTGATATCTAGCTTCATTAATGTTGAAACAATTTTTGATCCCATACAGAAGGGCAGTAAACTCCTGAACGCGTTCAATTATTTCATTGACAAATAGATCCATTGGGTCCGTTAACGACGCGAATATTTCTTGGAAATCCTTTCGCTTGGAAAATATTTTAAAAGGCTTGATTCTTCCTTTGTTATAAAATGCAGCTGTATAATCACAGCCCGTAAATGTGTGGAAACCCAAGAAAGAAGTGGAACCCAATTTCATTGCAAGCTCGGTACAGTTAATACAATCAAGTTCTATCCTTTTACCTTTCTGAGATGAAGAACCCGCCGACCAAATTTGAGTCTCCGGAATTTTGTGGATAGTGGCCAGTAAAATTACTAAGACATCGGTGTCATTCGCTTTGACCAATATTTTCGAATTAAGTGGCGCTTTTGATATATGGAAAATCATCCGCGTATCTGCCTCTTCATGTTGACATAAATAATCTTCTTCTTCACGTTTTATAGCGTGATTTTCGACTATATGTTAACTAAAAGATTGTTCTCTTACTGTAATAAACATTTCTTTAATTTGGATTATTGACAAGAGATTGTCATTTTCCGTAAATAGCCAAGAATTGCACCAGGGCTTCTTTGAAACGGAAATTTTTTAGACTTCCAAGAGAATCGCTAGGCCTTGGTTGAAGAGGTCATTGTATGACGTACTGTCTATCAAACTCCAGCCGACTTTGACGTTCACAGTCCTTGATGGAAGGTGTTAGGTGCCTATCAAAAATGATGGGTATTTAAGAGGCGTTAGCTGAGCACCGCGTGCAGTCCTTACCTGAATTACAGACTAATACAGCCATCACAATTAACACCGTTTATCAGACTGATTCTACACACACCCAAAGTACACGGGCTACATTACCACGTTGTCGAAGCCCCTAAACTGAGGAACCAACCTACACCTCTGCGGGAGATAAAATTTTGCGTGAAGAAGTAACAGACCGTTAGATAGTTACACATCAGTGTCGAAACCTTGCATAAGAACAGTGTGACCATAAGTATAAAGATGGACCCCAAATTACGAGAAGGTTACCGCCCCCTAACGACAATAAAATGTTAAAAATATGCATAAAAAGACAAAAAAAGATGCGAGCCTTACAATAATCGCATAATTATGATGTGTTACATCTGACATGTTACCCTACTATGAAATTGAGATGTAATGTATGTGAAGTCATTTGACATGTTATCCTACTCGTATACTACTACACAGCTTAGACATTCTTAAAATGTTAATTTACGCTCCGTTTTCTTACTCGTACTATGATGTACTGTATGTATATATTGAATTGGAGATATGCTACAGTCACACTTGTTTGAACAAACATCACATAGGCCTATTTTATTGTAAATTAAGAGGAGGAATTAAGCCGTAGTCTCTAGCCTATCTATAGACTACTAGAAATAATGCTCAATACAATCCAATTTCCCAACTCCTGCTTGTTGCGAACTATTGTAATTAAAATTAGATAAATCGTAATTTCATGTAGATTCTGTTAAAATGACACATACTGTCATGATATATATCGTTTAAATCGATAATCCGGTAGCAAAAATAATTGGCGGGACTGGGGTTCGAACCTGAGATATCATGATTCGCAGACCAAGATGTTATCCACGCAGCCATTACAACCACAGACATTTGGCGTACAAGACAGGTACTCATTTTCACGTGCCGGTAATGATATGGAAGTATTTTTTTATGCTCCATTAATATATTGCCTTTTTTCGATAATTTTCCTGCGTGGAATTTAGTTTTTAATTAGTTATGAATACGCCTACTTGACATTAAAGAGAATTCCTATAGTGGTCTATGAAAGGCTAGCCCAGTTTCCGCATAAAATCATCGATATATATTACATTAATCACTGCATTACTGCAATGTGGGTTAATATCTGAATAGCCATTGTGCAGAAACATAATACCAACTTTGCCAACTAGTTACAATGTTTCAGATAAAAGCATATCCTCATTTAAATACTGATACGAAGATATGTGGTTTATGTTTCAATGAGTTGACACCAGAGTTTGCATGAGCGTTTACCGTTCAGTATGAAAGTGTTGAGAAAATTTACTCGGCGAATGGATGCCCATCACTTTTATCCAGAGATTGAAAAACAGACTCTTAATAAATCATAATTGTTTTCAGCAAATACGATTTAATGAATATGTTTACTCCAAAGAACGACAACTTGATGATGATCTATTGTAGAAATATCTGTAATGGCGCCTCCAAACCGTAATCCGTATGTTATATACATTCCACATGGTACCACTGCCAGCTGCCAGCTGGATCGATCTAGCTGGCAGTGCGTCTTACACACTTACGTCCGATCCATTTCCGTCCCATTTTTCAAAATTACTTCCACAAAAATATCCAGCAACCGAGTGGAAAGATGTTACACATCAAAAACAAAGTTAATTAAACTCCAATTGTAAAATACTTTCTCGCAATAAATGAGGTCTGATCCTTCTACGAAAACCTGCATATTCTGCCTGTTTTTCGCCTATCCCCTTGTTGGCCCGGTGAAATATACCTCAGCCAGCCTCTCACCGCTGGGTCCGTGGTTCAAATCACGGTCACTCCATGTGAGATGTGTGCTGGACAAAATGGAGGCAGACAGGTTATTCTCCGGGTACTCCGGTTTTCCCTGTCAAAATTTCAATCCAGTAACACACTCCACTATCTTTTTATTTCATCTGTCATTCATTTAATCATTGCCCCAGAGGAGTGCGTCAGGCCTCGGCAGCCGGCACAGTTCATATCCTCGCCACTAGATGGGGGCTTCGTTCATTCCATTCCTGACCCGGTCGGAGACTGGAAGCAGGCTGTGGATTTTCATTTTCAGGAGAAAAGAGCAGGTGGCACAGGCGCTAACGAAAACGTTAGGCAGTGCTCTATTTTGATGTTTTTCTCAATATTAATCGCAAGTAATCGTTCAAAGATATCTCGTTCCATTTTAAGAACGGCCCGTTTACTTTTATATTTACTGGTTTGACCTTTTACGGCAGACTGTGAAGCGAAATTCAGGATTTTGTTACGCTTTATCGGTTTTTCGAACCTTCCGGGAGTAGAATTAGATTCTGAAATAAACGACGATTTTTTTGATTTCCAACGGACTAATCGTTGATTAGAAAATCACGAAGTTCAGGAGATGCTGCCTTACCAGTTGAAATATTAAACAGAACATTTCTATCAATACTTCCAATGAAGGGATTCAGTGTATTTTTTATAGTCTCAAGGAACATCTGAAGACTTTCGTTATCCTTCTTCGTCCTACTCTTCTGCAAGGCATGACAAGTATCATATTTTTGTGATAGACCGACATGCTCTTTAACCGCGGATACAATTTTGGTTCTTATGCTGTGACTAAGTGCCCATCTTGTCTTGCTGATATAGACTCTGCGGCAAGATTATGTGTCAATTGATTTCAGGCATCAATATTAATGGTCGGTTCTAAGGTTAAATAAACAGGTGATCGGAAGGAACTAGTTTTAGTACGTCTGATACAAAATGCTCCTCGTCGAAATTCAGATACCACACGTGAATTGCTGTTCTGTGCCTTTATAAGATTGTTCAGGTACATAATGGACCATCTGGCATAATTTGGCTGGTTCAATGAATAGAACAAATCAGACATGTTGTAAATGGAGTCCTATATACAACTCAAAGTCACTGCACCGGATGCTTCTTGAGAATCGCAGAAATAAATTAATGAACTCACAATACTGGAGATAGTATTGAGCGGTCTTGCCATGCTCAACAAGCAATGTTTCTTCGCGATAATCTTTGTAGCCATCAATAATTTTTCTCAGGATTTCAGGTAAGACGATTTGATTCCCAACAAAAATAACACTTTGGTCCTTATTTTGTAGACGCTCATCCAGAATCTCAGGATTTGATTCATGCTCAGACAAATACTGCTCGAAATGAAGGATCTGTAGTGCAGCGGAAGTTAAAGGATGGAGTCTTTTGCAGCGATTAAAATGTTAAAATGTCACATGGAGTTGCGCGCGCATCTCTGCCACTCTCATTGCTCGCGTTTAAAATTTACATCTAAAATCTAGGCAACCATGGATTGGATCAAATTTTTCATAAGGCAACCTAATACAGTTAGATTCAGAAAAAAATAAGCTTTCATTTGATATAATATATGATTAAATAACTGATGAGAGTATATCAATAACATTTACTCACCTGCTTATACCAGGCAACTCCACAGTTGCGCAGAGGGGGAAGAAAGCAACCTGGATTTTTCAATTCTGTTGGGTATGTTCTCTTAACTAGTGTACGACTTTTTTAAATAACTAATGAGGGAAGTAGATTTACTAAATTTAATTGAACGTTTAATTATTTAATATTATCCGTACGCAATTTAACTAGGCAACCTATTCGCGATATGTCAATGAGTATATTATCTATCATTTATTTCTTATTACTAATAAATAACAGATGAGGGTATACATTTCTTATATTGGATCTTAGACTATAATGAAGAATGAAATAAACCTTCTCCATTCCCATCTTGATGTATTAAAACTGAAATTAGAATTGAAACGCATCCCTACAACATAAATCACAAAAAGCAATTTATATCCATTAATATTATTCTTGTACTAACCATAGTATTTATAATTTTGTTGGGGGGCGTGGTGGCTCAGCGGTCTAGCTGTATGCCTCTCACCAAGGCGGTCCGGGTTCGATTCCCAGTCAATGCATGTGAGATTTTCGAAGTGAAATGCCATGTCCTGTGGTTCGGATTCCACGTAAAAAGGAGGTCCCGTGGCTCATAATCTACAGATTGACGGTCACGTTAAACTACAAGCTTCCTTTATAATTTTGTTCATGTTCAGACAAAGATTTTGTAACTTATGTAAATCTGCAAAACGTAGATGTAAGAAAAATGTAATAATTACTGACAAGGGAACGGATTGCGGTGTAAAATTCTAATCTGATTGAAATTTAGTACACAATTTTCCTAAAAAGTTGTACAATGGCGTAGTGAAAACCACACGGGCCACTTTCAATTTTGAATGCCAATATTGAACGCCGAAAACCTGCCGGGCGACGGCAAGAGCGAGGAGGTGGGAAGAAGTAAAGCTGATCTTGATTCCTAGCAGCACACGATGGCTCCCGGCCACCAGGCAGCGACCTGCCGTGCTGCGTTGCATTCCCCACCTTCCACCTTCCCCTCATCCCGTCACTCCCTTATCAGTTCGGTAGGACTATGCAAAACAAAAGTGATGTTTCGGATGAAGAGGTTCCATATCGTTCCTTCATCAAGCCATATAAGTGTGACAATATAATTTTGTCTGGTTTTAATTTTACTGGCACAGACAACAATTAATGTTAAACTTAACTTCACAGTCAAAGTATTTACAAACGTGAGAAAGTGACAACGACGGTTTTTAACACCTTCCATATTTTAATCCTTGGATTGTGGTAGTTTGTCTACAAAGCTGCTTTGCTGAAAGTGATCGCTATGAAGGCTGGTGGAAGGGAGCCATCGCGTGCTGCTAGGATTCAAGGTCAGCTTTACGTATTCCCACCTTCTCGATTATGCCGTCGCCCGGCAGAGTTCGGCGTTCAATACTGGCGTTCAAAATTGAAAGTGGCCCTTGAGGTTTTCACTACGGTACGTCATTGTACAACTTTGTAGTAACATTGTTTACTAAATTTTAACCAGATTAGAGTTTTACACCAAAATCCGTTCTTTTTTGAGTACAGTAATTTTAAACTAAGAGGGGAGGAGCCATGTACCCGGCTTTAGCGACACACTTAATATTTAAAGCCAGCCTGTGTCTTCCACTAATTTTTGGTTTTAAATGGCATTATTTATTATTATTATTCTTTGGAAACACAAGAACGGTATTCTGTAAAATCTGTTTCAAACGTGCATAGCACATTTTCTGAACAGCAAGCTGGCCAACCAATAAGCCCAACCTATGTCATAAACTTGAGAGGCTAACCATGTATCATTACTTAAAGAATCATGGACAGCTACTTCCAAAACACAGGTCAGATAGCAGTTTCCCAGAACGCCGAGTTGAATCCAATATTTTGGTAAAAAAAACTTCTGGAAACAGCCCGTCACTCCTCTGGTAGTCATGTTTCCTGGAAATAAGCATTTCCAAGAAAGCGCACAAGGTGGCCTGATAGCCACGCCCGGGCATATCTGGACATCCGTCCGAGATCTGCAAATTTAGCTCACTTACTCACACACACACACACATACACACACGCAGACTGACACACAATTTTTCACCCTGTGTAGATCTCATAAGTCTACTTTCTTTTCTTGCAAAAATCGTCGAAAGTAGGCTAAAATGTAAATGTGCATCTGTCCGACGTTAATGGACTCCGTCACCGTTTAACCGATTGTATTGAAATTTTGTAGGGTTGTAGTGCACTCGCCAAGGAAGGTTTTTGGCAACAATAATTTGAGATAGCCTTCTCCATTCCTTTCATTTAGGCCCTTTGGCACAAATGTACACCGTTTTTCTTGGCTCAAATCTACACCGTTTCACCGATCCGAACCGAATTTTACGTACTTCCCATTTGGAACAAGACGAGGAACACTATCTACTTGAAAATTCGGACATCCCTCTTCATTCCCTTCATTTAGGCCCTATGGTATAAATACTGAATTTCCATTCCCTACAAGCTTTATAATTTGAATTAAGGGCGTCATCACGAGGATGAGGACTTACAGCATTGGCGAGGATTCGTTATTTTATAGTATCAGTGGGGGGAAAATATTGTCCTTGCTTCTATGTATACTTTATTTGATTTTCTCCGTTTTGCCTACAGAATCCATACCTTTTTAGGGTCCTTTTTTATACAGGCTGTGACACTGTTCGTATGGAAGATCTGGACACTGGCGTCTATGTATTTAACAGTTTGTTATTCCTTCATGCAAATATTATCTCTTACAGAGACAGACTGAAAGCAGAATGGGACCTCGAGGTATGGCGTTGCCATGGTAACGTTCTTCAATTTCGCAGACCGGGAATAGTTTTCTGGCAATGTCTCGAAAACCGTTCGCTTTCGGGCCTTAAAATGTGAGGTTCGTGGATACCACGAACATTGATCCTCGCATTAACACGCGTAAAACAAGCCACGTCCCATGTTTCTACGAGCAAATCGACGAGTGCCATCCAATCCCCATCCTCTTCTTATATATAACAAGATGCTCAGTAAAGCACATATAGCCTACTTTCTCCTAAATGTATGAGAATAGTTATAACTCTTTGTCTTTATCAAAGAGTATAATAGAATCATTTTTTGGTAGAAAACCTTAGAAACAATTTACCTCTACCAAACACCGGAACCTCGGATACGCTACTACCATCATTCAAGAAAGAAAGAAAGAAAGAAAGAAAGAAAGAAAGAAAGAAAGAGAAGACATATCGCAAGAATTGTTTGGAACTGGAGACATAATCGACCGGACGTGGGCAACATCCAACTTTGAGTTGAGGCATGTGTTTACACGTCTGGCTGTCCATGGTTTTCACCATCTTAATTGCATTAACAAACCTTTTATTGACCCTACAGAGACGCGTGTATGCCGATTATGTGGATAAGCATGTAAACGCTACCACTTAGAGCTCTGTAGTACAGGACACAATCAATCAAATTTATTCAATTCAAATCCACAGAGCAGAATTTTAATGTAAAATTTCATTCTTTATTTTCAATTGCTATTTGGCTGCAATAAAGTCATTAATTAATATCCTGAACTAGCACCAACAGATAGTGCTCAGGTACTATGTGAGATCGTTTTGTCTTTAGTTCAAATGACACACAATAGGATGTTACAAACCCTTTAAAATAGAAATGTATCGTATTATCTATTTTTCATTCTTTAAATTCGATGCGTATAGAATGCCAAATAGTGGAGTCCCACGTAGAACAGTCATGACATCTGCCGGATATAATCCTAATAGGGAGAGTGCATTCTAGCGGCCATAACAAGAAAGTTTTCAATTAAAGCCGAAAGGTAAGCTGTGGGCCATTGCGCAATAAGTTGCCCATGATTGATTTTATCTGAAGAAGGAGATTTTTGGTAAATATAGCTTCAGAGTTAATTTTTTGCTAATCTTCTAATTTTTGTCGTCGAAGTTCTGTATCATATAGCACCTGGGTCCCTTTAGTGTATTGGTTTGACCTCCAGATATGGTCATCTGGGTGATATGCTGTTCTGATTAGAGTTAGTTTGTCTCGTGGCCACGAGGTGTCTCTGCACTCGTATGAGTGGTTCTTATTTAAGTGTGGGTGGACATATAGACTTTTAGATGATATTTATTATGTATTTTCATTTATTATTAGTTATTCCCTAATCAAATGCATGTATTATTATGAATCTGGGATTCTAAGAGTTCATCGGCTGTTCGACAATACACTATGGTCAAATCAATGAAGAAATGAATTTCATTAGCCCTTAAAATATAATAATTAGGTTAATAATGCATACAAAGTTTAAAATAGGATCATTAAATATTCAGTTATCTTAGCGAAATTTCAGGATTAAACTAATATTTGATACAAGCAGTATAACGCCGTGGTACTGAGCCCGAATTCGGCTTATTTTAGGATGAGACCAGTATCAACTCAATGGTATTGAAAATGCATGATATTGTAGGTGCTGGATTGGTGACACAAAGCGAGATTTTAGTACAGTTGCAAGTCTATGATGAATTATGGGTCGCCCTGGCAAGGTTATTTTACCTTGGAGACGAAGCGATACTGCGCCTATATTGGAATAAATACGGTATCCACGAGCTAAATGTCTGAACACTGATAGCCAATCAGGGAAGACTTCTATGTTGGAAGACTCTGAAATCATAACTAGGATAGTTATCTATTCTCTTTTAGACCGAAAGAAGAAGATATTTTCACATGTAAAGATGCCAAATTTAAGAATTAACCATGGTAAAATGATATTACAGTGATTAGAGACTTCATAATTAATTAATTAGCATGGTTATGTGCCCACGTGATCCAACCCCCACTCCTGAAAAATGGCCGAAAATCATTCTGGTGGACGCGAGAGGAGAGTGAACAAGGTTCATTAACGACTAGAGATTCAGGGAGGTTCGATCGCGGAGTGTAGCAAGCTATTGCTCCAAGGCTGAACAAGCCCGGTAACGAAGGTTTCAGTAGGCAGGGAGACTCGCCCTTCCCGTGTTAGGAGAAGCAAGTTCGAACACAGTATTTCATTAACATTACTTGCGTGTGCGATAATAAGAAGCCGGCATATATTTGAAGCTAGTATAAGCTTGTGCATTGTGCAAGTATTATAGGCAAGCTAATATCCTGCTTACGAGATTCGAGAGTTTTAGTATACGTGAATATAGCGCTCGAGAAATGTAATTATCTCGCGGCCAAGACGACTTGTGTTCTACGCAGTGGAGACATGCGAGTTAGCGCGTGGGCTGATGAGACATTTCAAGTGGCAGTGAAGAATATTGACATTCACAAAGCTCCGTGCAGTATTACACGAGTGAGGCAGCAAATTTACTACAGTGAGATATCGATTCTATGGATATTCACTATGACATTTACTCAACATTTATTTATAATGCAACTCGACGTTACAATGTTAGGTATAATGATTGAGTAGATTATGCGCCTGGGATATACGGAGTAGGAGCAAAGTGACTTCGCCAAGCAACCTTCAACATGAATTCAGAGCAATACAAAACTATGTCCAGCTATATCTTGACTTCATGCAACCAATCGACTACATTACACCTTCGAAGCAATATATGGTTTGTAATTACGAACATTATTCAACGTGATTGCTCGTTCTTTACGAAAGTCTACAAGAGTTGTCGGAAGAAGATTCAAGAAGACGTATTCTAAAAGGAAGATGATGGCAGTTCAAGTGAACGGGAGAGCGGCAGTTCGAGCCCAGGCTACAACAGGGAGTACTCTTGGAGGAACGCAAGTTCGATGTCTGAGAAGACTGTTCGTGGATCGTGGGGAACTACTGTTCGATCCTCTCCTGGAACAGAATTACCAATCCATCTGGGTAATTCCTATACGCTACAATTCAACCAGAACTTCTATAAGGTACAGCGAAGACACTCTATTATGTAGTTTGGAGTAGATTGGTACATGTTTGAGCACCAATTTACTATTGCAGTATTGTCAATAAGTCATCGATTAGTTTTTGGTATTCTCATTGAACTTCAGCGTTGGATATTTTCGTTTGCCAATCCAACTTTTATTTTTATTGGCATTATTTTAATCTACAAGATAGTCTTATGGAATTTATTTCCATATTTTGGATATTCTTCGAATTTCTTTTAATTCTATTTCCATGGATTTATATGTGGAATTATATTCAGGTTTTCGTCTTCAACGATTTTTATTATTCGTTTGTAGAGGATTAGCTTTGGGTATTTTTCTACTAGAAGTTTTTTTTAGGGGAAGCTATCTGCGATTCATGATTATATTTAAATGAGATGGTGTGATAATCTCATCGACATTTAATAATTCTGGCATGAACATGATGGACGATTTCATCGATTTGCCAAGTGTATTTTAGATACAGAGTCTTTGATATTGCATTGATACTCAGTTATATCTGATAACTATTTTATTTTGGGATAGCATTGATCTATCGTTAACGAATTCTTGAGTAGACATAAATCTCATTGGAAGATTTATTTTTATTGGTCGACGATTTTTATAGACGTCATGATCCAATCTTGAACCCAGATATGTGGAACATTTGTATGACAGCGAATTTCATAGAGCATGTTGTAACGTCATTGACAATTGTGGTCTTGACTCTATGACATTGTTGAGTTTACGTCAGTATGGAACGATATGTTCGTATTTTTATTAAATATTTATGAGATTTTTAATTAATTCCAGATTTACTCTGCGTATTAAACTTGCTGAGGGAGTCAATCATACACACATTACAACGATACTTAATAATTTGAACCATCTTGTAAACAACATTTGAGGTTGTGATGATAAATAAGTGTGCAAAGCAACTTTATAACAGCTAATTGAGTTAGCATTGGGCACACATATGAATTTATAGTTGGGAATACGATGGTTAATTCCGTATTAATGTATTTATTGTAACTACTGCGAAGGTTAATTCCGCATTGTGATGTTTTGGGTAATAGTATACGATGATGTAATTCCGTATAACTTTGCTGATGTAAGGATCTGCGATGAAATAATTGAAGTGTGGAAATACGAAGAAGGTATACCGTATTGTTTAAGAAACTTATTAACTTGTTGCTGTTATGATATATCATGCTATTTGTAGCATTTGTGTGAAATGAAACTGAGTTAGGTGTAACTCACTGTTATTCTACGAAAGTGTTAGTTGGATTAGACGATTTTAAGGAGGCATGAGGAACAGCAAGGTGATCTGCTGAGTTGAAAAATGTTTCTAAATTCATTATTAAACATTTATTAAGATCTTGGACTAATAATCATATGACGTGTTCTTAAATGAATGATCATATATAACCGGATTTAACAGAAACCTAAACCACGAAATTAATAGTCAGTGTTACAGTTGAGTGAACTTTAAACAGTTAATATTACATTCAGTAATTGTGATGGCCTTTTATAATAAAATGATCAGATAGGAAGGAAGTTTAATCTACACTTTTTACGTGTTTACTTCTCTTGGAGAAGTATAATACAGTAATAATATTCCTATATTATTTCGACATGGAGGGACGGTTTAGACACTAAACTTGTACAACTAGTCCGATGTAAATATTTAACCTTTTAATAGGCGTTTTAACTTATTTTCCTTCAACTTTGTTGAAGTTGTTCATAATAATAAATTATTTTGCGAGGTTAATAATATAGTATTAAGCTACTATCATACGTGTTCTTGTTTTTTTTAAATTGAGAAACACTTGTATGCAACACAAGGTGAGTGAGAGATTGTATTATATGATTTATATATTTGATATTTTGTGCGATTATAATTGTAATGGAGACGCGTGTTGTACTCGAAATATTTTCATAAATATTAAGGAAGGAATAGTGTTCTTTTAGGAGCATTTTAAATGTGTGTTAGTAAGAGAGTGCGTGATGACTGAGGGATTAGCCATTTGTATGTATGAATCCCAGATGAGGAGGAAACAGCTGATTGCGTATAGCAATGGCGGCGATCTGAAAACAGATGATTGACATTTCATGTAGTCCAGCTGATTATTTTGAAATGGAAAGGGAGTTTATGGTGTATAGAGTAAAACATAGTATTGTTAAAATTTTAAATTCACTTTTAAACGAAACTATATTTGGAAGAGCTTTCGACATTTTTAAATTTCATTTAAATAATTTATTTTCAATATTTAAACTCCAGTTGAGGGAGGCAATGTAAATGTGAGATCTTGGGCGTTTTCGGCTCAGCTGTTTAGTGTGTGTATGTTGAGTTTGTAATGGATGAGTGGGAGTTATTGTATATTTTACAGTTTTTGTTTTTACTTTATTCTATTGTCATTTATTGTCTGGTGTTTTTACGGCAATAAACTTAGCTTCATTCTTTTTACAAGTGGGTATTGCGTGATTTATTTCAATTATAGTAAGGATGTGTTATGGAAAAGGGGGTACTCATGGTATTTGGCGCCTTTAACCCGTTCCGACCCGAGATTCAGGTAAGGAACTCGAGCTCCCAGAGTAGTAAGCATCCTTGTCCAGTGTAGTAAGTCCATAACACTTCCACTACGACTGTGTGATTATCATAGATGTGCTTGTCAGAGGGATTTTCAGGTTTTTAGCCGGGACCTTCAAGATTTTTCGATCCACTCTTCATTCTAGGATTTCGACAATTCAGCTTCATGATAATTACGGGTGCAGTCTGGCAGAATGGTGAGCCCAACGTGGATGGCTAGAGATTTTGGCACCACAGTTGAGAGCCTGGTCAGATAGAATGACAATCTCATCATGGGTACCGAAATGTTACTCGTAACGCCATGATAGTTGCTTAACTAAAGTGATGGTGATCACTGGTTGTATTTAGGAAGGTCAGATGTTGTATAATTCTGTGATAGGGAAACATAGGTGGAATTAGTGGATAATAACCTATGATCTGAACCTACTTTATTGAATTATCCGGCTCGATGGTCTTTGTTTACCAAGTCATAGTAAATTTAAATGTGTTTATTGATGTCAACGTGGATTAATGCGGTTGTATAGTTGATTTAGGTCACGTGAGGATGATTGCTAAGATTAACAATAAGAATAAAGGGGGATAGTTGTAAGATATTAGAATAAGTTAACGCTAAATTTGTTATCATTTTCAATTTAAGGAAGTTTGTGAGATATTAGATTGTTCAGTAACTGAAGAAACTGGCTGTAGAAAAATACCCAAGTATTGTAGAAATTGGTTGCTCAAAGTGTAGTCAGTTTGCTCTATTTTGTATATCCCTACAGCAGTTAAGTGTATTATTGTTATTATGGCAACAATGTCGACGGAGGAGGTCACAAACCTCTTTGCCAAGCTACAAGAGGAGGCTAAGATGGAAATGGACAAGGTCATTGACGAAGTTGTTCAAAAGATGACCAGTGAAATAACCGAGAGTGTGAAAGAATCTATACAGGGTGATATTGAAAATGTTAGAGGAATGCTTGACGGTTTGCAAACTAGTGCAACGTCAATGACAAGTAGGGTATCCCATTTACAGGAAGGTTCCAAGGAAGTCCAGCTAAGAGTAGGTGCCATCTACAATGATGTAGGTGAGGTTAAGGCTGACATGACTAATGTTAAGGCTGAAGTAGGCAATATTCACACTGAGGTCACAGACACTAAAGCACATGTTGGCAATATTAAGGCTGACATGACTTACGTTAAGTCAGATATTGCCAATGTTAAAAATGAAATTGGTAACATTCACACTGAAGTTGCAGACACTAAGTCAGATGTGGGTAACATTTAGGATGACATGACTAATGTTAAATCAGTCATTGGTAATGTTAAGGATGCCATTGGTAATGTCAAGGATGATACGACTAATGTTAAATCAAATGTGGGACAAATACAAACCGATGTCAATAAAGTTAAAGATGATTTAAAGAATGTAAATTCCGATGTTACTAATATCAGAGCCGACATGGGGGAAAAGAAGTCAGGGGCATCTGGTTTAAAGAACCGAGTTATTATATTGCAAAATGGCACTACTTATTTACAAATTAAACTTGATGGTTTATAAACCAGCAACGATAACTTTCAAAGTGAGGTTAAGAAAGAACTCGAAAAGAATAAAGGGTCAAGTAGAGAAGATTTAGATGCTCTGAGAACTCATTCTACCCACGACTCGCTCCAGACAATAAGTGCATTAGCTGAACTTAGAATAATGTAGAATCATTAAGAACGCAGGTTACAGACCACAATAAAATCTTAAAGGAAGATGTAGAGATTGACATGGAAGAAATCCTTAAAGCTAACGCTGTTGCTTGGAAGGAAGAATGGAATAGGGTAAACAGTAATTATCTTGCTGAGATTAAATCTAGTATGGAGAAAAAAGATACAGATTCAGAGTTGAATATTAATAAGTATATAGCTAGTTTAAGAGAATATGTAAACAAGCGTATTGAATCCATACAGAAAATACAAGTAGACGATGTATCGCAGTTCAAGGAGGATCTCGAACGACAATCAGAGGAGGTTAAATCTAAACTCGATAAAATAGTTGACGAAATCAAAGCTATATGTAGTGTTAAGTCGAACGATATTGAGGATTTGAGAGAACGTCTACGTAGCTTAAATAGTAATGGTTTGGGAAACTTGGATAGGGTAAAGGATGAATTGAAGCAAGAAGTAGGGAAGCACATTAAGGAGATCTTAGAAGGTTTAGAGGAGAAGGAGAAAGAAGAGAAAGATATTAGAATATCGAGAACTAATACCGAAGGGGAAGTTAGACTAACTAAAGTAGATTTCCTACAGTCGAGACCACCAGGGAGGCAAGAATATAGGACATTCGAAATAGAGAGGGAGGTACGAGAACCTAGGACAAGTACACGTATGACTCAGACTAGGAATATTATGGTTATCCGTAATTTTGAAGACAAGCCACGTCGTTTTCATAATCAAGACGATTATACACCTATCGAATTCGTTCGTAATCTGGCTGATTACTTTACGGAAGCTCAGTTTCTGAGGGAAAGGGAACTGAAGATTGTGGAACGCAATTTGGAAGGGGGTCCTCTTTCTTGGTATCGTGCGTTCCGCAACACATTCTCAGACTTTGACGAGTTTGCTAACTCGTTGATAAAGAGATGTTGGTCCATGGAAGCACAAAATTCTCTTAGAGCGGAGGTCTACTCTAGAAAGTATTCTAGCGCACTTCCAACGCGTAATGCGGATTATTTGCCCAGCAATTGGCACGCTTGAGATTCCTTCAGCCACCATTGAGCCAAGGGGAATTAATTGATGCTATCTCTCAACAACTTCCCGTTGAAGTGAGACGATATCTGATATCTGCAGGCTAACAGATCTTGCGAAGATGGACGTATTACTCAGGAAACATGACTGTACTAGTCCTATTCCGAATGTAGTTGTTCGAAACTCTAGGAATGACCATAGAGAAATCAATACGATTGACATGGATCAGACACAGCAGACTGATGTCAGGAATGATCAAACTAGAAGCGGTGGAGGTCCTGACAGGAATACATACTTCAAAGATAGAAGATATGAACCGAGATATAGAAGGTTTAGAGAGGGAAGACCTTATCAACAACAGGATAATCGATACAATAACAATAGGAGAAAAAGGTTATTATAATAATTATAATGGTAACAAGGGATACAATCGTGACGAAGTTTTCACGAAGGAGAAGTACGAAGAGAGGCATAAAGAGGCTCAGAAATACCTCAAGGAAAGAAGAGGGATACAAGAAGGATGAGAAGGGAAGGAAGGAAGATAATCCTCAACCCAGTACGAGTAAGATGGTAAGAATTGAAGAAGACTCCATGTATTTAAAAAAACTCCGATTACAAAACGGAACTAAGCAGTAAAGTCACTCAGCTAACATATGACATAACGATTAACGAGATATGTCAGGTAACAGATCAGGATTTGTTATTTGAACAGGAGGATTGTAGAGAAGACCAAGTTTTGGAATTGCCAATTATAAGCATTCTTTTGGAAGATACTATTTGTAAATCACTTGTGGATACTGCTGTAATTTCCATAATGTCAGAGGAATGTTATCAGAAACTTTTAGAGGGAAACAGCATGACTATTTTGCCTTGATCCACAGTTAAAATTCGTGGAATTTTCCAGGACAAGTCTGTGAAATGCAAAATCCAGGCATTTTTTAATTTTAAAATTGATGGTCGACCTTTTGAACACAGTTTCCTCGTGGTCAGTAAGATTAATTTTGACATCATATTAGGAATAGACTTCATTACGAAAGTCGGAGCTGTCATCGACATGAAGAATCGTATTATTAAGATAAATGAAGTTAGTTTGGACACGGAAGACTTCGAAGAAAAGGACGTGAATTCGAGTCTAGATACAGACTATAGAGAAAAAATTCCGAACAATGTAATTGATGAGGTAGAGCAAGAAAATGACCAATTCACATTGAAAGCAGAAGGCTTTGAAGAAATTCGGAACGAATTTGAAAAATTAATTATGGAATTCCGGGAAATGTTTGATGAAAAACCAGAATTGATAAAGGATTTCCAATATAAGATTAGAATGACTAATGATGCGCCTTATCCGAAGAAAACATACCCAATTCCTGAGAAGTATTATAAAAGGGTTCGAGGAATCATAAAGAAAATGGAAGAAGAAGGAATAATACGGAAACAGGCGTCTTCTTATATCAACCCGATCACCGTAGTCAAGAAGAACAATGGAGAGTTGAGGTTATGTCTTGATGCCAGGAATTTGAATATTCTAATGATGCCGGAAATGGACCGTCCGCCGAAGATCCGAGATTTATTGAGGCAGTTCAAAGGAAAGGCTTGTTTCAGCGTCTTGGTCCTGACGGCTTCCTTTTATCAAATTGAACTATCTGAGGATAGTAGGCAATACACTGGTTTCTTGATCGATCAGCCGACCTGGGTTTTTTACGCGTTCCTTTTGGAATTGTTAACAGTGGACCAGCGTTGATTAGAGGTTTGGGCAGCAAACTTTCTGAGAAAGTCAAGGAAAATGTACTTTGTTACATTGATGACTTGATTATTTCATCCAGGAATATTCATGAACATCTAGAGCACTTGAGGTTGTTGTTTGAAGATCTCAAAACTGCTAATATCAAGATCAATTTCGATAAATGTCATGTTATGCATGAAAGAATTAGTTATCTTGGGCATACGATTGATCAATATGGTTACCATCCAAACCAGGACAAGATAGACGCATTATGCGATTCCCTAAACCTAAGAAGGTTAAACAGGTCAGAGAATTCGTGGGTATCTGTCAATTTATTAGTAATCACTGCCCACGTTATTCAGAAGTGATGGCTCCGTTGTATGAGCTTCTAAAAAGAACAACCGTTGGAAATGGACTCCAGCCACGGATCATGCTTTCGAGAAGGCCAAGGAAATGTTGAGAAATAATGTAAAGTTGGAGTATCCTGACTTCGAAAGGACTTTTTACACCGAGTTAGATGCATCTCACATAGGGATCAGTGCAGTGTTGTGCCAGAAGGATGAGAAACAGAACAAACATTACATTGCATTCACAGGAAGAAAAGTTCGGAAGCATGAAGAGAACTATTTTACGACAGAACTGGAGGCTCTTGCCTTTGTCACAGCTCTCCATCAATGGAACAAAATCTTGATTGGACACAAGATCATGATTATTACATATCACAAAGCTTTGCAATTCATGTTTAAATCCGACATGTCAAGTGACAGATTGACAAGATGGGCGTTGTTCACCCAGCAATTTAACCCCACCATTGTTCACCAGCCAGACAAAGATAACCTTCTAGCCGATGCCTTGTCCCGAAACCCTGTAACAAATGTGCAGATTAACCATATACAATTGGAAGAAGATGATCTTTCCACTCTGAAGAAACTTGAACGTTTTGCCGTATCACAGAAGAGATGTGCTCCAATTAGACGTATGTATAGGTTCTTAAAGGGGTTCATGGACAATGATGATCCTGATTACGCGGATACTGAGAAAACGTCGCGGCGTTACGTTCTGAGCGGTGACATTTTATGTAAATACGCCGACGCGGAGAAGACTAAAGTCCGTATTGTCGTGCCGCCGAACTTGGTCGTTAAACTGGTATGGTTGGCTCATCACAGCTTAGGCCATGGTGGTGTGGACAAACCTCTAAGCACTCTAAAACAGAGATTTGTCTGGACAAACATGAGGAGTTCCATCGCCGAGATAGTGAGATATTGTGACAAATGTCAACGAGGGAAGTATGCATCCGAGCTGATGAAGGGTAAACGTAAGGCTATTATTCCTTCAAAGCCTGGTGAGCTCATGGCCTGTGACATTTTCAGTCCATGTCCTAAGGCTTATAGAGGCAATCAATATTTGTTGGTGACTATTGATGTGTTCTCTAAATATGTTACAATGAATCCCCTCCAGAAGGCCACCACGGAGCAAGTTGTTAGTAGACTGGACAAGGAGTATTTCCTAAGGCTGGGAAACCTGAAATCCTACTGTCAGACCATGGTGCGCAGTTCACGTCAGCGCAATTTCAGGCAGAAATGGATAGACTTGGAGTCAAACATATTTTCTCAAGCATTAGAAATCCAGAGTCCAACAGCTCTGAGAGAATAATGTCAGAATTTGCCAAATTCTGTCGCATATTTTGTCCGCAAGATCAACAGAGTTGTGTGAGATTTGTCCCCATAATAGAGGAATATTTGAACTCGACCGTTCAGGAAAGTACTGCAGATATTCCAATGATGCTTCATCATCAACAAAAACCACAGAGACCCTGGGATAACATTTTTAAATCCATTCCTAATGATCCTGACATTGACAGGCGAGCTAGAATAGATCTTGCTAGGGAAAATTTGCAGAAGGCAGCCCACAAACGTATGAAACGCTTACAAGGAAAGAGGTTTAGTAAGCCTCTGGAAATAGGAGAATTAGTCTTAATTCGGAAGCCAGTGAAGGCCGATCTAGCGATGAAAATATACCCGAAGTTCGCTTATCTGTTTACGGGGCCGTTCCGAGTGGAAGATGCATCTGATAACAACTGTTATGAGATTTACGACGACGAGAATGATGTGTCTCTGGGAAAATTTAATGCAAGAAACTTAAAACGATACTATAAGAAAATAGGCTAAAATAACCCGATTCAGCTCAATAACATATTCATGTTCGAGTTACAGCCTGATAAAAACATTCTGGGAACGTATTTCTCCTCATCTGAGGGAGGGATGAGCCCGAATTCGGCTTATTTTAGGATGATATTGAGGCCGGTATCAACTCTATGGTATTCGAAATGCATGAGATTGTAGGTGCTGTATTGGTGACACAAAGCTAGATTTTAGCTCAGTTGCAAGTCTATGATGCGTTATGGGTCGCCATGGCAAGGTTATTTTACCTTGGAGTCGAAGCGATACTGCGCCTATATTGGGATAAATACGGTACCAACGAGCTAATTGTCTGAACACTGATAGCCAATCAGATGATGATGATGATAATTGTTGTTTTAAGGGGCCTAACATCTAGCCAATCAGGGAAGACTTCTATGTTGGAAGACTCTGAGATCATAACTAGGATAGTTATCTATTCTCTTTTAGACCGAATGAAGAAGATTTCACATGAAAAAATGCCAAATTTAAGTATTAACCAAGGTAAAATGATATTACAGTGATTAAAAACTTCAGAATGAAGTAATTAGCATGGTTATGTGCCCACGTGATCCAACCCCCACTCCTGAAAAATGGTGGAAAATCATTATGGTGGACGCGAGAAGAGAGTGAACAAGGTTCATTACCGACAAGAGATTCAGTGAGGTTCAATCGCGGACTGTAGCAAGCTAGTGCTCCAAGGCCGAGTGGGCTCGCGATACAAGCAAGCCCGGTAACGAAGGTTTCAGTAGGCAGGGAGGCTCGCACTTCCCGTGTTAGGAGAAGCAAGTTCGAACACAGTATTTTATTAACATTACTTGCGTGTGCGATAATAAGAAGCCGGCATATATTTGAAGCTAGTATAAGCTTGTGCATTGTGCCAGTATTATAGGCAAGCCCCGGTAGTGGATCTATGATATCCAGCTTACGAGATTCGACAGTTTTAGTATACGTGAATCTAGCTCTCGAGAATTGTAATTATCTCGCGGCCAAGACGACTTGTGTTCTACGCAGGCGAGTTAGCGCGTGGACTGATGAGACATTTCAAGCGGCAGTGAAGAATATTGACATTCACAAAGCTCCGTGCAGTATTACACGAGTGAGGCAGCAAATTTACTACAGTGAGATATCGATTCTACGGATATTCACTATGACATTTACTCAACATTTGTTTATAATGCAACTCGACGTTTCATTGTTAGCTGTAATGATTGAGTAGATTATGCGCCTGAGATATACGGATTAGAAGCATAGTGACTTCTCCGAGTAACCTTCAACATGAATTCAGAGCATTACAAAATTATGTACAGCTCTTTCGTGACATCATGCAACCAATTGACTTCATTACACCTTCGAAGCAATACATGGTTTGCAATTACGAGCATTATTCAACGTGATTGCTCGTTCTTTATGGAACTCTACAAGAGTTGACGGAAGATGATACAAGAAGACGCTTTCTAAACGGAAGATGATGGCAGTTCAAGCGAACGGGAAAGAGGAAGTTCGAGCTCAAGACTACAACAGGGAATGCTCTTGGAGGAACGCGAGTTCGATGTCCGAGAAGACTGTTCGTGGATCGTGGTGAACTACAGTTCGATCCTCTCCTGGAACAGAATCACCAATCCATCCGGGTAATTCCTATACACTACAATTCAACCAGAACTTCTATTAAGGTACAGCGAAGATACTCTATTATGTAGTCTGGAGTAGATTGATACATGTTTGTGCACCAATTTACTATTGTAGTATTGTCATTTTTTTATCGATTAGTTTTTGGTATTTTCATTGAACATCAGCGTTGGATATTTTCGTTTGCCAATCCAACTTTTATTTTTATTGGCATTATTTTAATCTACAAGATAGTCTTATGGAATTTATTTCCATATTTTGGATATTCTTCGAATTTCTTTTAATTCTATTTCCATGGATTTATATGTGGAATTATATTCAGGTTTTCGTCTTCAACGATTTTTATTAATCGTTTGTAGAGGATTAGCTTTGGGTATTTTTCTACTAGAAGTTTTTTTTAGGGGAAGCTATCTGCGATTCATGATTATATTTAAATGAGATGGTGTGATAATCTCATCGACATTTAATAATTCTGGCATGAACACGATGGACGATTTCATCGATTTGCCAAATGTATTTTAGATACAGAGTCTTTGATATTGCATTGATACTCAGTTATATCTGATAACTATTTTATTTTGGGATAGCATTGATCTATCGTTAACGAATTCTTGAGTAGACATAAATCTCATAGTAAGATTTAATCTTTATTGATCGACGATTTTTATAGACGTCATGATCCAATCTTGAACCCAGATATGTGGAACATTTGTATGACAACGAATTTCATAGAGCAAGTTGTAACGTCATTGACAATTGTAGTCTTGACTTTATGACATTGTTGAATTTACGTCAGTATGGAGCGATATGTTCGTATTTTTATTAAATATTTATGAGACATTTAATTAATTTCAGGTTTACTCTGCGTATTAAACTTACAGAGGGAGTCAATCATACACACATTTCAACGATAATTAATAATTTGAACCATCTTGTAACCAACATCTGAGGTTGTGATGATAAATAAGTTTGCAAAGCAACTTTATAGCAGCTAATTGAGTTAGTATTGGACACACATATGAATTTATAGTTGGGAATACGATGGTTAATTCCGTATTAATGTATTTATTGTAACCACTGCGAAGGTTAATTTCGCTTTGTGATGTTTTGGGTAATAGTATACGATGATGTCATTCCGTATAACTTTGTTGAAGTGAGGATTTGCGATGAAATAATTGAAGTGTGGAAATACGAAGAAGGTGTACCGTATTGTTTAAGAAACGTATTAACTTGTTGCTGTAATTATATATCATGCTATTTGTAGCATTTGTGTGAAATGAGACTGAGTTAGGTGTAACTCACCGTTATTCTACGAAAGTGTTAGTTGGATCAGACGATTTTAAGGAGGCATGCGGAACAGCAAGGTGATCAGCTGAGTTGATAAATGTTTCTAAATTAATTATTAAACTTTAATTAAGATCTTGGACTAATAATCATATGTCGTGTTCTTAAATGAATTACCATATTAAACCGGATTTAACAGAAACCTAAATCACGAAATTAATAGTCAGTGTTACAGTTGAGTGAACTTTAAACAATTAATATTACATTAAATAATTGTGATGGCCTTTTATAATAAAATGATCTGCTAGGAAGGAAGTTTAATCTACACTTTTTACGTGTTTACTTCTCTTGGAGAAGTATAATACAGTAATAATATTCCTATATTATATCGACATGGAGGGACAGTTTAGACACTAAACTTGTACAACTAGTCCGATGTAAATATTTAACCTTTTAATAGGCGTTTTAAATTATTTTCCTTCAATTTTGTTGAAGTTGTTCATAATAATAAATTATTTTGCGAGGTTAATAATGTAGTATTAAGCTACTATCATACGTGTTCTTGTTTTTTGAATGGAGAAACACTTGTATGCCATACAAGGTGAGTGAGAAATTTGTATTATATGATTTATATATGTGATATTTTGTGCGATTATAATTGTAATGGAGACGCGTGTTGTACTCGAAATATTTTCATAAATATTAAGGAAGGAATAGTGTTCATTTAGGAGCATTTTAAATGTGTGTTAGTAAGAGAGTGCGTGATGACTGAGGGATTAGTCATTTCTATTTATGAATCCCGGATGAGGAGGAAACAGCTGATTGCGTATAGCAATGACGGCGATCTGAAAACATCTGATTGACATTTATGTAGTCCAGCTGATTATTTTGAAATAGAAAGGGAGTTTATGGTGTATAGAGTAATATATAGTATTGTTAAAATTTTAAATTCACTTTTAAACGAAACTATATTTAGAAAAGCTTTCGACATATTTAAATTTCCTTTAAGTAATTTATTTTCAATATTTATACTCCAGTTGAGGGAGGCAATGTAAATATGAGATCTTGGGCGTTTTCAGCTCAGCTGTTTAATGTATGTGTGTTGAGTTTGTAATGGATGAGTGAGAGTTATTTTATATTTTAAAGTTTTTGTTTTTACTTTATTCTATCGTCATTTATTGTCTGGTGTTTATACGGCAATAACTTAGCTTCATTCTATTTACAAGTGCGTCTTGCGTGATTTATTTCAATTATAGTAAGGATGTGTTATGGAAAAGGGGTACTCGTGGTATTTGGCACCTTTAACCCGTTCCTACCCGCGATTTAGGTAAGGATCTCACACTCCCAAAGTAGTTAGCATCCTTGTCCAGTTTAGTTAGTCCATAACACTTCCACTACGACTGTGTGATTATCATAGAATTGCTTGTCGGAAGGATTTTCAGGTTTTTCCGGGACCTTCAAGATTCTTCTATCCTCTCTTCATTCTAGGATTTTTACAGGTCAGCTTCATGATAATTACGGGTACAATACCCACTTACTTAACATTTTCAACACAATTTTTTGATCAGATAATAAGCACCCACAACGACTTTGAGTGTCAATATATTGCACCGGGTTGCTCACAATACGACACAGTGAGCAAATCTACGATATCCTAAGATCCAATTGTGATCCCGAGCAACGCCGGCCTTAAGAGCAAGTATATTATTCGTAACGACATTATTCTATTTTAAGGGAAAGCTATTGTTCTTGGAGGACATTCCCGGTATGTTTTGCCTGTTGTGTGGCACGCTTCCCGCCAAACAGTTACTCACAATAATTATAGTGAATAGTCTTTTCTCTGGCCCTTCTCCAAAAACGCCGCTTACATAAAAACACGCAATCGAAACCAGATGAAATGGAATTTTCTGATTTTTTGGTACAAGTTAACGACGACTACTTCTTTGTGCATTGTGAGGAATCAAATGTTATTGAATTACCAGCCAGACTTCCAACTCATGTTGATATTGTGACAGATTTACGGCTAAACATTCACTTCTGCGAAGGATATAATATATTTACCAAATGTTTACACATTTACACCAAAAAATGAACGCTGTGATAACATTAATTTTAAAGCCACTGAACGTATATCCAGTAGTTCAAATATACACACCAGCGTTAACAGATTAAATACTGAAGATGAAAGCCAGCTACTTGAGTTTCCTACAGAATTTGTGAATTCCTTGCAATTAAGTGATTTGCCTCCACATATTCTTACTCTAACAGTTTGAGCCATAGTTATGCTCCTTAGAAATCTGAACGTTTTCCACGGGCTCCTAAATGGAACCAGATAATTGTAAGGAATATATATGAAAATCGTTTGGATTTGTAAATAATATGTGCAGATAATATTGGGCAGAGACTTCATTTCACACCATCCGATAAAACATTCCATTTTCTTTTAAGAGGCATCAATTTCCAATTCGCTTGGCATACTTTATCGCAATCAATATAGCTCAGTGGAAACTCTGCAACGTGTAGTAAGCCTCATCAAGTCTTAAGCCATGGCCAGTTATATGTTCCAAAATCGATCTCTCGACGCCCTTAAAGATTCAATACTGTAAAAAACTAATCGTACAAAGAATGCATATAAGAAAATCCTTCAGTAAATATTTTCCCAACGACCGTCATGTTTTGATGGTTTTCAACTAGGCTAGTTATTATTTATCATGCCAAACCGACTTAATAATTTGTTTTTAATTTAATTATTACTTAAGTAAAAGATGTCACCGAAAAAGAATTAGGATACCAAAGGAGTTATGCGAAAGATTTCAATGGTGGCTCAAAATCATTTCTTAAAGTAGTCTACGTAATTTCAATAAGTGTACCAAGACGTGTGTGCCCTGCAGTCAGGGTGGATGATCGAGCAAACCGAATAGGGACAACCTAAGTTTCAGTAGAGGGACGCCTTACGATGAGAGGCCAGGGATGGGAGCCCTATAGCACGTGCATCACTCAATGCCACGCCACGAACATTTAATTGGCGTGTCGGTGTTAAAAAAGCATAAAAATATTATTTCACAGGATGTTAACAAACTTTTCAACAGCAGGTCCTTTAACAACTTTAATTTCCAATATGGGTAACAAATGGCCTACAGCTGCTACTACTCCTCGTAAAATGTTCACATAATGTTCAAGAGTTAAAGGCGTTACATAACGGACCTAGAGGCGCATGTGGATTGGAGAGGAAGGACCTGTTCTACCTCTATACTGTTTTGTTGCTGGTGTTCTCGGTGTAGGCGAGATGAATATGTTTTGATCATCGAATGAATTTACACAAATGATACACGGCAAAGGAAGTGGCTAAGTACATCAAGAATAGTGGAAATCGAAGTACCGATTGACTAAAGGAGCCTTAAATCACATTGTTGCCCATGCACGAGTTCACTGATGCACCGTGCTTTAAGCCGTCTTAAGATTAATTGCTGAGATATCTTCATATATTTTTATTAACATTTTTATTTACTAATTTAATATGTATTTATGTATTAATGTATTAGATTATTGTGTTTTGGATTATTTATTTATTTATGTATTCATTTATGTATTTAAACTTGCCATCGTTCAGTTCATGGACGGAATACACGGCTGTATCTTCACCTCCATTGGTAATAATCACCATACATATTGCAATATACTGTGCCCGTCTGTTCCTGGAATGGACAGGCGACCACATGCGAGGCAGCATGAGCACAGTGTGAGCATGAGATTCGATCTCAGGGTCTCCTCGGTTATGCTAGTTGAATATTACTCCACACTGCCCCCGTGCTCCCCGTAAATTAGGTAAGGGAATATGCAAACACAAGACGAACAATGAAGTGAAAACACCTCGCTAAAAGAAAAGCAATTCACAAGAATTTATAAAAAAAATACAATTGCCTGTCAACAAAAAGCGACAACAAAATAAATAAATAAATAAATAAATAAATAAATAAATACTCCCAGCGCTCAAAGTGCATATTCAGCAGCAACAATAGTCACGTTCTTGATTTGTGCATATCAACTAGTAAATAAAGATAAGTCTAGACTATAATCGAAGCATAACAATTCAATATGTTAATCTATATATTAGAGAATGCACACTTATTTATAGAACGAATAATACGAAAAACTGAATTAAATAATGCTGCCTGTCACTGTCCTAAACCTACTATTTACACACGCAGCCTCACACAGGATCATAAGGTTTAGTAAATCACCTCCAATTCCAAATTCAAAATTCTGTTTAATAAATGAGCCGTTGAGAGCCCAAGTGGTGTAACTCCTCTCGGAATTACAGGGAAGTCTATACCTTATGGCAAGCAGGCATAGCTCAGGGCCAGTGTATGTGAAGCATTGGAAGTGAGCATTGCGTCTGTCAGCCACAAAGGTTAGACTTGCCTGTTATTCCGAGAGGAGTTACACCACTTGGGCTTTCAACGGCTCAAATCAAGATCTCATTGAAATTCCACTTAATGAGCCACAGCATAGAAAAAATATAGACTGGACATTTGACACGACCAATAACAGGGCACAGAGTAATATTCGACGAAATTGGAAAATTAATAATAATAATATTTTTTCCAACATATTCAAATGTGATTGGTGGCACATGGATCTACATTTCTTGATTGCTTGACACATGAATTAGTTTAATTGTAGTGGAACACTGTTCTTTATGAGCCATAACATGAATGGGCAATACTGACGTGACATCATTCCTTTTTACAAATAGATTCAATGATCGTTATAAAGTTTACTTGACGTGGAAGTCATAATATTGGATTAACTTTTTAACATATTTGTAGCACATTACACAATTCTGGGGCAGGATTATCTCTCTCGCACATGTCCCATTAACTAGAGGATTAACCCCTCAAACAACTGAGCAACTACTCAGGCAATAACATTAGTGATTCGGGATTACACACAAATATCCCTGCACCTTCAATTTCCACTTAAAATTATAATAATTATATTTCAGTGATAGCATATCCAACCTTAGATTGAGGATTGGCTGATCCCTCAACTTCAAATGATTATTTATAACATTTATCAGTTTACCATTAATCATTCATTCTTTCACATAGTTATATTCAAAGCATCACTGTTCATTGAAATGCATTTTTAACAAGAAGAAGATGTCAAGTTATTTATATTATTAATCAAAAAATATATTTTATCATTAATATTATTATTATATAATGCGTGTCCCAAATAGTGTCAGCAAATGCATATTAGGTGTCTCTAATCCTGCTGCCTCTACGAAAAAAAATGGGTGAGACATCCTCTAACAAGAAAATCTATTCGAATAAATACTTGAGGATCCACCTCACCTACGAATAAACTTCAGGCAACGCAAATAACTTATGTGTTTGCCTTGGCAAAATAGACGCATATTACGAAATATAGTGAAGTTCATATCTACGAAAAACTTGAAAATTCACGGAATAGTTAGGAAATTCATGGCGAGAAATAAAGATTCATAGAACAAGCTGGAAGAACTCTACCTTAACGATGGTTGAAAGTGGATGGTCGCACGGTGCGGAACAAAACCATGCACCATGGTTCCATTGAAAATCCATTCTGGGAAATGTCACATAGCAGCATTCGCTGACATCTGTCTCCACGTCCTGCAGCGGCATGCCCTGGGAGGCATTTCTCCCAGTAATCCATTGTGTGATCACGGCATAGCACGACTCACCATAAGACTCCTTAACCTGCCATCCTCTCCAAACAGCTGGGTGGTGACATCATCTTCCTGCTCGCTAGTCCTTGATCCGTCCAAACATGGTCACGTTCGTTCAACATCGGAATGGTGTAGTCCACAGTATTCATGTATTTTTCGTCTGACGGAATGTCACAGTATAATGTCTCTAATATAACTGATAATTATCACTGCTGACGATAACATTCAAATGTCCGTGCAAGATTATATTTCCAAAAATATGCCTGACTTCTTCACTTTGAGCACTGCGATTATATATCGTGGAACTTAATATTTCCAAATATGCCTGGCTTTACTTTACGCATTGACTTCATAAATCGTGGAACTAGATATTTTACAAGTCCATAATTCGTGGTCACTTATAAACACTTCACATGGCACATTTTTCACGTATTTCCAGTCCACAAATAATATTGAGTGTTAGTTAAAGTTGATAGGCAGTCAAAATAACACGTCAGCTATTCGATAACAAGTTCAGTTTCACATACCTTGGCATTTCACATGGTCACATAATATATTCATAACACGGAATCACTTTGCCAACGTGCTATCTTCGTCAAGCCAGATCTCCAGATACTTTCAACATCAATTACTAAAGAAAATGATATATAATTAAACACAGTGGAACTGAGCAATTTGGTTATAGTTTCCATCTATAAACCTCCTAATGTAACTTTCTCATTCATGCCACCTAACGATCTCAGTGATCAGAAAGTTTCTTTCTTCATTGGCGATTTCAATAGTCATAGCAGTATTTGGGGATATGCACAAGACGACGAGAGTGGAGAGTGTGTCTTAGAATGGGCCGAGGAGCACCATTTATCTCTTATCCATGATAGCAAGCTCCCGTCCTCTTTTAATAGTGGTAGATGGAAGCGGGGTTATAATCCAGACCTAATTTTTGTGAGCGAGAAGATAGCACATCAGTGCGTTAAGTCTGTATGTGCCCCTATCCCGAATACCCAGCATCGTCCAATAATGTGTCAACTGGTAGCTGCCATTAGACCCCAAGAGGTCTACTTTAAACGGAGATACAATTTTAAGAAAGCCAACTGGGAAAGATTCACCAACTTACTAGACGAGAAGATCAAACCACTAATTCCAACTCCAGAAGAATATCAAAAGTTCAATAATATTATCCGTGAGTGTTCGAGAGCTGCAGTACCTAGAGGTAGCAGAACAAACTGCATACAAGGCCTAACTCAGGAAACCTCTGCTCTCCTCTCAGAGTATCATAGCTTATTCGAAGAATACCCTTTCAGCAATGACACCATCACAATGGGACAACAGGTGATTTCTTCAATTTCTGAAGCAAAACGGGCACAGTGGTTAAGGATGATGGAAGATATTGACTTGAGCAGAAGTAGTCAAAAAGCATGGCGATTAATTAGACGACTCAGTAGTGATCCTAATAAAACAACCACACATTCCACTGTTACAGTAAACCAAATTGCACATCAACTTCTACTAAATGGACGATCATCTAATCCATGTCGACTTCAGAATAAAGGAATTGAGAGGGATTATGAGCAGGAGACTGATACACTCACTGTACCATTCACTTTACCTGAGTTGAATAGAGCAATAGATCAGTGTAAGAATGGTAAGGCTGCCGGCTTAGATGAAATATGTTTTGAGCAAGTAAAGCAATTTGGACCTGTTGCTAAACAATGCTTATTATAATTGTACAATAACTGCATAAGCACCTGCAAGTTACCACGTGTGTGGAGGAAAGCTAGAGTAATTGCAATTCTCAAACCAGGAAAAGATCCAAACGATCCGAAAAATTACAGACCTATCTCACTGTTGTGTCATCTATACAAGATCTTAGAACGGATGATCCTTTAAAGACTTACAGCGATCATAGAACCTCTCCTCATTCCAGAGCAAGCCGGGTTTCGTAAAGGGAAATGTTGTACCTCACAGGTCCTCCATCTGACACAATATATTGAAGATGGGTTTGAAAATCGTAAAATCACAGGGGTGGTGGCTTTTTATCTATTTATCAGCTGCATATGATACAGTTAATACAGCTGTTGCGCAAATTATATAGCATGACAAAGGACTACAAGATGACTCAAGTCATTAGCAATCTTCTTCAAAATCGTAGGTTCTTTGTAGAATTTCAAGATCAGAATAGTCGATGGAGAAAACAAAAGAATGGCTTGCCACAAGGCAGTGTTCTTGCCCCAATGCTCTTCAATATTTATACGAATGACCAACCTCTTCCAGTTGATACCAAAAGCTTCATATACGCGGATGATCGAGCTATTGCTGCTCAAGCAAACAGCTTTGAGACTATAGAAGGTAAGCTATCAGAGGCTCTTTCTGAACTATCCTACTACTACAGAGGAAACGAATTGAAGCCTAATCCATCTAAAACTCAGGTATGTGCCTTCCATCTAAAGAACAGACAGGCGTCAAGGAAATTACAGGCAGCATGGGAAGACACTCAACTAGATCACTGCCCAACACCTAAATATTTAGGTGTAACATTGGATCGTGCTCTCACCTATAAACAACATTGCATAAACGTCAAGCAGAAAGTGTCAGCCAGAAACAACATCCTTCGCAAACTGTCTGGAACCAATTGGGGTACACAGCCAAAGACGATGCGAACTACAGTCCTGGCTCTGTGTTACTCCGCTGCAGAGTACGCTTGTCCTGTTTGATACAGTTCCAGTCATGCTAAACAAGTTGACACATCTCTTAATGAAACATGCCGACTTATCACTGGCTGTTTGAGACCAACATCACGAGAAAGAATCTACTGTTTGGCTGGAATCGCCCCACCAGATATTAGAAGAGAAGTTGCAGCCAGGACTGAGAAAACCAAAGCAATTACCTCATGCGCACACCCATTGTACGGATATGAACCTGCCCATCGACGACTGAGGTCTAGGAGGAGTTTCCTTAGTACAACAGAAGATCTACATGAATCAGCTAAGTCCGCAAGGTTAATATCATGGAGATCTAGAAATACTCAACTTGATGGCTGGATGCTACCAACTGAACATCTCCCTCCAGGACATGAGGAACACTGGTCTACGTCGAAGTCATTGAACAGGCTTCGCACTGGTGTTGGTAGATCAAGAACCAATATGTTAAAGTGGGGTTTTCCTGCCACATCCAGGCTATGTGATTGTGGTGAAGTCCAAACCACAGTCCATTTCTTGAACTGCATGAAATGTCCTTTAAGTCGCACAATGGAGGACTTGATGGCTGCGACACCCAATGCCCGTGACTTGGCTAAATTTTGGACTGAAACGATTTGATATGTGCATTGTTAAATACCATATTTTAAATGTAAAATGTATACTTCTGATACGAATTGGAATAAAGTACAGGGATAGGAGGGTGATATACAATCTGTACAGAAACCAGACAGCAGTCATTCGAGTTGAAGGACATGAGAGAGAAGCTGGTATTCAGAAAGGTGTAAGGCAAGGCTGCAACTTATCACCCATACTTTTCAATCTTTACATTGAACAAGCAATGAAGGAAATTAGAGAAAAATTTAAAGTGGGAGTGAAGATTCAAGGAGAAATAATTTCAACTCTGAGATTTGCTGATGACATCGTCATCTTGGCCGACAAGCCTGAGGATTTGAATGAGTTTTTGAATGGTATGGACTCCGTCTTACGGAAAGAATTCGTGATGAAAATAAATAAATGTAAAACAAAAATACTGGAATGCAGCCGAAATAAATCAGAAACCTCTATGGAGATCAAATTGGCAGGTGAAAAGCTGAAGGAAGTAGGAGACTTCTGTTACTTAGGAAGCAGAATAACCAGTGATGGACGAAGCAAAGAGGATATTAAAAGTAGGTTGGCTCAGGCAAAGAAAGCATTTCTACAAAAAAGGAATCTGCTGACATCGAATATAGATTTAGGTATTAGGAAGTCATTTTTGAAAGCCTTTGTCTGGAGCGTGGCGCTCTATGGAAGTGAAACTTGGACTATTGGTGCAGCAGAAAAGAGGAGAATTGAAGCATTTGAAATGTGGTGTTACAGGAGAATGATGAAGATCAGATGGGTAGATAGGGTTACAAACAAAGAGGTATTAAGACGAGTGGGAGAGGAGAGATGTTTCTGGCGACTGCTAATGAAGAGAAGAGATAGGTTGGTAGGACACATACTAAGACACCCAGGAATAGCAAGCTTAGTTATGGAAGGAAGGGTCGAGGACAAAAACTGTAGGGGTAGACCAAGGTTAGAATATGTTAAACAGATTGCCTCCGATGTAGGGTGTCGGAGCTATGTAGAGATGAAACGATTAGCTCAGGACAGGGAGGCATGGAGAGCTGCATCAAACCAGTCCAAAGACTGAAGACTCAAACAACAAACAACAACGATACGAGTAAATAACTTTGCCAACACTTATAAAAGTACCGTAACACTGGTAGAATATAACGTCCCTTTGACACGCACTAGTGCAATTTAGAACATTGCCGTAAACTCTGTCCGCAGACAAACGGGCAGAGTAACAGAGTACTTTCATAGATTATAACGGCGGAGCAACTTTTTGTAGAACGTCAATACGCACGGCGATCAAGCATAACAGCTTTATGACGATAAAATAATACATGTCTGAGCTATCCAGACCATCAGCTTATATGGCGGCCCAAGGTCACGTATCGGTCCTCGCTGTTGCATAACGTAATAAGATAATCAACTTGTCATTGGTTCTGTCCTCTGGAATGTTCTCGAATCCTTCTTCTATGCAATAACTATTCTCAGAATAAGTAGAATATTAGCGTAAAATCATAGTTACAAGTGCTTATGCCTTCCACATCCTTATATCAATCAAACAAGTACATTCCAGCATTTACTGGTGGACTCTCACGTCATGTCACACGCTACATTCAAACCTGCAGAGGAACCATGTGCAGCGACATCAGCCACGTCCTAGCGCGCTCGATTCAAATACCAGCTCACGCCGTTCTCTGTGCCACGTCATATCTGGGCACAATACGTATGTTTCGTACACACATTGTTATCCTTTCTTTACAATAATCTGTGTATACAGTATACATAACTCCTGTGCAAAACTCCATTTTATTTAGGTCACAAAATAAATAATCACCCACTAACTTATTCTCCCTCACCCATACACCCATCGACTCTTCTCTCTCTATCTCTCTCACACACACATGCACAAAGTAAATTGTGTATCTTAAATTCAAATTACACTGTATAAATGCTCTTCACTTAGTGACAAAATTTTCGAAGTTAATGATATTGAATGTCACGAGGAAGGTTTTTCCAGAATTTCTGTGAAGCCCATTTTGAAAACAATTGTTCCAGGGAAAGGTGGAGTGAGAAAATACTTTGATCTCGGTGAACAGGGTGGAATTATACGTGGATTTTAGAATGCCAGACAGAGATTATTGATTTTAAAAAGATTTGCATGGTTCCGTACGTCGCTAATGGATGTTATTGGTTTCGTTGCAATGTTGTTTCCTAGATTGTAAATTAGTCGCTCAACTTGTCCTTGAACTCCACTAATCTTCTTTGTGTTTATTTTCCACATCGCGATGCTGGGCAAGATCATCGTAGAGTAGAGAGTGCCGCATTAAACTATACGCCACTCGGAGAGCACGGATTCTTGACCAAAGCAGACTACAAATATAACTCTAAAATCATACATAGTTTCCTAAACATGTATGTTTTACTTCTAAGTGCTGAAAACGTGTGTCCCTAGCATTCGTAGTGAATTATATATTACAGTGAGGATTTTGCTGCGTAATGAAGTGAATGTGTAGAATGCTGTCTGGCCCTTGTTAATCTGATGAACTTACGTTCAAATTCATTTTATTTACATCTCACCATAGTGCGACACTGTCCCCATCTGCCTGCAGTTTCTTGACGTCACCATCATCACTTATGCCGCTGTAAATTTTGGTGGCATTGGCAAAGTGCACCATTGTGGACACACGTACGTCTCCGAAGTAAACTACGTGTTTATGGACTTGAGAAAACTTTGAGTGGACACTTATCAAAGACTTCTGTTAAAACCTAATAAATGTGGCGTTGGAGGCAATCTGGTTGGTCGAACGCAGTGTGTTGTGTTCGTTTCGGCCTAGTCACCGAATTCGGTGATAACTAGCAAGTTTGATAGGGGTCAGGCATTGATCCTTTTATGGTCTACTTTCATGAGAGGAAATACACGTACAGTATATGAGACCAGCATTTGTCAGTTAATACATTTTGATTGTCTTTGGCGATTTCGATCATATTTCAATAAGTGTCACCAATCATACGTAGAGACTGCACGACATATTTCACCGGTACCCATTATCTCCAAAACTGTAGCAGCAATCAACTTGAAGTTTTGTATGTTGACGGAAGGCTACAAAGTAAATGCACATGTATGAATTTCCAAAACATGTGGATTACAAAACCAACATTCAAGCCAACCATAAACCACTTTCGTTAAATGAGCTTCACAAGAAGGAAGTCATATTGACCCATATTTACATTTGGATCCTCGCATTCGAGGTAAAGAATATCCCTTGTCATTGCCAATTTCATCATTCAGATCTTGTGAAAAATTTACAGCTGTTGATCGTTACCATTGAGTCTTTAGGCTTAAGATTGACTTACGATAGTCTCTTACGGTTCATTCTTAAGTAAAAATTTACATTCTACGCTGTCAAATACAACATGACTCATTGATTGGATATATTTTTGTAATATCCTCAGTATTTAAGACGCAACGTCCTTCAATTAAGCTTTTTATTGCGCGATGATCCTATAGTCCTTAATTTTTCCATAATTTTGTGTGAACTACAGACATTAAAGGCACTTGTATTCTAGTGATATTGAGCCGTAACTCCCTACTACAGGCACTAGTTGACAAAATACCCACTATGTAATAATATTCAGGATGACCTGAAAATATTCCTACAAGGACATATAAGATGAGTGAAGAGATCAAATGTAAGCATATCAGAATGATTCAGAGCATCCAAAAGATCTGAGGAGGTGGAATGTACTGTAAGTCTTAACAATCGCTTTCATCGCACGTGCACCAACGCAGCAAATGCTCGACATTTATCCATTCTACACCACCACGAAGAGTTAGTCACTGGGGTAGTGATTTAAAAACTTTGCAATTATACCAATCATTTCACCTGTATTGCTATCCACGATGTCAATCGTTGCCATCAGAACTTTTTCGTATTTGGCTGACGTCACAAGCGATGCTGTTCATGTGACTCCAAACTTAATAGTATGATATAAGATTAATATCCTGTGCTCGTGTTCGATGGCTAACAAATGGGTCATTTCCGGCCATTTCATCGATTCAGAATTAACGCACCTGTAGAAGCAAGTAAGCTCGAACCACATCAGCCTGATACCATGCTTGCAGATTAATTGCCTCAGGAACATCTTATTTCACTTCAGAGAGGTTCTATCTAAGAAATAGCTTGTAATCTTGAGTATTCAGTCCATTAACATGCTTAGGAAAGCAATGCTGAGTTGTAGGATATTCTGCGTGACTCTTTCGTATCTGTTATCACCCTAATAATGTGTGCAAATATACAGTATTTTAGAAGATCCTCTATCAGTAAACATTCCATCAATTTGCTCAGTTTGTACGCTTTGGTCAAACTCTCGCCCACATATCAGCCGTCCATAAGCACTACTTTCACTCATCGCACGCTGGACTCCATTCAGAACCAGAACTGGAACTCTTTGTTCAAAAGCAAAGCCAAGTCTGTACAGGCCAAGGAGGCCCTTAGAGCAGTGGAAGGTAGAGGCATCCACCCTTCGTGACATTGGCACTAGATGCGATGGAGTTGTCAGCACCCCACCTTTGCTCCCAGGAATTACCCTGATACTCATTCCTCGTGAAGGCTGAGTGAGCCCCAGGGCCATTTGCGATTCTGAAAGTGGCAGTTTTGTTTCTAATCTATTACCTGGGTGTAAATTGAACCCACTCCCATTAAGTTAGAAGTTCAGCGCCTCTACCGACAGGGGTAGGAAGCCCCCACCTCTTTGTTCAAGCACGTTAATAAATCGAACATATCATTTCATTGTTCATAAATATATGGTTAATTCTTTACAATATAGGATAATAAAACTCATTCTCTTGAACAATTATGCAAATAACAACCACTTTCATTATCGCATTGACAATTACACACTTCTGAAAATAGTGTTCAGTGAATGCATTGTGACAGGGCCATGATAAGCTGAATATAGTTGAAATGTAGGTGAGTCATTGCTATTCGATATACCTGAACACAGGAATAAATGTCATCAAAATGGTGGTAAAATGTTTGAACATATTGCAAGTTGCCAACTAAAGATATACGCCGGAAGATTTTTAAACAGTTTTAGGTACCGTTAACTCCACACATGTAACCTTCGAAGAATAAAACCGTAAGCACTAGCTATGATTTTTTTTTTGCCCAACGATTAATTTTCATAACATACATCGTAGCGCTGAAAATCAAGACCAGATGAGGCCATTCGTAAAGTGTGAACAAATTAACTAGCTATAGTGCAGCGTCGTATGTTTCAGAGATGAAATATTAACAATACTGTACATTCCTGTCACAGGCGGGAATTCTATTAACATATAATTAGTCAACAAAATGTGTTATTATATGAAACCTGAAATGGAAGCGTGAATGTGCACTTACACATTCAGCTAATTGGGTCTGTAAAATATCAGTTTTTTACTATATTAAACTCTTTCATTGTCGAGGGCCACTATCTTCTCCCAATGACCTCAAGTATACAAATCAGAAACACCTTCTTGGGACTGCTCTCGTAACTATTAGATGAGACAAATTGGGCCCAATTGTCCGACTAAGTAATTTGCTCCACAATGGGAAGGAGAGTTAGACTCAAATAATCACACAACCAATCTAGGTTGCCTTGAAACTGAAAGATATAGGAACTTTAACAATCATAGCATCCTTATGTGGACATTCCATAGGATATATTGTACCCAACTGTCATCATGTGGAACATGTGTTCGTATCCCAGCTAACTCACGGTCTTTCGAGGTATGGGACGTTCCTGTCCACCATACGACCACATGCTCAGGATTTGAGTCTACCAGGTAACTACTCTACAGGAAATACACAACAATTTCCTAAATGAACTATTTACTGGTCTAAAATCATGGCTATACAACAAATACAAATAAAGGACAAATTATATTTAATTCCCACAAATAAAAATAGGGTTATTTTGTGAGTTTTCTTCTTAAAATAGTGCTACACTGCACTCAAATCTAATTCTAGCATCCTATCATTGATACTTTCAGACTTCATGGGTTTCCATAGTGTTCATCATGTGACACAATTTTACTTAACTGGAGTATCACAACTCAAAGGTCACATATCACATCAAAATGACATTAATAAAACATTACTCCGCTTCTTATGGCATTTACTTTGATTAGCATAAATTCATTATTTTCTGCTTTAATTAACAATTATTTGTTGTGTCGTGTGAATCATCTTCCTTCTTTCCATCAATATGAAACGCATAAAAAGTGGTACTTTTCCCTTCCAAAATAGACATGGATAGAAATGTTTATAGTTTCACCATACAACGATTTTCTGGGTCTTGTCGGAAATATTATCGTTACAAATGTGTCATGTTCTTAGAAATCACATACCCGTCTGCATAAATTAGCGTGAACTGGCAAAATGCATTCTAATAAGATGCCTAACACTTTATTTGGTTCAGTGTTCCTCTTCAGAGAATAACTGAGCCAAATATTATCCGATTTCTTTGATTAAACAATGTATGTGAGTTGGAACACATCATTTAATTCAATTGGCATCATCATAACACTCATATCATAATTGCATATTGAAATATCGAGATTCTTCAGTGTCCTACTGTGACCCTAATTTAAAGGACTGGCGGACCGATGTCCCCTCTTCCTAGCAGGCAATACAATTAGTTCCGGCCACTGCACAAGATGGCCGCTCGTTTTCAGTGGGCCACCCCACTTCCTCTCATCTTCTGGCAAGGTCAAGTTTGTTTACAATTGCAGTACAGCAGAGATACGCTAAGTGTTGTTCCTAAGTAATTGAGTCATTTAATTATTTAACACCTATAATTATAGTGCATTGGGCTCAACTCGGCTCCTTATTAACATTCATGGCTGGGGATGGTTCCGGTGATAGCCTTGCCGTTCTATGGTGAATACTGGTGGCTTTTGGACGCGCATCATAATGAGAATACAAGATTCTCACCAGCAACTGTCTCAATAAACATAAGGAAATCTGCGTTTCCTAAACGACGAATATGATCCTTACCTCTCAGGGTAGATCATTTTACACATGCTCACGGAGTCTCGACGGACATCACTCGTAGCCATAATTCATGCAAGCGATGGATACAGACAGGCTCTGTCCAATTCGCTGCGAATAATAGAGTATGCACAAGGGCGATACTAACTCGTAGATTAGCCAACTTCTCACCTAACGCGCAAGCTATATTAGTTTGGTCCCCGCAATATATTTACGTAAATCACTGGATTCTACGTTACTTCTGCACGCTCTATGCGGCTCAAACAATACTTCACATAGATGACTCAATTATTAAGACACCCGCGTTCTCTCTGTAATAACACTTAAGCCAAAGCTTTAAATAGCTCCTAACAACAAGGTATAAATTTACTGGCTTACTTTACTTTAATGGTCCTCAAATAATCCTAAGGATTGACCATATCAAATATTCATTCAACATTTCATTTGACACTGAAAAACTCTCGTATCTCGCTATATTCCACGTTACATTCTTACTGTTTACCAAAATACAGTATCTTTATATTAGACATGACACACTTTGAACATTATTTAGGCCAAAAATGCCTATTACTTTACTGTTGCCGACCCCAGATTATTATTATTATTCATTTAACGTTACCGTTACATCCATCACTATTTTCGGCCTGAATGGCCCTAAACAAATCACTTTCCAAACCATATTTTATTCAAGACGAGTGGTGAAAACTCGTTCAATAAGTGACTGTTACATCTTAGTCTCAGAGTGATGCATCGTTATATGGTGAACTATTTAGTTATAATAACATTGTAAATTGGTACTCACTTTTTCTTTTTCGCTGGATGGTACCAGCATTTCAGCTTCAGGCCTACCATGACGCTTGATTTAAGCCATCATGTTATATTTTACACAACACTTGATTTCACATATTTCCCACATGATAAACATACTCTTATCAGTGGCTTCTTTAACTTTTACACAACACATATTAATCACTATACACATGAACACTTTTAAATCACTATTACACAATTTATGTACACTTATTCACTATTTCACAGGTTGACCCTCAATCGGACTCCTCCTACGCCTGATCTCAGAGATGCGATGCAATTACGCCAACCGCTGGTCTCCGTGAAAGTCTAACTGCGTTTTCGGACTTCGATCCTCGTCACCTGCAATATCGTTCAGCTCACTGTCAATATTAAGTGGCGATGCTTCCCAAGCTCCCATCATTGTAGTGATCCTGATGATAATGTCATATTCAACTCTGACAATACCTCCTGGTATATGTAATGTTCAAAAACATTATAAGTTCCTCTTTCGCTGTAGCGAATTTATATTTGCGTCAGATAATAGATAAATATCTGTATTAAATTAACTTCGACGCACTTCATGATTATACTTATGAAGCTGTATGACTTGCTTCTATTGTTCTTCAACGGCTGAGCGTTGATACTTTAACATTTCGCGCGCTTACTGGCAGCGTATTAGTTACGTGTATACTTGAGAACAGACTGAAGACAACTCTCGCTTGGTCTGCCTTGCTCCTCCTTATAAAGGTTTCTCGTAAAAACTAGTCCACCGGACACATGGGTGCGACTCCTTCCTTGAAATAATACATTTTCAGCCGAACTGACATATACACCTTGTTTATTTAAGTGTGGAGGTTTCATAAACGTTCGCGTGCCGGCGATCGCTTCGGCCAATTAATTACAATTAATTGCCTTAGTTCAGTGCGTCAGGACGCCATCATGGTGATTCCGCTCTGACTGGTCTCCAAACCACTCCTCTCGCGCGTAGGCTCGGTGTTAACACGTTCATTTGGAGATATAGGCTTTAATTTAGGTGTAAGATCATCCCTAAATTATCTCTCCTTGAATATATTCACCTGGGTGTACATTTCACTCCATTTCAATGCTCCACTTGGCTGTAATTAATTAATTTCCGTGGGTAGTCATCCCCACCATAGGTTCCATCGTTGTCAGGCTGTGAATACCCGAGTCATTAATTTTGAGCTGTCTACTCGGTCCAGACGAAAGTAGTCCGCTCGGCGCCTACGATCTCCACCCATTTTCCAACTGCAATTAGTAAAACGTCAAACTGGCCTCCTCTCGTTCTTGTATGCTTCGAAAACGTATATTTGCTTGCATTTGCTTACAATTCTTCACCTTAAAACTGCTATGATATTCACATACAGGCCGTGAAATCATGCTACATCATTATATGTCATTATTTAACACATTGCTCTTCGGGTTCCCTAAAACTGTTCCCCCTCAGAGATCAATGGTTCGCTTCTAGTTAGAATCATGTGCCTGGTCTTCTCAGATAGGACCTGAGTTCGATGCCAATCTGCCGTGACCAATTGGGCACAATATGAAGTAAATACCGGATGGACTCTAGATACATCAGCCTCCCTGCTGCCATAAACACAATACGACGCTAAGGGTTTTATTTTCACTTTTGACACTAGTAACATTGCAATATGAGTCTTCTCCAACCATCTCCTCTCACAACAGACTGGGCTTCTAAACACCATACTTCAATTGCAGAACGTAGAAAGCTGTACGCCAGCTTTCGCAGCAATTGTTGTACAAGTCACGTGAATATTAACAAAGCCGAAACAAATACGAATTTAAATGAGACTAGGTGAAGCATTTAATTTCTCGCAAGTTTGAGTGCATCCCTTACACCAAAGTAACTTTTCTTATCAGAGTTGGCAATTGAACTTTTGAAACTTTGGGACTGGAGTCTCATGACGAGCTCCACAGACCATCGAGGCAGGGTTTACAGAAGAGTCTAAACCTCTCGACGTTTGATTGTTTATAATAAGAGAGTTATGTTCATATTTGCAGTTTTTACCTTGTTAATATATACAGTATTAAAGAACTTTCTGATGTACTCTAATATTACGTACTGTACCCGAATTTTATTGTTGTATAATTTGCGTGTCTGACAGATCGAAGAAGAAGAATTGTATGCCAATTTTAAGAATTTAGATATAGGATTGGAAGGAAGAACAGGGTATTCTGAGAGCATGATGCGCCGGTCAAGGTCAGATGATTCAGGGATGAAGACCCAATAGATGCGAGGCTTCGTAACACATATGGTATCGAGCAAGGTGCAGGCAGCAACCCGCACAGCGATGATGCGAGACAATTGATATTCCATGACAGGCAGACCAGTGAAAAGGAAGTTTGTGCAGTTGAACGAAGGGAAATTCCATAATGAGAATTATTGGGACAACATTTTCTATTTGGAATTGGATATTGAGACAGTCAATTAAATGTTTGGAAGAACACGCGCTCTGTGAAGAAAGTCGCCATTTTCGGACTTGAAAAGGAGGCGAAGAAATAGAAGCGAGTATAAGTCTCTGTGACGTTTGCGGCGGAGTGATATGTAATTCTCAGGTGTGGTTTTTTTCGAGCATGCTGAAAGCAAGGTAGTTCGCTTACTGACAGCCGAGAGATTATATCGGTAAAGCGGAGACGAATGTAGTGATGTTGGGATTGAATTTTATATTCGTGCGGGAATGGTTCTGTTAACAAGCTATTACGTGGACATGTAAGCGAAGTGTTGTATCCCTCAGAAGGGAAGTATTTTAACGAGCTTTAAAGGATATTGTGCCAGTAAATACTGTTGATAAATGTGAACTGTGACAAAGGAATTTACACTAGAAATTGTTCCTTTCGGAAAGTGAAAGTGTCAGCTGTTGGTCGGACATTTTATCGTGCACATGGGGATCGAGGTAACAGTCATTGGACTATGGAAATGTAATGACAAGAATGAATAACCAAGCTAGTGAGAAGATATCGTCAAATTAAGCCACGATGCTGATATTCAGTGGTGTTATAATAGACATTAACAAACTGGAAGTGGAAGAGGTGCTGCGGATTTTTTTTGGAATGGATATAATGTTTTTCTAAATTCACTGAGGGGATGTAACATGCAAAATGCAGAAGGCATTTGATGTAACTTAACTGGACAAGGGTAGGAGGATGAGTATTGTGGCCATGTTCAGAACGCAGCAGATAAGACGAAAATGCATACTACAATTTACTACGATGGATTTCGGCGATTTGATTACAACACGCAGTTGTCTGGAGTTCCAATCTGAGAAGATGAAGGAAGGTTGAAGGGTGGGATCGAACCCGGGAATGCAGACGGAAGGAGGTGACGGTGTTCGGGAACGTGGTTCAATGGGGAACAATTTTCCTGTTCTACACGCCGATTTCTGGGGAGTTCTTTGGTGCGAGGACGTCGATCTGGGAATATGGAGGAATGGTGCTATCCAACATTATTTCTGTATTCCTCAGAAAGGAATCTGGATCCCAGTTTGTCGGCAGCCGTTCAGTTAAAGGTAGAAGGAATCTATTTACGTAGTATTTGAATGTAAGCATGCTTTGAAAATATCTGAAGTAACATTTTCAATATCTAGCTGTAGAATTTAGATATTTTATTTTGGGAACAGTTAATTATTTTCGTCATATTTTGATGTTACATAAAATTATACTTAAATATATATTTTGGGAATTTCAGTTTGGATTGGAATTTTGATTTTAGCTTCGTAATAGTTTTCATATTTCAAGGCTGTTCTCTTCGGGATATGATTTTACTCAGATCCTCATTTCACTGATTCACTGATCGAAGGTCGTGCTCGAAGCTAGGACAATCTGTTAATTGTATCAACCAAAGATAAATTTATTTATGTGAGAATTTCTATTTGGAAAAAGGAAAACAGTAAATTATGATGCGGACATAAATATGATCTAGGCTTTACTGCACGGATTATTAAAGCTGATTTACAACTGTAAATATGATATTGACAAACGTTTGGTGGCTTGATTCAAGGCTTGATCCAAAGTTTGATTTAAAGCTGGATTCAAAGATTTATAATTGTAAAATAAATAGCGGAGATGAATGTAAACAGATAGTAATTTGTTTTTTGCAAATTAATATTATTATTATAAATTTAGGTATTAGTTCAATTTTTTTATTTCGAATATTTTGAAATAGAGTTGGAAGGACTTAAGGAGTCTTGTATAGAGTTCGAAGATGCTTTGTAATAGCGAAAGGCCATCGCTAATTTAATTTTATTTTGAGCTAGGTAATATTGAAATATTTTTCTTTTACTTCTTAAATAAGTGTATAGGTCGATTGAAGTCTAATTTACTGATTCAGGTTTATAATTATTGCTCTAATTGGCAATCTAGTTTGAATATGAATATTACTAAGCGAATACGAGCAGTAGTTAGGTGTCATTTATTTTGCAGTTTTCCATCTTGAGGAAATACATTTTATACAGGCACGTATTTGCGTGTTGCTGGTGTTTTATCTAAATCTGATTTTTATTTGCATTTATTTAGGGTTGTATTGTGCTACAGTGGAGATAGGACTCTTGGGCCCACAATTTACCCAATCCTCGAGTGTTAGGAGGGTTTCTCACTCTCTAATTTTCCGTGATGTCCTAATCGGACCTGTAGTTTGTCCTGTAGCATAATGTACGATAACTATACCCTTCCTGATGTATTTGTCAGTAGTTCTTTGTGGTCTTTAGCCGGGTACCACAAGTTGCTACGATTCTGGTTTATCTTTTTATTCTTCGGATTCTGGCAATCTCCATCAGTTCAGTTACAGTACCAATTTACAAAAATGAAATGACTGTCAGAATTTGTATTTTTTATTCTTTCTTTCTTTCTTTCTTTCTTTCTTTCTTTCTTTCTTTCTTTCTTTTGCATACTAATAGAGTTTGTATGGTTAAACCATGGGAGGTTTCTTCCTTATTGACACACACAAAGAGGCATTTTTATTTTTGAATCTAGAGAAACGACACAGGAAGGGCACCTATCACTCCACTCACTACAATGTGTAGGCTATGGTGAACCGCTCAGGTCTACCACCTCACACTTTTAAAGCCCGAGTGTTTAAACCAGCTATCAGACAGTACTTAAAGCTGCGAACACTGGGTGGATTCACTGAACCTGGAAAGTTTATATCCCTTAGAGAGCGATAGTGTTAGATAGAGAAAGAGCGAGGGTTAGTAAGCGAAGAGCGGGTTTTGAATACAGGTCGAGTGGTTAAATCACGTCATGCTGTCTTAATAGATTAAGATTAAAATGAAGTATAACCCCTTGGCCTTCGTGATCTAGGAATGAGACTCCTGTCTCTAAGGTTCTGGACTCGTTTCCAGACTCGGCACTTAATTTAAGCTCATGTCTGTGAAATGAAACAGGGTAAATCTAAGGAGATGAGCTCGATTCTCACCTTATTTTCTAACTTCCATATGTTTATCATCTTTACACAATTTACTATCATTCTGTCTGTTGGGTAGTCAGCTTGGAGGCTGGTCGGATCCTCAACAAGTGCCACGTTAGGTTATGTGGGTTAAAACTCACAAAAACCCAAAGGAGCACTGCAATGAGGCATTCTAGGCAAGGCGAGGAGTGACGTAGTTTGTCATTGCTTTCCTCACTGATCCAGTTCAACAGTACTAACCCTATGAGTAGAACATTTCAGATCATCAGCACTGGCTGTGTTTTGAATGCAATCACTCAGTCCCACTCGTTCCTCAGTAGCTTCCATATAATCACAGGCATAAATGAGACTGAGACATGGGTCAAAAGTCACGGTTTAATCAACCCTGTGTCAACAGACAAATGCAGAAATACTGAATTCATCAAGAGATGGTAAACAGGTGACTACTATCATTATCCTACTAATGTTTTGTATTCCCTGAGCGATTTAACGCCAATAAATCGTCACCAATATAGGTGCACGCACGTGATTCTTGCTACCTTGTTTATTGTTGGATCCATGCCATGATTCATTCCCTCTCTGTTTTCTTACCTTTTTGTCTGACATGTGTAATACTTTACCCTTGGAGTATAGTTTGTGCTAGGAGGAGACACTCTAATTTAGCAAAACCATTCATCGTCCCTTGTTTTCCTCAACTGGAGGCAAGATTGATGTCTGAATACATTCAATGTTTACATCTGTATCTCGTTGAGTATACACGTTGAGAAGCAATATTTTACGATTGTAGAGTTCATTTTCCATTACACCGGGTGAACCAGCTGGCCTTCGTTATATTCTTTTAAGCAGCACAACTAACGTGTGTTGTCAGAAAGGTCGATATTTCTCATCTTGCATCCCGTATAGTACTAATGCACAGCCAGCATGTCCTGCAAACGATACTGAATACTATTATTAGCCAACTTTCGATTTTTGCAAAAAATGAGAGTAGACTTATGACATCTACAAAGGGCCAAAAATTGTGTGTCTGTCTGTGTTTGTATGTGTGTGTGTGTGTGTCTGTATGTCAGGACATGCTTGCAGTGCATTAGTACTATACGGGATGCAAGAAGAGAAATATCGATTTTTCTGACAACACACGTTAGTTGTGCTGCATAAAACAATATGTGTGTCCCCCTCTATCAATTCAAACATGGTGAAACCGAATTGAACGAAATTCGGTACAGAGGTAGCACTAGCAAAGGGCACCTCAGTGTCATGTTTTATATCGCCGCCATCTTGACGGAGACGTAATGGTGGCCACCCAAATGTTCAAAGCTTAAATCAAATTACGATTAGCCTAATCATCGGATCTCTACCATATTTTGCAACAACATACCTTGATATGGGAAGCGTTTTTTGACCAAATTACAAGGTCATCGACCCAATAATTTGAAGATGGTGACCGTGTATGTGTGCAAATCCATCCCCCTATCAATTCAAACAGAACGAAACCAAATCGAACTGCCTTTGGTACAGATGTAGTACTAGCAAGGGACAACTCAGTGTCATGTTGTATATCGCCGCCATCATTACAAAAAAGAAATGGCGCCCACCCTAATGTTCTGAGCTTAAATGAAATAACTACTAACCTAATCATCCGATCTCTACCAAATTTCGCAAGAAATACCTTAATGTGGGAAGCCTCTTTTGCCCAAACTACAAGGTCGTCAGCCAAATAGTTTCAAGATGGCGGTTTTATGAAAAATGCATGTATTATAGCCTAACCGTAACTTACGATTATAAGAGGCCTGGCTTTACCAAATACGCTCATCGTACATAGGGAGGCTTAAGCTGTCCTCAAAATCAAGTCTCTTATGCACGTGTGCCTTTTTCCCTCTCCACTTAGTCCTGAATTCTTGCGGAAATATCTGAAAAACACCTCAGTGAAGAGAATAAACAAGTACGGAATTCTTTAGTGCTGGCGGACCTGCGACAATAACTTAATTTACTGTGCCCAACACAATAGTCCAGGTTATATTTTATGGACTGGGTTTTTGATTGACGCGCGCAAGACTATATGTGGCAACGTTGCATGTGCGCGAGCCAGCGATTACGTCACGAGGGCGGCGAGCTTGGAGTGTCCAACATGTTTCATTACTGCGACAATTGTGTAACATTCGACATTAATGAAGAAGCAAGAATAGCTGATATTATAATATACAGACTGCACAGTTTATATACATTAGGAATTGTACCCCCAACGACGTATTATGTCTGCATATTTCATTTGAAACTTGAAGAAATAAGTGTCCTTGTTCGGTGCTATACTCTGTGAGCTGCCAGAATAGGATTGACAGTTCTCGTCTCGTCATGTGGTCTGAGAACGAGGTTGCCAAACTGTACAAGCCAGAGATACAGCTGACCAGGTACTGAAGCACGTGGGCTGTAATATTGCAACGCAGAGTATTATGACATCAACTATGTGAGCATGGATTCGTCAAGAGACCGAGGGGTGATGACTGACGTGGAATTTCCGGCGAAATGTCAATCCTATTCAGGCAGCTCCCAGAGTATCGGTAGGAGTACGAGAGACCACGTGACTTACTACAAGCAGCGGTGACATGTCGACACTCATGTGAGTGACAGGTAGGTTTTAGTGTGCGGGAAGTAAACATCGCTGACGGGTATTACGTGGATTTTTTTCATGTACGAGATCGCCTTGCAGGTGGCGAAGAGCAATGGCACGGTAACGTATACGACCGGGGATGTTAAAATCAGAGTCTCGAACTCTGTGAATACCAAATTCATTGGCATTTTGAGTTATATAATGGGGCCTTATAGCTGTGTATGACTTGTAATATTGGCTCGAACTTTTCTTTCTGACATAATGTGTACTTGTTGCTTGAGTCGCACGGCAGATATTTGAAATGAACTCGTGTAGCCGAAGGTCAAGGTGGACACTTAGAACAAAGCACGATTCAGCGGCCATGTTAAGGCATTTACAAACTGTGCTAAGCTGATCGTAATTCTATTAATCCTTGAGGATGAAAGGACATTACTGTAATTATTGCAGTTGCAAATGGCTCATGACATTACACGGGGTGGAATATCACCATTTCTGTTAAAAACCGTGTGTCCTATGACGACTTGCAAAATTCATCATGAATCAAGGACATTTCTTAACCTGTGCAATTATTTTGTCGACATGTTTCAACCCAAACTTATTCACGGGTAATATGGATAACTAAACAGTCATGAGGAGACACAATGGGATGACTTGACAACCTAGGGAGAAATGGAGCCGCCGTGTGAGGTCATATTTGAATCAACATGGGACGGTACGGGAAGGTTCCGGGTTCGAGTTCGAGTGGCGAAAGAAGAAATAAGATCTTATTGGAATATGGAACGAGAAGAATGAAGACTGGAAGGACGCTGGAAGACGACCACATAGTATTCTTCTTCGAGATCCAGAATTAAGCCAGGCTTGTTCCACAATTTTCTTACCATTTCCTGCAGTTGGTGAGCCATTCATTTCAATATTTTAGTAGAATGAGCAAGCTATCTACTCGTTTTAGTTAGAAGTACTGTGCCCATCTCTAGGAATGGGTATTCCAAGATTCAGACACCTAGATATCAAGGGAAAGGCTACAGCCGCTTTTGAAAGTTGAGATATTTGAATATCGCGCTCCATTGCTTCCAGAAGCAATTGGAAAGAATATACCGCTAAGAGCATGTCAAGAGACGTAGCGAGTAATAGCAGAGGTCGAGGCTATTTATTGATTAAATAGTTAACCATGGAGTAGAGACTTGAGACTTGGATCAGATTACTGGCACGGCCAAATGAAAGAGAATGCACTTAGTATCAAGTAAATCGGACCAGGGATACCAGAGATATGAGGATTTCCAGATTTCAGCTGATTCAGCGTGACCCTGACCGTTTTGAATAAAAGCCGGCCGGCACAGGCATCAGTAGCTCACTTCGACACAAGCACTTGCCTAGCAAGGTGCCGCTACGCTGAGCCAAGGCACATGGTTGCCGGATCTACGCAGAAGTTATTTTCAAAGTTGTGATAGTCACAAAAGTGCTGCGCTACGAGTGGAACTTAGTAAGTTTCCGGCAGGGAGAATCACTAAGGTGATTGATATTTTTCGACGGACACTGGTGAAATATTTTTTTATTTTCACATGGACATATGCTAGACTTTGTCTAGAATTAGTACTTTTTCACAGTCCAGTAATAATCTAATACTTGGATATTTTAGTCCAATTTCAGTCAGTTTCATATTTGTAACTTGATAACCACTCCGATCTATCAGTACATTGAAGACCAGTCTATCACGGTGTTGTTCATTAGCCAACGCAGGGAAACTACATGTTGCTTCGCGCATGGTAGATGGTGTGAAGCCATGCCCAGGGAACGATCTTCAGAACAGCCGTTGATTGGTTAGACTGTCAGTGTTTTCTTGTATTGAAAAGATTACCGTGAGTTATGTTACAACTGACATATCTAAGAATAGATCACTTAGATCTGACCCCATTTAAGCAAACTGTTATGGAGTTAACAGAAGCCAATATTAAAATGGATCAACAGTTACTTCAAACGTCAAAAGATACTACCACTATGTCTTGTTAGACGGATTGTGGGTATATAATGGCGGCCGATACAAGGATTGTACATGCTTGTCCGATAGGGCATGTTTATGGATAAATCTGGTACAGACCAGGTTCGCTACGCTTCAAGACCATCAAGAAATGTAAGCCACATTTTGACTTTATATTATGCCTAGCTAATTGGAACAAACTATTTTTCGGCAGATGACCAACACATTTATTTTTCTTCGTATTTAAATCTTGCAATGATTTACGCAAGACATATTAGAGTTATTCTGAGTATTTTCAGCACTCAGAACAGTTTAGGATCGATGACCGAGCATAACGAGGATTTATTTGAATATTTCATATTTTTGGGAAGTCACGGAAAACCGTCGATGTAACTGTAAAAGTTAAATTATTTTTTGTTGAGGAATGGATATTTTTTCCATATTCGAAGGTTCGAACATGTGGATTCTCACATAATGAGATGATAATTAAATATATTTAAAATAATGTAACTAATAATAATAATAATAATCCACTAATAATAATAATAATGATTTTCATAACTTTTCTAAATAATTTTGGATCTTATATTTTCTAATAATCATATGTATTGAGAGAGAGCTTATGAAGTAGTTTAATCATTTCTAGTTTGGAACAGGTGATTTTCCGAAGGAGAGTGGTTAGCGCAAGCCCGCATTCAACCAACATTTCAGTTCTGGTTGAACAGTTAATATTTGTAATGAGCAAAGTATATTTTTCAGATAACACGGAGAGGCATGAAACGGGAAGCAATTGATAATTGTATCAAATAGGATATTTTTGTATTTATATAAAATCATGACGTAAATACACACTCGAAAGTGAAATAAAGATTTTCATAGGTATGGTAAATTCACGGGTTGAACTGAATGGTAAAATAAAATAAACTTGTCAGTTTATTAATCTTCCAGTGTTGATAACAAGCAGAGGCTTGATTTATTGTATAAATTTTGGGAAGAAAATGTATGTGTGTGGAGTAGTTGAAATGCCATTCCCAGGTGCGCATGTTTAAGTCGCAGGAATGAGGAGGTTGTTTGGAGCATCAATCAAATAGCAGGTTCGATGGCTCAGGTTTATAGAAGGAGTGTTGGAACTACACATTTCGTCGTATGAATGACCCGAAGGTTATTTCTTAGAAACCATCACTTCTTATTTCAACCTTGTTTACGGATTCCATTAAGACTTTGATTTTGCTAGAACCCGGTTTTGTCATGATAGTAGTTTATTCTTCTTCAGAGGAAGATCTTTGCCGTTGTTGTTGTAATATTGTGTTCTTACACAAATAATAGAATGGGCCACTGCCAATTAAAAATAATTCTTTAACCACGAATAATTTGAAGGATATTTTCAATCCTAGTGCCATGAACTAAATGAATTTATTATGAAGCTACAATTCTTATTTCCGCATTCTGTCGAAGAATTGCAAGTTTGAAAATTACTAAAAATGGCCATGAATATAAATATTTTTTTATAATAATGATTCCAAGTGGAAAATTGAATAGTTGAATGGTTCAACAATTTATTGATCAAGTTGATGATTCAGAAATCATATATTTTGTGAGGAACTTGAAGTTCATAATCGAGTCACTTCTCGAAACATTTAATGTCAGAAGAACAATTAATTTTTGTTGTGCTTCGCACAGTTCTTCGATGCTATGCTCAAGGTCAAATACTTTTCAGATGTTATTATTATGTGTAAATAATTTGTGTTGATTCAGAATAATAATATTTTTCGACAATATATTTTTTGAAACTGGAAAAATAAGTGAAAGTTAAAAATTCTATGAACATTTATTCTACGAGTGTTAATATTATGTAAAAATTCAAACAGTGAACTACGATATTTCCAGTAGAGACAATTAAATTTGAACTGGATTTAATCATAAATAATCAATATAATTTTGGAACACAGTCTACAGGACTAATAATCAGACTTGTGTTTCCAAAAAAATAATTGTCAAATGTGTTTGGAAAATTTCTGTACATTGTGTAAATAGGGTGTGGGTCGCCACACGTGAATGATGCCGCTTTGAGCATTTTTGCAGTCAATTTTAACTTCAAAATAAAATGAGATAATTTTACATGATGTGTTATGCCCAGTTGAATCTCCTTCTATCCTTATTGTTGCATTAAGCCAAAAATCAGTAAAGCATTTTTTCATTTGATGTCGTTTTTGCGATTAGCTTTAACCCATCTGGCGCTCCGGGATATTTTGACTCTCGTGCTGACTGATTATTGGTAAAATGCATATGTGGTCGTGCGGACTCCGGTCTAAACGGACACATAAAATAAGATAGAGAGAGAAATGGCTTCGAACGTGGGGCTCGAGTTAGACATAGTCAATCGCATGCCGATTTGAATTATGATGATTTTTCTATAAATATTTTGGGAGTTGAGAGATGACTGGTTTGGATGAATAAATTAGTAGGAAACCCAATTAGTGGGGAAAATTAAAAATTTAACTTGGTTAATAATTAGAATGGGTTTGATTATTTTTGATAATGGCTTAACCATTAGGGCGTCAAGTAAATTCAGTAGTAAACGTTCGATGACTGGACATACGCATTATTGGAATCCAGGTGGAGGATATTTGAGAACTTGCATATTTTTCTTGTGATATTGTGGTAAATGTAATTCGTAAAAGTAGAGAATTTTGTTTTTCCATCACGTCGACATTAGGACAAATCTCATTTTATTAGAGTGTTCCAATTAGCTATTCATATTTCTTGTTCTAGTTATAAGCTTGTGTCTGCCAATATTGTATACCCCTAAGTTTTGAATAATAATTGAAAATTATGGAAGAGATGATGAGGATGATGAGGAGTTTGGAGGAGAGTTCAAAAGAGGCTGGACTGCGTGTAGAAGCCATTATGAAAGAAAATACAGAGGCTTTGGAAAAGAAACTTAAAGAAAATTCTGATAGACTTAAAGAAAGTTTAAACGATAAACTTAAAGAAAATTCTGATTCTTTAGAAAATAAACTTAAAGAAAATTCTGATTCTTTAAAAGGTAACTTGAAAGAAAGTTCTGATTTGTTAGAAAGCAGGTTAAAAGATAACTTGAAAGAAAGTTTAGAGGATAAACTCAAGGAAAATTCTGATTTGTTAGAGAGCAGGTTAAAAGATAACTTGAAAGAATATTTAAATAGTAAATTTAATTCTATGAAAGGTAAATTTAAAGAGAATTCCGAAATTTTGAAAATGTCACTTGAGAGTAAAATGTCTAAATTATGCGAAAAAACACATGAGCTCGAAACTTCATTAGCCACTAACGCAAGTTTAATGGACGATAAATTTCGCGATGCCGATCTTAGATCTCAAAGCTTAGCTGATAGGATAGAACATGGTCTTAGGAAAGTTGGTGAAGACATGATCAACCTAGAAGTCAGAGTGAAGAAGGAGAGTAATGAGATGGGAATTCTAGTTGTTCAACGGTTGACAGAACAATTCAAAGAACTTGTAATGGGAGAAATAAGAGAAGGTGTGATTAGTGAATTACAAACTGAAATTAAAACCGCAGTTGTCAATGAAATTAAAGACACACTCAAGCTGGAGAACCAAGAAGGAATCAAGGAGATTAGGGAATCTTTGTCATCCCATATTCAAGTAATTTCCAAAGATATCCAAGCAACTCAGAAGGACATATCAGATATGACAGGGTCATTGAAAAGTCACGAGGCTGTTATGAACCAGATATCCACTGATGTCAAGGAGAATTGTAAGGAAACCGAAGCAATTAAAAAAATGGCAGAAGAAAACCATAAGGAACTTGAGGCTATGAAAACCCAAATCAAGGACGAGAAACAGTCTGACCATCTGTTAAAAATGCCAAGTGTAAGGGGAAAAGAACAGATAAAGATAAATCTAGGAGCAGCTAGAGAAACTGATAGTCAAAGACAGGATGAGGTCAAGAAAGTATTTCAATCCAACCCCATAACTGTATTCAAGAATGTAGAGGATAAGCCTTCTAAATTTTCGGGACGAGATTCTGTGACACCCGTAGAATTTTTGAGAGAAGCAGGTGATTACCTGAAAGATTCCAAGATCCCTAAGGAAAGACAGATCCGAGTGATAGGGAAGTTTTTGGAAGGTCCTGCACTTCTTTGGTTTAGAGCTTTTAGATCCACTCTCACCACTTTTGAGGAGTTTTCTCGTGGGTTATTGAAAAAGTTTTGGTCCCCGGAAACCCAACAGCAAGTCAGAGCAGAATATTCGAAGAGATTCTCGACGTCACAACCTACTCGATACTCTACGTACTTTTCTGGACAGCTTTCTAAACTGCAACATTTAGATCCGCCGATGCCAGATAATGAATTAATTACTGCATTGATACGTCAGTTTCCAGCAGACGTCCAAAGAACTTTGATCGCTGCTGACATCTATAATATGGAGCAATTTGACGAGGTATTACAGAAGCTCGATCATACGAACGCTCAATTCTTCCATCAGAAGGGAGGAAAGAATAACAACGCTGTGTACGCTGTTATGGCTGATAGTTATTCTCAAACACCTCGAGAGATTCGAGAGGGGCGAGAAGAGAAAACGCCGAGGGAAGATCCCAATAAAAGAGGATGGAATCAGTACAATAACATATACAGTTACAAGCCTTATGCAAGACCTGATGGTGGTAATCGATATAATACTCGATGGAGAAGGCCAAGGGATAATCAAGGAAGGTACCAGGAAAGAAGGTACTATGGTAGAAACAACTACAATAACAGAGGGAATGTGGATACTCGTCAGTCCAATGAAGAGTTCAATAAGGAGACGAGGAAGAACTTAGAAGCAAGACACCAAGATAACTTGCAGTTTTTGGAGCAGAGGCCCAATGAACCAGGTCCATCGGGAACACAACAATCCCGGGGGAATGGAAACGAAAAAAAACTACTTCGAATTCACAGTAGAAGATAGAATTTTGAACACTTTCACTTCCAGAATTATTAAATGGCAAGCAGAGGATGATGATTTAATTCAACAGAATGACGAACGGAAAGAAATGGGTACAAGAATTAGAATGCCAATCATATCATGCGAAGTATTCGGTATGCCTGTCGATACTTTGATTGATACTGGGGCTATTAGTCCAGTGAATAGAGCAAAAAATGGGGGGTTACCTTACAAACGGTCCGGTAGTTCTAAATTTTTTATATGTTGTCTAGGATGGTTAGTAGGTGTTTCAAATGGAAAATGCACAATTTTCCCCCCTCCGCGCCCGCCGCCATATTGAAAAAATCGCCAATAATCGGCCTTTTCTTGATATTCTCGCCTGTATCTCCGTTTCGGTGCGTTTTAGCGAAAAAAGGGTTCTAATCAATGTTGTAGACAATTAAATTTCCTATAATTTACGTTTGATATTTTGTTTCTAGGACTTAAGGTTACAGAAATATTTACTTTGTTAAACAATAAAAAATCACATTTTTCAGATATTTTGTCAAAATTCTAACTTTGGAACGCTGAAATTCAGTTATGGCCTGGAGAGTGTGGTAAAACCAGGTACTTGGGATGATTTAGGTTATGTCAGTTTTAACCCGGTAAGTGGTGGTACCTAGGGGCCAACGCCAGAACTACGTTCCTTACTGAAACGGAGAGCGGCAGACACTGAGTTTAAGAAGTTCACAATGGAGGGTCATTTCACTGTTCGAAGATCAGACAAGTTCTGGTCCGGTATTTGGACCGACATGACAATCGAACAAATGCTAATGAAGGATATGAAAATAGGGGGAGGATTAATCGGAAGGGGCATGTCTGAGAGCACTCTGTTGAGTGGGATGACCTGCCTGCAAAATATTGCTCATGAAATCGAGAAGTACAGCAACGTAACAACAACGTTCTCTGAGCAGCACGTGGAAATGAGGCCTACTAGAATGAGTCGTGACGCTCATGATGTGGGGATTCTATTTGATTGGTTTTCCAAACACCCACCCTTTCCCGAAACTAATTTAATCATCAACATTAACTCTGGCGTAGTGGGAAGTGACCAGGTTAATTGTCACCAAGCCCAAGTGGTAGGAGGTGCAGGGGTAGCAAAAATAGTTGGAAACACATTCGGAGAGGCGTCTTTTAAGAAAAAAGACAAAGTGATCACACTGATGTTCGATAAAAACTCAATGAAGGTGGGAGGCAAGAAGTTATCTGTTGACCCACTCACACTTTTTAACCGCATGTGTATAGCGAAACAATCAGAAGAAGATCTGCAGAACTACCTTTCTCTATGTCTTTGTTTAATGAGGACGGTATGCGTAAAGGGACGGAATCATTATTACACACAGCTTTCTCGCCACTTCCACAAGACTTCCAACTACCTCAACGTTCCATGGTCGTTATTGATGGAGGGTACCTTCTGCACAAAGTTGTATGGAACAGCAGCTTGACCTTTGGAGGAATTTGCCAGGGTTACGTCAAGTACGTTCGACGTCATTATGGCACCGATGTGATGGTGATTTTTGATGGCTACATTACATATCCTTCTCATCAAGGGACCAAGACTGCAGAACGAGCAAGAAGGTACAAGCCAAACTCATCACCAGACGTGGTCTTTAACAAAGCAATTGTTAACACCACATCTCAGGATAAGTTCTTGGCCAATGAGGGGAACAAGGACAGATTTGTGAAGCTGCTCTCCAGTGAATTGCAAGCGTCAAACATATCTACAGACCAAGCTTCCGAAGATGCTGACAGGTTGATAGTTGCCACAGCTAAACACCTCTCCCCCACGTACGACGCCGTTATCATTGTCGGGGAAGACATTGACCTACTTGTACTGCTGACTGGCACAACACCTGCGGTAAATAATGTTTACCTAAAAAAACCAGCGAGGGGAAAACATCCAGAAGCAATCTACTCCGCCTCCTCCTACAAGTACAACTCCAAAGGCTGTATCTTGCTCCTGCACGCAATATCGGGCTGTGACACCACTTCAAACATTTTTGGGTTTGGAAAGAATAAATTCTGGCAACATTTTACGAAAGACCCATCATTGCAGGAGCAGGCTAAGAGGTTCGAAGACCCTGCTGCCAGTCCCCAAGAAATTTCAGCAGCAGGGGAGAAAATCTTGATATCCCTGTATGGTGGCAGTGGAGAACATTCGTTGAACTCCCTTCGCTATAGCAAATTGAAGACTAGTGCCATTAAACTCAACCTGGCTAAACTACCTCCAACTACTGACGCAGCACATTTCCACTTTCTGAGGACATATCACCAGATCATGCAGTGGATGAGGATTGACAAGGACCCTATCGATTTGGGCTGGTGTAGAAAAGCTGGAAGACTGGAGCCCATCAGGATGAGTAGAGACGCTGCTCCCCCAAACCTGCTTAACAACATCTCATGCAGATGCACAACTGGCTGTATGGGGGCGTGTGGCTGTAGAAAGGCGGGCCTAAGTTGTTCCGCCCTTTGCAAAGTATGTAGTAGAGAAGAATGTAATAACAGGGAGGAAGTCACCTCGACGACGAAGACGATCTACTAACTTCACTATTTGATGAGGACAATGAAGACTCCGACTTCATTCACTCATCCCCTACAAAACGAGCGAAGCTCCAGTAAATCAGTTTTATTTTATGTTCTTAGTTTATTCACTACTGATTTTTGTAAGATTATAGCTGTATTTTGATCTTATTTTGTTTAAATAAATGAATCTTTAAAAATGTACTTGCTGTGTTGGTGGATTGTTTGGAATTGAACATCTCCTCTCACCAGTGGATATTTAAGTGAAATATAGTACCTGCCTCATTATAATTGCACTGTTACATGTAAGAAGCTCAAGTATGGTTAGTATTAACTAAAAATTCAAGCCATAGCTGGAAAATAGTTTGTGCATTTTCTTTATGTGGAGTCATAAAAGCGAAAAAAGCAATATACCCATTGTTTTAATTTTTATACTTACCCCCACTTCAAATGGTTGGCTAAAGAATGACATGCATTTTGTAGGTAATTAAATTCTCTACAAATTATATTGTGATACTTGTTTTTCTAGAATAGGCCATAACAGAATTACAGCGTTCTAAAGTTATAATTTTGGCAAAATATCTGAAAAATGTGATTTTTTTATTGTTTAAAAAGTAAATATTTCCGTAACCATAAGTCCTAGAAACAAAATAATGAACGTAAATTGTAGGAAATTTAATTATCTACAACATTGACAAGAACTCTATTTTCACTAAAACACACCAAAACGGAGATATAGGCGAAAATATCAAGAAAGTGCCGATTTTTTGCGATTTTTCCAATATGGCGGCGGGCGCGGAGGGAGGAAAATTGTGCATTTTACATTTTAAACACCTACTAGCCGTCCTAGACAACATATAAAAAAATTAGAACTACCGGACCGTTTGTAAGGTAACAGACCTCTATTCACTGGACTATATGCTTTGTCTTGTGAGTGAGAAGCTTTATATTCTGTGGAAGCTCAAAGAGAATTTAGAGGAGATTCCAGTATCAGGAATTAAAATCCAAGGAATAATACCCAACAAAATATCTCTGTGTAAAACACAATTATACTTATGTATTACGATTGGAGGACATGATTTCCGACATGTGTTTGTAGTAATAAAGGACAAGGCTTTTGACATGATATTGGGAGCGGATTTCATTCAGAAATATCAAGCAGTGATAGACATGAAGACAAAGACGATCAGATTCAAGAATACCGAAGAGATAAACTTCGAGGGAAAAGAAGAGGAAGACATCGAGGGAGATATGGATCCAAATGATCGTATTGTGGAAGTAATGAACCCATGTACCATGGCCTCAAAGAGGGTCGAATCCATGTACTTTGAGAAAGGAATGAAAGAATCATACAGTCTCTAAGGGAACGGAGAGAGATTTCAAGCCAGGATTATAGCCTAACATTGTGCAAGCGCTAGGGCCAGGTGTTCCTTAGATGAGCTCATGCCTCTTGACATTTATAAGGAGCCAGTCATGGATATTATTAGAACGAGTGGAAAGTTTTGACTGTAAGACGAAAAAGCTGGACTCGGAAATTGCTCTTACGTTGCAGGAATATGGCAACCTCGCTGCTGAGTCAGAACAGGAATAATTAAATTTAACCCGTTTACGAGTATAAAAATAAGTAAACAGATACAGTACGGTGAATCAATTTGGATTAGAGATTTTTGTGTAAAGAAAAACCTTGTAAAAATTGCACAGGAGAAAACTGCAAACGCAAGTAGACGTCATTGGGGGTTCACCGAGACCCAAGGAGTGGGAGAATAAAAAAAGAACAGCACCACCCACACAGTTGAGGACGAGAAATTAATTAATATCTCGGAAATGCACGATCGATTTCCATGCACAGGAAGATTATTTTACGTTTGGAAGACGAGCTGTCTGGAGATACGATTTTTATAATTGTGCGACAATTAGTTCAGAAGTTGGTCACGAAAAGGACTAGGATTTTATCTTTTTGTGACTGAAAGGTATAAAACTCCTGGCCTCACCAAGCCAATCATGCAGTCTACGAGAGCCCGTGAGGGGAACGTCACGCTGTATCAGTACATGCAGTATTAGTCCGTCCAGGGGGGGGCGTGACGCTGGAGCATCATAATCATTCAGTCTACGAGCATTCCGTGAGCGGAAGTGCTGCACCACATCGTATACGCAGTATTCAAGAGTCCGTGAGGGGGACGTTAAGCTGTATCAGACATCGATCCAGAGCCTGTGGGAGGCTAGGCTACAAGTTCACCGAGTGTAGACCAGTTACGTTATAAGTACGCTACGCTGAGGGTTAGCAGTTCGAGACTTTGAAGAGTCCTAAATTATAAAGAACATTAAATATACGGACTTTAAAGCAATATCGCCAAAGTAAGACACAGCGATCAGTAGGGAACTTCGAGTTCCAGAAGAATACTAGTTCAATACAGTTACGAAGTTATAAGAACTCCAACAAATAAACGGCGTTACGTCTAGTAAAGACATTGTTAAAGACATTAAGTCCTGTAAAGGACAAGAATAAACAGTAATTACGATCGCGAAAGATAGAAGTTCAAGCGAAAGGAACTTAGGAACTTAGGTTCGAAACCAGAGGGAAACGTACTCTAGTGAGAAAACGTCAAAAATATACGATAGACAGTATACGGTCCTCGAAGGGAGGCCAAGATATAGAAACTATAGGGGGCGATAGACCACCATATATAAATAGAGGTGACGGCAAAGTAAAGACATTTATCGCCTAGTTAAAGCAGATAAAGTAAAGCCGAGTAATAGACAATAGAAGCGGTTTTGAGAGACTGAAACCAGTAGTTTCCATTGTAGGAGAGAGCAACTTTGAACGAGTAAAATCACACGTCCAATGCAGGTCGATAGGATTCACATCAGGGATCATCAACAGCCGACAGAAATTGTAAAAATCGTTGAGATACACCCGTGTGATAGGAGTGAAGTGTAAATATTGTAAGAAAAGAAATAAGAGTATCATTTTAAGTGTTTTAGGTAAAGTGAAAGCGTTTTATGCACAGTGATATGTGTTATAATATGTACCAGAGTAATATTTTTTAGTGTTTTAATGTGTGTTCAAAACGGATACACCAGTGTATTAAAAAAAATGTTGTCAGTGTTAAATATAGTGAATATGTGTAAAGAGATTTCTGTACATAAGATGAGATTGTACAATATGGAGTAGGTCAAGAAGGTGGGCCAAAATGTCACATCAAACGAGAATAAAGGTCAGAAAGCGACCTTAAACATGTAAGTAAAGATTTTCATTATGTTTTGGTGTCGGGAAAAATTTTTGTGTACAATTCCACCGGAGTTTTGAGTAGAAGGGATGTTTTTAAATGAATAATAACTAAATAAGAACGCGATCTGAACGAAAATAAAGTTTTAAGAAATAATGAATTGGTATGTGAAATAATAAATCCTGTAGAGGAAATGCATGGAATAAAATGTCAGTATTTAATGAATGTTATAAAAGCAAGCGTGATAATAATAATTATAACAAAGATATTTACATAAAGGTAAATTTGAATTATATGAAAGAAATAGCTTTTGAGCTTTTGTAAGGAATGAAAACATGATGTGAATAACAAGGTAAAGAAATCTAAATGAAGATTAAATTGAATGATATAAAAATATAGAGCGTTGAAGCCTTAACAAATGTATAAGACATGATGTGAATGCGTGTTCTTAAAAAAGGAGCGATTTATTGTCAACGGAAAAGATTAATATAAGAATTAAGATATGTATCAATTGTTACTATGAAATTTATCAGTTCTTTGGAAGACATTCGGCCGTAAAGTAATGTGTAGCGTAATGGAACGCAATTAAATAAAAAGTCACGCTAGGAACGCGTAAAAGTTAAAGTACTTGGTAAGTTACTTATGGAGGGTAGTTGATTGCAGTGAATTGAGATATGTTGTAAGTCCTCTAAATTGTGACGTGGATCACGAGGCCATGTGTGTATTATTTAAAAGGGAGCTAATGTACGGTATTATTGAGCGTAGGTCCTGTAAGCTACGGCTTGACCCTAAATCGCGTTTTGTATAAGTCCTCTGATGTGGAAATGTTCCCGAGGCATGTTAAGAGATTCGAACCTAGAATCCTCTTGTTGTTAAAGCCCCTAATTATTCGTCGTAGAATGTGTATTAATCTTCCCAATCAATGAGGACCCTCTCATAATTAATAAATGCCAAGGTTACGAATGTGGGTTATGAGCCAAAGAATATTGTTGAATGGAAATAAGTGAAGTAAAAGCCAGGTCTCTCCACAGAACTGAGAATAATGTGAAGGTTTGTTTTAAAGCATTGAAGAGAGCTGCCACCGTAGGTTAGGCAGAGAGTCGCTTTCCTTGTCATAAATCACGCCCGAGTATAATGGCCTGACCCTCATAGAGCGAGGGTGGGTAAAAACCGTCTTGTAAGATGTGTTAAATACACCGTGAGTGTTTAAAGTTGTTAATGACCCGGGCGTTGAACCGAGGTCCTTGTAGATTGATATTATCGCTTGCCAATTCAGATCGTAGTTTTATGTGATAATGGTCTTATAAGACAAATGAATTAAATAAAATCCCTATTGTAATATTGTATGGAAAAGAAGGAATCCACGAGTTTTGTGAAGATAACTAGGTTTCGGGAGTGATCATAGTTTTTGACTTTGTCAAGTAATCTTTATAACTCTGGAGTACACAAATAGTTTTCCCGATCACCGTAGTGAATTTGCAAAACTTGAGAGAGATAGTAAATACAGAGAACATGTGATATGCCCAAATATTGAAGTGAATAATTAACATGTAATTTTAAATGTAATTATATATTTGTTTTGATGATTAGAAAAGATAAAAATAATTCTTGAGGTGTACAAAAATATGACACCATTATTATGGGAAAGTATCGAGCCAAAGAAGCTCGTAGTTATTTGGAACTTTAAGTTAAGTACTTTATGAAAGTGAAAATAATCGTGAATTGTTGGTTTTAAAGAAAACCATGGGTTTTAATCTAATATTTGTTTTACTTTTATGCTATTCCTTGTTCACTTTGGACAAGTGGAATGATATTGGTCAGTAGTTTATGTGTTTATTTGTTTGTAGCGCCATAATTTTTGATTAATTAAATGTGTTAAAATAGGAGTTGATTTTGTTGTTATTTTTGCAAGTGTATTCTCTATTTAATCCAAAATATGTAAGTCACAGAGTGGGAGAACTTACCGCAGCCCCGAAAAATCCCGAATTGAGCAATGCTGGCATACTCTGATTTGCATATTTCTTGCTGCAAGGGCACAGGGGGGTGAATAGAAATACTGTGCTTGGATTAATAATTAGAGGAACACTAAAGACGGTCGATTCATGTAAAAGTAAAGTAATGATAGTAGTAGCTACAACGTATAATGTTAACTGACCGCATTGGGTCCCTAGAAACTCACACCGAGCAGCCCTGGATTTAAACAACCCCCCCCAGCAAATTATTTGTGTAGTGGCTTCAACATGGGGCCTGTATGATTTTATCATACACCTAGGAAAACCATTATCTCTTTCATGGCGCCCAACGTGGGGATGAATTTTCCTAGGGAAAACCCGAGTTTTCTCGAAAAATCAAAATTTTCATTTTTTGGAGAAAAAAAATGGTTTTTCGAAATTTTGAATTTTAAATACTTCCATAAAGGTCTTTGAGTTTGAATAAGAATATCAAAAGGGTACGGTGTAGTAAACACCCGTACCAAAGTAAATTTTTAAAGAAATTGGGACACAATGGTTCAGATTACTATCTCTCAAGCATGTTCTAGCGATGTGGCATTAGTAGCCCACTATATTCTAATAAGATGGCATTGAGTGAAGAGATGCAACGGCTTTTGGAGGCTATAAAAGCCGATAACAATGAGAAGTTGGAGGCTATAAACAATACATTGGGCCTCCAAAAGGATGAAAATAACAAAGTGTTCGAATCCATAAATGAGAGTTTCGAGTCACTAAAAACTGATAGTGCTAATATGGGGACTAAATTAGTAGATATCGAAGCTAAAAGTGATAACATGGGAACTAAATTAGTAGATATCGAAGCTAAAAGTGATAACATGGGAACTAAATTAGTAGCTATCGAAACAAATAGTGATAACATGGGAACTAAATTAGAAGCTATCGAGGTTAACTGTATAAAAATGAACGATGAAGTGAAGGCTGAAATTGAGGGAATAAAAAGGGGGTCAAATGGACTCAGAGAGGTTTTAGAAGAAACAATGAATACCAAATTTCAAGATTTTGACACTAAGTTTGGGGACAAGTTAAATGAGTTAAAAGGGGAAATCGCAAGTGAGATTAAAGAGGAAAATAAAGAATTTCATTCAGGATTGCAAGCCCAAATACAGGCTTTGAACGAAAGTATGGGAGAGTCCTAAACTAAATGTCAAGAAAATTTTGGAATTTTAAATAAAAGTTTGATTTCCATGGAAACTAAATTAAGTAACATGGAAAAGAAGGGTGATGAGTGCGAAAAGAAACTTGTAACCCAGATTCAAGGTGTGCAGAAAAAGTTAGAAGATCAGATAAAATCTAACAGCGATATCTGTAAAACATCCCGGGATGAAATAAAACAAAGTGTGAATGAGCTAGGAACCCGATTTGGAAAGGTTGAGGAGAAAGTAGTGTACCCGTTCGTCCTGGGGATGCGATGACCCATCTGCTATAACATCGCATTCCTGGAGTTCCGGGACAGAGCGGAGTTAAATGAACCTCTAGTCAAATAAGGAATGTGTCGGAAATTCAGCTGAGTTATCGAAAAAGCAGTGGGTATCACGAGACAAAGTATCTCTAGGGTCGTTACGGGCTTAAGTTTAATAGAAATAATGCAAATATTAATGGGCGCCATCAACTGAATTCCTAGCAAACCACTTCCTTTCCGGATAAGCCTTACTCAAGACAAGGAAAGAAAAAGGAACATCACACCATCATCAGATCACAACTAAGATAAAAACAAATTTATTTTACTTTGATAGTCAGACAGACATTTTAAATATAACTCCTACCTAAGAGTATGGTCGAATGCCAACGTTAAATTGTCATTGTCCAAAAATCGAACCATCGCTTTTCTAATCCAAAATTATTTTCATCCACATAACAAGAAAAATCTCTAAAGTTCTCTTGGGTTCTCAGGATCACTGTAGCACTATGTCTTTCGTCACTGACATTTGTGAAACCTGAGACCTAATTTCTCTTTAATTTAACATCATCAATGTGGATTTAATAAAGTTATTAATCTGTCTAAACATACACATATTATAATCACACATATTAAATATCAAGTATTTTATGGCTTGCATGGCATAATTTAACTGTTGAACATGTTAGCCAAATGCTCCTAAACATCGAATAATTAATTTACACTATTTACATTGTCATTCATTATTACTTATCTGTGAATTACAGAAAATTCATGGCTCATTGGTCATCGTTATCGTCATCATCAAAATTAAACATTCCTCACATTAATTCTCACTTCAAAATTCTACATATTCCTGTCAGAATCATTAATTCATCACCATTACATCATTTAAATTCTCAACTCAAGTTGCAATTCCTTCAAATTATATCTCAATTAAATTTATTTAATTCCATATAAATTTATTAATCATCAGCTTCTTTAGTTAATTATCACCTTCTAATTCAGTTATTCATCATCATTACAATCGTCTATTAATTTATTTCAATCAGTTTATCTCTCCAATCTTTAATTCATCCATCTATTTAATTCATTGATTTATTCCAAAATTTAATTTATCAATTTATTTAAATTTTAATCTTCTGGTTATTTAGATTTTCATTATTTCATCTAGTCATTCTGATTTTTATTTCATTAGGTCAGATCGTTAATATGCTTAAATCTCAGATTATTATTTCATTAATTATTATTTTCAGAAAATCTTGTATTATCAACTTCATTTATTTGTTTAATTTCCTAACAAATTGTTTAATATGGTTTATAGAACGTTGTCTTACAGTTATATTACTTCCAAGTTACATCTCGTATTTAATTTATCATGCCAAAAATATTATTGCCTCCACGACATCACGTTGGATCTAACTATCCACAACGACATTACATTTCCTCAATACTTCAAATATCACATTTGAATACAACAATTATTCCACAAAAACTCCATAAATATTCAGCACATACAGCATGAATCTCAACAATTACGCTAGACTGGGTACGACGACCTCATGTCTGCTTCAAAATACATTATCAACGTTGCAACTATCACATGGCAACTTCCACAAAATGCCTACCACAAACTCCACTTAACCATGTTGCATGATCTACAAGAAATATATAACTGGCTTCAAATTATCAACGCACACAATCTCCAATAACTGTAATTAATCTGATCACATCTAGACAACTTCTTAAACAATTGGAAAAATATTACTTCAGTAATTTAAGATCTGCTTTCAAATAGCATAAATTCTCTTACAATTTTTATAACTCACATCACAGAAAAACACCAATGTGCTATAATCTCATATCAAAATCTGCAATACTGATCTGCCTTGAAATAAATTTGACCATTAATGATTCATCTTACAAGATTTAATTACTTTAAATCCTTCTCAAAGGTATCAAACACAATTATAAAAACTCATCAAAAGCATCAGCTGCAACAGCTGTTAAACTGAAATTACTCTCAAAAGAGTATAGCAACAAAATATTGGATTGGCAAACAAGAATTACTAAATGCAATCCTGTTGACATTTATCGTTACTTTATTTAACACAATTTCGACTGATATGTGACTAGTAGTTCCTTGTTTGATTCACTTACAATCTCGTGTACATTCGGATGATAAAAATGAGTCCCTCAATGGCGAGTAAGATGTGTAACCACCGTACAGTCGTATAAATACGAAAGACCTCGCCCCGTCGACTTGGATGATATTGCCCTGAACGATGGGTAAGATGAGTACCACCATACAATCGTATAAATACGAAAGACCCCATCTCGTAGACTATATGAGTGAATGTACCAGATAGGAATCAACAAGTCTCTAGTTGTCATATAAAAGCGATGTTCATTCACTAAAGTGAATAACTTCTTAATATCTCCAAACAATCCAATGGAAAAAATCCCTACTGATGAATAATACACACTCGCTAGTATGCAATGAACTGACGAAGTAATTTTAGATAATCAATTGCAGATCACGAGTTCGAAATACTCGTTACACAAAAAAAACTATTTATGAAAAATATCCTTGCTGGAAAAATGTCTAAAAGACCAAACATCTGCTTAATAAAGCCAACCAATGGTGAGAATTTCGTATAATGATGCCTGCCATATCATATGGTCACTCCATATTCTAGCAAATTCGAAGTATATAAAGTCAAACCATGTCTTAATAATCGTATCACTCCTATTAGAAAAACATACATGTGTGCCCAGTATTCATGAAAACAATCGTATCAGGTAGTTATGACTCTTACAGTACCTTTTCAAAATCAGCTGTAATTAAATTTCCAAGATCGTCTATTTTCCCTACATAATGAATTTCTCGAAAGATCGGCGTGAATATCATTCCATCCATGAAATGACGATTGCCTTCGAAATCCCAAGTGAATAAGCTGGTGGACTCCTCTCGTCAGGAATCGAATCCATCGCTCTGCGGTGCCATCTTGTCTCTATCTGCGTCTACTCTGACATGTTGAACTTCGGATTACCCATAGCGGATATTGTCCAACTCCTCTCGACAAAGTTCATGGAAACAGCGGACCCCCTACTCCTCTTCTAAGTTACGCCACTGTTCCATTAAATGTTCAGTTCGAGTATTGAAAGACCAATCTCTAACAACTGCTAAGTCTCACTTTCGTAAAATAAAATTTTACTTGAGAGTGTTCAAGTTTATTAAACACCCTGTAGTTGTCTGTATTTGGTAATTCATGAAACTGCATAAGAAATAAATTTCATTAATGCACGATCTAATGTTCATCAGTGCCTATGCTAACAACATTCCGTTTGCTTGAAATTGTTAAAGTAACTTTGAATGCGTTATGGAAAAGCATAGTCGTCATATTATTCATAAAAGCTGTGTTCAAACTGCGTTGAAATGTAGCTTGTAATAAAGTCTCCAACTACTTGCAGTGCTGTTCTAACATATCCCGGCCGTCTGTGATTGCTTCCTCGGCAAGTCCGCCTGGATCAATGACCTGCTTGGCGTTCGCTGCTCGGCGATGCTGAAACTGTCGCCTACACTCTGCCGTGACAGTTTCGGTATGCTACGCGACCTTCACCGTGCGTCTGGCTAGCGCTATAGAGCTTGACCCTACTTGCTCGACTGACAGAGCTCCACTGAATATGCTGGCACTGTCTTCTCTCTTATCTGCCTGGCGCAGACACGTGGTGTTGTCCCCCACCACAGTGCTCTCGCGTCACGATCATAGTCTCGAACCCACATCATCTCGGCTATTCCGTTATAAAATAACTTAAGGGTTATCTGACTTCCTTAAAATTATTTCCACATATAATGCATGTTATATATCCTCTTCTAAGATGTTTAAATACTATATTCCATACATATCTTAATAAAACTTCACATCTCTATCCATAATTCCATTTTCTTACAGATGTCAGTGCCTCCTTGATCCTAGACCTCCTACGTCATCTTGACATTCTTCTTGACTCGATCGGTGCACTATCTTTTCCTAACTCTTCCCAAAACCTCAACTACAGCTTAATGTCTGCTGGCGTAGCCGATAGCCTAAACTAGGTATCGGGTACATCTCTCCCGTACATCTCCTTTTTTTATCAGGATTGAGAAAAAAAATACTCTCTCAGGCATTCTATATATAATACATGTACACGATAGCTCTACAATTCCCTTACTCAGCATGATGGTTCTTTCTGACTCTCAATAATGATGATTGACTTCCAATGATTAGCATCTTGATTCCGTGTTATTCTGACGTTTGTTTCTTCCTTCGCCACTCGTGCTTGCTCGATTGACATCTCTCACTGTCTCTTCGGGTGGTGCACTAGGCTGTCTATCTTCTTGCCTCGACCTCTCATGTCCACGATTATCTCTTCTGTCGTTAGGATCGTTTCTTCGGCCATCCTGCCTGTCGTTCCCATTATACTGTTGACCTTGGCTCCAGTTATTTCTGCCCCGATATCTATTGTTATATCGATTCCTGTCTTGATATCTGGAATTCTGGTTATAATTTCTATATCGGCTATCTCTTGCTTCTTGATCGTATGGCCTCTCATATGGTCCTCTATATCGATCATTTCCTCGAGCGTTACGGATGTTTCCTCGATTCCCTTCGTTCCGTCGGTTTTCCCAGGAATCTCTTCTGTCCGTTTGAGCTGCATTGTCTACGACTACCGCATTCACCTCTTGCGTGTTTCTATTGTCGTTTCTGGTATTTCTAGGCGTAACTTGAGCGCTTGTATAGTCCAATCGCCGTAAAATGTCGTCATAGTGCTCAAGTGTATTGGCTCCCGACGCTATTAGTGATCGCTGTACCTCAATCGGTAATTGTCTCGCTATAGCTTGCAAAAGCTCTTCTTCTGGCAATGGAGGAATCAGAAACTGTAATTTAGCCAGCTGTGACGTGAAATAATTGGCATAATGCGTCGGATGTGACGTAGAATAGCGCTTTGAGTACATTTCCGCTCTTACGTTAAGTTGATCCTCGGCACTCCAAAATCTCCTCAAGAAAGCTATTGCAAATTGCTCCATGTTCGCAAAATTGCTTCTGAACGCTCTAAACCAAGTAAGCGCAGACCCATCTAAGGCGCGTTCGACTATCCTTAGCTCTCTTTCTTTGGCTACCCTATGTTCCGCCATGTAGTCTCGAATATCTCGCAGAAATTCGACTGGTGTGACTCCTGTATTTCCCGAAAACTTTCTCGGCTTGTCATCCAGATTCCTAATAATGGTGACTGGACCTGAGTATCGTTCGCTTGGACCCAACGTACTCCTATTCGAACTTGGATTATCCTGAGGGGTTGAACTGGCCCTTTCGAATGTCACATTCGGTTGCATTTGACGGTCTTCTCCCATGCTCGCTTCGTGATTACTCATACTGCGGTCTATCGCTGTCTGATTTATCAAGGTTTCCCCTGATGTTATATTCTGACTGGTGAAACTGTTAATCATGGATTCTAGTTTAGTTATCCTGTCTTCTGCTAATTTCTTGACCTGAGTCTTCAACTCATCTAGCGACGTAACATCCTGCGTTTTGTTACTCTCGTCTAGATCGTTTTTAACTTGTCAATTTTGCCTTCGCACGTGTTCTTTACTGACGCGACTTGTTCCTTTAACAGATCAACATCTGTTCTAAATAGAGTTGAATCTATCTTCATCGCTTCCTTGTTCTCCGTAAACCTCGCTTCTAAGTTTGCCATACCTGCGATTAATTTTTCATCTAACCCTTCACGTTTCTCTTTTGCTTCGGCATCGACCTCACTATACCGTTCTTCCACAATTGCACCGACTCTATTTTTGAATAAAGCTAAGTTTTCATTAACCTTTTGCTCTATATCGTCGTCTATCTTCCTAATATCTTTCTGCAATTGATTTTCTAATGATTTTAAATTAGAATTGACCTCTCCTAAGACTTCCTCTTTAATGGTCCCAATTACTGTCTTTAAATCTTTAATCTCATTACCTAGATTCGTTTCTAGACCTTTAATCTTAGTTTCGAAAGATACTTCGGTAGACCACTCTTGAATTTTGCCTACATCTGCCACTAAACCATCGATGTCGAATCTCAACTTCGATACATCTGATTTAATGTCTTTCTGTATAGACATAACATCTGTTCTTAAAGTAAAAATATTTTCTTCTCCTCTACTTTCTAATTCAATAATATTTTTTCTTAATATTTGAACATTTTCCTCTCCTTTCATATTTACTGCAATTATGTCTAATTGTAAAGTCTTCAGCATTTCATTATTCTTTAAAGTTAAGCTATTCTCTAATCTAGTTAACTTGTTTTCTAATTCAGTGTTAGTTTCTTCACTACGAGCTTGTAATTTCTCTTCCAATGATTTAAAATTATCCTTACTATTTGACGGTAATAATTTTAAATTTTCTTCACTAGTTGACTGTAACCTTTCTTCTAATGATTTAAAATTGTCCTTCAAGTTGACTTCGCTATTTGACTGTAGCCAAGTCTCTAATAACATCAACTCATCTTTGCTATTTGACTGTAACCTAGTCTCTAATGACTTGAAATTATCTTCACTAGTTGACTGTAATAATTTTAAATTTTCTTCAGTACTAGTCTGTAGCCTAGTCTCTAATGACTTTAAATTTTCTTCATTACTAGTTTGTAATGATTGCACATTTTCCTTACATCTAGCTTCTAATCTAGCTTCTGAATTATTAATTTGTTCTTTAACTTCCGTTTCCATTTTAGAAATAGTTTCTGCAATACCAGACATACCCGTCTGTAACTCTCCTAACACCTTAGCTAAATCTTCCGGCAACATAATTATATTTTCAATAAACGTTTTATATAGAGACGTTAGACAACAACACATCACAATGTATCAATTCCTGCATTCACTTGGGTATAGGAAAAAAAATGTCTTATAACTAACATGATATTACTAATACGATTAACATGAACACTGGAATGGGCACACAAGTACATTGTCTGACTACGTTTAATAAATTTTGTAACACACTTAAATGAACTTGAGATCAATCTCTCAGTAATCTAAATCTGATGTGATTCCATAGAATAAACAAAATCGAAGCCCCACTAGTTGGATAAAGCCAATTCTCCCTCTCTCTCTGTGTACCCGTTCGTCCTGGGGATGCGATGACCCATCTGCTATAACATCGCATTCCTGGAGTTCCGGGACAGAGCGGAGTTAAATGAACCTCTAGTCAAATAAGGAATGTGTCGGAAATTCAGCTGAGTTATCGAAAAAGCAGTGGGTATCACGAGACAAAGTATCTCTAGGGTCGTTACGGGCTTAAGTTTAATAGAAATAATGCAAATATAAATGGGCGCCATCAACTGAATTCCTAGCAAACCACTTCCTTTCCGGATAAGCCTTACTCAAGACAAGGAAAGAAAAAGGAACATCACACCATCATCAGATCACAACTAAGATAAAAACAAATTTATTTTACTTTGATAGTCAGACAGACATTTTAAATATAACTCCTACCTTAGAGTATGGTCGAATGCCAACGTTAAATTGTCATTGTCCAAAAATCGAACCATCTCTTTTCTAATCCAAAATTATTTTCATCCACATAACAAGAAAAATCTCTAAAGTTCTCTTGGGTTCTCAGGATCACTGTAGCACTATGTCTTTCATCACTGACATTTGTGAAACCTGAGACCTAATTTCTCTTTAATTTAACATCATCAATGTGGATTTAATAAAGTTATTAATCTGTCTAAACATACACATATTATAATCACACATATTAAATATCAAGTATTTTATGGCTTGCATTGCATAATTTAACTGTTGAACATGTTAACCAAATGCTCCTAAACATCGAATAATTAATTTACACTATTTACATTGTCATTCATAATTACTTATCTGTGAATTACAGAAAATTCATGGCTCATTGGTCATCGTTATCGTCATCATCAAAATTAAACATTCCTCACATTAATTCTCACTTCAAAATTCTACATATTCCTGTCAGAATCATTAATTCATCACCATTACATCATTTAAATTCTCAACTCAAGTTGCAATTCCTTCAAATTATATCTCAATTAAATTTATTTAATTCCATATAAATTTATTAATCATCAGCTTCTTTAGTTAATTATCACCTTCTATTTCAGTTATTCATCATCATTACAATCGTCTATTAATTTATTTCAATCAGTTTATCTCTCCAATCTTTAATTCATCCATCTATTTAATTCATTGATTTATTCCAAAATTTAATTTATCAATTTATTTAAATTTTAATCTTCTGGTTATTTAGATTTTCATTATTTCATCTAGTCATTCTGATTTTTATTTCATTAGGTCAGATCGTTAATATGCTTAAATCTCAGATTATTATTTCATTACAAGAGTTTAGTGCTTTTCAGTCGGTCAACACGAATGTACCCAAAAGAGATGGGTTATGCCCTAATCCTGAAATAAATTACATGAGATTAATAATGAGATTTATTAATCTCATGTAATTTATTTCAGGATTAGGGCATAACCCATCTCTTTTGGGTACATTCGTGTTGACCGACTGAAAAGCACTAAACTCTTGTTTACTAAGGCAACACTGAAAATATGGCTTCAAACACCACAATTATTTCATTAATTATTATTTTCAGAAAATCTTGTATTATCAACTTCATTTATTTGTTTAATTTCCTAACAAATTGTTTAATATGGTTTATAGAACGTTGTCTTACAGTTATATTACTTCCAAGTTACATCTCGTATTTAATTTATCATGCCAAAAATATTATTGTCTCCACGACATCACGTTGGATCTAACTATCCACAACGACATTACATTTCCTCAATACTTCAAATATCACATTTGAATACAACAATTATTCCACAAAAACTCCATAAATATTCAGCACATACAGCATGAATCTCAACAATTACGCTAGACTGGGTACGACGACCTCATGTCTGCTTCAAAATACATTATCAACGTTGCAACTATCACATGGCAACTTCCACAAAATGCCTACCACAAACTCCACTTAACCATGTTGCATGATCTACAAGAAATATATAACTGGCTTCAAATTATCAACGCACACAATCTCCAATAACTGTAATTAATCTGATCACATCTAGACAACTTCTTAAACAATTGGAAAAATATTACTTCAGTAATTTAAGATCTGCTTTCAAATAGCATAAATTCTCTTACAATTTTTATAACTCACATCACAGAAAAACACCAATGTGCTATAATCTCATATCAAAATCTGCAATACTGATCTGCCTTGAAATAAATTTGACCATTAATGATTCATCTTACAAGATTTAATTACTTTAAATCCTTCTCAAAGGTATCAAACACAATTATAAAAACTCATCAAAAGCATCAGCTGCAACAGCTGTTAAACTGAAATTACTCTCAAAAGAGTATAGCAACAAAATATTGGATTGGCAAACAAGAATTACTAAATGCAATCCTGTTGACATTTATCGTTACTTTATTTAACACAATTTCGACTGATATGTGACTAGTAGTTCCTTGTTTGATTCACTTACAATCTCGTGTACATTCGGATGATAAAAATGAGTCCCTCAATGGCGAGTAAGATGTGTAACCACCGTACAGTCGTATAAATACGAAAGACCTCGCCCCGTCGACTTGGATGATATTGCCCTGAACGATGGGTAAGATGAGTACCACCATACAATCGTATAAATACGAAAGACCCCATCTCGTAGACTATATGAGTGAATGTACCAGATAGGAATCAACAAGTCTCTAGTTGTCATATAAAAGCGATGTTCATTCACTAAAGTGAATAACTTCTTAATATCTCCAAACAATCCAATGGAAAAAATCCCTACTGATGAATAATACACACTCGCTAGTATGCAATGAACTGACGAAGTAATTTTAGATAATCAATTGCAGATCACGAGTTCGAAATACTCGTTACACAAAAAAAAACTATTTATGAAAAATATCCTTGCTGGAAAAATGTCTAAAAGACCAAACATCTGCTTAATAAAGCCAACCAATGGTGAGAATTTCGTATAATGATGCCTGCCATATCATATGGTCACTCCATATTCTAGCAAATTCGAAGTATATAAAGTCAAACCATGTCTTAATAATCGTATCACTCCCATTAGAAAAATATACATGTGTGCCCAGTATTCATGAAAACAATCGTATCAGGTAGTTATGACTCTTACAGTACCTTTTCAAAATCAGCTGTAATTAAATTTCCAAGATCGTCGATTTTCCCTACATAATGAATTTCTCGAAAGATCGGCGTGAATATCATTCCATCCATGAAATGACGATTGCCTTCGAAATCCCAAGTGAATCAGCTGGTGGACTCCTCTCGTCAGGAATCGAATCCATCGCTCTGCGGTGCCATCTTGTCTCTATCTGCGTCTACTCTAACATGTTGAACTTCGGATTACCCATAGCGGATATTGTCCAACTCCTCTCGACAAAGTTCATGGAAACAGCGGACCCCCTACTCCTCTTCTAAGTTACGCCACTGTCCCATTAAATGTTCAGTTCGAGTATTGAAAGACCAATCTCTAACAACTGCTAAGTCTCACTTTCGTAAAATAAAATTTTACTTGAGAGTGTTCAAGTTTATTAAACACCCTGTAGTTGTCTGTATTTGGTAATTCATGAAACTGCATAAGAAATAAATTTCATTAATGCACGATCTAATGTTCATCAGTGCCTATGCTAACAACATTCCGTTTGCTTGAAATTGTTAAAGTAACTTTGAATGCGTTATGGAAAAGCATAGTCGTCATATTATTCATAAAAGCTGTGTTCAAACTGCGTTGAAATGTAGCTTGTAATAAAGTCTCCAACTACTTGCAGTGCTGTTCTAACATACCCCGGCCGTCTGTGATTGCTTCCTCGGCAAGTCCGCCTGGATCAATGACCTGCTTGGCGTTCGCTGCTCGGTGATGCTGAAACTGTCGCCTACACTCTGCCGTGACAGTTTCGGTATGCTACGCGACCTTCACCGTGCGTCTGGCTAGCGCTATAGAGCTTGACCCTACTTGCTCGACTGACAGAGCTCCACTGAATGTGCTGGCACTGTCTTCTCTCTTATCTGCCTGGCGCAGACACGTGGTGTTGTCCCCCACCACAGTGCTCTCGCGTCACGATCATAGTCTCGAACCCACATCATCTCGGCTATTCCGTTATAAAATAACTTAAGGGTTATCTGACTTCCTTAAAATTATTTCCACATATAATGCATGTTATATATCCTCTTCTAAGATGTTTAAATACTATATTCCATACATATCTTAATAAAACTTCACATCTCTATCCATAATTCCATTTTCTTACAGATGTCAGTGCCTCCTTGATCCTAGACCTCCTACGTCATCTTGACATTCTTCTTGACTCGATCGGTGCGCTATCTTTTCCTAACTCTTCCCAAAACCTCAACTACAGCTTAATGTCTGCTGGCGTAGCCGATAGCCTAAACTAGGTATCGGGTACAGTAGGAACCCTCGAGAACAAAATCGGTGTAGTTCAGACCGAAGTAACTGAGATGAAAAATCAAAATCAAAAGGATGCGCGGGATATGAAAAGTCAATTTGAGCTGTTTACCGGGCAGGTAGATGATAACTTAAAGAAGTATGAGGGTGAAATAAATCGAAGATTAGGTATATACGAGGGGCATCTCCAGAGTGAAAGAAAACAACGAGAGGACGAAAATAAGGAAAGTACCCATAAGATAGATGAAATACGTCAGGGTATTAATGATGTTCAGGGAACCATCGGAACATTAAAGGTCGAAGTAGGAAAAACTCATATGGAAGTAGGCCAGATCCAAAATGACTTGATGATATTATATAAGAGTCAAGGGAAAACTGAGGAAAAACTGGAAGGAATTAAAGTAAATATGGTCAAAGGACAAAGAGAGATGGAGAAAAAGATAAAGGAAATACGAGAAGACCTAGATACCAGAGGTGACGTTAAACCAGAAATTATAACAGAACAGGTCATGGTCATCAAGAAAGAGGTAGAAGAACACTTAAATGAAATCAGGAATAGCTTCAGGAACGACAAAAACCAACTCAAACAAGAACTGGAAACCAGTAAGAAAAATCAGGACTGAATTCAAAATGAATTAGGATCCCGGTTGGAGAGGACTGAACATAAGAACAGTCAAATGGAAATCCAACTCATGGCTAATGAAGAATGTGCCCGAAGGGAAAGGAAATTAGAATTTGAGAATCAGGATGAGTTTCCAAAGACAGGATGGGTAGATTCCCGTGAACAAGGCACAGATACCGATAGGGACTTAGGAGGGGAGAGCCCTTACAAGAACCCAGGATATCCGATGGCGATGTCAACCCCATACATGAACCAGACAAATGGTCAGATAATAAACATTATCAAATCGAATGAGGACAGACCGGTAAAATTTACGGGTAATAACATGTCAATTACTCCAAAATACTGGCTAAAGGAAGTCGCAGAGTACTTAAACGAAATGAAGGTTCCTCAGGATCGGAGACTGAGAGCTATTGAGAAGTTGTTGGCAGGTGATTGTCTCACCTGGTTCAGAAGCTTCAGGTACACCTTTGATACGGTGGAAGGCTTTAGAGAAGCCTTTTTAAAACGATATTGGGCAGCAGACGTCCAGGAGAATTTGAGGCTAGATCTGTACTCTAGGAAGTACAGCACAAATGCACCAACTAAATACTCGGAATTTTTTACCGCTCAGCTGTGTAAATTCCGCGAACTTGACATTGCTCCAGCTGAGAACGACCTGTGTGCCGCCATTGCAAGACAACTTCCATATGAGATTCAGAGGCTGTTAATCTCATCCAAAGCCAGAAGTGCTGTGGAAGCGGAGAGTGTATTACGTCAATTAGACATGACGACGTCACACGTAGTTCCTAGGCACCAAAGACAGACTGAACAGGTACACATGGCCAGCAGTCAGGAAACCAGCGAAAAACCATCGACCAGGAATCAGTCCACCAGCACTGATACTCAAGGACTAGGTCGAGAGTATGGGCACCAAGAGCCTAGAGGAATACAGCCATACCACAGAGGAGGATATCGAGGAAGAAATCCTAGGAATACGGGTTATAGGCAACAAGAGAGCTGACCCTATAACAATAACCATCAAAGGCAAGAAAACAGAAAGAAATGGGAGAATTATCCCCGAAGGAACGTAAGGCCAGAGGATAGGGATGATGAATATCGGGCCTAAATAGAGGAAAGATATCAGGAAAGTCTTCGTTACATGAACGAACGACCAGACGAACCTGAATGGCAAAAAGTCCGTTGGAGTGAGGTAATCAAGAACCGGAAATCACCCGACCGACTAGATGGAGCTCATAGCTTGGAACTACAAGCTCAGTTAAAGAATGAGGGAAAAGGGAGCCCTTAGGATAAAAAAAAACTCCAAATTTAAATCGTCAAAAGTGGAAACATACCAGGAGCTGGGAGGAGGTAGAAATTGTGAATTGGATAGCAAGACCAGATGAGCTAATTAATGAGGATGTGGAAGGAATCCCACCTATCAAAAGAGAATTACCCATAATTATGCTAAGAATAGAAGGATTACTGGCCAGGGCATTGATTGATACCGGATCAACAATAAGTTTAATTACGCAAACCCTTCTGAATGAATTGGAAACAAGAGGCCGCGTATTAAAAATCCCCACATCAAGTGTAAAGATTAAGGGAATTATCCCCTGAAAAATCTTTAACATGCAAATTTCAGGTATACATTGATCTGATCATGGGTAACGCTGAAATTTCGCAATGCTTTTTGCTGGTAAATCAATTACCGTATAATGTCATATTAGGTATTGATTTTATCCGTGAGAACAAGGTCATCATAGACCTAGCGCAAAACTGCATTAGAATCCAAAGAGAGGATGTGGATGAACAAAACATTAACCTACAGGAACAGGATGTGAAAATAGGAGAACAGGTATGGCATGTGGAAGAAGTAACGGAAGAAGGTTGTAAGGACATAGAAAGGATATTTGAGGTCCTCAACATAGAACTCGAAGATGATTTGGAAACTGAGTTCGAGACCAACCTGTCAGGAAAAGTAGAGGAAGCCAAAGTGAACCTCGAAAATAAGGAACAATTAAAGAAATTATTATTGAATTTTAGGGACGTATTTGATTCCAAGCCAGGGAAGATTGAAAATTTTAAATACGCGTTCCAAGTCAATGATTGGGCACCGTTCAGACAAAAACCATACCCGGTTGCGGAAAAACATTACCCACAAACTAAGAAAACACTGCAGGAGATGTTGAATGCAGGTGTGATAGAAAAGATGGCGACACCATATGTTAGTCCATTAGTGATTGTGAGCAAACCGGATGGCTCAGTAAGGGTGTGTCTAGATGCCAGAAATTTAAATGCAAAAATCATACCAGAAAATGATTCGGCACCACCCATAAAAGAAATACTGAGGAAGTTCAAAGGCAAGAAGATTTTCACAAATATTGACATGACTTCTTCGTATCATCATCTCGAACTGGAAGAGAAAACCAGCTTGTTGACTGGATTTCAGTTCGACCAACAAACCTATTGTTTTAGGAGATGTCCGTTTGGATTGAAGACCGCGGGATCTGCCTTAATAAGAGCGCTTGATCGAAACCTGTCAGAGGAAGTGAAAGAGTGCACTATCCGTTATGTGGATGATATTTTGCTTACCTCGGAGAATATTGAGGTACATTTAGAAAAATTGAAGAAATTATTGGAAGACTTAAGAAGGGCAAATTTTAAAATCAATTTAAAGAAGTCAAATTTTTGTCAAAGGCAAGTAACATTTTTAGGGCATGTGATTGATAAGGATGGTGTTAAACCAAATCCATGCAAATTGGAATCGATAAGGGATTTTCCAAGGCTTTTGAAGGTGAAGAACGTTCGCCAGCTTTTGGGATTGATTGGGTTCTTCTCAGGACATTGTCCATCATACACAAAAACTGTTGCACCACTACAGGACCTTCTGAAGAAGGGGGGCAAGTGGAAATGGACGGAGGAAACAGAAAAAGCATTCGTGGAGGCCAAGGAAATGCTCTTAAACTATGTGAAGCTAGGATATCCTGATTTTAATCAGAAATTTATAATTCAAACAGATGCATCCCAGATTGGAATAGGGGCAATGCTATATCAGGAAAACCCGGATAACCCTGATAAGAAAAATTATCTAGCTTTCACAAGTCGGAGACTGAAACCACACGAGAAAAATTATACGATCAGCGAAATCGAGCTGTTAGCGATATTGCACGCGCTGCAATATTGGCGAAAGATCGTATATGGGTTTCAGGTCATTTTAAGAACGGATCATAAAGCCTTAACCTTTTTGATGAAGACTGATCTATCCAGTCAAAGGTTGATGCGTTGGGCTTTATACATTCAACAGTTTGATGTAAAGATAGAATACTGCCCAGGAAAAGAAAATATAGTTCCAGACTACTTAAGTAGACAGCCAGAGTCCACAGAAGAGGAAGTCATGGCTATTGATTTGGAAGACATGGATCAGCGTACTCTAAATGAGTTAAGGAGCATTAGTCAACGACAACGTGAGGATCCATGGATGAACATGCTCATATCCTTCCTTGAGGGAAGTTTGATAAGGGGAACACCAGCGTACACAGAAGCTAATAAGATAGCTCAAGATTACACATTTTATAATGGATTATTATATAAGTTTGTGGACTCTGACCATACACGATTAAGGATTGTTGTACCTGCAATTTTGCAGAGGAAAATAGTATGGCTAGCCCATAGATCGTTCGGACATATGGGAGTCGACAAAACAGTCTCGATGCTGAAAGAAGCATTTGTATGGCCGAGACTGAGAGAAACTGTAAGGGACACGCTAAAGACATGTGATTTATGTCAAAGGATCAAACCAAATGCATTTCTGATGAGACAAAAGCTTATACCATTGTTGCCCGAAAGGCCAGGTCAAATCATATCTATTGATAACTTCGGACCTTTGCCAAAGGCAAGAAGAGGAAATCGACACATAATGGTGGCTATGGATGTCTTCACTAAAATGGTTGTCCTTGCTCCCATACAGAAGACTAGTACCAAACAGGTGTTAAAACGACTCAAAGAAAAAGTGATACCGATTCTGGGAAAACCTGAGAATTTGTTGTCGGATCACGGTAGTTGTTTCACCAGTGTAGAGTTCAGACAAGAATTAGAAAGACTTGGAATACGTCAGATTTTGTCAAGTATTCGCCATCCTGAGGCAAATCCTGTAGAAAGAGTGATGAGGGAGACGGCCAAGTATTGTAGGATATACTGTGCCGAAGAAAATTGGAAGTGGATAGATATCATGGATATTATCGAATTTTGTATAAACAACACAATCCATGAATCTACGGGAGAGATACCAATAACGTTACATCGGAATGAGCAACCAGAGAGACCTTGGGGTCTGGTAATTCCTAGGCCAGCAGACGCTCAGCCTGGAAGAGATGTACGTATAAGAAGAGCCTTTGAGCATCTAAAAGCTCAAGCCGACAGGAGACAAAGGAGAAATAGGCACAAGAGGTATCATCGGCCATTATTAGCAGGGGAAATGGTGTTAGTAAAAAGACCCGCCATTTCGGATCCAGGGAACCGCGTGTACAAAAAGTTCCAGAAAATGTACCACGGACCGTATCAAATAATAAGGGATTTGAGAAATAATGCCTATAGAATTCGGCACTGTGAAACGAATCATGAAGTGACCATGAATTCAGCAAATTTAAAAGTGTATTACCCTCCCGAAGACTTCGATGAAGCCAATGAACAAGCCCTGCTTATGGAAACATTTAGAGATGAAGAATCCAATTTTGATAGAAACGAGAATGAGATAGAAAAAGGAAACAGAGCTCAAACATTCGAGTGCGAATGCGAATTGGAGAAGTTATATTGGGAAATAAAAGAAATAATTGATTTTATTGAAGAAGAAAATTTCAATTTAAGGAAGGAGAATGATGAAATAAGGGAACGGGTAGGGATAGACCACACCCGTAAAGAAGAATGAGGTTCCGGAAACCTAATATCCAGACAAATAAAAAGGAGAAAGAAAGGGTAGGGACAGAGCGTACCCAACCGACACAATTACCGGATATGACTTAAAAAGATGAAAGAAATCAAATTATCGTGGGATTTTTAGGAAGAAAAATCAGAAGGTGCGGATAACGTTATGATGGCTTCGACAGTTAAAAAGGAAAAATAAGATATTTTTTTTGATAATTAAAATAAATTTCCTCAAAATTTTTCGAAAATTTATTTACCTAAGGAGGGGAGAGATGAACCCATGTACCATGGCCTCAAAGAGGGTCGAATCCATGTACTTTGAGAAAGGAATGAAAGAATCATACAGTCTCTAAGGGAACGGAGAGAGATTTCAAGCCAGGATTATAGCCTAACATTGTGCAAGCGCTAGGGCCAGGTGTTCCTTAGATGAGCTCATGCCTCTTGACATTTATAAGGAGCCAGTCATGGATATTATTAGAACGAGTGGAAAGTTTTGACTGTAAGACGAAGAAGCTGGACTCGGAAATTGCTCTTACGTTGCAGGAATACGGCAACCTCGCTGCTGGGTCAGAACAGGAATAATTAAATTTAACCCGTTTACGAGTATAAAAATAAGTAAACAGATACAGTACGGTGAATCAATTTGGATTAGAGATTTTTGTGTAAAGAAAAACCTTGTAAAAATTGCACAGGAGAAAACTGCAAACGCAAGTAGACGTCATTGGGGGTTCACCGAGACCCAAGGAGTGGGAGAATAAAAAAAGAACAGCACCACCCACACAGTTGAGGACGAGAAATTAATTAATATCTCGGAAATGCACGATCGATTTCCATGCACAGGAAGATTATTTTACGTTTGGAAGACGAGCTGTCTGGAGATACGATTTTTATAATTGTGCGACAATTAGTTCAGAAGTTGGTCACGAAAAGGACTAGGATTTTATCTTTTTGTGACTGAAAGGTATAAAACTCCTGGCCTCACCAAGCCAATCATGCAGTCTACGAGAGCCCGTGAGGGGAACGTCACGCTGTATCAGTACATGCAGTATTAGTCCGTCCAGGGGGCGTGACGCTGGAGCATCATAATCATTCAGTCTACGAGCATTCCGTGAGCGGAAGTGCTGCACCACATCGTATACGCAGTATTCAAGAGCCCGTGAGGGGGACGTTAAGCTGTATCAGACATCGATCCAGAGCCTGTGGGAGGCTAGGCTACAAGTTCACCGAGTGTAGACCAGTTACGATATAAGTACGCTACGCTGAGGGTTAGCAGTTCGAGACTTTGAAGAGTCCTAAATTATAAAGAACATTAAATATACGGACTTTAAAGCAATATCGCCAAAGTAAGACACAGCGATCAGTAGGGAACTTCGAGTTCCAGAAGAATACTAGTTCAATACAGTTACGAAGTTATAAGAACTCCAACAAATAAACGGCGTTACGTTGCGCCGATAAAGGTCTGTTAATAATAATAATAATGCGCGTCAGAGTAGCAGTGGAAGAATAAAATCAACAAGGTCGCAAAATGGACAGGGGAAAAGACGTCTTGCTCGACCCGGTGCTGGGCCCAAGGTTTTCGGAGCGAGCAAAAGATGATTTCCAAAAAACCAAATGCAAACAAATAATTGCTTAATGGAATAATCAAAAGTGCAAAAACGAGATTCCCATAAAATTAATTAAAGAAATCCCAGAGGCGTGTTAATCGTGCCTTTGTTACGTCACAAAGACAAGATTGACGAAATCGAGATAAGGATAAGGATAAGGAAGGGGAACTTAAATATAAGAAATGAAAAGACAAGGGAGCTATATTACTTAAAATATAAAAATGTATTGAGGATAAAAGAAAGAGCGTGTACATGAAATAAACAAGTTACTTAAAACAAAGAAAAAAGGTAAGCTAAGATAAAATTGATAATACAAAATAAACCCAATACCAAGAATAAAGACTTAAAAACTAAAAAGCACGACAGAACCTGAGTAACAGCTCAACAATATGAATCTAACGAAAAGATACGAACATGAAATAAAATAAAACGAAACTTACTAAAGTTAAAGAGAAACGACTAACTTGCAAAAAGTCAAAATTCGAACTGCTACAAGACGCGAAGCTTTTCATGATGTTACTGTAAACATACCTGAGGGAAGGGGGAGGAGTGAGGGGAGTAAAACAAAGGGAAGAGAGATTTCACGGAGGTAGGAAGAAGGGGAAGAAAAAGGGGGGGGATATCATTAAGTTATGTAATACGGCGAAAATCGGAAGAGAAAGAACAAAACAAAAGGAAAAAGAGATATACGGAGATACATTACATTACAATTGACTTGGGACGAAAGAGACCGGTAAAAATCGAAAGCACGCTATAAAAAAATAGGCTTATACTCCCTACATAATGCCGCACCAACGCAACATATAAAAAAAGAATAATATGACATCGGAGCTGGAGAAATCCCAGTTAACCACCGTCACATATATTCTATAAACAAAAGGGACACGTATTAGTGGGACGTTGGACATCAGTCCCGTTACCTCACACATACTGTCCACAAACAAAGGTCCAATTGCTACCAATCAAATGAAACATTTGTGGTACAAAGAGACACCGACGCAAAAGACGAGCACTAAGGCCCGACAGGAAATATATATAAGCCAAGACGCAGAAACGCAATACTTTCGAATCTTACAGGTATTAACCAAAATAATAAAACTGTGAGAAGGGCACATAACAAAAGCAACAAAAAGAACTCCGCCGTATGACATTACGCAAGGTCCCGGAGATCTGGTTCAAGGATTAAAATACTAACAATAACATCTTGAAAAGGAAAGAGAATTAAGCAAAAGAAGGAACGTTTAACAAAAACAATTACATTGCGTTAGATAGAAATACATTGAGCCGTACTCACATTCCGCTGCGCCATGAGGGTGGGCCTCTGCCCGAATACACACGTTCGCCTTACATCTCGGCGCGTCTAAGACTGACCAAGCTTCTGTCCCCCAGAGGGGAGAGAAGCCTCTCAGAAAAATCAAATGCGTAGTTTGGGAGTGGCCCCAAACTCGCGTCAAATATTGTCAGAGCCAATGGCAGAACGAATTGCACAACAAAATGCAAGGTAGCAACAACACTAGCCAATACGAGAGAACGAGGCAGTATGTAGCCAGGGGTTGCACAACGTTAGACAGAGAGATACATACAGAAAAACTGCGCACTTTTAAACTCTCGAGGCGTAATATAGAGATGTCACAACACATGACAATAATAATAATAATAATGATGATAATAATAATAATTACAATAAATTCTGAAAAATGGTTCAAATTCCACCGCTTTCTCCCAAGAAAAATTCTTTTACATAACAATAGCATAAAAGAATTTTTTCTTTTTCATAACAAAATTATATAAAATAACATTCTTCGATTAGATACATTTGAACAGGGTGAAGGAAAGAAAATTCCATCATGTACACTAGATACATACATACATGAAAATAAAGACATAATAAAATGTTCTCACATTTCTCTTATTCATATGACGCAGCTTAATTAAAAGTTCTTTAAACGTCATAACTTCCATAAAAGGCTTGACGAAACGCAAGTCTCTTTTCTCAAACACACATATATTTTCATACACACGTTTTCACGAAGATGTCCACTGATGAGGAAAATTATTCCTTTTTGGTACGAAAGAAAAAAAAAGACTTTAAAATGAAATTAAAACAACAAAATTTCAAATTATATAAAGGATCAGTACAGGCGTGAAATAAAGGCGGATCCTACCTCTACTGCACGTCAATACGTCACACATATTAAAAATGGATGCACCAAAAAGAAAATAATGATAATAAAACGGTCAATCTTGAGCTAGACTCTGCCAGATGACGTGGAGAAAGCGAAGTCTTCTTAATGGCGACCTTCTGGAAATCAGCCAATTTTCTAATAATAAAAGAAAGAAAAAGGTTAAATCATGATCACAAAAAAATATAAAGAGGAGCACCCTGTATACAAAATAAGGCCTGCGTCGGGGAAATATTTGGGGTTACATAAGCTGCGTGAGAGGGAAAGTGGGTTCATTCTGCCAGCTGGAAAGTAAAAGTATGAATAGGCAGGGTCGTCAGACCAAATGAAAGAAGAGAAAACGAGCCGTGAACGGGGTCTAAAGGATACACCGGCCACTTCTCAGGTACTTGGAGACTAGCTATCGCTACCGGAAACACTCTCCAAATATATGACAGATACAGGAAAATAATACACATTATCTTAGAGAAAACATTAGTTTGAAATGATTTATAAAAACATGATATCACAAAAACGTAAAACAGAAGTTACGATAAATAGTAAACAACTATATCAATAAACAAATCACTGTCACTACAAGAAAAGAATGTAAGTCAACAGACCATCTCAGGCGCTGTCGAACAATAGCAAGTCGTGTCTGCAGCTCGGACAATGGGTCGGGCCGGCTCCCTACAACAAAAGCAGGCAGGTACCGGAAATTGCCTTAGGCAGAAGTATAGTTCAACACATCTTTCGAAATCCTCTGTGTAACTCAGGCGGCCACGGGTGTCTCCTGCCTATCTAGATGCATAGTAGGAGTAAAGGGGCAAAATATACTAATAACCTTCATCAAATGACATTAGGTACTAACAAATAAAAAGGAATAATAACTCAAAGTAGCTGTCGAAACAAAAAAAATACCATTCCAGACAGAGAACGAAAAACCAAATAATTACGTTACAAAATACCTTCCAAAAAAGAACTGACTGAAACCTCGCATAAAACCAATCAAGACCAGACATACAATCAATCAAACACGAAACCCAATAATAAATATTACCAACCCACAAAAATAAAATGGTTACAGCGTCAATATACGGGCCGTAGACCTCAGAGGTACCGCATTAAAAAAATTAAAGACAGAGAGGGTATGGCCTATCCCATACAAATATAAGAAAATTGGGTAATGCACGCCAGAGTAGTTCACACGAACATCAATGTCCCATACCAAGGATGCCGTAGACCTAAAATGGTTGGTATCTCTGAGTAATACTTATCGTATATTTGGTTTGCCAATAAAAACGAATAAATAGTTCGTACGTAATATATATATAGTTTAAATTGAATAGGGTATAAAATCAAAATTGAACTAAATTTGAAACCACCCACAAATAACTGTTGATAAAAATTCATTAAACTCATTGACACACACATTCATCTCAAAATACAACCAACAACAACAACACTACATACATACTCCTTCCCATAAACAAATCAAAATTTCCCCATTACATCAGAATGCTAATACGAGTCGTTGGAACACCATGGAAACTAAAATAACGGACTACAGGTCATCGTGACAAACTTCATCCCATACTAAAGATTGACGAATCGTGTAGAATCTATGTACATCCTAAGTGGGCGTCGAAGCCGTGGGACAGGTCCCATACCCTAATCCCGACGAAGACCTCACCTAGCAGGTTTCCCAACGAAATACACACTGCCATACTGAACATATAGTAACATCAAGCTTACCGTATATAAACAATTTTAAATGAAAACCTACATTGAAATCCCCTGACAAAAATAAAACAATCACCCTCCCTAATTATGAAACAAACTTAACTCCCAATCATAACACACATAATAGCTCAACAGACCATTCATAACTGAGACAACAAACACTTTACTAACATCAAACGTTAGTATAATTACGCGAGGCTCAAGGTGGGTCGGGGTGACCGTAGGATTTAAAGAGACGGTTCCCATAAGTGGGCCTACCTTCATTGGGGAAAACTTCGGAGAAAGAGGGGCGGGGGGTTTTAGGCTGTACGGTAATGACAAGGAACCTGTCAGCAGCTGTTCCAGACTGAGACGTATGAAGGGGTGAGGCGAGTTCTGAGAAATATCACAGTTAACAAAGCGACTATTTACAACAAAGGTAAGGACTCAAACCCTTGAGAGAAATGCATTTTCTACTTCACAGAAAGTAAAATAAAAACGTCCACAACACTGACGAAATGAAAAGGAAGAGAAAGCAAACAAAATTTCCTGTCGCCTTAAAATCACCGTTAACTAAACAAATGTCTACTAGAGGAAGCAAATACATAAAAGTAGGTTACAATACCGTGACGTGTCGTGTTCCAGCGATGCGATGTACTCACTGATATGTTGCCACTGTTCACCTCGAAGCTGGGTCTTTTGGATGTCTTGTTTACTTGAGGGACTAAACCACCTTTCCTTGGAGATGGGTTTCCTGGATGCCCGTAGTTCACACAGAAAGTAACTTCACCCTTTCTTCAGGGGTGGGGAAAAACAATTCACTGAATTCCTTAAACTCAAAGAAAAACAAATTTTAATACAATGTAAATGAAGAGAAAAATAATAAAAGGTTAATAACTTGAGAGAGGAGAGGAGGGAACGATTTCGCACGCAACCATGCTCTGCTACCATTGCGCCGATAAAGGTCTGTTAATAATAATAATAATGCGCGTCAGAGTAGCAGTGGAAGAATAAAATCAACAAGGTCGCAAAATGGACAGGGGAAAAGACGTCTTGCTCGACTCGGTGCTGGGCCCAAGGTTTTCGGAGCGAGCAAAAGATGATTTCCAAAAAACCAAATGCAAACAAATAATTGCTTAATGGAATAATCAAAAGTGCAAAAACGAGATTCCCATAAAATTAATTAAAGAAATCCCAGAGGCGTGTTAATCGTGCCTTTGTTACGTCACAAAGACAAGATTGACGAAATCGAGATAAGGATAAGGATAAGGAAGGGGAACTTAAATATAAGAAATGAAAAGACAAGGGAGCTATATTACTTAAAATATAAAAATGTATTGAGGATAAAAGAAAGAGCGTGTACATGAAATAAACAAGTTACTTAAAACAAAGAAAAAAGGTAAGCTAAGATAAAATTGATAATACAAAATAAACCCAATACCAAGAATAAAGACTTAAAAACTAAAAAGCACGACAGAACCTGAGTAACAGCTCAACAATATGAATCTAACGAAAAGATACGAACATGAAATAAAATAAAACGAAACTTACTAAAGTTAAAGAGAAACGACTAACTTGCAAAAAGTCAAAATTCGAACTGCTACAAGACGCGAAGCTTTTCATGATGTTACTGTAAACATACCTGAGGGAAGGGGGAGGAGTGAGGGGAGTAAAACAAAGGGAAGAGAGATTTCACGGAGGTAGGAAGAAGGGGAAGAAAAAGGGGGGGGATATCATTAAGTTATGTAATACGGCGAAAATCGGAAGAGAAAGAACAAAACAAAAGGAAAAAGAGATATACGGAGATACATTACATTACAATTGACTTGGGACGAAAGAGACCGGTAAAAATCGAAAGCACGCTATAAAAAATAGGCTTATACTCCCTACATAATGCCGCACCAACGCAACATATAAAAAAAGAATAATATGACATCGGAGCTGGAGAAATCCCAGTTAACCACCGTCACATATATTCTATAAACAAAAGGGACACGTATTAGTGGGACGTTGGACATCAGTCCCGTTACCTCACACATACTGTCCACAAACAAAGGTCCAATTGCTACCAATCAAATGAAACATTTGTGGTACAAAGAGACACCGACGCAAAAGACGAGCACTAAGGCCCGACAGGAAATATATATAAGCCAAGACGCAGAAACGCAATACTTTCGAATCTTACAGGTATTAACCAAAATAATAAAACTGTGAGAAGGGCACATAACAAAAGCAACAAAAAGAACTCCGCCGTATGACATTACGCAAGGTCCCGGAGATCTGGTTCAAGGATTAAAATACTAACAATAACATCTTGAAAAGGAAAGAGAATTAAGCAAAAGACGGAACGTTTAACAAAAACAATTACATTGCGTTAGATAGAAATACATTGAGCCGTACTCACATTCCGCTGCGCCATGAGGGTGGGCCTCTGCCCGAATACACACGTTCGCCTTACATCTCGGCGCGTCTAAGACTGACCAAGCTTCTGTCCCCCAGAGGGGAGAGAAGCCTCTCAGAAAAATCAAATGCGTAGTTTGGGAGTGGCCCCAAACTCGCGTCAAATATTGTCAGAGCCAATGGCAGAACGAATTGCACAACAAAATGCAAGGTAGCAACAACACTAGCCAATACGAGAGAACGAGGCAGTATGTAGCCAGGGGTTGCACAACGTTAGACAGAGAGATACATACAGACAAACTGCGCACTTTTAAACTCTCGAGGCGTAATATAGAGATGTCACAACACATGACAATAATAATAATAATAATGATGATAATAATAATAATTACAATAAATTCTGAAAAATGGTTCAACGTCTGGTAAAGACATTGTTAAAGACATTAAGTCCTGTAAAGGACAAGAATAAACAGTAATTACGATCGCGAAAGATAGAAGTTCAAGCGAAAGGAACTTAGGAACTTAGGTTCGAAACCAGAGGGAAACGTACTCTAGTGAGGAAACGTCAAAAATATACGATAGACAGTATACGGTCCTCGAAGGGAGGCCAAGATATAGAAACTAAACGGTACGATAGACAGTATACGGTCCTCGAAGGGAGGCCAAGATATAGAAACTATAGGGGGCGATAGACCACCATATATAAATAGAGGTGACGGCAAAGTAAAGACATTTATCGCCTAGTTAAAGCAGATAAAGTAAAGCCGAGTAATAGACAATAGAAGCGGTTTTGAGAGACTGAAACCAGTAGTTTCCATTGTAGGAGAGAGCAACTTTGAACGAGTAAAATCACACGTCCAATGCAGGTCGATAGGATTCACATCAGGGATCATCAACAGCCGACAGAAATTGTAAAAATCGTTGAGATACACCCGTGTGATAGGAGTGAAGTGTAAATATTGTAAGAAAAGAAATAAGAGTATCATTTTAAGTGTTTTAGGTAAAGTGAAAGCGTTTTATGCACAGTGATATGTGTTATAATATGTACCAGAGTAATATTTTTTAGTGTTTTAATGTGTGTTCAAAACGGATACACCAGTGTATTAAAAAAAATGTTGTCAGTGTTAAATATAGTGAATATGTGTAAAGAGATTTCTGTACATAAGATGAGATTGTACAATATGGAGTAGGTCAAGAAGGTGGGCCAAAATGTCACATCAAACGAGAATAAAGGTCAGAAAGCGACCTTAAACATGTAAGTAAAGATTTTCATTATGTTTTGGTGTCGGGAAAAATTTTGTGTACAATTCCACCGGAGTTTTGAGTAGAAGGGATGTTTTTAAATGAATAATAACTAAATAAGAACGCGATCTGAACGAAAATAAAGTTTTAAGAAATAATGAATTGGTATGTGAAATAATAAATCCTGTAGAGGAAATGCATGGAATAAAATGTCAGTATTTAATGAATGTTATAAAAGCAAGCGTGATAATAATAATTATAACAAAGATATTTACATAAAGGTAAATTTGAATTATATGAAAGAAATAGCTTTTGAGCTTTTGTAAGGAATGAAAACATGATGTGAATAACAAGGTAAAGAAATCTAAATGAAGATTAAATTGAATGATATAAAAATATAGAGCGTTGAAGCCTTAACAAATGTATAAGACATGATGTGAATGCGTGTTCTTAAAAAAGGAGCGATTTATTGTCAACGGAAAAGATTAATATAAGAATTAAGATATGTATCAATTGTTACTATGAAATTTATCAGTTCTTTGGAAGACATTCGGCCGTAAAGTAATGTGTAGCGTAATGGAACGCAATTAAATAAAAAGTCACGCTAGGAACGCGTAAAAGTTAAAGTACTTGGTAAGTTACTTATGGAGGGTAGTTGATTGCAGTGAATTGAGATATGTTGTAAGTCCTCTAAATTGTGACGTGGATCACGAGGCCATGTGTGTATTATTTAAAAGGGAGCTAATGTACGGTATTATTGAGCGTAGGTCCTGTAAGCTACGGCTTGACCCTAAATCGCGTTTTGTATAAGTCCTCTGATGTGGAAATGTTCCCGAGGCATGTTAAGAGATTCGAACCTAGAATCCTCTTGTTGTTAAAGCCCCTAATTATTCGTCGTAGAATGTGTATTAATCTTCCCAATCAATGAGGACCCTCTCATAATTAATAAATGCCAAGGTTACGAATGTGGGTTATGAGCCAAAGAATATTGTTGAATGGAAATAAGTGAAGTAAAAGCCAGGTCTCTCCACAGAACTGAGAATAATGTGAAGGTTTGTTTTAAAGCATTGAAGAGAGCTGCCACCGTAGGTTAGGCAGAGAGTCGCTTTCCTTGTCATAAATCACGCCCGAGTATAATGGCCTGACCCTCATAGAGCGAGGGTGGGTAAAAACCGTCTTGTAAGATGTGTTAAATACACCGTGAGTGTTTAAAGTTGTTAATGGACCGGGCGTTGAACCGAGTTCCTTGTAGATTGATATTATCGCTTGACAATTCAGATCGTAGTTTTCTTATGTGATAATGGTCTTATAAGACAAATGAATTAAATAAATAAAATCCCTATTGTAATATTGTATGGAAAAGAAGGAATCCACGAGTTTTGTGAAGATAACTAGGTTTCGGGAGTGATCATAGTTTTTGACTTTGTCAAGTAATCTTTATAACTCTGGAGTACACAAATAGTTTTCCCGATCACCGTAGTGAATTTGCAAAACTTGAGAGAGATAGTAAATACAGAGAACATGTGATATGCCCAAATATTGAAGTGAATAATTAACATGTAATTTTAAATGTAATTATATATTTGTTTTGATGATTAGAAAAGATAAAAATAATTCTTGAGGTGTACAAAAATATGACACCATTATTATGGGAAAGTATCGAGCCAAAGAAGCTCGTAGTTATTTGGAACTTTAAGATAAGTACTTTGTGGAAGTGAAAATAATCGTGAATTGTTGGTTTTAAAGAAAACCATGGGTTTTAATCTAATATTTGTTTTATTTTTATGCTATTCCTTGTTCACTTTGGACAAGTAGAATGATATTGGTCAGTAGTTTATGTGTTTATTTGTTTGTAGCGCCATAATTTTTGATTAATTAAATGTGTTAAAATAGGAGTTGATTTTGTTGTTATTTAATCCAAAATATGTAAGTCACAGAGTGGGAGAACTTACCGCAGCCCCGAAAAATCCCGAATTGAGCAATGCTGGCATACTGTGATTTGCATATTTCTTGCTGCAAGGGCACAGTAAACAACAATGGAAGCTACGAAATCGCCAATACACGAACTGGTAACATCGTGGGAACTTATAATGCATCGAATTTGAAGATTTACTATTCAAGAACCAGATGATTTAATGTGTGGATAGGAAAAATAAAAAAAATTCAATTTTTATTTTTTGCTAGGTGTGGGGTGGATGTGCCCAACTCTAGGAATGGGTATTCCAAGATTCAGACACCTAGATCTCAAGGGAAAGGCTACAGCCGCTTTTGAAAGTTGAGATATTTGAATATCGCGCTCCATAGCTTCCAGAAGCAATTGGAAAGAATATACCGCTAAGAGCATGTCAAGTGACGTAGCGAGTAATAGCAGAGGTCGAGGCTATTTATTGATTAAATAGTTAACCATGGAGTAGAGACTTGAGACTTGGATCAGATTACTGGCACGGCCAAATGAAAGAGAATGCACTTAGTATCAAGTAAATCGGACCAGGGATACGAGAGATATGAGGATTTCCAGATTTCAGCTGATTCAGCGTGACCCTGACCGTTTTGAATAAAAGCCGGCCGGCACAGACATCAGTAGCTCACTTCGACACAAGCACTTGCCTAGCAAGGTGCCGCTACATTGAGCCAAGGCACATGGTTGCCGGATCTACGCAGAAGTTATTTTCAAAGTTGTGATAGTCACAAAAGTGCTGCGCTACGAGTGGAACTTAGTAAGTTTCCGGCAGGGAGAATCACTAAGGTGATTGATATTTTTCGACGGACACTGGTGAAATATTTTTTTATTTTCACATGGACATATGCTAGACTTTGTCTAGAATTAGTACTTTTTCACAGTCCAGTAATAGTCTAATACTTGGATATTTTAGTCCAATTTCAGTCAGTTTCATATTTGTAACTTGATAACCACTCCGATCTATCAGTACATTGAAGACCAGTCTATCACGGTGTTGTTCATTAGCCAACGCAGGGAAACTACATGTTGCTTCGCGCATGGTAGATGGTGTGAAGCCATGCCCAGGGAACGATCTTCAGAACAGCCGTTGATTGGTTAGACTGTCAGTGTTTTCTTGTATTGAAAAGATTACCGTGAGTTATGTTACAACTGACCTATCTAAGAATAGATCACTTAGATCTGACCCCATTTAAGCAAACTGTTATGGAGTTAACAGAAGCCAATATTAAAATGGATCAACAGTTACTTCAAACGTCAAAAGATACAACCACTATGTCTTGTTAGATGGATTGTGGGTATATAATGGCGGCCGATACAAGGATTGTACATGCTTGTCCGATAGGGCATGTTTATGGATAAATCTGGTACAGACCAGGTTCGCTACGCTTCAAGACCATCAAGAAATGTAAGCCACATTTTGACTTTATATTATGCCTAGCTAATTGGAACTAACTATTTTTCGGCAGATGACCAACACATTTATTTTTCTTCGTATTTAAATCTTGCAATGATTTACGCAAGACATATTAGAGTTATTCTGAGTATTTTCAGCACTCAGAACAGTTTAGGATCGATGACCGAGCATAACGAGGATTTATTTGAATATTTCATATTTTTGGGAAGTCACGGAAAACCGTCGATGTAACTGTAAAAGTTAAATTATTTTTTGTTGAGGAATGGATATTTTTTCCATATTCGAAGGTTCGAACATGTGGATTCTCACATAATGAGATGATAATTAAATATATTTAAAATAATGTAACTAATAATAATAATAATAATAATCCACTAATAATAATAATAATGATTTTCATAACTTTCCTAAATAATTTTGGATCTTATATTTTCTAATAATCATATGTATTGAGAGAGAGCTTATGAAGTAGTTTAATCATTTCTAGTTTGGAACAGGTGATTTTCCGAAGGAGAGTGGTTAGCGCAAGCCCGCATTCAACCAACATTTCAGTTCTGGTTGAACAGTTAATATTTGCAATGAGCAAAGTATATTTTTCAGATAACACGGAGAGGCATGAAACGGGAAGCAATTGATAATTGTATCAAATAGGATATTTTTGTATTTATATAAAATCATGAAGTAAATACACACTCGAAAGTGAAATAAAGATTTTCATAATATGGTAAATTCACGGGTTGAACTGAATGGTAAAATAAAATAAACTTGTCAGTTTATTAATCTTCCAGTGTTGATAACAAGCAGAGGCTTGATTTATTGTATAAATTTTGAGAAGAAAATTTATGTGTGTGGAGTAGTTGAAATGCCATTCCCAGGTGCGCATGTTTAAGTCGCAGGAATGAGGAGGTTGTTTCGAGCATCAATCAAATAGCAGGTTCGATGGCTCAGGTTTATAGAAGGAGTATTGGAACTACACATTTCGTCGTATGAATGACCCGAAGGTTATTTCTTAGAAACCATCACTTCTTATTTCAACCTTGTTTACGGATTCCATTAAGACTTTGATTTTGCTAGAACCCGGTTTTGTCATGATAGTAGTTTATTCTTCTTCAGAGGAAGATCTTTGCCGTTGTTGTTGTAATATTGTTTTCTTACACAAATAATAGAATGGGCCACTGCCAATTAAAAATAATTCTTTAACCACGAATAATTTGAAGGATATTTTCAATCCTAGTGCCATGAACTAAATGAATTTATTATGAAGCTACAATTCTTTTTTCCGCATTCTGTCGAAGAATTGCAAGTTGTGAAAATTACTAAAAATGGCCACGAATATAAATATTTTTTTATAATAATGATTCCAAGTGGAAAATTGAATAGTTGAATGGTTCAACAATTTATTGATCAAGTTGATGATTCAGAAATCATATATTTTGTGAGGAACTTGAAGTTCATAATCGAGTCACTTCTCGAAACATTTAATGTCAGAAGAACAATTAATTTTTGTTGTGCTTCGCACAGTTCTTCGATGCTATGCTCAAGGTCAAATACTTTTCAGATGTTATTAATATGTGTAAATAATTTGTGTTGATTCAGAATAATAATATTTTTCGACAATATATTTTTTGAAACTGGAAAAATAAGTGAAAGTTAAAAATTCTATGAACATTTATTCTACGAGTGTTAATATTGTGTAAAAATTCAAACAGTGAACTACGATATTTCCAGCAGAGACAATTAAATTTGAACTGGATTTAATCATAAATAATCAATATAATTTTGGAACACAGTCTACAGGACTAATAATCAGACTTGTGTTTCCAAAAAAATAATTGTCAAATGTGTTTGGAAAATTTCTGTACATTGTGTAAATAGGGTGTGGGTCGCCACACGTGAATGATGCCGCTTTGAGCATTTTTGCAGTCAATTTTAACTTCAAAATAAAATGAGATAATTTTACATGATGTGTTATGCCCAGTTGAATCTCCTTCTATCCTTATTGTTGCATTAAGCCAAAAATCAGTAAAGCATTTTTTTCATTTGATGTCGTTTTTGCGATTAGCTTTAACCCATCTGGCGCTCCGGGATATTTTGACTCTCGTGCTGACTGATTATTGGTAAAATGCATATGTGGTCGTGCGGACTCCGGTCTAAACGGGCACAGTACTACCAGTCATGTGATTAATTATGTATTTTGCAATAGAATTCTAAGTTTTATTATTTTTACTATGAGATATACGTGGTATACTTAGATATGAATTTATTGATATGACTAGTGGTCATGAAGCAGTATTTGGACTTCAGTGTAATCATGTCCAATCCACTACTATTCATTTCCACAAGTATTTAGTGGATGATAACTTGTTGGAGTTGTCGATTGACAATTTATTATGATTACGATTGCTGGACATCGTAAATTTCTACGATATATTTTCCCTATGGAATTATCAATGCAAACTTTGAATATTTTTTCAGTCAGATAGATGCACAGCGGCGGCACTTCTGGATTGAAAGCTGATTGACTGTGGAAAGCTAGCGTGTTCTTCATTTATTGATTCTTGTCTACGGTAGAGATTTGAGCCATGATGGACTCGTATATTTTTCTAGCTGATAGGAATTAGTATCCCAGTTCATTTATCTTGGATCTTTAACTATTTCCGTATGACATTGAAATGTTAACATACTCTGTTCGCTTGACTCGTGTGCTCCTTTTGTACACAGGTGCTTTATGTCAATAACAGATAATGATGAAATAATGTAATCAAGTATACCAGGAAAGGAACAGGCTGAAGTGGTCGCATATAAAGAAATATTTGAACAATAATAAGAATTAAATTTACATATTCTGTGAAGAATTATTAGGTGATATTCAGATAAAAATATGTAATATGCGAAAGAAAAAAAATATCCATATGATAATAAGTTGACTACAGGCATTGGTGAATGAAATGAGGATCTGGTTTTTTTGTGGTAATCAGTCAGTGAACTTAATGGTGGTGATGTGGAATTTATATGTGCCATGATATGATTTTTGAATAGGGCTCCTATTAGGAGGATTTTTCTTCTCGAATGGACCACACATGCCATAATTATTTCGAGCATGAATAATGGATGATGGCATGACTGATATACTCATTACCTGAAGTAACATCATTTTTGTTGACCCTAGGATTGATTTATGTCTATAACATAATAATTTCCGATAGGAAGGTCTGATGGATAATTGAATGGATTAATTGGTGAATTTATCAAACAATTAAATTATGGTTAATTATATGGATGAATAAGTGAAATTGTGAACATTAAATTTGTAAATAGTTAAAATACGAATTGGTGGATTTATGGATGATTAATATATGGACAATTAAAAGATGAACAATTAATTCATGAATAATTTGAAACATGAAAATTTAACTTATAAACATTTTTTTTTATAGATAGATAATTCATTTATGGAATCTATGCGAATCTTTCGTTAATTCACAAATTATTAGTGATTATTAATGATTGAAATTAACGCACAAACCATCTGAAATAAATTATGCACGGATGAAATGAGTGAATTGCAAATAACACAGAAGGAGACTATTGTAAATAGCAAAAGAGGTAGTTGTAAAATAGATGACTGAATTAAATGCAAATTTGTAATTATTAGAGGATGGTTGAAAGCCAAATATGTAATTGTTTGTGAATGAACTTTGCACTTAGGTTTTGCAATTTAAGAATTTTAGTTAGAATGGAGATCTACATGACTTATTTCCAAGCGATCTAATATATTTTCTTTTATTTATTTAGCTTAGTTGTGATGAAATCTAGTCACATGATATTCACATTCATTAATTGAAACACCATATGACGGACATTCTGGGGGTATGATAGTTCCTTACAGTCAAGTTGGACACTATTTAAATTTGTATTTTCAGTTAGATGTCATTTTCTCAAATCTCCTAATTTCATTTATATCCAAGGCTGGGGCCGAGAAGATTCATTGGCCCAATTAATTATTTTTTTCTCTTGACATGAGTATTTTACTTTTGAGCAGACCACAGCAAGTAATAACTTAGACTGAATCCCTGAAGTAGGACAGGAATGGGTGTTTCATTATATTGTTTGTTGCTTGTTGGTTTATGAGCTGCAAATAAATGGAACCTTTTATTTTTATGAACTTTTGCACTTCTGATTTTTGCTAATCTATGTTTTCTTTTCAGTGTTAGGATATTTGGATCTAGGGGTAAGTTGATTATTCCAGGCACGCCTCTCCTTTTAAACACACCGAGATCACTAGAGGTCTCATTCCTTCGGCATTTTTCTTTTTGTGTGATCAAATTGTGCCTAGATCTCAATCAGAATTTTCGTATGCTATGATCCCGGTTTTTCGGCGTGTATCGTGATGTCTCTCGCCGGGCTATCCGATCAACTTCCGACGGACGGGGACGAAACATAATTATTAAAATCAGAAAATTAACGAAACTTGGCCATTTAGTTCATTGCGACCTTCTCGTCTAATGTTAATTCTTACGAGTCCGGTTAATCATCGACCATTTTGAAAATTTACACATTACAGTATGCATAGAATGGAATAAATTCGGTATGTGTGTTTGTCAACAAGGAGTGGGTCAGGCAAGAGAACATACACTCCACATTCCTGCAGCTTTAAACCTTTAATATCTCACGACGTACTCGTTGGATTTGCAAACTAAGCACATCACTGAACTTGTCACTTGATTCTTAGTTGTTCCAGTGGGTGAAATCAGTATAGTCCCATTAAAAAAAACGAAAGTTGCTACCAGTTTCTCGGTAAATACGTATGTGCTGGGAGCGAAATGGACCGTGTTGTATGAGCCCCGTAATACGATTTATGATTTTAAAACAGAATGACGATATCTTAAACGGTTCCGTAGATATTTGAGGTGGTCAACTTAGCTGAATCATCCTGTATATAATTCAGGTGAGGATTCAATCAATAAACGTATAATGTCCGTATAGCACGTTGTATTTCAACAAGCTACTACAACCAACATTCAATTATACTCCGTGAAAAGGACAAAGAGTTATAACTATACCCATGCATTTAGGAGAAAGTGGGCTATATTATGTTCTTTACTGAACATCTTGTTCTTCCCTCGTATTAGTCTGTAGTCACATCGAGGGAAATAGGCTATAATAGTGTTCGGTATCGTTTGCAGGAAATGCCTGCAGTGCATTAGCACCACACGGGTTGCATGTTGGGAAAAATGCGAATAATGGTAGCTATGTAGCCATTTTTCAATGTTGCCGCATTAACAATTAGTATTGTAGCCTTTGGTCGGATGACACAAAAAATCATTCCAATTACTGGAAGGTGTAAAAATAGTCCACAACAATATATACATTTTCATCAAATGTAACCGACAGCGGTGGCTACGCTCGCTAAATCGCAGCGTTAGGCATTGGGGCTAAGCTATCTGCTGACTCAGTTGACGTGGGTTCAAGCCCCACCGTCGGCCGTCCATGAAACGGTTTTCCGTGGTTTCCCATTTTCAACTCCCAGAAAATGCTGGGACGGTACCTTCTGACTTGCCACGGTCGATTCCTTCCACATCCTTTCCCAATTGCATTCATTCATTTCGTCTCGCATTCCGGCGTGCAGGTCACCCACGGACGTCGACATGAAAGACCTGCACTCGGCCTCTCAGGGGGCCACACAATGACGACAATCACATGCAATTTAGTTCATGTTATTTTCACATGTTCCAGTAATTGGAATGATTTTTTGTGCTGACCGACTGAAAGCTGAAATATTAATTACAAATAAGTGTTCAGTATTGTTTGCAGGATATGCGTGCAGTGCATTAGTAACATACGAGATGCAAGCAGAGAAATATCGACCTTCCTGACAACAGGCGTTAGTTGGGCTGCAAAAAACAATATTATTAGGGACAGCTGATTCACCCGGTATACGAGTATAATTTTTTGAGTATTCGTTTTGTGCAATTGTTTTCTTTTTTTGTATTTTGTTGTAGTGTTTGTGTTAGTTTTATTCGGTTTCATGACCTCATAGTGGGGTCAGTGTTTGTTTTTATTGTTGTAGTTAGGAAGATAGATATTCATGAAATGAAGAGAATAAACTATTCGCATAGTAAGGGGAAGAGAAAGGAAAGAAGTTTGTAGTTTTACGATACTGTTAATCTCACGATCATAAGCCACGGGACCTCTATTTGTAAGTGGAAATCGAACAACAAAACATATTTTACTTCGAAAATCTCGCATGCAAAATACGGGAATGAAACGCCTTTTTAATAAACGGGGAAATTTGGTGCTCATGCACGGAAAATATAACCCCGAAGATGAGTCAAAAGAGATATTTGTTTGCCGTTTGAATTGGTAAGTTATTGAGAAACACATGTTTAAGCATGTTGAACTTACTCAGAAGTGGTATTTTAGATGTTGGGCTATTTTCAAAACAGTCCATACGATGCAATGTTTACTCAAACGGCTTGATATTCAAATTTACGCCGATAAAATCATGACATATGCTTATTAGGTGAACACTTTTGCCCTTCATTTGCACGTATTTAAAATTACATTTTTAATTGTTCTTGAAAATTTCAAGAAAAAACTCTGATTCTTTTAAGACTTTTATGATATCAATTTCAAAAATAAATATGTTTTTCAAATCTATTTGGAGACTTGACTCTTACCATATTGGATCAATAAATTGAAAATTGCATCGTGAAGCATATTTTATAGACCACAATTTTTAAAATAAAGAATGTAATAACATTTTAAAAGGTTATTGCTTCAATGTTGAAACTTTATTCACAGAAGTTAATATATGGGATATAATTTTTTTGTAAACGTTCAGCTTTTTGTCTTGAAAAATGTGGGCGTTTCAAATTTCACAGATATATTGTGAAGTCCACTCACTCACAAGTGGGTGATCAAGATGTCGCAAACCTGCAAACGATGCAACTACAATATTATTCTCTCCCCTATGTTTAGGGATCATAATAAAGCCATTATAGCCTCTTTTCATCTCTCTTTATATATAAAATACAGGTTATGTATTTCTGTCCGTCTGTCTATTTATTAGTTTGTCCGGGATTGGCACCTAATTGGGGCCACCAACCTTAATGCAATTTTGAGGGAATACTTGCAAATATTTTGTGATCATCCCCAAATATGTTAGGATGGCGTAGATGGAGGGGATTTACACACCATGTCAGTCAAAAAATTATTATGAATTAGGATTTTGCAATACATCTGACATTTTGTTGTTGTGACAACAGATATTGAGACAGAGGGTCTTAAGAAGGGAGAGTGACTTTCGTTCTTTACAGTACATGTTCTTTAAATAGAAGGAATTTGGAAACCTGATCTGATTTCTAATGACCCTTTCAAGGCCGGCATAGGTCAAGTCCCTAGGAGAACAATGTATTTTCCAAACACGTTATAATAATTTTCGTGGTATGGTCAACAGTTTTAGCGTCTAGACTCTAGACGGCATGTGTTTTCAAATAGCATGGTATCGCATATCAAACATCTACGCAGTAAACCAAGCTTAAGTAAAAGTTGTTAAGTAATGGACGTCATACAAATGGAGGTGATTCTGAAATGAGACAGCTTCATAACGCTCATTTCATTTCTGGTATTGAAAGCATCCATAAGAGTATATCCATGCTCAAGTTGGTACTTCGAGTGTTAATTCACAGATTTGATTGTGTGAGTAAGGGGAATTATAATGTGTCTTCAGCGGTGTGTTGGGTCTTAGCTGACTGTAGAATATTCAACAACGTTGTTGCTCCCTTAATTCTAATTCCTAATCTGCGCAACGCTAGGTAGAATTGCTAGTTTGAAATATAGGCTTATGAGATCAACGTTTGTCCACGTGTGTGTAGATCCGTCTGTTGGCCTGTCTATGTATGTGGTGGTCCCGAATCCATACCTTATTTTGTGCTATAGTGATTGCAATGGAACATGGGTACTCGTATTTACTACTGTTCAGTTCAACCCCGACTGCACCTTTTGAATTTCGATGTGTCGCCAATCCAATAGTGAGACCACAGAATATTTCACCAGTACTCAATAACTCTGAAACTAATGCAGCAATGAGTTTGTAATTTTGAATGGTGATGTATGATGATAGAGGACTAAGTTTATGTAGTAAATTCATTTACAGTGTGGCCCACCAGCCCCTTATTTTTTTTGGAGGAAGGCAACCCAACTAACGCGTATATCATAGTCTTCCTAAAAACATTAGCACTTACTCCTTTACGGCCTAGTACAACTTTACGGTTGAGTTTATGCTCGCGAATATAGTCGAAATCATTGGCAGCAGTGTTTTTTCAATGCCATCAACTATAATGAATGTGAAAATCGACACATCCGAACAACACTGCCTTACCAAGGACATGAAGTGTCTATGAGGACTACAAATAGACTCAATACGTGACAGTATCCCACCACGGCTCACGGTAGCTGAGATGGTTAAATCGTGTTTCTCTGTTGTAACGTAAGCCGTGCTGCCATGTAGCAGGTTCGATCCCAAGGCAAATAAGTTCTTTTTTATTTTTCGCTTAATGCCGTTTACAGTAGCTGCACTACGGACACATATCTTTTTTTTTTTTTACTCGTTTACCCTCCAGGTTGGTGGAACCCACGGACTCAGCGGGGGAACTCACCACTACCGCCTCTACGGGCAGTGTCCTAGAGCTGGGAACATCGAATCGGAAGGGATACAACTGGTCAGGTGGGATTGGCACCTCGCCCAGGTGGCCTAACCTGCAAAGCGAACAGGGGCCTCATGAGGGAAGGTAAGGGATGGTTAGGATGGATAGACAAGGAAGAGGGAAGGAGGCGGCCGTGGCCTTGAAGAAGGTACCATCCCGGCATTTGCCCGAAGACGAAGTGGGAAACCACGGGAAACCACTTTCGAGGATGGCTGAGGTGGGAATCGAACCCCCTCTACTCATTTGGGCCACCCGAGGCTGAGTAGACCCCGTTCCAGTCGTCGTACCACTTTTCAAATTTCGTGGCAGAGCCGGGAATCGAACCCAGGACCTCCGGGGCGGCAGCTAACCATGCTGACCGCTACGCTACGGAGGCGACGGACACCTGTTCCAATGAATAAATTTTTATTTTGTCCTGAAAAGGACCGTTCTCATTCGATGCTACGTAGGCAGGTTAGACGATGACATAATGGTCTGTAGGAAGAAAAGGAAGATAGCTTGTAGTTTAGCGTGACCGTTAATCTCGCGATCATAAGCCACGGGATCTCCATTTTACGTGAATTCGAACCTCAGGACATGGCGTTGGTGAGAGGCAAAGAGCTCGACCGCTGCGCCATCACACCCTCCTGTTGGAATAAAGCAAGGTACTCTGCATATTCAGTGTAGCAAGTGTTCGAAATGTTGACCACCTTAGTTGATGCAGATTTCAGCACGACGTATTACAGACAGTCTTGCACGCTGTAACATATGAGGTGTAACAGCTTGGCATGCCTCGGTGATTAGTTGCCGAAGGTGGTCAGGATCTTCAGGCTCCTGTGCACATACTACCTGCTTTAAGTGACCCCACAGGAAGAAAAGTGGCGTAAGATCGGGTGATCTGGCAGGCCTGTGAACGGGTCCTCCTCTTCCTATCCATTTATTTGGACATGTATCATGAAGATGGTTCCTGACGACTAATGATCCGTGAGGTGGGGCCCCATCCTGTTGCCACCACATTCGCAATCGCACGCGCAGTGCCACGTTTTCCAGCAACTGTGGGAGTTCATTTTGCAGAAAATGAAGGTAGCGTGCTCCCGTAAGATAGCCGTCGTAGAAATATGGTCCGATTAGATTGTCACCCAAGATCCCACACCATACATTTACACCCCACTGCACTTGAAACGCGCCCAGTCATACCCAATGGGGATTCTCCACGCTCCAATAGTGCATGTTATGTCGGTTGACGGTGCCATTGTTGTGAAATCGTGATTCGTCTGAAAAGAGAACATTTGACAAAAAGGCTGCATTATTGGTCATACTGCGCAATGCCCATTGACAAACTGTTACTCTAGCATCGAAATCACGTTCGTGGAGCTGCTGGTATAACTGAAGATGATATGGGTGAAATCTATTGTTATGCAATATTCGGAAGACAGATGACCGGCTGATGTTGGTCTGTTGTGCAAGTGTCCGTGTACTAATATGAGGATTATTAAGGGCAGTGCCCAAAACAGATTCTTCATTTGGACCAGATGTTATAAGAGCATCTCTAACAGGAGATACCCTTCCAAGTGTCCCAGTTGACCGCGCTCTTCGTTCAAGATTGCGAAACGAATTGGCAGTCGGTAGTCTTCTGTCAGGATAGCGCTCGTGATACAGGCCTTGAGACTGCAATTCGTTCTTCCTTGTTTCTCCATAAATGAGCATCATATCAACGTACTCGTCACTGGAATACATCGTGGGTGAATGCGTGCTGTGATGTGACCTAGTACTAATAGGTGTGTATTAGAGCCGGGAAAATTAGTTCCAGTTGCGTTTGATATCGGAAGCTGCCGTATGGCCAGTATCGTCCCCCACCAAGTGTACTCAAGGTCAGGTCACTCCGCCGAGTGAGTCTAGATAATACTGGAACTACTTTTATGTTCGACGATGTCCAAATGTAATTATTATATGTCATTTTTTTAAATTTAGTCAATTTACCCTCTAGGTCAGTGGTTCCCACGGACTCAGCGAGGGAACTCACCACTACCACCTCTATGGGCAGTGTCCTGGAGCCTGGAACATCTGGTCGGGAGGGATACAACTGGGGAGGTGTGATCAGCACTTCGCCCAGGTGGCCTCACCTGCAAAGCGAACAGGGGCCTCATGAGGGATGGGAAGGGATGGAAGATTGGGATGGATAGGCCAGGAAGAGGGAAGGAGGCGGCCGTGGCCTTACAGTAGGTACCATCCCGGCATTTGCCCGAAGACGAAGTGGGAAACCACGGAAAACCACTTTCGAGGATGGCTGAGGTGGGAATCGAACCCCCTCTACTCATTTGGACCACCCGAGGCTGAGTAGACCCCATTCCAGTCCTCATACCACTTTTCAAATTTCGTGGCAGAGCCGGGAATCGAACCCAGGACCTCCGGGACGGCAGCTAACCATGCTGACCGCTACGCTACGGAGGCGACATATATGTCAGGAAACTGTACTATAATGAGACTCATTTTTATACAAGTTTTCATTATGAAACAGTTTCTCCCACCAATCAGAGCTCAAGACACAGTTCTTTGACAAATTAGGTAAGGATATCATGGCACCTGCACTGAGTTCCAAGGCCTTGTAATTTTAATTTCACTGCCTGGCCTAGTGTCATAGTGGGGCATCGAGGAGGCCATGGTCGAATACAAGGCATTCTCTGCGTCACATGCGCTCTGTTCAGTACATAAAACTGGCGAAATCTCGACAGATATTTATGAATATTTATGTTCGAACATAAAATAGTTAAAATAAGTATCGTCGAACATAAACAGTCGTATGCAACGCGCCTATAATGGTAATTAAGACACTCGTATGGAAATTATAAAACTCGCATACGCTCGTTTTATAAACATACTCGTGTCTTAATTATTGCCATTATAGGCTCGTTGCATAATGCACTATTATGTCCGACCATGCCGAAATATAAATATGATATGCTAGAAAACTGCATCTTAAAGAGGCTCATTATAGTTCAAGTTTCATTATGATAGAGGTTCTCCAAAAATCAGAGCTCAAGATTTTCATTACGATACAGCTGTTTGACCAATTAGGTAAGGATCGCACCGCACATGCACTGACTTCCAAGGCCTCCTATTTTAAATTTCACTGCCTGAGAAGTGGCATAGTGGTGTATTCGAGGACGCCATGAAAGAATACAAGCGTCCAATGCGCACTGTTCAGTGAACGAAACTCGACAGTTATTTATGAATATTTAATTTTCTGCTGAATTATCTCTCAGGTAGGATTATTTTTGTGCAAACAAAATAACGTGTGTTGGCATGCTTGTGGAATTGATTATCAAATCTTTATCATCTACTCGAGGCCAACCTAAATCATCTAGGAAGTGGTTTCACGTGGCATCCCACTTCTCACTTTCTATCCTTGTGATGTATTCTGCACCAACTCTAGTGTAAGCAACCGTGGCTGAAAGGGTAACGCCTTGGTCTGTGGATTCGGGGTTCGATTCTTAGTAGAGGAGGAAGATTTATAATTTGTTTTCGGTACGTTTTATCGTCTGTGTCGACAACTTTACCAATGCCTTACGACAGAAATGATACAAGAGGTCATAGTTAATTATTGAGGATGGGGCACTAGTAATATAGCGAGCAGATGCATTTTCAGGTTGGATTCCGTGAACGTTAGGTAGTGTTTGAATTCGGTATTACACGAAACATCTTAATATGTAGCTTACACGTCAAATAGAGTTTTCTTCTTCTTGCTAGAATTTAATGACAAAATATATATTTTTAGTCGGTTTATCCTCCAGGGTTAGCTTTTCCCTTGGACTCACTGAGGGATCGCACCATTACCGCCTCCAGGGCAGAGTCCTGGAGCTTGAAACATATGACGGGAATACAACTGGGGAGGTGGGACGAGCACCTCGACCAGGCAGCCTCCACCTGCAAAGCGAACAGGGGCCCTATGAGGAATGGGGAGATTGAGAGGGATAGACAAGGAGGAGGGAAGGGGCGGCCGTGGCCTTACGTTAGGTAGCATCCCGGCATTTGCCTGGAGACGAAGTGGGAAACCACGGAAAACCACTTCAAGGATGGCTGAAGGGGAAACCGAACCCTCTATGCTCATTTGGATCACCCGTGGCTGAGTAGACCCCGAACAAAATAATACCACGGGAAATTTTAAGGAATACGTATACTTCGATGCCACTGACGATCAGAATCTTGTTTCATTAGAGGGGCTAGAACATCGCGGTCATTTAGCCCCGTGTACTTGGGTGTGTGTAGAATTCCTCTGATAACCTGTCTATAGCGGTGTCTGTATAATGTATGTATTATCAATTAAGGTGAGGATGGGGAAGGAGGCGGCCGGGGCCTTAAGTTATACCGTCCCGGCAATAGTCCGGAGCAGAAGTGGGAAACCACAGAGAACCACTTCCAGGGTGGCTGAGGTGGGAATCGAACCCACCTCTTCTCAGATTTGCTTCACGAAGCCGAGTGTATCCAATTTCAGCCCTCAGACCAGTATTGAATTTCTTGGCAGAACTGGGAATCGAACCTGGACCTCCAGAGCGACACGTTGATGTTAATATCCATGACAGTTTTTTTTTAATTTTCTGCCATTACAGGTCACGTGGCAAAAGCTATCAATTCGGTCGTATTCTCTTCATAAATCAGCAAAATTCAACCTACTCTTCACAAAAATACATCGTAAGGGAATGAATGTGTCTATGTACTTACATCCCTAATAAAATGGAGCGTGGGCTTTCATTGAAAAAAGTATGCCTACCACTGGATTCGATGCACTATTCTATCCATTCTCGCCCTTTGTCTACGGCCGTGCCTTAACCGAATCAACCACTAATGCATGATAAACCGCGCGCGCTGCACTTGCAGTTGTTACTGTAGCCATCGCACCTCAAACGTTTTAGTCCATCTCAAAGTCTTCAATCGCGGTTTATGATGTTGATTTAACTTTCCACTATTACAGATCACGAGGCGTAAGCTATTAATTCGATCGTATTACGTGTATGTGTGTTATTTCAAGGAGCAATAAGTCATATGTTAGTAGAATGGGCCATAGTATTTGGCGGGGAAAAGTTTAAGGTCGGTTTTTCTTTGCTAGGCCCATGACGGCGTCGCCTCCGTAGCGTACGGTCAGCACGGTTAGCTGCCGCCCCGGAGGTCCTGGGTTCAATTCCCGGCTCTGCCACGAAATTTGAAAAGTGGTATGAGGACTGGAACGGGGTCTACTCAGCCTCAGGTGTTCCAAATGAGTCGAGGGGGTTCGAATCCCACCTCGGCCATCCTCGAAGTAATTTTCCGTGGTTTCCCACTTCGTCTTCGGGCAAATGCCGTGATGGTCCTTCTTCAAGGCCACGGCCGCCTCCTTCCCTCTTCCTTGCCTATCCATCCTGACCATCCATTACCTTCCCTCATGAGGCCCCTGTTCGCTTTGCAGGTGAGGCCGCCTGGGCGAGGTGCCAATCACACCTCACCAGTTGTATCCACTCTGATTAGATGTTCCCAGCTCTAGGACACTGCCCATAGAGGCGGTAGTGGTGAGTTCCCTCGCTGAGTCCGTGGGTTCCACCAACCTGGAGGGTAAACGACTAAGAAAGAAAAGAAGAATAGACCCATGACCCAATTACATTGCTGTCACACAGTCAGAGGTCAGAGCAATATCGACCATCGGGAGAAATGCAGTGTTAGTTGGGTTTCATAAAACTAAATAATAAGGGGCGGGTGGACCACACTGCATGTGACTATCACAAACATCTAAAGCACAACACAATAGGACGGCCACGAAAATTTCAAATATTTTAAATGAGTTTTATTGAACTCTAATCCTTCGAAACATGGCAGTGATAAGTCGATAACCTTTATTCAGAGCAGTTTATTGCTGTGTAATCTATTCAATTGTTTAAAAAAATTAATATGACGGCTACACGAAAGGAATAGTCCTTTTACTGCACCCAACAGTTGGTAGGCTAACATCTGTATACTTTACCTCCTTTAGATCACTCGGACTAGTGATTACACAAACACTGTTCACCAACGTAACTGTTGTAATTAATTCATTTTAGGGGCTTCGAACATTTTGGTCGTCAACCCCTTGTACTTAGGTATATATTGAATGTATCTAACAACGTGTGTTTTTGTGGTGACTTCATTAGCATTAAGCTGCCATTTTAGGGTCAGAGATAGGATAGGTGCCCCGGGACTCAAATTAAGGTACAATTACATTGCAGCTGTTGATAGATTAAATACAATACATGTACGAATCATATTCAGCCTTGTGAGGACACTTGAGAAGAGAGGATTTCTTAACAGTGGTTTTATAATGTCTTTCATAGTCAACACCAAGCAAATGCTAGGATGGTGCTTCACTAACTACACACATCAAAAAAAGTTGTGCATCACCTCGGTTCCCAGATCTCCGGCATATAGACGTTGACTGTGTATATTGTATCAAAGATACAGTCCCTTTGACTGTTCATAGATGTCACTAAAACTGCTCAAAGATGTAAACAACCATGCATGAGCAGGGCCTATTAGACGTAGGGGGTACGACAGCCGATCAGTTCCAGTCATTCCACCAGGACGAAGGTACGCTGCTCATGTTGTCTGTAGTTCTACCATGCCTAGAAGGTCAATACCGCAGTTCGATCGCGTCCGCATTGTTACTTTGTCTCAAGAAGGGCTCTCAACAAGGGAAGTTTCCAGGCGTCTCAGAGTGAACCAAAGCGATGTTGTTCGGACATGGAGGAGGTACAGAGATACAGGAACTGTCGATGACAGGCCTCGCTCAGGCCGCCCAAGGGCTACTACTGAAGTGGATGACCGCTACTTACGGATTGCCGCTCGGAGGAACCCTGACAGCAATGCCACCATGTTGAATAATGCGTTTCGTTCAGCCACAGGACGTCGTGTTTCAACTCAAACTGTGCGCAATAGGCTGCATGATGCGCAACTTCACTCCCGACGTCCATGGCGAGGTCCAGCTTTGCAACCCCGACACCATGCAGCGCGGTACAGATGGGCCCAACAACATGCTGAATGGACCCCACAGAATTGGCATCACGTTCTCTTCACCGATGAGTGTCGCATATGCCTTCAACCAGACAATCGTCGGAGACGTGTTTGGAGGCACCCTGGTCAGGCTGAACGTCTTAGACACACTGTCCAGCGAGTGCAGCAAGGTGGTGGTTCCCTGATGTTTTGGGGTGGCATTATGTGGGGCCGACGTACGCCACTGGTGGTCATGGAAGGCTCCGAAACGGCTTTACGATACCTGAATGACATCCTCCGACCCATAGTGCACCCATATCGGCAGAATATTGGAGAGGCATTTGTCTTCATGGACGACAATTCTCGACCTCATCGTGCACATCGTGTGAATGCGTTCCTTCAAGATAACGACATCGCTCGACTACAGTGGCCAGCATGTTCGCCAGACATGAACCCTATCGAACATGCCTGGGATATGTTGAAAAGGGCTGTTTATGGACGTCTTGACCCACCAACCACTCTGAGAGATTTACGCCGAATTGTCGTTGAGGAGTGGGACAATTTGGACCAACAGTGTCTTGATGAACTTGTGGATAGTATGCCACGACGAATACAGGCATGCATCAATGCAAGAGGATGTGCTACTGGGTATTAGAGATAGTGGTGTGTACTGCAATCTGGACCACAAATGCTGAAAGTCTAGCTGTATGATGGTACAACATGCAATGTGTGGGTCTCATGAGCAATAAAACGAGCTGAAATGTTGTTTGTGTTGATCTCTATTCCCTTTGTATTTAAAGGTTCCGGAACTCTTGGAACCGAGGTGATGCAAAACTTTTTTGATGTGTGTATAATGTGACCTCCTTCCCCAGCCAAGCCACAATTACAAGAACACTCACCATTATAACACAGGCTATCATAGTTCACTCATACCCACGTATTCAGGGCTGGTAACAACGACAACTCAAATCTTTGTATGAACATAAACACCAATATCAACTGTGATTATACGAACAGTACGTTTACGAACATATACCTAGTCAATTGACTCGCCATGTACAGGTATAAGTCCAATAGTGTGTGTTATGTATTTTATAAGCCCCATTTCATGATATGAAATTCAGACTTATTGGGTTGACTTTTACATGTTGGTGTTTTGCAGTCGTAGATCCACAAATATCTTCTGATCCACTGGTCAGATTTGAATGTTTAGCAGCGTGGTAGTCCTCATCGGGGTATCCTATTGAGTGTAAACTGGCTGAGAAAGTAGAAACAAATTTGGGAGGTGTTTACAAAATTTATGAATTTTAATTCACTGTCCTAACAAACTCTTCACGCTGGAGACAACAAGATTCGCGTTGATATACTGGCTTCTAACAATTTCAGCCACACGATATAAACCGTGAACAAGGCAGGTCAGGTGAACTAATTTAGGGTAAAGAACTTTTATACCATCTCCTGCTCTAACATACGGAGCAGTACCATTCAGAAATAGTACTGGCCACAAACAGGTAACGAATAAAAATAATGCATGATTGAAATTATATACTCGGTGAAGTATGTGTACGGTATGTTAAGAAGAAATAAACTGCCATTTACTTTTACAGCACCAACTACGGCAGAGCACACGCACCTGATGAACCAATAGAAATCTATGTTTCCGTGTACCCTGAATATTTGCAATGTACATCTTGAAAACACATTGACAAAGAGTTTTTGCGCAATATACAATTATCCTGCTTATTTTAATTGAGTATTTATCTAAGAGGAAATTCTGTCTGATAGGTAGTCATTCCGGAGGCTAGTTGGATCCTCATAAAGTACCGCCATAGGTTAGCAGCACTATAATGAGGCGTACTAAGCAAAACGAGGAGTGAGGTAGTTTGCCATTATTTTCCTCGCAGAGTCAGAACAATAGCACTGCACCTATGAGTAGTGCGTTTCACAGTAGACGCAAACACTAGCTGTGCCCTGAAGGCCATTACTCAGCACCACTTATACCTCAAAGCTTCCATATAATCACTGCCATGAATGAGGCTGAGCCATCAGTGGAAAGCCACATTTTACTCGAGCGTGTGCTAATAGACAAATGCAAATGTACTGCATTCTTCAAGAGATGGTAAACAGACATAAAAAGAAAATACCTTATGTTTATTCAGTTTCCACAACAGATTGCCGGTATTCATTAATGATAAACAAAAGTTTCCACAAAATATATCAATTAAGCTCGATTGTTCGCCTACATTGATTGTAATAAGGTAGTGATTTAACTTATATTTATTCACGACCTCCTCTTGATGGCACATTGTATTAATATGATACAAAATTCCATTATACTAAGAAAAGACGCCGTCTTCACCCCCCAAACAAAATAAGACTTTGCTGTCCTCACCAAAATTACAAGAGGTGTATCACTGTATTTTGTCGTGAAATGATCCTCTCCTAGCAAACTGGGCAGCATATTCAGAAAATAAATGAGGTAAATATACCCAGCGTAATTTTTGTGACATCCTACATTTTAAAAATAAATTGGATATATCGTGTCAATTCTTCAACAAATGAATTTACTTAAAATTAATTCATATAAGTAAATTATATTTTAACCAAACTGTAAGGAACAAAATTCATAAGAAACTTCACAGTGACTTAAAGAACAAATCCCTCACTGAACGTGTTCAAATTCTACCGTAAAAATAAAGACAAGTAAGTTATCGAATTCCCGACGAGCACGGTATTGATGAGCTGGTCTGGTATGTGGAAATGGTCGAATATTTTGTATCAAATATTGAATTAATCTAAATCCCTATGAAACCTCAACACCAACGTCCTAATGATGTTCAGGCACACAGAACATTCACCTAGTAGGACATCAACTAAGCTCAGGATAAGACTAGGCAGTGACATCGTTACCCTATTCTCCCTTATCATACATGCTGTACATATATGTTGCTCATTTACCTCCTCTAAAGGGTGTAGCTTTGGAGATGTATTATGATGTCCATTACGATTATTTATGTAGCCATGTACCGCACTGCGAATACAGGCCCAGGATTGTAGGTCGCTTTCCACACGTGGTCTAAGCAAATGTTTAAACACCAGCTCTCCTTCCGCTCCGATATAATCTCACCTTCATGCCATTCTCATGCGCGGCTTAGTGGCAATTGAAGAGCGCTAACTGGCAATTGCCGCATATGTCCCAGGTGTGCAGTGTAAAGGTAGGGAATTGGGTGCTATTTGAATTCTTCTTACCCTCTCTCGGGCTTTAAATGTTCTGGCAAGTTCTTGTGGTCGTTTACCAAAAAACTGTACAGTACCCATACTGAACTCGTTTCCGTGTGCTGTTTAATTGAAGGAAGAAATGCTTATTAGCTTAACTCATATCTGAACAGTAACAACTACCATTAAAGAGAATGTATACATGAAACTGTACAGAATATAGGCAAGAAAGGTAGATAACGTATCCAACAGGTTCGAAGAAACTGCCAGTGTGACTTCAGCATCGAATCTAGGCTTAAGTCAATGCCATTTATTGGCGATCCATGAAACTTTTTTGTGTTAATAGATTTATTGGCATGTTAACCAGTTAATGTCAAACATAACATGCTGTCGTGCTTTCAATCAACGTTTCGGTCAGAGTATCATAAAAAGGCATATAACAGCACAAGACCCCCCCCCCCCAAAAAAAACTCTCAATGCTCGGGGAGAGTTTAAAGAAAGCATTGAGACAATCATATTTGTTGTACCGGGAAGATAATCTTAAATACGAGTACATCGATGTTTGCAATACAGGTCTACTATAAAAATGGTATTTACATTTAATTATAACTGCTATGTAATATAAAATTTGTTGACCAGCATATTTTACATTTCTTGTTTCAATTATCACTCTAACAATGCATAACATATACTTTCATCCCCGGAAAACTCTCATAAGATGCTTCATTTCACCTGGTGTGGAACTTCCAAAAGCAGTCTTTAGGGAGCAATGGCACTTTTTCTTTGAATACGACAGTCTTTTACATTCTTCTGGCAGAGTTCGCCGATCCTTTTATTATCATGGATGTGTAACAATTTGTTCAATAACCTGAGGAGTGTCAATTTAACGATGTAGGAGGAATGAATCCGGTACAAATACCGTGAAGCGGCAAACTAAACATCTCCCATAATTATTTTAATTTTTTCAGTATCGGGACAATATGTTATCAAACCCAAGGAAACAGACTGTAAAGCCGAACATCACTTGGCACGAATTGATCTGCTTCAATGAGAAGGATTCTACCTCGTGGTATAGCGGTTAGCATTCTTGCCCGTTGTACCGGAGGTCTGGGTTCAAATCCCGACTTTGCAGTGGTGCCATCCAACGTCCCCTGGACCCAAGAAGTTCAACGGCCAACCATCCGCTGAAAAGGTGATTACCGGGACTCATTGCTTATTGAATTTAAAGAAGCTGATGTCTTCATCACTGGGGAATGGTACTGCGTAACACTGGAGAAATTGCCCCATGCAATTAAGGCGAAATCTCCAGGAAAACTGCAACAAGGCGTGCTGCTGCTTCGTGATAACACACGTCCCCCCATACCACAAAGGTCGTAACGCAGAAGTTATGCTAACTCAAGTGGGAGACACTCGATCAGTCGCCTTATAGTCGAGATCGCTCCCCATGTGATTATCACGCCTTTGGTCCCTTAAGAATGGCCTTGAATGGTAGACGAATCCTGGTGGACGAGTTTGTGCAGCAGGCGGTTACGGTGTTTTACCACACGGGGATCTTCAACCTGGTGCGCCAGCAGGATGCGTGCCTCAATGCTCTTATTCGCATTGGAGCCAACTTGAATTTTTCAAAACATTTTAATTATTCCAACAATCCTTTTAGGTTTTTAGGCCGTGTCTGTTGCGGAGCTTTCCCTATCTGCTCATCAGTGACCCTGCCTGGACCACCGCTGGACCACGTCCCCAATTTATAGCACACAGCTGTGGTACTTCATTGTGGCCCTTTTTTTTCCTACTCCCTTGAAAGCCAATATGCCAATGCAAGTACATTTGACACCAAGATAATAAACTCCAAATAAACGTTTGCGATGCCATGCTTCTCTTTGTTGATATGATTAGGTCACCAGAAAAGCCCTTTTAAGGTTTTGAATGTTTCGTGGCCAGGGTGTTAGAATTGTTCTACCATGTTCCTGAAGGTTACATATGTGAACTTACATTGCAGTCTTCTATCATCATACGAAATTTCAGCTTGATTGATACAATCATCTCGGAGTTATTGTGATTCGATTAGAAATTTCACGTGACCGCCATGGTGGATTGGTGGCACTAACTGAAGGTTGAAACACACCATCGTTGTCGGACATGGTAGTAGTAAGTCCTTGCCATGTTTCATTGGAATCGCTTAAGCCAGTCAGACGTTCTTCGGGGCACACACACACACTCATAACCTCAAATGACGAAAATAGGATAAATTGAGAAGTGAGGAAAGAAAAACAATTTGAAATTACGTTTGGCCACCAGCTTGCACATGTTTATGAAGAGTCCTCATGACTTCGTGGCGCAGCGGCTAGCATTCTTGGCTATCACCCTTCAAGTTTGGGTTCGATTTTCGGCTCTTTCAAGAAACGTAATTCTGGTTTGACGGCTAGACGGGTGTACACTCGGCCTCGTGAGGCAAAAATGAGAAGAGTTGGGTTCGATTCCCATATCAGTCATCCTAGAAGTTGTTTTCGTTGGTTTCCAATCTCTACTTTTCTACTTCAGGAAATGCCAAATGGTATCTAACTTTAAACCAGGGGATCCTATCCAATTACAAATGCCCACACTAATACATCAGTCACAAGAACACACGTTATGAGACAAATTTCACACACACTCACACACAAATACACGTGGCTACATGATCACGATGTCTGTAAGCCCCTAAACTCCATCACTGTTAATGTTCGTATTGAGTATTTATATTTGCACTGACAACTATTAGCCTGCTTGTTCTGTCCGAATGTAGCCAAATGCTTTCAGGTGGAAATCTTTTTAGCGTATTTCTTGAGTAGCATTAGTGAATTAATTAATGAGTAAGTAAATAAATTATAAGAAACACTGTACATGAACCAACCAAAAAATAGTCAGAAGAAAGCAAAAACATTTCAACGAAAATATGAAAAGATTGAGGAAGAAGAAGATAGCAAAATACAGTTTTCAAATTAGTTCAATCATGTGCGTAAGTTGTGCATATTGATGTAAAATAGATTAATAAACTACGTTCTTTCAAATCCGATTAAATTGTGGTCTACTTTACGATAAATAAAATGAATCACCTCCATACAAGTAAAGCTACACTCGATACCAATTCAAAGGTGCACTTCTCTCTGTGACAATAACAGTTCCATATCATGGTTTGAAAGTCATTCAATTGCCTTATCTGTTTCGCTGCTTAAGTCCCCTATTTTGCCTCTGAATGCATAATCAGTATAATATACTGCGCTGCAAGTGATACACGCAACATTTTTCTTCCTAGCATCAATCAATGCCAAACAAACCCCTTGGCACCACAGCCCATGAAGAGACCACTGCTCATCTATTCAGCCCACAGATTGTGGGGTGACGCATGGTCAGTGCGTTGGTTCCCCTCAGGCATTAATCTTGGTTTCCATGGCCGAGACTCTGCCTTACTCTCAGACAGCTAGTCTATTGACCTCATGAGGCTGAGTGCACCCCATTCCAACCTCTACGTCAATTTCTAAAATCCCAGATGGAGACGGGACCTCCGGGTGAGAGGCGGACACGGGAACGACCGCAATCATTGACATACGACTCTTGAATTAACTAGGGACTAAAAGTCTCTTTCGACGCCATTTCCTGCTGAATGAAGCATTTTTGCATTAGAATGTTTGAACAGTCTCAGAAAATAAGTGGCATTTCACCCGCGTCACATTTTTATTTGCGTTGTGATTACATCGAAGCTATACACGCGGATTTAAAGCTAAAACGAGTAAATAAATAGTTTGTTTCCTCGTGTGGGACTGAGTGATGACGTTCGAGATACAGCCGGTGGCTGTTGGTGCCGCCATAGGGTAGGTTCTGCTTCAGTAACACTTTCCGTAGATGAGGAAAGGAATGGCAAACGACCTCACTCCATGTGACATGCCTCAGCGCAGTACCGTCATCTACTTTGGGGCTTTCTGACCAAATAAAGTACAGTGGTACTTTCTAGGGATTCAACCAGCGCTCGAACTGATGATCAAGAATTCAGAAATACAATGAGATCTCTCCTTATATGGTCATAACGAAGTCTAGTCTCTGAGTTAATACATATCCCACCAGTTATCTGAAGCATACCGGTACAAGAACACAACCAGTTTGCTTCCACGTGCAGATTTAAAGCTAAAACAGTGTGGACTGTACAACAAATATTATCGGCGCACAATTGTGTTCAAATGAAGTCAAAATATCACAAAATGTCAGAAATTATACCAATCATTGTGGGAACTACAAATGCACTCATCAGAGATCATTTGCGGTGCGGTGATGACGGGATCGAATTCCGTAAGAATTGATCAGCATTGAGGTCGGTTTAATCCGTTTGTTTGCACGTTTACTAGCACGTTAGTGAACCTCTTTCAGATAAATATTCCAGCACCCGATATTTTTCAAAGCTATTATTATTAATATTATTATTATTATTATTATATGACCCACACGATACACGACTCACCGTTAATAATAGGTTTCGTGCTTATCACTGGTCACTTGAAGCGCACTGAATTCGGCAGCGTGAAAAATGGAATGGAAATCGATTCGGAACAAAAAAAATGCTTTCATGCGGGACGATATAGCTACAATAACGGAAATTGATTGTGGTTTGAGCACTGCAAATGAAAGTGAAAAATAGGTAGAGAGCTGTGATAATTATCGGTGAATATCAGGTGTAGCACCACACATCAGCCAAACAAGCACGCTTTAATCAGTCCACTCAGGTTAATCCCATGGCTAGCTGTAACCTCGCGCGCTCTTTTTAACACCTCTTCGAGTGTTCACTATGCCCTTTCCCCACTGTTACATTCCCTCTCCTCAATAACAGCGAGTTCTGAAGCTAAAATATCATATAATCATGTTTTCATTTGTAGCATTCAGAGTACTCAGTGTTTGTTTGAGTCTTCGTCCCTTAGAATAAATTGATAAATATCCCAAAGCGCCCTTTCCTGAGCTAACTCATTTCATTATGTAGCTTGCAAAAGGGGATTATCCATGTCAAATAGGAAGTGATACGCTTATACCATCTTATTCCGAGTCGTATTCTATTATTTTTCTTTCCGCAATGTGTGACTTAATAAATATTTGTTTGTTGTTGTTGTTGTTTAATTTGAGGGGCATGGACATCGTAGTTATTCAGCCCTGTGTAGTTGGGTGTGTATGTGAGGGGTATGTGTTGTTTCATAACCTGTGTTATTGTGGTTACTGTATTGGTGTGTGTGTATTTAGGTGAGGATTTGTAAAGAGGTGATCGTGGTCTTAAGTTAGGAACTATCCCTGCATTTTCCTCGAATAGAAGTGGGATACCACGGAAAACCACTTCCAAGAAGGCTGAGGTGGAGATAGATCCCACCTTTCTCATTTTTGCTTCAAGAGACTGAGTGAGGCCCTTTCCAATCCTCAGACAAGATTTAAATTTCTGTGCAGAACCGGGAATTGAACCCGGACCTCCAGGGCCACAGTCAATAACGCTAGCCACTTCACCATGTCGTTGTAAATAAATACTGTATCTCCAATTTGTTCACTTGATATGATCATTTACCTGTTGCTTTGTAAATTACTATATAAGGTAATAAATAGTATAGATTGTGCTTGTGATTTTTTCACACATTGAATTAGCCTATTTAGCCGAAGTAATGGCCAAAAGTCACCAATGTATATTTTAAGTAAGAGCTCGGTGTGTGTCTTGTAGACATAGAATTCACAGCAAGCTAGGATATTTGTAGTAGATAATAGATGATATGTGAACGACAATCAATGGAGTATCTGGAGAGAATTGAACAAGGTGGCATTCAACGTCCTACTCCTGACGTCAAATTCGATAAGATGAGTTGTGACATTATAACGAGCCCCGATGTGGAAAATGTCTCAGATTATGATTATTTTCTCTCTACGAGCAGTCATTCTTCACTTTCTGATTAATGCGCACCCAGTGCTCACTTCCCCTACATGTATTTCATACTGATGAGGTTTATTCACATATACTGGGGGTATCAATTGTCAGTATATGAACACGTCGTGTGTAGAATATTCAATTGGTATTGATCACTTTCAACAGAAGTTCGCAATTTTTACCCGGACTGGAATTACATTTACAGTTATAGTAGGTATTTAACTCATGATATATGCCCTGTGAACAATACTTCGGTTCACTTTCTGACAGCAGTGTCTCTTGAAACATTTGTTGATTGATTTAGGGGCTTTGTGACATCGTCGTCATGTATCCCCGTGTACTTTGGTGTATGTGGTATTTGTCTGATAACCTATGTTATTGTATAGGACGTATTAGTATGCGTATTTGTAATTCAGATGAGGATTGAGATGGAGGTGACCGTGGCCTTAAGTTAAGAACCATCCCGCAATTGACTTAAGTAGAAGTGGGAAACCATGGAAAACCACTTCCAAGATGACCAAGATGGGAATCCAATCCTCCTCTTCTCAGCTTTGTCTCTTGAGGCTGAGTGTACCTCGTTGCAGACCTCAGTCCATAATTAAAATTTCTTGGCAGAGCCGGGACTCAAACTGGACCTCTGGAGAGACAGCCAAGAATGCTAGCCGCTACACCACGAGGTGGTCCCTCTTAAATCATAACAATACAAAAAATGCTCGCCATGTACATACGCAAATACTATGCTTGCAACTGGGGAATTGAAATGACAATGTATTGTCACTCAAACAAAGAATAAACACACTCTTGCTAACTTCTCAATTTAACTTTATAATCACTCTTTTGTTTAGGTTTTGTCTGGTTCTCGAGCTCAGAGTGAATGGGTAGAATACCTTTTAATATACAATTATAATCCTCACCTCCACTGCATAGGTTCTCGTGTAAATTTGTTATTGGTCCTCGCTTGGTTAAGACAGTTCAAGAGTGCGCTCATTCTTTGTTTGAGTGACTGTACATTGCAACTAAGAAACACAAATGACCACTATTCCCATTTCTGTACTGTATTCAACTGAAAACTGTACATGAAAACCGTGTACTTAAGATCATCTAGTACGAAATAGTATTTTCTCAAGAAAGCATTCATTTATAAGTCATTGAGAGCAATAGTGGTATAACTTAAAATTAGTCTGGAATTATAGTCACGCGGTCAGTGTGTGTGTGAGGCAGCAGCACTGATCACTGTATCTGTCGACCTGAAATGCTGGAATTATAGCCACGCGGTTAGTGTGTGTGTAAGGCAGCAACACTGATCACTGCATCTGTCGACCTGAAGGGCTGGGATTATAGCCACGCGGTCAGTGTGTGTGTGTGTGTGTGTGTGTGTGCGAGGCATCAGCACTGATCACTGAATCGGTCGACCTGAAAGTTTGGAATTAAAGCCACGCTGCCACTGTTTTTGTGGGTGAGGCAGCAGCACTAATCACTGCATCTGTCGACTAGAAAGGCTGGAATTATAGTCACGTGGTCAGTGTGTGTGTGTGTGTGTGTGTGTGTGTGTGTGTGTGTGCGGCAGCAGCACTGATCACTGCATCTGTCGACCTGAATGGCTGGAATTATAGCCACGCAGTCAGAGTGTGTGTGTGTGTGTATGTATGTGTGTTTGTGTGTGTGTGAGGCAGTAGTACTCACTGATCACTGCATCTGTTGAACTGAAAGGCTGGAATTCCCTTCAAATAAAATATACTGCTAAAATACGAAATATGGCAGGTCAAATGAAATTATTCTGCTGTTAAATACAAACATAAAAAGTGCACTGTACCATTAAGGAGATAGCCTACATATGAAGTTGGCAGTTTTCCAGCCATGCATGACAGTATCCAGGATGTGGTATAACTCAAGAGCATATATTTGGTCTAGTGGCGATCATCTTGCAGAGGTGAAAAATAGTTTAATTACGCTTTCGTTCTGGTAAGTATGCTCGTAATTTAAGAGTTTCCCTCCCTCCATTGCAGATTCCGGTCGGTAATATCGTGTCGCCCGACTGGTTTCCTACCCACAATCTGTTCTGGAGTTCAATAACCTTACGTTCTAGGATAACAGCCTTTGCCTCTTTACGAGTAAATAAACATAGGCAGAGTTGCCTATATAGAGAATACAAATGCAATTTTGAAACCAGATCTTATTGAAATGTATTATAATTATTAGGCTTATTATTATTATTATTATTATTGATGATACCGTCAGTGGTGGCTACGCTCGCTAAAGAGCAGCGTTAGGTCATGGGGCCAAGCTCTCTGCTGACTCAGTAGACGCATGGGTTCGAGCTCCCCAGTCGGCCGTTTCCCATTTTCAACTCCAGGCAAATGCTGGGACGGTACCTTCTGACAGGCCACGGCTGCTTTCTTTCACATCCTTGTCCAGTTTCATTCACCATCATTCTTTTCATCTCTCATTACCTTCTCTCACGAGGTTTGCGTCAGGAAGGGCATCCGGTCGTGAAAACTATCCGCCACGAAGACTTCCATCGTATCTCATCCCCGATCGCGTTGGAAAACGGGAATAATAAGGGGTAGACATACATTGTTATTGCTGCTGATGATGATGATGGTGTTTCTCTTGAAAGCAATGCTATTTCCATTCAGTCTACTAACGGGCAGAAGTGTCCTTACTGCACGCCGGGGGCGCTGACATGCCGACTGTATGCCGGCGTGCTTCTGGCGCAAACAGTCTTGCAGTGACGGTGTGGGATAATGTTCGACCGATCAACTACAACACAGCGAAGGCATAACGGGAGGGAGACTGGAAAGCGAGCTAGGGAGACAAACATAATATCCTCCCACCATCACTGCAAGGCCGTCCGCGCCTGAAGCATGCCGGCATACAAGTACTAGTACGAGGAGAAACGCGTGAAACACAATGTACTGCTCGAGTCCAAGCTGCGTGGACCTGAGAGGAATGTACATTGCAGACTATTAGCAGTGGTGGTGACGAGTGATGAGGTTTCTCGGTCCTTGCGTAGTAACAGAAGCAAATACATTAGTCGGTGACTCAGTCACTTATTCCCAACGCCACACTTGTTTCAGAAAAGACCCATGTTAGCAGTATTGGAATAGACGAGAATGTCAGGTAACACGGCGGGCTGTCGACAGGCTTCTCAATTCTCGCCTGCTCCTACTCTGCCTCTGCCCTTCATCCCGCAAGTTCACAGAGCTTGGAACCGAGCAGTAGATGCATCGGACAACCAATACATTACGTCCGGTACGCTAGCGATGCCAACATGACCCGGTCAGACGCGCCGGCCGTGAGGGCAGGTAGCCCAGTCAAGAGAGGCAGTGGGCAGGAGTCAGCCTACCGGAGTGTGGCGCAGCAAAGCCAGCACGCCAAGCATGCAAAGGTGATGATGATGATGATAATTGTTGTTTTAAGGGGCCTAACATCTAGGTTATCGGCCCCTGATGGTTTGGGTGATCGTGAAGATGAAAAAGAAAAGCGAACTTAAAACTAAAACTAACTACTGACCTACATACTAGAAGAAGAAATGGAAAACTAAAGGAGAATAAGGCAAATAAAGGACAGGAGGAAAAGAAATGCCCTCAACCCTCGGAGAAGGCGGATTGAGGGACTTGGAAGGAAGGAGAGCCATGAAAGGCATATAGGAAAGTGAAAGAGGAGAGGGTCCGCCCCAAAGGTAAGGGACAAAAGGGGAAAACGGACCCAGCTCAGGAATCCCTCGGGGTCGCCAACTCCCGAACTCACCAGCCGTGAGCCCCTGAGGGTGTAGCATTATCTAGGGTGCACCAGAAGTGGTGGGGCTACATACACCCTGCCTCCTTAAGGGCCTAGAGCACAAGGCAGGAGGTAAAAGGAAGAGAAAAAGAAGACTGACCACTCGCAGAAGGAGGGTATCAGAAAAGAGGAGACAAGGGCCAATTAAGGCGGGAAAGGAAGAGACTCCCTAGGCGTCGGATACCCTAATACCGTCGGGGTCGGAAGAGAACAAGAGTTGACCAAGTGAGGTCGACAGGAAAGAAGACAGAGAGGAGCCCGGCACAAGTAAGTGGAAGCAATGCCGGACTCAGCTGGGGCCCCGTGGTCGCCAACCCACGCCCACAAGATGTGAGCCCCTGGGGGAAGCATGCAAAGGCTGGACACCCCTGACATAGAGCGCAGAATAACTATTGCCAGATTAAGTGAAGTGTTACTAAAAATCTAGAAGATTTGGGAGGCTATTTGATAACATTTATGGAAACAGTGACTAACAACAGGTCATTGTGCTCCACAAGAGTTCGACATTCACGTTAACCACTGTGGAGGAGATGAATATGAAGACGAAGGTTCCTTCTTGTTATAAACAAGTGCGGTGTACCTCAAAAATGAAATTTCCTTTGAATTGAAATGAACTAATAAGCAAGATTCCACTAATCCTTCAAAATCTAAGGGAGGGTTCAAAATTACTCACCCTGTCATATTTCTTGTGTAGTAGGCTATACAAGACTCTAAATTCTGGAGCATCATAGGCTATTGTAAGTTGGTGTCCAGCAGGGTACTTCTTAGTCATTATTTCAATCACATCCAGTCAAATGTTATTTTGTGAAAACTATAATCTGTTCGAAATGTTAGAGTAATACCAACTCTGAATAAGGGGAGTAATCTATATTCTAGGCTTGTGAACATTTCTGACCACCATCTTATATATTAAAATAATCAGATATAAATTTGACTTTTACTAAATCTGGAATATCTTGGGAAGTATTTGTGCTAAGACAACGTTTGATGTCTTAGGCTTGATTCACACTATCGGTACAGTCACGATCCGGTAACAGGCCAGCAGTATCCACACTACAACGGGGAAGCTCCAGTCTTGATCAGTGGACAGTTGAGATCAGACCCGCGCGCAGTTCACAATGCCTGGTGTTTTCTCTACGAAAGAGTTAGCAATTATCTCGATTGCGATAATTCATGATTTAAGGGGCCTAACATCTAGGTTATCGGCTCGTAATGAAATGAAATGGTATGAAATGAAAGGATGAAGTTATGATGATGATTATAATTGTTGTTTTAAGAGGCCAAACATCTAGGTTATCGGCCCCTAATGGTCAGGGTGATAGCGAAAATGACAATGAAATGGAAACCAGAACGAAAATTTAGCTGGACTGAAAATACTTACAAATGGGAACTCAGATTGAAATGGCTCCCAAAATGTGGAGTGGAAAAACTTACAAGAGGTAATTTTGAAGGAAAATACTCACAAAAGGAATTTACATTGTAGAAGTACGCACAAAATATGTAGTTTAGGTTCAAAATACTTACAAAATACAATGTAGATTCGAAATACTCGAAAAATGCAATTGAAATTCAAAATACTTACAAAATGCAATTGAAATTGAAACTCCTTACAAAATATATGGTAGTTTCAAAATACAATATGTGGAAGCCCGCGATTCAAAATACTGTTCTTAAAAAATGCAATTAAGATTGAAAATACTTTCAAAATAGAGTTTAGACCGAAAATACCTAAAATGTGCAATGTAGATAGAAAATGCTTACAAAAATGTGGTTGAGATTTAAAACACTCACAAAATTTAATTTAGAGACACGGGGAGCCAATTCATAAAAACAGGGCGGGAATCTAAAAGAGAAAAGGGACTTTAATGAAAATAAAAAGAACGCTGATCCCTAGAAGAAGGAGGGATCAGGAAAGATGAGAGAAGGGCAAATTTAGGCGGGAAAGGAAGAGACTCCCTAGACCACCCTAATACCGTCAGGGTTGGAAGAGAACAACAGTTGAACAAGAGAGGTCGACAGGAAAGAAGACGGAGAGGAGCCCGTCACAAGTAAGTGGAAGCAATGCCGGACTCAGCTGGGGTCCCGTGGTTGCCAACCCACATCCCACTTGAAGTGAGCTCCAGGGTGGGGGGTAGCAACAATGTGTCACAATCCACTCGCAGCTAGGGTGGGGGCTGAAAAACGCGCGCTCTGCATGTTGCTAGCACGTGTGGTATGTTCACACTGCCAGACTAGTCGCGGAACAGTACGGTCACGGTCCGCTCAAATATTCCTTGAGTCGATCGTTGCCTGTACTCTGACCGCACCGCGACTGTTGGTGTGTACAGTTCCTATCAAATCAGTTAAATAATACCGACAGCAGTGGCTCAGCTGGCTAAAGCGCAGCGTTAGGTCATGGGACCAAGCTCTCTGCTGACTCGGTAGACGCGTGGGTTCGAGCCCCACCGTCGGCCGTCCTTGAAAGGGTTTTCCGTGGTTTCCCATTTTCAACACCAGGCAAATGCTGGGACGGTACCTTCTGATAGGCCACGGCCGATTCCTTCCACATCCTTGCCCAGTTTCATTAATCTTCATCCATTCCATCTTTCATCCCGACACGCAGGTCGCCCACGGGCGTCGAATAGAAAGACCTGCACTCGGTCTCTGTGGAGGCCACACGTAAAAAAAAAAGTTAAATAATATCTGACTGGACTGTGAATGTACCGTGACCGTACCGATAGTGTGAATCAGGCTTTAAAATGTAATGCACGTCACGCATTATCGATTGATTCCCAACCGGGTGAGTTATCCGTGGTCGTTACGGCGTGGCTGCAGGCAGTCGCTCACATCCAGGAGGCGAGAAGGTTTGAATCTCCCCGTCAGCAACCTTGAAGATGGCCTTCTGTGGTTTCCCATCTTCCTTCCAGGCAAATGCCAGGGTTGGTCCCTAAGAATAGGCTACAGCCGCTACCTTCCAACTCCTAGTCCTTACATTCACACTTTCCTCCCCAGACAACATTCCACACGCGGCGGTACATGTAGCACACCCCATGGGTGTCCGCATACAAGCAGCTACAAAATCTGGCGAGCCGAACATGTCCTCGGACACTCCCGGCACTAAAATCCATACGCTAAAAAAAAAAAAAAAAAAAAAAAAAGAAGATTGATTCCCAGCTTATATGATCAGGTCATCCGTGTATTGAATATATTCAGAAAGGGCCTCAGTCATGAACTGAAACATTTTCTATGTTGAATTATGAAACACATTCATCGATTTCTCTGCTTTCTGACCACGGGACTGTGGTCTCTTTGTTATAGCATGTAAGGGTAGTCCCAATTAGTATGATTCTGACAATAACTCATTTCAGTATGGGCCGACTCATTTGCGAATTTTCATTTCTTCTGGGAGAAGATAGCGAATTTCCACTTTTAACCACCAGGTGGTGAAGTTCCACTCTTAACCGCCAGGTGCTTTAGAGCGCCCAAGTGATGTAATGGCCGCCTATTTCTGATAAATCTCTACTTAGTATAAAACAAAGTCCCCGATTCTTGGATGTTACGGGTTAACTCGAGAACCACTGAATGGATTTTGATGCGGTTTTCACCATTCTGTAAAGGATATCTCGAGGATGATTTCTGTAAAAAATAATTTATTTATGATGAATAAAAGCCGAGCAGTAACGATTTCAGTGGAAATGTCAAAAAAAAAAAATGTCGTCCAGCACTTTGTAAGCTTACGCTGGGCAACCCGTTAAAGATATCTAAATACTATGAGTGTATGAATTGTTCAGCATGAAAAGTTCTACAAAAAAAGTCCGCAAGGGCATATGTCTATCTTCAATACATCACCCACTATAAGTGTTTTTACATTTTAATTTCTTCCAACCATGTCCATTCAACTACTGAGGCGACATTTTACGAGCTAGCTAAGGGCGAGTCTATCATCCCTGTTACAGCCTTGCTAGCGGGCGAACCTATTGCCCCAGTTACAGCCAGCAGCAAACCGTTTAGTCGTGTTGAGTTTAGATTTCTGATGGGGGTGGTTGTGTTTGAAGTTTCCCTGGAAGTGCAACTCGGGTTTTCTTATTTTCGCCTGTGAAACACAGTCAAGTTAAGATTGGACGGAAGGAGGATTTGAGTTTCATTCGCCTTGCCATTCCCTGGAAGTGCAACTCACATTTCGCCTGTGAATTTTTCGTTCCGCAAAATTCACAGCCAATTTAAGATTGGATGGAAGGGGGATTCTATTATATTAAATTATACTGATTGGCGTATAATCTCTACTTAGTATAAAACAAAGTCCCCGATTCTTGGATGTTACGGGTAAACTCAAGAACCACTGGATGTATTTTGATGCTGTTTTCACCATTCTGTAAAGGATATCTCGAGGAAGATTTCTGTAGAAAATAATTTATTTACGACCAAAGGAAGTCAAGCACTAACGATTTCAGTGAAAAGGTCGAAAAAAAAACTGGCGTCCGTGTGCTGTTCAAGCTTACGCTGGGCAAACCGTTAAAAATATCTATATACTATGAGTGTAAGAATTGTTCAGCATGAAAAGTTCTACGAAAAAGCCCGGGAGAGCATGTCTCTATATTCAATACATCGCCTACTGTAAGTGTTTTTACGTTTTCATTTCTTCCAACAATCTCCGTTCAGTTACTGAGGCGACAGTTTACGAGCTAGCTATGGGCGAGTTTATCACCCCAGTTACAGCTTAGCTAGCGGACGAGCTTATTGCCCCAGATACAACCAGCAGCAAACTGTCGAGTCGTGTTGAGTTAAAAACTTTAGAGAAGAGTGGTTGTGTTTGGATCTTCCCTGGAAGTGCAACTCGGCTTTTCTTCATTTCGCCTGTGAACGTTTCGTTCCTCAAAATTCACAGTCAAGTTAAGATTGGACGGAAGGTGGATTTGTGTTTCATGCATCTCGCCATTCCTAATTTACGTCTGACAAGAATTTGTTGCACATGCATCTCCACGATAATATAATTAATAGTCCAGTCAGTGATTTTAACCCATCATGCCGAGACGTAAAACAGATATTGGTCGTTGTTCATTGACATTGGAAAAAAGGTGCTTATCACGTAACGCATTCATAACTGTTCCCGGGCGAAGCCGGGTCGGGTTGCTAGTAAACTAATAAATAAACCGTAGAATGTATAATCTTAACAGCAGCACAGCACAGACAGATTTCGAACGAAATTATCAAGGGCATAATGCTCGGAGACATTACATACCACACCTGAAGCTTACTCACGTAATCAAGTATCGTTCCAATAGCAGTAAAATGCGGTGTAATGGCGGTCCAGGGGATAGCATACTTTGATTTTCATACAAATATCCCATCATACGCGGTTCGAATCCCACCGAATCAAAATATTTTAGCCTGTCAATGTATTTTCTTTCTATGCTTGGTGTTTCAATACATCCAATTTAATTATAATACGAAAGTTTGATGCTTTGAGAGTGACACGATCGTGCTGACCGACTGAAAAGAATCAACCTTTCGTTTGCTAAGGTAACACTGAAAATGGCTTCAAACACCATAATTAATTGTAATACTCAAATTTCTGTACGCATTTTTAATTAGAAATCATTTGTGTAGGTAGGGCTACCGGTACCAAATTTTTGGTTCACTACAGGGAAGTGTTGTTTGAGTCAGGGACTTGGACATTGGCATCTCAGCCCCGTAGAAGTTCCACCTTCACCCGCTTAATTACATGGGGTGGTGGGAAACCACGTAAACCGACTATATGAGCGTTAGAGGACTGGTCATACTGTTAATTTGAAGAGAAAAAAAAAAGAAACTTGATATTTCGAACTGGCGTCATTGCGTCACTTGAAGAAATTGGCCAATCGGATCGCATCGCGTGAGAATTTAAATGAGCTTTGCGGTTCGATCTTGCCAACTCTGTCCGTGGTTCGAGTCCGGTTTGAGAGCGCCAATCGATTAAATAACATTGTCTGGGGATGGATTTGAACACGAACTCCCGGGCTGACAGATTCATGCCTTAACATCTATGCAACGGTGCCACCTGCCGTGACCCATGATGTGTTCGTTTCGGCAGCGCCAGCTGCTAGGCGATTGGTCATTTACGGAAAGGTTCGCTAGCAGCCATGTGATATGCATGCAATAAACTTGGTTCATAGTGTTGGCATCGCCACGCAACGATGTTTATAAGCAGAAACAGATTATTATTATTAATAATAATATCGTATGGCCTCGGTGCCGGGTGCAAGCTTTGTTATTTGCCACCCAGAGGGTAGCTTGCATGTCGAATTTCGTTGTTCCTTGAATCACTATGAAAGTCAAGGAGGCTAGATATTTAAGCTCCTTGAACACTTTAGCGCTTTCTAGAAGAGAAATGAGGAACTTTGTGTTGGCGGAAACTCCCGAGATTAATTTTGCCATTATGAACACGGCCTACTGAATTCAAATGGGTTCTCTGACATGCCAACATCGTATGACATGAGTGTCGTATTTTTGCCGCCTTTCAAAAAATCACTTACCACGGCCAGGAGCGAACCTGCAATCTTGGGGTTAGTAGACCGACACGCTATCCACTCACCCACCGTGGCAAGCTAACAGATTATTGTTTTGTTGCAATTAATTTTTTGTTTGAGGGGTTTGAGAGATTTTGGTCACCAGCCCGATGCAGTTGGGTGTGTGTTGAATTTGTCTGATAACCTGTATTGACTGTAGTTGTGTGTGTAACTGTAATTAGGACTGGCTGCGTGGCTCAGAGGTAACGTTCTCACTTGCTGGGTCCTATGTTGCAGGTTTGTATCCTGGCGCAGGCAGCTAGCATTTGAGGGTGCGCAAATGCGAGGGAGCCGTGTCAGTAGATTTACTGGCACGTTAAAGATCCCCTTCGGGGCAAAATTCCGGCACCGCGGCGTCTCTAAAAGATACAGTAGTTAAAAGAGACGTAAAACCAATAACATTATTATTATTATTATTATTGTAACTGGAATTAGTGCCAGGTGTGGGGCAGGTGCCTCGAAAGTTGAAATAAGGCATTCGTCTGGAGGGAATGTGAAAATCCTGGGGATGAACCACACTCAGGATCGGCGCTGGGATCAAAACCTTCGTTCTCTTTACTTCCAGCTCTTACGTGCAGTCATGGTGTGCGATTTAATGAGCACGTCTATGCTGCAAAACAACATATTTTTAATAGCATCCTTGAAATGGTACTAATTTTAGATTTACCAAATATCAGACAGCATTATCGGATTAATTTAGTGCTAAAAATGTTTTGAATTTTAATTTCATTAATTGGAAGGTGGTTAAATGTTCTTGAGGGAGGGGGATTGACTAGATTAAAACAACAGAAATCTTGTTTTCAATAAAACTTAATTCATCAAGATCAAATACGGTACTTTTACAACTGAAATTTACAATCCTAATAACTGAAAATAATTTTTAATTACAGCTGTTAACTAAATATTAGTAACCTTGATGTTTATAATGTATAGGCTACACATTGCTATTGAGGAAAACATCAACTAATTTTTGTAGTAACAATCCAAAACACCGACCGATAGCCTAGCAGCTGCTGTTTCCGAGAATTTAGCATCGAAACAAACACACTGTGATTATAGAGTAGCTAGCCCGGAGATCCGTGCTCAAAACCATCCACTGACGAAATTTTATTCATCGATTAGCGCTCAAGCCTGTGTTGAACCACTGGCTGAATTCGTAACATCGCCCCATAATACCCATTTCAATTCGCCTGCGATACAATCTTATTGGCTAACTTCAGCAGCTAATAAAATGATACCTCCGCGGGATATCAACTTATTTTTTCAAATTTTTCATCAGTTTGACCAATTCTCAGGCGTTCATATAGCCGTTCCGAGTTCTTTTCGACCAACCTGTGTGATAAAATAATTGGGAAGAAATTTCACCTGTTACTAAAATTGAAATAGCGGTGTTGATAGAGCAGAGTTCAAGCTGCATGCCTCTCATCAAGGCAGACAGGGTTTGAATCCCGGTTAATGCTTGTTAGATTTTCGAAGTGAAATATCATGTCCCTTGGTTCTGATTCCATGTAAAAATAAATGACCCGTGGCTCATGATCGCAAGATTAACGGTCAAGTTAAAACTACAAGCTTCCTTCCATTTTAAACTGAAATATCTTAACAAGAAATTATACTATAACGACGTTTATGTTCGACCCTCACTATTATGTGTTTGAAAACTGTATCATAATGATGGTCATTATAACACCGTTTTTCATTACGATACAGTTTCTCCAGCCAATCAGAGCTCGTTCATTGACCAATTAGGTAACGATAATTTCGCGCATGCGCTCAAAATCCAACATGTCGGACATAAACACAACATCGAACTATAATAAATTACCGACATGGAATACCCACCGTCCATAAGTTCGCGTAAATAAACTGGCGAATATGAGACAAGAAATAGCACAGTACCTTAAAATCACTAACACTAATTTCTACACAGCGCATTGTCTTCAAATGACTGCGGTGACAATATTACTGAGGGACGGCTGATGTAAACATATGGCTGCATATGGCAGAGCGCATGCGTCGGCCGTTCAAAGCTCTTGAAAGACGAAGGTATAACACCCAACGCTCGCTCTGCGATCACAAAATTCCAGTAGCTGACTCTCAACAGATATTTATGAATATTTATGTTAAAACATATAATAAAGTTATAATTATCGTCGAACATAAACAGTCGTATGCAACTCGCCTATAATGGTAATTAAGACACTCGTATGGAAATTATAAAACTCGCATACGCTCGTTTTATAAAAAATACTCGTGTCTTAATTATAGCCATTATAGGCTCGTTGCATAATGTACTATTATTGGCTTGAGACGTTATGCACGTCACTCATTAACCACTGAACACTAACTTACTTGATTCTGCCATCCAGATATGAAAATAATTGCGAATATTTATTTCACCGAGGCCATTCTTCTCACCAATCTGTGTGCCAGCCGTAGTGAGAGGATGAAAGAGTCAAGTGTTCTTGGGGCCGATAGCCTAGATGTTAGGCCCCTTAAAACAACAATTATCATCATCATCATCAAGTGTTCTGTAATACGCATTTATGCAGCAGCCAGATAACCTGCCCCACTGCAACATGCAAGCGCTGATTACATTTTGTTTCAGTATTCGTTCTTAGAAGTTTGTGTGCTCTTAAAACGGTGATTAGTATGAAGAGTTGGAGTCGCACCTCAATTTCAGATTGATGTTGATATTGTTGTGTCCCGCCATGTGTCTCTTCTGAAAGGCGTAACTCGCTCGGCTTGGGTTAGGGGAGGTATTCCGAGAAACGTAGGGAATACAGCGGTATGGGCTTCAACAGGGAGGTAGGAATATGGGGGTCGGGCAGGCGCGGATGCGGGACTGGCCGACATAATGCCGCTCATGACCTTGCGGGAAGCGTGGAGGGTGAAGGTAGCCTAAGTGTTGCGCAAAGCTTGGTGACAGCCGTCCGCGAATAATGAAGACAAAGTTAGAGGGTTTGTCTGATGTTTTATGTTCAACGTGTAACTGAGGTGTGATGAGATGGTACAGAGTTATGTAGGGTTGGCGGGGGCAGGTATAGGAGTAGTGTAAGCACAACTTATCAATTTACGTATTCTGTATTCTTGAAGTGCAGTGGCGTAGATGTTCCGTGAGGGGTGCACGGGTGAAGCTCCCAGCCGTCGCCGAGCAGCATCTCCAAGAGCGACTGTCCTGGAGCCTCTGTTGGCTTGTGTATTTAAGGGTTCTTCCATGTTTGTTGTTGTGTGTCAGCGGAATTCGAGTAGTGGTAAGCAGTATTATTTCCTTGTAGATGTGTAACTTCGTGTTGTTTATGATGTTGCCTCGTGTCTCCGCTGCCTGTGTACTGGGCTCCTCGTATGCTTGTATGAATTATGGGTTTAAGTAGTTACAACCCCTGTTTTGTGGTTGGGGTTGTAGCAATATTGTAATCTATCAGATGAAAACCCAATTACTGGGAAATGCAAAATCAACCTGAAAATGATTACCGTACAAGTATTTGATACAGATTACCAGAAGGCAATAAATTACAGATGTTACAGAAATGAAAGGCGACAGTAACTCTCTGTTCAGGTCATTATTATAAAGTCATATGAACAGCAAATCTCATATGGAAATAAGTGCTATAGGATTTTTGAAATGATTGCTGTGGAGCAACACGGTTGTTCTAGTATTTATTTTGCTTATGAGCGGCTTCCGTGGAGTAGTCGCAACCATGCTGAATTGCTACGCCAAAGATCGCGGTTTCAAACCCGGCCGAAGCCGTCGGATGTTTAAGAGCGTTAAAATCCCCTTCACTATGCCTTCCTTCGGGAGGGGGGGGGGAGTAAAGCCGGTGGGCCCATATCATAGATTTATGCATGTAAATGAACCTACCTCTACAATTGGTAGTGTGTAGCAAATTTTGTAGGTTATATTCGGTTGGTTAGAAACGCTCTATCAAGTTCCAACGTTCGCCGCTAGGTGTTAGTGACAGTATCAGCTGGTAGCCGAAGTTGGAACAACTTGAAATCGAACTTGTTGGGAGCCCACGGGCGTTCAAGTAAAATACACTGCTATGCCCATTCGGCTGCAATTCATATATAGGCCTAATAATAATTTATTTTGCTGATTTCTTTGCGTCTGTTTGTGAGTCAAGTTCAGTCATTTTTAATCTATTTTCATTTATGAAAAAATAGGATTATGATATCACCTTTTGTCCGTGTGTGTGCGTGTATGTGTCTCCCCCTAATAAAATCTAAACGCCCAAAGAGATTGCAATGAAACTCGGTAAGTACATACTACTACCTTGTCCGACCTCGACCATGCCTTATACATTTCCTTATGTTTCACGAATTTAGCATGGCGGCCACGCGAATTATTTCACTGGCATGCCATATCTCCGTAACAGTTACTGATACCACAATCAAATTTTGTACAGGGTTATAGGCTACTACTATAAGTTCACCTATGTGACTTTGAAATATCTGTTATGTTAAAAAACAAACATGACGGCCATGTGGATTTGAAACATTTAAATAGACTTTTCTCGAGACTTAAACATCCGAACGCAGTGACACTTGGTACGGTAAATTTTTATACAACTTCTAAGCTACTGGCATCTAATTTACATTAATATTGTTTTTATAGCGTTATTAGCCTATAGCGCCCGTCCGAAATTTTAAAATTAAGTTCTTATTCCTTGTGTCCTAATTAGGCGAACGAAGTGAACGTTTGAATAATGAGCCTACGCAATAGTCTTCATTTAATGGAACATAACTCTGTGGCGTACATCTATAACCAGGCAGTTCCAGCCGAGTTGCTCGCCTGTGAGCAGTGGAGTACTCGCCGCCTTGCGCGAGTAAACCTGCAACATGCAATACAGCTCAGCTGTTTGGGCTGCCGTCACTGCGCGGTGGATACATCAGGCTTGGCAGGAAAAGCATGGACTTCGCCCAGTGACGTATTGACTATCACCCCCAGTCCCTTTCCAATCGTACTCCGAGCATCACTGCTAAGTACTCGCGTGTACGCTTACTCAAACTCGTGGATTTGGAACAGCCTGTGTATAACAATCCAACATGGTGGCCGCACGAAATATTTCTCCAGCATTCAATATCTCCGAAACAATTACATATCTCACCCTGAAATTTTGTATGGTGATAGAGAATATAACTTTAAGTTCACCTATGTGATGTAGAAAATCTTGTTCGCTAAAAAACCAACATGGCAGCCAAGCAAATTTAAAGTATCAGATGGCATTTTCTCGCGATTTAATCGTCCGAGCATAACGAAACTTGGTGAGGCTCAAAATTATACATGATTTAAGCTACTGGCCTCTAAATTTATTCAATTGCTTTAATAACCTCAAAATAGCGGTTGTGAAAAAATTTAAAATTATTGTTCTATTTTTTATCATATTGAAAATCTTGTTCTCTACAAAACCAACATGGCAGCCAAGCGATTCAGATAGCATTTTCTCGGGATTTTATCGTCCGAGCATAACGAAACTTGGTGCGGCTGATAATTATACATGATTTAAGCTTCTGGCATCTAATCTTATTCAATTGTTTTAATAACCTCAAGATGGCTGTTGTGCTAAATTTTAAATCTTTATTTTTTATTTTATTTTTGTGTCCTAACCAAGTGATCGAAGTGAACGTTCGAATAATGAACCTAAGCATTAATCGCCATCTAATGATACATAACTCTATGGCCTACATATAGAACAATCCAACATGGCGATCATCCGAAATATTTGGACGGTTCTCAATATCTGCGAATCTATTACAGAAATCCATCTGAAATATTGTATGTTGATAGAGGCTATTAACGTAAGTTCACCTATGCGTATTTCAATAACCTGATCAGCACAAGGCGTACATGGCGGTGACGCAAAATTCAATCAGTCATATGGATTCTTCTCGCGACTTTATTATCTCAGCACAGTGAAACTTAGTACGGTAAATACATGAAAATAGGCTATTTGGTTCTTCACGGAACTACATGTTACTCATCAAAATGCGTATACATAGCAAGTTGGGAAACCATGTTACGTATTACAGTATATTTATGTAAAACATATAGGCCTATGGGTGCTGTTGACTTTTATTTTAACATATCTGTGTATCCATTAACCTCTCCTTTGAAGCCATAGTTTAAAAAATGCTATATCTTTGTCGTTGTTGATTCTTTAGGGGCTTTATGATATCGTGGTGATGTACCCCGTGTATTTGGGTGTGTGTGAAATTTGTATGATAACCTGTGTAAGTGTGATTTAAAAAAAAAATATTTTTTGCCATATTGAAAATCTTGTTCTCTACAAAACCAACATGGCAGCTAAGCATTTTCTCGCGATTATAAATATACTTATTTATACTAGTGTGTGTGACAGCCTCCGTGGCTTAGTCGGCAGCACTCCGGCCTCTTGAGACAAAACTGAGAACACGCGGGTCCGTGGTTCAAATCCCGGTCACTCCATGTGAGATCTGTGCTGGACAAAACGGAGGCAGACAGGTTTTTCTCCGGGTACTCCGGTTTCCCTGTCAAACTTTCATTCCAGCAACACACTCCACTCTCATTTCATTTCATCTGTCATTCATTTAATCATTGCCTCAGAGGAGTGCGACAGGCTTCGGCAGCCGGCACAGTTCATATCCTCGCCGCTAGATGGGGGCTTCATTCATTCCATCCCTGACCCGGTCGGTCGACTGGAAGCAGGCTGTGGAGTTTTCATACTAGTGTGTGTATTTGTACTCAAATGAGAATTAGCAACGGGCGGCCGTGAACTTGAGTTAGGAACCATTCCGGCATTTGCCTGGAGTAGAAGTGGGAAACCACGGAAATCCACTTCCAGGATGGCTGATGTAGGAATCGAACCCGCCTCTTCTCAGTTTTGTCTCAAGAGGCTGAGAGAACCACGTTCCAGCTTTCAGACCAGAGTTGAATATCTTGGTAGAGCCGGGAATCTACCTTGGGCCTCCACGGTGACAGCCAAGAATGCTAGCCACTATGCGACGATGTGGACATGCCAAATCTTAAAAGGAAGACCATCATGAATAAAATATTACTTTCAAAACAACAAATGCCCAACAATGCCAAATCGCGGGCAACTCCCCCCTAGACGTTTACGTGATGGAAAGTAGCTTGGTAGTGCTATGGTTAAGTAAATTTTAGTTCACTGTCAGTTGGCAGCACTGTCAGTATATTAGTGTTGTGCGGTTGTATTCCTAGTGAGACAGAGTCAATTGTCCCTAACATTGCCATATATACTGTATGTACATATCTATATTATATCTTTCAAATGAGATTGGCCGTACGAGGGGAGAACGGAAGTATTTATGGCAGCCTCCGAGTCACGGGAACTTTTACGGAATTGGAGACCCATCTGTGTGAAGCAATGAGATGCATATACTTTATCTTTTTCCAGTAAAACAGAAACCGGCGGAAGGAAGAGAAGGCTTCCATTTTTCGTGTGCAATGGTCCAGATTGTGCATAGTTCTGAGTCCCCTGATCTTCACTCCTGATTCTCCCTGTACTAACAGCCTTTTCTAAGAAGAATGAAGGAATTCAATATGCTAAGGTCTGTTTGATATTTCCTGAATGTGTTGATCATTATGTACTGTTTCTCTACGACGGAAAGGGTGAATTCAATATGCTAAGGTCTATTTGATATATCCTGAAAGTGTTGATCATTATGTTATGTTCCGCTACGACTTAATTTGTTCAAAGAGATTGGCTGCGAGACTAAGCAGTAACGTTTCCGCCTGATGTGCCGAAGGTTGTAGGGTCGAATCCCGGCGCATTCAGGTGGCATTTATGGGCACTTACATGTGAGGAAACAGTGTCAGTGGATTTAATGGCACGTTTAAAGTCCCCTTTCGGGTGAAATTCCGGCACCCTGGCCTCTTTAAAAATCGCAGTAGTTACGTGGGACGTAAACCCGTCACAATTGTATTTATTGTTTCCTTCCAATGGCAATTGAAATTAATTTTAGGTATATTTAGATCAATTCTTTATCATCATTACGATTTGGCAGTATCTATTTCCATTTACACATCATTCATATTTTTGTGAACTCATCTAGTGGCCTACTGGAATAGTGTTTTCAGTAAGTACAATACACAGTGTTGGTTCATTTAGGGAAGTGCTTGGTGGGCTACAGAGATGCATTATTACAATTCTGACCTCATCCACTCCAGGCAGAGATTCAGAGAGGACTTTTGTCTTAAGGATTCCCTTGCATAGCACAGGTACATTCTGGGGCATTACAAGGTAGGGAAATTCCCTTCGAAGTCTCATCCATTGCTCAATTCGCTTGAAGACTTATTACCATTCCAGGAAAGAAGCATTATTTATTGATGTAATGCATATGTCTGCTACTGGAACAGTTGGTAACAAATACATTTCAGTAAAATGTATATGGAATAGGTAAAGGGCTTACTTCCAAAGTGGCTCATCTAACAGAAATACACAAGGAAGCCTGATTTTTCAATTACCAGAGTATATATAAAAACATTGGTATACATCTGTAACATTTCATTCGATATCCCGTTTATTATTAAAAAAAACACAATGCAAAGAGAAAAGGATATGGAATCCAAGTTTAAAGACTTGGATTTCAGTCCCATTGGAACTCTCTTCTGAAATGCAGTATAGGTGATGTAATGAAGAGTTTGATACTCTCTAATTGCCAAAATGTTTATGAATATTGTTTCACGGTTTATTATATCTTATGCTCCCTATACAAGCTATTTTTGACAGACTGGGTGTGTAGCGCAGCGGTAACGTTATCGCCTGCTGTATCCAAGGTTGTAAGGATGGAATACCGGTGCAGACAATTGCCATTTGAGAATGCGATAACGTGAGATAGCCGCGTGACTCTAAAAGCCGCAGTAGTTAAATGGGACGTTAAATAATAACATTATTATCATTATTATTCAAACTTAAAACAGAATGACCAATACCTCTCCTGTATTTTTCGTGGTGTAGTAGTTAGCATAGTTAGCTCTCGCCCTAAAGACCCAATTTTGTTTCCAATCTCTGAGATGAAATTATCTTTTGTTTGTGGTACTTGACGTTATCGTTGACATGCAAGTCACCCAAGTCGAAGAATTGCATCAGGCTAGCGGGCTACACAAGTTAACTTGCTGTGTAGCTTGGTGGCTGACTTGGAAGGACGCTATATTTAAATACGAGAGGCCCTGGGTTCTAGTGGTCGTCAACACGGCACCAGGGATCTAGGTAGGAAACACGCCATTGTTTAATATTTTTTAAATCTCTCCTTGGTAGAAATATCAACAAGATGACATGAGAAGATCACATGAACTCGCGTAAAACCGTCTCACTTTTGAAAACCATAAATGAAGTGAAACTATAAGGATCCTGTTGTTTGAGGGGGGGGGGGGAGATTGAGATGAAACGTTTTGAATAGCAACGTATTGGATACTAAACAAAACCAAGTCATCGTCGATTAATATCAGCAACTTGATTCTTGTCGAAGTGGGTTGTCTACAATACAGGCAAACGTACATGTACTTAATGTACGCTGTCTGCCCTGGTCTCTGAGACTCCAGGCCCCTGGATCCATGTTCTACAAAGACTTTGAATGTTGGTAGGAGGTAAACTCAGCCTCTTGAGCAGGCCTGACAAAAGATGTTTTTTTTTAAATCGCAGCCTTCCTAAAAGTTGTTTTCCATAGTTTGCCATTTCTACACTAGGAAAATGCCTGAAATATCCCTTACATTAAGGCTACGGTCGCCTACTTCACAATTCTAGCCCCAATAACAAATACACTCACTGGTAGAGCCACAACAATGCCACAGATTGTCAGACACCAAAAGTGTACGATGTCGCAAAGCCCCGAAATAAAACAAAAACAGGCTATATCCGTTACACCCCTCTGCCGTCTACCAATTAGCTTGCAGCTTCTCTGTGAGACACGTAATCTATACAAGAGTTGTTGATTCTTTAGGGACTTTGCAGCATCGTGGTAATGTAGCCCCGTGAATTTGGGTGTGTATAGAATTCGTCTGACATCCTGTATGACAGTGTCATTGAGTTTCATTAATGCTCTCAAACTGGTATTACCTAGGTAAACATGCCTTACAAGAAATGCGATATTAGATTATCAATGCATCAGTAAATATAGCTTAATAGAAGAGCACTCCGCTCATTACAACACATCCTTCAAATGTTTCTTTACGGTATACTAACGCGAATATCTGTTGAACAATAGCTGTGTCATTTTGCTATGAGGACGCAAACAACATTGCCAAGGGGCGGATCATTGAGTTCATCGGCCTTGCTGCAATATATGAGGTGTATCCAATCGATACAAGTGGTGTATTATTCCTCGAGGTTAGAAACATGCATGCCCAAGAAGAGTTGATTGTATGGATCATGCGCTGTGGTCGAACACGTGGAGTTACATCAAGATGGCTGGTTCGATTGAGTACCCGTTCAAGCAGTAGATTACCAACGAGAAGTAATCACGTTTTGAGAGTTGAAAGCCTGTTATGATTCACCAGAGAATGAATATAATAATATTGGTATTTGTTTTACGTCCCTTTTAACTACTGAGGCTTTTTGAGACGCACACTGGTGAATTGTTACGGAATGCGGCCTAAATTGCTTGTCAAAATCAACTGTTACGGATTGGTCGCCAAAGTTCTACGATGACGGTAAAAAAAAACTAAGGATTTGCCATGTTTGCGACCCTTTTCTCTTTGGTCCATTGAATAAATTCTTAAAGGGAAAAAGAATCCGCACGGAAGTGGAGGTACAGCATGCAGTTCCTGCAGCAACCTTTCGTCGCCTACGCAAACAATGGGATGCTACTTAAACACCATGGGTGACTCCTTTTGAACGTTATGCGCTCTTTTGAAAGTTACCCCATTCCAGTGTAATACGTCATTTGGATCTACAGCTTTCCAAAGAACGTATACCTTTCTTATGTTTGTCCCTTGCATTCAGATTATGACATATTTGAGAATTAATAAAGAAAGCTTTCCAGTCGGTCAACTTAAATTGTGCCCAATTACATTAGGCGGGAAAAAGTATTTTCATGACCTAACCTAAAAGAAATAAGATACTCGTATTTATTACAAAAAACTCGGTCTTATGTACGTTATGTACGTTATTTTGTAATTAATATCTTATTTCGTTCAGGTTAGGGCATATAAATACTTTTTCCCGCTTCATGTAATTGGACTCAATTTGTGTTGACCGACTGGAAATCTTTCTTTTATAGAAACAGGCAACAATGAAAAGTGGCTTCTATCACTTCAATATCTGAGAATTAGTTTGCTCCAGAACTGCTGCATCTTTTCCAAAACGTATACCAGTACCAAGAACAGTATTGTTCACTTCATATTCCGAACAATTCCTGCTCGTTCTCATAAAGGAGAGCTATTCAAATAAAAAAGGAGCTATAAAAATAGTTTTATTAAAAAAATCGTGGCTTAAGCGACGATAATTCTCTGTATTGTTTGACAGCATTATTAATTATTCTACTGCAACAGCATTCTACGATACCCCTTGATCACCCAACATTGTTTCATCCCATCAGTACCATGTGCATTTGAAATTTTACTAGGGCTTCCCACACGGCTCTATAATCTGCAGCTTTCAGTAGGCTTACGGAAAATTAATTGAATTTTAGACAGCTGTTATCGATGTTTAGGATTAAATTCTCTTCCACCCATCAAATCTTATAGAAAACAAAATAATACATTAAACATACCTGACTCATTCAGACCAAATATACAATAAACACTAGGTAGATCTATGATTTTAGGTAAACTCTTGCCAAAGTCAGGACATCAGTGAAAATTTCTTTATTACATCTGCGTCGGTGGAAGCGCAGAGGAACAAGGCACCTTACCATTAGCTGACCTTTGCTGACCATAGCGGCTTGCCACATAAAATTTGCATGTAATTGCACTCATTTTTGAGATTGATAGCGAGCAGATAACAATGAACTAAGACTCGTAGAAGTTGACTGTGATTCTATGTTGCCAAGCGAAATACAAGAATTCAAGAAGTATACTTGCAGAACAGTCTTCCTTTCAGAACCCACCACCATGAATGCGTTCGCTAAAACATGGTTCTCGAAGAAGACAGCGAAGCTACAGTACATCACTTCTATGCTTAAAGTTTGCTTCTCAGCACTGACAATGACCAAGCTGAGCGTTGATTTATTCATGGTTTTTCCACAGGCACTTCAAGAAAATTATTTTCCTTTAAACTTACTTCAAATTATGAGGCATCAATATCAATCCAAAAGCCAAATGAAGTATTTACAGTTACACGCACTAATGCTGATACTGCAATGCTACAGGTAAGCAGAAATAAATGCAGACAACTAACTACTTGAGTCGGTTCACTAACATGACATTAGGCTCAAAATGAGGCACTTTTCAGATGGCATGAGTAGTGACGCACGATCAATATTAACCAGTCTTTTCTAAACTGATAGTGAATTACGTGTCGACTACAATCCTCTTATTTCTTATTTTCTATCTTCCTGAGCTAAATACACACCACATAGCCGGAACATTTATGCTAAGTTGAGTAAAATGTAGCATATTTGAAAGTTGGCTTCATTATTAAGAATATTAATTTTGGAGTAGCATTTCTAACAGTTAAATTGCCGGTAATTGTTCAGTTATCTTAGTATTACACCAAGTTGTAACTTTGTTTATCAAATCACTCCATATAAAATTCGAATGTTAACTTATACTGAATAATTCGTCAGTTGTGTATTTACTTGCACAGTAATATAAGAGGATAGCCCAAATCACTAAATAAGGACGCATTTAACGTTCACTATTTACATTCCAATGGCCAGCATAAATCACTAGAATGGTCCTTTTATACACAGTTCACGTTTTATACACTCTTTCAAATGACTTAGTTATATCCTACAATATCTATGAATATGTTTTATTTGTTTGCATGGTCGCCATCGTGAATGTATTAAGTCGATAGAAGAGAGAATTTCTTTTCTTCTTGCCAAGGTTTGAAGTTGCATGTTCATCAAGTGCTGAATTATTGACTTTATTATTTAATATATTCAATATGGCGGTTATGCGTAACATTCCGTCCATTATTTTACTCACTTGAGAAAGTAAATGCTTCTTGTACAGGATTCCCTTCTCATAGACTTTGATAGTCATTCAATTATGCCTTGCAATATCTATGTTAATGTTTGTTTTTTTTAGTACTCGTGAGCTCTGTTGCCTAACGGATGCTGCCAGAAATGCAGACCGGACCAGACGCTGCCCCATGATGCTATACACATGCTCGATGGGAGATAAATCTGGCAATTGTGCTGGCCAGGGAAGTTGACAAATAGTTTTAGTCCGGGGCCGAAACGAGCTTTTACACCGTAACCCAACATTTTAGTACATACAACACTTTTTGATGGTTTCTATATGGAAAAAGTGTGCTGAAATTGAAAATAGCGGGTATACAGTTTACACCCTTGAGCGTTTTCTAATGACATCATCAATATGGCGGACTTCATTGTTGGTGACGCGCCGCTGTTATTGAACTGTCAAACAGTTTCCACACTAATTATACTCTAGGCGTGTTTGGTATCCAATTAAAGCTTTAGATGACACAATGTCATAAAAAGTTATGTTATTGGTCTTATACAATTATAATTAGTCTTATTTAATAATATTACATTCATAAATTTATATGTAATGCCTATAGATAGTAAAAATAAAGTGGTGCTCAAAGTTATGAGAGAAAGGCCGTTACATCCCGAGTACATTGAGCGGCCCGTCTTAATCATCACTCTCTAAATATGAAGTTCTTTTGATATATGGATTCAAACATTCTTCATTTTGATAACATCGGCAAAAAGCTATGCATGACAAATTAACAGCCGAACATTTACATCGTGTCTGGCACATTCTATCTGCAGAAGAGTTACAACTAATCAACTGTAAAATATCATTCGGTGCCAAATCTGTTCCTGGTGGCAATGGTGTTGCAATAAGTGTGTTTGAAGATTTGTCCTTAGTCCTACCCCAGTGAGCTAGTTCCACATCGAGGGGGTGATTTCTTGAAGCTTCTTTCCAAACTCGAACTTGATAATGTGCACGTTTAACGTGTTCTTGAAATGCTTCTGCTGTAGGTGGAAGGCTCTTTAACTTAGGCATGGATGACACATTTTTGCCAGATATTCTCTTCTTCCAAACTTCAAAGCGGACTTTTGTCAGTTTCCCTTTACAAACAATCCTGCCACTGTATCACAACCAGTTAAAGCGTACACTGCAAGTAATTGATCCACAATATCAATATGTTTCTCGACACATGATTTGATGTTAATAGATGCTCTCTGTGTTTGTGTAGCTTCCATGATAGGGTAAAGGTACAATGTAATTTATTTTTTTGCATAGTGGTGCATCAATAGAAAAAATACATGAGTGTCGTCCGATACTAGTGTAACGTAGACGTCACTATTCATGGCAATCATAATTGCCTGTGAAGTTAAAATTACATCTGCCTCTTCATGATGAGTCTCAAGATCTTCCCTCTGTGATGTTACTTTGTTGTAAACTTGAGTTGGTATTGGATGTGAAGGTGTGATTACCAACTTATTTCTTGCTGGTACACTAACAGCTCTGTCAAGTAGGTGCTGACATATAATGTCAATAAGCTGCTTTTTATTAGATGTTACAGTCAAAACAATCTGTTGTGCAGGTAAAGGTGTGTCCACCGTCTGTATGTGGTTACGTGATACTGAAATATTACCTCTTGATGTACGTGTGGAACTTTTGGGACTGAAATCGAATCATCGGTCAAAAACTAAATATACATCCCCTTCAGCCAGTGTACGCCATATGTAAGCTTCAAAACCGGTAACATACGATCGAACAGTACCTAGCTCTGGCCATGGAATTGTCCACATAATTGCACAACCATCAATGAATATAGCATGATCTTTATTTCCTCCTTTACTTACAATGCGACAAGATGATTCTACTTTCAATGCATTTTTCAATGCCGATTTTGTTTTTGCGATACGAATTTCGCCATTTTCATCGAATAGCGACTGTGGTGTTGCTGCTAACTCGTATTTCATCACATCTTCATCATTCATATCTCTTGTCATTCGGAATATCATAGCACGTGAGTGAATCAATTCTGTGTCTATAACTTTTGTGACACCATTCAAGTTCCTAACATTTTCCTTCATACTGTACACTACCTTTGGTATTTTATCCCAAAACCCTGATGGCAAACGAGATTAGTATAGCTTCATTTACTGCGTGCCCAAATGTAGAGAAGAATCTACGTTAACATTTGGTAACGCTATTCTATCAGACACAATATTAACCCTTCACTTTCTGTACTTAGTGGATCAATGCACATTTCCATCTTGTCTCTGATCTTCTGTCTGTCCAACCGGTCTTGGTGAATTCTTTATGGCTTCTCTTCTTTATGCTCCAGAACAGCTTTTTTGTGATCTCTCTCTCCCATATCATCCAAATCGTTCTCCACTGCTTGAAATGTGTAAACTCAGTGCCCACTTTTTATTGTGTTTGGTTTAAGCGTTATTCCCACTAATCCACCTGGACCGTGCCCGTATCTCATGGAAGTTTACTCGATGTACATATCAGACCATATTCCATTAAATGTACCTGGTTGATGTCTCATGACATGTTCACCTTTCATAAACTGCTCTAGAATATCATTCGGTAACTTCTCCATTGATGTTACATGGTACAATCCATATCTAGCGTAATTGACATGGTTTGCACCAAAGAAATGTGGTATCATTTCTTTAGTGGCATATACAGTAAGTGGAGATCCCAATCCCCTTCTCTTTCAGCCCGTACAAAATGCATGGCGATAAGGACTGGTTTTATGAGATTTTCAATCGACAGTTTGGCAGTCCTGCTTATCATCCCTCTTCCATCAAGTTCATACATCATTTCTTCATAGCTCGTTTTGGTTTTAAGAATTGGCATATAAGTGGAGAGCCCAATCCCCTTGTCTTTCATCCCGTACTAAACGCATGGTGATTAGGACTGGTTTTATGAGATTTTCAATCGACAGTTTGGCAGTCCTGCTTATCTTCCCTCTTCCATCAAGTGCATACATCATTTCTTCATAGCTCGTTCTGGTTTAAGAATTGGTCTAAGAACAGAAAAAAAACAGAAAAAAATAGAATGGGAGGTATAAGGTAGGAGGGTCAGTACAATCTTTATAAAAAATAATTAATAACCTTTTTGGAACATTGATGACACTGTTAGGCAATTACAACTACTTTATATGAAATCCTGACATCTAGAGCTTTGATTTGATACCAAACATGCCTATAATTAGTGTGGGAACCGTTCGACAGTTCAGTAACAGCGGCGCGTCACCAACAATCAAGTCCGCCATATTGATGACGTCACAAAAAAAACGCTCAAGGATGTAAACTGTATACCCGGCATTTTCAGTTTCAGCAATCTTTTTCCATATAGAAATCATGAAAAAGTGTTGTATATACCGAAATTTTGAGTTCATGTTAGTTGGCCCTGGACTATTTGGTGAGTACGTTAGTAACTCGAGACGATTGTACACGGGCATTGTCCTGCTGGAGGCGCACTTCTCCCTGTTGTTGTGGGAACGGCAATAGAATGCACTGAAGGATGTTCTGGATGTATCCTGCACTATTCAGTGTTCCCTCAACAAACAACACAAATGTACGGTCATTTTAGGGCATAGTTCTCCACACCATATTGAGAGGGGTTGTTCCTGAATATCGCTGCCGTATATACCTTGATAAGCCCCACTCTCTTAATCGACGTCGCACTCGCAGACGTACGCCATTGACGCCAAGCCTGAATCTGCCTTCATCACAAAACCCAACTCTACGCCATTTATCCCTCCTGTTACATGTTTTGCGATACCATCGGGAGAGGACTGCACGGTGATGAGATGTGATGGGAAGCCCGGCGAGTGTCAATCTTGATCGTAGCCCATCCTCCAGCAAACGGTTAGTGATGGCCCTCGCTGACGCCGTAAGTACAACATCGGTTCGGATGTGTACTCAGTACGTGGTTCTTACTCCCTTCACAGCACAGAGCTTAGAATCAGTGTCCCTTGAAAATATAGCATTCCTACATTGCGCCTTAGAGGTGTTCATTTTCAACTGATATAATTTCATTAGCGAAATGTTATATTATATATGTTATAGTCTATGTTATATATTATATAGTCTATATATTATATATATTATATATGATATATTATTAATCTAATGTTATGTTTTTCAGGATTAGGGAATAACCCATTTCATTTGGGTACAATCATGTTGACCAACTGAAAAACAATAATTTTTATTGTACACCAGTGCTATATAAGTGTCGTCATTGTTTGTCTACTTTTAAATTTTGAAACAAACATGAAAGTAGACTAATAAGCTCTGTACGGGTGAAAATGTTCGTCTCTCTGTCTGTCTATATATACAGTATATATACAAGTGTGTGTGTCTGTTTGTCTGTCTCCCCTTTCAATTCGACCACAGAACCGATTTAAATAATATTTGATATAGCACTATTGTTTCATATTTGACATCGCCATTTACTTAAGGTAGCCATCATGGCGGCCACCAGATTGTTCAGAACCTAAATCAAATTACGACTAAGCAAACCATTAGAACTAATGTTAAAAAAAGCAAAATAAACAACTGCATTACGGGGAGTGTTAGAGGTCTTTAGATAAAGGTTATCAGCTGGATGATTTCAAGATGATAATCCTTAATTCATACTCCAGTGAACGAATGCTCAGGGGTTGGTTTATATGATGTTTTATACAATGTATCTGTACTGACTAGATGATAAATTTATCAGGTTGAATATTTTGCACAGCTGCCATCTTAATATTATAGAGGATAAATCTAAATTATCCCCACTATATTTATAATACGACAACTAAAATTAGCAGTAAAGTAGAATCATATAAATCTGTTGTATGCCCAAAACTAAAGTTCAGGGACTTCTTACATTCAAGATGCAGGCTGGGCGTACTGTTAAAATATTAAAATCAATAACTCGGATTGTACTTGCACAGTTGACACGCAACATGGTATAAGAGGAGTATCATATAAGATACCTTGCTATCATTCGTTGTAAGACTATCACACATCACATAGGGCGCAGTCGTCATCTTGAAAATTAATATGAAAGTACACTTCCAGAGAATTTGTCTACACAGAATACAAGGTAAACGATTTAATGAATTCATATTGAAATATAAGTTGCTAATAAGACATCAAATCAATTACTTAGGATGCGGTTGCGCAATTAGCGTTATGAACATGTCTTAAGAATATTACAATGAATTCACCAATCAGTCACCATCTTTAAAATATATGTTATTAAAATTGATAACCCACCATCTAATAGAGTTACACTTATGAAAGATTGCAAGTTGATAGACTCACATGAGAGACTTTCTTTGCAAAAGACACAAGGCATTATACTCAAACAAAAAGAAAGGTGGCTGGATGTACTACTGTACTTGAACTTTAAAATCAATTAATCAAGACGCAATAGAGATATTACCACAAAACTTAGTAATCAGGGTGTTTTCTACGTGGTAAGATGTTATTTTAGCGCTTGCCACAAGAATATTTAACTGATTAATATTCAAGAACCTTCTTGAAAATGTAACGTATTAAAATCGGTAAAGCTTAATTCAAAGCAGTTACAATCAAGACACTTACCACATTGTTATACTCGTATAAGACACTTGCACTGCATAAGGCACAATATCAGTGAATTTACATATTGAAAATATGAATATATAAGTGCCTTATATGGGTGTGACATGGCAGATTTCCAATTCTTACTTACATGGACCACACGGCTGTGAATTCCTTGACTCAGAGCACTGTCTGTAGTGGCACCTGTCGTTAATTCTACCTTAACTTACTACATGATAGGGAAAAGTGTTACAACTATACCCAAGAATTTAAGAGAAAATAGACTATATTTCATTAACTGAACATCTCGTTGATATTTTAAATCCTGAATCACATAGGCTATTTATGTTTAAGAGAAAATGTTGATATCAAATGAACAGTCACACAAATCATATTATTCTTTGAGGATCATAATGAACGCGATTACATAAAATGAAACCTGTGGATGTTTTCCACTCTGTCTGAGTTATGGTCTGTACAAACAGTTGGAAAATAACGAAGGAAGGGACAACATTAGTTAATAAGTGAAAATGTATAGATGTCTTAAATATGTAAATTTAATACTCTACCCTACTGGTTCCATCCATCTAATTAAATGGTAAACATGGGATTTTAGCGATTTAGATTGTATCCAATACCTTGTTATCGTTCTAAACACCCCAAGCTGAGCACCTGCACGTTCGGAATAAGTTTCCTGTTGTATGCGGTAGTTATTCACAAGTGACAACATTGACCTGTTTTATAATTATGGCAACACATTCTGGCTCTATTCGCCTTAGATAAAACGATGGCCACACAAAGGAATTTTATTTTTGATTCTGTTTAACCAATTGCATATTCTCTTCTCTGTTTTATTCTTGAAAACTGAGATGAACAATTTCAGTGCTGTTTCTAACACTATATTGAGTAATTTTTCAGGAATTATTGGAGGCATGTATCCTCCAAGTAGAAAATTGAAGGGCTGAGGATTTATTTGACAGTCAGAAAAATAATATCCCTCACATAGGGGAAAAAATGAGCCCCTATGGTATTATAGAGGCGGGGACAAGTTAAGTGGATGGTGTCCTTTGGTGCGGGGAGCCAGGAAGGATGATGATGACGATGATGATAATTGTTTTAAAGGATCTAACATCTAGGTTGTCGGCCCCAAATGGTTTGGGTGATCGTGATGATGATAATGAAATGTAAACTATAACTAAAACTAACTACTAACTTATATACTAGAAGAAGAAATGGAAACCAAAAGGAGAATAAGGCAAATAAAGGACAGGAGAAAAAGAAATGCCCTCAACCCTCGAAGAAGCAGGATTGAGGGACTTGGAAGGAAAGAAAGCCCTGAAAGGCAGTTAGGAAAGTGAAAGAGGAGATGGTCCGCCCCAGAGGTAATGGAAAGAGGGGGGGGGGAACCCAACCCAGCTCAGGAATCCCTCGGGGTCGCCAACTCCCGAACTCACCAGCCGTAAGTCCCTGAGGGTGTAGCATTATCCAGGGTGCATTAGAAGTGGTGCGGCTACATACACCCTGCCTCCTTGAGGGCCTTGAGCAGAAGGCAGGAGATAACATGAAAAAAAAAAAGAAGTCTGGCCCCTCGCATAAGGAGGGTATCAGAAAAGATGAGACGAGGGCCAATTAAGGTGGGAAAGGAAGATACTCCCTAGGCCTCGGATACCCTACTACCGTCGGGGTCGGAAGAGAACAAGAGTTGACCAAGTGAGGTCCAAGGCTTGTAGAGAACAGGTTGCCTCGTTCTCATAAGGTCTGTGGTAACAGCGCTCCCCTGCTGCGTGACGTCATCAGCCGACCCGCGCTGAGCGGTTGGGACTACGGTTACGGCTAGCCTTGCACTACTGCAGAAGGTAACCACGGGGTTGATGTACAACATAAGAACTCGTGATACTTGTAGCTATAAATGCAGTTTAAATATAATAGAGCTTTAAATAATCAGAGCGTGTAAATACACTTTTTGTTTTCCCATTCCTTCTTCTAGTTTGTAGGTCAGTAGTTAGTTTTAGTTGTAGGTTTCATTTGATCATCTTTCATTTACACTATCACCCAAACCATTAGGGTCCGATAACCTAGATGTTAGGCCCCTTAAAACAACAATTATCATCATCATAATCATGAATAATTAAATATAAAAGTTATTCGAATCGACACAGAACGAGAATTCTGAAGCTTCAAAATTGAGTCATAATTGATAAAGTTCAACATAATGTACAATACACAGCGTTGTTTTAATTCTATTAAAATTCATGCTCAATTATACTGTTGAAATTAAGTAGGGAAAACTATTACCGGTACATTTGCTCACTGTTCACGAACTCAATCGAGCGTTCAAGCCTGAAAATATATTCACCTGGTGTATTTTTTCATCTTCTTGGATATTTTTTTCATGAGAGACTGAACATTCATTACTCCTCTTGTAGCTCCCCTGTGTTGTCTTCAGTGCATTCTTGAACTTCATTCGTATGAAGGTCCTCTGTCGAACGAATGTCTCTACCACTACACGATTTATTTCAGGATATTTCTTGTAAAGAGATTCAACCAAATTGGTAATGCACAATTTACCCCTTTTTATGCTCTTGAGACCATGGTACTTCTTATATTCATCTTCTAGCAATTTTGCTTCTTTTTTCCAGCTTTCAGAAGGCTCTACGAGTCCACCGAACGACAAACTTTTGATCCATGCATTTTGTGGATTCAGAGTCTGCGATTCAGAGCTAGTAAATGTATAGCTACCAAGGTCTGGACATGTCGATCTAAGCTTTTTTGCTACCCACCCATAAAGGTAAAACAATGCATTGGCTTCCATTTCAGTTAGGGGGGGGGGGTGCTCAATTCGTTTACAGGAATCGAAGATGCAATCATTTCTTTGGTGACATCTATTTCGCTATCTTTCTCCGGATGATCCTCTTCCTTCTTGCATAATACACCAGACATTCGAAGCACTTTGGCTGGAATATATTCGGAATCATCTTCGGTTCCTGTATTAGAATTACTTTGAAGGAGTCCTTGATTTCGCCCTAAAATAATCATTCTTAAACGATATAATTTGTCTAAAGGAGAAGGATGATCATTCAGACCCCCTTTCGTCCTAATCTGAGAAAACAGATTTTCTAAAGCGTCCTGGTTGAGACGGTGGGTGAGTATGTATTCAATACCATGGACACTCTTCAAATCTAATAGAAGATACTTCAAAGATTTAATTGTTGTGATGATTCCTCTCTGAAAAAGCTGTATATTTTTCTTGCCACAGCATCTCATTGTTTCAATTAATTCAGGCATGTCGTTGAGAATTGCGTCTTGAGATTCCAGATCTTTTCCATATGGGTTCTTGGAAGGTCTACCTGAAGGTTTGGGAGTGTATGTATTCATCACATCGTACCACCTATCAATTATTTCAATACATTTTCCAGTTTCTTCAGCCAGCTGAGGATCAGCTCCCGGTTTCATAAATTTCAGAGCAGTGGCTGTCTTGTGCGACAATAACTGACACGCTTTCCTCACATTTTGTCTCTGAGTCTTTTCCACGGTGATGTGACTTTCGTTCAGATTATGCAACATTTTGAGATCACTTTTCTTCTGATCATTTAATGATGCTACGATAGGATTTCTATTTACAATCTGTCCGCTCTTTAGCTGGAACCCAGTGTCTAAAAACCAGTTCCGTACTAGTTTCAGAAGATGTGGCGCGTCAGCAAACATGTATATTTTTTCTTCCGTAGAGGGATGAGTGAACCAGGGTTTTTAGTACTAATTCCTAGTTCCTTCCAAAGTCCAACATTTCCACCCCCCATGTCGCTAACACATGCTTTTACAATGTACCCTATATCGGAAAGTTTTAAAATAATAGAGTTTAAAATCTCGCAGGTTACTTTCACGTCAAAATCAACAAAGAGAGGCACCTTCCATTGAGCGAAAAGTCCCCGAGCCACTATTATTTGCACATTGGAGTGTGGCCCGATAACTTCATCTCCTTTCCTGTCATATTCCATGACGCTTTTAACTTTCATTTCATCAAAAAGAAGAACCGTAATTTTTTCTTTCTTGCTCAGAGATAAACCAGCAACGCCCAGAAAGCGGAAGACATCTTGGAGAACACCATTGTTCATATCGACTGTTGATGCCCATTTTCGCAGTGTAGACAGTCCAGGCAAAGGAATGTTCATTTTCTTCTTCAGAAAAACATATGAACGCTTACTAATATATCTCAGGGAAAATGCAAGAGATATTTCATCGTCTGTCCATTTAACTTTACTTTTCTTACTTAAAAGGATGTCTATTTGATTTTCGGTGAAAACTGAACCGAGTATTTCCCGGTCCTTTTTACGCACTCTGGTTTCATCAATCCTTTTTATCTTCATTTTACAAAGTTCTCTTTTAAGCCTGCCAATTTCTTGGCTTTTCAGTACGATTCTCTTCTCCAGCTCTGCGTTCTTTTGTCGCAACTTTTCATTTCCCATCTTCAAAACATCTATTTGATTTTCCTCCGTTGTAATTTGGACGTCATCACACACTTCTGGGACAGAGTACGAGCTTTCTAAAATTTGATTCACAGTTCTTTTATTTTCTCTCTTCTCACTACGTATTTCACGTTCACGTATCTGCAGCTGGGTTTCTTCGGGTATATCAGTTCCTAATTTAAGTGAAGGCACAGCAGTCTGTTTTAGTTTTCTCTTAGGGATTAAATTCAATAATTCTGCTTTCAGGTCCCTCTCATAGTCATCCTCCGCAAAATGTTCAGAGCATATTTGTGAAGTATTCGGATTCCACTTCTCGTCTCTTCTAGTACACAGCACCCATTTTTGCCTAATTAAATTGTCTTTAGGGAATGAATGATACTTTATATGCGCACTCCCGGGATCCCGCTTCGTTTTAATAAGACTGTACACAAAGCCACCGTACATCTCATTCCAGGCACCGTAGAAAGCTGAAAAAAATAAAAAAAACATCAAAACTATAAGGTCGTACCACGAAGCTAATGATACACAAATGGCTCTTTCATTTACCGAGCACTTACCTATTACTAGGGGAAACGTGTAGAGCAGTACTTAATGAAGCACTATCAAACACCACTAAATAATGACACGTAACGAGAATAGATAAACACATCAACACAACACCATAAAGAATAACTGAAGCTGCCAGCTTACTGGAGACTGTGGTGTTGGCTGTTGCCGGGTCTGAGCAATACGTCATCAGCCGAGGGAGTAGAGCGCATGCGCGCGGAACGAGGCAACCTCTTATATACGAACCTTGAGTGAGGTCGACAGGAAAGAAGACGGAGAGGAGCCCGGCACAAGTAAGTGGAAGCAATGCCGGACACAGCTGGGGCCCCGTGGTCACCACCCCACTTCCCACTAGATGTGAGCCCCTGGGGAGGAGCCAGGAAGGGTAGCAGTGATAATATACTACCTCGTCTGTACTAATGTTCCTTCTTATGATTCCTAGGAATTGCTTTCACACATTTCTTTACCCACACGACCAATGATGAACTCTGCAACATTAATAGGAATAGTAAACAAGAATATTTTTCTCGTTATAGGTCACACCATGATGTGGAAAGCATCTGCACATGCAAGGATTAAACGCCTCCATCGTATTCCAATTAACATAATGAAAATATTCGTAGTAAATAATTTATGAAAAATTCCACAAACGAACGAACGTAATACAACATTTTATTGAAATACAGACTTTGTAAAACATGTCAAATTAAAAATCATGCAATCAAAATGAATCTATATATCTGGGTGTGGGGTGATGGATGGGAGGTCAATGCATGAAGTCGGCTGTAGATTTACATGAATATAAAGTATGAACAGGATGTTTTGCACTCTGCTGCACGGCAGAGAAACCCAATGCTACATCCAGTATAACGTTACACACTGGAATGATTACTACATTCTGCATTACTTGATTCATTTAAATCACCATATTCAGTTACAAATACGATCTCATTTAGCTCTCTGTTATTCGATACCTATCATTACACTCATCGTAATGGACTTGAAAGAACGTGTCCAATGATATCAATTCGCTGAACAATGACAAACGGCACATATTGTTTGTAAGGCAATTTGTAAGGCTCAATTTTGAAAACATTGAGTTCATTAGAAGATGAAACAGAAATACATGGTATTGACTTATTTTATGTATTGAATTCCACAATTAGAATATCTCACTCTGTTAGAAAATCAAGTTACCGCAAAATTGTGTGTGAGGGTTGGCTATTTTCCTATATCAATGCCCCACAATGAAAGAAAGTAATTTACATTTGTACTTTCCTTGATGACATCAACAGGATCAATGAGATTTTTTCTCACATATCTAGTGTAAATAATTGGTAAACAGTATAGTACTGTGTATGGTGTGACTATGCAAACCAAATTGAATTGTAATCGAAATATGTCGCTTTCATTTTACAGATGATGATAGCTGACACTATTGTAGGCTATTATGCTAGTGACACTATTGTAGGCTATTATGCTAGTGACACTATTGTAGGCTATTATGCTAGTCACACTATTGTAGGCTATTATGCTAGTGACACTATTGTAGGCTATTATGCTAGTGACACTATTGTAGGCTATTATGCTAGTCACACTATTGTAGGCTATTATGCTAGTGACACTATTGTAGGCTATTATGCTAGTCACACTATTGTAGGCTATTATGCTAGTGACACTATTGTAGGCTATTATGCTAGTGACACTATTGTAGGCTATTATGCTAGTCACACTATTGTAGGCTATTATGCTAGTGACACTATTGTAGGCTATTATGCTAGTCACACTATTGTAGGCTATTATGCTAGTGACACTATTGTAGGCTATTATGCTAGTGACACTATTGTAGGCTATTATGCTAGTCACACTATTGTAGGCTATTATGCTAGTGACACTATTGTAGGCTATTATGCTAGTCACACTATTGTAGGCTATTATGCTAGTGACACTATTGTAGGCTATTATGCTAGTCACACTATTGTAGGCTATTATGCTAGTGACACTATTGTAGGCTATTATGCTAGTGACACTATTGTAGGCTATTATGCTAGTGACATTATTGTAGGCTATTATGCTAGTGACACTATTGTAGGCTATTATGCTAGTGACACTATTGTAGGCTATTATGCTAGTGACACTATTGTAGGCTATTATGCTAGTCACACTATTGTAGGCTATTATGCTAGTGACACTATTGTAGGCTATTATGCTAGTGACACTATTGTAGGCTATTATGCTAGTGACACTATTGTAGGCTATTATGCTAGTGACACTATTGTAGGCTATTATGCTAGTCACACTATTGTAGGCTATTATGCTAGTGACACTATTATAGGCTATTATGCTAGTGACACTATTGTAGGCTATTATGCTAGTCACACTATTGTAGGCTATTATGCTAGTGACACTATTGTAGGCTATTATGCTAGTCACACTATTGTAGGCTATTATGCTAGTGACACTATTGTAGGCTATTATGCTAGTCACACTATTGTAGGCTATTATGCTAGTGACACTATTGTAGGCTATTATGCTAGTGACACTATTGTAGGCTATTATGCTAGTCACACTATTGTAGGCTATTATGCTAGTGACACTATTGTAGGCTATTATGCTAGTGACACTATTGTAGGCTATTATGCTAGTGACACTATTGTAGGCTATTATGCTAGTCACACTATTGTAGGCTATTATGCTAGTGACACTATTGTAGGCTATTATGCTAGTGACACTATTGTAGGCTATTATGCTAGTGACACTATTGTAGGCTATTATGCTAGTGACACTGTTGTAGGCTATTATGCTAGTGACACTATTGTAGGCTATTATGCTAGTCACACTATTGTAGGCTATTATGCTAGTGACACTATTGTAGGCTATTATGCTAGTCACACTATTGTAGGCTATTATGCTAGTGACACTATTGTAGGCTATTATGCTAGTGACACTATTGTAGGCTATTATGCTAGTCACACTATTGTAGGCTATTATGCTAGTCACACTATTGTAGGCTATTATGCTAGTCACACTATTGTAGGCTATTATGCTAGTGACACTATTGTAGGCTATTATGCTAGTGACACTATTGTAGGCTATTATGCTAGTGACACTATTGTAGGCTATTATGCTAGTCACACTATTGTAGGCTATTATGCTAGTCACACTATTGTAGGCTATTATGCTAGTCACACTATTGTAGGCTATTATGCTAGTGACACTATTGTAGGCTATTATGCTAGTGACACTATTGTAGCCTATTATGCTAGTGACACTATTGTAGGCTATTATGCTAGTCACACTATTGTAGGCTATTATGCTAGTGACACTATTGTAGGCTATTATGCTAGTCACACTATTGTAGGCTATTATGCTAGTCACACTATTGTAGGCTATTATGCTAGTCACACTATTGTAGGCTATTATGCTAGTGACACTATTGTAGGCTATTATGCTAGTGACACTATTGTAGGCTATTATGCTAGTGACACTATTGTAGGCTATTATGCTAGTGACACTATTGTAGGCTATTATGCTAGTGACACTATTGTAGGCTATTATGCTAGTGACATTTTGGCTTGTAATCGAAATTAATGTAAGTGGTCATGATAAAAACTATGATTCGTTCACATTTTTCGTTTTGATTTAATAGACTTAACTTTTTCACGACGAATGAGGTGTAATATATTGACAGGGCACCTTATTCGTTTAGAAAGTACCGTGGTTGCGATCTACTTTAATGTGGGTTTAAACCGTTAAGAATTATCTTTCAATAATGTCATAGGGACTCTCGGTGTTTGCATGAGCAGTTATTGTTTCGACAGATCTCCGCTTATTCATTAATGTTTGCGTCCTATACATATTTGACAGTAAAATATGCTACAGTAGTCGAATTTCTTTGCTTTTGAGTTGCTTCTTTTGTAAGAGCCACTTCTCTTGTCGTGTGGGCATACACAATTATCCCAAATGTTTATGTGATAATTTATTTTTATTTTCTTCAGCGCTGGCAAGAATGTCCTCGGCTCTAGCTGAACGAAAGTAAATAAATTATAGTACATGACGTGTAAAGGACTGATATTAACACCCTAAACGCATCATCCATTGCTCATAAGTCACAACTAGTTGTGCTGAAACGCTTCATCGCTAATTTAGCAATAGCGTTAATTAGAATCTGTACTCAAAGATGTGTAAATGATATGTATCATATAGAGGGAAACAATTGATGCAGTATGTTGTTGTTTTTCTGTCTCTCATTTATGGGATAAAATTTGCTGACTATAAACCCCGTGTCCTTGGATGTGTGTAAATTTGGACTGATAATAAACAGATTATAAGCTGTGGTATTGTGCTAACAGTGGTAGGGTCTGGATTTTTAATTGAGGCTATCATTTGGAAGGGGGCAGCCATGTCTTTAAGGCATGAGCCAGCCTGATATTTACTTGGAGTAGAAGTGGAAAACGAGGGAGATTCACTCCTGGGATTGCTGTAGGTGGAACATAAGCCACTTTCTTCAAATATTGCCCCACGAGGCTGAGTGTATCCCGTTCAAACCTTCAGATTAGAATTTAATTCTTGACAGTGTCGGGAATCGAACCCCCATTTTAAGGGTGGCAACTAAGAATGCTAGCCGCTACACCATGAATTTGCCTATGTGCTGCATCATGGGACTGAAATTAGCGTTGTTTACGTCACTGAACTAATGTCCTCTTTCAGAGAGGTTTTATCACAAGTCATCAGTTACTATGATAAGTTGCCATTTGCTCAAAACATACAAATATGCAGGATTTGGGACGCCGTTACTAGTAACAGTTACTTTTATGGTAACGGGACGGTACCGAAGTTTCTTTTTAAGATAATTCTGTATGTTAGGTAGGGCCAACGGCCTGGCCACGTTGAAACACTGGATCCCATGAGAACTCCGCAGTTTAACAGCAGTGGGTGTGTTCGGAACATGGATGGTATGCCGGTTCTAGGTACTGCGCGCTGTTGGCCAACATAAGGAGGAGTGGAAAGACCCTGGCCACCCTACCGAAATTAAACTCCGGCTGAGGTTAGGCTCTTCGGAAGCTCAGACCTGCCTTCGGGCAGAATTCCAATTACATACATGTTAGGTAGTCAGTCAAGAGGCTGGTTGGAACCTCATGAAATATATAGCCACAAGAACCCCAGGCAGCACTATAATGAGGCATAGTAGGCAAGGTGAGGAGTAAGGTAGTTTGTCATTGCTTTCCTCACCGAGTCAGAACATTGATAGCATTGATCCTATGAGTGGAAACCTTCACAGTGCACACAGGCACTTGCTGTGCCCTGAAGGCCATCACTCAGCACCACTTACAGTATACCTCAAAGCTTGTACACCCTCTGTCTGATAGGTACGGTGAATGGGTCTATATCACGAAAGGATTGTTGGCTTACCTGAAACAGCCGTTACTATCCTTCGAAGTAATCCCCGTGGATGGTTATGCACTTCTAGCAACGACTGAACAAGTCCTAGAAACTCCTGGCATAGTCTTCTTTAGGAATAGCCTTCAGTTTGGGTCGTCAAAACTCTAAATTGAAAGCAAGAGAGAAGCGTGAATTTATGCAACCTGCCATGCACACCTGATGGACGGGCGGCAGTGAGAAGGGTGAATTTATGCAACCTAACGTGCACACCTGATCGACGAGTGACAGTGAGAAGGGTGAATGTTCCGTGAAATGGAATGGTCCTGAAAACCATCGTCGCAGGTGACGAGACCTGGTGCCTAAGGTACGACCTCGAAGGTAAGCGTCAAAGTATGGAGTATCGGAGTCCAGGGTCGCCGAAACGCCCTGAAGGGCCAGAGGTTTTCGGACATTTCGGACATCCAACGTAATGTGACGACCCAACTGAAGGCTATCCCTCAGGAAGACTATCCAGGACTTATACAGCCGTTCTAAGAAGTGCATAACAATCCACGGGTATTCCTTCGAAGGATAGTAACGGCTGTTTCAGATAAGCCCACAATCCGTTCGTAATATAGACCCATTCATCGAACTTTTCAAACAGAGTGTGTGTATAATCACAGCCATGAATCAGTCGAGACATCGGTGGAAGGCCATATTTTTCTCTGACCTGAGCCAACAGACAAATGCTAATGTACTCATCACGAGATGGTAAAATAAGTAAATGCAACGCAGCTACTTTTAAGAGTAATGAAGTAACAAAAATCCTCATTAAAATTTCAAGATGGAACAACCTGTCGTCAATAGCACGTGGGAATGGAACCAATCAGCCCATCTCTATATTCATCACAAACAATAACAATAAACGAACCGGCAATTTGTGGATTTGAAAGGTTCGAGTACCTGTTGTCCATCTGTACCCTTAACGTAATCCGGCACTGGTGTTATAAACGTTCAAATGCTCCTTGAGCCGCAATAATTCTGACATGTCTCTGCGTGGACCATTTATTTGGAGACCTAAGAAGAGAAGAGAAGAGAAAACTTCCCAAAATCTTCTGTGGTGCACATCCGGCCTATCTTAAAGGTCTACAAGAGTTTGGGCCCGACTCTCAATCAGGGTTTATGAAACATTCTCGGTATAAAACGTGCCAAAAAAAGACCTGTAGCAATTATATTTTGTACATGTTTCTGAAGTCAATTCTGAGAAACACAGTTTCTACTAGAGAGCTTGAGAACACATTTTATTACTTAATTCCGATCTGTTTCAAAGGTTTTGGAAGGGGCAGGAATAGGAATCGAACCTATGTCACATTTGTTAAGTAGGCCAAATACCATCAAGGGGGCTCACAAATAGTGGGACGTGGGTTTGTGACCACGGGACTTCAGCTGGGTCAATTATTGTTCCCACTTGCTTGGGTTGGGCTACCCTGTGTCATCTTTCCTATCGTCCTCCCTTGGTCAACTCTTGTTTTATTCCAACCCCGACGGTATTAGGGTATCCGAGCCCTAGGGTGTCTTTATCTTTCCTAATCCCTCAGTCCTCCAGGGACTGATATATCCTGCCTTCATCTCAAGACCCTCAAGGAGGCAGGGTGTATGTAGCTCCACCACCTGAGGTGCATTCTGGACAAAGTTACACCCTCAATGGCTCTTGGCTGGTGAGTTCGGGAGTTGGTGACCCTGAGAGATTCCTGAGCTGAATTCGGTTTGTCCCTTTTTTCCAGTGACTCTGGAGCGGACCCACACCCGTTTGTGTTTTCTGTCTGCCTTTCATGGCTCTTCTTCGTTCAGAATCCCTCATTGCTCGTTTTTCAAGGGTTGACGACTTTTGAGCTCCTTTATTCTTCTTTCGTTTTCCATTTCCACTTGAAGTGTGAAGTGTGTAGTTAGTTTTAGTCGTAGTTTCTATTTGATTTTCATCCAAACCATTAGAGGTCGAAAACTTGACCTTAGGCCCCCCAAATAACAATTATCATCATCAGGATCATCAAATGTCTATTTAAAGTCCTCCTTGAGATATTACTTTGCTGGTAAGATAGAAGTTAAAACGTGTTTTGGTCTAGAGATATGCCATTGTTATGGAGCAGGATTAAGAGATAGTGATGCATTGGCCGTCATACGCCTCTATACTTAATTTCTTGAAATTGAATGTAAAGTGTGCTCAGGTAGAAAAAGTAGTTCCATGAAGAACTAAATAGCTTATTTTCATATATCCTACAAATGTGTATTGCCTCTATCAACATTTAAAATTCCAGTTTCATTCGTAGGTATTGAGAACCGTCGAAATATTTCGAATGGTCGTCATGTTGGATTTTTGTACCAGGTGAGTCAGCCGCCCCTTATTTTTTTAGTTTTCGGCCACACTTCCAACGTCTGATGCCAATATGGTCGACAGTTCCCCGTCGTTAGCCAAGCCACAATGACCCTAAACGACTTTAAAAGATTTATGACGACATGGAAGCAAGACCTTTACAAAAACATTTGTGCGACAAGTGATAATTCAAAGCATCTAACTGTCATACGGGCATGTACAAAGAACATGCCAATGATACGGTTTCAGTTGGATACGAAATTGACGCTAGGTACGGTGGCTTACTGATAAAAAAAAAGTGAATGAATCTTCGAAGCGGAAAACTGTATCACATCTCATACGCTTTCAGGCAAGCTGAAGGGACAACTAGCCGTGGCATAATGATCTAGGTCCGTTGAAGATAATCGTCCTGTTTTTGGGAGCTGGGTTCAAATCTCACCACCACCAAATATTTTATGCACATTTTAAGCTTTGGGAATAATATACAAGGGCATTCGTGCCACATTTGACTAATATCATGCGGTATTTATTTAGGGTTTAATGTGTACTGGCTTGACACAGTGTGCAGCCTAGAAGCGGTGTTTATTTCATCGCCATGTTCTTGTATTTGATCCCCCAGGGACTCACATCTGATGGGACGTGGGTTGGCGACCACGGGACCCCAGCTGAGTCTGGCATTGCTTCGACTTGCTTGTGCCGGGCTCCTCTCCGTCTTCTTTCCTGTTGACCTCTCTTGGTCAACTCTTGTTATCTTCCGACCCCGACGGTATTAGGGTATCCGAGGTCTAGGGAGTCTCTCCTTTTCCCCCTTAATTGGCTCTTCTCTCATTTTTCCTGATCCCTCATTCTTCGAGGGTTTTTCTTTCAGGTACCTCCTGCCTTCTGCGCTGGAACTTTGAACACTCACTCTCTACTTGACCCACTCCAGTCTGGTTTCAGAAAAGTCACAGCACAGCCATGCCTTACTTAAAGTGACTGATGACATCAGACAAGCAATGGACCAGAGACAAATAGCAATGCTCACACTCCTCGATTTCAGCTAGCCATATGACACCATAAATATTCAGACCATATTGACGAAACTAAAATCTATTTTTGGCACAGAAGCCATAAACGTTTTCTGTGCCTACCTAACGGTTCGAAATCAGCGTGTGATAGTACAGGATACCACCTCACAGTGGCGTCAGAAAAAGGCAGAAGCCCCCAAGGTTCAGTCCTCAGGCCTCTTCTTCTCGTGCTTTAAATAAACAGCATCTCCTCCACAATTGAATATAATTAATATCACCTTTATGCAAAGGATTTCCAAATATACTGCCACACTAGTATCAACGATATATCAAATGCAGTAAGGGATATAAACACCGATCTCCATCAATATTATGTACACGCCGGTGACAACTCTCTCCTCTCAATGCTAAGAAGACCCAAATTATCATCATCGGATCTCATAAGTTAATAAACTCATTAAAAAGAGTTTCATTGAATACAATCATCATTCCCTTTAGTAAAGAAGCACGGAACCTTGGGTAAATCTTAATGGAAACTTTCGACTGGTAAGAAATACATGTAAAAAGATGTACGCGTCCTTTCATCGTCATCTGTGCCATAAGAACATTTGACCACCAGAGATCAAGATTAAACACATCCAGACACTAATACTACCAATTCTCGACTTCTGTGACATTTTTCTCGTTGACGCGACTCATGAACAAACAATTAAACTTTCAACAGACATTGAATTCTTGTCTTAGGTTAGCTATTAATCTAAGAAACGATCCCCACATAAATCCAAGCTACCGTACTGTATCTTGGCTAAAACCTGATGTACGCCGTCAACATCACTTACTGACATCCATCAATCGATTTCTGCATGATAGCAACCCCACGTACAAGTCATCAAAACTTAGTTACTTGTCCTCGTATCATAACCGAAACACTCGATCTGCCGCTTCACTAGTCATTCCCATCAATCACTCACTATGTTCCACCGTTCTTTTGCTGTAGCTGGGAATTCAACTCCTGCAGATAACAGAAATTCTAAAACAATAAAGAAATTTAATTTACTGTGAAGCAGGCCATTGCTAATGAATTAAATGTATTTTATGGTAGTGTGTTCAATAAATCCAATAGCTGTGTGTTGGACCTTAACGGTGAATCAGGGGCTCCACTTCTCCAAATAAACCAGTCAGCAATTGTAAAGCTAATACAAAAATTACGTTACAATATATCGAAGGGTCCTGATAATATTGTTAATGAAGTACTTAAACTAGGAGGTAGGGCCGTGGCAAGATAGTTAGAGGTGATGTTTAACGTGTCCATAAACAATGCGCAAATCCCGGATGACTGGAAAAGAGCTACGGTAGTCCCAATATTTAAGGGAGGGAGAAGACTTGAATTGGGCAACTACAGGCCGGTTAGTCTTACGTCCATCGTTTGTAAACAGATGGTGCATCTCATTTGCGACTACTTGAGGGAACAGTGGGAAACATTATCATGGTTTAACGATAGGTAACATGGATTTCGGAAAGGTTACTCATGCGAGAGTCAGATGCTATCACTTTTTCAAGATATTAGCGAATCGTTAGACGATGGAGTTTCAGTCGACGCCATAGTTATAGATTTTGCGAAGGCATTTGATGTCGTGCCGCATGACATGCTACTCCATAAATTAGCTTCGACGAAGATTGATAGAAGAGTAATTTTATGGATCCAAGAATTTTTGACGGGTCGTTCACAGAAAGTGAAAGTCGAAGGCATATTCTCGGATGAAATTACCGTAACGTCGGGTATCCCTCAGGGCAGCGTAATCGGAACTTTGTTATTTTTGGCGTTTATAAATGACTTACCATATGGGATTCGCAGTGACTGTCGATTGTTTGCGGATGATTGTGTAATATATCGAATGATACATGACTCACAAGACAATGCAGTACTTCAAGATGACCTGAACCTGGTCTATAAGTGGGCGATTGAAAATAAAATGAAAATAAACACAAGAAAATGTAGTCTAATAAAAATAGGGAAAGTGTGAAGGCAAGACTTTAAATATAACATTGGCTCGGAAATACTTGTAGAAGAAGAGTCTTGCAAATATTTGGGCAAATATTTGGGCGTTCACGTAAGAAATGATATGAAATGGTGTAGTCATATAGGAAGTGTAGTTTCTAAAGCTTACAAAATCCTGCACTTTGTAATGAGGGTATTAAAAGGAAGTAGTACCTCTGCTAAAGAATTAGGATATTTGTCACTTGTAAGACCTATACTGGAATACGCCTCGGCGGTTTGGGATCCGTATCATGTAGGGCTCATTAATGAGTTGGAAATGGTACAAAGAAAGTCCGCTAGATTTGTGCTCAGTGACTTTAATCCCAGGAGCAGTGTGAGCCGTATGTTAAAGAAACTTGGGTGGGAATTACTTGAGGCTAGGAGGATGAAATCTAGACTCTGCGCTATGTACAACACGTATACAAATCAACCAGCATGGGGTGAGCTTAGCAAACGTATGGAAAAGCCTACGTACATGGGTAGGAGCGATCATCCTTTCAAAGTTAAGGGCCGACCACAGCGAACAAATTATGGTAAATATTCTTTCGTAAACCGTGCCATTGATAATTCGAACTCTCTACCTGCCGCAGTCTTAGAGCCTTTTCCCAAACATATAGGTGTGTTTAAGAAAAGACTGACTATTTGTGTAAATACTCCAGTTTAATTGGTAGTGAATTGTTATGTACAATTATTTATTTGCTATGTATATCTAATTTGCCATCGGGGGACACACCCCCAATTGCAAATAAACGAATGAATGAAATGAATGGAATGAATGAATGAATGAATGAATGCCAAAATTACCTGTTGAATACTGCTCACTAACTCGTGTGAATGGTGATGTTTACTATGACGTATGACTGTGCTACGATAATATTTAGGGTATTATAGAAATGTTTGTGACAAAGTGATTATTATTATTATTCATATGCCTTAGTCAATAATAATAGTATTAACATATTTAATTTACTCCTTATGGATCTCCATAATGAACTTATACGTTATGTATTGTATTTCATAAAATTGTTTCATATGTACCGGTACGATATTGCGTGTTAAGTGTAGGAGAGGGCCATGAGCCCTAACTTCGTCACTACTCAAGACATAAATTAAATAAATAATAGTGAAAAATAAAGTATTAATCTCATATAATTTTTTCAGGGTTAGGGCAAAACACCCAATACATTTGGGTACAATCATGTTGACCGACTGAAAAGTATAAATCTTGCAATTTCTAATTCTTAAAAGGCAAATGAGCTAATTAGCACCCGGAACATTCACAAACAACTATTGTTGTGTTTGTTGATTTTTTCATTTTGGGGCTTCGGCTTCGTGGCTATTAAAGACTCGTGTACTTAGGTGTGTGTGTGTGTGTAGAAATTGATAACATGTGATAGTGTGGTGTCTGCAGCACTGTGTGTATTTGTCACTGAGGCGATGATTGGGAAGGAATTTGCCTTGGTCTTAAGTTTTCCTGGAGGAGTGATGAGAAACCACGGAAAACCGCTTCTAGGATGGCTAAAGTGAGAATCAAACCTACCCCAGTCTCAAGAGGCTCAGTATTTCCTATTCCAGCCCTCTGACCAGAATTAAATTTCTTGGCTGTGCGGGGAAACAACCCAGCACGTCCGTTACACACCTCCATCATACGAAGGTTTTCAACTGCTTTAGTTGTGTATGTCTCTAAATGCTAACAATCTTATCTTCTGATTTTAAGCTAGTACGTCGAGAACCTAAGCGGAAAGGAAACTAGCCTCTAACTGAATAATTTGTGACGATCGTCTATTAGTTTACACACAACCATATAAAAGTGTTTCGCTGTCTTATTCCAATACCAAAAAGTGGCTCGATCTCGCGTACACGACGTAATACCCACCACCATGAATTTTAGCGTGGACTTATTGCACTAATGCGATATTAAATTGAATCTACATTATGAACGATATAAAATGTTTATTCTCCAATCAAGCAGAACAATTACCACGACGAGCCAGAAGGTAATTCCAAATTGCATATCCGGGGTGTAATTTAATTAAAATCATCAATCGGAGAAACTGAATTAAATACTATATAATACCAACAAAAACAGTGAATGAACAGATATCCTCAAAATATATAAACAGCAAGGTAAGCTCTTTGTAATAAATCTGATGAGGAACGATACGATCAGTGGTTTAATGTCTATGGGAAATTTCAGCACTACTATGAAATACTAATCGTCGTTGATGAACTTGATTCTGAAATTCGTACAGACCGGCACCCTTTAGCGGATGGTTGAGCAGAGAGAGACTACTAAGCTTCATTGTTGCTTCTGCTTACAGAGTACAGAGCAAATAGGTAAGGGATGTTTATCGTAACAGTAAGAATATCCACTCGTAAAGTTGACCGTCACATTGACATACTTTGACTTAATTCCTCGTGGAACATAGGGCATCTCCATCTGGTCCTATTGACAGCCAACCTCTACACCTCGCTCCAGGTCTTGCTTTGTTCGATGGCTTCCATGTGTACTGATCTTTGCCACGTTTGTATGGGTCGCTCTCTCTTCCTTGTACCCTGCGGGTTTCAATCCTATGCCATAGTCTTCCACTTTCTAGCAGAGTTCTCACACTCAACAACCCAATTCTCGTTAACCTTTCCAAGCTAAAAGTCGACGTCTTTGAATCAATCCGGTTTCTCTTTGTTGTTGTTTCGTTAATAAATTAATTTAAGCTGTGCGAGTTAATGGCCCACATCACCTGAGCCTTGTGGTGGTGTTGCCACCTACAGTTCGCCTCCAAGCCAGCGGTTTTCTGCGGGGGCTGTCTCCCTTAGCCTTTGAAGTTCCTTCTTCACCACAAAGTAGAGTTTCTCCTTTTTATTTAACCCCAGGAGGAAGGGTTGCCTCTTCTGCCAACTTCACTGTCCCAAAAGTCTCTTTCTCCGCCTCAGTTGGCATTAAGGTCTTCGCGAGAGCCCTGTTAGCCGTTACTGTTCAGAGTTCATGTATGGCTATCACAACTACCATAGCGGTCCTGGGGCACACAAGGTCCCCGCTGTACCTCGCCCTTACAGGCTATCCCCTAGTTCGTCCCCCACGGACCCTCACATTAAATACCCGTTTTAGAACCAGACGTATTCTTTGAAACCAAGGTCGAGTTATAAGCGTTTACTCCAAACCATATCTACAGCCGCACTTTCAGCATATTAATTTTATAAAAGTAATGTCTAAAACACTATAAATTATAAATAACACAATGAGTAGAATGTTACGATGCTGTTAAAAGCCAATTTCTTTTCATTAGACAAATCATTTTCATGAATAAATTATTGAAAAGATAATTCGTATGCTGAACCATTCTTATCTAAAGGCACTAAATCCTATAGCCTACTTTTCGTAAATCGTATAAGCCGGGGATTTGAGTTTTCTAAAAATTAATCCCATGGTTCGTTACAGAAAGAGGCCATCTCGCGGGAGGAGTCTTAATCACCGATATTGAAAGCTAAATATTCGAGCACATAACTTCTCATTGTAATGGTGTTGGTGGAAATCTAGGCCGTGAACCAAAAAGCTATTCAGTATATCGTATGTAAAATCCTTTTAAAAAGCAGGAGAGTTGTAATGGAATAGACCTGTGGGATATACACTGCCGGAAAAATGAAATCCCAACACCATGAAGTGGTTGCGCTAGACTAACGAAGGTTGGTAGGCGTGTTCATAGATCTGAAAGATGACGTTGATTAGCGTGGCACTAGTAGTGGCCCCATGGCGTTGCATATCAGGTTTGCTTTAAATACGGACTGAACTATGTGTTTGCTCTCAGGGAGAATTATATAATTGTTTTATTTCCACAGTTGGTAACAGATACATTTATTTATGTTTAGGTTGGCAGCAGTGACCTAGAGACAGAGAGTGAAGTAGCCATCATGGCTGAATGTGTTTGTGTTTCGGAGCATCAGCTCCTTCGCATATCAAGTGGTGTGTCTTTTGTATCATGTACATTTTTGTAAATACAGTCCACTAGAGTTAATTCGACATTTTCATTTATCCCCTGATGTTTCATCTGGGGCACGTATGTCACATACAGACATATGTTTTGGTCCTACACGGGCAGGATTCCCGCTATATCAACTGAGGCCATGTGGTCCCGACAAACGCTAAAACCGCTGTATTTAAGTGAACCAGTGCGAAATACGTATGTAGAGACAATACTAGTACATTATTGTGAACAATGCAGGCTCAATTGTAATGTATTTATCAGTGTTTGTCTGTTCGATCTAACTTATTTGAAAATTGAGCAAAATGGCTGCCAAATAATGCCAACACCGAACCCATGTGCTATGCCTTCGTGTCGCCTCGGCTAGTGTCGTTCAGCTTCAGTACATGCATGTGCTTGATCGCAGCGCTCGCCAGTCTGCTTGATTCATGCTTACAACGCAGCTGTTGTAATACAAGTTTAATATTTGAATAAGTTAATTCATGCAGCGGGACTTGCAGAATTACACAGTCATGATGAATACTGTATATTCGTAAAAGCATATCCAGTATTGTGAACGTTTCGGTGTGCAGTTGAAAGCATCAATGGACGCATGGTTGAGGCCATGCGTGAGTTCTCGCGACTTCCAATCAGCAGTGCAGCCTTCGATTCCTGACGGACACAGTTCCATTCAGTAGTGCAGCCTTCGATTCCTGACGGACACAGTTCCATTCAGCAATTCAGCCTTCGATTCCTGACGGACACAGTTCCATTCAGCAGTGCAGCCTTCGATTCCTGACGGACACAGTTCCATTCAGTAGTGCAGCCTTCGATTCCTGATGGACACAGTTCCATTCAGCAGTGCAGCCTTCGATTACTGACGGACACAGTTCCATTCAGTAGTGCAGCCTTCGATTCCTGACGGACGCAGTTCCATTCAGCAGTGCAGCCTTCGATTCCTGACGGACGCAGTTCCATTCAGCAGTGCAGCCTTCGATTACTGACGGACGCAGTTCCATTCAGCGGTGCAGCCTTCGATTCCTGACAGACGCAGTTCCATTCAGACGTCCTGGCTTCGATATCCAACCGTTGGGTGACGACGCAGACTGAAAGAACCTCTACACCAGATAAGTTAACAAAGGCATTTCATAGCAATTCCTTCCCATACCCAGCAATCCTTCCTGTGCATGAACCATTTTAAGCATGTATACTGAACGTGAGATAAAGTCACTGACCAAGCGCAGAGGTGTTCTCCGAGCATCCCTCACGAGACTCCATACCGAAATTAATGAATTTAATAATGAGACTCCTGCTGAAGTATTAAATGTGAAGAATGAACGTTTATTAGCTCTATTACCAGAATTTAATGAAATTCAAAGCAAATTGGAGGATTTGGATGACAAAAATCCTCATGAGCAGGTCCGGTGTGAATTCGAAGATGATTAAGATGAACTTAGGGCTAAGCTACAACAGTTACTAAATACCCATTGCACACATGCCTCATCTGTCTCTAGCAACGGTAGAGAATCTACAAGTAGTAATACAGGTTCGTACAGTTTGCCCAAGATACGGTTACCAGAATTTTCAGGTGATGTTACACAATTCATGCAGTTCCATGACCTGTTTGATTCATTAATACTGAAGAATCAGTCTTTGGGTAATGTTGAAAGGTTCCATTACTTAATGTCAGCACTGCGTGGCAATGCTCATCAACTCATTCAAAACATTCCTCTTACTGCAGATAACTTTGAGCTAGCTTGGGAAACGGTCTGCAAGCGATACCGCAATTCAAAGGTAATAGTAAATGCACATATCAAATTACTGTTATCTCCAGATATCGTCCAAAGGGAATCACCTTCTAGTCTATGCACACTTTTGAATCAGGTACAGTCCAATTTAAAGGCTGTTGAGTCTTTGAATTTGAATATTCCCCTACATGAAATCATAATAGGTCAAATCATACTTGACAAGTTACCTGAAGCCACACGTAAGCAATGGGAAATGAGCAACAAATCCAAGGAACTATCTACACTTACGGAGTTGTTAGAATATCTTGAAAGGCGGGCTCAAACCCTTGAATTAATTGATTTTTCACCTACTAAGGGTCACAGTGATAAGATCAGCAGATTGTATCAATATAAAACTTCTAAGCACGGTTTCAAGCATGAGAAACAACCATTTACAAGTAGTTCATACATTGCAATTAACAATAATTGTGAAGCCTGTAAGGGGCAACATCCAATCTTCAGATGTGATAAATTTTTAGGTTATGATGTTAATCGTAGATACAACCTAGTTAAGCAGCATAAGCTTTGCTACAACTGTTTGCATGAATCACACGCTATAAGTTCTTGTCCTTCGAAGTCAACATGCAAAACTTGCAACGGTCGTCACAACTCACTGTTACATTTTGATTCTGGGAATCAGCAATTCAATGCCAACTCGTCTAAACAGTCTCAGCAAGGAGCTATCAGCAGATGCTCAAACCCCGAGTCAAACCAGGCTCACAATGCTCAAGTTCGTGGTAACTCCTCCAGTTATTGCACTATGAAACTCAAACCACAAACTCAAGTTCTACTTTCTACAGCAATAGTAAAGGTAAAGGATAGTGCTGGTAGGCTACACTTAGCTCGTTGCTTATTGGACAGTGGCAGTCAAAGCAATTTTGTAACCGAGAGTTTGGTTCAAAATTTGGGCTTAAGAAAGGCCAAGAATCTCACACCCATCGAAGGTATTTCTCAGTCCATGTCTGAAGCCAAGTATAGTGTGAGCGTTGAAGTGCAATCTTCCATAAGCAACACACGCCACAATGTTGAATGTCTGGTCCTATCCAAAATTACAAGCGACATGCCTAGTCAGCAGGTACCCTATGAAGAGTGGGAGCTCCCTAATGATATTCAGTTAGCAGATCCGAGGTTTTATGCCCCAGCCAAGATAGACATGCTTCTCGGTGCTGATGTATTCTTTAGAATTCTACAGAGGGGACACAGGACGAGACCAGGGAAGTTTCCAGTCCGACAAAACACAGATTTTGGATGTATTGTGTCAGGTTCATATGAATCCACCTCGAGAAAGAGAAACAATGCAGCAGGAACGTTTTTTCTTCGTAATGATGTTCACCTTCATAACCAAGTACAACGATTTTGGGAGATCGAAGAACTTCACGAGCCAGTCAAGTTGCAAGAAGAGATTGAATGTGAACAGCATTTTTCTGATCATGTGACACGAGATGCATCTGGGAAATACATGGTCAGACTACCATTTAAGCAGGATCCAAGTATATTAGGCAATTCTTTACAAACAGCAACTAGCAGATGTCAATACCTTGAGCGTAGGCTTAACAATGATACGCAACTGAAGGTAGATTATGACCAGTTTCTCACTGACTACCAGGAACTAGGTCACATGGATATTGTTAATTCTAGTATGGCAACATCGGTAGCATACTACATGCCGCACCATCCGGTATTCAAGAAATCCAGAACTACTACAAAAACTAGAGTTGTCTTCGACGCTTCTTGTAAATCGAGGTCAGGAAAGTCACTTAATGATATTTTAATGACGGGTCCTACTATTCAACAAGACTTATGTTCGATTGTCGCTAGATTTAGAACTCACGCCATAGGCTTTACAGCTGACATCGAGAAGATGTACAGAGAGGTTAAGGTTGATTCCAGAGACAGCAGCCTTCAACGCATCCTTTGGAGAGCTTCTCCTAATGAGCCTATCAAGCAGTGCCAACTTCGGACGGTCACATGTGGCACATCAACAGCTCCATTTCTAGCAATAAGATGTTTGGGGCAATTGGCATGTGATGGGGGACAGCAGTGTCCGCAGGCAGCATCTGTCCTTCTTCGTGATTTTTATGTAGACGACTGCATTTCAGGAACAAGTAAGGTTGACAATGCATTACTCCTACAACGTGAACTGATCCAATTGTTATCCAAGGGAGGCTTCAAGCTCCGCAAGTGGTGCTCTAACCATCCAGCATTGTTAGAGGCAGTTCCAAAGGACTGCAGAGAGACGCAGCTTCCCCTTCAGATTGATTCTGGAGAAAATATAAAGACTTTAGGTCTACTTTGGCATCCAGCGACAGACAAACTACAGATATCCAGCGGTGTGCAGAAAGAACAAGGAAGCGGATCTCCAGTTACCAAACGCAAGGTGTTATCGATTGTGTCGTCAATTTATGACCCTATTGGGCCAATCAGTCCTATTGTCATCGCATTCAAGATGTTTCTGCAGCAACTATGGCAAGAGAAGATAGGATGGGATGATGAACTTCCAACGGAACTTCTTACAAGATGGCGTACTCTGCATTCTCAAATATCCTTGATTGACAATATATATATTAACAGATTTGTGCTTCAAGAAAATTGTACTCAGGTGCAGTTGCATGGCTTCGCTGATGCATCTACCTTGACACCAGGTCACTTCCTTATAGGCGAACCCCTCACTACTCTTCCCGAACCCGATTTAACATTATGTAAACGGCCTTTGTTAACTAGATATAAGGTTCTTCAACAAAGACTCCAATCCTTTTGGAAGAGATGGTCATCAGATTACCTCACTCATCTGCAGCAGCGCAGCTAATGGACGACCTCCTCCTGCAACGTATCACCAGGCACTGTGGTGCTGATACGGGAAGACAATGTTCCCCCACTCCAATGGCCCCTTGGTGTTATCACTGAAGTGCATGGTGATAAAGACAATGTGGTAAGAGTGGTTTCAGTGAAGTGCAACAGTGGTATTTTTAAACGACCAGTTTCCAAGGTAGCTCCGCAACCAATTGAGCAGACACATAATTTTGACTGTTAATATGTCAGTGTTTTATGTTAGTGAATATTTTAGTGTTTCATGTCCTTGTCATTGGAACATTTCAGTGTTTCCATTTCAGATTATTGAAATCCATGTATTTCAAGGTGGGGAGTATGTTTGCATTCAGGGAGAATTATATAATTGTTTTATTTCCACAGTTGGTAACAGATACATTTATTTATGTTTTGGTTGGCAGCAGTGACCTAGAGACAGAGAGTGAAGTAGCCATCATGGCTGAATGTGTTTGTGTTTCGGAGCATCAGCTCCTTCGCATATCAAGTGTTGTGTCTTTTGTATCATGTACATTTTTGTAAATACAGTCCACTAGAGTTAATTCGACATTTTCATTTATCCCCTGATGTTTCATCTGGGGCACGTATGTCGCATACAGACACTATGCGTGAGCGTTATTTACCTTTGAGATGGGACGGAGTGACTGTGAGTAGGTCAAGAATGCCCTTACGAGGACAAAGAGGCCAGTATCAACAGCTCACTGCGTTTCAACGAGGCCGTGTAATAGGGCTACGTGAAGGTTTTGCAGAACGACTTGGCAGGAATGTCTCCACTGTGCATGCGTGCTGGCAGCAGTGGTCACGAGAAGACACGGTCGCAAGAAGACCGGGCTCCAGACGTCCCCGTGGCACCACCGAGAGGGAGGACCTACGTATTCGGCGTATGGCTTTGGCATATTGGCCGGCGTCTGCAGCAGCAATTCGAGCGGCAGTTGGCACCACAGTGACGCAACGAACTGTTCAAAATCGGTTACTTGAAGGACAGCTTCGAGCCAGATGCCCTATGGCGTGCATTCCACTTACCCCCAAACCACCGCCGTTTGCGACTTCAGTGGTGTCAAGCGAGAGCTCATTGGAGGATGGAGTAGAGGTCCGTTGTGTTTTCCGATGAAAGCCGATTCTGCCTTGGTGCCAGTGATGGCCGTGTGATGGTTAGAAGGAGGCCAGGTGAGCGCCTGAATTCCACCTGCCTGCAGCGTCGACACACTGGACCTACACCGGTCGTTCTGGTCTGGGGAGCAATTTCCTATGACAGCAGGAGCACTCTCGTGGTAATCCCACGCACCCTGACTGCAGATGTGAACATCCGTCTGGTGATTAGACCTGTTATGCTGCCGTTCATGAACAGCATTCCCGGCGGTGTTTTCCAACAGAATAACGCACGGCCCCATGCCGCTGTTGTAACTTAACTTGCTCTACAGAGTTTTGACATACTGCCTTGGCCTGCTCAATCCCCCGGTCTGTCCCCAATCAAGCACGTATGGAACATCATTGGGCAACAACTTCAGCGTCATCCACGACCGGCATTAACCGTCCCTGTATTGACCAACCAAGTGCAACAGGCATGGAACTCCATCCCCAAGCTGACATCTGGCACCTGTACGACACAATGCATGCACGTTTGCATGCCTGCATTCAACAGTCTGGCGATTACACCAGTTATTAATGGATTAGCATGGCCCATTTGCGATGGCTTTTCTCGCGGACATTAACCTGTAGTCTAGTAACTTTAATCGATTAAATATGTTACCTCGCCAAATATATTGCCGAAATTTCCAAACTCCACATTCCTTATTTCATGGTGTTGGGATATTTCTTTCCGCCAGTATATGAAAATAGGATATTTAATTCTTCACGGAACTACATGTTATTTGCATTTATAAATTAATGTCCCTTGCTCTTTACACAGCTTATCAAAAGGCAATCAGTTTTAAGTGTCTTAATAAATGAACCAACTCAGTAAGTTGCATCAACGTTTGCCAAGTTTCTTGTCGGTTATGTATGAAGTGACGTTATCAGTGAGCCGAATGTCTCGCGTTCATCTTTCCCCCTTTCGGCAAAATCTTACTAGGCTAACATTCTTTCTTCCTCTCCTCTCTGTCTCCCTCTATCCACGACGCAAACTGATAAGAACCAGACAAAACCAGTTCTAGGTCGTCCCTTCCCACTGTACAATTGCGGCCTACAGCTATTATTTATTCCCGTTTACTGTTCAAGGAGGTAAGTTAATGATGTGACGTGCCGTGGGAGGAGACATTACTGAATAGTGACTGAGTTCAATCGTTAGTCAATATTGACGAAGTTCTTACATTTCTGTAATGATGAAATGATTACACCGCATTTTAATACTGTTTTCTCCACCCACGCACTGTCTGTATTATCACAAAGAAAAGTGTGACCTCTCGTTTCGATCTAATCTATCACTTCCACACAACACACCTGGATAGTCTTCAGCTATATGCTCGTACGATCACCCCTCTTCTCAATCGATATAGTAAAGACCACCTCATGGTGTAGTGGCTAGCAATCCAGCTGTCAGTCCCGGCTCTCCCATGAAATGTAATTTTGGTCTGAGGGCTGAACCGGGGTACACTCAGCCTCATGAGACAAAACTGAGAAGAGACAGGTTCAATTCTAACCTCAGCCATCCTGGAAGTGGTTTTCCGTGTCAACTTCAACTGTAAGCAAATGTCGGGATGTTTGTTAACTTAAGGCCATGGTCCCCTCCTTCCCAAGCTTAGTCTAAGTTTACACACTATTCTAGTCATCACAATAACACAGGTCATCAGACAAAACCTATTTACACCCAATACAGAGGGCTAAATGACCATGATAATGAAGCCCCTAAATGAATGAACAACGATAATATATTGCAGTTGAGCCTCCGTGGCTTAAGCGGCAGCACGCCGGCCTCTCACCGCTGGGTCCGTGGTTCAAATCCCGATCACTTCATGTGAGATCTGTGCTGGACAAAACGGAGGCAGACAGGTTTTTCTCCGGGTACTCCGGTTTTCCCTGTCAAAATTTCATTCCAGCAACACTCTCCACTATCATTTCATTTCATCTGTCATTCATTTAATCATTGCCCTAGAGGAGTGCGACAGGCTTCGGCAGCTGGCAAAGTTCATATCCTCGCCGCTAGATGGGGGCTTCATTCATTCCATTCTTGACCCGGTCGGAGACTGGAAGCAGGCTGTGGATTTTCATTTTCAATATATTGCAGTTGACACTGAGTTCCGGTGGCAATAAGAAATACCTAACACAATTAACTGATTATACCTACAGTTATTAAAATAAAGTAAAGTTAATGTGGTTTTCAATATCTTTAACCTACTTAATTTCATATACGGTAGTTTAGTTAAAGAATTGTGTCATTGAATCCTAAATGCATCATACTAGATGCCCAATGTGAGAAACCTCGCATGTGTATAAACCACCCGAATGGTTTGATCGGTATGCGGGCTCGACGTGACTCAGTCCTGGCACTTGTTTAAACGCACTTTTTGAACATATTGTCGATATTTGTGTTATCAGAGTGCAATTCGTCACTGCTGCGTGTAATTCTCTTTCTTTTGAATGCTTATTTGTTCCGAACGGTTACTTGTGAGCGCCCCATGTGTATAAACCACCCACCCGACTTTATTGTTATGCGGCCTGGATGCAATACAGTTCTGACAGGGGATATCGTATTGTTTATTTGCTTCACACTGTATAACTAAATATAAGTACAGTATTTCCATAGAATTTTCAAGAAAGGCAACATTTTCCCGATACTATTGAGACGATTTGGAATATTTTAGAACAAACCGCACCTCCTAACTCCCTCTGGTCTGAGAGCTTGAGTTTTGTGAAACATGCACCTTAGTGTTTTACATGTTATGTTATGTTATGATGTGTTGTGTTGTGTTGTGTTTTGTTTTGTTTTCTTATGTTTTCTTATGTGTATGTTGTGTTGTGTTGTGTTGTCTGTGTTGTATTGTGTTATGTTATGATGTGTTGTGTTGTGTTGTGTTTTGTTTTGTTTTGTTTTCTTATGTTTTCTTATGTGTATGTTGTGTTGTGTTGTGTTGTCTGTGTTGTATTGTGTTATGTTATGATGTGTTGTGTTGTGAAGTGTTTTGTTAAGTTATGTGGTATGTTATGTTATGTTATGTTGTGTTGTGTTGTATTGTGTTATGTTATGTTGTGTTGTGTTGTGTTTTGTTAAGTTATGTGGTATGTTATGTTATGTTGTGTTGTGAAGTGTTTTGTTAAGTTATGTGGTATGTTATGTTATGTTGTGTTGTGTTGTGTTTTGTTTTTTTGTTTTGTTTTGTTATGTTATGTTGTTAGTGTTTAAGCTAATTTCACATACTGTGAGATTAGTTCACGTTTAGATATCTAAGTAATGCTTGCCACGGTGGGTGAGTGGTTATAGTGTCGGACTACCAACCCCAAGATTGCAGGTTCGCCCCTGGCCATGGTAAGTGATTTTTGAAGGCGACAAAAATCACGATACTCATGTCATACGTTGTTGGCATGTTAAAGAACCCATTTGAATTCAGTAGGCCGTGTTCAATGGCAAAATTAATCTCGGGATTTTCCTCCAACCCAAAGTTCCTCCATTCTCTACTTGAAAGCGCTGTAGTGTCAAGTAGTTTAGATATCTAACCTCCTTGACTTTCATAGCGTTCAAAGGAACGACGAAATTCGACATGCAAGCTACCCTCTGGGTGTCAATTAACAAAGCTTGCACCAGGCACCCGAGGCCATAAGATATTATTATTATTATTATTATTATTATTATTATCTAAGTAATGGCATCAAATGCTGTTCTACAGTAAATACTGTATACTCGGTTATCTAGTTCCATCGATCGAGTACATTACATGCGGGGTGGCCGTGGGGGCATAGTGGAGAGAGATCATTCGTGTGTGTAAACAGAACATACGAGCTCCTCGACAGCTTTTGTAGCATTTGGTCTGCTCAGTGGTTATGACTGTAATACAGTAATCCTGCCCTTCTATAATGCTCCACTGCAAAATGTTGTTATTTCTGTTTCATTTGAGGGGCTTAGATATTGAGGTCATTTAACCCGGTGTACTTGGGTGTGTCATTGATAACATGTGTTATTGTTGAGTATGCAATAGTGTGTGTATTTGTCATTGAGGTGAGACTTAGGAAGGAGGCGGCCATGGATTTATGTTAGGAAACATTCCGCCATTTACCTGGAGTAGAAGTGTGAAACCACGGAAAACTTCTTCCAGGTTGGCGGAGGAGGGAATCAAACCCAATTCTTCTCGATGTTGCCTCCCAATGCTATGTGTGTTCCGTTTCAGCTGTCAGACCACAAATACATTTCTTGGCAGAGCAGGGACTGATACCCGAGAATATAGCAACTACAGTAGACTGACCACGGGGCGCTTTAGTGTAACGGCGCCAATGAGCCTGAATTTTGGTGTAAAAGAGCCAGTAAATCAAATGATATGGGCCTATCGCATTTTATAAACTGCAATGGTTGCCGGCCGTGCAATAACTCGAACCCAATACATTGCACGCAGAAAACAAGCGTCCAACCAATTGCAGCACATAGCCGAGTTCAGCAGGGTCTGGTTTGTCACAATCATATTAGTGATCACGTTCTATCCACTCGTGTATTGTCAAATATTTAATCCGTGGTATAATGTTCCTTCCTACAACATGTATTCTTCTCGGTGTATTGATTTAAAATTGTCTTTATAGTGAACGTTAACTTGTGCACCACACTATGGACACATTATTTGTCACTTCAGCTGCTTTTGTCAATGCACAACTCTTCTAGCAACATATTTGGAGTGTTCACCTTTTAGGCAGTTCTCTTTTTACCGATTTTTAGCCACATAGTGACTAGCTCCTAAAGAAGCCCCTTCTGAATCCTGAGGGCTCTTAATGTGGAGATATTTCGAAGTTCACATTTGACAAGATTAATTTAAGGGGTTTAAAGGACAGAACAGAAAGTTGCACGGGGTAAATTAAAATATAAAAAAAACATTGACACTTCAGGGACTAGTCCAGGGGAATGTTTCTCCAAACAATAAGATCAGATGGCCAATTACAATTTATAGAGGCTGTCTTTGAAGTAATACTTGTACTAGGGATAACCAAATCACCTTTTCATGTGGATTGGTGACCACGGGACCCCAGTTGATTCCGCCATTGTTTCCACTTACTTGTGCCAGGCTCCTCACTATATTATTTCCTTGGTCAACTCTTGGTTTCCTTCCGACCCTAAAAGCATTAGGGTATCCGAAGCCTAGGGAGTCTTTCATTTTCCCGTCTTAATTGGCCCTTGTCTCATGTTTCCTGTTACCCTCATTAATCGAGGGGTCGGACTTACTCTTTTCTTTTCGCCATATCTCCTGCCTTCCGCCCATGGCCCTAAAGGAGGTAGGGTGTATGTAGTCCCACCATTTATGGTGCACCCTGAATAGTGCTACACCCTCAAGAGCTCACGGGTGGTGAGCTCGGAAGTTGATGTCCCCGTATAGTCCTGAGCAGGGTCCGGTTTTCCCCTCTTTCATTGACTTTGGGACGGACCCTCACCTTGTTTCCTTTCCCATCTGCCTATCTTGGTCTTACTTCTTTCCGAGTCACTCAGTCTTCATTCTTCGAGGGTTCATGGCATTTCTATTCTCTGTCGTTTATTTTATATATTTCTTTATATGTGTTCTTTTCTCCTTCTAGCAGGTAAATTAGTTGTAAGCCAGTAGCTAGCTATAGTTTTAGCTCTAGGTTTCGTCATCGTTTCAAAGTTACCAAAATCATACCGACCGATAACCTAGATATTAAGCCCCGTAAAACAACAATGATAATTATGGTGATGATGACTATAATTATTATCGTCATTATCACCATATTTATCATTTCCTGATCCACAATGAAGACAATGGACAAATATACTACTGTAAATGTGATCTGCACACAAAATTCGATATACGTATATTTTTCCCGGCATTTGCTTAGAGTAGAAGTGTGAAACCACGGAAACCACGTCTAAGATGGTTGAGGTAGGATTCGAACCCACCCTTTCTCAGTTGTGCCATTCGAGGCTGAGTGTACCCTGTATACTGTATATTAAGTTCCACACACAATAGAAACAATATGCTATGAATAACCACATAGGCTAATGCCTTACATGGCTCATAGACCGATTATTTAACATAAGGAACGTGTGGTTTTACGCCACATAACTTGATTGCAAAAATCAGATATTATGTTCTGTGACAGGATGAGTTTTAAGCAACCAGTTAACCTTGAGCAATGTTGGTCTTATAATTTCATGTCCAATTCACACTTAGCCTACAGGAGAAGCAGAGAAATAAAAATTTCACTGCGTACTGATGGTTTAGTATAACCCTCTTCGAATTGTAATATTTCCGAAAGTCGTCTTCTGATGACCTCCACTCCAGAGCAGGCCACACTATATTTTCGAGAGATGAAACAATTCATAACGTGTTACACTTTCAGTATTTGAATTTAACTCACACACGAAACTATCGGAATCAACCAAAAATGATATCCCTATCGATATTTGGTCCAGAATTGCCTTACAGTTATACTGTCTTCCCTTAAGCTTGTGTATATATAACTTCTATTATCTTAGCAATATGACGCAAATGTCAATATACTGGGAATTGACCCACTCTGTTTTAATTCTAAATGCACACACGTAAGTAAATGGCCTCTAGCAACATTCCCAATTTTAGCTTGATTGCTGTAATAGATTCGTAGATATTAGGAGCCGTGTGAATATTTCGGATGATCACCATGTTGGATTGTTATATATGTCGGCCATTGAGTTATGTACTATTATATTAAGATTATTGCGTAGGTTCATTATTCAAACTTTCACTGCAATCGCATGATTAGGACACAAGACATGAAAACTTAATTTTATAATTTCGTACAGCCACCATCTTGAGGTTAGGAAAACAATTGAACTAAATTAGATGTCAGTGCATTACAATGTGTATAAATATTTGCTGTACTATGTTTCACTGCGCTCGGATATTTAAATCGCGAGAAAAAATCTATTTAAATGTTTCAAATTCACTTGGCCGCCATGTTCGTTTTGTACTTAGCAGGTTTATCAAAGTCACATACAAGAACTTCTAGTAGTATCGTTTATCACCGTACAAAATTCCAGAGTGATATATGGTACTGTTGCGGAGACATAGAATGCCAGTGATATATTTCGCATGGCCGCCATGTTCGATTGGTGAAACGTATTTAAATTTAAAAAGCATGGTCGAAGTCAGACGAGGTAGTAGTATGGACATACCGAGTTTCATTGAAATCTCCTCGGCCGATTAGATTTTATTAGGGGGACACACGCACACATACGCACACACACACACACACACACACACACACACACACATGGGCAGAAGGTGATTTCATAAGGCTTTTTTTTTTCATAAATGAAAATGGGCTATAAATGGCCTCAAACACCATAATATTATCTCAAGATGAAGTTTGTTAGAGAAGAAAATCACAACGTTTTGGACTTATGTACAGTACACTACACTGACATTGTGACTTCGTAATCCTGTGATGGTGATGATGGATGTTTTAAGGAGCAGGTTAACCTACCGGCTCTTTAGTCTCTATTGTCTACATTCCATATTCATACCACGAACATTGTTTCCTATATTTCTTATTTAACCTACTTTCCAAATTTGTAAAAAAAAACGAGGGGGCATAGTTGTGCAGTCGTCAAGCTCCTTGCCTCTCATCAAGCGGACCGGGTTCGAATTCCAGTCAATGCATGTGAGATATTTGAAGTGAAATGTCACGTCCTGTTTTTCGGTCTCCATGTAAATAAGTTGTCCCGTATCTCATGATCGCTGGATTAGCGGTAACGTAAATAGAAAGTTTCCTTTTTTGTAAAAAAAAATATGCAAGTAGATTTACGAAATCTACACGAATGAAATGTCCATTCGTTTTTCTGTGTGTGTATTTCACTGAAATTATTGACATTTGGCTCAGAGATCCATTAGATCCAGTAGAGATTACCAGAATTTCATATTTATATTACCGCTGTCTTTACTAAAACAAAATGTCGGTCACAAGAGTTTTCAATGCTAAAATCCAGTTCCGACTAAACTTATCATTGCACCAAAATTAAATTTCGCCAAACCATTTCATCTAATGTGAAACGTTAGAGACCCAACTTGCTAAGTCATAACGACAGCGCAAAGCATACAAACATATTATCCTTAAATAATAAGGAATTTCATATCACGAATCAATGCTACCCAAGATATGACTTCACCAGATTCATTATTATGCGTAGCAACCTTATTGAAATTAGAGTGCATATACATGTATAAGTCTCAGTATTTTAAAGCTGCAGTGTCGAAAGTCGTCAATAAGAGAGAACCGTGCTTGGCTTTTATGCCCAATGCAAAAGAGCAGCAACTCCATACAGTCAATCTGGAAGCCAGGCATTGTAAAAGCTTACATAGTACGAGAGGAAAATGATATAAGGACAGCACTATCTTTAATCATAAGACCATCACACTTCATACAGCGTGAAGCTACCATCTTGGGTAAATAATTGTTTAAATTAAATAACTCAAGAAGCAAGAATGATGAAGCTTAACAACAAGGTAGATCCGTCTGTCTGTGCCCAAGGCAAATAGCAGTATTTACATACTTTGAAGATGGCAACTGGGCGTGAAATTAATCCATTAAAATCAATAAATCAAGATGCAGTGGCTCAATTGACATGAAACGTGGTGACAGAGGAGTAGGCTGTAAAGGTCAACACACTCGTTAAATGAGAAGCTCATTTCCAAAAGGTACCAAATCCAAACAGTAATATTTTACAGGAGAGAGGAAAAACGCTCAGAGTGTAAAATTTTATCTGAAAATCCATTTGAGCACATTTATTAAGTTCAGATAGAATAAATGCATTGTTATACCAAGTATTTCTGTTTAGGCTTTTGCAATTTAGGAAATATTCAAAGAAAATTGTGGATTTGGTACTTTTTGGCACTGAAACTCGAAATACTTTCAACGGAAAGACATAAAATTTCACTGCAGTCATCAGAATCTTCGAGAAAACTGATTGTATTCAGTTATGCAATAATTAGATTTAAGGTATTTACAGTGAACGCATTAAGTATTTGTTGTTGTTTGAGTCTTCAGTCTTTTGACTGGTTTGATGCAGCCCTCCATGCCTCCCTGTCCTGAGCTAATCGTTTCATCTCTACATAGCTCCGACACCCTACATCGGAGGCAATCTGTTTAACATATTCTAACCTTGGTCTACCCCTACAGTTTTTGTCCTCGACCCTTCCTTCCATAACTAAGCTTGCTATTCCTGGGTGTCTTAGTATGTGTCCTACCAACCTATCTCTTCTCTTCATTAGCAGTCGCCAGAAACATCTCTCCTCTCCCACTCGTCTTAATACCTCTTTGTTTGTAACCCTATCTACCCATCTGATCTTCATCATTCTCCTGTAACACCACATTTCAAATGCTTCAATTCTCCTCTTTTCTGCTGCACCAATAGTCCAAGTTTCACTTCCATAGAGCGCCACGCTCCAGACAAAGGCTTTCAAAAATGACTTCCTAATACCTAAATCTATATTCGATGTCAGCAGATTCCTTTTTTGTAGAAATGCTTTCTTTGCCTGAGCCAACCTACTTTTAATATCCTCTTTGCTTCGTCCATCACTGGTTATTCTGCTTCCTAAGTAACAGAAGTCTCCTACTTCCTTCAGCTTTTCACCTGCCAATTTGATCTCCATAGAGGTTTCTGATTTATTTCGGCTGCATTCCAGTATTTTTGTTTTACATTTATTAATTTTCATCATGAATTCTTTCTGTAAGACGGAGTACATACCATTCAAAAACTCATTCAAATCCTCAGGCTTGTCGGCCAAGATGACTATGTCATCAGCAAATCTCAGAGTTGAAATTATTTCTCCTTGAATCTTCACCCCCACTTTAAATTTTTCCCTAATTTCCTTCATTGCTTGTTCAATGTAAAGATTGAAAAGTATGGGTGATAAGTTGCAGCCTTGCCTTACACCTTTCTGAATACCAGCTTCTCTCTCATGTCCTTCAACTCGAATGACTGCTGTCTGGTTTCTGTACAGATTGTATATCACCCTCCTATCCCTGTACTTTATTCCAATTGATTTCAAAATGTCAAACAATTTAGTCCAATCAACGTTATCAAAAGCCTTTTCTAAGTCTACAAAAGCCATGAACGTTCTCTTATCTTTCCTTATTCTACCTTCTAAAATCAGCCTAAGACTTAGTACAGCTTCCCTTGTTCCTACATTTCTCCTGAAACCAAACTGGTCTTCACCCAACTCCGTTTCTATCTGGCTTTCAATCCTCTTGTAAATTATTCTAGACAGGATCTTTGAAGCATGAGTAATCAAGCTGATTGTACGGTAATCTTCACATCTGTCAGCTCCCACTTTCTTTGGTATAGGGATGATTACATTCTTCTTGAAATCAGGGGGTACCTCACCTGTCTCATAAATCCTACACACCAAGTGAAATAACCTGATCAGACCTTCATCTCCTATGCAGCGTAGCAACTCAATCGGTATATCATCTATGCCTGGTGCTTTGTTCCTGCTTAAGTCTTCCAAAGCTCTATCAAATTCTGATCTCAATATTAAATCTCCTTTCGCATCCTCATCAATTTCCTCCTCCCTTTCCATTACATGATTCTCAATCTCCTTTCCCTTATACAAACTCTCTATGTCAGCTTTCCATCTCTCAACCTTTTCTTCCCTATCTGTTAGAGGCTTTCCATTTGTGTCCTTAATATTACAGCACTTAGTCTTCTTTTCCCCAAAAGTATTCTTAATCCTTCGATAAGCTATGTCTACTTTTCCTAATTTCAGACAATTTTCTATACCTGCACATTTCTCTTTCAACCATTCTTCTTTCGCTTCCTTGCACTTCTTGTTAACCTCATTTCTCAGACGTCTGTATTCTGCTTTCCCCTTTTCATCTCTTAGATTCTTGTGTTTCCGCCTTTCATCCATCAATTCTAGTATATCCTGAGTGATCCACGGTTTTCTACCTATTCTTTCTTTCCTACCAATGTTTTCTTCTGCGGATTTTGTTATTTCATTCTTCAAAAGTGCCCATTCGTCTGCAATTGAAGTTTGTTTAGGGTTTTTCATTAGTCCTTCCTTTATACTCTTCTTGAATCTTTCGTTTACATCCTTCTCTTTCAGTCTGTCTATTGCCCACCTTTTTGGCTTTTGACTTTTCTTCAGTTTCTTCAACTTTAATCTGCATTTCATTACAACCAGATTGTGATCAGAGTTTATGTCAGCACCAGGATATGTTTTACAATCCAAAATCTGGTTTCGAAACCTCTGCTTGACCATAATGAAGTCGATTTGGTAACGCCCTGTATCTCCTGGTCTCATCCATGTGTATATTCTTCTATTGTGGTTATTGAATAAGGTGTTAGCTATGACCAATTCATGCTCGGTGCAGAATTCTACCAGCCTGCTTCCTCGATCATTCCTTTCACCTAATCCGAAATCTCCTACTATCTTCCCTTCTCTCCCTTTTCCTACCACAGCATTCCAATCTCCCATTACTATAACATTTTCATCACCCTTGATATACCTCAGAATTTCGTCTATTTCTTCGTAGACCTTTTCAACATCCTCATCATCAGCTTGACTGGTAGGCATATAGACTTGTACCACTGTAGTGCAGGTAGGTTTTGTATTGATTTTTGCTACAATAATCCGTTCACTATATTGCTCATAATATTCCACCCGCTGTCCAAGTTTCCTACTCAATATGAGGCCAACCCCTGCTTGGCCATTGTTTGATTTAGTGCTAATGACCCTATAGTCTCCTGACCAAAAGTCCTGTTCTTCCTGCCAGCGCATTTCACTAATCCCAACCAAATCCAACCTCAACCTATCCATTTCCCTTTCTAAGTTTTCTAACCTTCCACTTCCTAGCAGACTTCTAACATTCCACGCTCCGATCCGTAGAATGTCAGATTTCCTCTTTGTCACTTCTGTGATGTTAACCCCCTCTCGAGTAGTCCCCACCCGGAGATCCGAACGGGGGACTAGTTTACCTCCGGATTGAAATTTTACAAGGGAGGAGGCCATCATCACATGTAATTATGCATAGAGAGGTGCATATCCTCGGGAATAGCATACGGCTGTAGTTTCCCGTTGCTTTCAGCCGTGCAGCAGGACGCAGTGTAGCCATTATTGGCTTATATTATCAATATCTTAACCGTCTATAAGACTAGTAAAGAATTGATTTATTCTGAAAGGCTGCTACTCCCTTTCAGAATAAGTAAAGAGCAATTCTACTAACAAAAATACTAACCTTCTACCGTACTAACAATTAAATACCAAAACTCTACTAACAAAAAACTTAAGTTCCACCAACAACAAATACTACCACTAAAACATTCTGTCAACAGGCACACTCACATGCACCCTCACACAACACAGTCTACTGAAACAATGAACTATAACTAATAAACAATGCAACTGCTACCAGACACACTCACACACCACAGCATAATAGAACAATGACATATATCTAATAGACAAACTAACTACCTACTTACAACTAAAACTAACTACATACTTACTGTACTTTTATTTGAATTGACAATATTTACAAAATGCAATTTAGATAGAAAATACTTACAAAATGTAATTTAGATTCAAAATTGTCACAAAATGCAATTTAAGGGGGACGTATGCAAAATTGCACTAAGTGAGAAATGGTTTCATTTCGGCTGTATTAAGGTAAATAAGGAGGATTGTGTAGTCGGGAATTGGTTTTTGACGTTTGCAACAGTGTTTTATACGAGTGTATTCATAAGAGAATCTGCGTCTGATACTAGATCGTTCAGTCCATAACATTTTGTATACTGACGAGGCGAGCAGCAAATTTATAAAATGCCGCGAAATTTAAAGAAAAGTGCCACGTTTTTCTTTTTATGACATTTGTTGGCAAACTATCATGAATATCACAGACAAGTCATCTATAAAAGTTGTTGGCAACAAAAGTGACGAATCTCTTTTACTTACATCATCCTTGGCCCAGTGTACTTGGGTGCAGTGGCGGCCGGTAATAAGGTTGTGTTGCACAACGACCAGATTAATCCAAGAAAAACAATTAATACCGTACTAATATTTTTAGTAATAAAAGCTGTACGTTTCCTTTTAAATGCATAGAAATTCATAATTTCATTCTTTAATAATTCAGAAAATATTATAGGAAGTTACTGTGAACTGTCTGAGAAAGCGAAGCGCGCCAACTGTCGAGGAACGCTCGTCCGTTTGGTCGTTGCCAGGCCCAAGCACCGACCAGATCTCAATAGTGAAGGGTATGGCAGAGATGCTAGACCGAGTAAGCCCTATCCCAACAGTTAACTCGGCTGGTCGTTGCCCGCAGATTGCAACAAGGGAGCCGAGGCGCGAACGAAGACATTCGTGATGCTCCGTCAACTGTTGATACTATCGTCTTACAATGTAATTTGCGCGTACTTGTGCCACAACTTACGTTGTTTTGTTCTCGTGAAGGTTTTCATGTAGACTAACTTATAATCCATTTAATCCGATGACAATGTGATGTTCTCTGAACTGCGGCATTCGTGATGAATGAGGTTCATTCGTTTTACCGTACAATTGATCCAGTTTTCTCTGATATCAATCAGTCTTCCCCCCCCCCCCCCCCCCCCCTAAATGAAAATAGTGTAACGCCCAGAACAATTATCCGCCAGCCGCCACTGCTTGGGTGTGTGTATTTGTAATGTGGCCTAGGATTGGGTAGGAAGCGGCTGTGGCCCTAAGCTAGGTAGACTATCATCCCGGCATTTGTCTGGAGTAGAAGAGGGTAAACCACTTCCAGGATGGCTGAGGTGGGAATCGAACGCACCTCTTCTCAATTCTGCCCCAAGAGGCCGAGAGTACCTCATTCCAGCCCTCAGACAAGAACTCTATTTCTTGGCCGAGCTGGGAAGTCGAACCCGGACCTCAGGAGGTGGCAGCTTAGAGTGCTAGCCACTGCATCACGAGGTGGCCAGATGGCTTGTAATTCGGAAAGAAGGGTACTCTACTGAACTAATTCAAATCACACTAGTGAAATGATTGTGTTCATTCATATTTTTGGGGGTGAGGGTGCACGATATTGCATTGGTCAAGCTGCTTGTCTCTCACCAAGGCGGACCGGGCTCGATTCTCAGTCAATGCACGAGAGATTTTTCGAAGTTAAATATCACGTCCTGTGGTTCGGATTCGGATTCCCGTGGCTCAAGACGCGCGATTAATGGTCACGTAAACTACAAGCTTTCTTTTCATTTTAAGGGATTGGGGCATCTTAGTCATCAGCCCCGTGTACTTGTGCCTGTGTTAATATTGTGTCTGATAACCTGTGTTACTGTGGTGACTGTAGTAGTGGTCAGAGATGGGGTAGGTGCCCCGGAGCTTCAATTAAGTTACTATCCCGGCATTTGCTTACAGGGAATGCAGAGAAATCATACTACGGATAGCCACTGTCTGCGCCAGGATTCGAATCTCCGATCTCCGGACTTGCTGCAGCGCCCCTTCATGGTCGTGGGGTCCCCTGAAGCAGATATAACGTAGCACCAGGCAATATTGAGCAGTTTGATTGATTGTATACCTGCATTTTCGTACGCCTCATACTGTAGTATAGTGGATAGCATGGTTTGCTGAATAATATTAAATAAAATTGAACAAAACAATGAAAATTACGCAAAGTAACTTACCAGTTCTGAACTTTTGGAATTATGATTGTAGTTTGTGTCTAAAGAACATGAATATGGTAAATAACTTGTGAATTGGACAAAGGATAATATTATCCAGTACTAAACGAAATGGCCTCTCATTGGCTGCATGGATACGGTACGTATTGGCACATTCAGGCCACAGGATTTGGTACTTATTGGCATCAAACGAGATTTTAATGCCCTCTTTGTTATGGATTTAGGTCGTTTTGGCAATTTATTTTTCTTTCATATGATGGAGCTTCCTACCAACGTACGTTTTCCATCATAATCTCAATTTTGATTTTTTTTTTGGATTTGGTATCTTTTCGAAATAAGCTTCTCAAATATAAATGAAGTAAGTTTCTGTAAGGATAAGTAGATAAGTATATTGGAGAAGACCAATTTGGGTTTAGAGAGGGTAGAGGAGCAAGAGAAGCAATTTTAGCTTTACGCAATCTATTGAAGTGAAGGATGGATATGAATAGGAAGACTTTTCATACCTTCATTGACTTAGAAAAAGCTTTTGACAATGTGAACTGGTAGCTACTCTTTAAAACTATGAAGAAAATAGGATTGGACTGGAAGGATAGAAGAATGATTAATCAACTATATCAGAATCAAACCACAAAAATGAACATCTATAAGGTAGAGGGAGAGGCCAGGATCAGTTAGACAAGGCTGTCCCCTATCTCCGTATTTATTTAATTTGTTCATTGAAGAAGTTATTCAGATCTTGAAGGAGAAGACAAAGGGAATAAAAGCAAATAGGGAAAGGATACATTTTATCTGATTTGCTGATGACATAGTAATAGTTGCAGACCTCCTTTGAAGATCTGTGTCACGGAGTTCTGCATTTCGGAAGAAATCAACGTGTCACGAAGTTTAATAGACTTTTAGTTTTGGAACAATATTCTTTCTCATGTGACATCACTTTGCCAGCAGAATCTATTGCACACTTAGCAGAGATAGAAGGAATTGAGCTATTGTAATGTATGTATCATGTAGCATCACTTAGTCACCAGAATCTATAGATGGAATTGAGTTATTGTAATGTACTTATATGTCTCATGTGGCATCACATAGTCACCAGAGTCTATTGCACACTTAGCAGAGATAGATGGAATTGAGCTATTGTGATGTATGTCTCATGTAGCATCACTTTGTCACCAGAATCTATTTCACACTTACCACATATTGAAGTAATTGAGCTATTATAATGTGTACGGTATCTCAAAGTTCTGTGAAACACCTGATGTTTAAAATTGCCACTTCTACACATTTCACGTGTTCTGCTCTTGAATCAATATGTGAGACATCGTACGATCCCGACAACAGCAGCTTCTCTTCTATCTATTTAACACTCTTTTTCTCGTATTCAGTGATTTTCACTCTTTCCCATCTTTAAATGAGTGACTGATCTCCGACATATACCGTCGTTGGGCTATGAAGGACCACGGTCTAACAAGCGACCGCTTCTCAGTCATTTGGCTTCCAGATTGCAGGGAGGCGCGCAGTTAGTGTGAAGTGTCCCCTCGGCTGATAATCTTGGCTTTTTACTGGCATTCCTAAAAGCTATAAGCCTATAATTTTGTGTATTGAACCCATATGCTATTGGTCCAAGAGTCGAATCCATAATTTATTTGCAAAAGAAGATAGGAAAAAATACAGTCTTTAGAATGACTTGGGAAGATTTTAGGAGTGGGCTGTTATAACGTGACGCAAGAATAGGTGACCACTAGTCACGCGGACGTGATATCATGCTTGACGCATCGATAAGGAGCTGGCTCATGATTATTAATAGAACGATAAAAACTTTCCACTGCGTATAAGAGAGAAGAGGTTTCGGAAATAGACCTTACTCAGCTATAAAATGACAACCTCGCAATTGCGCAAGAAGAGAAATAATTAGAAATAAGCCATTTGCGAGCATTTAATTAATAAAGGAAACACATTATTGTGGATCATTCTGGAATAGAGATTTTTGTGTGGGGAAAAAGTTTATAATATTTGCACAGGAAAGAAGTGCAGACGCAGCATGACGTCGTTAGTAATTCCCCGAGACCAGAGTTGGTGGGGATGGAAAAATAAACCACAACACCCACGTATCTGAAGAGCAAAATTATTTAATATCTTGAAATTGTGCGATCGATTTTCAGGATCAAAGAAACCAGTTGACGTTTAGAACAAGAGCGTTCCAGAGATATATTTTTCAAAATTATACGACTATTACTTCAAAAGTTAGTGCTGGAGAAGACGCGGATTTTATCTTTTTGCCGCCGATTTGTATAAAAACCCTGGACGTGCCAGGAGGAACATGCAGTATCAGTCAGCCCAGGGGGGGGGGGGGGGGCGTGACGTTGGAGCATCACCATATGCAGTTTACAACAGACCTCGTACGGAGGTGCTGCATCACACCATATTCAGTTTACCAGAGACGCCGGAGAGCGTGGTACTGTTTCGACAACAATCCAGTTCCGTGAGCGCAGGGGCGCTGCACGATGAAGCATCAACTACAAGATCAGCTACAAGTAAACTCCTAGTGTAGGAGTGCTGCATCAAAGTATATTCAGTTAAAAAGACGCCCGAGAGCGTAATACTGTGTCGCAAAGTATAACAAGTTATTTTAGTGAGCGCGTAGACGCTGCACGCAGAAACAATTATCGTCAAAGTTCACCAGTATAGTCAAAGTTAGGCTGTGGACTTGAAGAAATAACAAGCGATAGGTACTTGAATAATAGTTCAGTTAAAGAAACAAAGCATCATAAGGTTTCGAGGTACCCAAGGAAGTGAAATAGACAATTCTATCGATGTTAAGGAACCCGATCAGGGTAGAACGAAATAAGTAACGCCTACTGTTCCGGAAAGGTAGGGACTAGAGCGCAGGACGATAAGATTTAGGAATTGTAGTTCCAGGCTTTGTCTAAGTAGACAAATGAACAGTAAACATTGGGGAGGACTCCAATAAGCTACGAATTAAAGTAATAGCAATTAATGCAAGGAAAATACTAGGTCACCGATAAACTATTCGAGCGGCCGTCATAGTAATACATTAAGGACAGACTTTTATCCAGACGAACAGTTAGCGTCTAGAAAAAAAAACGACATCGTGCAGTAAAGTATAGAAGCCGATAGTCAAAACCCGGATTTGAATATCAGCCGTTCCAGTAAGGTGTAGTTCGATCGAGACTTTCCATCATCTCGTCAGATTAGGAAGCCGACGTTCTATAAGTGCCGCCCTTGGAAAAGGGAAAGAAAAGAAATCACGTGTGTAAGGCGAATAATTAACGCCCAAGTGATAAAATTGTTATGGAATGTAAATATAGGGAAAATTTTTGAGTGTAATATTTTTAGTGAATTTGTATTGTGTTAAGTGGAACGAATACAAAATGGTATTCATTATATTCCAAGTCATTAAGGTAAATATTTTATGTGTTGTTAAAGAAGTGTCATTGAGTGTAAGTGTAACCATGGCAATGGCTTCAAAAGCATTGAGTGAGCAAACATGTTCCATCGCTGGAGGATTCGGTCGCTGACCGTACAGTCATGTGAGTAACTATTTCATTATGATATGTGTTTGGGAAGATTTGCGTATAGTCCTCATGAGAGAGAGAGTAAGGATGTTGAATAACAGGTAAAAGAATAATAGCGCGATCTGAACGATTAATTTGAGATAAATATAATAAATATGTGAAATGTAAATGAATCCCTTGGGGAATGTAATTCAGTAATATATCAGAGTTATCGATAAATGATATAAATATGAGAAAGCAAGCGTAATAATAATGATAATAATAATATAAATGAATGAATATTATGATGAATTTTATATTGAAAGTAGTAGCATCCGAGCTCCGTTAGATGAATAAATACATGTTATGAATACATGTTCTTGATGGTAAAAATGATTATTGTCAAGGGAGAAGAGTAATATATATATTGAGATGTTGATAAAACGTTGATTTTGAATTTATTAGTTCTTTGAAGGCAACTTGGCTAATTAATGTATAAGCACCATGTAGTGCATTGAAATAATTTGTCACGTTAGGAATGCGTTGAAAAGCTCGGTAAAACTAATTACGAGGGACAGTTGGTCGTGGTAATTGAACTGTGATAAGTCCTCAAAAGTTGTGATAGTGATCACGAGGTATTGTATGTTGTATGGTAAAAAGGGTGCTATTATGTTGTATTATGAGCGCTGGTATAAGGCAAGGCCTGCCCTAAGTCGCAAATGTATAAGTCCTCCAATTTGGGATACTACTCCCGAGGCATTTGAATGGATCGAACTCAGAGTCGTCCGTGTTGAAGCCCCTTAATATTGGTTGTATTTTTGAATTTTTCTTACCCGCCAATGAGGACACTTCATAATTATTATATACCGAAGCCAAGAGAATAGGTCTGTTGAGCCTAAATATGTTGTTTTAAGAATCTGTATTAGAGGCCTTGTCATTCAAAGAATTGCATTTGAAACAGCTGTGTGGAAAGCTGATGGTAGCTAGTCTCTGGTGGCAGCAAGACTGTGGACTCTCTGTCTCCCTGCAATAAATCACGCTAAGTAGTCAAGGCTAGACCCTCACCCTCGATGTATTGCGGTAGGTCGGGGAACGGTCTGTTTGAGTTATAATACACAGGAGTGTTTAGAGATTGTTTTATCGACCCGGCCTTGGAACCAAGGTCCCTTTATAAATGATTATCGCTTGCAGAGTTCAGATTGTTGCTTTCTTATAATATAATGGTCTTTTGAGACAAATAATGATAAATCCCTAACTTAATTATTATATGATTCAGTGATTCACGAGTTCTATTGAAGACATTAGATTCCGGGAGTAATCTTAATTTTGACTTGTTCAGTAGTCTTCTGTAGCTCGGGAGTACGCAAGTTTTTCCCAATCACAGTAGTGAGTAGTTGACTTGAGAGAGAGGGATGGTAACATATGAGCATTGTGAAAGCACAAAATTAAGTGATGATTAACAATACTTTGGTAAATTTGATATTTATGATTAAAAGATATACTCATGTAAAAAGTAATGGATGTGTATTAAATTGATAACACAGTGTAAGTAAACATTACCGAGCCGTTTGGAGCTCTTGATTTTAAAGAATTTGAAGTGACACTATATGGAAGTGAAACTTAGTAGAAGTTTGTTGGGTTGTAGAAAACCAGTCATTATGATCTTATGAGTGTTTAATATGCACCCCTTGTTCCGCTTTGGGCTGGCTTATTTTTATTTTGTTTAATTTCCAACGTGGGGCTTGTATGATTTCATCATACCCCCTAACAAAAACTTTTTCATGGCGCCCAGTACGTAGGGATGAGTTTTCCTAGGGAAAACCCGAGTTTTTCTTGAAAAATAAAAAATTTCATTTTTTGAAAAATATGGTTTTTCAAAATTTTTGAATTTTTAAATCACTTCCATAAAGGTGTTGACATTATAATGAGTATTATACCAGACGGGTGCGTTTTAGTTAACACCCGTACTGAGGTTGAATTTTGGAAATTGGGTCACAAGAGTTCAGAGTACCATCTCTCTTGCAGGAACCGACGATGGTACAGAATATCCCACTGTATTCTCTAAGATAAAGATGTCATTGAGTGAGGAAATGCAGAGGCTCTTGGACGCCTTAAAGGCGGACAGCAGTGAAAAGTTGGAGGCCATAAAGGCAGATAGCAGTGAAAGGTTGGAGGCCATAATGGCAGATAATAGTGAAAAGTTGGAGGCCATAAAGGCAGATAGTAGTGAAAAGTTGGAGGCCATGGAAAATAGATTCAAAACGATAGACAATACATTGGACCTCCAACAAAAGGCAAATAAAAAGGATTTAGAATCCATAAATCAGAGTTTAGAATCTATCAAAGCCGACAGTATAAACATGAATAGTGAACTGAAGGCTGAAATTGAGGAAATAAAAAAGGGGTCAAATAAACTCCGAGAAAGTATAGAAGAAAACATAGATTTAAAATTTCAAGGTTTTGACACGGGGTTGGAGATTAAGTTAAATGAGTTCAAAGGGGAAATCACAAGTAAAATTGAAAGGGAAAACGGGGTACTTCAGTCAGGATTGCAAGACCAAATAAAAATTTTGAAGGAAAGTACTTTAAAATCCCAAACTGAATGTCGAGATAATTTTGAAAATTTAAAGGATAAATTTGGTTCTATGGAAACTAAATTAAGTAACATGGAAAAAACTTGTAAAGAGAATGTAGACGAATGTAAAGAGGAACTTGTAACCCTGATCCAAGGTGTGCGAAAGAGTTAATAAATCAGATAGGGTCAAATAGGGATCTTTGTCAAACACCCCGGGATGAGATCAAAGGTAGTCTCGAAGCATTAGGAAATAGGTTCATCCGAGTCGCGGAAAACAAGTATAGGGGAGATATCCCAGCACAGAACCATAGGTTAAATGAAGTAGTTATCCAAGCTGAAAATAAAACAGTAATTGTAGAAGGCAAAGAAATAATGGTGCAAGAGCCCGAGGTTGGTTATAAAGAAGAAGAAATAGAAAGGAAAGCTGAAATCGTGGTGACTCATATGGAAACGGAGAAAAATATTGAGCTACCTCAAGAATAAATAATGGACATTCAAGAGGAAACTATAATTCCATGTCAGGAAGAATGTCGAAATGAAAACGAGTTTCAAATTAAAGAAGATCATTCGTATGCCAAAACTGAGCATGAACAGAAAGAGAGAAACCCAGATCAAGGGGTGATAACAGAAGAAGTGGAAGTTCGGGAGACTAAAATAATCATTCCTAGGGAAATGGATAGAATAAATGAAACCCTAATAGAAAGTGTCGTCGAGGCACAAATTTTGGAAATCATGATGAGATATCAGGAATGCCAACGAAAAGGGGATAAGGAAAGGAAATTAGAAACAGATTTAAATCTGAATAAAGAAAACCTCAGAGAAAAGGTTGAAACTATTGGAGATAATGAAAAAAGGAGAAGAAATGTCTTGGATAGAAATGATACGATAAGAAGAAAACCACAAATTGTAGCAGGTTTAGAAGATGATAAAAACTCTAGTGAAATTATGAGAAGGTTAGAGATAATGCAAATTCCCCTGGAGAGAAATGACTCACAAGCGTTTTACAGCTGGAAGATTCGAAGGAAGAAATGGAATGAAAGAAAGAAAAGAAAAGGAGAGGATCTTAAGGAACTCTGGAATTGGAAGTGTAGAAAAAAGAAATTTCTTTTGGAAAATGCCATCTCGATATGAGATGAGGGAAAAAGGAAGAGAACCAAGAAGAGACGGGTAGCGATAGATCTTACTCGTAAGGAAAAATGAAATTCTGTAGACTTTGAATCTAGAAAACAGAAATAAAGGAAGGAGTAACGGGGTAGGGCCATACCGCACCCGTGGAGCCTTGAGGGAATGTAAATATGTTGACAGTGAATAACCCGAGAAGAGAGAGACCGACAGGCAGAACGCCAGTCCCATGAAACAAGAAAAAGGAAAATGTCTGACACAGGTTTTGGAGTAACACCAGACTGTGAGGAGACCGAGAAATACCCGAACGAGACAAGTTATTTATAACCTTAAGTGTGGACATCCGCTTAAAAGGAATGAATGAATGGAAACCCTGTTGAGACCATAACAAGCCAGAGAAGGGAAGTGCTTGTAAAGGAAGACCAAAAGGTACTGAGAAGTGTTATGATGGCTTCGAAATTGAAAAAATTAGATTTCTTATGAAAATTTTTTAAAAAAATTCCTCAAAATTTCGAAAATTTATTTATCTAAGTTGGGGAGATCTGAACCCATATGCTATTGGTTCAAGAGTCGAATCCATAATTTATTTGCAAAAGAAGAGAGTAAAAAATACAGTCTTTAGAATGACTTGGAGAGATTTTAGGAGTGGGCTGTTATAACGTGGCGCATGAATAGGTGACCACTAGTCACGCGGACGTGATATCAAGCTTGACGCATCGATAAGGAGCTGGCTCATGATTATTAATAGAACGATAAAAACTTTCCACTGCGTATAAGAGAGAAGAGGTTTCGGAAATAGACCTTACTCAGCTATAAAATGACAACCTCGCAATTGCGCAAGAAGAGAAATAATTAGAAATAAGCCATTTGCGAGCATTTAATTAATAAAGGAAACACATTATTGTGGATCATTCTGGAATAGAGATTTTTGTGTGGGGAAAAAGTTTATAATATTTGCACAGGAAAGAAGTGCAGACGCAGCATGACGTCGTTAGTAATTCCCCGAGACCAGAGTTGGTAGGGATGGAAAAATAAACCACAACACCCACGTATCTGAAGAGCAAAATTATTTAATATCTTGAAATTGTGCGATCAATTTTCAGGATCAAAGAAACCAGTTGACGTTTAGAACAAGAGCGTTCCAGAGATATATTTTTCAAAATTATACGACTATTACTTCAAAAGTTAGTGCTGGAGAAAACGCGGATTTTATCTTTTTGCCGCCGATTTGTATAAAAACCCTGGACGTGCCAGGAGGAACATGCAGTATCAGTCAGCCCAGAGGGGGGGGGGGCGTGACGTTGGAGCATCACCATATGCAGTTTACAACAGACCTCGCACGGAGGTGCTGCATCACACCATATTCAGTTTACCAGAGACGCCGGAGAGCGTGGTACTGTATCGACAACAATCCAGTTCCGTGAGCGCAGGGGCGCTGCACGATGAAGCATCAACTACAAGATCAGCTACAAGTAAACTCCTAGTGTAGGAGTGCTGCATCAAAGTATATTCAGTTAAAAAGACGCCCGAGAGCGTAATACTGTGTCGCAAAGTATAACAAGTTATTTTAGTGAGCGCGTAGACGCTGCACGCAGAAACAATTATCGTCAAAGTTCACCAGTATAGTCAAAGTTAGGCTGTGGACTTGAAGAAATAACAAGCGATAGGTACTCGAATAATAGTTCAGTTAAAGAAACAAAGCATCATAAGGTTTCGAGGTACCCAAGGAAGTGAAATAGACAATTCTATGGATGTTAAGGAACCCGATCAGGGTAGAACGAAATAAGTAACGCCTAATGTTCCGGAAAGGTAGGAACTAGAGCGCAGGACGATAAGAATTGAGAATTGTAGTTCCAGGCTTTGTCTAAGTAGACAAATGAACAGTAAACATTGGGGAGGACTCCAATAAGCTACGAATTAAAGTAATAGCAATTAATGCAAGGAAAATACTAGGTCACCGATAAGCTATTCGAGCGGCCGTCATAGTAATACATTAAGGACAGACTTTTATCTAGACGAACAGTTAGCGTCCAGCAAGAAACGACATCGAGCAGTAAAGTATAGAAGCCGATAGTCAAAACCCGGATTTGAATATCAGCCGTTCCAGTGAGGTGTAGTTCGATCGAGACTTTCCATCATCTCGTCAGATTAGGAAGCCGACGTTCTATTAGTGCCACCCTTGGAAACGGGAAAGAAAAGAAATCACGTGTGTAAGGCGAATAATTAACGCCCAAGTGATAAAATTGTTATGGAATGTAAATATAGTGAAAATTTTTGAGTGTAATATTTTTAGTGAATTTGTATTGTGTTAAGTGAAACGAATACAAAATGGTATTCATTATATTCCAAGTCATTAAGGTAAATATTTTATGTGTTGTTAAAGAAGTGTCATTGAGTATAAGTGTAACCATGGAAATGGCTTAAAAAGCATTGAGTGGGAAAACATGTTCCATCGCTGGAGGATTCGGTCGCTGACCGTACAGTCATGTGAGTAACTATTTCATTATGATATGTGTTTGGGAAGATTTGCATATAATCCTCATGAGAGAGAGAGAGTAAGGATGTTGAATAACAGGTAAAAGAATAATAGCGCGATCTGAACGATTAATTTGAGATAAATATAATAAATATGTGAAATGCAAATGAATCCCTTGGGGAATTTAATTCAGTAATATATCAGAGTAATCGATAAATGATATAAATATGAGAAAGCAAGCGTAATAATAATGATAATAATAATATAAATGAACGAATATTATGATGAATTTTATATTGAAAGTAATAGCTTCCGAGCTCCGTTAGATGAATAAATACATGTTATGAATACATGTTCTTGATGGTAAAAATGATTATTGTCAAGGGAGAAGAGTAATATATATTTTGAGATGTAGATCAAACGTTGATTTTGAATTTATTAGTTCTTTGAAGGCAACTTGGCTAATTAATGTATAAGCACCATGTAGTGCATTGAAATAATTTGACACGCTAGGAATGCGTTGAAATGCTCGGTAAAACTAATTATGAGGGACAGTTGGTCGTGGTAATTGAACTGTGATATGTCCTCAAAAGTTGTGATAGTGATCACGAGGCATTGTATGTTGTATGGTAAAAAGGGTGCTATTATGTTGTATTATGAGCGCTGGTATAAGGCAAGGCCTGCCCTAAGTCGCAAATGTATAAGTCCTCCAATTTGGGATACTGCTCCCGAGGCATTTGAAAGGATCGAACTCAGAGTCGTCCGTGTTGAAGCCCCTTAATATTGGTTGTATTATTGAATTTTTCTTACCCGCCAATGAGGACACTTCATAATTATTATATACCGAAGCCAAGAGAATAGGTCTGTTGAGCCTAAATATGTTGTTTTAAGAATCTGTATTAGAAGCCTTGTCATTCAAAGAATTGCATTTGAAACAGCTGTGTGGAAAGCTGATGGTAGCTAGTCTCTGGTAGCAGCAAGACTGTGGACTCTCTGTCTCCCTGCAATAAATCACGCTAAGTAGTCAAGGCTAGACCCTCACCCTCGATGTATTGCGGTAGGTCGGGGAACGGTCTGTTTGAGTTATAATACACAGGAGTGTTTAGAGATTGTTTTAACGACCCGGTCTTGGAACCAAGGTCCCTTTATAAATGATTATCGCTTGCAGAGTTCAGATCGTTGCTTTCTTATAATATAATGGTCTTTTAAGACAAATAATGATAAATCCCTAACTTAATTATTATATGATTCAGTGATTCACGAGTTCTATTGAAGACATTAGATTCCGGGAGTAATCTTAATTTTGACTTGTTCAGTAGTCGTCTGTTGCTCGGGAGTACGCAAGTTTTTCCCAATCACAGTAGTGAGTAGTTGACTTGAGAGAGAGGGATGGTAACATATGAGAATTGTGAAAGCCCAAAATTAAGTGATGATTAACAATACTTTGGTAAATTTGATATTTATGATTAAAAGATATACTCATGTAAATAGTAATGGATGTGTATTAAATTGATAGCACAGTGTAAGTAAACATTACCGAGCCGTTTGGAGCTCTTGATTTTAAAGAATTTGAAGTGACACTATATGGAAGTGAAACTTAGTAGAAGTTTGTTGGGTTGTAGAAAACCAGTCATTATGATCTTATAAGTGTTTAATATGTATTCCTTGTTCTACTTTGGACAAGTGTGAAGTGGAATGTCAGTATTTTTATTTTGTTTAATTTTTGTAGCGCCATATATTTGGATAATTAAATGTTTTAATAGTAGGAGTTGATCTTTGTTTATTATTGGAAGTGTATCCTCTGCTTAATCCAAAGTGTGTAAGTCACAGAGTGGGAGAACAAACCATGAACCCCGATACTCCCGATTGAGCATTGCTGACAAACTGTGATTTTCATATTTCATTGTTGAATGGGCACAGTATATAAACATTTAAATATCTCCAAAGGATTATTGGGAGACGAGGTGTCGCAGTCTCTGTTAGAAATTGTTACCAATCTCTACTGCCATTTGGACTTTCTTCACACCGTAATAATTATATGTTTTGGTGCTAATGCATTTAATTAATATACAGGTGAAAACCTAAATGACGAACATGGGATTGTAACAGTCCTTGGGCATTGAAAGCCAGAGGTTGTTCGAAGAACGAGCATTTCTACTATTGATAAATAAGAATATTTGCCTTCCTCTTTCATAGAGATATATTTTGACGTTTGCACGAACACCAGCCCACCAAACAGACCCTCCAATGACTGGTATTGGTCGCCCAAAGCAACAGAGACGATATGAAAATTTGCATTCGAATTTCCATGCTATCAGCAATATGTCACTTCGTATTCCATGCTGAAAGATACGGGTGGTAATTAACGTCTCGGTCGGAGTCCAAGGCGCCAGTATACGCCTCCTGGTATCTGTCAGTTGAAACAGAAGGCAGTGTGTTTCAGGAAGATATTTAACCATCGTCCAGAGTCAGAATGAAGTTATCAATAAGCAAATGGTCGTTTTACAACTTACAATTCTTTGTTGGTGAGTATGTGTTGGGCGCACAACTCTAACCCAAGGTTTATATCAGCAAAGTCATAAAGTGCTCCATCAGAATGATAATGTTATTGATTTACATCCCTTTTAACTATTGCGCCTTTTAGAGACGGCAGGGTGCCTGAATTTTGCCCCGAAGGAGATCTTTAACGTGCCAGTAAATTTACTGACGTGGCTCCCTCGCATTTGCGCAACCTTAAACACCAACTGTCTACGCTAAGATTTGTTCCTGCAACCTTGGCCACAGCAGGCGAGAACGTTTACACAGCCAGTTGCTCGATCAGAGATTACATTTGCATATCACCAACACTTCTCAGTTGCCTTATATATTTCTCAATGTTTTGTTATATGCACTGTCAGAAATGACTACAAATATAGGCATTCATTTCAACTCCACATGCCTACCACATTTAATGATTGGAAACTTTTCAAGTAGGTCCATTAGCTCTATATCGACTTTAGTTCACTAAAACTTACTTGAAATTATTTGTAGGAAGATGAAATAAGCAAAATATAATAAGAAAAAATGTTTACGTAACTTAATGAAAATTGTCTTGTCACTGTAATTATTCAATATGTTTGGAGAAGTCTCACCGAAAGGAAATATTACAGAATTCAATCTGAATTTATGAACAGTACGGTCATTGTGATCCAACCCAAGAAATGACTCACGGTTCAGAGAGCAAAACAAAGCTAACTAGTTCTTTTCTTCAGTTTTGTGACGCACTGTGCTGACGGTAGCCTACTATGAACAACGTGTCATTTATGACTATATAAGAATTTGTTGGTAAGTTGAAAGTTCTTCAGATGATCGTGCGTTTCCAAGGACGACTGCCAACAGGTGTGTTCTCTGTTGTTTGAGTCGTCAGCTCTTACACTGGATTGGTGTGTTTCACGGCGCTCCCCTGTCCTGAGTTAATAGATTCCTTTCTACATAGCTATTGCAGCATACTTCCCAAAGGCAATATGTTAAACATATTTTAATCTTGTCCTCTATCCTCTCTTCCTTAACTTATTTGTTTATGTTCGACCCTGACTATTATATATGTCAGAAATCTGTACTATAATGAGGCTCATTATGGTACAAGTTTTCATGAAGGTACAGTTTCTCCAACCAATCAGAGTTCAAGATGTATGATGTGTGACCAATTAGGTACTTGATAGCTTCGCACTTGAACACAGAATCCAACATGTCAGATTACATGATTTGAAAGGTGGCAATGTAAAAGATATCCGATCAACCATTGTAATGACAAACACAAAGACAAAATCACCGACATGGAAAGTGCACCGTCCCATATCTTCAAGTAAATAAACTGGCGAATATGAGAAAATAAAGAGCACTGTACCTTAATATCCCCAACACAATTTCTAAACAGGGCATTCTTTCATACGGCAGGCTGTAAAGAAACATATAACATTGCCACGCAGACAGAGCGCATGCGTGGTGCGTGGGTCAGCGAGCTTGAGAAGCAAAGAGAGCAAACTCGGTGCTTGCACACCGATCTCTAAATTCAAATGACTGAACCTCGACAGATATTTATGAATATATATGTTCGAACATAAAATTAAATAAAATACAGTTATAATTATCGTCGAACATAAGCAGTCATATGCAACTCGCCTATAATGGTAATTAAGACACTCGTATGGAAATTATGAAACTCGCTTACACTCGTTGCATAATGTACTATCTTGGCCGTCTTAGTATTATGCCCTATCATTACGATGTATGAATCGCAGCCAATGGCCATAATCTGCGCATATTTTTGATTGAACGCCAGTGGGCTCACAAAAATTTCAATTTCAAGTAGTTCCAACTTTGGCTATGAGAAGCTACTGTCACTAACACTAGCGGCGAACGTCGGAACTTGATAGAGTGTTTGTTCCAAGCCAAATATAAGCGACATATTTTGCTGCACACAACCAATTGCAGTGGTAGGTTCCTTGCGTGCCATAAATCTATGACATGGGCCGCCGGCTTTACTTCCCCTCCGAAGGAAGGCATACTGAAGGGTTTTAACGCTCTTAAAAATCCGACGAATTCGGCCGTGTTTGAATCCGCCATCTTGGTCATAGCAGTTCTGCATGCTACCGACTATGCCACTGATGCCGCGTATGCCCTACCTTTAGCACTAACCAGAAACATCTCTCCTCCCCTCTTCATTTTTTACATTGTGTGAAGTTTTGAAGCTTTTTTTCAGTGCTACCTGTACAAACTGTCCATTTATAGTTTAGAGTCAGTCAACACGCTCTTTGCCAATTTTATTTGACGGGGTTACACTCTTTATAACACTTGTGAAGAAATTACATTCATTAATATTATTCACTCATAAATAAGGGGAGAAATTTAGGGTTACGTGTTTCGGCCGTCACGTGGTCATCATCAGATCCTGATCACTAGGGTTAAGGTTTTAATTCATAAACAAGTATTAATTGTAAAGTGAATTTGTGATTTACTTTTGTGTAATTCGTCTTGTTAGTGTCAAATAACATAAAATAACGAAATTCACTGCCAATCATAAACACTACACTAATAAAGCGAATTATACAAATGTATAATTAAAAATCACAATTATAAATATTTGTATGTAAATTTAAACTTCAACCCTTGTGATCACAATCTGATGATGTCCACGTGACGATCGAAACGCGTAATTCTAAATTCCCCCTCTATTTTTCAGTGAATAACATTAATGCATGTAATTTTTTCAAGACCAGTGTTTAGGTATATACTGTATATATTGTATCCCCGCCCAATGATATTGGTCAAAAAGCGTGTTGACCAACTGTAAAGTATAAATTGACAGTTGTATAATTTAGAATTTAGAATAGGCACATAGAGTATGTGACTCAATGATTCTAGCGAATTATTATTTCCTATTTTTGTTATAGAAGAATGTAATACAGGTTACTGGAACCACCTCATGGTGTAGTGGCTAGAATACTACTTGACTGTTACTCCTGATGTTCGGGTTTGATTCCTGAAACTACCAAGAGACTGAATTCTGGTCGGACGACTGGAACAGGGCACACTCATCATCGTGAGGTACAACTGAGAAGAGGTGGGTCCAATTTCCACTTTTCTAGATGTTCAATTCCATGGGTTCCCAATTCTATTCCAAGCGATGCCAGCATAGTTCCTAACTTAAGCCTACAACCTCCTCATTCCCATTCCAAGTCTCAATTAGGTTACAAATACACACATCACGATAAAACAGTTAATCAGACCAATCCTGAACACATTAAAATATACGGTGCTACATGACCTCGACGTCGCAAGCCCTTAATTGAAACTACTAATTCAAGTTCAGATCACTGAATATTTTATCTGAGAAACGGTTAGTACAACACCGAATCCGGTTTCTCCCCAGATATGCTTGTTCAATCTGCCTGTCTCTCTGTTTATTAGTTTCTCCAAGATTGGTGCCTAAACGACCCCACCAAGTTGTTATGACTTTTTGTAAAAGACTTATCAATACCTTGCGACCATCACTGGCTAGCTTATATCGCCCAACATATCAGGCTTTAGGGAATTTATACTTCAATGCGTGTCATGAAATTGAACAAGAATTTAAATATTGGGGTAGGTCTATACCTGACATTAAGTGGTCAAAGTTATAGAATTGAACGTACGGAATTACATTATCGGTGACATATTTTTTATGAAAAGCTCTTTTACATCTACGGATCCTTAATTCAATTTTAGGAAGATTTTATATTGTTCTTTATTTTGCAGATGTACGACCAGTTTCGTGTAAGAGCATGAAATTGTTGACTTCTTTGGTTATGGAAATTTCAGAACCTTACTTTTCACTTAATGCCCATCCCTAACAACCCATCCCACGCTCTCGCAGGATTACAAATATTTATTGAAACGTATCAGTTGGTCAAAGAAGAGAAACACATAACCGATAACAAATTACTTCGTTTATTCAAGCTCCAACGAGGGAGAGATAATGTACGTCAATTAGTGAGCCATTAATTGATATTGATTCAATCAGTTCATAAAATGTTCTGAATAAACCGGATTCTCAAAAAACATATGATGTCGAAACAGTGGAGCACGTTCAAATAGGCACTTCTTGAAACAAATAAGATATTGTATGGCAGCGGAAGAAATAATTTAGGAACAGAGTTCAACAAGAATCAACGTGGGACCAAAAGAGGTGAGTGCAACTTCGAGTCACCATAGCACAAAGAAAACAAAACACTTTTGCACACCCGTGTTGCTCAATGTAAGTTAAATCTTGGTGCCAAAAAACGCTGAAATACTTAAAAGGTAGAAGGGAAATACATTCGTCAGTGTTGGTGTGCTGTTGGTATTCTTTAAGTCAATATTGCGCTCCCTATGTACTAGTGGAGGCCTGATACGAATAAATGTGTTTTTGATATCAGTCAGTTTCATGCTGGGCAAATCATTAAATATTATTTGACATTTCTTGTAATCAAATCCTTAATAAGAATATATTCATGCTCAAGTAGATATTTCTTTGATGTGAGGTTCGGGGGGTTCAGGCGTGTAGAAGCTAACTGGCCTCAAGTTGCTCCTTTATGCTAGCCCAAGCAACGCTGGGTAGAAATGTTAGTAATTAATGTAACAAAATGAGCAAATAGATTACGATTTATTACTTAGAATTTAACTGTAAGCCTCCGTGGCTCAGGCGGCAGCACGTCAGCCTCTCACCGCTGGGTCTGTGGTTCAAATCCCGGTCACTCCATGTGAGATCTGTGCTGGACAAAACGGAGGCAGACAGGTTTTTCTCCGGGTACTCCGGTTTTCCCTGTCAAAATTTCATTCCAGCAACACTCTCCACTATCATTTCATTTCATCTGTCATTCATTAATCATTGCCCCAGAGGAGTGCGTCAGGCCTCGGCAGCCGGCACAGTTCATATCCTCGCCGCTAGATGGGGGCTTCCTTCATTCCATTCCTGACCCGGTCGGAGACTGGAAGCAGGCTGTGGATTTTCATTTCACTTAGAATTTAACTAACCTGTAATTGAAGGGATCCAAGAATCCTGTTTCTCTCTCTGCCTTGAGATGACTTTGAACGTGGCTTAATTCTTGGTTTATTCGTCAGCGTATGGCTATCAAATACTTGGTTAGTTGATGTTGTTACTTGAATGGACGACACTGATGACCGAAATTAAAGAATTCATGATGACCAAAATCATAGAAATTTTATTCAAATAGATACGAGTTGGTTTCACTACTAATAATCCACGAAAACACATCACCACACATTTGCCTGCTCATTTGCACAGATAGTAAGGTCTTGAGAACTCGTTGGCCATTGTTCGTCAACTAATGATCGTGCGTACTTAATGTATCATTATCGTGTTAGAAGCCATGTTTCAGTGATTCCTTAGTAACTGAAATTTAAGTGCATTTCAGTTGGTCAACACGATTGTATCCAAACTGTAATAAGTGTTATTCCCCACACCTGAAAATAATTACATGAGAATAATTAATACACTTGGATGACTACAGTAGTTTTGATCGTCATCAAATGCTTTACACATAGGCTATTATTCTATGACTGCAAATATATGGGTTAAGATATATACACTACAATATATAGGCTACACTATCCTTGTTACAGAAGTTTATTGTACATTTGGGTAACTTGCGAGGTGTGTTAGTATTTTATGATTTTTGATTTCGATAATGTTAGTATCTATAGGACTTCAAGTTTAAGTGTTTAGTGTGATATTGGTCAGTGGATGGTCAGGTTGGTGTTCTAACTTGAATGTGGATTAAAGTACTTAGCTGGTTATTTAAGCGCTCTGGTGTTCAATCTCGTTCAGCGTCACAACAATATTCTCTGTAAAATATGAACATAATACTAAAGAACCTGACAAATTACTCAAATTTACAGTTAACTTCTGTAACCAAGATAGTGTATATATTGGACTAGCTGTAGTGCCCGGCTTCGTCCGGTGGATTTATTTGCTTTATGGATGATAATGAATACAACTACAGAACTGGCACATGATACTTAAACTACCAGCAAAAAAAAACTAAAAAATAACTTCTTGTGGTGGTGGTGGTGGTGGTGGTGGTGGTGGTGGTGGTGGTGGTGGTGGTTGTAGTGGGGATGATAAGCAGTACAGTTTAACGGACGTAACATTTAGATCATTTTCCCCTAATGATAATAATGAATAGGGAACCGGCTGTTTACTAACTACAGCACTAACACATGTAATTTACAAACAAATTTCTAAAAATGATTAGAAAGGGGAGTAAGTGAAATAAAAGACACTGCCTTGGGCCTATATCTCATTGTCTGTTAGAAATGTAGAGACCAATAGTGTCATCTTTTATCGCATAGCGCCGTAGGAAAATAATCAGAACACTTTCGAAAACTTCGGCTGTCCCGAGCTCCTGAGGTAGCAATAGTATAATTTATGGCCACAGAGCGCTCAATGATAACTTTCGGAATAAATTACGGTAAATTTGAAAGCACAAATGCTTATTGCAGCTGATAAGCTCAATGTATTGCAGCAACACCATTGCACTTATACAGATGCATAAAATGTTCATGATGATAACTCTTTTAAGGGGCAAAAGAGCACTTTTTGCACTAATTACTCCCCGTGACTGCAATTTATGAGCAACTCAGGATTTAACTATTTTTTGCAATTCTGCACCAGAACACGGTAGGGGCGACGTGATGCAGCCCGAATTGCCAGTCAACTATAGACTTATTAAAATATTCCTACAGTTACACTACTATGGACATGAATAATTCTAGGGCCTTAATACATGGTTTTCAAGTTCAGTTTGTTTGTTATTCTAAATGTAGGGAATGGTGAGCGTTTTCCAAAATATCAAGTGGACAGTGTTACCAGCAAGGTTTCCAAGTGTATGTATAATTTGGTGGAATTAGGAGGAACGGTGTAGATTTGTGATAAAGGGCCTAAATGCAGGAAATGGAGTGGTCTGTCCGAAATTTAAAGTGGACAGTGTCACCCGCAGGGTTCCAAAGGGTAAGAGTACAAAATGTGATTCAGATCGGTGAAACGGTGTAGATTTATGCCAAAGGGCCTACATGCACGGAATGGAGTGGTCTGTCCGAAATTTCATGCTGACAGTGTTACTCCCAGGGTTCCAAAAGGTAAGTACACAAATTTTGCTCTAGATCGGTGAAACGGTTTAGATTTGTGCCAAAGGGCCTAAATGCAGGGAATGGAGTGGTCTGTCCGATATTTCATGCAGTGTTCCTCGTAGGGTTCCAAAGGGTAAGTATACACATTTTGGTTCAGATTGGTGAAACGGTGTAGATTTGTGCCGAAGGGCATAAATGCAGGGAATGGAGTGGTCTGTCCGGAATGTCATGTAAACAGTGTTACTCGCAGGGTTCCAAAGGGTAAGTATACACATTTTGGTTCAGATCGGTGAAACGGTGTAGATTTGTACCAAAGGGCCTAAATGCAGGGAATGGACCGGTCTGTCATAAATTTCATGGAGACAGTGTTACTTTCAGGGTTCCAAAGGGTATGTATACAAATTTTGGTTCAGATCGGTGAAACGGTGTAGATTTGTGCCAAAGGGCATAAATGCAGGGAATGGAGTGGTCTGTCCGAAATTTCATGTAAACAGTGTTACTCGTAGGTTTCCAAAGGCTAAGTATACACATTTTGGTGCAGATCGGTGAAAAGGTGTAGATTTGTGCCAAAGGGCCTAAATGTAGGGAATGGACCGGTCTGTCATAAATTTCATGCAGACAGTGTTACTCGTGAAGAGGTGTAGATTTGTGCCAAAGGGCCTAAATGCAGGGAATGGACCGGTCTGTCATAAATTTCTTGCAGACAGTGTTACTCGCAGGGTTCCAAAGGGTATGTATACAAATTTTGGTTCTGATCGGTGAAACGGTGTAGATTTGTGCCAAAGGGCCTAAATGCAGGAAATGAACCGGTCTGTCATAAATTTAATGCAGACAGTGTTACTCGCAGGGTTCCAAAGCGTGTGTATACAAATTGTGGTTCAGATTGGTGAAACGGTGTAGATTTGTACCAAAGGAGCTAAATGCAGGGAATGGAGTGGTCTGTCCGAAATTTAACACAGCCTAAACTATTCCTCTTGAATCTGGCTATCTTAAAAAAAGAATTTTTCGAATCCGACTGGTAGTTCCAGAGATTAGCGCGTTTTAACACAAAAACACACACACAAACACACAAACTCTTCAGCTTTATTATATTAGTATAGATATATGTTAACCCACATACGCTATTCGATGACCTAGATTTATAGCCTGAGTGTAAATAATCCGATGATAATTGAAACTAACCATCCAAGTGTATTAATTAAAACTCTGGTAATTGTTTCATCTGCAGCGAATATCACCCCCCAACTGGGTACTCCTAATTAGGCTCGATCTGTTTGATATGTTTATGTTGCACTTCGACGTTCCTACTATAGAGCTGGTATGCACTTAAGAAAGCAGTATTTTGAGAATAGAGGCATGCCGCAATTAGTATTTATGGACTAATCCATGTTTACACTGTCTGCAATGTTCAATACGTTGTGAGCTGTGTAGGGTATAAAACCATGTCCAGTGATTTAATTACATTTTTTTTCAATAACCAAATAACATAATATATTACTTTTAATACGTATTTAATTATGGACATAAATATTAAAACAATACAGAAACATATTTGCAAACTCTATACATCAAAGGCAAATGTTATTCGCTCACTCACTCGTCACCACATCTCTGTAACATCAGTAGGGGGATGATGGCGCTTCCAACGCACTCCAGAACCCTCCTTGCCCCACTACTAATCCTCAGCCATGTTAAATATCTCTCGAACGCGTGGTCCGATTTTGACAAATGAGGTATCGTTGGACTCGGGCTGACGTCCTCTTTGCTATGGACCACTCGTTATATTTTTCAATTTTTTTTGAAAATTTTTGTTTTCGAAACTAGGTGATAGTTTGAAAACTAAACATGATAGAACGTTGTGCCATGGCTCAAACGAATGGTCTTTATGACCTTTATTTTTTGTAATAAAACTTTTTTATTTTTAATGTTTTTTTGAAAACACTTGAATTTTGAAAATCCTATATTTTGGAAACTAGGAAGTTTACAAAACAGTTTGTTTGACATAAATGAAATGTCCCTATGCCCTCTAGCCCCAAAATAAATTTCAAGTCTCTAGAGCAAACATTTGTGTTTTGTAGTAGTGTGGTGACAGGGGAGCTGCTTACTAACTTATTGAGCCCTCCTCGTAGCGGCCCCGAAGCTGATATCTCGCTAACCAATCATGGGATTTCAACATACAGGGTGTCCTAGCACTCGTAGTGATGCCCCCTACTTTCCTATAGGCTCTTTATTTAAATAAAAGACCAAAACTAAAAGGTCATGTGCTTTTAATATCTCGCGAACCAATCATGCTAGAGGTGTGTTCGACAGGTCCAAAGACTCGGGCTGACGTCCTCTTTGCTATAGACCACTCGTTATAATTTTTAATAAAATTGGAAACTCGATTTTGGGGTAAACACGTGTTTTTTGTGATTTTGCCGATATCTCACGAACCAATAACGCTAGAGGCATGTACGACGGGTCCAAGGACTTGGGGTGACGTCCTCTTTGCTATGGACGACTCGTTGTAATTTTAAAAAATTTGGGAAACGCGATTTTGGGGTAAACATGTGTTTTTTGTGATTTTTGCCGATATGTCACGAACCAATAACGCTAGAGACATGTACGAGGTGTCCTAGGACTCGGGCTAACGCCCCCTTTTAAATGTGGTAGATATTTTTTCCAAAAAAATATTCACAAAGGGCCTAACGCCGTACATGTTGAAAAAAAATATTTACCGATACTTGTTTATAATGTCTATGAAGCGTGGTGGTTGAGAGAGACGATACGGCTGGGTGTGTGTGTGTTTCAACGAACCTGTCGCTAACCACAAGGACCATGCTTAATACACACATCAAAAAAAGTTTTGCATCACCTCGGTTCCAAGAGTTCCGGAACCGTTAAATACAAAGGGAATAGAGATCAACACAAACAACATTTCAGCTCGTTTTATTGCTCATGAGACCCACACATTGCATGTTGTACCATCATACAGCTAGACTTTCAGCATTTGTGGTCCAGATTGCAGTACACACCACTACCTCTAATACCCAGTAGCACGTCCTCTTGCATTGATGCATGCCTGTATTCGCCGTGGCATACTATCCACAAGTTCATCAAAACACTGTTGGTCCAAATTGTCCCACTCCTCAACGACAATTCGGCGTAAATCTCTCAGAGTGGTTGGTGGGTCAAGACGTCCATAAACAGCCCTTTTCAACATATCCCAGGCATGTTCGATAGGGTTCATGTCTGGCGAACATGATGGCCACTGTAGTCGAGCGATGTCGTTATCTTGAAGGAACGCATTCACAAGATGTGCACGATGAGGTCGAGAATTGTCGTCCATGAAGACAAATGCCTCTCCAATATTCTGCCGATATGGTTGCACTATGGGTCGGAGGATGTCATTCAGGTATCGTAAAGCCGATTCGGAGCCTTCCATGACCACCAGTGGCGTACGTCGGCCCCACATAATGCCACCCCAAAACATCAGGGAACCACCACCTTGCTGCACTCGCTGGACAGTGTGTCTAAGACGTTCAGCCTGACCAGGGTGCCTCCAAACACGTCTCCGACGATTGTCTGGTTGAAGGCATATGCGACACTCATCGGTGAAGAGAACGTGATGCAAATTCCGTGGGGTCCATTCAGCATGTTGTTGGGCCCATCTGTACCGCGCTGCATGGTGTCGGGGTTGCAAAGCTGGACCTCGCCATGGACGTCGGGAGTGATGTTGCGCATCATGCAGCCTATTGCGCACAGTTTGAGTTGAAACACGACGTCCTGTGGCTGAACGAAACGCATTATTCAACATGGTGGCATTGCTGTCAGGGTTCCTCCGAGCGGCAATCCGTAAGTAGCGGTCATCCACTACAGTAGTAGCCCTTGGGCGGCCTGAGAGAGGCCTGTCATCGACAGTTCCTGTATCTCTGTACCTCCTCCATGTCCGAACAACATCGCTTTGGTTCACTCTGAGACGCCTGGAAACTTCCCTTGTTGAGAGCCCTTCTTGACACAAAGTAACAATGCGGACGCGATCGAACTGCCGTATTGACCTTCTAGGCATGGTAGAACTACAGACAACATGAGCAGCGTACCTTCGTCCTGGTGGAATGACTGGAACTGATCGGCTGTCGTACCCCCTCCGTCTAATAGGCCCTGCTCATGCATGGTTGTTTACATCTTTGAGCAGTTTTAGTGACATCTATGAACAGTCAAAGGGACTGTATCTTGGATACAATATACACAGTCAACGTCTATATGCCGGAGATCTGGGAACCGAGGTGATGCAAAACTTTTTTTGATGTGTGTAGAACAATCGCTATTTCGACGGGTCGGTGTATGACAGAGCGAGCGTGCGTTTTCTGATATTTTACCTTTGACGTGTAAACGGTGATGAGAACTTGGTTCTATGTTGGTCGAAACGAGTACAGAAAACAAACTTGCTGAGGAGCAGGAGGTGAATGTCATTTGAGCTAATTGGAAGGCACTGATCTGACTTGACAACAAGTGCAATGGAAAAATGACCAAGACGTTTCAAGGTGAAATAATCTGACCATCGTGGTGGCAGGGGAGTGCGAAAGGCATGTGAACACATGTGAAACCACATGCACGCTAAACAAGTGACATCCTGTCTTGCTTCGTACGTGACAAAATGCAAGTTCATGTGAAATTCGATCTACCGCAGGTGTTCACCTTGGGTGTTAGCTGTCCACGTGCATGATAACTGTTAACAAGTCACATCCTGTTTTGCTTCGTACGTGACAAAATGCAAGTTCATGTGAAATTTGATTCGCCACAGGTGTTCACTTTGGGCGTTAGCTGTCCACGTGACCGATAACAGAATGTTCAAAGCGTGGGAAACAATGATTATACATGCAACGTAGCATATATAAAGACATCTCGTTATCATTTCCACTCTCACTTGGGTGGACTACCTTTGAACACACTGCGTTGCATGAAACCCCTGGTCTTGTTTAACAGTTTTGGTGTTGGTGGAAAATACTTAACCTTGTTGTGGGGTAGGTATTTATTTATATATTTATTCATTTATACATTTATGGATTAATATATATATTTACAAGCAATTATTTATTGATTAGGTAATTAATGATTTTATTTATTTGTTTGCAGATAACCGGCATACCTTACATGTCTGAGGGAGAAGAAACCATTGCACTTTTGAGCCCACTAGAAGGGAAGAGCAACAAGTCACTGCAAGTAAAGGTGAGATGATTTTTTTAAACTAACTTGTTTCATTTTTTTGTTATATGTTTTATTTTATGAAATGTATGTATTAACCTGAATTTAGGTATTTATAGCGGTTTATTTTATTTATTTTTAGAAACTTGGAAAGAATAGCCTTACCGCCGTAGCAGTCGCTGAAAAAAACAGAAACGCACTAAAGCGAAACCACTGCCAAAGAGTGAACTGTTTAAAACTCAGGTAAGTCCAACTTAAAAATGCTATTCCATTTTACCACTACTGAAAACTCGTAGACAAAAAAAATTCATTACCTGTACATGACTGGGACAATGATTGCTTTCTTGATTAATGGCTATGTTGTTGTTGTTGACTGGGAAAAGTACAAGGCCATGTTGGATTTTCTAAAAATAAAAATAATAAATTTAATTTATGGGTGGTTCCCTATGGACTCAAAGAATATCCACAGGTTTGAACATGATAATGTGAACAAAATGACATGACATATTTTTTGTTTATATATTGGTTAATGGGAGGGTGGGGGAATGTATATGACTGTAGCTTTATAAAAAAGAAAATAAGTACATGGGTTACTGTTAGTGCCAACATACAGTTTATTTTTAATGGTGTTTTGATATATTAATGCCAATTAACGTTAACGTTTTATTTACAAGTATTGATTGATTGATTGATTGATTGATTGATTGATTGAGTGATGGGTTATTTTGTTTGCTTTTAGGTGTTGTCATGTGCCATTAACGTAATGAACAGACAGTGAACAAGCATGCATTATGCTTTAAAGTACTCTGTGCTCTTGTGCAATGTTAATAACTTACAATAAGAAAAAGTTTTATTATAACACATGGCGTTAGTACCAAATACAACAAGTGAGCAAGTTGGTTTACCACGTGGGTTAAATTTAAAATCAGAACATGATCGATGGTTAACATTTGAATCCTGGCCTGTAGGCTTTTTGTCGACGCATGAACTTGCAAAAGCCGTTTTTTTTTACTTGAACCGAGAAGATGTGGTGCGCTGTGTGTTTTGTCGTATTGAACTTTCACACTGGGAAGAAGGGGATGATCCCTTTAGAGACCATTTGCGATGGTCTCCTCACTGTCCTTACATGCTTGGAAAGCAAGTGGGTAACCTACCCGTGCATTCATTTTACCGAACCACAAGGCCTTTGGCCGCTACTTACGTTGCTGAATCACAAATAAATAATAATAATGATGTATTACCAGCCAACGGTAGTGTCGATATATGTGGTCCATATGCCATAGACAGTGTTGAATTGGCGTGTGCTTTTGAAAAATTGGGAGTTTGCAAGACTAAAGCACTAGCACACCCAGAGTACAGCTCTGTTGAAAAACGTTTCGAATCTTATAAAAATGTTTGGCCATTAATATTAAAACACTTTACCAAATAGCTAAGTGAAGCTGGATTTTTTTATACTGGTGAAGGGGATAAAACAATATGTTTTTATTGTGGATTTGCTTTAAAGGATTGGCAAATGACTGATGACCCTTTTGTGCAACACGCTCGTTGGTTACCTAACTGTAAATACATGGTGTTGCTTAAAGGTCAGGAATTTTTGAACACTATTCGTAAAGAAAACATGATTGCAGTACAAGACTTAAAAGTGCCTTTAGAGTTAGAACACGCGGAGCAAATACACGAGGCTGAAAGAAAAGACTTGTCTCACGAACAGATACAAAAGCGTGACCAACAATTATGTAAAATTTGTTATCAAGATGAGCTAGGTCTTGTATTTTTGCCTTGTGGACACATGATAGCCTGTGTCAAGTGTGCATTAGAACTCAACACTTGTGCTATATGCAGAAAAGCAGTATCTGCTACAGTTAGGGCATTTCTTGCATAACTAGTATAATTTATTCACCATGCATAGTGCAAAATCCCTAATTGCACAATATTATTAAAGCTGTTTTAGAGTGTAATAGGTATGCTTTTGTTTTGTTTATAGACTACTACAATGAATGTTTTGAATGCTGTGGGACAATCATGTGGCTTAGAGACAAAGAAGCTCAGCGAATTGCCAACGCATATTCCATTCCGCATTATCAAGGTTCGGAAATTGAAAACAGCATATGGTGATCGTGTACTTTGTGTATGTGAAAACTTTGAGACATTTCTGCCTATACGGTTCAATGATATGTCGGAAAGTGTTTTTGATGAAGTCAATAATGCTGTGCAACCTGTACACTTAATTTATGAAGGTTTTAAAAACAATAGGTGCATGATTCGTTTTAATTAAATAAAAAATGTCAAATAATAATGGAAGATATAAGTCATGACAATGGACTGAAAAAGAAAGAAAAATATGTGTATAGAATAATAATGTCTTAGTGTTTAGTATTGTCTTAAAAATATTATCATGAAACCAAAAAAAATGTATATAAAGTTTGTAAATAAATGAAAATAATGGTACAATGTTGTTTTATTTTCTATAGAAGTCAGAATATTTAACATTGCAGAGTATATATGATTACGACAATAAATGCACACTGAATACAAGCCTTTCTCACTTTACAATAGTCTGTTATAGTTTTTAACACAAGGCTTGTTGTAGATTATTTTATAGCAATGTCCATTCAATGTTGTTTTCGAAAAGTGGGAAGCCGCAATGGTTGTATAGGCATAAAAACCTTATTGTTATTACTATTTAGTCACTTTGATCCCCTTGCATATTAAGAGCAGATGACCTAGTTGTTCCACTATTTAAAACGACAACAACAACACTACCTCTTGCATAGTTTGTGATGTTGATGGCTCTTGCGACGTGGAAGATGGATTAAAAATAACTTTGAGAACAGGGGTTAAACGTTGATCATTAAACAATGCACTATTTTGAGTAACAATATGGTTTTCTTGATTTTTTGTCAACGGCAATTGTGTTTCATGCGGTACACTACATTGATGATCACTGACACTTAAAACCTCACTATTTTTACTTTTTAGGTCACCACGACAATGTTTGGAACGTTGCTTTGAACAACGCCAAATAACAGTTCCATTTTTATTGGTTCGTTTCACAATATATGAATATCCTTTATAGTATGCGTAAGGCTTACCATACCTAGTCACTGATACTTCCATATCAACTGTCAAGCATCGACTAAGCTCTAGTAAAGTCAACGTGGTAATAAGAATACTAGTTTAATGTGAGAGCAAATATGGATCCTAAGAGTTCAGGTAAAAGTGAAAGCAAATAAGCAAATATTAGAAACAAGAGTTGGGGTAAAAGTGGTCGCAAAGTGGCAGACCCATTACACAATAATTTCAGCACGACGAAGCTCTTGTTCAATTTCTTTGATTTCCCAATCGTGACCGATATGCCCAGCTTGTCGTAAAGCATGCAATTGTCGAAGCCGTTGAATTAGCTTACTGGGTTTGTTCCAGTATACAAATTTAACAAATGGATTTTTAGGTGTAAACAAAGCATTACCATTATCATGATCATTATCATCATCATCATCATCATCATCATCATCATCATGATCACCATTATCATCATGACCATCATCACTGTTACTATATAGTCCTTTTTGATCCTCTTGCAATACCACTTTATTTATAGTCTGAGTTGATTTTGATAGTGTTGATGGTTTCTTGGACGTTGACAACTGTCCTAACATGACGTTTTGAGGACATGATAAGTCCTTTTGAACAAACACTGCACTATCTTTAGTCGCAATATCGTTTTCTTGAACTTGCTTTTTAGCATTGTGATAATTGTTTGTAAACAGTAAGCGTGGTTCGTTTCGAGCAGTACATTGATGAACACTCACACTTAAAACCTTTCCATTTTTACTTTTCAGATTGCCTCGACATTTTGTTGACCTCTCTTTTGAGCATCACCAGAATATTATTCCATTCACATTCTGGCGATTATAGTTATAGGAGTAGCCTTGATAGAGTGCACGTAGCCTACCTTTGTTGGTTGTAATAAGTTCCATAGTAGTAACTGACCTGTCAGTACGATGTTCACACTACAAAGGTTACAACTGTTTTGCTGATGGAGTGACCTACCATAAGCTTATATATTGGCTTATGTGTTGGCTTTTTGTGTTGGCTTTTTGTGTTGGCTTTTGTGTTGGCTTATGTGTTGGCTTTTTGTGTTGGCTTTTTGTATTGGCTTTTCGTGTTGGCTTTTTGTGTGGGCTTTTTGTGTTGGCTTTAGTATTGGCTTTTGTATTGGCTTATTTGACAAGTTATTTGTGTCAATGTATTTAGTGGATTTTTTTCTTGGTGTTGGAAAGTAGTTGAAAGAGAGGGAATATTTAAAGACTTAACCTCAGCTCACTAACCTAACCTAACCTAACCTAACCTAACTTTACCTAACCTAACCTAACCTTTCAACTCTCAGATGTTAATTAAATTCTGTGCATAGTCGAGTTGGAACCCAAGACCTCAGGGGTAAAAAAACAATTATTTTTGACGGCTTATTTTGGTAACATATTTTAATGGCTAACCTAACTTTACCTAACCTAACCTAACCTCAGCTCACTTTGGATATTACTAGTAAGTGTTCATATCCTCTGCTAGGTAGCATGCTAGTAGTACAGGTAGTGCTCATATTTACCGCTAGGTAGCGGAAACATACTTTGCATGTTGTATGTGACACTTGTGAAGTTTAACCACATGCAAGACATGCTTGTATAAGTTCTCTATTTAAACTCAATATACAATTAACCACTAAATGTTCAGAACTAACATGTATAGCCATGTTTAGGGTATATAGGAGACCCTTAGCAAGAAAGGCTGTCTAACCCACGAGTGTACAGCCTTGTCATACGCAGTAAGCACCTGTTGGCAGAAAACAACAACAACAACAACAACAATTTGAGAAAGCCAACAAAAAACTGTTTCCTTTAAATACATTAATTGATATGTTGTTGGCTTTCTCAAATTGTTGTTGTTGTTGTTGTTGTTGTTTTCTGCCAACCGGTGCTTACTGCGTATGACAAGGCTGTACACTCGTGGGTTAGACAGCCTTTCTTGCTAAGGGTCTCCTATATACCCTAAACATGGCTATACATGTTAGTTCTGAACATTTAGTGGTTAATTGTATATTGAGTTTAAATAGAGAACTTATACAAGCACGTCTTGCATGTGGTTAAACTTCACAAGTGTCACATACAACATGCAAAGTATGTTTCCGCTACCTAGCGGTAAATATGAGCACTACCTGTACTACTAGCATGCTACCTAGCAGAGGATATGAACACTTACTAGTAATATCCAAAGTGAGCTGAGGTTAGGTTAGGTTAGGTAAAGTTAGGTTAGCCATTAAAATATGTTACCAAAATAAGCCGTCAAAAATAATTGTTTTTTTTACCCCTGAGGTCTTGGGTTCCAACTCGACTATGCACAGAATTTAATTAACATCTGAGAGTTGAAAGGTTAGGTTAGGTTAGGTAAAGTTAGGTTAGGTTAGGTTAGGTTAGGTTAGTGAGCTGAGGTTAAGTCTTTAAATATTCCCTCTCTTTCAACTACTTTCCAACACCAAGAAAAAAATCCACTAAATACATTGACACAAATAACTTGTCAAATAAGCCAATACAAAAGCCAATACTAAAGCCAACACAAAAAGCCCACACAAAAAGCCAACACGAAAAGCCAATACAAAAAGCCAACACGAAAGGCCAATACAAAAAAAAGCCAACACGAAAAGCCAACACGAAATGCCAACACGAAAAGCCAACACAAAAAGCCAACACAAAAGCCAACACAAAAAGCCAACACGAAAAGCCAACACAAAAGCCAACACGAAAAGCCAACACAAAAGCCAACACGAAAAGCCAGCACAAAAAGCCAACACAAAAAGCCAACACATAAGCCAACACAAAAGCCAACACAAAAAGCCAACACAAAAAGCCAACACATAAGCCAATATATAAGCTTATGGTAGGTCACTCCATCAGCAAAACAGTTGTAACCTTTGTAGTGTGAACATCGTACTGACAGGTCAGTTACTACTATGGAACTTATTACAACCAACAAAGGTAGGCTACGTGCACTCTATCAAGGCTACTCCTATAACTATAATCGCCAGAATGTGAATGGAATAATATTCTGGCGATGCTCAAAAGAGAGGTCAACAAAATGTCGAGGCAATCTGAAAAGTAAAAATGGAAAGGTTTTAAGTGTGAGTGTTCATCAATGTACTGCTCGAAACGAACCACGCTTACTGTTTACAAACAATTATCACAATGCTAAAAAGCAAGTTCAAGAAAACGATATTGCGACTAAAGATAGTGCAGTGTTTGTTCAAAAGGACTTATCATGTCCTCAAAACGTCATGTTAGGACAGTTGTCAACGTCCAAGAAACCATCAACACTATCAAAATCAACTCAGACTATAAATAAAGTGGTATTGCAAGAGGATCAAAAAGGACTATATAGTAACAGTGATGATGGTCATGATGATAATGGTGATCATGATGATGATGATGATGATGATGATGAAAATGATCATGATAATGGTAATGCTTTGTTTACACCTAAAAATCCATTTGTTAAATTTGTATACTGGAACAAACCCAGTAAGCTAATTCAACGGCTTCGACAATTGCATGCTTTACGACAAGCTGGGCATATCGGTCACGATTGGGAAATCAAAGAAATTGAACAAGAGCTTCGTCGTGCTGAAATTATTGTGTAATGGGTCTGCCACTTTGCGACCACTTTTACCCCAACTCTTGTTTCTAATATTTGCTTATTTGCTTTCACTTTTACCTGAACTCTTTGGATCCATATTTGCTCTCACATTAAACTAGTATTCTTATTACCAAGTTGACTTTACTAGAGCTTAGTCTATGTTTGACAGTTGATATGGAAGTATCAGTGACTAGGTATGGTAAGCCTTACGCATACTATAAAGGATATTCATATATTGTGAAACGAACCAATAAAAATGGAACTGTTATTTGGCGTTGTTCAAAGCAACGTTCCAAACATTGTCGTGGTGACCTAAAAAGTAAAAATAGTGAGGTTTTAAGTGTCAGTGATCATCAATGTAGTGTACCGCATGAAACACAATTGCCGTTGACAAAAAATCAAGAAAACCATATTGCTACTCAAAATAGTGCATTGTTTAATGATCAACGTTTAACCCCTGTTCTCAAAGTTATTTTTAATCCATCTTCCACGTCGCAAGAGCCATCAACATCACAAACTATGCAAGAGGTAGTGTTGTTGTTGTCGTTTTAAAGAGTGGAACAACTAGGTCATCTGCTCTTAATATGCAAGGGGATCAAAGTGACTAAATAGTAATAACAATAAGGTTTTTATGCCTATACAACCATTGCGGCTTCCCACTTTTCGAAAACAACATTGAATGGACATTGCTATAAAATAATCTACAACAAGCCTTGTGTTTAAAACTATAACAGACTATTGTAAAGTGAGAAAGGCTTGTATTCAGTGTGCATTTATTGTCATAATCATGTATACTCTGCAATGTTAAATATTCTGACTTCTATAGAAAATAAAACAACATTGTACCATTATTTTCATTTATTTACAAACTTTATATACATTTTTTTTTGGTTTCATGATAATATTTTTAAGACAATACTAAACACTAAGACATTATTATTCTATACACATATTTTTCTTTCTTTTTCAGTCCATTGTCATGACTTATATCTTCCATTATTATTTGACATTTTTTATTTAATTAAAACGAATCATGCACCTATTGTTTTTAAAACCTTCATAAATTAAGTGTACAGGTTGCACAGCATTATTGACTTCATCAAAAACACTTTCCGACATATCATTGAACCGTATAGGCAGAAATGTCTCAAAGTTTTCACATACACAAAGTACACGATCACCATATGCTGTTTTCAATTTCCGAATCTTGATAATGCGGAATGGAATATGCGTTGGCAATTCGCTGAGCTTCTTTGTCTCTAAGCCACATGATTGTCCCACAGCATTCAAAACATTCATTGTAGTAGTCTATAAACAAAACAAAAGCATACCTATTACACTCTAAAACAGCTTTAATAATATTGTGCAATTAGGGATTTTGCACTATGCATGGTGAATAAATTATACTAGTTATGCAAGAAATGCCCTAACTGTAGCAGATACTGCTTTTCTGCATATAGCACAAGTGTTGAGTTCTAATGCACACTTGACACAGGCTATCATGTGTCCACAAGGCAAAAATACAAGACCTAGTTCATCTTGATAACAAATTTTACATAATTGTTGGTCACACTTTTGTATCTGTTCGTGAGACAAGTCTTTTCTTTCAGCCTCGTGTATTTGCTCCGCGTGTTCTAACTCTAAAGGCACTTTTAAGTCTTGTACTGCAATCATGTTTTCTTTACGAATAGTGTTCACAAATTCCTGACCTTTAAGCAACACCATGTATTTAAAGTTAGGTAACCAACGAGCGTGTTGCACAAAAGGGTCATCAGTCATTTGCCAATCCTTTAAAGCAAATCCACAATAAAAACATATTGTTTTATCCCCTTCACCAGTATAAAAAAATCCAGCTTCACTTAGCTGTTTGGTAAAGTGTTTTAATATTAATGGCCAAACATTTTTATAAGATTCGAAACGTTTTTCAACAGAGCTGTACTCTGGGTGTGCTAGTGCTTTAGTCTTGCAAACTCCCAATTTTTCAAAAGCACACGCCAATTCAACACTGTCTATGGCATATGGACCACATATATCGACACTACCGTTGGCTGGTAATACATCATTATTATTATTTATTTGTGATTCAGCAACGTAAGTAGCGGCCAAAGGCCTTGTGGTTCGGTAAAATGAATGCACGGGTAGGTTACCCACTTGCTTTCCAAGCATGTAAGGACAGTGAGGAGACCATCGCAAATGGTCTCTAAAGGGATCATCCCCTTCTTCCCAGTGTGAAAGTTCAATACGACAAAACACACAGCGCACCACATCTTCTCGGTTCAAGTAAAAAAAACCGGCTTTTGCAAGTTCATGCGTCGACAAAAAGCCTACAGGCCAGGATTCAAATGTTAACCATCGATCATGTTCTGATTTTAAATTTAACCCACGTGGTAAACCAACTTGCTCACTTTTATTTGGTACTAACGCCATGTGTTATAATAAAACTTTTTCTTATTGTAAGTTATTAACATTGCACAAGAGCACAGAGTACTTTAAAGCATAATGCATGCTTGTTCACCGTCTGTTCATTACGTTAATGGCACATGACAACACCTAAAACAAACAAAATAACCCATCACTCAATCAATCAATCAATCAATCAATCAATACTTGTAAATAAAACGTTAACGTTAATTGGCATTAATATATCAAAACACCATTAAAAATAAACTGTATGTTGGCACTAACAGTAACCCATGTACTTATTTTCTTTTTTATAAAGCTCCAGTCATTTACATTCCCCCACCCTCCCTTTAACCAATATATAAACAAAAAATATGTCATGTCATTTTGTTCACATTATCATGTTCAAACCTGTGGATATTCTTTGAGTCCATAGGGAACCACCCATAAATTAAATTTATTATTTTTATTTTTAGAAAATCCAACATGGCCTTGTACTTTTCCCAGTCAACAACAACAACATAGCCATTAATCAAGAAAGCAATCATTGTCCCAGTCATGTACAGGTAATGAATTTTTTTTGTCTACGAGTTTTCAGTAGTGGTAAAATGGAATAGCATTTTTAAGTTGGACTTACCTGAGTTTTAAACAGTTCACTCTTTGGCAGTGGTTTCGCTTTAGTGCGTTTCTGGTTTTTTTCAGCTGCTGCTACGGCGGTAAGGCTATTCTTTCCAAGTTTCTAAAAATAAATAAAATAAACCGCTATAAATACCTAAATTCAGGTTAATACATACATTTCATAAAATAAAACATAAAACAAAAAAATGAAACAAGTTAGTTTAAAAAAATCATCTCACCTTCACTTGCAGTGACTTGTTGCTCTTCCCTTCTAGTGGGCTCAAAAGTGCAATGGTTTCTTCTCCCTCAGACATGTAAGGTATGCCGGTTATCTGCAAACAAATAAATAAAATCATTAATTACCTAATCAATAAATAATTGCTTGTAAATATATATATTAATCCATAAATGTATAAACGAATAAATATATAAATAAATACCTACCCCACAACAAGGTTAAGTTTTTTCCACCAACACCAAAACTGTTAAACAAGACCAGGGGTTTCATGCAACGCAGTGTGTTCAAAGGTAGTCCACCCAAGTGAGAGTGGAAATGATAACGAGATGTCTTTATATATGCTACGTTGCATGTATAATCATTGTTTCCCACGCTTTGAACATTCTGTTATCGGTCACGTGGACAGCTAACGCCCAAAGTGAACACCTGTGGCGAATCAAATTTCACATGAACTTGCATTTTGTCACGTACGAAGCAAAACAGGATGTGACTTGTTAACAGTTATCATGCACGTGGACAGCTAACACCCAAGGTGAACACCTGCGGTAGATCGAATTTCACATGAACTTGCATTTTGTCACGTACGAAGCAAGACAGGATGTCACTTGTTTAGCGTGCATGTGGTTTCACATGCGTTCACATGCCTTTCGCACTCCCCTGCCACCACGATGGTCAGATTATTTCACCTTGAAACGTCTTGGTCATTTTTCCATTGCACTTGTTGTCAAGTCAGATCAGTGCCTTCCAATTAGCTCAAATGACATTCACCTCCTGCTCCTCAGCAAGTTTGTTTTCTGTACTCGCTTCGACCAACATAGAACCAAGTTCTCATCACCGTTTACACGTCAAAGGTAAAATATCAGAAAACGCACGCTCGCTCTGTCATACACCGACCCGTCGAAATAGCGATTGTTCTATTAAGCATGGTCCTTGTGGTTAGCGACAGGTTCGTTGAAACACACACACACCCAGCCGTATCGTCTCTCTCAACCACCACGCTTCATAGACATTATAAACAAGTATCGGTAAAGATTTTTTTTCAACATGTACGGCGTTAGGCCCTTTGTGAATAATTTTTTGGAAAAAATATCTACCACATTTAAAAGGGGGCGTTAGCCCGAGTCCTAGGACACCTCGTACATGTCTCTAGCGTTATTGGTTCGTGACATATCGGCAAAAATCACAAAAAACACATGTTTACCCCAAAATCGCGTTTCCCAAATTTTTTAAAATTACAACGAGTCGTCCATAGCAAAGAGGACGTCACCCCAAGTCCTTGGACCCGTCGTACATGCCTCTAGCGTTATTGGTTCGTGAGATATCGGCAAAATCACAAAAAACACGTTTTTACCCCAAAATCGAGTTTCCAATTTTATTAAAAATTATAACGAGTGGTCTATAGCAAAGAGGACGTCAGCCCGAGTCTTTGGACCTGTCGAACACACCTCTAGCATGATTGGTTCGCGAGATATTAAAAGCACATGACCTTTTAGTTTTGGTCTTTTATTTAAATAAAGAGCCTATAGGAAAGTAGGGGGCATCACTACGAGCGCTAGGACTACCTGTATGTTGAAATCCCATGATTGGTTAGCGAGATATCAGCTTCGGGGCCGCTACGAGGAGGGCTCAATAAGTTAGTAAGCAGCTCCCCTGTCACCACACTACTACAAAACACAAATGTTTGCTCTAGAGACTTGAAATTTATTTTGGGGCTAGAGGGCATAGGGACATTTCATTTATGTCAAACAAACTGTTTTGTAAACTTCCTAGTTTCCAAAATATAGGATTTTCAAAATTCAAGTGTTTTCAAAAAAACATTAAAAATAAAAAAGTTTTATTACAAAAAATAAAGGTCATAAAGACCATTCGTTTGAGCCATGGCACAACGTTCTATCATGTTTAGTTTTCAAACTATCACCTAGTTTCGAAAACAAAAATTTTCAAAAAAAAAAAAAAAAAAATATAACGAGTGGTCCATAGCAAAGAGGACGTCAGCCCGAGTCCAACGATACCTCATTTGTCAAAATCGGACCACGCGTTCGAGAGATATTTAACATGGCTGAGGCTTAGTAGTGGGGGCAAGGAGGGTTCTGGAGTGCGTTGGAAGCGCCATCATCCCCCTACTAACATCTAACACGGAACTTTTCATCGTTGTTCCTTTATGTATTATATGTAAGGGATAGGACGTGGTTTAACAAAATTCTATTTTAAAGCGTAAAAGACATGGATTGAAGAACCAGATTTTTTCCGAAACCGCTTGTGTTACAACCATGAAGCACGGTAAGAGTTAAATAAGCCAATTCTGAATTTTTATGACACAAACTAAAACATATTTTGCCTGAGATTAACTGCAAAACGAAATAAAGACCACGTTCCATTTATGCAATGTAAGTGGGGATGATACAATTAAATCGAAGACATACTTATACAAGCATGTAAACACACCCGCCAAAAGTAGCAGCCTTGCACGAAGACTGTCACAAGTCAAGTATATCTGATTTTGAGTTTCTTCACTCCCTGGATTGTGCACTACAAACTCCAAATTCAAACCCCATGGCACTACAGCCCATGAAGGGCCTAGGCTTACCAAGTGACCGCTGCCCAGCTATTTGGTCAACGTGTTCCCTCAACCGTTAATCTGGGTCCCCGTGACCGGTGGTGAGCCTCACTGTCCGACAATTACTCAATTGTCCTCACGAGGCTGAGTGCACCCCGTTTTAGCCCTCACACCAGTTTCTTAAATCCCTGTTTGAGCCGGGAATCTAACCCGGGGCCTCCGGATGTGAGAAAGGCAAGCTACTCCAACACCATGGGGCCGGCCACTACACACTCTACATACAAAACATTGCCACAACTCTGACATACCATTTACTCCTTACATGACTGAAGGTTGTGGAGTTATTCTGAAGCAGGATATACCAGTGAATGTCTGCTTCTTAATCACCATGTTTTGTGCTTGCCACGATGGGTGAGTGTTAATCGTGTCGAACTACCAACCCCAAGCATGCAGATTCGCTCCTGGTCGTGGTAAGTGATTTTGGAAAGGCGCAATAATCTCGGCACGCATATCATACATTCTTGGCATGTTAAAGAACCCATTTGAATTCAGTAGACCATGTTCATCGTGCCAAAATAAATCTCGGGATTTTCCGCCAACACGAAGTTCCTCTTTTGTCTACTAGAAAGCGCTATAGTGTTAAGGAGCTTAGATATCTAACCTCCTTGACTTTCATAGCACTCAAGGAACTACTAATTTCGCCTATCCTCTAATACAAATACACGTACTACTACAGACATCATAATGATACAAGTTATCAAACATCTTCCACACACCCAAATACACGGGACTACATGCCCACGATGTCGCAAAGCCCTGAAATGAATCAACAACAACAATTTCTCTATTGCTTGATTTAATGGCGTGTAGTGTCACTACTACATTAAATGGCCCACAATAGTAATGAGAAAGTTAAAGAATCGATAACATCCACCACTTTGCAAAGTCATTACAGCCTCGTCAACATTATCAGCTAAGTTGCGAGTAGTAACAAATTTTGTCAAGAGACCGGATATCGCGTGCAGGTCAGGACAGGAAGTCGTGCTCATTAGTCAAGTGCAATCTAGTCAAGTGTGAACACCAGTACGACGACAGGGCCTTAAAAGGTCACTCTAGCGATTAAGTACTCATAACCGTAAGTAGATATCAGTTTGCAAGTTCTAATTTTATTAAATCGTAAAGCTTAATCCCAGTAATAAGGATATGCTGATGACCACGCGACGGTAAAAACGCTTAATCTTAAAATTCCCCCTTTCTCAGTGTATATTATTGTATGTCTAACGGGTGAGCTAGCCGTGGTTGTTACTGCACGGCTGCAAGCAGTCTCTCACATCCGGGAGGCAAGGAGGTTCGATCCCCCCACCGGCAACCTTGAAGATGGCCCTCTGTGGTTTCCCATCTTCCTTCCAGGCAAATGCCGGGGTTGGTCCCTAACTATATGCCACAGCCGCTACCTTCCATTTCCTCTTCCTTACTAACACACTTTCCACCCCATACAACACTCCACGCGTGACTGTACTTGTGGCCCACCCCATGGTTGTCCACATAGAAGCAGCTAAAAACTCTGGCGAGCGCAACGTGTCTGCGGACACTCCCAGCACTAAAAGCCATACGCAAAAGAAACAAAATTAAAATTTAAAAAAATGTATGTCTACCGCTTATTATACGCATTCTTAAAGGGGTCGGGATGATATGCGATGAAAGTCTTTGTAGCTGGTGGTTTTTATAGCCGGATGCTCTTTCTGACACCAACCTCATGAGAGGTGAAATGAATGAATCTAGGCAAGGAGTTGGAAGGAAGCTGCCGTGGCCTATTAGAAGATACCGTCTCAGCATTTGCCTGGACTTGAAAGTTTGTAAACCACGCAAAATCATTTGAAGGACGGCCGATGGTGGGGCTCCAACACACGTCTACCAAGTTCGCAGATAGCTTGGCCCCATGGCCTAGAGCTGTGCATTAGGAAGCGTAGCTACCACTGTCGCTAATCAGTGAATATTATTAACTTTTTTTTTTCAGGAAACTGTGGTCTATATATTGTAATCGTTTGTCTTATCCCTCTTCAAATTAAGTTAAGGGGCTCAGTGGATCTTCAGGGTGTGTTCGGTACATATGTTAGGATCATGTAGAGCATATCGTAGGGAACTCGGGAGATTCATTGGATTAAGTAGCTTAGCACAGAATCAGGTATAATTTAAGAAAACACTGATTTATTATTCCTGATGGGAGTAATACAACTACATAAAGACACTACAAGACACCAAAAAAGAAACACAAAAAAATCCACAGCCTGCTTCCAGTCTCCGACCGGGTCAGGAATGGAATGAATGAAGCCCTCATCTAGCGGCGAGGATATGGACTGTGCCGGCTGCCGAGGCCTGACGCACTCCTCTGGGGCAATGATTAAATGAATGACAAATGAAATGAAATGATAGTGGAGAGTGTTGCTGGAATGAAATTTTGACAGGGAAAACCGGAGTACCCGGAGAAAAACCCGTCTGCCTCCGTTTTGTCCAGCACAGATCTCACATGGAGTGACCGGGATTTGAACCACGGACCCAGCGGTGAGAGGCCGGCGTGCTGCCGCCTAAGCCACGGAGGCTTAACCAAAAAAGAAACACAAATTAAATTAAATAGGCGAGACAAGGCGGTACGAAACGAACATCGAAATCTGAATCTATTGCAGATGTAAACCACAGAGCTATTCATCTCACATGCCCTCACAGGGCGTAATGAGAGGCCAAGTTCTGCGTGGCTGCGACGACATGTCGATTCACCTCATATTAAAAGAATAACCCCAGGTTATGTTATTAAATTCAAATAAATCACTACAATGAGTGAAATAACACTCCATTAATTTACTATTACCATTAAGCATTTGTCCGCATAATAAATTCTGACACATATAACACTATTCCATATTATGTGTGTTGGTTGACTGTTTACCTTACCAAGGTAAAACTTCAGATGAGCAAAGTATCATCATAATATGAGCGCAGAGAGGGATCACTATAACATGGCTGTCCTACCTCTACATGATCAATGTTGCACTAGTAGCAACAACAATAAACAAACATAATCAAAAGCTAAGTCATCGTCATGACTGGCACATAAACACACAAAATTAATCCTCTGTTGTACATGATTGAGACAAGCGTCATCAACATGACTGAAACACTACTATTTACAGTTATTATTATCATTATTATTTACAAATACTGCATGGGCATTATGGATTTGTTTCAGTGACAAGGAACCCTATCAAAAAATACATATTCAACCTTTATTACGATATAAAAATGGCATTGACTTATAAATACACTCAAATTCAAATAAAATGAAATTCCATTCTCCGCGGGTGCCTACAACTATTCCTTAGACTTCAACGAATCCAAGTTTCCAACTGGAATCTGTGATGCAGTTCTATGCGTAACTGAGTGAGCTCAATAGCACTAGGATGACCTTCCATAATGTCATCTATCCAAATAATATCACAAAAATCAACGATCTATTGTGGATCTAATTCAAAATATAAAGAAAACTCGATAATAATGATTATTATTATTATTAAGTGACCTCTGAGAAGGCAAACCAAAGGTTATTTCTTATTTAGTTCACTGTTTATGTCACCCTTAGTATCTCACCATCGGTGAATACGGCGTATGCCTACTTGGGATTCATCTCATTCACACAATCTCTATGGTCAGCCCGACGTACGAGATTACCTGGGTTCGAATGCCTTGGTCAATGAAATATACAAAATATTGTATGCCAGCTACTTAAAATATAACACTTGCGCTGAAACATCGGGTGCTATCCCCGGAGCCTCTGGGTTTGATCCTCCACTCTGACTCAACGATCTCAGGACACCCTGCCTGGAATAAATGACATATAACTTCTTTACCTCGACGACCTCAGGACACCCTGCTTGGAATAAACGATTCCTCTCAATCTACCATGCGGACTACCCAGCACAAATACACGCGATGAGATTTACCTATTTTCAAGGATTCCTTACATTAGTACCTGCAACATCAGATTCCCGCTTCCTGCTCCCACGTATGACCACATTCATCCATTCTTATTCAAAAAATCAAAAGTTTGGCCACGCACGCAGGGCGGATGGATACCTGAGAACTCATAATTATGTATTACCCTTCCCCCGATTATCTGCCAAAATTAATTAATGGACTTAAATTATTATTATTATTTCCTGGAGATTATGACGTCGACTTTTATTATTATTATTATTATTATTATAATTATTTATGGACATCCCTTAAAATTTATCCTTGTGACAATAATCATACCTGATTGGGATTTATAGGCAAACATGCTACCCGTGTATTGATTCTATGAATTTAAACATTTAAACAAATCCATAAGCCCTTCTCCTTTCTCATCACCTCCAGCCATGTTCAACTCTAATTGACAACACATATGAGATATTACCACATACCGGATGGGTTAACTACAAACCTATCCCTCTGCACACATACATGATAACACTTACTGAAATGGTTCAGTACTCATCTGATCTGTTCCCGGAGTTGGAATGCTCTTGACGTTTCACCCCATGGTAAAATTAGCACTCTCCCATGACGTCCAGCGGTTCAACCATGCTTATCATCATTTTGATGTTCATTTCCACAGTCTGAATTACACTAATTAACAAAAATATGCCATTAGTAGTAAAGAAAAGTTGGTTCCGACTGGATTGCACATTTTTGTGCAATAGGTACTGCACCATTATTCATAAAGGTCTTAAGTACAGACATGGTTACAGTATTTTGGGAACTCCCTGTAACTTCCTAACTAGCCTCTGAAGTCTATAATTACAGCTGGTCTACAGCGAGCAAAAGTCATGCAATCAAGAAAGAGATCGGCAGAGCTCGTGTTTCCGACGAGAAACCCGAAGGTCATCGATAATAACCATGTTGACTGTGTCTAACACTATATCGATCGATTCACCTGAGAGTGATTAATACAAATTAAAGCATATTTGGCGCTATATGTAAGCAGCTACATACGTCTGTATGTATATTTCCATGGCAGAAAGCTATTATTAAGAAAGTATGAAGAACAGAAGATGATCTGTTAACTCACTGCTGATTACGTTTCGACTGCGATATATTTCGTATCGAGTCGTGACGTGTGAAGGAGTGGGGGAGCGGATGTGAGACCAAGACGACCTCCTGCAGAGAGCAATGAGTAGAGAAACCGACAGCGTAGAGGTTTGAGCCTGAAAACAGTGAAAGTGAAGTCGCCAGCTAACGGTAGTTTTAAAAACGTGTGACCGCGCTGGAGTGTATACGCTAGTTCGTTCAGCATTCTACGTGAAGTAGACACGTGTTTAATAGGGCTCAGACATGGTCTTAAACATGTAATAGTTTATCTTTGCGACCGTGTATCTACAGCAACTAACGGGCGATGCGGATGGATACTTTCATAATCCCGACCGCGAGCTCGGCTGTAATATGTCATAAAACTCTGCATATAAACCGTCGTGGAAATGCAGCCTAGACTTGATTCACTCTTCACAGTGGTTATACTTTTTTAGAAGAGCACATTCTCAAGCAAGATGTCAGAGGGAAGGAACAATATGAAGCTTATATCCATTACGATGGTAGGCTAGATTAATATAAGAATACTGCATTAGCAGAGTGTAGCGGGGACATGTTGGCAGCAACTTTCATTTAGCATGAAGTGTGCAAGCGACTCTCGTGATGCAAGGGGCCACGTGGACCCTTGTGAACTTGTTCACATTCGCGTTCATACATTGGAACTATTTAGCGGCTGTTCGAGTTCACCCTCGCTTCGTGACGAGTTGATAAACTGTGTGCGGTCCGTCCGTCGGTATTCGAATATGTATGGGAAGATATCGCCAGGATATGTTGGAACTATTTCGACCGACCGGGTGTTGTTCGAGCCTAGGAGGACTTTGGTTCGTTCTATGGAAACCCAGTTGGAGTCCAGCATGTGTTCTGTTGGTCTGGAGCTTAGTATGGCCAACGATATCCTTTTTTCCTCATCTAGATTCGCCAAAGGTACAGATCACTTCAACTTGTTACAGTAGCGTAGCGTGGACATTTTGAACTACCACATATTGCCATATTTGATTTTGTAGATTAAATGGTTGAGTAGAAAGTGCAGGTTCGATGTTTATTTCGAAACTGACCTTCTATGATGCCAGGATTTTGACTCATAAAAATGAGTGCATCCTTTGTGTAATTTAATGAATAAATTAAAAATTTCAGTAGTATTTTACAGTATTTAAACTAATATGCTCATTCTTATTTGTCGAGAAATAAATGTAGGAAGAAGATCTACAGTTTTTCTTGTGTAAGAACATTTTAGTAACACATTTTCTTTTGAGAACTTTGATTGAGTTTTTCATATTCTAGTGTATTGTTCTTTAAGCACTTTCGCGTGGATCATCGTATTCTTTGAGGAGAATTTCCCTTTTCGTATTCTTATTACGATATTAGGAAGTTTTCGGATCCTGTTATTCTGAATGTTACTTCGAGTCCTTTGACTATTTTTTTTCTGCAGTTCATTAATAGATTTAACTTGCATTTTCTGAGCGTGATTTTCGAAATGGATTGCCTAATGGGTCATTTGTCGCTTAGCCTTTGTTGCTAACCTAGACCCATGCTGTAGGACTAATCCATCGACATTTTCGCGTTCGGGAAATTCAGGGAAGATCTTATTTTGAGATTGAATTTATCTTTATAGATCGCTTTTACAACCTCAGTTTGTGTGGTTGGGGAGTGTTATACTTTTCTTTTCTTATGAAGTTAACACTGGATTAAATTGATATCATTGCCTTTAGTGCAATAGTTTTTCTCTATTAAGAGGGTATTTGAACGACATCCAAATTTGCGAGGATAATCCCAGGGACGACTTACTATAAGTCATACGTTTAAGAATTATGGATCATGTAATACATCAATGTAAGGCAAGTTTTTAAAGATAGGTGGAATATTTCTGAGATCCACTGGGCTTTGTTGGTAATCTGTTACAGAATCATATTTTTTTTTTCGCACATGAGTTCAGGATTGTTCTATAAACAGCTGATTTTCATAATTGTGGATTTATAACAGTAAGGCTCCTATTATAGGTGCATGTTCGACTTTAGAGAGGCATGTACTATGAGTAAGGTCTTTGTGTTTAAGTATATTGATACAGTGCTTTGTAAAGCATATTTTTCCTGTTGAGGATTGAGCCAGGTGTGCCAATCAGGATTAGATTGATTGGGGTTTTAACCCAGAGAGGTGTTGCTTTTAACCTAGTATGGTTAATATTTGGTCATAGTTGACTTTATCGCTGTTATCGTGAAAATGCCTGTGTGAAGATTAATGTCTTTCTGAGCAGTATTATTGAGAATCTTGAGTGGATATCCGGTTCAATATTTCCAGTAAAATTAATATAACGATTTTGCCATAGGATGTATGTTTAACAAGGAAACCGATAACTATTTAATGCTGAATTTATGATTAATTTTTGCTTAGCTTAACTGTTCGGCAGAATTTCCCTAAAACTAGAAATGAAACAATATTAAGCAGAAATGAATGTCGTGACATTAAGTCAGTGGGAAGAGAATAATTGAAATTATTCTGGAATTTTGTGTAAATTATATTCTGTAAATGGGCCATATGAATTTCTTCATTTAATAACAAGAACATATAATGTTACTGAAGATGTCGTGTAGGATTATCAATTTTAATCAGAATATTTTTGTATAAGATGTTATTTCAGTTAAGGAACCGAAATGAATTTAATGTATTCAAGTCTTATAATATTTTTCTTTTGTAAGTGCTTATCCTATGGGATTGATCATTATTATTATTAATATGCCTTATATTTTAATCAATTAGAAGTTAGTTGAGATAATGGGTAATATTTTTTTTTTTTGAAACACAATCCAGTATTATCAATGAGATTTTTTTTTTTTTTGATTGGTCGTGGTATCGACAAAATTGATATTTTTCTGTCTTGTTTATTCTTACAATAAACTACTTTATTACTTGGTTTTAATTATTGCGTGATGCTTTATAGAGGTGATGGAAGGGTGTATTAAGGGGGCCATCGCTAGGTATTTTAGGGTTTTCCACACCTTTGAGATTCTTTCTTCCTCTTGAAGAATTCTTGTGTTTTGAGCTAGTCTTTTCTTTTTCTGAGCTTTGGTCAGTCTTAATACATCCTGTTAGGTATTCGAGTGGCCCTATTATCCCTGTGTCTGTTGGTAGAACTTGGGGGTCTTTAGAGCCGGGGCATTTTCAGGTTCTACGATCCAGCTGCTATCCAGGGATTCAACAGGTATTGGTAGGTAAAAGGGTACAGTACCAAAATGTAGTTTTGTGGGGTCATTTTACTGGGTTTTTGTACATTATGAGGGCTAAATGTTTGAAAATAGTCACTTTTGGCAGATTGGCTACTGTGCAGGAACAGTGTCTAGTACTTTGGGTGGCATATTAGGAGTTTATTTTCCAGATTTCAGATTTCCCCAGGATGAGGTCTCTTTCAGTTCTACAAGTAGTTGTAATGGGTAACCGCTAGAGTCCTCAATCCTCAAAATCCTAAGCTACGCCCCCCTGACCACGTGACCCCAGGCCCCGCCCCCATTGGCCATGTGACCTGGCCCCACCCCACGTGACCCCACCACGTGACCACTCACCATGGTCCAGGGTTCGATTCTTGGTGCTTTGTACTTCTGTGTGTCTCTTCTTTCTGTGCTCTCATAGGGATTTGTGTTTTTGTTACAAGCTGTGCAACTTGGTTCAGAAGTCCCAGGTTCGATTGTTGGCGCTTTGTACTTTTTTGTATGTTCTATCATAGGGACTTGTGTTTTCTGTTAGAAGCTGTACCGCTTGGCTCAGAGGTCCCGGGTTCAATTCTTGGTGCTTCGTAATTTTTCTATCTTAGGGCCTTGTACTTTTACTATCATAGAGTCCTATGTTATAGAGACTTGTGTATTTGGAGTCAAGCGATCAATGCTATCATAGGGACTTAAGGTTTTGGAGTCAAGCGATCATTGCTAGCATAGGAACTTGTGATTTTGGAGCCATGCTGTGTCTTTGGAGGCATGCGATCAATGCTAATAAACTGTGTTCACCATTTTATTAATGTTTTCCAAGTGCTAATTCACATGGAAATATGTGTGTGGCTCTGTGTAAGCTTGTTTGGGAGTGTATAGAAAGGTATAGAACGTATAATTTGGCAGTGTAAACGGATTGATTTAGTGGAATTAAACCAAGATGCGAGTTACAGACATGATTTTATCAGTGAGACTTTTATAAGCTGTATATGGACTTGTGCTTTTGTTACAAGAGTCCAATGTTAGAGGGACTTGTGTTTTTGCAGCAAGCGATCAATGCTATCATAGGGACTTGTGTTTTTGGAGACAAGCGATCAATGCTATCATAGGGACTAGTGTTTTTGCAGCAAGCGATCAATGCATTCATAGGGTCTTGTGATTTTGGAGTCAAGCGATCAATGCTATCATAGGGACTAGTGTTTTTGCAGCAAGCGATCAATGGTATCATAGGGTCTTGTGATTTTGGAGTAAAGCGATCAATGCTATCATAGGGACTTGTGTTTTTGCAGCAAGCGATCAATGCTATCACAGGGACTTGTGTTTTTGCAGCAAGCGATCAATGCTAATAAACTAAGTTATATTTTTATTTTTATTTATAGATGTTGTGCAAGTGCTTATTCACATGGAAATATTTTATGACTCTATGTAAGCATGCTTGGGAGCTGTATATAAAGTACAATTTGCCAGTGTAAATGGATCGATTTAGTGGGATTAAGCCAAGATGCAAATTACAGACATGTTTTTGGCTTTATTTATTTGTATGTGCAGTGATGTCAAAACATCCAAAATGTGAAAGTTAATATTTATACAGAACAAGCTGTCATGTACTCGCTGCTATGCAGTTATCTTGTATTAAGTTTTGTTGGTGTACAAGTAACAAAATGTCGAAACTTTGTATTTAGATATAACAAGCGGTCTTGCACGTACTGCTATGCGCTTATTTTGTCTTAAGGTTTGGAGTGCAAGTAACAAAAAGTTGAAAGTTAGTATTTATATAGAACAAGCGGTCGTGTACTCACTGATATGTCCTCATTTTGTCCTTAGTTTTGGTTTACAAGTAACAAGAATTTGAAAGTTAATATTTATACAGAACAAGCTGCCTTGTACTCACTGCTATGTGCTAATTTTTTCTTGAGTTTTGGAGTGCAAGTAACAAAAATTTGAAAGTTAATGTGTATACTGTACCCTTCGGAGGGAGCCTCAGAATGATACGAACTAAGGACCATGGATATTCTCAAAGAAGTAAAGAATTAAATAAATGAGAACCATACGAATGGAAGGCAGGAAATAAGCCGAGAAGTGAGATCTTAAAAGAAATACTATATAAAAACAGGTTATTAGGAAAATTTGAATATTGTATTAGAGAAGGTTTTAACCATAAGCAAGACAAAATTTCTAAAAGAGATGCAAGAGGAGTATGACTAAACGATATGATTCTGAAGGTTGTGTTATAAGTGCACGTGCGGGTGAGGTCATTCTAAATGAATCACGTGGCGCAAGAGCTAGGAACTTTTTAGGATAACATACAGCGCTCAGATGAACAGGGAAACCCCCTTTTAAAGCTTACCCAGCAATATTCTCGTGAAATTCTGAGAGGCGTGGTTGGAAATGTTGTGAAATAACCTGGATTTCCAGTTTGAAGAAAATTTTATAATGTTGGAATACACCACCGTTATTGATAATTGGAAAGAGAATTTTTAAGAATATAAAGCCTTATAATAATTAAACAGACAAGAAATGATCATTTGGGCCGACTGGTAATTAATTTACTGAAGTTGTAAAAATTGTTTTGGTATTATCAATGAAATCATGGATGATATAATCCATTTGTATGTGTTATAAATGTTATTTCCTGCTAAAAATATTCACTAAAAGTCAGTTTTAGGAATGTTATTCCAGAGTAAATATACATTTCCCATGCGTGACACATGAATTGCAGGGAGTTTCTTTAAAGAGAACATAGAGATGCAACAGGGAGATGCGAATCTCATTGATTGATTCAGTAGTGTTCATATTGAAGGAATGCACGACAATCCACAAGAAGTAGTACTTGACATGTTAGGTGAAAGAAAGAATGAACATTTGCGGGTCTAAACCAATGATTCTTAAAACACATTTTAAAAACTCAAGGAGAGATGCCAATTAATTATTTGTAATTGATAAATGTGAATATTAATGATAATTCAGGGGATTTCCCTAGAAGATTCTTGTTGAATATGGTAGAATCAGTAGATGTAGAAGAATTTATGTTTTTTCATGTTATATGGAAGTGAAAGTTGACCTGTTATATGCTCAGTGGAGCCGAAATAACAGAATCCATAGAACACTTTGTGTGTAGTGGTTGTTTCAGTTTTTATGATGGAACAAGTTTGTGTTTGATTTTGATTAATGGTATTTTGATTTTTGATTAATGTAAAATTGTGCGGAGTGCCACTTTTATAATTAAATGTTGTTTTGGTGAAGTTTTCATTTTTATTTTTGTGTTTACCTGTGTTGCTCATGATCCCAAAATATATGTGTCATATCGTGGGAAATGAATGTACCATACCCGAATCGATTGAGCTAGGTGAAGTATGACCATATACGAAGTACGTCCAGAAAGTAAGTTCCGTTTGGTAATAACATTAAATTGTGTACAGATACAGAAAAATTATTTATTGCACAAAATTCTGCAACCCTTAGACTACTTTTCCACATAACTGCCGAAATGTTGCAGGCATTTGTCGTAGCGTGGCACGAGTTTTGGTATACCTTCTTCATAGACGTGTGCCGCCTGTGTCTTCAACTAGTTGTACGTTCCGCTGCAGCGCAGTTCCGCATATGCGCGGTAGACGTTCTGTATCAAGGAGAAGTAACGTGCGCCATTTGGAGAGCGCTGTCAGCCACGTACGCGTTGTTGTGCATGTTTAATCGTACAATGTCGGTGTTGATTGAAAATCCCGTCGCTTGTGAAATCAGATCTGTGATTCGTTTTCTGAATGCTAGGAAAGTGAAACCAATTGAAATTTATCGGCTAATTTGCGAAGTGTATGGACAAAATGCGATGAGTGATTCAATGGTGAGAAGATGGGTCCGACAGTTCAATGAAGGACGTAGTGAAGTGCACGATGAAGAACGAAGTGGGCGTCCATCTTTGGTTACAGAAGAACTGGTTCACGCGATTGATGGCAAGATCCGGGAAAACCGCGGTGCTCTCGCTATGGAATTTCCCCAAGTCTCACGATCACTAATTCATGAAATTGTTACCGAAAAACTGAACTTTCGTAAACTTTGCCGACGTTGGGTACCAAAGGTTCTTACGGAGCAACACAAAACAAAACGTATGGGTAGTGCACTTCAGTTTTTGACCCGTTACAATGAAGGCGGTGAAGAATTTCAGACACAGATAGTCACAGGAGATGAAACCTGGGTTTCTTACGACACCCCTGAAAGTAAGCGGCAATCAATGGAATGGAGGCACACTTCATCCCCAGCAATGGTTAAGCCGAAACAAATCTTGACACCTCGGAAAATGATGTGCACAGTGTTCTGGGACTGGAAAGGCATCTTACTCATTGATTTCTTACCGCGTGGTCAAACAATCAACGCAGATGCTTATTGCGAGACACTTAGGAAATTGCGCCGCGCAATACAGAATAAGCGCCGAGGGTTGCTGACAAAAGGTGTTGTTTTTCTTCACGACAACGCACGACCACACACTGCAAATGTGACGAAAAACCTCCTACAGGGATTTGGCTGGGACGTGTTTGACCACCCTCCGTACAGCCCTGACCTCGCTCCTAGCGACTTTCATCTGTTCACACATCTCAAGTCTTTCCTTGGCGGTCAACACTTCAGCAATGACTACGAGCTGAAAGAAGATGTTTACAACTGGTTGAAGACACAGGCGGCAAACTCCTATGAAGAAGGTATCCAAAAACTTGTGCCTCGCTATGACAAATGCCTGAAATATTTCGGCAGTTATGTGGAAAAGTAGTTTAAGAGGTGTAGAATGTTGTGCAATAAATAATTTTTCTGTATCTGTTCACAATTTAATTTTATTACCAAACGGAACTTAGTTTCTGGACGTGCCTCGTATTATTCCTACAGAAGGGTGCAAAGCAGAACAAGCGGGTTTTTACTCGCTGCTATGCAGTCATTTTGCCTTCGGTTTTGGTATGCAAGTAACAAGAAAGAACCCGGGACCTCTGAGCCAAACGGAACAGTTTGTAACAAAAACACAAGTCCCCTATGAAATTAATGTTAGCTTGTAGCAAAAAAATACACAAGTCCCTAAGATAGAACTAACAAAAAGTACAAAGCACCAAGAATCGAACCCGGGACCTCTCAACCAAGTTGCACAGCCTGAAACAAAATCACGAGTCCCTATGATGAGCAAAGAATGGAAAAATACACACAAATAAGTGCAAAGCGCCAACAATCGGACTCTGTACCATGGCGAGCGGTCACGTGGTGGGATCACGTGGAGTGGGGCCAGGTCACGTGACAATGGGGGAGGGGCCTGGGGTCACGTGGTCAGGGGGGCGTGGCTGAGGATTTTGAGGATTGAGGACTCTAGCGGTGACTCATTACACCTACCTGTAAAACTGAAGGAGACCTCACCCTGGAAAACTCTGAAATCTGGAAAATAAACTGATAATATGCCACCCAAAGTATTAGACACTGTTCCTGCACAGTAGCCTATCTGCTAAAAGTAATTATTTAAAAAAAATCGCGCTCATAATGTACAAAAAACAGTAAAATGGCCCCACAAAACTATTTTTGGCACATTTCGCACAAAAATGTCCAAACCCGCCAGAACCAACGTTTCTTTACTATTCCCATTACAACACATGGCATTTAAAAATTACACATATAAATTCACTCCTAACACTTCATGGCTACCCACAACGTGTTTCGTGGTTGCGCGAGTGTTTAAGATATCAAACTTCGTTTTCGCACAAGTTTTGATACCGCACCATAAATACGTTGTGCTGTCCGTAACTACTTTCGTAAAAAACTGTCTTGCTCAGCCAATGCGTTTAATGTTTAATAATTGTTCAGCAATTTCAATGTGCCGACATACACAGTTATAGTGTGAAATTACAGTTCCGAAAATATGCAAATTATTTGCGATTAACTGGTAGCCTACCCACACTCTACTCCAGTCCATGTGATACATGTACTGAACCCGCTGAGCTATGGTTCATGTGATATTTTTTTATAACAGAACATTTATGATGGGATGTTGTACCTTTGAACACACCCAGAAAGCCACGTGGAGCTGAGAGATCACGCTATACTCTTTGAAGTAGCGGTGAATCGCACTTTTGACTTTGGTGAAGTCTGCTAATTATTTATCTGAGGTCTTATTAATTAATTTTATCTTTCCACGAGACTCAGAATATTCCATTTCGTCATGCTGCATTATTAAAACATTTTGGAGAATGTTATTTTTACTTAAGGTAAGGTAATACCCTTGCAGATACGCAAACAGGAACGTAAGTAGTCGCTCAACGACTTCGTTTTGACGACCTACTTTCTAGAGACACTCAGTGCCTTGCACTACGTCTGGAGAATCCGCCCTGTGTAGGCGTGGAATTGTATTTGTCCTACAAGACGTAGAGAATATCCGCTGTTGAGCGTTGAAAGTGATTATCAGGTGCCATCGAGCACGAGAATACTACTATTCACTGTTATCCAAGCACAGTGAGCCAAAGAAGAATTTTGGGAAATAATAATTGGCAAGTATTAGTGAATTGCATAACATTGCCGTAACACCACATTTTGTACCCACGTGTTTGTGGAGGGCCAAGTGCCTAGTGGAAAATATACAGGTAAGAGTGTTACAACTATTATGAATAAGTGTGATTATGATTATATAACGTATTTAAATTGCCAAAGTGAATTTATCATTTCAAAAACGACGCATAATTCACGGATGCTACGTGATATAAAAGTAGCGTCACTAGCACATGAATAATTATAAAACAGTGTTAGCTCACATGTTAATTCACATCGACGCAATAAAGGCTGTGTCATATACTACAAGTGAAGCCTATAACATTTACGACAAACATTATACTTTTGAAAGTGAAAGAATGAATTTTTTCGCAAATTATTTCACTATCCACGTGATTGGACTATTCTTCACCATGTTTGAGACAGTCACCATGGGCTAATACCATCACGGTATGAGGGTGATGTTTCTACGGGAACCAGCATGATGGTGGAACTTCCAGAACAGCGAACGAGAAGGAAGGAACCCAGGATGTCATTTCTAGGCATATCCATTACATCCATGAAGTTGTCGACAGGGACAGATCGAACCCTGGTCTTTGGAGGAGTCCAGATGGGAATCCTGATGAGGATAATACCGTTCCAGAGAGCCAGAGAGGATTTTGTACAACCCTTGTTGAAAAGAGGGCTGAGTGAGAGCTTCTCCATGTCGTGAGTTTTTGGATACCCCTTTCTTGTTCTAGTCTTTGGTGGTATAGTAGATTAAATGTAGTTTGTGAACCAACCGTACTCAGTGTCAGCCATTTTTATAGGTAGGGAATGTAACTAGTTTAATTAGATGTCATTTCTTTCAGTTAGAGTGAGACACCCTTGGGTCAGACATTTTGGTCAGCCCTGGTGCAGCCTGATGAACGTCGTAGAACGTCAATGCCTATCTTTTGCTAAACGTGACCGTAGTCATTTGAGGCTATTTTGTTCAACCCTATTTGGGGTAATTTTCAAGTCTTTGCTGACTTTAGTTATGGCAATCAGATGCCATGGTTATTAGTTAACTGCATTCTTTGCAGCCATTCTTTGTTACACCCCTGACTGTCGTTAGAACGGTCGTATCATTTATGTAGTCAACTGTAATTACCAGTTTTGTAACTGCATTATATTTCATTTTGAATAAGTTCAGAAGCTATTCTTGGTCAAGTGTGAACCTTATAATTAGAAGGAATGTTTCGTTGTCTAGCATCGAACCCAGTTCCCACAGTATCATTAAGCAGATCCAGAGTGTGAACTCTGCGTCACAATTATTATTTTGTTAGTGTCATGTGAAGACACGTGTTTTATTTGATGTTGAACGAACAACTACTGAATTATACCTTTGAGAGCAAAGAGCTCCTGTAATAGTAACATTACTATCATTTAGACGTCTTTGGTTTGGAAGGCGGAATTGTATTATTGTATTCAGATTGATAGCGTGTTTTTAATACACGTATTCTTCGAGGTTTTTAACCTGTGGTAATGTTTTTTATTGAGAGGCCAGATGTATAGTTTTATTTGTTTAAATCGCCGGCCTTGGAGAGTCAATGTGTTGTGTCAGCCAGGCGCAGGAATGTTGTAACCTGCTAGCGACACATAAACTGGTTTGAGACCCAGTGCCCTTGAAAGCACGCCTGTTATATTGTGAGACGGAACTACTTTGACAAAAGACAGAGTACGATTTGTATTCGCATTTCCTTTCATTGCAATTTAGCTTATGGAACTCAGTGTCCATTCCTGTAGCTGATCACATGTTTTATAGATTGTTTTTTGTTAATTAAACGCTCTGCTGCGTGTACCGTCGTTGACGTGTACAGTTATGTCAGGTTTTCTATAGTAAGTTGAAGGATACCCTGTTATAGCAGGAAGTTATTGTATGAAGGTATTTTGAGTATGCCTTGTCCGGGATTGTTCCCGTTGACTAGATGTTATTGGAGGGTAACTGTAGTGTGCAGGCCCGTCCCAGAGTTATTGAACGCGAGCTTTGCGCCGCTGGTAACTTGTGTTATTGTGTGTCCGAGTTGTTAGTACTCGTTGATTATATTCCGACTGTTGAGTCGAGGCTTTTTGGTGGAGAATGATCTCAGAGGAGACACTTCCGTGCCCAGGCTATTGTCAATATTATTCGCCATAAACCAACGATAAACCTAAACCGACATCTTAATAATAAAACGCATAATTTTGGTAAAACAAAAGCTAACTAACGAATTCTTTCTATCTAACTTTGTTCTTTTGCATTTTGGAACTGTTGACATAGCCGTGCAAATTAAGTTATTTTCCTTTTGTGGAAATGACAAGGACAGCTGACACTATTGTAGCGACCTGAAGCATGCACGAACCTTGAGTTCGTAGCTTGTGGAGCGCAGGCCATGCGATGTTAGACGTAGTCTTAACTACACATTCGTCACCGTAACTACACATTAGATGACTATGGCTTACAAAGAGTAAACCAAGGTGCAGGCAGACATTTTAATAAAACTACTGTGTCTATTTCATTACTTATTTATGATGAACAAGTGTATAAATCCTACATGTTACCTTATTGTGTGCTGTTAGCACGTAGTTTCTAAGAACAATTAAATGTTTTTTTACATGGCTGTACACTTAGATTTGAATGTAATTGTTTTCTATTACGGACGCCATCGCCGTAAATTTTATTAATTGATAGGACTTAGCTAGATGAATTAACGTTAAATGTAAATGTTGAAATGGTATCATCCTAACTTAGATTTGTTTTGCTACCCTGTTAAATGTAAATTCAGATATTAGCTTGATCTTGTAACTTGAACTAGGGACTTGCGTTGTACCATTTTCCTAGAGTTGCTGTTGTTGCTTTATTATTGTGAGTTAGATCTTTCGCGAGGGTTTTTCGTAACTTCTCAGGTAGGGACCTGCTCTTTATTTTTGTTTGTTTATTAGCTTGCGGACTAGCCGATTGTAACCCTCCGAACTAGGCTAGGGGCTTGTGAATTTTATCAATAAATTTTCCCTGTGTTTTACATAAGTCTGGAAGTTTATTTTCTCAGTCTAGTTTTTTAAGGTGGACCTTTCCTTAGGCAGTCTATGACCATCGTCACCATGTACCACGATCCCTGTGGACTACGGACTCTCGTGCCGCTTTAGCCTATTTGGAAGTTCACCTGATCCTCACGGCAATTAAATTATGTGCTCGACGGGTAAGATGTTAGGGAAGTCATTGCGCTTTTTGGCTATCCTGACAACTCCTACCTTGACGGTTTCACAAAATGGCGCCCAACTCGTGGGGTGACGTTAACGTGGTGACCCTCAGTTCCATGTTATTTTGGAGGATCTTAATGTTGATTAATGGTAAATTGACAGGACTGGGACGAACTTAGAAAGTCGTACTGCAGATCAATTGACCGCATGGCATTCATGTTTGATAGAAGTCCATGGGGTGAGGCTTTAGTGTTAGATAAATGAAGGATAGGATTTTCTTTGATGATGCCTCATCCTGAGTAAATGTAATACTTTGCTTTGCTCACCGTTGTCTTTGTAAATGTAGAAGCACTTAGTTTGCATACTCCAGCTGTACTCGTGATATTTATATAAATGAAACAAGCTTTATACCACCAAGTAACTAATCATAGCTGTTAGTTCCAGTAGAGATTGATCCCTCACTTTCTCATATATATTTCTTGTCAATGGATGAGGAAACTATTCGTCGTGTGTTTGGAGAGATGTTGGCAGGTGTTAATGCTAATCTTCAACAGATTACTGCTGACTTAGGTCAGAATACTCAAGCTGTCAATACTGTAAGTGTTCATGTGGACCAGGTTAGACAGGAAGTCAACACTGTTGGTGTATTCTTTGAATACACGGTACCTGAGATTATAATTTTCAATGCTTTTGCATGTTCTTTCCTTCCTCTTTGTCAAACACCAACAGTGATCTTCTGTTTTCTCTTAGGGGTTCAGGTCGCTTATATCTTTTATTAGTCTGTTCCAGATATATAATCTATGACCCACCTAGCGTCATATAGCAGCGAATATCTGAAGCTCCTCAACTCTTCCTGGTGCGAGAGGACTTACATATCCATCTGGCCACCAGATCTTGTTACCATCGCCAGCTATTTTCTCCTTGAGCAAGAGGACTACGTCTACTTCTTTACTCACCATGCTGCGCTAGTATCATCTGTTATCAACTCTTTGAAGACCAGCTCACCAAGAGAAGATCATTTTTTGTTATAACATTGGCAATGTTTATATGTTCTCCTTTTGTTTCCTACCCCCCACTCTTTTTCCCTTCCTTGGACCCTCCGTGCTCCGTTGAGCAGGTCTCACTTCTCAGTCGGCAGTTGACTCGATCAGTTAAAGCTCCTCTCGAGCTAGCCTCCTCAAACCAAGAGGCACACACTCTCTTCTACGCCATGTTGGCAAAGTAGTTATCGTCATACAGAACTTCGCCTTCAACATGAAATCAAGATAAGTATCATTTTAAAAGTTTTAACCTCATCTTCATGGTTTTAACTTCCACGTGCTTTTAATGATACTTTTATAGACAGTGTGAAAGTATTTATTTTGGGGCAAAAATCATTCTTCGTGGGATTTGCCATGTTGAGCTTTCGCTTGTATAAGCCAACCTTACTAAAAAGAGCTTTTATTAAGCTATTCAAATGAGAAATCCTCTCACTACGTGGGATATTACCTAATACCCGCTGTCTATAATTCATCAAGCTAGTTCCTCCGTTGGATTTTCTCAACCCCATTTTTCCACTAAGATCGTTCTGGAACTTTCCAGATCTGGTACTCTATCTGTGAGGCTTGCCGTCAGGTATTTTTCACTCACTTGTGAAAATACTAGTTTAAATGAGGAATCTTCCTTAAATTACTGCAATAGCGAACTTTCTTCCTCCGTTGGAACGTTCTATGGCGCATTTGATTGTAAAATCACAAACTTCTCAAGAAACAGACTCTCGCCTACCTAGTGCAACCAGTTATCATTGCAATAACTTTCTTTCCCATAAACTTTGTGTTTCCACAGTGAACTTTTCATATATTTCAACCAACTATAGTGAAAACCAGTGCTTGCTCAACTTTGTTTGTCAAAATTATATTACATGCTTGTTAATTTCCTCAAACTTCTTTGCATTGTTTAATAAATTAAATATTTGTTTTTGGATTCATCATTTCTCTGATACTACAGTTAGGCAAGATCCTGGCTTTCCTAGCTCTTCCTAGGTTTATGCCCTCGTTCATACTCAATAAAGCTTTTACTATTTGTCTGGCCAGACCATCACCCTTCCCCATAGTACTTTTATGCATGCTTGGGAGGAAAAACACTAAAGCCTTTCTCTGTCAAACCCCCCAAGTCTTAGCTGCGGTCCCCGTCAGTTTCGACCAAGCTCGTAACTACTTTAGTTATCAGAGAGTTAATTTTCAGTGGCAACTGCCTCTAAATGTATTGAAAGTCAAATTCATAACTTTTGTGGGACTCTCCTCCTATTTTTCTATCCTTTTTCTCCAATCCAAAACCTACTTCCTTTTCTTAATCATCTTCCCTTGGTGGGTGGGTTATTCCTCAGCTAATAAACTACCCAAAATTTGGTACCAGAAACCCGGGAGAGTCCATTCGTCATTTTTCTGTTTGACAATACTTTGCAAATTATTAATATCTGCTTTGAATTTTTCAGCTATAACCACATCATGCAAAGCCTGTGAACGGGAAAGAGGCCGCTCCTGTCTCCTTTGGTGTGTCCCGTTCTGTCTACCCATTCGCTGCTGCCAGCTTGACAGCATCTCCAAGGTTCTACAGTTTCGTGAGTTGTATTTCAATTTATTCTCTTTATTATGGCTCCTACTGAAAAAGATGAAACTCTCATTGCTAGACGTTCTTCCTATAAAGGGCAACTCACTAGATTCAGAAATTTTATCAACAAGTTAAATCCCGCCGAGTGTGATTTAGACATCTTGACACATCGCCTTAAGTTGTACGAACGGTCTTATGATTATTATGACCAAATTCAAACCGAGATTGAATCCGCTTGCCCAGAACTTCAATCGGATCGGGACGAGGTCGAACCCTTGTACTTTGAAGGGATTGCAAAGGCCCACCAACTGATCCGCAATATCTCAGAACCGGACACTAGGGTCATCAATCCGGCCCAGTTCGCACCCGCTTCAGTTCACAAGAACAAACCGAAACCGTTACTTCCTAAGATAAGCCTACCGCACTTCTCAGGCAAGGAAGGTGAATGGTATTCTTTTTATGAACTTTACTGCTCCCTAATTCATGAAAATACCGAGATCCCCGATATTCATAAATTCTACTTCCTCCGTACTTCTTTGGAATGTGAGGCCTTAGCCTTAGTGGAGTCACTGCCTTTAAGCGCAGACAACTACCACATCGCCTTTAATCTCCTTAAAGAGAGATATGGCAATTTACGTTTAAGTGTAGCTCGCCACATACGCTGTCTTTTCAGCCTGCCAGCCGTCAAACCTAATGACGTCACCTCTTTAAGAAACCTCTTAGACTCTATACAGTTGAATGTCAGAGCATTATACCAACTTAAGCAGCCTGTCCAAACATGGGACACCATACTCATTCATCTGGCTACATCAAGATTCGATTTTTCAACTTTAAAGGCTTGGGAAATTGAACTCGCTCGCAAGGAAGAATTTTCCTTCGAACACTTAATCTCGTTTCTTAACAGCCGATGCCAAGTTCTTACAGCACTCGCATTTCAGTGCGAAAAGGTCGAAACGAATCATCAGTCTCACATTTTTGAGAAAAACCTTGCTTTTTCAAAGGGACATCAGCCCCCATCTGTCGAGAACAAGCAAACCCGTTCTTCTTTCAATCATTCAAGAGAACATATCAGGCCGCTTAACGAATCATTAAAATGCACGCTCTGTAAAAAGCTTCACACATTGTATTTGTGCAAATCCTTTAAAGAATTGTCTGTCGAAGATCGAAGGAAGTTTGTCTTCAATAGCAAACATTGCTTCAATTGCTTGTCACCTAAGCATTCTTCTTCTAACTGTACGTCATCAAATCTCTGTTTCCATTGTAAAAAACCGCATCATTCTTTATTGCACGTTCACGATAAATCGAGGTCATCAGCACCCGCCTCTTCAAGCTCCATGCAGAGCAGCTCCGAACAAACTAATGCTTCTTCCTGCATTTCCAACGCCGAAACTTTTCATAGTGCGCAAACCCTTTTGACCACTGTACAATTCGAAATCCAAGATAAATTTGGAAATTGGTTTAGAACCCGTGGTCTTCTTGATTCCGCTTCAACTCATAACTTTGTTTCGCAATCGTTGATTAAAAAACTAGGTCTTTCGTCATCGCCTACTTCTATCAATGTGACCGGCATTGACAATTTGAAAACTCAAGTCTTGCAGTCTTCAAAATTGAAAATCAGAGACGTTTGCCAAAGAAACACCAATCTTAATTTAAACTGTCTCATTCTTACCAGTATTGGCAAGGACACTCCAAGTCACTCTATTAATACCTCCGGATTAAAGATTCCTTCGCACTTAAGGTTAGCTGATCCTCAGTTTAATGCTCAAGGTTCCATTGATGTACTTTTCAGTGCCAATGTTTTTTGGAAGTGCCTTCGCAAACAAACACGCAAGTTATCTTCAACCGTGGTCGCCAGAGACACCGATTTTGGTTGGGTTATTACTGGTGAAATCAAACATACCAGTGTTCAAACCAAAGCGCAATGTCATTTCGTTACAGCTGACATAAATCCCATTTCTGAAAAAGAGAACGCTCATGTTTCAGATCTCAATATTTTTGAAAAACACTTGCCGAAACGATGTCTTATCGTGAACAACTACGCTACCTCTGTAAGTTGTTTAAATGGTTCTTCCTTCTTCCCGCACAAGATAGCAATTCACGTTCGCCTTGCTTTGTGTTACTTCGTCTACCTTCTTATGTCATTTTTATAGCAGGTAATTGCTTAAACTCTTTCTCGAAAACTATCTTCCCCTTGTGTAAAACCATGGCTATCAGTCACCATCACTTCGCTGTAAGCTATGTTTCACTTCTTTCGCTATTTGGAAGGACGGCCACGGCCGGCTCCTCCCCCCTTCCTCACAATTGGAAGCCGCTTTTGAAACCGCTTGAAAATCTGAATTCCCTAACATCTAGAATAACTATTCTTATGCATAACCTTCTTCTCAATGTCCCGGCTTCTCTTCCTATTTCGGAAGAATCAAGGTTTTTCCTGTCGAAAATTGTCGGATTCCGTGATCCTCTCAATCATGCGAAATTGATTTCCTACGCTGTTTCATACGTCTTTAAATTGTTTGTTCACGTCCAAGTTACGATTGACTGTATGCCGTCCAACCTGAATATCTGCTTTAAGTTACAGCTGATTCAACTAGTGTTGTTTGTTTATTCCGAACTGCTTGTTTTTCAAACTTGTTTGTATACAAGCCCGAGGAAGGTCAAGTCACTGTTCATTTCCTGTATGCTTGCTAAAGGTCAAAGCAAGTTTCTCTTATCTCAACTCTGGCTGATTGCCAACCATTGTCTGGCGAGTCGCTACTGCAAGTACAGAAGCCGTTCACCTACTTCCCAAAATAAACTTGTTCCGCTTAAGGACTCTTTCAGCTATTTATATGCCTTATCTCGTTGTACTATGTGGGTCAAGGCCGCACTTGCTTTTGTATTCCACTTACTCACGCTCGTATTCTACAATTGCTTCGATTCTCGTCTCGTAACATCGTTGCATATCCTTTACGCGCTTATGTATTACACTTTGCTTACATATTTTGCGATCTTATTGTTCATTGATGGACAAACTTACTTTTTCTCGTCGTTACATTCGATGTGTTTTTGCATTCATACTTGTTATGTCACGTTTCTCGCTGACTTAAGTATTTTTCTGAGTAACCCCTTTGATACTTATTATGACTTGAGGTCATTGTTTATGGCTACTAGTTTGTTACCTATGGCGTTCTTGCTTTCTACTCGCATAGTTTCTTTGTTTATTTGGTATATTCTTGTCCTGAATAGATGTACTTGTTTCTATACGCTTTGTTTAAACTTGTCAATTCTTCTTTCTCATCGTATCGCAATCTTTACTAGTGCTTTATTTCCCTCAGCTTCTAGTTATTTTGTGATGGAAGATGTTAATTCTCGTTATTTAACTCCGCTTTCTAATGACCCTGATGACCTCCTTCCACTTACACCTGGTCGCTTCCTTACACTCACTTATCTCTCTGCCCCTCCTCCCCTTCCTAATTCTTACAGGGATTCCAACCTACCTATTGTTTGGTGTAAACTTGAAGCCCTCCGCAATTCTTTTTGGAAGAGGTGGAACTTGGAATATTTAACTTCCTTGCAAAGGAGGCAGAAGTGGTTTCTTTCCAGTCCCGACATTAAAGTGGGAGACTTGGTCTTAGTTAGGGAAGTTTCTCCCCCCTTAGTCTGGATCTCGGGTAGAGTGACCGAGTGTTATCCTGGAAGAGATGGGAGAGTCAGGGTAGTCAGAGTTTTGACCACTAATGGTCAGATCACAAAACTACTTCTCCGCAATTGCTTATTACCTTTAAATGTTTACTTGTTTTTCTTGTTCCCTGTTGGTGTTTTCCCCTCCCAGTATGGTGTATTCTTTGAATACACGGTACCTGAGATTATAATTTTCAATGCTTTTGCATGTTCTTTCCTTCCTCTTTGTCAAACACCAACAGTGATCTTCTGTTTTCTCTTAGGGGTTCAGGTCGCTTATATCTTTTATGAGTCTGTTCCAGATATATATTCTATGACCCACCTAGCGTCATATAGCAGCGAATATCTGAAGCTCCTCAACTCTTCCTGGTGCGAGAGGACTTACATATCCATCTGGCCACCAGATCTTGTTACCATCGCCAGCTATTTTCTCCTTGAGCAAGAGGACTACGTCTACTTCTTTACTCACCATGCTGCGCTAGTATCATGTGTTATCAACTCTTTGAAGGCCAGCTCACCAAGAGAAGATCATTTTTTGTTATAACATTGGCAATGTTTATATGTTCTCCTTTTGTTTCCTACCCCCCACTCTTTTTCCCTTCCTTGGACCCTCCGTGCTCCGTTGAGCAGGTCTCACTTCTCAGTCGGCAGTTGACTCGATCAGTTAAAGCTCCTCTCGAGCTAGCCTCCTCAAACCAAGAGGCACACACTCTCTTCTACGCCATGTTGGCAAAGTAGTTATCGTCATACAGAACTTCGCCTTCAACATGAAATCAAGATAAGTACCATTTTAAAAGTTTTAACCTCATCTTCATGGTTTTAACTTCCACGTGCTTTTAATGATACTTTTATAGACAGTGTGAAAGTATTTATTTTGGGGCAAAAATCATTCTTCGTGGGATTTGCCATGTTGAGCTTTCGCTTGTATAAGCCAACCTTACTAAAAAGAGCTTTTCTTAAGCTATTCAAATGAGAAATCCTCTCACTACGTGGGATATTACCTAATACCCGCTGTCTATAATTCATCAAGCTAGTTCCTCCGTTGGATTTTCTCAACCCCATTTTTCCACTAAGATCGTTCTGGAACTTTCCAGATCTGGTACTCTATCTGTGAGGCTTGCTGTCAGGTATTTTTCACTCACTTGTGAAAATACTAGTTTAAATGAGGAATCTTCCTTAAATTACTGCAGTAGCGAACTTTCTTCCTCCGTTGGAACGTTCTATGGCGCATTTGATTGTAAAATCACAAACTTCTCAAGAAACAGACTCTCGCCTACCTAGTGCAACCAGTTATCATTGCAATAACGTTCTTTCCCATAAACTTTGTGTTTCCACAGTGAACTTTTCATATATTTCAACCAACTATAGTGAAAACCAGTGCTTGCTCAACTTTACTACCGCGTCGCGATCGTCCGTTTATATTTAAATAAGGCCATGAACATTAATCCTATATCCCAATGATCTTTCCTCAACCTTCTACTAACCACCATTATTAATAAAATTGTAACTTTCCTATAAGGTGTCACTCTCGAAGTGCCCTTACAACTTTGCTAGTTTAACATTAATTAAATTCTGCATAATTGCTTGTGTGATACAAGTTTTAAATTCACGTTGTTCCTTTCCTATAATCAGGGAAAACAATTCTTTAAACTATTGAGCGAGTCATGTTCAGGTTTCACGAAATGGAAACTGTCCCATTTGGCTAGTGATTCCTGCTCAAACTTGGGAAGTCTAGAACCTTCCTTTTCACTTTCCTCAGGTTTCACAGTAAGTGACCTGCCCTCTTTTGTATAATTCTCATATAGTAATTATGTATAAATATAAGAAGTTGTAGGAACTTCTATCTTATTTTTCATGTTTTTATTATTGTTATTTTCGAAGTTGTCACTTTCTCTAGAACATTCTCTCAAGAATTTCTTAAGGTGCACTCTTTGTACTCCAATTCACGTTCAAACTTTAATTACTTCATTGTTTATTTGTTTAAATCTTATAAAGATTTTAGAAACATGTAAGGTTTGAAACCTTGTAAATTGTCAATTGCCTGGAGCAAACGTTTAATGTTAGGAGGTCTGCGACCCCATTTGTTAAACAATTTAAATGAACTATGTTTGTCAAAATTATATTACATGCTTGTTAATTTCCTCAAACTTCTTTGCATTGTTTAATAAATTAAATATTTGTTTTTGGTTAGGCAAGATCCTGGCTTTCCTAGCTCTTCCTAGGTTTATGCCCTCGTTCATACTCAATAAAGCTTTTACTATTTGTCTGGCCAGACCATCACCCTTCCCCATAGTGCTTTTATGCATGCTTGGGAGGAAAAACACTAAAGCCTTTCTCTGTCAAACCGCCCAAGTCTTAGCTGCGGTCCCCGTCAGCTTCGACCAAGCTCGTAACTACTTTAGTTATCAGAGAGTTAATTTTCAGTGGCAACTGCCTCTAAATGTATTGAAAGTCAAATTCATAACTTTTGTGGGACTCTCCTCCTATTTTTCTATCCTTTTTCTCCAATCCAAAACCTACTTTCTTTTCTTAATCATCTTCCCTTGGTGGGTGGGTTATTCCTCAGCTAATAAACTACCCAACTGTAAGTGGTCGTGTGGACCAAGTTAGACAGGATGTCAACAATGTTAGTGGTCATGTAGATCAAGTAAGTCAGGACTTAGAAGTCAACAACCAGTCTATAAACAATGTTAGACAGGACTTAGAAGTCAACACTCAGTCAGTTAACAATGTTAGGGCTGATTTAGCTCAAGTCAGGGCAGACATGGACGCATATAGAGTCGAAGCTAGAAATGATCCGACGGCAGGTTTAGCGGCTGTTAGGGTTGATGTCATACGACACCATCAGGAGGCTAACCAGCGCGTAGATTGCTTAACCGACCAGATGAATAGAGCTAGGGAGGATGTGCAAAACCGATTGGAGGAGCACACAGCTCAAATTCAAACGACAATAAATAGAGTCCAGATAGATATGAGAGCCGACCTGGAACACACTCGGGAAGAATTTGGAACTCGACTGAATCACGTCGAGGGATTTATGGACAATGTGAAAAAGGACATGGCAACCATGAACATTGGATTAATCTTGATGAGAGGTGCTGCCAATGCTGTTAATAACAACGTAAAGACGATCGTTGATGGCATGATGGAAGTCAAAGACGAACTCAACACCAACAGGAGAAACATTACTGAATTGACGGAAATCGTAGCAAGCCTACGTGAAACAGTTGATGTTCATCGTGAGGAACACAAAATCGATCTCATGTTATTGAGGGGTGACCTCAACGAACACAAGAACACAGTGGAGGCTAAGGTAGCCGAGGTCAGAGACGATGTGGGGAAGATCCAAGGTAATGTGTCAAGAGTTGAAGGAGAGATCGATTCCTTACAAAAACGATTTGAGGAAGTCGCGGTAACCGAGAGGTTAGACCTCAGCTATAACCTCAGGACGGCCATACGCGAAGTAGACACGAACCTCAAGGGAAAGGTCGATAGAATTGAGTTACAACTGAACGACTTAGGCAATAAAGTCGCAGCCAGAACCATTCCAGGACTTGAAGTCATAGAAAGACGTCTTGACAGACTCGAGACGCTTCCTAGAGAGAGACACTTACACCCACAGATGGGAGAATCTCAGGAGACACCAGTATCTCAATCAGCAGGAATGATGCCTACCCATTTCCAACCCAGCGCGCCTATGGAATCGCAACCATCACAATTCACTGGTTCAGCGCAATGTCAGACTTTGAACTTTGACGCCCATCCGTTTCAACCAGCATCTAATCGACTTAGTCACGAGACTAACACACCTACACATAGCTACATGCAGAATACATTCAGACCCGCGCATACGCAGGGAAATGTCACTATAATTCGTTCGAGAGAGGAGCAACCAGCTCGCTTCTCAGGAACTGGAAGTGGTGTTACTCCAGTAGAATTCCTAGCCAACGTCGAAAGCTACTTGAGAGATACTAAGGTAACTCCGGAGAGGGAACTCAGAGTTATAGAGCGATTGCTAGAGGGACAAGCCAGCACCTGGTTTAGAGCATTCAGATACTCATTTACAGGATACCAGGACTTTAAAGAAGCATTATTAAGAACATATTGGTCGAGCGACATCCAGCAGAGCATCCGAGCTGAGATGTACACTTGCAGGTACAGTTCTAACACACCAACACGTTATGCGAATTACTTCGCGATACAGCTTGCGAAGCTTCGTTGTCTTCAGCCCCCGTTGTCTGAACAAGATTTAGTGAACACAATTGTTTGGCAGTACCCTGCAGACGTGCAACGTGTGTTGATCGCTGCAGGGGCATCCTCTTTCCAGCAGTGTGACCAGATCCTGCGAAGGTTGGATGCAAACACGGAACAGTTCCCGACACACCGTCAGCAGAAGGCTGATAGGCGCGAGGAGAGACATATAAATTTGACGACTGTCGATAAAGTGAGCCAGACGCCACAACAGACGCAAATCCAAGAGAACTCTGGGCGACGTGATAACAACTACAAATATAACAGGAGAGAATGGAACAACACTCCATATGCTCGAAATCAACAATATGACCGTCGAAGTCATTGGAACCGGCGATTCGACCGAGGGGCGGACGACAACCGACGTCATGAAAATAACCGCCGAGGGAACAATGGTAGAAATCAACAACACGGAAATATCCGTAGAGACTATCGATATAGTAGGGGATATGACAGAAATCGAGACCCTAGATACCAGCCAGATAGAGATTGGAAAGGAAGAGCACGGGAGAGCCGTGAGTACCTTCAACAACTCAGAGAACTGCAAATCCGAGAAGAGGGAGAACAGAACCCGACTTCGAGGGAAAATAGAAATTCGGCGCAGGAGACGGAGCAGAACCAGCCCAGTACTTCTCGCCAGGACAGGAAAAAAACGCCGAAAAATCAATAGATTCTTGTTTGGTTGAGCACCGAGTAACTGCCACCATATTACTCTGGGAGCCAATCCGAGAAGACTTGTTGGACGAACGACGAACGACGAACCACAATTATGAATTGACGCGTCTACCCAAGATTGTAGCCACCTTGAATGGATGCAGCGTAGTCATACTCATCGATACTGGGGCGATGATTAGTGTAATTTCCGCCGATTGCCATGCCAGACTGAAAGCAAACTCTGAGGTGACAGAGCTGCCAGTTTCTGCTGTAAGAGTCAGAGGTGTCATACATGACCGCGTTGTAACGTGCAAAATCCAGATTCTATGTACTCGGAAGATTTCGAGCCACGTGTACTTGCACGAATTTCTTGTAATGAAGGGCTTGCACCATGATACCATATTCGGTGCGGACTTCATTAGAAAATATGATGGAATCATTGACATGGGACGTAATACGGTAGAGTTCAAGCCGAACGAACCCCTTCAGATGAACCTAATTGAAGAAGAACCGGAATTCCTATCCGAAGTCGACGTAGTCGAAGAATTAAATGGTAAGGAAATTGAGGAGACACTAGATGCCGACGAAGAGGCAGAATCATTATCAGCACCCATACGAGAGAACCTTGATGCAATATTGAACGAATACAGGGACATATTCGACACCACACCTGGTGAGATATTGGACTACGAGTACGATCTTGTGCTACTGGATGATTCCCCATTCCAGAAGAAGATTTATCCGATTGCCGAGAAACATCGCGAAGAAGCTGCTAAGAAGATCCATGAGATGGAAGTAGCAGGCACAATCAAGAAGTCACCGACTCCTTTCTTGAATCCTATAACACCTGTGGTTAAGGTGGATGGAAGCTTGAGACTTTGTCTCGACGCAAGAGCCTTAAATGAACGCCTAGCTCCTGAGCACGACAGACCGACCAAGATTAGGGACATTCTCAGGAAGTTCAAGGGAAAGAGAATATTTTCATCATTGGACTTGGTACTGTCTTATTACCATATCAGATTATCTGAGCATACTCAGAAATATACTGGATTCCTGTTTGATCAGACCACTTATGTTTTTCGAAAACTACCTTTCGGATTGAAAAATGCCGGAGCTGCATTAATCAGAGCACTTGATGCCAAGCTGACTCCTGAAGTGAAGCAGAAGGTGATATGTTAGGTGGATAACATCATCATACCTTCGGAAACAGAGGAAGAGCATTTAAAGACATTACGCCTTGTTTTTGAGAATCTTCGACAGGCTAATTTTAAGGTGAAATTTGACAAGTGTCGATTCTTCCAGAAAGAAGTGAAATTTGTGGGACACATAATCAATGGAGAAGGATACAGACCGAATCCGGCAAAGATCAGAACTGTTGCTGCATTTCCAACGCCAACCCGTGTGAAACACGTGAGACAATTCTTAGGAATTCTCCAAATCTTTGCTGCTCATAGTGAGAAGTATTCCGAGACTGTCGCACCACTGCAAGGTTTATTGAAGAAGAACTGCAGATGGACCTGGAATGATGAATGTGAGATAGCTTTCAGGAAAGCTAAACAGATGCTTGTGGACTCAATTCAGCTAGAATATCCAGATTATTCCCGGAATTTTATTCTAGAAACTGATGCATCTGCAATTGGAATAGGAGCCATTTTACTGCAGGAGGATGATGAGAAGAAACGTCAATACATCGCTTTCTTAAGTCGACGTTTGAGAGCACATGAATCTCATTACTTCACTACTGAGATTGAAGCACTTGCAATTGTCTACGCACTTGAGTACTGGCAGAAACTTTTGTTAGGCCAGAGGATTATTGTGAGAACCGATCACCATGCGTTAACCTTCATATTACGAACAAGACTGGCAAGCGACAGGATCACACGTTGGACGCTGTTTCTCCAACAGTTTGATTTGGAAATAGTTTATCGACCAAGCAGAGAGAATGTGTCGGCCGACATCCTCAGCCGGAATCCTGAAGCTACTGTTAATGCCATAGACATCGAGGGAGAATGCGAGGAACACCTTCGCCGACTTCGTCATCTACCTGAAGGACAACGACGTGAGGAGGAACTCAGGCATATTATCTGTTTCCTAGAACGAAGAATGGATCCACAGGATGCTCATTATGCGAGAATTGCTGCTGTTGCAGATGATTATTTGATTTATCATCGTGTCTTATACAAGTTTGTGGACGAGGACCACACTCAACTGCGTGCAGTTATTCCTAGGAGATACCAAGAATATGTTATTCTTATGGTACATCTATCCATTGGACATGGTGGAACAGACAAGACCATTGCAACCATCAAGGAATCTTTTACTTGGAAAGGATTAGGAGCCACCGTTAGACAATGTTTACGTGCTTGCGACGCATGCCAGCGGAACAAGTACACGTCACATTTGTTGAAAGAACAACCTAGACCAATACTACCAACTCATCCTAGAGAGTTATATGCACAGGACCTGTATGGCCCAATACCTAAAGCTCGTCGTGGGAATCGCTACATCGTTGTAACTATTGATGTGTTCATGAAATATACGATGCTTGATCCGATTCAGAAAGCCACTGAACATTAGATTATTGAAAGGATTAGACGACAAGTGATACCGGAGGCAGGAAAGCCACAATTCCTTTTGACTGATCACGGATCACAGTACACCTCCGTAGAATTTGCCAATGCTATGAATGAGCTAGAAATAGGTCATGTTTTATCGTCTATTCGCCATCCAGAGAGCAACCCAGCAGAATGCGTGATGTCTATTATCGCAAAATTTTGTCGATTATATTGTCAAGAAGAACACTGGCGATAGACTGAAGTCCTAGTTATTATGGCAAAATGTATTAATTCAACAGTCCATGAGAGCACTGGTCAAATACCTATGGTCTTGCATTTGAACCAGATGCCGCTGAGAATATGGGATCGTGTGATAGTAAATTCACCTTGTTTACAACCATCACATGCCAGCAGCCTTTTAGCTGCGAGAGAAACTATGGACAGACAAGCTGCCAAGCGCTTGAGAAGAACTAGACGCCAGAGATTCAGAGAACCACTAGTTGAAGGAGACCTTATCCTTATAAGGAGACCCGGAATTTCAAGTCCTATAGACCGCATATATGGAAAATTTCTGTCTTTATATTATGGCCCTAGTCGTGTCCGACAGCCTTTGAACAATGGAAGTTATGTAGTAGAAGACATTAGGACAGGAGAGCGTATTGGAACCTCCAATGCAGCTAATCTAAAAAAATATCACTCATGAATGAATTTTAAGGCAAATAAAAATGTCATCCCAACATTTTATTTGAAACGACGGAGAGGCAGATGAACCCACTGAGCTATGGTTCAAGTGATATTTTTTTATAACAGAACATTTATGATGGGATGTTGTACCTTTGAACACACCCAGAAAGCCACTTGGAGCTGAGAGATCACGCTATACTCTTTGAAGTAGCGGTGAATCGCACTTTTGACTTTGGTGAAGTCTGCTAATTATTTATCTGAGGTCTTATTAATTAATTTTATCTTTCCACGAGACTCAGAATATTCCATTTCGTCATGCTGCATTATTAAAACATTTTGGAGAATGTTATTTTTACTTAAGGTAAGGTAATACCCTTGCAGATACGCAAACAGGAACGTAAGTAGTCGCTCAGCGAATTCGTTATGACGACCTACTTTCTAGAGACACTCAGTGCCTTGCACTACGTCTGGAGAATCCGCCCTGTGTAGGCGTGGAATTGTATTTGTCCTACAAGACGTAGAGAATATCCGCTGTTGAGCGTTGAAAGTGATTATCAGGTGCCATCGAGCACGAGAATACTACTATTCACTGTTATCCAAGCACAGTGAGCCAAAGAAGAATTTTGGGAAATAATAATTGGCAAGTATTAGTGAATTGCATAACATTGCCATAACACCACATTTTGTACCCACGTGTTTGTAGAGGGACAAGTGCCTAGTGGAAAATATACAGGTAAAAGTGTTACAACTATTATGAATAAGTGTGATTATGATTATATAACGTATTTAAATTGCCAAAGTGAATTTATCATTTCAAAAACGACGCATAATTCACGGATGCTACGTGATATAAAAGTAGCGTCACTAGCACGTGAAGAATTATAAAACAGTGTTAGCTCACATGTTAATTCACATCGACGCACTAAAGGCTGTGTCATGTACTACAATTGAAGCCTATAACATTCACGACGAACATTATATTTTTGAAAGTGAAAGAATGAATTATTACGCAACTTATTACACTATCCACGTGATTGGACTATTCTTCACCATGTTTGAGACAGTCATCATGGGCTAATACCATCACGGTATGAGGGTGATGTTTCTACGGGAACCAGCATGATGGTGGAACTTCCAGAACAGCAAACGAGGAGGAAGGAACCCAGGATGCCATTTCTAGGCATATCCATTACATCCATGAAGTTGTCGACAGGGACAGATCGAACCCTGGTCTTTGGAGGAGTTCAGATGGAAATCCTGATGAGGATAATACCGTTCCAGAGAGCCAGAGAGGATTTTGTACAACCCTTGTTGAAAAGAGGGCTGAGTGAGAGCTTCTCCATGTCGTGAGTTTTTGGATACCCCTTTCTTGTTCTAGTCTTTGGTGGTATAGTAGATTAAATGTAGTTTGTGAACCAACCGTACTCAGTGTCAGCCATTTTTATAGGTAGGGAATGTAACTAGTTTAATTAGATGTCATTTCTTTCAGTTAGAGTGAGACACCCTTGGGTCAGACATTTTGGTCAGCCCTGGTGCAGCCTGATGAACGTCGTAGAACGTCAATGCCTATCTTTTGCTAAACGTGACCGTAGTCATTTGAGGCTATTTTGTTCAACCCTATTTGGGGTAATTTTCAAGTCTTTGCTGACTTTAGTTATGGCAATCAGATGCCATGGTTATTAGTTAACTGCATTCTTTGCAGCCATTCTTTGTTACACCCCTGACTGTCGTTAGAACGGTCGTATCATTTAGGTAGTCAACTGTAATTACCAGTTTTGTAACTGCATTATATTTCATTTTGAATAAGCTCAGAAGCTATTCTTGGTCAAGTGTGAACCTTATAATTAGAAGGAATGTTTCGTCGTCTAGCATCGAACCCAGTTCCCACAGTATCATTAAGCAGATCCAGAGTGTGAACTCTGCGTCACAATTATTATTTTGTTAGTGTCATGTGAAGACACATGTTTTATTTGATGTTGAACGAACAACTACTGAATTATACCTTTGAGAGCAAAGAGCTCCAGTAATAGTAACATTACTATCATTTAGACGTCTTTGGTTTGGAAGGCGGAATTGTATTATTGTATTCAGATTTATAGCGTGTTTTAATACACGTATTCTTCGAGGTTTTTAACCTGTGGTAAAGTTTTTATTGAGAGGCCAGATGTATAGTTTTATTTGTTTAAATCGCCGGCCTTGGAGAGTCAATGTGTTGTGTCAGCCAGGCACAGGAATGTTGTAACCTGCTAGCGACACATAAACAGGTTTGAGACCCAGTGCCCTTGAAAGCACGCCTGTTATATTGTGAGACGGAACTACTTTGACAAAAGACAGAGTACGATTTGTATTCGCATTTCCTTTCATTGCAATTTAGCTTATGGAACTCACTGTCCATTCCTGTATCTGATCACATGTTTTATAGATTGTTTTTTGTTAGTTAAACGCTCTGCTGCGTGTACCGTCGTTGACGTGTACAGTTATGTCAGGTTTTCTATAGTAAGTTGAAGGATACCCTGTGATAGCAGGAAGTTATTGTATGAAGGTATTTTGAGTATGCCTTGTCCGGGATTGTTCCCGTTGACTAGATGTTATTGGAGGGTAACTGTAGTGTGCAGGCCCGTCCCAGAGTTATTGAACGCGAGCTTTGCGCCGCTGGTAACTTGTGTTATTGTGTGTCCGAGTTGTTAGTACTCGTTGATTATATTCCGACTGTTGAGTCGAGGCTTTTTGGTGGAGAATGATCTGAGAGGAGACACTTCCGTGCCCAGGCTATTGTCAATATTATTCGCCATAAACCAACGATAAACCTAAACCGACATCTTAATAATAAAACGCATAATTTTGGTAAAACAAAACTAACTAACGAATTCTTTCTATCTAACTTTGTTCTTTTGCATTTTGGAACTGTTGACATAGCCGTGCAAATTAAGGTATTTTCCTTTTGTGGAAATGACAAGGACAGCTGACACTATTGTAGCGACCTGAAGCATGCACGAACCTTGAGTTCGTAGCTTGTGGAGCACAGGCCATGCGATGTTAGACGTAGTCTTAACTACGCATTCGTCACCGTAACTACACATAAGATGACTATGGCTTACAAAGAGTAAACCAAGGTGCAGGCAGGCATTTTAATAAAACTACTGTGTCTATTTCATTACTTATTTATGATGAACAAGTGTATAAATCCTACATGTTACCTTATTGTGTGCTGTTAGCACGTAGTTTCTAAGAACAATTAAATGTTTTTTTTACATGGCTGTACACTTAGATTTGAATGTAATTGTTTCCTATTACGGACGTCATCGCCGTAAATTTTATTAATTGATAGGACTTAGCTAGATGAATTAACGTTAAATGTAAATGTTGAAATGGTATCATCCTAATTTAGATTTGTTTTGCTACCCTGTTAAATGTAAATTCAGATATTAGCTTGATCTTGTAACTTGAACTAGGGACTTGCGTTGTACCATTTTCCTAGCGTTGCTGTTGTTGCTTTATTATTGTGAGTTAGATCTTTCGCGAGGGTTTTTCGTAACTTCTCAGGTAGGGACCTGCTCTTTATTTGTGTTTGTTTATTAGCTTGCGGACTAGCCGATTGTAACCCTCCGAACTAGGCCAGGGGCTTGTGAATTTTATCAATAAATTTTCCCTGTGTTTTACATAAGTCTGGAAGTTTATTTTCTCAGTCTAGTTTTTTAAGGTGAACCTTTCCTTAGGCAGTCTATGACCATCGTCACCATGTACCACGATCCCTGTGGACTACGGACTCTCGTGCCGCTTTAGCCTATTTGGAAGTTCACCTGATCCTCACGGCAATTAAATTATGTGCTCGACGGGTGAGATGTTAGGGAAGTCATTGCGGTTGTTGGCTATCCTGTCAACTCCTACCTTGACGGTTTCAGTACCTCGCTCGTCTTTCTTCTTTCTCAGTATTTCCCCGTATTTTTTGTAATAGTACCTCAATAGGCAATATATCCTGCACGGGACTCGTTGATTATAGCATAACGGTTTAACCCTCAGAGATAGAAACACTTCAAAATCCTGGATCAAAGCGTCGAAGGTTCCACGTCTGACTGCTCCGAAGATACTGAATATACTATCCACCCTCGCTGCCTATTTATTGATTGAGGCAAGTTCCTACCCCCTCTTTCATATTGGGTTGGGTCGCTCCCTTAAAATCTTGATTCCAGCCTTGATATTTCTCATGCTGATAAAACATCTCCTTCTCTACTAAGAACTCCGATGACTCTTTTTAATCCGATCACCCAAACCCTCACAAATCGAGTGGTTTGGGTTGATAATTTCGCACCCTGTGCGCGTAAATTGGCGTCACCTCTCTATCATTGGCTGTTCGTTCTCACTCTCGCAAATATTGAGGTCGTGTCTTATCTCCTTCAATCGGCTTAGAATATGGTCCATTTAATCTCTATAAATCGGCCTATTTTTCCAGGTTCAAATTTTGCTTCTGTCATTAAATTTGTTGTCGGAATTTCTCAATATCCCTTATTTATTGAATCCAACATGGCGGATTCTGAGAAATTGACGGTGTTCTCTTGTATCTCGGACGTTGACCGTAACCACCGCTATTTCTCTGAAAGACAGGTGCAGAATACTGGCCAACTCTTGTCTTTATTGTATTATATATTATATTTGCAAATGGGGGTAATTTCCCGGTGGCAAATTATAGGCTACAAATACAGAAAATTACCAACAATAACATCAAACACAATATACTCTACCCGGATCGTTCACACGTCCGTGACATTGTTGATATTATTATTTTGGAAAGAAGAGATATTAGTTGAAGAGATTGAGGGAATGGATGGTTTGAATAACGCGCGCAGGAGACTCAAGAGTGCTGAGGGAAGCATGTATCGCAGGGGCGAGTGACGTGAGATTATGACGTGGAGCCCGCATACGTCACAATAAATATTCTTTCTGGAATTACCTTTAGGAGAAGAGATGGACGCTCGCACACTTTCCTGGCAATTACAAGAGAAGGAATTTGAGCTATCAAGAGTTAAAATCGGTCCAGTAGAAGCCGAGATACGAGATGGAAAGTTCTGGAACAATTTCTCGCTGGACTATATAAAGGCCACGATTCTGAACATAGTCACATCATTACAACGGAGCATTTGCTCATGTGTGGAACTACGTAACGTGAAGTGACAGTATACACGCCGATATTCTGACGGTCGGAGGACTTAGTCGCCGTACCATTGGTCAGCACGACTTAGTTTTTGTTCAAGTGAACAAACTTAACTTTTGGCAGCGAATGGACTTAGAATATTCACTGACTTTCAGGTCACATATTCTACAGTCAGGTGATGGTAGTGTCGAAAGCATTCACAGAAGTTAGCCTACGGAATGATGTATTTCTTGTGGTGACTATACATCAGGCACTTCGAATTTCATCAGGAGAAGTTTTATTTCATCAGTTCGTTTATGCAGCTAATAGGTGTTCCTATCTTAGCGTGCAAACGAAACCGCATTATTTGAATATAAGATTTATTCTCAAATCTACAAGAGTACTGTAGCAGTCTATGACTGAGCAACTCTTTGTCATGTTACACAGTACTGGTGATAGCGGGAGTTATTTCGAACGAGTGACTGCGAATATCAACATGCGCCGCTAAAACTACTCGTATGATTGGTAGGACATGGAGACGAACGAGGTATATGGATACGGCAGATGGCCATGGGAAGACACTGTTGGAATAGTGTCCATCGCAGGACACGCCCTTCCTCTACATTAAGAATGAAGTAAGACAACTATTCATGTACTATCCACTAACCTGTAGTATTAGAGAATTCCATATTTTTGAACCGTCACGATCAGAAATCAACACATATTTTTTCACCGTAGCTAGATTTTCGATTGTATTTGTCTGGATGACAAATGGAACTGCTGTCTGACAATTTATTTTTCGATCTATGATTTTTGTCAGGACAGGCATTAGTTCATGTTCCGACATGAAATATTTCGATTATTCTAAGGGATAGGAGTATTTCTCTTTAATTCTTATTATGAGAGCAGAAGTAATTGCGGCTTGGGTTATTTAAATAATATGATTTATATAATAATAATAATAATAATAATAATAATAATAATAATAATAATCGAGTGTGAAGTGAATAAGTTAATAATATTATAAATAATAACGATGCTATTTAAAGTTATAAATAATTAGGGAGTGATAATACCGAACATTAGGAACTAAATTAAATTAATTGTTAATTGTTTATTGTGATTAAATAATTAATGCATTAAATAAAATAATAGGAGATGTTAATAATAATCATTTACAGATGAGATTTAAATATTTATTTATTAAAGGAATAGGGCGATAATAATCATTTATGACATTGATGATGCCTAAATATTTTTTGTAATAATAATAATAATTTGTGGATGAATTTAATTAGTTGGAAAGACTTAAATTAAATAACTTTGTTTATTTTTGAATAAAAGTTTGGAAATTTAAATAAATTTAAATGAGTTTATGGATGAAGAGAATGAAGTAGTAAGATTTTTGAGCTCAGAATTATTATTTACAAAAGCACTTAAAAAAATATATTCAGATGAAAAGAAAGGAACGGCAGGTATTTAATGTATCAAGTTAGGGAGAATTTATGTAAATGGGAGGCAAAGAGATATTGACCAGAATTTATTTAATTGGTAAAATAACACTGAAGAACACAGTCTAGTAATTGACAGAATATTACAAGAAAAAAATATATATATGATTTTAAAAAAATGATGTTGTGTGCGGAATATTTTGGTAATGATTTTAGTGTGCGTTTGGCGACACTTAAAGTTGTGGAGACCTTGGGGGTCATCCAAGTGGGTTTTGTTCCCGTAGTTGTGGGCACACAAGGATGTGCGTATGTTTGAAAGAGCCTGTGGGCTAAATTTGTAAAAGAAGGGTTAGGCAATGTGGACCGCACCATATTCTTGTCAGATTTCACTATTCTGTTAATCCAAATATTTTTTTTTCTGGATCAACTCGAAGTTCCGATGGTATGCCTAAATAAATAATTGAAGAACATGAATTTAGATTTTTTGAACCTGACCGAGAAAAATAATAATAAGATGAAAAGTGCAAATGAATTAAAATAAATAATTAATTAATTTTTATTTTGGAATAATAATAATAACAGTGGAAATGAGCAAATAAAATATTCATCATGTGAGAGGTTGAGAAACTTGTTATAAATAAAGTGAAGGGAAATTTTGAAATTAATTAATTAAATAATAATAATACATTTTTTAATTAAAATGTTTTGTGAGATTATACGAAAATTTTGGTGATAGAAAAATTTTGATAACATAAAATGTTGGTGAAGAGTTAAATGATTTAATCCGCTGATGGTGGATAGCAATAATTTATATTGTTTACAACAATTTTTGTGTAATGTTAATAACATATGAAAATAATTTAAAATTTTTGTGACATTTAAACAAATGAAAGTGAGGAAAGAAGAAAGTTAAATTTTCAAAATATTATGAAAAGTTTTTGAACAAATTTTGTTTTTGGAAATTGAAAATCTTTATGAACAATTATTAACATTCGACTTTATGTCAGTCGAGTAATGATATTGTTATGAAACAACGAATCAGTGATATGATATTTTTTCCAAATAAGTCTAATTTTGGAATATCAGCGAATGAATCAAGTGACTATTTTTTTTAAATGTTTTGCTACGAATATTTTAAAAATCAAATGCAATCTTTCGAAAAGTGAACTACGAACATGTAAATATTAGGAATCACTCAGAACTCTTTATTGAACAGTGATTACCAGTGTAAATATTCTTTTTTGAAAATTTTTTTTGGATATCAGAATGGACTAATTAATTTTCTGATTATCATATCTGCGACATTCTAGTAATATTTTAGGGACTGTTGATTTCTCATGTGGGATTTGTTTTATCTTTGTTGAGGTTTTTGCCATTCAAATTATATTTTTATCTATAAATAAATTGAGATTTTAAGGAATGTGCTAATTCAAAATAATTTCTCATCTTACCTTACTTGTGAATTACCGAGATCAGGGATGCCAGATTAGACCCAAGTATTCACCTACATAGACCCTGGGGGCGTGGTGGCTCAGCGGTCTAGCTGTATGCCTCTCACCAAGGCGGTCCGGGTTCGATTCCCGGTCAATGCATGTGAGATTTTCGAAGTGAAATGCCATGTCCCGTGGTTCGGATTCCACGTAAAAAGGAGGTCCCGTGGCTCATAATCACAAGATTCACGGTCACGTTAAACTACAATCTTCCTTTTCCTAGATAGACCCTGAGATATATTTTCTCGTGCTAATCTGATGTCGGTATTTTACAAAATGTGGTCGTTGGATCTCGGTCCAAACGGGCACAATACACAATTCAAAATGTCGAAACTATAGTAAATACATCGTAGTATTTACACAAAATGTCAATCTTCTCTTAATCACATTAATATGTTAGGGGAAAGGCTCTATGACTGAGGCAGGTAATGAGTTCCAATTATCAATACCACAGTTAATGAAAGAATATTTCGCATAATAAGTTATGTACGCTGCCCTGCTCAGGTAGGTGGGATTTCCCAAACGTTTGCTTAGTTCTCCCCAAGCTGGTCGATTAGTGTAAGTGTTATACATAGCGTATAAACTGGATTTCGTCTTTCTATCTTCCAGAGATTCCCACCCTAGTTTTTCTATTATTCGAGTTACACTACTTCTAGGATTAAAATCGTTGAGCACAAACCTAGCAGTCTTTCTTTGTACCATCTCCAGCTCATTGAGGAACCCTTCCTGATATGGGTCCCAAACCGCTGAGCCGTATTCCAAGATTGGCCTCACCAGGGTCAAATATCCTAAATATTTGTGGTAGAACTACTGCCTTTTAATACCCGTATTACAAAATGAAGTGATTTGTACGCTTTGGAGACGACACAACCCACATGAGTACTCCATTTCATATCATTCCTTACATGGATGCCCAAGTATTTGCTCGAATCTTCTTCTACAAGAATTTCCGAGCCTATATTATATTGAAAATCATGCCTTCGCCCTCTACCTATTCTCATGAGACTACATTTACTCGTATTTATCTTCATTTTGTTGTCAACCGCACATTTATGAACCAGGTTGAGGTCGGTTTGCAACCGAGCGTTGTCTCGTAATATTTGAATTTTTCGGTATATTACACAATCATCCGCGAACAATCGGCAGTCACTTCGAAGCCCATTCGGTAGGTCGTTAATAAATGCCAGTCTCTACAAGGAAGGGCCTGCCTTATCTCCGACCTCGCCCACCTCCTTCCTCTCTTGTGAAACATGTAGGAATTTCGACCAACTTACTGAGTGCCGTTGCTACTATATTTTTCCTTGTTCTCCGGCTTTAAACTAGTATTATTTTTAGTATGATGAATACTCTCATATTAATAATTCTGGCTGGCTACGTGGCTCAGCGGTAACGTTCTCGCTTGCTGAGCCCAAGGTTGCAGGTTCGTATCCCGGCGCAGTCAGCTGCCATTTGAGGGTGCGCAAATGTGAGGGAGCCGTGTCAGTAGATTTACTCCACGTTAAAGACCCCCTTCGGGGCAAAATTCTGGCACCCCGGCGTCTCTGAAAGCCAGAGTAGGGACGTAAAACCAATAACATTATTGTTATTTTATTATTATTACTATTATTATTATTATTATTAATAATAATAATAATAATTCTCATAAGATGGAAAGGTCTTTGTATGTAGCTACCTCGCCTATTCTAATTGGGCAAACACGTGTTGACCGAATTAAAAGTATAATTTACAGTCTGCTGCATTCTCCCAACTCCAGGCATGGCCGCCTGATAAAATCTAGTGTTATAAATAGTACCATACTGATATGAATGGAAATATTACCCATCCTAAAATTTAAAGTAATGTAGAGACTAATGTACCCTTAAAAATGAAAATAATCAATAATTCAAATTATAATTTTATTTGTGGGAGTAAACTTAACATTCTTCCCACAACTGGTCAGCATATTAATGGTTGCCAAAAGAATTCCCTTTATCGAACTAGTACAGTATAATATGTTGTGCGATCGGGTTTACATTCCCGCTCAGTCTCTTGACAAATAAACAGCGTGCAGTGGTGAAAAGCAGCCTTCTATTCTCTGATAACGCCGTTGGATTAAAAGCTTAACAAATCATGTGCTGAGTGGCACATACGTCGAGGGTGCTGCATTTTGCACCTGGGGTCCTGTAATCACAAGCTCCATCTCCACACTGGTGATCATGGACACATTTATCAGCCGATCCCCATTTGTTTCTTTTCAGTTATCGAAAATTTGCAACTCCTTTTAACTCCTTTTCCCTACTTCCTCCATCGCAACAACCCTCAAAGTACTAGCATGAAACCATGTTGAATTGTGCGCGGTTCATCACTAATGTCTCATTCCATTGTTTCGAGGTATCGTAGCCAACACCCGTATTTTATTTTCAGAATAAGTGTATTGCTTCGTTATTGCCTTAGACATTTATGTGCACACCAGCAATTATTTCTTGCGGCAATATTTCTGGAAAGTTGTTGTTTATTCTTTAGGAGCTATGCGACCTCGTGTTTAGGTATCCCCGTGTTCTTTGGTGTGTGTATAGAACTCTGATAACCTGTGTCACTGTGATATCCTTACTTGTGTGTGTGTGTGTATGTGTAATTGAGGTAGGAAGCAACCGGGACCTTAACAAATGTATCATCCTCGCATTTACCTGGAGTAGAAATTGGGAAACCACGGAAATCCACTTCCAGGATGGCTGAGTTAGGAATCGAACCCTCTTCTTCTCAGTTTGGCCTCACGACGCTGAGTGTAGTCCGTTCCAGACCTCAGTCTAGAATTTAATTTGTTCACAGAGCCGGGAATCGAATCCGGGCCTCCACGGTGACAGCCAAGAATGGTAGCCATTACGGATTCTGGAAAGGACTTCGGACCTCAGTATTATAAAGTACAAATCCATTGCTCGTCATTGAGTGGCAGGAATTTATTAAACTAAGCCTTAGAATGATGACTGAATGCTACCTTCACCCAGATAGTAACTCCTCAAATTTGAATTGTGTTTCATATCATAATATATGAGAGTAGGAATAATAAGGTGGTTCTGGGGCAGGGGCTAATGGGCAAGATGGCCGCCATGTTCTGAGACCGTGGATGATGTCACAGTGGGAGTTCGGCCGTGTAGTTGCTAAATGGAATATTTATTATTTTTATTATTATTATTATTATTATTATTATTATTAGGTAATTATTGATTGTTAGCTTGCCACGGTGGGTGAGTGGTTATTGTGTCGGACTACCAATCCCAAGCTTGCAGGTTCGCTCTTGGCCGTGCTAAGTGATTTTTGAAAGGCGGAAAAAATTACGACACGCATGTCATACAATGTTGGCATGTCAAAGAACCCAGGGGGAGTTCGGCCGTGTAGTTGCTAAATGGAAAACTTATTATTATTATAATTATTAAATTAATTTATTATTTATATAATTTATATATATATATGATATACTATATATTGTACCCGCTCAGCGGATGGATGCTCAGTCAGTCCACGGCTTGGCTACTGCGGTACGGGGTGTGTTACGTCCCTTCCCCAGCAGACTGAACATCCGATATGTAGACACAATCAGGTTGACAAGATTCAGAAAAAAACTCAACATGACCATTTAAAATACAAATTTTTATTCAATAAAAGGAAATATTAATTCACTCAAAAAAATTGTAAAAACCAAAATCACTTGATATTGTCCCTTCAAGTGTCATTCACAAAAATAATCAACTCAAAATTTATCAACTTAAATCACTTGGAATTGTCTCTTCAAGTTTCACTCATAAACCAAAATAAATTCACTCATAAAAATCACTAAAATTCACTGTAATGTCATTTCATTTTTCTGTGAAGTTTCAGAACTATTTTTGTCTTGCTTAAATTAAACCCTTAATATTTATTTATATTTATTTTACTTAGGCGTTGAGCGCGCCTATCATTTATATTTAATACGTTCTCCAAGGCTTTGGATATTTATATTCTTTCATTTACTCTTTAGGGTTTCTTTATCATTTATATTTACTTAAATATTTATTCATTGATGATTTATTAAGTCCCTTGGATCTTAATAATAATTCTTCTCATTTACCCTTCAGGGTCTCTTTATTATTTATGTTATTTGAATATTCATTTATTTACCAAGTATTTAGCCCTTTGGACCTTCATAATAATTCTTCACAAAGCCTTAGATGTGGAAAATAATATAGTACTGTACAGAAAACACGCCATGTCTAAGGATTGGATCCGTAACTCTCCAGTTACCCTTTATGCATCTAGGTGATTTTCTTTTGCGCTGTACTGTGTGCTTTATTATATATTACTGTGGGATATTTATTTATAATAAATTACATTATTTCTTAGCCTGCCATTTGTTTCTTTTTGGAAGAAGGAAATTTCTTTATCAACAATATATTATTTGACATGTCCGTCAAATCTTAATACAACATTCAAACTTTTACTCGGGATGATTTTTTTTTCACTCCCGCAAAAATGATTCTACAATTTGTTTGGCTGCACCTCTTTTGTTTAGATTTTAATTATTTCCGTGCTATTGCTTCTCATTCCACCCGTGCCGGCCAGACACTATTTGACGGCCGCACCCATTAAGATATTTCCCCGTTCTCTCTCACAAGAGCAAGGCACCGAACAAGGTCGTTCCTTCCCCTTGTGGTACTTTCAGGCGAGATTTATGATGTCTAGCCACCCTCAAAGCCTTTATACTGGGGTAGCTTTAAACATATGTTTCCAAGACTTACAAATTCATTTTACCACAGAGATTTACTTCGCTCTTTTATTATTATTATTATTATTATTATTATTATTATTATTATTGATCCTTTGTTCCCAGGATAGTGGTATTTAACTCGGAGATGATGTATGGTAGTTTACTGTTCCTACTTCTTACGATGCTTATAATACCTCCAACAATGCCTATTATTTCAACAATGCCTCCTTTTACAACAATATTATACTGCAACAAATCCTAGCTGGGATATCCATCCTACAGCGGGAGTCACATATATTCGACGCTTTCTTTATCCTTACAACAATATTCGACGCTTATTTAGTGGGAATTTTTCATCCACGATTCAACAATACCTTTACAACAATATTCGACGATTATTTAGTGGGAATTCTTCATCCAAGATTCACAATACCTTTACAACAATATTCGACGCTTATTTAGTGGGAATTTTTCATCCACGATTCACAACACGAGGCTCCTACAACAATATATTTGGTGGGAAATTACATCCACGCATTTCGACAATTTCGCTACATTTTTTCATCTCACGAATAAATCTATCCGGGCTTAACACTTTTTTTATATTCACTTGAAACTATATTTTATTATTTCTTTAATACTGGCCCTTACGGCAACACAGCGTGCTTGGTTGGATATTATCACAACATTTGCCTGATTTCGGCATTTACACAATTTATTTCATAATTTTTGGCATAATAGCCTATAACATAATATATTCATTTTTGGGGGGTTTTATTCCACCCTTTTATTTGGATATTTACTTTTTATTTTTATTTATTGATACATTATTTCTCGCTCTACTTTTCATTTTTGAGTTCCTATACACGGATCTTTAAATACGATTTTATATTTTTACTTAATTATCATTCTTTGCATTCATATCATTTATATATTTAATTTAATTCATTACGACGCTTTATTCTTTCGATACTATTATTTGGTCTACAATTTAACCGTTATTATTTTACTTTATTCCCTTGGACTTTACAATTTTATTATGGTGCGTATTTAATTCATAATTTGGCAACAATTCACGCCATTTAGTTCATTATTTTTATTCCTTCATCCAAATTTATTTATTTATTACATATCTCTTTAATCGAGCTTCTTATTTCTTTCTTTTAACTAATCCCAATAACGTTTTATTTCCACCGAGGCGGTCCTCGTGGCTAACAATGATCATTTTATTCAGCATTTCAATTACTTGCACATACATTTTCATCAATGAATCACTCATCAGAACTCCCCAGTCGATGAATTGTTCGATTGATATCTAGCACACAGCACAAAAACAAAACATTAATAAAGTTTCATCAACTCACCCAGGCTCCGATTCCATTCTTAGGCAGATTCACCCATGGTCTTGATATCTACTCCTTCATCGTGACACTCTTTCCTGACACTTTTACCTGATACTTATTCACTTTACACTGATACCTGGAAACATAATATAACACTCGGTACAATAGCATTTTTCTTCAACACACGACTCTATTTCAGAGCTTTGGCAATGATTGTTCGTAGTGGTTGGTTCTTGACGATTCCTAACGTTTCTGCATTGAACGTGCTAATTGGCTCCTTCCTCACTCTTGAAATCCCTGATCTCCGGCTCCGTGCAAGTCTCTAAACCAACGTCCCCGCTCACACGTTCCTACTGGATACTGAATAAAGTTCCTCGTATTTGTCCTTACTCGTTCCGTGATATTTCTTTGTTTTTTTTAGAGATCTAATTTCTAGCTCGTTCTCTACTTTGAGAACCTTCGCTTGTCTATGTTGTCCATTTAACGCTGTAGATCTGGAGTTTCGAACCCACAGTCTCTCTAGGTCCCTACTCCTTCCTTTATGATTAATACTTGCTGATTTTATCCTTTTAAGGATTTGTCGCTTATACGGTTTTTGTTGACGCAATGTTACTTATTATTCCGTATTTTACGAATTGTCTCTTTTAGAATTTCGCGTTCCGTAATTTTTGCCTGTGTTTCGACTTTGCGTGTGTTACTTGACTAACCCGCACTTTTACGGTCTTAGTGTTCTTTTATTTAACACGGCGTGACTGATATTGTCGTAATTTTTATTGATCCAGCGCATAACGCTATACTGATCACTCAGAATACGAAACGATGACCCGAATGTTCGATTATTACTCGACGAATTTCAGCACAACGTTCTCACCGGCTTACTAACTGGTTGATACGATGTGATGTGGCGTCGCGTCCCTCTGGACTGACTAACTGTATTAAAAGATGAACTGATGCAGCACGACCCCTTCACGGTCAGACTGAAACTGCGGACGGTACCACACGCTACTGCATGGGTTGTTGACTGAATGAATGACTTTCTTTCGGTCTCCTATTTATACTAATTTATCAAGACGTAGTCCCCTTACGCGAGTGCGGAGTCTATTCTCTACGTTTGAGCCCCTATTTTCTTGAAACTTTATTTGCATATGTAACACATGTTTACTTCGACGTTCATGTCGTGCGGAATCCCATTTAATCATGTACTTATTTTTAATTAATTAAAAAGGTTGTTATGCTCCCTCCGTGGCCAGCGGAATGGTACATCAAACTCCGTATCCTTGTGTTTTAATTGACGATGACGCCACTACTTATTCAGCGATTTAAAATTTGTGTCAGCAACCAGGAATACGAACCCATAAGCAGACCTAGTCCCTGTGAATGTCTTAACGCATGATATCAATGTATAGTATATTATCTGATCCATGTTGTCTCCTAAGACTGATTCGCTACTGTCTGGGATTTTTATAACTTCCATATGATAATTTATCGCTGCCTCAGCTCTAATCGGAGCCAGCCTAAATCATGCAATAGTCGTTAATCACCCTGTAAATCTGTTAGTGATACACTCATAAATTTGATCAATATTGCTTGCCCAAAAGGGTTTTTAATGATTCCTTGTTGATAGCTTAACAGCTCTTGAGTTAGCAGAACTTTTCTTATCGGTTGATATTTCCTTAACGCTTATCGTTAATTCGAAGGTTTAAGGCTTCCTTAATTGCTCCTAATCTCGCAGCTGGGTCGCTTGAGTCACGTACGGTTTGCATAACATTTTACAATATTTCCTTCCTGGTGGGCTTAAATCGTTCTTTCATCTTATATATCCAGCGTTCGATTCTTGGGCACAATTCTCATTGGGCACAATATATAATATAATTTAATATATAAATTTATATAATTTTAATTATTTTAAAAAAGAAATAAATTAGATTTTAGATTTTAAATTTTGTGAAAAAGACCAACCTATAAGGTCACTGACCTAAGATTTTATCTTTATTTTTTTTACATTATTGGGAAAGTAGGCTATATGTTTAAACTAAAAAAAATCCTATAAAGTCATATGTTAACTCATACACCTACCTCTATAATAAAATAGTGTATTTTTCAATTTTTCAAAAAAAAATGGGAAAGTAGGCTATATGTTTAAACTAAAAAAATCCTAAAAAGTCATATGTTAACTCATACACCTACCTCTATAAGAAAATAGTGTATTTTTCAATTTTTCGATTTTTTTTTTGGGAAAGTAGGCTATATGTTTAAACTAAAAAAATCCTATAAAGTCATATGTTAACTCATACATCTACCTCTATAATAAAATAGTGTATTTTTTAACTTTTCCAAAAAAATATTGGGAAAGTAGGCTATATGTTTAAAGTAAAAAAAAATCCTAAAAAGTCATATGTTAACTCATACACTTACCTCTATAAGAAAATAGTGTATTTTTCCATTTTTCAAAAAAAAATATTGGGAAAGTAGGCTATATGTTTAAACAAAAAATCCTTAAAAAAAGTCATATCTTAACTCATACACCTACCTCTATACCATTTTCAGTCCAAAAAACAGTGTATTTTTCAATTTTTCCAAAAAATATTGGGGAAAGTAGACTATATGTTTAAACTAAAAATCCTAAAAAGTCATATGTTAACTCATACACCTACTTCTATACCATTTTCAGTCCAAAAACAGTGTATTTTTCAAATTTTTCCAAAAAATATTGGGAAAGTAGGCTATATGTTCAAACTAAAAATCCTAAAAAGTCATATCTTAACTCTATACCATTTTCAGTCCAAAAATAGTGTATTTTTCAATTTTTCCAAACAATATTGGGAAAGTAGGCTATAGGTTTAAACTAAAAATCCTAAAAAGTCATATCTTAACTCATACAGCTACCTCTATCCCACTCTCAATCGAAAAATAGTGTATTTCTTCAATTTTTCTAAAAAGTATTTTCAAAATGGGTTATATTTTGGAAGCTAACAATTTTACAAAAATGTTTCTTTGACATAAATCAATGGTCCATACCCTCTCTACCTGTAAACCAAGTCCCAGGACTGAAGGACAAAAACCAAAACAGTTCAATTTTGAAAGTACGCGATATTTCCTAAATTAGGAATTTTACAAAATTATTTGTTGGGCATAAATTAATGGTCTTTACCCCCTCTACCCTATGCTCAAGGTGGTCGCCACACTCTGAGGCTGTGGATGACGTCACAGGGGGTTTGGTCGTGTAGTTACTAAATGGAATATTATTATTATTAGGTAATTATGGATTGATCATGTACAATCAAGACCAGCCTTATATTGTCCACTTTTTGGTGTAGTGGCTAGCATTTTTGGCTGTTTCTGCGAGATCTGGGTTCGATTCCTGGATCTGTCAAGAAATTTAATTCTGGTCTCAGGACTGGGACGGGGTACACTCAGCCTTGTGAGACAAAACTGAGAAGAGATGGGTTTAATTCCTTCCTCACCCATTCTGGAAGTATTTTTCTGTGGTTTACCTCTACTACTCTAGGCAAATGCTGTGATATATCTTATCTGACCTTAAATGCCTCTTTTCCAATCCTCATTTGAATTACAAGTACACACACACTAATACAGCCATTACAATAACACAGGTCATTAGACAGCTTTTACATACACCCAAGTACACGGGGGTAAGTGGTCACGATGTCAAAGCCCCCCTCCAATGAAAACAAAAACTACATGTCAACCTTGTGGTGTAGTGGCTAGCAATCTTGGCTGTTACTGTGGAAGCCCGGGTTCGAGTCCCGGCTCTGTCAAGAAATTTAATTCTGGGCTGAGGGTTGGAACGGGGTACACTCAGCCTTGTGAGGGAAAAACTGAGAGGGCCGCCGTGGATGGTGGTTAGAGACGGTGCAGAACAGTTAAGATAGCGAGAGAGTAGCTGAGTGCAAGTATCTTTATTCAGTCAACCAAAAACGATGGTCCCTTTTGTCTAATCCCTTTGGACTGACCCCTTTTAACTGATCCCTTTTGATTGATAGCTAAGTAGAGACGAAACGATTAGCTCAGGACAGGGAGGCATGGAGAGCTGTGTTAAACCAGTCGAAGACTGAAGACCTAAACACAAATTACACGCACGGCGATGTATATATAAAAATGATTACAATGTACAGTATGCCTTGCCCCGACCTGGCTTGGTAAGAATATACCGTAGCTTGCAATAAGTGTCACGTTACACTTCCGCCAAAGCAACAGCTAGCTCAACCGTGAGTGTGTGTATGACTGAGATTTATCTCTGGGTTAGACTTTTACCTCAGCCATTCTGTGATTTTCCACTTCTACTCCAGGCAAATGCTGGAATATATCTTAACTGAAGGCCTCGGCCGCCTCTCTTCAATCCTCATCAGAATTATAAATACACACACTAATACAGCCAACCCAATCATACAGGGTATCAGACAAATTCCACACTCACCAAGTACACGGGGCTATATGACCACGATGTCAAAGTCCACTCAAATGAAACAAAAAGCAGCTAATGAAATATTAATGTCCGCCTCGTGTTGTATCGGTTAGTAATCTTGAATGCCACCGCTAGGCTTGGATTTAATTCATGGCTTTGCCAAGAAATTTAATTCAGGTCTGAGTGCTGGAACGGTGATACACTCAGTCTTGTGTGAAAAGAGAAGGGTTTGATTCCCACTTCAGTCACCTAGAAGTGGCTTTAGATGGTTTCCACTTGTACTTCAGGTGAATGCTGGGATGATTCCTAAATTAAGGCCACGGCAGCCTCCTTTCCAATCCTCATTTTGAATTACAAGTACACACACACTCTTACTGCCATTACATTAGCACAGGTTATTAAGTTGTGTTTTTTTAGCAATATTCTAACAAAATCTCAAGAGATAGGTTGGTAGAACACATACTAAGAAACCCAGGAATAGCAAGCATAGCTATGGAAGGAAGGGTTGAGGACAAGATCTGTAGGGGTAGACCAAGGTTAGAATATGTTAAACAGATTGCTTCGATGTAGGGGTATGGTAACGATGAAACGATTAGCTCAGGGTAGGGAGGTATGGAAAACTGCATTAAAACAATCAAAGACTTAAGACTTAAAGAGTATAGAATTTTTTACACTCACCTGTATCAGGATTCGCTTATCCATGGAAGTAAACATTAGCTTGTTAGCAAAACCACCAATATTAGGAAAGGCAATGCCTAGAGTGCCAAATTTTAACATGCAGGTGATTAATTGCAGAAGATGTAAAAACATTTGTATTCAACACACTGGGTGGGGGTCATGACACAAATGTCCCTTAACCTGAATTTACTTACATAAATGACAGAAATATTTCGTTAACAAGCCTGGATCCCTTACAAGACTGAACTGCAGCGATGTCTCTATCATGCTCACTTGCACTGATGATGTGACTTTGCTGTAATTTAATCTGCTTCCGCTTGTCGACAATCTGTTTACAATGACTTTTAGTAGCAGCAAGTAAGATATAAAGAGAGAAAATGGATCACTTTTATGCTGTATTGGTTATCAGTTTAGCAGCCCTGTGGTGTAGGGGTAGCGCACCTGCCTCTCACCCGGAGACCCCGGGTTTGATCCCCGGCTCTGTCAGGGGATTTTAGAAACTGACTTGAGGACTGGAAAAGGGTGCACTCAGCCTCGTGAGGCAAAACAGGGAAGAGGTGGGGGTTTAGTTCACACATTAACCAACATGGACGGGTTTTTCGTTGGTTTCACACGTTTACTCTGGACAAATACTTGTTGTTATTCCTAGGGGGAAACACCAGCTCTTTCACAAAACTGACCTAATGTATTAAGGTATAGCCTGGTCTTTAAACCACTGTTTGCAAGCATATAGGATTTATGATCCCTAATTAGCAGTTAGCACAGCGGTTTCTCATACTTTTAAAACCATTACTTTAAAATTGTTTATTACAAAATCATACCATTGTCTCTTAGGCAGACTTTGCTTTTTCGATTACCTTTTTTTTTTGTTTTTTTTTTCTTAGATGAACTTATTAACCTTTTAAGGCCTAGGATCTAGATAGGCAATCTCTACTCTCTACCATTTTCATTACATAGTTCTATCACTTGAGTTAGCTCACACAAACAGCTTTATTTAACATGTTAATTTATAACATAGCCGGCTGTTCCATGTCATAGATTTATGGCATAAAAAAGAACCTTTTACTAACTACACTTATGGAAGCTAAAATTTGTAGGTTAGTTTGATTACACTATATTAGTTCCAACGTTCACTAAGTACTAGCTGCGATGGCATTTAGTAACCACGTCCACAGCTAGGTGTTGTGTTTGATAGCATTTGATAGCAAAATTAGGAACTACTTGAAAATATTATTCGTCTGCGGTCCTTTTACCTAAATCACAGATAACACGCACTAATACAACCATTACATTTAACACCGGTTATCAGATAAATTCTACACACACTCAAAGTATAGGGGGCTACATGACTGCGTTGTAACAGCCTCTAGTTACCCTGTTGTCATTGCTCTGTACCAGCAATTAATGTAATATTCTTATAACAGTTTTAGACCTATATGTTTATGGTTTTCACTATACCTAAGGTTAGATGGGGCGTTGGATAGGTTGCTTATCTCTTAACTAAGCATGAAGAGTTTGATTTACTCTTGGCTAATATATTATAGATTTTGAAATTAATTCTTACACTCATAGTACCTAGTATATATATATAGACTAATAGGCAGCCAGGTACCAAAGGAAACGATCATCGTCCGTGTTCTTTATGTTCACCACCACTCTCTGGCAGGCAATTGCTGGTGGTAAAGGGATTTGACTGGACCCGGCATTCAGCTTGTTAAATTTAAAAATATTAATTTGTAGGTGATGAATTCTTCCAAAGCAAGGCCACAGGGTCCTTCTTGTAATATATTGAGCCCGCCTAGGCTCATGTGTCAAATATTTCTTTGAGAGCATACTTACTCCACATGCTCAGTTCGACAGAACGCACCTTGAAGCTTCCTCATGAACAATCCGCTATTTTGACTTCGGAGAGGCCAGCTTATTTTCTTCCTAGTGATATATTACTTACTATTTTAATGCCACATATCTCAGGATCATATAATAATTAATTCTGTATAATTTACCATCTTCTATGCCTTTTGGAAATGGTAAACCACTTTTATGGTAAAGGTATTTTTCACCGCAGGCACACGGAAGACAAAGTGAATAGTCGCTAATCGACTCAACTACTTCCTTCAAACCAGGAAGCCGTGCTACGCACATACACCGTTTTGAAAGTCCGCTAAGGCAGGACGTGTCGTATTTTCAGTCCGTTATATTCGACGAAGGCCGCATTAGGCGAGTGAAACCCCATAATTTGGGAGGACTACAAATCGACAGCCATCAGGCTGATCCTTGTGAGTATAGTCTACGAAAGGTTTTATTTAGGCCATGCAAGACCTACGATACCGTAAAATGTAATATGTGATTTTAGTGAAATCGACATTTTTTCACTGACCACGAGGTCACGTCTGAAGACAGGCGTCATATTAAATTTACAACTACGATTAATTGCCCAACGTGTGCTACATCAAATTCTAATCATGGTCAAGCTATACAACATTCGTGTGCCATTGTGATTAGTGAGATTCTTAGTGATTTGAAAACATATAAAATCTGTGAGCAATACCACGTGTATGGTATTGCTAGAGCATGTGGCAGGAAAAAGCAGAGTATTTGATCACCTGCAATTATTAAAGTCAGTGAGCCTTTGTATAAGATATTTCCACACAGAATTACGTTAATGCACCACGTGATGGTGATTTTTCGAAATTATTTTGAGAGCGTCGTGATGGAGTAATTCCTGATGTGGGGGAAACACCGATGAAATAAACCGCCACCATGGAATTGTCCAACCAACATCACGAGGTACAAGCCATGTACGAGACGAGAACCAAGCACCAAAACGAAAGGCCGAAACCCATAGCCTTAACCAGGAATATGCTAGGAGCCCTGGAAGCATATTACCCCTTCCAATGGGAATTAAGGAAGTTGATCTATCCTATGAAGTAATCGTGAGTCCTGTATTGTCTTTGTACAAGTTTTGTTCAGGTTGATGTAGAATTTGAATGTATTTTTAGCCGAAACGACTCGATAATTTGACCACTTAGGTAGGAATGTACATATTTTCCTCTTGGCACTGGGACAATCTTTCAGTTAGTCACCACAGTCCGTGTCCTATACGGCAGGTGCACATTTACTTGTATTTTTCAGTGTATTTATAGGCCAGCAAAGAGCTGTGATTCTATGTCATGTGAACGACATCATGAGAACAGAAGGAGTAGGCTTCTGATAGTTTAGGGGACACCCTATAGTTAGGTCCCTTATTTTAAGTTGAAAGAGCTTTATTATCGTATCATTTCTCAGCTGAAAGTCGCTGAAACATTTTTGTACTCTTTATTTTACATTTTTCGTGAGTACCAATTACTACGTGAAGTTCCAGAGGAATACACCCATACACAGTAAGATTGGTGGGTAAACCTACATCGTATCATTTCAATCATCGCAGCAGAGGTTAGATGTTTTTATTTTTGTTGTAGAAAGTGCCAAGCCACGCATATGAAAGCCCACGAGTACAAATAATAGAGTGAGTGACATATATTCAAATGTCAGTGCAGTTAGTTGCATGAGTGTGCCATATTTACATCAGTATTCTTTGAAATTATTACTGCGTTATATATTATTGAAGGGTAAAATATCCCAAGAAACACTGTTAGGGAAGTGATGTTGCATTTTAATACAATCTGCAGAGCACTTGTGGACTTTATTTCGTGCTACTGCAAGATTAAAATGATCAATTTTGAAATAGAATATTTGCTATGCTAAAGCTGTACGCGATGCAGTGTGAAAGTTGTTTGAGCGCGCCAGCTGATAAGCGGTTGCAAACCGAGATGCAACGGGAGACGACAATATTGACTTTTTATATATGCTAATTTACGTCACAAGTCCTAGGAATTTTGAAGGTCACTGTTATTAATATAACCTTGCTTTGACCGAACAGCTATGTGAACTGCTAACACCTGTTATTTCTTTTCCACTTTTAAAGAGTGAGGGGATGCTCGCTAATGCGAATTCCTTTAATGTTTTGAGCTGATGACATTGATTCATCTAGCGTGCTTTAGAATGGTTTAAACAATAATGTTAATTGACCCAGCTTCTGTATAATTTAAGGCTAGCAAGTGTAATTGTTGTGTCCGTGAACACATTATTTGGTAATTAGGCAGGACGGATGAATGTGCGCCTATTGTTGGTTTATTCCGGCGTTCTTTGAGCTGCGGCGAAGGCGACCGATGTTACTTGCGTGCAATGGGGGTAAGACGCGCCAACCTGTGTTATTGTTGACTTGTAGAAGTCATGTTCTTTGAGTGAATCTCAAGCGAGATCACATGCTGCTGCCTACGACTGGTGTCATAAACTGAACTAACTCAACAGTATTTAAGCCTTCTGATAAATCAAAAGCATAATTATCCCAAACCAACCGATTAATTAACTGTTTATAAATAATTTCAGCCATAATTTTGCAACCATTTGTTCGTTGATTAATTGACACCGTGACTTCAATTCATTTCCATGTGGGAGATGACCTTTATATGAGCTGACACCTTTTTTTCGACGACTTGAAACTTCGGGACCAGTAATCAGTAACTTACGGCCCGCGCGATTCAATGCTTGTAAGTCGCAGTGATGATTGCGCATTCCCAACCTAATTCACATGCATGAGATGACGACTGGGTACAAACAGTATCTCAGTTCGCGGAGGCAGGCTAGTATTAGAGTGTTTATTTATTCATTCCCGAGTGTATTTACCCTATTGTTCCTGTTAGACATAAGAGTGTTATTTGATTGGTTTTTTTATAGTCAGTGGTCAAACTATCATTAGATTTGGTAATAAGCATTTGTTTACGACTCGTCTCGTCGTAATACTTTCGTTCACATAGGCATTGGACAGAATTTATGTAATATTAAATGTGGACGTGGTACCATCCTAACCTAGGGATTGGTTTGCTAGCTGTTAAATGTAAACTATACCGAGTCATTTATTTGTAAATTTGCTACGCGTTAATTCTTCTTGTACCACGCGCCTAGTTAGTTTTGCTGTTGTTTCATGTAACTAGGACTTCGCGAGGGTACTTAACATCAAACTAGGGAAGGACTCACTATTGTAATTAGAGTAGCGGATTAGCCGATTTCGACCCTCGGAAGTAGTTTAGGGGTCTTACTTTAATAAATCAAGCACGAATCTAACTTAAGACTGGATCTCTTTTTATGCTAGCTTTGAATGTTTCGGATGTATTTCTTTGAGCGTCTATGATTGTTTACGTGCTAAATGACCCAGATCCCTTGGATCAAGCCCTCGTGCTGAGCAAGCCTACAAAGAAATGCACCCGATCCTCTCAGGTGTTGGGTTCGAAGGACGGGGTCTTTCGAAGTACCATTTCTTTCGGCGGATGGTACCCGGATAACCTCCTCTAACGGGCTCAATATCAAATTTAGCAAGCAAGGTATTTACACCATGTGTCCCGTACCACTGTCCCAAATTGTCGGATACGAGCAGCTGTTCCATTTTTGTACACAAATTAAATTTTTCTTCGTGTTCTACATCATTTTTATTCACACAGTTGCTGACCATCTCCATATTTACTTTCCAAGCCCTGTGCAACCCTAGGGAAGTATAAATTTGCTCCCTAAAGATCGGGAAACAAGACTCTAAAAATCCATTGGGGATAATACATTCCTTAACATTGCCCACCCGACCGGATCACACCCATGTTCTAAAATAACAGTCGAGGGTTTCCCACTTTAAAACATTATTGGTGCCGGTAGAATAGGCCATAATTGTAAAATAGTCTCACGTTGTGTTCTGCAGGAAAAGCTGCTAACCAGGTACACGACGAAAAGCACAGATGTTTAAAGCTTCTGGCACACGTTCCACTTGTACACCTGCCGGTTTTTATCAGCGGTGACATGTATACGGTACAAGCTTTCCAGATATCTAGAAATAAATAAAATAAACCACAATGAATATATGAATTCAAATTAATACATGCATTTCATAAAAATGATTGTGCTGAAAACAAATTCAAACAGTTTACAATAAATTGAAATCTTACCTTAGCTCGTAAAGAATTGCTTTTCCCCTTATCGTAGGCTTAAGGGTAATGGCCTCTTTCCCTCACAACAGGCAATCTTAGACAACAATTTTCTGAAAATTAAATAAATAAAATTAATTAATAAATAAGTAGTGGTAAATGAAACATAAAGATCAATTGCCATTAAAAAAACATTAATAATATACTTGCATCAAAAACATAAAGAGTATGCCACCACTGTTCAAGTAGAGCAATCTCACAAGCTTGCCACTAGAAAGCCACTATATGTTTCAGCAATATCTGATAACAAAGAATAAAATTAATTATTCACAAAATCAAACAATAAATTAATTGAAATTAATAACATTAACAAATAAATTACCTCTCTTACCTCTCAAAATGTTGCAAAGTATACCTCCACTGACAGCGCCAGGTATAGCAATCTCGCAAGCTTGGGCACTATAAAGCCACTGTATGTTACAGCAATATCCGAAAACAAAGAATAAGATTAATTAATCACGCAATCAATCAATAAATAAATTCCAGTAAATAACATTAACAAATTAATTAATTAATTAACTTACCTCTCAAAATGTTGTAAAGTATACCACCTCTATTCAAGTATAGCAATCTCGCAAGCTTGGAAACTACAAAGCCACTGTATGTTACAGCAATATCTAGAAACAAAGAATACAATTAATAAATCAGTCAACCAATCAATAAATAATTGCCAGTAAATAAATAAATAAATAAATAAATTAATTAATTAATTAATAAACTTACCTCTCAATATGCTGTAAAGTATACCACCACTGACTGCACCAGGTATAGCAATCTCGCAAGCTTGGGCACTATAAAGACGCTATATGTTACAACAATATCTGAAATCAGAGAATAAAATTAATTAATCACGCAATCAATCAATAAATATTTAAATAACTTTTAATAGAAAAGTACTTACCTCTAGCCACCGCAGACTGGATTCTGTATAAATTGTCAATCACCTGGTCTACCCAATGGCCACAACCAAATATCTATAAACAGTGAATACAATTTACTAATAAATACAGGTAAATAAAACTTTAACGTAAGTTAGCATTAAATCATTAAACATATGAATAAGTACTTACCTCACAAATATTACAACAATCTTCCTCCAAAGAACTTTGCATAAACAGAGCACCCAGGTAGACACGGTAACGGAACAGAGCTGTCGTTTGGTATCAAGTAATCAGACAAGTATCCGCAATAATATTTATCAATCACCTTTTATAGACTACGGATATGTTGCATCAGCAATTCTACACGCTGCACAATTCTTACATACACAAAAACAAACAACTGTCCAGTTTTCAATTTCACTTAATACAACATTTCCCTCATGAAAAACAGGCACTGATAAACGGTACTGAGAGAGCGCCAAATTACTGCGCATGTACATGCCAGTGAGCAATGTCCCACTGCAATAAGCGCAAAATGATAAGGTGGTATCGGGTTGCACTGTGGGACTGGCCGAAGGCTGGAGCCCACTGCAACTCGATACCGGCCCAAGTCTACTCGCTGGCTACCGACCACAATATATATTTTTTTCAATTACGAATTTAATAAAATGCTATGCTCTACAAAAGACTACCCGTAAGTAAACAAACAGCACCGCTCACACCTCCCTACATAACTGTGCCTGTTAAGCACAACTTCCATAAATGAAATTCGAATTAATAATACCAGTAACTAGTAGTTAACCATTCTCAACCCACCCATTATAAATATTTCCCTTCTTTCCCGCTTAGAAAAAAATATCTGTCCGGCTAGCTACCTTTCTAATTGCCTAATAATAATAATAATAATAAATATTCCATTTATCCACGTTATACGTTTAGTCACTATCTCACGTACAAACTTTACAGGGTTATTCTTGTTTAAACGAAAGTGTGATCTTGATCAATCCCCACGTGCCGCTACCTACATAGCCGTGCGTGTTAAGCACGCCTGTCATAAATTACATTTATATTTAAAAGTTAATAACCTAGTAGTTTTAGGTCCTTTTGGGGTAATCAAGAGTAAATAATCCATAAATAACCATTTAAAATGCCTGCCATCTTACAAGAGCCGCGAGTGCGCACGCATACAAAAATCCCTATTGCACCCCCGGGTATGGGTGAAAAAAGTAGTCTATAGGAAAAGGGGATCATCTCGAGTAATTCGACTCAAGTCTCTAGCATTATTGGTTTGAGAAATATCAGAAATAACGTCGATTTCCTAAAAGTTACGTTTTATGGTAAAAAATATAGAAGAATAAGTCGTCTACAGTAAAAATGAGGGAAAAAAAGCACATTGAAACGAGCCCTCACACAAGTCTGTACGTTTACGGGTTAGCGATATATCGAGTTGCCTACCGCCAGGGGCTCACCACTAGGCGGAAAAATAACAGACCGATAACCTTTTAGTTTTGGATTGTTTGGGTAAATGACTGATCCATAGGAAAGGGGACTTCGCATCGAGTAACATGACACCTCACACAAGTCCCTATCATTATTATGGGGGGAAATATAAACAAATGTAAAAACTACTGACGGCGTTCGTTTAAACTTCCCTTGTTTCTTTACTATCCGGCACCCCCGGCGTCTCTAAAATTTAAAGTGGTTAAAAGTGACGTAAAACCAATATTATTACTATTATTATTATTATTACTATTATTATTATTATTATATTTTGATTATTATTTGAATCCCGGAGTTGAACCCTGAGCCTCCTAGGCGCTACCCCACACCAGTAGGAGAGTATGCAATGAAAATTGCAAAAAGCGGTATTTAAATAATTTTTGCTGAGTTATCAACAAGGTCACAAGCAGAAATTACATTCGTCAAACGCTATATAAAATAGAACAAAAGCAACTATATAAAGGCCAACTTCATACCGGGAGTATTTATCAAATAAAAGACCACAGATGGGCAATGTTCAATATACAGCGGTGTTTATTCTGGTTCGTATTCTGTGCTCAACCTAAGGAGTTGACACTTTACCAAGCCATACTGATACCCTCATTAGTTCATTAGATAAAACTAAAAAATAGTCTACTAATCACAGAATAGTTATTATTTACCGCCTTCCGAGGTCTTGAAGTATTCCACTAACAAAGGTCTCCGGAATACACTCAGTCTTATTAGGCACAAATAAGAAGAATTGACCACCTCAGCCTTACTAATAGTGGTAGTCCGTGGTTTACCACATCTATTACAGGATGGTTCCCAATTTAAAGCCAAGGTGACATCCTTCCGACTCCTATCCTCAACTACAAATACACACGCTAACAAGGACGCCACAATGACACAGGTTATCACACAATTTTTACACACACTAAAATTACATGGAACTTTTTACCACGATATCCATTTCTGTAAATGAATTAGCAACACCTTAGGAAAATTGAACGGTGTAATGACTTCGAAAATCAGACTCATACTTTGAAGATAAAGAGCCTCGAAACTCACAAATGTTATGCGTGATAAAAGCTATGGCTTGGTTTCCTTGCGATATTCATCATCTACCTACTTGTGCGCTAATAATATACACCAAGTTTAATGCGCATTCTCAACATAAACGCATCACTGACGTCTACAACAAAGAACTAACGTCCCGGGGGTACAATTCTATATGTTATGTTTAAAAACAAATAATGTTATGACGATACCACACAATATGGCTATATGTAACTTTATTACCATTCGTTAGTGTCCACAAGGATTACATATTAACGGAAGAGAGGATATCTTAGTTAGACCATTTGTATGGCTTACTCTAAATTGATCGACTAGAGAAGAACCAACGTCATAATATTAGAGAGCTTAGAGCCAAAGGAGACAGAGGACATCTGGTAAACTTGCAGATATCACTCTTAAATAAAAATCTAAAAGAAAGATCTCGTGCCTATCAGGTATCACTTGCTTCCCTTGGATTCTAAGGTCCTCTTCGTATCTAAAATATTAAGTAATACAAGAATAAACAGCACATGTTGACCTAATAATAGTTTGATTATCAACTAGCAGAGGAAGTCTGTCAGGCTCAGAGCACTGCAAACAAATTCTTAAGGGAGGGGGATTTTCCCAATTAGTTGACTTCCCAACTAGAGGCAATAATACCTTAGATGTTTATCTCGTAAGGCCTGTAGAGCTGTATATTAACTGTCTGAGAGTACCAGGAATTAGTGACCATTCTGGGGTTGAATTAAATATTAGATACGGTGACATTACAAAATTAGACTCTGATGTAGCAAATAACATCATATTCCAGTATCGCAGGGCGGATCAGGGCAAATTTCTGGAGTATTTGAATGAGCTATTTGTAGGATGGGCATCGGAAGGAAATCACATTAATATCCTGTGGATTAACTTTTTGAAAATTTTAAATAGCGCTATTGATAAATTTGTTCCATTTAAATTACTGAAACAAAACCCAGATCCTGAGTATTACGCATGGGAAATCAGGAGTCTTAAACGGAAAATTAGGAAATTATACAATAAAAGACATGATAGTGACAAGTATATGTTGAAATTTAAGTCCTTATCAAGACAGCTCGTCTTAAAAAAGAGGGCTGCTCATGACAATTATATGCAAGGTTTACTTGGTTCGGGAGGCGATGGGTGGTAAAAATTTTACAGTTAGGTTAGGAGAAGAAAGGGAAATTCAAATAATTTGTCGATGATAATGTCCGGTGACGGTAAATTAATTACTGAGAAGCAAGCCATTGCTAATGACTTAAATGTATTTTATGGTAGTGTGTTCAATAAATCCAATAGCTGTGTGTTGGACCTTAACGGTGAATCAGGGGCTCCACTTCTCCAAATAAACCAGTCAGCAATTGTAAAGCTAATACAAAAATTACGTTGCAATATATCGAAGGGTACTGATAATATTGTTAGTGAAGTACTTAAACTAGGAGGTAGGGTCGTGGCACGATACTTAGAGGTGATGTTTAATGTGTCCATAAACAATGCGCAAATCCCGGATGACTGGAAAAGAGCTACGGTAGTCCCAATATTTAAGGGAGGGAGCAGACTTGAATTGGGCAACTACAGGCCGGTTAGCCTTACGTCGATCGTTTGTAAACAGATGGAGTATCTCATTTGCGACTACTTGAGGGAACAGTGGGTAACATTATCATGGTTTAATGATAGGCAACATGGATTTCGGAAAGGTTACTCATGCGAGAGTCAGATGCTATCACTTTTTGAAGATATTAGCGAATCGTTAGACGATGGAGTTTCAGTCGACGCCGTAGTTATAGATTTTGCGAAGTCATTTGATGTCGTGCCGCATGACATGCTACTCCATAAATTAGCTTCGACGAAGATTGATAGAAGAGTAATTTTATGGATCCAAGAATTGTTGACGGGTCGTTCCCAGAAAGTGAAAGTTGAAGGCCGATTCTCGGATGAAATTACCGTAACGTCGGGTATCCCTCAGGGCAGCGTAATCGGAACTTGGTTATTTTTGGCGTTTATAAATGACTTCCCAAATGGGATTCGCAGTGACTGTCGATTGTTTGCGGATGATTGTGTAATATATCGAAAGATACATGCCTCACAAGACAATGCAGTACTTCAAGATGACCAGAACCTGGTCTATAAGTGGGCAATTGAAAATAAAATGAAAATAAACAAAAGAAAATGTAGTCTAATAAAAATAGGGAAAGTGCGAAGGCAAGATTTTCTATATAACATTGGCTCGGAAATACTTGTAGAAGAAGATTCTTGCAAATATTTGGGCGTTCACGTAAGAAATGATATGAAATGGAGTAGTCATATAGGATGTGCAGTTTCTAAAGCTTACATATCCCTGCACTTTGTAATGAGGGTATTAAAATGAAGTAGTACCTCTGCTAAAGAATTGGGATATTTGTCACTTGTAAGACCTATTCTGGAATACGTCTCGGCGGTTTGGGATCCATATCAAGTAGGGCTCATAAATGAGTTGGAAATGGTGCAAAGAAAGGCCGCTAGATTTGTGCTCAGTGACTTTAATCCCAGGAGCAGTGTGAGCCGTATGTTAAAGAAAATTGGGTGGGAATTACTTGAGGCTAGGAGGATGAAATCTAGACTCTGCGCTATGTACAACACGTATACAAATCAACCAGCATGGGGTGAGCTTAGCAAACGTATGGAAAAGCCTACTTACATGGGTAGGAGCGATCGTCCTTTCAAAGTTAAGGGCCGACCACAGCGAACAAATTATGGTAAATATTCTTTCGTAAACCGTGCCATTGATAATTGGAACTCTCTACCTGCCGCAGTCTTAGAGCCTTTTCCGAAACATATAGGTCTGTTTAAGAAAAGACTGAATATTTGTGTAAATACTCCAGTTTAATTGTTAGTGAATTGTTATGTACAATTATTTATTTGTTATGTATATCTAATTTGCCACCGGGGGACACACCTCCAATTGCAAATAAACGAACGAATGAATGAATGAATACTGCGTTTTGTTTCTCCCTCTCTCTCTAGACCACACGTCTTTCATCTTTCCCACTCTCTCTATCTTATTTTTCCCTTCCACTCGATGTTTTCCTCAATTTATACGCTGCTCATTTCCTCGGTTTCACCAATCAAAGTGGGCATTGTGATCACTCAATTGTCCTGACCATCGATTCACTTAGAGGGGCTTTCTGTATTCTCATACAGAAGAACCCTGCTCTGCGATCGTTTATAAAGGAAATGGGCGCGATATTGAGGTACGAAATGTATGTCACATTGATCGACACCAGCTATTTGTACGATGTGTTTAGCTTGTACTATGGAGAGGGGAGTAATCGTATTGATTGTCAGTGGTGAATTGATAGGAATCCACAGCTTAAATTCACATAGGAATAATAATGTACACACTTAACGTGTGTACCACTTTACATACTTCATTGTGTGAGGCGCAGTATAAAAGAAATTCTCATACTTTATACTTAACGATATTGCTTTTGGTTGGGTCATTCTTGTTAATAAATGTAAATTAGTGTGAATGAGTAGAGGGTTAAAGGGTTAAGATATTGGTTATCATTGTACGACCAATTGATTTCGGTGATATTCAATAATCATGACCAAAGCGTTTCCTGCTTTGAATGTTCTGCCGTTGAGTGAATTTTTCTGATACCACCGACAGGTTCCTAAAGAGTTATTTTACCGTAGAATCGTAAGAGCATTCTCTTCAACACAATGCCCACAGGGAATGTTTCGGCACTAATGTGGTTGATGTGTGGGTCTTATTTTCTACTTGAGCACCTCTTGGTGAAGTGGCTAGAGTTCTTGGTTGTCGTCCCAGAAATCCGGGTGCAATTTCCCGCTCTGCCAAGGAATTTTAATTCTGGTGTGAGGGCTAGGACGGCTTACACGCAGCCTTATAAGGCAAAACTGAAAAGAAGGGGGTCCGATTCCCACCTCAGCATTCCTGAAAGTAGTTTCCTGTTGTTTCCTACTTCAAATCCAGGCTAATGTTGGGATGGTTCCTAATGGAAGGCCACGGTCGCCTCCTTTCCAATTCTATAACCCAATTTACAAATACACACGTACAGGCGTCACAATAGCAAGGTTACACACAAATAACCTACACAAATACATGAGGCTGTTATGACCACGATGTCGCAACCCTTAAATAAGCAACAACTTGTTTATAGTTAATATAATTGAAATATCAAGTACTAATATAATTTTGTTATTGGATCAGCTGGAATCTGTACCATTTTAGCCTACTTTTGATTTTTGCAAAATATGAAAGTAGACTTATGAGATCACTACAGGGCAAAAAATTGTGTGTCTGTCTGTGTGTGTGTGTGTGTGTGTGTGCGTACTCTGAATGTTTGTCCCCCCCCTATCAATTCGAACACGGTGGATCCGAATTGAACTAAATTTGGTACAGAGGTAGAACTAGCAAAGGACACCTCAGTGTCATGTTTTATATCATCGCCGCCATCTTGACGGAAACGTAATGGCGGCCACCCAAATGTTCAAAGCTTAAATCAAATTACGACTAACCTAATCATCCAATCTCTACCAAATTGCGCAACAATATATATATATGGCAAGCGTTATTTGACTAAACTACAAGGTCATCAGTCCAATAGTTTGCAGATGGCGGCCATGTATGTGTGCAAATCGATTCCTCATATCAATTCAAACACGGTGAAACCGAATTGAACGAAATTTGGTACAGAAGTAGCACTAGCAAAGGACACCTCAGTGTCATGTTTTATATTGCCGCCAACTTGACAAAAACGTAATAGCGGCCACCCAAATGTTAAAAGCTTAAATCTAATTACGACCAACCTAATTATCTGATCTCTACCCAATTCAGCAATATTATACCTTTATGTATTAATAATCTTTTGACCAAACTATAAGATCATCAGCAAAATAGGTTGCAGATGGCGGCCATGTATGTGTGAAAAACGATTACCCCTATCAATTCAAACACGGTGAAACAGAATTAAACGAAATTAGGTAAAGAGGTAGCACCAGCAAAGAGCACCTCAGTGTCATGTTTTATATCGCCACCATTTTGACGGAAACGTAATGGCGGCCACCCAAATTTTCAAAGCTTAAATCACATTACGACTAACCTAATCATCCGATCTCTACCAAATTTTGCAACACCATTTATTCGTATGGCGAGCGTTTTTGACTTAACTACAAGTTTGCAGATGGCGGCCATGTATGTGTTCAAATCAATTCCCCCTATCAATTCAAACACGGTGAAACCGAATTGAACGAAGTTTGGTACAGAGGTAGCACTAGCAAACGGCACTCCTGTGTCACGTTTTATATTGCCGCTATCTTGACGTAAACGTAATGGCGGCCACCCAAATGTTAAAAGCTTGAATTGATTCCCCCTATCAATATTCAAACACGGTGAAACCGAATTGAACGAAATTGGGTACAGAGGTAGCACATGCAAAGAGCACCTCAGTGTCATGTTTTATATCGCCGCCATCTTGACGGAAACGCAATGGCGGCCACCCAAATGTTAAGAGCTTGAATCAAATTACGTCCAACCTAATCATCTAATTTGCCCTAATTTTGCAACATTATACCTATATTTATAAAGAATCTTTTCATCAAACTACAAGGTCATCAGCCCAATCATTTGCGGATGGCGGCCATGTATGTGTGCAAATCCTTTCCCCCTATCTTTTCAAACACGGTGAAACCGAATTGTACGAAATTTGGTAGAGAGGTAGCACTAGCAAAGAGCACCTCATATTCATGTTTAATATGCGTATAGCACGTTGTATTTCAACAAGCTACTAGAATCAACATTCAATTATACTCCTTGAAAAGGACAAAGAGTTATAACAATACCCCTGCATTTAGGGGAAAGTAGGCTGTATGTTCCTTACTGATCATCTTGTTATCTAATTGTAATTTTAGATAACGAAATGACTTGTGGTACGAATATGAAATGAATTCCCAGAAAGTACGTGGCCTATTTCCGTGTGATAACTTTGGATCACTGATTAGCCGGTGTAAACAGTGAGGAACTGTAATGATACTGCTACCTACAGTTCAAAACACATACATTTGAGAGGTGATTGTGCTCCTTGTAATTCTCCATCCCGTAGCACACCAGTGTTAGAGGTGTGCCCAGCGTGGCAGTGGTCAGTGGTATAGCAATGCCTTTTATCGGTAGAGAAAAGCTAAATTTATCTATCTTTCAGACTGCTGTAAAAGCAGCAGAATTATGTTAGAATATATTGTGTTAACACAAGTTTATCAGTGCTTCTTCACCTCCTGATTCGTGCCAAAATCACACTGTTATGCAATTGAAATCAAAGCAATACGAAGAGCAATAACTAATATTCATACTTGTTTTCATAGTGAGACCAAGCTTGGTATAGCAGCTAGCATTCTTGGCTGTCGACCCGGAGGTCCGGGGTCGATTCCCGGCTCTGCCAAGAATTTTAAATTCTGGTCTAAGGGCTGGAACTGGGTGCACTCAGCCTCGTGGGGCAGAACTGATAAGAGGAGAGTTCGATTCCCACCTCAGCCATCCTGGAAGTGGTCTGCTATGTGGTTACCCACTTCTACTCCAGGAAAATGCCGGGATGGTTTCTAACTTATGGCCAAGGCAGCCCCTTCCCAATCCTCACCTGAATTTCAAATACAAACACTAATACAGCCATAACAATAACTCAGGTTATCAGACGAATTCTGCACACACCCAAAGTACACGAAGTTGAATGTGCACGTGTTCCAAGCCCCTCAAATGAAACAACAACAACTCTTATCATAGTGAAGGTCCTTGCCCAACTACCAATCGTAGAACCATCAAAATATTGTTGGATCATAGAGAAGCATCACAAGGCTGATCAGATCAGAATTAAATTTTGAACCTAGACCTCAAAGATGACAGCAAAGAATGATGGCCACTATACCAGTAGGTCGTCCAAGTGGCTTCATTTTTATTAGGCCTACATCTAATTCTTCTCACAAGTACATAATTCAGTTCCAGTGTCCATTGAGTGTCAATACACAACTATTGTTCAAATACAATACAGAGGTGGAAATTGACGAATCAAAAGTAACGTAACGATTACTGTTTGAGCAATATTTTATAGTACGGTATATCGATACATTTTAATTAAGTAATATTGCTTAAAACAACAATATTATCATCATATTTCTTAAAATCGTTACATAGTTTTAATCCTTAAAATGCATAGTTAATTCTTCCCCCAACACTGATTTCAGTAATATAATTCTCATGTTTTTGTACATGTTAGTAGATTAATCTCCCACTTATGCCCTTCCAAACCCGCATTATATTCACAGGAGATTTAAGAATGCTTAATCAGAATTATGTATCGAAATCTGATTTTCATAAGTCAATTCTAATTTTCAAGCTTCATGGTTAGTTCAAAACCATTTACAGTGAATTAGGTTGAATAAAACTTATTGGAAAGGATCAGTGCCATGAAAGTGTCATAATGGACGATACCAAAGTAATTGCGCTTTAATTCTGTTAGCTGTTCTTGAGAAAAGTATACATTCCAATGAAAGAATTGTTTTATGTCCCAATAAAAAAATTCTAGTACTTTCCTTATCTCTGTTGAAATGTACTGTCAAACCCACGCATTTCTTTGTATTTGTAAGACGTATTTCGTACAACGTCTGTATTTTAATGCAAAATTATATGGTCTATCATTTCTTTGAAATCTACCAAGTTTTCACATCAAAATATAGGACACAAGGGGACCTGTGCGAGAAATATCGCCTGTGCACAAACCAGTCGCCCAGCCTTTCTGTAATTCGGGCTACATGTTTGAACGCCATTTTTAAGCAAATTGTCGATATTTATGAAATCAGAGTGCGATTCGTCATGGCTGCGGGTAATTTTCTTTCTTTTGATTTCACGATCGGGTACTCGTTACCGGCCCATGTGTATAGACCACCCTCACGACCTTACTTACTGTTATGCGGGTAAAACGCAGCTCATTTCTGCCAGGGGTTATCGTCTTGATTATTTGCTTGAACGCAATTTTTCAACAAATAAATATATTTCTGTTGACCTTTCAAGAAATGTAAGGTTTTTCCTGTACTACTGGGACGATTTGGAAGATTTTGGCACAAACGACACCTTTCAACTCCCTCTGGTTTAAGAGATTGAGTTAGCGTTTTATACCAGTTGAATCAGCTGCTCCTAATAATATTGGTTTATGCTGCCTAACTAGCGTTGTTATCTGGTAGGTCAATATTTGTCTGCTTTCATCCACCTTCCTGACAACGCACGTTAGTTGGGCTGCAGAAAACTATATTACTCTATTAGCGGCAGCTGATTCACTCGGTAGCCTATATATGATTATTATGCTTAAAATAGCAACCCCAATTATAGTTTATTAATTTAGCTAGTTTATACTGATTCAAATATTGACTAAACAATTGCCCTTACGCTCAATTTGGAGCTTACGTTGTGCCTAATGGTTATTGTACCGTATAAAAAGCAAACGGATATGCGAGGTATACAAGGGAGGGAGTAGGAAAACGCTAGTAACTGTACACTCATGAGCCATACGATGCGCAGTTAATGGGTAAGTGAAGCCGAGTTCAAACCGCATGGTCGAACGTGGCTGTGATCGCCTGACTCTCAGTATCGGCCATCTCTCTGAACGTTCACCACGCTATATGAAGCAGCAATACCTCTCTCTCTCTCTCTCGCACAACAGCCTCGTACATATCATATGCCACCCGTTACGTTGCAACATCCAACAGTGTAAATGCACTGAAGAAATCATTGTCTCTGTAACAGTGCAAAAATGTAGGGATATTTCTTCGTATCTTGAGGCGACACAATAGTGAAATTCATAACTTATGTATTTTTCAATGCATTTTTACCAATCGGTTTTCTTGAATAGCCTCCATCTACTTAAGTACAATAACGATATTAAATTTCAATATTGTACATATAAATCGTTATGAGTAGAACATTTCTAAATTTCATTTTATCAACATCGTAAAAAGACCCTTGCATCATGATACTTTTCCGTGTTGTACCGTTTTGTGCGTGAGAGTGTGTCCCTAATATAATACAATCGGTTCGGGCGATTTCAATGAAAACCGGTGAAGTCATAGTAATATTTTGTCCGACCGCATTCGTGCCCCTGAATTTTAATAGGTTTCACTAATCCAACATAGCAGCCACACGAAATATATCAACGGCATTCTATATCTCCGAAACTAATACAGATATCACACCTAAATTTTAAATGTTTATAGATTATCTTAAGATAAGTAAAGTACAAAATTAACATGGCAGCTAAGCGAAATTAAAATATTTAAATTGCAGTTTCTCGAAATTTAATTAATTTAGTGAAACCAAACACCCTACAAGTCTTTACAAGATTACATCTACTGGCATCTAAGTCATTCAAATGTTTTAAGGAAAGCAAGATGGCGTCTGTGCGAAATTTTAAAATTAGGTTTCAATTTTTGTATCCTAATCATGCGATCGAAGTGAACGTTTGACTAACGAACCTACGCTTTTATCGTCATCTAATGGTACATAACTCTATGGCCTACATATAGAACAATTCAAAACGGCGATATTCCCCGAAATATATACACAGTTCTCACTATCTGCAAATCTATTACAGCAACCAAACTGCTATTCTGTATGTTAATAGAGGCTAATAACATAAATTCACATATGGGACTGATAATCTGATGAACACAAATCGAACTTGGTGGACACGCGAAATTTACATGATTATATGGATTTCTCTCGCGACTTAATTATCCAAGCGCAGTGAAACTTAGCACCTTAAATCTTCGTATAAGTTTAGTATAGAGGCGTCTATTTTAATTCAATTTCTATAGGAACTTAAAAATTGCTTCTGTGCTTACTTATTAAATCACGTTTATATTTCTCGTCTCCTAAACAAGCCATAGTAATGTAGGTTGGTATAATGAGCCACTTTACAGTAATACTATTCATATGCTAGCATATAATTCTATATCATATATATATTTATATATATATATAACGATCCAACATGGCGTCTATACGATATATTTCACCGGTTCGCAATTTCTTCGAAACTATTTACGCAATTAAACTGAAGTTCTGAATAGTGCTCGAAATTTTCATGTAAGATAATTTTTAAAAAATACAACAGATTTTATAAACGTCTAGATTGTCAGATTACGTCATCATGTTTTCCTCTAGCGTCCGTATCTTTACTCTATTTACTCGCATAGCTACAGTTCGTATTCCCGGTTCATGGATGTCTTCCAACAGGTTTGACATGAGATAGTGGGGAATCTCTTCAATTTAGAAGTGCTACTAAAGGAAAGTTAATATTTTCTTCATTAAATTATGAACTTTCAATTTATAAAATATTAGAAACGGAAAAATGGTGGATCTACCAAATGGACTGTACCAGGCTTTTTGGTGTTACCTTTCGAGCCTTATTTCAATGAAAATTGTGTTGAACTGTGGAGTTAAGAATTTGGTATACGACAAAATGGCCAAACAAACAATTTCCTTATATTCATCATATATTTGATTACACAACCACCAGCCCCTTGCTACAATTGTGGATCTGGATGCAACAGTGGTCTAACCAGAAATTCAGTAAAACTTGGCAATATATACGTCTCATTAAATGTTACAGTCTCTTAGTCTTTTAGGTTGTATAATCAAGAGATCAACAGTTGATAATTTCAGTAACATGCCTGAGAAAACCGAAACATTAGAGAAATTGGATGTACTTTATTTCTCCGTTGATAGAATATATTGTAAGTTCACTATATCGCACCAGCTCCAGAATTATAGTGCATATAGTGGAGAACAGATTCTTTAAGTCTGGTGGCATGGATATTCCTTCCTAAACATACTGTGTATTCGAGAATGTCTACTAAGACTTCACGTCCTTCCCACGCGTCCTCTTCCTCCAGCACATCCGTTACATTAAGCTATAGTACCTAACCCCAATCGATCACCACGGCATCTCGTACGTTAAAGAAGCCTGAAAACATTTTTTTACCAGCTTTCGACATCTTGTTAGATAGCTGCCCATCAAGCTGCTCTCTTCACAAGATCTTGAGTCTCGCCATAGCCGCGACCTCTTACATCTTCCTTGGCCATAAACAAAGAAGTGCAGCGTGAAGATAGAAGTCGTGTATCGGTACTGAAAAGAGTGACATCAATGAACATATTGTTAAGTGGATCGGAGAATTTTAGGGACTGGCAGTTTATAAGCTAGAGGTACATCGATTAAATCATGGATACATATGTTACATTTGCATACATTTTCATTTGAGACTGTTTTTTCTATGTGGCATTAGACTCATTAGAAGTCACTTTGAAATTAATATGACCTATAGAATTCTTATTGGAAATTGTTATTGAATCCCTAACTGCGCTTGACATTTCATATTTACGGATTTATTAATTTTTATATTTATTTACTTTATTTATTTATTTATTTATTTATTTATTTATTCATTCATTCATTCGTTTATTTTTTATTTTTTTATTTGTTTATTCATTATTATTATGTGCGAATGGACCCAGATGGATCACGCAGTACTTTCATGATTCGCCTTTCTGATCTCCCATATAGCCCTCATTATCTCTCCGTGGGCCATCTTCCTTTCCTCAGTCCACTTGGTTCCTGGCCTCTTTGAAGCGTCATTCTCTGGTGTTAGATTCCATCCATTTACCCTACATCGGAATAGGTTTCTGTCAAAGACTTCCACTGTTCTTACGTGGGCCTTCTCCAAATCCGGTTTTACTTGCTGTATCCACGGTATATTCTTCAGTCCTTCTGCGTAGGTCATGATCTTGTGTGTAAGCCTAGTCGGTGGAAGTCTTTGAACATGTCCATAAAACTACAATCTTCGATTTCTGATGTCCGCCGCAAGATTAGATAATTTTGTGGTGTTTGAAGCCATATTTTCAGTGTTGCCTTAGTAAACAAGAGTTTAGTGCTTTTCAGTCGGTCAACACGAATGTACCCAAAAGAGATGGGTTATGCCCTAATCCTGAAATAAATTACATGAGATTAATAAAACACTAGGATGACCAGTTTCGATCGTCAAGCGATCATCATCAGATCCATTACACTTAGGCTACAAAATCTATGTTTGAAATACAGGTGAAAATATTTACAATATGTACAATTATTTAGTTGCAGTATTGGTACTGCAACTGTCAGTGTATGCTAAATGCAGTATATATGTTAGGTGAAATACTAAATGGTGATAGCTATCCGGAGATTGTACTTTAGAGAGATTATATGGTTGTAAACTATGGTTAAACTATAAAATTTTTGGCTAACTACTTATCTGATTGTCTTCCGTATTACAGCTACTCGCAGTTTTCGTGCTCACTGGAACTCGCTGTGCGGTCGACTGCGGTGGTTATCTTAACGACTGGTTTTTCCCCTGCCTCCTCCCCCCTGTCCCTACGTGCTGTGGGGAGTGATAGCGATGTGTTTATGTGAGGTGTTGCCAACGTAGATAAGATGTATGTTATTGAATGAGGTGGGTCCACAACTATTAAAGACCGTGGATTGGCCCTCGCCACGCGTGGAGCATAACCCATTCGAACTAAGCGTTGACGGTCTTATGAGGACGTCCCGGCACCTTTAATACTGCCGCGAATATGGGCCTTGGTTTATTGCAGAAGCAAAGTACATCGTACACCTGATCCAGATAACATTTACCTATTAAAAACCCCCTAATTTCCCCCCTTTTTTATCTAGCTTGGCTGTGTCGCTAAATTGTGTTTTGTTTCCGACAGGGTGTGTTTTTTAGTAGCGTGAAGAGGGGTGAGCTCTCCATGAACGTGTGTTCATTTAGATTGTTGGGATTGTTTCGTTTGGCTAGGTGTATCTCGATTGCTTCCTTTATGTCAAGAGCTCTGCCTTTCGATTCGTGATGGATTATTTTAAGGTCCGACTCTATGTTGGTAAAGCTGTGCCCTGCGTCACACATATGTTCGCACACGGCTGAATGTGTTCCGTATCTTATCGCATTCCTATGTTCATTATAACGTGTGTCTACTCGCCTTCCACTCTGCCCGATGTAATTAGCTTGACAATCGGTGTCTTGGCACGTTATAGAATATACCCCTGACCTTGAATACGGGTCACGTTTATTTAGATTGCTATTTAGGAGGTGCCTAGCGGTTGTGTTTTTCGTCGTGAAAGCTATCTTTATGCCTTGTTTTTTGAATAGGTTAGTGATTTTATATGTATTCGCATTCACATAGTTGAAACGCGCAAATTTTTTCTCATTACTGTCCGGTTTGGGAATCGTTTTATCTTTATTTTTATGTTTGGCTATAATTTGATTTATTTTGCTTGGCGAGAAGTTGTTTTCCTTTGCTATTTGCATAATAGTTCTTATTTCCTTATTATAGTTGTCTTTTGACATGGGTATGTTTAAAGCTCTGTGCACCATTGAATTGAAACCCGCTAGTTTGTGCGTACTGGGGTGATTAGACTGATTGTCGATTGCATGCGAGGTTTGTGTTGCTTTCCGGAATATGGAATATGAAAGGTCGTTGTCTTTACGTTCAATAGTTATATCGAGATAATTTATTTTCCGGTCTATTTCGGATTCCTTAGTGAATTTGATAGAGTGGTGAAGGCTATTAATGGATTGGAGAATTGTTTCTTCGCTTGTTAGTTCAGTATCGTAGATGCAAATTACATCATCTACGTATCTTTTCCATATTACTATTCCCTTTGTTGAAGTCTTTTCTAAGAACGAATTTTCTAGTGCATTGATGAAGATGTCAGCGATTAACCCACTTAGTGGCGATCCCATTGCTAGGCCTTCTCTCTGTGTGTATATTTTATTGTCGAATTGAAACACGTTTTGGGTGAGAACGACCCTCAGTAATCTCACAATCTCTTCAATTTCTTTTACCGAATTGTTGGATTTTAAGTTGTTTTCGATAGTGTTGATTGCTTCAATAATAGGAATATTGGTGTACATGTTAGTTACGTCGAAGGATACTAGCCTGAAGCTAGGTTTCATTTGTAGGGTGTTCAATGCTGTTACTAGTTCTGTTGTGTTCTTTACAGAGTTGTTTTTGTCGTTGGAAAGACGGCATTTTAAGATTTTTAGTAACTCTTTGCTGATTTTGTAATTAGGGGCATTCCTACAATTGACTATTGGTCTCATTGGGCATTCCTTTTTGTGTATTTTTGGTTGTCCCCTCAATGACGGTATTTTCGGGTTCATGTTTATTAGTTTTGATTTTTCGGCTTTGGTCAGTATGTATTCTGTTTCTTTTAGCGCACTTTTTATTTGTTTTTGGAATTTGTTGGTGGGGTCTTTTGTTAATTCCTTGATTTCGTTGTTGTTTAGGAATTCGACTGTTTTTTCAATGTATTCTGTTTTGTTCAAAATTACTGTAGTGTTTCCCTTATCTGCTTTTGTGATGATTAAGTCATGTTCTTTTATTTTTTGTTTCAACGACTTTATTTCTTTGAGCTGTTTGTTGTTTTGAATGTTATTGCTATCGCCCTCTCGTTTGAGGATTTTTTGGCTTCGTTGGTGGCGAGATTTTCGGTTAATTCCCTGTCTTCTGCTGGGAGCTTGTGACTGGCTATCTCAATATCTGTGATTAACTGTTTTATATTGTGGTTCGTGTGTGCGTCTGTGCAGTTGTATTTCAAACCTTTGTCTAACATATTCATTTCACCTTGAGAAAAGGTTACGTTCGTTCTGTTGTTTACTCTGCTGTGGAAATTGAATTCATTGTTATTCGTGTGTTGTTCGTTAGATTGATGGTTCTGTGTTTCTCCTAGTTTTCTTAATTTATTTTCTAGCGTTTCATGCTTCCTCGTTGCTCTGATTTTGATGTCATGTAGGTTCTCGGGGAAGCTGTCCCATTGGGCCGCGTGCCAGAATTTACTTAGTTGCAATTGAATGTCGTATAATTGTTGTAAAGAACACAACAGAACTAGTAACAGCATTGAACACCCTACAAATGAAACCTAGCTTCAGGCTAGTATCCTTCGACGTAACTAACATGTACACCAATATTCCGATTATTGAAGCAATCAACACTATCGAAAACAACTTAAAATCCAACAATTCGGTAAAAGAAATTGAAGAGATTGTGAGATTACTGAGGGTCGTTCTCACCCAAAACGTGTTTCAATTCGACAATAAAATATACACACACAGAGAAGGCCTAGCAATGGGATCGCCACTAAGTGGGTTAATCACTGACATCTTCATCAATGCACTAGAAAATTCGTTCTTAGAAAAGACTTCAACAAAGGGAATAGTAATATGGAAAAGATACGTAGATGATGTAATTTGCATCTACGATACTGAACTAACAAGCGAAGAAACAATTCTCCAATCCATTAATAGCCTTCACCACTCTATCAAATTCACTAAGGAATCCGAAATAGACCGGAAAATAAATTATCTCGATATAACTATTGAACGTAAAGACAACGACCTTTCATATTCCATATTCCGGAAAGCAACACAAACCTCGCATGCAATCGACAATCAGTCTAATCACCCCAGTACGCACAAACTAGCGGGTTTCAATTCAATGGTGCACAGAGCTTTAAACATACCCATGTCAAAAGACAACTATAATAAGGAAATAAGAACTATTATGCAAATAGCAAAGGAAAACAACTTCTCGCCAAGCAAAATAAATCAAATTATAGCCAAACATAAAAATAAAGATAAAACGATTCCCAAACCGGACAGTAATGAGAAAAAATTTGCGCGTTTCAACTATGTGAATGCGAATACATATAAAATCACTAACCTATTCAAAAAACAAGGCATAAAGATAGCTTTCACGACGAAAAACACAACCGCTAGGCACCTCCTAAATAGCAATCTAAATAAACGTGACCCGTATTCAAGGTCAGGGGTATATTCTATAACGTGCCAAGACACCGATTGTCAAGCTAATTACATCGGGCAGAGTGGAAGGCGAGTAGACACACGTTATAATGAACATAGGAATGCGATAAGATACGGAACACATTCAGCCGTGTGCGAACATATGTGTGACGCAGGGCACAGCTTTACCAACATAGAGTCGGACCTTAAAATAATCCATCACGAATCGAAAGGCAGAGCTCTTGACATAAAGGAAGCAATCGAGATACACCTAGCCAAACGAAACAATCCCAACAATCTAAATGAACACACGTTCATGGAGAGCTCACCCCTCTTCACGCTACTAAAAAACACACCCTGTCGGAAACAAAACACAATTTAGCGACACAGCCAAGCTAGATAAAAAAGGGGGGAAATTAGGGGGTTTTTAATAGGTAAATGTTATCTGGATCAGGTGTACGATGTACTTTGCTTCTGCAATAAACCAAGGCCCATATTCGCGGCAGTATTAAAGGAGCCGGGACGTCCTCATAAGACCGTCAACGCTTAGTTCGAATGGGTTATGCTCCACGCGTGGCGAGGGCCAATCCACGGTCTTTAATAGTTGTGGACCCACCTCATTCAATAACATACATCTTATCTACGTTGGCAACACCTCACATAAACACATCGCTATCACTCCCCACAGCACGTAGGGACAGGGGGGAGGAGGCAGGGGAAAAACCAGTCGTTAAGATAACCACCGCAGTCGACCGCACAGCGAGTTCCAGTGAGCACGAAAACTGCGAGTAGCTGTAATACGGAAGACAATCAGATAAGTAGTTAGCCAAAAATTTTATAGTTTAACCATAGTTTACAACCATATAATCTCTCTAAAGTACAATCTCCGGATAGCTATCACCATTTAGTATTTCACCTAACATATATACTGCATTTAGCATACACTGACAGTTGCAGTACCAATACTGCAACTAAATAATTGTACATATTGTAAATATTTTCACCTGTATTTCAAACATAGATTTTGTAGCCTAAGTGTAATGGATCTGATGATGATCGCTTGACGATCGAAACTGGTCATCCTAGTGTTTTATTAATCTCGTGTAATTTATTTCAGGATTAGGGCATAACCCATCTCTTTTGGGTACATTCGTGTTGACCGACTGAAAAGCACTAAACTCTTGATTAGATAATTTCTCAGTTGTACGCCTTCTTGAAGTCAACAAACGTGCATATGATTGGGCAGTTTCTTATTGCTTTATACTTCAGTATTGTCTTCAAGTTGAAGATCTGTTCCACACAGGAGCACCCAGGTCGGAACCCGCTTTGTATTCGCCGATCTTATGTTCAAGCTGCTCTTGTGCTGAGACACGCTGAGAGAATCTGGTAGGCAACTTGAAGTAAAGAAATCTCTCTGTAGTTATTCACATTCGCCCTGTTATCTTTCTTGTAGAGTGGATGGATGAGGGCGCACTTCCAGTCTTCTAGTAATTTTTCTGTTAGCCAAATGTCTTTGATGATTTGAGTGAATTCATCCCGAGTGTTGGGCCCTAGGCCTATGTTCTTCAGGAATTCAGCTATAATACCATCTTCTCCAGATGTTCTGTTAGTTTTGAGTCTGATAATGTGTCTGTGGATTTCCTCTTTGGTTGGTGGTTGGGGTTCGGGGTATGTATATGAAGGCATTTCCTTAGGAAATCGCGAGGGTGGTTCTGGGCAGTTGAGTAGCTCAGAGAAATACCGAGCTAGCTCTCTGCAGTTCTCTTGATTGGTCAGTGCGAGTTCACCGTTCTGTTTTCTAAAGGATAGGTTCTGTGGGGTATATCCTCTAATCTTTCCTGCGAATGTTCTATATAAATCACGTGTATTGAAGTCTCTGAAGTTCTTTTCAATGGATTGCAATTGAACCTTCATATGTCTACTCTTCATTTGTCTGATTAACATCACGACCTTTTCTTCTGATATCAAAAAAGTGCTGTTGCATCTCGTTCTTCCAGAGCATCCTCACAAGCCGGATCCCACCACGGGTGTTTTGTGTTCCTCTTTCGGGGAATTAACTTTTTTGCTTTCTCTATGATCTTAGTGTGGAACTGTTCCCAGGTGCCCACCTGTTCTCTTTCCCATTCTTCCTTTATACCTGATTCCTGTATTCTTTTTGTATCGAATTTCTGGAGGTGTGTTCTTCTGCGATGGGTATTTGTTTATTTATTTATTTATTGTGATGAGATCTCTTAGAAGTAGTAACACGCATTCTTAAGAAGTGGGATATGAGTCATTAGTACGACCGGTTAGAGTATAGTTCCTCAGTATATGATCCCTTCCACACAGGGATGATGGATGATCTAGAGTATGCGACTCGATTTGTTTGCATAAAGTTTAATTGGAATGCCAGTGCAACGAGTATTCTTCAAGAACCGGCCTAGGAAACCTCGTGGTGTTCAGTGTTGAACAGAGGCGAATGGGTTTTTGAAGCAATTAGAAAAAATTATCAAGATATTTGCATCTTAACAACATAACTAATGCCATTTATAAAAGCCCATTAGGTACACATTAACTTTCGACGAGCATTAGTGTGTTATGGGTGCTAAATAAGGTGGTGTTCCAGTAACCAGACTTCAGTATCAGATATCGGTATCAAGGTATAATAACTACTACTAACAAAACAATCACAGCATTTCCAGCAGCTCTATGAACAAACGGATCACAAGTGAAAATTTGAAACGTTATAAATATTTCTTATAACTTAATAGTTGTATATATTATTGTACTTAAGTGTTATATGCACATACGAAAAACCTAGATAGGCCGTAGGTGAGCAAGATCAGATGTTCGCTCGATGAACGAAATATATCATCCCATCAACCATCCTCCTGCATCAAATGTATAATTAATCCATTTAACATTTCTAGGTTAGTAGATAAGTATTATTCCCCGCCACCGATAGCAGTGGTTACGCTCGCTAAAGCGCAGCGTTAGGTCACGGGACCAGGCTCTCTGCTGGCTCGGTAGACGTGTGGGTTCGAGCCCGACCGTCGGCCATCCTTGAAATGGTTTTCCGTGGTTTCCGATTTTCAACACCAGGCAAATGCTAGTACTGTACCTTCAGACAGGCCACGGCCGCGTCCTTGCACATCCTTGCTCAGTTTCATTCATCTTCATCCATTCCATCTCTCATCCCGGTGCGCAGGTCGCCCACGAGCGTCGACTATAAAGACCTACACTCGGCCTCTCCGGAGGCCACACGACAAAGAAAGAGTTTCCGCCGAATTTAATTCGGCACATTAACGTGTTGACACACTGGAAAGTAATTCTTTAACTGTTAGAAGTTGCTCTAGAAGTTTTTCCGAAGAAACTAAATTTAAGAGTAGTAGGAATGTGAATATATGAATGAATGGTTGAATGAACGAATGGATACCTGAAATGAATTTATCATAACTCAAAATTATAAAACAGTTAGTCGGGTTATGCTATAGAAAACACCACATTGCCTACGTAATGTAGGCTAATTTTAATTCACTTTATTTTATTTACGATCGATTACCTTAGTTAATAAATTGCCATATTTATTGCCACCGCCCAGTCTCAGTGCCATATTGTAATGTATAATAATCATATTATTTCACATTGGTAGGTGTGACAGGCCTCGGCCACTTCCTTCCACATCCTTGCCCAGTTTCATTTATCTTCATCCATTCCATCTCTTATCCCGGTTTGTACATAGTTACAAAATAAATGTCTCCTATAATAAGTATTCACATAGAGATTCAGTCTTCAGCAGTTAGTTCAGTCACTTATAAAGACTATGCCAGAATTCCCGATGGTTGCAAGATATGCAGATTTTAGAAAGAAAGTCTTGCTAAAATGTATAGCCAATTTTCTATTAAACTCTTAATATAATTATATTTCCGTAGCTTTTCCCTAACTAGTAGCAGTCAACAGCTGAAGAATGTGAATTAATTGTTCACCTCATAAAATGACAACAGGGTAAAGCGACCGAGAAGGAACATCTTTAATTAATTGATATTAAGAAAGCGCACAAGTGTGCCTAGTTACAAAATAATGGTCACCTATATTACATATTCACATAGAGATGCAGTCTGCAGCAGTTAGTTCAGTCACTGACTTCTCACATTTCGAGCACCAGAGTACGTGGTAACGGCTGCAGCTCATCCCACAGTACGTGCAATTACATGCTTACGACTAGGGCCCGGATGTGGATGACCTTCAAATTATCGTATAATGACCCCTGAAATGCCCCTAAAATTCTCTTAAAATGACCTCATTTTTAAAAAATACCTAAAAATGATCAATTTCATAATGATTGTCTTCCACAAATAATGGTTCGAATAACAAATATTCTTAGTAAATTTAGTGTATTACGAATAAACTATTAATCAATAGATTAACAATACGTCATTTTTATATCTACTACAAAGTGAACGAATATATTGCTAACTAAACATACCTTAGTTAGTGTTGCAGTATACCACCATCGTCATCCTCAAGTTATCAAAGATGAAGGAACGGCGGTTGTCGGCTAATACTGTTTAATATTTCGAGAAACTTCTCTCCACTTCCATTGATATAATAGGAGCATATTTGAAAAACACTATGTCACTGGCTGTTAAATCCTCTTCATGAATGTCAATTCTGAAGTCATCTCCCAACAAAATACTGGCTATTCGACACACTGTCTGATACCGTTTATTCTTGCCTAATAATTTCTGTCTGACTGTGTCCCCAATCTCACCTTTTACATGTTTTATACAACCTTCAGCATTCCTGACTAATTCTATTGACTTGGCCAATACCATGCCACTTTCTTCTAGGCAGGTAATGGTTTCTGGCAAAAATGAAAAATTTGATTTTATGCGAGCCAATTTACCTTCCGTTTGAGGATCAGAAAACAGGTCCTGTGCACTCCCAATAGCCTTAGTATCTGTCCTATCAAAGCCATTCACTACTTCTCTCACTATCTGAAAATTGTCACAATGGTATATGCATGCAGTCAAATAGGTACCCCAGCGTGTTAAAACTGGTGCGGGGGGCAAAGGTACATCGGGGTCCTTGTCTTTTAAATACTTAGAGCGGGATGGTGCTTTGACAAAGACTTCATTTACTGTGATAACTAGTCTATCTACTTCTGAAAATTTTGATCAGACCTCTTCTGCAATTCGATGAAAAGCATGGGCCAGACAAGTAGCATGCACCATCTTATTGTAAAATGCTTTGATAGATTTTGCTCCCTTTACCATGTCAAGTGCTGCATCTGTTAGGAAGAGGAGCACGTTCTCATGTTGTATTCCCTTAGGACATATTAAACATATATCGAACAGTTTGCATATCTGAGTGTGGTTAACCGCTTCCAAAACCCCTGAGGTTAGAAGAAAATTTTGCCCGGGACTGTTTCTTTGTAGGGTCCCTAACACTACGTTTCCTACATAACGTCCCTCTGAATCTGTATTCTCGTCAATGCATACGTGAATATTTTTCCCATTCACACATTCACGTATTCGGTTTAACGTGTCTTCGTAACACTTTGATAGGTAGATTTTACGCAATGTTGATTCTTCTGGAATAATATGACCAGTGTGACGTTCGAGGAAATCACTCAATTTAGGATTGCTTAGTTTTTGTAGTGGAATATTCGCACTAACAAACACTTCACATAATTCTTTATAAAAGGAAGATGACATGTTATTTGATGTCGAAGCAGTTTCTTTTAACAGTAATTGAGACACTTTCCTTCTTCCACATTTTCAAGACCTCGCAAATGTTTATCGCACCCGACATGTTGTTGTACGGTGAACCGTTTATCTGCAGCGTCTTAAATTTCGCACACTTTACAGAACAAAATAGTTCCATCAGTTGAGTATATGTTTTCACCGAAATCTGACAAATACTGTTTTAAATGGCTTGCAGTTGACTGCTTTTGTTTTGGCATTTCAATTGCACTGCACAACAAAACGTCACACATCTACAACACAAACGAACCTTAAAAGTCCTATAGTTGCCGGGTAACTCCGTGAACGATCAGAGGGCAGAACTGCGTCAGAGCTGTCAACACTTCTAATAAAGATGAACTCGACACAAACCACATGGCGCTGAGGGGATCACCCGTAGTTTTTTTTCTCAGACTGACGCAATACTCACGTGCACGCAAACTGTACACACAAATGCTTCATGGTCAAGAAAAAATAAATGTGCTGCGTAGATAAGAAACATGTAATGAAAACAGATGAGCACTGCAGATCTACAGTATATGGGTTAGTCCAAGAACGTTAACGATGACATGTTTAGAAATACAGATACTAAAAATAATTTTAAAATGAGCATTTAACCATATTCGATTTAAAAAAATGACCTATGAACGTATAACACAAGAAAAAATACCCAAAATGCACCTAAATGTTAGAAAACGACTTTATTGTGGAAAATGTAGGAAAAATGCATTTTGATGACTTTTAAATAACCCATATATGTAACATATTTATTGTAGAATATACTTAATTACCACTAAGCATCGCCTCCGTGTACTCAGAAAAAAGATGACTTTTCATCAAAATCCGGGCTCTACTTATGACACTGGGTGAAAACTTTACATACTTCACATTTTGTGATGAAAGCTGTGCACTGCCAGGCGGAACACGACATTCCTCATTCATTGGCAGGTCCCTGCACAGCTTCTGTCAACCATGACGCTCGTGGCGTAGAAATCGTCGTCTACATCCATCCTCTTTGCTAGCAGGTCTTTCAGCTACTCTTCATATCTGACTGTGGTAGGTAGCAGCAGCTGGTGCCTCAGGTCTTAAATCAGTGCCAAAATGTACACAAATCTTGATGGTGTATACTTTGAGACTCCTAATATCCTTTCTGGGTACGTGACTTTTACTTTCATCCACTGTGTCAGGTCCTTCGTCTTCAAGTCTTCCCATATCTCTTTAAGTCCGTAGGTTATCATGGGCAGCATTTTGGCGTGTAAAAACCTCATTTCTGTCACGAGGGAGATTTCTTGTGGATGCTTGATGCAATTAATGTCTCAAATGGCCAACTATATCCCTGTCATTTACATGATGAGCAGAAATTATCCTTGAGGGTTTGGGGGTGTGATGCTGTGGAACATAGAGGGATATGAAGGTATAGAAAGATACAGCCCCATCAACATGTTTAATGACGACTTAATGATCCTGACAGAGACATTTCTCACTGCAGAAGACATCCGGAGTTACTATAGTCACCAGAGTCTGGCAAGACAAGGACCAACAGGCAGGCCAAGTGGAGGAATGTTTTCATTTTTCACTTGTCCCCGCATGAAAAATCAAGCAACACCAAACTTCTTTGTCTGCTAACTGAGCATAGCAATTAAAAGCAGCTACTACTAGCCGGAATACACCGCCCAATGCATCATTGATGACCTTGATTGATCCCTAAATAACCTTGAGGAAGAGCAGCCTGTCATACTGCCAGGAGATTTTGACAATAAACAGGGACAAGCAGAAAGCCAATTACCTGAACGACTACTTATCAGAAGTGGCCTTAAAACGTTTGAACATTCAACACGAACCCACATACATCTGCCACAATGGGAAGAGTACCATAGACCTGATATTCATTAATCCATACATAGGACTAGAATTAATTAGGCTATAGTACTCTGGAACTTGGCCGTCCCTCCCCTTCAGAAACACCTTTCCGTCACTGCAGCAATGGCGCTACTAAACCATGAAAAGTTCCGGATGCCCCCCCCCCCGAAACCAAAGGTACAAAAAACAGCTTTAAAGAACTGTCAATTAGGCTATGACAGAAGTACCCAATAACGCACTAAATATGCCAACACTCCCAATGGTTGTAAGATATGCAGAAGCTAATGTCTACTATATGATTTTTTCCTCGTGAAATGGGTAAAGATCGCTTTGTAGGGATTCCAATGAGCGATTCCAAACATGCAATTACATGCAAATCCTGACCCTGATAATTTACTCTGATAGCTTTGGGAGCCCTTTGTCACAATTTTGGTTCGTATTTATTTGTTTATTGACAGTATATTAATTCCCCATGAAATTACATCAAATATGCAGGAAGCTAATCAAATGACAACAAGGTTAATTGTACGCCAATGTGGGGCGTGGTAAATTAATAGCATTTGTTCCCGCTGTTGCTCGGATCGAGACAAGCACTTGGAAATTGCTCAGTTAATTTCCAAATTTTCCACATTTTATACCCATTGAGACTTTCACGTTTAAATACGACATGTGACATAATCCAGCCAGTCAGAATATATGAAGTCAACACCCTTTTAAACCACTTGTATAATTACATGCAGCAATTAGTTAGAAATACAATGACAGCGATAGGAAGAGTAAAATATAATGCGAATGATCATACTTTTGGTTCATAACAAGCTGGTATAATAGCTGTATGGTAAAATGTATGTAAAGTATAGGCGGGACATTTTTGCCGCTTAATCTGGAAATGCCGCTACTGGGGAAGGGCAGTTGTGCGAATAAAAGGAAGAAAAATCATCTCTCTTGTTTGGGAACTCAAGCGAGTAAATTCGCGTCGCACGAGATCAGAATAGTGCGGCATTCGTATGATAAAGTTTGACCTGAGTAAAGCAGTCCTCACTGCGAAGCGAAATCAAACTGTCGGTAAAGTGTAGAATATTTTTGATGAACCAGAATGAACATATAAGGAACTTAGAATATTTCTTTGACAAAAGCAGAGTGATTTTATTTGAATTTGAGTGTACTGAAACAAAGTGGGTTGTGTCCTTCAAGTATTATTGAACATTGTTAATGATTGATCTTCGAATATTTTTATAGACAATTGATAGTATATTAGTCCACATGTAGCCAACTTATATTAAAATTGAATTGGGATATTATATGAACATTTTCAATAGTGAAGAAAAATCACTTACATTATTTAAGGGGAGGGGCGTGGTTGTGTAGCGGTCAAGCTTTTGGCCTCTCACCCCGGCGTACCGGGTTCGATTCCCGGTCAATTAATGAGAGATTTTCAAAGTGAAATGCCATGTCCTGTGGTTCGGATTCCACGTAAAAAGAAGATCCCGTGGCTCATATTCGCGAGATAACGGCCACGTAAAACTACAAACTCCCCCCTAGACATTTTCTTCGAACATTTTGAGTACAGTTAGCTAACGAGTTTGTCAAATCCAATCCAACAATAGTTGTTCGGAAAATAAGTGGAAATTACGAAATATCATGAATTGAACTCCGACGACTTTTTAACATATTGTAATGGTATTGAATTACATATATACGGCATAAGAATTATTATTCGACGAACAGTATTTCTACATCAACAATGGAGAATAAATTTGAGTTGAGGGTGATGTTGATATATACAAGCGCTACGATGATTATGATGAGTCAGTAAATATGCAAAGAGGAGGATTTTAGCTATTATCATGGTTAGATCAAGAGTGACGGAAATAACATCTTGAACGCAGACGAATGGCATGATGCGATCTTCAAACTACCTCTGTAAGAAGAGGAAGACAAACGCGGAGGCATTATTAGAACATGCTACATGATCATGATGAAGGCTACACGATTACAAGAGATGTGTTGGAGCAATTTCAATCCATGGGAACAGTCAACCGTGACTACATCCAGATCCAGGAAGAGAGTGGAATCGCAAATGGAGACCCGTAGGAATTATTACCCGGCAAGCCGACGTTGCAGCTCATCAAGGTACACTTTGCATCATTATGGATTTTGGTAGTTAACATTTTAGTAGTTCATGCTTGGCCATTATTGGATGGTCTTTTCGAAACTTGAAATTTTATTCTACGTTGCTCACTTTAAGTCTACGTTGTTGCTCAAAATTAAACATGAATACTCGGAGATGTTTACATAACACTTTGTCATATTCTTAATAAATTTAGCAGTATTTCCAGTTAGGAATTTATGATATTTGAATTTTTCTTCTATGTTCCTTAAATCTAAATTAGATAGTCAGGTCATCTGATTGCTTTGACAAGTTGATATGTGATCATACGATAATAATAATGTCATAATAACATTGTTTATTCATCTGATAGAAGCGAATTCCAGTAAGGTACTATCAAGAAATTGTGTAAGACAATAACGTAAGAATTTTGGCAAATGAAGGAAACCTATGTGAATAGATGAATTTATTAAAGAACGTATAATACAATGCAACGAAGGAAAGGAAGCTAATGATACTTATATTGAATTTATGAAAGAAATATAACAATATATTATGACTGTTTTCATAATTGTTCATGTGGCGCTCAGATTGCTGTTGGAAACTACGAGTAGTATGGCAAAAATTTCATGACTTATAATAGCATTAAGGAATCTGAATAATTATTATTATCATTCTTCAACTCTCAATGTCCATTACTTTCAGATAAGCTACCACTGTATTATGGAACAATCTGATTTCCATTACATCGATCTCAATGAAGTGCAGGTAATATTCAACTAGCCAATTGAGGGGTTCCAAGGAAGCAGAATACGGACCGAAACTCGAGGAAGAAGGGTCCACATGATATCCTATCCAAGGGTGTAACGACAACAACCAACATATTGAATCACGTGGTGAGCGAAGCAATCACAACAATTGTATCAAGTTGTCATCTTAGTATTTTTCTCTTTACTTGTATATTAATAATAATAATAATAATAATAATTTCGTTTTTATAGTTTGAAATCAATTTCTTTCTGGGTTCTTAATAAATTTATCTTGATTTAAATGGTTTTCTTTATCATGCATTTTTTCAATTTAGTAGCCTTGTCCTGAGATATTTGGGGGTTTGTGTCCAATCACCCCACTCCTTGAGATTGTTTAGAGTGCTCTTTTATATAATATGTTCTAATGTATTTTATCAATATTTTATTTCATTGTATTTAGGATTTTTTCTTATACTGGCGCCCATCCGAGTAAATTCAGATTATTGTCAATTAGTATTATTAATGAGCAAAGTCGAAATCATTACATTTGGCAGCCCAACAGTGGCGCTGAAAGTAAAAGTCGCCTTAAAGGTTAAATTTTTCACCTCAACGTGTGGCACATACAAGGTACAATACATTTGTCGTCAAGCAGTGGATCTTCTCACAAAAGACCCTAACAGTTTCAAACTTGCACAAGTAATGGTACTAAAAGTGATCGAATATACAAAAAATTAATTACCTATAGATTATGGCATGGCTTAACAATATATAAGAAATTGTCTTTTGCAGCTTTTTAGTCGGTAAACACGATTGTACCCAATGAATTGGGTGGGGTATAAGTTAGAGAAATGTAAACACTCTGCTGGAAAAAATTACATGTATTAGTTAATTATCACACTTAAATGGGCAAATTAACTGCTACAGTAGCGGTGCGGAGGTCCATAAGTAAGCATCGCTGTGAGGAGAACAATACCAAGTTAGTGTACATTATAATTAGTTTTTTCTAGTGCATGCTAAAATTTGCTAATTGATTTATACATTATTACAGTGTGACATTCTAAATTGTAAACAAGTGCATACACACCGTTACTCACGTAATTCACAAAACCTTGTAACACAAAACAAACCTAACGCATAACGCGTTTCAAATTGCGAATCATACCATAATCATCTAACGACGTGCTACTGAACCACAGTAATGAATTTACAGAAGTGAAAAATTAACCTTAATCCAGGGATCAGGATCTGCCACTTGAGGGTCATAACGCGTAATCCGAAATTTTTCCATTTAAGTGTGATAATTCAGTAATACATATTATATTTATTTCCAGGAGTGTGATTACATACGAGGGTTGGGGCAAAGGTTATAGCAACTTTTTTTTTTCATGAAGATACTTGTCCGGTTGGAAAATGTGACATATACAGAAGAAAGGACAAGATGTTAACCACATGTGTGGACAATGAATAGCACTGAAATATCGTAACACACTAATTTAATTTATTACGGTAGTATAGAGGGCAATATGGCCTTCACGGTGCAAAAGAATGACAACACAGTACACATACAGTTGACATGTTAAACCTGGGCCTGAAGACCCTCAAAGTAGTCCCCTGCTACCGTCACCACACGCTGCCAACGATGTGGGAGGTGCTGAATACAATCTGCCTCAGCATTTGCCACACCATGTGTGAATCGGGTCACCTGTTGGCGCACAGCATTAGCAATGTCCTCTCGTGTTGCAAACCGTCTACCACGTAGTGGTTCCTTATCAATCTTTCGAATGAGATCAAAGTCACAGGGTGAAATGTCGGCAGAGTACGGTGGGTGCTCCAATTCTTCCCATCCCCAACGTCGCAGTAGCTGCCCTACACACCCGGCTTTATGTGGTCTTGCATTGTCGTGCAGGATTATTGCATTGTCCACAAGATCTGGCCGTTTCTCCCGAACGCCACGTCATACCTGTCGCAACAGGAAGTCCCTGTAGTACTGTGCGGTCACTGTTCTGCCATGTGGAACAAAGTGGCAAACAATGAGACCCTTGACGTCATACGCGACGATCACCATCAATTTGACTGGGGAAGGATTCTGACGGAACTTCTGCCTCCTTGGTGATCCAGCATGTCGCTACTCCACGGACTGACGTTTCTGTTCTGGTTCGTATGCCCTGACCCAAAATTCATCGAAGGCGATTATTCGTGACAAGAATTGATCGCCGTCCTGTTGCCAGCGTGCAAGGTGGTCGGAGCATATTGCATAGCGCACCCACCTTTGAACTTCCGTCAGTGCATACGGTACCCACCGCGATGTGATTTTCCGTCGTTGCAGCTCATTATGCAATATCCTGTGGACGGTGCGTTTCTCGATGCCACTCCAGTAGCGTCCATCGTCTGTCTTCATCCAGGAGCTGCTCGATGACGGCACGTGCCACGTCGGTCCGCACATTGCTCATCACTGGTTGACACACGTCCTTGCTGAAACTTTCCTACCCACCGTGCTACTGTACGGTATGGCAGTGCATTATTCCCTAGGGCTTCCACTAATTCACTGTGACATTCCATCGCATTTCTCCCTCGGAGAACGGCTATTTTGATTTAAGCGCGCTGCTCAACACGGATTACTTCCATCTCGCACGACACTCACCAACTGACTGACTTCACAGACTTCTGTCTCGGGACAGTCGGATGAGGAGCCGCAAAGATGCGCGCGCACCCGGCAGCGAGGAGCATTTGAATAGCGCCGACTTGAAATGCTCCTCGCTGTCTCATTGTGTGATTGTTACCTACAACAACAAATAAACGACAGTGAAAAAAGTGAACCAAAAAAACAACTATTTAACGATAAAAAAAATTGATACATTCGTCGTTATAATTTCCACACCACTTATTGAAGTAGATAACTCGGTCGGGGTCCATGCACGGATGAGCCAGCTTGGTGTTCCTGGGCAAACCCCACACAAGACAGCGCATAAACCTAGAAAAATTGCTGAGTTTTAAGATTCCCATTCCTTGTAATATATCCACATAGTAACATTTCTGCAAAGGACGGGATCAACGGCGAATTCAGCCGAGTGTTAGACGCAGCATGGAGCAAATGAAATTCATGAGAAAACAGTCCAAGGAGATGAAATTTGGTGAAGACGCCATAAGAGAAAAGGAAGGGAAACATATGGTTCTGGGGACTTTTAGACAGTGGGTGAAGAAGAAAAACATTCTAATGTTTTAAAATTGTTTTGCTGCATTTTTTTGGACTTTACACCAACTATTCAGTAGCCAATATTAACCAATCTCAATAATATGTTTGTAGCATGTGAATATATCTATCTCCCATAATTCTGTGCATCCATATTAGTTAAAATAGTTATCGTTAATTTTTAAAGAATTTTTAACTTTAATTTTTGGAAATAAAAATTATTTTTGTGAAACAATTTTTTATTTCAGGAATTGTTTCATATTTTTCCAAACCCATGCACAGAATTATTAGTCTGTGCAATGAGTACATAGTGTAAAAAGATTGTAAAGTTTCAGTAATTTTTAGTGGTAAATAGTTGGTATCATTTTTAAAGGAAAATACTATCTTTTAGTAATTTCTGCCCATACTGATCAACTGAAAGGAATAATTTTTCACTTTTTGCTTTATGAAAGAAGTTGGTCGTATGGAAATAAAATTTGGTGCAGTTTGGATCACTGGGAGCAAAAAAAATATTTTTGGGTAGCCCCTTAAAGAACCTTCCACTAATTACACCTGTGTGAAGCTAAATTGTATAGGTTACGAATGTAAACAACGCTCTTAGGTTTCTATGTTCGTTGCCAAGAGCCGACTGTGGTGGCGTCTAGTAGCTAAGTTCTGAACTAGGCCTAGTAGTCGTTGACGGTGGCGTTTGGCGGCAAAAGTAGGAACTATTTGAAAAATTCAAAGTTGCAGCCCTTACTTGAGTTAAAAAACAGATACACACATTAATACAGCCATCACAATTAACACCAGTTATCAGACAGATTCTACGCACACCCAAAGTACACGGGGCTACATGACCGCGTTGTCGCAGCCCCTAAACTGAGGAACCAACCAACCAAATACAGAACGTGTCATAGGCTAATATTATTATTCTGGGATAAATTTAGAACTATTTAAATAGTATCCGTCCATGGTTTTAAACAGTATTTAGGGAAAATAGAATTTTAAATGAGAGAAAACCTGTTTACTATCGTCCTCGTAGATCATGTAGACAAAACTAAGTTGCAATATTGTTGTACGACGTGAGGAGGATATAATAAAATAATTAAAAAGAAGTAAAAATTTTCGCCCTTGGATAGCCTTGAACCCGCGATCTTAAAAACAACAAGCGAGCGCGATACCTCTTGCACACTTTCCCAACAGACTTACCAGCGTTTTGTTAGGCTCCTTAATAGTGCGTATGGTTAAATATCTAATTATTACAGTTAGATCTTAAATATTGATTGGAATGCATTCATTCTGTACCAGGCATATTTTGAAATGTACTTAAAGCTAGTTTCACGACCGCTTTGCGTTAATAATGCAAAACGACTGTAAATGTTACCCCGAAACGACAACCGCCCTCCATGTTTTATTTCTTACAACTTGGCGCACGAAATGCTAGCGTGTGGTACATTTCAGTCATAAAAGCTGGTGTTCGACGAGGATGAACAGAATCATACAGGAATGAAAGACAAATACGCAGGTGGGATAATTCTAGCAGGTAACAATCACACAATGAGACAGCGAGGAGCATTTCAAGTGGGCGCTATTCAAATGCTCCTCGCTGCCGGGTGCGCGCGCATCTTTGCGGCTCCTCATCCGACTGTCCCGAGACAGAAGTGACTTCACAGCCCTCGCTGCGCTACTACCAGCTATCACAGAGCCATCTGCTGCTTTGCAAGCACACTATGCCTGCAGAACTTCACACGACACATATACGTTTGTGATCCGTTCACATATCTACAAGACAAAAAATAGTTGCCATGACGTTTGCCCCAACCCTCGTATTTATAACTTGTACCCCACCCAATGCACTGGGCACAATCATGTTGACCGACTGAAAAGCTTCAAAAGACAATTTGTATAGGCAACACTGTAAATAATTACTTCAAATCTCTACATATACTGTAGTCTATAAGAAAATAAATTTGTTTTATTTCTTATTGAACGTGTTTGGCTACAAACACGTAATTACAAAACTGAAACATAGGAAGGTCAAAGAAGTTCCAGTGCACGTTATGGTGAATATTAAATATCCAATGCACGTGGATTCGATAAAATGAAAGTGATGGAAAGGAGCGATAGGCAGCTGTGATTGATTGATATTAATATCCTGGATTGATCACTAATTCGTGAGAACATTCACAGAAAACATTTCTTCTACCTTTAGCGTGTAGAAGTTTCGTGTGATAGCTTTGACGTCTTTGTACCATTCCAAGTGACAACGTAATCGGAACATAGACTTTGCGCTACCGTTTTCGGTCGGTGGCCAAAACAGCTCACGCATCGAATCGAGTTTAGATGTAGCAACTGACAGGAGATGCTGTGAGCACGTGCTCTGCTGGTAGTCTGGACTCTCCACGGCTGGTTGAAATTTTATCTTCAGCCCATTATTTTGAAAACAACTAAAAATTAGGTAGAGCCACCATACGCAGCAAATGATACGACTGTGTGGTAATTCAGTTGACCTGCGTAAGGAAATCCTAAAAATAAACCTCTTATTTTACAACTTAGACCGGAGTTTGACAGCCGAAGTAATCAGCCGATTAGATAGGTGAAAAGCTGACGTGTCTTGCAATTCGATTAGCTTAATGCATCACCAAGTGTTTCGTCACAGAATGATGATATTGCATGTGCTATATTGCAGACAGTTTCCACACCAAGAGATAGTAGGTTCGAGCTCGACTTCAATCAGTGTCATTTTAAGATTTTACTTAAGTTTTCTTAGCGTACTTCAACTGCCAAATTGCCGTGAGTGTTTAGCATTTGAACTTACCACTCCACCTACATAGCATTAAGTTAATTAATTTAGACAATAACCATCGTATTCTACCTGAAGTCCAAATAACTTTATGATCAATGTACACAGGGTAATTAACATAAGTTGTTACACTTCTAACTTATAATTCGTCGAACACATCAACGTTTTATTTTATGAGTAAAATAACGTGCTTCACTCTTATCTGGGATAATTAGCAACAGGCATATCAATACCAATCTTGTGTTTTTTATGTAAAACGATAATATTTTCTGAACACCAATTTGGACCAGCGTAAGGGATACTCATATTGTATGTAAAATACATATTTCTAACTTCGATCAAACAAGCACGTCACTTTGCACTGTCTGATGGGGCTCGTGCTCAGACTCTAACAACACCACTGAGAATATCGATGGTATCAGTGATATTTTGTTGTGAGAAACAGGATGCTGGCGCGTTTGAGGCACAGGAAATGTCCTTCTTGAAGAACGCACTCGAGCACGCGATTTAACGTAGACTTCAGAAGATTCACACCCGTTAGCTGTAATAAAACTTCAGGCAGCAATAATGTGATTTCGCAGACACACAGTATATCGTGCTCCATCGTAGCCAAAAAGGATATCAAGTTACTCGTCCGTTGATTGCTAGGACAGTCAACATACCCTGGCAATCTGTGCGCTATGGATCAAATATGACACGAACAAGCTTTAACTTGCTCCCAAAGGCTAATGCTAATTAAATAATTTCTCGCTGACGGAATTAGAATCTTTTAGTCGACGTTGATCATATAATCTCTTCAATGTTTATACCATTTTCAAGTATGCAGGAAGACATTAGATAAAGAAGACTATATTTATATAAAATATATATCGTTGCTGTGTCTGGAAACTCCACTATACGCCGTTCATTTCCCTGACGTTAGTCACGTCCCAGAAACCATTGTGGATATACCGCCCAACCAAACATTTCACTAATTCATTTGATGTTCCAATCTCTGCATGTGAGCGTTCGAAACTGAAGTTTACGAGATAGTTATGTAGAGCTATATATGGTTGGAGGTGTGATCGGTTTTAAGGTAAACTATGGAAGAGACCAAAATTGTCCATTGTCAAATTTTGAAGGTGCAGTGACGATACAATTCTTAAAACGACTGAAATATCCTATATTAGCTCAATATTCCCGCAATACAAACTTAGTGCTATATTTTAGTTTTTATATAGTCTATTAATTTCTATTATTGTTACTCACCCAAGGCAGCTGAGCACTCAGGTATTACGAGCTGAGAGACTATAGAACTCTCAACCAAACAAAAATATCAAGTATAACTTCAAAGAACGCGACGTGTAAACTACAGGTGAATTTTAATGCGGGTCTACTAGGTATTTTGGATTGGAATGTCTGGTATACAACTGAAGGGGATATGCATTTGATGTTATAAATGGGAACAGCAATCTTTGGGTGGAAAAACAAGAGATATGATAGGTTTCTAATCCCTACGACAAACACGTTGAGAGATTGAGGAAATGACATAATGAAATCACATTGAATTGCAGGGATGACCTGAATTATTCATGGCGTATATACATTCAGCAAACAATGGCGAGCTAATTGCAAATGCCTTGGGAACACACGCGAAGCGCTACCCGCGTGCTTCGTGGCAACATAACATTGAGTTCACAGCTAAGACATGGTATACTATCTGCCAGCACATAACTAATCAATTTGCTGTTCCAATCTTACGTAATTACCTATAATAATAGGGAAGTTAATTTTTATTGCGGATGTGCCCTGTACAACCCCTTAATGGCGTGCAACATACCACGGAAGAGAATTACAAATTATTGAATAACTACCTACTAGATCAACCAATGAGACACACAGGTATGTAGAATCTCAAGCATAGCCAAAAAGGGAATAAAAAGCACTGAGGAGAAATTTGGTGCACAGTTCCTAGTCAAAGGTTACTGACAACTGTGGAACTGCCTCTTACATGTTGAGTTTCCTTACCTACGGGCATTTTAAAACGTAAGTTATATTATTAAACCCCTTCTTCTTGTCTCGGTCCACACTGATTTTTTGCAAGGACGTACGATATTAACTCTTGAAATATTATGTGTTATAATGCTCGTAGAAATCAGAGAGTCATTGCAATGTGCTTTGCGGTTGTTCAAAATTGTTATATAATTATATTTGTAATATTATGAGCCTCCTAGATACCACAAATTCGGATTCTCAAAAATTAATGGATATTGTTTGAGAACATTGTTATTCCACGCTCAGAGTAGCTACCGGCAAGTATTCGTGTCGAACTGTTCTACTTTGCCTACGTCCCTCAAAGCACGTGTTGTAGCAAACACGGCTATGGAGGAAGATAGATGGAGTTATTAAGTCCCTGGGCGCTTCTCAATTCAGCAAGGCTGGAAATCAAACGCTAAATAATCATGGGTCTTACCAGCATGCCAACTAATCCAGAAGCTTACCGCCAGCATGTGTTGAACTAACTCATTCTGTTTTAGATAGATAAACAATTAAGTGGTGTTCTTTGAGCTTAAGCGTTTGACCTTATTCATGTAAATATTGAAAGATTTGTTTGAAATATAGATTAATTGATCCTTACTCACTATCATATGCCATTATGAGTCTGAATGCACTCCCTTCCATCCCTCAGGCTTATTAGGGTCGAGATTCGACTTCTCACATCATACCCTTAAAACAGTGGTATGCATTCCTCTTAACTGAGAATTTGTTTGACTTCATATCTCCTAGTGTGCGTGTACCTGCAATAACAAACAACCGAGAATTAGATCGGATTCAAAATAATAATAATTACAATTCAAATAAAAATAACAATATACGCACACTATTTATAAATGCTATGGAGGCAGGAAATACTTGAAATGCGGTACAGGTGCTGGCCGCCAACAGAAATAGATGGAGAGTGTTCACTGCTGCCCTATGCATACAACAGGAAATAAGGCAAGTAAGGCAATTACTGATACTTGCTACTACGGCGTCTGACCTCGGCCATGCCTTTCAAATTTCAATAAGTGTCACCAATCGAACATATTGGCTGCACGAAATATTTCAGCGGTACGCAATATCTCCACAGCTGTTACGGGAATCAACCTTAAACTTCGTATAGTTATAGAGAATTATACAACGTTTACACATATAGGCTAACATTTAATTCTTTTCTGGCGACTTAAACATCCGACCTCAGTGAAAATTGACGTAGCAAATCTTTAATTTGAGCTTAATGTACTGGCGCCTAATGTAGATCATTTGTTTTGAAAAGTTTATGATGGTGACTGCGTGAAATTTCAAAAAAAAAAGTTTATATTTCTTGTGGACTGTCCATATCAAGTGATCGAAGAGAAACTTTGTGTAATCTTAATGAGCCTCTACTAGCCTGTAATGTATATCTACTAGGACATAAAACTATGGCTCACATTTAATAGATGGCTCGCATATCAATTTTTGTGACATGAATTTTCCTAGATTGTCAACGAATGATCCAATATATGTGAAATATTTTACCCTGGAAAAATCCTTTAGTCTAAACCTACACGTAAAAAAATCTTGCTTCCTTTGAACATATCCTTCACGGATGGCTCCTACTAACTCATTAAGAAATGATCCGGTGTCTGTTAAATTTCGTTTAGTTTATCACTACTACGGCCTAAACGCCCAGATTCATAAGTCTATATGCTTCTTGTCACAAATTATAAATCGTATCCCTGTCAGTGACTCCAAACTTTGAAAATGGTGGCTGGGCGTTCTATTAAAAAGTAATAATGAATCATTCAGAATGTAATTGTGCAATCAGAACGAATCTTAGTAAGAAAGTAGTAAGTTATCATATAAGGGAATTTCCTGAAATAAGCCATAAGAATAACACACTGAAAACAACGCGTGGCAGCCTTTTTGAAAATTTAGGTTATTATAATGATAAACTGAAAGTAATTTGAAGCTACAATAACTATAGTTTATAAAAAGTTAGAACTTTTTAAGTGGCTTCCTGTGACGAAGACAAGAGAACAGTGACTCCACACGTCACGATGGAGGCTGAAGGTATTCTTAAAAATTTGAAAAATTATGAAATTTTAGTGAAGAAAAAAACTATATTAAAAAGGTAGAACCTTGTAAGTGGCTTCCTATGACCAAGACAAAAGAACAGTGACCCCATAAGTCAAAATGGAGGCAGAAGGTATTTTTCAAAATTTGAAGAATTATGAAATTTGAGTGAAAATACTATATTATGTGTTTCAAGAGTTGTAGGAATGAATGTACGCAATTATAAATACCTATTTACTGGTTACATGATATACTTACAGTTGATTTTGCTATTCAATATTTATAAATAACGTATCGAGCAGCATCGTTCTAAATATGGAATTATCCGATGAACTGTATAACATTTACTCCAGTAATGAGCCATGCTTGGATATATGGCTGCAATATCTCTATATATTCATTTTGTAGAAACTGATAAAAAGTATGGAATTCGATCCAGATTTGTGTGAATTGTGTACGGTATTTAGTGATATCCATAGCACAATGAAGAACAGGACGCATAGAAAGAGGTATTGTTAATATTTTGTCCGCCATATTGGGTCTTCCATTTTAAACTTGTACATTTTGAGATCAAGTTCTTTATCTGCATGGTCCAGAGACTTATAATACCTATTTGTGTCTAAATAATCCAATTATTTTAAGATTTAGTCCGCCATATTGGATCCTCTATTCTGATCTTTTCTTTTCAATTATAATATGATATTCGGAATCTGCGAGGTCAAAAACTAATCATACCAATTTTGTTCTACATTGACAAAGATTAGGCTTTTGTCCACGTTTTTGACAATCCAAATTGTTACAGTGATAAAACTGACATTTTGTAAGGGGATAGAGGACTATTACGTATATTATTTTCAAACCCTCAATGTTTATTCATTCCACTTGAAGAAGGACTCAATCTCGGCTTGATATACAGTTATAAGCTCTGTCTTTTCCTGACCCCCACATAACACGCGTTGTGTAGTATTTCGCACGGATACTCCAGGTGAAACTGTTCCCAAAACATAGTTTTCAAATCATTTGTGACTGCTCGGCCCCATGGCGAATTGGTTAGCGCGCTAGGCTTTGGCTCGAAGTGTCCAATTTCGATTACTAAGACAACACTGAGAAATGGCTTCCAACACGATAATACTCGTAATGTTCTCGTAGCTACGGTTTTACCTGATTATTAATTAGATTTAAAAATTCAAAAATGAATGTTTTCAAGACTTGTCAATGGGTCGCAAATGAAGACAAAGAAGCAGAGGAGAGAAAATCAAGAAAACCTACGAAGTTTTAAATACTAGATACCAAATAACGGCATTACTTCAAATCAAGAAAGCAATGCCATTCGCGTTTGAACCCAGCGTGTCAGCCAGGTTCCCAGCCACAGAGACGCTCAGCGTTGAGAAGTGAATGTCTCTCTCTGCTGTTCGTACAAATACTAAATAGACTCTCACTCAGACGCCAACGTATCACGAATGGTATCTGAAAATTACACTTATTTTGTGAAGCTTTCAGAGCTGAAGCCTCTTGTGCACTATCCCTAATCAGAATGTCATCAGAATACTAAAATAATACACCTCAATCACGAATGAGGGACATAATGAATGCATGTTGGTCATTTCTAATCGAGCGACTTACACGAAATTGCGTCTTTATAGTCTCTTATAAATATAATGTTATTGTCAATTCTCTCCATTTATACTCAAATGCATTATGTGTTATTGACTTAAATGATTCGTAGATAAAAGATGGCAGTTCTGAACAATATTCCGTGAAATAGTTTTCTGCTACTGAGGTCCCTTACTTAGGCTAAGTTCCGTGCCTGATCGACCGATCATGAAATTTTGAAAGTTCGAAAGGCAACCGTGTTTTTATATGATAATATGGTAACGAATTGTGCAAGTGAGGGCCCTTTTACAATACTCCTCTTTCACAGATAGTTGTGGTCATTTCTCTTTAATACCCTTTTATAAATGTTTTAAAGTTTAAAAATTTAGCACGTTGGACATCTTGAATTCATTCCAACGATGGACCTGAACCCTTAGCCGAGTAAAGACCTAATGAAATGGAGAATTATTAACTTTAATATTTGATATCTTCAAGTTGATGGATGCACGTCGTGTTCCATTCAGTGGATCTGCATTTTGAAAGAACAACATTTCTCTCTGAATTGAATCAATTGATTAAATTTCATATGATTGCGGTGAATGGCTTCAGAGTTGTGAGATGCTGTGTCTACATTTAAAATGTCGTCTCGTTTGCATTAAATTGGCAGCAATTACGCACGTTGATATATAAAAAGACAAATATCCACAAGGAAGTTTTGATTCATACCACGTTTTGTGGAATTTTCTACGGGCGTTCAAAAGTTATAATGGGGAATCACAGAGACAGATGGACATAAAGATGAAAAGACGAACACAAATATGTCCCGGATTGATATCATACTTCTATTGTTACATATATTTTCAAAATTAAATGTAGACTAACAATAAAACATTATGTTAATCTAATTGCAGTCAATGGCCATAGCAGGGTATTTTAATTGAACGCCTGTAAGCTCCACATCAAGTTCAGTTTCAAATAGTTCCAATTTTGGCTTCTAGAGATGCCACTGTCACTGACACCTAGAGGTGAACGTTGGAACTTGATAGAGCAAATTTAGCTACACACTACCAATAGTAGTGATAGGTTCTTTTACATGCAATAAATCTATGACATGGGCCCGCCGGCTTTACTTCCTCTCCGAAGGAAGGCATACAGAAGGAATTTAACGCTCTTGAAAATCCGATGACTTCGGCCGGGATTGAACCCGTGATCTTGGGCATAGCAGCTCAGCATGCTACCGATTACGCCCCTGAAGCCATTTAAAAATTGCTATCCCGTTTTATTAAGGTAATGCAATCGGCAGAAAATTTGGAGGGTTGCTTGTAACTTAGGAAATTGGCAATATTTTCCTGCGAGGAACCTATTTCTCCTCTTCTTCAAAGAGTTGAAAAGCAAATATTTGACCATTAGCAGATATGTTTCACCTGAACTGCAACTGGTTTGCTCTCCACCCGAAACCAGAAGTTCTATGTAACACATGCAGAAACTAAATGAACCTACTAGTTCCTAACTTGATTTGGCGTCTGAACTTCACTCTAACAGTTGAGTAAACTGACCAACTTGCTTGTTTTTCTGTTTTTCTTCCCCTTCATCCCGTTCTATCTTCTTTAACGTGTCCCTTTGGCGAATGCTTGAGTCATGTCCATTGCCCAGTAAACCCCTTACTAGCCATGACCAAGAGACATCCCTTACTAATTTTGGATTTTAAATGATAATAATTATTATAAATAATAATAATTATTATAAATAATAATAATAATTATTATTACTATTACTATTATTATTATTATTATTATTATTATTATTATTATTATTATTACTGTCCAGGAAATACGAAGTATATTCTCTTCAGGAAGTTAGAATATTATAAGAGTCCACTCCAAGCCCACAGGCAAAGCATGTAAAAGCTTGCTATTTCAAAAGCACTTTAAGTGAACATATTTGCATTAGATATTTCTCGGAAGGATAGAACTGGGAGTTGGCCACTGCTAACATTCTGAAGTTTCCAGACTGTCTCCAATATTTCACAAGGAACACATATTTCTGTTCCTTCCTCATAATAATTCTTAGTTTTGAGCTTTCCACAACAACTTTAAGGTCAGCCCAACCAAACCCCAACGCTTATGGTTTGATTGGCTAAAAACCCCTCTTACCACTAGAGATACACGCCATTGGTGAATCTCTACATGTGACAGATTTTCCCTCTCCAGAGAAAGTTATAGTTTATATACTGATGCACAGCTCATAATCGCCCTCTTCATAACAATACAGCAGACCATGTGGTCACTCTTCAAGACAGCTATATAGATACTGTGTACGCTCTGCCTCACGGCAAGCAAGTCAGTCTTCACGTAAAAGTATTGTAATTACTTAGGTGTTGGTAACCAATAAATTAACATATTCTCAACGTCTTCTATTCTTTTGTAAGTATAACAGTATACAGCGCGGTAGAACTTGAGCGGACCTAAATAGTAGATCCTCAAGCAATATTCAAATTAAGTGAGTGTCGATAAGTTCACTCTTCTCCAACTAGACAACTGGCCGGAGATCTACGAAAAACTTATCTCTTGTACTTCTCCTGTCGGTTACTAACATGTAATGACAGCACTAACGAGATATAACAAATACGATTGTAGGCGATGGTTTAGGTAATACACATAATTGCGAAATGCTTGATATCTTCCCATTTTGAAATTCTAAAGACGTGCTACTTGGACCTAGCTACTGCATACTTTGGTAACCTCAACCTTGGTAAAAGTTTGGTATAATGCAGGTTTCTGCTCCTTGTAGAACCGAGGTACAAACACGCTGGAGAATACCTTGGGTGGTACATATTCTTTGACAACCCTTCGCAATTCAAAGATGAAGTGTGTTTCTTTCTCGTCTACAGCAGTTGAGTACACCGTTGACTTCGAATTCTCCCACGCAGAAAATACAAAAATTATAAGTCCGGTGGGCGTGGATGCCAAGAAAATATCCCTGTTCTATCTATTCAGCAATTAGTATACTATTCATTCAAGCGTGCACGAACAATACGACTAAAATATCCTCCGACTTAAGACATATATAAGACGTATTACCTTGTACTCAACTCTAGCAATAGCTTGCATAAACACAATCGTCAGACCGTTTGAATTGTCAGGTCACTGAGAATTGAACAAAGTAAAGTATCTTCCATGTTAACGTAGTTTAGCAACCGATAATTCTGCACTAGAACTCAGATTTTAGATAAATTACTTACATCTGTAGTTATGAATAGACGTCAATTTCTAATCTATTGATGTATTTCCGTCATTCCACATTACATTATTTTATAATATTTCTCTTAGTGGAAGCCACCGTGGCTTAGGCGGCAGCACGCCGGCCTCTCACCGCTGGGTCCGTGGATCAAATCCCGGTCACTCCATGTGAGATCTGTGCTGGACAAAACGGAGGCAGACAGGTTTTTCTCCGGTTACTCCGGTTTTCCCTGTCACAATTTCATTCCAGCAACACTCTCCACTATCATTTCATTTCATCTGTCATTCATTTAATCATTGCCCCAGAGGAGTGCATCAGGCCTCGGCAGCCGGCACAGTTCATATCCTCGCCGCTAGATGGGGGCTTCATTCATTCCATTCCTGACCCGGTCGGAGACTGGAAGCAGGCTGTGGATTTTCATTTTTCTCTTAGTTCAGGGATTCTACGAATATTGAAGAAAGTGCATGTTGAATAATTCTTATAAACTGTGGACAAGGTATCAAAAGTGTGAATCAGTGTGAATCTATTTATTTTTCTCTTGTACCCACACCCGCCCCTAAAAAGGATGAACGTTTATTTTATTTTTAGCAATGGTTCACCCTCCATAAACTTATTATATGCCATGGGAGGTTCTTACTGTACTAAAAGATGAGGGAGAATTTCCAAAAGCAGAGCAGAACTCCCAGTCCATTTGCTAGAAATAGTGCTGGAGAGAAGCTCTGGTGTGGTTCGGCTACATTACCCCTAATGAGTTTGTACTAATATTCCAATATTCTATATATATTGCCGTCGACAAAAGAAATTAGTGCCCCTTGAATGCATGGTTGCCCGCAACACATTTAGGTGGGAGTATTGGACATAAAACATTGTGTTGCCAATGCCCTGATACGGCCACAAGATATGGCGTGATACGGCCCTCGGCCTGAGACATAATACAGTATATCCGTCAAGTGGCCACACTTATCGCAATGTCATAATGTAGCCTATGCATTTTATTGTATCGGGCAGTCGTGTAGTAGATCTGTAAAATACCACCGAAACCGTAAGCTGTGGCATATAAACAATTAAACGTGTGTGCTAAATCTCGAGCTTTGCCGACCATATCCGTGGTCAAGAGTTTGCGTCTTGGAAGGGTGTAACATTTCATTTTTATTTTTATTCCTACACTGACATGTATGGGGAGTCACGTAATGTTGTTTGGTTAACCATGCCTTTGTTGTCAATGAGTGGGATCATTTGCGGCACTGATGACGGCCACTCAGGAGCTGAAGCTGTAGAAGATCATTTTGTGTGGGAACGTGGTGAAAAGACAGGAAAGAAATAAGGCAGTAACTAGAAAAAAAAGGACGCAATGTAGAAAGAAAAGGAAGAACGAAACAAATACAGAAGGATTTAATGCCAAGCCCAGCTAGAGTATGATTAAGATAAACGTTAATTCTATTGCTGCAATAATAGTAAATAGGCAAGGCTGATTGCATTAAGAGAGTTTTCAGATAGCAATCTACTTGAAGAGGCGAAATACTGTATTTTCGATTAAAGAGATAATACATTGTTCTCCTGGAGAAGCTATTCGTTTCTCCTAGGTGCCGACTAGCAGCTGGTGCCAGCCCCACAACCGCATGAGCCTTACCGCAGCGCTCCACCATGGTTAGAGCAGCACCGATGTTCAAATCAATTTTGTGCCTGCTTAAGTTGGTACAAATGGTTAGAACTGCCACATAGATGAACCATAAGTATACAACTCATAATTTCGTGTGTCAAGTGTGCAATCTCTCTGATTATTATCTGTAATATTTTGGTGTCTGTAGATCCATCAGTGTGTGCATTTTCCACGGGGAAAACGGGATAAGTCACATTATGTATTTTTTCAGGAGAGCAAATTTAAACTTTCAACACTAAAATCACCCCAATTTAGGGTAAGCAATGTAGTTGTTTTTCAAAATTTATTTCTTATGAAGGAAGTACATGTAAAACAAATAACAATTAAAGTTAAATTATGAAAATAATGAGAGGATATGGGACGTTAATTCTGTTTCCTCTAAAAATAAAAACCTCTGTGTCTCGGTGACATTCGGCTTTACTTGAAATTAGTTTCAACTGATCTGAACTGACGATTACTGGCCAACAGATTGCGCCATAAACTAATTTCCGAAAAAAATGGACTTACCCCGTTCCTTCCTTGACTAGGGATGATATCTCTTTGGACGAAATGAAGGAATTTGCATTAATGAAATTATTTGCAATAATGAAATTATTGCAAACCACTTAAAATAATTTTCCCACGGAAGGAATAGGATTAGAAATCACATTTGAACTCACGACAATGTGCTGCAAGTATGGGACGTAGTCCAAGAAGTGCCATCTTAGTGGTGATCCAGGTAGGATGTACCAAGAGCTCGCTGATGAGCCCGAACTGTTGTACAGTATCTAGGTGACACCCCGCAACAGACATGGCAAACACCTAATAGATTTTCTGTAGTTTACACACTTGGTTGTGGAAGCCAATATGTCAGCTCTTACTATGTTTATATTCATATATAGGATTTATATAGCATTTCTGCTGATAGTTAAACATTTATGTTAGCATAAACATAAAAGTTGGGTGCTTTTCAGTCGGTCAACACGAATGTACCCAAAAAGAGCTGGGTTATGCCATAATCCTGAAATAAATTACATGAGATTAATAAATACACTAGGATAACCAGTTTCGATCGTCAAGCGATCATCATCAGATCCATTACACTTAGGCTATAACATCTATGTTTGAGAGTACAGGTGAAAAATATTTACAATATGTACAATAATTTAGTTGCAGTATTGGTGATGCAACTGTCAGTGTATGCAAAATGTACTATATCTAATGTTAGGTGAAATGCTAAAATGGGTACATTCGTGTTGACCGACTGAAAAGCACCAAACTTTTACGTTTACTTAGGCAACACTGAAAAATGGCTTCAAACCCCAAAAAGTTATGTTAGTAATTATATACTGGATATATACTGTATAATACTTATGGTGATAGTTAAATAGTTATGTTTACAATTGAATCGGTTGGTCAAGAAAGGAACTAAGTCACTATTTTATTTTTTAGGAGAGATAAAAAACTGTCTTATTATTAATCTATTCAACCGAATTTACTCAATTTTTAAATTTGTTGTGCACTAAATTACACATACTGGAAGTTGAATAATTTTCATATATTGTTGGAAGTATCTTAGAAAACATTTTTGGAAAAGTTGTAACATATTTCCTTTCTCAAGTCGACGAAGGAATTTAGCACGTTTCATGTGAATAGCCCAGTCAACATTACACATTTGTGACATAACATAAAGATTTATTTATTAAATAATGGAATATTTACTCAAACTAAACATATAAATAACTAATTCACAGAATTCTATGTGTTGAATTCCTATCACATTGCATCATCACTTGTGGTTGGCCACTTCAATATCTCCTCATAAATAGTTCAGCGCTTCCCCGTCAATGTACTTAACCAGTTTCTGAATATATTCGATATTCGATTTCTCCTCAGTATGTAAAAAAGCCATATCGTGTTTCTCCCAAAGACAAACATAGTTCGTTTCATGATATTAAGGTGGATCTTGGTCTGTGTAATACATTTCTGTAAAAATATGAAAATGGAAAATAGTGACTTTCTCCGCCGACCGATTGAATTATATACTGGATATACTGTATATATAATACTTATGGTGGTAGTTAAATTGTAGTGGTAGTTTACAATTACATACTGGAAAGGTATATAATATTTCTGATGATAGTTAAATAGCTAAGTTTAGAACTTTAGAAGGAATCTACATTATACAAATCATTCTATAAATAGGTTAATAAAGGAATAATTTAATTAATTAATATGATTTCGTTTGGTCCTCTATCCCTTCACTTAACATGTGGTTTATATGTTGAATTGTGTATTGGCTGGAAACATATTAAATAGGTAAACGTTCAGTGTTGATGAATAAAGTTTACAAAATATTACTATTACCACAAGCTCTCAATCTTGAAGCGGGATGTTAGTTCCCGCCGCAGAGCAAAACCGTTATTTTCAAGCGGTAAGGTGCTAGACTAATTTCCGCTCCTGCACAGACCATCAGGATGTGGTCCACCATCGAAGGGATGACCACACCATATATTGCTGAAATGCCGAGTTCTCACAGAATCTGATGTTTCCGAGTGCGTCCAAGCCGTTGATATTAAATTCATATTGCAGCACAATAATCAACAAAACGTTATTGGTTTGTCATCAATAATCATGAACAGGATACGAACAATTTGAATGCATGGAGGTGACAGATATCAGTAACTAATAATTGTCTTTGTCATAAATTTTCGAAAACAGTCAAGTGGGACAGCTTTCAAAATGAATTTCTAAAATAATAAGCGTTGTAGAAAAAGCCGTGTTCTCACAGGTCTCAGAGGCCGCAATCACTTGCCCCCTAGGTTCCATAGTGCACCAACCTAATGATTTGTTCAGCTTAAACTAAGAAATAATTTTGTCATACAACCACCTAATGTAGGATAGGATAAATGTAATCATAAACCAACATTCAGTGACTGTTGCTTTATTTTATCTGAATAAGTTGGTAAGTAGAGCAAATGATCGGAATACCACGCTCTTACATCAGCGTAATGTCTTGATCAGTGCAGAAACCATCGGGATAAAATTATGTAATGATGGGTGATTGCTTGCCCTTCATTTTATTTACGTTGTCCTACAACAATATAGGGGAGACTCAGCTAAATCCGCAATATTAAGGGGTTGATGATAAACAATATAAATTAAGGGAAGTATTTTAACTAACATAGAAATTAAATTACTACATAGTTCTTAAAATTTCATCTGCAATTTCGTAAATTTCTAGGAATTTTATACCAGTGGTACTAGTGCTAAATCCTTGATACCTTGTCCGAATCTACAATATGATCAGTCCAATAATATGCTTCATTACTTCCACTACCTCATAAAAGAATCAACGAAATACATATGATTTTATAAATTCTTTACAAACAAAATACAAATACAGGATTTCACGATTTTGCCACTAGGTGGTAGAATTTGTCGTTTCGAATTTCATAGTAAAGAGATATTAAATAGTTGAATTAACACAACTGGTGAGGTAAACTCGGCTGTTGCAGTGAAGTATCATTGCTGAAAAGATATATTTCAAGTAGCCTACTGCAGAATTAGCCGTACTGTGGAGTTAGCAATGTCTCCCCTACCAATAGATGGATGATTGACCAAACAGAATTCTAATTTATGAGCAGCTAATCACCATTTTGATTCTCTCTTGAATTATTGCAAGGCCATTTAGTCTGTAACCTCTAGAGATAGAAACCTCGAGCCTACGTTGTGTGTGTGACCTTCTGTTCATTCACCTACACTCAGTTTTCATCTTCGATGTGTTTGATACTTCTCATGTGCACTCGGAACAGGATATTACTCAACTCGTTTGTGTGTTGCAGTTTCAATCAGTTGGTATTAAAGCTTGATTACCACCTCTTAAGAAGTAGGTGCGTGATGTAGCTGAAGAATAGCCACCAGGAAATGAGCAGGCGTTCTCTTCAAAGGAGACTCACTGCTTCATATGCCAGCAGGTCTTTAGAAAGCTTATGCGTGGAGTAATCTATGGGCGATTCATCAGACATTTAAGAAACTCCAGCGCTTGGAATATCCCACTCTCATTACCATTAGAAGCGTTACCTAGCTAACTGTAGCTCCCTTTCGTGTAGTTAATATAACAGTTCACGGGCTCTTCAATAATTACTGCCTCTAATTTCAACTCCTTTTAAGATTCTACTGTGGTAGTGAGAGGATTGTTCATTACAGGAAAATAAAGAAACAATCCTAGTTTTCATGCAAATCACCCCTGATTGCAGTCAGAAATGTACCTACAGTATAGAGAGTAAAATATTCAGCTCCAGTTAGAGATACCTCACTTACTCCATTTACCTCCTCATCAAATAAATTAACCCTCCAGTTTAAGTTATTTGGTAACCTTCAGCCATAATTTTGTCAAACTTACATCAGATTTCTGAGTCAATGACATGACCATTCTAACATTTTGGCGTAAATATATAAGATATGACCTAACGTTAGAGAATACAGATGCAGCTACTTTTCTTGTGCAGGATTGTTATTCATAGGCCAAGATTTCTATTATTAAATAATATTCGCCGAACATGCCTTCCACCACAAGGAGGTATCTACAATTATCTGGTAATATCATTCAGTCGTGATATAACTTAAAGGTGTTTCCACAACTTCAGTGAAACGCAAACATAGTAAATATATTATGATCTATGTACTGTATTTATCCATCGGTCTGTAAATCTAGAAATATTATAGAATAGTGGCGCCGGCTCCGAGAGTGAGCGTAGCTTGCTGAGTGGAGTAAGAACCGATGTGACTGACAAGCAAACTGCGCACTGCTATGTCCGAACACGAAAGTTAACCAAGCAGCCTGAGTTGCCAGTGAATACAAATACCATAGCACCTAAGACTAGGCTTCCACTTACGATATCTAGTCGACCGATTGTTCAGTCGCAAAAATGAAATCCATTGTTTCAAATAAAGGGGCACACACTTGCCCCTAAACAATCTCAGCGTTTAAAAAATTACAAACGATCTCATTTTTAGCCTACTTTCGTTTTTTTTTTTTTTTTTTTCAAGAAATGAAAGTAGACTTATGAGTTCTACACAGGGCCAACAATTGTGTGTCTGAATGTGTGTGTGATTTGGTATGTCTGTCACCCTCTATCAATTAAAACACGGTGAAACCGAATTGAACGACATTTGGTACAGATGTAGCACTGGCAAAAGGCACCTCAGTGCCATGTTTTATATTGCTGCCATCCTTACCAAAACGTAATGGCGGCCACTCAAGTGGTCAAAACTTATAATTAAAATATGACGAAACTACTCATCGGATCTTTACCAAATTTGGTAAAAACATATCTCCATATGGGACGCGTCTTGTGCCCAAACTACAAGGTTATCAGCCGTACCATTTCAGGATGGCGGCCGTGTGAATTATGCAAACTTTATAATCCATAACATGGGACCCACCATTTCCGATTATCGAACCAAGAATCGTTTAAACTGTTCTAAAGGGCGTCGCCCGTTCGAAATTAAAAGTTTATATTTTAATACTATAGTGCAGAAGTGACTTTGAAAAACTGAGCCGTCTCGGTTACAAGACAAGATGGCAGCTGATCTCTTGTTCTGACCTATATTTCACAAATTTGAGTAAGTTGCATGCAATATAGACTGATAGAAATAATATGAACTTTGTATGAAATGCGTTAAATGGATACATACTCCAGTGAAGAAATCGTTTAGTCAAAATCATTATTTGCTAATACGTTGTATGTAAATCAATTGATAACGTGAAACTTGGGAGGACATGTTTGGCTCTGTGGTTAGAACTTTGGCCTTTCACCCAGCCGGCCGGGGTTCAAATCCTACTGGAGTTGTATTATTTTGCTTGATTCTTTTTATATTTATTGCTTTTTGAGAACTGAGACGTTATAAAATTTAGCGTTATGTCGTGCATTTTGCAATGAAAAATATATATTTCATTATAACAACACTGGGTTTGCACGAGTGACATCTACTAGCAACCAGTTGAACTAGGCTAACCATGGCCTATTAGATGCGAGCTGCGCTCTATACCGTCGAGTTACTGAACCCATAGCTACGGTGTAATTGAAAAAATTCCGATAGAGCCCACTTGCCTCCAAGGATAGGCGCGATTACAAATTAGCTGTGCAGTAGGTATATTAAATGTGTTTCTCCCAGTGATACGTTTAGACCAACGAAGTTTCAATTAATGTAAGAAGTCATACTCGTACATTTAGGAGAAAGTAGGCTATATGTTCTGTCCTGAACATCTTGTTACTGCGATGAGATTGCCGCTCTACTCTGAATTCCTACGTTGTTTGGAGTGTTTGCTGATGAAATAGTAAAATGATGGGGTAAATTATAAACTATGGTTTGAACGCCGCTACTCAAATCCAGTGTGCCATTTTGCACTTCGAATAGGAAGAAAATATGAGGTGATAAAGACAAAGAGTTATAACTATACCCATACATTTAGGAGAAGTAGGCTATATGTTCCTTTCTGAACAGCTGGTTTCTGCGATGAGATTGTCGCTCTACCCCAATGAGTCACACAGACAGGCATGGACATGCACCTACCGGCAACAGTTAAGTCACAGTTCTGACTGAGTTTTGTTCTGGTTTCTGAGTGAAACACTCCAAATACGCCATATGTGGCCAAACAGCACGCCAGGAACGCTGGCACGCCGCTTCACGCCAGTGTGCTTCTGGCACGTACGGCCTTGCAGCGATAGTGGAGAAATACTATATGTCTGTCTCCCTCGTTCACTTTCCCGTCTCACTCCAACTCGTACTGCCTGCATCCCAAACTGTGTCGAACGTCAAACGGTAGCGCACCAGTGTCCCTTATTTCGCTATCTGTAGTATCACTTGACATTATTTGATCGTGGGGATATGCAGCGTACCGGTAACGTTTGATTATGGCTGTTCGTTTTTTTTTTCGAGCATATTTTAAGAATTTACAAAACTTCGATTTGCTTTTTATTTGTTCGTCAAGCCAATTGCAATGTACCACTCGACTTAAGGATATGTATAACTCTGTGAGAAATCTGCCTGATTTCTATTCAAAATGTCAGCCTCGTTGCGGCTGACACCGCGGACGCCAGGTTCGATTCCCGGCTCTGTCAAGAAATGTAATTCAGGTCTGAGGGCTGCAATGGGGTATACACAGCCTCGTTAGGCAAGTGTGAGATGAGGCGCGTACGATTCCCACCTCGGCCATCTTGGAAGTGGCTTTCCGTGGTTTCTCACTTCTACTCCAGGCGAATGCCGGGATGGTTCCTAACTTAAGGTCACGGCCGCCTCTTTCCCGATCCTCATTTGAATTACAAATACTTACAAACACTTATACAGCCGTCACAATAACACAGGTTAACATACAAATTTCACACACACACATACAACCAAACGCAAGTACACAGGACTACATGACAATGGTGTCGCAAAGCCCCTAAATGAATCAACAACAACAATATCTATTCACAATTACTGCAGCAAGGATATCCGAAATTGCACATGTGTTATGACTGTTTGGAGCAACGCATTTCTGCGTAACGTTTTTCTCTGCATTGAGAATTACAGAATCATGGCATTGCGCTCTGATGTCTGACGATAACCTGCGAAACAGCCTCCGGTTGATTATTTTTCAAACAATCGTAACGAAAACTGAGCATATTGTAAATATGAAAGCAAATCGAAACAAATTGAAAACAAGAAAAGTAAAAATGTGACCGGGATTGCAATGTCTTTAATGACTCCCATGATACCTTATCAATATTTCTGACTGTTTTAATGCTAAGCAGGTAATCTTTACGTATCGGTACGTGGAGGAACGCACGAAACACAATGTAGGAGTGTCGGACAACCAACGCATTGGACGAACAGTTTGTTTGCTTACAATACGTCCGGTGCGAAGGCGATCCCAACTTGCATCGGTCCGACACGCCGGCAGTCAGGACAGGCAGCCCAGCCAAGAAAGGCAGAAGCCAGCCTGCCGAGCGTGCAAAGACTGACCACCCCTGAAATACGTGCTGCAAAAATGTCTGACAATGAATCTACCAAAGGTGATGGAATGGTATGAATACAGATTGGTACTGATTTACTTACTTGGGTACTTGGTAGCATGTTCACAAAACGTTTCAAGTAAGTTGCCAGCCTTTAAATATAGAGCGTGATTCATCTAAGAGGGCCACCTCAAATATCTACGGAACCGTTTAAGATATCATCATTCTGTTTTCAAATTCTTAAGTCGTATTAAGGGGTCATACAACATGGTCCATTTTGCTCCAAGAACATACGTATTTACCGAGAAACCGGTAGCAACTTTGGTTTCTTAAAAGGAAATATACTAATTTCACCTTCTGGAACAACTAAGAATCAAGTGACAAGTCCAGTGGTGTGCTTATATTGCAAATCCGACGAGTACTTTTTGAGATATAAAAGGTTTTCATATGTGATGGCATTAGACAAAACGCGATGCGCTAGCCGCTGGAATGAGGAGTGCATGATTTTCTTGCGTGACCCGCTTCTTGTTGACAAACTCACATACCGAATTTATTCCATTCATAGCATACTGCAATGTGTACATGATCAAAATCAAGTCTCTTATGTACGTATGCCTTTCTCTCTCTCCACTTTGTCCTGAAACCTTGCGGAAATATCTGAAAGCACCTCAAAGAAGAGGATAAATAAAGTACGGATTTTTTTAGTGCTGGCGGACCTGCGATACTGACTTAATGTACATAATTTTTAAAATCAGAAATGTAACAAAACTCGCCTATTTAGTTCATTGCGAACGTCTCGTCTAATGTTAATTCTTACGAGTCCGGTTAACCATAAACCATTTTGATAATGTACACATTACAGTATGCATAGAATGGAATAAATGCGGTATGTGTGTTCGTCAACAAGGAGTGGGTCACGCAAGAGAATCATGCACTCCACATTCCAGCGGCTGGCGAATCGCTTTCTGTCTAATCCCAACACATATGGAAACCTTAGTATCTCACGACGTACTCGTCGGATTTGCAAAATATGCACATCACTGAACTTGTCACTTGATTCTTAGTTGTTCCAGTGGGTGAAATTAGTATAGTCCCATTCAAAATACCAAAGTTGCTACCAATTTCTCGGTAAATACGTATGTGCTGGGGGAGAATTGGACAGTGTTGTATGAGCCATGTAATACGATTTTACTTAAGCATTTGAAAACAGAATGACGATATCTCAAACGGTTCCGTAGATATTTGAGGTGGCCCCCTTAGCTGAATCCCCCTGTATAATCTTTGATTTATTATAGGATGCATGTTATACAGTGCTGCCGCTAATTATGTTTTCATGTCCAAAGTGAAAGAAGATCACGCAACCAGCACCAATAACTTCCATTGAGAACCTACTTATAGGCTTATACAACGATTTATTTTATTGTCGATTAATTGAGGGGCTTAGCGACATCGTGGTCATGTAGTTCCATTTACTTGGGTGTGTGCGCGCAATTTATCTGATAACCTGTGTTATTGTGATGGCTGTATTAGTATGTGTAGTGGCAACGATTTATCTATCGCAGTGTATGCATCATGTAGAGTTTCTGAGATGGTGACATATTGGTCGCCGCGACTAGAAAACGCAAGTGGAAGCCTAACCTACGCTCTAATGATTCCGAAAAAAATGGCATCTGATTCACTTCATTATTCCCCGCATTAGGATAATAGATAGAAAATAAAACTGAAGTTTTATATTCGGTACTGTTACAAACAACAGGAAAAATTCAACAATATATGTCATGATTTAATAATAAACCACTGTTTCTCATTGATCCCCTTTCTTTACAAAAAAGAACACTAGAAACACAATTAAATCTCGTTCTATCAAACATTACCTTGGTCCCATACTCAACTTGCTCATCCCATATTTGCAAGGGAAGGGACAGGAGCGTTTTATTCTGATGATGATTGAGTCTTCAGTCTTTTGACTGGTTTGTTGCAGCTCTCCATGCATCCCTGTCCTGAGCTAATCGCTTCATCTCTACATAGCTACCACACCCTACATCCGAGGCAATCTGTTTAACATATTCTAACCTTGGTCTACCCCTACAGTTCTTGCTCTCGACCCTTCCTTCCATAACTAAGCTTGCTATTCCTGGGTGTCTTAGTATGTGTCCTACTAACCTATCTCTTCTCTTCATTAGCAGTCGCCAGAAACATCTCTCCTCTCCCACTCGTCTTAATACCTCTACGTTTGTAACCCTATCTACCCATCTGATCTTCATCATTCTCCTGTAACACCACATTTCAAATGCTTCAATTCTCCTCTTTTCTGCTGCACCAATAGTCCATGTTTCACTTCCATATAGCGCCACGCTCCAGACAAAGGCTTTCAAAAATGACTTCCTAATACCTAAATCTATATTCGATGTCAACAGATTCCTTTTTTGTAGAAATGCTTTCCTTGCCTGAGCCAACCTACTTTTTATATCCTCTTTGCTTCGTCCATCACTGGTTATTCTGCTTCCTAAGTAACAGAAGTCTCCTACTTCCTTCAGTTTTTCACCTGCCAATTTGATCTCCATAGAGGTTTCTGATTTATTTCGGCTGCATTCCAGTATTTTTGTTTTACATTTATTAATTTTCATCATGAATTCTTTCCGTAAGACGGAGTCCATACCAGTCAAAAACTCATTCAAATCCTCAGGCTTGTCGGCCAAGATGACGATGTCATCAGCAAATCCCAGAGATGAAATTATTTCTCCTTGAATCTTCACTCCCACTTTAAATTTTTCTCCAATTTCCTTCATTGTTTGTTCAATGTAAAGATTGAAAAGTATGGGTGATAAGTTGCAGCCTTGCCTTACACCTTTCTGAATACCAGCTTCTCTCTCATGTCCTTCAGCTCGAATGACTGCCATCTAGTTTCTGTATAGATTGTATACCACCCTCCTATCCCTGTACTTTATTCCAACAGATTTCAAAATGTCAAACAATTTAGTCCAATCAACGTTATCAAAAGCCTTTTCTAAGTCTACAAATGCCATGAACGTTCTCTTATCTTTCCTTATTCTACCTTCCAAAATCAGCCTAAGACTTATTACAGCTTCCCTTGTTCCTACATTTCTCCTGAAACCAAACTGGTCTTCACCCAACTCCGATTCTATCTGGCTTTCAATCCTCTTGTAAATTATTCTAGACAGGATCTTTGAAGCATGAGTAACGAAGCTGATTGTACGGTAATCTTCACATCTGTCAGCTCCCACTTTCTTTGGTATAGGGATGATAACATTCTTCTTGAAATCAGGGGGTACCTCACCTGTCTCATAAATCCTACACACCAAGTGAAATAACCTGATCAGACCTTCATCTCCTATGCAGCGTAGCAACTCAATCGGTATATCATCTATGCCTGGTGCTTTGTTCCTGCTTAAGTCTTCCAATGCTCTGTCAAATTCTGATCTCAATATTAAATCTCCTTTTGCATCCTCATCAATTTCCTCCTCCCTTTCCATTACACGATTCTCAATCTCCTTTCCCTTATACAAACACTCTATGTAAGATTTCCATGTCTCAACCTTTTCTTCTTTACCTGTTACAGGCTTTCCATTTGTGTCCTTAATATTACAGCACTTAGTCTTCTTTTCCCCAAAAGTAGTCTTAATCTTTCGATAAGCTGTGTCTACTTTTCCTAATTTCAGACAATTTTCTAAACCTGCACATTTCTCTTTCAACCATTCTTCTTTCGCTTTCTTGCACTTCTTGTTGACCTCATTTCTCAGACGTCTGTATTCTGCTTTCCCCTTTTCATCTCTTACATTCTTGTATTTCCGCCTTTCGTCCATCAATTCTAGTATATCCTGAGTGATCCACGGTTTTCTACCTGTTCTTTCTTTCCTACCAATGTTTTCTTCTGCGGATTTTGTTATTTCATTCTTCAAAAGTGCCCATTCGTCTGCAATTGAAGTTTGTTTAGGTTTTTTCATTAGTCCTTCCTTTATACTCTTCTTGAATCTTTCGTTTACATCCTTTACATTCAGTCTGTCTATTGCCCACCTTTTTGGCTTTTGAATTTTCATCAGTTTCTTCAACTTTAATCTGCATTTCATTACAACCAGATTGTGGTCAGAGTTTATGTCAGCACCGGGATATGTTTTACAATCCAAAATCTGGTTTCGAAACCTCTGCTTGACCATAATGAAGTCGATATGGTGACGCCCTGTATCTTCTGGTCTCATCCATGTGTATATTCTTCTATTGTGGTTATTGAATAAGGTGTTAGCTATGACCAACTCATGCTCGTTGCAGAATTCCATCAGCCTGCTTCCTCGATCATTCCTTTCACCTAATCCGAAATCGCCTACAATCTTCCCTTCTCTCCCTTTTCCTACCACAGCGTTCCAATCTCCCATTACTATAAAGTTTTCATCACCCTTGATATACCTCAGAATTTCATCTATTTCTTCTTAGACCTTTTCAACATCCTCATCATCAGCTTGACTGGTAGGCATATAGACTTGTACCACTGTGGTGCACGTAGGTTTAGTATTAATTTTTGCTACAATAATCCGTTCAGTATATTGCTCATAATATTCCACCCGCTGTCCAAGTTTCCTACTCAATATGAGACCAACCCCTGCTTGGTCATTGTTTGATTTAGTGCTAATTACCCTATAACCTCCTGACCAAAAGTCCCGTTCTTCCTGCCAGCGCATTTCACTAATCCCAACCAAATCCAACCTCAACCTATCCATTTCCCTTTCTAAGTTTTCTAACCTTCCACTTCCTAGCAGACTTCTAACATTCCACGCTCCGATCCGTAGAATATCAGACTTTCTCTTTGTCACTTCTGTGATGTTAACCCCCTCTCGAGTAGTCCCCACCCGGAGATCCGAACGGGAGACTAGTTTACCTCCGGATTGAAATTTTACAAGGGAGGAGGCCATCATCACATGTAATTATGCATAGAGAGGTGCATATCCTCGGGAATAGCATTACGGCTGTAGTTTCCCGTTGCTTTCAGGAAACATGGTATGACTGTGGCCATGTTTAACTGCAGTTCCCCTGTCAAATAATTATTTGCTGCCATTCAACTCAAGGTATTCTGAAGCATGTTAAAAGTTCAGTGTTTGAATCACTTGCCCGACTATGGCAAGTTCAGAGATGTGAAGAGGGGAGTAAATGAATGCGGTCCTGGACTCGTCTGACGCAGTTGCTTGACTACAAAAGTAGGTAGTCGTTGCCCTGTCAGGTGAATGTAGCCGAATTGGAGGCGTGATTCACCATTTTTAGCCTACTTTTCACATTTTGCAAAAATGAGGAAAAGGTAGGATTATGAGATCGGGCAAATATGTGTCTGTCTGTCCTTCTGTCTGTCTGTCTGTCTGGCTGTGTGTGCCCCCCCCCCCTATCAACTCCTAAACGGCTGCAGCAATCGAAACAAAATTTGGTAGGAGTAAAGATCTATACCTGAATATCTCACGGCCGTATTTGAAAATGATGTCAGTGCTACCAACTGCTGAATAATCGCAATTGAAATTTGAGCTTCATGTTGGATATCTTGAACGATATGAATGGGAGCTATTTCAAAATTGGCACACGTATAGATAATAATATTGCAGTTTAATTTCCAGGAGGCCATACATGGCAGTGTTGCCAAAATGATTATAAGCCTGCTGATATGTCCAAATTTTAAAAGCCTATAACTTCTACACTATCAATTGGATTTCAACCAAATTTCGTTTGTGCTATGTGTACATAAACAGATATGACTGAGCGTATTCTTAAGAGCCACCAGGGCTTCCAACTGTTAATAAATGCTCTGAATTTTTAAAATCCAAATACCCATATATCAGAAAGTATGCAAGCCGACAGCTTGAAACTATGCACACGTATACTACCTGGCATTCTATATTAATTTGGAGTAACTTATATACGTCAGTGCTACCAACATGATTCTAAGCCTGCTGAGAGTTCCAACTTTAAATACATGTAACTTCTATACTATCATTTGGATTTCAACGAAATTTCGTGTGTGCTATGTGTATCATAACAGATATGACTATGCCGATTTTAAGAGTAACCAGGGCTGCCAACTGTTAATAAATACTGTCTCTATTTTTGTTACCCTAATATCAATATATCAGAAAGTACGCAAGCCAATAGCTCTAAACTTTGCACACGTATAGTTCCTGGCATTCTAGATTAATTTCGAGTAACTAATATAGGCCTACGCCAGTGCTGCCAACATGATTCTAAACCTGCTGATAGGTCCAATTTTAAAATGCATGTAACTTCTATACTAACTAATGGATTTCATTCAAAATTGACACAACAATAGATCATATTATTTCAGATTATTTCTGACCAATACATGTATGTCATTGTTGCCAACATGATTTTACGCGCGCTGTTAGATTCAATGTTTAACTGCATGTAACGTCCATACTATCCTTTGGACATAAACCAAATGTTGTATTCTGTACCTTAAGAGATGGAACTAAGAATATATTCAGTCACCAGGGCTGTCAACTGTAGTTCTCTCTTAGGCTACATTATGCCAGGTATACAGTATTTCGCAATAATTAGAAATTTCGATATTACCAACTTAATTTCGTCATTATTCTAGATATATCCATATAGGTTAATCAGTGGCATGAATCTGAAATTTTAAGAAAAGTAGGCTCTTTAGTTCGTCACGGAACTTCTTGTTTAACCGTGCTTCTCTCGCGGCTTCGATTTTGGAAACACAATGCTAACAGTCCCGTTTTAGAACAGTAATTAAAGGCGTTTACAGAACAAGTAGAGTAAAAATAGAGGACAGTGCGTGCGTGCATCATAAAAGTATGAAAAGCAATGGTAGCTCACTCATAGACGCATATCCCCATCGGTAAGTGAGTAAGTTAAGTATAATTACCAACAAGTGGTGGCTTCGAAATATAATATTTACTGATGTGAGGTTTCGAAGCCATTTTTTTAGTGTTGCCTGTACAAACTATCAATTTATACTTTTCAGTCGGTCAACACGTTATTCGTCTAATGTGATTGGACGTGGTCACAATTCTAGAAAGAAATTACATGTATTACTTATTATTCACATAACTAGTAATTTAGGATTACCGTCAGACGATCATCATCAAATACTGATCACCAGTGTTGATGTTTAGATGTATATACACAATTTAGAATAGTTGTTTTTTTATAATTTGTGCAGCTTGCCTTGTTAATTATAGTGTTTATAATTCGCAGTGAATAGAATTGTTGTGTACTTATTATTTGTGCAGCTTGTCTTGTTAATGTTGTGTTTATGATTCGCAGTGAATAGAATTGTGGTTTAGTTATAATTTGTGCAGTTTGTCTAGTTAATTGTAGTGTTTATGATTCGCAGTGAATCTCGTTATTTAAAAAAAGAAATGTTAGCCTATTCTGAAATGCCGTATTATAGGTTTACGTCTACTTATGAATAATATGTCCTTGTAAATAGTTAAACGACCAAACACAATATGATAAATTAGATCATGCACACTGATTTCTATAATAGTTATGATTACATATCTGTTAGAATGGTACTGTTCACAGAAGTGCCGTTGTACAAGTGTTCGCTGGTTACGAAAGGTGTATTGACAACATTGCTGGAACTGTTTGTGATGGTGAGAAGAGCCAACCCCCGTTTAAGGGGCTTCGGAATGTTGTAAATTTTCAAAACTTTCAAAATTTCACTTTACGTCATAGTAAGCTATGGACCCTTGCCTTTCTAAAGGTAAAATTATTTTGTTCATGGCAGATTTTGAAGACTACTCTTCTTATTCATTCCCACAACTTTGAGTCCAATTAGTTAATCCTCAATTTTTGTTTTTCACTCTTTATTTACTCTAGATTCTTAGTTTTCTCTCTATTAGACAGTAAAGACATTTTTAGAAAGCAAAATGGGTGTTGCCGTGTCGGAGCGTACCTCATCCTAAAACCAGAACACTCGCCATTTCCTCAGCTAGTTGAAAAATCTTTGATTCCAGTTTCCTGCTAGAATATTTCTTTAAAGTAAACATTCCGTTTTTTTCTGCAACTTTTGAACATACAAAGCTGAATATTTTAGGAGTAATTCCTCCTTATATGTGTTATATATTATCACAGCCATTCTTTAAAACATACTTGAGTTTAATTTTGCCTAATGGAAAAGCTCATGAAAATTCTGTTAGAATTTTCTTATGAAAATTCACTTATAAAAATTCAGTTAGAACTTTCTTATTTCCAAAATGCCTGTCTTAAAATAGGGCAGGGGTAGCAAGGATCATCGCTGAAAATGCAATTAGTTCCTGTTAATCGGTTATGAGAAATTACAGGGTCTCTATATTTGCTTGGCAAGGACATTCTCACTCACGCGCTCCGCCAGTGACGGTTCCGTTGCCGGCGACCGCGCGAGCATATGTACGGCAGAGTACGGTGCTTAATATCAGTATTATGCATTTTTACTCACCATGTTTACAGTAGATGCTCAAAATGTTTCCCGTCCGCTGCCAACCATAATCGGCATCTCCATATGAAGTTTCCAATTACTCCGGTTAATTTAGCTTCGGTAAGGAAATGACGACCTTTCCGTCTATTTTTATTGTTTACTGAACCTGTACGTTTGAATCTCTTAGCCAGTTGTTTTATTGTCCAATTTATAGGAATGGGTCTCCTTCGAAATTTCACTCGAAACTTTTGTCTTATTCTAGCGCACGATTTCCTGCACGTTGTGTACATATTGTGCAGATATACACGTTCACGTAACGAATATTTCACATAAGGCATTACAGCACTACACACAATCACAATAAAACCCTATACAATACGATATACAGCACACGGTACCTTTATAAAACACCCAATTAGCTCGGAGCTCACACGCTTACCGCAGCAAGAGCGTGGGAATACGGCCAGAGACCGCGCGCACCAACCTGTAACAGCCGGCTATTGGCCGGGGACCACCGGCCAAGGTCGAGCGGAACACCTTGCTAAGCAAAAATGAAGACCCTGTAGTAAATAATAAAAAGTTAGAAATTAACATGGACAGCATAGGCTCACCACTCTCATAAAACCACTCTCCTGCTAGGCGAGAATCACTTTTAAGGGGATGAGGACCAAATGCATGCCGATGTTCGATGGGTACGTGATGACTGTCTCGACTAAGGGATGTCTCGCATTCCAATGCAGTTGTGACTCCGGTATACACGGCAATATGTTTTAAATAATGATTTTCCTGATTTCAAATTATGCTAAAACAGAAAAGATTGAAATTTTGTTTTTACGTTTAAATTGAAAAATATTTCTACAGCACACTTTAAAAAAATCTTATGTTTTAATGTTTAAAACCTCACCTAACATTAATGACTTTAAATTGAAACGTAGGCCTACAGTACTGAATATTGATAATTTCACTATAAAAGATTATGAACACTTCATAAGTAATATTACCCGTCTGATGAGTCTTTGCCGTGCTGAAGTGAGTGCGCTGTCTTTTGTTTACGTCTGTCGGCGCATAAGGAGAGAAAGCATGTAGCATAAACTCCTATGAAATCTTGTCGATACTACGGGATTGCGTACCGTTGGCGCTTACATAATATCATAAGGCTAATAATGCTGATTCTAATAACCATTAACTAATATGACTACTACTAACACTACCCCTACTACTACTACTAGTACTACTACTAACCCCCCCCCCCCTGGCACTACAGCCCATGAAGAGCCTAGGCTTACCAAGCGACCGCTGCCCAGCCATTTGGCCTTCAGATATTGGGTGACGCGTGATCAGCGTATCGGGTCCCCTCGGCCGTTAATCTTGGTTTTCGTGATCGGGCCGCTGGCTCACTGTCAGACAGCTACTCAATTGTCCTCACGAGGCTGAGTACACCCAGTTCCAGCCCTCACGTCAGTTTCTAAAATCCCTGACGGAGCTGGGAATCGAACCCGGGGCCTCCGGGTGAGAAGCAGGCGTGCTACCCCAACAGCATGGGGACGGCACTACTACTACTACTACTACTTCTAATAATAATAATAATAATAATAAAATAATAATATGACTAATCATCTTAATATAATGTTCTAAATGTAGATAATATAAAACTGTGCACGTTATTGCTTGGAAGACGTTTATATGGGGTTTAGACTAACAGCCCCATCCTGTTTGGCTTTCTCACACACCCGACCAATACTACGCTAGCTCTTATACTTCCAGCCACAGCTATAGCCGTCCTTTCCATAACTCCTTTCTTCTCTGCAGAAGGTTAGAACATTGTGTTTAACCCTTCTAATCTGCGATCGGATCACTTCGAATGAGTCCACCTCGAGGTGTAGCGACTGGCAATCTTGGTTGTCGCCCCCGGAGGTCTGGTTTCGATTCTCAGCTCAGGCAAGATATTTAATTCAGGTCTGAGGACTGAAACACGGTACACTCAGTCTCGAGAGGCAAAACTGAAAAGAGGTGGGCTCGATTCCCACCTCAGCCATCCTGGAAGTGGTTTTCTGTGGTTTCCCACTTCTACATTAGGCAAATGCCAGGATGGTAGAGTACCCGTATCCACGTGGTCTTACCTGTTGAAATCCGATGGAAGAACTGGATCGTAGAATCTGAAAGTAACCGGCTGAAATAACCCCCAAAATTCTACCAACTAGGTTCAACCAGGGATAAGGATACCTCAATATTAAAAAAAATGCGATAAGAAGATGCCAGTGGTTTAAGAAACAGAATTAGCTCAAAATGAACTCAAAAGACTCTTAAAAATTTAAATTAATCTCGGGCATTAGGCTAAGCATTCAATATAACAACCCACTGGTCCTCCTAGCACATCCTGGTTCTAATATAAATCACCAAGTCATCTGTAAAATTTAAAATTAAATCATCAGTTTATTAACTTAAAAAAATTAAGTGTTGTGGAACTCTATACACTAAGCAAAAAATTAATCTCGGGCATTAGGCTAAGCATTCAATATAACAACCCACTGGTCCTCCTAGCACATCCTGGTTCTAATATAAATCACCAAGTCATCTGTAAAATTTAAAATTAAATCATCAGTTTATTAACTTAAAAAATTAAGTGTTGTGGAACTCTATACACTAAGCAAAAATATATGTTCTTCCAACGAAGCACATGTTAATGGAATATGCAGATTGCCTCAAATCTGGCTGAATTATGCTGTACGCAATTGCAGCATTAAATGTCGTTCAAATGGTGAACGTTTTTAGCATCAACAATACACGTAAAATAACCCTGATAAATTTATATACATAACTACATAATTTACAATTTAATTCGTGGATCGAATTACGCCGCTGTTATCCATAATTCCAATTGACAAGTATTTTAAGTATTTCTTATGGACTTAATCGGTCATATTCAACAATCAATGAAGTTAATTGAACGTATTATCAAATCAGGTAATGTTTCAATCAACTTAAATTTCTCAGATAAATGCTTTCAAAATATTCAACAAATCTTTCACTAATTATCTCAACACTTTGTAAATTATTTCAAGTATTTCAGAATGTAGCTATTCACCGAAACATGAATGTCATTGTTTGCAATTCTTTTCAGATATATTGTTACAATGCTAGAATGATATTTATAATGTAAATATATTCGTGACTGTAATTCACGTTCAATAACACCTCATTAATATAATCAGCAATAGCTCAATAGCTTAATTAATACTGACAATTCGTAATAAATACTGTAATTCTTTCACAAGTGATTCCTACACTTCACCTTAATTCATAATTGATCATCCACCGATGTCAAATATCTGCTTCAAAAATACTTCACTTCACGTAATTATTAAATTACCAAATACGTATATTAGCTCTCAATAGCTATCAATTATTTACCACACATTATCACAAATGCATTAGCTTTTACACAAATATCGTCAAATACAAAGTTTCACAATGGATAAAAATGTCGAAGTGTTGTAGTCTACTTCTATCAATACTCTATTAATAATGTTGTAATTACATGCTTGAATAATTGCATTCATAAATTTTAATATTGTCATTTTGTTCTGTGACTAAATGTTTTATACACATGTGAGCTCTGTATTACAATTATGCTTCACTTCATTCTATTCTTATACTTCACAAATATATGTTTCTTTCAATGTATTATAAATCGATCACTGTTAAAGAAACGATCCAGTCTCGCCTAAACAAATTCGAAATTGGAGTCATCCTCTAAGGAAGTTCGCATGACACTACACCATGAAAAAGATGATGATGATAATTGTTGTTTTAAGTGGCCTAACATCGAGGTTATCGGCCCCGCCATGAAAAAGAGCCTATCTTCAGAAGGTACAAATAATCCATTAGAATCATACGTGGATGCAAGTAGGAGTATTCCAAAACGAATTTAAAAAGTTGAAAACTGAACGAAATGCAAAACAGTAAAAATGTCTATAATCAACAAGAAATGTGAAAGTAGGCTGCAAATGCCTAATTCAAAAAATCGCAATTGTCCACATCGAATAGTTCCTAATTTTTCATATCATTAATAAACCCGACAAAATATAGACTGTATTTTTAATCTGAAAAATGTTGAACGGAATGTCGAAAAATATTCTGTTTCGTTGTTCGAAGTATCACAGAATTTACTCAGAAAAATAATTCAAGTATCGAGGTAGGGCATCTTCTTCCTAGCAACTATTCTTATAAAATATTACCGTCGTCTTGGTCCTATATCTTCTCGTATTATGCATCTTCACAACTATTTATAATGCTCGTTTTATTTCCAAAAATTTAGAATAAGAAAAGTAATGCTCTAAAAATAACATCAAATTAAAGTTAACTACAGAATAAAATACATCCTTGGACGGAAATGATAAAAGTATCATATCTAGCCCTTGAATGCATTTTCTAGCTACAGAATAAAAATTGGTGAAAGAAGGACATTCTAAAATATGACTAATTCATACTGTCTACTGATATAGAAAGGTTTCCAGCTACCTTGCTTGAAGTCATCTCGATGAGTATGAAAAGAATGTTGGAACATTCATTCATTGTATGAACCGAACCCTTATCCATTGCGCTGGGTAGGTCACGTACCGCATGGAACTGCATGAAGTAGAACCCACTTCTTTCCGGCTCGAGAACAGCTGTCCGCACCGCAATGTTCCTCAACAAGACACGTCCTTGGTCAGCTCGATAGCGTAGATATAAATGCCACCTTTCTTCCTTCATGGAAATTCATCATTGTAGAAGTATTAATCACAGTGTCAATTAGTCAAAACTGCCTTCAGTCTTTTCTTGTATAGCTTTCTGCTAGCGAAATCCATAATTTTGCTTTGATCATTCCAAATGTTCATTCCTGCTATTATGTTGCATCCTCGTTCTGCATTTAGCAATTCATTGCCTTTCTTGCTGTGTACTGTACTGGTATATAAATCCACTCATTGTAGTTTCAACGTTCATATTGCAGTATAAAATGACCACTGTATATATTCTATGTCCTTTCGTGATGGCAATTGTATTATATCAAGCCTATCCGAAACACACAAAGTCCACTGTAGTCACTTTCCAAACAGTAAATTCACAAACTGGGTTAACCGTCCGTCCCATGTGTATACATTGGCCGTGTCTAGCTATAATAAGCTAAGACGTAACGTCACGTACCGGACTTTCACAATACGCACTCACTAAAAGTGAAACTCAAAAACACTTGCTTTGGCATCGCCAACGAACAAGTTTTACTACGGTTTCTGAAGAAGAAGTAATAGTGGCTCTCCCGACTGAGTTACAAGCCACAGCTGGATTTCCGATTCTACCCAGAATACCTTGGGTTCAGTCGATATAAAGGTCGAAGTCGTTACAGCATAGTGCGATAACTATCTGATATAATATTATGCGTATATACAGGGTGTAATTGATATGATGGAAGTCCGTTACACTGGTGATAGAATAGACTATTCTAAGCTTCCTAGGTAAAAAATTTGTCACCTATCTTGAAATTGGTAATTAATCATGAAAAAGTCAATGTTTTTAGTTTTTTCAGAACTAATCAGGCAGAAAGTGGTGCGGCAGGCTGGGGGAAACGAGGCGGGGCCAGGTGTGACGACACGCCGAGGGGAAGTTGTTACGTAATCGGAGCATTGACCTTACCGGTTGACTTGAGGGGTGGTAGGCTATCAGCTGTTATGAGGATAAGCGCTACCGTCTCGTAAGAAAATGTGCATTGCCGTTGTTCTTGTTGTTGTTGTTGACAACGCACGCAATGGCTTGGGACGTTAGGACCGGTAGTATTGTGTAGCCTACTTTGTAAGTGTTCATGTATAAAATAATTTCGATACTCAGGCCTGGTGTATCATTGGCGTCCGTGTCGGACCTTCTGTTGACTAGTTTCTGAAAATACTAAAAACATTCACTTAATGAAATAAAGTGTGACAAAATTCCGACATCCCGTAGTCTGTTCAGAACTAGGCATTTAAGATGGAAGTAAAATACTTGCTGTTTTGTTTGAGAGGCTTGGCGATTTTGGTCATTTAGCCCCATGTAGCTGGGTGTGGGTAGAATTTGTATGATAACCTGTGTTTTTGTGGTTTCTGTAGTAATGTGGGTATTTGTAATTCAGGTGAGGATTCGGAAGAAGGCGCCGGCCCGTGGTGTTTTGGCAGTGCAACTGCCTCTCACCCGGAGGCCCTGGGTTCGATTCCCGGCTCCATCAGGGATATTAGAAACTGACGTGAGGGCTGGAACGCAGTGCACTAAGCCTCGTGAGGGCAATTGAGTAGCTGTCTGACAGTGAGGCAGTGCCCCAGTCAGGAAAATCAAGATTAATGGCCGAGGGGACCCGATGCACTGACCACGCGTCACCCTAATATCTGCAGGCCAAATGGCTGGGCAGCGGTCGCTTGGTAGGCCTAGGCCCTTCATGGGTTGCACTGCCAGCGGTTATAGTTATTGAGAAGAAGGCGGCCGTGGCCTTAAGTTATGAACAATCCCGGCATTTGCCTGGGGTAGAAGTGGGAACCCATGGATAACTACTTCCAAGATTTAATACTAGTACGGTACCACATGTACATATTGTGAATTGTCCCATCCCATCTCCAGCCCTGGGGTGGCCATAAACTGGAGAAGGGAGGGGGGGGGGGGGGGTGTTGATTTATTGGTCAATCAACAATGTACATACATATGAAAATACACGAAAATGAAAATAAAATACAAATACATTGTTATAATACAGTGTTATAATAATAATAGTCTAATAATAATAATAATAATAAGAGTCAGCATGTGTAGTTCTGGTGGCAGAGTGCTAACCTTCCCAAGGGTGCGATCTACGTTCAGTCATGTAGTAAATGAATGGGATCTAATACGATCATGTCCATGGATTTCATGGCACATACAAGAGATCCTACGTACATTAAAGTCTGGCAACTCGACATACCAAAAAGAAACATAAAAGAAGTTAGTGTGTCTAAAAGCCTATTATTACTATTATTAGTATTATTAATATTTTTATTACAGTTGTTGCACTATCTTCACACAAAGATAGACCAACAGTTCCTTAAATTAATTTACCAAATCTTTAGGATTTCTATTTTCTATGCATAGTCCATGAAGCTGGCAAAATCCTAGACAGTTCCACCATCACTAGTCATGTAGCCACTCCCCATGAAGGTGTGAAACAGCTGTTCATAGGCTTGATTTGTGTATTTAAATGTCATTGGCAGACAAGACGAGGAGGTCACTCAACTTCAGACACTTGTGAACATTCCTCAGCGTTGTAGGGGAGGGTGACGGGGAGAAGTCAGCTGTGCTGCTGAGGGGAACGAAGTGAAAGCCCGTTTCCAAGACATTGACCGACGATTTTTGTGATTTAATTCCACCTACACTAATTAAGATCCGACTTAATTTCATGAAGATATTTGCTTAGAATACCATCTTCTATCACCAGTGTAAAGGACTTCCATCATATCAAATACACCCTGTATAATCCCATAAACGTTCTCAAGTCATTCCTTCTTGTATTACGATGCAATTCCCAGTGGTCTATCCTCCCTGTGATCTCAGTAGTGCTTTATAATTGAGTGAATCAATGTCATTATTTCATGGCGTCCATCTTGTACCTTGGCTAGGCCCAAGGCTAGTAAACTACAGTGGTTGCCTCAATATGGAGCTCTTAGGCGAGGGGATCGTGGAGGGAAGGGGAAGGACGTGACGTCACACGTTTCCTCGTAGCGCGCGAGGTGCGAGATATGCAAGGAACGTCAACTTATATTGTATGGATTGCAGTGGTTTAAACACGTGTTTTAAGCCCTTTTTTTATAATCATGCCAGGCCAAAGATGTGCTGTGGCAGTTTGTCACAGTTATTATAAAGTTGGAAATGACTTGTCGTTTTTCACGATGCCTAAAGACGCATGCCTTAGCAATCAGTGGATTGCTGCATGTAAACGAAAAGATCATTGCAAACCTCAAACAAGTAGGATATGTTCCCTGCACTTTACGAGTGAAGACTTCGAATTAGACTACAGGGCCGAATTGCTTAATATAAAGCCAAGATTTCCAAGGAATCTAAAACCAAATGGTAAGTGAGCCTAGCTGGCCTACTCTTAAGTTTTGATGACCTGCTAGGATGATTTTAAAGCTGTTAATATTTTTGACATATTTCGTACATGGTATCAGGGGCGTGTATACAAATTTTAGAGGGGGGGGGGGAGGGGCTGACTATCGTGGAAAATTGTGAGTACTTAATGAATTTTCTATTATAGCCTATGGAGTATGAATGGAAAATATCTAAATGGGCTACTTGCCAATTTATAAAGCAGAAAGGTAAACACTCATTTACTTTTACAAATTGATAATTATTTCTTAAAAGTAGACTACTGTGAAATACATTGTATGTTGTACCCAAGTTGGCTTTTTTCGGTGAGGATCTGGAGCCCCCTCAGTCCCCTCCCCCCCCCCTTATATACACCCAGGCATGGTATTTTGTTTTTGGACAAGATGGAAAATTTCATGAGTAATTCTCTTTGTATTGGTAAAATTATTTGCAAATATTACAGAAAGCAGTCATCCTTTCAATAAAATCCCTTCGACTTCTGTTCCAAGATATGGCCCGTAGGCATAATACAAAGTACATTCTCACACCTAGGCTAATTCAAGATGTACTGGAAAACCTCTTTTCACAATTGCGAACCCGTGGTGGCTCCCCTTGACTGCATTTACAGACTGAGGATGATTATTTTAGGAAAAAAAAATCCAGGAGTTGTTCAAAAGCAAACCAACACTGCTGAACCAGATTCAGATGAATATGTAGTTGCTAAAGCACTAAACAAAGCTGGCATAATGTCTGAATCAAGTAACGTGCTTCCAGAACCAACCTTAGGGAGCAATGTTCAACCTGCGTCCTTCATTGCCAATATCATGGAACAAAGTGAGGAAGATGGAAAGGCTTATGTTGCAGGTTATGTAGCCCACAAGTTCCAAGGTAAATTTCCACAACTTGGGAACTTAACCTATGGAATGCAAACTTAACACGATTATGCATTACCAACCTGAATTAAACACTTGTCATACGGTGGTATGACCGATCCCTCAGAAACTTGGCTAAACCAGTTCCGGCACATTTCAGCAAACTTCGTCACATTTCACGGAAAATACGGATTTCAACGAGACAAGAACGTTCTAAGAAGAACGACAGATTTTGTGTCGAGAGAAGTTTCTGATGTACCGTCTGGTGGGGTTGAGGCAGCTGTGATAACAATTTTCTTCATCAGATTGAAACATTCCAATTCTATCTTGCATAAGAAGTGGTTATTGGAAGTCACTAACACCCACGATACTGCTACCGAGTCTAGGCGAATTTCCAAGAAATTCAAGAAGATCACAACATAAAATGTAAGTAGGCTACATTCAGTTATTTTATCACCCATTTACCAATAATTTAATGAGAATAAACTGTTCTTTGCGTACTCAACAGCTGATGTTGACAGTTCCGTTACGTTCCCCACATGGCGCGTTTGGTATCTTGTGACGTCATCCGCCTTGTGAGCGCTGATTGGTGAGTGAAAATTGAGGCAACCTCTGTAGTTTATAAGCCTTGGGCTAGGCCCACGTGATCAAGATGTGATGCAGGTTGCTAGTACAAGCCCTAAGCGCGCGTCAACGAGACATCGCTCTCGACTGCAGGTGAAATATTGCCATATAAGTGTCCAATGTGTTTTTCTAACATGTCAAGGTTTCAATACAATGCAAAATACTGGTTCAGTAGGTTACCTAACTGAAGGCCTCGCCAGCTTCCCACCCAATCCTAGCTTCAATTACAAATACACACACTAGTACACACATCACAGTCAGATAAATTCTACACACAGCCAAGAACACGCGATTATTTGACCAGGATGTCCCAAAACTGGTAGTGAATCAACAACAACTTTCTTTATTTCTTTCTTTCTTTCTTTCTTTCTTTCTTTCTTTCTTTCTTTCTTTCTTCGCAACTTGAAAGGCGATACGCTACTACCTCAATCGTCTAAACTAACCTTTCTAGTGAACATCTATCCTATTTAGCAAGTAATCAGTACCAGGCCGCAGCCGAGACAGTTTTTCCCCCGTTGTTCATTGGATGGAACACTTGTCTGACTTTGTTATCCAGTTGCTCTGTCATTTGTCTCATTCAGGGCAGCTGCCCAAGCCGGCCGGCGAGCAGTTTAGCTGTGGAATAGAGAAACCTTGGGAACGGATGGCTCTCACTCTCATATAAGCTCTGGTATAAAGCCTCTTTTATCAAGTGACGACGTAACTTGTTTTGACATTATCATGAATGTCAGATATACAGTATATATAGAGCAGCTCAGTGGGAAGAGATAAAGTGACCATCCCTTAAACTGACGAGCTACAACATTAAGACACATATTTTTAACAGCTGCAGTTTTCCTAACATTTGCTCGCTTAGTGATAAATGTAATTACAGTACTTAAAATGTATGAAGCGTTTGAATAAGCTGTTAAAGCTGGCTTGGAATTAACCGGCAACAATATTTATTTCCACTTACATAATTAACTAAGTCGAAGGAATTACACGCAAAACAGACTAACGATTTAACATTCCTAATGAGAAGTGTGGTTTAAATGACGAAGTACTTCAACAGGATTTATCAGAATATATACATCCAAGTGTATAAATCCCACGATACATAGCTGTATCCAAATTTATCGATCCGATAACCATACAGGAGAAAATAGCTACGCATATTTAGAATGAACCGCTCATTTTGCTCTGTCTAATGTTCGTGGGGTGGGCATGATGGTGCATCAGTCAAGCTGCTTGCCTCTCACCAAGGCGGACTGTGTTCGATTTCCGGACAATGCATGTGAGGTTTTCAAAGTACAATATCAAACCCTGTAGTTCGGATTCCACGTCAAAAAGGAGGTCCCGTGGCTCATCATCGCGAGACTAACAGTCACGTAAAACAACAAACTTCCTTCCTACTTTATGTACGTCATAATATTATAGCCAAAACGGAGAAAGAGTCACCCTGAAGCATAACCTTGCGTGTTACGAACCGCAATTCGGAGGCTCGAATTCAGACGCTGCTAGTGGCTAACCTGAGCGTGTGTTTCTCATGTTTCCCACACTCCCTCCATGTAAATACCGGGATAATACCATATTCTAAGTCCCGGGGCACCTACCCTCACCCCCACCCCTATCTCAAATACAGCTACACACAACAATAGCCATCAAAGAAGCAAACGTTATCAGACAAGATTACGGGGCTGATTACCAAGTTGTCCCAAGCCCCTAAAACGATTTAACAACTACCGTACATAAACGATATCAGATGGTCAACACGTTGAATTAGAATGACTTAAAGCATAACTCGGAAAAGAAAAAGAAGAAGAAAGTTTGGGGCTACTTTTAAATGAGGGTCTGAGGGCAAAAGTAGAATGTCAAGTGATTGCCTTTATAACAAATATCCATAAAGGATAGAATTACGTGTTATTACAGACCCACACTACATTTGTTCCTAGCCCCTTATAATGTCTACCGTTAAATGATATGTCAAAATATACCTTCGGGGCCAAGCCTTATACAAGCCGGACATTTGTTTTAGACGATTGCCATGACCTTGAAGCTTGCGGGTGAGCCTGTACACAGTCGCTCTTTCACCCTCTCGCTTCACAGTTGTCACCACCGCACCGGTCTGATATAATGCTATTCCAGACTTGTGCACGTTACGACACCACCATGCAGAACAGTACAGTCCACGTTGAAGTATTGTCTGACGCAGAAGTACACGTTACATAGTTACGAACATAACGCCATTATATTTGCCAATGACAGTACTTAATCAGTAGCGTGAGATAGTTTTGTCCATCATCAGGCTGCATGGGACAGATGACAACAACACAGGTACTGTAGTAACTTGTCTCCAGGCTTCCATTATGATTTATCGTCTAAAACAAACGTCCGATCTGTAAGGGTGACCCGGTATAAGTTTACCTGCATCTCCAAAGAGACTTGGAATATCCAGTACATAAGGGAAAGTGGACCTAAGCATATAGCAGTGGTATTTGTTACTGAAATCAACTAGATATTGGAAGGAATGTATCGTGCAATATTGAGCTACATAACAATTTCACAAATCAGTACCCCTCCATTACTGTGCCTAGGTATACATTTATTAATTAAGTTTTTTATTTGGTGGGGCACAATGTGACAGGCTATAAAATGCCGTTGACATAACCACTGTAAAATGTTATTACGCACTGAGCCGTCCACTAACGTAATATTTATTATAATATCAATTAAATGAAATATTCATATTACTGTATTTTCCTTCTCAAAAATAAATGGTTTGTATTGAATTGAGTAGGTGCTAATTTTATTGATTTATATCCATCAGTCACCGGGTATTTATATGGTTTAATTTTGTTTCGAATGCAATGTATGAATTCTTTATGATCACATGAAAACGAACGTATGTCACTTTCAGGCACAGTAGTAGCAGCAGCTGCAGCAGCAGTAGTATTCTTAACGTATGTCACTTTCAGGCACAGTAGTAGTAGCAGCTGCAGCAGCAGTAGTATTCTTAACGTATGTCACTTTCAGGCACAGTAGTAGTAGCAGCTGCAGCACAGTAGTAGTAGCAGCTGCAGCACAGTAGTAGTAGCAGCTGCAGCACAGTAGTAGTAGCAGCTGCAGCAGCAGTAGTAGTAGCAGCTGCAGGCACAGTAGTAGTAGCAGCTGCAGCAGCAGTAGTAGTAGCAGCTGCAGGCACAGTAGTAGTAGCAGCTGCAGCAGCAGTAGTATTTTTAACGTATGTCACTTTCAGGCACAGTAGTAGTAGCAGCTGCAGCAGTAGTATTTTTAACGCATGTCCAAAGCAATGAAAGGAATTATTTTGCGGAAACAGTTACTCTGACTGCAGGTGTTCAGAAAACAAAATAATAACGTCCAGATTTTGAACTATTGTAAGAAAATCCTATTCTTTTCCTAGGTCTATGTGTTATGGATCTCACTTGGTATTCCTTGTCATCATATTTCCTTTCAAAATTTCTACCTCATAGATGTTCGCTCCTACATATTTAAATAATATATTTTCTATTCTGTAAATATAATGGGGACAGATGCTTGGGCAGCAACTGATCATCTGGCCCACTAAACTTGCCTACATTTTATTCATCGTTCCTCCATTTCATTTAATAATTAGGTTATATTTGAAACTGACATTGTAATATTTTAATATTAATTACCATAAAGTGTGAAATTATAAATCGCATATTGCTCTAACTACAGTGGGTGAGAAACTAATTATATTAAACTATCCCAGCTGAATTCTTACCAGAAATGATACCACTATGGTTTAGTTTTATGCGCACCTGAATATAGCAGTATGATTTGGTCTACCAATGTCAAGTTAAAGAGTTATGAGATCTAGATGAGTCAAATGGTCGTGTGTGTGTATGTATGTGCATGGCGGTCACCCATATCAATTCAAACACGATGAAACAGAATTGAAACAAATTTGGTACTGAGGTAGCACTAGCAAGGGACACTGTTATATTTTATATGGCCGCCATCTTAACCAAAACAAAATGACATCCATCCAAATGTTCAAAGCTTAAATCAAATTACAACCAAACTAAAATCATCCAATCTCTACCAAATTCTGGAAACGTATACCTTCATGTGCGTCCTGCGCTCAAACTACAAAGTCATCAGCCAAAGGATATAAAGATGATGATCGTGTGAATCATGCAAGTATTATAATCCATATTTAATGATCCAATGAGGCCTGGTTTCAACAGTTCCGCTTATTGCACTGAGGGTGGATTAAACTGTCCTCAAGAACGTGACCCGTTGGATATTATAATTTTATATTATGTTGTTATACTGAGCGGCCGTGCTCGGTGGCTTAAGTCATGAAGCTCACACGTTTAGATAGTGGCTGGCGCATGGTGCCAAGTCCAAATTCGAGGGTGTTGTATGTAATGTACTGTACCCGTTCCGTTATGGTATGCAACGACCCAGCTGTCATAGCATCGCACACCAAACATTACGGGACACACACGCAAACTGAAAGTAATGAAGTGAGGCATGTGTCGGAATCCTTAAAGAAAAGGAAACAAACAAAAAAGCAATCAGCTATGGGTAGCACGAGGCGAAGTGTCTCTGGGTCGCATACGGGTGAGACAACAATAATTATTAATGCAAAGGGCGCCATCCCCCTGGATTCCCATCAATCACAACCTCCCTGGTTAAGCCTTAAAATGACTAGGGAAAGGACATGAGGAAAGACAGTATCACGAAAACAGTTTAAAAGATACATAAAATGTATTAACTCTCTGGCTTGGTCATGAGGAAATACCATAAGAAATCCAGCCTAGGAACATGGTGAATAAATAGTTAGGTTGAAAAATGTTTGTGTCAACTCCATCCATTTCCTCTCTAATCTAACGTTCACGTGTAGAAAGAAGAAACACTAAATGTTTATCTTGGTCACTCAAGATCACCTACGCACTAAATCACTTGAAGCACAAACACCTGTGATCCCTGAGCCATATCAGTATTTAACTTTAACATATTTCATGTGCACCGCAATAATTATCTACACACACATAGTTTATATATAAGTTATGTTGAGCGTTAGTTTAAGCATTGAAAGTTCAATCGCTCCCATCACCATAATCACAAATGAAATTTATAACAAGAGTTTAGTGCTTTTCAGTCGGTCAACACGAATGTACCCAAAAGAGATGGGTTATGCCCTAATCCTGAAATAAATTACATGAGATTAATAAAACACTAGGATGACCAGTTTCGATCGTCAAGCGATCATCATCAGATCCAATACACTTAGGCTATAAAATCTATGTTTGAAATACAGGTGAAAATATTTACAATATGTACAATTATTTAGTTGCAGTATTGGTACTGCAACTGTCAGTGTATGCTAAATGCAGTATATATGTTAGGTGAAATGCTAAATGGTGATGGCTATCCGGAGATTGTACTTTAGAGAGATTATATGGTTGTAAACTATGGTTAAACTATAAAAATTTTAGGCTAACTACTTATCTGATTGTCTTCCGTACTACAGCTATTCGCAGTTTCCGTGCTCACTTGAACTCGCTGTGCGGACGACTGCGGTGGTTATCTTAACGACTGGTTTTTCCCTGCCTTCCCCCCCTGTCCCTACGTGCTGTGGAGAGTGATCGCGATGTGTTTATGTGAGGTGTTGCCAACCTAGATAAGATGTATGTTATTGAATGAGGTGGATCTACAACTATTAAAGACCGTGGATTAGTCCTCGCCACGCGTGGAGCATAACCCATTCGAACTAAGCGTTGACGGTCTTATGAGGACGTCCCGGCACCTTTAATACTGCCTCTAATATGGGCCTTGGTTTATTGCAGAAGAAAGGTACATCGTACACCTGATCCAGATAACATTTACCTATTAAAAACCCCCTAATTTCCCCCCTTTTTTATCTAGCTTGGCTGTGTCGCTAAATTGTGTTTTGTTTCCGACAGGGTGTGTTTTTTAGTAGCGTGAAGAGGGGTGAGCTCTCCATGAACGTGTGTTCATTTAGATTGATGGGATTGTTTCGTTTGGCTAGGTGTATCTCGATTGCTTCCTTTATGTCAAGAGCTCTGCCTTTCGATTCGTGATGGATTATTTTAAGGTCCGACTCTATGTTGGTAAAGCTATGCCCTGCGTCACACATATGTTCGCACACGGCTGAATGTGTTCCGTATCTTATCGCATTTCTATGTTCATTATAACGTGTGTCTACTCGCCTTCCACTCTGCCCGATGTAATTAGCTTGACAATCGGTGTCTTGGCACGTTATAGAATATACCCCTGACCTTGAATACGGGTCACGTTTATTTAGATTACTATTTAGGAGGTGCCTAGCGGTTGTGTTTTTCGTCGTGAAAGCTATCTTTATGCCTTGCTTTTTGAATAGGTTAGTGATTTTATATGTATTCGCATTCACATAGTTGAAACGCGCAAATTTTTTCTCATTACTGTCCGGTTTGGGAATCGTTTTATCTTTATTTTTATGTTTGGCTATAATTTGATTTATTTTGCTTGGCGAGAAGTTGTTTTCCTTTGCTATTTGCATAATAGTTCTTATTTCCTTATTATAGTTGTCTTTTGACATGGGTATGTTTAAAGCCCTGTGCACCATTGAATTGAAACCCGCTAGTTTGTGCGTACTGGGGTGATTAGACTGATTGTCGATTGCATGCGAGGTTTGTGTTGCTTTCCGGAATATGGAATATGAAAGGTCGTTGTCTTTACGTTCAATAGTTATATCGAGATAATTTATTTTCCGGTCTATTTCGGATTCCTTAGTGAATTTGATAGAATGGTGAAGGCTATTAATGGATTGGAGAATTGTTTCTTCGCTTGTTAGTTCAGTATCGTAGATGCAAATTACATCATCTACGTATCTTTTCCATATTACTATTCCCTTTGTTGAAGTCTTTTCTAAGAACGCATTTTCTAGTGCATTGATGAAGATGTCAGCGATTAACCCACTTAGTGGCGATCCCATTGCTAGGCCTTCTCTCTGTGTGTATATTTTATTGTCGAATTGAAACACGTTTTGGGTGAGAACGACCCTCAGTAATCTCACAATCTCTTCAATTTCTTTTACCGAATTGTTGGATTTTAAGTTGTTTTCGATAGTGTTGATTGCTTCAATAATCGGAATATTGGTGTACATGTTAGTTACGTCGAAGGATACTAGCCTGAAGCTAGGTTTCATTTGTAGGGTGTTCAATGCTGTTACTAGTTCTGTTGTGTTCTTTACAGAGTTGTTTTTGTCGTTGGAAAGACGGCATTTTAAGATTTTTAGTAACTCTTTGCTGATTTTGTAATTAGGGGCATTCCTACAATTGACTATTGGTCTCATTGGGCATTCCTTTTTGTGTATTTTTGGTTGTCCCCTCAATGACGGTATTTTCGGGTTCATGTTTATTAGTTTTGATTTTTCAGCTTTGGTCAGTATGTATTCTGTTTCTTTTAGCGCACTTTTTATTTGTTTTTGGAATTTGTTGGTGGGGTCTTTTGTTAATTCCTTGATTTCGTTGTTGTTTAGGAATTCGACTGTTTTTTCAATGTATTCTGTTTTATTCAAAATTACTGTAGTGTTTCCCTTATCTGCTTCTCGCCAAGCCAAGCAAAATAAATCAAATTATAGCCAAACATAAAAATAAAGATAAAACGATTCCCAAACCGGACAGTAATGAGAAAAAATTTGCGCGTTTCAACTATGTGAATGCGAATACATATAAAATCACTAACCTATTCAAAAAGCAAGGCATAAAGATAGCTTTCACGACGAAAAACACAACCGCTAGGCACCTCCTAAATAGTAATCTAAATAAACGTGACCCGTATTCAAGGTCAGGGGTATATTCTATAACGTGCCAAGACACCGATTGTCAAGCTAATTACATCGGGCAGAGTGGAAGGCGAGTAGACACACGTTATAATGAACATAGAAATGCGATAAGATACGGAACACATTCAGCCGTGTGCGAACATATGTGTGACGCAGGGCATAGCTTTACCAACATAGAGTCGGACCTTAAAATAATCCATCACGAATCGAAAGGCAGAGCTCTTGACATAAAGGAAGCAATCGAGATACACCTAGCCAAACGAAACAATCCCATCAATCTAAATGAACACACGTTCATGGAGAGCTCACCCCTCTTCACGCTACTAAAAAACACACCCTGTCGGAAACAAAACACAATTTAGCGACACAGCCAAGCTAGATAAAAAAGGGGGGAAATTAGGGGGTTTTTAATAGGTAAATGTTATCTGGATCAGGTGTACGATGTACCTTTCTTCTGCAATAAACCAAGGCCCATATTAGAGGCAGTATTAAAGGTGCCGGGACGTCCTCATAAGACCGTCAACGCTTAGTTCGAATGGGTTATGCTCCACGCGTGGCGAGGACTAATCCACGGTCTTTAATAGTTGTAGATCCACCTCATTCAATAACATACATCTTATCTAGGTTGGCAACACCTCACATAAACACATCGCGATCACTCTCCACAGCACGTAGGGACAGGGGGGGAAGGCAGGGAAAAACCAGTCGTTAAGATAACCACCGCAGTCGTCCGCACAGCGAGTTCAAGTGAGCACGGAAACTGCGAATAGCTGTAGTACGGAAGACAATCAGATAAGTAGTTAGCCTAAAATTTTTATAGTTTAACCATAGTTTACAACCATATAATCTCTCTAAAGTACAATCTCCGGATAGCCATCACCATTTAGCATTTCACCTAACATATATACTGCATTTAGCATACACTGACAGTTGCAGTACCAATACTGCAACTAAATAATTGTACATATTGTAAATATTTTCACCTGTATTTCAAACATAGATTTTATAGCCTAAGTGTATTGGATCTGATGATGATCGCTTGACGATCGAAACTGGTCATCCTAGTGTTTTATTAATCTCATGTAATTTATTTCAGGATTAGGGCATAACCCATCTCTTTTGGGTACATTCGTGTTGACCGACTGAAAAGCACTAAACTCTTGTTTACTAAGGCAACACTGAAAATATGGCTTCAAACACCACAATGAAATTTATAATATATATTAATCAAAATTCAACACTGTTCAGATATCAACTGCAAATTAACTGATTATCATTCCAGTCACCTAAATATCAACGATAAATCTTTGTGACCATCTCATAATCCTCATGTAAGGAATTTATGAACGTTTAATCATTTAATAATTATCACCATTTAACCATCTAGTAATCGTTATCATTTCATTCCAAATTGGCACGTCATCTATTTATTCAAACATAATTATAAATTATTTCTATTTCATCTCGGTAAGAATTATCAGATCAGATTATTTTAGGAAATTCTTATATCCCGAGTATACTAATTAAATCTCAGAATAGCAGCATGGATTGTTTCAAAATCTCCAGAATACTCAACAAATCAGTTTATCAGAGGTGTCATCATATTTTATAACATCTAACAGAATGCCAGGATATTTTATAAATAGTTAACTTTAAGGGTTGAATTTACGAGGCACGTCCAGAATGTAAGTTCCGTTTGGTATTAAAATTAAATTGTGTACAGATACAGAAAACATATTTATTGCACAACTTTCTACACCTCATAAACTACTTTTCCACATAACTGCCGAACTTTTGCAGTCATTTGTCATAGCGTGGCACAAGTTTTTGGATACCTTCTTCATAGAAGTTTGCCGCCTGTGTCTTCAACCAGTTGGAAACATCTTCTTTCAGCTCGTCGTCATTGTTGAAGTGTTGACCGCCAAGGAAAGACTTGAGATGTGTGAAGAGATGAAAGTCGCTAGGAGCGAGGTCAGGGCTGTACGGAGGGTGGTGAAACACGTCCCAGCTAAATCCCTGTAGGATGTTTTTCGTCACATTTGCAGTGTGTGGTCGTGCGTTGCCGTGAAGAAAAACAACACCTTTTGACAGCAACCCTCAGCGCTTATTCTGTATTGCGTGGCGCAATTTCCTAAGTGTCTCGCAGTAAGCATCTGCGTTGATTGTTTGACCACGCGGTAAGAAATCAACGAGTAAGATGCCTTTCCAGTCCCAGAACACTGTGCACATCATTTTCCGAGGTGTCAAGATTTGTTTCGGCTTAACCATTGCTGGGGATGAAGTGTGCCTCCATTCCATTGATTGCCGCTTACTTTCAGGGGTGTCATAAGAAACCCAAGTTTCATCTCCTGTGACGATCTGTGTCAGAAATTCTTCGCCGCCTTCATTGTAACGGGTCAAAAACTGAAGTGCACTACCCATCCGTTTTGTTTTGTGTTGCTCCGTAAGAATCTTTGGTACCCAACGTCGGCAAAGTTTACGAAAGTTCAGTTTTTCAGTAACAATTTCATGAATTAGTGTTCGTGAGATTTGGGGAAATTCCATAGCGAGAGCACTAATTGTAAACCTGCGGTTTTCCTGGATCTTGTCAGCAATCGCGTGAACCAGTTCTTCTGTAACCAAAGATGGACGCCCACTTCGTTCTTCATCGTGCACTTCACTTCGTCCTTCATTGAACTGTCGGACCCATCTTCTCACCATTGAATCACTCATCACATTTTTTCCATACACTTCGCAAATTTGCCGATAAATTTCAATTGGTTTCACTTTCCTAGCATTCAGAAATTGAATCACAGATCTGATTTCACAAGCGGCGGGATTTTCAATCAACATTGTACGAGTAAACATGCACAACAACGCGTACGTGGCTGACAGCGCTCTCCAAATGGCGCACGTTTCTTCTCCTTGATACAGAGCGTCTACCGCGCATATGCGGAACTGCAGTGCAGCGGAACGTACAACTAGTTGAGGACACAGGCGGCACACGTCTATGAAGAAGGTATACAAAACCTCGTGCCACGCTACGACAAATGCCTGCAACATTTCGGCAGTTATGTGGAAAAGTAGTTTAAGGGTTGTAGAATTTTGTGCAATAAATAATTTTTCTGTATCTGTACACAATTTAATGTTATTACCAAACGGAACTTACTTTCTGGACGTACTTCGTATATTGCATTCAAGTTTAATATTTACTGCCATTCAGAACAATTGCCAAAAATCCACTATATCAGGATGCCATCATCCATTAAAATATCACATTAACCACAGTCCATCCACAAACACTGCCTCGTTAAACCACTTAACTAATTTATCATAATATCATTATAATGATTCCACACAAAAATTGTTCAGCACTCGGCCTGAACTACAAATTAGACTGGGTTTGCATGAACCTTTCAGTCACTATATTCTCCTACGTGGTAGCTACTCATAACTAGTGGCAATATTCTCACAATAAACTGGCAAAACTCCTCATAATTTATGCACTCAATAAGCATTACAAATCAGTAAACTGGCTTCAATTATTTATAAAGTTGACCTTTTAAGACTGTAGTCAAATGACTGTGTTAACCTCTCAAACATAACATGTAAGATCACTGAGATAAATCTAAATGTGTATCAAGCATGAATTATATTCATAAGTATTACTGCTTTGGATGAATACCCAAAAAACTATTAGTTAATGCGTTCCATGATTAGATCAACAATTTCTAATCCCAGATGGTTTATTCTCTGCCTGAGATTTATATCTGATTCAAAAACTTCCCATTAGAAGAAATAATTATTTTGAAAGAAAAAATCTTAGATTGTTTCAAAAGAACTGTTAAGTTTACTGAATTACCATTCTCAAAACTAAATCAGGATCATGACAAAACTATCTGATCAATCCAAGAATTACTAGGATGTAATCCTGCTTACATTTATCATTATTTTATCTTACACAAAGATCAACAATATCTGACTGTCAATTGTAGTGTATCCTCTTACTGTCCAAATCAATTCAGATGAATGTATAAGGCCCTGGTACCGGTTAAGTGGTTTACACTACACAGCTGCTAAAGCAACAGGCCCCACATCGAAGACTGGATGAAAGAATGTTTCGGATTGGAATAAACTACTACTGTAAAGTCAGATATAATCGACACATGCTCGCTAAAGCGACATAAATCATCAAAGAAAAAAAAATAATCCACTCGAAGACAACTAACACAAATCCCCACATTCATGAAAGAAACGTGGAAAAGAAACGAACACCTGTTTGCAAGTATCGAGCAAACACTCGATCAAAATAACTAACGCAAAAGTATGCCATGAATTGACATTGCAAAGAAAAGATATTAATAAACCAAATTTATTCCTATCAGCTGATTGTAAAAGATTGGAAACGGTGCTCATATGAAACTGCTTGACATCACCTGCATGCCTTCGTATCCACAAAGAAAATCTTATTATAATCATATCTGAACAATTTCACTGCAATATTAGTCCTATTATACGTATATGCTCATATCTACTTCATATCAAAGAAAAATACTCATGTAGGCGCTTACAATACCTGGTGTAGATTCAGTTGCCCTTAAATTTCATTTCCAGAGATCGTCGAGTACCCTAAAATCCGTGAAAGACTTCTCGGAAGATCGACGCATTCCCTAAAGATTTCTAAAGATCGGCGACATCGGATGTCTTCACCTCGGATTGGTACACGCTTCACTCGGGGTTGCCCTCGGGACCACCACTCTGCTCTGCCATAATGCCTCTACAGCGTTTAACGGTCCATGTTAATGTCTGTATTTCCCATGTCGAAATACATCTCCACAATGTTCCATAAATTCACTAAACTGTGCATCACGAATGGTTACCCTACAATATCGTTATTATATTTCGCAACTGTTCCGTGAATGTTTCATAAAATCGACGAATCAATGCACTGGACGCTTCATGAAAATGCATCGAAATAAATGTATACCATGTAAGCAACTAATTTTTGAACACCCTGTGTTGGTGTAAGTGTTTACACGTTGTAGGCGCATTGAATTAATGTTCAAGTATGAAGTAATTACGCACCACTCAATTGTCGAAATGTTTGGTCGCCCATGTCCACTTGACATATTAATGTGTAAACTGAGCCTCGAAATATAACATCCAAAGTTCGCCAAGTTATAAGCTTGTAGGCATGTATGATATAACGTGTTGTGCTACGATTAGAATGCGTTTTGTTAAGGGAACCGGGAAGTGTGCAATCCTGAAAAGCGCTTATCATGGTATTACATCCATTTAAAAATAAAGTTTTCAATGAAATTTTTCATTTTTTTGTTCAGTATTTATCAGGCCCTGTTCTTTAATTCACATCAGTTTCATTGCTCTAAATGAAAAAACGCTCAAGTAAATAGTTTATAAATTTTCCAAAATTTCATAAAATGTTTGACAAATTAGGTACAATTTCTGAGAACATTTTTCAAAATTTGGTCATGAGAGTTGACCTTGATGACTAAATTCATCTTCCTAACTGAAATAGATTTTAGTAAAAAAAATATTACCAATACTCAAAAAAATCTGCCAAATTCCAAAAAATTATAAAAATATACCTTCGAACCTATCAAACCTAATTGCATAATTTTAGAGGACAGCACTGAGTATTACATGTAGAATGTATGGTCCAAATTTCAGTTTTCTATGCCAAACAGTTCCTGAAAAACAATGTACCTATGTTTGCAAAAATGTGGAATTGAGAAAAAGTGATATAAAGATAAAATCAATATTACATCTTACTTTAGTGCATTCCTGAAGAAAAGTCATCATTATCTGCTTCAGCTGATTCATTTACCTTCCTTCTTCTTCTTTTTTCAATTCTGCCTTCCTTTGATGAGGCCTTAGCAGCTCTTTTTGTATATTTTAATCGATCTTTGTGTATTCGACACAAAGCTGTTGTGGTGTTTTGACCTGGTTCTATGCCCATTGCCCTCAAAACTTTTAGTCTACCCTTTGCACCCTCATTCAATGTGGCAGTATCATAACAAATACCTATTACTATAGCACAATATTCTCTGAAAACAGTTTTTGGTAAGCGTTCCCACACATAATTATTAAAACTTTCATTTACATTTTGAGTCTGCCCATGCAAGCATTTTTCAAAAGTTTATCATTACTGAGATCTCTGAAAATATGTGTCATGGATTTTATCACAGCACTAGGAAGTGAGTGCTTCTGTTTGTGTTGATAAGTAGTATAGCGTGGCAAGTTAGACCTGGCCTGTCATGGCGGAGTCTCGTCTAGGAGGGGAAGTGGTGGGATCACTAGGCGCAAATGCGATTTCCCCTCTTTGGTGAAACAGCTGTTGGAGGCTGCTCGCTGCTCGTCGTGGTTATATTATGCAAGCATAAAGTATCGAATAGGAGCATTCTCAGTGACATAGCAGTGGTATTGGTGGTAATGAACTTAGAGCGCGCCCACTTCACACACTCCTGACAGCAAGCTTGTTGCCGTGCTTGTCAAATAACAGAACCACTCCGTCTTGCTTCGCATGCCTTGACAGCATCTGTACCCTGCCAAGGTTCTGGGAATAATGACTACTTGACAACATCTAACCAGTGCGTGATAAAGTATGTGCTCACTGGTTGACAAAGAATTGACGTAATGCAACTGGACGCACATGCGCTTCGGAAGGTTCAGGGCTAACTTGTTCCGTTATACCACCAACTAATGCTTTCTGAAACCCACACCATGACTCCTCACCTTTGGGGCACGAGGTATGTTGTGGGTGTGAATCAGAAGATATCTTATGTAAAAATATCGCCCACACTGCTGACCTCGTATGCTTCAAACTGTGGGTATTTCTCCTAATAGCCAACCCATAGTAAATCTGAATCAGATATATTTCTAAATCAGTTAACCTACCAGCACCACCAATTTGTTTCTTATCTTCCAACAACTTACCTTCCAAGTCATTTTTTAGTTTCCCAAGTCTGGCGCCCATTCTTTTTTGCACATGCCCTACTCATTCAAGTTTCTCTATATTTACATTAGGATCATAAGGCCTTGCTTCACTGACTAACTTATAATCTTTAGAATCCCCAACAAAATTTACTAGAATACTTTATCTCAACATGGGAGAGAGATATTTAGATCAGAGTGCAAATGGACATGGCATGGCTCAACTTACTGAAGCGCGCAGTCCCTTAAAATATTTTTTATGAACTAAATATGCACAAAACAATATAAAAATGCATATAATTTTGTTCAGAAAACTCTGGAGAATTTAATGCAATAAAAAACAAAAAATGCCTTTTTTGATCCTTTCACACTTCCCAGTTCCCTTAAGCTGCTATGATACACTTCTCGCCCAGCACACCTGTGCATGTTAACGGTCTGAACTGGTTTGAATGAGGCAAGTCAGGTCGACTGCCCCTGCACGCTGTCCCTAATGTTACTACACATCGCGTAAAGTCTTGCTTATAGCCTGCCACAAATACAACTGAATTATCCTGCTGTAACTTCACTTGATTTAGAAGCTTAATAATTGTTCCTGCATCACTCTGATGCTCTAAGATATCGAACTGGCGAATGACTAACCACCGAGCCGAAACTCTAGAAACTCTCGCATGTCGGACGGTTGAAAACCTGACTGTAGGCTTAACTCACTCGAACTGATGGTCTGCAGAAAATAATACAAGATGAACTCACTGACTGCAGAACGGAACACTGACCTCTTCCAGACCGGCTGGTGAACTCTCAGTACTGTCACTCCCCTCTTGTGACAGGGTCGCGTCACGCCCGCTCTGACGTCATTATATCCACTGATTGTAGTCCAAATTACATAACCATACTTGTGTTCTCTTCTATTAAGGGGTTTCAACCTAGATAAGTTATAATAATGAAATTTCCTTTCTTCTTCACATATTCTTGAAGGTATTGAAATGAAGAAAATAAATAAATAAATAAATAAATAAATAAATAAATAAATGGCTTCCATGTCAGCTTCTCGTCGCACGTCATGATCTTGAGGTGTCGCTCTCTTCTGCAAAGTTCCCAAAAATCAACATATTCGACGCTAGCGCATTCTTTCCAACCAAACACAACTGACATGGTCAGCGTAGCTGATAATCCCAAAAGCATATCGGGTACCGTACTGAGAGATATAATTACAATTTAGTAAGAAATGGTTTATAATGAAGGCATATTATGCTGAAGAAATCGTTTATTCCAAGTCATTAATTGCTAAGGAGTTGTACCTAAGACTGTTGATAACACCCATGTAGCATTGGTCAGATATGGCAGCGTGGTTAGCGTGACGAATTAGGGAAGATTGGTTATTTTATTTGATCTTTATTAGACTATATTTACGATTTTATAAGTATTCAGACATTTTAATATGAAGCATATATAGTATGCATTTTGCAATGGAAAATATTGTATATATGCGTATAACACCAGATTCTTTTTCGATTGCCTAATTATTAAGTAGATATGAATTTGTTCACGTACAGTATATTTATCTACTTTTTCTAATATTAATAAAACATTACTTTGTTTTAGTTCATTCCATCTGTGGCTTCTTTTAAACTCTGTAGAGACGCATGAGAGAAATATGATTGCAGAATTTGAGCCTGATCATCTTTACTTAGTATAAAACAAAGTCCCCGATTCCAGGATCTCACGGATAATCTCGAGAACCTCTGGGTGGATTTTGATGCGGTTTTCACCATTCTGTAAAGGATATCTCGAAGATGATTTATGTAGAAAATAATTTATTTATGATCAAAGGAAGCCCAGCAGTAACGATTTCAGTGAAAAGTCGAAAAAAAAATGACGTCCGAGCGCTTTGTAAGCTTACGCTGGGCAAACTGTTAAAAATATCTAAATACTATGAGTGTAAGAATTGTTCAGCATGAAAAGTTCTACAAAAAAAAAACTAGAGCATATCTCTATCTTCAATACATCGCCTACTATAAGTGTTTTTAGGTTTTCATTTCTTCCAACTATGTCCATTCAAATACTGAAACGACAGTTTACGTGCTAGCTAAGGGTGAGTCTATCACACCTGTTACAGCCTAACTAGCAGGTGAACCTATTACCCCAGATACAGCCAGCAGCAAACTGTCGAGTCGTGTTGAGCTAAGACTTCAGAAAAGTGTGGTTGTGTTTGGAGTTTCCCTGGAAGTGTAACTCGGCTTTTCTTCATTTCTCCTGTGAACTTTCCGTTCCGCAAAATACACCGTCAAGTTAAGATTGAACGGAAGGGGGATTTGTGTTTCATGCACCTCGCCATTCCCTAGAAGTGCAACTCGGCTTTTCTTCATTTCGCCTGTGAACTTTTCGTTCCGCAAAATACACAATCAAGTTAAGATTGGATGGATGGGAGATTTGTGTTTCTTGCACCTCGCCATTCCCTGGAAGTGCAACTCTTCATTTCACCTGTGAACGTTCCGTTCCGGAAAATGCACAGTGAAGTTAAGATTGGACGGAAGGGGGATTTGTGATCCATGCACCTCGCCATTCCCCTGGAAGTGCATTTCGGCTTTTCTTCATTTCGTCTGTGAACTTTTCGTTCCGTAAAATACACAGTCAATTTAAAATTGGACGGAAGGGAGATTTGTGTTTCATGCACCTCGCCATTCTTAAATTACGTCTGACAAGAATTCGTTATAATTAATAGTCCAGTCAGTGATTTTAACCCATCATGCCGAGATGTAAAACGGATATAGGTCATCGTTCATTGACATCGAAAAAAAAGCGCTTATCACTTAACAATGAACCAGAGCAACAAATAATTTCTCGATTGTAACAGGAGAGAGGAAAAAAACTTCACAAAGGCAAAGGGAGTCATTCCCACAAGTTCCTTTGACACAGGGAAGAAATGTTCATGGTTTGTGGTCCGATAAAGAGAATTCTGTTATGAATTATGATTCCTCCATAAATTATATAAATTATGCTTCAGTAACTTTTGGTAATATGGGTGGCTGCACAGTTTTGTTCGTCGGAGATTTTCGTCAAATCTTACCAGTTGTTACCAAAGGAAAAGGAGCCGACGAAGTGAACGCTTCATTAAAAAGATCTTACATCTGGCCGGATATAACTAAATTGGCACTCAGAACTAACATGAGAGTACTACTATCTTCAGAATATAATAGTCTGTTTGCTAATTTGTTATTTAGAGTCGGAAATGGAGATTTACCGGTCTCTGACGGGAAAATTACCCTCAGTCACGATTTCTGTGTTTTAGTAAGCAGCATTCAAGAATTGATTGATAGCGTTCATCCTCAAATTCATGACCTATCTAACAAGTCTCATTCATGGTTTAAAGAAAGAGCAATATTATCGCCCACAAACAAACAAGTTGTGAAAATTAATGACTTGGTGTTCTCCAAATTCACTGCCCAGGCTCAAGTATATGACTCAGTAGACGCAGTAGTCGATGGTGAAGAAGCTGTTCATTACCCTACAGAATTCCTAAATTCTTTACTTCCTTCTGGCTTGCCACCACACAAGCTTATATTAAAAGTGGGAGTGCCTATTATATTGCTACGTAATTTACACCGACCAAAGTTATGCAATGGGACGCGATTGGCAGTGAAAACTTTGAAAAACTGTTTCATTGAAGCAAATATCTTAACTAGCTGTGGTACAGGAGAAACGGTCTTAGTACCCAGAATCCCAATGATTCATCCAGATTTGCCACGAGTACAATTCCCAGTAAGAGTCTGCTTTGGCATGACTATAAACAAAGCACTGTGTCAGACACTTAGCGTGACTGGAGTTGATCTCAGTGGAGAATCGACTGCTTTACGTGGCTATATCGCGTGTTACATCAAACCGAAATCTGATATATAATTAGTTTTTTATTTTAGTAACAATTGCAGGCTTTTATAACTTAAGCTGTATTTATTTCCCTTTCATTAAGTAAAAAAATACAACAGTTTAATAAGTTGACAAATTTTCATACTATTTCTAGGCGATATAATGTAAATAAACGTATATTCGCATTTCAATAAATAGATTAGTCGCCCACAACGGTGATATTATTTAGGTTACTCCGAATGGAGGGTTAAGTATCAAATACTTCCAGGTACCACTAACCATGTTCAGTCCTCTTATAAATGAAACAGTAATACAATCATGCATTTTAATGTATTATAATTGACTGTACTCCATAACTCGAGTAATCCCCTTTCTACTCGATTATATTGTTACATATCGTTTTATTAATGCATACGATGAAAAGGCACTAATTGTATAGCAACAGTGCAAGTGGTGTTTCGCTCAATGGAATTAAGGCTTGGCCCAATCCATTCCGATTACATCCCCCTGGTATGTTGTTAACGCATCATCCAGGCAAGAGAAGGCAGGCTGATTTGTAGTCCTTCTAATGGGACTCATCCACCCGTTAGGAGTACTGGTACCATGAAGTACCAATCAAACATTCAGAGAGTCAGTGAGGTGTCATTCTGTTGGTCTCATGTGCTCCCTAGTTACAATGAAACGACACTCAATTGAGTTAGCAATAATTGCAAATACACCCCAGTGACTCTATAATCAAATGTGGCTACAGATATTTTCCCACCAATGGGACTTTTCACAACCAAATTAGTATCATATAAGGCTTTCATCTATTACGTCGTGTAATTACCTGATGTGACATGTTACTTTTATATGGTTTGTACTACATGTTCATTAATTGCCCAAAATCTGAGGGTAGTCTTGTTTTAAATATGATGGCCTTCAACAATTTAGCATTCTGATAAGCAAATAAATAACATTAAATTATGTACCGACATTCTATGTTGGTATGTAGTGTGAAATATGAATTGCACGCTTAGAGTTGGAGTAATTACAATGTAGGAAAGTAATGACCAATGAAATTTGATGATCATATGTTATGGGATTCGTGGATTAATTCCTGCAATCTTAGAATGAATAGCATGCATAAAATCTTGTTCTCATATTATCAGAAATGTGTGAATAGAATTTATGGATAGATGTGGATTGATCTATAGAGTAGTATGGACCCATGGACCGGTGCAGTAAATCATGGGTTGGTTATTAATCCCAGCTCGATGTGTAGTATTTAGCACTATACGAAACTAACGCGACAATATGCATTTTTTTCAATCGATATTTTAGATAACGAGCCCAAGTTACTGATGTTTAGAATTAAACACCCATGCTATCCACATTTTGTGAGTACTGATCTACTGAACCAAGCGGTAAGGACTAAGTTCGTGTTCACAGTAATAGGTTTCGCTGTGATCTTTATAATAGGACATTTATTATGGGAAGTAATTTTTCCAAATTGGTGCAATCTATATTCTGTGTGTCATTTCAAAAATTCCCGCGCCAGAATATTAGCTCATTTTTCCGGTCTCGTAAAATCATATTTTTGGTCATATATTGATAATTTTTAGATTTCATAAAAAAAGGATAGATTTATTAATTAGTTTCAAATAGGGGAAATTTCCCGGTGAAAAATTGTACACAAACAGAAAATTACCAACAATAATATCAAACACAATGTAGCCAAGTCGCGATTTGGAAACTATAGTAACTTAATTACATCGTAGTAATTACACAAAATTTCGCACGTCAATATGTTGGGTAATGTCTCTAAGACTGAGGCAGGTTATGAGTTCCAATTATCAATACCACGATTAATGAAAGAATATTTCCGTTAATGTGTACGCTGCGGTCGGCCATTTTTGGTGTGGATGATCTGCCCTGCTCAGGTAGGTGGGATTTCCCAGACTTTTGCTTAGTTCTCCCCATGCTGGCCGATTACTGTAAGTGTTAGACATAACTTATAGTCTGGATTTCGTCCTTCTATCTTCCAGAGATTTCCACCCTAGTTTTTCTACCATTCGATTTACTCTACTTCTCGAATTAAAATCATTCAGCACAAACATAGCAGCTTTCCTATGCACCATCTCCGGCTCATGTCGTTTCCTGGGAATGTGAGGGTTTCAATTCCAATTTCTGGGAATTATTTTGTAATTAATGAAGAAAGAAGTATCATCATTTATTATGTCACCGGTTAAATAAGGCATGAACGAGAAAGGAATGTTAGGAATGTTCCGTTGAGCCAGCCCTGACCCACAAACACGTGGCGTAATGACTAGCATTCCTGACAGTCATCACGGAGGCCTGAGTTCGATTCCCGGCTTTTCCAAGAAATTTCACACTGGTCTGAGGGCTGGAACAGTCTTGTGATGCAGAACTTAGAAGAGATGTGTTCGATTTCCATCTCACCCATCCTACAATTGGTTTTCAGTGGTTTTCCAGTTCTAAACCATGAAGATGCTGCGTTGCTACCTAACTGAAGACTTTGGCCGCCTCCTACCTTAATCCTAGCCACGACTACAAATGCACGCACCAGTACAACCATCACAAGAACGCAGTTCATCAGATTTATCCTCTACACGTACACACCCAAGTACGAGTGGCTACATGGCCACGATGCCATAAAGACCTAAAGGAAACAACAACAACAACAATGGCTCCAGGTCCCAAACCTTTCCTGGCAGGTGAGACGCTGCAATACTTCATTCGCTCTGGGGTAGGAGGAGGGGATAAGGGTGAAAGGTACTGGAGAAATCTTTCCAGATGCTATTCAATGATTCCGTGGATATTTTCTTTCTCCTTTGTATGATGGCAAGGTCAAGTTTTACAAAAGATTACCTAGAAAAAATTAACAATAATTAATTGCCTGTTAGGCAGTCAGCCCGAAGGCTGTTCAGATTCTCAAGCGACACCGTAGGCTATGTGATTAGAAACCTACACTGAACTCGAGGCAGTGCTATAATAGGACGTTCTGGCAATGTTGGGAGTGCGGTAGTAGTTTACCATTGCTCTCCTCACTGAGTCATTGCAGTAGAAACTTTGACAGCATCCACATGCACTCGCGTAACCTCAAGAGCCATTATTCAACACCTCTAATACGACAGTAGTGTGCTCGTTCACTATCCTGGGACTCACACGGATCGGCTCTAGCCTCCCGTTGATCCGTCCCAGGCTCGTGAAGAGATCCCAGGAAGAATGCATCCCGGACACACGAGACGCCAAAATACACTCGAGGGGGATGAATCTGGTTCGAGAAAACTGGTACTAGAGTACAATCGGGAATGTGGATAAAATTCCAAGGCCGATATTAAAAATGTACTTCCATCATTTATTACAAAAGACAACAAACCACAAACACAATAATAACACGCACTCTCCACAAAATAGGACTCTCAGAACCCAAATGATATTATGTGACTTACGTATATTAATATGTTACCACCACACTATGTGAAGTTTGATTAATAAATGGATTTGTTGACGATAATTGTTGCTAAAGCATATAATATTTGATAAATAATATAATGTTCTTATAAACATCACCAAAACATGCGATATTTGATTAATAAACAATTTGTTGTTACAGTATTATAAATGTTGCTAAGACATGTGATATTTGACAAATAAATATATATTTTTATAAACATCACCAAAACATGCGATATTTGATTAATGAATAATTAGTTGATATTATAAATGTTGCTAGAGCATGTGATATTTGACAAATAAATAATTTAATATTTTTATAAACATCACCAAACCATGCGATTTTTCATTAATAAATAACTTGAAGACACTGACAGGCAGGTGAATCATTTCTATTTCGGTCTTATCTGCTCGTATGTGCTCTTAAGCGTGACTAATTTGTACCTTCAATACATTATAAACTTTGCTCAGTCTATTTCACACAATCTTGTTTCTGAAAATCAATCGTAATGGGCTGCTTTATGCAGCAGCAGTGGTCCGCCCATCTCACAAATTCGTCGAATGTCATACTGTATGTATTGGTCATTCATTTATGCTCCTTTTTATTTCTTAAAATTTTCGAAGTATCATTTTTATATTCTTGCACATTATTAACTTGAAATTGTTGTATTTTGTACATTGGTCCTAGTTTTTCTTTAACACAGACTATCATAACAACAATGCAAATAAGTGACCATATTTGCTTACTAGGTACTGTAAATGCTATATTAAAATGAAACCTTCAAAATTATCTTCAAACTTCGCGGTGAATCTGAGATCATTAAATCGTGCAACACGGCCACGTGAGCAGCTGCAGCAAGTCCGGAGATCATAGGTTCGAATCCCGTTGCAGACAGTGGCTTTCCTGAATGAGATTTTTCCCTGGGTTTATCCACACTCCCTCCAGGAAAATGCCGGGATAGTACCTTATTTCAAGCCATAGGGTACCTACCCCATTCCTGCCCCTAACACAACTACACACACTATAGCTGTCATCACAGAAACACAAGTTATCAGGCAAGTTCAACACATACCGAAGTGTACGGGACTGATGACCAAGATGTCACAAGCCCCTATAATTGATTCACAACATTTTCAGGGGTTATAGGACATAACGTACCACGGACATAACGTACCACTTGGCTGGCTGGTTACCTGCGGAGAGTCAGCTAATGACCTTAAAATATTTAGGAGAGGACATAACGTACCACTTGAAAGAGTGGGAAGTATTTAGGGTGCATGAAACCCTAACCGCACGGCCACTTGGTCGGTATTGCTCAATTAATCCTGGTAATAAATACGTGGGCAATAACATAACATAAACTAATATAAAATATGATAAGTTTTTGAATTCCCATCACACTTTATCCAGGATTTGGACTGGCAAAATGTTTATAAACATTTTGGCGTGTTTAAAATCAGCTGTGGTTAAGCTCTGGTCATTTTTCATTTTCTTTCAATTTTTTATTTTTGTGGTTTTTATATCCTAGCAAGTTCGTCATGGGATGTTTCATTCTAAGTGAATAGCAAGTTCGCCATGTGAAGTTTCATTCCAAGTTCTGCAAATATCTCAAGCAAGATTTCAAGTTTCCATTCTCTTCATACCGCTTCATTATTCTGTCAAGCCGTTCATCACACTTGCCATATTTCTTCTTTCTCTTTGAACTTTCTTTGTACATTTCGTACTTCATCTACCAAAGTGCGCACATAAACCTCCCTTATTCGTTGCACACAACTCCATGTTACAATACCAAAATATTTAAAGCCGCACAGTGTGATCGCCACTGATGTTTATGTGGTAATGAACCTGTAACTAGAATGCCTGTCTGACATCAAGTGGTTCGTTATGTCCTAGCGTAAATATTTGGGGATTACGGGAAAACCGTTCTTAGGTAGATAACGACCTAGGTGGTACGTTATGTCCTCGAAAATCAAGTGGTACATTTTGTCCGTGGTACGTTATGTCCGAACACCTTTTTCAGGGTAGCTTGGATGCTCGTCTTTCAACTGGACGACCGAGATTTAAATCCCAGGGACAGTGAGGTGGAATTTCCACCTGAAAAATCACGTGATGATAATAGATCACCGAGCCTTGAATGCCAGGCCAAACCCGGAATACGCCGATTTGGCTTCTGAGACCTCAAGAATTGAGATAAACTGTTCATATTTTGTACAGGCCAACATTTCATTTTCTGTTAATGTGGGAGTTTACTCCTTCCTAGATATAGCGTTGCTGCGGATCATGACATAGCACGGGGAAGTTGACTGAAATCATTGTCAGTTGATAGAAAAGTAACAGCAGACTTCTCTCAGAAATATCGCTTGACATGTATCTGCATTGATCTCGTCAGTTACCCCCACCCTTCAGTGAGAGTCACATTGCCTTTATTGCTCACCTAATGAGCTGATTTACTGAAACAATATCCCACATGGGATCTGATGTCATGTACATAATATTTAGCAGATACATGCATGTTGATGTACAATTCTGATCTGCGACGGGATTTGTTTGTGAATTTTACACTCGTGTTGTTGGATCATAAGCCAATTTAGTGCCCATTTTAACCCATAATATTGGTTGATTTCCTGCAATTATATTTCATATAAAACAATTTGAATTTAAATGCTCAAATGCTTGGCCGGCGATGATGACATTTTACTAAGCATTCCAGTTTTGAAGGATGAATCAGCAAAGCCATATCTAAACAGCGGATGTAGTGCGGCCAGTATACAGGCGGTAGTCGTATGGTTTGTGTTCTACGTATGGGTCGAAAGGAACGCATATTTCGTAATCATAAGTCGTAGTAATATTTTATATAAAATATGATCTTATCTGCCATGCAGCCACCCGCAATTTATATTTTAATCATAAGTTGATTAGAGTGCTTTTTTGTTTAAGCTACAGCATATTTACATATCTGTTGAGATAACCTCCGCTGATTTTATACGTGATAAATTTCGAAGAATTAAATACAAAACAACACATATAACCTTGCTGGACCTCTACCGACAGCAATTGCATTGCTCTGTTCCAGAGCTTACATGCTGACTCTGAGCTACGCCTGCCGGCGAATAAATCTATGCAGGGATATGATTTTCAGCTACAATTTTAAACAACAAACACTTTTACACCCTTGCGCTAACAACAAGTACAGTACGTGAAGAATTTGTTCCAACATCCGTGCATTGTTTCGTGAGCTGCCCGACTCAACAGTGATGATGCATCTCATAAACAATTTATCCTACGCTCGATTCTCACTATCACTCATGTGCAAACAATGTACACACATCAAAAAAAGTTTTGCATCACCTCGGTTCCAAGAGTTCCGGAACCGTTAAATACAAAGGGAATAGAGATCAACACAAACAACATTTCAGCTCGTTTTATTGCTCATGAGACCCACACATTGCATGTTGTACCATCATACAGCTAGACTTTCAGCATTTGTGGTCCAGATTGCAGTACACACCACTACCTCTAATACCCAGTAGCACGTCCTCTTGCATTGATGCATGCCTGTATTCGCCGTGGCATACTATCCACAAGTTCATCAAGACACTGCTGGTCCAAATTGTCCCACTCCTCAACGACAATTCGGCGTAAATCTCTCAGAGTGGTTGGTGGGTCAAGACGTCCATAAACAGCCCTTTTCAACATATCCCAGGCATGTTCGATAGGGTTCATGTCTGGCGAACATACTGGCCACTGTAGTCGAGCGATGTCGTTATCTTGAAGGAACGCATTCACAAGATGTGCACGATGAGGTCGAGAATTGTCGTCCATGAAGACAAATGCCTCTCCAATATTCTGCCGATATGGTTGCACTATGGGTCGGAGGATGTCATTCAGGTATCGTAAAGCCGTTTCGGAGCCTTCCATGACCACCAGTGGCGTACGTCGGCCCCACATAATGCCACCCCAAAACATCAGGGAACCACCTCCTTGCTGCACTCGCTGGACAGTGTGTCTAAGACGTTCAGCCTGACCAGGGTGCCTCCAAACACGTCTCCGACGATTGTCTGGTTGAAGGCATATGCGACACTCATCGGTGAAGAGAACGTGATGCCAATTCCGTGGGGTCCATTCAGCATGTTGTTGGGCCCATCTGTACCGCGCTGCATGGTGTCGGGGTTGCAAAGCTGGACCTCGCCATGGACGTCGGGAGTGAAGTTGCGCATCATGCAGCCTATTGCGCACAGTTTGAGTTGAAACACGACGTCCTGTGGCTGAACGAAACGCATTATTCAACATGGTGGCATTGCTGTCAGGGTTCCTCCGAGCGGCAATCCGTAAGTAGCGGTCATCCACTACAGTAGTGGCCCTTGGGCGGCCTGAGCGAGGCCTGTCATCGGCAGTTCCTGTATCTCTGTACCTCCTCCATGTCCGAACAACATCGCTTTGGTTCACTCTGAGACGCCTGGAAACTTCCCTTGTTGAGAGCCCTTCTTGACACAAAGTAACAATGCGGACGCGATCGAACTGCGGTATTGACCTTCTAGGCATGGTAGAACTACAGACAACATGAGCAGCGTACCTTCGTCCTGGTGGAATGACTGGAACTGATCGGCTGTCGTACCCCCTCCGTCTAATAGGCCCTGCTCATGCATGGTTGTTTACATCTTTGAGCAGTTTTAGTGACATCTATGAACAGTCAAAGGGACTGTATCTTGGATACAATATACACAGTCAACGTCTATATGCCGGAGATCTGGGAACCAAGGTGATGCAAAACTTTTTTTGATGTGTGTATATAACGGTGACTCTGACAGATCTCAAGAGCTTGGCACTTTTTAGGGACTCCCTTCAATGTGATGTAAATGTACGTATAGTAGCCTCACTTTCCTGGTTAACCTAGCTGGACGGATATGTTTACATTCCGTAGCTGCGGGGTGCCGAGGCATTAACGGCATAGGCTCAGTGTTGTCAACTGTCCATCACCGTAGCAGCAATTTACTCAGTCTCCACGGCCAGCAACAAAATTGGCGATTTGCAGCAAAATGCATCTTGGTTGGAGAACAGTTGGAATAGTGGTAAACTAATAATAATAATAGACTAATAATAATAAGGAAGCTTGTAGGCTTCATGACGTTAATCTCGCGATCATGAGCTACGGGACCTCCAAATTTTCGTGGAATCCCAACCAATTCGAAAATCTTTCATGCATTGATTGGGAATCGAACTCTTGGTGAATAACAATAATAATAAAAATAATAATAATTCATTATCGTTTTCAATATCCAGTGTCATGTACTTCAGCTCAATTTTTGTAGTATGTTGAACAAATTTACCCCACAAATCAACACTTATATTTTTTTACACATTCACGGATAGCATTGCAAACAATAAAACTTAATGACGGAGTTTTGTTGGTTTTCCCGACTTCAGACTTCAAACGCGCCCAGACCAGTTCGATTGGGTTAAATATACAGTGTTAAGGGGGCAACCGTAACACTTCATGTCCTAATGACTTTGCAATGTCATCTAACACAAATTCCTTTTTTAAGTTTGCATCATTGATAGCCGTTAATAAGACTGACTTCACTGGGATTGGGTTCGGTACCTGTATGTTATGTTCAGTCATGAGGTTGACAATCTTTTCTTTCTTGGTGGACATGTTAGGAATTCGGAATTTTAATCGCGAGTGATAGGTCGCGTTATCAAGAATTATTACACATTTCTTGTCTCGAGGAAGATTTTTCAGTAATGTATTTACAAACCAATTTTCAATTTCATCGGCATTCATTTCATTATGATAGTCTGCTTTTGCATCGCCAATATTCTTTGCGGACAGAAATTAGCAGTTCGGAACCCGGTCTTCACTGCCCCCAGCACGCAACACCGTTATCTTATTGCCTCCCGACACGGGAACTTTGAGGGCGCAAGAACAAGAGCCATCGTCCCAACCCCGGTTTACCACATCATGCGTATCGTAACATGTTTCATCTAAATCTATAATGCGATGTCCTGCAGACTTCAACAACGTAGTCTTGTCAAGTATTTGTACCTCCAAGCCACTCTTCTTGCCGATTCCGTAATTACACGCCTTCTGTTTAACGTGCGAAACTGAAATCCTAGTTTGAGTAACAATTTCCCAAGCATAGTAAGTTCATACGGAAATTCACACACGTTCTGCAATTTAAACAATAGTTCTTCAATGCACGGCTGCTGTCCTTTCGCTTAAAAATTATATATTTCGCGCCGAAAAACACCGCACGTGAAATTGTCAATCTTAGCAAATAATTTTCTTTTATTCGCACTTTTTTTAGGTGTTTTAGGTCCCTTCTTAACACATTTACTAACAGTTTGTCAACTCAATTTAAGAATTTTTGCTGTCTCTGTAATTGACCCCATGCCTAACTTATTCTTTTTCACGTAATCGTACGTACTGCACATGAACTTTTGAGACTGTTTAGATAGTGTGCCTGTTACAGTTTTTACCCTGTCAACATCGTTATTAACACCATGTCCAGTTTCTTCTTCACAGCTTTCAGTTCTTGAAGCAGTCCCGTCACAATCGTTTGATCCAGAGCAGTTAGTTGAAGTTGAAGAAGCGCAAATACTGTAATCGCACACCACGCTACAGTCATTAATATTAATATTTAAAAGTTCTGCGCATTCCTCATTACTGTGGTCAATTGAAGGTACTCCACTGACCATATAGCCTTCCCAAGGCCTCCACATCACTAATAATGGCACAGACGAACACAACTTACAATGAAATGAACAAGGAAAAGGTCTAAAGTTTTATCTAAATAGCCACGAGAGCAAGCAGAAGCGAGACTGGACAGAACAGCGTGCAACAGTGCAACACTGGAAACTGTAAAGTGAGCAGGTAGACAGGACTGGCGTCAACACCTCGTCTGCACTCCTCGGGGACAGATGGAGGAAGCATCTTATTGGTCAAGAACCGTCAGGTATTTGTCATGTCAGCCATAATTAATGGCTATTGTCGTCTCGTGCTAATGCTTAACGTTTGAGTCACCGGTCGTTAACCAGGAAAGTGAGGCCCCCTTTTTTTAATCCACTGTGTGTGCGAGAGGCGTGATGGCGCAGAGGTCAAGCTGCTTGTCTCTTACCAAGGCTTCGATTCCCGGTTAATGCATGTGAGATTTTAGAGATGAAATGACATTTCCTGTGTTTCCTTGGCTTATGACAGTGGGATTTACCGTCACATTATACTAGCTTGCTCTCTTTCCTTCCTGTAGTCTATCATATAGCCTATGTTTTGATAAATACACATGAAATTATATTATAAACAAGTAGTTCCGTTAAGAACTAAATAGCCTATTTTCATGTTCTTCTTCTTGTACCTAACCGTTCCGGATGTTGGTGACCATCATAGTTAAGTCAGTTTTGGATGTTCTGAATAGTTCTTCACTCGTGTGTGAAGTCCATGTTCTTAAGTTTCCAAGCCAAGATGTTCTTCTTCCCCGTCCTCTTTTACCAGGAATCTTTCCTTGAAGAATGTTCTGCAGCAGTTTATACCTGTATCCATTACTCATGACATGACCTAAATATTGTAGCTTTCTGCATTTTACTGTTTACAGGACTCCTTTTTCTTTCTTCATTTTGTGTAGAATGTCATTGTTTGTAATTTTATCTGTCCATGGCACTCTAAGCATTCTCCTGGATAGCCACATCTCAAATGCCTCAAGTCGCTTGCCCATTGTCTCGGTCAAAGTCCAAGACTCAGCTCCATAGAATAGAATGGAAAATACTGTATATAGCAACATAGAAATCTTAATTTTGTTTCCATCGAGAAGTAACGGCTATTAAACAAATGAGCCATTTTACAAAATACAGCTCTGGATTTCTCGATACGGACTTTAATTTCGCGTGAATTATCCCATTGGTTATTAATGTTGGTTCCCAAATATATGTGTTTGCTTACTTGTTCAATAGGGGTACCATTAATATTAAGATGGTAGTTTGGTAGGCCTATGTCTTTCTTGCTGATTACCATGAATTTTGTTTTATTCGTGTTGATATCTAAACCGTAACGCTCACTACTTTCACCGATTTGAGTGACAAGGTGTTGAAGACCATCCAACCTGTCAGCAAATATTACAGTATCATCAGCGTAGCGGACATTGTTGAGCTTCTCTCCATTCACTGGTATTCCTTCGTCCACATTTTTTAGGGCTTCTTTGAAAATATACTCTGAATAAATATTAAATATGAATGGCGACAAAATGCAGTCTTGTCTCACTCCTCGGCATATCTTTACTGTGTCAGATTTCTCATTTTCTACCCTCACGGCTTTATATTGATTCAAATATAGATTAATTATGAGCTGGAGATCTTTGTCGTTTATCCCGCTGTTTTTAACACCTCGGCCATCTTGTATTGTTGCACTTTATCAAAAGCCTTTTGACAGTCAATAAAACATGCATAAACATCACAGTTTATGTCTCTACACCTCTGGAATAAGATTTGGATACAAAACAAAGCTACGCGAGTACCAACAGCATTTCTGAAGCCAAATAGTGTAGGTGACATTTGCTTTTCGCAAACTTATAGATTCTTCTGTGAATGATTATCAAAAATATTTTCAGTAGATAGCTCATCAATCTTATGGTTATGAAATCACTCCATTTCTTAGCTCCTCTTTTCTTCAGCAAGATTACAAACTCTGATTGAAGCCATTTTTGCGGAGTGTTCCCCGAATTATAAATTTTATTGAAGAGTTGTGTCAACCACTCAATTTGTTTTTCATCAAACAACTTAAGGAATTCAGAATGTATCCCATCTGGTCCTGCTGCTTTGTCATCTTTCATTGCCTTTACTGCTGATCTTACTACTTCTGCTATAATATCTGGTCCTGTTTGTCCATTAACTTCAGGCAGATCTGGTCTATCATCGTGAAAAAGGTCTTCTATATAGTTCTTCCAAGCAAGTATCCTTTCATTTTTGTTGATGATTAGCTTACCATCACTACATACTAATGTAGACGAAGGTCTTGTACGGAAGCTCCCAGTCATTTCTTTTACTATCTTATGAACATTGAAGCTGTCGTATTTATTTTGTAAAGTTTCAATCTCTGAGCATCTTTGTTTCAATTCTTCTTCTTATGCTTCTCTGATTTTTCTCGTGATAATTTTGTTCAGTCTTCAGTATTCGTCCGGGTTTGCTTTGCAGCTTCTTCTTTGATCCATTATTTGTAATATTTCGTCGGTCATCCACGAATTCATTTTTCTTGTTTCAGGCTGTAACAAGACCACGATGCCGCAAAACCCATAAATAATCAACAACGAAAACAACAACAATAGTTTCTACCGCGGATCAAGGTCAACGAATATTAATCTCTGTATTCGAGTGTTGAAATATGTGGTGTTATAAGTATATATATGTAGGCCTAATATTTTTGAATGCAAATACACACTATATATGCTTAACATTATAACGTGTGGGTAGTTATAAATCAATAAATACCAAAAAGAACGAAGTAAAGAAATTTGAACCTGCAGAGATTTGATCCACGAACCCCCAGACTAAGAGCCCAAGTCGATACCATTACGCCACGGATGCCCTACGATAATACTTGATAAACAACTGGTTTTGTATAACTGCATCATACTTTGTGTTGAAATCAACGATTTCATTAACGTTTTCTGAGGTTTCTATAAACTACTTGATACTAAATATGAATTATTTTGTTCAGTACATTCCTAAAAGGATATAAACTTAGGAAGTTACAGAAATATCTGTATTTACGATCAAAAATAGCGGCCATGTTGACAACGGGACGGGACTCACCCTCAACGGGGAGTTGGCGAATTGAGCCAGCTAATCTTCCGAGTGGATCTTTCTTATCTTGTCATTCCATCACACAGTCCTTTCTGGCCAATTGCCCCAGGCCAAGTTCTGGTTCTTCCGCTGAGATCCTTCTCCCTTCGGTCCCCCACCACTACCATTGTCAAAACCCAAAAGCTAAGATAACTTACTTGAAATTGCAGAATGACCCACTGGCTCTGGTATTTCCCGTAAACACACTTCCATGTAGGGTTGTACAAAATGGGATTTGCACACTTTCAGTGAAACAAACATTATGCCTTTATTCTTTTAAAAGGCCACAACAGTTAAAAGGTACCTTAAACCCCTTACATGAAAATGAAAATCCACAGCCTGCTTCCAGTCTCCAACTGGGTCAGGAATGGAATGAATGAAGCCCCCATCTAGCGGCGAGGATATGAACTGTGCCGGCTGCCGAGGCCTGAAGCACTCCTCTGGGGCAATGATTAAATGAATGACAGATGAAATGAAATGATAGTGGAGAGTGTTGCTGGAATGAAATGTTGACAGGGAAAACCGGAGTACCCGGAGAAAAACCTGTCTGCCTCCGTTTTGTCCAGCACAGATCTCACGTGGAGTGACCGGGATTTGAACCACGGACCCAGCGGTGAGAGGCCGGCGTGCTGCCGCCTAAGCCACGGAGGCTTCTTAAACCCCTTACATTATTATTATTATTATTATTATTATTATTATTATTATTATTGTCCCCCGTGGTGTATGGATAGCACGCTTTTCTCTTACCGAGGAGGCTCTGGGTTAGATTCCAGCCAGAAACTTATGATCTATAGACGCCGGGGTGTCGGAATGTTGTCCCGAAGGAGATCTTTAACGTGCCAGTAAAACTACTGACACGGCTCTGGCTCCATCGCATTTACGCACCCACAAATGCCAACTAACTGCGCCAGGATTCGATCCTGTAACCTTGGGCACAGCATGCGAGAACGTTACCACTGAGCAACGCAGCCAGTCATACTTAAGATCTGACTCGAGGGCTGGAATGGGGTACCTTTTGTCGTTTATTCATTTTGAAGGCTTTGCGATTATGTAATACTTTGGTGTATGTGGAATCTGTCTGATAATTTGTGTTATAGTGACTGTTGTAGCGAACTATTGTATACTTGATATTGATCTAGGATATGGTTAGGAGGTGTCCATGGTCTTAATTTAGGTACATTCTCGGCATCTGCCTAGAGTAGAAATGAGAAACCTTGGAAACCACTTCCAGGATGGCTGAGGTGGGAATCGAACCTGCCTCTTCTCAATTCTGCATCAGGAGAAAGAAAAGTGTACACTCAGCCTCGTTAGGACAATTGAGTAGTTGTCTTACAGTGGGGCAGCGCCGCGGTCACGGAGACAAAAATTAACGGTCGAGGTGACGCGACCTGACCTCGCTTCACCCTTCAATCTGTAGGCCAAATGGCTGGGCAGCGGTCGCTTGGTAGGCCAGGATCAAACATGGGCTGTAGTGCCACGGGGTGGTTCGAGTTATTTTGCGTGGATTAAAATTCGTCTAGAGATATTTGCATTCAAATGCTCTCGCTATGTGTTGTAGCTTGATAGAAAATAAGTTCTTAACCAGCTGTTTCACTCAGACTGACACTAATTGCATATAATGCCTATGTTTGGGCAGATGGCCTTGCTGTTCCGACCGTTAAGACACCAATCATCATCATCATCATCATCATTATCATCATCATCAAACTTGTTACATAATCATTCTTATCCTGCAAATTACATGCACAGTTATTTTTCTCTAATTTTGAAATTCATCAACGGTAGGCGTAGCCCAGTGGTTCTCAACCTTTTGTGGCCCATCTCCCCTTTCTAGAGGTTGACTAACACCAAATGCAAACACCTTACAAGTAAAATAAGAAGAACAATCTATATATTTCACAATTTAAAACATATTGTCAATTACAAATTAATAAGAGACATCTCCCATGCTCTAGTCCAGTCAGTTCTTGCCTGGGGAGGCGCCTATAAAAATGTACTAAAAAGTGTTCAGATAGTGTAGAATATCATACTGCAAATAATGTTGATCACTCTATTTTATATCAACCTAAGTTATGTATAGCCAAACGTAACTTTCTGTATTTCTCACCAAAATTATAAAATATTCTCCCAATTAAATTAAAAGAATTTAAAGTATTCTAGTCAACATGTGATCAAGGTGAACAACAAGACGGACACATTTGTAGTAGCTCTTTCAAGTTGTGAAGTGACAGTTTATGGTCTCCAAACTGCGGTATGTAAACATTGGTCATTTATGCGTGGGTTTTTGTTATAATTTCTATTTTTCAATTTTTCATTTTCATTTAGTTTTTCGTTTTACAGGTTGTTGAAAACATTTTGACCAAGCTCTAAATAAACAACGTTCGATTCCTATCTCTACTTTCCTTTTTAAAGATGCTTGTACAATGGGGTAAGTTTTCTACGTAACTAAAGTCAACATTTCTTCATGTTTCCAAGTAGGAACCATAGATTGTTAGGTAATTTTATTGTTCCAGGTCCCTTGTTTTGGAAATAGATTAACAAGAATGGAGCCCACGTTTCAAAATTTCGTGCATTTTTAAATCTTTTAATGTCTTTAAGCATTTTATATTCATGTATTTTAAGCATCCTGACGATGCAAAATTTGATTTACAAAATCTTTTTATGAGAGACCAACCCTTAGAATGATCTAGGAGAATTTTTTGATTTTGACTGAAGAAGGCTCACAGGGCCGAAACATGTATCAAAAAGTATAAATAAAAAGATATTTTGTATTGTATAGTGGACAAGTACATAACTTAAATCATGCAAACCTGAAGATGCATACAAAACATTTTCTCAGAGAAAACAAAATTAAAATTGAAAATATAATTAGTTGAGCCTACAAGTTTATACAAACACAATTCAATTTTCCCTCATATTCATTATTTTTAGCCTACTTTCGATTTTTGCAAAAAATGAAAGTAGACTTATGAGATCACTACAGGGCCAAAAATTGTGTGTCTGTCTGTCTGTGTGTGTGTGTGTGTGTGTGTGAGTGTGTGAGTGTGTGTCATGTTTTATATCGCCGCCATCTTGACGTAAACGTAATGGCTGCCACTCAGATGTTCAAAGCTTAAATCAAATTACGACCAACCTATTCATCTGATCTCTACCAAATTTTGTAACATTATACCCTTAAGCATGAAGAATCCTTTGACCAAACTACGAGGTCATCTGCATAATAATTTGCGGATGGTGGCCATATTTGTGTGCAAATCGTTTCCCCCTATCTTTTCAAACACGGTGAAACCAAATTGAACGAAATTTGGTACAGAGGTAGCACTAGCAAAGGGCACCTCAGTGTCATGTTTTATATCGCTGCCATCTTGACGGAAACGTAATGGCGGCCACCCAAATATTCAAAGCTTAAATCAAATTACGACCAACCTATTTATCTGATCTCTACCAAATTTCGTAACATTATAGCTTTATGTTTGAAGAATCTTTTGACCAAACTACTAGGTCATCTTCCCAATAATTTGCGGCTGGCGGCCATGTATGTGTGCCAAACGATTCCACCTATCTATTCAAACACGGTGAAACTGAATTGAACGAAATTTGGTACAGAGGTAGCACTAGCAAAGGGCACCTCATATTCATGTTTAATATCCATATGACACTTATTTCAACAAGCTACTACAACCAACATTCAATTATACTCCTTGGAAAGGACAAAGAGTTATAACTAGGGCTCGGATCGATATGCTCGATAAAATCTCGAGATATGCTCGAAAACCATGTGTTTTATGCTCGATAGATATGCTCGATATACCTATTATATGCTCGATAGATATGCTCGAAAAAAAAACATTATATGCGGCTAAATATGCAGAACATGATCGAAAAACACCATTAAAACCTATAGAAAGAAAAATTAAACAAAACATAAAAACCAATAACATATCTTTATATAGGAACATTATTTTCTAATTGTATGTATGATCCACTGCGATGTACTCGCATTCAAGTTTCAAGTACTGTGTATATATGAGAAGTTTTCTTATAAAATTTACAGTATAAAAGTTCATTTACAAAATGTTCAGAATTAGGCGAGTCAATGAAGTAGATCTGCATTGGTCTGTACAACAAGATGTTTAGCCTACTTTTCACATTTTGCAAAAATGAGGGAAAAGTAGACTTATGAGATCGATCCGGGAAAATGTGTGTCTGTCTGTGTGTGGGTCCCCCCCTATCAACTCCCAAACGGCTGCAGCAATCAAAACCAAATTTAGTATGAGTAAAGATGTGCACCGGAATATCTCACGACCATATTTGAAAATTATGTCAGTGCTACCAACTGCTGAAAAAACGCACTAGATATTTGAGCTCCATGTTGGATATCTTGCAAGGTATGCATGAGAGCTATTCCAAAATTGGCACACATGTAGATAATACTATTTCAGTTTAATTTCCAGAAGGCCAACCATAACAGTGTTGCCAAAATAATTTTAAGCCTTCTGATAGGTCCAATGTTTAAATGCATATAACTTCTACACTATCAATTGGATTTCAACCAAATTTTGTATGTAATATCTGTACATAAACATATATGACTGAGCGTATTCTTGAGAGCCACCAGGGCTGCCAACTGATAATAATTGCTCTCTCTATTTTTCTTTATCAAAATACCAATATATCAGAAAGTATGCAAGCCAACAGCTTTAAACTATGCACACGTATATTCTGACATTTTAGATTAATTTGGAGTAAGATAGATACGCCAGTTCTACCAACATGATTATAAGCCTGCTGATAGTACCAATTTTTAAATACATGTAACTTCTATACTATCAGTTGGATTTCAACCAAATTTCGTATGTTCTATGTGTAGCATAACAGATATGACTATAAGTATTGTTAAGAGCAATCAGGGCTACCAACTGTTAATAAATGCTGTCTATATTTTTACCCTAGTATCAATATATCAGAAAGTATGCAAGCCAACAGCTCTATACTTTGCACACGTATAGCACCTGACATTCCAGATTAATTTGGAGTAATTAATACAAGGCAGTGCTGCCAACACGATTCTATGCCTGCTGATATGTCCAATTTTAAAATGCATGTAACTTCTATACTAACAAATGGATTTCATCCAAAATTAGCACAACAAGATATCATAATATTTCAGATTATTTCTGACCAGCACACGCATGGTATTGTTGGTAACATGCTTTTACGCGTGCTGATAGATCCAGTGTCTAACTGCATGTAACGTCCATTGGACTTCAACCAAATTTTGTATTCTGTACCTTAAGAGATGGAACTAAGAATATATTCAGTCACCAGGGCTGCCAACTGTAGTGCTCTATTAGGCTACATTATACCAGGTATATTTTGAACTAATTAGATATTTCGATATTACCAACTTAATTTCGTCATTATTCTAGATAGGTTCATATACTGTAGAATAATCATTGGCATGAAAAGTAGGCTGTATAGTTCTTCACGGAACTTCTTGTTTTTTACGTTTTCAGTTTTGAATGATTTTTCTTAAATCAGTCAATAAAAGTTTCAATGACGAGAACGATTTTTCGACGTCAACTGACACGAGAGGTAAATACTTGGATGCTGCTGCTTCCTGTGTAGAGAAGTTCGGAAAATCCTGTGACGATGCAGACTCGCCACGCAGCATCCTCTCCAAGTCCAACAATGCACTCCAACCGGGATTTCGAGCCAGCACGAACTCCAACTTTTGTTTCACGGTTTTCCCAGTCTCTCCAGACCACGAGTCGGCTTTTTGGATGACTCCTTGTATTGTAGCGACCACTTCAACCAACTCCATCCCTCGCGATTCCAACTTTAGGATAGCCTCAGGAATGACGCTCATGTAGGCTCATGTAAAACACTCATAGATTCCTTAACTTGAGGCATCGCGTACTTAGAAATCACAAGAACTCGATAGGTATGTATGGATACGATTACGAACTGAGAACTGAGAGTAGAATGCAGAAACTTCACTTGACCGGGTCGGATCTTCCAACACTTCATGGGAAAAGCCACCTAAACAATACTGGTTCCCAAAATTGACACACCACTAAAATCATCACAACCCCACAACAAAGGATGCTTGGGGCTTCGCGAGCTTATCTGACGATTCGCACTGTTATCCGCCAGAGGCCAATTAGGGTGTGTGAATGACCTCACTAAAGGTTTGAAATCTGCGGTTCTTTTATTCGCACCAGATAGTCTTTCCATTAATTATTTCTCTTTTCGAACCTTAAGGATGGTCAGGGCCCGAATTCGGTGGGGATTCGAAGAAAAACAAACTATTTAGACGAGAACCACAAGAATATGCATTTATATGCTTCTATTCTGAAAACCGCGGTTTTATGCATTTATATGCTCGATAAATTTCAATTCTGTTGGTCGCAGAGAGGTGAAAATACCACCGATAGGCTTCTTCCAATGTTTACTATTCAGGAAAAAAATATGCAAATATGCTCGAATCCAAGCCCTAGTTATAACAATACCCTTGCGTTTAGGAGAAAGTAGGCTATATGTTCTTTACTGAACATCTTGTTTAGTGTATACATCATTTACATTGAACGTGTTATTCGGCTAAGCCATTATACAATATTTTGAAATAGTAATCAATGATATGCATGCCACACACAAGGTTGCACCTTTTAGTGGCATATGTGATTGCTCTTCCTGCTCTGTATGAATTTGTATCCTATTTCGACCTGTCTTTATCATATTGTAACAATATAATTTAATAATTGTAAATTGACAGGTTAAACAATGAGTAGGAAGTGTAAGGAAATTCATAAAATGTGTCCAGTTAATCTGAATTTTGTAAAATGTGTGTATTTGTAACGATTTAATAAATAATAATAATAATAATAATAATAATAACCTATCGCCCCCTTTTCATTTTCATTGTATGCCCAACTTGAATTTGAAGTTAAGTGAAAATAATAAGGCAGATTTATTATTTTAAACAATTTTACTACCGTATATAAAAACAACCGAAGCAGTTTTATCCGGTCACTCTTAAATAACACTGAAAAAATTAAAATGTTTTTTACGGATTTTTTTTTAAGAACAAAGAATTGAAATAATTAACTAAGATCATTAACGTACATTTAAAAATAGGAATTCGTGTTTTCTTTTTTAAATTGGAATCTGGAAAAAAGATTGGCAGTTAGAAAACTTTGTTATTGTTTTATTTTACCTTTTCAATGGCTGCCTTGTGCTTTCTGGATTTGAGTTAAAGCTTGAATATCCGGTTTTATGTTCGTTAAGTTCACGGGCAAGTCTCCTTTGAGGCATGTCCAACTTATTTATTTGTTTTGTGAGGAGCTGGATAACAGAACTAAATCCTTTTTCAACTAAATATGTCGACGGGAACGAGATGAGAAGTGGTTCCGTTTTTCCCTACAATTGTGGATAAGTGTCCATAAGCTTCACCCTGGTATCCCAGGTAACAGTATCTGCAAATCGCACACTTCGTACAGTTTTTTAAAAGTCATTCTTTAAGAAATTATAGATATTTATGAAATTAGAGTGCAATGCGTCACTGGTAATGTATATTCTCTTTCATTTGAATGCTCATTTTTCACGCTCGGTCGCTTGTGAGCATCGCAGGAGGGATCTACACTACTGAAATAATATAGACTATATGATGATGATTGAGCATATATGAACGTAAATATAGTACATGATGTGAATGGTCTTCACCTGAGGGCTGATGTTGATGCCTTGAAAATTCGCCTACTACCTAATGCTCAATGTTGTTGTTGATTGAGGGGCTTTGCGACATCGTGGTCATGTAACCCCACGTAATTGGGTGTGTGTGTGTGTGTGGGAATTTGTCTGATAACCTGTGGTACTGTGATGGCTGTATTATTGTGTGTAGGCCTAGTGTAATTCAAATGAGGATTGGGAAGGAGGCGGCCGTGGCCTTCAGTTAGGACCCAAACCGGCATTTGCTTGGAGTAGAAGTGGGAAACCACGAAAACCACTTCCAGGATGGCGGGATTAGGAATCGAATACACCTCTTCTCAGTTTTACCTTACGAGGCTGTGTGTACCCCGTTCCAGGCCTCATACCAGAATTGAATTTCTTGGCAGAGCCAGGAATCGAACCCGAGTCTCCGTGGTGACAGCCAATACGCAATGAGGTGGACACATAATGCTCAATGAAATGTAATCTGAAAAGACTGACTTAAAAAATTCGATCAAACTGAAATATGGCAACCGTTTTACCGAGGATTCATCGAAGCAATCCTGTTTTATTCACTACTCAATTACCATATCCTGAACTCTGGGTCATACATATGCGACTTTGTAGTGATTGACACCCCTGGGACCGTCAAACTGAGAGTCACCTCCCCGCCAACAGTTTAATGAGGAAAGGTTGGAACTTGTGTACAATTATGGTATGTGTTGGCTGCAGAGTGGGGGAAGAGAGGGAAGATTGCTAATGAGCTATCGCAGGCTCAATTGGACTATGTCTTATCAAAGGGGCAGATCATGCTGGCCAGAAAAGTCTGTCCGATTTTATCAGTGTAATTAACTGGCCGAATTGGACTGCGCCCCCTCAACGATATGGCACGGTAAGCCTGACCTGTTAGTCACTTCTACGGTTACATATTCTATCATAATATGCTAATATCCTACCGTTCACCTTTTTGAGGACAGATTAAACCTCCCTATGTATGATAAGCTGCATTTTTTAGGCCGGGCCTTGTTTAATCGTAAGTTACGGTTAGGCCCTAATACTTGCATGATTCATATATCAACCACCTTGAAACTATTTGGCTGATGACCTTTTAGTTTGGGCAAAACTCGCTTCCCACATTAAGGTGTATTGTTGCAAAATTTGGTAGTGATCGGATGATTATGTTATCCGTAATTTGATTTAAGCTCAGAACATTTGGGTGGGCGACATTCCTCTTTTGTTATGATGGCGGCGATTTACAACATGACACAGTGTTGCCCCTTCGTGGTGCTACCTTTGTACCAATCGTGGTTCGATTTGGGTTCAGTTGTATTTAAATTGATAGAGGGAATCTATTTGCAAATATACATGGCCGCGAGCTGCAAACTATTGGGCTGATGACCTTGTAGTTTGGTCAAAATATGCTTCCCACAAAAATTTGGTAGAGATCAGATGATTAGGTTGGTCGTAATTTGCTTTAAGCTTTTAACATTTGGGTGGCCACCATTACGTTTTCGTCAAGATGGTGGCGATATAAAACATAACACTCATGTGCCCTTTGCTAGTGCTACCTCTGTGCCAAATATCTTTCAATTTGGTTTCACCGTGTATGAATTGATAGGGGGAATCGATTTGCACACATACATGGCCGCCATCGGCAAACCATTGAGCTGATGGCCTTGTAGATTGATCAAAAGACGCTTCCCATATAGAGGTATTTTGTGAAAAAATTGGGTAGACATCAAAAGAGTACACACACATCCAGACAGACAGACAGACACACAATTTTTGCAAAAATCGAAACTAGGTTAAATAGCGGCCATTTTGACAACGGGACGGAACAGGCCCACAACGTTATGGCACGGTAAGCTTGACCTGTTAGTCACTTCTACGGTTACATATTCTATTATAATATGCTAATATCCTCTTGGTCACCTCTTGGAGGGCAGATTAAACTTCCCTATGTACGATAAGCTGAATTGTTGAGGCCAGGCCTTGTTGAATCGTAAGTTACGGTTAGGCTGTAATACTTGCATGATTCATACATCTACCATCTTGAAACTATTTGGCTGATGACCTTGTAGCGTGAGTAAAATACTCTTCCTACATTTGGGTGGGAACCATTTCTTTTGTGTTATGGTGACGGCAATATACAACATGATACTGATTTGTCCTTTGCTAGTGCTACCTCTGTACCAAATTTTGTTCAATTCGGTTTCACCGTGTTTGAAATGATAGGGGGAATCGATTTGCACACATACATGGCCACCATCTGCAAACTATTCGGCTGATGACCTTGTAGTTTAGTTTAAACACGCTTCCCACATAAAGGTATGTTGTTGCAAAATTTGGTAGAGATCAGATGATTAGGTTAGTCGTAATTTGATTTAAGCTTTGAACATTTGGGTGACCGCCATTATGTGTTTCCGTTAAGATGGCGGCGATATAAAACATGACATTGAGTTTTCCCTTCCTAGTGCTACCTCTGTACCAAATGTGGATCGATTTGGGTTGAGTTGTGTTTGAATTGATAGGGGGAATCGATTTGCACACATACATGGCCGCCATCTGCAAACTATTTGGCTGATGACCTTGTATTTTAGTCAAAAGACGTTTATCACATAAAGGTATGTTGATGCAAAATTTGGTAGAGATTAGATGATTAGGTTAGTCGTAATTTGATATAAGCTTTGAACATTTGGGTGACCGCCGTGACGTTTCCATCAAGATGTCGGCGATATAAAACATGACACTGAGGTGCCCTTTGCTAGTGCTACCCCTGTACCAATTTCTGTTCAATTGGGTTTCACCGTGTTTGAATTGTTAGGGGGGATCGATTTGCACACATACATGGCCGCCATCTTCATACTGTAGGGTTGATGACCTTGTAGTGTGTTTTTTTTTACCACATTTCCGATAACCCAACATTTTCACAAACTCGGCCAGCCTTAGATCCACATTAGGCCGAGTGTTCGGGACTGTATAACTGGGTATAAATTTCACCTTTTACTAAAACACAAATTTCTTGACAAGTAATTGTGCTACAATGACGTTTGTTGGCTTGAGACACAATGCACGTTACACATTTTCAATTGAGCCGCATTTTACTTCATTCTGTCATCTGTTTTAAAATAACTGCAAATATATCATTGCACCAAGGTCACATTTCAATTTTTGCTAAAATTGAAATATCTTGACAAGTGATTGTGCTACAACTACGTTTGTTGTTTGAATCACTATGCACGTCACGCATTATCCATTGAGTTCCAAATCTTTTGATTCTGTCGTTCGTGTATTAAAATAATTGCGAATATTCATTTCGCCAAGGTGATTCTCCTTGCCAAACTCCGTGTCGGCCATTGTGAGGGGAGGAAAATGTCAAGTGTTCTGTAACACGCATGCGCTCAGGAGCCAGATGCACTGCCCCACTGCAACATGCAAGCGCTGGCTGGCATTTTGGCCAAGCCTTCGCAACTTAAACAGCATTGGCTAAACCTTATTTTGGCCCTGTTCTTTTTATCACGCTCCGGTTATGCAACTTTGGAAACGTAATAGCACGAACTGGTCGTGTGTGTTGGGAGCCCTAGCGCTCTGTTTTACGTCTTAAATGTGAGTGGCTTACACTGATACTAACAGGACTACAACTGTATTATGTTTCAGGCGTAGATTGAACTCTTCGAAATCAGAATCTATTGTTATGTATTTCAGAAATTGATCGCATATAATCATAAACATCATTAGAGTGTTTCATATAATTGTAATGATTCAGTTATATTTAAAGAATTGCACCTGTTAATATTTATACTATGATGGCAACCCTTGCTGCCGATTATTTCAAGGTGGCAGGCTACGGCAGGATAGTTGTTCTTATTAATCATATTTGTAAATGGTGTGGATGTTATAATACTGTTGATTAGTGAGCAAAAGAAAAAAAAGAGAAAAATATGAACAATTCTGTCATTTGAAATGAAATATACATGTTTACTGATGAACAGTGGCGTGCCAGTCATGTGGAAGACCAACATAGCCTATAGCCCTAATATCTGGAACGCCGCCAGCAGTAGTTATTAAATGCTCTTGATCCAATTTTCTGGAGTGTTTTATACCAATAATATAATTCAGCCGGACTCATTCTATCATGTAAGTTTGTAATAGTGCTTATTTGATCAGTACTACATGACTTTCATTTATTTGTATGTGGTAGAGATTCACTGTGAGAGAGACTGAGGACCTGTAAACCATTTACCTGTCCTCGTTGCTTCCTAAGGAGTTAGCCTGCGTGATTGTTACTAATAATGCTAATAAACCCCTATCTGTTATATGCCTACTGTCTTTGCTTTCCTTCTATTTAGTCTGAAGAGGAAAATATCTCACTTGCAACCGTAACAAGCTGGCTGACACTTCTTCCTCTGGGCTCAAGGGAATGCTACAAGCCACTTAGAGCAATGTGGTTTTGCTCGGCAGCATTTAGGCATATGGATCACTTCCATGAAGTGATGAATCTTTCAGGTTCAGTAACAGTCTGTTTTCCTGGGGTTTTCATCTTTAATAATAAAGTTTATTGGAGACATACTCTTAGAGCTCTTTTTTTTTTTCATTTTCAATTTCTGATACCATTCAGTTGGAATGACATTCTGCAGCGTAGCCATGCTCGTTAAGCCACGCACTACGGCCGTGATGGGCAGCTGCAACAAGTCGAGAGATCGACGGTTTGAATCCTGGCATTGGCAGAGGCTATCCTGAGTGTGGGATTTCGACACTTCATTGCGACAAAAACTTGGATGGTACCGTACCTTATTTCAAATCCTGGGGCACCTATTCCAACCTTGTCCCTAATTGGTTTACACATACTAATACACTCATCACAGGAAATCACACCTAAGTGCCTGGGGCTGATTAACACTATGTCCCAAGCTATTGACATGAGAATAACATGTTGGTATGATCTAACTATGGAGAGAGATGTAATGCTTAAATATTGAAGCCTATTGTTTGCAATGCCTACTTGGATGTTTTTCTTTTACCGAAATATTTCTTTTCAGCCGTTACATATTCCGGTTGATATGTTATGTAATACAATGGTTGCAACTTAGCCTACTATGGATCCATATTTCTTGACATTTATGTCATAGATTCCACGGCCTGTAACTCCATAACCAATTTGCCACCCGGAAACTAGGATGGGTGGCATATTTCTGACAATGTTCATGTCAAGGTTAATCGAGGACAACATAAATAGGCTACCTAATATTGGGAGCATTGAAATAACTGTTTCGGAACAAATCATCGCTGTGAGCTGTTTTCACTTGGATGGACATTGGTGTCTGCTGCAAAACCATGTTATCAAGGATTGTTGTTGCTGCTGCTTGAATGTTGTGGCCATTAGACATATCAACTTGTACACGGATACTGGCGTTCAGCTGTGCACTTGAACATGAGAGCTCAGCAGTAGGAGGGGATGTAGAGTGGTGCGGGGAACAAGCCAAACACTTCCCTATCTGAGAACATTGATTTGTATGACAGTAGGTTCTCACAATTGGAAACAGACACACTCAGTCTGGCAAATATTTTACTCTGCGGTAGTATCCTGTGGGAGTGGGATGAGGAAGTGCAAAGCTACCTTCCCGGTAACTGTATGTATAGGTTGTCTGTAGTAGTATATGCATTTGTACGTGAGACTAGGATTGGGAAGGAGGCAGCGATGGCTTTAATTCAGGAACCATCATTTGAGTGGATCGCTATGGTGTGAACTAAGCCAAACTCTTCTCAGTGTTGCATGTTCCGAACAGACTAGAATGAATTTTTTGTTTGCAATCAAACCCAGACCTTTAGGACATGGGTCTCAATATGATGGCTACTCTTGAGATCACTGAAGGTAACTCATGAATTAAGGATGCCAAACAATGTTTACTCACATAAATCTATGCACAAGGGACTAATAGGCCTAACTTTCCTTTCAATGTACCATTCTGTGCCATACCAGTACTTTTTTAAGGTGTAGCACGTTTTGTGTTCCTTAGTATATGAAGGCATTTTTTGCTGTTCATACTGTTGCCCTGGGGTTTGTTGAAGTCTTGTTTTGTGCATTAGAAATGTATGTTATGTTTTTAGTTCATTTCTCTGATTTTATATGATAAAGGCCCAAATACTATCATATCTGGTATTTTGGGAAAGCCGACCCCATTGGGAACTTGGGGCATTCCTACTACAGTATTTGGTTGTGGGTTGAACAAAGAGTGGGTCTACAAACCACATAGATGAAAGATAACGTAAAATTGTACAAAGAATGTGGGTCACAAACCTGTGACATCCAACTATGGCTGCCGTTCCCCTGCCACTGAGCCAATACGTTGGACATGCTAATGCATAAACCCATGACACAGATGCACCCTCGACATAAGCTCGGAGGTAGAGCAACGGAAGCCTAAGTTGGAGGTTGAAATTTCGTGTCGTGTATGCGTCTGACATAATTTTCTACTCTCCATCAATATGGTTTGCAAACTTTGTAAAATCCTCTATGCCCATTTACAGGATATTTCCTTGAGAAGCTTGGCCTGGATACTTCCACGTTTAGTGTCTTATAAGTTACATTCCACATTTATTGTATTTATAGCTTTGTGTTTGTATTCTTACAGATCTGTCCACTGGATCCAGTTGAACAGCAGTTGCATGAAGCTGGCTTGGACGAGAATGCAGTTATAATAGTATGGTTCTTTTTGTACTGTACATGTACAATAAATGTATTTCTACATTGTGTAATGCAAAATAATTTAAAAAAGCTTTTTCAATTACCTTTGGTTTTCATTTATCTTTCTCCTTCCTTCTCATCACATTCTCAAGAGGGTCATGGGATTCAAACGAGAATTTGGAACCTGTGTAGAAAAGCGGGAGGTGGTGGGGTGATAATAGGAGAGATTTTAAGTGATGCTATAGTCAGATTTGGAGGTTATTTAGGCTAGAACGAAAAAGGGGGGCGGATATAAGGGATGTGCACTGGAATTTGGAGGTTATGTCTGGAAACCTAACTCGATATTTCATTTTATAGCATTCAACTGATAAAACGTGTTTGATAATAGATTTTTAAGGTGTTCTATTTCATGAACTAACGTCAATACAAGAGGAACTATAATAATAATTATCAACATGGCAACATGGCAAAATGGACCAAAAAATTAACATGTCTCGAATATATTGTTGATTGCCTGTGATACATTTTGTCAGAGCTAATGATGTCGAAGGTTAAAGCAATTAATGGTAATTGATCCATAAAGGGACTAGCACTGCGGAATATTCATAAAAATAAGCCGAAATTATAGAGATTTAGTTCCTTATGTTTCCCCTACCGAAGAGAAATGATTGTTTTTGAAAGCCGGATTTGGGCGGATATAAGTAAAATTATTTAGCACGGGCGCTGAGACTCTGGTATTATATCCTCTTTGATTTTGGCTCAGACTTCGTTCTTAGAGGTTGTGTGTGCTCTCAACACGAGGAATCAAATTACGAGTTGGAGGCAAACCTACAAATGTCCGTCTCGTTACCTAGTGGCTAGCATTATTGGCTGTCACCGCTGTCAATTCCTGTCTCTGCCAAGAAATATAATTCTGGTCTGAGGGTTGGATCGGATTAAACTCAGTTTCTTGAGGCAAAACTGAGAAGAGTCGGGTTCCATTCCTTCCTCGGCCGTCCTGGAAGTGGATTTCCGTGGAATCCCAATTCCACTAGATAAAAATGCCGGGATGATACCTAACGTAAGGCGACGCCAGTTTCCTATCCAAATCCTATCTCGATTACAAATCACAGGCCAATGTCATATTGAAAGACGCGCTGTCGGATTGTTTAAATTATTGCAGAGTGGCACAACGGGTCTTCTAGTTGTATGAAAATGTGTAGTCAATAACAAGCATAAGTTTTGAAATTCATGACCACGCAAATAGCGTGGCACCGATGTCCAAAAGACATGCTAAATAGATTCGATTGATATTTGTGGCATATTGTGGTTAGCCAATAAAAAAGTACTGTAATTAATTTTATGACATTGTACTGCAACGTAGTTTTCGGTTTTCATAAGAAAATCCTTTAAAATAATATTCACTGCAAATGATATTTCAAGTTTGTATTTTTCACGACTGTTGGAATAACAAATGCGATTTTTTGGTAATAAAAAATACGAATTTCCAAACAGCGGGGCTTACTGACACGGTGCTGCTGAGGTGACAGTAGTCCGTCGCCCAAGTAAATGTATCTTCGCCAGGTAGAGTGAAAGTGTCAGAACCTGATAGTTAACTTAGTAGGAAAGTCTGAGGTTCGAGTACCGGTTGCATCAGACATCTTAACTCTTAGAGACACCGGAGTGACGGTAATTTGCTCCGGAGAGGAATATTAACATGCCAGTAAATCTACTGTCACGGCTCCCTCGCATTTGCGCACCCTCAAATGCCAACTGGCTGCGCCAGGATTCCATCCTCTAACCTTAATGGTTTGTACTCTATGTGCAAAACACGACCGAATAGCTGAAAACCCACATTTGGTAAAAGTATGTCTTCCTAGAAGCTGATAATGTCAGACTACTTCATGATTATCTTAACGTAATAACCTTTACGTCGATGAAGTTGGTGTCCACACACAACGACTTTCATTCCATTTCTCCTAAACGCCAAATACTGACTCGTAGCTCCTGAAGTATAATAATGAATCTGAGCACCAATGAACTCGTGTATTGCATTACTTGTTTTTTCCGCCCATCATAAACATGAAGCCGAATTACGTTTTTGTTGTTGTTAATTCGTATTAGGGGCGTGGTATATCTTTGATCACCAATCCCACGTACTTGGGTGTGGGTTCAATTTGTCTGATAACGTGTGTTTCTGTGTTGACTGTGGTAGTGTGTGAAGATAATTTCTGGTATAGGGTGGGTGCCCCGGGACTTGAAATAGGGTACTATCCCGACAGTTTCCTGGAGGGAGTTTGGAAACCCAGGGGTAAAATCATACCAGGATGGCCGCTGTCAAAGCTGGGATTCGAACCTTTGACCTCCGGACTTGCCGCAGCACCCCGTCACGGTGATGATGAGTGATTTTACGCGCACCTCTAAGCTGCGTGGTGAAGATCAATTAAGGGCACAACGTTCGTACGCATAAGAAAGTCATCAGATGTCAGATTGCTCTCGCTTCAAAAGGACTCTCAAGACCATGACCGAAGTATATGAACCTAGCTTAAAGTTACACCTTTAGAATTACAACATAGCCTCCAGCGCCGCTTGTCTCTGGTGTATTCAGGGCGAGTTAACAAATCGTGCAACTAAATATAAAAGGTAACTTATTTTACACCCTCTGCATGTACCTTTGGCGTTGGCTGGTTGCCAGCCAACAAGCTGTATAGCAGGGATGGGAAGTTAACAAGAATAATTGCCATTTCAAATATTATCTCCTAAATTCCATTCTATATCCTCGGAGTGAACTACAGTTGTAATAAAATAAATTTTATTAATCCTTTTAACCGCCGGATATTTCCAAATCCCACTCAATGATTATTGAACATTGAAATGTAATGAATCTTTGCATTCCGTTCCCACAGCCAACCCGTTAGTTGACAATAACTCGTTCTGCAATGCGAGGTGGACTCAAGCTGTCAGACAAACAGAGAGATGGTGAAGAATGGCCGTTGTATTTTAATGCATGCAAGACAGGGATCGTTTCAGCTGAATCGTGTAACTACTGCAATATGTGTATGAGTGCGTCTATACACACACTATGTGTCTCATGGTTTACCTAGAATGGGCGTGGATGAGTACGGGGGATATCGGCATTCAGGTTGCCACTAAAATTCAGAGTGGCATGAGTTTCAGCAACATCACATTGGAAACTTCCATTACGCTGAATGGCTATTTAAATGGGTATCGCACGCAAAGTATTTAAGTTTACCAATTCATTCTTGAAAATTTACGATGCCTAGTAACTTTCTTATGTAACTTCCCATCAGGAAAAAAGTCAGTTTATTTCTAATCAACGAATAGCACAAAAGTTGAATATGCAATGCAAATAAGTACCGTAATTCAATATAAGAGATTGAAATGTGACCTCCTACGAGACTCAACCCTGAAATCCCTGCTCTTTTGGAAGGTGCGCTAGTCATGTATTCTGCCAGGAAACCCATCAGATCAAGCGTTCGGAAGGTAATTTCACTAGTTTAAGGTACTAGCATCATGTATATATGTCATTTCAAACTTGCCAAAGCTTGCTTGAATTCTCAGAATATTGCATTAGAATATAACCTAGGCCTCAATAGCAAATTAGTCATACTTATGACGCTCAGGACATGTCTTGTTCAGTGAATCATTTACTCATGTCATAATATTTCCATGAAATTGTATCCCCTCCCATGTCCCACTCTTATTTCTGTGACATTATATATCCGTTCCTCTGGTAAATAACCAATTGGAAGTCTGTAAATCCCACTCCTGGAATTGACACGTGAAAGCGTGAATTCAAATATTAACTGGCCTCTCTTCCAAACGCAGCATTTAACCAGTTGACTAGCAGCATGGCGTCATGTCTCATCTTCAAGGGTTCGATCTTTGTCAAAGTAGACGGCTCACTTTAAAAATTGAAAATATATATTTAATCATTGGCTAATAATACTCACTACCAAATGACTTCTTCTTCATTGAATCAGATACATTCTCATCTTGGAAATGAACTTCAAGACCTACTGTTAACAGTAGTGTTATGAACCTGATGGCAGCGCTACACAGGAATGTTATGCGAGAAATTAAAATCCCTCGCCCTCTGCACGACAGTGGTTCACCACCAATATAATCTCAGAGTCAACTCATAGATTAAATGGCCGAAGATATGGGGGCTATGTGGGGAACATCCAACATCCAACAGCTATGCTTAAGTTGCTTATGCAACCTGGGAGCAATCAGGTACGTAGCCATGGGATCCACGAATTAACAGTCAAAATTATCTCAAAACTCAGTTCGTTACCATGAGTTTCATTTGAAGGTTTAGTGAGAGCAGAAAGTTTCCATCATCATTGAACTCTCACTGTCCACAAATGTTTCGTTCAGTGTTGATGAATCGAAACTACACAAACAGCAGACTAGATTCAAGCCGCCTTTTGTAGTCTCGAGGTACGTATTAAGACTCATGATCTGAAGGTCATGCTGACCCTCTGGTATTTGGTGGAGTTTGCCCCAAAAGCTCCGACTCATAGAGGGAGAACAGCATCAAGCATTAGCTTGGATTTAATAGCATTGTGGGTAAGCATTAGACTGAATAATATTAATTAGGGCTGAATGGATTTCACACTTGAACATATGCTGTAACAATATATAATTTATTTCAATAACCAATCAAAATATGGTGCAATAAACAATCTGAATGAATAACAACAATAAATGATATTAATAACCACCAGAAACACTTAAGATTTTTTGTTAAAGGAGTTCTTTAAACTTATCCACTTTGGATTTAAAATTATAATTAAAATGTCTTAAAAATGGATAATAAAACACTTCAACTTATCTTGGTATAGATAAGTTGAAAGTATGTCCGTAGAGGATCCTTCCTCATAAGAAGGAATGCGGTGGAAACGAAGTAATGTGTTTACAAAGCGCAGCCTCCATAGGCAACCCACTCAACACACTTGAAGGTGAAATCACTTTTCCGTGAACTTTAAACAGCTGGAGCTTGTTGACAAACAAGATATGCGGTGACTTACAGCGGTGCGTAGTAGCCTTTGTTGACAAACTTTTTCTTAGAATTTATCTGCGGCGAAGTATTCCTGCGGATAATTTTGCTAATTGCACTTGATGGCATGTACGATGTTTCTTGCGGAGATTTTTGGAAGAAGTTAAATAGCAGTAGCCTCAGGATATCTGCAAAGCGGTGGCTTAGACATCTTGGCCGAAGTGTAGATGCAGAGCGGCCATGAGGAGAGAAATCAGCCCTTCGAAGGATACTCCAAGTATTATAGGACCAGCGTGGCCCGAACGGTCGTGTCAGCAGACTGTACGAAGAATGGACTGGAATGGACATCACCAAGAAGATGACTCGAGGTTATATAGGGCCGGAATCCCACCGAGCCGACAGGTGACCAACAACACCGCTGTTATTGGCTGTCCAAGAAAAGTGACGTCACGAGCTCGAAGTGACGGCAAACACGGAGCAGTCATAGCTCAGTGTAGTTGATGCAGTGATGTGGTGCGGTACCTTTAACACTAGGTGAGTAACTTTAATATCTTAAATGGGTGGTTAATAACAAGGTTATGCATATCGATTAAACAATTAATACACTTCCAAAGAAATAATTATCATTCGAGGATCTTGGTAACAAGAAACAAATTTGACCGACAAATGGGCCAAGCTAAACATTGAAAGTATCACGAAAAGTGATCAGTATTGGAGTAGAATGCCTGCCAGTCAATTGCTTTGATTTCCGGCTCTGTCAGTGGTTCTAGAAACTGACGTAAGGATTGAAGCGGGGTGTAGTCATCCGCGAGAGGACAATTGAGTAGCTGTCTCAGAGTAAGGCAACGTCCCGGTCTGGAAAGCCTAGATTAACGACCGAAGAGACCTGAAGGGCTGACTACGCCCAATATGTAGGCCAAATGGCTGGGCAGCGGTCATTTCGTAGGCCAAGGCCTTCGAGGGCTGTGGTGCAACAAGGTTCGTTTGGTTGCTCGATTGATCTATAGGTCCTGGGTTCGATTCTAGGCTTTGCCACGAAATGTTTTTCTGACCTGAGGGTTGGAACGGGAAACAATCAGCCACGTGAGGCAAAACTGAGAAGAGATTGGTTCGGTCCCCACCTCAGCTCTTCTAGAAGCGGCACTTCTGCTCTAAATACCTGGATGATTCCTAACATAAGGCCAATGCTGGCTCCTTCCGAATCCTGGCCTAAGTTACTAACAGCTATGCAGGTTATCAGACAAACTCTACACAATCAAGTCAATGGGGTACATGACCTCGATGCCGCAAGCTCCTAGATGAATCAACAACCTGCAAGGTGTGAAAAAAAGGAAATCCATCCGCTAGGCTTCGGATAGCATATGAAATACAGACTGGATTGGTCCAGTGTGACAAGAACGTTTATCCCAAAAATATATATTGCTTGTTATAAATATTAAAAACTGGTGAAGAGAAAAGGCCACTGTCTTCAGTAAAGAAAATAAAAATATTTAGTCCAATAGAATTGACAAATAACGTTGCAGTGCTCTTGCCCAATATCTTCACTGGCTGCGTGGCTCAGCGGTAACGTTCTCGCCTGCTGATCCCAAGGTTTCAGGATCGAATCCTGACATAGTCAGTTTGCATTTGAGGGTGCGCAAATGCAAGGGAGCCGTGTCCGTAAATTTATTGGCACGTTAAAGATCTCCTTCAGGGCAAAATTTCGGCTCCCTGGTGTCTCTAAAAGCCGCAGTAGTTAAAAGGGATGTAAAACCAAAATCTATACTGTATAAGAATTATTATACCAATATCTGGTACAGTTACGGAGATTCTAGATGCAGCAGAGTCTGCTTTTACAACGATATTCAACTAATTATATTATCTTTCAGCCCCTTGGAGCATTCCCACATCCAGAGAGCCATCTAAGAGTTAGCAATTTACTTCTATCAGGCATGGTGCTCTCAGATAACGAATTTGTTTGAAATGTAGGAAATTTTGATGCGAGACCCGGTAACATTCCAGTATTTTACTCATATGTACGGGGCGTGGTGGAGCAGTGGTCCAGCTGTTGGCCTCTCATCACGGCGGACCGGGTTTGATTCCCGGTCAATGCATGTGAGATTTGCAAAGTGAAATGCCATGTCCTGTGGTTGAGATTCCACGTTAAAAGGAGGTCATGTGGCTCATGATCTCGAGATTAACTACAGTCTTCCTTCCTTTGCTACTCATATGTAGCATTGCAAAATTAAGAAATTATATTCCAGAAATTTATTTATGTTTCACTAACTTTTATTCTCACCAATTTCTGTTATCATTACTTTGAAAAACTTGAATTCACTGTTTTAAAAACTGCCTTCTTTTGACTTACATATTCTATCATAGAGCGAACGGCTTAACAGCTGTGAAACACGTTCTCTACGGAACAATCAGTTATTTTGGCTAGGGAAGGGAGGAGGAGCAGATTGGAACTAGCCACCCGAAGGCAAGTAGACTCTGGTTTAAGAATGCCTCGTGGAAATTCAGATCTGCCTTTAAAGCAACAAACCATTATTATTATTATTATTATTATTATTATTATTATTAAAATCCCACGATAGAAGCACGATAAAATGTAAATGGAATAAGGTTAACTTGAGCCACCCATAGTTGCGTGGACGATCGATAAATCCTCCCCACGCTGAAGATTTTTGAGAAGGCACTGAATTCTTGGGATTTATATTGTGGATGTATCATTTATAAGTTTGGGACCATTTGACTATCAGGTCAAAATATCGGAGTAAATATGCTGCCTGTAATTTGTAATTTGTAATTTGTGCCAGAATGGGGAACAGGAGACTATGGTCTCAAGTTATTGACCCTTCTCACAAACTCCTGGAGTTGAAGTGGGTAGGCATGGATAACTACTTCCAGAATTGTATACATCGGAATTCACACCCACCTCGCTTCTCTGATGATCTCATGATATTGTGTGCACGCTTCCTATCTCATCACACGTCACTTTGGATCTACATGGGACAGACAGGAACCGGCTGAGGACCGTCTGGTTGGGAGGATACTGGCTGGAACTGTGGCATAAGAGACATTATTCTTATGCATTACCCGGTGCGGACAATTCTAAAAGTCCGCCGCGTTGCGCAGTGGCTAGCACTCTTAACTGTCACCGCAGGGGCTAGTGTTCGATTCCTGGCTCTGTCAAGAAATTTAATTCTGGTCTGGAGGCTTGAGCGGGGTATACTCAGCATCGTGAGGCAAAAGTGTAAAGAGGTGGGTTCGATTTCAACCTCAGCCATCTTGGAGGTGATTTTCTTTGGTTTTCCACTTCTATTCCAGGCGAAAGCGAGGATGGTTCCTAACTTAAGACCACGGCCGCCTCCTTCCCTATCCTCATCTGAATTACAAATACACACACTAATACATCCATTATAATAACACAGAATATCAAACAATTTCCACACACACACACCCAAGAACACGGGACTACATCACTACGATGTCGCAAAGCCCCTAAATGAATCAATAACAACAATTCTAAAAGTAACTTATGCAAGATTATGGCAGACTTTCAAGTATTGGGTAAGCTAGAAGAACATCTGGCTGCCAACGATGAGCAAGTTGAAGATCCTGGAACATGGAGCGGGTATCTATTATCAGGTTGAATGTTCAGGCTGTCGGCGTGGAGCAGCTCTAACGATCTTGCCTGATGTGACCAAGGTTGCAGGAACGAATCCCGGTGCAGTCAGTTGGCATTTGAGGGTGCTTAAATGGCAAGGAGTCGCGGCAGTAGATTTTCTGACACGTTTAAGATACCCTTTAGGGTGAAATTTCGGCAAATGTAGTTAAAGGGACATGAAACCCATGCCACTATTTTTATCAGACCGTTGTTAACAGAGTGGCTGACATTGTCCAAAAATAGTGTGATGTATGTGTTTGAATTTGCACTATACTGATCAGTAAAAGTTCATTGACCCGCCATAATCACGTGTAATTGTTTGAGGGTCCCTGGTATTAATTCAGGGCTTACGAAGGGTGAACATCCGGTAAGAAGGGGGCAGCCGATACAGCTATTGTATGCAGTGTTATCAATGGCAGGATATTGAAGTACAAAGATGGTCTTTAATTGTTAATGTTACACGCATGGACACGTGTCTGTAAGTGATGAGTCATCTCTCCTCCCACCAGCCTCCGACTTTGGTCCAGACGGAACCTCTTGTTCGTCTCAGGAAACCGCTGATTGCTCATCCCTTACCAGGCTCGACTGGAACACTGCAGTCTGTTGTAGTAACACCCAGATGGGTCAACGTCTTTCTTCTATTGAGGGGCATCAGGTACTGTTAATAAATGTTATGTTGTGTATGCTATGGTACCGTACCGTACTAATAATGTTAGAAAACTATACATGCTTTCAATTACCGGTCATCCAAGTGATATTAAGGACCGAAAGTTGATAACAGAAATAATCGCCCAAAATGGTCTTCCCTTTTTGAAGAAAAAAAAACAACTTTAAAATATCCATCAAACAGAACGAAAGGAATTGAGTCACTATGATTTTGTGAAGAGGAATTTGATCCTGCGCTATTCACAACACAATTAATTTTATTTTTAAAGAAAAATATATTCGGGAACAGCTGGAATAAATACGTAAAGTAGAAATAATAGTTAAACTATTCATTATCTTCAATTTCATTCAGAACCATATTTATTCAATCTTAAAGAATATAAAATAGCGAAACACAAAAGAATTTAACTGACGCAATCCATTGGCATTAATAATTTCTTATCTAAGCACGATTAACATTCCTTATTTGAATCGTAAATCATTCAGTTTCACTTCATGAGTGATTTGTCGGGTATATCTCAAATCTTTAGATATTCTTTAATTAATACGTGTCTGCTAACTTCGCCGTGAAGCATAGTTTACATCTTTAAATGAACGAAAGTTAATGAAATTAGTAACTATCCCTTTACAATGCGCAATAATGAAAAATGGACGTGCTAATTCGCTTCGTCATAATAGCCTATGTTGTACAATGGGTCTTTACGCCACCGTGCATCGGTTCAGTTTACAGTAAAAACTAGTAGTTCCGTGAAGAATTAACCAGCATATTTTGATATATTTTTCTGTTTTTTTTTTGCATTTAAAACACCTTCCGCCCATTAAAAGGATTTTCCATCTGATATACTAAATAGCTTTTTGTACACTGTGATCAAGTATAATGCAACAATGTCGAACTCAAAACCGGATATACAAACATTGTAGTCATTGCAGACAATAAACATAATAAAAAGATGTTCAATGAAGAACATAATAGCCTACATTCGTTTGCAGGCCTTGGGGCATGTTTGGTCATCAACCCCGCGTACTTGGGTGTATGTTCAATATGTCTGATACCCTGTGTTTCTGTGGTGATAGTAGTAATGGTTTTTTTCCCGTCAGTTTCGCGTCACGTTGCTGTCTGTACCAAAGTCCAAACCACAAGCAGAGTCGAGAATCAAAACCAGGACGTTAGGAGACCGGAGTATCTTTTATTCTCATTTTTAAGACAGCGGGTTTCTCGTTTATTACGGACGTAGGGTATGTGTACCGTACAAGTTCACATCTATGTTATTTGTTGTGAGTGTTCATTCAACATTAATAGTAATCACCTTGAGGCAACTGGCCTTAACGTGCTGACCAACTGTACGCAGGCACGAATATAAAGTGGTGTAGTCGATAAAGTTTTCACCTCGCAACTGCCTCTCTGCACTGCACTTCTCATTAATATTCAAGACAGATTGCATACACACAGTACTTTTCTCTTTCTCAACTTTTCCCCTTCCTGCCTTCATTTTATATAAATGTATATAAACATGTAGCTACGCGTATTCTTGTGTTTCTTTCTACTTTAAGTCTAACCTTATTTATGTAAGGGGACTCCTGTTTTATGTTCTTTCCCCCAGAACACACGTGGAACCATTCCCAGATACTTTTCTGTCCTCTTACTAATATACTGTACATGCTGGTCGTTTGCGTCCCCTGCACAGTGAGGGATCTTACTTTTCGACAGTGGGGAACACTGATTATAAGCTAAAATAACAATACAAATATTAATAATTATAGTTATAATAATAATAATAACTTACGTAAATGGTAATGACAGATTCACGGAGATCATATTGGTCTTAATACGCTGTAAACAGTTTTTTCTTCCATTTCCAGACGTCATGTCAAGGGGATCGTTTTAAATTTTTCGTATTTATCAGCAACGTTTGACACATTAGAACTCAACAGAAAAGTTGTTATTAATTCATTTAGGGATTTTGCGACATCGTGGTCATTTAGCGCCGTGTACTTGCGTGTGTGAAGAATTTGTCCGATAACCTGTCTCATTGTGGTGCATGTAAGTGTGTATTTGTAATGCAGGTGAGGATTGGAAAGGAGGTGGCCGTGGCCTTAAAAAAGGAACCATCCAGGCATTTGCCTGGAGTCGGAGTAGGAAACCACGGAAAAACATTTCCCGGATCGCTTAGATGGAAATCGAACCCATCTCTTCTCTGGTTTGTCTCACGAGATTGAGTGGGCCCCGAACAAGCCATCAGACATGATTTAAACTTCTTGGCAGAGCCGCGAATTGAACCCGGGCCTCCGGGGCGTCAGCCAAGAATGCTAGTCACTACACCAGGCAGTGGACAGATCAGAAAATTGTTCGTGTTGTTTAATTGAAGGACTTGGCGAAATCGTGGTCATGTAGCCCTGTGTACTTGGGTGTGTGTGGAGTCTGTATGATAACCCGTCTGTCTGGCTGCGTGGCTCAGGGGTAACGTTCTCGCTTGCTGAGCCCAAGGTTGCAGGTTCGAAACCTGGCGCAGTCAGCTGGCATTTGAGGGTGCGCAAATGCGAGGGAGCCGTGTCAGTACATTTACTGGCACGGTAAAGATCCCCTTCGGGGCAAAATTTCGGCACCCCGGCGTCTCTAAAAGCCAGGGTAGTTAAAAGGGACGTAAAACCAATAACATTATTATTATTGATAACCCGTGTCATTGCGATTGCTGTATAAGCGTGAGTAGTTGTAATTCAGATGAGGATTGGGAAGGAGGCGGCCATGGCCTTAATTTAGGAACCTTTCCGGCATTTGCCTGAAAAAAAAAGGAAACCATGGGAAACCACTTCCAGGATGGCTTCGGTGGGAATCAAACCCGCCTCTTCTCATTTGTGCCTCACGAAGGCTGAGTGTACTCCGCTACTTGAATTAAATTTCCTGGCAGAGCCGGGAATCGAACCCGGGCCTCCGCGGTAACAGCCAAGAGTGCTAGCCACTACGCAACGAGGTGGCTGAACAGAAAAGTGAGTCCTTCTACATTTAGTCTAACTTTCAGCAATAAGCCCTGTTATGTCTCGAAGAGTTTGAGCAATATAATCTCATTACTCTCGCTTCCAACATTAGTTCTCGATGCTCGTTGCTCGAGATTAGGCTGGCAGGATAACAACGTCTATAATGAAAATTATGTGGGGTTCCACGGTGATGATTCCTCACAAAAGCATGGGTTCTGGAAATGAGAATAGATGAGGCATATAGGCCTAAAGAACTCGGTGCATACACTTGATGTACCCAACGGTGATATAACTCCCTTGCAGAGGGTGGCTACATGACCATGTCTTATTGTGGTACCGTGCGTACAGATGTATGCTGTTGTATACTAGAACTTCGATTGGGTCCTATATACCAAACCATAATTTGCCACGTGTAGGTTCAGCAAAATCAAGGGTAACTTAGCACCTACACTTCCAGCACAGGGGTTTCAAACCAGGAATCTAAGAAAAACTGCAGGTCTCCATTCTGATGCTCATTCCATCTAGGGTATGTTCTTCGGTATTTTCCGGTAGTTTTCGAAAGATCCCTTTCAGTCACCTCTTATACCAAGTACGAGGAAGCGTACATCTATTTCTTAAACCCTCAAATACAACGAGTAAATGAGGTTGACGTATTGTTGATAACCCTGCTATGAAAAATTATTACCTTTGTTGAAATTTTCAATAGGACTAGCTGCAGTGTTAGGGAGCGAATAAATTCCGTCGGTTTTTCATTACAGTCCACCACAGGGCTAATGACAATATTACCCTCATTCAATACATTAAAGCTCGGTTACGTTCCATTAATGTCAACCTTCCCACTCCGGGAATGGGAGCTCCTCCCCTGCTTTAAAACCAATGGAGATTTCAAGCCGATGGCATTCATTAGTGTTACAGCAGGAGATCAGACATTGATTCACCCAGTGAGAATTCTTCTCTGAAGAGAATGTGGCTAAGAGCCGGAGAGAATCACATTCAAACTCACCCTCTGGACAAAGTGTACGCTAACTTGAAGATTAATTTGAAATTGGAATGGACTCAATGAGCAAAGAGACATTACTAGCCGACACACGGCTAGCCCACTTGTTATGCTAATGATCAAAGGAAGCGGGTCACACAAATCGAGCACGAAATCAGATTAACTTACTTGATTGGGATGTTTCATTCTGCTACGACAAATAGGGTTTCCAATCGGAATAAAAGCCGAAATATTCTTACGATTTATTGTGTTCATACCATATTTTGGCAACAGAAGGATATCATTAAGCATGAAATTGCTATTTAAAGGAAATATGCATATATCGTAGTAATGGAAGGATAGGTAACTAGACAAGGCGGCGAAACTTCGCAACAACGTAAACTCCAAGTTGACACTTGATTTTTACAAGTCATATGATAAGTGATTAAATAAATTCATGATGGTGGTTGGGCACGCTAATGAAACAATAAAATGAATCACTCAGGATACGTGACCGGAATTAGCAAGAAACGTGGTGGAGAAGGTGCATTATCAAACACACCTTGTCATCAGTAGTCATATGATTATCACAATGAATATAGCGCGCAGCCGCCATTTTGAAATTATAAGTAATTCAAATCGAATACTCGTAACGTGCTGAAGCTACAATCACGAAACATGGCATTATTCTTGACCCATATAAGTAGCTACTTATGGCCAAAGACAATGATCTGCGACTCCATGCATTCAAGATGATGACTGGGCGTACTGTTCAGGCTTTAAAATCAATAACTCAGCATGTATATTGCACAATTAACACGAAACTTGGTAAGAGAGACGTATAGTATAAGTGTCCTTACTAGAATCAGTCATAAGACTATAACAATAAATATAATGCACAACGGCCATCTTGAAAATTTAAGTTATAAAACTAGTAACCATCTATTACAGCTAATATGAAGAATCAACACAAACAGGTAGACTCGCATAACAGGTTTTCTCGCCAAAGGTACGATGTCAACAACTGACTACACTCTAGATCAGGCGACGCCAACGCGAGCATTCAGTGCTTGTACGCCCCGGTGGCGCACCGAGCGGTACCGATGCTTTTCCCATCCCTCCCCTCTTTCTGCACAGTCAGACTTGGATGATGAACAATGGTTCGCTGACCTCGATTTCATAGACACCACTGGGTATTTAAATTATTTAAATATATGTTTTCAAGGCAAAAGTAAATTAATCAGTATTGAAAGTTTCAAATTGCAGGTGGTGCTTTTTAAAGTCAGCTTCAAGAACGAAATTGGGACAATTTTCCCTCTCTAAAATCCTTGAATGTAAGTTACTTATGAACATATCAGTGAGTACACAAAGGCGTTACAGTCATTGCATAAAGAATTTGAAGATAGGTTTGAAGAAATAAGACAAGTAAAACCGGCATTCAGAGTTTTTATGACGCCTTTTTCGGTTCGCCTAGAGGATGCCCCATCAAGTCTCCAAGTTGAGCTGATAAAACTTCAGTGCGATTCAATGTTGACAGACCGCTATTTCCATTAAAATGGTGATTTGATATCATTTTATAAAGGCATTGAGGAACAAGAATTCCCGAGGATTCGTGCCCTTGTCCAGAACTTTGTTGCAATGTTCGGAACAATGTTCATTTGCGAAAAAATATTTTCAATTATGAATATTAACAATACAAAAACAAGGCTAAGTTTGTCTGATGCTTCCTTGGAAGCTATACTTCGGATTGCAACTGCCAAAACGATTGTTCCAAGTATCGAAAAATCATTGGCTTCAAACCGATGCCTGATATAAACAACAAAAAATTGAAAATCTGTGCAAAATCAGAAGTGCAATAAAACTATTATTATTATTATTGTTATTCGTTTTCATACCGGTACGCCACCTGACGTGCCCTGATTTGCCCAGCCCCATTCACCAAACAACAACAACAACAAAAACACGACTCTCGCCTCGCTAAGCGCTGCCACTACACGTTCCTCTCCTACCACTGCCACAGCAGTGCTGGGTCTGCCGCTACAGCAGAGCACCGGTGGTTTTTCCGGTGGCAGCACCTGAGTTAGCGTGGCCTGCTCTAGATGGTAGGTGGCAACACTAGTCGAACATGTATAAAAATATGTGCAAATCCACTGAACCTAAATGATGCCTAAATGAGCAGAATCTGATGACGTTCCCTTGACGAACGAAACTATATATCCTTTAAACCCCCATTTTTATGTGAAGTGTTTTATTGCGGGGATAAATGATTGATGTATTTATTTCAAGTACTAGGAAATTAACTGTTAATCCCTATCTAATTGGGAACACTCGTATATAACACTTGTGTACAACAGTATTTACAATTATTAAGTTACAGAAGGTTTTTTAGTTTTAACTTTTGAACTTCCTTTTAAAACATGATATTTAGAGCACCATTGTGGCATTGGCCAATACATTGAACCCAAGTTCCGTTTACATTATGAGCATAGCGAACTATTCACAAATTGCGCAAGTCAAAACGTTCCAACGACTTAAAGGGGAAACAATTAATCTGAAGTTGAATTTTAGTCATTAAATACAGCAAATTTTATACAGGATTAGATTTCTACATAGAAAACTTGAAGCAATTTCACTAGCGCTGTCTTGTTGGATTTTATGTAAAAATGCTTTTTAGACGATCAACGCGTAATCAACGCATAAGAAAACGGCTATACATCTAATTATTTGAGGTAATTAAGTGTACAATAACTATTATATTCCAAATATTTATGGAGGACATATTAACATTGGCTGCAAAAGGTAATTTAACTTTCCTTTACGTGTTGATCGTGTTTACATTCAATAATTCCTATATGCCAAAATCTCCCACAGTGGAGAAGAACTAGTCACTTTTGAAACCCCTGGTATATATCACTGTGCACTGTAATGTACTCCAGCTCATGACCTGCGCTTGCCGCTTATACTTTACAACCCTGCTCTAACACCGAGAACATTTTATGGGCGCAATTAACTTATCTTGGCCATCAAAAGTAAATGACGAGCTTTTGTTAGTAGTGAAGTGGATTAGATGCTTCATTGTACACTAGGTGTATTTTTTTTGAATTTTGCTGAATTAGAAAGATCTGGGTTAACGGCCCTCAAAGTAATAAAACAAATAGGTAATATTTACCTTTTATTAATGCGTGTGAGGATAATCGTTCTTCATATGATCTATGAACTATTGACACGAATTAGCATGAAATTGCTTCTCCTGTCCACAGAAAGTGATATTTGTGATTTCTTGTATAGCTTGTAAAGCGTATAAATGCACGTACTAGGCTAGACATTCCATGTTGAGTGGTTTCATTCTGAGAATGGGCGAATTCGGGTGCTAACCTGAGCACCGGACTCCTTCACGTTGTCGGATAATCCTCAGGTAGTGCCACATTTGAAGTCCTGGGGCAACTTCACAATTCTCATCCCCAATTATTAAAAGTACGAGTAAATACCAGTATGAACATCACAACAACACAGGTTGTCACACATATTCCACTAAGTAAATAATTACATGTACACCCTGAATTGAGAGATGGTAAATATTTACCATGATTTGCCTCGCTAGCATAAAAGAAAACCATTAATGCATTCATGTTTATGTAAATTGCAACATAATGAAGGAGGTGTCAGACCTTGATGCTGTTTATGGGAAATACAAAGGGGGGTATGGCATACAATTGAATCGAAATGCAACGCGAACGTGCGCGTCACAGTGCAGCAACACCCTTCGACCGATCATGTGCGGTGGAGCCAGACAGTCATGTAGAGTATTGTCGTCTGCGAGCTACAAACTCTTGTGTTAGAGACACTATGCCTCGTCACTATAGGCTACACGCAAGTACAAATGCAGACACATAGTTGACCAGCAGAAGGGTTCTTTTCATATTGCTGCCTATACGGGAGGAAGAGCTATGATTGCTATGCTGGTGTGGAAGCAGTTGACGGAAGAGAACTGGATGACCCTGAAATGTGGCAGTGGCTTACAGAATGTGACTGCAACTTTTGATCATCCGCAGGACACTGACGGACAGTACCACTATGTCTCGAATGTCAGCATAGCAATTTGGAACTGCTACATTGCCCGTTAGGAAGGTTTGACAGTCAGGGGCGTATATACAATTTTTTTTCGGGGGGGGGGGGCTGACTATCCTGGAAAATTGTGAGTACTTAATGAATGTTCTATTATAGCCTGTGGAGTATGAATGGCAAGTATCTAAATGGATTACTTGTTAATTTATTCAGCAAATTTTACAAATTGATAAGCATTTCTTAAAAGTACTGTGAAATACATTGTATTTTGTACCCAAGTTGGCTTTTTCGAGGGGGGGGGAGGCTGGAGCCCCCTCAGCACCCCCCCTTATATACGCCCCTGTTGACAGTGGCTACCACGAACAGGAGTGCTGGTACCCGTTCCATACGGGAGTTCATCGTTAACCACGACACCCCATGCTACAATGGACGCAGGAATACAGAACAATTACGTGTGGATTAGCAACAATTTAGACATTTACTGCAATTAAATATACTTCATTAAATACTTCATATCGGGAGAGTTATATAAAGTGGATAGCCCGCAAACTATTAGCACTACAATGACGAAACCTCTCAAGATGGCAGGTAAGCTTGTACAAGAGTCTTTGTCTATGCAATGAATTCAAGATGGTGAGTGAGCGTGCCGAACTACACGAAAGCACATACATTCAAACTACACTTTCTACAACATTTCACAGAAAATACGGACTTTGAGACCGCCATGGCACAGTGAACCGATATTTTCTGGGAGCGTATGAACGAGATCATCCCTGTGGTCAGCACCTCCAATAAGAAAACGTATCCGTGGATTACTCGAGATTTGATACGGGAAATCAGGAAGCTGACAAGCTATTGAAGAATATTGTTTGCTCTGGCCACAACAAATACTTGTGGTATACCATCAGCGTGGCAGACAGCCACGTGTTGTATCCGTCTTTAAACATGGAGACTAGCGTAACAGTCAATACTACTGGCTTGACATAAAGCTTATGATCTCGAGATTGAGAACCACGTAAGAATAATAGCCACCTTCCTTGAAATTGGTCGTTGACTTTTCTGTTGCTTTCCGAATATTACTCTGATTGTTCCACCTAATTCCTTTCCAATGTCTTGCTCACTTAGTCTCAGTGACATTCATAGTGTGTCCTTCGTGTTTTAACAGCATATTCACCTTCCATTGAAATCATTACAGTTTAATCATTGTATTTCATTACATGCCAAATACTGTATAATATCGTGTTTAAGCGAGCCCACAGAGTTCATTTCACATGTATGTTGTTGAGGACTTTATCTCAATAGACTGTATCTCATTACGTTGTTCATTCTGTCGTACTCAAAACCACTTCAAATGCCTCAACACATTATTTGCCTCTCTTCTCAATGGTCAGAATAGTACATAGCTCCGCACAGTTTTAGGAGACAAAATATATTTGTCTTCGTTGAAAGCGAGTTTGGATGAGCACTATCACAAAGTAAATTGATTGTAATAATTGATTATATAACATAACATTCTTTAATAATTTGACATCTGGCATTCTGAGTTGCTCAACTGATTTTGTAATAGCCTAATATCCATGTTTGTTGCTGGTAACATAACACAAGGAATTATTGTATTTAATTTTAATTTATTTATTTTGCAGTACTATCACTAGCTAGGTGAGATATGATGGTTACGTTTGTTGCGCTGAATAATTTGCTATGAAATAAAGCTTAAATATTTCAAGTAAATGACATCGGAATTTCACTGAAATACATGGTGGTTATAGGCCTAAATAAACTTGCGTTACTCGAGCCCGTGTAGACGGCAAACTGTTTCCCGTATGGGTACCCCCATTTGATAGGAACGATGTTCAGTCTGTGCGCTGCAGGATGTGCGTTGTAAGTAGTGGTAGTGGCATGACGTGCCATTAGGCTTAGGGTGGACACACCAGCATCGGTGTGCATAACAAGTGCAGACAGTCAACATGGCTCTGGACAAGCTGAGCAGGGCTTTACTCGTAAAGCTGTATTATCAAAACCACAACGATAGTGCTGCTGCTCTGCGGGCGTGTCGACGCATTAAAGAAATACAGAGAGGTCCTCTGTCCACACAGGGGCTGAAGAACATGATGCGGTAGTTCGAGTAAACTGGCGAGTTGAGCTTCGCTCCTGGGAGAGGCCGCCGGCCAATTGAGCCACACATTTTTGAAGAAGTTACTGTTGCCATGGCGGAGAATGCCGGACGCAATATGCGATTGTCAAGCAGTGCACGAGCTGTGTCACGACAGCTGAACATTCCATGGACCACCGTTCGAAAGGTGCTGCGACAAATTGTGCAGTGGTATCCGTAGTAACTTCGCGTAAAACAGCAACTGTTGCCACGGGACGCAGACATTCGATTAGACTTTGCTCTTGCATTTCTTGCAAGGGTAGCCTTGGAAGACATGTGGCCTTGAAACATTTTGTGGAGTGATGAAGCACACTTTACGCTCACTGGGGCTGTGAACACTCACAATTGTCTCATTTAGGGATCGGCACCGCTACCGACCGTTCAAGAACTTCCCCCTGCATAGTGAACGCGTCACTGTGTGGCGTTGCTTCACGGCACAGTTCCTACTCGGTCCATTCCTCTTTGAGGAACTCGGAGCTCAAGGACCCAGGACATGCAGCGTAATCAGCACACGTTACTGTGATCTGCTCGGCAACATGTGATCCCTGCTCTAAGGGAGATAGGTGCTTTGGATTCCACTGTTTGGGTGCACGATGGAGCTCCACCACACATTGCTCGTGAGGTCACGCAGTTACTCCGTTACACATTTGGTGTACACCACATCATCGGCCAATCGTTCCCCACTGCGTGGCCACCAAGATTCCCAGATTTGAAACCATGTGATTTCGGGCTGTGAGGTTACATTATGGACAGGATGTATCAAAGGGACACTAACACATGTTGGCATTTGAAGGTGAGCACCGCTAAGGAGTAGCCAACATTCCACTTGGGATCTTGCGGGCAGTGGTGAAGCATTCGCTAGTGCGGTCCACGGCTGTCGTGGATGCAGATGGTCGTCACATTGAGCATCGTTTGTAACCTGGACTGTAAACATAGTACGCCATTAACACCTGTTAACCTCTCATGTGGAAATTAAAATGTGTTGCTCTCAATGACTTATTCGTTATGTCTCTTCCGCATGTCCTGCCAAAGGTTTCCACACCGCTTCATTGTCCTACTACAACTCATTTGTCCGGGGGTGCCTCGCAAGTAGCGCAAGTTTCATTATAACCACCCTGTATACAAGCATTGTTTATACAATTCATTAGAAACGAAATGTGGCAGCGTGATGACGGAGTGGCTTAGCTGCTCGTCTTTCACCCGGACGGCCGGGGTTTGAATCCCAGTAACAGTGGGGTGGAATTTTCAACTGAAAAGTCACGTGGTGTCAGGAAGGGCATCCGGCTTTAAATACCCGGCCAAAACCAAAATGAGCCTGGTTGGCTCCGTCGACCCCAATTAATTGGGAAAAGCCGAAGAAAGTTTTAGTATTAGAATCGAAATGTACGCTAAATATACAGAGTAGGATGTGCATGAGTGCTCTTTCAATCATACCTACTGTATTATGGTTTAAACTGGCGAAATGAATGTTCCAAGGTATCCATAACGATACCGAGTAGGCCTAATATCGAAAGACTATTTCTATCATTCCTAAATATAAATAATAAGCCAATATTTTCTGTCTCAGTGTAATATTTACTCAGTGATGATGAAAGACGGGCAATTACCTACATAATGGGCACATCAAACAGAGACACATGATGGCGTTTCATTATCAGCAGGCACCCATTCACCCACTCATGAAGTTTCGCATTGATTGACACATAATGAGAACAGTTTTCATCCGGGTAATGTCACTTGCATCTCTATTAGCTTTCAATCACAAAATTGAACATTTATATATCTGAGGAAAAAATCGCCCATCAACAAAACAAACGTTATTTGCTGCGACTGTCAGCCATTGATTTTATCCCGAGAACGCCAGCGTCACCCACGATATTTATATATTTATGGACAGGAATGTTTCCTGGATTTAGTCCGTGTTAATGGTTGTGACTGAAGGCTTATAAAACATGACATGTATTACAGGTTTGATACTTCGATGTCATGCGTATTAAATTGTCTCTTATCATAATGCACATAACTAAAATTGCTGGATCGGTTGCTTCAATAGACAGTATGGATACTCATGCTAAGCCTATGATAGTCCAAACCCTACCTAGACCCATCTGTTTACTGTATAACTCCACTTTCCATGCCTACGGTTACCAAAGCAGTAATAAAAGAGGAGTTCATTAATAAACAACATAACCTAATCTCATATAATTTCACAAGTCTTTCACATAACTGAACTCTCCTGATAATTAAATAGGTTTTCCATGTGATTGACTAAACAGCTTTAGACCAGGGTACCAGGTCCAATTTAAGGGGCTTGGACATTGTGGTCATTTAGCCCCGTTTTTTGTGAGTGTAAATTTGTCTGACAACTGTGGTATTGTGGTGCCTGTAGTAGTGTGTATTTGAAATTCAGGTGAGGATTGGGAAGTAGGCGGCCGTGGCGTTAAGTTAAGAACCATCCCGGTTTATGCCTGGAGTAGAAATAGGAAACCACGGAAAACCACTTCCAGGATGGCTGGGGTGGCAATGAAACCCACATATTCTCAGTTTTACCTCACGAGGCTGAGAGTACCCCGTTCCAGCCATTAAACTAGAACTGAATATCTGGACAGAGCCGGAAATCAAACCCGGACCTCCAGGGCAACAGCCAAGAATGCTAGCCGCTACACCACGAGGTGGTCAACTAGCATATTTCGTTTATCGTTCTAGACAATATTAGCAACATTTACTACTATGGAATCAATAAACACCAAGTTTCGGGCATTCATCTAAGAGGATAACACGAGGGCTATGTACATTAGTTTGAAAAGAATCACACTAGAACGTTATACACCAGAAGGTATCAGTCAGAGCACGTCAATTTATACCTAGCCTCACTGAGATTAAATCATTCTATGACGAGTTAGATGAATTCTTCATTGAGAAACGGACATGGGCTCTATCTACATTTTTTTTTTTTTTTTAGTCGTTTACCCTCCAGGTTGGTGGAACCCACGGACTCAGCGATGGAACTCACCACTACCGCCTCTACGGGCAGTGTCCTAGAGCTGGGAACATCGAATCGGAAGGGATACAACGGGTGAGGTGGGATTGGCACCTCGCCCAGGCGGCCTCACCTGCAAAGCGAACAGGGGCCTCATGAGGGAAGGGAAGGGATGGTTAGGATGGATAGACAAGGAAGAGGGAAGGAGGCGGCCGTGGCCTTGAAGAAGGTACCATCCCGGCATTTGCCCGAAGACGAAGTGGGAAACCACGGAAAACCACTTCGAGGATGGCTGAGGGGGAATCGAAACCCCTCTACTCATTTGGGCCACCCGAGGCTGAGTAGACCCCGTTCCAGTCCTCCTACTGTGCCCGATAATCCGGAAAAGATCCTGTTGGAATATCCATTGCCCCCGCTGGATTGCCTATTTCTCATTGCTCCGGCATATACAACATTAGAAATCGCTTCCAACATGGTCTTTAGGGATTTACAGACAGCAGCTACAAGAATATTGTGGACCAACAACCAACTACACGGGGCACTCACCTTTACTTACCTCGGGGACTGGGACTTCAGCTTCGCCTAAACTATATCCACAATACTCTGCTCCTTATATTTAAAATGAATCACTCCAACAACAATGGAAAACAATCTGAACAAATTTATTAACAAAAAGGTAAACTAATCTACTATAAACAAAATAACAACAAATGAATTTAACAATTAACATTAAAATTAAAAACACGCACTCATTCACACCTCCTTTCAATTCTACATCTTACTACAATGCTGTATTAAAAATTATGAGTATAAATCTTTGCTTGATATAGGCCTGCACTGCGTAGAAATAAAAACGTTTAGTGAAGCCTCCGAATGGCATTCCATACACTTGGTTTCATTCACAAGCCTGCGTTGTAGAACGCACGTGCAGAAACTTGGTTTTATCAATGAAATATCGGCACCATGCCGTTCTCGAAACTGGTTTATACAATAAACAGAAGGCTGTGAGTCTACACCTGCTTAAATATTATGTCATCGCTCCCCAGAGCTAACGGTGAATCATGCTTGCTAGCCCACAGAGACTGCATGCGTGCATTTATAAAACACGTAAAAATTAACATTTAGATCTTACAAAAGTTCATATAACTGCTCTGTTTCTTAACCAATCATTCTAAAAAAAAAATATTCATTCTTTCATTCGCACTCCGGATTGTTCTAGACCAATACGGTTCCACATATGCTCTTAACTATGAACAATCATTCATTCCCAAAACATACGCTCATAAACACACTCTATTCCAAAACAATTGATTGATAAATCCTATTAAATTGTTTAACTAATTAAATCATTTCCACAAAATTATTTACATGTAATATGTTTATCATAATATATATTATCTAGTGTTGCTAACGCGACACTTTCGAGATTCTAACTTCTCGGTTACAATAAAAATCTTAACTAAATATATACACTGGTTTTCCACATAACCACTCTTTCTTTAACGTTCTGTAGTTTCAATATACTGCGTACACCTCGTCTTATATATGTTTCATTACATTATCGGTATAATACAGTCGACTGATTAAGGTGAACTGTACTTAATTACATAAATTCGGGTTTAATAAAAATTTAATAATGGTATTATTGACGTGAGTAGACAATCTTTCTCAAGCTGTATTTCCGCTGAAACCCTCCTGTTAACACAGATAAATCGTTAATTCACAAGAACTGAACTACTTGTATACAACGGCTCTTATCATGATACATGCCTTTTAATCAAAGAACAACAATACTTTGACTTCCTAAAAAAAGCGGAATTCCCTCGCCTGAGCACTCCATAGCTCAACAAAACCTCATATAACAATATATATGGCATAAACAATAATCATCTACTATGTTAAACAATAATCAAAAGGGATTAATTGTTATTAACATATCTTATGTAGGAATTTCTCGCAAATAATGGCATGACCCTCAGTATCATTGCACATGATTACTGGACTACAATTATACATACGTAAGTTCTTCAAAGAAACTTTCAATTGTAATGAACGATATTAGAAAGTCGTGATTAACCTCCTAAAGTTTACTCCACAACAAGATAATTAACTGTTAACTCGTCTGTCGCAAATACATGTAATAAAATAATACTCCTGTTTCATCTCACTTGTCAAGCTATAAATTGTTTATCATTGTAATATCATGTCCACAAAATGACTTGATGTTACACAAATAGGATAAAATAACAAACATGTTATTTATAGTGTTAGATGGAATTCAATCCTGACCGGGATAAACTAGCTTTGAATTCCTAGCCAAAGATTTGAATAGTCTTCTATCAAAAGGTATTTCCTCTAACATATTAAAAGAACAAAGCTATTAGCTTTACAGATAATAAGAAAGGTTCGTCAATGTCTTAATGTTTTTCCACTCTACACAAAGAATGTTCATAGAAATTAAGACTTCGGTCTTATCAAACGACTAGTATTTCTTAGATCGTCGATAGTTTATGTACAATAATGAAATAACAATATCATTCGATGTTTCTTCTTTTCTTGAAGTAATATGATGTTACATTAAAGTGCTCAAATTAAATTTAATAAGAATTTAATTTGAAGCTATGGCACAATGTCAGAATACTTGGTTAAATGAAATTATTAAAATTCGAGAGTCGAAACGAGTCTCCTATGAGGCAATATGGTTCCTCAAACAAAATTTTAATGTCAGTTTCACAAGTGATCCGTAGAATAAAATTGAAAAATAGATGAAATGCAATCATCTTCTAAATAATCTTGAAGCATAAAAATCTCAACACACATCTGAAGTGTAAAATACATAAAAGCACTGATATACATGAAATGTGGAAACATAGAAATATGTAATAAAATCGCTGGAAATATGGAATAAAATCGCTGCTCAGAATGTCAGTAATCAAGCTCTATATAACAATTGAGATACACTAATACCTTATTTAGGCGAAAACTTGAAGATCAATGTAAGTATTGCCACAATACTTTAGATGTTTCCTCAGTACAAGACACTGATATGGATCTGCATTCGAACCTTGGATCTGCGACCTCTGAGATAAGAAACGTTTCTCTCTGGAATTCACAAACATTCGCCTGGGCTCGAAAGACATCCTTCTGGCAAATTCTTCTGGGTTGCTGGGTTACCTTCCCTAGCATCTTGACAAATATATTCTGTAAAGTCTCCATTCTCCGTCGTAAATATGTATCGGCTTCACCATTGGAATACAATTATGGAAATATTCATATAAATAGTGAATGAAATGTTTCCATTGCTAATTGATGTTATATTAGTATTCGTAGACTGACGAAAATGCACAAGGTGGACTGTACACTACGTCTGTATTCAAGAATACGTTGTCTAACGAAGCTCCATCGTTGTATCTTCACTTCTGCTATTGAATATGTCTCTGGCGCATGACTGTTTAGTTCATCATATCAACAATATTAATTAAGTTGAATGGTAATGTTTGAAGAATAATTATAGTCATACTGTTAATGTTTATGTGTTGCGCCAATACTAAAAGTTCTCCGCCACTGTTCACTTGAACTGCGTTTGCCAACTTCACGTTGCAATTCATAATGATCTTCAGCTCTGTTTCCAACACATTTGGAAATGTAACTAGACAGGCTGATATTGTCGAAACGGTGAATATTTAAGCGCTCGACTTTCCACACTATATAGTAGGCGACCTGTTCTTGATAAATGTTCACTTATTTAACTTCCAATCTCAATATTATAAGAGATATAATCAATACTATGTTCCTCGCAACTTCACACAGAATGGAAGCGCGGTGATCTCTAACGCTCCACCTAGCTATACTAACGTCTTCACAAGTCGACACTCGTCGCACTCGGACTAAGCTTTGGGATCTCCGTTAACCCAGTAAAATCACTTCCTCACTCTTCAAAGTCTGCTGGAATAAGAACCTCGATCCTTGGATCTCCCCCTCCAAGTCGAATTTTTGGCGGCCATATCAATCTCCCACCATAATTTTAGCGCGTAGATTACTAATGCTTATTACTGCGTAGATTAACCGATCTGCGGTTTTTAAAGTATCAGACATAATTTCTCTTAATATTCTCTTCATTACCAAATAAGAAAATCTTCTTCTAAGGGCCTAAATGCATAATTTCCTCATGTTGTGTATTTAAAGTTGATCCCGTCTTCAATAAGACCTATCCTCATTGGCTGTGGACTGAGATCCAATAGCATAATTTATAACAATATTTATAATATTAATTCCCAAACTCGCTGTTGCTATGCTAAGAATAGCCTTCTAGAAGCGTCCATTGTGCAATCTATCACGTGATCGGGCTCTCCCACAGCGTCGAGCTTGTATCACGACCCTCTTGTGTCACACTTCCAGAAATTATATTTGCTAGTTAAATTTTATCATGGGGACGGAAAATACTCTCGTTTTCCCCTAAATAATTCAATTTACGGGGGCAGTACCACTTTTCAAATTTCGTGGCAGAGCCGGGAATCGAACCCTGGACCTCCGGGGCGGCAGCTAACCATGCTGACCGCTACGCTACGGAGGCGACTCTATCTACAATATAAATAAAAATTACGAGCCTTACAGTAGTCGCATATGACATCTGACATAGAAGAAACCTCACGTGAAATTGTTGATACACCGGTATTTTATATTATTATTGGCACAAATATTATTCTATTGTAAAAGGGAATGTTTTATAGATATTGTAGTTTATAATACGGAACTCATTTTATTAGATGATTTGTAGATTCCACCAGCACTGGCCTAAATAAAGAATACGATATGGATCAACTAGATTAATAGACGCGACACCGCTCATAACCTTAAATTCCTTATAAGCAGGTCCTCTTGATTCACAGACCAACACGTAATTACATATGGATTCTGTTAAAATGAGTCATATTGATATGATAAATATCGTTTAAAATGATAATCTGGTAGCAAAAATATCCACCCCGCCCAGGATTCGAACCCGAAGATCTCTAGATTCACAGCCATACGCAATAACCCCACGGCTATTTTGACTATGCAAATATTGTGCATAAGATGGTGACTTATTTCCATGTTCCAATAATACTGCATTACGGAATTAAGTTTCATTTATATTTTGCTTCTTTCGGTAATGTTCCTGAGTGACATTGAGTTTAAAATGCCTTATGCCAATGCAATGCCGACTGCATACAATGTTTGATATTAAGGCATTTTACCATTTAAATACTGATACGAAGATGATGATGATAATTGTTGTTTTAAGGGGCCTAACATCTAGGTTATCGGCCCACTGATACGAAGACTTCGAACTTGTACCATGTCATTTGCTTAAATCACTTGATACCAGAGTTCGCATGAGCGTTTTCCGTTCAGTATGTCATATACATTCCACATGGCCGAGAGTGCGTCATGGTATCAATTTTCGACACCGCGCGCTGATTGTTTCTCTTACCAGTGCCAGATGGATCGATCGATCGAGTTGGCAGTGCGTCTTATACTTCCGTTCGATCACCACTGCCAGTTAGGGCACACTTCCATTCGATCGATCGAGCGGGCAGTGCATACTTCCGTTGTCCACCACTGCCAGCTAGTACACTTCCGTTTGATCGATCAAGCGGGCAGTGTATACTTCCGTTGTCCACCACTGCCAGCTAGTACACTTCCGTTTGATCGATCGAGCGGGCAGTGCATACTTCCGTTTGATCCACCACTGCCAGCTCGATCGTTCCGATCCACTTCCGTCCCCAATTTTCAAAATCACTCTCACAAAACTATCCAGCAACCGAGCGGAAAGATGTTACACATCAAAAAAAAAACGTAACGTAAAGATGCATAAACCTATAGGTTCAGATTATGGGATTGGTTTATTATACTAGGTTTTAAAGAGATCAGATTACCTGGCAAATTAGAGGAATTAATATCTCCAGAAATACACATGTAGTTACGCCAACTACTATTTCAGAAAAGTAAGCAAGAGATGTATACACCAGCAGGTTTGGATTGTAATAGTGTTTTACTAAGTCAGATTTCTCAATAGTCCCATAATTTAGTGTCGAGTTAGGGAAATTCATGCATAAGGAATTGATACTTATAAAATAACCCCTGGCATTATAACCCATGAAGGGCCTAGGCCTACCAAGCTACCAAGCTGCCCAGCCATTTGGCCTGCAGATATTGGAGAGACGCGTGGTCAGCGAATTGAGTCCCCTCGGCCGTTAATGTTGGTTTTCGTGCTCGGGGTGCTGCCTCACTGTCAGACAGCTACTCAATTGACTTCACGAGTCTGATTGCGCCCCTCTCCAGCCTCACGTCAGTTTCTTAAATCCCTGTCGGAGCCGGGAATCGAACCCGGGGCCTCCGAGTGAGAGGCAGGCGTGCTACCCCAACACCACGGGGCCGGCGATCTTTTATCTATGAAGTGTGACTTACTGGTTTATGCACCTGCATGTTTGGACTAAAATAGTGGTTCGCTTTACAAAGTTTAACAGAGTTCGGATGATTAAGCCGCCAGAAGCGCACATTTAAATATTTGAAATGAGCGTGGCGGCATGTTGATTTTACGCCTGTATGGTTTGTGAAAGTCATATGTGTCAACTTACTTTACAGGTTTTCGTTTTTCTTGACACTACACTACTGATGTTTCACTACACACAGTTCAACGACCGCTGCTGTGCATGGGACTGATGAGTCGATGTACCAGGCGTAACCCAATATATTAGCAGTGTATGGCAAGGGCAAACAATCATAGACACTAGACCGTAGAAGATTTGAATATTGTCACCTGGTCCAAAGAATCTGGATTTCTGGTTCATTGCCTCTAAGGTTATGACACTTGGTTGGAGTGCTGGGCTGAGAAACACAGGTGAAAGAGGTGTCTGGTGATATTTTCATGGGACACGCTGGTCTTTATTATTTCGGTAAACCAATCTCTGAGAGCTGTCCAATGTCTGGATGTTATGTGCACCACGTCCATTCGTTCGAGTCAACAGCTCCATCTCTCGCTGATGGCCTCATCCAATAAAATAGTGCACCATGCCACACTACAAGTATTGCAAGCGACTGATTCGTGGAACATGGCAATACATTTACTTAACCACCATGACCCACCAAAAGCATGGAAATGATCCCATATGATGCACTGTGATTCGACTTGGAAAAGCTGCTTTGTGCTTCATCATCACAGTCCCCGTACGCCAACTGGAGGAACTGGTGTTGTGCGGCCATGGTATCAAACACAGTCCAGCAAATCAGCACTTACCCATAACCCTTTTTCTGTGACAAGGGGGCATCCTGAGCTTCAATCTCCCACTCTCGATGAAACTTTGCATACAATAATGTTGGTCAGGTCGCATGGAAAACATCTGTGATTATATTTCTTCCCCATATTCATTTGCACTCCCTAGGGTTGCATGACATTGACGTGGTGGGAGTGCTTGCGTGGTCTAATGATCCTTTGGGCTATGCCGGCGGTAGCATAGCTACTGGTAGGGCCTCCCATGCCGGACATGCCAAAGGTGAAGATCCAGACTAAAAAGCAACCCAGAACCCTCAAGTCCTCAACGCCAGCGAAGGCGGAGAAGATGAACTTTGGTACGGCGGAGCTGGCGGAAGAGGCAGCCCAGCTGACCAGGGTTAAGAGGTCAGGACCTCCACTGCCTTGTGGACACAAGTGGGAACTTCAAAGGCTGAGGGAAGAAACCCTGCGGTAGCATAACTACTGGGCCTCCCTTGCCGGACATGCCAAAGGTGAAGATCCAGACTAAAAAGCAACCCAGAACCCTCAAGTCCTCAACGGCAGCGAAGGCGGAGAAGATGGTCATTGGTACGGCGGAGCTGGCGGAAGAGGCAGCCTGGAGGCAGTAGGCCTGGATACTTAGACCTTCTCGAGGCTTTGGGTGCTGAAGGCCAATGACCTACACACCGAGATTACTCCTATTACAGAAACAGGAATTAATAGAAGCCGGATGGATAAAACGGATTTGACCTTAAGCATGAAATAGAACACGATAATTGGAATTTGGAACGTACAAACAATGTGGCAGACAGGTAGACTGGCCGAAGTATCTAGGGAGATGAACCGCTACAGGTTGGACTTACTAGGTTTGAGTGAGATGAGATGAAGTCGGTTCGGGGAGACAAGGACCCAGGAAGGGGACACGTTGTTGTACTCAGGAACAGAAGAAGACATAGAGAGGGTGTTGGTTTACTGTTCACACAAAAGACAAGGAGGAGCTTCATTGAGTGGTATCCAGTCTCAGAAAGGATAATAGTAGCCCGATTGGCATCAAGAGTTAGACCAATCACAGTGGTGCAATGCTCTGCAACAACAGAGACAGGAGAAGAAGAAAGAAAAGAGCAATTTTACGGCCAGTTACATCGAACCTTGATAAAAGTGAGGAAAAGGGATATAGTGGTCGTGATGGGAGACTTTAATGCGAAAGTCGGAAGTGATAATCAAAGAATAGAAAATATAATGGGGAGACGTGGAATGGATACTATAAATGAGAATGGCGACAAACGTATTGAATTCTGTAGCAACCATAGTTTGGTGATAGGAGGTAAGATTTTTCGTCATAAGAACTGCCATAAAGTGACTTGGGTGTCCCCGGACCATACAACGGAGAACCAGATGGACCATTTCACTATAAGCAAGACATGGCGAACTTCCTTGTTGGACGTGAGGAACAAGAGAGGAGCATATGTGGGAAGTGACCATCATTTAGTAATAGCTGTGCTCCGATTCAAGATAGCAAGTATTAGGCACATTCGTCAAAAGGGGAGGATAAGGTACAACCTCGATAAATTGAAGGATAAGGAGGCGCAACAACATTTCAACAGCTTAGAGAGGAAGAAGAAGGAAAGGATATTGAACATAACTGGAAGAACATAGAGAGTACCTATATCAATACATGTGAAACGGTTTTAGGCAAGAAAGAGAGGGGAAGGGAGGAATGGGTTACTTCTGAGACATGGGAAACCGTGAACAGAAGGAAAGAATGTAAGAAAAGACTTAACAATGCAAGAAAACAAGAAGAGAAAGTACAAGCTAGAACAGATTTCAACCAACTCAAAATAGTGAAGAGGAATTTTCGACGTGATAAAAGAGTATTTATCAATAATTTAGCAACACAAGCAGAGATGGCAGCGCAAAACAACGATAGTAGGACCCTATATCACATAACCAAAAGATTAACAGGAAGTTCTCTAGTTTTGATAAACCTGTGAAAGCCAAAGAAGGGAGATTACTGTATACACAAAAGGAACAACTAGAAAGATGGAGAGAACATTTTCTGGAGATCTTGAATCGGGGAATAAGCGAGGAAAGAGAGACAGTGGACATGATAGAAGAAGAGCAGGAAGATAGGGCTATAAGCATAGAACCAGCATCTAGAACAGAGATACAAAAGGCTATCAAACAACTAGATAACACTAAGGCGGCAGGTATGGATAACATTCCATCGGAAGCTTTGAAAATAGATACGCACACTGCAGTTGAGGTTCTGCTCCCATTTTTGAGAAGATCTGGGAAGAAGAGAAGATTCCTACACAATGGAAGACAGGACTGTTGATCAAGCTTCCGAATAAAGGAGATTTATTGGAATGTGACAACTGGAGAGGGATTACTCTCCTTTAAATCCCAAGTAAGGTACTCTCGCGAGTAATTCTAGAAAGGATAAAACAGAGAGTTGATTTAAGGCTGAGGAAATTACAAGCAGGATTTAGGGAAGGCTTTTCTTGTACAGACCAGATCAATACACTGCGCATAATTATAGAACAATCAACGGTACAGAAATCGTCACTGTAACTACTATTCGTTGATTTTGAAAAGGCGTTTGATAGTATAATGAGAGAGAACATTTGGCACGCCATGAAAGAGTTTGGGTTTCCAAAGAAAATTATAAAGATTACTCAAGAAATGTGAAGAATTACACCTGTCAAGTTTTACATCTGGGGATTTTGTCGGAACCCATTCCAGTAAATACAGGAGGTAAACAAGGATGTTTGCTGTCTCCAATACTGTTTCTCATGGTGCTGGAACTTATCATGAAGAAAGCAATAAATCGCCGATGAGGTATCCAGTGGGGACTAACAGACGACCTGTGTTGCTAGCCAGCAGTTACAAAGATATGGAAGCAAAGCCGAATGAAGCATATGAGGTGGGATTGAAGATCAATGGAAGAAAACCCAAGGAGATGAGCCATAATAACCGAAATAAGGCACCATTTTTTTCTCTAGGGAATCAAGAGATCGATCAAGTCAAACAGTTTAGCTACCTGGGAAGTATGGTCAGCACTGAGGGAGGGACTATGGAGGATATAGGAAATAGAATAAATAAGGCTAAAGGAGCATTCGCAATGTTGAGACCAATTTGGAAAGCAAGGGAAGTTAACACCTATACCAAACTTCGCATCTTCAATTCAAATGTCAAGTCAATATTGCTCTATGGGTGTGAAACTTGGAAGACCAACAAACAACTGATTAACAGACTCCAAATATTTGTGATTAGATGCTTGAGGAATATCCTGAGGATATGGTGGCCACAAGTTTTCTCCAATGAAGAGCTATGGATAAGAACACAGCAAACACCCATTTATATTGAGATGCGTCGTAGGAAATGAAAATGGATTGGACATACATTACGACGAGATGGAGACAACATAGCAAGACAAGCCCTGGAATGGAATCCAATCCACAAGGTAGTAGGTGAAGAGGCAGACCGAGAACACCTGGAGGAGGAGTGTAATAACAGAAGGAATGGCGAAAGGAGGGAAGACCTGGAACGAGATAAGGAGGGTGGCGCAGATCAGAGTCCGATGGCGGAAATTCATCGATGGCCTATGCTCCACTTAGGAGATATAGGAAATAAGTCATATTCATTTGGGCCATTCTAGAAAGGGTGAAATTCTACACGTCAGAATAAGGACGCGCGACTTGGAACAGCACAGGTGAGTCAGATATAATATTGCTGGTTATATTGACCTTAATGCAGGAATATTACATGAAGGAGGTAATTTTAGCAGTTTGAAACACGATAAAATTATTACCGCAGTTGTAGTGAGAGTGTTCTTGAACAGACCAGAATGCCGAAAATTAGTGTGATCATTAGTGGAAGAGTCCCATCGCCACCATAGGGAAGATGATGAGAATGAGGAAACAGGTTTGGAAGAGAAATCAGGAGAATTATGTAAAAGGGATGGACCCAAAACAAACAACATTTATTGAAATAAAGTAAAAAATTAAACAATAAACAGATTAAGAAAAAATATGCTAATTTTGGAGAAATAGTTTGAACCTCCCAAAGCAGAGTAGTGTGAGGGAAGGGGTGGCCCGTGACCAGTGGCCCATTTACAAATGTTGGCAATGGTTAAAAATATAATGAAGCTTAAAGATTTTAGGAAGAAAGTGACTGATGTGATCGAAAAATAATAAATAATCTCTCACAAGAAAAGTACTAATCACAGATTTAGCAAGAGTAGACACAGTCTTGATTATGAAAAAACAATAATCAAGATGCATAGATTGAGAACAACTCAAGGTAGGAAGTTAGCTGAGCGAACTATACCCGCGACTCTCGTCTAATGAGATCTGTGAAAAATCATAAATTAAACAGGAGTAGTAGTTAAGCAAACTTTGGTTAGAGCACAACAAACGAAATGAATAATTGCCAAAGTTCACGGGGCACATCTAAAATTTCTGCCATGTGAAAATCAAATGAAAGAACAGTGAGATAGTAATTAGCTTCGACAATAATCGATGATAGACTATCAAACTTAAGTAATTGACAAATATTGTAAACCACAAACAAGGGCGGCCGTGGCTAAACATTTGAGGCTATGCCACTGATACCACTTTATAGCAATTCAATTGCTGATTGAGTTATAATACATAAATATAGCAGATGCTTGTAAATAATAGGTCTAAGACCAAGATTAGACTATAATATACAATTTATATAAAAATTGCAATTATTGCACTGACTAGATAAGATGAGCAAGTATATCATAAGTTAACATGTCCCATTAGATAAAATGAAGATTAACTAGAGTTAAGTTTGAGAAATCTAGGTTGCTCCTAGATAATTAGTCACAGCAGTAATCGCTGATAAAGTACAATTTGAATGTAAAAGGGCTTAAACAGGGCCTAGACGTCAAGAGAATAATGAGCTTTAAAAGTTACGATAGATTTTAAGCGTTTTAGCCTCCAGAAAGTTGGACCTAGGGACGTGGTTAACAAATACCACTAAATTTATACAGAATGGCAGTTAATTGCCAATGTAAAAATGGAGAGGACATATCTCTTGGATGTAACCTCAGATTTACAAAAAGAAATACAGCATAGATTACTTATTTTAAATTTGTTAGTAGGAGGTGAAACGGGGAGGGAAGGAGATGAGGATTTTTCACTGAATATATGTGTGCGCAACACTGTAACCGATTGTACGGCAAACCATATTATTTTAGCACAATCTATTTAAAAGATGGGAAAAATTTTCTCTTTAAAGAATGTCACTGTTTAACAGAATGAATTGTTTCCGGGTTGAGAATTTGCACAGTTCCAAAGCTATTTCAATCTTGAACATTGATGTAATTGATTGAGGTTGAGAGTCACGAGGTGTGAGCAGAGTTGACTCATTTGGCAGTTAGAAGCGGAGTTAGGTGATGTTCACGGTTTGTCAATTCCCGACTATAAATTTCACAATGATAGCCTACTTGAAGAATTTTCGAGACTGTTTTGACTAGATTCAATTGGGTACGAAATTAATCCCACGATGAGTCCAATTACTGGCATTTGACTGAGTGAAATGGAAAATTCCCACGATACGTCAAGTTATTAACTTGGAAAGAATATAGATGAAAAAAGAGTAAATCCCCCGTTGCGCCTGGCCAATATTGGTATTTTTACCTTTAGAATGGATTCCCACCGTGGAGATTGATGTTTGACATCACGAACTGATACCTTGTGATCACAAAAACGGTACCTTGCTGGCTAGTTAAAATGAAGTAGATTGCATATAGGAGAATGTCCTCGTGCTTGAAGAATGACGACTTAAATCTGATGCTCAGACAAAGATTGGCTCGAACCTATGTCTGGTCGACACTCTTGTATAGTATAGAGGTTTGTACTGTACTTTGAAGGTCAACACCGAGAAATGACTAGAGGCCTTCGAAATGTGGGTTCATAGACGAATGCTTGAAATATCTGGGACTGATAGAGTTACTAACAGAGATGTCCTCAGAAGAGCAAAATGTGATCTTTAGCTTTTGTCTACCATTAAGTATCGAAAAACTGCCGATTTGGGTCAGGTACTTAGGGGCCAATAATATTAGTTGCTTCGACTAATGCTACAAGACAAAATATATGGCAGACGAGGGCGTGGCAGAGGACAGATGTCCTGGCTTCAGAATATCTAGGAGTGGTCACGGATTCGATCTGTTGAAGAATTGTTCCGGCTTCCGGTGAACAGAGACGCCTTTTCCATGATGATCGTCAACGTCCGGGGGACCGAACACGGTTCTTGAAGAAGATGATTTGATTACTTGCAAGTTTTAAAAGAGATTCATAGCTAGAATGTATAACATACCTTTTCAATTTTGTTGGCTGGCTGGCGGTGGTGCAGATAGAGTATTATCACTGCATGGCTTTCTCAAAATATTGGACGGGTGACGGTAGTCCCTCGTACTTAGACCAAGTGGGTCTGCTGGCTGTCCTCAGAAGAAGGACAAGCTTATTAGAGCTCCTGACTAGCGATGCGAGCGAAGAGCAAGGGGAGCAGGAGTGACGTATGACATAAGGAAAAAAACATGAAAAAAGTGAATGCACTTAAGTACACACATATCTTTCTTGAGGCAAAGTCCAAAGAATGTAGAAGTGTGTAGGCTGCCATCTGTGTAAGACAAGTCAAAATTCCAAGCACCATCGGCAGTCAGTGACAGCGGGTTCCCACGTTGTCCGCAAGGGACGAGTGAGTTCAGCGAAGTGCCGTTGGATGGCGTACTAAAGAGAAGCTTGACGTTTGTGTTGAAAGATGGTCAATAGATCTCGTTTGCTAGAACATACTAAAAACGGGCATGGGGGAAGGCACAAGGGAGAACGAAAGCACACAGAAGAAAAATGATATAAGAGAAAGCGTAAAACTAGAGTAAACCCAATATGGGTACAATCTACGTTTTACGTATATTCAAGGAATAGGCCTATACCACATATAAATGACTCCGAAAATGACATACGGTACCTCTTCAATTACATACGACGAGGACGAATTCATTGCCACAGTGCCTCTACGCCCCCACCTCCAGCCTTCAACCACACACGTCTTCTCGCCGCACCCTCTTGATGTCCCCATCACTGAACTGGACATTTCTATAGCCCTCTCCCGCACGACCAATACCGCCCCTGGTCCCGACTCCATTCGATATCGGCATCTCAAGGAGGCACCCCCATCGTTTTTCACAGCCTTAACTCATCTCTACAACCATCTCCTTCGCACCGGGTTCTACCCCACACCCTGGCGCCATGCCACGATGCTTCTCTTTCCTAAACCTGACAAGCCCCTCTCCTCCCCTGATTCCTACCGTCCCATCTGCCTCACCGCTGTCCTCTCGAAAACCTTCGAGAAAATCCTCACCAAACGAATCCACACCCATCTCCGTCACAACCAGCTCCTTCCCCTCTCACAATGTGGCTTCAGACCCCATCTCTCCGCTCAGGACCAACTCCTCCGCCTCTCCGCCATGGTAGCGGAAAACTACAACCGTCCCGCTCCTACTTTATTTATCGCCTTCGACTTCGAGGAAGCGTTCGACACGGTCTGGCACGACGCCCTAGTCGTCAAACTACATTACTTCGACCTCCCCCATACCTACATCCGCTTTCTAAACACCTTCCTCCGGCACCGCACCGTAAGCATCACCATTAATGGCCACTACTCCCGCCCCATCCCCTTCGAACAGGGCGTCCCACAGGGCTCCGTCCTTTCCCCCCTTCTCTACGTCTTATTCGTCGCTGACATCCCCCAACTCTCCCCTCCCATGCAACTTCTACAGTTCGCCGACGACACTGCTATCGTCGCACCGTTTGCCACTGTACAACACATCAACACTCACGACCAGCCCTACCTCGATCTCTTCACCTCCTGGTGCGGCAAATGGCATCTGCGCCTGAATTCAGAAAAAACACAGACCATCCTATTCCGCCCACGCAGGCGAGCTCACGCCCCAACCCGCAATCCCGCGAATCTCAATCTCCACCTCCATCACCGCCGCTTGGTCCCCACCCCTACCGTAAGATACCTCGGCCTCCTCTTCGATCAATTCTTCACCTTCCGCCCCTTCTTTAAATCCAAACTCCCTGTGGCACGAAAGCGGGCGTATCTTCTCCGTTGTCTGGCTGGAACAACCTGGGGATTGAATGAGAAATTACTTCTCCATACTTACAAAGTACTCATCCGCACATTTTTGGTGTACGGCCATCATGCGTGGGCCGGATTACCAGACTGCCCCCTTCGTCCATTTCTCTCAATGGAGCGCCGCCTAGTCCGCGTTGCGATGCGACTTCCATTCACCTACCGCACAGTAGACCTCGTTGACAGAATGCCACTGCCTCCACTAACGACGTACGTCGAGCTACTGCAACGCCGCTACCTCAAACGGGCGCAGGCAACCAACAACCACATAGTGCGCCCCCTCCTACACAAGCCGCTCCGTGCCTCGGTACGTACTAAGCTCGGCATCTACAGCCTCAGGGCGCTTATCCCAGCACCCGACTAACAGCCTAGTCTTCGCATATTTCGCTTACGAACGCCACTCTACTGGACACTGAAGGTATCTTCGCCGGCTTCGAAATAGCAACAACAACCATATTTCTCAACACAATCAATTAATTGAAATTAAATTTAAAAAAAACCTTCAACATCTTCACCTTCGCCCACATTCACCACCAAATCTCACACCGTAGACATCATCACTCCTCACCTACCCATTCACTTCATCCGTTTTCAACTCCCCCCCCATCTTAACTCGTTAATTCGCCACCGTCTTCGCATCACCCGCTGTACGTTTCTTCTTCTCTCTTTCTTTTTACTTTTTTTTCTTTCTTTCTTTCTCTCTCACTTCAACAATATCACTCTGCCTCTTATCTCAACAAACATCATTCATTACTCACTTCTCATCGACAACATCTTATTTCCATAAAAAAATAAAAAATACACCTTATGATCTGGACTTAACTACAGCCCCCCTTTTCTTTTTCTCCACCAAACATGCTTCGCTTAAAAATTCCCACAAATCTCAGAGCAATAGAAGTACCTTCGTGTACTTTGGCACATGCAGCAGTTGTTTCCATGTTTTCCGCGTTTTCTTTGTTCCGTCAAAATTTCCGACATTTAAAATTATACATACGTACAATGAAGCAGTCACCCTTCTCCCCCACATCCCCATTCCTGCATCTAACTCTCCCTTCTCAAAATAATACTTCGCCCCCCGCGCCCTTCACCAAATTTCCCCAGCAATGCCCCAACCAAAAATTCTCACACACTTTCTTCCAAATCCCAAAACCAAACCCACCCATCACCAAAATTTCCACCTCTCCTAAACACCTTAACCCGTTGGCCTGAAGAGACGGCTAAACCGTCTAAGGGGGCCCGCCGCCACAGGGGCAATCGCCATGCGGCGGAATGAAACGACTGCATATATATATATATATATATATATATATATATATATATACTATACCCTTCCGCGCTCTTCTAGGATGCCGACTCTCACTCGGGTGGTGCTCTGTTCGGGGTGGCTCTAATTTATACTAAACATCCTAGGAATATTGTCACAGGATCACAGGAGGCTTATCTTAAAATCAGTAGGTCAGAGAACTCCTAATATAAAATAATTTATTTCACAAAAACATCATCTCCCTTTTCTCCCAACCACAGACAAATAAAATAAAATCAACTCCCTTAAATTACTGAAAAACAACAATATCAAAAAAAATGCAAAATAATGTTTCACACTGGCTGACCAGGAATAGAAAATAGTCTATTTTACTGCAGTCCACTGCTTCAAGTCCAAGGGTTATTGTCAACAGACTTAATTCAATTAACTATGGCTTAAATAAACCAGCCATTCTATCACAATAATATTGCGCACTCATTTTTATAACTTGCAAAACTTGTTCTTTGGGAAATCGGACACGTCTATTCGTACAATCATCATCTTTCCTCACAAGATTCAAATAATGAAGGCAATAGGTTTATTCTAGGTTACGGGCATGTGTGTTTTTATAACTTTAAAACAATTACTTCGCTCAGAGCTATAACTCCGTTAATTATGGTAAAATAAACAAGTCAACATACATGAAGCATCAAATAAATACTTCGGCTGCCGGTGCGCCGTGATTATTAATAAACAACAACATAATGAATGCACTCCAAAAATAATGACAAATATAACACATCGCTTCCTGAAGCGGCACACAAAAGAAACCCCTGGGAGTTGGACTATCTCCCTTCATATAATACAATGCCAAACTCGACCTTGTGACAGACGTGCTTTCACCATGCTAACCAGCCGGCCGGCACAACCTTCCTGGCTGCTTTGAGAATTCAGACGGCTAACCAATTTCTACCTGCTCCTTAAGACTCCCTTTCACCTGCCCTGGGCTCGAGCAATTCAACCTCTTTCCGACGGAGCTAAAGTGGGCTCTCATCAGCTAATGAATTCAATCATTTTACTTACCATTTATATATCGTCGAAGAATGCGGGAATACCACCTCCGCTATTATTTTCACTCACCATTATATCATCGAAGAACGCGGGAATACCACATCCGCTTTATTTCTGCTCGACCCAAGATCGACTCTTAGCCTCATCTGAATATATCTCATACTACCCTCCAGCCATTCTTGTCTTACCACTTTGTACCTTCGCGTGATAATCACTTACCATACTCATTACTCTCATAATTTCATTGTCACTTACCGGTCTTGTCACACTATCGAGTGGTCTTCCCCATTTAGCTTTTACAATTACATTGTGCATAAGCACTATCAAACAAATATTCCCTTGACTGTGCATTCACAAAGATAAATGACATCCCAAAAACAAAACCATATTTAAAATAACACTTTGATGCTCATATACTTATTACATTATAAAACACACAAAATTCTCATTACTGATAAACACACAAATCTACACAAACATGCCCGGTACGCCTAAAATATCTATTTTTATCATAACTGCTTATGATCGAGATAGACTTATCCGACCCCAATAATGGGAAACATTATGACCCTCATGCCCCATACAATATTTACTTATCTCTCATATTTCCTGATGCGGTTCTGGTCCATGATATCAGTCTTCTTCAATAGTTGATTCATCTTGATGGGAGGAGAATTTACACACGGTTTTTCTCAAAATTTCACCAAAAACGAAGGTCCACTGTGAATTATTACCATTAACACAATGCACGGTTCTCGTACATGAAGCTCCTATCTCATATAGCTATCATTACTTATTTAGTTCGGCCGACAGTTCGTAGCTTCCTAGAATACTGGTCTAGCTTTTAATAGCGCGTGCGGCTATACCTATCATTACAACTGCGTCATACTGTTATGATATGCACTGTTCTACTTTGCACTCGCGAATACTTAGCGATGTTCAATTTCGGAGGTATGCTAGCTCCTACTTATAACTTGTAACAATGTTAATTATTCCTATGCCTCAACGCAGGCTCTCGCGTCCACAGCGTATATTAAGACTTATAAAACTTGTAAAATGTTAATTTCTGAACGCTCAGGGCACGGGCTTTCGCCTTTGACGATGCCCCAAAGTATACTTATAGAACTTGTAAAAATCACCGTATTGTCCGAAGGCTCGCGGCACGGGCTTCCGCCGCTGATGTTGCCCCAGAGTAGACTAACTTCGCTGTGTTTCAATCCATTATTTATACGATTTCTCTTAAAGGGACGTGGAGTAGGGGTTCTCAGAATTTATTTCCAAAATAATACTCACATGAATATGTGAACTAGCTGCTTAGAACGTCCTCATCCCCAATGTCTCAATGACTCCTTCATATTCAAAATTCGATCGTAGGATCGTTAGATAATGAGCTCCGTAATTTGCTTCATTGTCCCTCAATTTCGGCGGGATTTGATCGCGTCTAGCGTCTCTCACTGCCATTGGTCGTTTCAAATCCACCCCCTGATTTCATTTTAATTCTGGCAAAAATCACAGAATAATCCGATTTAAATTTTGATGATATTTCTGAGAGGCTGGGATCATCCCCTATACGATGGTATAACTCCTGTCTCTGTATCCTAATTACTGCTCTAATTCCTTTCAAATGGGCGGGGTTTATTTGGTAGGTAATCGTTGAGTTTTCTGCATTTGCCCGCGCAGTTGAACGACCTTCGCGCGTTGTCTGGCGCATTTGGTGTCCAGATGTGGATTTTCTCTTTCCTGCCACCTTTGTTCGCGCTGGGAGAAAGCTTCTTCAAGTCACGTACGAACCGTCCTTTTGTCCTTCTAGTTTCACAAGCAACTTCCATTCTCACATCGGCTTTGAGACATGACTAAATTTTGTTGGAATAATATGTGGACTTTATGCTATCAGATATGCATAAAGGTCACATTACCCATCTGCCAAGAAAAAAAATCGATATGGAACGTATGATTTTTTTTTCAATCTCGATCCGCCTCACGGATGCTGCAAGGTTCCGTCGTCACTCCTTATTGTTTATTTGGTTCGCCACTGCTGTCGTGTGCAGGGATTCCCTTGGTACGATCCTTGTCTCCCTCTCCACATTCTTGCTAAGATTAGTGTCTCTGCTGTCTGGCGCAGGTAGCTAGCTATTGTCCGCCTGTCTCGCCCAGTTTACTTGCTTCACGGTCTTTCACTGTAAACACCGGGTCTGTTTATGATCGACTACTTCCTCGTTCCACGTGCATTTGGCTCATCTTTATTCAAATTCCATAATGTTGACACCCGCGGTGTTCCGTGGTTGATCAAACGGTTCCCTTTTGTAATATAATTTGAGGTTTGAGCAATTTACAACTGATGTGTTTCCACCGTTTACGTCCTGTATCTTATATGCATTATTCCCCAAATTTCTTATGATCCGATACGGTCCTACGTATGGGAAACACCATTTATGAAATACTTTGTTTGCTGGATCAGAGATAGGTGGCCTCTTCAAAAAAACTAGTTCATTGACGTTCAATTCCCTGTGAAAGCGTTTTCCTTTCAGTCTTCTCAGCCTCCTGTCAGCTTGTTCTCTCATGTAGGTGACCGTCCGTTCGACTCTCAGCTGTGGTGCTGGTTGCGGATCTCTTGGGCAATCTAGTACTGTTGTCCAAGATCTCGGTGGTTGCTGGTTCAAGTGTAACGTGTACGGTACTTGTCCAGTTGACTCATGACGTGTCATATTGATGCAAATCTCGATATTTTTCAATGTATCGGCCCAACGGTGGTGTTCTGTAGGAATGAACATCCGGATGTGCTTCGAGACCTCACGTATGACTCTCTCGCTCGGATTTCCTTGTGGATGGCGTATGCTAGATAGTACATGCTTGATGTCTAGCTCAATCAATCCGCGCTTAAATTCTGCTGATGTGTAATAACTTCCGTGATCAGAAAGAATAAACTCAGGCTTTCCCATTATAGGTATAACTCGATTCTTGATGCGGCTCAGGACCTGTTTCGAAGTTGTTTTCTGGATAGCACATAGAACAACAAATTTAGAAAAGACGTCCACACATACAAGGACATGTCGCACTCCTCTACGTCCTTTTGGCAATGGACCAAGACAGTCCGTAGCAATGAGCTCTAACGGTTTCTGTGGCAATATTGGCTTTGGGTATTGTCTCATGAGGAAGTTATTGGGTTTTGCGCGCTGGCAAATATCACATGTCTTCAGGACATCGCGTATAGTAATCCTCATCCGTGGCCAAGTGAAAGCTTCACCTATTGTTGCTTGCGTCTTGTCTAACCCTATGTGACCAAGTGTGTAATGAGTATGCCACACTAATTTCCTCTGTAACGAAGCTGGTAACAATATCCGTAACTTGACATGATCCTCATCTATAAATTTATGGAGCATATTATTGAAGTATGAATAACTTCTCGCTTGAGCTTCAATTTCTCGATATGCTGGGGTATCAGGTGTTATCTCTCTCTTGAGGAATTTAATCATCTGCATCCTCCATGGCTCCTTTTCTTGTTCCTGCGGTAACCTCTTCAGTTCTTGTAAGAAATCTCGATCTTCATTTGTCAGCTCAATGTGCTGCACTAACATTTCCTCCTGTTGTGCCTCTTCTTCTGGATTTCGGCTCAAAATATCCGGGATTACGTTCAATTTTCCTGATATGTGCTCAATTTGTATATTAAACTGCTGCATATAAATGGCCCATCTGTTGATACGTTCACTCACCATGGTAGTCTTAAATAAGAAGGTCAGCGCCTTGTGATCAGTGCGGATTGTTATGGAAAAACCATATATAATACGACGCCATTGTTGAAGCGCGTATATGATCGCCAAAAGCCCCAGCTCTGAGATGGTATAACTTTTCTCATGTTTTCTTAATTTCCTGCTGATGAATGCTAGGTATGAGCGGTTTGCTGTTCTCTCTGCGTCTTCTTGGAAAAGCATTGCTCCAATGCCCACTAAAGATGCATCTGCTTGAATTATAAACCCCTTCGAAAAATCTGGGTAGCTCAGTTTGATGTTATTTGACAATAATTCCTTCGTAGCTATGAATGACCTCTCACACTCTTCGTTCCAAAACCAACGGTTGTTCTTTTTTAGCATCTCTTGTAATGGTGCTACTACTTCGGTGTATCCTGGACAGTTTTCACGAAAGAAGTTGGTGGCTCCCAAGAACATCCTTATGTGCTTGACTCTGGTCGGTCGAGGAAAATTTTTAATGGCTTCGATTTTCACTGGATTGGGCCTGATCCCTTCTCCATCAACAATATGTCCTAAATATAAAATTTCGTGCTGAAAAAAGTGTGATTTTTTTAGATTGATCTTGAAATTTGCCCTTTCTAGGTTCTCTAACAACTTGCTTAAATTTTGCATGTGTTCCTCATTGCTCTCTGATGCTAGTAAGATATCGTCGACATATCTGACAGTCATGTCTTTCACTTCTTCTGTTAAATTTCGATCCAATGCTCGGATTAGTGCAGATCCGGCTGTCTTAACTCCAAATGGTAAGCGACACCAGGTGAAACTCTGATTGTCGAATAGAAATCCAGTTAACAGCTGTGATTTCTCTTCTAACTCGATGTGCCAATAGCTATTCGCAAGGTCGACAGACGAATATATTTTCTTCTTATGGAACTTCTTGAGTACATCTTTAATTAGTGGTGCCCAGTCGGTTTCATCTATTAATCTGGAATTGAGGGTGCGAGCATCGAGACACAACCTCACTGAACCATTTGGCTTCGCCACCGCTAATATGGCGTTCAAATATGGGGTTGGAGCTTTCTTAATTATGCCCCCTTTAAGCATCTCACCTATAATTTTCCTAACTGCTGCACGCTGCTTTTCTGGAATTGGGTAGAGTCGGCTCTTAAATGGTGTCCAGTCATCTACCTGCATAGCGTACTTGAAATTTAAAATTTTTCCCGGTAGTGTATTAAATGCTGCTGAGTGGTTACAAAGCATTTGTGCCAAGCAATTTCTTTCATCATCATTCAGCTTTGCCTCTCTTAATTTTTCTTTCAAAAGTGCCTCAAAACTGTCTTTGTTGCTATCTTCTTCTACTGCCATGGACCACATTTCATCTTCCAATTCTTGCTTTCCCTCCAGGAGTCCTGTGTTCGAGTCCTCTTCATCTGCTTGACTTTCTTCTTCTTCTTCTTCTTCCTCAGGAATGGCCTCCAGCTTCCAAATTTCAGCTTCTCTATCTAAGCCGTGGTTATTCATGTTCAGTCCTACGGCTGATAATCCTTCCACATTTCTGAATTTAATGACATTGTTGCGCAGGTCAATCACTGCTTGGTGCTCATATAGGAAATCCGCCCCCAGAATCAAATTTACATTCATCTTGTTCATCACCATGAATACATGTGAGAAAGTGTGTCCTAATATTTCTAGATCCAGTTGTACCTGAAATTTGCATACAGCTGATTTTTCGGGAATGACTCCTCGAATTTTGACCTGTGGCACTGGAATCGTAGGTATTCTCTGTTTCTCGCTTAGAGCTTTAATTAATGCCTCTGATACTAGACATAGCTGTGCCCCTGTATCCACTAATCCTTTTACTCTTAGTCCTTCTATCCTCGTAATGATGACTGGTAATCTCCTCAAACAATGCTGTTCCGGTTGAATAATTTCACGTGTAAAATCCTCAGGAGTTGCGACCCATTCCTCGATGTTCGCTATCAACCATTGTGTCTTATCTGGCGTGAAATTTAGCCTATCTCGTTCACCCTCTAATACGTTTTTTTTATAGCCCCCATGTTCCTTTTCTCATTCTGGCTTTCGCGGTGCTGCTGCATTAATTCACTCTCTGCTCCAGTGATTTCCATATCTGGGTTCTCGCGATTCTCCATTGTCCTTCGCCAGCGATCCTTTTCCGTCTCTTGGTTGCGATGCAACTCATCTAGGTATCGTTGTGATGCCTCATGCCTGCTTTGTAATTCCCGTCGACTGTCTTCCGGATATCCTCGGTTCTCCTCTCGTCTTCGGTTCCACGTTCTATTATCTCTCCTATCATATCTGCGATGATGATATGGACCTTCGCGACCACGCCCTCTCCATTCATCTCTCCTGTACTGTTGTGGCTGCCAGTTCCTCTCGTTCCTTGGCTCATATCTCCTCTGCTCCTCTTTCGGCGAGTCTGGCCTTCCGTTATTATTCCCGCTTCTATGGCTAACATTCGTGTTGGTGCTTTGCTCTCTAGTTTTAACTAGCTCGGCTTGGTGTACAAGCGCTGCGCTGTCACTCGCTCTGACGTGTCTATTTTGATTATTTAGTGACGTCTCGTCCAACTGACGTAACACCTCCTCTGCTTGCAGTGCGCTCGAGACGTTTGCCGCAATTAAAAACTGTTGTACTGGCAATGGAAACTGCTTTCCAATTGTCATCACCAGTTCTGACTCCGGTGGTAAAATATCCATATCCTTCAGTCTAAGTAGCTGAGCCGAAAAATATTCTGAGTAGCGTGTTGGTTGCGACGCGTGGTACTTCCTACTATATAATTCCATCCTTAAATTATGTTGTATAGACATGCTCCAGTAACGACGTAAAAATGCCTGCTTGAAGGTATCCATGTCCTCAAAGGTGTAGCGAAAGCTTCTGAACCACGTCAGGACGCTATCCGCCAGTAGTTTCTCTGTTATTCTGAGTTTCTTATTCTCAGGAATATTATTGTCTGTAAGGTAGTGTTCCAAATCTTTTAGAAAAGCTTTCGGTGTTTGTGAACCATCATTGTTAAATTTTCGTGGGCGATCCTCCTGCATCCTAATTATTTGAACATACTGTGTAGTTGAGTTATTGTTATTATTATCGCCAGTCGGCTGTTGAGGTGTTGAGGCCATTCCTCTAAATGTTTGAAACCCTTCATTATTTTCGCTACCTGCGGTCGCACGGCCCGGACTAAGTTCATTCATTCTCTCTACCTGGGTCTGGCTTGTGTTGAAGTGATTAGCCACACTGCTTGTTTCTTTACCGCTGCTGTGAGCTTTCAGTTCCAGAAGCATTTCCTGTTGTTGTAGAGACTGTATCTCGGTTTTAATGATCTTCCGTTCTTGTATCTCCATTTTTCCCAGTAACTGCAGTTCGACCTCCTTTATTCCCCTTTGGTTTTCTTCCATCTGTTCTATAAGTTTCTTTCTATCCTCTTTCCCGTCAATTCCAATTTGTTGGCATGTCTTGTTTATTTCCAGTCTTATTGCCTCATATCTATTTTCCTCTTTTCTCTTTCCCTCTTTCTTCTCGCTTTCCAGCTGATCGAGCCTGCCTCCTATCATTTCATTGCTTTCCCGGATCCTCTCTTTAAGTGCATCATTCTCGTTTTCCTGAATGCTCCATCGTTCTGCTGAAGTCAAAGCTGCCTTGTCTATTTCCGTTCTAATCTCTATCATCTCTCCTTCCAGGCTGTGCAATTGTTTTGCCGCAGACTTAACCTCGTTATCTACTCCTTTTATGGTAGCTTGAATTGCTAATTGTTCTGTCTTTATCCCTTCTGTGTTAGCGTTACATATTTCTTCTAGCTGTATGAGTTTCGCTGCCGTCTTTTCTTCACTGAACGCTATTGATTGCCTTAAGTTCGTCTCCATCTGACCTAACTGTGTGGTAGTCTCGAGCGTGATTTTAGCTATTTGCCCTGCTAATTTATCTGTCAGTTCCTCTTTTAACGCTTCCTTATTCAGCCTACCCTGTTCTACAATTTGTTCCATTAACTGTGTGTTAGTAACTGTATTTTGTTCCGCGAGTAGTGCATTATTTGTCTTACTGTGTTCCGCTATCTGCTCCGCTAACTGTTCCGCAATACGTGAATTGTTTAATTCACTCTGTTCTGCAATTTGTTCCGCAATACGTGCATTGTTTAATTCGCTCTGTTCCCTGCATTCCCTCTTAAAGTGTTCGAACTGTTCCATCGTTCTAGCCACTGAATTCTCAATAATAAGTCGAATCTCCTCCACTGTCGCCATATCACACAATATAATACTTATTTGAGAAGACTGGGGCATGGAGCCTCATGTTCCCATCTTCTGCAATCATAAAATGAGTCGCTTATTCCCAATTTACGTTAATCCCATTAATGATTTTAATATGCTTGAAGAGCTGCCTATCTGATGTTTGCTTTTGTGAATGAACTTTCAGTTTACCCTTCTGCATTAATTTTAACTTCCCAGTTCTGTCAATAAAGTACTGACATCACTTTTACGGTTCACGCCGTCCTACAACATACATTTGGAGTTTGCTACTAATTATTCAAATATAAGGGCGCCACGAAAACGCTGCTTCTACCTAACTTATGCAAAATAAACTCAGCATTATCGATTATTTACTTTAAACAAACTCCTGGCTTTACTTTCCCCTGAATTACTTGTTAATTTGGCCACACCGTTCGGCGCCATTTTTATTATATATCTCTATACTTAATGGTTTGGCTATGCTCGTAAGACATCGCAGCAACCATCCAAGGACTCGGTTGTACTGTCGAAGCTTTCACTTGGGCCTCGCCATTAAATATCTATAGGGGAATGCTCTACATCTGTTTATATGACCTCAAGGCGGCATCTAGACTTCAGTAGGCTCCGGCTAGCTACTCTCTGACACTTTCCATCACTGTGATCCACTAATTAATAAAAGAAAACTAATATGGACATGAATAACTGCATCATTATCACCAATCCATATATACCCTTCCGCGCTCTTCTAGGATGACGACTCTCACTCGGGTGGTGCTCTGTTCGGGGTGGCTCTAATTTATACTAAACATCCTAGGAATATTGTCACAGGATCACAGGAGGCTTATCTTAAAATCAGTAGGTCAGAGAACTCCTAATATAAAATAATTTATTTCACAAAAACATCATCTCCCTTTTCTCCCAACCACAGACAAATAAAATAAAATCAACTCCCTTAAATTACTGAAAAACAACAATATCAAAAAAAATGCAAAATAATGTTTCACACTGGCTGACCAGGAATAGAAAATAGTCTATTTTACTGCAGTCCACTGCTTCAAGTCCAAGGGTTATTGTCAACAGACTTAATTCAATTAACTATGGCTTAAATAAACCAGCCATTCTATCACAATAATATTGCGCACTCATTTTTATAACTTGCAAAACTTGTTCTTTGGGAAATCGGACACGTCTATTCGTACAATCATCATCTTTCCTCACAAGATTCAAATAATGAAGGCAATAGGTTTATTCTAGGTTACGGGCATGTGTGTTTTTATAACTTTAAAACAATTACTTCGCTCAGAGCTATAACTCCGTTAATTATGGTAAAATAAACAAGTCAACATACATGAAGCATCAAATAAATACTTCGGCTGCCGGTGCGCCGTGATTATTAATAAACAACAACATAATGAATGCACTCCAAAAATAATGACAAATATAACACATCGCTTCCTGAAGCGGCACACAAAAGAAACCCCTGGGAGTTGGACTATCTCCCTTCATATAATACAATGCCAAACTCGACCTTGTGACAGACGTGCTTTCACCATGCTAACCAGCCGGCCGGCACAACCTTCCTGGCTGCTTTGAGAATTCAGACGGCTAACCAATTTCTACCTGCTCCTTAAGACTCCCTTTCACCTGCCCTGGGCTCGAGCAATTCAACCTCTTTCCGACGGAGCTAAAGTGGGCTCTCATCAGCTAATGAATTCAATCATTTTACTTACCATTTATATATCGTCGAAGAATGCGGGAATACCACCTCCGCTATTATTTTCACTCACCATTATATCATCGAAGAACGCGGGAATACCACATCCGCTTTATTTCTGCTCGACCCAAGATCGACTCTTAGCCTCATCTGAATATATCTCATACTACCCTCCAGCCATTCTTGTCTTACCACTTTGTACCTTCGCGTGATAATCACTTACCATACTCATTACTCTCATAATTTCATTGTCACTTACCGGTCTTGTCACACTATCGAGTGGTCTTCCCCATTTAGCTTTTACAATTACATTGTGCATAAGCACTATCAAACAAATATTCCCTTGACTGTGCATTCACAAAGATAAATGACATCCCAAAAACAAAACCATATTTAAAATAACACTTTGATGCTCATATACTTATTACATTATAAAACACACAAAATTCTCATTACTGATAAACACACAAATCTACACAAACATGCCCGGTACGCCTAAATTATCTATTTTTATCATAACTGCTTATGATCGAGATAGACTTATCCGACCCCAATAATGGGAAACATTATGACCCTCATGCCCCATACAATATTTACTTATCTCTCATATTTCCTGATGCGGTTCTGGTCCATGATATCAGTCTTCTTCAATAGTTGATTCATCTTGATGGGAGGAGAATTTACACACGGTTTTTCTCAAAATTTCACCAAAAACGAAGGTCCACTGTGAATTATTACCATTAACACAATGCACGGTTCTCGTACATGAAGCTCCTATCTCATATAGCTATCATTACTTATTTAGTTCGGCCGACAGTTCGTAGCTTCCTAGAATACTGGTCTAGCTTTTAATAGCGCGTGCGGCTATACCTATCATTACAACTGCGTCATACTGTTATGATATGCACTGTTCTACTTTGCACTCGCGAATACTTAGCGATGTTCAATTTCGGAGGTATGCTAGCTCCTACTTATAACTTGTAACAATGTTAATTATTTCTATGCCTCAACGCAGGCTCTCGCGTCCACAGCGTATATTAAGACTTATAAAACTTGTAAAATGTTAATTTCTGAACGCTCAGGGCACGGGCTTTCGCCTTTGACGATGCCCCAAAGTATACTTATAGAACTTGTAAAAATCACCGTATTGTCCGAAGGCTCGCGGCACGGGCTTCCGCCGCTGATGTTGCCCCAGAGTAGACTAACTTCGCTGTGTTTCAATCCATTATTTATACGATTTCTCTTAAAGGGACGTGGAGTAGGGGTTCTCAGAATTTATTTCCAAAATAATACCCACATGCATATGTGAACTAGCTCCTTAGAACGTCCTCATCCCCAATGTCTCAATGACTCCTTCATATTCAAAATTCGATCGTAGGATCGTTAGATAATGAGCTCCGTAATTTGCTTCATTGTCCCTCAATTTCGGCGGGATTTGATCGCGTCTAGCGTCTCTCACTGCCATTGGTCGTTTCAAATCCACCCCCTGATTTCATTTTAATTCTGGCAAAAATCACAGAATAATCCGATTTAAATTGTGATGATATTTCTGAGAGGCTGGGATCATCCCCTATACGATGGTATAACTCCTGTCTCTGTATCCTAATTACTGCTCTAATTCCTTTCAAATGGGCGGGGTTTATTTGGTAGGTAATCGTTGAGTTTTCTGCATTTGCCCGCGCAGTTGAACGACCTTCGCGCGTTGTCTGGCGCATTTGGTGTCCAGATGTGGATTTTCTCTTTCCTGCCACCTTTGTTCGCGCTGGGAGAAAGCTTCTTCAAGTCACGTACGAACCGTCCTTTTGTCCTTCTAGTTTCACAAGCAACTTCCATTCTCACATCGGCTTTGAGACATGACTAAATTTTGTTGGAATAATATGTGGACTTTATGCTATCAGATATGCATAAAGGTCACAATACCTCTTCAATAAGAGAGGCTTGTTGCTGCTAATTCAAGCAGGATTACAGCCAATCAAGTAACTTGGGTCAAAATAATCCCTTATTAAACTGCAAAAGATCTACGGGATTTCGACTCCAAGTAACCTAACCCAACTTCCTGTTTTACATGTCTACTCCTATTTCTTTCTGTTGTGGCCTTAGTTTGGCAAATATTGCAGCAGACGTCTACTGGAGACTGAGAACATATCAAGGATTAATTTGAGTTAATTATATTTTTCAACTTACATAAGTGTATTTCTGAAAATTTTATCTTGAATTTTGATTTGGTTTTAATTTACTTTGCAATTCGTTTTGGTATAATATCTGTTCCGTATGTAAAGTGAAAAGTGCATGTACATGATATCATATTCTGATAAAATTTGTGATGGCGGTTTAGATTTAATCCACAAGGCTACAAATCGCACGATTTTGTGCAGACACTACTGTAACCAACCAGGTTCCATAGAATAAATCCGCACTTTTGAGATTTGAAAATATTTAATCAAGGGTCATATCATTATTGCATTCTTAATTAATCATCGCCATCATCTCATCTTATATATTGTGTCATCATTTTGTCAAGTTATTCATAAGGGTTAAAATTTTATATAATTTTACCGTGGCCTACGTTATACTCAAGGCCTGGAAATAGAGCGGAGACTTGGTACGCCAAACTGGTAGTTCCACTTTACGCCAATAGGATCGCGGCTCGGCGCCCTAGTTGTCTGCTTTTCACTATGCGTTACATGCAACTCAAGTACATTTAATACATGTTTTTTAGCACTTCTTACCTGTTTTCCTCCAGTTTCCCCCAAATGATGAATACAGCTCACTCTTGACTGTATTTCACTTCACTTTAATAATTTTTCTGTCAAGTGGTTTACTTCTTAAATTGAGAAACGTTGCACTACTGCCCGTGTGGTTCACACCAATATTCTTTAAAAGCGGCCTTAAGAACTTTTGCAGAAGAACTATGGAGAGAGAATTGTGAATACACACTTCGCATTTTGTGTGCTCGGAAAACGTGTCAGTTAAAATATTTGTGAAATTTGACACTAAATAATTTCGAGACATGAAATTTATGGCTGTTGTGAAAAAGTGAGAAAATGTTTCCAACAGATAAATAAAAGAAGATTTGGGATATCTTAATCCCCCTCTGTCTTGAAAATGCATTTAACTAAATGGCAGGCTTGAATTTGCTGGAGCTGATATTTTCTCTAAGCAACCTTCACAGTATGTTCACTCTTCTGCCACTCTTACAAGGAATCCCGCTACCATTGAATTGAAATGGAAGATAGAGACGCTGGCTTTTCTGAAAACAAAAATAGAGATTTTAATGCTAAAATGTCAACCATAATGTTTTATTTCAATGAACTTAATACAGGCTATAAGCCCCATATTCTTACCTTGAACAGGACTTTCAAGAATCTCCAAGACATGTGCCGGAAGCTGGGGGGTTTCTTTAGCATTGGCTGGGTTTTGCACCTTCCGCGATTTTTTAGGTTTCAGAAACTTGGTCAAGGCGCCTGTTACGACTGTATCTTCCCTCAGCTCCACATTCCCACTTCTAGAAGATGCGATAATTCCTGTGCTAAGTGTTGACTCGATGGCATGCAGGCATGATCTCACCTCCATCATGTCATTGTTACCTCCCTTATTTCTCAGGTGACTGAAGAGCAGTTCTACATCGTCACTTGAGAGATTCCGCGTGAGCACATAATGGAAGCCGATACTGATTAGAAATCGTATGCAGGTCACGGTTGATGAAGTTGTTAGCACCAAAGCTTGATAAGTTTCCTTTGTAAGGCTCATCTTTTTATCGGGATAACTTTGAATCTGTGACAGGTTGGGCAGAAATTCATTGGTCAGCCATGAAAGTCTCTCATCATTAACTTCACTGAAAATAAGCTTGTCCGTGTTTCTGGAATGAAGTCCGTGTATGGTATTGCAGATATCATGTATAACCAACCATTTTCTAAAAATTTCCAAGAATTTTGTTGTTTCGTCTAGACTGTCCTTATCTTCAACTTTCTCTGGGCACACGACTTCCATGCTCTTAAGCCCAGCTATTGTCTCTGGAGTAAACACCAATTTGGTTCTTGCCACATTTATTTTTTCTAAATTGCTTGGATATACAGCCTTCCTGCTTAATTTTCCAACTGGCTTTACTACTAGCTTTTTCTGTAAGTGGTACAGATTCTTGAGATGTTCACTAGTTATTAAATTGTCATCTACATAAAAGTTCCTACTCAGATATTGTGATCGTACATTCTTAATGATGTGACTCGGATCGAAACTAAGAAAAAGTGGCCTCTGCTCGTCTTTCGGTGACGAATTTCATGAGTGGCACATCAGCCACACAGCACCTCAAACATTGACACATTCACCTGACAGTTGTCCGTCACTATTCTGATGACCTTGAAGCCGCATTCCTCAACCGCAGTCAGTGCATCCAGTGTTATCCTAGATTTACTGTTGTCCTGTGAGTCCACATGTAAAATAGAACGAAACAGGTATCCTGTAGAAGGATGACGGGCCCTTGAACAGTATGCATAATAATTTACTAGCTAATTTATGTTCGATTCCAATTGCATCTTTCTCAATATCACTAATGCCTAGAAACATGTCTAAATTCTTGTCATACAATAGTCTAGACTTTATGGCAATTTCATCAATGATTAATGAACCAACCTTCTCATTATCGTGAGTCAGTGACTTTTCTTCAGCTGTCAACCTAGCTTTTGCAAGTGACGTGTCACCTGTCTCTCCGTTCATATACCCAATGTACGTTTTCAGTGTTCGTGGATGAGGAAGTTGTAAAATATTTATATCTCTCAGTAAGCGGTAAGACGACGGTGATTTATTAGAGAGCAATACACATATTTTTATTGTTGTTTCATTGTATTTAAACTTTCGTTTCGTGAAAGCTCGAATTTGTTCAAGTAAGAAATTAGCCTTCAAGTCCCCACGATCCGCTTCACTCTTGAGCTTCGATATTTGAACATCGAGTTTTTCCTCACGTTACACTGAGTGTAATTTTTGTTTCAATGAAATTATCTTCTGATTCAATGACTTAATTGTAGTTCTGTATACTGTATTCTTTCTTAGTGCCCTCCTTAATTTTAATTTTGTTGGCTTGCAATGAGTTTGCTTGATTGTAGAACATTGCGTTCCTACACTAACACGTGGTTGATCATGGTTTTCTTCAATTCGTTCATCACAATAGTCTTCCGTAAAATTTGAATTACCTGAACATTTCCTTTTATTGTTGATATGTATGTCTCTATCGACACGTGCTCTTTTGCGCGTATTTCTATTTATTTGTGCTTGTTTATGTTCGGGGTAGTCCTCAAAAAACCGTCGGAAATGCTTTCGGTAAAAGCGTTCTCTTTGTAGTAGTTATACTAAAATCAGAATCCTTGAAATGCTTGCTACAAATTGTAGAAGACCGTTTTGGTGTCCACAAAGACCCTGGCTTTACCCCCTCACGTGATACAGCTAAAACCCATTGTTTCAGTATATAATTGTTCAATGGAATTTTATGAAACGAAAGTCCATTGCCTTTAACTTGACGAGATTTACAATACGGCACGCTACAGTACACCATTTTTGACGAACACAATAACACTAAAATTTACACATAAGTTACTATATTAAAATCATTCACTGATTTATATCTAAAGTATTTATCACACATACATGTCACATTTACGCTGGTACACTGGATTAAAACTTGCTTTTCACTACGTCTTGTTCATAAAGACCACTTAGCATCCATCTCAATATCAGTCAAACAGCAGTCTACTGCTCTTAACGAAAGCACAACTATAATACGACACGCTTCGCCAGTCAATTTTAAACTCACCTTAGCTTTCTCACTCATTAGGACACCTTATTTACCGCCAAATACAGACACACTAATCACATTGTACGTAATGCAAACGGTACGATTAAGGGCGCCAGACAGCGAACCTAGTGGCAAAATGCGGAACAATTTCGAACCATCGCTCGCAATGTTGTTTGGCGCCTCATTTCCAGGCCTTGTATATAACGTAGGCCACGAATTTTACACACACGCATGGATTTTTTATACGTTAGTTAGATATTGAAATACATGCTGTGGCACTGGGGCAATAAGTCGCTGAGACAGTGGATGTTGGCTAAGAGCGTTGCAAGCAGAACACAATTAGAACAAGGAAAGAAACGGTGCAAATTTAGTGGTAAATCTGTGACCGGTAGCCTGTCAACAACCTGGGTCAACAGTCTACTCAAATGAAATATTTACAGGGAAGCGTCTCGCGTGTTGTACAAACTTAAAATGTGATTGGTGAATTGCTGAACAGACTTGTGGTGAGGGTGAGGCAGTCTCGTGCCTTGGCTCTGGGTATTTAAACTGGTGTTGGAGGACGATCACCTACTTATTATACTAATTCTGGTACGACTCCCTTATTCCATCTTATTCGAACTGGATTGTGCAGTCACTATGTCAGTAGCTTCGTTGATTACTCTATAATTCTACTTGGTCGTAATTGGTGTGGTGTAAGAACTCATTCATTATGAACTACGGTGTATAGTTAACTTAAAATGTAACTCAATTTCTGTTATCAGACAGAATATCGCTGGTAAAGTTTGTCAGTTTCGAAGGTCACATCACCGTCCTCACAAGTTGTCGAGCCCGCGGTAGACGATGGGTCACGTAATCTCTTATCTGCGTGTGAGAGTAGCAAGTCAGGAAACAGATGATATACAGTAACATCTGGTAGCACGAATTCTGTTAAAACTTATTCAAGAATTCAATAGGTAGTATTGGAATGCAACACGACTCCAAGAGGTCAACAATTAATCCGATTACGTTCATGAACCATGAAGTAAGTCAAAGTCACAATTCTATGCCACGGTTCAGTTTAGTTGCTAGGGAATTTAAATTACTTGTGGAAGCATAATCCGTGCTTTTGCCTATTAACAGAACATAAATTGGTACATTATTACCAAATGTCATTGAGTTTATTTCATTAGATGCTTAGCATTATGTAATTCATTACCTGGTAGTTAGATGATTCCGATTATTCCTGCAGTGTTTCTATTCAAGTGTGCTGATCACCCCACAGTCTGTAAGTTGGGATATTTAAACGTTGTGTGTGAGGAGAAGGTACAATCATTACATTGCATCGCCCAACTGTGGGTGGATGTATAACACAATGATTTCCTGACGTGGAGTTGACTGGAGTTCGATAGAGGAAACATTACTCTAGAGAAAACAAAGCTAGCACTTGAAGAGTTCAATCATATAAGAGCACAACTAATTTGCTTGAGTGTATCAATACATCAAGCGATATCCAGAGTCACGAGAACAGTGGTTTCAAAAACCTCCGTTAGCTGAATTTGAAGATGTTTTCAACTTCAGGTAACTGCCGATGTGGTATTGTATCTTTTAATAGGCTACAGCCACCTCCCTAATACTTTCAGGAACGTTTCATTCATTCATTCATTCATTCATTCATTCATCTATATTCATTTCATTACTCAATAACTCCTCGGGTGAATTTACGACAGGAACATAAGGCACTCACCACGCAAACACTGATCTCATTCTCACCTCACCCACCATGATCGAGTAAAATAAAAGGAGGAAGAGTTAGAGATGGAGACTGACAAACGTACATATCCCAATATCATACTGTACTTCTATGTATGAAGAAACAAAAACAATCATAAAATGACGTTCGGAATTAGCTCCCCAAGGAGCAATCACGCCTTGCTTTCCTAGCAGTCGCATTATATAACTAAGCTTCCAGTCCTCCACCGCGACCAGGACACGCTTCCAGGTCCAGGATGAACAAGTCACTGCGTAGCTGTTTACTGGCTATCGTAGAGATGACAACAGGAGACACCAGATTCATTTACAGTGTACACCACAATAGCAACCTGACTTAGGATGCTTTGGAATTGGAGAAATTACGTTATGGGAAACGCTGGAGTAGTCATAACTTTTGAATGAAATATTCTTTGGGCCAACATTTAACCGAAGTGACAATTTATTAGAGACTCAAGTTAAGGGCAACACATACGGTACAACCACCATAAGAGGTAGGATTCTAACCTCGGATCTTTTAACATGCAGTTCTCATCTCCTTCCTTGTGCCTTCGGCCAGAAGGTTCATATTTGTTCGAAATGGACAAAACCAACGACTGTGAAGTATATGAAAGAATCAAATGATCGCTTTCAAACCTAGAAACATTCCTGCCGTTCCCTAGTTAGGATAATTCTCTTGGCCAGACGACGCAATCCCAGAACCAATAACGATAACCTCCAGCATGATTACTAAAACCACACTAGTTTGAACAAAGTAATTAATTTAGAATGTTTAACAGAATAAAATAATATTTGTACCTGCGACATGGTGTTGTGCCCGATAATCTGGCTTTGGATTGGGTGGCCCGACATACACTTCAACCCTCACCCAGAATTCGGTACAACACGAAAGAAAAAAAAAATCTTGAATGTCCGAATCAATTTTGGCCTTAAAAAAAACTGTGTCGGGGACGAGATTCAAGCAATCCCGGGGTCTTTATAATGATGGGTACAACTGGGGTAAAATCTCAAAATTGATCCGGTGGACACACAAGTATGACATCGAACAAGAATGACAAAAAACTCCGCTGTTAAGATAAAACTCATCCACCATTTATTACAGAACCACACCACTAAATACATAGAATCACACACAGAAGCCTACCTCCGCTCGGAGACTTCTCAAAATTACTCTTGATGTGCAAAATAAATAAAAATGACGCAGAAGCAAAATTCAAATTAATGAGGACAAAAATCTCCGGGCGTCCTAATCTTTGGATACAAAATAACTTACGGAGATCAGAGCTATATCATTCTAGTATTAAAACCATTACTTCAAAATGCTATGTCACCTCTCCGCTAATAGTCCATAAATGAGCAGGTGCATAAATCTGAAAAGATATTCAAAGAAAAATAAAATGTTGCCTCATTCGATCTCCTTCTAACTAAATGTAATCACCAAAATAGGAAAAAGAATATTTTTATATATGGATGTCACTGGCGTTAAAGAATTTATTTTCAGACCTTTTATTCATGTATTAAATACTTTCATTATTATTTTCACTGGTTTTCGTTCAGCTGTGCCTCACTCAGAAAAATGACTGGTTGTTGGCTTTTACATTTATCACATTATATTGCAACATCTTTATGATCCCAGATATTTTTTTTAAATTTATTTATCACTGCATGCTCTTCACATATTTATAACTACACCATAAACATTTAAGTAGATGGCCTCTGCCTATCTGTATTATTTTTCAACTGACAATTGCCTCAAAATTTCATATACTTGAACCTATCATGTAACATTAATTATAATCATTTATTTTATTCACCTCGCTATAGCGAAAACCTTTAGTTTCATCATAACTTCGTATTATGCAACCCTGCTATTTTATCAATGCAGTATCATTATTTACACAACCTTGTATCAGTCACCTACCAAACGCATCTCCTCATGTTAGCATGTAAAGGGAAACCTCAGTGACGTGTGAGTGTTTAGCATAAATGTGATGTGCGCACAAAAAGTGGCCCATTAAGTGTAAATGAATCCCTTGTAATTTAAGCCTGTTCAAACCATAAATTGTCATCCAGGTTGCACCAATTCAAAGAACACAGCGACTTAACACGCTGAAAGATCCCTGTACTCAAATTATATTTTAAAGCATCCATATATTTATTTTTAAACCCTAAATATGACTGCATTAATCTCTCAAAGAAAACTTACAATTTACTATCCTATTAATCATGTCATTATATCGCATTTTATCCTTAATGATAAACTTCTATTTCGATTTTTGCCCAACTGTCCAAATCTTAGTAACCACTACCCATTAACCACTACTTAAGAATTAACATGGTTTTCAGTACCTTTCGGCCACCTCAGTCTTGGTTCCGCTGACACGTTTCCTGGGGGTTTGGGTCCACGTTCTTCCCATTGAACATCCTCCCCTCTCGTCCTGGATCCAGCTCGCGACTCTCGGGGTGTCCATGGTCCTGGCTCGCCTTCGTTTCCACGTCATCGTAACAGCTTCCACATACTAAACTTAGCTTGCCATCTCTTCGCTCGTAAAGTTCTTGACACAAAACTCGCACTGGTCTGTACTGATAGCCTTTATGTCCGTCCAATACATCGCTGCAATCTCCATGTCGAATATGCCAAGTAATATCAACTCATGGCCGTGAAAATAACTCTATAACGGCACAGGTTATATCGTATGCGTCTACACAAGCCTGTACTCATGAGAGATTACGTCCGTCCTTGACCTAGAATGTCGCTCTATATTTGGACTACACTCAGTTTATCTCTCATAGTTCACTGACCCTGGATACTCATTTGTCTGGTCGTCAAACAAAAGCACATCGCTTCGTTCATATGTTCTGGGCGTCAGTTATATAGCGCACGGCCCATACAGTCCCGTACCTGGTAAAAGCTTGAGACACCACGTATGTCTGCTCGCACTTCATTGTACAAATGACTAGTGTCCCACAACATAATGCATTATGATCTGCGTTATAATATCGCCTCGCCACATTCAGCTTTAGTATTCGTTAACACAGAGCTGTCCACGCAAGAAATAATACTGAGCCTTTCAGCTATGTCCCAAAACTGTCGGAATACCACACTGGTTCCAAGCGGCCACGGTACGACTGCTACTACACACTTGTTAGGAACTTCAGCGTGCGGCGACACAAAAATAAAGATGAACTTCGGCGTACGGCGACACAAAAGAAAGTGAACTTCGCTGGACGGCGATGCAAAATGAAGTGAACCGCTTCTCCGGTGTGACCTTTCCACCTCAACTTTTCCTGGAGCTCACCAGCGCCCTCTACGCTTCTGGAACCTTCGTCTAGTCATGCTGTCAACTATGTCCATGACGTAAAAACATCAACCTCAGGTTACTTCCGCTTGCATCCTTCCTCCTGCTATGCGACGTTGCCAGAGCTCTTAAAACCATGCGATATCGGTCACAAATCCCCCTCAACCAGGAATAATAATAAGCGTGAAACATCTCGATTATTATTATTCTGTTGGGTTAACAATCTACTTCTTCAATGAGTTCTCCATATCGCCTGCTTACTCTCTCTTGTGGTACCATTAAGGCTAGCTGCGCTGAATTTGCCTATAACTCTCTCAGTTTCATCTTCTTCTGTGGTATTCTCCTCCTGAAACGGTAGCTCTATCCATTCTTCACTCATACTACTTTCTTCTTCGTCTTGGCCTTCATATCTCCTATCATCATCAGTTATGTGGTGAATGGCTTGAATTTGGACTGTCATGACATCTGGGCGAAAATCATTATTAATGGGCAAAAAATCGTTATTACTGCTTGTGAGTCCCTGTTCACTCTCAGCATTTCCTTCCTGTCAGCTTCTCTTTCCTTATTTGACTCCACTGGTGCCTGGTTTCGATTCCTCATGCTGTTTTGCCTGGGATTCTTCTTCTTGTTCCTTTTCCCTTAATTGTTCAATGTATCTCCGGCTTTCTTGGTGACGTTCTTCTAATGATGGCCTATAATTTTGCCTTTCTTGATTCCCGTATCTTGGGATGTTATTGTATGGTCTCCGATCACGTGACCACGATTCTCTCCCTCTATATCCTGACCTTCCGTAGTCCCTCTGATTAAATCGTCCACTTCTATCCTGATAATATGGCCTCCGGTCATATGGCTTTCCTTGATTCCTGTATCTGTTTAAGCCATTTCCTTCATCCCTTCCATCTCTATCGTTCCTTCCATAACTTCGCTGAGGTTCCGTCTGCGCCATACGATCCATTACCACCATATTTGCCTCTCTCTGTTCTGTCCTTGGACTACGAGGTTCCGTCATCTTGCTCGTGTGGTCTAGTTTCCTCAAAATCTCGTCACACACCTCGAGTCTATTTGCACCCGATGCAATTAATACACGCTGGACTTCTACCGGATATTGTTGTATGATGGCATGCACCAAATCCTGCTCCTCCAACGGTGGATCCAAAAATTGTAGCCTGGCTACCTGATTCGTGAAATACCCAGCGTATTGTGTTGGCCTGGTAGTCGCGTATTTCTTTGAGTATAATTCAGCCCTTATACTTTGTTGATCTTCTGAGGACCAAAATCTCTTCAGGAAAGCGTTCGCAAAGTCATCGTACCCTCTAAACTGATTCCTAAAAGCTCGCATCCAGTTTAGCGGTTGGCCTTCAAGAGCTCTTTCTATTACCCTCATTTCTCTCTCTTTAGGAACCCTATGTTCATCCATGTATTCCTTCAGGTCCCGCAGGAATTCTATGGGTGTGATGCCAGTCAAATTTGAATTTTTTTTGGGCGGTCCTCCTGATTCCTAATGATGGTAATCGGTTGAGTTGAGCTGTAACTGAATGGTGTGAATGTTGTTCCTGTCGGACTTGGTTCCTTGTTTACATCTATCGATTTTGCTTCTACCATTTTTCCTTCTAATTCAACAATTCTCTTTAACTGTTCTCCGTGAGTAATACTCATTTTATCTTGTACTGTCGAAATCGCTGTTGCAATCTGTGTTTTAATTTCGCCGTTTAACTCTAATTTCATTTCCCCCATCTGACTCCTAAGACTTTCCATCTTGCATTCCTGCTCCATGGTGAATTCAGACATTTTATCGGTCATGCTCCTGGTATCTTTCGCTAATCTCTGCTGTATTACTTTCGCCTCTTCCTTTAACACCAAGACCTCTGCGTTGATTGCTTTATCCCTTTCTTCCATCTTGGCGGTCAATGCCTCCACGCTTCGATCCATTTTCTCTTGAACGGTTTTCTCCAATGATTTCAACTGTGTCCCCATTTTTCTTTCAATTTCGACCTTATCCCTCTTAATTTGTTCCTTTAAATCCGTCATTTCGGCTTGAGCCTTCTCCATGTACTGTTTCATATCGAATTGGTGCTCCTTAAATAATTCCAATCCTCCTTGCAAGTCCCCGGACTGAATTCCAAGATTTTTTTCAAAACCTTCGAATTTAGTATCTAAATCTTTGAATTTGGTGTCGAAACCTTTGAATTGAGTGTCTAAACCTTTGAATTGAGTGTCTAAACCTTCAAATTTAGTATTTATTCCTTCATGCATCTTAATCAACTGTCTATCCAACCCATCTAGATTAGTGTTCATACCACCTTCATAGTCTTTCCATTGAGTCTTCAAACCTTCCTCCATATTCTTTTGACTTTTAGCTAACTCCTTTAGCTTCTCTCCTAGCTGTCCCATCAATCCCTTAATTTCATCAAATTCTCCCATATTTCACAACAAATAAACATGGAAGCTGTTACAACTAGTGACTAACTTAGACTAAGGACTAGTGGTTACTTCAATTTGACAGTGGAATCGAAATCTAATATAATGTGGAAATAATAAATGTGGATGGTATCGCTTAAACACAGCGATCTAACGTTACTGAATCGCTTCGTTTTATGTCATTCAAACACACACAAAACTCCTACAAAGTGAACTTTAACAGACTGACAGACATATCGCACAATAAAATGGGGTACCAGCACTCAATTGGTTTTCTCTCCATTCCATTTGTGCCACATGGCCGTCCACCATCTTGTCACTCTCCTCTGGTGTTCCAATTTTTTCGAGTTCAAGATGTCGGCTATACCACTGCGTGGTACGATATTCCCAGTTCGAGGCCATTACACGGTGGGCGCCATCTTGTTGTGCCCGATAATCTGGCTTTGGATTGGGTGGCCCGACATACACTTCAACCCTCACCCAGAATTCGGTACAACACGAAAGAAAAAAAAATCTTGAATGTCCGAATCAATTTTGGCCTTAAAAAAACTGTGTCGGGGATGAGATTCAAGCAATCCCGGGGTCTTTATAATGATGGGTACAACTGGGGTAAAATCTCAAAATTGATCCGGTGGACACACAAGTATGACATCGAACAAGAATGACAAAAAACTCCGCTGTTAAGATAAAACTCATCCACCATTTATTACAGAACCACACCACTAAATACATAGAATCACACACAGAAGCCTACCTCCGCTCGGAGACTTCTCAAAATTACTCTTGATGTGCAAAATAAAAAAAAATGACGCAGAAGCAAAATTCAAATTAATGAGGACAAAAATCTCCGGGCGTCCTAATCTTTGGATACAAAATAACTTACGGAGATCAGAGCTATATCATTCTAGTATTACAACCATTACTTCAAAATGCTATGTCACCTCTCCGCTAATAGTCCATAAATGAGCAGGTGCATAAATCTGAAAAGATATTCAAAGAAAAAAAATTGTTGCCTCATTCGATCTCCTTCTAACTAAATGTAATCACCAAAATAGGAGGGGGTGAAGCTGATTCCTGCCCGTGGTGCCCCTGCTAAGGTAGTTGGAATTATATTTCCATTACCGAACTGAACGTCAGCAATCCAGAAGCAAATCAAAGAATGGTGAAAATTAATATAAACCGGCCCTTTTCAGCGCCAAAACTGACAATCATCTCTGTCAATATTGAAGGACTTTCATCCACCAAGGAAGAGTTATTAAGCCAGATATGCCATGATCAGAAATGTGATTTACTATGTATTCAGGAAACCCACCGAGACTTGACTCTCCACCGTCCAAAAATCAAGGGTATGAGCCTAATAGTTGAACATCCTCATCGACATTATGGCAGCATTATCTTTGCCAAACCTAATATTCAGATCGTCTCCACAGGAATTTCCATTGTAGATGACACCGAAATTCTTACAGTAGAGCTTAGCAACTGTTCTGTAACATCAGTTTATAAGCCCCCAGGTACTGTATTTAAATTTGTAGAACCCAGCAACTTCCAGCATCAATCTGTGAAGTTTGTTGTTGGTGATTTCAACAGCCGTAACACAATATGGGGTTACTCAACTACCGATGAAAGTGGTGAGGCCGTGGCTGAATGGGCAGACTCATATGATCTCAACTTATTGCATGATAACAAACTTCCAGCATCTTTCAACAGTGCAAGATGGAGGCGTGGATATAATCCCGATATGATATTTGTGAGTGAAAACATATCTCATTTATCAATAAAATCAGTGGGTCAAGCTATTCCTCACACGCAACACCGGCCTATTATATGCCAGATTTATGCTGCCATTCGACCACAGTCAGTTCCTTTCCGACGTAGATACAATTTTAAGAAGGCTGATTGGGAGAAATTTACCATTTCTCTAGAAGAGAATATTCTAAATATTGAGCCAGTTCCTGAATTATATGACGACTTTGTAAATATCGTGAAGTATTGTTCCCGTGTTTCAATTCCCCGAGGCTGCAGAGCACAATATATAAAAGGTCTGACTTCGGAAACTGAGGAACTTTTGAAAAACTATCTTGACCTCTTTGATAATGACCCATTTGGTAACGATACCCTTCAAGCTGGGGAAGATCTTTTAACAGCGATTTCCAAGAACAGGAACGATGCATGGTGCCAATTGATGGAGGAGACGGATCTAAGTAAGAGTAGTCAGAAAGCCTGGAGACTCCTTAAGTACCTGAGTTGTGATCCAACAACAAAAGAGGGACACAAAAATATAACAGCTAATCAGATTGCTCGTCAGCTCGTGGAAAATGGTAAATCTGACCATCCATTACGCAGGTCAGATCATAAAATTGCTCGGTCAGAAGAACTCGAGACTAGTCAACTTATGCAACCTTTTTGCATGGCAGAACTGACGGCTGCCATTGATAGTTGTAAGATCGGCAAGGCAGCAGGAGTAGATGATATCAGATTAGAGCAGATCAAACACTTTGGGGAACGAGCAAGAGAATGGGTCCTAGCTTTCTTCAACAACTGTTTGAAATCCTGCAATTTCCCAAAAACCTGGAGGAAATCACGAGTCATACCGATTCTGAAACCTGGTAAAATGTCAACTGAACCTCAAAACTACAGGCCAATATCCTTGTTGTGTCACCTGCTTAAAATCTTTGAACGAATGTTACTGAACCGCCTAGTTCATGTCGTAGAGCCTGCTCTCATACAACAACAAGCAGGCTTCAGACCAGGGAAAAGTTGTACATCCCAGATCCTTAACCTCACTCAATTCATTGAGGATGGCTTTGAAACACGGAATATCACGGGAGTAGCTTTTATCGATTTGACCGCTGCCTATGACACTGTCAATCATCGTGCTTTGTTACAGAAGATTTATGGAATCACGAAGGATTACAGTTTCACAAAACTTATTGAAAGTTTCCTTCAAAACAGGAGATTTTATGTGGAATTCCAAGGACAGCGCAGTCGATGGAGACGTCAAAGAAATGGCTTACCTCAAGGTAGTGTTCTATCACCAATGTTGTTTAACGTCTACACTAACGACCAACCACTTCCAAGGAACACTAGAAGTTTTCTTTATGCCGACGATCTAGCATTAGCTTGTCAGGGGAAATCCTTCGAAGATGTTGAAGCTCATTTAACACAAGCATTGACTGAGTTGGATGTCTATTACTATGATAATCAACTTCGTCCAAATCCATCAAAAACTCAGTTGTGTGCATTTCATCTGAAGCACAAGCAGGCTCGTCGTGAACTTAACGTCTCTTGGCAAGGAACACGCTTAGTTAACACTCCTCATCCAAAATATCTGGGAGTTACCCTCGATCGTACTCTGACCTACAAACAGCATTGCCGGAATACCAGACTAAAGGTGGAAGCTAGAAATAACATCCTACGTAAGATCACTGGTAGCACCTGGGGCTCTCAACCATCAACCTTGAGAACGACAGCGCTTGCAACATGTTACAGTGTTGCAGAATATGCATGTCCAGTGTGGTACAAATCCACCCATGCAAATAATGTTAACAAGGCGCTTAATGAAACATGTAGGCTTATTACAGGTTGTTTGAAGCCTACACCTCTTGCAAAACTTTACCAGCTTGCAGGGATAGCACCACCGGATATACGTCGTGAGGTAGCAGCCAATGAAGAGAGAGCTAAACAGGTTAATCAGTTTTCCCATCCGTTGTACGGTTATGTACCAGCCACCCGTAGGTTGAAGTCCAGGAGAAGTTTCCTCAACACCACTGCAGTCTTGCTAACTACACCAGCTACAGCTAGAAAACAATTGTGGACTTCTCGGCTTGGGAATAACTCTCTATGGGATCACCCTTCGGAAAGCCTCCCACCTGGACATGATCAGAAATGGATCGTGTGGAGGGCACTTAATTGTCTCCGTTCTGCAGTTGGAAGATCTAAGGATAACTTGCAGAAATGGCACTTCCCCGTCGACTCCACCAACTGCGACTGCGGTATGCCCCATACCATGGAGCATCTACTGAATTGTCCGCTGTGCCCTGCCACTTGTACAGCAGAAGATCTTTTACTAGCAACTTCCAATGCTATACAGGTTGCACATTTTTGGTTGACCGTGGTTTGAAAAGACATTGTGTGTTGTATGGCTTACTTCTCTTTTTTTTTGTTTGTAAATATGTATGTAATTTTAGTGTAATCCAGTATTTTGTTTGCTTCTGACACGAATAAATAAAAAAAAAACCAAAATAGGAAAAAGAATATTTTTATATATGGATGTCACTGGCGTTAAAGAATTTATTTTCAGACCTTTTATTCATGTATTAAATACTTTCATTATTATTTTCACTGGTTTTCGTTCAGCTGTGCCTCACTCAGAAAAATGACTGGTTGTTGGCTTTTACATTTTTCACATTATATTGCAACATCTTTATGATCCCAGATATTTTTTTTTAAATTTATTTATCACTGCATGCTCTTCACATATTTATAACTACACCATAAACATTTAAGTAGATGGCCTCTGCCTATCTGTATTATTTTTCAACTGACAATTGCCTCAAAATTTCATATACTTGAACCTATCACGTAACATTAATTATAATCATTTATTTTATTCACCTCGCTATAGCGAGAACCTTTAGTTTCATCATAACTTCGTATTATGCAACCCTGCTATTTTATCAATGCAGTATCATTATTTACACAACCTTGTATCAGTCACCTACCAAACGCATCTCCTCATGTTAGCATGTAAAGGGAAACCTCAGTGACGTGTGAGTGTTTAGCATAAATGTGATGTGCGCACAAAAAGTGGCCCATTAAGTGTAAATGAATCCCTTGTAATTTAAGCCTGTTCAAACCATAAATTGTCATCCAGGTTGCACCAATTCAAAGAACACAGCGACTTAACACGCTGAAAGATCCCTGTACTCAAATTATATTTTAAAGCATCCATATATTTATTTTTAAACCCTAAATATGACTGCATTAATCTCTCAAAGAAAACTTAAAATTTACTATCCTATTAATCATGTCATTATATCGCATTTTATCCTTAATGATAAACTTCTATTTCGATTTTTGCCCAACTGTCCAAATCTTAGTAACCACTACCCATTAACCACTACTTAAGAATTAACATGGTTTTCAGTACCTTTCGGCCACCTCAGTCTTGGTTCCGCTGACACGTTTCCTGGGGGTTTGGGTCCACGTTCTTCCCATTGAACATCCTCCCCTCTCGTCCTGGATCCAGCTCGCGACTCTCGGGGTGTCCATGGTCCTGGCTCGCCTTCGTTTCCACGTCATCGTAACAGCTTCCACATACTAAACTTAGCTTGCCATCTCTTCGCTCGTAAAGTTCTTGACACAAAACTCGCACTGGTCTGTACTGATAGCCTTTATGTCCGTCCAATACATCGCTGCAATCTCCATGTCGAATATGCCAAGTAATATCAACTCATGGCCGTGAAAATAACTCTATAACGGCACAGGTTATATCGTATGCGTCTCCACAAGCCTGTACTCATGAGAGATTACGTCCGTCCTTGACCTAGAATGTCGCTCTATATTTGGACTACACTCAGTTTATCTCTCATAGTTCACTGACCCTGGATACTCATTTGTCTGGTCGTCAAACAAAAGCACATCGCTTCGTTCATATGTTCTGGGCGTCAGTTATATAGCGCACGGCCCATACAGTCCCGTACCTGGTAAAAGCTTGAGACACCACGTATGTCTGCTCGCACTTCATTGTACAAATGACTAGTGTCCCACAACATAATGCATTATGATCTGCGTTATAATATCGCCTCGCCACATTCAGCTTTAGTATTCGTTAACACAGAGCTGTCCACGCAAGAAATAATACTGAGCCTTTCAGCTATGTCCCAAAACTGTCGGAATACCACACTGGTTCCAAGCGGCCACGGTACGACTGCTACTACACACTTGTTAGGAACTTCAGCGTGCGGCGACACAAAAATAAAGATGAACTTCGGCGTACGGCGACACAAAAGAAAGTGAACTTCGCTGGACGGCGATGCAAAATGAAGTGAACCGCTTCTCCGGTGTGACCTTTCCACCTCAACTATTCCTGGAGCTCACCAGCGCCCTCTACGCTTCTGGAACCTTCGTCTAGTCATGCTGTCGACTATGTCCATGACGTAAAAACATCAACCTCAGGTTACTTCCGCTTGCATCCTTCCTCCTGCTATGCGACGTTGCCAGAGCTCTTAAAACCATGCGATATCGGTCACAGTGTCGAGCGGCGTGTTTATCTATTACAGGGGAGGCCCCAAGTTATTTTCCCGAGATTTGAAATCTAATAATAATGGCATATGTAGTTTGATGTATTTCAGTCGGTCAACACGATTGTACCCTATTGTGGGTTATTCCCAAATCCTGGAAAACAATTGCATGAGATTTATCAATCTATCTACAGTGTACACTTCAATAGGAACCTGACTTAGGATGTTTTGGAATTGTAGAAATTACATTATAGGATTACGCTGGAGCAGTCATAACTTTAGAACGAAATGTTCATTTCATGTAAAATATTTTAAGGATTAGGGAATAACCCACAATTGGGTACAATCGTGTTGACCGACTGAAAATCATCAATCTACGTTTACTAAGGCAAGACTGAAAAAAGGCTTCAAACACCATAATAGTGATATAGGTACGTCTCTTTTAACTAGCGTGGCTTTTAGAGACGCCGGGTGCCAGAATCCTGCCAAAAATTGGATCCTTGACGTGCCTGAAAACTACTGGCATAGCACCCTCCTATGCCAACTGCCTGCACTAGGATTAGATCTCGTAACCTTGCGTGCAGTATGCGAGAACGTTACCAGTGTGCCACGCAGCTTGCCGATTTATAATCTGACTTGTGGGGTGGATCGGAATGTACTCAGATTCATGACAATCGACACGAGAATTAAGGCTTCATGACTTGAAACTAGGGTAATGGCGCTGGCCACATGTCATCCTTAATGCTCAGGCAGTAGTTGTTGTTCAATAGACAAGGTCCTTTCACCAAATCGAGGGGATAGTTTTCCTAACAAAATATTCAGAAACGTACTGATTTGGATGCCCGACTCAACCAAGACAATTTTGTTCTAGTCTTGGAGTTGGGATGGAGTACACATCAGGCAAGTGCCAGGATTGTTCCTAAACTATAGTCATGACCATCGCCTCCTCAATTACACACATAATATAGCCTTGGGGCTATTAGGTCGAGTGAAACTTTAAAAAATCGACGTTTCGAGACAACTGCTTGTCCCTTTATCAAGGTTTGTCAAGAAAGAAAGAAAGAAAGAAAGAAAGAAAGAAAGAAAGAAAGATTGAGTAAACAAAGGCATATAGTCTTCATAGATAAATGGTATAAGATAGGAAGCCATGTCAAAATAAATATTTACTCCATGACCTCCTGAGACCAAGAAGATGTTGCTTATGAAACTATAGAGGGCAGCCATGATTTACTGAAGGGATAACCATAACCTCTATTAACGTTCTGTGGTTGTTTACTTATTTCAATCGTCTCCCGAATCATACGAGTTGTGAAATGTTGCTCCATACAGATGACAGAAGTTTCATAAAAAAGAATTCGATGGTCATTCTGAATGGCATGTTCAACAACCGCAGACTTCTCTGTTTGGCAAAAACGTAAATGCCTACGATGTTCATTGACCCTTGTTGTGATTCTCCTACATGTCTATCCAATATATATGACGTAGCCACAGGAACATGGAATCTTGTATACTCCAGCACAGTTAAGACCGACTGAATCCTTGACTGACCGCAAGGATTTGCCTTCGGTGACATTAGGCATGAATATGGCTTGGTATTGTGCCTTCTTAGTATATTCCGTGACAGATTGCATATGACGGATAGGATAATTTCGCAGGAGGAGAATTCTGCAATAATCTGTCTTTCGGCTTAGGATGTAACACTTCATTAATCTGTCTCATCGAGTAGCCATTCTTCTGGAATGTATCGGCCAGGAACACAAGTCCACCGTCTGACTTATCCTTTTCTTTAGTTTCACGTGACCTAATAGCCCCAAAGCTATATTATGTATGCAATTGGTCGCGAAAGTTTACGCAACAGTATAACCAATCTGTATGGGGAGAGTATTTATAACGATATGTGACGTTTTGAAGGTCTTCGCATAAAGAAGACTGGATTATTGTCATCTTTAACATCCTGTGTGAGATGTAGGTACAATAGCATTGTTCTTAAGTTCGCGGTGTTAAAGCATCATTCACATCATGCTCACGGTATTTTACGGAGGGCTATATTCACTCTTGTTCGTGAGAGAATACATGATTTGAGAAGAGAGCTGGATTTTATTTCAGGTGTGCTTTATGAACTTCGCTTAAGTCTGACGTTAGAGGCGAATAATTTTAATCGCATGGACCTTGTATCATACTGACTTCCATGGCGCAATATCCCACTTTTAAATCCAAGCAACTATCCAAATTTTCTCGGCTTTCATGCTAATATACCCACTCTGCTCCATGCTTGGACCCTTCCCAAGTTGTGGTTAATCTATCTAGTACTGATTTGGATAGTTATTTAATGTCTATGCTTCAGAAGGGATTGAATTTTGCGATTTCACCTCTCTCGCTTCCGACTGAGGGAATTATCTGTGGGGTTGAAGCTTCAATTAAACATCTACAAGACCACGTCGCTGAGGAGGATCGTCTGGAAACCACTGCTATTATCAAACACTTCAAGCCTCCTCGGCGCAATATAACTTTTCATGAGCGAATTGCTCTATAAGACCTAAAAGGCAATGATGTCGTGTTGGTTTTGAAAGCAGATAAAGGCAATGCTACCGTGGTTTTGAACACCATTGAATATAAGAATAAAATGGAAGACCTACTCAGTGATCCTACATATAAAGTGCTCAAAAGTGATCTTACTGACACCATTGATAGAAAAACAGCCTCTCTTCTTAAAGCTAGCTCTATCTCGAGTGACGTTTCCCATGGTCTCAAACATCAGGCTTCTACAGGACCCCGTTTATATGGACTTCCTAAGATCCATAAAAATGGGATTCCTCTTCGGCCCATTGTTAACAGTATAGATTCTCCTACTTATAATCAGGCCATGTATCTTAGTAATCTTCGCAAAGCGTACATAGGTAACATGGCCGCCATCAGGAATTCATCGCATTTTATTGGGATAATGTCCAGTCTGCTTGTATCACATGATGATATTCTGGTCATTTTCAATATTGTGTCTCTATTCACTAAGGTTCCCATCAAGGATACCATAAACGTCTTAGAATGGATTTTCCCTAGTGATATAGTTAATCAGTTTCATCATGTCCTCACCACTACGTATTTCAATTTTCATAGTAAGATCTTTAAACAATTGGATGATGTAGCCATGGGATCACCATTATCTCCTGTCATCGCTAATTTTTATATGCAAAACATTGAAGAACGTTGCCTTCATCTTGCAACCCCAAGCCTTCCATCTGGCTGAGGTATGTCGATGACACTTTCGTTGTATGGCCCAATGGTGATCACACACTATCCATGTTTCTGGATCATTTGAACAGCCAGCATCCGAATATTAGGTTTGCTATGGAAACGGAACGTGAAGGTTGCCTGCCTTTTCTGGATGTCTTGGTTTCCAAGGATGCTGACGGCAGCCTGGGACACACTGTCTACCGTAAACTCACCCATACAAATCGTTATCTTCATGGGTCCTGTCACCACCATCCATGTCAGAAACGGGCTGCCATTAACATTCTTGTTAACAGAGCAAGGACGGTGTGGGAAAAGGATAAGTAAGACGGTGAACTTGTGTTCCTGGCCGATACATTCCAAAAGAATGGCTACTCGATGAGACAGATTAATGAAGTGTTACATCCTAATCGGAAAGACAGATTATCGCAGAATCATTCCCCTGTGAAATTGGCCTATCTGGCATACGTGCAATCTGTCACGGACAGGATTAGCAATATACTAAGAAGACACAATACCAAGCCATATCCATGCCTAATGTCACCGTAGGCAAATCCTTGCGATCAGTCAAGGATTCAGTCGGTCTTAACTGTGCTGGAGTATACAAGATTCCATGTTCCTGTGGTTACGTACTTATATATTGGACAGACATGTAGGAGAATCACAACAAGGGTCAATGAACATCGTAGGCATTTTCTTCTTTTTCCAACCAGAGAAGTCTGCGGTTGCTAAACATGCCATACAGAATGACCATCGAATTATTTTTGATAAAACTTCCGTCATCTCTATGGAGCAACATTTCACAACTCGTATGATTCGGGAGACGATTGAAATAAGTAAACAACCACAGAACGTTAATAGAGGTTATGGTTATCCCTTCAGTAAATCATGGCTGTCCTCTATAGTTTCATTAGCAACAACTTCTTGGTCTCAGGAGGTCATGGAGTAAATATTTGTTTTGACATGGCTTCCTATCTTATACCATTTATCTTTGGAGGTTATATGCCTTTGTTTACTCAATCCTTCTTTCTTTCTTTCTTTCTTTCTTTCTATCATTCTTTCTTTCTTTCTTTCTTTCTTTCTTTCTTGACAAACCTTGATAAATAGACAAGCAGTTGTCTCGAAACGTCGGTTCTTTTAAGTTTCACGCGACATAATAGCTCCAAAGCTATATTATGTATACAATTTGTCGAGAACGTTTACGCAACAGTACAATTACACACTTTACAATAGACAAAATGATAACATAAGTTATAAAATTAATTCCACACACACCTAGGTACACAGCGATGATGACCACGATGTCCAAGACCCTAAATAAAACAAAATTAATTTCAAAAATAACTTGTCTGCATGGATCAGAACACCTTGTGATTTAATAAATTGTTCCCTAATTAGTATTTCCTGCGAGGGTAACGCAAATGCTTGCGTCATCGTGTGTTTGGATATCCTTCTAGAACACAATGATATGTTGGCTAATTATTACGTGAGACTGTTATGAAATTTGCATATTCCACAAAATCCATGAGGTTGTGTTATACATACAGATTCCGCTTTGCTGCTCGGTTCGCAGTGGAAATTAAAAAGGCATCAGTGTTGTAGAACAATACATTCAAAAATGTATTATCTCACATCTGTTCTACTAAGTAGTTGCTGCAGACAAAATCACGGGTCCTTTTCACGTAATCTGACTATACTGGGGCTGAACATGCGATCTATCAAATACATTGAATACCAATTTTTTTATTGTTAATATCATTATTATTATCATTATTATTATTACGATCAGTCATTTTCCAAGGGTCTCTCGTCGGAACATAATACTGGGCCATCCATATATAATGTCTCCGCAACTGAGGTGGGGTTCCGCTTGGCCGATCAGCTATCACATCTTCGCTGCTAGAACAGCATTTGTGCGGGGTGAAGGGAGCAACCTGCGTCAATAACTGGTTTATTCAAGGTCTCGCAACACAGTTTGTATCGATCGAGCGGGATCCCACCTCTTCAGTGGAGATACGATTATAGATGACCTTGTATAACCGGGTATGTACCAATTAATTTATCCTTCTACTCTAGTTCAACAGATTTCCTCAATGTATTCCTCTATCGTACAATTGAGTAGCTGTCTGTCAGTGAGGCAGCGCCCTAGTCACGAAAAACAAGATTAACGGCCGAGGGAAACCGATGCGCTGACCACGCGTTAACCCATTATCTGCAGGCCAAATGGCTGTGCAGCGGTCGCTTGATAGGCCTAGGCCCTTCATGGGCTCTAGTGCAAGGGGTTATTTATTCCTATGTCGTCTGTTTTTTCTAGCTAGCTCGTCAATTCCAGTGCGCTAATTTCAATGTTGAAATATTGATAATAATATTTAACTAGAGATCTATACCGTTCAGGACCACTGATCACTTGCTACTTCTGCAAAACCCCTCACTCACTCATCACTAATTTTTTTAAAGTTACAAGGTTGAAATTTGGTATACTTGAACTTTAAATGGCATCTAGTATAAAATGGGCGATAATTATATGGAAACATTTTGGGGGTCGGTGCCACTCGGGGAACAAAATGTATTTGTTATTTCAACAAGAACGTGTAATACCTCATTTTAAAGCTGCAGACACATTCTACACATATACAATATTGTCTCTCATTTTTTTCTAATTTATTTACCCACACTTCTCTTAAAGATATTTTCACCGATGTTTATACAAATTTCACGTTAGCTTAGGCGGCTTCGGTGGCGTAGTCGGTAGCATGCTGAGCGTCTATGCCCAAGATAGCGGGTTCAAACCCGACCGAAGCCGTCGGAATTTTAAGAGCGTTAAAAATCCCCCAGTATGCCTTCCTTCGGAGGGGAAGTAAAGCCGGTGGTCCCATGTCATAGATTTATGGCATGTTAAAGAACCTTCCACTAATTTCACCTGTGTGAAGCTAAATTGGATAGGTTAAGAATGTAAACAGCGCTCTTAGGTTTCTACGTTCGTTGCCAAGAGCCGACTGCGGTGGCGTCTAGTAGCTAAGTTCTGAACTTGGCCTAGTAGTCGTTGACGGTGGCGCTTGGCGGCAAAAGTAGGATCTATTTGAAAAATTCCAAGTTGCAGTACTTAAATTAAAAAACAGATAACACACACTAATACAGTCATCACAATTAACACCGGTTATCAGACAGATTCTACACACACCCAAAGTACACGGGGCTACATGACCGCGTTGTCGCAGCCCCTAAACTTAAGAACCAACCAACCACGTTAGCTTAATGCCTTTGCAGTAAAGTTGATTTTCCATTATAAGCAAAATAATTGACCATGATAGTTAATGTATGGTATTTCTCCGTATTGACTAAAAATGTATTCTTAATAAATATGACGCCTATCAATAGAAATCCATGAAAACCTTTAGGCCTATACTCACATATTTCGGCCCTTCAAGTGGTCTTGTTCAGCTTTATGAATGGTAAAAACGTACGCCAAGTATAATCTAAAGTAAGAATAAAAACAGTATTCCTAACGTTATACATGTATCTAGGTTAAAGGATGATCATGAGTCAGATGGATATCCACACAAAAACATATAAATTTAAAATTTGAATTGAAAACCGTACTTATATGACTTCTGTGAAATACTACCTAAACCAGAAAAAAATCTCAAAACGATTTTTAATTATTGGTAAACATGGAATAACCTTGCCCCGGCGTTTTATACAATGAATCGTGTCACTCGATTGAATATGTGAATTCTAGTTGTACTGCGTAATGAACTTCAGTGACAATCAGTGACTAACATCAGATGAGGGAATTCATTGGTTATGAGTAAACATTTTTATTCTCTTGATAATGGAATTGGTCCTATAAGTCGCATTTATTTAATATCACCACCTTGAGATTCGTTGCTGCAATATGATGTACGTTTTATGGCTACTTCATGTGAATCTTTAAAATATCTGAAAATGGAGCTTTGCGTTTGATTCAAATAAATAAACAATAACTCAATTTTCATATGGAGTTTAACAACTGGTCCATATGGCACTAGCAGGCTTGCCTCCCGAAATCATAGGCTACAGCATGAGGCTGATTACATCTTTGTGGACGGGCTTCCCAGGTGACCCCAAGGTACATCAGCACCTGATGATCAGTGGAGAGCACAGCCTCGAAAAGGCATAACTACCACCCTGAGAATGGAGGTGGAAAAAGAGGCGATATCTGAGACGTTTCAAGCTGTCTGGGGAGGAGAGACGCCGGAGGTTGCCTTCATACCACCGGTCTAACTAGTATTCATTTAATACACTGGTCATTTATTAAAGTGCAAAAATCACTAGGGTGATATTCAGTTACGTGGAAATTATGTAAGCAATTTTCATTAACTGATAACATGGGCGTATTAACTGACTGTAAAAGGTTTGCAACCAGAATGAACAGAATCTTTGGATACTGTAACCTCGATGACACGGGTTCTAAATTCTTGATCTGGAGAACCATCATGCCATGCATATACGGTTGGGTCGTAATATTTGGCAGTGAATTGAAATTTTCGGAGGTTGCAGAGTACTTTAGCAAGTAAACTGACGGAGTTCAGACTCATCAGTTGTTACAACTCTATCAATGGAATGGAAATCCTAGATAAAATCATAATAGCTAAATTTGATTACTAAGGCAACACTGAATATGACATCAAACTCCATAATAATGACATAATGTTCAAAATGTTACAAACCTCGATGGATAAGTAGACTTCCTTGTCTAACTTGTTAAGCTCTGATTTAATATTGCTCTGTTTTGATCGTAATTCAATTTTAAGTTCTGGTTTTAGTTTATCCTGGCTTGCCTTTAAGTTATGATTTATTATCATTCTGACTGGACTGGAATAAATTTCATCTTGACCGGATTTATGTTCACCTTGGTCGGATTTAATGTCGTTACGTTGTAGTGTAGTTTGAATATTTTGCTCTATTCCTACCAATTATTGTACGAGTAGGCCTAGCAATAATTTTCCTATTTATACATGGCACCAGTTCAAGTCGTACGTTCGGACTCCAGTTGCGATGAGTTGCAGGATTCACTCGTAAATGAATGAAAGCATTCTGGTAGCATACGTTACTAAGATTTCAATTAATTCTATAGCAACTATGTTCACTTACAATTCCAGGATGCAACTGTAGTCTGCACTCTATCGCAAATGATCACAGTTCACCAACTGCATCCTTCTGTTCTCAACAGTTTATGATGCATCCACAGTTCAATGCTAAGAGCTCTGTCGCATCAGGAATTCTTGACAGTGTTGCGCTGTGGTAGCTTCTGTGCTCTTCTGTTCGTACTAAGTGTCGTGCGTGGCGTGTTGCACAAATATATCCGCGAGCGAACTGTCACTGGTCACCTTGCCCACAATGCCTGGTTTAAGTGAGCACGCGCAACTCTCACACCACTGAATGGCAGCAAGGCTCGGGAACTGCTCCTCGACTGCTGCGCGGTGCCTTATCTATCAGCAACAAAGAGTCCCAAACCTTTCACGCTCGGTGGGGTCGCTCGGGACTGTTTCAGAGACCAATCCATTGAGAATCATTGCGAGTTGTCCCTCACAGACCTTGGGCACTGTTTCACGGGAAATAGGCTACTCGCAGTCCTGCCCATAGCTCCTCCATCCCGTCGATTACCCGTCCACGGTGCTCCTCCAACTGAATTTGCTGTCTGCGCTAAACTCACGACAACATGGTGAACCGTTTACACTATTATTATTATGATTACTATTATTACTATTATTATTATTATTAGTCGTCGTCATAGTACCAAGAGGTACGGTATTTATATGGTTGAAACTATTAGGTAAATAATCCATTTATTCAGTGCCGCCGTCAATGGTCTAGGGAAATGTATTTAGGTTCGTCTGCTGTAGATCCTGATTACCAACTTTCGCCAAGTTGTTGTTCTTGTGTCGTTTAGGGAAATGCGTGTTCATCATCCACGCTTAGTTAGGTGTGTGGAATCTAATTAATAACTAATTTTACTCTGGCAACAGTACCAGTATGTAGGCCTTCTTGAGATTCAGGCTGTGATTGGAACGAAACTACTGCGACCTTGTTTAGGTACCACCTTGCTGTTAGCCAGAGTAAGACTAGCAATTCACAGAAAAATAATTCAAGGATAGCCTAGGTGGTTATTTTAGCAACTATCATCACGAAGCTGAATATTCCCCGTTTTAACATTCAGGCCAGAGGTCTATTACTCGGCAGAAATTGAAATTTACCTTAGGGCAGGAGCTTGAAAACTATTGAAGGAGGTGTTCTTCCAAGACATTTAATTATATTCTGAGGATTCGGAACAAATACACACAGCCCCAAGGGGATAACAGAGAGATTTCTACTTTAGTCATCCTAGAAGTAGTACATCGTGGTTTCCCAATTCTACCCTCGACAAAATTAAGGGCACGGCAACCTATTCCAAATGCGACTGCGATTTTCCCCAAATCATAGCTACAGTTACAGAGACACACATTAATACAGGCACCACAATAACACAGGCTATATGACAAATTAACACACTCTCAAATATACGGTAGTTCTATAACTAGGAACCCATCACCATAACAGACTGCACTAAGACAAACGTAATAGCAGAACTGAGAAGGTCATGATAGCAATTTGGTGTCGCATACACTGAGGATTTAATAATAATAATAATAATAATAATAATAATAATAATGGTATAGGTTTTACGACCCTTTTAACTATTGTGGCATTTAGAGACGCCGGGGTACCGGAAGTTTGCCCCGAAAAGGATATTGAAAGTGCCAGTAAGTCTATTTACACGGCTCCCTCACATTTAGCACTCTCAAATGCCAACTGGCTGTGGCGAGATTCAATCCTGCTATCTTGGGCTTAGCAGGTGAGAATGTTACCCCTGAGCCACTCATCCAGTTTCTGAGGATTTATGCACTCACTCCAGGTTTGTACGCTACTTGTTTTAAAGCCAGGTACTGCATCCATAGCAAACATCCATGGTGACAACACTGTTGGAGTCGCTTTATAGTCTTTGAACACTGTCTTATCGATGTGCAGTTCATTATATTTGAATCAAATGGTAAGGAAATTTTGTTTTCCGTGGTACCACAAATTTAACAACCTGCTAGCCAGAAGTTCCACTCATTTCCAAGAAAATACCTAAGGCATTTATATCCACGAAGAGTAAAAATATTTGCTCTTACGACCTCATCATGAAAATGTCTAGGTTTTTTTTCACTTTATTACAAGGCATGAAGCTGAATAACAGCTCATCGCAGTAGAAAGCACTTCAGTGAAAAATAAGACGATGGTCGTTACAGTGAACAAGTTTATTTGACGAAATTTTTGCGTTCACAAATATACTGTTACGTGCCACCCCCCCTAGTGGCACTTTTGTTAACTGGATTACGGTGGGTAGGAAGCACAACACCAATTACTGCTTAAAGAAATAATTAACTTTATTGCGGTCAGAAAATTACACTACTCATCAGCAAATACAAGCAATAGGAACCTTACTCCAGTTTCCTCAAGTCTCTTGCTTGTGGAGAGCTCTTGTCCTTTCACTTGTCAACAAACCACAGAAGTTAATCCTCCCGCTAATGAGCCTAGTGGCCTTGACAGAACTACATGCAACTTCTTCCTAATGTGCGCCTACTACAGTTACTTACGAGCACTTGCTGCAGGCTATTTCGCTGTCCACAAGCTGGGGAAACAATGTCACTGGATTTCGTAACTCGCACGGCATTTCGTCACCACACTTCTGTCGCACTCGCTCAAGAACACACACCCACAGAAAAACTCCGTCCCCTCACTGTTGAAGCCGCTTATATAGCAGGCTGGTGACTCAATGAATTCTAGAATCGTCCAGGGCACACGGCTTCTCGACATTTCCTTCACTGGTTCAGTCACGAATATTCTGGATCATCCCTTTGTCCTCGTAGCCCTGTTGCATAAGGCGCACGCAATACATGAGGCAGGGCACAGCCCAGCCCTGGGGCAGTTGTGACTCATGCGGCGAGCGATGACACAAACTCACAGCCGTAACAATACTGTAAGAGTTGTGTACGTTCTTAACCAATGTTTTACTCTAATTCGAAATTCTTCCCTTGTAACTCAATGATACGAATGTCATGGAAAGTATTTGGATTTCAAACCATAGTGCAAGTAATAGCTATCATAATACTCAAGCGATTCGTAACAACTACTCTTTAGCACACTATTACCAAATACGTGAATATACCAGACATGTTTCCTTCTCTTGATGAATGTAGTTAATTTGCATTTGTCTGTTGGCATTGATTCGAGATGATTAAAATGTGTGTTTTTTATTTTGCCTTTGTCGCAATGTCTGTTATGGCTGTGATTGTGTGGAAATTATTGAGGTTTGGATGAAACTGAGTAACAGCATTCGTGGAAGCTGTGAAAGGTGCTACTCATAGGTTTAGTGTTGTTACCATATCTCAGAGGAAATATAGGCAACTTATGTCACTTCATACTTTGACTAGCACGTTTCATGACAAAAATAACAGAAAGACATGACTTACGTCGTTAGAAAGAGGATATCCCAATGGTTCCAGAACTATCCAGAAATCTGCAAATACCCATTTTTGCTCAATGTTTGCTTGACAGACGGGCAAAATAATTATTTTTCAGGGCACTGGTCATGAAGCAATGGCCTTTATAATGATAGTTAATGCAGCTAAAAGTAAACAATGTTGTAATAGCCACTGAACTATTGGGCTACAGGAAGAATTACATTCTTCAGGGAACAAATGAATGTATACACTTCGTTGTAAAACAACCAATGCTAGTCAAATTTACTTACAGTCCAATGATGCCATCTTATTTTACTGTACTATAACGTTGTTCTCATATTCATGCTATTATTTGGAAAATAGACTGTAGATTGAATACGAAGTTGTTTTAGCTGTAAATGTAACATACTTATAAGAAGGACAAGGAACGGATCGTCTATATTAAGACTTGTTTAAAGGCCAGGAATTGGAAGGTATTTAGGTCTCTATTTATCGGCTAGGAATAAGGACGTGAACAGTCAAACACAACAAGCGACTTCTTGCCACGTCACAGCGAACGTGTACGTGCCTTGTGCCTCGTTGCCCGAGATCGAACCTCCTATATCTTGAGCTCACCTATCTTCTTCAAACATTATAATAATTAGTTGCCCACCATCTTGCGTAACAGATCTTGCGCATATGTCCACGCACTGCAACATTTCACACGAACATAGTGTGTTGCTTGCGTGCGAGGTAGAAGCGAAACACTGGACGTTGCACCACTAGTTAAGCTGATCTTACTTTGCTGGGCAATTAATTCCTCGTCCGAGGCAAAGCGTAGATATCGTTGCCATGGGGACTGCGGAGGGAGTGTGCCTGAAACCTTACAGATTCCTCCAAGTGAGCAATTTCTTAGCCGAACCTGATCTATTGGCAAAATGTTGCGTCAAGTTGACATTTATTTATGTTGGTTGAAATTTTCTTTCCAATCACAGGATATTTATATATGAATTTTGCATATCACACAATGTTATGGATTATTGGTAAATTCATACATGCAGTTAGTTAAGAATGAAGTTGGATGAGATGTCTCTTTCTGCCAAAGAGAGGAAACAAAAAAAATATGTTAAAGCTATGAATCTTTATAGGGTTGAAAGTTACAAGGAGACTTTTCTTGAGAGAGATCAACACATAAATGGCAAATAACATATTTGTTGCAGTGGTTAAAACATACATTTTCATTTGAGGTCATTATGCCGTCCAGAAGATTCCCAAGAGGATACATGAGATGCAGATGCAGAAGAAACGACCAAGGGGAAGACCAAGAGATCGATGGCTGAAAGGAGTGGAGGAATGTGTCAAGAAGAGAGGCGAGGACTGGACCAGAGTGACAGCGGAGAGATGGTGGGAAGAAAGAAATAAGTGGCAAGGTTTATGTTCCAAACAGACCCAGCCTGGGGCTGGAAACTGTACAAGATGATGATGATGATGCCGTCCAGTCTGATCTGAAAGCCTCTATTTGTGAACAAGTCACCTCCATGATCCCCTATTAGCAGTTAGTACTGAGAGCTCCTCTACTTCTACACATCTCACTTTGAAATTGTTCAGCACTGAATCTAACCATCGCCTTCTAGGTCTACCTCTACTTCTCTCTTATCCTCTAAAGCCGAGTTCATTAACCACTTCGGTATTCTCTCCTCATCCTTTCACTTCACACGTCCCCACCATCTGAGTCGGCTCGTATGAACAGTTTCATCTAGCGTGTTCATTTCTAACTTAGCCTTTATCTCTTCATTACGAGTACCTTCCTGCCATTGCTCCCATCTATTTGTTCCAGGAATCCTTTGTTCTACCCTCATATCGGTGAACATTTGCTTATGCATTAAATATTCTGAATCTACCCACTCTCACTTCCATACAGCAAAGTCGACCTAAATACTGAGCGTTGTTAGGAGAGTTCGTTGGTGCACTAACTTCTTTCTTGTAGGATACTGTAGATCGTAACTGAGGACTCACTGCATTTGTTTTTCTACACCTCGACACTATTTCCTTCCGCATACTAACATCCTGAGAGAATACACAGCCTAAGTAACTTACTTAAAATGTAAAAACGTACTGACAAAATAATTTCTCAGCAGAACTTCACTACAACCCGGTATGGGCAGTTTACTTTCCAGCAATATTTGTACTATTAGAGAAAATTGTAAATTCTGAGCAGAACTTTCTCCTCCATTGTTCGATATTTGCACTCTGTTATGGAATTCCACGCAAAATCACTAATTAATCCTTTTATGTGGCCCCAAGCTTAAACGTGCCTGGTTTTTTTATCCATTCAGCATATGTAACGAGCAGATGGGAAATGTAGCAGTCAGCCCGTTCCTGTAACAGAAACAGGGCGAAAGAATCAGATAATCAAGAAACTCAGGAACGAAGTTAATAGGTGAATAAATAGGCATCCATGAATCAAACTGTTAGTTATTAAGATAACAGAACATCCAGAAAATATTACATAATTCACTGTACTTAAATATACCAAGGGAGGATTTTTTTTTTATTAAAAGCTGATGATGATACAAGAATGTGAGATATAATTTAATTGGAATTCAATGCTGATGTTTTGACAGCCTATGATCTAATCCCAAATCTAAAAAAAAAATTGAACCCCCTTAAGGAGGCTCACAGAATCACCGCAAATAGGAACACTTTCCAAAGTTTGGTGGCGTAATCGGTAGCATGCTGAACTGCTAGGCCCAAGATCGCGGGATAAAACCCGGCCGTAGTAAACGGATTTTTAAGAGCGTTAAAATCCTTCAGTATGCCCTCTTTTGGAAGGGAAGTAAAGCCAACGGGCCCATGTCATATACTTATGACATTTAAAGAACCTACCACTACAATTGCTAGTGTGTAGCTAAATTGTTAGGCTATTTGGTAAGAAACTCTCTATCAAGTTCCAGCGTTCGGCGCTAGGTGTCAGTGATAGTGGCATCTCCGGTATCCAAAGTTTGCACTAGTTGAAATTGAACTTGATGTGCAGCCTACGGGTGTTCAATTGAAATGTCCTGCTATGGCCGTTGGCTGCAATTCAAATATAATAATTCCAAAGTTGAGGACGTAACTCCTTCCCAGACACATTATTCTTTTTTTTTTACATGAAACCTTCTTAGGAAGAAGAAATCTCTTCACCAATGTAGCTATCCCCAGAAACTGTCCATTCATTTCTGTGGATATGTGATCTGAGTCCTATATCTATGTTGGAAGTATCAGCAATCTAAAAGGACTCTAGCCTAATGATAAAAAAACAGCAGTTTCTCATACATAATCATCAAAATAACCTGATGTTGGTAGCATATAACTTTCTTATTCGTGTATAGGATGTAAGGTACTATTATACCTGGAGAGTGCGGAGTAAAGAGTGATAAGTAGTGTTCGGAAGTTTAAGACCTAGAGAAGTACAAAATATGCAAGCAAATATGCCCTAAAAACTAGCTAAATATGACCTAAAAACTATAAAAAATTACAAAAAAAAACCTATGAAATATGACATCCTGTTGAAAGGCGGAAGCACTCTATCGTCATGTTCCGTGACCTCATGCGTACAGTGTCGCAATCCAACTTGTCCACAAAGATGTGCTAAAAGACGTCCGTAGAGGAGCGCCTTCTTGGAATCATATCTTCTAAACCTGCTATCTGCCTGTTCCGGGAAAAGAAAGAAAAATATATCTACTACACTATTCGTAAATCCTGTGTTTGCAACTCGACGCAGATAACACGTACCTTGTTAACGACGCCTCAATTTAAACAAAAATGCTGAAATTATAACCAAATATGACCTTATATCACTGAAATATGACTAAATATGACCAAAGCAATAAAAATGCCCAAAATATGTATTTATAGGCAACATCAAATTGCTTTAAACGTGGTCAGGGACCCTCATTCCAACTTATTTTTCAGATTTCGGGTAAAATTAACTCGGGGTAAACATATTACTTTTCCTTAACATCTGAACCTTAGTGATAAGTAATTCCATTGGATAAAAAATGGCTCATATAGATTCTATTTATGCTAATTTGTATAACAGATGAGTCAGGTAAATTTACTGTAAATTACTTATTTGAACATGGACTAATATGAATAACATGGATCACGTGTGGGCCACAAAAAATCGTAGCCGCATAGAAAGCATCTCGGTACTGCAAAATACTGCCACAAGCAATGGAACGTATTCTGTATTGTATACAACACGGTTTTTGCCTACATTCGAGTTTTGTAAAAGAAAAAGTAGACTTATATGATCAACATGCGCTAAAAATTTCCATGTGTCTGTCTGTGCATGTGTTTATGTTTGTCTATGTCTACCCCTTCAATTGGGAAGCACAAAGTAATCAGCCAAACAATTTCAAGATGGCAGCCGTGTGAATCGTGCGAGGATTATATTATAACTTTTGATTCAACAAATCATTGTGCACAGCACATAATATTCACATAGCTTGATATACGAGCCCTCTATGACTATATGACCTTGAATAATACGCACAACTACCATCATGAATTTATAAATATAAAAATAAATGAAAGAAATGAAACTCCGCCATAGCCGGTCCCAAGCCCGGTTGAGAAAGGAGGAGGGTGAAACATGGTCAACGGTCTCAAAGGCGGATGAAGAATTTCAGTTCCCAACGGCAGAGAGAGCGGAAGAACCTAGTGGAGTAAACCACGAAAAAACAATCATTTCGGACTAACAATCCGATCTTATTTCGGAATTTTATTTCCTACACCTACACAACACAATTTCATATGCAGAATGGAAATGTCGCTAAATGAGAGCACTACCCCAGGTGGTAACTTGAAAGAGAAATCCACCATTGCAGTAGGCAATGCATCGGGACCTAGGATTCTGGGGAGTCCCACCACCTGCATGCAAGATGAGTCGGAGCGTCTTGAAACACCTTCCAAATTGAAATTCAAGAGGAAATACTTCATCGGGACCATTAACGTCAACTCACTCCTGCGAGTCGGAAAACAGAAAGAATTGGAAAAGCTCCTGGACGACCAACAAATCCAGATTTTGGCTGTACAAGAGACCAGATTCCTAGATGACCACATCATGGATATAAAGCACTACAGAGTATTCAAAGGAAAGCCAGCAATAAAGATAATGGCTAACACCCCTCTCCTTGGGACTGCCTTCTACATAAACAAAACCATAGTGGATAGTGTCAGACTTTTCATCTAAATCTGAGAGATTATCCCTATTGACAATCAAGTGCAAAAACAGGAATTATACTCTCATAAATTGCCATGCTCCTATCAACGAAGACAACAAGAAGAACCCACAGAAAGTCGATGACTTCTGGGACCTCTTAGAAACAGAAATCGCTCGGATACCTGTGAACCATGTAAAAATCCTTCTGGGAGACTTCAACGCACAAATAGGGACAGAAAGAAAATACAGAGATATAGTAGGAGACTATCCAGCACACAGGAGGACAAACAAGAATGGCGAACGGCTCCTTGGACTCTGCAAAATCTTCCAGTTGAATCTCATGTGAACTCATTTTCGGAAACTTCCAAGAAAAGCAAAGACATGGGTATCTCCAAATCCCAACCTAGGAGATTCCAATTAGACCATGTAGCAATATCAAGGACAAATACTAGGGAGGTGATGAATGTTAAAGTGATTAGAAATGGTAAATTTGACTCTGATCACTATCTCTCCAAAGTTAACATACGTTTTCTTCCACCAAAACAAAAGAAGGATCCACCTAAGTTGAAAAAATACAACACCAATCGAATGAACATCAATGGAGATATTATAAATAACTTCAGAGAAGAAATCCGCTCTTCTAGAACAAAGACCTGGCAACATCTTTGTACAAAGATCAATGAAGCCGCTAAGAGAACATTCGGACTGGCAAAGAGGAAACGTACAATCTGGTGGAATGAAGAATGTGAGAAAGCACTTGAAAAGAGATCCGACACATGGAGAAAATGGAAATGTTCAAGAGATACGGAACATTTGGAACAATTCAGAATCCAAAGGAAAGAAACATCAGGGGTATTCCGCAGGACCAAACGATCGTTTGAGAATGCAAAGTTACAAAACCTCCAGGACGACTTCACTAAGAATAACACCAGAGATTTTTTCCAAACCTTCAAGGACAAGCTTAGAGGATACCTAATTCCAAGTATAAGTTTCAAAAACGAAGAAGGAAAAATTAGACTGAACAATCAAGAAAACTGCAATATATTAGCCAGATACTTTGAGAAACTCCTCAACTGCCCGCCTCCAACCAACAAACTAGAATTTCAGACTCATCCTATAAACTCAGAAGATGATATGCCACCAACAAAAGAAGAAATAAAGGAAGCCCTGAAAAGTCTCAAGAACAACAAGGCAAGCGGGGAAGACTCCATATCAGCAGAAATGTTGAAGTGGGCAGAACCGGAAATCCTAGACGACCTGCACCATATCTTCCAACAAATATGGGAGACGGAAAAGCTACCAGACGAATGGAAAACCGCGCTGATCCACCCACTCCATAAGAAAGGGAACAAACAAGATGTTAACAACTACAGAGGCGTGTCGCTACTCCCAGTCACTTACAAAATCCTCTCAAGGATACTTCTGAATAGAATAGAAGGCATCCTAGATAAGCAACTTGAAGAATACCAAGGTGGGTTCCGGAAAGGCCGCTCCTGTGCCGAACAAATCCTAAATTTGAAATCAATAATTCGCCACAGAGTGCAGAACGGCAAAAGTATAGTGGTTTCATTCATTGACTTCAAAAAAGCCTTCGACTCGGTGGACAGAGGGACCCTAGATAAGATCATTAGAGAATTTGGAGTCAAAACCAAACTGGCCAATATTATCAGAGAAACCTTAACAGCCACAACTTCTAAAGTGAAGTTCATGGGAGAATTGTCTCAGTCATTTGAAATCAAGACAGGTGTGCGACAGGGTGATGGATTATCACCATTACTATTCAACTGTGTCCTCGAGAGGATTGTGAGAATTTGGAATTCCGAACTTGAAAATCAAGACATAGCCCCGATCTGCCTGGGACGAAAAACGGGAGGAATCAAAGTCAATTGCTTGGCTCTCGCTGATGATTTTGCGATACTTTCAGAGAACCTAGAAGAAGCGGCCATACAGATCAACCTCTTAGAAAAGATCGCTAGCAAGACAGGACTTCTCGAAAGAGAAGACCAAGTTCATGATGAATGACAAACATGGACCACAGTTCCTTGAAACAGAGATTGGACGGATTCAGAGGGTGAAAAAGTTCAAATACCTCGTTGAAACCATACAAGAGAACGGCCTAGAGAAAGCTGCTGTAGAAGATCGTATCTCAAAAATGGAAAGAGCTTATGGGCTAACTAAAAACATCTACAACAAGAAATGCATCTCATGGAATGCCAAACTAAAACATTACAACACGGTAGTAAAAACAGAATGCCTGCATGCCAGCGAATGCCTCTCGATGAATTACAAGTTGGAGAAGCTAGAGATCCTAGAAAGAAGAATACTACGGAAAATCATGGGCCCAGTCCAGACTGAAACCGGCTGGAAACTTCGGAGCAACAATGAAGTCTATAAAAATGTGGAGAGAATCTCAGAGACCATGAAGAAGAGGAGGTTATCGTTTCTCGGACACTTGTACAGAATGGACAAAACTAGACTAACCAAACAGTTATTCGACTACCTGTGGAACAAGAAGACAACAACGACATGGATTAAGGAAGTTCGAAAAGATCTCGAAAATTCCAACATCCAGGAAGTTCAGATGTCAAACACGGAAACATTTCGGTACATCATTCAAAATTTGGAAGGGTTTCACGTCACAAGAACCACAAAGAAGGGAAGAGCCTGGACGGATGAGCAGAAGAAACAGCATAGCGCCCATATGAAGGAGTACTGGAGGAAGAGGAAACTTCAGGCAAAGAAAAAATGAAATTGTAGCGTGATCCGAAGTGGTCAATTCGCAAATAAATAAAACAAATGACTCTCAACACTTAAGGGCTACAGTAACGAAAATTTTTTACAAGGTAGGAAGTAGAGAGACAGTGGGGATCTGGCATCACCGGCCACGGTGGTCACGCGCATTTGATATTTCGCGAACGAATCATCAGAGAAAGTTGTGCTAGGGGTCAAACGAAAGGGGGTAACTCCCCATATGCAGAGGACCATTTATTTTTCCAATTTTGTCATAGGCCTAACTGGAAATGTAAGCGTCGCGGAGCGACTAAGTTAAAATAGTTGATATCATGTGAATGAATAATCGAAGAGAGTTCTCTGACTGTCTAAACGAAAAGGCTCTATATCCTCAACCCCAAGGATCGGGTTATTTCTACTCTTAAAATGAGTAGCCCAGATGCAAAGGCCGCTAAGTGGACTTTATGTCGATTTTGAGTTGAGCACACCGTCACGTTCGTCTTTTAACTGGCTACACGATGGAATAAGTTTCAGGGTGCATAACCCGCTCAAAGCCGTTGAAAATGGCCAACAAAAATCGCTTTCGTTTGCATAAACCGCTAAATGCATGTTGGCTACGGTTGCAAAGCCAGTTTAATGTTCCACGTGTCCAAAGACCGCTATGCTCCATAAGTATGGCGTCTTCCTTGCCTCATACGGCTGCAAAATACGCTAACTGGTACAAGAACTGCCGATATTCCTCCTACAAAACTCTTTTACGATAAAAAATTATTATTAATTTTATTACGACCTGGAAGGATAGTTTTGTGTTTCGGATTTGGGTTGGCTGCACTACTGAGGAAGCGCACGCAACAATGATATGCTGCCTTGTTAAAATACACCGTGTAAAAGCACAGTTGATCGACAAGTTGTGTCTTGCCAGATAGATGAATGATCTGGTGTATTTAAGTGAAGCATTTATTGCATTTGTGGATTTTAATGCTACTGCGGATGTTTTAAATACGCAGGGAAGAACAGAAATGGCAGAAGTAGTGGGAAGAATAGTGCAGGTTGAAGTAGTGGAATCCGTTGATATTGGAGTTGAAAACAACTTCTTACGTCTGGTTAGAACATTAACATGCCAAAAGATCACACCAAATAGTGCCGGCAGTTCATCACAAACTGGCTAGCATAAATGTTTAAGGTGCAAAATACTTAGGCTGTGGGGGTCAGAACAAAGACGAGACTATGTTCAGCATGCTATCTCACTCGTTACTGCTAGATGGATGTGTAGAGGAAATACAGATATGGTACCCAATATTGGGCCACTCATTTATCCCACCTGACAGAGTTTTTTGATATATTGAACGACAACTTCGTAAAGTGAGTGTCTTTGAACATCCTTCCAGATACATCAAGCGTATTGAGAAATTTGCGACTGTAGTTCGCCTGGGACAAGATGAGAGTCCTGTTAGAGATTGGAAAGCGTATACGGGTGCCATGGTAAAAAAAATCCCGGTGGCAGGCATTTCCAATTCCAAAAAGTGCAGAAAATCGTGTTCATAATTGGCAAAGAAAAAATAAAACATGTCCGGTCCATGAGGAACCATTCTACAATGTTGAGTTTGGTGAGGGGAAGAGCATAATGAAAAGAAGAACGAATTTTAACAAACATCCTGGTCCCTCACCAATTCAAGTAGGTGTTGCACTCAAAGAAACTAAACTAGAATACGTTCGACGACCTTTAGAGTGCACTTCGGCGAAAACTGGCCAACGAACGGCAACCCAAATTTTTTCAATGAGGTCTTCCAGGAGCAAGAAGCCATTCGCAACAATATTGTCCGACCTCAAGAGGAAGTAGACGAAGATCCATCAGATTTTGAGCTGATGGACGGTGTCGAGGATGACCTGACCTAACTTAAGGGCCATTTTTCCTTGTTTTGTGCATGCTATTATTTGAACAATTTTTATTTTGTCTAAAAGACGTTGCACGGTGTAAGATGTATTTAAAAAAATTATTTTATCGCACCCAACGTGTTCTATTTTTTCAAAATATATTTTTCCTAATAAACCACATTGGAACTAAAGTAGTTCTTTATTAAAAATCTCATCCAAATGTCATTCGTAAAACAACAAAATAGCGGGTTTTGCAACCGAAGTTTCATTAAAGACTCGTCGTGGCGGGTGCAAACGTCGGTAACTGCACAAAACGTGTGCAAAAACCGCTAAGTCAATATTTTAATGTATGATTTGGGACAGCAGATCCAACCTTAGATTTCACAGATTTTAACTGAATAATAAATGTTTTTATGTTGATTTTCAGGGATAAAAGATATGGTATTAGCTTAAATAGTTTGGTCGTAGCAGTTTTATGTCATTTACTCGGTTTCGTTTATAATGTACTTAGCGGTCTTTGCAAACGGGCTACTCAAATAAATACTACCCTCTTTACAGAGAAAATAGTGTTTTATATTTTTTACTACCCCTGAGAAACAGATTTTGGGCTATTTTACGATAACGGTACCACTTAACAGCTCAACAATTACTCCGACCCCCACCATCCACTAACCTGTGCTGCTATAGTGCTTGTACAGCGCTTGGTAATATCACGTTAACCAATAATCATAGAATGTTGTGTGAGGGCTTAAACGTAAGGGAGTAACGCCCTCTTTCAAGATTACAAAATACAGTAGAGTCCCATTAATCCGGACTAATTGGGACTGAACTTAGTTTGGATTAGCGAAAATTTCGATTAGGTGGATTTTCGATAAATACGACCACTTATTGACTTTAAGAGACGGGGATGGATTTTAAAGCGTAGCTTACAGAAAGCCTTGCATCACAAGAAGAAAAATCCGTAAGTTTTATCGTTCATCATCATCATCATCTTCCTAGCATTAATCCCGCTTTATTGCAGGGTCTGCTTTTCTGCACTTTTTCTTCCATACTGCTCGATCTTGAGCGTCTCTAGTTGTGGCATTCACTAGTTGCATGTCCTCCCGCATAGTATCCAGCCAGCGCTTTCTCGGTCGCCCTCGTGGTCGTCGGCCTTCTGGACTAATGTCAAGTGCAGTTCTCGCGACTGAAGAGTGATTGCTACGCAGTACATGGCCATACCAACGCAGACGGCTCTCCCGCATTTTTTCATGGATTGGAGCCACACCAAATGTAGCTCGAACATTGTCATTCCTGATGTGGTCCAGTCTAGTAAGTCCCTGTGTCCAGCGAATCATCTTCATCTCCACGACTTGTAGTTTTTGTTCATGTCTCTTCGTTACTGGCCAGCATTCAGTACCGTACAGTGCTACTGGTCGAACGATGGTTCTGTAAATTTTCGACTTCAGATATAGTGGCACATTCCGGTCAAAAAGGACTCCAGTAACTTGACGCCATTTCAGCCATGCAGCGTTGACTCTGTTTCGGACATCTGGGAGTGTTCGGCCATCTGAACAGATTAGCGTACCCAAGTATTTGAATGCAGATGATTGTTTTATCGTTAACGTAAAAAAAATCAAACATTGTTATGCACATTGTTAGTAGGTCTAGTTTTTGTGTATAAGATAGCCAACAGATTCCCTGTTTACTCCTGTAGCATTTATTTCATGATTTTCTGTGCTAATAAATGTATGTTTTTACTTAAAAAAACTAGTTTGATCTTAATCTTAACTTTTCCTGTTTAAAAATTCAATACAAATTTGGTAGATATTTTTCCTTAGCCCTGTTCGGATTTGGCGGATTTTAAGATTAGCAGGGTTCGGATTGGCGGTACTCAACTGTATTTTTCAATTTTGTCAAAGGGCCTAAGTGCAAATTATAAAATTTATTAAGTTTTAGATTTTTGCAATTTTTCTTTATATGGAAATAAGGCTTTATTTTTTAAACTATGAATCTGACAAAGTTGTATCTTGACTTAAACGAAAGGTCTCTATGCCCTTTATCTCTAGAACAATTCATTTTATTTTTAGAAATTTGAAAGAAAAATATCTATTTGGAAAGTAACTTAGGCTATATTTTTTAAAACTAGGAATCAGAGAAAGTTGTACGTTGGTTCAATCATAAGGTCTCTATGCCCTCCTTCATTAGAGCAAGTCATAAATCACTAGGACAAAAACATTCCAGTAGTGGTTTTCTAACCTCCTCACTCCTCCTCACAGGGCCCCAATGCGATATCTCGCAAACCAATAATAAGGGAAAGTTGTGCGTGGGCTCAAATGAAAGTCTCTACGTTTTCTATTCCTAGGACACATCAATTCCACCCTACGATAAAACTATCCCTACCCCGGGGTGGAATAATATTTTTTTAGTACGCATGTGCATTCGCGGTTCTCGTAAGTCGTTGAGCTTTTTTGAAATGAATATCTATCGATTATTTACTATAAACTACTAGCTCATTGACCCAAGATTACTCAAATCAACAATCGGGGAAAGTTGTGCGAGGTTACAAACGAAAGGGGGTCACACTCCTCAGTAAACCGAACCAAAACCGAACCGAACCGAGCTGAATCGAAACGATCCGTACCAAACCAAACTGAACCAAACTGTGCTGAATCGAACCAAACCGAAACCGAACCAAACCTAATCTAACTTAAACTAACCTAGTTTAGCTCACCTAAGCTAATCTAACCTAACTTAGCGTAACCTGTCGGGTTGTAGAATCGGTTTAAAACCTTCTCCTGACTTTATCAAGAAACCATTTGACAGCATTTACTCTATAGTAGGACAATGTGGAATCGTATGAACACACCACGTTATGAGGTGTGATCTAAGCGTTCTAATATGGTGGTCATAGTTTAACCTAATCTAACCTAACCTTAGCTCCTCCTACGAGGTGTGATCGAAAAGTTCCAAGATGGTGGCCATAGCTTAACCTAATCTAACCTAACCTCTGCTAACCTCTAATAACCTAACCTAAGCTTACCTCCAACCACTAAGTGCGATCAAAAAGTTCCAAGATAGTGACCATAGCTTAACCTAACCTAACCTAAGCTAACCTAACCTAAGCTAACCTAACCTAACCTAAGCTAACTAGTGGGTCTCTTGCTTTAACTAGCATACCGTTGGTTATGGTGGCTGAGCATAAGGGATATCTCTCAAACCAGTAATCGGTGGCAGTTGCTTAACGGTGTAAACAAGAGGGCGTAACGCTACCTTTTCCTAGGACAGGTTTTTTATATGCCAAAGAATCTAACTGGAAATTTCGAATATCCGTTTTTTTTGTGTTTTTTCTTAATGGTAAACGTTTCCAAGGGTAAGAGATGGTTTTCTACAAGGTCATGTAACATCAGACCTAGCTGCTACATTTCACAACATATGTACCATTAATTCCTCCAACCCTCTTGTAAAACACACAGTTTCCTTCTGGCAAATGAGAGTAGAGGTACGAGTGGAAGAAAACAGTGAACTGGAATAATCTTTAAAGGTTTTCTTTTTACTGTACACTGCATGTATTTGCGTACTGTAATTCGGTGACAATGACTTCTAAACATAAGACACACTGGTCGAAAAAATTAAAGTTATTGAAGAACACAAGAAATTGTGTTGTTTGAAGTGGGAATAACTCAAATTATTTCATAGTAAACCAATGCGATAATACAATATTTATTTGTAGTGTATTTTGTTTTATTAAAATTCAACCCTTTGTAAAACGGAAACCTGCGAGAACGGAAAAATAAATCCGGATTGATTGCGTTCAGCTTTAGGCAGGCTTTACTGTACTAACATCCCTCGAATGTAGGTTAAGACTGAATCTCTCTCCGGTCGCATAATATACCCTAGACGAATACCCTCTAGGCTTAAACCACCAGAGAAATGTCATTGCTCTGATAAAAATATAATACAGTGTTATATTATATTTCTCAAGATGATATACACGATTATAATGTGTAAATGACACAGACGAGCATACAGTGTTATTTATCCATAACAATAACATGGTGTATATGTATGCCACTATAGAATAAACTAATATTCGGTTAAATATAAATCGTATCAGAAATATACCATATAAATACGTTGGTCATAATTTCGAAGTTACTGGTGGTCTCAAGATTGGAGATCGAGTGCAACCACAGATGCTATATTAACAATAATCAGCTACTTACTGTGTATTACCAGGCTGCAAAATGGCTGGTTAGTACGATTTTAAAACAATGTGATTTGCTCAACAGTCGACAGCGCCCAGTCAACTGATATTAGTCTTATTACAGGTCCCTAATACTCGTATACCCTATCCTAATACACACTGGGCTTAAATCCCGAGAGAAATGGCATTGCTCTGATAAATATATTTTACAGCGATATATTATGATTCTCACATTTTAAGCGGGTGCAAATTAAAGTGTACACAAACTTTAAGTGGCCGCAAAATAAAGTGGGCACATATTAAAGTTTGTGCAAAATAAAGTGTGCACAATATAAAGTAGCGCAGTTTAAAGTGGGCGCAAATTAATGTGGGCACACATTTAAGTAGGCCAAAATAAAGTGGACGCAAATTTAACTGTGCGAAAATAATGTAAACGAAAATTCAAGTGGGTACAGTTCAAAGTGCGCTCAATTTGTAGATACGGTATATATCTATCTTGTCGAATGAAGTTGCTTACGAGCGTTTGAAACATTTTGGTCATCAATCTCAAGTAATTAAAAATTTGAGGCATCTTAATCATTAGCATTGTGCAGTTGGGTTTGTAAGAGATTGAGACATCTCAATAATCACCTCCCCATGTAGTAAGGAACGTGGAACATTTTGCACATCAACCTCATGTATTTGAATGTGCGAAGACTTGAACATTTTCTACATTCTCCTCTTTTATAAGAAACCGTGACTGAGCTACCTTCTTGGTGCTATGCAGGTATTCGTGACGTGTTAGGTTAAGTTAGACAGAGATTGACGAAGATTAATGATTGCTACACAACTCTCATAGGGGTTTGGTAACGGTTGTAATATCTCTACACTCATGTGGAGTGTGGAGTACAAGATGGTGATTATCGCTTAACCTAACCTAACCTAACCTAACCCCCACCCACAAGGTGTAGTCAAAAGGATCCAACACGGAAGTCATAGCTTTACCTAACCGAACCTAACCTAACCTCCACCCACGCGCTAAGTTTAAATAGAGGATATCTATCGAACTAATAATCAGAGTAAGTTGTGTGAGGGCTTAAAAGAATGAGCTTTTCCCTGACCTGACACCCGTATTTTTTATCACTTAGGTTAGCTAGACTGGCTTAAGTTAAGCTATGACCTCCATCTTGGAATTCCTATGGGTAATTAGAGCAGTTTATTTGCGAAAAGCGAACAAACGCGACCATCCTTATAGAAAGCGACCATGCAGATCAAAAAGTGACAAACTAGATCAAAAAGCGACCAAAAGCGAGCATCCATATCACAAAGCGACCAAAGGCGACCATCCAGATCAAAAAGTGACCAAATGCGGCCATCCTGATCAAAAGGTGACTAAAAGCAACCACCCTGATCAAAAGACGACCAAAAGCGACCATTCAGGATAAAAAGCGACCAAACGCGACTAACTAGATCAATAAACGGCCAAATGGGAACATCCAGATCAAAAAACGACCAAAACCGACCATCCAGATCAAATGGCGACCAAAAGAGTACATACAGATCAAAATGCGACCAAGTTCCAAGATGGCGACCTAAGCTGCTAACTTAACTTGACGTACCCTAAGCTTAGGTTTGAACCTAACCTAACCTAGATACATAGAAAAAACTAAGGCTGCACTTTAATGAGGCATACTATGCAATCTCGCATATCCTAACCACCATAAAGTTATCGCATGCCGCTTTTATTTGGTGACCGCTGAGGATGAGTGGATTTCATATACCCAACTACATAAGGCTGATGATTGAGATGTCCAAAGTTCGTAACTATACAGGAGTGATGATGAAGATGTCACATGTACAGTCTGTAGCTCCACACAGAGCGGAGGTCGAACGTGTGTTAATGTAGAGGCTGACATTCATGGGTGTCAGCCCGAAGGTCCAGATTTGATTCACTTCTGAGGGTTAGAACGGATTACACTCAACCTCGTGAGAAAAGGTGTGTTCGATTCGTATCTCAGCAAGTGGTTTTCCCAGTTTTGTCACTTTTATTGCAAACAAATACTGAGACGCAGACCACTGTGCCTCCTATCAAATATCCTACCTCCATGGCGACTCACTCAGTAGTATAACCATTACAGTGACATAGGTTAGCATGCAAATTATACACAAACCCAAGTACACAGGGTTGATGACCATGATATCATATACCCCGGTTATCAGACATGTTCAACACAAACTTAATTATACAGGGTTGATGAACATGTAGCCGGCCCCGTGGTGTTGGGGTAGCGCGCCTGCTTCTCACCCGGAAGCCCCGGGTTCGATCCCCGGCTCCGTCAGGGATTTTAAAACTGACGTGGTGGTTGGAACGGGTTGCACTCAGCCTCGTGAGGACAATTGAGTAGCTGTCTGACTGTGAGACAGCGCCCCAATCACGAATACCAAGATCAAAGGCCGAGGGGACCCGACGCGCTGATCACGCGTCACCCCAATATCTGCAGGCCAAATGGCTGGGCAGCGGTTGCTTGGTCGGCCTTACCCCGTCATAGGCTGTATAGTGCGAGGGTTTTTTTATGAACAAGTTGATCCAAACTCCTTCCTGGCTCCACCAAGATATTTAAGGGTTCGAAAGAGTTACAGTCAGCCCCATGAGGCTAAATATGAAAGATGAGGGTTCAATACCCACCCCATCTATCCTAGAAGTGGTTTCTCAACGTCAATTTCAGACGAAAGTTTGAATGTTACTAAGACCACGACTGCGATTTTCCCCAAATTATAAATACACTAATATTGTCATTTAGACTTTCACGGCCCGTGTTATTATTCATAATGTTGAATTTTGGGCTTATGCCGTGTTTTATTATATTGCAATTCGACGCGTTTCGAAAGAAACCATGTCTTTCATCGTCAGGAATAATCTGGAATACGACAATGTTGCTAAGAGAAAGCAACGAAGAACATATAGAAGGTGCCCAAAGATGGACGCCATTATAGCCCCATGTTAGGGACAACGGAAAGCAGCAGTGAATTACTTTCTCAGGGTTCTGATAATAGGTAGCCAGGATTCACTGAGATTGTAGCCGGTGTCGCGGTTGAAATTATCTGGGTGTTTACGTATTTCAACCGCCTCCCTGATGATACGTAAACACCCAGATAATTTCAACCGCGACACCGGCTACAATCTCAGTGAATCCTGGCTACCTATTATCAGAACCCTGAGAAAGTAATTCACTGCTGCTTTCCGTTGTCCCTAACATGGGGCTATAATGGCGTCCATCTTTGGGCACCTTCTATATGTTCTTCGTTGCTTTCTCTTAGCAACATTGTCGTATTCCAGATTATTCCTGACGATGAAAGACATGGTTTCTTTCGAAACGCGTCGAATTGCAATATAATAAAACACGGCATAAGCCCAAAATTCAACATTATGAATTATAAATACACTGTTCGGAGATCTGAGGTTCCAATCCATGGACAGCGACTATACTGTGTGTAGTTTTCCCCCGGTGTTTCCCCTGTCTCCATCGAGACAAATGCTTGGATACTACTATACCTTACTACATATTGCCAGAGACACCTACCTTATCCCTATATAACTAACTAAATCCATCGCAAACCACGACTTCTTTAGGGGGATATATCAAATTCAGAGATCCCCATAGTGGCAAGGTCACCGCGAGTCTGTCATTACATATGCTTAGGGGTATTTTGGTACATGCATGGCCATGCATAATAAGGAAACCCTGTCAGTTAATTATAAGAATCAAGTTAACCGACTTAAAATACTCACCTTGGCCATCCATACCGCTACCCTGCTTTACGTTAGGTTACCCTACGTAAGCTTAGGTTATCATAGGTTAGCTTAGGTTAACTTGGGTTATCATAGGTTAGCTATAGTTAGGTTATCTTGACTAGGTTAGGTTTGGTTATCATATGTTAGCTTAGTTTACCAAAGGTTAGCTTTGGTTAGGTTCGGTTAGGTTAGCTAAACTAGGTGACATTTGATTAAACGGTTATAGATTAATGAGCTTAACTTAGCTTGCTTAGCTTAGCATAGATTAGCTGAGGTAAGCTAAGCTAAGGTTAACATAGGTTAACATAGCTTAGGTTAGGTTAGCTTAGGTTAGGTTAGGTAAGCTTAGGTTAGGTTAAGTAAAGCGACGGCTGCCATCTTGTTAGGTTGAGTTAAGCTACGGCCACCATCCTGAAAGAGCCGCGAATGCGAGTTAGATTAGGTTAAGTTTGGGTCAATTTTGGGTATACCCACTCGCGGCTCTTTCAAGGTGGTGGCCGTAACTTAATTTAATCTAGTTTAACCTAACAAGATAGCAGCCGTAGCTTAACTTAACCTAGCCATACCTAATATACCTAACCTAACTTAACCTAACACACGCTATGCTAACCTATGTTAACCTAAGTTAAGCTTACCTGAGGTAACCCATGCTAACCTAACCTATAGTAAATTAAGCTCATTTATCTATAACCGTTTAACCAAATGTCACCTAGTCTAACAAAAGCTAACCTATGGTAACCTAAGATAACCTAACCTAAGCTAACTTAAGGTAAGCTAACCTAACATAAGCTAACCTATGCTAGCCTTACCTAAGCTAACCTATGTTAACCTAACCTTACCTAGTCTAACTAACCTAACCTAACCTAACCTATGCTAACCTAACCTAACCTAACCTAACCAAAGCTAAGCTATAATATCCTAAGCTAACCTAAGCTAAACTGTGCAGACCTAAGCTAACCGAAGAAAACCATTGGCAACCTAAAGCAGGATAGAGATAGGAATAAGCATGGTAGCGTTAGGGATGGCTAAGGTGCATATTTTTAGTCGGTTGACTAGGTTCTTATAAACTGACAGGGGTTCTTTATTATGCATGACCATTCATGTACTAAAATCCCTTAGAACATAAAAACAGACACTCGGTGCCCTTGCCACGATAGGGATTTCTGGATTTGATACATCCCTCCAAAGATGTCGTGGTTCTTGATTTAGTCAGTTATAAAGGGATGAGGTAGGTGTCTCCGGGAACTTGTGGTAAGGTATAATACTATCCGAGCATGTGTCTCGATGGAGTGAGGGGAAAACCGGCGGGAACACTACACTCAGTATAGTCGTTGTCAGCGCATCGATTGGAACCTCAGATCTCAAAACAGTGTATTTATAATTTAGGGAAAACCGCAGTCGTGGTCTGAAATAGATGTTGGGAAACCACTTCTATGATGGATGGGGTGGGGGTTGAACCATCCTCTTCCATATTTAGTCACATGGGGCTGAGTGTAACCCTTTCTAGCCCTTAAATATCTTGGTGGAGCCAGGAAGGAGTTTGGCTCATCATGGTATCAACCCTGTGAACTTGGGTTTGTGTTGAACTCGTCTGATAACCGGAGCTTGGAACATCCTGGTCATCTGTCTTGTGTACTTGACTTTGTGAAGAAAGTGTCTGATAACCGGGGTTTAGGATATCATGGTCATCAACTCTGTGTACTTGGGTTTGTGTATAATTCGTATACTAACCTATGTCAGTTGATGAGAGGTAGGAGTTTAAATACACAACTTATTGTGCACCCTCGTACTGGCACCTAATGTAATATCTCGCAAACCCATGGTCGGATATCGACATGCGACATGTCGTAGGACTTGGGGTAACGGCCTTTTCTATAGACAACTTGTTCTATTAAAAAAATGATTTTTTGAAAGTGGGCTATATTTCCAAATCTAATAATCTTAAAAAGTTATATAGCCTCAAACGGGATGTCTCTAGGTTCTTCATCGTTATAACAAAACTTCATGTTTTTTACATTTTTTCCAAACAAGTTCAATTTTAAAATTGGCTACATTTCTGAAATTAGGAATTTTACAAAGAAGTGTGTTTGACTTAAATTGAAAGTCCTACCCCCTTTACACCCAAAATAAGCTCCAGGTCTCTAGGCCAAAAAGTGTAGTAGTGAGGTAGTGACAGAGCTGCTGCACTTAGGAGGTTGTGAGTCCCGGGGGGTTTGTGGTTATATGGTTATCTGGTGATATTTGGGTAAGAAATAGTGTTAGAGGGTCGAGTGAGGAGTCGTTTTAAGGGTGTTTTTTCTTATCTATTTTATGGAAAGCTTTTTTTATAGGTTGAATATTTGAGAATGTGGGAAATGGATTTTTGGACAAAAATATGATTTTTAGACATTTTGTTATATCTTGCGAACCAATAAGACTAGAGACGTGTCGAGGTGTCATAAAACTTGGAGTGACGTCCCGCTATTGAATTTATTATTTATTCTTCCAAAACAAATTTTGACCAAGGGCCTAACGACACATGTTATTTTTTTATTATTTTCCGGTTGTGTTTAAACGAACATACCGCCGGCCACGGTGGCCGTGCCCAATTGGTCAATCGATATTTCGCCAACCATTGGTCATAGGGCGGCATTCGACGACTCGTTTAAGGTTTTTTTCGATCTTTCCTATGGCGCACTCATTGACTCAAAAGACCCAAAACTGCGAGGTCATCGACTTTGGTTTCCCTTGATAGACCGCAAACCAATAATGGTAGATGGCAATGTGAAGTGTCGCTTTGCGCGGGGTGACACTGTAGACGCCGCGCAGCTAAGCGAAAAGAATGGTAAGAGGAATAGTTGTGATGTGATAGATTTAGGATGAAACACGGCTTTGAATGGTTAAATGAAATGTATGATTTATATATTCTAGCCGGTAGCGAGGCCCTAGTGTTTATGGCTCTAAGACAGAAAAGAACAGACCTGCTCTGCTAGCCAGTCCCCCCACCACCAAGGCTTGATAACATTATCTTACGAATGTGCTGATCTGTGTGAACACGTTTGAGAGACAGAACAGTTGAAGGTCAAACGTAGAGAAAATGCAGAGTCTCTGTTCCTAAGCTGAGTCAGCACTTTATACTCGAAGCATATCATGTAGATGTTGGCCTTGGACGTCACCGGCAGTGTAGGGTAGGTTGAGAGGGGTGGTGAGAGATAGTGGGAGAGAGGGAGAGAGGGAGAGAGACCTGTTGCTGATAACAGTTACTCTTACTTACAAGTCTTTGACCATTGGAACTTATATCTAGACCTCAGTGCAGTACAGAGGGAGTATAGGTTTAGTAAGCATGAGTTAATAAATAACAGACACATGGGTTCACACAAAAACTGATATATTGATCCATGAATTGAAGGCTGAGCTAAATCCCAACCATTTAACATAAATTTTGTTTCCTTTTTGTTTTAACACTTTTCACAAATATATGTTTTGGAAACTTAGTATTTCGGAGTTCTTGGAGATAAAACCTGCCTTCTATCGGTTGATGGTTGAGGTCCTCTAGTAAATAGGTGACTGGGCGGTCCAGGTTAACTCGACGAATACGAAATGGTTCTGTCCCCCAATTTGATGTATAGCCCTTGTCGAAGACAGACTTGAGTATGCTCACATGGACATGGTCACCGATTTTAAGGTGGTGACGTTTAGGATCAGCTGTTTTTATGGGGTAAAACAGTTTATCCAGCCGCGGAATATTTTTTGTGACCAGTCGTGGCATTGTCCCAATCGTTCTGTGTTTGGTATCATTGTAACTTGACACTAGCTCTTGTATTCAGTCTATCTAGCGATAGGACCCTCGAGCTGTAAACTCCTTCCACATATGAGATTTTAGCGTGTGATTAAACCGCTCAATGACACAGACTTTTAGATTGCTGCACGTGGTGTAATGGTGAATTCCAAAGATTTGAGAAAATTGGAGAAATCCTTGTTGAAAAATTATTTTACCTGGTCGGTTTGCAACAACTGGGGTTGATGTTTGGATTGTTGAATAATACGTTTAAAGGTCTTGGTGACTAGGGGGGCAGACTTGCGACTCACAGGTCGAACAAATGCCATTTTGAAACATAAATCAATGACAGTCAGCATATTGCGTACACCATCGTTAACGCTAGCATAGGGTATCATCACAACCAAATAGGCCTGCCGAAGTTCATCCACACCCTGTGAAATAACCTTGAGTCGCTATTAGTTACGCTTAGCAGGGCGATGCAACTCGCGAACAATTTTCACTTTGATGGGTGAGGGTTTAAACAATATTTTTGCCATTTCGAATTTCTTGTTCAATTTCTTTGATTTCCCAATCGTGGCTGTGTGTCCAGCTTGACGTGAAGCTTATGCCAGTAGGTAATATCCACAAGGGGTTGTAATGGTTTAAATGTCTCTCCCGAAGCTGACAGTGCACACCCACTAAATATTTCCGCTATAATGCATTTTTATTTTGTAGATATATTTGCATTAACTTGTTGAGACGGTTTATTCTCTCTTTTGTGGGCATTCGTTTCCAATAAAATGGATTTATATTTTTACGATACTCTGGCGTATAATGGAGTACGAGAAAATAACAGCTTTAACAGGCCTGGAACAAATTTATAGTTTATTTTTTTAATGATGACACTAGTACTAGTAAATGTAGTACATGAATCACCAATTTTAAAACCATTATCTTCGTATCGAACACCAAAGGTCCTTCCAGTAAATAAATAGTTTATTAAAATGTGTTTTAATACTGCAGTATTTTGAGGCGTGGACGAAAGTTCTGACAACGTACGCTGCTTGGAAGTGAAGGTGTTTCAGCAATGGCCGATATTTATTTTTTCTTAAAAACTGTTGAATGGGTGACGATTTTTGAGGAGTAAACACTTGATCATCCTCATCCTCAACATCGCTAGAACTAAGAAATTCCTTTGGTTCCACTTCCACAGGGACCTCTTGCAGAGTCTGCCTTGCTTGTGAAACTGTGAGTAGCTCTTCAGATGGCTTTGAAGATGGTTCAAACATGGCTTTTAGAGGAGGGGCTAATGTTGTTGAATAAACAAAGCATTATCCACACGTGATCGTCTCAAATGACGAATCTTTTGACAAATATTATTTTTGCTTTAATAATATGCTTTTTCAATTAACTCTCTGCTAACGCCATGGTGTCTCAACAAATGACATAAGAGGGAATGAGACCGCCCCTTAAATAATAATAAAATGATCAAATCCTAAGCGATAACGTCCTTGGTCAAGTTCGCTTTGTTTATCAATAAAAATGCAGGCATGGTGTTGCGTGTTCCAGCACTTGGCACACAATTCAGTAAACGTTTCGAAGGTCATATCTGGATTGACATGTTCATTAAAAATGTGGCGACTATTCCGCTCATCCTGGCGAAATAAGAAATTACATTGGCATTGTCGCGAATAAGTTGTTTGGACATTTTAGAATACGTTTGTCCAAGATGAAAGCAATCGATATGTTTGTGACGACCCATGCTGAAATAGCTTTGAATGATAGCTTGTCGTTCAGTGGATACATCATCGAAAATCATCAGTAAATCAGGCCTCACACCATCCGGGCAATAACATTTTCTGCCATGGAAAACGTAAATAACCCATATTCTCAGTTCGTAATTCAGACATGACTTGATCCAGGAACACGTAAAGTGGCTGATAGAGGGATTTTGCAAAAATATCAATATTTTCAAAACGCAGACCATTTGGCGCTGTGGTGAGCGTGAGCAAAAGATTGGTCTTTCCACATCCTGAAGGCCCCATGTTGATGCAGCGAATGGAAGAGGGAAACAGTGAACCGTGGCGTTGTTTACGTGATGTATGATAGAGGTGGGAAACCATGTCCCCCACGGTGAATGACTCTTGCTGCTTAATAATCTTCATACTAACTAGTGGTAAAAGAGGCTAGCAGGCTGTCTATATACATGGAACCAAGTCTTGTGACAGAAACAGTACGCTTGTACTAGAGTATGATGATGGATGTCATTGGACGTGCGTTAATGGCCAAGGCCAAGACTGTCCAATTACATGATCCTAATCAAGAAACAGACTCTGCCAATAAACACTATGTGGATAGATCAGTGGTGGCACGCACTAAACGGGGAGATTATGACTTTAATGGAAAGCGGTTAACCTATGTGAAGCATCCTCAAGTTTATACTGATGCCACCACAAAAAATATGTGGATAACAAGGTGCGAGTGTTATATGACAAAGCGCCCCAGCTCACTGTCGATGGCTTTACGGCTAATCGCAACCGCATTATTCTCGTAAGTAGTGGGATGGGGACAGTTCTACTGTACTCACTAGCCTACTTTGTTATGAACATTGCATATATCTCCCGAACTCATGATCGGAGTTTAACGAACGAGGTGTCGCTGTCTTTGGGGTGACGTCCTCTTTGCTAAGAATGAGTGGTCGTATTTTAAAAAAAATGTTTTTGAAAATTGTTGTTTATGAAATTGGCGCTATTTTGGAGAGGTGAATTTTAGAAAAAGTTTGTTTGACGTAAGTGAAAGGTCCCTATGCCCTCTAGGCAGAAAGCAAGATTCAAGTGTGTAGGACAAAACAAAATGATAGCCTACTTTCTCGGGAACATTTGCGATGATTCGCGAACGCATGGTCGGATTTTAACGAATGATATGTCGTTGGCATTAGGGTGACGTCTTCTTTGCTATGAATTAGTGCTCGTATTTTTTTTATTTGAAATATTTGTTCTTGAAATTATCTGCATTTTGGAAACGGTGACGTTGAAAAAAAGTTTGTTTGACGTCAATGAAAGCTCCCTACCCCCTCTAGGCAGAAACCAAGTATCAAGTCTGTAGAACAAAAGAAAATGAATTTTGAAAAATGGGGCCTATTTTGGAAACGTTGAAGTTGACAAAAACGTTTGTTTGACATGAATGGCTGGTATTTACCCCCCTCTACCCGCATCATAAGTTTGAAGTCTCTAGGTGAAAACCTGTGCACGTTTTTGGGGTTAAACCTATGTTTCTGTTATTTGGAGATATTTGGAAAACGGGGACGAGTTATGGGTATGATGGCCATTATTATGTTTTCGTCTCGTCGTCCTCTTTACGGGATGTAGGTGTTGAAAAGGTGGAATCAGAGGTTTAGGTCTAATTAAGGCGTTTCCCTTATTTTTCAAGATATTTGGGGAAACGGGGGATAAAGTGAGAACCAGGATTGAAGTGACATTGTGTTTGGTGAATTATTTGTATTGCCTGCCATGCGCTGTCATGTTGCTAAAACATCATCATTTGAGATTGCTTGGATTTGCTCACACACACTTAGCGAAAAGAGAATTGGAAGCTTGCGACCGTCCACTGCTTGCAGGCAAGTGCTCTTATCATTGCGTGGGCATGAAGCTCTCGTCTGGACCGCAGAAAAAGAGATAAGAGGCTGTAGCTCGCAGACACGTGCTGATATCAATCACAGACAAGTAACCATATATTTTGTTCAAGGGTATACAGCCCTGTCTTTAGAAGCTGAGCAATGCTTCCCACACACGTAGGGTCTGCTATGGTTCTGAGAATCATTTTGACTGGAGCGTTTCACGACACCCACACGTAGGAACAAGAGTAATGTGTTAACATTGCAACTTGTTGAAGAGTCATGTACGTACTGAGACTAAGAGACAGCCTTTATTCTTGTGATCGCCTTTGAAGACGTCGGACGGGTGTGCATTGACATCTCATTAAAAATACGTGAGCCATAGCTGAACTTGTAATGAGGTAGGCTCATAATTGTTAATTATGTCATGATTGGTTTTATTGTTATTTTGCATATGCGTGGAAAGTGAGTTAGTGACTAATTGATTTTTTATTTTGTTTGTTGCAGACTTTCAAAAAGCAAGATAATAAAAAACACTCTTAGTCTGGGAAAGCAGACACAGAGAGAGACAGAGAGAGAAAGAAAGAGAGAGGAGAGAAATTATAAAAATAGCAGCAACAGTGACAGTGGCGGCAAGATTACATTTGTTCAAAGGATTATGATTCATTACAAGGTGAGTACATGTTGATTGATTACTTTTATTGTCGTTGTTGATAAATGTATGCCATTTATTTCGTGGAAATTTATAAACTTATCAAGTGTATTTATTATTGTTTCAGAATTAATACGTGTATCGAGTGGGAGCGTATGCACCGCTAGTGAACAGGTTTTAACTACCGCCACGCATGCGATATTTAAAAAAGGTGAGCTATGAATATATATTATTTCTTTTTTATAAATTACCTCGTTATTTTTTGAGTGAGTGTCTTATCTATGTGTGCACACATGATTAACCCTGTTGCATACTTTAAACCTTTTCTTTTTTTTAGCAAATGCTATGAACGAATGATTGAATGAATGAATGCTCATGTTTACTGTATATAACCATGACTATTGAGAGGTTTTGGTTTGCTTTTTTAGATAAATAGTGGAAAAAAGAAACCTCGTTGGTGATCTATGTTGCTGGGGCCAGATGTACAGGATCAAACATCAATTGCAACGACCATTGTGTGCGTGTGTGCGTGATTGTTTGTAATTGAGTGGATAACATCAACAACAAGTGTGTCCGTGTGGAATTGCTGGGTTTGGATTAACCTGTTCTAAGGTAAGGTTACCACGTTTATTATTCCATTTTTAATTATGTCCATGTCGAGTAGTGAAGAATTAGTGTGGCAGACTTTGGCCAACTGTTTCAAAACGCGAGTATCCTCCGGCCGAATTTATAACGCGCCCCCTAAAGGTTTTGTGGAATCGTGTTTCCCCATTATTTTTTTTAGTGAAAGCAATCAAGGGTTAAGGTTGCATCAGGCATTGAAAATAAATTTTGAACTGCTATGTGAATTTATCTTGATTAAAAATAATGTTGAAGAGAAACATAAATTCAACCATTGTACTAAAATTGAGAAATTACTGATAGCCGATAATTTGGACACGTGGTATCAGGAGAAAGCTATTGAAGCACTTATCATTAAATATGATAAGTTGCAACTCGGGCCGAGTGGCTTGGCTCTGAATAGCATTGCGTATTTGCAAATCAATATTTGTAAATACAATCCATTGAATGCAGGAATTAGCTATATTCGTACACCGAGCTGGATTGCTTCGAAAAAGGCGGTGATCAATATACAAAACAAAGACGTTCTTTGCTTTTTGTGGAGTAAGGCTAGTTTTTTGCAATCCTGTCAAGACAGTCGTGGTCATTTTTCAGGGAAGTACAAAGACAAGTTTAACCACTTGACGCAAACTCTCAATCTGGAAGGTGTTTCATTTCCCATGCCTCTAGATAAAATTCATGTATTTGAGAATGACAATCCAAATATCTCTGTATGATATATGGCGTCGAGGAAAGAAACATTGTAGGCCCCTTGTATGCCAGCAAAGGGGCAAAACAATAGCGCATTCACTTGCTATTTTTGTCTCATGGGGATAAAAACCATTATTGTTGGGTAAAGAATTTGAGTAGATTGGTAAGCAGCCAAGTGTCCAACCATGATGGCAAAATGCACATTAGCGAGCGCTGCCTTCAGTATTTTAGAACTGCTGAACTGTTACAGCGATATACGGGAGACTGTGAAGGACAGCCGGCTGTGAAGCTTGTGCTGCCCGAAGGAAATGACGCAGTCTTCAAATTTAAAGCAACTAATAAACAAAACATGGTACCATTTATTGTTTACACTGATTTTGAGGTCCTCACCGTTCCCCTTCAGGGGTGTGAACCATCCCCCCATACAAGCTCAACCTATCCAGTGCAGAAACATGAGCCTTTTGCTGTTGGCTATAAATCCCAATGTGAGTATGTAAGTCACAAAAGTCCCGATTGTGCGTGGTGGTTTGTTGATCAAATGGAGGCTTTAGCGAGCACGATAGAAAACAGTTTGGACAACCCTGTATCTATTCAGATGAATGATGTACAGCAAAAAGAATATGATCAAGCCACCACCTGCCACATATGTGAAAAGCCTATTTTAGGCGGAGAAAAGAAAATAAAGAGACCACTGCCACAGGACAGGGCATGTTAGATGTGCCGCCCATAGCGAATGCAATTTGAAGTACTCTACACCTCGCTTCCTCCCTGTTTTCATTCACAATTTCTCTCGCTATGACCTTCACTTCATTATTAAAGAATTTGCTCATGTAGATAAGAGGAAATTCACCATTTTGGCTAATAACCATGAGAGCTTTACTTCACTTTCATGGAGAAAAGGAAGCATGAGCATTCGCTTTCTGGACTCATTCAAGCTTATGTCTAATTCACTGGATAGTTTTGTGAAAGGGCTAAGCGAGGATGAGTTAAAACATACCCAATCCCACTTTACCAATGCAGAAAAATGTAAATTGTGTGTTCGCAAAGGCGAATTTACTTATGGTTACGGGGGAAGTCGGGACGTGCTAGAAGAAACGTCTTTGCCTCCGCGAGAAAAATTATTTTCTCAGTTAACTCAAAGCACTATTACTGAAGAACAATATGCCCACGCATGCCATGTTTGGCGAATGTTTGGCATAGAAACCATGGGCCAGTATGCTATGCACTACTTAAACTTAGATGTGTTGCTTTTGACAGACGTATTTGAGACGTTCCGTCAGCTATGTCATACGATATATGGATTGGACCCAGCACACTACCATACTAGTCCAGGGTTTAGTTGGGACGCTGCCATCAAATACACCCAAATCGAGCTTGATTTATTGACGGATCCTGATATGGTACTAATGATGGTAAGAGGGATCCGTGGGGGGCTCGTATGGCTCAATCAGCGACATGCCAAGGCAAATAATCGTGACATGCCTGATTATTTTCCCGAAGAACCAGAATCTTACTTGATGTATTTTGATGAAAACAATTTATACGGTCACGCTATGAGCCAGCCGCTGCCGTACAAAAACTTTGTCTGGCTGTCTGAGGATGAAATTAAAGATTTTAATGTGCATAGCGCAAGCAAGCAACAGGACGTAGGATATGTCCTTGGCGTCGACTTAGTTTATCCCCCGATCTCAGACAGCAACATGGTGATTTCTCCTTTTGCATAGAGAAAATGGTGCCGCCCAATAGTAAGGGAAATCATAAAACATTGATGGGCACCTTGTATGACAAAATCACTATGTGTTGCATACTGACATGCAGGTAGAATGTTTAGGCCAGCGCTTAACCCTCAACAAAAATCCATAGGGGTATCTCTTTCTGTCAGAAACGGTGGATGAAACCGTACTTGGATTTAAATACCAGTCACAGACAAAGTGCCTCTATAATTGTATTTATGGCAAGAGTTTGGAAAATGTACGGCAGTATAGGGACATAAAATTGGTCAACACATGGCATGGACAATGGGGGGCTCAAAAAAAATTCAAATCTTTCAACATTATTGATCATGATCTATTCACTATTGAACTTGCCAAAACTAAAGTAGTGGTGATGAATAAACCCATCTAATTAGACCAAGTTATTTTAGATTTTTCCAAATTGCACATGTATAAATTTCACTATGGTTTTGCAATGCAGCGATTTGGTACCATTTCCTTATGATATACAGACACGGGTAGTTTCATTTACCATATCCGTAACTGTAATCCATACGTCGTTATCAAACAAAACCCCAAATGGTTTGACACGTCCTCGTTTAATGAGAAGAACGTGTTTGATAACCCCCGTTTGAACAAAAGAGAATTTGGTTTAATGGAAGATGAATGTTCAGACAACATGATGACGGAGTTTGTAGGGCTTGCACCGAAAATGTATAGTTTTCGGCAGGTGGTTCGATGTGAATCAATGCGAGCCAAAGGGATTAGCCAGCAAGTGGTTAAACGACTCTGTGTGGATGATTATTTACATGTCCTTCAGACCCACACAGGCATGACACTTAGCCAGTTTAGGATTTTTTCAAAAATCATAATTTATTTTTAACGAAACAGCGAAAACAAACACTCGCTTTGTTGGACGACAAAAGACAGTGGTGTCAGGATATGATGACAAGCGTCCCATTTGGTAACAGCCGGTAATGGTTGTTGCTTGTTGTTGTACAACACGGTATGGGTTTGGTTTGGTTGCTATAACGTGTGTGATGCCATCTTGAGCCTTGGAATAAGAATAAAAAATTGCAGTGTAACATATAATTTTCGTTTTTTTTTACCTGTGTGCATGGATGTGTAAATGCGTTTGACTAGTTGTATATAAACTGTATGACTTGTGCTATTTGCATGCCAACTCAAAAAGAGAACCATGCATCAACGTTTGCACGTCTAGATTAAAAATGTGTTGGCTTTTTTAGGTTAGGCTAGGAAAAACAAACAAGTAGCGGCCCTCACTATTCATGTCGCTTAATAAGCCTCACTAGGTAGTGGCTTAAAACGCCTCAGTAGCCATGCGGCTTAATAAGCCTCAATAGGTTGTGGCTTAATAGGCCTCATGTTTCTGCAAAGTGACCACCGACCCTCAGTAGGCATGCGGATTAATAGGCCTCACTAGGTTGTGGCTTAATAGACCTCATGCTTTTACTGTGGACAGTCCCACTTTATTGCTAGTGTTATGAGTGGTGATGTATTTGAAAACAACACCAGTCGAATATCTGATCAGAAATTGTTTTTTTTACCTGATGCTTGTTATCCTTGTGGCCTACAGGTAAAAAAGCCAACAGACAGATTGTTATTTATTTGTGTTTTGCTTGTTTTTTATTTTCTTTTTGCTATTAACAGACAGTGTATTGGTACATAGTGAAATGAAAATCCACTGCCTGCTTCCAGTCTGCGAACGGGTCAGGAATGGAATGAATGAAGCCCCCATCTAGCGGCGAGGATATGAACTGTGTCGGCTGCCGAGGCCTGACGCACTCCTCTGGGGCAATGATTAAATGAATGACAGATGAAATGAAATGATAGTGGAGAGTGTTGCTGGAATGAAATTTTTGACAGGGAAAACCGGAGTACCCGGAGAAAAACCTGTCTGCCTCCGTTTTGTCCAGCACAGATCTCACATGGAGTGACCGGGATTTGAACCACGGATCCAGCGGTGAGAGGCCGGCGTGCTGCCGCCTAAGCCACGGAGGCTCTTATAGGTACATAGTATTTTTTTAAATTTATTTAGTAAACGTCGACTACTTTTCAGATTCAATGATGAGCCATGATGAAGATTCTTTTATCGTCACCAAACACACCACGTTCAATGAACATGCCACGATGGTGCATCATAATCCGCAACGTGTGACCTATCCTTCAGAATGTAGAAACACCAAAGTACGCATTGATACCACTTTTTATGACAGCATCATTGATCATGATGATGACTTTTTCATGACCCACGGCATCACTATTGTAAATCCTGTATGCTAAATATTGGTTTTCAAAATAATGTATCCACGCAAGTGATTCATAATGCGTGGCACGGTTTAACAATGAAACAAGTGATTGTTAAATTAGCTGACGAGGATTATTTTGCAAATTTTTGGTGTACGTTATGTACAAAACCCCTGTTTAATGTTTATTTTCCAATAAACTCTCAAATGTTTTGTTTTCATTTTTATAAATTTCCTGCTGAGGAACGAATCACTTCGTATCCGCAACAAGCATTTCACCAACTTTGTCTTAGCTTACATATCAATCAATATTCGCCTCATAGAATGAGATCTGTTAGAAACTAACAACAACATGTCATAATTTTTTTTCTCATTCGGCTTTCAAGAGCATACTTGACGTTTAGAATATATTTGGCTATTTTTGTTTGTTTTAGTTTATCGTGTATTCATGTTGATGAACACGCACACTGGTTTAAATTTGTAGATTTTTATTTTGTTTCTTTCTTTGGTTGTTGGATATAGACATGGTCATTAAATGCATGGCGTGTTAACTTTGCCTTTTATAGTTTACCAACAGCATCCAGATGTTTGCTTATAGTATCTGTTGATACAATTTTTATTATTTAACACATAGTTGGGTAATGAGAGAGCGCAGCTCCTGGAGCCAACTGCATGAGCGCGAGCGGAGCCAAGGAGCCGGGACCAGCTGACTGCTCGCTATTAGTTTGTGCTGGAACGACTAGATTGCAATATGCGCAGTCAAGGCGCAAGCATAGGTACAGCATTGTACCGGACTGAGTAGGCCTATAGGCCAATTATGTGTACGGCTGTAAGCTAAATATAAATCACGAACAAGCTTAGCACATTTTTATGAACAGTTTACGCAAACAGATTACCCAAACATGCACAAAATGACTGCCAAACTTCTATCAATGTTTGGTTCAACATATCTGTGTGAGAAACTGTTCTCCCTAATGAAGAAAAATAAATCTCCACTAAGAGCCGCTCATGACGCACATCTCATTGCCGTTCGTCGAATTGTAAGTGCAAGATCGATCGCTCGAAATGTAACCCGTCTGCTTCAGCGAAAGGATACGCATACCTCCTCATCATCTGCAGAATGACAGTTCAGATTATGTAAGAACACACAGGCCTATATTTTGTTTATGGTGAATTATATTTATTCATGTAGCTTATTTATTTCTGTTCTCCTACAGCAAGTTTTCGTTCCTTGTCTTCTAAACAAGTCGTTAGGTTGGCTTATTGTAGTTTCAGGACTATCGGTAGTGGGCAAAGGAGTGTGTACTTATCAGCTGTCAAAGTAATTATTTATGTTTCCTACACAGAACCTAATAAAAGGAATATAATTAAGCTTATGTACGTAGCACCATAATCTAATCATCTAATGCACAACAAGCAGGGCACAAGTATAAAGCTGTTGTGATACGCCGCTTGTAACGGGAAGCTGTGCAAGCAGCTACAAGGTCAATTTCGGTGAGAGCGCATACTCGGCTCTTTCTCCTGCCGGAGCGGGAGCGCTGCTCAATGAGCCGATTTGTGCCCACCTATGATTTAACAGAATGCAGTGTGAATTTGAACGACAACAGGGCAAACGATTACAAGTCATTCAACATGGGGATTATATGCTAATACCCATTGACAACAGAGGCATACATTTACCTCCAAGAGATCTTGAAAATGATTCACACTTAATTTTGATAAATCATTCCCTATTAAATAATTTCCAAATTTATGTTTTGGCTGAAAATGATGAAAATGAATGTCAACTTTTAGACGTAGGCTACACACTGTGCGGCAATCATTTGCATGTTTTACACTCGTTTTACCGAAAGGTCATGCAGTGGTCATATGAACATAGTCCACAGGCCTATGTTTTTGTTAACCTGTCAGGGAAACTGTTGCCACAAATCCTTGAACCTCCCATATAACAAATAATAATGATAATAAAAATAATAATAATTATTATTATTATTGTTGAAGCCTCCGTGGCTTAGGCGGCAGCGCGCCGGCCTCTCACCGCTGGGTCCGTGGTTCAAATCCCGGTCACTCCATGTGAGATCTGTGCTGGACAAAACGGAGGCAGACAGGTTTTTCTCCGGGTACTCCGGTTTTCCCTGTCACAATTTCATTCCAGCAACACTCTCTACTATCATTTCATTTCATCTGTCATTCATTTAATCATTGCCCCAGAGGAGTGCGTCAGGCCTCGGCAGCCGGCACAGTTCATATCCTCGCCGCTAGATGGGGGCTTCATTCGTTCCATTCCTGACCCGGTCGGAGACTGGAAGCAGGCTGTGGATTTTTCATTTTTCATTATTATTATTATTGTTATTATACGTTTTTGTTATTTTTAGAAAAAAATTATGATGCTCATTGCTCAGAAGTTGAAGATCAGTTACTCATGATACAACATAAACAATTGTTTGTTGTACCCATACAAAAATATCCTTAGCTGTTAATCAACCTTCAAACCTAGGTCTTATTTTAGATTTTATAGATGTGAGAGCCCCAATATTTTTAATTTAAAAAATGATGGTGATTTGATACCATTTAGATATTTGCCAGATTTTGAAAATACGTTTCGTCAGTGGCAATGGTTAGTGTTTTGCGCCATTTCATTAGCAGATGCGCAAGTCGTTCAACCCTATCCCTATAAATACGTTTTACTTGATTTTTCTAATGAAACCCCACCACGCTCTTGTGGTAGGAATCAGCCATTCTTTTTTTAATATAAAATAAAAAAATTAAACAAGGTGTTGGTTAATTTATTTATAGCTTTAAAAATAGTTTAAAATGTTAGCTTGGTTTATTTTTTCTTTCCTTTACAAAACATGAGCATGTACCATCATATTAATCATCATGTGGCAGGCACTCTAGTTTATATGCAGCAAAAACTACTGTTCCTTCTTCCAGTGTTAAAAATAATTTTTTTGACGGGTGTGGTCCCTGGCAAGAAATTCATCAAGCACTATTGATGGACGTCATACGCACCAAAACACAAATTTTTCTTATCGATGATCATTGTCATTTACAAGTGTATACCTACTTACGTCATGTGGACTATGAACACAAAAAAATTGGCTGTTGATGTTGGTTGAACAGTTATCGCTTACCTCCTACAAACATTATTATATTTTGTTAATTCATCCAATACTATCTACAACTTTAGGCAATAAATGCTCAGGCTTAAAAAAACACACTTTGATGTAAAGACAAAGTTATTGTTGTTGTTGTTGTTGTTGTTGTAATATAAGGACGAGAGGGTTAAAAAAGTAAAACCCTTTTCTTTCCTTATAGACAACCATGGACGCCTTGAACGCCATTGGTCAAGCTTGCAGGCTTGTACGCAAGAAAATGAGTGAATTGCCTACACAAACACCCTTTCGCTTTCATAAAATACAAAAATTAAAAACCAAATTTGTTGAACGAGGTCTTTGCATTTGCGAAGGCTTTGAAACATATCTTCCTACACGATTTAATAGTTTACCTGATGATGTCATGGTAGATGTCAATTTGAGTATTAACCCTGTCTATTTAATCTATGAGGGTGAAAAAATATAATCGATGCATCATTCGTTTTGTAAAAACTAGAAAACGAATAATGATTGTACGCTATCCATGACTTTTGTTTATTGATGCCTTACTTTTAATAACTATAATAAAATAAATTTATTTTTGGTGCTCAACAGTTTAACGTTTATTAATTGTTGCTCAACGTTCATGATGGTAAATAATAATTATAATAGTAGGGGAGAGTGACGGGTTCTAACCAGTGACACTAGCTGCTCGGTGACGCAGAACTCTCATGTATATTTCGCGAAACCATGGACATGCGACATGTCGTTGGACTCGGGCTGACGTTCTCTTTCCTATGGACGAGGAATTTTTAGAAAATTCTTGTTTTTGAAAATAGGCGATAATTTTAAAACCAAGCATGATAGAACGTTGTGCCATGGTTCAAAGGAATGATCTTTATGTCTTTTCTTTTTTATCATCAAACTTTTTTTATTTTTTATGTTTTTTTGAAAACAGTCCAATTTTGAATTTCCTATATTTTGGAAACTAGGAATTTTACAAAACAGTTTGTTTGAGATAAATAAAAGGCCCTAACCCCCTCTACCCTCATAATAAATTTCAAGTCTCTAGGATAAAAATGGTATAAGTGTGTAGTAGTGTTAATTGGACAGTTCTGCTCACTAAAGTTTGTTGTGAGGCCCTGGCGGCCTTTTAAAGGAAGAAATGATGTTAGAAGGGCGTGCTTGGATTCGTTTTTTTCGTCTCGTTGTGCTCTTTACGGGGATGTAGGTGTTGAAAAGGTGAAGAGCTGGAAACATGGTTATTCTGGGAGTAAAAAGTGATTATAGACTTTTTATTATATCTCGATAACCAGTCTTGCCAGAGGCGTGTACGAGGGTTCCAAGGACTCGGGGTAACCTCCTCTTTGCTATGGACCATGTATCATGTTTATTTTTAATTTTTAAAATTTTTGTTTTTGAAAGTAGGCGATAGTTTGAAAACCAAAATTGATAGAACGTTGTCCAATAGTTCAAACGAATGGTATCTATGTCTTTTGAAATTCTATAATGATTTCTTTTATTTTGATGTGTTTTTTGAAAACAGTCCAATTTTGAAATTCTTATATTTTTGAAAGTAGGAAATTTACAAAAGAATTTGTTTGACATAAATGAAAAGACCCTACCCCCTCTACCACGAAAATAAATGTTAAGTCTCTAGAGCAAAAACTATGCATTTTTAAACTTTTTTTACCTGTTTTTTTTAAGAGTATTTGTAGACAGAGAGCCGGTAGCGCTAGGCGTGTGTTACAACGAGGCTATGACTGACCATGGTGAATACAGGAAATGGCTATTTTGACGGGGCGATGTATGGCAGAACGACAGAACGACGGGTCGCTTTTCGATATTTTCCTATGACAGATGAATGAATTCGAATATTTCGAAAATCCCTCATGGTGATTTCGGTGGCCGTGCCCGGAAGAAATGAATTGCTATTTTGGCGGGATGGCGGGGAAGCTTATTACGGTTGGTTTTGTGATATTTCCTATGACGGATGGAGGCAAATATTTGAAAATGTGTGCTAGGATTTTTTACCCTGAAGGGGATCTTTAACATGATAGTAAACGGTAATAAGCGAGACCGCTGTCTGGCGCAGCAAATGGTTGTAGAATATGAAAACCTATAACATTCGGTCGACCAAGTCATGTGTCAAAACGGTAAGGTCATTGGCCAGAGATGTTATAAACTAAATATTGAACTGGGTGAAGTGCTGTGTTATAGGGTGAATGTAGGTGGTTAACATGATCATGTATTGAGGATGGCCGCGTGCTAGTAATTATTATTACAGTAAAATGTTTAAGAATAATAATAAGAAGAAGACACACAAGTTTCCAATGCTAACACACATAGTCCTGCTTGCTGAACACTGAATACAGCGGCTTGGCGGTTTCGTGACAGCAACTGCTGATAAGACAGAAATGTCTACGGGGGCAGGAAGTGCAATATCAGCTTACTTGCCTGGTAGAAGCTAGCAGGTCTGGTGTTTAAACAGCCACCATGTTGGTTCTTATGCAATAGTAATACCAAAATATAAGAGTCAGCCATTTTGGTTCTTTATTAAAAACATGAAACTAGTATAAGGTATATGAATCTTATCTCTCTTGAGGAATGTGGGGAGGCGTGGGAACATGTGCGAGACAGACAACCATTCAAGGTCAAAACGCTGAGAAAATGCAACTCTCTCTGTTGTTAAGCAGACTGATAACGATTGTGTTAGTCATGCACTTGCCATTTTAGCCAAACGGACGTATAGAGTAGAGCTGTGGAAGAAAAATCCTTTAATTTTTTGGTATGTACCTATGAATGATTATTTTAATGATGTAATGCTAATGAACCTTATACTTGTAATAATTGATAAGGTAATTAATGATTTATTTATTTATTTGTTTGTAGATAACCGGTATAACTTACATGTCTGAGAGAGAAGAAACCTTTGCACTTTTGAGCCCACTAGAAGGAAACAGCAAGAAGCCAGTACAAGTCAAGGTGAGATTTATTTTAAAACTAACTTGTTTTATTTTTTAGGTTGATATTTTTTATTTTATTTTATAAAATGCATGTATTAACCTGAATATAGGTATTTATAGCGGTTTATTTTATTTAGTTTTAGAAACTTGGAAAGAAAAGCCTTACCGCCGTTGCAGTCGCTGAAAACCCGAAACGCACTAGAGCGAAACCATCGCCAAAGAGTGAACTATTTAAAACTGAGGTAAGCCTAACTTAAAATGCTATTCCAGAAAACTTCTAAACAAAAAAATTCATTACCTGTACATGACTGGGACTATGATTGCTTTCTTGATTAATGGATTTGTATTGGCAAACGGTACAAGACCATATTGGTTGTTGACTCGGAAAGTACAAGGCCATGTTGGATTTTCTAAAAACTGAAATTTAAATTTAATTTATGGGTTGTTCCTTATGGACGAATATCGACAGGATTGTACATGATGATCTAAACAAACTGACATAACATTCATTTTTGTTTATCTATTGGTTAAAGGAGGGAGGGGATGTAAATGACTGCAGCTTTATAAATAAGAAAATAAGTACATGGGTTACTGTTAGTGCCGACGTACAGTTTATTACTAAATATTTTTGATGGTGTTTTTCATTTAATGTCAATTAACGTTAAAGTTTTATTTAAAAGTATTGATTGATTGATTGATTGATTGATTGAGTGATGGGTTATTTTGTTTGTTTTTAGGTGAAGTCATGCGCCATTAACGTAGTGAACAGGCAGTGAACAAGCATACATTGTGCTTTTAAATACTCTGTGCTCTTGTGCAACGTTAATAACTTGCAATGAAAAAAGTTTTATTATAACACATGGCGTTAGTACCAAATATAACAAGTGAATAACTCGGTTTACCACGTGGGTTAAATTTAAAATCAGAAAACGATCGTTGGTTAACATTTGAATCCTGGCCTGTAGGCTTTTAGTCGGCACATATACTTGCTGGAGCTGGTTTCTATTACTTAAACCGAGAAGATATTGTGCGCTGTGTGTTTTGTCGTATTCAAATTTCACACTGGGATGAAGGGGATGATCCCTTTAGTGACCATTTGCGATGGTCTCCTTGTGGTCCTTACATGCATGGAAAACAAGTGGGTAACATATCCGTGTATCCATTTTACCGAACCACAAGACCATTGGCCGCTACTTACGTTCCTGAGTCACAAATAAATAATAATAATGATGTATTACCAGCCAACGGTAGTGTCGATATATTTGGTCCATATGCCATAGACAGTGTTGAATTGGCATGTGCTTTTGTAAAATTGGGAGTTTGCAAGACTAAAGCACTAACACACCCAGAGTACAGCACTGTTGATAAACATTTAGAATCTTATAAAAATGTTTGGCCATTAATATTAAAACACCTTACAAAACAGCTAAGTGAAGCTGGATTTTTTTATACAGGTTGTAACGTGTTTTTCGTGGGGTTTTTATGCAACTGGCATAAGTCAGTAGGAAGCCATTCTATATTTATTTACGCGGCAAATTGTTCAGCCAAGAGAATTTTTCATGTTAATTTATTATTATTATTAATTTATTATAATTATTATTTTGATATTTTCGGAGCATTTTATAAAAATTATTAGCATTCAGATAGGTTTTCTATGTCTTAGAAAACGCTATCATGCACATTATTGCGAACGACGATATCATAGAAAATTATCTGATTACGGAATTTTACGGAGTTTTTGTCAGTTAGGGTATTTGAGAGAGATGACTCACTGGGAATTCAAATACAAGCTGATTCCTGTCGAGAAGAATTACGCAAGCGGGCTCGCATCGTCCAGGAAAGGCGAATTGTTGGAACGGAACCCTCCCGCCGAGTGTAATGACCCGGAGGAGGGGAAGATCGCGTGGTGGGTCAGCCAATCAGTGGAGACGACGTAAGCTAGTTGGGACTGAAGAGTGGGGGAGCCGGCGTGTGGATATATCGTTCGACGCGCCGTGGAACGGGGACTATCTGTGTAGAACTTGCGGAGTGTGGTTGCAAGTGCGTGTCGCTCCGATGTTCAGGGAAGTTAGTGACTATCAGTGTTGAACTTGCCAAGTATGGTTCACGCGGGAGTCGCTCCGATGTTCCATGGAGTGGAGGACTAACTTTTGTAAAACTTAACCAGTGTGGTTATACGAGTGTTTGGGCCTGATGTACGGACCATAGAATTATCTAATATACCAGAATATCATCATATAACGAAGAAGATGGCGACGTCCAGGAGACTGTGGGAAGCACACAGCATCATCCAGTACGAGGGAAATGCTTTGGCAATTTCCAGTGGTAAGCGCAAATGACGCAGAAATACGCAATCTCTCATTTTTCTTTGTTTTATATTTCATATTTCAGTAACTTCATAGCTTGGAAATAAGAGTAAAATCAATTTATCAGACTCCGTTTTCACGTAATTTTCTATCGGTAATATTCAAATCACAACGCTCCAATTTAAATTTTATACTTATTATTATTATTAATTTTGCTATACTTGTTTTATATAATAAATTCATTTCTTTTACAATGCAATCTTTGCTTTCAGTAGGTAGCATTAGATATAGACCAATTCCTTCTCCTGATACAATTGTTTGTTGGGTTAATGATCAAATCATACCACGATCTGAGTGAATAGAGTCTTGAATGTGTTCTGCCAGAGCTAGACGTTGTTAAATACAAATTTAGATTTCAACATTGCGTTGAGGTCTTGGCGCCCATTAAAACAACATAGCTTAGGCAAAGGTAAACAGTTACATTTCTCACCCAACAGTAAGGGGCTAGCAAAACGTTTCAAGGTGAAGGGATTAAACAAAAAGTTTTCATTGTGGATTTGCTTTAAAGGATTGGCAAATGACTGATGACCCTTTTGTGGAACACGCTGGTTGGTTACCTAACTGTAGATACAGGGTGTTGCTTAAATTGACAGGAATTTGTGAACACTATTCGTAAAGAAAGCGTAATTGCAGCACAAGACATAAAAGTGGCTTTAGAGCTAGAACACTCGGAGCAATACATGAGGCTGAAAAAAAAAAGACTTGTCTCACCAACAGATAAAAAATGTGACCAACAATTATGTAATTTTTTTATCAAGATGAACTAGGTGTTGTATTTTTGCCTTGTGGACACTTGATAGCAAGTGTCAAGTGTGCATTAGAACTCAACACTTGTGCTATATGAATAAAAGTAGTATCTGCTACAGTCAGAGCATTTCTTGCATAAATAGTAGAATTTATTAGCAATGCATAGTGCAATATACCTGCATGCAAAATATTATTACAAGTTGTTGTAGAGTGTAATAAATATGCTTTTCTTTTGTTTATAGACTACTACAATGAATGTTTTGAATGCTGTGGGACAAGCATATGGCTTAGAAACAAAGAAGCTCACGGAATTGCCAACGCATATTCCATTCCGCATTATCAAGATTCGGAAATTGAAAACAGCATATGGTGATCATGTACTTTGTGTATGCGAAAATTTTGAGACATTTCTGCCTTCACGGTTTAATGATATGTTGGAGACTGATTTCAATGAAGTGAATAATGCTATACAACCTGTACACTTAAATTATGAAGGTTTTAAAAACAACAGGTGTATGGACCGTTTTAATTAATTTAAAAAATGTAAAATAACAATGCAAATATGAGTGATGACAATAGACTAAAAAGAAAGAAAATGTGTGTATAGAATACTAATGTTTTAGTTTTTAGTATTGCCTTTAAAAATATTATGATGAAACAAAAAATGTATATAAAGTTTGTAAATAAATGTAAATGATGGTACGCTGCTGTTTTATTTTATACAAAGTTAGAATATTTAACATTGCAGAGTATACATGATTATGACAATATATGCATACTTAATACAAGTGTTTGCATTTACGATAGTGTGATATAGTTTTAAAAACAAGGCTTGTTGTAGATCTTTTTTCCACGGCGAACAATAGGTATAAAATCGTCATTATCACTATCATAATCACTATCATAATCATAAGCAGCTTATCACTATCATTATAATCACCATTATTAACCTCAACATCACTAAAACCAGTCAAATTTTCCTCTTGCTCTTCCTGTTCCTGTCCCTGTTCCTGTTCCTCTCCCGTTCCTCTACAGTGTCCTCGTGTAGAGTCTGCGTGGCTTTTAATAATGTTATTGGTTTTTGGAACGTTGAACTATTTTGAGCAGCAATATTGTTTTCTTGCACTCGCTTTTTAACATTTTCATGATTTTCTGTTGACAGCAACAGTGTTTCTTGCAGTACACTACATTGATGATCACTGACCCTTAAAACCTCACTATTTTTACTTTTTAACTCACTGCGACATTGTTTTGAACGTTGTTTTGAACAACGCCAAAAAAGAGTTCCATTTTTATTGGTTCGTTTCACAATATATGAATATCCTTTATAAAATGCATGAGGCATACCATACCTAGTCACTGATACTTCCATTTCAACTGTCAAGCATAGACTAAGCTCTAGTAAAGACAAATTGGTAATAAGAACAATAGTTTAATGTGCGAGCATATATGGGTGCAAATGTGGGAGCAAATAGTGGGAGCAAATGTGTGAGCAAAAAGTGGAAGCAAAAAGTGGGAGCAAAAAAAAGTAGGAGCAACTATGGGAGCAAAAAGTGGGAGCAAATGTGAACGCAAAAGTGGGAGCAAAAATGAGAGAAAAAAGTGGAAGCAAAAAGTGTAAGCAAAAGTGGGAGCAAATATGAGAGCAAAAAGTGGGAGCAAATGTGAAAGCAAAAGTGGGAGCAAAAAGTGGGAACAAAAAACGTACCGTAAACAAAAGTGGGAGCAAACAAGTGTGAGCAAATATGGGAGCAGAACTCGGAGCAAATGTGAACGCAAAAGTGGGAGCAAAAATGAGAGAAAAAAGTGGAAGCAAAAAGTGTAAGCAAAAGTGGGAGCAAATATGAGAGCAAAAAAAGTGGGAGCAAGTATGGGAGCAAAACGTGGGAGCAAATGTAAAAGCAAAAGTGGGAGCAAAAAGTGGGAACAAAAAGCGTACCGTAAACAAAAGTGGGAGCAAACAAGTGTGAGCAAATATGGGAGCAAAAACTCGGAGCAAATGTGAAAGCAAAAGTGGGAGCAAAAAGTGAGAGTAAAAAGTGCTACCAAAAAAGGATGCACAAAGTGGGAGCAAAATGTGTGAGTAAAAAGTGGGGGCAAATGTGGTGTTTTACTAAAACAACCTCACCTAACCTAACCTAACCTAACCTGACCTAACCTAACCTAACCTAACTTTTCCTAACCTATCTTTATCCAACCTAACCTAACCTTACTTCACCTAACCTAACCTAACCAAACTTCACCTAACCTAACCTAACTTCACCTAACCTAACTTGATCTAACTTCACCCTACCTAACTTTACCTAACCTAACTTCACCTAACCTAACCTTCCAACTCTCAGATCAAAATTAAATTCTGGGCATAGTCGAGTTGGAACCCAAGACCTCTGGGATAACACCCAAGTATACTAGCCACTACACCGCGAGCTGGGCAAATTATCATGCAACGCAACACAATAATAAAAGTTTCCTGTAGTGTAACTCATTGGCTCACAACCATAGTTGGGAATTCAAACCCAAGACCTCAGGACTTTTGTTTTGAACATTATCAGAAATATTATTCCAATTACATTTTGCTGCTGCTTATAGTTATAAGATTTGGCATTAATATGGGAGCAAAATTGGGAGCAAGTATGGGAGCAAAAGTGAATGCAACAAGTGGGAGAGGGCATGGCTGGTTGTTGACACTTTCATATCAACTAATACACATAAATTAAATTTTAGAAAGGGAGAGCAAAAAAAAGTGTGAGCAAAAGTGAGAGTAAATGTGGAAACAAAACGTGGGAGCGAATATGAGAGCAAAAAGTAGGAGCAACAATGGCTGGTTGATGAGACTTTCAAATCAACTAAGACAAATCAATTAAATTTTAGTAAAGAGACTTGGGTAATTATAATAATAATAATAACAGTTTAAAAATATTCAAGTGGATTCATTTTTTAAGGTGCAATTTCCAAAGTACCGTAAAGAATAATAATTACATGAACAGTGGGAATTCAAACCCAACACCTCAGGACTTTTTTTTAACATTATCAGAAATACTATTCCATTTACATTTTGCTGCTGCTTATAGTTATAAGAGTTGGCATTAATTTGGGAGCAAATGTGGGAGCAAATACGGGAGCAAAAATGAAAGCAAAAAGTGGGAGCAAGCATGGCTGGTTATTGAGACTTTCATATCAACTAATACACATAAATTAAATTTTAGCAAAATGACTTGGCTAATAATAATAATAACAGTTTAAACAATTCAAGGGGATTGATATTTTTCAAGGTGTAATTTCCAAAGTACTGTCAAGAATAATAATAATAACATGAACTGATTCCAAGAACTCTAGAGTACATTTAAGGTTAATGATTGGCTAGGAGTGAGATAGAGCTAGCTAACCTAAGTTAACCCCAGCTCACCTAACCTAACCTTGTCACATGGCATGTTCTACAAGTTCAGACTTGCTTTGAGACTGGCTATGACGTCACATATGAATGGCAGTGGTAGGCTGGCAAAAAAGGCAAATGTTTTTGTGTAATAAAAAGTCATGTCACGCCATGTGTTATAATAAAAAAATGCAAGTTATTAATGTTGCACAAGAGCACAGAGTATTTTAAAAGCACAATGTAGGCTTGTTCACTGTCTGTTCACTACGTTAATGGCGCATGACCAAACCTAAAAACAAACAAAATAACCCATCACTCAATCAATCAATCAATGCTTGTAAATAAAACTTTAACGTTAATTGACATTGAATGAAAAAACACCATCAAAAATATTAAATAATAAACTGTATGTCGGCACTAACAGTAACCCCCCACTCTTTAACCAATATTTAAACAAAAATGAATTTCATGTCAGTTTGTTTAGATTATCATGTTCAAACTTGTCGATATTCGTTGAGTCCATAGGGAACCAGCCATAAATTAATTTTAAATTTTTGTTTTAAGAAAATCCAACATGGCCTTGTACAAACAATATGGTCTTGTACCGTTTGCCATTAATCAAGAAAGCAATCATCGTCCCAGGTAATTATTTTTTTTGTTTAGAGGTTTTCAGTAGTGGTAAAATGGAATAGCATTTTAAGTTAGGCTTACCTCAGTTTTAAATAGTTCACTCTTTGGCAATGGTTTCGCTCTAGTGCGTTTCGGGGGTTCAGAGACTGCTATGGCGGTAAGGCTTTTCTTTCCAAGTTTCTAAAACTAAATAAAATAAACCGCTATAAATACCTATATTCAGGTTAATACATGCATTTCATAAAATAAAATAAAAAATATCAAACAAAAAAATAAAACAAATTAGTTTTAAAATAAATCTCACTTTGACTTGTACTGGCTTCTTGCTGTTTCCTTCTAGAGGGCTCAAAAGTGCAAAGGTTTCTTCTCTCTCAGACATGTAAGGTATACCGGTTATCTACAAACAAATAAATAAATAAATCATTAATTACCTTATCAATTACTACAAGTTTAAGGTTCATTAGAATTACATCATTAAAATAATCGTTCATAGGTACATACCAAAAATAAAACGATTTTTCTTCCACAGCTCTACTCTATACGTCCGTTCGCTAAAATGGCAAGCGCATGACTAACACAATCGTTATCAGTCTGCTTAGCAACTGAGAGAGTTGCATTTTCTCAGCGTTTTGACCTTGAATGGTTGTCTGTCTCGCACGTGTTCCCACGACTCCCCACATTCCTCAAGTGTGATAAGATTCATATACCTTATACTAGTTTCATGTTTTTAATAAAGAACCAAAATGGCTGTCTCTTATAATTTGATATTACTACTGCATAAGAACCAACATGGCGGCTGTTTAAACGCCAGACCTGCTAGCCTCTACAAGGCAAGTAAGCTGATATCGCACTTCCTACCCACGTAGACATTTCTGTCTTATCAGCAGTTGCTGTCACCAAACCGCCAAGCCGCTGTATTCAGTGTTCAGCTAGCAGGACTATGTGTGTTAGCATTGGAAACTTGTGTATCTTATTATTATTATTATTATTATTATTATTAAATATTTTACTGTAATAATAATTACTAGCAAGCAGCCATCCTCAATACATGATCATGTTAACCACTTACATTCACCCTATAACACGTCACTTCACCCAGTTCAATATTTAGTTTATGACATCTCTGGCCAATGACCTTACCGTTTTGACACATGACTTGGTCGACCGAATGTTATAGGTTTTCATATTCTACAACCATTTTCTGCGCCAGACAGCGGTCTCGCTTATTACCATTTACTAGCATGTTAAGGATCCCCTCCAGGGTAAAAAATCCTAGCACACATTTTCAAATATTTGCCTCCATCCGTCATATGAAATATCACAAAACCAACCGTAATAAGCTGCCCCGCCATCCCGCCAAGATAGCAATTCATTTCTTCCGGGCACGTTCACCGAAATCACCATGAGGGATTTTCGAAATATTCGCCTTCATTCATCTTTCATAGGAAAATGTCGAAAAGCGACCCGTCGTTCTGTCGTTCTGCCATACATCGCCCCGTTGAAATAGCCATTTCCTGTATTCACCATGGTCAGTCATAGCATCGTTGTAACACACGCCTATCGCCACCGGCTCTCTGTCTACAAACACTATTTAAAAAAACAGGTAAAAAAGTTTGAAAATGCATAGTTTTGTTCTAGAGACTTGACAGTTATTTTCGTGGTAGAGTGGGTAGGGTCCTTTCATTTATGTCAAACAAACTCTTTTGTAAATTTCCTAGTTTCCAAAATATAAGAATTTAAAAATTGGACTGTTTTCAAAAAAACATCAAAATAAAAAATTTTTAAAAATACTAAAGACATAGAGACCTTTCGTTTTAACTATTGGACAACGTTCTATCAAGTTTGGTTATCAAACTATCGCCTACTTTCAAAACAAAAATTTTCAAAAATTAAAAATACATAATTCATGGTCCATAGCAAAGACGACGTCACCCTGAGTCCTTGGAACCCTCGTACACGCCTCTGGCATGACTGGTTCGCGAGATATAACAAAAAGTCTAAAATACCTTTTTTACCCCCCCCCCCCCCTCCCCCCCCCCCCCAAAAAAAAATGTTTCCAGCTTTTCACCTTTTCAACACCTACATCCCCGTAAATAGCACAACGAGACGAAAAAAAACGAATCCAAGCAACCCCTCCTAGTATCACTCCTTCCTTCCCCAGGCCGCCAGGGGCTCTCAACTTCTTTAGTGGGCAGAACTGCCCAATTAACACTACTACACTCGTATACCATTTTTTTCCTAGAGACTTGAAATTTATTTTGAAAGTAGAGGTGGTCAGGACTTTTTATTTATGTCAAACAAACTTTTTTGTAAAATTCCTAGTTTCCAAAGTATAGGAATTTCAAAATTGGACTGTTTTCAAAAAAACATAAAAAATAAAAAAGTTTTATTATAAAAAATAAAGGACATAAAGACCATTCGTTTGAACCATGGGACTACGTTCTATTATGTTTGGTTTTTAAACTATCGCTTACTTTCAAAAACAAAAATTTTCAAATATGTTTGAATAATATAACGAGTCGTCCATAGGAAAGAGGACGTCGGCCCGAGTCCAACGGCATGTCGCATGCCCATGGTTTTGCGAAATATACATGAGAGGTCAGCGTAGCCGAGCAGCTAGTGTAACTGGTTAGAACCCATCACTCTCTCCTATTAATAATAATAATAATAATAATAATAATAATTTTCTAAACTTCGCCTTGATGGGAGAATTTTTTGTTTTTGAAACTTAAGCTATGTCAATACAATGATGTCTATGATGAGCACTGGTGAATGGTAATCTTGTAAGTTCTCCTAAATGGGAGAAATTTTATTTTGCCTTAGGCTACGTGAATAGAATCATTCCTATGACGCATGTTTATAATTAGTTTACCTTTCTTACTTTTGATGTATATGAATAGTATTTTAAAAATAAGTTGAAACGTTATGCGCTTAAGGGTCGCTTGTTGATTGAGCACCCCCTTATTCACCACAGCCACAAGTAAAAAAAACAGTTGGAGAGACTTTTTTAAAAAAGAAATCTATTTAACATTATTTACTAAATAAATAAATAATTAAAATTTAACGTCACATTGTCTTTACTGCTGACATGGTTTTGCACTAAACCTTGTTGTTGTTTCTTTTTGCAAATCATAACGACATGTTATTTTATTGAATAAAAATCATAATAATAGGCGTTTTATAAAACATAGTCCTAGACTTGATAATGATTTCATATCCTAGTATCACCTACTTTTAAACATGTTGTTGTTTTACTTGTGGTTGCTGTGCATGAGGGGGTGTTAGATAAACAACAAGCGAGCCTTAAGCACATGACGTTTCAACTTATTTTATGAATAATAATAATAATAGTAATAATTATGGAATCTTGACATTTTTTATTGTTTGTGATTTTAAAATAGGTTTAGTACAATTACCATTTATATGATTTTTATACATTTTTTAAATAATAATAATAATGATGAAACTATTTTTCAATAATGATGGACTTTTGTCCTTTTTTATTGTTTGTGATTTAAAAATATTTTTACCACGAACAGTAATTTTTATGTAATTTTTTATAATGATCATAATGATACTATTGATGAATAATTATGCACTGATGTCCTTTTTTGTTGTTTGGCATTTAAAAATAGGATTAGTACAATTACCATTTATATGATTCTTATACAGTTTATTTATAATTATAATAATGATGAAACTATTAGTCAATAATAGTGGAAAAACAGAGCATGGACTCTAGTCTTCTTATTTATTTTTTGAAATGATAACAGTGATACTTTACATTTTTTTAAATAAATTCTTCATATCAAGATAAAAGTAATTTGCTCTTCATATCACCAATCACCATAAATTTTGCCATCCGTTCTGATACATTGCCATCTGAAGCTGTTAATCGTTGTTTGGCAATGCTTAACAAGACTTTGTAGACAATGCGTCTTAGTGTGGGAATACATGATTAAGGCATGCATGATCCAAAGCATTAATCCCCATATCTCCTCTCCTCAAACGATCTTGAAGACGAGTAGAGGAGACGCAAGAAAAGCTTGCCGAAGAATGCTGCGCAAATCTTCGGCCATGTTCTGGGGTCTGGTGTGCTCGGTAATAGCATACAACGCCCCTCCCACTTCACGGAAGTAGCTCGCGTGCAGAAGTTCTAAACAGATCGTCTGCCCAGGCTTGGCAGGCTGAACTGTGACTGAGTTTACGCTTGGTGTACAGCTGTAGACCGCGCCTCCCAGCGAGCCACGTTGTTGAAGAATGGAGTGTGCAGTGAGCTCGGTAATCAGCATTCGGGGGACTCACAGGAGCCCTGCAATGAGCATTAAAATACGCCAATTGATATTGGTCTCTGCGCATCGTTGAGTTTCGGCAAGCTTTTCTTGCGCCTGCTCCAACAGGGCCGCAAAAGCTGTAAGCAGTTAGGTGGACTTTGAGTGGTAAGTATTTAATGATGTTATCAATAATTCCATGGACAGTCTTGAGCCCGCCTAGGCTCATGTATCAAATATTTCTTCGGGCGCATACTTACTTCACATGCTCAGTTCGACAGAACGCACCGTGAAGCTTCCTCATGAACAATCCGCTATTTTGACTTCGGAGAGGACAGCTTATTTTCTTCCTAGAGATATATTAATTACTATTTTAATGCCACATATCTCAGGATCATATAATAATTCATTCTGTAAAATTTACCATCTTCTATGCATTTTGGAAATGGTAAATATCTTTATGGTAAAGGTATTTTTCACCACAGACACGCGGAGGACAATGTAAATAGCCGCTAATGGACTTAACTACTTCCTTCAAACCAGGAAGCCGTGCTACGCACAGACAGACCGTTTTGATAGTCCGCTGAGGCAGGACGTATTGTCTCGTTTGTCCGTCATTAAGACGAAGGCCACTTTTGGCGAGTGCATACCCCATAATTGGGAGGACTACAATCTACAGCCATCGAGCTGCGTATTAAGATTTAAGTCTACGGAAAGTATTATTTCGGCCATGCACACGTTGTATATTATTGAAGGGTAAAATATCCCAAGAAACACTGTTAGGGATGTGATGTTGCATATCAAATTCCTATGCGAAATTTGAAATTTAATTGAGTGAATTCGACATATTTTTTTCACCAACCATGAGGACCGTCTGAAAGGCAGACGTGAAATATTCAGGCAAACGTGAAACATTTAGGCTACAGCTACGTCTTATAGCCCAGTGTGTGCTACTACGAAAATTAACTATGATAAAGCTACGCATCGCACGCATGCGACAGTGATGTTCAGATTTACAGCGATTTGACATAGTGTAAAATCTATGAACAATACCACGTGTATGGTATCACTAGAGTCTGTGGCAGGAAAAGCAGAGTATTTGATCACCTGCAATTATTAAAGCCAGTGTGCATTTATATAATCACATTTCACATAGAATCTGTGTATTTAATAACCACCATGCCTACGTTAATGCACCACGTGTTGGTGATTTTTCGACATTATTTTGAGAGCGTCGTAATGGAATAATTCCTAATGTGAGGGAAACACCGATGAAATAAACTGCCGCCATGGAATAGTCCAACCAACACCGCCAGGTACAAGCCTTATACAAGACGAGAACCAAGGACCGCAAGGACAGGCCGAAACCCATAGCCTTATCCAGGAATATGCTTGGAGACCAGGAAGCGTATTACCCCTTCCAATGGGAGTTCTGGAAGGTGATCTACCTATGAAGTAATCGTGAGTCCTGTATTGTCTATGTACGAGGCTTGTGCAGGTTGATGTAGACTTTGAATGTATTTTAGCCGAAACGACTCGATAATTGCACCACTTAGGTAGGAATGTACATATTTTCTTCTTGGCACTGGGACAATCTTTCAGTTAGACACTACAGTCCGTGTCCTATACGGCAGGTGCACATTCACCTGTATTTTTCAGTGTATTTATAAGCCAGCAAGGAGCTGTGATTTTATGTCATGTAAACGACATCTTAAGAACAGAAGGTGTAGGCTTCTGATAGTTTAGGAGACACCCTATAGTTAGGTCCCTTATTTTAAGTTGAAAAAGCTTTATTTTCGTATCATTTCTCAGCCGAACGTCACTGAAACATTTTTGTACTCTTTATTTGACATTTTTCGTGAGTACTATTTTCTGCGTGAAGTTCCAGAGGAACGAACCCATACACAGTAAGATTGGTGGGTAAACTTACATCGTATCATTTCGAATATCGCAGCAGAGGTTAGATGTTTTATTTTTTTTGTGGAGAATGCCATGCCACGCATATCAAAGCCCACGTGTACAAAGAATATAGTGAGTGACATATCTTCGAATGTCAGTGCAGTTAGTTGCACGAGTGTGACATCTTTATATTAGTATTCTTTGAAATTATCACTACGTTGTATATTATTGAAGGGTAAAATATCCCAAGAAACACTGTTAGGGATGTGATGTTGCATTTTTATACAATCTGCAGAAAACTTGAGGACTGTATTTCGTGCTACTGCAAGATTAAGATAATCATTTTGAAGCACAATCTCTGCTATGCTAAAGCTGTACGCGATGCAGTGTGAAAGTTGTTCGAGTGCGCCAGCTGATAACCGGTTGCTATCCGAGATGCAACGGGAGACAACAATATTGACTTTTATGTATGTTAATTTACGTCACAAGTCCTAGGAATTTTGAAGGTCACTGTTATTAATATAACCTTGCTTTGGAGAATAGCTATGTAAGCTGTCAACATCTGTTATTTCTTTCCCACTTTTAATGAGTGAGGGGATGCTCGCTTATGCGAATACCTTTAATGTTTTGAGCCGATGACATTGATTCATCGGGCGTGTCATAGAATTGTTTAAACAATAATGTTAATGGACCCAGCTTCTGTATAAATTAGGCTAGCAAGTGTAATTGTTGTGTCCGTGAACACATTATTTGGTAATTAGGCAGGACGGATGAATGTCCGCCTATTGTTGGTTTATTCCGGCGTTCTTTGAGCAGCGGCCAAGACGACCGATGGTACTTGCGCGCAATGGGAGTATGATGCGGGAACCTGTGTTATTGTTGACTTGTAGAAGTCATGTTCTTTGAGTGAATCTCAAGCGAGATCACATGCTGCTGCCTACGACTGGTGTCATACACTGAACTAACTCAACAGTATTTAAACCTTCTGATAAATCAAAAGCATAATTATCCTAAACCAACGGATTAATTAATTGATTATAAATAATTACGGCCATAACTTTGTAACCATTTGCTTGTTGATTTATTGGCATCGTGACTTCAATTCATTTCCATGTGGGAGATGACCTTTATATGAGCTGACACTACTTTTTTCGACGACGTGGATCTTCGGGACCAGAAATCAGTAACTTGTGGTCCGCGTGATTCAAAGCTTGTAAGTCGCTGTGATGATTGCGCATTGCCAACCTAATTCACATGCATGAGATGACGACTGGGTACAAACAGTAGGTCAGTTCGCGGAGGCAGGCTAGTATTAGAGTGTTTATTTATTCATTCCCGAGGGTATTTACCCTATTGTTCCTGATAGACATTAGAGTGTTATTTGATTGTTTTTTTTTTGATAGTCAGTGGTCAAACTATCATTAGATTTTGAAATAATCATTTGTTTACGACGCGTCTCGTCGTAATACTTTCGTTAAGATAGGCATTAGACAGAATTTTAATCAATAATTCACCGTATCTCGAATATTAAATGTGGACGTGGTACCATCCTAACCTAGGGATTGGTTTGCTAGTTGTTAAATGTAAATTATACCGAGTCATTTATTTGTAAATTTGCTACGCGTTAATTCTTCTTGTACCATGCGCCTAGTTAGTTTTGCTGTTGTTTCATGTAACCAGGACTTCGCGAGGGTACTTAACATCAAACTAGGGAACGATTCACCATTGTAATTAGAGTAGCGGATTAGCCGATTTCGACCCTCGGAAGTAGTTTAGGGGTCTTACTTGAATAAATCATGCACGAATCTTACTTAAGACTGGATCTCTTTTTATTGCTAGCATTGTATTTTCGGATGTATTTCTTTTGGCGTCTATGACTGTTTCCGTGCTAAATGACCCAGATCCCCTGGATCAAGCCCCTCGAGCTGAGCAAGCCTACAAAGAAATGCACACGATCCTCTGAGGTGTTGGGTTCGAAGGACGGGGTCTTTCGAAGTACCATTTCATTCGGCGGATGGTACCCGTATAACCTCCTCTAACGGGCTCAGTATATTTGGGACATGGAGGTTTCAATCGGTGAAATACACTTTTCTTGTTGTTCTTCTTGTTCTTGTTGTTGTTGTTGTTATTGTTATTGTAGATGTTGTTGTTGTTGTTGTTTGCCAGCGGCTGCTGACGAGCATGGTAGGTGGTTGTTTTCCGCATGACAACCATGGAATGATGAAACAATGTCTTTACAGTGAGTTTTATGACTGTGATACAGTTTCATCAATTGGCATGTGGCGCAGTGTCGAATTGAGGGTATTTTTTCCATGGTTAATTGCTTGTGATGGGAAAATGGCTGCATGGCTGCAATTCACACAATACAGGGTCACTGGTCCACTCGGCAGGTGCCTTCTCCCAATTTTTTTATGACTGCATTGGCGGCTACATAAAAAGGAACGATTTAGGCAAGGCCAATAATTCATGATGAGTAAAGTTGATGAGTTTTATCTTGCACAAAAAGACTTTTCCAATAGCCTTGTCGATCGTTGTGGCGTGCATGTTTATAATGTTGATGTTATCACCACACGTTTACAAGTCTCACTGCTGTCATTGGACGGTAAACTTTCAGTTTTAATTTTGTTCAACAACTCCCAACAGCCATTCGTGGTGAGACAATGATACAATTGCCACGCATGCGCTAAGGCTTTATTCTGAATATTGCCGCAAGGACAAGTATCCTTGGGCGTTTGCAGGGATGGACAACCCAAAACTAATAGATCAATACATTGGCAGTGAGAGGTTAAAAAAGGTTGGAGCCACTGGCATTTTTCAACCCCTTTAATAAATAAGTCATTGGCAGAGGAAAAATGGGCTTTCATGACTATGTCAAGATACTTGTAACAAATATCACCCAGTTTTCATACTAATTGCAAATGATTGTCAATATTTTGGCTTTGCTCTTTATATTTTTATCTCACCAACTCGAAAGCATAGGGAGGCTTAAACACCAAATGAATGGGGTGTGATATGAAAAAGGTGCTACAATCGATAAAAGCCACTTCCTTGAATTTAAATTTGTTATCTGCTATTTTAAAGCCCTGACAATCGACAATGGGTGTACGCATGATGTTTTTTTAGTTGTTACCTCGCCCAAGACCAATCAAAAACTAACCCATCTCATGGTTTAACGCCACTAGTCATGGACTTGGCAAAAGGAACAATGAATTGAACAACGTGTAAATATTTTTTTACGTCGGCACATAGGTTATATTCATCATCATAAAACACCTACAATTATGTTACAAAAATATCTTTTTTTTTAACTGGAACAACATTCAAATGAACAGTTTGCACATATGGTTCATAGGTATCTCCTAGTTTTGTAGGGTCTGGTACAATGACAGGGTAATTCAAACTCCACGGAATATTGCCCACATCATAGCGATTCAGGTAAGGACAGGATGTACTTCATCGTCGATGATCACTAAATGGTCGATCCCCCACCTCCCAGTTTCCAATTTCAATGTTGCAAAATATACGCTTGACCACTTCCCGGCGGTTTAAGTAATAAAAACTATCCGCTGCCAATTCTCCATATGTCATAAAGGGAACTGTCCAAGTTTCAAATGTTTTCAGTCGATTAAATTCACATTTTAAATTCCGTGGTTTTTCCCTTACGTCATTGTTGTTGTTGTTGTTGTTGTTGTTGCTTATTGAGGGCCACCTGACGTTTGTCAATGGTATGTCTGTGTGTATGTGCACACTGTCAGAGTGCAAAAGACACTGTGCTTGCAGACACTCATCATGTTAAGTTATGATTTTTTTTCACCTCACCACAGGTGGATTACATGCTGCTGACATAATTGGACAAAGGATGATATTTCACTTGTCTAGCATGAATAATCAAACAGTAGGAACTTGTATGGTCGGGTACATTTTCTTGTGTTTCAAAATTTACTCTTAAATCAATGGTGGTAATTTTCATACATTCTTCTAAACTCGAACAGTCGAAAACAACCAGTGGTGCCTTTGCTTTAAACCCTTGTGGCGACAGCATGTGGCAATCCTGTTTTTCATAATAAGACGATTGAAATTTAGCAAACATGACATAGAGGGGGCCAAACTTATTTTTTGAAAAAATCAGCTCCAAACCCTCATAGGGAAAGCAAACATTATTTAAAATAGACATATATTTCTCAAGTAAATGTGATCAAACATGGTGATATCTGTGCTTTGTTGGTATTTTCTATTGGTTTGAAAACCAATAATAACATAGAGGGGTCGCTCGGTAGAGCGAGCCAATTTCACACTCCAGTTATGAGTGCCTGTGGTAGGTAGCAAGGGGTACTCTTGTAGACTCCAACTTCGAAATGCGATAGGCAAGGCTTTATCTATTTGCACCAAATTTAACATGCTTTGCTTTTTACGATCCGATAGCGTCACGTGGGGCACATTTCACAGTAACCGAAGCAGTTGAATTTTTTAGTCTACCACATGGTCAGAGGCTCCCTTAAGTGCATTATAATCACTGCGGTCTCTCACGAGATACAAACTTTGTCTTGCATTTAAAATAATTGGCTTGTGATCTTCAGCGAAGCGAAGGAGTAATTTTAAGGGTAGGAAACCTGTAAAAGTACCATCGGTATGAACTAACCACTCATTGCTACTGTTGGGGCACCATCCTGCCATAGAAAGCGTTTTACATTCTTCCTCACTATAGGAGGGATATAATTTCATAAGACTTGTCATACCCACATTTCGACTCATATCTATGACAATATCGTCAATGACATATCGCACTTCAGAAAACAGAAAAGCCAAACCATGATTCGCCAACGTAGACGTCGTGGGTGTGGTGCCATCCGCTTTCATTAATTTGCCCTCAATTTGAAAGACACTTTCATGAGGTAGGGTAAAAATATCATGATTATTGATGATGAATTCAATCTCGTCATTGTTATTGAGTCCTGATGCTTGAGGTTGATAGGAATGCATGTCAATGCGCACGACGCCATCTTCCACTAGTATGGGGTTTCACACTTGCAACAGCTCCTTGTTCATGATGGGGGTGTAACGTATAACCAATGCGTTGTAAACGTTGTCGGTTTACTCTTGTCAACCGTTTCATACACGGCGGGCAACTAACCAACCTCGTAGACGGTGATGTTGCTTTATAGATAAATTTCATAGAATCTTTAAAACCACCTTGTAGGTCACAAGGATGGTGGCATCCAAAGCAATCATTTGTTGCTTTTTATTCACTAACCGTAAGGTAATATTACTAATATCGCTGACGCACACAGGATGATACAGAATGACGGAAGGGTTTTCACGAATAATATAGCCACAAGGGGAGGTCACAATAAAATAATACAGCGAATGACTTTGTTCTTGATTGGTAAACACGTCTCTAATAATGTTACAAGTCACAGAGATGTGATGGTCTTCGATAAATTTCACTGGATAATCTGAATCATGGGGTTGGTGAGCTGCCAACACGCATGGTTTAAATCCGAGTAAAGGGCCAATAGAATGAGGTCGTGTTTCAAAGTCAATGTTAAACGTATAGAAAATACGACAGCGATGAGTAATCGTATTGGCTGTAAGTTCAAATGTGTGTGTTCCATCCACAAATGGCTTGACACCAAATTGTTTTATCATCGCCACATTAATGGCCTCATGCACATCGTCTATGGTATAACCTCCAGGGGGCAACCTCAACATATAATCATCATAATAAAACTTATCAATAATATCCACTTGTATATTGTAAATTCTGTTGTAACCTACCAAAGAAATTAATCCCAGCACATAGGATTGTTCGGGATGCAATTCAATGGGGAGAAAGAAATCTAGGGACACTTCAGGCCCGTGGCTGTGCACGGTAAAGGCCTTGGCGTTGACATTCTTAATGATGGGACTGCTGGCTTAACGCGACCTCTTATATAAGAAAAGTAAACACAAACGCCCGCACTCTTGACTGTCAAAGGTTTGTTGACGATTCACATTATAGAATAACGTCACCCGATTTCCCAAATAATGCATCAGCTCGATCGGGGTGGTAAATTTCCATAAATGTCAAAGTACCACACCGCGGAACCTTGTTTCATATATGCTACAAAATGGGTTCCTGGTCGTGCAGTATCATCTAAATTGATCATGCTTCGTTCTTCTTTCCACGGTGCCTTGGGTAATTCATTTTGCATAAATAAACCTCGAAAATGAGAAATCTTCAATTGTTTGGCAAAGCTTTCCACTTGTTGATGGCTCATGGCATGATGAGGCAGTTGCCTTAGGCGTTTATCGAAGATGGATATTTTTTTTCTTAGACGATAGGCCATGGCCTTGTAGATAAAAGACTGGCTTTAAAGGATTGCTGTTTCTAGCCCCCATAGCAATGGCTTCTAACGTTTTATTGTGTCGCTCACTTTCTTTGAGTTGTTGCTTGCTTTCTTCGACAGCCTTAATGGTTTTCGCCACTGCAGTGGCACCAAACAAAAGAGAGCCCATAGCTGCCAAACTCGCAAATAAAGCAGGCAAAAAAACCCACGCTTAGGAACAGGAATGACTCGCCTACGTTTCTTCTTTCTTTCTTTTTTATCGATGCTTTATGGTGGGATTTCGGGTTCGTAGACAAACGCACTGCCTGTAATGCTTTTTCGATAGCCACTCGTTTTGTTTTTTCAGTTTTAACACAGGGTGTGAGGCAGACCGAGTCGGTTTCCGGCCTGGCTTTTTTATTTTCTTTTGTTTTTTTTTGTGTTTTTTTCATGTATACCGCGTATCTTTATCCACCATGCTGCTACTTGGTGGGGTGAACCTTTCACAACAAACGTAGAAAGCCTTATTTCATAGCGGTATATTCCAATTCTATATAACGCTGATAATCATTCACCGTTTTCCCAGCTTCCTTTTCTTCAAACGTAAGCATAAGATGAAAGGATATTTTCATCCCCAGCTTTTACCGTTTGATGATTGTGGACCAACAGCCTATCACAGTTTATTTCTATTTGTAAATGTTTCTCATCAGGCATGGCATATTTAATACGAATCACACCATCATAGTGCAATCGATAACGTCTTAAACCGGAAGCAAGCACATAAATAAGGTGGTGGTGGTCATTCACCAGTGGTGGTGGGGAATGGTTTCAGTCATTGTCCAGTTTTTGATTTGACAGATACACTAAAAATACAGATGGGACAAATTTATAAAGGCTTTTAATTTGGTAGGTCACGTAACGTTTCGTGCAGACGTCATCTTCGTCTCGAGGCTCTTGCACTTCAATAATACGACGATGATTGGCTGAATAGCCCTCAGCGGTTAGTCTTGGGACCATGTAGTATACACTTTGCACTTTGCGATCGACATAGGTTTTAGTAGCCACCTCTCGAGACTGTTTTGAGAAAGAGGCGGCCTTGGCCATGGTTACACGAGCTCGCCCAAACACGTCCATCGTGATAGACGTTAACTAACCTGTCCTACTCACCACTTGGCTATATAGGTAAACCTTATACACACATCAAAAAAACTCAGTCGTCGTCATTATGGAATTAACGAAACAACCCCATGCTTTGCCCGTCTCTGATTTGGTTTCAGAGCTATCGCTGGCCGTCATGGCACCCTATTTCGGTCTACCGTTCGATGTATCATCGAGGGGCCTTCGAGGTGAGGAAAGAGCTTTCTTTTCTGGTCATCATCATTACCACGCCTCATGGTCTACGATTTCAAAATATTTATATTTTTGCCAAATCCTTGTACCAGCCTTTGTACGTGTATCTGGAACAAATTATGTCTTCGTTAAATAAAGAAGCCATGGGCTATTTTACATTCACCTTATCTCAAGATGCCATTCAACCAGACCACATTCAACCAGATTCCATTATAATTTTTGATGATATTGCCACACAACGACAGGCCATTATTCAAGAGTATTTTAGTTTGGGACGCCATAAACAAGTGGATTGTTTTTATCTGTCTCAGACCTATTCTAAAATTCCCAAACAGTTGATTCGCGACAATGCCAATCTCATCGTTCTCTTTCGCCAAGACTCTAGAAATCTCTATCATATTTTTAAGATCATCAGAATCCTGATATGTCCTTTACCGCTTTCACACAATTGTGTGACTCATGTTGGATCCATCATCCCCATGCCTGTATGGTTATTAATAATTACAGTGAACGATGTGAGGGACGTTATCGCTTTGGATTTGATAATTTTATTTCTGTTTAAAAAGACCCATGGTTTGACATTTCCTGCAAGTGTTTCTTTACCTTCACCATAGCGAGTGTTATAGGGTACAAGAAACATGTTCAAATCATGCAGCATATTACTGAGGCACGAAATACCATTCGACGTAAATTTCGTGATTTACAACGTTAAAAAAACGTGAATCCTTTGCCCATAATAAAACATGCTCCATCATCGGTTGATCCCATCAGGTTCAAACCAAATGCTTCTGCTGCTGCTGCTGCGGCTACCTCTCAAACCAAACCCTTAACAAGTTCAAAATTTACTCAAACAGATTCAACACGGTGGGTAAAATCCTCCTCCTCCTCCAATGTTAGTGAACAAGAAGAAGAAAAACAACAACATTGACAAAGTGAAAGAGAAAGCGAAACCGTATTTAGTCCTAAAGAAAATAATCCTCACCCCTTCAACAGTTTATAAAAACAAAACATGAATCCGTCATAGCGGGAACACCGTCTTCCTCCACATCGTCTCCGTTTTTACATGTCTTGGCCACCCCTCAAAATAAAGCTCAACTCAAAAATATTTTAATCAATCATTATGGAGCAACACTGCAACCGTATCTCACCCATCTATTTATTGGAAAGACAGACACCACGTATGGTGTGTGCTATGAGGATGATAGTTTTAAAATAGGGGATTCATGCATTAAATTTGCTCGTATAACTGCTGTCATTAAAACGATGCAGATATGTCCATATATGGTATTAGGACATCAGAGAGCTATTAATCGATTCACAGACTAAAGTTTCACGCACCACAAAGGCGTGGACTCATCACTTCATACAAAAATGGCACAAAGGAGTAACTTATATTTCTCATAAAAATGGCTCAATCTATCTCATTACAACTATTCCTTTTTACCATTCTTTCCGCTTAGCTGTCCAGCGTCTACAGTGTCACACTGCGCAGAGCGACACTTCACATAGCCATCTGCCATTATTAGTTTGCGGTCTATCAAGGGAAACCAAAGTCGATGACCTCGCAGTTTTTGGGTCTTTTGATTCAATGAGTGCGCCATAGGAAATTTCGGAAAAAATACCCTTAACACGAGTCGTCGCATGTCGTCCTACGACCAATGGTTGGCGAAATATCGATTGATCTATTGGGCACGGCCACCGTGGCCGGCAACATGCTCGTTTCAACACAACCAGTACCGTCTCTCTCTCTCAACTACCACTATTAAAAAACAAAATAAAAATAAATATTTTTTTCCACATGTGTTTTTAGGCCCTTTGTCAAACTATGTTTTGGAAAAACAACATTCAAATGGGGGATGTCACTCCAAGTCCTATGACACCTACTATACGTCTCTAGCCTTATTGGTTCGCAAGATATAACAAAAAGTCTAAAAATCATGTTTTTGTCCAAAACTCCATTTCCCACATTCTGAAATATTCAATCTATTAAAAATAAGCTTTCCATAAGATAGAACAGAAAAAATACCTTTAAAACGACTCCTCACTCGACCCTCTAACACTATTCCTTACCCAAATATCACCAGATAACCATATAGCCACAAACCCCCCAGGGACTCACATCCTCCTAAGTGCAGCAGCTCTGTCACAACCTCACTACTACACTTTTTTGTCCTAGAGACCTGAAACTTATTTTTGAGGTAAAGGGGATAAAGACTTTTAATGTAGGTCAAACACGTTTCTTGGTAAAATTCCTTTTTACAGACATTTTGCCAATTTAAAAATTAAACTTTTTTGAAAAAATGTAAAAAAACATAAAGTTTTGTTCTAACGATAAAGGACAATGAGACCTTTATTTGAGGCTATATATAACTTATATCATTTTAAATGATCTTGTCGACTTCGTCGTTACGCTGAGGTCTGGCGTTACGTTACGGTGACGGGACGAAATGTACCTAGAATGCACTGAGGTGTGTGACGTCATAGTACGATGTAGCAGCCGAGTACCAAGAAGGCAGTGAGAGAACAGAGTTTCAAGAAGGCAGTGTGCGAACAATCAAGTAGGCAGTGAAGAAACAAAATAGAATCTTGAATCTCTGTTCTCGCACTACCTTCTTGGTACTTGGCTGCTAGCATTTAAAATGATATAAAGTCCAGTCTTTCAGATTGACGATCCGTGTCTTTTTTTAGGATTATTAGTTTTGGAAATATAGCCCACTTTAAAGAACAAAAATTTTCAATATTTGTTTTAAATATAACAAGTTGTCTATAGAAAAGGGGGCGTTACCCTAGTCCTACGACATATCACTTGTCCATATCCGCCCATGGGTTCGCGGGATATTACATTAGGTACCAGTACGAGAGTGGCTCAATTAGTTGTGTATTTAAACTTCTATCTCTCATCTATTTATATCACTGTAATAGTTATACAACTGGGTACGTATTTAGATTGGAAGTAGGATTTTGGATAGGAGACGACCGTGGTCTATGTCTCAGTATTTGTTTGCAATAAGAGTGAGAAATCGCGTAAAAGCCCTTGGTGAGGTATGAATCGAACCCACCTTTTCTCACGAGGTTGAGTGTACTCTGTTCTAGCCCTCATAACCGTGAATCAAACCCAGACCTTCGGGCTGACACCCATGAATGTCAGACCTCTACATAAACACACGTTTGACCTTCGCTCTGTGTGCTGCTACAGACTGTATATGTGACATATTCATCATCACTCCTATATACAGTGGAACTTCGATAATTCGAACCTCAAGGGACCAGTAAAAAAATTCGAATTATCCAAAAATTCGAATTACGAAAGTTCTTTGAAATGGGTAGAGAAAATAGAGTATATTGTATTACGTTTACATAATGATGTACCTTCAACAAAGCAGATTAACAGACTACGGTACTTTATAAAGACCTCAAAAGTTTCAAATGAAAAATAAAACCAAAAGATACTATTCACCTATTTAACGACAGTAGTAATCCCAGAGAGATCTACTGTTTTTAAAAACATTTTTGAGATTTTTACCTGTTTCCTACAATTAAGTCTCTCAGCCATCACAAAACAATCTAACAAATTTAAGGAACGGAAAACAGAACCACTTACAATACGTCATTTCTACTAAAAAAAACGCATAAGTTCTGTGATGTGGTTTGTTGCTTGGGCTGCACTCGGAACAGTTTTTTCGGTAACTGACCCAACTGTTTGGCTTCCGATCGGCTTTATACACGTAAAAACCTCGAATTATCCAAAATATAATTCGAATTAACCACGATTTATTAGCATTGATTGTATATAAAATGCTAGGGACCAAGAGAACAATTCGAATTAAAGATGATTTCGAATTATAGAAGTTCGAATTAGCCACGTTCCACTGTAGTTAGGAACATAGGCCATCTAAATCATCAGCCCCATGTAGTTGGGAGTATGTAATTCACTCATCATCAGCAGTCACCAAAAAGAAGCTGCATGCGATAACATTATGGTGTTTACGATATGCGAGATTGCATAGTATGTCTCATTATAGTGCAGCCTTAGGTATTTCTATGTATCTAAGTTAGCTTAGGTTAGGTAAGGTTAGCTTAGGTTACGTTAAGTTAGCTTAGGTTAGGTTCAGCTATGGTCACTATCTTGGAACTTGGTCGCTTTCTGTGGTAGCTTTTTGATCTGGATGGTCGCTTTTGGTCACTTTTTGATCTTGTTGGTTGCGTATGGTAGCTCTTTAATCTGGATGGTTGTTTTGGTCGCTTTTAGTCCCTTGTTGAACTGGATGGTCGCTTTTAGTCGCATTTGAACGGGATAGTCCCTTTTGATCAGGATGATCGCTTTTTGATCTGGATGGTTGCTATTGGTCGCTTTTTTTCTCTAGTTGGTCGCATTTGGTCGCTTTTGGTCGCTTTTTGATCTAGATGGCCACTTTTGGTCACTCTTTAAACAGGATGGTCGCTATTGGTCGCTCTTTGATCTGGATTGTCGCTTTTGCTCGCTTTTTGATCTGCATGGTCGCTTTTGATCGCCATTTGATCTGGATGGCCACTTTTGGCCGCATTTTGATCTGGATGGTCACTATTGGTCGCTCTTTCATCAGGATGGTCGCTTTTATTCGCGTTTTGATCTGGATTGTCGCTTTTGGTCGCTTTTTCATCAACATGCTCGCTTTTGGTCGCTTTTTGATCTGGATGGTTGCTTTTGGTTGCTATTTAAACTGGATCATCGCTATTGGTCGCTTTTTGATCAGGATGGTCGCTTGTGGTCGCTTTTCGCAAATCAACTACTCTATTTACCCATGGAATTCTACGATGGTGGCCATAGCTTAACTTAAACTAGGCTACCTAACCTAAGTGACAAAATATGGGGTCAGATAAGGGAAGAGGTGTTGTAAAGCCCTTTCGTTTAAGCCATCACACAACTTTCTATGATTATTATTACGAGGGGTATCCACTATTTAACTTAGCTCGTGGGTGGAGGTAAGGTTTGGTTAGGTTAACATAGGTTAGGTTAGGTAAAGCTATGACCACCATGTTGGAACTTTTTAATTACACCTTGTGGGCGGGGGTTAGGTTAGGTGCAGTTAGTTTAGGTTAACATAGGTTAGGTTAGGTTAAGCTGTAGAGACCATCTTAGAACTCCACACTCCACAAGAGTGTAGAGGTACTATAACCGTAACAAATCCACTACGAGAGTTGAGTAGCAATCACTAACCTACGTCAATCTCTGCCTTAACGTAACCTGACGCGTCACGAACACCAACATAGCACCAAGAAGGTAGCTCAGTCATGGCTTCTTATAAAAGAGGAGAATGTCGAAGATGTCCCAAGTCCTCGCACATTCAAATACATGAGTTTGATCAGCAAGATACTCCAAATTCCTTATTACATGGGGGAGGTAATTATTGAGATGTTTCAATCTCTTACAAACCCAACTTCACAATACTAATGATTAAGATGCCTCAGCCTTTTAATTACATGAGGTTGATGACCGAAATGATCCAAAAGCTCGTAAGAAGCTACGTTCGACAATATACTGTAGATATATAGCTATAATTGCGCCTACTTTCAACAGTGCCCACTTTAATTTGCGTCCACATTAATTTGCGTTCACTTTATTTTGCGCTCACTTAAATTTGCGCCCACTTAATTTTGTACCCAGTTTTATTTGAACCCACTTAATTTGCGCAGACTTTAATTTGCGCCCACTGTATTTTACGCCCACATTAATTTGCGCCCACTTTATATTGCGCTCACATAAATTTGCGCCCACTTTAAACTGCGTCCACTTAAATTTACGTCTACTTTATTTTGCGCCCACTTTAATTTGCTCCCACTTTAATTAGTGCCAATTAAATTTTTGCGCCCACTTTACTTTTCGCCCACATTAATTTGCGCAAACTTAATATTTTGCGCACTTTAATTTGCGCCCACTTGATTTTGCGCCCAATTTTATTTGCACCCACTTTATTTTGCTAACACTTTAATTTGCGCACATTTTATTTTGCGCCCACTTCAAATTTGCACCTACTTTAATTTGCACCCGCATATAATTTGAGAATCATAATATAACGCTGTAATTTATTTATCAGAGCTATGCCATTTCTCTAGGGCTTTAGGCTCAGAAGGTATTAGGCTACGGTATATTAGGGGACCTGAAATATATTCAATCTGAACCTACATTCGAAGGATTTTAGTGCATGCATACCCGTGTGTGTTAAATAACCCCTCCGATATAAATAATAAATAACATTCCATTCTTCCAAGTACTATAGCACACCTCTAGCACTCAATTGGTACGTCACGCGACAAGATATTTCTTGTTTAAACATTAAAGCAAACCCACTACCTATATGAATATGCGTTGTAAAGCCTACCTACAATGTAGGTAATATTAATAATTAATACATTTTTAATAATAGTCTAATAATATGTGTAACCTACATACAGGCCTCTCGGCTACCTTGTTGAGGTACAGTTAGGTGTTATGTTACATGACCTTGTAGAAAACCTTCTCTTACCCTTGGATACGTTTACCATTTATAAGAAAATACTAAGAAACCGGAAATTCAAAATATCCAGTTAGATCCTTTGGCAAAAATAAAAAATTGCCTGTCCTAGGGAAAGGTAGCTTTACGCCCTTTTCTTTAAACAACTTCACCGATTATTAGTTTGCGAGATATCCAGTACGCTCAGCTGCCGTAACCAAGGACAAGCTAATTAAAGCAAGAGCCCCACCAGCTAGCTTAGGTTAGCATACGTAAGGTAAGCTTAGGTTAGGTTATTTAGCTTAGGATTGATTAGGTAACGCTTTGGAACCTTTTGTACACACCTTGTGGGTGGAGGTAAGCTTAGGTTAGGTTATTAGAGGATAGCAGAGGTTAGGTTAGGTTAGGTTAAGCTATGGCTACCACCTTGGAACTTTTCGATCACACCTCGTGGGTACAGATAAGGTTAGGCTAGGTTAGGTTAGGTTAAGCTATGGCCACCACCTTGGAACTTTATCACACCTCGTGGGTGGAGATATGGTAACTTTGTGTGTTCATACGATCCTACAAAGTCAGGTTTGAGTCAGTTGGTTTCTTAATGAAATAAGGAAGAGGCTTTAAACCGACTCTACAACCCCACAGGTATGGCTAAGTTTCGTTAGGTTAGCTAAACTAGGTTAATTTAAGTTAGTTTCGGTTCAGTTCGGTTTGATTCATCTCGATTCGGTTCAGTTCGGTTAAGTTCGTCTCGGATTTGTTCGATCTTCGTTTGGTTCGGTTCCCTTAGCTCAGTTTGCTTTGGTTTCGGTTCGGTTTACTGAGGAGTGTGAGCCCCTTTTGTTTGTACCCTCGCACAACTTTCCCCGAGTATTGGTTTAATAAATCTTGGGTCAATGACCTAGTAGCTCATCAATAATCGATAAATCGATAGGAAATAATCGATAAATAATCATTTCAAAAAGCTCACTGACTTACAAGAGCCGCGAATGTACATGCGTACTAAAAAAAACGGGGTTGGGGTAGTTTTTATCTTGGTGTAGAAATGATGTGTCCTAGGAACAGAACGGGTAGAGACATTTCATTTGAACCCTCGCACAATTTTCCCTGATTATTTGTTTGCGAGATATCGCATTGGGACCCTGAGAGGAGGAGTGAGGAGGAAGAGGGATTAGACCAGTTACAAAACCACTACTGGAATGTTTTTGTCCTAGGGGTATAGGAATTGTTCCAATGATAAAGGGCATGGAGACCTTATGTTTGAGCTAACGTGTGATTTTCTCTGATTCCTAGTTTTAAATATATAGCCTACTTTCCAAATGGATATTTATTTTTCAAATTTCTAAAAATAAATTGTATTATTCTTTAAGTCGACATACAACTTTCTCAGATTCATAGTTTAAAGAATATAGCCTACTTTCCAAATAAAAATTGCAAAAAAAAAACTAAATGTCAATACATTTTAAAATTTGCACTAAGGCCCTTTGACAAAATTGAAAAAGAAATAGTAATCTTGAAAGATGCGTATGGCCTTTCGTTTAAGCCCTCATACAACTTTCTGTGATAATTGGTTCACATGATATTACAAAGCGCTGCCTACAAACTCTATTACAACACAGATTAGAGGATTGTAGAAATGATGGGGATTAGAGTTAGAGTTGAGCTGTTAAGTGGTATCATTATCTTAGAAGAGTCCAAAAACTGTTTCTTACATCTCTAAGGATTAAGGGTAGTAAAATATATAAAACACTATTTTCTCTGTAAAGAGGGTAGTTTTTATTTTAAGAGTAGACATAACCTGTCCTTGGGGTTGAGGATATAGAGCCTTTTCGTTTAATCCGTCGGGGGACTTTCTTAGACAATTCGTTCCCTAGATATCAACTATTTTAACATGGACGCTCCACGACGCTTACATTTCCAGTTAGGCCTTTGAAAAAGTTGGAAAAATAAATGGTCATCTGCAAAGGGGGCGTTACGCTCTTTCGTTTGACCCCTCGCACAACTTTCTCCGATTATTGGTTAGCGAGATATCAAGTGCGTGTGGCCACCGTGGCTGGCGACATGGTAGTTGATGCCGGAGCCCCACTGTTTCTCTACTGTAGGACCGTATGTGTCGTCTTCTATGGTTAAGGCATTATAACAGACTTCCAATACATTCAACAGGGTGGTGGCGTGAAATAGTAGAACATTAAAATTGGGTAATTATGAAGAGTGATGCCAACATACGGATACCCTCGCCATATATTCAAGGTATTCACTGAGCATATTATTAAAACTTCTAAATCAATGACTCATGATCCAATTGCGCAATTAGGCCTAACTCTGAACATTGTAAGACGTGGGAAGCAGATAGGATGCCTTGCCTGCATTAGTCATATGACTATCACACTGCATATGGCATGCATCTGCGATCTTGAATATATAAGACATTAATATCATGAATCCAGTATTTATTACAGTTACAATGACAAAACGCAGCAAATATTCAGTCTCATATAAAGGGCTTTATTTGCAGAAGGCGCAACATAAATGACTAATTACATCCAAGAGGGTGGAAAAATGGATGGGAGTAGTTTTCAATCAATTCCTCGGGATGAATGCGGAATTGCAACTAAACTTAGTAAGCGGGGGAGTCTTATATGGGGTACAACTCTTGACGTTCATCACATGGACATTGAATAGATCGTATTGCTCGATAAGGACAAAGAGGTAATAACTGTACCCACACATTTAGTTGCAAGTAGGCTACATGTTCTTTACTGAACGTCTTGATTTTATGTAAACTCGTCAATTCGAGTTCCTGTAACAGCAAATATACAATTTCAAGGATGGCCGACGATGAGCTTCTAAGCTACTGGTTTTCCGGCCTTGCGCGTTAACGTACTGAGCTATCTGTCGGTGAACGAAAGTTATCACGCCAATTAAAGAGCTTTCAATTTTACTTGCTCTGTAAACCTCTTTTCTTAGATTTAAACTACCCACGGCAGCGTAGTCGTGCACCACAACTACAATGGAAGCTGTAAATTTGGAGATTGAATCTCGGAGCGGACAGTGGCAATTCTCTTCCAGTAAATATACTCTCTCTCTCTCTCTCTCTCTAGGCAAATGGTAACTTTTATTTAAATCCTGGGCTACTTACCCCAAATCTAGACCCTGCAAATAAAAATACCCAGCCGATCTCTGAATGAGATTACCCACAGTTGGGTACTACAGAACTAGCAATATGAACACGTGTGAATAAAATTTCTTGGGAATGCAAATTACCATAATTTCTTTTTAAATTGATTCATTTTGAAAATTTAATACATTTATGAACCTTTCTTTATCTCCAGATATGTGCAGCAATCCTAAAAGGAAGTAGCTCCAGTACAGGCCATATGGAAACCCTCCATAAACGTATTTGGATAGGAAGACTAATATAAAGGTATTATCAAATAATGAAAACATTATTCTACCTTCAAGAACAACATCGGTAGCTATGCTCAGTAAGTCGCTGCGCTAGGCAATGGAGCTAAGCTACCTGTGATCTCGGTAGAAGTGGGTTCGAACCCCACAGTTTGTCGTCCATTAATGGTTTTCCATTTTCAACTCCTGGCAAATTCCTGGATGGAACTATCTGATAGACCAAGACTGCCTCCTACCAACTCGGAGGCAGGTTTCACCTACATTCACTCCATCTCTCATAAACTCCTCTCGAGAGGTTGGCGAAGAGAAGAGCACCCTGCCATACCTGAATTACAAATACACAAACTACTACAGATTTCACAATTACACAGGCAATTAAACAAATTCTACACACACCCAAGTACACGGGGCAAAATGATCATGACGCTCAAGTCTTTCAAATGATACAGGAACAACATCTCGTCCAAAACCCAATATAACTGGATATAATAATGGATAGATACACATACATATTGTCCCATAACGTGCAATACCGTGTATCTGACAATATTCTCTTTTTTTCCATTTGATGGTTTATGTCTCGCAGCCGTATGAGGATGTGCCGTCCAACAGGACAATTCACGTTAGGTTAATTTTCCTGTGTTAAAGCATAAAGAAAAATGAGCTTTAAATGCGTTGTTCTGTAGAAAAGTATATTTCCTCCTACAGAACAGCACTTCAATTTCCTTTAGTTTTGTACCCAGAAAAGAAAAACTAATGTGAATTGTTCTGTTGCACGGCACATCCACATACGGCTGGGAGGTGTGACCAACCATAAGGAAAATATTGAAAGAGAAGAGCATTATTGGGTACGCGGTATTGCAAGTTCAGCGACGATCTACTATAATATCCTACTATTTAGAATTAAGCTTGTATTCACATTTTTTGGCAAAAATATAAGACTGAATTTACGCGAATTACTAAACATTCAAGATGTGAGAAATAAACTAGAATTACTTTAAATTTACAACAAATATCGCTTAATATTATAAGTTCTCCCACATTACCACATGATAATTTCAGTCCTGTCCTGATGACTGATAATGACCTTTCCGCGTTCCCTGCCACCCACGTGGATGCGTGGTGATCACTGATCTCTGGTCGGCATCCCTGCCCCATTCCAATGCCATTATACCTGTAAATCATAGGTTGGCATATACGAATACCGTCTCCTGTAGGAAAACTCGTGCTGTGCCTGAACTGCCTGGTGAATTACGCCAGTGAAAGCCCACTGGCCTAACTCGCTACTTGTTAATTAGTCCTCAGACTGGTACTTAAACGAAATTATAATAATCCCTAGCGTAGTAGTAGTGTGGCTCACAAATGCAGCTATCGATTGGAGTTCTGCAATCCTCACTCTGCACCCTCAAAAACATTCGCTGTCCGTGATTACCAATCAAAGTTTTTCGCCACAGAAAATCTCTTGTCTTGATATCCAATAACGGGCTCAAGCATTGCCCATGAGGTATGGCAAGCCGAGAAATACGTGCCAGAAATGTGGGTCACATACTGATGTGAAATTTCACCGCCAGAACTACATTTATTGCCAATAGAGTCGTTAAGAATTAGATCCCGAAACATTCAAGCTGTCATATCTTCGGCATTTATGGACGAATCTGGTGTAATTAGCACAGTAAACTGCCATACTACTAGTGATATCACCTTCAAATACCAAATGAAAGTGTTACTTGTCTAAATTGGGTGGAAGGTTTAGAGTAAAATTTTTCGCAAGAATATTTCAGCACTCTAACATATTATGGATGATAATCACCCGGGAGAAAACGACTGAACAGATTTGGAAATGAAAGTTCAAAGTTTCATCTAAATCAAACTCCAAGTCGATCGGGCTTTTAGTTCAGAAATCAAGGCTATGAGTATGGGACTAATTGGTTCCTCCCCGCGACTTCATCAATTCACCATGATTCGCCAGGGTTCTTTTTAATAAATAATGGAAATTCAGGGGAATTACCGAGCAAAAGTAGGGCATAATTAAGCAATGTCACCCTCAAAATGAACGCATTACTAAAGTTGTAGTAACAGTTCGGATATTCATGAACGGAAATATAACAATGACGGGAACGGTTCATTAATGGCATTCGCTATCATGTGCCTACAATAAGGGAATAAAAAACTCCTGTGTGAAGAAAGTGTCCTATAACTCGAATTGTTTTGAAGATACACGTTCATAAATGGTATCTTCAAAACACTAAATGACTGATGGTTTATTTTACGACCAGCTACCATATCGATTCAACTGATGTCTCCCATGAGTGACGTACTCCAGTATAATTTCCCTCCCGGTGTGGGATGAATGTATGGTCAGTAACATTCGTCATTACATAGAACCAAACCCCGTGGCACTACAGCCCATAAAGGGGCTACGCCCAACAAGCCTACCAAGCGACCGCTGCCCAGCCATTTTGGCCTACAGATTATGGGGTGACGCGTGGTCAGCAGGTCGGGTCCTCACGGCCGTTAATCTTGGTCTCCGTGACTGGGGCGCTGCCTCACTGTCAGACAGCTACTCAATTATCCTTACGAGGCTGAGTGCTCCCCGTTCCAGCCCTCACGTCAGTTTCTAAAACCCCTGACGGAGCCGGGAACCGAACACGGGGCCTTCGAGTACGAGACAAGCGAACTACCCCAACACCACGGCTCGTAATTACATAGACTTATGGGAATAATTCATGGTTTTCTAGGTCAAAGCTCAAATATATCTATAATTATAACGTATTTTGTCTTATCCAAACCAAATGGATACACCCACTTTTCTCAAGTAAACCTATGCCTACTAGCTCTACGGCCGTTGCCTGTGACATATGGATAAAGAACTGTCCATTTCTGCTATCTACCAACTCTGATGTAGATTGTTGTTGTTAATTCTTTTTACTGAGGATAGCCGCTGCCAGCACCGGGATTCGAACCAACGATTCCCGGACTTGATGCGGTCATGGCGCACAACTTAACGAGCTTGGCTACGCCATGGGACCAACTTTGATTTAAAATGCTCGTAAACTTGTGACGTTAGGAACTATTTTCTCTATTTTCACCATCTATGTGAGAAATAATTGATATACAGAGTGGTTCACCAGCCCCTTATTTTCTTTTGGAGGAAGACAACCCAACTAACGCGTATATTATAGTCATCCTAAAAACATTAGTACCTGCTCCTTTACGGCCTTTGTACAACTTTGCCGTTGTTTTCATGCTCGCGAATATAGTAGAAATCATTGGCGGCAGTGTTATTTCAAAGACGTCAATTATAATGTGTGTTTAGAGCTATCACAGCTCCGAATAACACCACCGTACGTTTGGACAGGTGTCAATGGGGGCTACGAATAGATTCAATACGTGCCAGCAATTTACCATGGTTCTCAGCAGCTAAGGTGGCTAAATCATGCATTCCCGCTGTTGCGTCAGGCAAGCTGCCTCTTAGCGGGTTCCATCCCCGGGCTGGTACATATTTTTTCGCTTAATGGCGTTTACAGTGGATGTACTATGGTCGCTTATGTACCTGTTCCAACGAGTGATTTTTTATTTGGTCCAGAAAAGGACCCTTTTTATCCGATGGTACGTAGCCAGGTTGGACGATGACATAATGATCTGTAGAACGAAAGCAAGTTTCCCTGTAGAGTATATTCAGGGTAGCAAGTGTTCAAAATGTGACCATCTTGGTTTAAAGGGAAAATCTGTTTCACTCAGTCCACCGCACGTGTCGCGTCAGAGCCCTCTGTAAACTCGGGTTGCAAACCATTTCTCATTCTTACGTTCGACAAATGTAAAACGGTATTAATTGATCCACTAATGCGGAAAACCGTATCGTATTGAGTTCATTCGATTGTTAACATGAATTTTCTTTCAAAGATATGGTAGGAGAGAAACTGAAATTATCATAAACGAAAGCAACTAACTGAATGAGCGCCTGCTAAATGAATTTTCAGGTAGGATTATTTTGATACAAACAATATAAAGTGTGGAATTGATTTTCAAATCTTTATCATCTACTCGAAACCCACCTATGTCATCCTGGAAGTTGTTTTCCGTGGTATCCCACTTCTACTCCAGATAAGATGCCGAGATGGCCCAGAATTTAAAGCCCCCTACTACCGACCCCGTAATAACATAGGTTATTAGACAAATTTAAACTCACACAAGAACACAAGAATGTGATGATCACAATGTCCAAGCCCCTAAAGTTTAAAATCAAACCACAAATTATAGACGCCGCTGAGAACAGATGAAGTCTCATGTGCATTGGCTCAAGACTCATGAACTATTAGTCCTACTGACGCTGAATTTGCATTAAAGAACACTTTGAACCTTCTTCTCCACCTTGTAACTGGTTATTCGTTGAGGCAACTATTTCCCTAAAATTGGCTACGATGCTGAATACATGTATACACTTGCGAAACATTTCACTGGGTAATTTCCAGCCAATTGTAGCTACTTGAAACTCTGACTTTAGCTTGAAAGCAATACGAATTTTTTGGATGAGGGTATATAATTCATACCAGTGTAAACACCTCACTGATTAGTCTACAAATGCCAATGATATGGCAGTTTGAGTGTTAAGAGTGCACGACAGTTGCATTGAGAACAGCCCATAACCGTGAGAACATTACGATATTCCTAATCCTCATAGCTCCATAACGTAATTCCGCTACCCACGATGCAGTGGAAACGCACGTGGCTAGGTGATGCGATCGAGGTGACAGTAGGTTAAGCGAACTCCTGCACTTCAAAGCCATCACAACAGAAGAAAAGAAAATGAATCTTATCCTTCCTCTAATGCCCGACGACTAAAATAGTATTCGAACCGGTAAGAACTTTTTAGATAAAGAAAGTATAGTGTCCAACGCAAAAGTTCTCACTGTCTCTCTTTGTGAGGTATTCTGCACAACTCGCCATGTGTTAGTCTCCGTGTCTGAAATGGTTGCGTGTTAGACTCCCGATTGAAAGAATCGGTGTTTGGTACATGTTAGGTTCTTCTTCTAGATTTTCATTACTTAAGTTTTATCGTCTGTGTCGACCACTTTACCTATGCTTTACTACGGATATGATACGAGAGTTCACAATTGATTATTGGGGAGGGGGCACTAATATACTACTATAATATAGCGAGCATACGCATTTTCAGGCTGGATTTCCTGAACGTTACATAGTGTTCGAATGTGGTATTACACGGAAAAATCTTAATATGTACACGTCAAATACAGCTGTCTTCTTTTTGTTCATTTTTCTTTTTAGTCGGTTTACCCTCCAGGGTTGGCTTTTCCCTCTGACTCAGCGAAGGATCCCACCTTTGCCTCCTCCAGAGAAGTGTCCTGGAGCTTGAAATATCGTTCGGGGGAAACAACTGGGGAGGTGGGACGAGCACCTCGCCCTGGCGGCCTCATCTGCATAGCGAATATGCGCTAATATATTAATGCTAATTTGAGATATTGTATCCATAAAATATATAGAGCGATTTGTTTGTATATTATATAATCAAAATGGCCGCTGTGAGCTATATTCAGAATGATATTACTATGAATAATGGTAGCGAGGTCTTTTGTATTGTACTCTTAACTCACTAAATGTTGCGTTAATTGTGCTATTATATCGTGAGTTGAATATATTCGGGTTTTAAGAATACGCCCAGCCACCATCGTGAATGAATGGAGCTGCAGTTCCCTTGACTTGGTCTAAGGGAGCCACATTCAAGTTTCTGCATCACTGATAAATTTCGTTGCTGTATCTAAAAATACGTTGAGTTATTGATTATCATATCCTTATTTCCCAGATGGCTGCAGCGCGTTGTAACTAATGTTTTGTACATATGACCTGTTTCTTCAATGTCTCTTGTATTGTACTCCCTTTTATTAACTTAAGTTTGAACTGTGCAATTAGAATCTGAATGATTCACAATATTACGTTTCAATATTACGCCCAACCGCCATTTTAATCATTTAAAATCGCTGTTATTACACTATGAGTATGCGGTACTCCATGAAGGTTTCTATCACTAATTTTCGTAATTGTAGTTCTAAATCTTAGTGTGTTGATTACTTTTAAATGCGTGCTATATTGTGTGAAAATGTTATCACTAACACTATTGGCGCCTTTTATATAATACTCCTCTTCTACCATGTTTCGTCTTATTTGTGCAATAATAACCTGAGTTACTAATTTGTATATTTTAATAGCAAGGCTAACTGCCGTCTTGAATCTATGGAGGCACTGTTCCTTTGCTTTTGGGCATGTGAAGCGGCTTATAAATTTCAATTTTATTACTGAATTTAGTTATTGCACCTCCAGGATACCGACTGTAATTAATTTATTAGTATATTTCAAGATGGCCACTCCGCGTTATATTCAGTGTGATAAGTTTTTTGACTAACGCAATTGAGAGCTCTTATATGATTTTCACCCTTTGGCAAGTTTCGTCGTAATTACCCAATTTCATTCTGAGTTGTTGATTTTAATGTTGTAATATTTTGCGCAGCCGCCATCCTGGTTGAATAGAGAGACTGTTCTTCTTTCGGCCATACGAGGCCTACTTTGTCACTAATTTTCGTTATTGTAGCTCATAAGTGTTATTAATTTTTAATTTGTTAACTTTTGAATATGGTGGCTGTGCGCAATATGGACCCTCATAAACCCATCATGGTGATAACTAATGGCCCGTATATAGAACTATGTGAATTCTAAGTACTGTGAACATTGATTAATTGGGCCATGGTTAATGGATTGTAATATATACATGATTCACACAGCCACCATCTTGAAGTAATATGGTCTTATTGTAATTGGGGCACAACACGCTCCCTATACGAGTGTATGTTCTTCCAAAATTTGGTAGAGATCAGATGATTAGTTCAGTTGTAATTTCATTTAAGCTTTGACCATTTCAGTGGCCACCATTTTGTTTTCGTTAAGATGGAGCCGATATAAGTTAGAACATGACACTGAGCTGCCTTTTGCTAATGCTACATCTGAACAAAATTTGTTTCAATCAGTTTCGTCGTATTTGAATTGATATGGGGGAAATACATACACACATACACACACGGCCATTGGGCCCATGTAGTTGAGTATTCCCTTCTGATATTATTTATTTATTTATTTATTAAATCACGATTAATTAATTTACGAAGAAGATCCTAAAGTCAGGCGAGAAGTTAGTAACAGTTATGCTTTTAAAATGTCAAATGAGAGGCAATTATCACAGAGAACGTTGATGTTTCCTCTCCACTTTGTACATAATGGCTTATTCACTTGTCACATTTTAATGATTCAACAAGCCGAATTTTTCACACTTTTTTTAAATACAATGACACATACGCATGACTGATATTTTGCCAGTTCATTTATTATATGCTTCAGTTCAACATTTAGATATTTTTTTTCTGTTTACAACGTAGTACATCCACTCATTAAAAGTTTCCACACGATACTAATATTTGCTCATTAAATGCCTTTTTAGTTAACTCCGTTGATATCAAACTGCTAAAGGATGAAGAATTACGCCTAGTGGATTCCGTCATTTATGTATAAAAATTTGCTTTTCTGTCTGTACATTTTGAAGTTTTGGCTATTTATCCCAGTCTAACTTTAAATTGTCAGTCATTCTCTTATTTGCGGTTCAGCTTGTGTACTGGCCACGGCGGACTCCCGCCATTTATCAATTGTCAGTCATACCCTTATTTGTGGTTCAGCTTGTGTACTGCCCATGGCGGACTCCCACTATTTATTAACTGTCATTCATACTCTTATTTGTGGTTCAGACTGTGTATACTGGATACGGAGGTCTCCCGCCACTCATACTTTAATAACTCATGTTCTCATACATTCTAGCAGTCTCCTGCCAATCTATCTTATTCATATTTTATACTTGGTGGTCAAGCTCTCGTATAATCTAGCCAAGACAGTTTCCTGCCAATCTATCTTATTCATATTTTATACTTGGTGGTCAAACCCTTGTGTAAACTGGCCAAGGCAGCCTCCTGCTAAATTAAATTTTATATTGTTAAATTCACACTACTTTGTGGTACAATTTGGTTACTGGCTAAGGCCAACTTCTGCCATTTATAACCCGTTTAATCTCAATTATCTACATAGTTGCCTTTCATATTCCATTTATAAGGCAAACGTTGTTACAAACTCAAGGTGGTTTTCAACACCTCCAATTCTAGACTGCACTCTACTAACAGTCACTTTTAGTAATCATCATCATTGTTATTGCAGCCACTATGACTCAATTCTCTTAGATATCGCACCCAAATGCACATCATCGACCAGAGATCGATCACTTATTGAGATCGACTAATTAGTGATCGCTCTGGAACGACACTGAGTTCGTCTGCATGCGATATCAACTATTTGGAGTACCCTGATTTGACTTGATTTGGCTGGAAAATTTATTTTCAAGAATTTTTTGTCCTAATATTTATGGTAAACATTTCAACCATCTGGAATCATTATTTGGTATTTTTTGGGGTATAATACATATCTTTGGATTAAGGTATGACCTCGCCGAGATACGAAACGGAATATTAATTAAAATATTGACTAGAGTGGTGACGGCCCGCAGCTCTGGCTGGCACTCGATTTGGTGAAGCATCGTGGTCGAGACGCGTTTTTCTATTTTGTTGCTTGAAAACGTGGTTACGTTCATATCAGAGCTGTATCTAAGTGAACATTTGTGCAATGTGTGCATCCACGATTAATTTGGCGCAGGAGAACGCTAGAGGTAGACCAACAGGGCGCTAGAACCTCCATGCCCACCCGTATTGCTGCCTGTGCCCAAGATAGAGGTAGAGCAACAGGGCGTTAGAACCTCCATGCCCACCCGTATTGCTGCCTGTGCCCAAGCTAGAGGTAGAGCAACAGGGCGCCAGAGCCTCCATGCCCACCCGTATTGCTGCCTGTGCCCAAGCTAGAGGTAGACCAACAGGGCGCTAGAGCCTCCATGCCCACCCGTATTGCTGCCTGTGCCCAAGCTAGAGGTAGACCAACAGGGCGCTAGAGTCTCCATGCCCACCCGTATTGCAGCCTGTGCCCAAGCTAGAGGTAGACCAACAGGGTGCTAGAGCCTCCATGCCCACCCGTATTTCTGCCTGTGCCCAAGCTAGAGGTAGACCAACAAGGCACTAAAGCCTCCATGTCCACCCGTATTGCTGCCTGTGTCAAAGCTAGAGGTAGACCAACAGGGCGCTGGAACCTCCATGCCCACCCGTATTGCAGCCTGTGCCCAAGCTAGAGGTAGACCAACAGGGTGCTAGAGCCTCCATGCCCACCCGTATTTCTGCCTGTGCCCAAGCTAGAGGTAGACCAACAAGGCACTAGAGCCTCCATGTCCACCCGTATTGCTGCCTGTGTCCAAGCTAGCGATGAACAAACAGAGTACTACAGCCTCGATGCAGATGGTCAGAGTTTTGGCGTCACGCGATGCGTATTTAGACTCTGGTTCCAGCAGTCCCTTGTTCAATTCCTAGTTCTTCCATATTATAAAACACATAACTTATGAGGTTGAAATAACACTGAGATGAATCATGTTTAAAAGTTTTAACGTTAAAATTATTCCAAATCTCTCGATGGGATAAGTTTAACCTTTAAACTTTCTATTATCATTCATCTCAGGTGTCATGTCAACCTCATATTTTATGTGTTTTATATTGTGTGACGTTTCACCATATCGTGGAAAACTGGACGGTGATTTTACTGAATCAGGCTGATGATGGACTGTTGCCGAGTCAGATACATGTGCCGTATGAGGTGATAGAGCCTCGCACAAAGTAAGTTGTATTGTATACTGGAATTTGTTAAACCTGTAATTAACTTATCAATACGCAGTTTAAGGTAGGAAAGTACGGCTGAACCTAATGGTGTGGATTACCTTCTTTTCCGTTTAGGCTTACTTTCGGTTGCCTGCAACAATAATATTTTACACAATGAATAGTAGGAGGAAAGGTCTAATGCTAGTAACTGCGATCGTGATTTCTTGAGCTCTCTCTGTATTAAGGAACATCTGTAGTAGCTGTTGTATCGAGGCTTCCGCCACAGATTAACTCCAGTACACCAGCTTAATTGAAATCTTAATCCCAGTGAGTAAAATAAACTTTCATTGGCTCCAGAAATGAAAACTTTTGCATTGTCTTTGTACTCTACAGATCGGAATTCACGGCACTTCCAAGTCGAGCGTACAAAATTTATGCAAATTCTTATAAACTTTCTTGGCTGGTCGCAATGAATAAATTAGCAAAGAATTACAGAACTCGCGTAGGTAATTCCTTGTTAATTAATATAAAATATACATTGGGATTAAATATATCACCGTATGTACATAGCGTTATCTGTTTACATTATTGTATAGTAAGGCTGTCAACTTACTTGCTTACTTATTTAGTAACTTACTTACTTACTTACTTGCTGACTGACTTACTGAATTACTTACGTATTTACTTTTTTACTTCTTTACTTCTTTACTTACTCACTTACTCACTCAATTACTCACCTACTTAGTAACTCACCCACTCACTCACTCACTCATTCATTCACTAAATTAATTACCTAATTATTTACTTACTCACTCGTTCATTCACTTACTTACCTACATATTACTTACTCACTCACTTACTTACTTACTTACATACTTACTCGCTTACTTACTTACTTACTCACTTCCTCACTCACTCACTCATTCACTTACCTACTTACTTACTCGCTTACTCACTCACTCACTCTCTGACTTACTTACTTACTTACCTACTCACCTACTTACTCACTTACTTATTTACTTACATACTCACCTACTAACCTTCTTATTCGCATACTTTCTCACTTAGTCACAACTTACGTACGTACTTACTTGCCTACTTACTCACGTACTCACCTACTGATTCATTTACTCACCTACCTACTCACTCATTCTCTTACGTACTTACTTACCTACCTACTTACTCACTCACTCACTCACTCACTCACTCACTTACTTACTTACTTACTTACTTACTTACTTACTTACTTACTTACTTACTTAGTCAAGTGATTGCGCCGTAACATCCTCAAGCTGCGCAGTGGGGAATGACGAATGGGAAGGAACAACTAATTTCCATTTCTCCTATACTTGACAGCTTAACGTTTATGATGATATTAACCAAAGCTTCATAAAGCTCGACGGAAATCACAGCTTCTTCTTGAATAGCCTACTTACCCTCCAAAGGCTATAAGCGCTGAGTTTACGTGAGTTTATTGGTTATATATAACACACCGTCAGTCGGAAATGACAATAAGGTTATCGGAGGAAATTTATTCATTGTCGTTGTCGTCGTCGTTGTTGTCATTGTCTTTGTCCTTGTCGTTGTAGTAGTTGTTATTAAAGTTCAGTGTTAGCCCAGAAATGAAGAAACCGAGCACACAGAATGAATATTGCCACAATAGAACACTAACCGATGGTACGTTCTAAGACAGACGCATTCACACTTTGTCTGCTTAGTAGAAGCTCTTCATGTGGTCAAAATGAGTGTGCCCTAATTGGGCGGAGAATAATAATTAATTTCCTAGTGCCCGAAATAAATTACAATCACTTAATAATACACTAAAATAGGGGGGCTAAATTTCGTGACCAATTTTTTTCGGCAGGCGAATATCATCAGATCCTGCTAACTAAACCCTAATTGAATTTCAGTGGACATGTATTGCGCCCATTTGGTCCAAAGTGCCAGGTGATTGAGAACCGTATCAGCCACTGTGACACCCCTTCCAAAAGGTATCAAACAGTAAGAGGTTCTAATGTGCATTTTTGACTAGCCCATCACGAGAAACTGCATCTCAGGCCGTTTTTGGAGTATGAATAAAGGCGCTTTTCTATACTTAGCCCAAAATACACATCTACAAGGAAAACACAAAACTACTCAAGAATCCAAGCTTATATAAAATATTTTCTCAAATTTATTAAAAATTCAGATCCCTAGCCTACTCTACGGGGATCCCTGGCTGTTCCAATAATTAATCTAATGTTGAATATTCCCCAAAAATAATCCCAAAATATTCGCTTTAAAAGTCCTACTTACACATCTCGGCTACCTTATCCATTAGCTTATCTTGATTGTTTTGTAAGTCGTTCATCTGCTGTTCTATTCTCTCTAGTTTGCCTCTCATGTACGTGTTCAATCCATCCAATGACTTTTGGAATTGAGCCCTACTCTAAGCAATACTACATTTAACTTCAACACTTCGGTTTCCAAATTATGCTTCACGAAATCTACAAACGTGCTTAGTATATATATTTCCTTGTTAATCTTACTCGCCTAAGCTTCCTGTCTTTCTTCGATTCGAGTAATAGTTTGCCTAAGCTCCTCGATACTAGTGTTTGTTGCTGCAGATTGGTTCGAAAATTCAGCACGAAACTCCTTCATGCTGGTAGTAATTTGGTTGCTGATGACCTCTGGGTTTGACCTCATCTCTGCTATAGCAATAGTGTTAGTATCAATGTCACTCCTAATGCCGTCTACAATCTCCGACAGCTTCTAACATTCTTTTCTAACGCCCATGCTACCTCCTTCATGGATGCGATACCCTCTGTAACAGTGGGTAACTCTGCCCTAGCACCTTCCACATAGACGTTAAAACCCTCCATGCGTGTGCTTACTGCGTCAATATTTGTGCTAACGAGATCGAACCTTCACATTAAATTCATGACATCAGCCCTAGTATTGTTCATTTAATTCCTAGTGTCTTTGAGACTAGCTTCTAATTTTGTTTCGGTGTTATTAATCTCGGCCCTAGTATCATCGAGATTAACATTTAAACATGTCTCAGTTTTCTCAAGACTAGTGGTTAATCGTGTTTCATTATGCTCCAAATTCACGTTCGTCGTGTCCCTATTAGCGTTCATTTCTGTCCTAGCAGTAGTTATTTCAGTTTTGCCATCGTGAAAACCAGTGTTCACTGAATCAATCTCTGCCCTCATTGTTTGCACAGATACCTGCAAACTTTGATCACAGTTGGCAATCCTGCAATAAGGGTCCTCATCTCCTCATGGTTCATTCCTAAAATAATTCTAATTTGAGAAATTGAGGAGCTCCGACGAAATCTTACCGAGATGCTTAAATCTAAGAAATGTGTGGTTACATTCAGAAAATCATCCTTTTAAAATAAATTGGAAAACAAATGCTGGATTTATATTCCTATCTCACGTTAAAATACTACAACCAGTACAAAGCAAATATCATTTACATTTACTTAAGACGTGACGTACAGCAAATTTCAAAACATCCTGACTTAAATTTAAATCCCTAATGAGGTCACACCTACATAGTCCCATCCCTAAACAAGAGTGTTATGCGATTTTCTAATCACCAGTACGAATTCTCTAATCATCACTGTCCTGTCAGAGTACCTTTAAATAAAACACTAAAGAACCTCTTATAAAAACTAACAACGTCGGATACGACCTTTCAACTTGAATCCGATTCGTTGCAAGTAAAATAAAACATTCGCCGCTAACGTTGGGTACGACCTTTGTATTCGAGGCCCAATCACGTTGGAAGACCAATAAAACATTAACGGCGACGTCAGGTACGACCTTTCAATTCGATCCCCATCCACGTTGGGCGCTAAATAAAACATTACATTATGACCCGTTTGGCCCGAAGTGCCAGGTGACTGAGAACCGTATCAGCCACTGTGACACCCCTTTTCAAAAAGAATCACACAGTAAGAGGTTCGGATGTGCATTTTTGACTAGCCCAGCACGAGAAACTGCATCTCAGGCCGTTTCTTGGGTATGCATACAGACGCTTTTCTAAACATAGCCCAAAATACTCTTCCACAAGGAAATCACAAAACTATTAAAGAATAATAATAACCCGCCATGCAAAGTGTTTTACCTTCTTCCGCACTATAAGAGGGACATAATTTCACGACACTTGAAATACCCCCATTTCGAGTGCAATCCACCACAATATCGATAATCACATAGCGCACCTCAGAAAACAGAAAGGCAAAAGCATGGTTGGCTAACTTCGATGTCGTGGGTGTAGAGCCACCGGCTATTATGACCCGGCCTTCAATTTGAATGACCCTTTTTTCGGTAGGGTGTAAATATCTTGGTTGTTGATAACAAATTGAATTTTATCATTGATATTTAGTACAGGTGTTTGAACTTGATAGAAATGGATATCAATTCTTACCACCCCTTCTTGCTCCTTAATGCGGTTCACCACCTCTAGGATAGAATTCATCATGTGGGTTTACGTGATAACCCAGATGCTGTAAAATCTGCTTGTCCTTACGTGTTAACGTGTATTCACGTGGCAATCAACTAACACCATTCCTAGACGGTGTTGTTGTTTTATACACCAACTTCATAGTGGCTTTAGAACTAATTTATAAGTCACTGGTGTGCGGGAATCTAGTTGAATCAGTTGTTGGTCTCTATTGATCAGCCTTCAAGTTATATTACTAATATGATCAACACCCACGGAATGAAAATGCACCACTGGGGGTTTTTCACGAATAATATAGTCATTGGGCGATGTCACAATAAAATCGCAGAGCGAATGCGATGGCTCTTGATTGGTGTACACGTTGGTAATAACATTACACGTCACCGACACGTGATGGTCCTCAACCAATTGCACTTCATGGTCCGAATCATGTTTTTGTTGGGTTCCAACACTCATGGTAGAAATCCCAGTAAGGGGCCAATGGAATCGGGTTGTGATTGAAAATCAATCTTTAAAGTGGATAAAATACTGCAGCGATGCGTGATGGTAGGGCCGACAAGTTCAAACTTGCGTGTTCCATCAGGAAATGACTTTAAACCATATTGTTTAACCAGCACCACGTAAATGTGTTCATAAATATCGTCTACCGTATATCAACCAGGGTTCAGGGCTAGCATAGAATCATCATAGGAAAACGTGTTGTTGACATTTTGACGTATGTCGTATATTCTATTGTACGTTTCAAGAGAAACTAGTCCTAAACCATCAGGTATTTCACTCAATTCAATAGGGGGGTAAAAGTCTAGGCTGACTTCAGGTCCACGTCCATGTAGAGTAAACGTCTTACTTTCTGCTGACATACTGTTAACGTTTTTGCTGATATTGTGTCTTCTATAAGAAAAACACAAACGCCCACACTCTTAGCTGTTAAACTTTTGCTGACGTTTCACATTGTAATATATCTTTGTCCTGTTTCCAAAATAAATGACTAGTTCCATGGGCGGATACAGATTCCCGAAACTGTCAAATTACCACACCGTGGAACCCTCTTTTACATAGGCTACATATTGGGTTCCTGGTCCTCGGTGATCATCTAGATTTAGGATGGCACATTCCTACTTCCATGGTCGCGGGGGTAATTGGTTCCTCATAAACACGCCTCGAAAATGAAAAAGCTTTAGTTGTTTGGCATAACTCTTAACTTCTTCATGGGTCAGGGCATGTCTTGCTATGGTTGTGGTTAAACAAATATTTGTATATGGAGATAGGTAAATACCAAGTCCTTGTTTATATAGAGCTGGCTTTAAATGATTGCCGTTTATAGCTCCCATAGCAATGGCTTCCATCGTTTCATGGTGTCGCTGACTTTCTTCCAATCGTTGCTTGCCTTGTTCTACAGCTTTTATGGTTTTAGCCACCGCACTAGCACTGCCCAAAAGTGTACCCAGGGCGACTAGGCCAGCAAATAAAGCTGGTAAAAATCCAGCTCGTTTGGGGAGAGGAATCACTCGGCCTTGTTTTGAAACCTGTCGCTGACGATTTGGAATAACATGTTTCTGTGCTGCTCGAAGGGCTTTCTTCATTGTCAACACGTTATTTTCTTATTTTTTTTCATTCGCAAGGGCTTGTCATTAAGTGCCTTAACCCCATTCTTTGGTGATGACAGGGTCTCCTTTCTTAGTTTTTTCAGCACGTAGCCTAACTTTGTTTCACCATGATAATGATGAACAACATTTCACAAGAAAGTTTGAGTGACAACTAACGTGTGATCATTATTTAATGGCTGTATATTCAAGTTCCACATAAAGAGGAAAATCATTCAAGGTTTTTTCTGCCTGCTTTTATCCCATGTAAGAATAAGATGAAATGATATTCATCACCTGCGTTCACTGTTTGATGGTTATGTACCAACATCCTATGACGGTTTGTCTTTACATGTAAATGCTTCTCATCAGGCATCGATTGTTTAATGTGAATAACGCCATCATAGTGTAATCGATATTGTCTTAAACCTGAAGAAATCACATACGCAAGGTAATCATTCACCGGTGGGGAATGGTTCTTGTCATTCACAAGGCTTTGATTGGTAAGGTACACTAAAAATATAGATAGCACAAGTTTATGGAGTCTTTTCATTTGGTAGGTGAGGTAGCGTTTGGTTCAAATATCATCATCTTCTTGGGGGTCTTCCACGTGAATAATACGGTTATGATTAGCCGTATAGCCATCCACAGTAAGCTGGGGCACTCTGTCATATAACTCTCGCACCTTGTTATCCACATACTTTTTCTGGTGGCATCCGTAGACACTTCAGGATGCATCACATAGGTTAACCGTTTTCCCTTAAAGTCATAATCTCCACGTTTAGTGCGTGCCACCAAAGACCTATCCAAATAGTGTTTATTAGCAGGGTCTGTCTCTTGTTTAGGGTCATGTACTGGGACAGACCTAGATTTGGCCATTAACGCACGTCGAAAGACATCCATCGTCAACCTGTACTACTAGCCTACTCTTTCTATCACAAGGCTTGGTTCCATGTATATACAGTAGACAGCCTGCTAGCCTCTTTGACCCTTAGTTGATATGAAGATTATTAAGCAGCAAGAGTCATTCCCCATGGGGGACATGGTTTTCCATCTCTATCCCACATCACGTGAACAACGCCACGGTTCACTGTTTCCGTTTTCTATTCGCTGTATCAACGTGGGGCCTTTTGGATGTGGAAAAGACCAATCTTTTGCTCACGCTCATCACAGCGCCAAATGGTCTGTTTTTTCAATATATATATATATATATATATATATATATATATATATATATATATATTGCAATATACCTCTACCAACCCCTCTACGTGTTCCTGGATCAAGTCATGTCTCAATTACAAACCGAAAATATGGGTTATTTTACGTTTTCCATGCAAGGAAATGTTAATGCTCCGGATACGGTGAGGCCCGATTCACTGATGATTTTCGATGATGTATACACTGAACGACAAGCCATCATTCAAAGCTATTTCAGCATGGGTGGTCAAAAACATGATGATTGCTTCTATCTTGGACAAACGTATTCTAAAATGTCCAAACAACTTATTCGTGACAATGCCAATGTCATTGTTTTATTTTTCCAGGATGAGCGGAATAGTCGCCACATTTATAATGAACATGGCAATTCAGATATGACTTTTCAAACGTTTACTGAATTGTGTGCTAAGTGCTGAAACACACAATGCTATGCCTGCTTGGTCATTGACAAACAAAGTGAACTCAACCAAGGACGTTATTCGTTAGGGTTTGATCATTTAATTACAATTTGAGGGGCTGGCTCATTCCCTCCTAAGTCATTTGTTGAGACAGCATAGCGTTAGCTGAGAGTCAATTGAAAAAGCATATTATTTGAGCAAAAAATAATAATCGCCGCCGAAAGTTTCGTCAATTGAAACGATCACGTGCGGATAATGCTTTGTTTATTCAACAACATTTAGCATCTCCTCTAAAATCCATGTTTACACCCTCTTTCAAGCCATCTGAAACGCTACCCTCTCCCCGTTTCTCAAGCCACGCAGACTCTACAAGAGGTTCCTGTGGAAGAGGAAGAAGAATTGACCAGTTTTAGCGATGTTGAGGAGGAGGATGATCAAGCGTTTACTCTTGAAACAAAATCATCAACCCTTGAAAAGTTTAAAAACAAGCATTGGCCTTTGCTGAAACACCTTCCGCTTCCAAACAGCCTACGATGTCACAACTCTTGGATACGCATCAATATAAAGCTAAATTAAAACACATTTAAAAAAAATATGGATCGCAGCTGGAACCTTATCTCACAATGCTCTTTACTGGAAAGACTGATACAACGTATGGCGTCCGCTATAAAGATGGTTTAAAATTGGTCATTCATCTATTAAATTTACTGATACTAGTGTCATCATTAAAGACATAAACTATCAATTAACGCCGGGCCTGTTAAAGCTGTTATTTTCCCGAAAACCATCGTCACTGAAGATCGTGACAAATATAAATCCGTTATATTGGAAACTAATTCTCACAAAAGACAGTATAAACCCTCTCAACAAATGATTGCCAATATATCTCAAAAATATAAAACCCTCATTGCAAAAATGTTTCCAACCTGTCACAGTGTTCGTCGTAGATTGTCAGCTTCAGGAGTGTCATTTAAACCATTCAACCCCCTTGTGGATGATACCTACTGGCATAATTCCAGTAAGCTCGTCCAGCGGCTACAGCTCTTGCATGCTTCACGTCAAGCTGGCCACACATGTCACGATTGGGAAATTCAAGAAATTGAAAAAGAACTTCGAAATGCCAAAATTATTGTTTATGCCATCACACATCAAAGTGAAAATAGATCGCGAGTTGCATCGCCCAGCTAGGGGTAACTACCAGCGACTCAAGGTTATTTCACGGGGTGTGGATGAACTTGGGCAGGCCGATTTGGTAGAGATGCTAGCGTTAACGATGGTGTACGCTATATGCTGACTGTCATTGATGTGTATTCCAAAATTGCCTTTGTTCAACCTGTGGGTCGCAAGTCTGGCCCACTAGTCGCCAAGGCCTTTAAACGAATTATTCAACAATCCAAACATCTACCCCAGTTGTTGCAAACCGACCAGGGCAAAGAATGTCTCAACAACGATTTCTCCAGTTTTCTCAAATCTTTGAATATTCACCATTACACCACATACAGCAATCTAAAAGCCACTGTGATTGAACGATTTAACCGGACGCTAAAAACTAATATGTGAAAAGAGTTTGCAGCTCGGGGCTCTTACCGCTGGATAGACTTATTAACTGAGCTAGTGTCGCGTTACAATGACACCAAACACAGAAACTTCCTGCGATTGAGTTCAGTTTTACTCATATCGGTTATCATCCCGCGGCATAACCGTGTGCTTAAAATTGCCCACCATGGTCTCGAGACGTAGCTGCAGCAAGTCCAGAGATCGTATGTTCGAATCCCGACACTGACAGCGGCTATCTTGAGTTTAGTTTTCCCTAAGCTTTTCTTACTCCCTCCAGACAAACACCGGGCTACTACCCTATTTCACATCTCAGTACACCTACCCCATCACTAACCTAATAATTGCAGCTACACACACTACTACGGTCAGTAGGGGAGTGATGACAGTTCTGCCCCCCCCCCCGCCACTACTCCCAATGCGAGCCGATAACTCCCGAACCCGTGGTCGGAGATTCACGAATGAGATGTCGTTGAACTCGAGCTGACGGGGGCTTTGCTATGGACCACTCGTCATATTTTCGAAAAATGTTTTGAAAATTTTTGTTTTTGAAAGTAGGCGATAGTTTGAAAACCAAACATGATAGAACGTTGTGCCATAGTTGAAACGAATGGTCTCTATGACCTTGATTTTCTATAATAAAACTTTTTTATTTTTTGAGATTTTTTGAAAACACTTAAATTTTGAAATGTTTATATTTTGGGAACTAAAGAGTTTACAAAAACTTTGTTTGACGTAAATGAATGGCCCTGACCCCCTCTACCCCCAAAATAAATTTCAAGTCCCTAGGACCAAAACTGTGCAGTAGTGCTGACTGGCCGGTTCTTAGTTTTCATATAAAACTTGCCGATATTTCCCGAACGCGTGGTCGGATGTTAACGAACGAGGTATTGTTGGCGTTGGGATGACGTTTTCTTGGCTAAGCATGCGTGTTGGTATTTTTAAAAACATTGTTTGAAAATTCTTGTTTACTGGATTGGCGTTATTTTGGAAACGGTGAACTTTGGGAAAAAGATAGTTTGACGTTAATGAAAGGTGGATGTGCCCTCTAGGCGGGCAGCATGTTTCAAGGGTGTAGGAGAAAAAAATGATAGCCTACTTTCTCGCGAACATTGGTGATCATTGGCGAACGGATGGTCGGATTTTAACAAATGAGCTGTTGTTGGACTCGACCTGACGTCTTCTTTCCTATAGACCACTCGTTATATTTTTCAAAAATTTTTGAAAAATTTTGTTTTCGAAAGTAGGTGATAGTTTGAAAACCAAACACGATAGAACGTTGTGCCATAGTTGAAACGAATGGTCTCTATGACCTTCATTTTTTATAATAAAACTTTTTTATATTTTGAGATTTTTGAAAACTTTCAAATTTTGAAATTTTTATAGTTTGGAAACTAACACGTTGACAAAAAAATTGATAGACATAAATAAAAGTTCCCTATCATGAAAATAAATGTCAAGTCGTTAGGACAAAAAAACTAGGCATTTTAATTTTTTTTTTTTTTATAAAAGCGTGTTTGTAGACAGAGAGCCGGTAGTGCATGACGTATGTTACAACGAGGCTATGATTGGCCATGGTGGATATGGGAAATGACTATTTCGACGGGGGCGATGTATGGAAAAACGAGGGGTTGCTTTTCGATATTTTTTCCTATGACGAATGAATGAAGTCGAATATTTTGAAATGTGACAAGCATGCTAAGATTTTTACCCCTGAAGGGGATCTGTAACGTTTTAGTTAACGGTGATGAGCGAGATCGCTCTCTGACACAACAGACGGTTGTAGGATATGTACAGTATGACCAAGTGATTCTTAGACGTTGGCGAACTCGGTGACCGTGCCTGGATGGCGGGGGCAGCTTATGACGGTTGGTTTTGTGACATTTCCTATGATGGATAGAGGCGAATATTTGAAAATGCGTTAAGTGTGCTAGGATTTTTTTTTACCCCTGAAGGGGATCTTTAACATGCTAGTAAACGGTGATAAGCGAGACTGCTGTCTGGCACAGTAAATGGTTTTAGAATATGGAAACCTATAACATTTGCTCGACCAAGTCATGTGCATGTACGCAAAGAGTCAAAACGGTAAGGTCATTGGCCTGAAATGTTATAAACTAAATATTAAACTGGGTAAAGTCATGTGTTTTAGGATGAAAGTATGTGGTTAACATGATCATGTATTGAGGATGGCCGTTTGCTAGTAATTATTATTACAGTAAAATGTTTAATAATAATAATAATAATAATAAGACACACACACATGTTTTGAATGCTAACACTCACACAGTCCAGCTCACTGGTGACTGAATATTCTACCTAGCTAGAGGACTCGTGAGAGCTGTTGCTGGTGCTGACGAGGCAGTAATGTCTACGTAAGCAGGAAGTGTGATATCAGCTTCCTTGCCTCGTGGTGGCTAGCAGGTGTGCTGTTTAAGCAGAGACCGCCATTTTGGTTCTGAGACAGTAGGACTACCGATGTATAAGAGGTAGTCATTTTGGTTCCTTATTAAAAACATGAAACTAGTATAAGGTACACGAATCTTATTCAGATTGAGGAATGTGAAGAGGCGTGGGAACACGTGCGAGAGAGAGACAGAGAACCATTCAAGGTCAAAACGCCGAGAAAATACAACTTTTTCTGTTGCTAGCCTAACTGATAACGATTGCGTTAGTCATGCACTTGCCGTTTTAGCACACGGACGTATACAGTAGAGCTGTGAAAGAAAAATCCTTTTATGTTTTTGGTCAGTACCTATGAATGATTAATTTAATAATGTCATGCTAATGGACCTTAAATTTGTAGTTATTGATTAGGTAATTATTGATTTTTTAATTTATTTGTTTGCAGATAACCGGTATACCTTACATGTCTGAGATACAAGAAACCAGTTTACTTTTGAGCCCACTAGAAGAAAACAGCAAGAAGCCACTGCATGTGAAGGTGGGATTATTTTTTTAAACTAACTTGTTTCATTTTTTTGTTTCATATTTTATTTTATGAAATGTATGTATTAACCTGAATTTAGGTATTTATAACGGTTTATTTTATTTATTTTTAGAAACTTGGAAAGAAAAGCCTTACAGCCGTAGCAATCGCTGAAAACCCGAGACGCAGTAAAGTGCAACCATTGTTTCCAGGCAGTGAACTATTTAAAACTCAGGTAAGCCCAACATAAAATGCTATTCCATTTTACCACTACTGAAAACTCGTAGACAAAAAAATTCATTATCTGTACATGACTAGGACGATGATTGCTTTCTTGATTAATGACTATGTATTGGCAACCGGTACAAGACCATATTGGTTGTTTACCTGGACAGTACAAGGCCATATTGGATTTTGTAAAAAACAAAAATTTTAATTTAACTGACATGTCGTTCCCTATAATAATAATAATTATTATTATAATATTAATAATAATATTAATATCGTATGGCCTCGGATGCCGGGTGCAAGCTTTGTTATTTGACACACAGAGGGTAGCTTGCATGTCGAATTTAGTTGTTCCTTGACTATGAAAGTCAAGGAGGTTAGATGTTAGATATATAATCTCCTTAAACTCTATAGCGCTTTCTAGTAGAAAAATGAGGAACTTTGTAACCTATGAACTCAACGAATATTCACAGGTTTGAACATGATAATCTGAACAAAATGACATGACATTATTTTTTTTTGTTTATGTATTGGTTTAAGGGGAATGTAAATGACTGCAGCTTTATAAAAAGAAAATAAATACATGGGTTACTGTTAGTGCCGACATACAGTTTATTATAATTTTTATGATGTTTTGATATATTAATGCCAATTAACGTTAAAGTTTTATTTACAAGTATTGATTGATTGATTGATTGAGAGATTGGTTATTTTGTTTGCTTTTAGGTGTCGTCATGCGCCATTAACGTAATGAACAGACATTGAACAAGCATACATTGTGCTTTAAAGTATTCTGTGCAACGTTAATAACTTACAATAAGAAAAAGTTTTATTATAACACATGGCGTTAGTACCAAATACAACAAGTGAGCAAGTTGGTTTACCACGTGGGTTAAATTTAAAATCAGAACATGACCGTTGGTTAACATTTGAATCCTGGCCTGTAGGCTTTTTGTCGACACATGAACTTGCAAAAGCCGGCTTTTTTTACTTGAACCGAGAAGTTGTGGTGCGCGGTGTGTTTTGTCGTATTGAACTTTCACACTGGGAAGAAGGGGATGATCCCTTTAGAGACCATTTGCGATGGTCTCCTTGTTGTCCTTACATGCTTGGAAAACAAGTGGGTAACATACCCGTGTATTCATTTCACCGAACCACAAGACCATTGGCCGCTACTTACGTTGCTGAATCACAAATAAATAATAATAATAATAATAATAATAATAATAATAATAATAATAATAATAATGTATTACCAGCCAACAACGGTAGTGTCGATATATGTGGTCCATATGTCATAGACAGTGTTGAATTGGCATGTGCTTTTGAAATATTGGGAGTTTGCAAGACTAAAGCACTAGCACACCCAGAGTAGAGCTCTGTTGAAAAACGTTTAGAATCTTATAAAAATGTTTGGCCATTAATATTAAAACACCTTACCAAACAGCTAAGTGAAGCTGAAATTTTTTATACAGGTGAAGGGGATAAAACAATATGTTTTATTGTGGATTTGCTTTAAAGGATTGGCAAATGACTGATGACCCTTTTGTGCAACACGCTCGTTGGTTACCTAACTGTAAATACATGGTGTTGCTTAAAGGTCAGGAAAGTGTGAACACTATTCGTAAAGAAAACGTGATTGCAACACAAGACATAAAAGTGCCTTTAGAATTAGAACATGCGGAGCAAATACATGAGGCTGAAAAAAAAGACTTGTCTCACGAACAGATACAAAAGTGTGACCAACAATTATGTAAAATTTGTTATCAAGATGAACTAGGTGTTGTATTTTTGCCTTGTGGGCACATGATAGCCTGTGTCAAGTGTGCATTAGAACTCAACACTTGTGCTATATGCAGTATCTGCTACAGGTATGGCATTTCCTGCATAAATAGTAAAATTTATCAGCCATGCATAGTGTAAAATCCCTAATTGCACAATATTATTAAAGCTGTTTTAGAGTGTAATAGATATGCTTTTCTTTTGTTTATAGACTACTACAATGAATGTTTTGGATGCTGTGGGTCAAGCATGTGGCTTTGAGACCAAGAAGCTCAGCGAATTGCCAACGCATATTCCATTCCGCATTATCAAGATTCGGAAATTGAAAACAGCATATGGTGATCGTGTACTTTGTGTATGTGAAAACTTCGAGACATTTCTGCCTACACGGTTTAATGATATGTCGGAGAGTGTTTTTGATGAAGTCAGTAATGCTGTACAACAAGTACACTAAATTTATAAAGGTTTTAAAAAAATAGGTGCATGGTTCGTTTTAATTAAATTAAAAAACAAATGTCAAATAATAATGGAAGATATAAGTCATGACAATGGACTGAAAGAAAAATATGTGTATAGAATAATAATATCTTAGTGTTTAGTATTGTCTTAAAAATATTATCATGAAACCAAAAAAATGTATATATAGTTTGCAAATAAAAGAAAATAATGGTACAATGTTGTTTTATTTTTTATAGAAGCCAGAATATTTAACATTGCAGAGTATACATGATTATGACAATAAAAAGCACACTTAATACAAGTATTTGCCTTTACGATAGTGTGTTATAGTTTTAAAAACAAAGCTTGTGGTAGATCTTTTTTCTTCCACGGTGAACAATATGCATGAAAACAATATTGTCTTGTTTTGGATCATTATCACTATCATAATCAAATGCAGCATGATCTATATCACTATTATTATAATCACCATAATTATCCTCAACATTATCCTCATCATTACTAAAACCAGTTAAATATTCCTGTTCCTCTTCCCGTTCCTGTTCCTCTTCCTCTTCCTCTTCCTCTACAGTGTCCTCATGTAGAGTCTGCGTGGCTTTTGATATTGTTAAGGGTTTTTTGAACATTGAATTATTTTCAATAGTAGTATTGTTTTTAGCACTTGCTTTTTAACATTTTCATGATTTTCTGTTGACAGCAACAGTGTGTCATTCAGTACATTACATTGATGATCACTGATTCTTAAAACCTCACTATTTTTACTTTTTATCTCACTGCGACATTGTTTTGAACGTTGTTTTGAACAACGCCAAATAACAGTTCCATTTTTATTGGTTCGTTTCACAATATATGAATATCCTTTATAGAATGCATACCTAGTCACAGATACTTCCATATCAACTGTCAAGCATAGACTAAGCTCTAGTAAAGACAACTTGGTAATAAGAACAATAGTTTAATGTGCGAGCATATATGGGTGCAAATGTGGGAGCAAAAAAAGTGGGAGCAAAAAGTGTGAGCAAAAAGTGGGAGCAAAAAAATGTAGGAGCAAGTTTGGGAGCAAATGTGAAAGCGAAAGTGGGAGCAAGTATGGGAGCATATGTGAAAGCAAAAGAGGGAGCAAAAAGTGAGAGAAAAAAGTGGGAGCAAAAAGTGTAAGCAAAAGTGAGAGCAAATATGAGAGCAAAAAAAGTGGGAGCAAGTATGGGAGCAAATGTAAAAGCAAAAGTGGGAGCAAAAAGTGAGAGAAAAAAGTGGAAGCAAAAAGTGTAAGCAAAAGTGGAGCAAATATGAGAGCAAAAAAAATTGTGAGCAAATATGGGAGCAAAAATTGGGAGCAAAAAGAGCGAGTTAAAAGTGTAAGCAAAAGTGGGAGCAAAAATTGGGAGCAAAAAGTGGGAGCAAAAATTGGGAGCAAAAGAGGAATCAAAAAAAAGTAGGAGCAAGTATGAGAGCAAATGTGAAAGCAAAAGTGGGAGCAAGTATGGGAGCAAATATGAAAGCAAAAGTGGGAGCAAAAAGTGAGAGAAAAAAGTGAGAGCAAAAAGTGTAAGCAAACGTGGGAGCAAATATGAGAGCAAAAAAGGAGCAAGTATGGGAGGAAATGTGAAAGCAAAAGTGGGAGCAAAAAGTGAGAGAAAAAAAAGTGGGAGCAAAAAGTGTAAGCAAAAGTGGGAGCAAATATGAGAGCAAAAAAAAAGTGAGAGAAAATATGGGAGCAAAAAGTGTAAGCAAACGTGGGAGCAAACAAGTGTGAGCAAATATGGGAGCAGAAAGTGGGAGCAAATGTGAAAGCAAAAGTGGGAGCAATAAGTGAGAGCAAAAAGAGCGAGCAAATGTGAGTGCACAAAGTGGGAGCAAAATGTGTGAGTAAAAAGCGGGGCAAATGTGGTGTTTTACTAAAACAATCTCCCCTAACCTAACCTAACCTAACCTAACTTCACCTAACCTAACCTTCCAACTCTCAGATCAAAAATTAAATTCTGGCCATAGTCGAGTTGGAACCCAAAACCTCTGGGATAACACTCAAGTATACTAGCCACTACACCGCGAGATGGGCAAATTATCATGCAACACAACACAACAATAAAAGAGTGTAACTCATTGGCTGACAACCATAGTTGAGAATTCAAACCGAAGACCTCAGGACTTTTGTTTTGAACATTATCAGAAATATTATTCCATTTACATTTTGCTGTTGCTTATAGTTATAAGAGTTGGCAAAAGTTGGGAGCAAAAGTGAAAGCAAAAAGTGAGTGCAAGCATGGCTGGTTGTTGAGATTTTCATATCAACTAATACACATAAATTAAATTTTAGTAAAGTGACTTGGCTAATAATAATAATAATAATAATAATAATAATAATAATAATAATAATAATAATAATAATAACAGTTTAAAAAAATCAAAGGGGGATTGATATTTTTAAGGGTGTAATTTCCAAAGTACTATCAACAATAATAATTACATGAACAGATTCCAAGAACTCTAGAGTGCTTTTAAGATTAATGATTTGTTAGAAGTGAGATAGAGCTAGCTAACCTACGTTAACCTCAACTCAATAAACCTAACCTTGTCACATGACATGTTCTACAAGTATAGACTTGCTTTGAGACTGGCTATGACGTCACAGATGAATGGCGGTGGGAGGCTGGACACGACCTTTTATTACACCAAAAACATTTTCCTTTTTGCCAGCCTACCACCGCCATTCATCTGTGACGTCATAGCCAGTCTCAAAGCAAGTCTATACTTGTAGAACATGTCATGTGACAAGGTTAGGTTTAGTGAGCTGAGGTTAACGCAGGTTAGCTAGCTCTATCTCACTCCTAGCCAATCATTAACCTTAAAAGCATTCTAGAGTTCTTGGTATCTGTTCATGTAATTATTATTCTTGACAGTACTTTGGAAATTACACCCTGAAAAATATCAAACCCCCCTTGATTTTTTTAAACTGTTATTATTATTATTATTATTATTATTATTATTATTATTATTATTATTAGCCAAGTCACTTTACTAAAATTTAATTTATGTGTATTAGTTGATATGAAAGTCTCAACAACCAGCCATGCTTGCACTCACTTTTTGTTTTCACTTTTGCTCCCAACTTTTGCCAACTCTTATAACTATAAGCAACAGCAAAATGTAAATGGAATAATGTTTCTGATAATGTTCAAAACAAAAGTCCTGATGTCTTGGGTTTGAATTCTCAACTATGGTTGTCAGCCAATGAGTTACACTACAGGAAACTTTTATTTTTGTGTTGTGTTGCATGATAATTTGCCCATCTCGCGGTGTAGTGGCTAGTATACTTGGGTGTTATCCCAGAGGTTTTGGGTTCCAACTCGTCTATGGCCAGAATTTAATTTTTGATCTGAGAGTTGGAAGGTTAGGTTAGGTGAAGTTAGGTTAGGTGAAGTTAGGTTAGGTTAGGTTAGGGGAGATAGTTTTAGTAAAACACCACATTTGCCCCCACTTTGTAATCACACATTTTGCTCCCACTTTGTGCACTCACTTTTGCTCGCTCTTTTTGCTCTCACTTATTGCTCCCACTTTTGCTTTCACATTTGCTCCCACTTTCTGCTCCCATATTTGCTCACACTTGTTTGCTCCCACTTTTGCTTACACATTTTGCTCCCACTTTTTGCTCCCATATTTGCTCTCACTTTTTTTTTGCTCTCATATTCGCTCCCACTTTTGCTTACACTTTTTGTCCCACTTTTTTCTCTCACTTTTTGCTCCCACTTTTGCTTTCACAATTGCTCCCATACTGGCTCCTACTTTTTAATCTCATATTTGCTCCTACGTTTGCTTACACTTTTTGCTCTCACTTTCTCTCTCTCACTTTTTGCTCCCACTCTTGCTTTCACATTTGCTCCCATACTTGCTCCCACTTTTGCTTTCACATTTGCTCTCATACTTGCTCCTACTTTTTTTATTCCACTTTTTGCTCCCAATTTTTGCTCCCACTTTTTGCTCCCTCTTTTTGCTCCCACTTTTGCTTACACTTTTAACTCCCTCTCTTTGCTCCCACTTTTTGCTCCCATATTTGCTCACACTTTTTTTATGCTCTCGTATATGCTCCCACTTATGCTTACACTTTTTGATCCCACTTTTTTTCTCTAACTTTTTGCTCCCACTTTTGCTTTCACAGTTGTTCCCATACTTGCTCCTACTTTTTTTCCTCTCATATTTGCTTTCACTTTTGCTTACACTTTTTGCTCCCTCTTTATTCTCTCACTTTTTCCTCCCTCTTTTGCTTTCACATATGCTCCCCTACTTGCTCCCACTTTCGCTTTCACATTTGCTCCCATACTTACTCCTACTTTTTTTGCTCCCACTTTTTGCTCTCAATTTTTGCTCCCACTTTTTGCTCCCAATTTTTGCTCCCACTTTTTGCTCCCACTTTTTTTGCTCCCACATTTGCACCCATATATGCTCGCACATTAAACTATTGTTCTTATTACCAAGTTGTCTTTACTAGAGCTTAGTCTATGCTTGACAGTTGATATGGAAGTATCTGTGACTAGGTATGCATTCTATAAAGGATATTCATATATTGTGAAACGAACCAATAAAAATGGAACTGTTATTTGGCGTTGATCAAAACAACGTTCAAAACAATGTCGCAGTGAGATAAAAAGTAAAAATAGTGAGGTTTTAAGTGTCAGTGATCATCAATGTAGTGTACTGCATGGAACACTGTTGCTGTCAACAGAAAATCATGAGAATGTTAAAAAGCAAGCGCTAAAAAACAATACTACTATTGAAAATAATTCAATGTTCAAAAAACCCTTAACATTATCAAAAGCCACGCAGACTCTACATGAGGACACTGTAGAGGAAGAGGAAGAGGAAGAGGAACAGGAACGGGAAGAGGAACAGGAATATTTAACTGGTTTTAGTAATGTTGAGGATAATGTTGAGGATAATTATAGTGATTATAATAATAGTGATATAGATCATGCTGCTTTTGATTATGATAGTGATAATGATCCAAAACAAGGCAATATCGTTTTCATGCATATTGTTCACCGTGGAAGAAAAAAGATCTACAACAAGCTTTGTTTTTAAAACTATAACACACTATCGTAAAGGCAAAGACTTGTATTAAGTGTGCTTTTTATTGTCATAATCATGTATACTCGGCAATGTTAAATATTCTGACTTCTATAAAAAATAAAACAACATTGTACCATTATTTTCTTTTATTTACAAACTATATATACATTTTTTTGGTTTCATGATAATATTTTTTAAGACAATACTAAACACTAAGACATTATTATTCTATACACATATTTTTCTTTCAGTCCATTGTCATGACTTATATCTTCCATTATTATTTGACATTTGTTTTTTTAATTTAATTAAAACGAACCATGCACTTATTTTTTTAAAACCTTTATAAATTTAGTGTACTTGTTGTACAGCATTACTGACTTCATCAAAAACACTCTCCGACATATCATTAAACCGTGTAGGCAGAAATGTCTCGAAGTTTTCACATACACAAAGTACACGATCACCATATGCTGTTTTCAATTTCCGAATCTTGATAATGCGGAATGGAATATGCGTTGGCAATTCGCTGAGCTTCTTGGTCTCAAAGCCACATGCTTGACCCACAGCATCCAAAACATTCATTGTAGTAGTCTATAAACAAAAGAAAAGCATATCCATTACACTCTAAAACAGCTTTAATAATATTGTGCAATTAGGGATTTTACACTATGCATGGCTGATAAATTTTACTATTTATGCAAGAAATGCCCTACCTGTAGCAGTTACTGCATATAGCACAAGTGTTGAGTTCTAATGCACACTTGACACAGGCTATCATGTGCCCACAAGGCAAAAATACAACACCTAGTTCATCTTGATAACAAATTTTACATAATTGTTGGTCACACTTTTGTATCTGTTCGTGAGACAAGTCTTTTTTTTTTCAGCCTCATGTATTTGCTCCGCATGTTCTAACTCTAAAGGCACTTTTATGTCTTGTGCTGCAATCACGTTTTCTTTACGAATAGTGTTCACACATTCCTGACCTTTAAGCAACACCATGTATTTACAGTTAGGTAACCAACGAGCGTGTTGCACAAAAGGGTCATCAGTCATTTGCCAATCCTTTAAAGCAAATCCACAATAAAACATATTGTTTTATCCCCTTCACCAGTATAAAAAATTTCAGCTTCACTTAGCTGTTTGGTAAGGTGTTTTAATATTAATGGCCAAACATTTTTATAAGATTCTAAACGTTTTTCAACAGAGCTCTACTCTGGGTGTGCTAGTGCTTTAGTCTTGCAAACTCCCAATATTTCAAAAGCACATGCCAATTCAACACTGTCTATGACATATGGACCACATATATCGACACTACCGTTGTTGGCTGGTAATACATTATTATTATTATTATTATTATTATTTATTTGTGATTCAGCAACGTAAATAGCGGCCAATGGTCTTGTGGTTCGGTAAAATGATTACACGGGTATGTTACCCACTTGTTTTCCAAGCATGTAAGGACAACAAGGAGACCATCGCAAATGGTCTCTAAAGGGATCATCCCCTTCTTCCCAGTGTGAAAGTTCAATACGACAAAACACACAGCGCACCTCATCTTCTCGGTTCAAGTAAAAAAAACGGCTTTTGCAAGTTCATGTGTCGACAAAAAGCCTACAGGCCAGGATTCAAATGTTAACCAACGGTCATGTTCTGATTTTAAATTTAACCCACGTGGTAAACCAACTTGCTCACTTGTTTTATTTGGTAATAACGCCATGTGTTATAATAAAACTTTTTCTTATTGTAAGTTATTAACGTTGCACAGAGTACTTTAAAGCACAATGTATGCTTGTTCAATGTCTGTTCATTACGTTAATGGCGCATGACGACACCTAAAAGCAAACAAAATAACCAATCACTCAATCAATCAATCAATCAATCAATACTTGTAAATAAAACTTTGACGTTAATTGGCATTAATATATCAAAACAACATAAAAATTATAATAAACTGTATGTCGGCACTAACAGTAACCCATGTATTTATTTCCTTTTTATAAAGCTGCAGTCATTTACATTCCCCTTAAACCAATACATAAACAAGAAATAATAATGTCATGTCATTTTGTTCAGATTATCATGTTCAAACCTGTGAATATTCGTTGAGTTCATAGGTTACAAAGTTCCTCATTTTTCTACTAGAAAGCGCTATAGAGTTTAAGGAGATTATATATCTAACATCTAACCTCCTTGACTTTCATAGTCAAGGAACAACTAAATTCGACATGCAAGCTACCCTCTGTGTGTCAAATAACAAAGCTTGCACCCGGCATCCGAGGCCATACGATATTAATATTATTATTAATATTATAATTATTATTATTATTATAGGGAACGACATGTCAGTTAAATTAAAATTTTTGTTTTTTACAAAATCCAATATGGCCTTGTACTGTCCAGGTAAACAACCAATATGGTCTTGTACCGGTTGCCAATACATAGTCATTAATCAAAAAAGCAATCATCGTCCTAGTCATGTACAGATAATGCATTTTTTTGTCTACGAGTTTTCAGTAGTGGTAAAATGGAATAGCATTTTATGTTGGGCTTACCTGAGTTTTAAATAGTTCACTGCCTGGAAACAATGGTTGCACTTTACTGCGTCTCGGGTTTTCAGCGATTGCTACGGCTGTAAGGCTTTTCTTTCCAAGTTTCTAAAAATAAATAAAATAAACCGTTATAAATACCTAAATTCAGGTTAATACATACATTTCATAAAATAAAATATGAAACAAAAAATTAAACAAGTTAGTTTAAAAAAATAATCCCACCTTCACTTGCAGTGGCTTCTTGCTGTTTTCTTCTAGTGGGCTCAAAAGTAAACTGGTTTCTTGTATCTCAGACATGTAAGGTATACCGGTTATCTGCAAACAAATAAATTAAAAAATCAATAATTACCTAATCAATAACTACAAATTTAAGGTCCATTAGCATGACATTATTAAATTAATCATTCATAAGTACTGACCAAAAACATAAAAGGATTTTTCTTTCACAGCTCTACTGTATACGTCCGTGTGCTAAAACGGCAAGTGCATGACTAACGCAATCGTTATCAGTTAGGCTAGCAACAGAAAAAGTTGTATTTTCTCGGCGTTTTGACCTTGAATGGTTCTCTGTCTCTCTCTCGCACGTGTTCCCACGCCTCTTCACATTCCTCAATCTGAATAAGATTCGTGTACCTTATACTAGTTTCATGTTTTTAATAAGGAACCAAAATGACTACCTCTTATACATCGGTAGTCCTACTGTCTCAGAACCAAAATGGCGGTCTCTGCTTAAACAGCACGCCTGCTAGCCACCAGGAGGCAAGTAAGCTGATATCACACTTCCTGCTTACGTAGACATTACTGCCTCGTCAGCACCAGCAACAGCTCTCACGAGTCCTCTAGCTAGGTACAATATTCAGTCACCAGTGAGCTGGACTGTGTGCGTGTTAGCATTCAAAACATGTGTGTGTGTCTTATTATTATTATTATTATTATTATTATTATTATTATTAAACATTTTACTGTAATAATAATTACTAGCAAACGGCCATCCTCAATACATGATCATGTTAACCACATACTTTCATCCTAAAACACATGACTTTACCCAGTTTAATATTTAGTTTATAACATTTCAGGCCAATGACCTTACCGTTTTGGCTCTTTGCGTACATGCACATGACTTGGTCGAGCAAATGTTATAGGTTTCCATATTCTAAAACCATTTACTGTGCCAGACAGCAGTCTCGCTTATCACCGTTTACTAGCATGTTAAAGATCCCCTTCAGGGGTTAAAAAAAATCCTAGCACACTTAACGCATTTTCAAATATTCGCCTCTATCCATCATAGGAAATGTCACAAAACCAACCGTCATAAGCTGCCCCCGCCATCCAGGCACGGTCACCGAGTTCGCCAACGTCTAAGAATCACTTGGTCATACTGTACATATCCTACAACCGTCTGTTGTGTCAGAGAGCGATCTCGCTCATCACCGTTAACTAAAACGTTAAAGATCCCCTTCAGGGGTAAAAATCTTAGCATGCTTGTCACATTTCAAAATAATCGCCTTCATTCATTCGTCATGGGAAAACATATCGAAAAGCAACCCCTTTTTGCCATACATCGCCCCCGTCGAAATAGTCATTTCCCATATCCACCATGGCCAATCATAGCCTCGTTGTAACATACGTCAAGCGCTACCGGCTCTCTGTCTACAAACACGCTTTTATTTTTAAAAAAATGCCCAGTTTTTTTTGTCCTAGTGACTTGACATTTATTTTCGTGATACAAATGATAGGGAACTTTTATTTATGTCAATCAATTTTTTTTGTCAACGTGTTAGTTTCCAAAATATAAAATTTCAAAATTTGAGTGTTTTCAAAAAGTCTCAAAATATAAAAAAGTTTTATTATAAAAAATAAAGGTCATAGAGACCATTCGTTTCAACTATGGCAAAACGTTCTATCGTGTTTGGTTTTCAAACAATCGCCTACTTTCGAAAACAAAATTTTTCAAAAAATTCTTGAAAAATATAATGAGTGGTCTATAGGAAAGAGGACGGCAGCTCGAGTCCAACAACACCTCATTTGTTAAAATCCGACCATCCGTTCGCCAATGATCACCAATGTTCGCGAGAAAGTAGGCTATCATTTTTGTTTTCCTCCTACACCCTTGAAACATGCTGCCCGCCTAGAGGGCATACCCACCTTTCATTAACGTCAAACAATCTTTTTCCCAAAGTTCACCGTTACCAAAATATCGCCGATCCAATAAACAATAATTTTCAAAAATGTTTTTAAAAATACCAACACACATGCTTAGCCAAGAGAACTTCATCCCAACGCCAACAATACCTCGTTCGTTAAAATCCGACCAAGCGTTCGGGAAATATCGGCAAAGTTTTATATGAAAGTAGGGGGCAACTCAGAACCGGCCAGTCAGCACTACTGCACAGTTTTTGTCCTAGAGTCTTGAAATTTATTTTGGGTGTAGAGGGGGTTAGGGCCATTCATTTACGTCAAACAATTTTTTTTGTAAACTCTTTAGTTTCCAAAATATAAAAATTTCAAAATGTAAGTGTTTTCAAAAATCTCAAAAAATAAAACAGTTTTATTATAAAAAATAAAGGTCATAGAGTCCATTCGTTTCAACTATGGCACAACGTTCTATCATGTTTGGTTTTCAAACTATCGCCTACTTTCAAAAACAAAAATTTTCCAAAAAAAAAAATCAAAAATATGACGAGTGGTCCATAGCAAAGCCCCCGTCAGCTCGAGTTCAACGACATCTCATTCGTGAATCTCCGACCACGGGTTCGGGAGTTATCGGCTCGCATTGGGAGTAGTTGGGGGGGGGGGGCAGAACTGTCATCACTCCCCTAATACAGTCACCACAGAAACACAGGTTATCGTAAAAAAATACAAAATAAAAATAGCAATAATAATAATCTTATTGGTTTTACGGCCCTTTTAACAACTGCGGCTTTTAGAGATAACAGGGCGCCAGAGGTTTGCCCTGAAGGGGATGTTTAACATGCCAGTAGCTCTACTTACACGACTCCCTCCATTTGCACACCCTCAAATGCCACCTGACCACACAGGGATTCAAACTTGTAACCTTGGGCAGAGCAAGCAAGAACGTTACCGCTGAGCCACGCAGCCAGTCGTAAAAAATCAGCAGAGAACCAAGCACACTGGACTGATGACCAAAAGATGTCTCAAGCCCCTGATGCGAATTATAAAGATGATTTTTCACTTCTATAACCAGGGGTTAAAGAATGTTACGTAGTAAAACAAGAGTTTTTTAAGTCAATTACAATAACATCAATCAATCCAATTTGCGTTGTATTGTAGCCAATTGTCACAGCAGCCACCAATTAGAGAATATTTTATGCCAGTACTTGCATTTCATTGGCCCGTGTTTAAATGTCTGTGCGGAAGAACTGATATACAATATACTATATTCAATATAATTACATTGACTCTTTGTGTGGTGAAATGCTCTAAGCGTGAAATGTCAACACAGTATTTCTGGATGGACAAATATAATTGCTATGACTTAAATTATGAACGCTGAATAAATTCACGATACAATTAATTGATGTTGAATCTACCTGAGAGTTCATTTAAATATAGCCCCAGTTTTACCTTTTTTCCACTTGTTGTGAAATTTCAGTACAATTGGAAATGTGGGCATCAAATGGCTAAGCACGGTATTTAGCCTACTTTCGATTTTTGCAAAAAATGAAAGTAGACTTATGAGATCAACACAGGGCAAAACATTGTGTGTCTGTGTGTGTGTGTCTGTGTATCTGTGTGCCTGTTAGTGTGTGTACTCTGAATGTCTGTCCTCCTCCACTATAAATACGAATACGGTGAAACCGAATTGAACGAAATTTGGTACAGAAGTTGCACTAGCAGAGGGCACCAGAGTGTCATGTTTTATATCGCCGCCATCTTGACGAAAACGTAATGGCGGCCACCCAAATGTTAAACTTTAAATCAAATTACGACCAACCTAATCATCTGATCTCTACCAATTTTTGCAACATTATACCATTATGTATAAAAAATCTTATGACCAAATTACAAGGTCATCAGCCGAATTATTTGAGGATGGTGGCCATGTATGTGTGCAATCGATTCCCCCTATCTATTCAAACACGCTGACACCGAATTGAACGAAATTTGGTACAGAGGTAGCACTCGCAAAAGGCAAAACAGTGTCAGGATTTATATCGCCACCATCTTGACGTAAACGTAATGGTGGCCACCCGAATGTTTAAAGCTTAAATCGAATTACGACCAACCTAATCATCTGATCTCTACTAAATTTTGCAACAACGTACCTTTATGGGTGTGGTTCTATTTCTATCTCCCAAAATTTTAACAAGAAGTTCCGTGAAGAACTATACAGCCTACTTTTCATGCCAATGATTATTCTACAGAATATGAACCTATCTAGAATAATGACAAATTTAAGTTGGTAATATCGAAATATCAAATTAGTTCAAAATATACCTGGTATAATGTAGCCTAATAGGACACTACAGTTGGCAGCCCTGGTGACTGAATATATTCTTAGTTCCATCTCTTAAGGTACAGAATACAAAATTAGGTTGAAGTGAAATGGACGTTACATGCAGTTAGAAACTGGATCTATCAGCACGCGTAAAAGCATGTTGCTAACAATACCATGCGTGTGCTGGTCAGAAATAATCTGAAATATTAAGATATCTTGTTGTGCCAATTTTGGATGAAATCCATTTGTTAGTATAGAAGTTACATGTATTTTAAAATTGGACATATCAGCAGGCATAGAATCATGTTGGCAGCACTGCCTTGTATTAATTACTCCAAATTAATCTACAATGTCAGGTGCTATACGTGTGCAAAGTATAGAGCTGTTGGCTTGCATACTTTCTGATATATTGATATTAGGGTAAAAAATATAGACAGCATTTATTAACAGTTGGCAGCCCTGATTGCTCTTAACAATACTTACAGTCATATCTGTTATGGTACACATAGCACATACGAAATTTGGTTGAAATCGAACTGATAGTATAGAAGTTACATGTATTTAAAAATTGGTACTATCAGCAGGCTTATAATCATGTTCGTGGAACTGACGTATATAAGTTACTCCAAATTAATCTAAAATGGCAGAATATACCTGTGCATAGTTTAAGGCTGTTGGCTTGCATACGTTCTGATATATTGGTATTTGGATAAAAAATAGAGAGAGCAATTATTAACAGTTGGCAGCCCTGGTGGCTCTTAAGAATACGCTCAATCTTATCTGTTTATGTACAGATATTACATACAAAATTTGGATGAAATCCAATTGATAGTGTAGAAGTTATATGCATTTAAACATTGGACCTATCAGAAGGCTTAAAATTATTTTGGCAACAATGTCATTGTTGGCCTCCTGGAAATTAAACTGAAATAGTATTATCTGCATGTGTACCAATTTTGGAATAGCTCCCATGCATACCTTGCGAGATATGCAACATGGAGCTCAAATTTCTAGTGCGTTTTTTCAGCAGTTGGTAGCACTGACATCATTTTCAAATATGGACGTGAGATATTCCGGTGCACATCTTTACTCATACCAAATTTGGTTTTGATTGCTGCAGCCGTTTAGGAGTTGATAGGGGGGACACACACACAGCCAGACAGACAGACAGACAGAAGGACAGACAGACAGACAGACACACATTTTCCCGGATTGATCTCATAAGTCTACTTTTTCCTCATTTTTGCAAAATGTGAAAAGTAGGCTAAAAATGGCACCCCGTAGCGTTAACGAACAGCTGATTCGTAACCACAAGTTAAAACTCAGTGAGAGTGAAACGCGAATTATCATCCGCTGGTCACAGCCTGGCTTGTTTACAATTAACACCAACATGGCGGCGAGAGGAGGATGTTCTTGCTAGCAATTTAAATTATGTATAAATCTATTCCAGCTCATGAAGTGCAATTCATTTATCGATGAGGAATTGTATGTGCGTTTACATTTAAATTGCAACGTGACACTGTTCATCAAAATTATGTGAAAATAAAAAGTACTAATCAACACTCTTTCTGTTCAACTGAAAGTTTCTACTACTTTGGATGCAAATCAAATGGCTGTCGTTTCATCTGTTCGAAATACATTCAGTACAATAACCTTTGTGCACTATAAAACTACATTATTGAACATTGCGTATTGATATTTCTGTCTGAATATATTTACCAATTTCATGACATGTAATTTGTAGGTTAGGCTAAGGCATATAATTTAAGTGGCCGGTTGTAATACGAAGTCCTTACTGTATTTATGTACAAATAGTATGGTTTAACTAATGAAGCAAGGTACCTACATATATTTCCTAGATTAACCGAGTACAGTATTCAGTCCATAGACCGGTCTGTTGTCACAAAATAATACCAAGCAGGTTAGTCTACCTATATGGTTGGTTGCTGCTCTTTTTTAAATATTGATATGTAGTTTCTTAGTCCGGTAACTTCTTGGATTTGCTTGAGGTAGATTTAGATAGTAAGATACCGAACCCATGTACCATTGGTTCAAGGGGTCGAATCCATGTTTTATTGGTAAAAGAAAGGAGGAAAAATACAGTCTTCAGTGGAACTTAGAAAGATTTTATGTAGAGGACGGGTATAATGTTGTGTAAGAATAAGAGTCCAGGTGGCCAGGAAATGATATCATGCATGACGCACCGATAGAGAGCCGGTCACGACTAATAATAGAACGATCAAAACTTTCCACGTGAGTGAGCGAGAAGAGGTTTCGGAAATTGAGCTTATGCAGCAATAAAATGGCAACCACGCAGTTGTGCAAGAGGAAGAATAATTAGATTTAAGCCATTTGCGAGAATATAATTAACAAAAGAAATACATCATTCTGAATCATTTCGGAATAGAGATTTTTGTGTGGAGAAAGATGTTATAATAATTGCCCAGGAAAGAAGTGCAAACGCGGCATTACGTAATTAAAAGTTCCCGGAGACCCGAGGTGGTAGGGATTGAAAATAAAACTCAACCCCCACGTATCTGAAGAGAAAAAATTATTTAATATCTCGGAATTGTACGATCGATTTTCAGGTGCAAAGAAGTCAGTTTACGTTTAGAAAACGAACTTTCCAGAGATATAATTTTTAAAAGTGTGCGACTATTGCTTCAAAAGTTAGTTATGAAAAAGACGTGGATTTTATCTTTTTGTCGTCGATTTGTATAAAAGCCCTGGCAGAGCCAGGCCAATCATGCAGTTTCCGACAGCCCGAGGGGGGCGTCAGGCTACATCAAACATCGAATGCAGTTTTAGTCTGTCCAGGGGGCGTGACGCTACATCACATCGCAAATGCAGTTTACAGCAGACCTCGTGGGGAGGTGCTGCATCACAGTGTCCAGGTCATAGTACGGGAAGTATCATCATATTATCGCCGTGTGAAGACTTAGGAAAATCCTAGTACAGGATTTAGTTCAGCAAGCGTCAGTCTTTATAGTGAAAGTTCCGTATTACAGTCCAAGTTAGGCTGCGAACTTAAAGAACAGGCGATAGATCTTCAAATAACAGTTCAGTTAAACGACCGAAAGTATCGTAACGTTTTGAAGTACCAACGATCGTGAAACAAACATTTCTAGCAAAGTTAAGGAACCCGATCAGGGTCGAATGAAATGAGTAACGCCTAGTGTACCGACAAGATAGGGACTAGAGCGAAGAATAATAAGAAGTGAAAATTTAATCCAAGACGTTGTCTAACAGGAGACAAACGAACAGTAAAAGCATTAAGCTACGAAACTAAGGAATAGCAGTAAATGCTAGGGAATCATAGGTCACCGATAAAGTATTCGAGAGGCCGTAAACAGGACAGACTTTATCTAGACAAAATAAATAGTGTCTAGAAAGAAACGACTTCGAGCTAGTAAAAATAGAAGCCGAATAGTCAGAAAACCGGATCTGAAGAATAGCCGTTCCAGGGAGGGGTAGATTGATCGAGACTTTCATCATATTGCCAGATAGGGAGCCGACGTCTAAGAGTTTCACCCTTGGAAACGCGGAAGAAAGAAATCACGTGTGTAAGGCAAAAATCAAAGCCTCAGTGATTAAAAGCAGTGTAATGTAAATATAGTAAAATCTGTTTTAGTGAAATAATTTTTAGTGAATTTATTTGTGTATGATAAAAGAATACAGAATTGTGTTCAAAATGTTACCAGTGTTTAAGGTAAATAATGTGTATGTGTATCAAGAAATGTCATTGTGTGAAATGGGATTAATCAAGATGGCTTAAACACATTAAGTGGGCAAAAATGAAACATCGCTGGAGAATTCGGTCAGCGACCGTAACATCATGTGAGTAACCATTTCATTATGATACGTGTTGGGGAAGATTTTCGTACAATCCACCTGAGAATGAAAGAATAGGGATGTTTTTGAATAACAAATAACAGAAAAATAGCGCGATCTGAACGATTAAAATTGAGAAAGTATAAAATAATTATGTGAGATAAATAAATCCCTTGGGGAAATGTATGAAATAAAATATCAGTGTATTTGATAAATGATTTAAATATGTGAAAGCAAGCGTAATAATAATAATAACAATTATATAAATGAATGAAGATTATGATGAATTATAGAAAAGTAGTAGCTCATGAGCTCTTTTAAAAGAAGAAATACATGTTGTGAAAACATGTTCTTAAGATAAAGCGATTATTGTCACGGGAGAGGATTAATATAAAATTGAGATGGAGATCAGATGTTGATTTTGAATTATCAGTTCTTTGAAAGGCAACTTGGCAGTAATGTATAAGCGCCATGTAGCGCATTGAAGTAATTTGTCACGCTAGGAATGCGTTGAAATACTTGGTAAATTAATTATGAGGGGCAGTTGGTCGTGGTAATTGAAATATTGTTGTTGTAAGTCCTCTAAATAGTGATGTGATCACGAGGCCTTTGTGTGTATTGTATCGAAGAAGGGCGCGAAATATTTATTGTGTTATGAGCGCAGGTTTAAGGCAAAGGCCGCCCAAGTCGCGAATGTTATAAGTCCTCCAGTATGGGATATGGTTCCCGAGGCAGTTGAAAGAATCGAACCTAGATTCGTCTAAGTTGAAGCCCCTAAATATTTGTTGTTGTATTTAATTATTCTTACCCACCAATGACGACACTTCATAATTAATAAATGCCGAGTTTAAGAGAATAGGTCTTGTGAACCTAAATATGTTGTTAAAATAAGTAAACTGAAAGCCTTGCTTGTTCAAACAACTACATTAAGAAACAGCTGTATAAAGCCCAGGGTAGCTTGTCTCTGGTGGGCGAGACTTTGAAGTTCCTGCTCCGTGACAATAAATCACGCTATGTGGCCAAGGTCAGACCCTTGCCCTTGATGTTTTGTGGTAGGCCGTCTGTTTGAAGTTATAGCCCAACAAAGTGTTTTAGAGTTTGTTTTAACGACCCGGTCTTCGAACCGAGGTTCTTATACATGAAGATTACCGCTTGCAAGTTCAGATCGTTGCTTTCTTATGAGATAATGGTCTTTTAAGACAAATAAGGATAAATCCCTAATGTTATGATTGTATGATGTAGTAATTCACGAGTTTAGTGAGGACAATTAGATTTCGGGAGTGATCTTAATTTTTGACTTGTTCAAGTAGTCTTCGGTAACTCGGGAGTGCGCAAGTGTTTCCCAATCGCTGTAGTGAATTGTTGACTTGAGAGAGAGGTGGTAACCGAAGAACATTGTGAAAGCCCAAAAATTTAAGTACGTAAATGAGTAACAGTACTTTGATAAGAATTATATATTTTTGTGATTATAAGAGATACTCATATGATATGAAGTGATGTGCTGTAAAAGAATAACACAGTGTATATAAAAAGGTACCGAGCCATTTGGAGCTCTTGATTTTATTGAATTTTAAAAGGACACTATATGGAAATAAAAAGAAATATGAATGTGTTGGTTTATGAGAAACCATTTATTATGATTTAATCATTGTTTATTATGTATTCCTTGTTCACTCTGAACAAGTATGAATTATGGGTCAGTATTTTATTTGTTTAATTTGTTGTAGCGCCATATATTTGGTTAATTAAATGTTTTATAGTAGGAGTTGATTTTGTTTATTTATTTTGGAAGTGGATCCTCTATTTAATCCAAAATGTGTAAGTCACAGAGTGGGAGAACATACCATAACCCCGAAAATCCCGATTTGAGCATTGCTGGCATACTGTGATTTGCATATTTCATGCTGAATGGGCACAAGAGGGCATAGAAGTACTGTGCTTGGATTAATAATTAGAGGAACACTTAAGACGGTCATATCATGTAAAAGTAAAGTAATGATAGAAGTAGCTACAAAATATAATGTAAACGGACCGCATGGGACCCTGGAAACTCACACCGAGCAGCCCTAAATTTAAATAACCCCCTAGCAACACTTACTCTTTTGGCGCTCAACGTGGGGATGAGTTTTCCTAGGGAAAACCCGAGTTTTCATGAAAAATCAAAATTTTCAATTTTTGAAAAAAAAAATGGTTTTTCGAAATTTTTGAATTTTTAAATCACTTCCATAAAGGTTTTGACATTGAATGAGTATATCAAAAGGGTATGTTTTAGTAAATACACGTGATAAGGTAAATTTTGGAAATTGGGACACAAGAGTTCGGATTACCATCTCTCATGCATGAACCGGCGATGTGGCATAGTAGCCCACTGTATTCTTATATTGTGGATAAGATGTGTACGATGATGGAGATAAAAGAGTGCTTGGATGAGCATTTCCATAAGACTAGGGAGGAGATGATAAAAATAAGTACGGAAAGTAACAAAGTTTTAAAGGCGGATAGCAGTGAAAAGTTGGCGGCTATAAATAATAGATTTGGAACAATAGACAATACATTGGACCTCCAACAGATTACAAATAAAGAGGAGTTAGAATCCATAAATCAGAATTTAAAATCTCTTAAAACTGATAGTGGTAACATGGGAATTAAATTAGAATCCATCCAAGCCGACTGTATAAACATGAGCAGTATATTGAAGGCTGAGATAGAAAGTAAGTTGGATAGTATAAAAACAGAGAATTCAGATAATTTTTAGCACAATCCAAGGTTTTGGAAGATAAAATAGGAGTCATGGAAGGAAAACTTGAAAATAGATTACATTCGTTTCAAGAGAAGATGATAGCTGATAATTCTCTGAAAAGTCAAGCCATGAAAACTGAATTACAGGCCATGGAGACTAAAATACAAAGTAACATAAATGAGAAAATAGAAAAGACAATGAGTACAAAATTTCAGGGTTTTGACACTGAGTTTGGGAATAAGTTAAACGAGTTAAAAGGGGAAATCACAAGTAAAATTGAAAGGGAAAACGGGGCACTTCAGTCAGGATTGCAAGTCCAAATAAATATCTTGAATAAAAGTACGGTAAATTCCCAGGCTAAATGACAAGAAAATTTTAAAAATTTAGAGAATAAAATTGGTTCCATGGAAACTAAATTAAGTAATATGGAAGAAAAGGGAGATAATTGTGAAAAGAAACTTGTAACCCAGATCCAAGAGGTGCGAACAGAGTTAATGGGTCAGATAAAATCTAACAGGAGTCTTTGTGAAAAATCCCGGGATGATATTAAAAGTAGTATTGAAGCATTAGGAAATAGGTTCATTCAATTCGCGGAAAATAAAGATAGGGGAGATATATTAGCACAGAACCATCGGTCCAATGAAGTAGTTGTCCAAGCTGAAAATAAAACAGTAATTGTAGAAAAACAAGAAGTCAAGATGCAAGAGCCTGAAATTGATATTAGAAAAGAAGAAGAATAAATAGAAGTAGAAATCGTGATGACTCCAGTGGAAACTGAGAAAAATATTGAGATCCCTCTAGAGAAAACGATGGAGGTCCAGGAAGAAATAATAATTCCAGGTCAGGAAGAAAGCCGAAAGAAAAACGAGCTGCGAAGTGAAGATCATTTTTATGGAAAGGTTGAGCTTGAAGAGCAAGAGAAAAACCCAGAACAAGGGATAACAAAAGAAGTGAAAGTTGGGGAGACGGAAATAATAATTCCTGGAGAGATGGAGAAATCTAATGAAATCATAAGAGAGAATGTCGTCGAGGCACAGAGGGAAGCAGAGGTTCAAGATTCAATAGAAATTGAAAAGGAAAACCCAGAAGAAATTAATGAGGATAAGGAAGATAAGATACAAGTGGAAGAAGAACAATTGAAAGCACAGATCCTTGAATTAATAATAAAATATCAGGAAAGTCAAAGAAAGAAAAGAAAATTGGAAACAGATGCCAATGAGAGTCAAGAAAACCTCCAAGGAAAAGATGAGACTATGGGAGTTATTGGAGAAAAGAGAAGAAAGGCCTTTGAAGGAAATGAGGAAAGAGGAAGACCACCGCCAAGTGTAACAGGTTTACAAGAGAATAGAAACCTTATTGAATTTAGGAGAGGAGGAGAAATAATACACATGACCATGGAGAAAGAAGACGCACAAGCGTTTTTCAGTTGGAAGATTCGTAAGAAGAAAGCGAATAATAGAAAGAAAAGAAAAAGAGAAGATATAAAGGAACTTTGGAATTGGAAAAGTAGGAAAAAGAAACTTTCTTGGGAAATGCCATCTCGATGCGAGATGAGGGAAAAAGTTTACTCTAGAATAGGTAACGGGTTAAGGCTATATGCACCCGTTAAAGAGTAAGAGGAAAAAGGGATTTTCTAGAAAATGCCATCTCGAGATGAAATGAGGGAAAAGGGAAGAAAACCAAGAAGAGACAGGTAAGGACAGACCGTGCTCTGAAGGACAAATGAAATTCTGTAGACTTTAATTCCAGAAAACTGAAATAAAGGAAAAGTAACGGGTTAAGGCTATACACACCCGTGAAGTCTTAAAAGAATGTCAATAGATTGACAGTACAGACCTGGAAAGGAAAAGACAGGCAGGCAGAATGGCAGTCCTATGAGACAAGAGAAAAAAAACTGTCTGACCCGACTTTGGAGCGTACGCCAGACTATGAGGAGACTCAGAAACACCCTAACGAGACGAGTAATTTATAGCCTTAAGTGGAGGTCCGCTTAAAGGAAGTGAATGAATGGGAACTTCGTGAGACCCAAAACAAGCCAGAGAGAGAAAGGGCTTGGAAAGAAAGATCAGAAGGTACTGAGAAATGTTATGATGGCTTCGACACTGAAAAAAATTAATTTTTTATGAAAATGTTTTAATAAATTTCCTCAAAATTTCGAAAATTTCTTTATCTAAGTTGGGGAGAGATGAACCCATGTACCATTGGTTCTAGGGGTCGAATCCATGTTTTATTGGTAAAAGAAAGGAGGAAAAATACAGTCTTCAGTGGAACTTAGAAAGATTTTATGTAGAGGACGGGTATAATGTTGTGTAAGAATAAGAGTCCAGGTGGCCAGGAAATGATATCATGCTTGACGCACCGATAGGGAGCCAGTCACGACTATTAATAGAACGATCAAAACTTTCCACGTGAGTGAGCGAGAAGAGGTTTCGGAAATTGAGCTTACGCAGCAATAAAATGGCAACCTCGCAGTTGTGCAAGAGGAAGAATAATTAGATTTAAGCCATTTGCGAGAATATAATTAACAAAAGAAATACATCATTCTGAATCATTTCGGAATAGAGATTTTTGTGTGGAGAAAGATGTTATAATAATTGCCCAGGAAAGAAGTGCAAACGCGGCATTACGTAATTAAAAGTTCCCCGAGACCCGAGGTGGTAGGGATTGAAAATAAAACTCAACCCCCACGTATCTGAAGAGAAAAAATTATTTAATATCTCGGAATTGTACGATCGATTTTCAGGTGCAAAGAAGTCAGTTTACGTTTAGAAAACGAGCTTTCCAGAGATATAATTTTTAAAAGTGTGCGACTATTGCTTCAAAAGTTAGTTATGAAAAAGACGTGGATTTTATCTTTTTGTCGCCGATTTGTATAAAAGCCCTGGCAGAGCCAGGCCAATCATGCAGTTTCCGACAGTCCGAGGGGGGCGTCAGGCTACATCAAACATCGAATGCAGTTTTAGTCCGTCCAGGGGGCGTGACGCTACATCACATCGCAAATGCAGTTTACAGCAGACCTCGTGGGGAGGTGCTGCATCACAGTGTCCAGGTCATAGTACGAGAAGTATCATCATAGTATCGCCGTGTGAAGACTTAGGAAAATCCTAGTACAGGATTTAGTTCAGCAAGCGTCAGTCTTTATAGTGAAAGTTCCGTATTACAGTCCAAGTTAGGCTGCGAACTTAAAGAACAGGCGATAGATCTTCAAATAACAGTTCAGTTAAACGACCGAAAGTATCGTAACGTTTTGAAGTACCAACGATCGTGAAACAAACATTTCTAGCAAAGTTAAGGAACCCGATCAGGGTCGAATGAAATAAGTAACGCCTAGTGTACCGACAAGATAGGGACTAGAGCGAAGAATAATAAGAAGTGAAAATTTAATCCAAGACGTTGTCTAACAGGAGACAAACGAACAGTAAAAGCATTAAGCTACGAAACTAAGGAATAGCAGTAAATGCTAGGTAATCATAGGTCACCGATAAAGTATTCGAGAGGCCGTAAACAGGACAGACTTTATCTAGACAAAATAAATAGTGTCTAGAAAGAAACGACTTCGAGCTAGTAAAAATAGAAGCCGAATAGTCAGAAAACCGTATCTGAAGAATATCCGTTCCAGGGAGGGGTAGATTGATCGAGACTTTCATCATATTGCCAGATAGGGAGCCGACGTCTAAGAGTTTCACCCTTGGAAACGTCGAAGATAGAAATCACGTGTGTAAGGCAAAAATCAAAGCCTCAGTGATTAAAAGCAGTGTAATGTAAATATAGTAAAATCTGTTTTAGTGTAATAATGTTTAGTGAATTTATTTGTGTATGATAAAAGAATACAGAATTGTGTTCAAAATGTTACCAGTGTTTAAGGTAAATAATGTGTATGTGTATCAAGAAATGTCATTGTGTGAAATGGGATTAATCAAGATGGCTTAAACACATTAAGTGGGCAAAAATGAAACATCGCTGGAGAATTCGGTCGGCGACCGTAACATCATGTGAGTAACCATTTCATTATGTTACGTGTTGGGGAAGATTTGCGTATAATCCACCTGAGAATGAAAGAATAGGGATGTTTTTGAATAACAAATAACAGAAAAATAGCGCGATCTGAACGATTAAAATTGAGAAAGTATAAAATAATTATGTGAGATAAATAAATCCCTTGGGGAAATGTATGAAATAAAATATCAGTGTATTTGATAAATGATTTAAATATGTGAAAGCAAGCGTAATAATAATAATAACAATTATATAAATGAATGAAGATTATGATGAATTATAGAAAAGTAGTAGCTTATGAGCTCTTTTAAAAGAAGTAATACATGTTGTGAACACATGTTCTTAAGATAAAGCGATTATTGTCACGGGAGAGGATTAATATAAAATTGAGATGTAGATCAGATGTTGATTTTGAATTATCAGTTCTTTGAAAGGCAACTTGGCAGTAATGTATAAGCGCCATGTAGCGCATTGAAGTAATTAGTCACGCTAGGAATGCGTTGAAATACTTGGTAAATTAATTATGAGGGGCAGTTGGTCGCGGTAATTGAATTATTGTTGTTGTAAGTCCTCTAAATAGTGATGTGATCACGAGGCCTTTGTGTGTATTTTATCGAAAAAGGGTGCGAAATATTTATTGTGTTATGAGCGCAGGTTTAAGGCAAAGGCCGCCCAAGTCGCGAATGTTATAAGTCCTCCAGTATGGGATATGGTTCCCGAGGCAGTTGAAAGAATCGAACCTAGATTCGTCTAAGTTGAAGCCCTTAAATATTTGCTGTTGTATTTAATTATTCTTACCCACCAATGAGGACACTTCATAATTAATAAATGCCGAGTTTAAGAGAATAGGTCTTGTGAACCTAAATATGTTGTTAAAATAAGTAAACTGAAAGCCATGCTTGTTCAAAGAACTACATTAAGAAACAGCTGTATAAAGCCCAGGGTAGCTTGTCTCTGGTGGGTGAGACTTTGAAGTTCCTGCTCCGTGACAATAAATCATGCTAAGTGGCCAAGGCCAGACCCTTGCCCTTGATGTTTTGTGGTAGGCCGTGTGTTTGAAGTTATAGCCCAACAAAGTGTTTTAGAGTTTGTTTTAACGACCCGGTCTTCGAACCGAGGTTCTTATACATGAAGATTACCGCTTGCAAGTTCAGATCGTTGCCTTCTTATGAGATAATGGTCTTTTAAGACAAATAAGGATAAATCCCTAATGTTATGATTGTATGATGTAGTAATTCACGAGTTTAGTGAGGACAATTAGATTTCGGGAGTGATCTTAATTTTTGACTTGTTCAAGTAGTCTTCGGTAACTCGGGAGTGCGCAAGTGTTTCCCAATCACTGTAGTGAATTGTTGACTTGAGAGAGAGGTGGTAACCGAAGAACATTGTGAAAGCCCAAAAATTTAAGTAAATGAGTAACAGTACTTTGATAAGAATTACATATTTTTGTGATTATAAGAGATATCCATATAATAGGAAGTGATGTGCTGTAAAAGAATAACACAGTTTATATAGAAAGGTATCGAGCCATTTGGAGCTCTTGATTTTATTGAATTTTAAAAGGACACTATATGGAAGTAAAAAGAAATATGAATTTGTTGGTTTATGAGAAATTATTTATTATGATTTAATCTTTGTTATTATGTATTCCTTGTTCACTCTGAACAAGTATGAATTATGGGTCAGTATTTTATTTGTTTAATTTGTTGTAGCGCCGTATATTTGGTTAATTAAATGTTTTATAGTAGGAGTTGATTTTGTTTATTTATAACCCCGAAAATCCCGATTTGAGCATTGCTGGCATACTGTGATTTGCATATTTCATGCTGAATGGGCACAATACTACCTTACTAACCTGCATACTGTTTTTTTCAAACATGCCCAGGCTCGAGTGCATAGCATAAGACCTACTGCAGGCTATGTCAATCCTAAATGTAGGCATATTATAGTGCTCATATCAAAGGTCGTCCTAAAGTTTTAACTATTGAGACTTGATTTGCATCCATGATACTTTCAGCTGAGTCTGGCAATGCTTCGAAACTTGGGCTCGACTTCACATTTTCATTTTTCCTATATAACTTAACTTGATACCAACCACTTAAACCACAGTGTTTCAAGATTTTTCTCTCATTAAACATCACCAACAATTTTTTCCCTAGTGCATTTTATACTACTATATCTCCACTCAATACACCAATCCTACCAATGTTTCCTAATTCTTCATGCATAAATAAACATGACCGATTACAGCATTAACAATGATGACAGTAACTTATGAATTGCTAAAATGATTTTAAAAGATGCATAGAAAGTGGCATGATAAACCCTGTATCATCAATCCATTTATACATTCCCACAGAGCTCCAATTAGAAGCTCATTTTATGTGCAACAGGTAAGTAGAATAAACCTCTCTCCCAATAACTTGTACGCCTAAGCTGAACATAATCCATGTTAATAGCTGTTTTTTGGTTCACAGAAAAGCCTACCATTTAAAAACTTGCACATAGGCTACGGTACTAATCATGTTATGGTGCAAGAGGTTTCTCAGTAACTCTCTGGTTGCTAATCCTTAACCTACAGTAATTTAAAAAATTCTGGCTATCAACTACTGATTTAAATATTCCAGACATCTTTCTTAACTCCACTTTTACTGACAGCATGTATGTCCCTGCTACTGTCTTTCAAGCCATTGACCAGTTATTTTTTTCATGAGGAACTATTTTAGTCATTCTTCTCTATGTGAAATACAGTTGATGAAAACTGTCTGTCATCTGCATGGTATGTGGCTGTTTGTGTCGCTTCTCTGGTTGCCTACGACTCTTCCTAATTATTAACAGAATGTTTCATCGAATTGTTGTATCCAAGTGACCAACTGGTAATATATTATGGCTTGCTTTCATATTCCTATGATACACTATTAGATTCCATACATTAATGAAATATACACTGCTCACAAAAATTAAAGGATATTGTAAGGTCAGCTCATAATGGTGCAATAATATACGAGATCACTCAGTTTTTCAACCATTTATTACTTACATAATGCTATACTGAGAGATAAAGCAGCCCATGATTCCAGAGAGCCCCTGATAAGTGTTTGAATCAAATGACAAGAATGAAGAGAGAATATGGCAAACAAACAAAGCAACATTAACACTACCATAATCGTGTTCCATGAGTGAATATTGTTCTTCAGTATGGTGTACGGTCTCCTCGAACGGCTGGCACTGCTGCACACCTGTGTGCCATTGATGCGATGGGATGATCAATGAGTTCTTGGAGGATACGTGGCCACTCGCCCATAGGAGCAATCTGCAGCTGTGGAAAAGTTGTGGAAGGTGCTGGTCTGCCTGCAATGCGCCTGTCTAATGCATCTCACACGTACTCTATCGGATTTAAGTCCGGCGAGGAAGCTGGCCACCGCATACGCTGGATACCCTCCTCCTCCAGCATGTCGTCCACCAACCCAGCTCTGTGGGGACATGCATTATCGTCCATGAGGACAAAGGAAGCACCTATGGCACCAGCATACGGCACGACCAAAGGTCGGAGAATCTCGTCTCTATACCTTACAGCAGTCACAGTACCCCGTGGGATGATGTAGAGGTTCGTACGTCCATCCAGGCTAATTCCAGCCCACACCAGCAACCCACCACCGCCATATGGGGATCTCTCTTGTACAAAAGATGGGTTGTTTCGTGTCCCTCGTTCCCTCCAGATGCGAACACGTCAACTATCCGATTCCACGTTGAATCGCGACTTATCAGCAAACAGTACTGAGCTCCATTTGGCATGCCTCCACCCACGATGCTCCTCCGCCCAGTTCCTGCGATCTCTACGGTGTTGTGGAGTTAACCTGGTACACACCATGGGCCTACGGGCATAGAGGCCACGTGCATGAAGTCGGTTACGGACAGTTTGGGTTGATACTCTGCGTCCTGTTGCTGTTAGCAGGGCACTTCTCAGTTGAGTTGCATTCTGCCGTCTATTCCGGCAGGCTGTTAACACGAGGTAACGGTCATCCCTTGCTGTTGTTGCCCGTGGGTGACCTTGTCCTACCCTTCTGTGAACAGTAGCTGTTGTTTGAAAACGATTCCACAGTCTTGAGATCACACTTTGAGACACCCATGGTCTCGAGCCACAACTGTCCAGCTTCCATCCGTCCTATGGCCCTCCAAGCCATTGATTCAGGTAAATCACGTTGTGGAGGCATTGCTGTCCCTAAGTCACGTCATTCACTAACTGACAATGGGAATGGAATGGCTCTGACATCAGCAACAAACCACCGCCGTGTGACCCTTTGACAGCAACAGTACGGACAGTGCCCTCCGTCATGTGGTGTATGTGCAGGGGTGACGCAAACACATGTTTACCTTCTCTGGGAGTAAAGGAATGCGATTGCATCTAATGCGGTACGAAACACATAGCATACATAGCTGAGTTTACAATATCCCCTAATTTTTGTGAGCGGTGTACAATGTGGGCTGACATGTTGAACCAATTTCCCATTCCCTAACACTCCCAACTAAAGGGACATAAGCTACATAGTGGTTAGTCTCACATTACTTCCCTCTACATGTACTAGGTCTTGTAGTACCATAGATATTGTGACTGTTTCTCCAACTACGTCAAGGAAACTAATTCTGAACTAAGATCTGGAGTGGGGTACACTGTCCCACGAGAACACTCAAGGACAACTTTAACCATTCTATTTCATTTTACCAACTAAACAGGTGCCTGGAAATGCTTGTGATGGAGGCAGCTAAGTAGGCTAGCCTACTGGTATTCACCATTCAGAGAACATTCTCAGCTACTTTTCCATGCATATGACACAATTTTCAGAAATTGATACAGACCAACACTCACAGCTTAGCATAGCACGGAGTGGATTCCAGCCTCAGATTAACTCATGATCTGTCAAAAGGTTTTCAAACAGATTGAGCACACACCCAAGTACAGGGGTCCTGATCGTGATGTTCCAAGCCTCTAAATGAAACACTCCTCGTTAAGACTTTCTGGTCTTGCATCCATGGTCGAGTAACATTCTCCTGAGCTCAGTGTTCTCAAGTTTCTGATGGCTATGGACATGTTTTATCCTGACAACTTCATATTTTAAGGGGTTGGGGTACATGCCCTATTCTTAATTAGTTAACCATAAGATCATTAAATCCCCTTAAGAAAAATAGGGAACATCCATGTGTTATTTGACCATAGGAAAGGGAGAATTTAAAAAACTGAACCTCTAGGGATATTGATGCAGACGACTCCGAGTAACTTAAGTAGGCTGGATTAAAATGAACATTTTTCAGTGTTGCCTTAATAACGATTGATAACTTCCTACCGTTCAACATGAATAGGCCTAAATTGGATGGGAAATATTTTTATTATTTGCTGAGATTACAAGGATGACTTGTTGATGTATCATTCGTTGAGTGAACATAAGATCCAAGTCCATATCGTGTTGGAAGCCATATTTCAATGTTGCCTTAGTAAACGAAATATTAAATGTATTTCAGTCGGTCAACACGATTGCACCTAATGGTAATGAGTATTATTCCCAAAACCGGAAAAAAACTGCACATGCAGTTACGGCAGTCAAACATACCTACAAGACAACAAAAATGCTCTATGAAAAACTATTTAAACCCCCTTATGGTAGTCAAAAATAATCTCGGAACACAGGCACTAATTCGCGAAGGCGCAGAAAATTAATAATACAGTACAGCTATTCGTAATAGAAGGCTACTGTTTTGATATACCTCTACTGAATGATAGGCCTCCGAAATAGAACAGATGATGATGACGATAATTGTTGTTTTAAGGGGCCTAACAACTAGGTTATCGGCCCCTCGAAATAGAACTATTTATCTTAATGTCTACAAGATAACGAGATTGCCACCCACAAATCTATAGAACGCAACACTGAAATTGATTGCGGCTGTGTGGCGGGAAGGACCCAATAAGTGCTCAGCCAATCAGGGACGTTTTGAATTGGACACCATGCGCGGAAAACTTTTAGAAAGGTTACATTCACTGCTCTTCGTTAAGCCCCCACCCTAGGCCGTGATAGTATCCAATATGACGGCTTAACGAAGACGACGGGGTGCCATTATTAAAATTTTGGGAGATAGAAACACACGCTATGTGGTAAGCATCTTTTGACCAAACTACAAGGTCATCAGCCAATAGATTGCAGATAGCGGCCATGTATGTGTGCAAATAGATTCCCCATATCAATTCAAACACGGTGAAACCGAATTGAACAAAATTTGATACAGAGGTAGCATCGCAAAAAGCAATTCAGTGTCAAGTTTTATATCGCTGCCATCTTGACAGAAACGTAATAGCGGCCACCCAAATTTTAAAAGCTTAAATCAAATTACGACCAACCTAATTATCTGATCTCTACTAAATTTTGCAACATCATACTTTTATGTGATAAGCATCTTTTGACAAAACCACAAGGTCATCAGCCCATTAGTTTGCAGATAGTGGCCATTAAATATGCAAATCGATTCCCCATATCAATTCAAACATGGTAAAACCGAATTGAACGAAATTTGGTACAGAGGTAACACTCGCAAAGAGACAACTCAGTGCCATGTTTTATATCTTCGCCATCTTAAATCAAATTACGACCAAATTAATCATCTGATCTCTACCAAATTTTGCAACAACATACCTTTATGTGAGACGCGTTTACTGACCAAGCTACAAGGTCATCAGTCCAATAGTTTGCATATGACGGCCATGCATGTGTGCAAATCAATTCCCCCTATCAATTCAAGCACGGTAAAACCGAATTGAACGAAATTAGGTACAGAGGTAGCACTAACAAACGGCACCTCAGTGTTATGTTTTATATCGCCACCATCTTGACGGAAACGGAATGGCGGCCACCCAAATGTTAAAAGCTTAAATCAAATTACGACCAACCTAATCATTTGATCTCTACCAAATTTTTCAACAACATACCTTTTTGTTGGAAGCATCTTCTGACAGAACTACAAGGTCATCAGCACAATAGTTTGCAGATAGCGGCAAGGTATGTGTGCAAATCGATTCACTTTATCAATTCAAACACGGTGAAACCGAATTGAATGAAATTTTTTACAGAGGTAGCACCAGCAAAGGGCACCTCATATTCATGTTCAATATCCGTATAACACGTTGTATTTCAACAAGCTACTATAACCAACATTCAATTATACTCCTTGAAAAGGACAAAGTGTTATAACAACACCCATGCATTTAGGAGAAAGTAGGCTATATGTTCTTTACTGAACATCTTGTTTTCTAATGTAATATATCGAGCCAGACGCACCCGAATAGTGCTTCCAACCCGAGCTCGTAAACCCACCTCGACTGCCATGATGGTCGAAGGGTGTGCACAGACCTCATGAGATTACTCGTACGTTCGGATCACTTTGCGCCGGGCCATAGTGTTGGCAGGCCGGATTGGGTCTTAATCATGCACGGCATACCTCTCCAACCAGAGCCCATCCGGCGAGGAGCCTCCAGTGCTCTACCATGGAAGAATAATACTAGGAAGTGAAGCTCCCATAAGGCCAATGGTTATCACTTTCTAATTTCGACCTTCAGCTGTTATACCTTACCGCACTCTGGTGAGTGTAGTGGGCAAGACACCGCCACATGGCGCGGCATTTAAAATTACTAATGCATGCTAGATTTTGAGGTTAGGTAGTTAATTTTGCAAGTATTTGATATAAGAGTTTCCCATGTTTTAGTTTTAGAATTGCATACGTCCGTGGAAATGTAAATAACATTGCAATTATTTAATTATCCCGCGAGTGTTTTCGAAGTCCCAATATACAAAGTTTCAATAGGTCAACTTATTTATAAAATAGGATGAATGAGGAAGTTTTGAAGGAAATAAACAAATAAAATGAAGATATATGAATATATTTTTTTTTAGGCAATTACATATAATTTACAAATAATACAGTATATGGCAATTGTACATGTAAAACAAGATATATGAATACATACAATTTACACATTTTATAAAACAATTCAATATGAATATAGTGGTTGTCTCACTTGTAGGCCTGTCCCTCAAAACAGGTGGTGAGATGCAGTGCACAGAAAAGGGCTTAATTGTAGTCTTTTATGCAAGTGCATACTTGACCAATCATCAGATTGGAGATATCCCTCCACACATTTCATCTTCTTAGTCCTCCTTGTGTTTCTGAAATGACATGCAGCGGGTCAAGACAAGCGACTTTATGTTGTTTCAAACTTCTGTTACAAATTTATCGATGGTAGATATCTTTAGAACCAAGTATATTTGGTAACGCTTCGGGAAATTAGCTGAAATACTTTTATGAATAATAATTGTGGAAATGATGTCATAATAGATGTTTTCTCCTACGCTGTCTGTAACCCACCCCATTTTATGACATGACTTACAGATGTCAGATGTGCCGACCATTATAGACGTGATTTATGGGACAAAACAAATATTGACAATCCAACACACATGGCAAGCGAAGGCATGTGGAGATTGTTTTATGCAGCGCTCGTTTCGTTGTGTCTCTATGTTAAGGCCTAACATACAAAAACAAACCTAACCTAGGGCTAACGGCCCAGACCCCCTTGCTTGTAGTACATGCAGTAATTTTCGGCCAGACAGTGGACATAAATTCTATCTTATTAAGGTTTCACATACAAAATCAAACCTAACCTGGGGCTAAAACCCCAGACCCAATTGCTTGTAGTACAAACAGTAATTTTCAGCCAGACAGAAGCCAATAGTATCTCGCTTAGCTCACTACGTATGACCTGCGTCTGTCACTTGAAGACATGTCGCTTATTTTAGGGGCTGCGACATTGTGGTCATATAGTGCCATGTATTTGTGTGATAACCTGTGTTATTGTAATGGCTGTACTAGTGTGTGTATTGACAAAACATACCGGTACCTCTAACAAATTGTGAGACACAAATGTTTCAAATAAAGAAGGAGGGTGGGTTATAGACAGCGGAGGAGTGAACTGCATCATTTCCAGATCAATTTTGAATCATTATAAATGTTTTTCTAAATACTGTAGAAGATTAATTGTGAAGGAGACAAGAACCTGACTTTTAAACTCCCACTTGGATAATATGATTTTCATATCTTTTCAAGGGTTCCAAGGGACAATTGCAAAACTAAATGAGTCAACTGTTTTATGAAATTGAGTTAAGATTATGGTGGCATTCTGTGAGGGTGGTTACACATTGTGTGCAAATAGTACATTTGTCACGTTGCTCCTTGTATGCAATACAGGATACACGATTCCAGGCTGAGAGCAGGAACAACATAAGTCAGTGACTCATGTAGTTCCTGCACTGAATGTAGTGGGAGTTCTAAGCGCTGCAAAGCAGGAATATCTAAAGCACACGAGCTGCGCTCTACAGGATCGCCCCCGTCTTCTTTTAAATCGTAAGTTTACCGAGTTCTCTGTTCGAAAAGTAACGTGCATCAGTTTTCTAGGTGGACATGTCAAGTAGCAGTGAAACAGACAGCAATAATGGGAACGAAGTGAAGAAAAGGAGACGAAATCCTGAAACACACCAAAAGGAATGCCATCAGCACAGGGAAGGTAAAAGTTGAGGAGCATGTTCATTGGCGGGGGAAGGTTTTCAAAAAGAGAACTAATGGCCCAAACTTCAACTGTGGTATGAAGTGCTTTTCTAAGTTAACACCGAAGAGCCAACATACACACTTCATCGCTTCAATGAATTTGCGACTAAAAATGAACAGGACATATACATAGAGCAGTTAATTGAGAAGAGGTACATAAGGAAACGTAGACATAGGAAGGATTCCAAAAGTAGGATATCAAACTTTCATTATTTTGTCACGAGTGGATCCATTAAGGTGCTTGTTTGTAAGAAAGCATTCATGACATTTCACGGAATTACAGACAGACAGGTCCGTCGTTTATGCACGTTATTGTTGGAAAGACAGTCTCCAAAAGATCCAAAACCAAACGTAGTTCCTGGAGATGTATGTGTAGGCCTAACATTTAATCTTATAATTCAGAAAAGAAAAAAAAAACAATTACTTCTGACACCATGTAACATTTACATGCAGGTTTATATGGTAATCAAATAATAGCTAACAAGATATACTGAGCGCCAACATTTATTATTGTATGTAAGGGTATATGTTTAAGTAACAAAGACTGACATTGTTGTGCAATGTATTACAGGGATGTGTGTTTGGATTATCGAATCCTAAGGTTATCGTTACAATATGCAAGACAATACATCAACATATTGAATCGTTCCCTACGAGGTGTACACATTATGGTGAAAGGCGACTTCTGTATCTACAGTAGTTGTCAGATTAGACGTGAATAAAATGTATGCCATGTTCACCGATGCAAACCCAGGGGTTCCTATAAAATATCAGTTTTATCTCCACTATTTTATGGAAAATAATAAATTACGTTTCGGAAGGCCGCAAGTTGACACATGTAGCGTATGTGAAGAACTGGCTGTGAAAATAAAATCACCATCATTATCAGAATCAGCAAAGCGTACTGCAGTTGCTGAATTAATGGTACATAAAACGCGTGCCGCGGTGGCCACGAGCACTAACACGCTACCTCGTGTCTCTCTGGCATCGGGAGAGCGTGGGTTCGAATCCACCTCGACCGCCCTGAAAAAGGTTTTCGTGGTTTCCTATTTTTACTAGCAGGCAAATACCGGGACCGTGAAGGTGACGCAAATAACGGGAGAAAATGAAGTCTGTTCATTGCTCTTGAAGTACATAGTGTGTGTTGTACCAGATACAATAAATGTTTTGTACTTATTCTCTGACCGATGCCCGGGGCAAAACAAAAACAACACTCGACAAAAATCTCGGCACGCATGCCATACATTGTTGGCATGTTAGAGAACCCATTTGAATTCAGTAGGCCGTGATCATAATAGCAAAATTATCTCGGGATTTTCCGCCAACACAACGTTCCTCCTTTCTCTACTAGAAAGCGCTATAGTGTTAACGAGCTTAGATATCTAACCTCCTTGACTGTCATAGCAGTCCAAGGAACGACAAAAATTCGACATTCAAACTGCCCTCTGGGCGTCAAATAACAAAACTTACACCCGGCGCCCAATATTATTATTATTACTTATTATCATATTATATGGCGATTATTTTTCCATTTTGAATGAGTTGACTCGAGGCATTTTACTATCTTGAACTTTCATGTTTTTTCTAAGTGTTGCCTATTTTGCACCTTGCACTGTACTGTTTATTTGCTGTGAATGAAATGCAGTATATTTAATCAGAAACACGGCTAATATTGAAGTGAATTAAAAATTCACACTTCCTCGCACTGATTAGTGCAAAAACTACTGTACATGAGTCACAATATTTAAATATTGTATTACAATATGTTATTCATGCAATGTTGACCTAGAAAACTGTCAGAATCATGTACTTACAGCTGTAAATAATTGTGGCAAAAATGGAATGAATTACCGTAATTCTTCATTCTACAGGGTCATCAATTTAAGTCTCGCATCCGATACCGATCACGGCAAGCTCTCACGCTGACACCCGCTCGCTGGCCGGTAAAAAGTGCGCGACTTCTCCCCACTACTTCGCGTCAACATACAGTCATTTAATAGCAATTTCTAGTGAAAATAATTATCTACAAACTTACCTGGTTTTACAAGAAATGTTCAAAGTGTTGTCCGTCAGCTCGCAAGCATGCCTGGCACCTAGTAAACAAGTTTCTAGACACACGGCGAATTTCTTCCTGGATGACGTTCGTTATAACTTGACGAATATTTTCTTTTAACTCCTCACTTGTGAGGATTGTTTGCATATGAATCGAAAACGGCACTCTCTAACAGAAGAATACTTCGCATAACGCAGCACAATGAATACACATTGTTGTATAGAAACATCACTTTAAGGCAACACATAAACTGTAAAATTGCCCCGAGACTGCACTGTATGTTAGGTCAAATCAACTAGCACTTCACAAGCTTGAATACGCCAGAGATACTGGCAGGTTATTGCAACATTGCCGATCGCAGCGCACGTGTTCATTGCGGGGAGAACGCCAAGGCCACCTTCACCGGCCTAGTGGCGCGTTCATGCGGGAAATAAAATGATGACCCGGTATAATCTGTTTTTTGTCCCTCCAGTGAAATTAGATTTTAGTGACTCATGTAGTTCTTGAAATCATCGATTCAATTGAAATTGCTGTCCATTATGTCTAGTGTACAGGAAATTGTGCTAAATTACATAAATAAGTGTGTTTGTTTCTTGTTCATTGAATGACGTTGTGGTAGTGTTCCCAACATGCAATATATAAAATACACCACCACTAGGCAAAACCCATTGGTCTACAGAAAGATTATGCGCGACTATTTCTACTGTACATGACAAAAACCAGGGGTGCATATATTACTAACGCAGCCCGCAAGCTAAAACCATTGTCGAAACCCAAAGGCTGCCCTGGCAGCGAGAAGCTAGCGGCGCACTGTTGACGACACATATCAATACAGAAAATGAGCATAAAGCACACATTACGCTGTAGTCATTGTCGAAAACTATTAAACTGGACGAGTTAGGCTATAGCGATTGTCAAAATTATTGGTCTGGACAAAACGTAGGTTAGAATAGTAGGGTTGTGGTGAAGCATTTGCCGTGGGAAGCTAGCAGGGCACTGCTGACAACACGTAAGGCTATAACCATTGGATAGAATGTGTTAGGCTGTTACCATTGTCATTATTATTTGTCTAGGCAAATGTGACTTTTACAAAAACAAATTTTATAGCACACAAAAGAAAAAGCAAAGAAGCCTATACAATTAGTATCATATGCGTGGGGTTAGCAATGCTGTACTTGTGCATAAATTATTCAGATAATAGCAGACACAGCTGACATTTTGCTATATAAGTTGTGATATTATTTGGGAAGGCAGATGGGTTATAGACAGCGGAAGAGTGAACTACATCAATACTAGATCAATTTTGTATCATTATACTGTAAAAGCTATTAATGGCTAATTTCAGTGACAATGTTTTACATAGGTTCTTGTCTCCTTCACTGGTAGGCCCACCAATAAATTTAACAAGCTCAGAATTGAGCAACTTTGTCATTTTAACCGGAATGGTTTACAGCCATTCAAACAATACTGCATTAAAATACTGCAAATAATTAATTTTCTCAGAAATGAACACACATGGCAGCTAGGGGTCATGTCAAGAACAGAAACTTGTAATCAGAAAGGCAAGGCTGACACAATTAAAACAAAAACATGATGCACAGGAAGACATACTCCTCAACAGAGCAGATAACCTAGATGTTATGCCCCTTAAAACAACAACCACTCTCACTGGAGCACAAGATGTTATGCCCCTTAAAGCAACAATCACCATCATCACTCACACCCCACATCTAAATACACTGACGGACCGAGAAAGGTGCAACTCATTTTCAATTGGTCAAAATTAAGTATTTTATATTTAACAATGTCCACAGAAGATTAGACTGTGTAGACTCTAGACTCCTTTCGTCAACTTTTGTTCTCTGCTGACCCCAACGGTATGAAGCTTCCATCGCCGTGGGTGTCTTTCATTCTCATGCCTGCAAGATCAGAGGTCCCTGAAAGACAAAGGTTTTTTTTAGCTGCACGTTGAAATGTTGAACTATAAATATGTTAAATTTCAATACATAGCACATTCTTGACAGGACACATTTTAACTTACCTCCAGTCACAATACTAGGAACTGCTTCAGAAGTCAGGGAATTTCTATTTAAGTGCCTTCTGATGAACCATTTGGCAAAATTAACACTGCATAATCGACGTGTAATCATGCCACACACAGATTTCCCGAACACGTCATCCCTTCCACAGAACTACTGGGCCTACTCGCTGCATCTGCAAAGAAAAATAGCTCAAATAAAAACATGTGCAGTAGCTACAGGATATTAATTGCTAAAATCACATATCCTTAACACACTACTAAAAATTCAGCTTGAATAAGATAAATATACATAAACCTAACTGAAAACGATCTAACTTACTGGCCTTGAACTCATTACTCTGAGCTGCAGTAACCACACACATATATGGCTAAGATATGGGCAACTCGTAACTTTCAGTAGTAATAACTCTTTGACTCTTCAGTCAGTCAACTTGAATTCGCCCAATGAATGGGTGGGGTACAATGTATACCTATATAACTTAATGGAGTATAGCTAATAGGCTACATGTATTTTACTTTTTTCAGGAAATTCATATATGTTATATACATTGTACCCCCACCCATTCATTGGGCAAATTCGCTACAGGGGTGTAGGACACCCTTGGCCATCATCCCTGTCTCTTAAGTCTTGCACACTTGTATACTTTCCTTATATTATTATGAAGGAAGAAATCGCTAACTCAATTTTACTCCACGTGAACATCAAGAACATTATTTCTACCTATGTTTTCATTAATTCTTCACGAGAGGAGTTACTTCCTTATATCACTTTCACAAGGCTAAATATTGAAAAAAATATATATATAATTTGATTCACATACCTTCTGGGAGTCATCCAATGTTCATTTTCGATTTCCATCGGCATTGCTGCACTGGAAATAATTACTTTTACTACCGATAACAGTTAATTCTTACGAGATTCCGCGCCATCTTACATTTACTCACATGCTACGTCATACCCGCTGTAAACACAAATCGCCCACGACACACAATAGATATCGCCCTAGTCGAACATATGTGCTGCCGTCTATAGAGGACCGCAAAAAGGTCGAAGCTTCACTTCCTAGTATTCTTCTTCCATGGCTCTACTCCGTGCAATCCCCCTCCCCTGCACTCTGCATCAGCAGTTGGGCGAGGCTACTAGCTGTGATTGGTGTAGACATGCCATCCTCACTCACCTTCTCACACTGGCCACACATTCGGCTCACTCACAGCAGGTCATCACCAAGTCAGCCAGCGGGCGGTTGAGCTGAAAAGCCGTTATATAGGGGATTGCAGAGAAAGCAGCCGGTCACGGGTCGGCTCGGCTCGGGACCTAACCGTCAGGACATGGTGACCTTAAGTAAATAGGATGGAGCTCTACCCGCATCTATCATCGACTAACGACGTCCGTGGTATTAGCTAGAGATCATTTACTGTAACTTTGCACTTTTTTGACAGTTCTCGCGGGAACAAATAGTCCTAATGGACAGATCAATCCGCTGCTCTACGCAACACATTTAGCCTATTTGTTGCAAAAGTATGATATTTATTTTCGATTATCACATTTGTATAGACCGAGGTAATATAAAACAAACAAACAGCAATCTCACCTGATTCTTCTTCATCCACTATGAATGAAATTAGAACTGCGGTGTTTGGAACGTTCAGGTCTGTAAACAGTAAGGAGAACATTAATTTGCATCCCTCTTTAAAGAAAAATCGACCTAGCACTCTCCTATAGAGCGTGTGTTCTATCAAGGACACGTCTGTGATCTACTTAACATTATAATTTGCATTATTCACAACTGTTTGAATACCAAGTGCGTTTCTTTTATTAACACATTGTGTAAAGCACAAGACATGAAGAAGTAAAACAGAGAGTTAAAACGATTTGGACTCAAACCCGGGACCTACGGCTACCCGGCCTGATGTTCTTACAGTCTGAGCTACCGAGGGCAGACGCTTACTCCGCCCGGAGAGATTGCTGGACTCTTCTTCAGGGTAAGCCAAAGTTCACAGGCTGGGTCTGGTCCTCATTATATAGGGGATTGCAGGACTCTGTCTCAGGGCAAGCCACAGTTCACAGGCCGGGTCGGGTCCTCATTATATAGGGGATTGCAGGACTCTTCCTGAGGGCAAGCCACAGTTCATAGGCCGGGTCGGGTACTCAATATACAGGGGAAGGCAGGACACTGCCTCAGGGCAAGCAACAGTTCACAGGCCAGGTCGGGACCTCATCATATGGGGGATTGCAGGACTCTGTTTCAGGGCAAGCTACAGTTCACATCATATAGAGCAGCACTGTCCAAGGTCGAGCTGCACGGTGCAGACAGTGTGTGTCTCGGAATAACAGGTGTGCATCCCTTCCCTTACCGTAGACCTTACTTCCTCTCCACTCCGCGCGGTGGGGGAGTGTCATCGTTCATGAAACGTGTAGAGGTCAATTAGTAGGCGAAGAATGTGTTTTGTAGACAACGTAGCAAGAACACCGAACGTATTGTTCATGAAATATTATTTTACATTAATCAAATTGCTTGTCATATGAACGGAGGGGATAGGAAAGAGCAGCAAAACTTTTCCTTTCAAAATTATGTTCACGTTAACTCTGGGCTGTTTCACGCACAAAATGCATAGTCATTCATGTACATGTCTCCCTTCCTATGCAAAAGGGAAAAAGACAAGATATTTCCGCTGTGCCAAATTTCACAACATAACAGCTTTAGTGAAACACAAAATACATAATGTTTCTACAATGGCATACGTACAACTAATTTCACACACCAATTGACAACTAGTACCGTACATGTTGGCTGATACACATAATGTTTACTGCTTTTTCTCGTTTACAGTACGCCTTGTTTGTGTGTGTTAACAATCTTGTCACAATTAGCCCAAGTGAGCGTGTTACAGACAAGCGAAAACAACTTCTCAAATTCTCATCTGAAATGTCCGCTCAGAATCTCGTTTTGTTGCGTTTTAATATGGAAAAAAATCTTTCACACACATACTGTAGGTAGAACGGAACATATACATAAGTTCGGCGGTGTCGTAATGAAGGCGTGGAAATTCAGAATGGGGGAAAATTTTCGTAGAATTCGGTCAAGTTTCTTGCAGCAAAGAACATGCCCCTCAACCGCGCATTGTACTGTAAATCAATTAATACAAATTGTAAGTTAGTTGGTGCGCTATTCACTGAGATAGAAAATTGCCATGCAATGAAATTACACACAGGAACCTAAGCTGAAAGTTCTTGAAATCTGTTTAAAAGTTGCTCTTTCACGTCTTTGAGAACACATACGAAATATTCAAAGTTAGCGCTTTCACAAACCGTTGGTAAAGTATGAAAATGTGCGGAATTGGATGACTTCAACTGACCTTCCCACAGAGTAAGTTTGGTCTTAAAAGCTTGTACTTTTTCTGCTATGTCAGTGATGATATTATTCTCTCCCTGCACACCAATGTTCAGAGCATTCAGATGCTCTGTGAAGTCCACTAAATACGCCAGGTTCGCTATCCAAGAAACGTCTTCTAATTTACATTCTTCTTTTCCCTTAGTCTTCAGAAACTCAACTATAGCTATTCGAAGCTCGAAGAAACGTTTTAGGACTGTCCGGTGCCTCGCTCTGGACTAAGGGTAGTTCACCCAGCAACCACAAGACGGCAGCACCCCGCAGGCGACTCGGGCAGCCTTGAGTGAGGTCCCCGCTCCACAGTCACGTGTAGTCTCACGGAGAGCCATGTCGTAGTATTAAGATGTTCTCCTTAGTTGTAGAATTTAGTTAATAAATTATTTTAAGTGAGTACTCGAGGTGTTTCATTTTAACTGCTACCAGAGAGATGTTTAAGCAACAACATTTTGGTCCTCCTAATGCCGGATTATAGAAAAAAGTGAACTTCGAACTTATTCGTGTGCCAACATGTGGGATTTTTGTGAAACAAGTGTACCTGTTTAGTGATGAAATGTGCATGACTTATGTTACATATCAAACTGTGACTAATAATACAAAGTGCGGTATAAGAATACAAAATATATACATATATAACGGTAGAAATAAATTCGTATTCTGTAAATAACCATCTTGAATAGCACAACCACGCCATGACCGTAGGACGCCATCTTGAGAGGTGCTAGTCCGCTTACGTCAGCTACCATACATGCCCGCCAGGAGTGCTAGAGAACGGAACTTGCAGGAACATCCACCAGAGACCGCTGTCGACAGATAAACAAGCTTACCAACATTGAAGACAGCATCGGTGAGTACAATCTGGTTCAACATTTCCTTCTGTCCTTTCTTGCCGGGTTATTATGGATTCCAATCAAAAACGTGTATTAACAAAGAAAAGAGCAGTCATCAAATCTCGCGTGACTCGCTTAAGTATATTCGTGAATGCATTTGCAGCAGGTGGGAATCTTAATGACATTAAAGTTAGGAAACAATCGTTGGCGAGTTTAATGGATGAGTATAATGACACTCAGATACAATTGGAAATCGATGATCCTGAAAACGAAGCACATGATCTAGATAGAGCAGCCTTTGATGATTTATGCTTGGACATTAAGTCAAAAATGGAAACGCTATTGTGCCCCGAACATACACACACACCTCCGCCTGTAAATAGTGATAACATGAGCAATAGTTGCGCCCTAAAACTTCCAACTATTTCACTACCCAAGTTCAGTGGTGCTCTACAAGATTTCATGCATTTCTATGACACCTTTGTAGCGCTGATCATCAATAATGATACAATCACAGACATTCAAAGATACTATTATCTTCTATCATGTTTGTCTGGCGAACCTCACCAACTAATTGAGAATTTACCAATTCCACAGGATAACTTCAAGGTCGCCTGGGAATTGATTCGCAGTCGGTATCACAATCCCAGACTTATATCAGACCTTCACATCAAGGAATTGTTGTCACTCCCTAACGCAAAGCATGATTCTCCTAAAGAGCTGCGTTTGCTAATTAATCAACTTTGCAGCAACTTAAATGCCATAGAAGCTCTAAAAATTGAAACGCCCTTGCATGACCTTATGCTCTCGCACTTAGTTTTGGAAAGAATCAGTCTCAATCTCAGGAAACAATGGGAGAACGGTACGTCAAATGAAGTGCATGCCAGCTTGAAGGACCTAATTCAATTCTTGGAAAGTAATTGCCAAACTTTAGAAATAGTCACGTCCAACAAGACAGCTGCTGTAACCCAAGATGAGGTCAAGCGTGGTACAAGTTCAAGGGGACAACACCGAGCCTTCGTCACCACGTCACCTTATTGTGTGCTAAGTAAGACATCTCACAGTCTGCATAAATGTCCAAAATTCAAATACATGGACGTAAATGGCCGTATAGGTATTGTGAGGGAACATAATCTCTGTTTCAATTGTTTGAGAAATGACCACATAGCCAACAATTGCAACGCTGGTAACTGCCGAAGATGCAATAAAAGTCACCACACAATGTTACATATAGACCAGAATATGGACCGTACTGTTACCTCGTCACACACTGCATCCTAACACCAAGCATATTGTTCTGTCAGAGGCGCTTGCCCTCACAATGAAGTATTGCTATCAACTGCCATTGTTAACATTAGGGACAGCGAAGGTCGAATGCATCAATGCCGAGCACTATTAGACAGCGCATCGCAGATGAACTTCGTGTCTCGAGACTTAGTGGACCGGTTGGGTATCAAACTGAATCGGCATTCAATGCCCATCAATGGCATTAGCAACACGCGAGCGACTGAATCCTCTCACTTCTGTCAACTTCAGATAGAGTCGAGAGTTGGTACTTATAGTCGGCATATAGTAGGTTCTGTCCTGCGTCAGATTACTGGCCCGCTGCCTTCATCAAGAATAGAGTGCGAGGACTGGCAACTGCCCGCCAACATTCCACTAGCCGACCCTAATTTCAACCAGCCTAAGGAGATAGATCTGCTGTTAGGTGCTACTGTGTTCTTTGAAGTCTTGAGACCCGAACAACAATCTAGAGAAGGTTACCCTACTCTTCAAAATACACAACTTGGTTGGGTGCTATCTGGATGTCTACCCCCTCACTCAGTTCAACAACGTAAGAATGGAACAACATCATTGTTATCCACGGCTGAAGCCTTGCACACACAGGTGGAACGCTTTTGGGAACAGGAGGAGCTGACGACTCGTAGCCATTCCAAGGAAGAAAGTCAATGCGAGGAGCATTTTAGGAAATCATTCACGCGTGATAAGTCGGGCAGGTTCACAGTGAGACTTCCACTACGAGAAGCAGTAGGAGAACTTGGTGACTCATTTGCCAATGCCAGGAGGAGCTTTGGCTATATCGAGAGGAAATTGCATCGACAACCTGAACTGAAGAATGAGTATATCAAATTCATGGATGAATACCGCCAACTAGGACACATGGAACTTGTCGATCGTAGTGACCAGCAGAAACCTGTTTATTACATGCCTCATCACGCAGTAATCAAGGACACGAGCAACACTTCCAAGGTCAGAGTTGTCTACAATGCGTCGGCTAAAACAACTTCGTCGATCTCCCTGAATGACGTGATGCTGGTTGGGCCAACTGTTCAGCAGGATCTGTTCTCGATCGTTCTTCGCTTCCGCACACACAAGTATGCGCTAACAGCAGATATCGAGAAGATGTACCGACAGATCCAGATTCATGAAGCAGACCGAGACTTCCAGAGAATCTTGTGGCGCAGTTCTCCGAATCAACAACTGGATATGTACCGATTGACTACGGTAACCTACGGTACTGCAGCGGCTCCGTATCTAGCTACCCGTTGCTTACTGCAGGTGGCACTCGACGGTAAAGATATACACCCTACAGCAGCCGACGTTGCCAAGAGAGACTTCTACGTTGATGATCTTTTGACAGGGACAGACACCATTGAAAAAGCCGTCCATTTGTACAAAGACCTCACATCGCTCCTGCAAACCGGAGGATTCCCCATCCGTAAATGGCGGTCCAACAATCCCGATGTATTGGAGGTCATCCCACCTACACTTCGCGAGAGCCAGGTGTCTTGCAGTCTTCCTCTTGAAGATGGTGCCGTGAAAACGCTTGGTCTGTTATGGCATTCGAGCAGTGACTCATTATTGCTTGCTGGCATGAAAACAGCACAGTAACTATTGCCTCCACGACTCTCCCATTTTTCCCCCTCGACCGGGTCAGAAGTTTCTCTCGGCCTGAAAAGAAAAATAGTTACAATCCCACGTCGTCTTCTGATCGGCACCTATAACAAATTTATGGGAGGAACAAACCTTATGGATGAAAATGTGAATTGATATCATCTGTCAATAAGAAACAAAAAGTGGTGGTGGGCCATATTTTCTTGGCTTCTTGATGAGAGTCTCCAAAACGCATGGTACCTCATTATTATGACATGGTAAAGGACTACTCAACTGGAATTCAAGTGGGAAGTGGCGCAATTATACGTGAAATTGTACGGCGTAGAACCACGTAGAGCCAGGTGGCTGTCAACAGCATGTGTAGTACAGGGCCGCGACATAGAAGACTTGTGATATGATGGACGCAATCTTATGGTCATCAACGTCCCAGGACATAAGCGGAGGTGGAGTGCCGGTGAATTGTGTGTAAGCAGTGTCCGCACTGCATGAAGTAAATGTGGTGTGGGACTGTGCATAGCATGCTTCTTGCCGTTTCACACCAAGTAACTAGTCACTTGACTATTATCGAAGGTTCAAAGGTGTCAAAATACTTTCTTAGTGCTTTTTAAAGTGTAATATTATCAAAATAAGTATTTAGCACCAAATATGAAATTGGTACATTATTGTATTTATAAATCACCATTCAGAATATGCAGTGAGGGTTTTGGCAACACAAGCGTCTAGCGTTACATATATGTAACGCCCTGTATATCCGGAACTTAAGATGCCACCATCATAAAATAAGGGTTGGGCAGCTTAATAACTTCCTATGGTATGACTTATTAATAAAAAAGCGAAATTTTTAAAAAGTATTAATTCGGGCGTTCATGGGTTAAGCAAGTGTTATTAAATTGTTCTTGCTAGTATATCTTCATTTTTACTTGTGTATTTCAATTTTGGATGGGAAACTTGGTATTTTGCCCTGGGTTAGGCTACTTTAAAAGGGGTAAAGGGATTTTATTTGGTCTTAATCCTTCCTTTGGCTCGGAAGCCATGTTTGCTTGTCCTCTTGATCCGTCTTTCGAGCTAGCTAGTCGCATTTTGAGAGCTTCTGTACATGCTCATTTAATATCTTCTGATATTTCTTGACTGATTATATTTCAGTCTTGTTTAATATTTGTACTGCTTTAATGTAGTTGACCGGTCAACTTATTGAACTTGTATTTTATTTATTTCATGTAAATTTCAATTTCCTTTTTGCATTGTACTTGTGCAAACACCGACCACGTGTGTGGTTGGTTGCTGGGATGCTTTCATTGTTCCTCGTAATTATTGGTGTTACACTGTCATCAGGATATTTCATGTTTTGTCCTTCAGGCATATTATTATTTTATTGTTTTAGCTGTTTCTCCTCCTGGGGTTCTATAAAATAGGCAGAAAGTGTTAACTGTTGTCCTTGTAAATGTAGTTTTTGAATATCTTAGTAATTGCGAACCCTTGTTCTTTATGCATTCAGCGTATAATACGCCCTCTGGGTACGTTCCACGCTCCACACAACAGACTAGACCTGAAGTCCCTGTCTTATCCACGAAATTTCATGGTAGCAGTGTTCCTATTTCAGAGAGACGAGGCACTGCTCAGCTTCGGTGCTCGTGGTGAACACTTTGAGGCCTGGTTTGGACGGTACAATGGAAGCAGAACGTGGTTGATTGCTACGCCCCTACGGACGACTGTATATTTGAAAATTCTGGGGCCCTTCCCTTTATCTTTGTAGATAGGCATATTGTGTGAATTGTATCTAATTGTTGTTTTACTTTGTTTTCATGATAACTATATCCTGTAACGATGGACAAAAGTAAGCTCGTCGTCAAAGAGTTGACTGACGAGGAGGTTACTTTTGAATTGCTGTTACTAAATTTATACCTACCGAACGCACCACGGAGCGCAAGGGAGAGCCTGAAATATGCTGTGAGCGTTTCTGGCACAGTGTTGCCGATACTGTCCGAAATGTCCTTCAGGCATTTTGATCTGCTATCTTGCTAAGGAGGTGGTTGACTTAGAATCTGAGCTTTCTAGAAGCAATTGTACTTCAGCTCAATTTCATAGATTTCACGCTAGAGTGTGTTCCCTGTTTGTTTTTGGTCATGAAGTGTCAAAGGATTCCGCGTACAGACCTTTTGAGTCTGTAGTACGTATTTTGGACGTTTGGCACCGTTTATATCGTTGTGATTTTTCGTTGAGTCTAGAATTTGGATTCCCTAAGATCTTAACTTGACCCAGTGAGTATGTTGTTAGCAATTCTCCCTGTAATAGTTTTGATGTTGATGACCCGTGTGCTTCCGTTGAGCTGGCAGCATTGTCAGTTGTGTGGAGTAAATACTTAGCCCCTTTATTTTATAAAGTGTGCAATGTAAGTGAAAGTTAGCTGGTTTTGTCTAACACCTCCGCCGATGTTCCTGTAAGCTCGTGCGACTGTGCGTGTGATCTTGTAAATGTGTCAAATGTGCGCCCTGTTAGTTCTCCTTGTGTAGCGGCGAATGTTGAATTAGAATCATCTTGTTAACTTCGTTATTTAAACAGTGATGTTGAATGTAGTGTAACTTGGTGTCAAGCGAATGGAGTACTCACTGTACGTCCATCTTGAGGGTGTTGTTTTCATATATTTTGTAATTTATTTCAAAGTCATGGCTTGTGATGTACACAGCCTAGTGCACGGGGCTGATGTGTTGTGCTTGTTCGTGCGATTGTACGTGTGACGTAGGTTGTGTAGGTGTGTGATTGTAACTTGTCATCTGACATTTTTTTAGGGATATAATGAATGTTTTTATTGTTGTTAGTTGAGTTAGGGAGATATCGTTGTTATGTGATCAGCTGTGCAGGCTACTTAAGAATGTCAATAGGGTGACGGCGCGCGTGAAAGTTTTGGTCAGTTGCCAGCTGTTCGGTGGTGTTATGGTATTTAAATTTTGTGGTCATTGTTAAGGTTTGGGGAAATGTGTTACGTTGTTGGTGATTCAGCTGTTTATTAAGACCATGTGTGTGTTGAAATTTCATATTTTCGTCTTTTTTTACGTGGATTTTTTTTTGAGTCATTGAGTATTGCTGTCTAAATATGCGTCGTGCAACTGTGTTTTGAAAGTCGTTGAGTGATAGATTGATAGATAGATTTTATTAATTCCATTTGATAAAATACATGTTTACAATACATTTTTGATATAGGACACGTCAGAATTTACATCTATAAAATAAAAGTACTAATAGGTATATAATACTGATACTATAACTATTTATAACTTATTATAATAACAGATCTTAGGAGATACAATCTTATTGGACAACTATTTACACCTTACTCCATTATCATAATATGAAAATTTAATTCTATAAATACAACAACTTACAGCTAGGTATTACAATTAAAATAGAAAAGTAAAATATAATTATAGATTTCATCGCTCCTATACACTAAGATATTCAATTACAGAGTAAAAACAATGGCACTGCAGATACGCTTTCATCATTCTATCAAAGTTTTTTATTTTTGGGGCAAGTTTTATATACTGGGGTAGTTTATTGTAAAATTTAACTCCTGTGTGAAAAGTTGCTTTTTGATATATGCTTGTGTGTGTGTGTGAAATATGAATGTCTTGATTTTGTCTTGTGTTATGCATATGAACATCATTGTTTGTTTTAAGACAAACATCCTTATTCATAAAATTAATTAAAAAACATATACTTTCAAAGATATATATGCAGGGCAGTGGGAGAATGTTTAAATCTTTAAACAGAGGTCCACATGATTCTCTAGTGTTTACATTTGCCATAATTCTAATCGCCCTCTTTTATATCCTAAACGTGATTAGTACATCTTAGTATTTCTTAATGTGTGCATGCTAGTGCATGTTTTTTAAATACGTAACGCAAAGTACATCGAGTTCAGTTTAGTATTCAGATATAGTATATGTTTATTCCATTTAAAGTCATGTTTTATCCATATTCCTAAAAACTCTGTTTCTGATTTATTTTCTATTTGATGACCATTTAATGTTATATTGGGCTTCGCAGGATTCCTATTCTGTACAGTGGGGAAATTTAGACGTACTGTTTTTCATAGTTTATTATGAGGCGATTATCTTGTGACCATTTAGTTAACTCTCCTGTAACGGAGTCAGCAGACTGCTGTATGACCTGTTTAGTTTCACCTTTTATTACGAGTGTTGTATCGTCCGCAAACAAAATTTCCTTATGTGAATGAACGTTCTGTGTTATATCATTGATATATAGAAGAAAGAGTAGTGGGCCCAAAACCGATCCCTGGGGTACTCCAAATTTAATAATTCCCTCATTGGACAATGTTTCATTAAGTAATTTGGTTCCATCATCCTTGTGTCTCAAGCTCACTATTTGTTTACGCCTTGTTAAGTAAGACTCTATCCATTTATTAGCTAGACCTCTAATACCATATTGATTTAGTTTTGTAAGGAGGATTTTATCCTCTTCAGACCTGGGGTACACATATGTGCACCTTTGGTTTTTAAATTTTGACAGTGTAGGGATTTGATTTATCTGCACTTTGACTTCACATACACATTTGTGTACTATTGACTTCTTAAAATCTAAGCTAGGTTGCAGCAGCGGGCTGATGAAGCTTCTATTACAGACAATGAAAGTTGCATTATGGACAAGATGGCGGCAAGATCGACCTATCATAATGGTAAGTCCATATTTAATTAGCATTAAACATATTATTAGCAGCCTCCGTGGCTTAGGCGGCAGCACGCCGGCCTCTCACCGCTGGGTCCGTGGTTCAAATCCCGGTCACTCGATGTGAGATCTGTGCTGGACAGAACGGAGGCAGACAGGTTTTTCTCCGGGTACTCCGGTTTTCCCTGTCAAAATTTCATTCCAGCAACACTCTCCACTATCATTTCATTTCATCTGTCATTCATTTAATCATTGCCCAGAGGAGTGCGTCAGGCCTCGGCAGCCGGCACAGTTCATATCCTCGCCGCTAGATGGGGGCTTCATTCATTCCATTCCTGACCCGGTCGGAAACTGGAAGCAGGCTGTGGATTTTCATTTTCATATTATTAGCCAAAATAAATTTTATAAACTTGACTATATGCCTAATTATCACATTGATTTATGATCTCCTTGAAATTTATTGAAATGTGCATTATTTAACCAAAAATAATGAAGTACACATATGTGCACCTCAGTTTCATATCAATATAAAACGTCTGTAATACCGCTATTTATTCGTACGGATTCTATCTTAGATGATGGTGATATCAGTGCTCTTCTAAACGATAGTGATGAAGAATTCTCAGATTTTAGTGATGATGAATACATAAGTGAGTCTCTGGAAGTACCAGTTGATTAAGATGAAGTTTCATCAAAACCTAAAATAGATGATCCAGACAGAAATGGCACGACAAACTCGCTTGAATCTAGTGTTACAACGTCTTGTAGAGAATTGCCATGGGTTTCTAAAGAGTAAGTTTTCAGTTTATTTGTTTCCATAATTGAATCGGTCATTGTTAGAAGGCACTAAGTCAATTCTTGTCGAAATTGCGATTTCCATGGATACGTATAGTATGAATGTCGACGCATCTACCTATGTTAAAAGGAACTAAGTCTGCCCGTTCAGTATGCTGTATCACTGCTAGCAGAATTTAACGTTCAGTGTTACAGAGAACTAAGTCATTGACTTAGTTCCAGACTTTTTTGCTTCTATTTGCCCACTACTGTATTGCTTTGTTGGAGTTATTTCATATTTTCATATCTACAATACCAGAAGTCAAATTATGAATAAATCTATTAGTTTATGAGCTCTTCAGTACTAAGTGCCTGATATAAATATTATGCTGACTCAAATCTTTCCAAATTATATTAGAGCAATGATTGATTTGATAATAACCATTCATTTTTGATATACTGTACTAACATATGCAATTTTATTTCAGAATGGCACCACGAGGAGTGGTTACTGATGAGGTATTGCTTGCAGATTCAGATTATTCAAAGGGGAAGCTCTATTCACTGTTTGAGTACTTCAATTTACAGTTTTGGCAACTTGTAGCAGACCAGACCAATTTGAATTCTGTCCAAAAGCGCAACCACAGATCTGTGTGTATTACAGTGAAGGAGATAGTGAAATTCACTGAAATACAGGTTCTAATGGGAACACTGAAGTTTCCCCAGAGTAGAATGTATTGGTCACGAGATGATGATGATGATTGTTTTAAGGGGCCTAACATCTAGGTTATCGGATTGTGAGGATTGAGGGACTTGGAAGGAAGGAGAGCCATGAAAGCCTGATAGGAAAGAGGAGAGTGCCCGCTCCAAAGTCAGAGGAAACAGGGGACAAAACGGACCCAACTCAGGAATCCCGCGAGATCGCCAACTCCCGAACTCACCAGCCGTGAGCCCTTGAGGGTGTAGCACTATCCAGGGTGCACCAGAAGTGGTGGGGCTACATACACCCTGCCTCCTTGAGGGCCTTGTGCAAAAGGCAGGACATAAAATGAAAAGAAAAAGAAGGCTGACCCCTCGAGGATTTAGGGTATCAGAAAAGATGAGACAAGGGCCAATTAAGGCGGGAAAGTGAAAGACCCCCCTAGGCCTCGGATACCCTTATACTGTCTTGGTCGGAAGAGAACACGAGTTGATCAAGAGAGGTCGACAGGAAAGAAGACGGAGAAGAGCTCGGCAGACTCAATGCCAGACTCAGCTGGGGTCCCGTGGTCGCCAACCCACGTCCCACTATACGTGAGCCCCTGGGGGGTCAAGATCACAAGTTACATGTGTAAAGTGCCGAGTGTACTTGTGCATAATGAAGAGCAATTGCTTTGAGAACTATCACCAATGAACACTGAACTGTGACCTGAGGTGCACATATGTGCACCATATGTATATATTAGAATTAAAACAAATATTTCCTTTTTCACCTAATATAAGATATTGAGGTCATTATCTAGTCAGAAAAACAAAGAAATAATTTTTATGCCAAATTTCTTGATCTCGGGTCTGAACAACATCAAATGCTTTCGATAAATCCAAGAATAGGCCAGTTACATGTTCCTTATTGTCAATTAATTTCAGTATACTATTAATATATTCATAAATTGCTGTCTGTGTAGATTTTTCCGTTCTGAATCCATGTTGTGAGTTTGATCATATTTTATTTTTTTCTATAAAACTTATCAGTCTCTTATACATGATTTTTTCCACAATTTTTGCAATACCAGTTGGTAAGGTAATAGGACGATAGTTATTTAATTCATCTTTTGAACCGTTTTTGTGCATTGGAATTACTTTTGATAACTTCAAAATATCCGGGTAAGTTTTTGAGAGAATTGAACTGTTTATTAAGTGTGTAAGTGGTTTAATTATATTTTCTGCACATTTCTTTAAAATTGCATCAGGGATGCCATCAATGCCAGCAAAGAATTTATTTTAGCTCTCTTATACCTATTCTTACCTCTTCACTTGTGACATGATTTATAAATAATGAATCACTACATATATATTTTTATTATTAGAATTTAGTGTATTTACCTGTGATTTATTTAATAATTTTTGTGGAATTTCCAGAAAATAGTCATTAAAAGTGTTTGCTATTTCCTCTGGATTATTAATCACTTATTTCTGGATAGTGTAAGGTTCCTTTGTATTTTAGCAGATTTTCCAGTTTTTTTTCTTTATCAAGGACCACATAGCCCTGTTTTTATTAGATGATTGGGAAATAAAATTATCATTATGCAGTTTCTTTGCTAGTCTTATTACATTATTTAATATGCTAGTGTATTTTTGTAGTATAAATTGAATTCAGGTGTTGTGTGGTATTGTTTATATTTTTTGTGTAGAAATTTCTTTCTTTGACATGAATTTATAATCCCTGTTGTTATCCAATTGCTAGTTTTGTTATTTTGAACAGTTCTTTGTCTAAAGGGGAATGCTGTTTCAAAATAGTGTTTTAGGGTGCTGTTAAATGCATTATTGAATCGTGATATTCATATTCATTGAAAAAAAATTGATCAGGAGTGGTTTTACTAAATTTTGTTATTCTTGTTGGGGTGTTTACTGTAGGTTTCAGTCCATAGGAAATTAGTAACTGTGTTAATAATTCACAATTTCTATCAAGTTTTAAGAAATCCACAGTAACAATTCTAATTTATCTATAAATAAAGGAAACATTCCTGACGGAGAACGGTATATGCATACAATTATTAACTTAAACTGCTGTATTTTTACGGCAGAGGATTCAAAATCCTGTTCCATAATTAGATAATCATAAGCTGTTAACTGTTCATGATCTACATTATTTCCTAAGAAGATACAAGTACCACCATGGCTAATATTAGATATACAGTAATTACTAGCTTGTATAAACCCTGAGAATTGAATTAAATCGAGTTGTTCCTCTTTCAGCCAATGTTCTGAAATACATAATGCTGAGATGTCTTTAAGTTCATTTTGAAGCATTAGATTTATGTAATCAATTTTATTATAGAGAGACTGAACATTCTGTTGGTAAATTTTAAATTTGTTACTTTTGCAAGCTTGTGATGGTGATTTATTTACATTATTACTATCATAATTGTTATTATTATTATTGTTGCTAGACAATTCCGAAATACCATTGTAGGACTCAGTTAAATTTGACATCAAAATATCTGAATGCCAAACCTCACGTTTGGCTTCTTTTACCAGTTTCCCTGCCTCCACTCTAAAGATATTACTCTTGAACTATTCTTACCATTTGATTTTACAATTTTGCAGATTTCATCACTAAGATACTCTTTTCCTAACCTGTTTAAGTGTAGGCCATGCCGAGTGTGGAACTTCCTGTCTAATTTACTTACATCTATAATTTGGACATTTGGAAAACTCTTACAAATTTTATTAATTTTTCCATTTGTAGCCTCTATTTATTCATTTACACATGATTTGGAAATTAAGTCGTATCTCTGCGGAATGTTTACAATGATGACATTTGTGTTATGCATGGATGGCAATGTACCCTTTAAATCTTTGATTACCTTTTTACTCTCGTTTCTATAGACGTCGTTTGCTTCAGCGATGATTACTGTGTAGTCCTTTGACGTAAGGGACGCACACTGTCCTACCATCCCGTTCGTGACCACTGCAATTGGTGCTCATGGCTTTACTGTCGAAGTGACCTCCATTTCTCCGCTTCTCTCCAATACGCTTGCTGCTACATCTCGCCCGTGACTATCCGCAAATATCCGCATCTTCCTGGATTTTCTCTGTATCACTTTCTTCTTTTCTTCTTGAAGAAAGTAATCATTTTCTTCGACGAGCGCTCCAAATGAATTTGAGACGGGAATTTCAGTTACATGTACCGGTACTCTATTTATAGGCCTAGGCATATTCAATCTTACCTTACCAGCAACCACTGTCGACCAAGTTTCCTTGCTTTCCTCTCTGTTTCCTTTTAATTTATTCAACTCTTCAATTAACTTAGTAATATCTTCCTTTAGCAGCTTTATAATTTCATCTTTTGAGGACAGTTCGTTTCTCAGGTTATGACATTCGAAAGACGGTACCGGTAGGCCTACATTATGACAATCAGTTTCACTTTTCTCCTCACTCAATTTTATTTGAATTTTTTTACTTTTATTTTGCACGACGTGCATAAATCCGTAACGGTTACACTACCTGACGAGACACTAACACTGTTTACTGTCGACATTCTAGAGATCTAATTTAGCCTTGATGTTTACACCAAATTATACTAAATTTATTTTAATTATTACTACCTAAATGAATTAATCAAATGACCTACCAATAAAGAAGAATGTGAAATACGTATATCTTCCAATCGTGTGAAAACTCGTAAAAGCACCACTGCTCTACTTGGTTCAAACAGTGATTGAAGAAGTCACCGAATCTTTGGATACACGTTCCCACAACTTAGTTTAAGTTTATTAAATTATCAATAAGAATTTCTAAATACTATAAATATTCCATATTTCACTTGACCTAAGGTAAGTAACTTTATAGATTTTAAACTTCTGTTATAATATTTTACCACTTCTATCAAATATTTACACTAGCTGCTATTTCACTACACTTTCACTGTGACGCCATCTTGCCACCGTGTTGGTTTGCGTGTTTCTAATTCAGTTTTTGGATGGCCAGGTGAGTTGTAGTGTATGTTCTGTTAGTGTTTGGCTTGGAATTTAGGTTTGTTTTGTAATTGGGGAAGGGTATTGACTTCTTGTTGCGGGATTTTTTCAGGTTAGGTTATCGTCTAAATTGGCTCGTAAGCTTCTTGTTGCTTAGATATTCAGTATGTTAGTGTGTATCACCTTGGGAAACCTACTAAGTGAGGTCGTTCGGGGATCAGATTATGGGATCTGTCCTTGGTTCGATGCTCACCTAGGCGGTATAAAGTGTCTTCACGTATCAAGTATCCTCAGTATGGGATGAGGACTCTCCACGCTGACTTGTAGACCGATATTGTGTATGTTGTGAGGTACAACCTGTAGTGTTGATTTTCGTGCTCGCCAATGGTTTTCTTGTGGTGACTTGGCGACACACCTTCACATAGTGGAGTTATTAGGGGAATTTAGGTTTGTTTGAGGGTGGAAGTGTGAATGTTGTTGTTGTTATTGGCTGAATGTTATGTGAGTGTGTGTGTTCGATGGGATTTGGATGGTGCTCTAGCTGTGGACGTGAGTCAGTTGTTCCTGTGACGTCACATATTTTTATTTAGATTCTGCGTAATCCTCATGAATGGTTTCTCGGCTTCTACAGTTTGAGTACTTGCTTGTCGAATCTGAATGGGATGTGTTAATTTCTGGAGTGTTATGTCTGTTTTGGTTTTTGCAGTTGGCAGTACTAGAGATGATTGGGTGGGTATTTCTGTTTGGTAAAATTTAATTTAGAGTGATCCTGCGTTGGTGTGCTGAGCTGTTGGCCTGATGTGTCAGCTATTTGAAATTGTTTGTGTTTATTTTGGTGAAATTTTGGATCTGCTATAATTTGACTTGGGGCTAGTTATGCTTGTCAGTGGGTTTTATATCTGCAAGCTTGTCCTGTTAGGCTGCTTGTGTGCTGTTATGGCCTCAACTTGGAGAAATTGCTGTGTTCCAGTGAAATTTTGTGTAGGTCCCCGTAGTGTGGGTGAGTTTGGCTCCTGTGATATCAGCTGTTTTGATTGGTAGCTCAGCTGGGTCGTCATTCATCTGTTCTGTGCATCGAGGTTGTGTCATCTTGAAAAATTGTGTAGATTTAAATTCTTTTGGGTGTATTGAGATGTGCTGGTTGAAGACTTCTCGTATTTTGTGTCAGATATTGTCTGCTTTGAGGACAGTAATTGCCTCGTTCATTTTTGGAAATTTATCATTTGTCACATCAGTGATTCTGTAGTTTTTTAATATTGTTCTGTTGGTTAGGGACATTTTGTGCATGGTTTTGTTTGAATTGTGCATCAGGTATAGTGGGGCCACGTTATCTTGGATGAGTTGAGACTTTGGTAGTTGTATAAAGTTGACTTTGTTGTTGTTCTGTCATTGTTGATTGAAATGTGTTTTATGTCATGTTGTTGAGTTGGTGATGTTACTTCAAACTCTTCTGGGCTGCTTGCCTTTGTTGTCGAAGAGTTTGTACGTGCCCTACTGGGCTTCCTCAAAGTCAAACCAGTAGGCTCAGCTTATGTACAGAGCTCTATTTTAGCATATATGGAGGGCTTGTAACTTAATTTCTTGTAAGCCGGAGTTAATAGCCTTTTCGATGGCCCATTGCTCACTTTGATTTGTTTAAGAGGGCTCAGCCTGTCACCTGTGACAGAGCTATAAAATTCATTTGTAGGGTATTCCATTTTCGTGTATTTTTCTATGTTACTTTGTTCACTGGCCTGAGCATTATGCTTTTCCTGGTCATGTGTTCAAATGTCCCCTTTCAGTACTAATTGTGGGTGCTGAAGGGCTAAGCCTGCTTGTCAGAGCTCTCTTGGTGGAGTTAATTTCTTGTGGTGTTTTGTGAGGATTCATCCTCGTATCTAGTGTTTTCTGGGGACTATTCCCTTATTATTTCGCGTGAATCTGCTCTGTAGTGCCTGTACCCTGCCTTGAATCTGTCTTGTGCTCCTGAGGTCTAGTTCTTCTCCCAGGAGTCAGGTGTGTGGGTCATGTTTTGTGGTTTATGAGAGTTGTATGTGGTGACGTGGTTTTCTGCTAGTTGTTTGTTCTTGCTCTTTGTATGTGAGAGACGGTTGCTATGGTTGCCGTTTCTTCTGTCCTTGTGTGTCCACTGGGGGCAGTTTGGGGCGGTAACAAGTGAAATTGAGAAAGACAATTTAGTGTAGATGTAACTATGTGTGTATGATGCATATCGGAGATGATCCTACTGTGATCCCTTCGGTATGGTATACTTGATAATTTGGTAATTGTTAGATGTGTTCGTCTCATTCGTGCTTCCTCTGCGGTCCTTGGTTCGTGTGGTCAAACATCTTTGGTCCATCGAGTAAATTTAACATAAAATGTTATATAGTGTGCCCATTTGGATTTGGCACAAGACTCGAACCTACGATCATGTATGTGAACAAAGAGAATTCAAGCTGGAATTGAGTAAATATTCTGTATGAAGCCAGTTGTGAAGGATGCTGCAAGAACGAGCAGATGGTTCATTTAAAAATTGAAGAAGTAATTAATATGACGTCCATCGAACGATAGGAGCTGAAAACTCATTAAGACGTGCTTAGAGGAAGATGTTCTGTTGAGTAGTATAAGCAGTGAGGTCACCAGCGAGCTCTGAATTTTGTGAGTGGTATATGTGCATATTTGCGTCACATTAATGAGCGGACTATATTCGTGACAAATGGAATCGATAGAAAGAGAGGAAGTACTGGTTCAATGTAACCTCAGCTCGAAAACCTACGTGGGAGTAATAAGGGCGGAGCCAATAATTAGAAATATCATTATAATGAGAGTAATGATCATTGTACTGTAAAAAGACAAACAGATTAGTGAATGTAAATTGAAATGTGAATTTTTAGAATATTAAAACAACGTAACATTTCAATAAATAAGAAGTGCTGATTGAGCCACCGGCGGAGGGATACGAGTAGGGAAATGGTGAGAAGGACGACCCACGCAAGAAGTACAATACTTTTAGGAATTTATTATAAATAAGCATATGCACGAATTGTAATCCGCAAGAGATTTTTCGGACATTTTAAACGTCATCTACACGACGGTAACTTTTAAAAAGTGATAGGATCGCGGAAACGATAGTTGGGCTCCAGAAACAATTATGGATCTAGATTATGAGCCGATTTACATATAAGCCCTGTGAGGTGATGTTTTAGTCAGTCATTTCGTGGATCCTGAGGGAACACCATGCTGATTCACAGTTCATCTGAAAGCCTGAACGAAGGCACGTTATGCTGGCAAGTAGACTACGTCAGTCATCGGAGCGTCCGAGAGGGGAGCGCTAAGTTACGCTACGTTAAAGTCAACAGTTCAATTCCAGAGGGGAATGATACGTCAGTTACAAGTCAAACCTTGGACCTGCTGAGGCCAAGTGATAGAAAGCAATCTTCAAACCCGAGGTGGTTTACGCTAGGCAACGCTCATAGGAGGACTTAGGTTCACGCCAGCGCATAGACAGTATAAACTCAAGAGAGTTAAAATGTGTATAATAACGAGTAGATATTAGACAGTTTACGGACCTTAAGAAGGCCAAAGTTAGGAGACAAGTACTTATAGAAACGGTTCGCGACAGTGTGCGAGACGATAACGCAGTAGTTCGAAACGACGGCAGCCACGAACAAACATTCACACCCCAAACTAAATAAAAGGGTTAAGCTACGTGCCTAGCGACTTAAAATACAGAAATTAGAAACCCGTGAGGTATAATAAGAAGATTCGCTATCTAGAGGACGGATAGAACAGACTCAGGACCCAGGAAGGGCAGAACAATAAAGACAGACGCCGAGAGGACGTCAAGTAACACAGTAAATCACCAGGGAACGCGAGGGAAGGAATACTTCACCTGCTAACTGAGATGCGATAAAAGTGACAGTTACCTGAATATGTGTAGCAAGAAATTGCAAATAATAGTCATAGGACATTACACGGTAAAGCGTGAATGTACGCTTCCGTAAAAAATGGCGAGTATAATTGAATTTAGTAAGTAATTGTGCTAAATATCCCAAGTGTAAATGGGATCATCTTTGTGTAAGTTAGGAAGTGTAAAATTGTAATCAAATGTATGCCAATGAAAAGTGTATAATGAAGAATGTGAAAAGTGCAAACCAGTGTCCATATGAGTTGCTAAGAATATGCAAAGGATGAGTGAAAAACTCCAACAAATGAGTAGACCGCCGGTTTAAGGGGGTAAGTAATGAAAATGTCATTACAATATGTGATATTAAGCAACATGATAAATTGTGAAATTACAACCATGTTAAATTGTGAAATTGTAACCATGTTAAATTGTATAATTATGACCATAAACAAATGGTTGGAAAAACTTGTGAAGGGTAGACAATATGCCTGTCGAAATGTAAAACCCGTATAAATGAATAATATGTAGTCAAAGGAAATTTGGAGGGGGGACCGAATAATGAGTTGATAAGGTTAAATTAACGTCATGTTAGAGTTAATGAAAATGAATTACATAAACATTGTGTTTGGATGGTAAAGGAAATCAGGAAAGGTTAAGGAAAATATAGTGATAGGAAGAGCACGGTAAACGAATATAGCGAAAGGCTATGCAATTATGAATGGAGTAGATATATTTATTCTGGCAAGAATAAATATATTGAAGTTGATGAATAACTGGTTATCCAAGCAGATGTTGTCGCCATAAGGGCTGAATTAAATGTAAACTCAAGCTAGGAGTCATGATACGTGATTCGTTAGCGTGTATTGTTCACCAGACAGATAAAAGGGTCGGATCTTCGAGATTATTATCAAGGAAATTGTGATTGGGTCATTGGTTCGACGATGTTTCGTTTTAGACCCCTGTGCAGAAGATTATTACGAGTGCCGAATGAGAGCACGTTCAAAGGACGGTTGGTCTGTCCCGCTTTCACGTATATGCCTCCAGTATGTTATTGAATAGGGAGGTAAGGATTCCCCTATATGTATTATATTATGACCTATCAAAAATCCCTTGAATGAATGAATAGCTGGGTGGATGTTCGTTAGAGACGCAAGGATTCCTCTATATATTGTATGTAATACTGGCAGCCAAATCCTCGGTGGAACAGTCCTTGGTTCGCCTGACCGAGTATCTGCAGTCGGACAGCATTGCACCTGATTCGAACTGTTTGTGGTTATTTCCACCCCAGCGTAATGTAAGAGAAGGTAAGTGTACTCCCAAATTGTTGTTATAAATGCCGACCTCTGAACAGAAACGCACGGATAAACGAATACACAGGATATTGATGAAAATGAGATAATTAGCAAAGTAAATTGCAGATGAATAGGAATTAGAGTCAGACTTAGATACCCATAAAGCGAGAAAACGCAATAATAAGTAATAATGACCCTGAATAATTAACGGTATACCGCATGTTGTAATAAATTTTAGCGAGACGGACCATTTGCGAAGGGAACTGACCTTGCACACTCAGCCGGGCTCGCGTGAGGAAGTTATGAATGGTCTTTCGTCAGCAGACAGAATGTAGATTCATAAGAGGGCGCTATTAATAATAAAAATTACAGAAATGAAAGTGATTAACGGGTAACGTTACATTTTATTAAAAATTGTGAATTTGAATTATTGAAGCTTAGATGAGCCTTACCTGCTAAATATTTTGTGAATTATATGAATTTTTACGCATAAAAATAATGATAATTATGCTTGCACAGTATAGTAAAAATTTGGTTCCTACCTTTTTGAAAATTAATTAACGGGTAATGAAATATGTGAAGATAAGCTATATGGGAGTGTGGGCCCATGGAAGTCCTAATAAAATGGTGCATAGTATAACAGAAAGATAGGTGATGAGAAGTTTTTTTTTTAGCGTATGGCTTTTAGTGCCGGGAGTGTCCGAGGACATGTTCGGCTCGCCAGTGTTGTAGCTGCTTCGAGACGGACACCCAATGGGTGAGCTACAAGTACCGTTGGGGAGGGAAGTTGGAAGGACGAGGAGTTGGAAGGTATCGGCTGTGGCCTATAGTTAGGGACCAACCCCGGCATTTGCCTGGAAGGAAGATGGGAAACCACAGAAGACCATCTTCAAGGTTGCCGGCGGGGGGATTCGAACCTCCTCGCCTCCCGGATGTGAGCGACTGCCAACAGTCATGCCGTAACGCCCACGGCTAACTCACCCGGTGATGAGAAGTGTGGAGATTAGATTTGGAGTTCAACACCCGACATGAGAAAATAAAGGATTTGTATTGCAAGATAAAAGGGTCAAAGCCTGACAATGTTGAATATAACATAATGAACTCAAGTTGAAAACTGAGTTGAAGTAAGATTATTAAGTAATAAATGCCTTGAGTAAATACCCGGAAAAATGGGAATATAACTGAATAAATGCATTTCAGTGGAAGGCTTTGAACAATTATAGATTCAGTATAATAAAGTGTATGTTCACTTGTTTTCATAATGAATAATAACTAATGGATAAGTACGGACGAATGAAGGGTCCGATGATTAAGCAAGATGTTTTAGGTTGAGATTGGATGTTTTGATTTATATTTTGAGTTAATTAATTATTTTGATTATTTGGATTTTATTTGTTTATTCAATTTTTGTACTCTTTGAGGGTGCCTTTAGATAATTAAAACTTATGTTATATTAACTTGTGGTTAGTTGTGTAGCTTGTTAATCCAATTGCTCATTATCCGAGTGTATGTGTCATATACTGGGATTGAACGCAACACACCCGAAGACTGAGCTAACCAGGACTATGACCATGCATTCTCCGTAATCATTAACGGGTACAATAGTGATGTTTAACAGTTTTGGAATGGGTAAATTAGTAGGTCCCGTAGCTTTGGTTCCCTGTAAATTCCTATTGGGTTCCCAAGTTTTGTTTAAATGCTGACGTTATTGTTAAATTGGTTAATGTAATGTAACTGCTATTTTAAATTTTTCTTGCAATGTTAACTTCTGTGCACTGGTGCGTGTCCGTTTGTCCCTCACGTGTGAAACTCACCTTAGAGTGAACCTTTCTTAAAGCCTCAAGTATACTAATTTTGACTTTTGAAATCGTCGATGAAATTTCGTAAATCTGCATAATTAAAAAACTTCGTGATATTCAAGAAACTTTTACCCTATATGGGGTAACATAACCTTTGCTTAAGGCTACCTTGCTAGCCAAAAGTACTAGTTCCCTGTAAGGGAACCTTCTATGTGGATGATGTGGTGTGACGAGGGGTGCCGTGTTCGCCTCTCCTTGGGTGTGTGCCTTGGCTCGCTTTCTGCTGGTATGTATGTGTTACAACTGATTAACCTGACTGTGGGTGGTGTACTCCCAGCCTAAGACCTGGGTTTGAGGAACTATGCTTCCTCTGATGGCATCTTTAATCTCGGGGGTCCAACTTCGACATCTGCTGGTTGGTCTTGGGGTGGTTTCCTCGAAGGACATGATGTCCAGCTGTCCACCTTCTCCAACTTCTGCTCTTCCTACCCTTGGTCTTGCTTGGAGATAGAAGGCTGTAACGACTATGTCCTTACACAGTCAACGATTCACCGGTTCGAGCCCAGGACTTGGAGTAGGTTAGTAGTGGGGATCCTAACCCAAACGGTGCTCAATAATTTAGCACCCTCGTGGGCATTGCCGATATCTCCCGAACCCATGGTCGGAGTTACACGAATGAGGTGTTGTTGGACTCGGGGTGACGTTCTCTTTCCTATGAACGACTTGTTCTATTAAAAAAAAGTTTTTTGTTTTTGAAAGTAGGCGATAGTTTGAAAACTAAACATGATAGAACGTTGTGCAATGGTTCAAACGAATGGTCTTTATGTCCTTTATTTTTAGAACAAAACTTTATATGTTTTTTAATTTTTTCTAAAAAAGTCCAATTTTGAAATTGGCTATATTTTGGAAGCAAAGAAATTAAAGAAATGTTTAATTGACGTAGATTGATCGTCTTAACCCCCTCGACCCCCAAAATAAATGTCCAGTCTGTAGGACAAAAACTGTACAGTAGTGCTGTAGCGTCGCTGCTTCACATAGGAAGTTGTGAGCCCCTGGCGGCCTTGTGAAGGAAGGAATAATAATGATGGGGGAGGAATAGTCGTACAGGGGCCTGCGTGGTATCGTTTGAATGGTACTTTTCCCGCTCTATCTGATGGCAAGGTTATTTTGTAAATTGGTGGATTATTGGAAACGGTTTTTGCTGATATCTCGGAAACCAATAAAGCTAGAACGATGTGCTTGGATTCATTTTTGTCGTTGCTCTGTACTCTTGCCGAGAATACCTGTGTCGAGTAGGAGGGAAAACCCATTTTTTTGGGTAAAACCGTGATTGACGTTTTGTTATATCTGGAAAGTCCATGGGCGGATTTTAACAAATGAGGTGTCCGAGGACTCGGGGTGACACCCTCTTTTCAATGTGATAGTTATTTTTACAAAAAAATACAAAGGGCTTAACGCTGAAATATTTTTTTAAACAATTTTAAAACTTTTAAAAGAGTGGTGGTACACAGAGAGACGGTAACGCTGGGCGTGTGTTTCATCAAGGCTAGCGCTGGCCACGGTGGCCGTGCTCAATAGAGCAAATGGATATTTGGACGAGACGACAGGGCGAGGGTGCTTTTTCCGATTTTTCCTATGACTATTGGACGGAGGCTATTATCCGAAAATGTGTTAAGCGTCCTAAGATTTTTTTACCCCTTGAAAGAGATCTTTAACGTTTTACTAAACGGTGATGAGTAACATAACAAATGATAATTCTATGATGCAAATAAAAGCGGGCTTTTATAGTTGACAACAAGAACTTGGTTATGTCTCGCTGGAACCCACACCAGAATGAATGAAACCTGCTTGGGCCTGGCTGGACTGCTTGCTGACACCGAATACAGTACCTGCTTAAGCCTTGTGAGAGCTGCTGATAAGACAAGAATGTCCGTGTGGGTAGGAAGTACAGTATCAGTTTACTTGGCTAGTGGCGGCTAGCAGATCTGGCGTTCAAACAGCCACCATTTTGGTTCTTAGACTTTAGTCCTACTGGTGTATAAGAGGCAGACATTTTGGTTCTTTATTAAAAAAGAACTAGTAAAAGGTACACGAATGTTATAAGGCTTAAGGAATATACGGAGGCGTGTGAACATGTGAGAGACAGAGAACCGTTCAAGGTCAAACGACGAGAAAAATGCAGACTCTCTTTGTAGCTAGGGTGACTGATAAAGACTGTGTTAGTAACGCGCTTACTGTTTTGGCAAAAAGACGTATACTTTGGAGCTCTGAACTGAACTTCGGAAGAAAAATCCTTTTGTTTTCGGTAAGTACATATTAATGATTATTTTAATGATGTAATGCTAATGGACCTTAAATTTGTAGTTATTGATAAGGTAATGAATGTTTTTTATTTGTTTGCAGATAACCGGTATAGTTGTCATGCCTAAGAGAGAGACCATTTCACCCTTGAGCCTACAAAGAGACCATTGCACCCTTGAGCCTACGAGAAGTAAACAGCAAGCCATCACAAGTCAAGGTGAGTTTTTTTAAATAACTTGTTTGATTTTTGTTTGATATTATTGTTATTTTGTTTATGAAATGCATTTATTAACCTGAATTTAGGTTTATATGACGGTTTATTTTGTTTATTTTTAGAAAGTTGGAAAGAAAAGTTTTACCGCTGTAGCAGTCACTGAAAAGCCAGAACGTGCGAGAGTGCAACCATTGTTCCCAGGCAGTGAACTATTCAAAACTCAGGTAAGCCTAACTTAAAATGCTATCCCATTCTACCACTACTGAATTCATTACCTGTGCATTACTGGAACGATGACTGCTTTCTTGGTTAATGGCTGTGTATTGACAACCGGCACAAGACCATAATAGTTGTTGACCGGGAAAGTACAAGGCCATGTTTGATTTCTTAAAACAGAAATTTAAATTCAACTGACATGTTGGAAATTGCTCTAGTTGTAGATGATGATGACGTGTCGTTCCCTATGGACTCAACTAATATCCACAGGTTCGAACAAAATAATCTGGACAAAACGACATGACATTCATTTTTTGTTTATATTGGTTAAAGGGGGTTGTGCATGACTGCAGCTTTATAAAAAAAATAAGGCACCATACTAAACTTTGTATTCTACGCGTGGCGATTGTGACTTGCTCCATTTGACGCCACGTGTTTATACTCTGCTAGCGTCACGTTTAGTGCATTTAATTTCATTTCATTTCATATTTATTTATCAGTGCCTTACACTTTACCTTTCATATCTCCCGTTTCCTGATTCTCCTTTCTTCCAAGTCCCTTAATTCTCATTATTTGAGGGTTGAGGGAATTTCCTTTCCCCCTGCCTTATGGTTCCCTTACTCTTATTTTTATTTTTCATTTCCTGTTCTAGAATGTAGAGTAAGTATGTAGTTAGTTTTAGTTGTAAGTATGTAGTTAGTTTGTTTATTTGTTATGTCGTTAGTTATGCCATTGTTCTATTAGACTGTGTGTGTGTGTCTGGTGGCAGTTGCATTGTTTATTAGATATACTGTATGTAGTTCATTGTATGATTAGACTGTGATGTGTGAGGGTGCATGTGAGTGTGCATGGTGACGGACTGTTTTAGTGGTAGCATTTTGTTGTTGGTGGAACTAGAGTATTTTTGTTAGTAGAATTTTGGTTTTAATTGTTAGTAGAAGGTTAGTATTTTTGTTAGTAGAATTGCTCTATTACTTATTCTGAAAGGGAGTAGCAGCCTTTCATGATAAATCAATTCTTTACTTGTCTTATAGACGGTTAAGGTATTGATAATAATTTTCTAATATTTCCCCGTAATGAAAATTAATGGGTAAATATTTGAAAATGGTTTTGCTGATAATAATCTCGTCAGTTTATTCCAAGGAATGCGCCAAGTATGACAATTTAGGTGCAAGTGACCAGGACATCCACCCATTGCTTGATGTACTGGATTCTAAACAGATTAGTATTTCTGATGTTAAGAATGCGATACTAAAAATGAATCAAAATAAAGCCGCTGGCCCAGACCTAATTCCTCCATACAGTAGCAAAGGTTGTGCAGAGGTGCTGGCCTATCCTTTAACTATATTATTTAATATAGCCATTCAAACTGGTACTTTTCCCTGTCGTTGGAAAATTACCAGGGTAAGTCCCATACATAAGTCTGGACATAAGTCTGATTTTGATAATTACAGACCCGTGGCAATACTGTCAGCCATTGCAAAGCTCTTTGAACAATTGTTATGTCAGCATATATTTCAGCACGTACAGTACATTATAAGTGACTTTCAACGTGGGTGCATGCCTAAAAGATCAACAGTAACTAATCTAATGGAGTTGACTCACAAAGTATCAGCAGCAATGGACAAAGGAAGTGAAGTTGATGTAATTTATACAGATTATGCGAAGGCATTCGATAAGGTGGATCACGATATCCTCTTAAATAAGTTATCATATTATGGTTTCTCCTACAATTTGCTGAAGTTGTTCACCTCATATCTCAGTGAACGAAAATAGTTTTTTGCTTGCAATTGATGTGAATCCTATTCATACTATGCCCGATCAGGCCTCCCACAAGGTTCAAACCTAGGCCCTCTATTATTCTTGCTGCTTATAAATGACCTTACAAGGTGTATTAAATATTCAAACGTTTTGTTATTCGCGGACGATGTCAAAATTTTTAGAAATATTCAGACAGAGCAGGACTGTCAATTACTACAAGAAGATCTCAATAATGTGGCATCTTGGAGTAAATTAAATCGCTTGAAACTTAACACAAAGAAATGCGCAGTTATGAAGTTTACTAGAAACAAATTCCAGGTGATGTTTCGGTACCGGATATTGGATGCGTATCTCACTAATAACAATTCTATCAAAGACCTAGGAGTCCATTTTGATTCAAAGCTAACATTTTCATTGCACACTCATGAAATGGTATCTAGTGCTTATGAAATGCTAGGCTTTATAAGAAGAAATTCTAAAGATTTCGTCAACCCAAAAAGTATAAAATTATTGTTCAATTATTTTGTTAGAAGCAGATTAGAATATGCATCCAGCATCTGGAATCCCTGGTACTTGAACCACATTAGTGAAATTGAAATGGTTCAGAATAAATTCCTAAGATATATGATAGCTATGGAAATCTTCAAAGTTACCTGAATTATACATTTCTGGCTAACAGACGAAAAATTGCAATTCTTGTTTTTGCCTTCAAAGTATTCAATAACCTTTTGTATAGTCCGTATTTAATATCACAGTTTAATTTATGTGTCCCACCTCCCACAACTGGACCTAAGTTTATTACATTTTACAGCCCAAGAACTAGAAATGAACAGCATAAACATTCCCCAATAATAAGTGCTATTCAATTATACAATGAACATGCAATAGCAAACAACCTCGACTTATTCAGTTACACATATAGTTCCTTTGTTTCTGCCTGCTGTGCGATCACTTGAACTCGTACATTCCACCTACGAATTTCCTGCACGGAATTATTATATTTTCGTATTTAGTTTTAGAATTAATTTGCATTAAAATCTCAGCATTATGTCTGTCAATTATATTATAATTTGATAGAATTGTGTAACCAAATATACATGTGTTTATTTTTATTAGTCATATGCCTGTTCGAAGCACAATAAATCCAAATAAATACGAGGCACGTCCAGAAAGTAAGTTCTGTTTGGTAATAAAATTAAATTGTGTACAGATACAGAAAAATTATTTATTGCACATCATTCTACACCTCTTAAACTACTTTTCCACATAACTGCCGAACTTTTGCAGGCATTTGTCATACCGTGGCACAAGTTTTTGGATACCTTCTTCATAGAAGTTTGCCGCCTGTGTCTTCAACCAGTTGGAAACATCTTCTTTCAGCTCGTCGTCATTGTTGAAGTGTTGACCGCCAAGGAAAGACTTGAGATGTGTGAACAGATGAAAGTCGCTAGGAGCGAGGTCAGAGCTGTACGGAGGGTGGTCAAACACGTCCCAGCCAAATCCCTGTACGAGGTTTTTCGTCACATTTTCAGTGTGTGGTCGTGCGTTGTCGTGAAGAAAAACTACACCTTTTGACAGCAACCCTCGGCGCTTATTCTGTATTGCGCGACGCAATTTCCTAAGTGTCTCGCAGTAAGCATCTGCGTTGATTGACCACGTGGTAAGAAATCAATGAGTAAGATGCCTTTCCAGTCCTAGAACACTGTGCACATCATTTTCCGAGGTGTCAAGATTTGTTTCGGCTTAACCTTTGCTGGGGATGAAGTGTCCTCCATTCCATTGATTGCCGCTTTCTTTCACAGGTGTCGTAAGAAACCCAAGTTTCATCTCCTGTGACTATCTGTGTCAGAAATTCTTCGCCGCCTTCATTGTAACGGGTCAAAAACTGAAGTGTACTACCCATCCGTTTCGTTTTGTGTTGCTCCATAAGAATCTTTGGTACCCAACGTCGGCAAAGTTTACGAAAGTTCAGTTTTTCGGTAACAATTTCATGAATTAGTGATCGTGAGATTTGGGGAAATTCCATAGCGAGAGCACTAATTGTAAACCTGCGGTTTTCTCGGATCTTGTCATCAATCGCGTGAACCAGTTCATCTGTAACCAAAGATGGACGCCCACTTCGTTCTTCATCGTGCACTTCACTACGTCCTTCATTGAACTGTCTGACCCATCTTCTCACCATTGAATCACTCATCGCATTTTGTCCATACACTTCGCAAATTTGCCGATAAATTTCAATTGGTTTCACTTTCCTAGCATTCAGAAAACGAATCACAGATCTGATTTCACAAGCGGCGGGATTTCCAATCAACACCGACATTGTACGAGTAAACATGCACAACAACGCGTACGTGGCTGACAGCGCTCTCCAAATGGCGCACGTTTCTTCTCCTTGATACAGAGCGTCTACCGCGCATATATGGAACTGCGCTGCAGCGGAACGTACAACTAGTTGAAGACACAGGCGGCACAAGTCTATGAAGAAGGTATACAAAAACTCCTGCCACGCTACGACAAATGCCTGCAAAATTTCGGCAATTATATGGGAAAGTAGTTAAGGGTTGTTGAATTTTGTGCAATAAATATTTTTTCTGTATCTGTACACAATTTAATGTTATTACCAAACGGAACTTACTTTCTGGACGTACTTCGTAATAATAAATAATAAATAATAATAATATAAGCCAACTAATGGCTACAATGCGTTCTGCTGCACGTCTGAAAGCAATGGGAAATTACAGCCGAAATGCTATTCCCGAGGATATGCACCTCTCTATGCATAATTACATGTGATGATGGCCTCCTCCCTTTTAAAATTCCAATCCGGAGGTAAACTAGTCCACCGTTCGGATCTCCGGGAGGGGACTGCTCGAGAGGGGGTTAATATCACAGAAGTGACAAAGAGGAAATCTGACATTCTACGGATCGGAGCGTGGAATGTTAGAAGTCTGCAAGGAAGTGGAAGGTTAGAAAACTTAGAAAGGGAAATGGATAGGTTGAGGATGGATTTGGTTGGGATTAGTGAAATGCGCTGGCAGGAAGAACAGGACTTTTGGTCAGGAGACTATAGGGTCATTAGCACAAAATCAAACAATGGTCAAGCAGGGGTTGGTCTCATATTGAGTAGGAAACTTGGACAGCGGGTGGAATATTATGAGCAATATAGTGAACAGATTATTGTAGCAAAAATCAATACAAAACCTACGTGCACCACAGTGGTACAAGTCTATATGCCTACCAGTCAAGCTGATGATGAAGATGTTGAAAAGGTCTACGAAGAAATAGATGAAATTCTGAGGTATATCAAGGGTGATGAAAATGTTATAGTGATGGGAGATTGTAATGCTGTGGTAGGAAAAGGGAGAGAAGGGAAGATAGTAGGAAATTTCGGATTAGGTGAAAGGAATGATCGAGGAAGCAGGCTGATGGATTTCTGCACCGAGCATGAGTTGGTCATAGCTAACACCTTATTCAATAACCACAATAGAAGAATATACACATGGATGAGACCAGGAGATACAGGGCGTTACCAAATCGACTTCATTATGGTCAAGCAGAGGTTTCGAAACCAGATTTTGGATTGTAAAACATATCCTGGTGCTGACATAAGTCTGACCACAATCTGGTTGTTATGAAATGCAGATTAAAGCGGAAGAAACTGAAGAAAAGTCAAAAGCCAAAATGGTGGGCTAGACAGACAGAAAGTGAAGGTTGTAAACGAAAGATTCAAGAAAAGTATATAGGAAGGACTAATGAAAAACCCTAAACAAACTTCAATTGCAGACGAATGGGCACTTTTGAAGAATGAAATAACAAAGTCCGCAGAAGAAAACATTGGTAGGAAAGATAGAGTGGGTAGAAAACCGTGGATCACTCAGGATATACCAGAATTGATGGATGAAAGGCGGAAACACAAGAATGTAAGAGATGAAAAGGGGAAAGCAGAATACAGACGTCTGAGAAATGAGGTTAACAAGAAGTGCAAGGAAGCGAAAGAAGAATGGTTGAAAGAGAAATGTGCAGGTATAGAAAATTGTCTGATATTAGGAAAGGTAGACACAGCTTATCGAAGGATAAAGAATACTTTTGGGGAAAAGAAGACTAAGTGCTGTAATATTAAGGACACAAATTGAAAGCCTCTAACAGATAGGGAACAAATGGTTGAGAGATGAAAAGCTCACATAGAGTGTTTGTATAAGGAAAAGGAGATTTACAATCATGCAATGGAAAGGGAGGAGGAAATTGATGACGATGCAAAAGGAGTCAGCAATTCATCTAGGTTTGTTCCGTGTCTTGTGTGGGGTTTCGCCTAGGACACCAAGCTGGCTCATCGGCGGGCTCTTGGTGTCCCCGTCCGGACCCCCACTGGAGTAGCGAAATGCGCGCCACCTCCCTTTATATAAGGTGCAACTGCACCTCTTGACTGCGAGAACTAAAAGCCCAAGCAGCCTCAACCTCTCTATGAAGGCTTCTAAAAAGATTGTATATTGGCTTTCACGGCCAGTGAAAGCCAATATACCATATGTTTATGCAAAATGAGACTTAATATTGAGATCAGAATTTGACAGAGCATTGGAGAACTTAAGCAGGAACAAAGCACCAGGCATAGATGATACACCGATTGAGTTGCTATGCTGCATGGGAGATGAAGGTCTGATCAGGTTATTTCACTTCGTGTGTAGGATTTATGAGACAGGTGAGGTACCCCCTGAATTCAAAAAGAATGTAATCATCCCTATACCAAAGAAAGTGGGAACTGACAGATGTGAAGATTACCGCACAATCAGCTTGATTGCTCATGCTTCAAAGATCCTGTCTAGAATAATTTACAAGAGGATGGAAAGCCAGATGGAAACAGAGTTGGGTGAAGACCAGTTTGGTTTCAGGAGAAATGTAGGAACATGGGAAGCTGTACTAAGTCTTAGGCTGATTTTGGAAGGTAGAATAAGGAAAGATAAGCGAACGTTCATGGCAATTGTAGACTTAGAAATGGCTTTTGATAACTTTGATTGGACTAAATTGTTTGACATTTTGAAATCGATTGGAATAAAGTACAGGGATAGGAGGGTGATATACAATCTATACAGAACCAGACAGCAGTCATTCGAGCTGAAGGACATGAGAGAGAAGCTGGTATTCAGAAAGGTGTAAGGCAAGGCTGCAACTTATCACCCATACTTTTCAATCTTTACATTGAACAAGCAATGAAGAAAATTGGAGAAAAATTTAAAGTGGGAGTGAAGATTCAAGGAGAAATAATTTCAACTCTGAGATTTGCCGATGACATAGTCATCTTGGCGGACACGCCTGAGGATTTGAATGATTATTTGAATAGTATGGACTCCGTCTTGAGAAAAGTATTCATGATGAAAATTAATAAATGTAAAACAAAAATACTGGAATGCAGCCGAAATAAATCGGAAACCTCTATGGACATCAAATTGGCAGGTGAAAATCTGTATGAAGTAGGAGACTTCTGTTACTTAGGAAGCAAAATAACCAGTGATGGACGAAGCAAAGAGGATATAAAAAGTAGGTTGGCTCAGGCAAGGAAAGCATTTCTACAAAAAAAAAAGGAATCTGTTGACATCGAATATAGATTTAGGTATTAGGAAGTCATTTTTGAAAGACTTTGTCTGAAGCGTGGTGCTCTATGGAAGTGAAACTTGGACTATTGGTGCAGCAGAAGAGAGGAGATTTGAAGCATTTGAAAGACGGTGTTACAGGAGAATGATGAAGATCAGATGGTTAGATAGGGTTACAAACGAAGAGGTATTAAGATGAGTGGGAGAGGAGAGATGTTCGTGGCGACTGCTAATGAAGAGAAGAGATAGGTTAGTAGGACACATATTAAGACACCCAGGAAGAGCACGCTTAGTTATGGAAGGAAGGGTCGAGGACCAGAACTATAGGGGTAGACCAAGGTTAGAATATGTTAAACAGATTGCCTCGGATGTAGGGTGTGGTAGCTATGTAGAGATGGAACGATTAGCTCAGTACAGGGAAGCGAGAGCTGCATCAAACCAGTCAAAAACTGAAGACTCAAACAACAACTAATTCATTTTATTTAAATAAGTTTTAATTACGTGTTCTTGCTAATATATGTTCATTTTTCTTGTGTATTTCATTTTTGGATTGGAAACTTGGAATTTTGCCCTTGGTTACTTTAAAGGGGGTGGGGGGATTTTCTTTTGGTCTTAAACCCTCCTTTGGCACGGCAGCCATATTTGCTTGTCCTCTTGATCGGTCTTTCGAGCTAGTTGCCGTGGTCATTTAATTTCTTTTGATGTTTCTTGACTGATTATATTGCAGTCTTGTTTAATATTTGTAATGTTTTAATAAGGTTGACCGGTCGACTTATTTAACTTGTATGTTATTTATTTCAAATAAATTTCAATTTCCTTTTTGCATTGTACTTGCGCAAACACCGATCACGTGTGTGGTTGGTTGCTGGGATTCTTTCGTTGTTCCTCGTAATTATTGGTGCTAGCCTGTCTTCAGGATAATTCAATTTTTGTCGTTCAGCCATATTATTATTTTATTGTTTTAGTGGTTTCTCTTCGTGGGGTTTTGTATAATAGGCAGAAAGTGTTTTATTATCCTAGCGTTAACTGTTGTCGTTGTACATTTCTTTAAATAAATTTGTCATTCGGAACCCTTGTTTTTTATAGAGTCAGCATATAACACACGCTCTGGGTACGTTCCGCGCTCCACACAACAGGCTAGACATGAAGTCCCTGTCTTATCCAGGACATTTTATGATAGCAGTGTTCCTATTTCATGGAGACGGGGCACTGCTCAGCTTCGGCCCTCGTGGTGAACTCTGAGAGGCTGGGTTGGACGGTGCAAGATACAAGGCGCTCCCAGCCTACACCAACAGCGGCGATTTGCTAATTCAACGGCTTTTGAAATGTATTCTCTAGTTTCTGTGTCCTTTATGGCACGAGGTCCAGAAAGTCTTCTGTGACTTTAATATATCTGCCCAATCCCCGCACGTATATTACTAATTGAGCGGTACCAGAAACGTCTGTTGTCTCATCTTTTGCGATGGAATACGCTACAAAAGTTTGGGCATGTTGTATTAATTGGCAATAAGTGTCACCTACTAAAACATTAATTCGGCGAGCCATGGTTTAACGTGACAGGCTGATGTCTTCAAATTCGCTGGAAAGTGAAGGGCATACAACTCCAGCAACGTCGACAAGACACTCTTTGATAAATTCGCCTTCGCAAAATGGTTTTCCATTTCCAGCTATTTTTAAAGCCACATTGTAGCTAGCATGAAGTAATGCTGATTTATGTAGCATGTCCTCCTGCAAGTATGAAAATGAGAGAGAAAGGTCAATTAGCAACTACAAAGTATGTAACATAAACGCAGATTTAAAACCGAAATTTAGGTATTATTAAAGTATTACATAGAAACATTTCAATGCCTCAAATAACCAATTGGGGGTTGTCAACCACCTCTCGTCCTCTTCTTCAAGGAAGAATTGTTCGTTACTACTAACGAAGAATAATGTTCATAGTCTTTAAATGTGTTGTCAATTATTGTCTACGTGCTTCAGTTGTTCAAAGTGTGTATGAAGTACGAACGTGTTATAATACGAATAACTAAAGATGATTGTTAAGGTTACAGTACTTGTAAGCTGTTGATATGCCAACAATGATACTTACATCACCTTCGTCTCCATTTGCTTGATTCATATCTTTGAGCTCTATCAGCTTTGCTTGTCTATCTTCATCCAGAATGGCACCAAAGTCTTCCATGTGAACGGCATAATAATGACATTCTATCGTAAACTTCCGATAACCGGCCATTATTCGAGAACAAATTAAACATTTAGAGTTCTCTTCGTCAGACGAAAAAAAATACTGTAACTCCCATTCTCTCTTAAATTTTTGTAGCACTTCACTGCTCCGTCCCTTTTTAGCACTTGCCATGTTGTAAGGATATGGTCACTGACCTTTAATAGATCGCAAGGGAGTAATCTGATCACGAACTGATAATGAAAGACACAAGTTGCATTGCAAGATACGTTCCTTCCATAATGCGTGCGCATCATTGTCTAGTGTGACCAACCAGACACCACACCCACCACGACTCTGCACTGTACATTCGCAGGTGTGGCAGCTGTGCGAGTTTGCACAGTGTGAAGTACTCTGGACGCTGCTTATATAGGGGATTGCAGCACTCTGACTCAAGGCAAGCCACAGTTCACAGGCCTGGTCGGGTCCTCATTATATAGGGGATTGCAGGACTCTGACTCAGGGCAAGCCACAGTTCACAGGCCGGGTCGGGTCCTGATTATATAGGGGATTGCAGCACTCCGACTCAAGGCAAGCCACAGTTCACAGGCCGGGTCGGGTCCTCATTATATAGGGGACTGCGGCACACCGCCTCAGGGCAAGCCACAGTTCACAGGCCGGATCGGGTCCTCATTATATAGGGGATTGCAGGACTCTGCCTCAGGGCAAGCCATATTTCACAGGCCGGGTTGAGTCCTCATTCAATAGGGGATTGCAGGACACTGCCTCAGGGCAAGCCATATTTCACAGGCCGGATTTAGTCCTCATTATAAAGGGGATTGCAGCACTCTGACCCATGACAAGCCACAGTTCACTGGCCGGGTTGAGTCCTCATCATATAGGGGATTGCAGGACTCTGTTTCAGAGCAAACCACAGTTCACAGGTCGGGTTGGGTCCTCATCATATAGGGGATTGAAGGACTCTGCCTCAGGGCAAGCCACAATTCACAGGCTTTCAAGCCATATATGATGACCTTTTATAATTCAACTATATGTGGTGTTGATGTAGTTGATCAGTAAGAACAACGTCACTCTTTTTCACGCCCAAGCAATCCTTGGACAATGACTTTGTTTTTGTATTAATTCGCGCACGAGAATCTTAACTTCAGTGGCAGACCTACCATGACCGTTTTTGATATGGTCTGCAAGAGTGTTAAAGCCTGTGAATTTTGTAATCTACTGTTTAAATATAAATTCTGTGAGAAATTACGATTATTCAAACATAAATTCTGCGCAAACACGTGTGGATATTTCTACTAACCACGTGTACGACATGTTAAGACCTGCATTCGTAATGTTTGATATGGCTTAAGCTACCCATGTGAAGGAGATATCCTGAGATTAAGCCAAACTATGGATTGGAACCTGCGAACCACGAGGAACCTGCAAACCATGAGGAACCCGTAATGGAAACCACCGTACTGAAGAGGACACCACGAGGAAGGAGACCATGAGCACGCAGAAAATGGTAAAGAAGAGGAAAAGGCCTGGGATGTTCGGCCAAGGATTTATCTATTCCCTCCTACCACGAGGAGTCGTATACCCCTCAATTCCTAGACGAGGAATGAGGTGAATTACCAATGGTCCTGTGAGTTTTGTATTTTCTTTCTTGTGCGGTTTCTTTGGTAGATCTAGTGTAGAAATCTACCGAAATTATTGACAACCGATCAGGTAGGGTTAGTAGTTTTGATCCATCATGTGTCTTTTAGATTTTTCAGAATGGTTACATATTGGTGAGACACCGTGTATGTGGATTTATACCACTGGTGCATTTCTATTGGACGTCTTGAACCCATTTATCTTGTCATAGCCAGTATAGCTATTTTTCTATCAGCCTAGACTGATCTTAACTGGATGAATTGCCCCCCATGTATATAATTTGGGTACTTTTTAAACACCCAGTTTAGTATTTTATTTGATTTTCACCACTTGTATCGTCGTATTATTTGGTGTATTGAAGGTTAATCTCCACCTTTATAAATGGATTATGTTAAACATTGTGGTTCTCTGATGCCATTGAGTTCCGAGTGAGAACAAATTATTGAAATAACTAATGTTACCAGACTAACATCAAACCCTTATATAACAACGTATAATTTCAAACAGCATAGGAGTAGAAAGTGTTGTGAGTTTAATTATTATTTGTGTCCAGGAATTGACATGCAACCGTTATTCATGAAACTTATAAATAGGTGAAGTGGAATGTCTTTTGAAAAGTCAAAGCAGTTGGGAGATGTTGTGATATCTGTCGTCTAAATTTACTTGATATTCTAAACATGTCGCATCGTTGTACTGCGTAAATCTAGGGATTATTTGAATCAGAGTTTTATGAAAGGGTGTAGGTGAACGAAAGGAAATTGTTGGGAAACTAAATAAAACTTCCCCAAAGGCTCAATTTTTAATTTAATTTTTATTTTAATGGATTTTGAGCCTAACATGCTTTTACGGAACATGTTCCGCTCCCTAAATTAATTTTATAAATTTTTGTCTGGAAGATACGCGCAAAAGAAAATCGTGCAACTACGCCCTTTCATAAAAAAAATTTAAATAATTAGACACAAAAATTATAATTAAATTGTTTGAAAATGCAATCAATTTGCAAGAGACAGATATTTACACAAATATATGGCAAAGATGGAAAAACATATAATAGATCATTGTTGAATATCAGTTTAGGACTTGAATTGGTTTTTTTTACAATGCTAAGAAATTAGTGCAAATCTAAAGCGCAGACATTCTGTTCAGATGGAATGGATTTGCTACACACAAATATTGCAACAAATCTGAAGCACAGGGAAACACTTACAACTTAAGAAAGTCATTGTTGGTTGGTTCCTTAATTTAGGGGCTGCGAAAACGCAGTCATGTAATCTCGTCTACTTTGGGTGTGACGCACGTCCGCCCTTTCAAAAAAAAATCAATACGGTATTTATGAACATAAGTTTTATACGTAAAGAACGCCTGCACAAGCGTCCTTTTAAAGGAAACAGGAAAACAAAACGCTAAAAAAAGTGAAAATGTCCAAAAATGTCGATTACGCCCTTTCAAAAAACACCGATTCATTTAATCTGTTGTCCTTTGTGTAATAATTTAACTACGTGTACGGATCACATATTAGGGCTTTATGATGTGAATCCTTGCTATAAATGGGTGTAATATTTGCCTGTCTAACGCAGAGCTGTCATGTGCCGTTAGTTACACAGAAATGCTGTAAGACGCGCTCAGGGTCGAGCCAGCGAAACCAGTTATTGTACCCACAAGTCACCGCGCTGCCACATGTGAGACGTAGACTACTGATTATTTTCAGACGTAACCTGACGTCATGAAACTGTGAGGAATGCATTTAGACTAGGCCAAGGAACGCTACTCAATGTAGGGCAATCAGCTGTTTTCATATTTTGTAATATGAGTGACCATCACGTCATATTGAAAGTTCGCTATTCGAGGCGACAGTTCTAATAGGAATTACTTCACGATTTTTAGGAAATTATTAAAGGTTTATAATGACCACGATGACATTTTGTATCAGGCTAGTTATGTGTGTTATTGTAGTGCCCGTAGAGTGCACGTTGACGGATGATCTTATATCCTCAACCGTTGTTATTGCCGGACAGCACTGAGCATTGTTGCCAGGCTTGTGCCAAGGTTTATTATGCGCACCATGGGAGCCGCTAGTGTTATTGAATTGCCGAGCCAATTGTTAGCTCGAGTTATTCTTGTGACTGGAAGTCACCGATCTTGTGAGAATCCCAGAGGAGACTCATTACGATGGTATATTCAGCCTGTGTCATGGAAATCATCAGTATTCGACATAAAACCAATCAAGGAACCTAAACCTACTGCTATAAATCATGAAGCCTAATTTACCTAAAACTACGTGATCTAAATGATGGATTGATCTAAGCTTGAACCTATATTTTGTTTGCTAAGTGATGCCATGAGCTGAAAAATTTCCAGAGGGAAGTGACATTAGATTAAGCTGACACTAGGATTGACCGACGGAGTTACGGCCGAACCAAAAGGTCGTAACTGGAGGAGCGCAAACTCATACAACGTAAGACGTAGCTATGACTACGCAGTTGTCAATATAATTACACGCATTTGGATGTCAATTGGGGGCAAACAGCGCCTCAATTTGTGTATGCAGGATTGATAATAAGAAAGCCTATGTGTTCAGAAATTTATTTATGTGTTTACTCACATTTTACTTGTATTGTTGTTGTACATTTGTTGTCATTAGATTTTTTTTTAGAATTAGGAATTGGTTGTCATATTAGCTTTTGATGTAATTGTTTGCCTACGGACGCTTCTCGCAGTAATTTTTCGTCATGTCAGGACTTAGCTAAATGAATTCAATTTAAATGTAAATACGCAAGTGGTACCATCATAACCTAGGCCTTGCTTTGATTTATTGTTAAATGTAAATTCCGATTTGAGTCACTTGTTTGTAATTGCGTTGGGATTACCTTACGTACCACATTCCAAGCTTTGTTGTTTTTGGTAACTTTTCTTCTATCAATGGACTTTCGAGAGGGATAACCTAGCTTCAGTTAGGGCCTGATCTCTTTATTGATGTTATTTATTAGCTTTACGGATTAGCCGAACAAATCCTCCGATGTAGGATAGGTGAATGTTTTTATTGAATAAACCTGTTCACGAAATTTTTCCTACGTCTGGATGTTCTTATTTCTTAGCTTTGTGTTTCAGGGTGTACTTCTTTGGCTGTCTATGACATCATCTCCGTGTGTAGACCCGATCCCCAGGGATCATTGAATTCGTGCTGCTCTAGCCTAAAAGAAGTGCATCCGATCCTCTCAGGTTGTGTGTTTGACAGAGGACTGTCTGGACTACCGTTTCGGTTGATGGTACACTGGCAATCACCTGTGACGGGCATATACACCTATTAATTTATTTTGGCGCCCAACCGTTGTTGTCGATGTAGAGACGGAGGCCATCAGCTTCTGGTTGTTTTTGAGAGGATCAAATATTTAATATGTAAAGGCAAATTGACCGGACTGGGACGAATTCAGGGGTCGTACTGTACCCGTCTAAACAATTTGAGCTGCTTGTCGTATCCGAAGATCAACTGGATTGCAGAATATCGAGGTCCCCGGCTAATAAACCTGGAAATCCTACCAACAATAGCTAAATGGGAGATGCACACTTCCTAAGATCATGTTTTGGTAAAGCAAAATGGGTGGATAAACTGAATAAACGAAGAGCTCGAGAAACTTACCATTCTCGGTTAAGTGGGCGTAATTAGTGGTTCAATAAAACCACAAATGCACCAAAACAAAATTCTTCTCCATAATTTAAATAAATCATCAAGACGTGGTTACAAAAACTAACGAATTAATTTATTAATAGAATAATAATTTAAAAAATTAAATCAACAAATATCCCTAGGTATTTACATATGATCCGTAAAGTGATTATACAAATATCCAATAATCAGATAATAAAACATCACCGTCCAACCGACGTTAGAAGTACTTCACTTCTCATAAAAAACAATTAAGCATATAATCAACCTGCTGTTAGCGCAACAGCGCTTAAATTCACGGTTGTTCTCTAGTAATATCTGAACAAATATTGTTATTAATACAACCAATGTCTTCCAATGACATTCCTTCTTACTGTTACAAAATCATCCATTGGTAAAAATAATGAAAATTATTTGATGCTGATCTTCCATAAGATCACTTCTGTACAACAATAAACAACCTTAATGTAGTCAAAGAACGTCGTTACGTTCTTTAAACATCACTCCTATTAATGGCTTAAACTTTTAAAAGACTTATAATAAATTAAACAAAAGTTTAATTGTCAACTAAGATTCTCTAAATTATTTAATTAATAATAATAGAAATTATTATTAAATGTTTAATTAAAAGCTATTAATATTTTCTAAATATCAATTAAGTTTGCAAAATATTTATTATTTAAATGTTTATTAATTATTAGAAATAATTATTAATCATGTTAATTCACTTAATAAACAATATTATTAATATTGTTTTAGGATCAGCTGTTTATCAAGTAAGTTATTCAGATAACTTCATTATATCATTAAATTCTCCTAGCTATTAGTGATATTATGTTTAAATATTATTAACACAATTTCATATATTATTTACAACACTCATGATGATTCTCAATCATCCAACCTTCCTTCTCTTTTCAACTCCTGACAATCCTTGCTCTTAAATAAAGTGTCACTCTTACAAAATCATATCACATTGTTATCATAATATTGTGGTTTCGTTTCATAATTGGGCATATATGCATAGCCGAACGATTAAGTTAACCTTATATAATTGCCGTCTTATTCTTGATAATATTTTAATTGTTACGTGCAATGCCCGCCCCAATGTTTTTAAAAATCCTTCTTCCCTGTATTCTGGTGTTCCTTGACATTTTGAATCGACCGCCTGGTGACTTGATTCCGTTTGTGAACACGAGATGGCAGCTGCTGTCGGACTTCGGGGTTTCTTCACGTGGTTCCTTCTTCTCCGATAGAGTGTGTTGGGGTGCCTTATAAAACTCATCCTATTCCAGTCATGTTTGAAGGCTATTTATTATATTCTACGTCATGAAACAAAGGACTGTGTATGCTTGATGCCGCCAAATTAATTGCTTAATAATGACATTGTTGCTTGATGTGCCAAGCTGTGATTGGACAATTAAATTAACATATATGCAATGCTGTTTTTGACGCGCGATTCTCCGCCATCTTGTGGAGTTCATTGTCTGTCGTCTAAGAAGCAACTGGCCAACTGGTGTGACAGAGTATCTCTTCGTGGGCTGGGGGGGGGGGGGCCTTGGCCCCCAGCTTATAAAAAATATGAATACCAATTCTACTAAGAAATTGCCTGTGCTCTTCAGGTTATTATTTCATCGTTTCGCAGTGAAGAAGTACGAAATGAAAAACGCATCTCGATACAGACCAGTGCTTGTGATACCTAAACGAAGCATGTGCTGGGTGGGCCATTTTCAGGCAATATAGTACCGTATTACGTTATTTGGTTTGCGTGTGAATTATTTTATTTTTATTGTGTCTCCACTGTGAAGTTTTAAGGTACGTTTTTTATTTATTTTATTTTGGGAGCTCCAATATGGGCCTTGTATGAATGTTTGATCTTGTGTTTTGTTTCGCCTGGTAGGCCTAAAATTTTGTTATGTTTTAATAATGTTTCCATATATATATTAATTTTTTTTCTTCGTACCTTCTGGAGACACATTTCTAAGTTTATTTTACGTTTAAATTATTATTTATTTTCTTTTGGCAATCTTGGGATTGGCATATTATTAATCTGTTTTACGATCCGATGCTCCACACTCATGTTAATAGTATTTAGATGTAATTGTTTTCCTCATTTCATTTCTTTCCGGTGATTTTAAAATTAATTTAATGCTAATTCTTTGCCGTAATTTCGATTTGACATGCGGTCTCCTGTTTTTGTGGCCATGTTTGTTTTTGTTTTGCCGAAATGCATTCTGGTCTTGGAGTGCAGTCTCTTGGCGCCGACCACGAAACTCAAACGTGTTGTGGTGTTAACTTAATATGTTTTTTTATTTAATCTTGTTGGTTTAACCTTATATTTTTGGTGAATGTTCTTGTGTTTTTCTTAGTCACGAATATCGGGAATTTCTTAATTGATCATATTTTATTTTATTAATTTAATTTTAAGTTTTTTGTTTTATGACGTGGCATGGATCTCTGCATGTTCGGTCGGTATTGCGTCCTACTAAATTATCAAGCCCGTTCTCATTTAATTATGCCTGTATTTTCTTTTTTTAATCTTTGGGCTTTAACATTTTAATTTTAATTTAATTCTTTTCTTTTTGTTTGCCTTGCAAGCAAGCATGTTAAGCCGTCTCTTGCCTATTTTTGTAATTTAATGCTGGCTGATGCATGTTCTGTTTTCTGGTGGAGGTGCTCTTTTAACTTTTAACATTAAATTTTTATTTTAAATTTTTAAGCAACTGTTGTGACATTATTTCGTCGGCAGCAGTTCTGTTGGTTATTGGGGGGTGTCTGTAGTCGAGCCTGTGCTTTCCCCATCTCCACCTTCCTTCTACCCCTTTTGGTGCTCTTCTGTTGGGGCATGTCTTCTGGAGGTGATTTTGCTGTGGGAGCGAGGCGGACCTCTGAATAAACGGAAAGTTGGCCCATCCACGCTGGCCGTCCAGGTGTCATTTTGGTAGCAGACCGAGCTCGAGTTCACTTCCGTAACTATCCCCTCCTCAATACCCGCAGGCTCGTTTTATGGACCCTTCTGATGGGAGCGGTTGTTGATGGGATCTGTCATAGCAGTGCACTTGATGTTATGTAAAGCTAATCCTTGTCGTTTGTTTAATTTCATGTTTGCCTCTGAATATCCATGTGATGAGATGTAAGTGTCCTGTTCAAAGCGAGGTGTTTGCTGCTGTATGTTATCCTGTTTGTATGCAACATTCCCACTGAAAAAGATGTTCGGTAAGTGGCTGGCATGTGTTCTTGGCATGGGAAATGTGGATTTGGTAATATTCTGATAGCCTACATGCTACGAGTGAAGACATCCTGGAGCCCTGTCTGTAGCTGTTCGCCATGTGCTTTGTTGAACTTTTTGTAATTTAGCTTCCTGTTCTCGAGCCAAGCTGGCGGTGACGTATGCAGTTCTAGGCAGCATTGTGCATGATCTTGTATAATATGGTGTTGGTAATTTGTAGTTATGGTATTGTTGTGAAAGTGTAAACTGTCCTCGTAATTCCTAAAATTTGTTTCCTTCTGTATTGTCTGTCTGCATTCTGTGTTTTTTAAAATGGCCGACAATAATAGTGTTTTCGATTTAATTGACTTGAGAGATAACCTTGTGAATTTGGAGAGTTCTTCTGGGGTTGATCGTGAATCACCTCTGTTTACTAGGTCTGAGGTTTTGGGATCGATTTCTAGTAGTGGTTTGCCTGCCCCTCTATTGTCTGGCTCTGGCTCGTCCATACCACTTAACCCTGCATACGGTCATTCTTCTCATGTTAGGTCACCTAATGATTTCCTGGGTACTGCCGACCCGTTACATCCCAGTTCCTTCTCTAGTAATGTAAATGTTTTGTCTCCTGTAGAGGGTGTGCGAGCGGGCTACCCTGGTAACAATGTCTCTTTTCCAAATGCTACATTCTCGCCTACCGTTAATTATGGGTCGATTCCTCATCCTATTTCTGGTTTCTTAACTAAGTTAAAGAGTTTCAACCTAGATGACGTTACCCAAGTGGTCCTATTTTTAAAACAAGTGGTCGAATTGGGTAACCATGCCTCGATTTTTGGGATGTCGGAAATTCAGATTTTTCAACTTTTGTATCCTGTTGCATGCGGTATGCTGCGCGATAAGCTAATTGAAGCTATCCATCTCCGCATGTCCTTAGCCATGTTTATTAGGGAAGTGTTGTGGTTTTTTGTCCCTGCGAGTGCCCTTAGTGCTCTCGAGCAAAGGTTTTTATATCGTGTCCAAAGGCTGGACGAGTTCCTTAGCGACTATGTCAGTGACATCAAGGTATATGCCCAGGTATTTGCATCCCCTTTAACTGAACGACAGTTGGTGTCATCGATTGTAAATGGGTTTTCGCCTCAATATAGGTCATACATGACTATGTGTACCAGGCCTTCGTCATTTATCGAGCTGAAACAGGTCGTTATAGAGGCTATGGCTGTGAAACATGCAGATTCCCTTCGTGTAGCTAATGTTCCTCCTCCTTCCTTGATGTCTCGTCCCCCTCCTTCCTTGATGTCTCGTCCCCCGCCTGAGGTTATGTTCCACCCAAGACCCAATATTAAGTGCCACACGTGCGGTGGCGTGGGACATGTCAAGAAGGTGTGTCCGAGTAACCAGGTTGTGTATCGCCAATGACGAGATGTTGTGGAGACCAATTCGGATGTTACTTCTAAGGATATTTCTGTGCATGAGAGTTTGGGAAAACCCTGTGAAGTTTCTTATCGCCCTACTAAAGAAAATCTTGGTAACTCTTTGAAAACTAAATCTTCACGTGCTAATTCTGCTAATGTCACTGACCTACCTAACCTGTCGGTGAGCAATGTCGTGGCAAGTCAGCCTAATTCTAAACATAATGTGAAACCTGTGGTGCGGGTGTCCTCTTCATCTAATTGTAATCATTTTAGAGTGAATAATGATTTTGGAATTTCTCCTGTGGCTAAAGGAATATCGCCGTGTATTGAAATTTGTGTTAATGACGAGCCCGTTTCTGCATTGCTTGATCCTGGTAGTGTCGCATCCTTTATAAGCGAGGACTGGTTTTTATCTATGAAGAGTGTTTGCAAATTACCTGAGTTAGAGCCTAACAATGAATCTTTTATTTCAGCAAATTGTTCAAACTTAAATATTTTGGGTAGTATGACAGTCAAAATTCATATTCTAAATTTTTCTTGGAAGTTTAAATTTTTTGTTGCCAGAAATCTTTCTTGTTCTGTGCTCATTGGAGCTAATTGCATGTCACACGTTGGTATGCTTCTTGATTTTGGTGCTCGCACCTTATGGTTTAAGTTTAATCCGCAAAGTAAGTTATCGTTTAACCCCGTTTTATCTTCTCCTGCTGTCAATTCTGTTAGTGAACCTATGACTATTGAGGATCTCGATCTGGAAAATTTAACGAGTCTTCAAAAGGATGCCATTAAGAGGTTATGTCAGGAGTATAGTGATGTATTTACGGACAAGTTGGGTGTAACCCATTTGATGGAATACAAGATTGAGCTGACCGATTCTGTGCCGGTGCGTTCCAGCCCGTATCGACTTGCCCCGCCCAAGATGGCTGAACTTCGTAAGATAATCGATAAGATGTTGGAAGAAGGTGTAATCCAACCCTCTATCTCTGCCTACTCATCCCCTGTATTTCTTGTGCCAAAACCTAACGGTGGTTTTCGACTGGTGGTCGACTATAGGGCTCTTAATCAAAAAGTTGTTTTGCAATCCATCCCTTTGCCGGACCTTCATACTTGCTTTAGTTGGTTTCGCAACGCGAAGGTGTTCAAGATCCTCGATTTAAATTCTTCTTACTTCCAAATTCCCCTCTCCCCGGAATCCAGGCATGTTACTGCTTTTTCCACTGACTGGAACCTGTTTGAGTATGCCCGCGTCCCGTTTGGCCTATTCACCGAAGCCGCTGTGTTGAGCAGACTTCTGGACAAGGTAATTTCAGAAATTAAATTCAAGTTTGTGTACCACTACCTTGACGATGTGGTGATCTATTCTGAGTCCTTCGAGGAACACTTTGATCATCTGAAGGTTGTACTTGATCGGTTGCGTGACACTGACCTTACCGTCAAATTGTCCAAGGTTTCCTTTGCCAAGCCCAAAATTTCCTTCTTGGGCCATATTGTTTCCGAATCTGGTATATCCGTGGACCAATCTCGTACTCAGGCCATCAGAGATTTTAAACCACCCAAGAACGCCAAGGGTGTTGCTCGTTATATTGGTATGGTGAACTTCTTCCGTAAGTTCATCAGTAACTTTGCCGACCGTGCTGCTCCTCTAAATCAATTACGCAAAAAGGCTGTGAATTTTGCCCTCTCAGCAGGCAGCCTTCGAAGATCTTAAGCTTGCGCTCTCTATCGCCCCTGTGTTAGCCATTCAGGATTTTGGGAAGCAGTTCATTGTGCAGACTGATGCGTCTGGTCGTGGTGTTGGTTGTGTCCTACTGCAAGAGTCTGATCTGGGTAGGCAACCCATTGCATACGCTTCTCGTACCTTAACGGACGCAGAGAGGAAGTATTCCATATACGAACTTGAGGGTTTAGCTGTATTGTTCGCTCTAGAAAAATTCCGTATGTATCTTGAGCACACTAAGTTTCTCCTTGAGACCGATAACCGAGCCTTGAGCTGAGTCTTAGGGAAACCCCGTAAAACTGGTAGGATTGCCCGATGGGCAACTAGGATTCTGTCATTCCAGTTCACTGTCCACCATATTCGTGGGTCCGAAAATGCGGTAGCTGATTCATTAAGCCGCATGTATGAGGAAACAGCCGAAGAGGATATTCAGGAATGTGAACCCGTAAACCTTGTATCTCCCGTAAATTATGTCAATGTCGTTCTCAGCATTTCCCCTGTGCTTTTTGAAGATGTGAGGAGATTCCAGAAAGAAGACCCCTCCTTATCTAGCCAAATTGACCGAATCAATTCTGGTGAAGTGATCAAGCCTTACTCTCTAAAGGATGGTGTATTGTGTTGTTCGTCTCGTCATGATCGTCTACCTAAAATTGTGCTCCCGTCGGTCCTCATTCCGGAAATCTTTCGTTTTTATCACGAATCTCCTATTGGTGGCCACCTAGGAGTATTCAAGACCCGAGCTAAAATCAGACAGTTTTTCATTTGGCAAAGTATGGATGGCGACATCAGGAGGCTCATTAGAAATTGTGCTGCATGTAGTATTAGCAAACCTCCGGTTTCTACTAAGGTTGGCCTGTTGTCATCTGAACCGGCATCTAGACCCATGGAGAGGCTTTTTATCGACCATGTTGGGCCGTTCCCTCGCTCTGGTCGGGGAAACCAATTTGCGCTTGTTTGCACTGACTGTTTCACCCGGCTTAGTTGGATTTTCCCCACCAGACAGGCTACGACCAGTTCCGTCATAAAGTGCCTTAATTCCATCTTTTCATCTTTTGGGCCATGTCATTACCTGGTATCTGATAATGCCAAGTGCTTTGTATCTCATCAGTTCCGTCAATTCTTGTTTAATTATGCTATTTCTCATGTAACCACCACTCCCTATTTTCCTAACCCGTCTCTCGCTGAGCGAGTCAATCGTAATCTTCGTTCTGCTCTGATTGCTTTCCACCACGACGACCATTCCAAGTGGGATTCTAATTTGAATTGGCTCAATTTTGCTTTCAACACCGCCGTGCATGAGAGCACGCAAGCCACCCCTTTTTCGTTAATGTTTTCCTTTATGGCTAATTCTCCGTTGTCTAATCTGTGGAACCTGCACGATCTCCTTCCAGACAGTTTCACGCCCGAGGATATGAGGGCGAAATTCGACAAGGCTGGAGAGAATATTAAGGTATCACATGACCAACTTGCCAAGCGACACAATGCCTGTCGCAAGCCGACTGATTTGGAAATTGGAGATGTTGTGTACGTCCGCAATTTCGAGCCCAAGGGCATCAGTAATCTAATTTCAAGCAAGTTGACCCCTCGTTTTAAAGGCCCGTGTTATGTAGAGGCATTCCTGACTCCCGTTACTCTGCTTATTAGAAACCCCAAGGCAAACAAAATTTCCAGAGTGCATCTGTCGCACATTAAACGAGGTGGAGAGGTTTCTAATGAGGAAATGCTACCATAAATTTTGTAAACTGATTTTGTATAATGTACGGTATCCCTAACCTTCATTGAAGCTTTCAGGCATCTGTTCCTTCTGGAATTTTGAACTGGATATGAAAACTCTGCTGGGATACAAACTGTAACTGTTGGGTAATTCCCATTTTTATGGTATATTGTAAAATTGAAACTAATTTTGATGTTTTCATAAAAGATGCTAGCATGTAAGTTGGACTCGGTGGGAGACCTAACTCATGGTAACCTTGTATTCCTGTTCCCTTGGGAATTTGAGTGGTCATTCCTCTACCGTAGTTCCTTCTAAATGTATAGTCGTTTAACTTATGTAATCTTGAAAGGTACTTCTAGTCTGTAAAAAGGTAAACTTGTTAATGAAATTTTGTAAGCACGGATCTAGGGCATGGTCAGAAATATTTTCTTCATTTAAATTCAACCTTGTTTCTCTTTTGTAAAATGTAGTAAGAAATTGTAAATTTCCGTAAACCTTTTTGAGATAAGATTAACTTCTGTTTTGTAAATGGCTGCCCACGCGTCGAATGATATCTGGCACATTGCTTCCACCTACTTCGTTTAAAGCGAACTACATTGGACTTATTGAAAATTTTCCTAACGTGTCTCGGACTATGAAATCACTGCTGGTGCTGGTGTTCTGCGTTTCTGAAGACTTACGGACACAGTGAAGCGGTTAACTAAGTGGTTTGCGAGGTGATCAATTATCCCTTCACTGATAATCTGACCCTGCACTCTTCCTAACCAAAACGATGCGGTTTCGTCCATCAATTGGAGTTAACTGGTGAACATTATCTTCTGGAATCATGCTTGGTGAATCGACTAGTTAAGGAGTACTGCCTATGCCTAGGCATATTCGTGAACGGTGTTCACGCTTAAGGGAGGGAGACTGTTACGTGCAATGCCCGTCCCAATGTTTTTAAAAATCCTTCTTCCCTGAATTCTGGTGTTCCTTGACATTTTGAATCGACCGCCTGGTGACTTGATTCCGTTTGTGAACACGAGATGGCAGCTGCTGTCGGACTTCGGGGTTTCTTCACGTGGTTCCTTCTTCTCCGATAGAGTGTGTTGGGGTGCCTTATAAAACTCATCCTATTCCAGTCATGTTTGAAGGCTATTTATTATATTCTACGTCATGAAACAAAGGACTGTGTTTGCTTGATGCCGCCAAATTAATTGCTTAATAATGACATTGTTGCTTGATGTGTCAAGCTGTGATTGGACAATTAAATTAACATGTATGCAATGTTGTTTTTGACGCGCGATTCCCCGCCATCTTGTGGAGTTCATTGGCTGTCGTCTAAGAAGCAACTGGCCAGCTGGTGTGACAGAGTATCTCTTCGTGGGCTGGGGGGGGGCCTTGGCCCCCAGCTTATACAAAATATGAATACCAATTCTACTAAGAAATTGCCGGTGCTCTTCAGGCTATTATTTCATCGTTTCGCAGTGAAGAAGTACGAAATGAAAAACGCATCTCGATACAGACCAGTGCTTGTGATACCTAAACGAAGCATGTGCTGGGTGGGCCATTTTCAGGCAATATAGTACCGTATTACGTTATTTGGTTTGTGTGTGAATTATTTTATTTTTATTGTGTCTCCACTGTGAAGTTTTAAGGTACGTTTTTTATTTATTTTATTTTGGGAGCTCCAATATGGGCCTTGTATGAATGTTTGATCTTGTGTTTTGTTTCGCCTGGTAGGCCTAAAATTTTGTTATGTTTTAATAATGTTTCCATATATATATATATTAATTTTTTTTTTCTTCGTACCTTCTGGAGACACATTTCTAAGTTTATTTTACGTTTAAATTATTATTTATTTTCTTTTGGCAATCTTGGGATTGGCATATTATTAATCTGTTTTACGATCCGATGCTCCACACTCATGTGAATAGTATTTAGATGTAATTGTTTTCCTCATTTCATTTCTTTCCGGTGATTTTAAAATTAATTTAATGCTAATTCTTTGCCGTAATTTCGATTTGACATGCGGTCTCCTGTTTTTGTGGCCATGTTTGTTTTTGTTTTGCCGAAATGCATTCTGGTCTTGGAGTGCAGTCTCTTGGCGCCGACCACGAAACTCAAACGTGTTGTGGTGTTAACTTAATATGTTTTTTATTTAATCTTGTTGGTTTAACCTTATATTTTTGGTGAATGTTCTTGTGTTTTTCTTAGTCACGAATATCGGGAATTTCTTAATCGATCATATTTTATTTTATTAATTTAATTTTAAGTTTTTTGTTTTATGACGTGGCATGGATCTCTGCATGTTCGGTCGGTATTGCGCCCTACTAAATTATCAAACCCGTTCTCATTTAATTATGCCTGTATTTTCTTTTTTTAATCTTCGGGCTTTAACATTTTAATTTTAATTTAATTCTTTTCTTTTTGTTTGCCTTGCAAGCAAGCATGTTAAGCCGTCTCTTGCCTATTTTTGTAATTTAATGCTGGCTGATGCATGTTCTGTTTTCTGGTGGAGGTGCTCTTTTAACTTTTAACATTAAATTTTTATTTTAAATTTTTAAGCAACTGTTGTGACATTATTTCGTCGGCAGCAGTTCTGTTGGTTATTGGGGGTGTCTGTAGTCGAGCCTGTGCGTTCCCCTTCTTCACGTTGCTACTACCCCTTTTGGTGCTCTTCTGTTGGGGCATGTCTTCTGGAGGTGATTTTGCTGTGGAAGCGAGGCGGACCTCTGAATAAACGGTAAGTTGGCCCATCCACGCTGGCCGTCCAGGTGTCATTAATAATAATTAACAACATTGTTATTTTCAATCCGTTTCCCAAATATTTTCCGCCAATAGAACTAATCAATTCAACTGAGAGCCGTTTCACAATAATAATAGACAACAAAGGTCTTTCTTAATTCATTACTGTAAAATAGTTACTAATATTTTCCAAATAAACGCTTACAACGCGTATAATTCCCTTCTCTAATATACTGAACAAACATCCACACAATATTTAAACAACGACTTCTCTCGATAATACAGGTAAATTCCGTATAACATTTTCCTCAGCTGGCTATTAAACAAATATAGCTGCGATATTTCTTCACTTCGATCTCTTAATACAGTGTTCTTGCGTAACAACTTATTTAAATTGCATATAATGCCTTGATTTCATAATATATTCATATATAGTAATTACAGCGTATAACTCTTTCAGATGTTGTAATAATACATAATAGTCGACTCTAATAAACAGCGATGGTTTACTAATACAAGATACTTTAGATTTTAAATAATTGTTGTTAATATTTAATAAATATAAACTTTTGTTACTTCTCTCTGGTCTTTCCAAAATATTGCTTTAACGCAATCAGTAGTCAACAACAATCTCTAATGGTGTTGCAAAAGTTTCGTAGAACACTCAAATGTGTTGATTTGTCTTAGTAGATAAGATCTCTCAAAATAAAATAATTTATCCACTGATAAGTTATTATTAATAATGAATGGCTAAAGTTGGAATGTCCAAATAATGTTCCATTCTTCAACCAATCTAAAATGATCGATCAAATAATTATTTGAATAGCATCAGACGCGAAGTTTGCTATAACAAAATAACTATATTCCCAAAATAAAGGATCGCTGCTCCTAAGATTTGCAATAAAATCTTGGAAATGTCCAAAAAGAAAACAATTCATTTCCAAAGAAATATCGTTTTCCTAGTCTGGATTGGTTAGGTAAATTAATATCATATTCCATAATGCTAAATAGAATTCAGTAAAATTCGATAGACTTCAATAAAATTCAATAAAATTCCCAAAGGAATCACGGTTCGAAATAAATTCGAAAAACAAAATTATTTATAAAATGACCTTAAATCTCGAAGCCAAAAGTCGAAAATCCATGTTAATATCCAAAATCTCACTAAAAGAAATTTAAAATTTAAATATCCAACGTTAAAAATAATTTCTGTGCCTAAAATATATCACACACAATAAAAATGGACTAGCGTTGAAATGGTGCCATGCTCTCTGATATTCTAATCTACAACTAACTACATAAAGAACCAACAACTACGAACGAAGATTTCTCTCTCTACCTTACGATGACATCTTGCAGAAATAGTGTGGTGGAAATTACTGACGACACCAGTAACTCCACACTCGATAATCTTCCTCCTCTTCCTCCGGAAAACTGCCTCGTCACGTCTTGAACACTGGTCTCCGATGACTGATCTCCCTGGCTGGTTACGAACGCGGACCTCACCTCGGTCAGCAACGCCGCACGAACCTCCAAGTCTTGAAGTGTGAGGAACTACTTCAGTTTGGGTTTGATAGTATCTAGCCATGACGCGACAATCAAGTTCCTTCTCGTAAAGTTGGACTGTAGCTGCGCAATAGTTACACCTCATCTTGAATTTTATGGTTAATATCGGTTGCCTGATATTCTAGACTGACAATGTAATATCACGTTCACTGCGGATACGTTGGCTTAGTTCATGATCACAAATGCGTTAAACACAATGTTAATTATTCCCCTTAACGCTTGCATATCGAACATCTCGACAAAAAGTTTATCACAGAGCAGAAACTTGCTATAATTGTGCGCCGCTGTCCTTGAAATATGCCTGAGCAAACACACAATGGGCCATCCCCTGCACTCGCTACTGTTCTCACTGCAGAACGCTTGCGATGCTGCCACGCACAGTGTGAAACGTGCTTGAATAACGTGAATGCCTTCAACAAAGAAAACTATCTTATTCCTTCAAATATCTTCCTGAGACATTTACGAAATATACACATGATGTTTCTCTTTAGTTTAGTCGAATTCTCGATACTGGTTTCACACGAGAACTGATATTATAACGACCTTCCGTTTCCCACATCATCAGCGGACTTCCCATGTTGTACTTTGACCGGCGGAACCTACCTCCTCGCCGTCAAGCTTTGTTCGCGTGAGACCCCTATCTTACACACGCTGGTTTCGGAACCCAAAGTATCGCAGGTCCAACCTCTACCATTGCTGCTCCACAAAGACCCCGATTTGATCCGCGTGACCACGCTCGTCAAAACCAATTGAATGGCGCCTCATCAGGAAAGAGCGGTAAACCATTCGTTACTTAAATCTTTCTACAGGGATCTCAGACTTCCTTCCCTGAGTGACTAACATAGTTCCTTTTAATTTAGATTTTTCTCAATAGTTTTAATTGTGCAGATTCTCTCTTCTTTAATAAATGGCAGTATATATTATCGATGAAGCTTCTCCTTAGGCGCGCTCAACTTCTCCTTCCTCCGTGTTTCTAGAAATTGGATTAGCCAGTCAGCGCATTTCTCTTCCAACTCTGTACGTTGCTATGAGCGGCCAAGAGAAAATACGACACAGGATTGCCTAACAGCGGCTTCGGTAGCCATTTTACTGTCGTCAAACACAATCTGAAGCTTCCCTTCATAATAAAATTTTAAAAATATCGTAATTCCTCCATAAATACTGTAATATTCTCCAAATTTCACCAAAACATCCAAAATAGCATCCTGTCCATCCTGAATCATTTAGAATTCGAGTTCAGTACTGCTGTTCAATTAGCCGCATGGCATTCATTAGATGATAGACCATTGGGTGAAGCATTATTATATTGTCAATTTCATGTGAGGATTTTTGATTTTGCTCATGCTACATCCTAATAAATGTAACTTGTTGTTTTGCTTGATGTTGTTGTTAAATATAGAATCACTTTGATTGCTGAATCCGGCTGTATTCGTGACGATTATTCATAAAAGTCAAACTTTCTGCCATAATAATCTCCTCTTCATAGTTGTGGGCTAGTGTTAAGGATATCTCGTTCTCTTCTCAAAAGTGTATATGTGTGACATGGAGACGTTACGTCCTGTTCTTGGGGGTATGATGGTGACTGTGAATGCCAATCTGGACCACATCAGAGGGGACATTGTTCAATTTAGAGGTGATGTAGGCACAAATACTGCTGCCCTAGATGCAATTAGGACTGATTTAGGCAATAATACCGCTGCCTTAGACAATAATAACGTAACTGTAATTGTAAATACCGCCGAATCAAATGATGTAAGAGGCGACTTGAATCAAGTTAGGGGAGATTTGAATCAGGTTAGGGGCGACCTTGAAGCTGATACTGGTACTTTAAACCAAGTCAGAGCTGACATAGAAAATAATGGAGCTGAGGCTAATGCTAACCTACTTGCAGGTATGGCCGCTGTCATGGGTGACGTTTTGAGACACCAACAGAATGCTTACGATAGATTAGACAGTCAGGTGAGCTTAATACCACCAGGAATGAAGTACAAAACCGATTGACCGCGTTAGACGCAAACATTGAAAACATACATGATAGAATCCAACGAGGGACGACTCAGATTCAGCAGACTATCGAACTGGTTAAAACCGACATGATAGCAGATCTCAATGTCAGCAGGACAGGAGTTAACGCTTGACTGGATGAATTGCGTGACATTATCGATGAAGCTAAGAACCAATTAGGTAATCGAGTGGCGAACGTCGAGGGACAAATTAAAGAAACAAATGGATTTGTAGAGACTCTCAGGAAAGCATTTGTCACAGTGAATACTGGACTCCCGCTCATGAGGGGAGTCGCAGTCGCAGATAACAGAAACGAAAAGGGGATTGCTGATGATATGATTAAATTCCATGAAGAACTTGCCATGAATTCCAAGAATGTGATTGACCTAACTAATACCGTCGATGACCTTAGGGAAAAGATCCATGCCAATAAGGCAGAACTAAGCATCGACATAGATATTTTAAGGGGAAACATAAACGAACAGAAAGCAACTGTTGAAGCTCGGATATCTAACTTCAAGGATGACGTTGATTTCCTTCGAAAGCGCATCGAAGAAGTCGCCATAACCGAACGTTCGCAGATAAGCTACAATGTCAGGAATACGGTCTCCGAAGTAGACGAGTGTTTCGTGGGAAGATTAAAAGGTTTGAACTACAAATGAACGAAATAAGTAACCAAACCGTACATTTAACCACTCCAGACATCCAACAGTTGGAGAAAAGGTTACTCGAGCGCATACAGGAACAGACAAACCCATGCCTACTAAGTCGCAACCACCTTTACCTACTGCAACGCCATCGTTTGTGCCAAAAGTAACGCCAAAGAACGAAGTTCCAAGCACTTCTATGCAAAAGGAACAACCTGCTCAACTAAACTACAACACACCTATATTTACACCATGCATGCGCATCCTCAAGGCGGGAATGTTACGATCATCTACTCACGAGAAGAGCAGCCTGCTCATTTCTCGGGAACTCGTGGGGTATCACCCCAGTTGAGTTTCTGGCTAATGTAGAAAGTTACCTCCGAAATAACATGGTTACACCTGAGAGGGAGCTTAGGGTAATCGAGAGGTTATTTTATGGCCAAGCAAGTACCTGGTTTCGCCCTTTTCGGTATTCCTTCACCGGATACCAGGATTTTCGCGAGGCATTGCTGAAGATCTATTGGTCGAGTGACATCCAGCAGGGTATTCGAGCAGAGATGTACACTAAATCATATAGCTCCAATACACCAACGCGGTACGCTTATAATATTTCTCTAAAATTAGCGAAACTGCGATGTTTACAGCCACCACTATCCGTGCAAGAGTTCATTCATACCATCACGAAGCAATATCCAGCCGACGTGCAAAGGGTGTTGATAGCAGCCAACGCTACAACTTTCCTGGAGTGTGACCAGATATTGAGGACTCAAGCAGCGAGCAATTTGCACTACATAGACCTAGGGGAGAGACCCGTAACATAAATCTCACTATAGTTGACAACGCTTGCCAGACATCAAAGCTGACGGAAGTTATTAACGCACCTAACCAATAGGGTAATATAGGACCTGACCGCCATCAGTGGAAGAGGGGTCGAGCGAAACAGACAACCAGATAATCGTAGTTACTGGGGACGAAGATTTGAGAATAGAGCGAACGACAACCGTCGCGAAGACAACGACCGACGAGGGAACAATAATGAAGAGAGTGATGTAGCTCAAACGCCGCGGGAGTTACAAGACGTTCCAGAGGAGTCTCCTGGACTTAACCAGCCAGGGACGTCCAAAGGAAAAAGAAACGCCAAATCATAAATAGATTCTCAGGTGATTGACTCCAGAGTGACTGCCACGATCTTACTTTGGGAGCCAATTCAAGACGACCTGCTCGACGAACGACGGACCACGAATAACATTGAGTTAACACGTCTCCCTATGATATCTGAAAAAAATCAATGACTGCCCAGTTTCGTTGTTAATTGACACCGGTGCTATGATCCGTGTACTGTCAGCAGATTTCTATGCATCGCTAAAAACACTGACAACCTTAACAGAATAACCAGTTTCAACTGTTAAAGTAAGAGGGATCATTCCCGACCGCACGGCGAAGTGCAATGTGCAGGTGTTGTGTACACTCCAAATTGATAGCCACGTGTACTTACACCAATTCTTGGTACTTAAAGATTTACGATATGAGGCCATATTGGGTGCTGATTTCATGCGCAAATACGATGGAATCGTTGATATGGGAAGGAATACCATTGAATTCAAACCCAATGAACCCATTTCGATGAATATGATTAAGGACGATCCTGATTTATACGCGGACATCAACATTGTGGATATGCTAAATTCTATTGACATAAATAGCACGCAGGAAGAATTTAAAGACGGGGAGCACCAACTGGAACCTGATAACGCGACACTGGAAGCATTGTTAACTGAATTTTCCGACATATTAGTCACTACGCCAGGAGAGATCGAGCCCTTTGAGTACGACCTTGTGGTTATAGACGACTCTCAGTTCCAAAGGAAAGTCTATCCGATTGCAGAAAAGCATCTTGACGACGCTGCACGAAAACTTCAGGAAATGGAAGCAGCGAACTTAATTAAAAAGGCACCAACTTCCTATGTTAACCCGTTGGCTACTATGGTTCTTTTCGACGGCAGTTTAAGACTGTGCTTAGATGCCAGGGCCTCCTGAGATTGACCGACCGCCCAGGATAATGGACATCCTGCGGAAATTTAAAGGGAATCAATATTTAACTTCGTTAGACCTGGTGCTATCTTATTATCACATTAAATTATCTGAACATACGCAAAAATACACAGGATTCTTGTTTGGGCAAACTACCTACGTATTTTGCAAACTGCCTTTCGGATTGAGGAATGCAGGAGCCGCATTAATCCGTGCCCTAGATACCAACTTAACGCCAGAGTTGAAGGAGAAGATCGTTTGCTATGTTAACGATGTAATTGTAGCCTCGGAGACCGAAGAAAAACATTTTAAACACTTCGTCTCGTTTTTCTAAATCTTCGGCAGACCAATATTAAGGTGAACCGCGAAAAATCCAAATTATTCCAGAAAGAAATCAAATGTGTGGGCCATATCAAAAGTGGAGAAGGTTATCGACCAAACCCGGCTAAAATTCAGGCCATTTCGGCATTTCCAACACCTACCCGTGTGAAACACGTGAGGCAATTCCTAGGTGTGATTCAATTCTTTGCCGCACATTGCTCGGCAGTATCCGGAGACTGTTGCTCCACAGCAGAAATTATTGAAGAAGAATACTCGGTGGGCATGGAATGAAGAATGCGCTGAAGCGTTTGAACGTGCTAGGAAAATGTTAGTGGAGAGTATTACCTTGGAATATCCTGACCACTCCAGGAATTTCATTGTGGAGACCGATGCACTTCTGTAGGCATTAGTGCTATCTTGTTACAGGAAGATGAGGTTCAACAACACTATAACATTGCTTTTCTGAGTAGGAGGTTGAGACCGCACGAATCAAGCTATTTCACAACTTAAATAGATGCACTTGATATCGTGTATGCATTAGAATACTGGCGAAAACTTCTCTGTGGACAGAGAATTGTGATAAGGACTCTCTGACCTTCATCCTCAAAACAAGTCTGGCGAGCGACAGGATCATGCGCTGGACGCTGTTCCTCCAGCAAGTTGATCTGATGATCGAGCACCGACCCGGGAAGGAGAATGTGCTCGCCGATATTCTCGCAGACTTCATCATTTGCCAGTGGGTCAATGGTGCGAGGCGGAGCTGAGGAGAATTATCCGATTTCTGGAGAATCGCATGGAGGCAGAGGACATCCACGATGCTCAAACTGCCGCCATTGCAGAACTCTTTATAAATTTGTTGATCAAGACCACACCCAGCTACGTGCTGTCATTCCCAGAAGATACAAGGATACTGTTGTCATGATGGCACATCTATCCATCGGACATGGAGGCACCGACAAGACGATAGCCACGATTCAAGAATCGTTTATGTGGAAGGGCTAGGCACTTCTGTAAGACAGTGTTTACGTGCTTGCGACGCATTCAAGCGTAACAAATACACGTCGCACTTGTTGAGGGAACCACCTAGACCCATACTACCAACACAGCCCAGGGAACTCTACGCCCAGGATATCTACGGGCCTATCCCAAAAGCTCGGTGGGGTAATCGTTATGTTGTTGTGACAATTGATGTTTTCACGAAGTATACCATGCGCCATTCTATTCAAAAGGCTACGGCGCATCAAATCATTCAACGAATAAAACGACAAGTGATACTGGAGGCAGGAAACCCGCAGTTCCCCTTGACTGACCACGGGTCACAGTTTACTTCGGCTGAATTTGCCAACGCTATGCGTTAATTAGAGATTGGACATGTGCTTTAGTCCATCAGGCATCCCTGAAGAATGCTTGATGTGTACATTGGCAAAATTCTGTAGATTTTACTGCCAAGAGGAACACTGGCGCTGGACAGAAGTCCTTGTTGTCATAGCCAAATGCGTTAATTCTACTGTACCTGAGAGTACTGGACCGGATCATGCGCTGGACTCTGTTACTCCAGCAAGTTGTTTTAAACTTAAACCAAGCACCCATTCAAGTTTGGAGCAGATTAATTATAACTCCACCCCCTTTACAACCAACATATGCGAGCAGAATTGTAGCCGCCAGGAACACGTTGAATCGACAAGCGGAGAAGCGCTTGAGGAGATCATTGAACTCGTGCTGCTCTAGCTTAAAAAGTGCATCCGATCCTCTCAGGTTGAGTGTTTGACAGACGGGACTGTCTGGACTACCGTTTTGGTTGATGGTACCCCGGCAATCTCCTCTGAGGGGCACAATGTGTATAATCGGAGTCATGCAGAGCGGTGTGTAGGCGATTTAAAGACAAATTCCCTACCGCTCCAGTACCAAATAGAAAGACTATCAGGCGTCTTGTTAATAAATTACGGACAAGGGGATCCCTAAACGCTACATGTCCTAAGCCAAAGAGAAGGGTCCTGATGCAGAAAAAACTCGTTGAAATTAATGCATCATTCTCGCGCTCTCCAAGTAAGTCTATAAAACGTGTTGCACAGCAAGTGAGTGTTTCGAAGACCTTAGTCCATATGGCCACAAAAAAATTAAAACTGAGACCACACAGAGTAATGTAGTCCAAGAATTTCGACCCCTTGACAGTGAAAAACGCATCACTTTTTGTAATTGGATTTTACACAACATTGTTGACGGCATTGTTGATCCGCAGTTATTAATTTTCTGTATGAGGCGTTGATTCATTTAAATGGTCACGTTACTTCACAGAACAATAGATATTGGAGCACAAATATAAACCATCTGATTGCATGGGAATTGCCCGGCCGCAGGGCGAAGCGAACTCACTGTAGAAGGACCTGGAAGGTGCGGTAACTTCAAATAGACAAAAAATCAGAAATAGCAAGACTAGATTGCATGTATAACAGCGACATATCAGCAATGAACACTCGAGAGTAACATACTTTCAAGGCCGTACGGAAAGTCAAGAATCTAGTGATGACGCAGAATGAATATCTAATGGAAATTGTACATACAATCGCTTCTATTGATAAAACAGCATTGTGTAATATGTATTAGTTGGTTAAAAATTATTCACTTGTTTTGTAACATTAAAATTATTTTTTGATTAATTTGTGTTATTTCTTTCGTGACCCGGATTGTAACACCATGTGGGCCTCTTCACAATATTAATTTTACGCGTCCTCTCCAGGGCCCGAACGCCATATTTATTTAAATTGAATGAAATTTTAATTCAAAATTATCCCGACTGAAATACAGAAACTGATTTTTATCGCTCTCCTCTACCTTGCCTCTTCTGCTCCAAGCTTCACTTGTGAAGATGTCTCTCGAGGAAAGCGTCAATTCTGTGTTCCTTGGTCACTCAGATGGACAGCTCACGACAGTCCACTGACAACGGTACAAGGAACTTCGAAGACCGATCTCCCGACAGGTAGGCAATCGACCACCGGGATTGAATGACTTCCGCCGATTGCCCGACCTCTCATGGTCAGAGCCAGCGGCTTCTATTGTGAGAGAGAGACGCTTTTGCAGATCATGTTGAACTAGGGTGGATTGCTTGAAACGGTTTTGCCTTGAACAGACATCGGTACATATCAATAATATGGCATGGTATTTGTGGCAGAACACACAAGAACGCGTTTTTTCGGCACATTTGAGATGGGTGAAAATGATAGTACCTTACGTCCGTTGGTACTGCGCCCGAATCTAGCATAGCCACCACCTATATCCGCTGAGATGGAAAAGGATTGTAAGGATGTCGATACCCATCCTGATAAACCAACACTACCCTACTAGGTGAATGACTAGGAAACCCTCGACGCATACCGGTCATGCAATAACGCTACTAATTACTTACACATTTACTAGAAATTTAATATCCATAACTAGATGGTAGGACGAGAATCTCGAATCTCGAGCGTGAACGGTGAAGTTCAGACTAAGTGAGTTCTAATAACTAACTGGCAGTATTATCGCACGTGGATTGCGAAATGAAAAGATGATCAGTTTCTATAAAAAATGAGCAGGCAAAAAAAAAATAGTGCCTGAAATTTATTAACTAAATATTTACAAGACATAAATCTTCCTAACACAAATTAAAATAATTTAAAATTGAAAATAAAATATTTCACTCGGTAGATAGTCCTTCTATCTGAAAAATAAACTTTCAGCAAAGTTTAAGTTACATAAATGTAATTATTTAAGAATAATGATAAAGTGTTTTCGCTTTCTAGTCACCCTGTGACTCGATCTCTTTAAGCAGTCTGATAGTAATCAGCTGTTCATAAAATAAAATATAATTAACAATACACTGCTCTACATTATACACTTATTTATTTAAAAACGTGAACGTAATGAGAATAAAATTATTGAGCTATTTAAAATGATAAATATTTACACAAAAAAAATTACCATGTCCAGCACGGTATTTAAAAACATATATACAAGATCTTTCGCGATCTGACAATCTTATTTCGCTTCTGTTTCTCTAAACAGATCTTCGAACACTTGTTCACAAAACAGTGTATTTTTAGGTATACTCTGGTTTGATTCAAAATAAATAGAGCTTAGGTAGCGAACAATTAAGTTAAATACACCTCTTAAATGTCGTATCAATGAATAAAATGCAATAGATTTAAAGAACGATGCGGAACTACTCAGTTACTCTTAATAATCTTCGTGGATTTCGTAATAACACTTTCTGACATGTGCAACACAAATATAAACCCAAATGTCAGTTACTTTTTAAACATACTGTATCAATTCTTTGCTCCAAACGGCAATACACTTCTTTCCTTTCGTAATACGGTGAACAACATCTTATAATAGCGTCTACTACGCTTCCAAACTTGACATATTCCTTTCTTCTCCTTTTAACAACAATCTCAATAATAATGCACGGTATTCCTTCAATAAAAACCCATCTTGCTACACTCCAGACGTGTAGAAGAATCAGTGACTCTACTAGGTAAACACACACCTGTGAAATACTGTTCATAGTGCACTCCTATCCAACTCTACTCTAAATTAATTATATTCGAGCTCTTTCAATAACCTTGTACAACATTCCTCTTAACTTCAAATAACGCATTTCGTTAACAAATTTTCACCACATACTGTTTTCCACGTTACAACAAAATATTAACATCAATAAACCGTAGTTCGCTCGTCTTTATTGTTAATAATAATAATACATATCCTCCCGTTTCTGGTGTACATTTAATGAATTAATTATTCATATTTAAACTTGTGTCATACCATACACGACCTCAGGTAGATCTACAAATCTCCTGGTCTGTGGTTTCGTTATAGCAATTTTTCCAGTGAAATTGTTGCTAATTATAGGCATCATTTGACCTCTATTTTCAACAATATGATCCTATTTCATAGTTTAAATCCATTATAACAATTGTCAATGACTATATCAATGTCATATTACAGTAACATTCCGCAATTGGAATTGTTCTACTCCAATAATATTATTTATAAATGTTTCATTTATGTTCTGAAACATTAAAATGTTTTAAACAGTGTTTCAGCATTCTACAATAATGCATTCTCCTAATAATAATGCAATCTAGCAATATATTGACGCATTCTGTCGCTTGTTACGCATTTTATAACGATCGAAGCATTCACTTCATAAAACAGTTTCGTTTAAAAGTGAGCATATTAAAACGTTTCTTTAAAAATACAAAAATGGAATATCTAAATCCAAATACAAATGAAATTACGTCAAAAACGACACACGCTGACGTATAATAAAATTTATAGTGAAATCTCTAAAATTGACAACATAAAAGCATAGGTTATGAATTAGAAAAACTACTTATAAGTTGGTCACATCTGAAATACTATCAAAGACTACATCTTACTACTGAGATCTTAGAACATTCAATTTTCTTCCTTTCTGATGATCTGCTATCGTGATACCTGGTCTGATATACTTGATGTTCCTCTCTCGGGACGGCACGCGCGTGTCGCCTGCCTCGAAGCGAGTTCCAGTTAGGCGTGTGGCGATCAGCTGTCGGGCTTCCCCCCCCCTCGTCGTGTGGCAAGCACCTGGGCTGCTGTCTCGCCTGCCTGCTAACGGCATTTCTTCTTGCTTCGCGACCTCTAGTCTGGCAACTCGAACACGGGACAAACGAAACCCTCTGTCCGTCTTCTTCGTGTAGCATCTCGTCATCAATGTAGGTTTGAAAGTCTCTGGTTGACATCTCTCCAAGTTGGTAGTGGGCGTTTGAATCGTATTGTTGAAGGTAAATTCAGAATACTGCATGTTGATGAGCAGTTGGAGTACAGGGAGCGGCAAAAAGATCTGACGGTTTTTAAATCACAACAACACAAACATTTTAAATGATACAAACTCTTTTATTACTTATAACAGCAAGGTGTACATGTCAATTAATGGAAAACATGAAAGAACAATAGATTTTAACTTTTAAGATTTGAAGATAACGTCTTTCAAATAATGCCCATCTTTTGCCATGCATTCTTCCAGTCTTGCACTGAAGCTTTGCATAGTCATTAGGCTTCAACTGCTGGACAATAACCATTTTATACAAATGAAAATGCAAATAGAAATGCAATATTCGTCTCACTGTTCGATCAGACATTTGCAAAGCAGCAGCTTGTTTACGAGCCGGCCGCCGTGGACTCGTTTCCACAGCTTGTCTCACTCGCTCTGATCGAACAGTGAGACGAATATTGCGTTTCGCTCCATGTATCATCGATCCATGGTCGTCAAGATCACTCTGAATTCCCACTCCATAATGTATACTAACCTCCTTCCATAATTTAGTGCTCCATGACACTCTCCGTAGTCAGTGTCGAATGAGAATGTCCCCCCTGACTCATGGACATTATCATCGAAATTGTTAGATGATTATTCAGAATATATGCTGTTGCAATATAGTAGCTGGTAAATGCAATGCTACTATACCAGACCCAAAACAACTGTGAACATGAGGGAGGAGCCACATTCAGTCACTCACTCGCGCCAGCCAATAGCATACCGTGGCGTTGCCTAGTTAACTCAACTAGCTGGGCTCGCTGCGCCGTACGAAGTCGTTATTTCTCTCCGCGCTCGAAAATAATTAATTATTCAATTATTTTGACGATCTTATGTTACAGAGCTAAAATTTTTGAAACTGACTGTCCAAACCCCGTGACGATACGACCAGCCATTCGGGAGATAACATCTGCCCTTGAACTGAAGGCATAATTAGAGAAGGAATGATTTAGGTGATGAAATATTTATGTTCACTAGGGTGGATAACGAAGAGTGACGGCATTGCTGTATCAATTCAGTAGTGGAGCTTTAACAAGTGCTGTGAGCTGAAGTTTTGAACTCATAACAATGTCCCTTAGCAAGCCCAGTTGCAGCCGAACAGTTTTACACAGCCAGGCAAGAAATATAATTTTCAGGGTGCATGGCCTTTAAAAGAAGCATTCGAATACAGAAGTACGTGAAAACACAAAATCTGATAACCTGTGTAATTGTGGTATCAGCAATTATGTTTTTATTTGTAATTGAGTCGAATAAAACTCACCTCTTCACAGTTTTACCTCACGAGGCACAGTGTAGCCAGTTCTAACCCTGAGACCAGAACTAAATGTCATGATTGAGCCGTGAATCCAATCCGGACCTCGCGGGTTGTTGTTGATGATTGTTTTAGGGGCTTTGTGACGTCGTGGTCATGTAGCCGTGTGTATTTGGGTGTGTTTGGAATTTGTCTGATAACCTGTGTCACTGTGATGTCTGTACTAGTGTGTGTATTTGTAAGTCAGGTAGGATTTGGGTAGGAAGCGGCCATGGCACGTTAGGTACCATCCCGGCATTTGCCTGGATTAGAAGTGCGAACCCACAGAAACACCACTTCCAGAATGATTTAGGTAGGAATCCAACTCACATCTTCCCAGTTTAACTTCACGAGGCTGAGTGTACCCCGTTCCAGCCTTCAGACTAAAATTTAATTGCTTGGCAGAGCTGGGAATCGAACCTGGACCTCCTGGGCCACAGCCATGAATGCTGGTTGCTACACCAGGAGGTGGACACGTGCACAAATAACGTTGGTATGATATCTTATATCTGCCTCATATCACATTGTGCGCACTCCGTTGTGAGCATAGATATTCGTAGGATTAGGCCCCCAGCTCGTACATGTTCTTACATTCGGAGCGCCTTGTGTTCACGGAACAGGTCGTGCGTATACTGCGAGCGTAGAGCTGTGTCATCTCCGCTGTGGCAACAGTGCTCAGCTGGACGCACGCTACTGGGCTAGCCCGTGTTCACAGTTGTTTTGGGTCTGGTATAGTCGCAGTTCAGTAGAAATGTGAAGCTGTAGAAATGAAGTCTTCTTCCAATAAACGTTGTATTTATAATAATGTTTCTCTCTGTTGCAAACTAGTGCGTTTTGTGATGTGGCGGCTTCTCCTTCTCTTCCTCGGCGATAGCTGTATCTCCTCACGGTTCAGTCTAGTCTCCTGACCGTACTTCCAATATAGTATTGAGCTCTTCCGGGACGCGGTGCAATGTAGGTCTGCTCTCTTCAAGTTGCTAAATAGGAGTACGTCCTGCGCTCTCAACAATGGCACGCGTGGCCAACTAGAAAGGATTTCTAGCCTCGCACAGAGTCCTATTAAACTGAATTTCGCTCATATTTCCTCTCCTGGCCATAAATTTATCATTCTATTTTGTCAATTAAATTTCATTTTCTCTTCTGCATCGGTAGAAGTGTTAATATCGCTTTATATAAGCAAATTTAAGATATTAGTGATTCCTACAAACATTATGAGATCCAATCTGATTGGCTGTTGAGTTATCACGAAAAAACTCCTGGTTCTAGCCTCTTATCATCGGGTCGTGTACATAATTTTGTTATTGTCACCTCGGCCAACCAAAACTGGTCTTAGGCTTGCTAACTTGAAGCCTTGGTCATATTCCAGTGTCGAAAGATCAGACTCTCCCTTGGTTAAATTATCATTCAATGAAATATTTCCAAATTTAATTCTTTCAAAATACTCCACAATTTTCCTAAAAGTTGTCAATATGCTTTATTCACTTCCCAAAATACTTATGTGAATAAAATATTGTTCCAATTCCAAATTCCATTTATTCACCTTCAGGTTCACAATTCGGTTCGATCCTCGGCTCAGTCAATGGCTGAAGCTGGGCTGAATTCGAGTTCAGTACTGTACCCGAAATTCACGTAACTACCAACCAGTATCCGACGGATAGAACGGATCGCAAGGGAAACTGATCCCCAACTAGATAAACTAACAGTTACCTGCCAGTTGGCACGTTAGGAACTCGTCGTACACACAATTACCGAAAACACGAATGTACTACTACTTAGCAACATACAAGGTTCCAACAATAAAAGATTGGAGGAAGAGATTCTTAGAAACTCGGCGGTGAACGGTTAAAATCAAAATAATAAGCAAATGGCGCCAGGATCTAACCAGTAGTACACTCAGACTTAAGTTTTTAAATGAAGAGATCGTTGTTTATTATAATAGGAACAGGCAAGCTAGAAACCGTCTCTTGATATTTATTCAAAAGACGACATACAACAATGTAAAAGATCAACATCATAATTACAGAATTTAAGCATTAAAATATATTAAAATATCTTAAATAAAAGTACCTCACTTCAATAAAAATCACCGAGAATGTCAATCAATGGGCATCTATCCATCCTAATTAAGACTTCTCCGTCCATCCATTCATTCTTAAAATAATAAACAACTTGTTGACGACATATTTCCAAATAATATGGCCATACTGATTGTTATAATACTTCTGTCGTTCTATTTACAGCATTTCTTTAACTCTATACAGAATTCTCCTTAATTCTCATCTCTACTCTTTAAATTATTAAATATTAACTATATTAAACCCTATCAATGTTATTATTTAATTATATACATTATTTACATTTATTATTGTCAGTCTAAATAATATATTTCTCCCTTTTACGATATCTTCTGATATGCCTCACATTACTCATTATATTATAGGGTTCAATATTGTCACAATCAACTAACTATGAAACGAACGATTAATTAATTCTAGTTATAGTCTAATCCGTGATAAAACGATAATACTGATATTACATATGACTTCTAGCCTTTATACACATTAGTTCTTACTTAAAAGTGGTTATACATCATTTTTACTTCTTTCCTTTCCGCTGTCGCTTTCATAAATCACCATCATTAACTTAAATATCGTCGATAACTTCATACGGTATTTATACGTACAGTACATACTTCAACAAGTCCTATACAATGTTACAATAAACGCACAATCCTTCTTTAACAAATTTCTGTTCGTCGACTTAAATAACTACACGAAATACAATCCCCACTTCATATTCTTTCTTATTTACCATTATCAATATCAATACTTCAACAATATATTCCCTTCTTCAACATTAATTACTTCAACAGTACTTTTTTATACATTTGATCGTGCTTTCATCACCATAATACTTCTTGTGTTTTAATTATCATAATGCTTATCTCATTTTCATTAATTTATACCTGTCGTGCTTTTATCAAAATATTATTACCTACATTAGCGACATTCTTAATCTCACTGTGCTCAATTCGACATAACATTATTTATTTTCATATTAATAACCACTATATTTTACATTATTTGTGCGAATTTAAACTTGGATTTCTGTCTATATACAGTATATATCATAAGTAAATAATAATAAATTTAATTTCCTCCCTATCAGTATTTAAATAACGGAATATCAATTCCTTCCTTTTGTTACGTGACGATACATTCCATTACAATGATTATAATATTTATTAACAACTGGTCTAGTGTTGTCATGACGTCTATCGTTCACGACGAACTACTTAGAACTTCACAATGCTGTCTTACGTCAATATAAGATATCCTCGTTGACTCTAGTAAAATACTAGTTTATGGTTGCCGTAGTAAAACCATCACAAAATTATCTAGATCCATCTATCACAACGAAATCGTAGAATCACATAAAACTTCTAAGCTGACATTCTTCGAAGTTATTTCTAAAAATCAATAATATCAATTCAAAAAATGTATCCATAACATTTTCTTTCCGGCGAAAAACGAAAATTGAAAATACGATCGTAGAATAAAATCAAAATATCAAAATCGAAAAACGATGACCTTCAACAAACTATTACATTTTTACGTTGATAAAACATGAAATACTAAACATCGACGATAACTATTAGAACATCGTCAGGTCTAAAACATCCACAAAATTATCCAAACTACACATATAAGTCAAATCGCTCAACTTCCTTCTGCCCGAATCTGCATCTCCAAACCAGGCGTATTCTGATCTTCTTGAATGGAAATCTCCTCCAGTTATGGCTGATCGCACCCTCGCCTTCCTGGACTCGATGTCGTGTTGTCAGCTGACCCCATTTAACACGGCCCTGCATGATTTGGTTACTGCATAGATCACGTTCGCTTCTTGGTTCAGATAAACTGGACGAAAACCTGCTTCGAACGACTGCTCTCTCAAAGATCTCACCGGTGGACTTTATTGAACTCATATTTTGCATATTTGGTTCCAATTCTGTAGACTGAAATTATTTTGTAGATCCATACTGTTCTTCTACATCTCATCTTGGTGTATAAGTCACTCCAGTGATCCATATATTTGTCATAGGGTCAGTTTCCCTTCCATGAGTTTAGTGTGCCATCTCCAACATTATCAAATTGTTCAAATATAGCGTCCTCGTTGACTCCAGCTTGTAATTCATCTTAAATAAATTCAATAATGTGTCGTGATGATCGTGTAAATGTTCAATGTTCGTAACAAATCATCATAAATATTTGCAGCATTTAGTTTTCGAACAACTCTCGTATATCAATTATAAGTTTATATTTAAATAATTTGTGGTAATCTTCCTTACGTCGTCAATATAATGTTCAATCGAATACTGTTCATATACACTCGCATTAAAATCTTTGATACAATTCACTTGTACATTTAACACTCTTACAATTGCAGAAAAAAATATTCTAAGTTCCCACTGTGTCTATTTGAACTTGCACCGTCTATCGAGTGTCACTTGACCATCGAGAGCTTCGACCTCCCCATCAATAATTATAACGATCCCCGCACTAAATTTGCCCTGAACCGGTACGTCTACACAGTTCAAAGCTTCACGAGAAAAGACCTCGATAGAAAAACTGCTTTCCCCCACCTTATCAAATTGATAGCGTCTATCACGTAATTTCGCGGCTAAAATCTTGGTTACACTTCTATTTCAATTATCAGCTTTACTATTCTCCTTCTCAAAAATCTGAGTATACTGGCATGTCCATTGTTAAATCCCATATGTTAATATTTTTAAATCATTTCCAAAAGTATGTAGTAATAATTGTCGTCTAATTACTCCTCATGAATTTGTAATTTTCTGATTGGCTACGGTCCTCACGTGACTATCACATGGCGGTCCTTCCAAACGTGCCAAGCGCGTTTATCCGCCAACCCCTCGGCTTGCTTCCAATCCAGTTTTTTATATTGCAAACTTGTTTGTCTGTGAGAACTCAAGTAACTTGTCGATAATGCACGTTTCCAGCTATGGTTCATTTAACATAGACCACTGTAATCTGTTCATTTATATATTCCAAATTTTCTTCTTATATCATTTAATTATATAATTATCTTATAAATTCTCTCCGTCTTTCAAACGAGCGAGTTGCTTTCATGCGAAGAAGGTTGGCTATGTCATTCCCTTTAAATTGAAACATATACATTACAGTAATTTCACGCGAGTACAGTTCGAACCTCGCCTTGTTACTTATCAATTGTTTCTAAAATACGGGTTCAGTACGTTACAAATATGTAATGATTTAAATGAATTTTAGTCTTCACATAAAGAAACTTTATGGAAGGCACAAGAAAGCCGAGCGTTCAGAACTTGTAGGGAGGCTGTGCATATTTCTAGAAACACTCTTAGTAAAAATTAGTTACAATAGGCTATGTATACAAAATGATTATCATTTTCTGAAGTCATTTGCCTTCATGATGATCACAAAGTGCAAGACTTTCTTTTGTTATATGACGTATTATCTCACTAACTAAGACCTTCATACGTCTTGAATCAAAGAAATATGGAAAAAAACAATTAACAAATCTTTCACATTGCTATTTAAATAGGAACACTCAAATTCAGAAAGTCGAAAATTGTCCCTTTCCTGAAGTATAAACACACATTATCTCCGAGCACGAGGGCCTTTTCACTGCGTGCTCTGAGGTGACCTGTTCAAACACAGAGTTGTTGTTTTTGTTTTTAATTCATTTTAGGGGCATGTGACATTTTGGTCATCAAGCCAGTGTAATTGGGTGTGTTTTAAACTTGTCTGATAACTTGTATTTATGTGATGACTGTAATAGTGTGTGTAGATGTATTAGGGACAGGTGTGAGGTAGGTACCCCGGGAATTGATATGAGGTACTATCCCAGCATTTATATGGAGGGATTCGAACCTTGCGATCTCCGGACTTGATGCAGCTGCCCTCGCGGCATTGGCACACGATTTAACGAGCAAGGCTACACCTCTGGGTACAGATAGCACAGAACATTCAATATCCACCACGAGAGCAGGTGAAAAATTCTAAATCAGGCCCCACTGCATGTGGTCTGACACATTCCTGGAGAGCGAGTATTATTCCTTTCAAGTAAGCCTATATTCTTGATTCGATATTCCAACACTGAAAACTTAAAAACCCAATAATACTTCGTAATAATTTGATAAAACTATACATTAGGGGATGAATGTTGATGGCGTAAAATCATCTTAAACGATCTATAAGATGCCATTGAATTAATGAAAAATCGCTCTAATATGAATGACAAGTAGTTCCGTCAAGAAGTTAACATCTTATTTTCATATAACCGACTGGTCGTTCGTTTCCATTTAAACATTCTCCTGTGAATCAAATTGATCTTCCCACGTGATTGACAAAATAGTTTTGGTACATGACCTAGGTATATTGTGATTAAACCCAAAACTCAACATCCAAATATTTTAGCCACTTTAACCTCTTCAGACCCAAGACAAAATTTATAGCTAAGGTTTTCTGGTTCTGTCATTCTTATTAAATAATGGCAAAAAATCACACATATTTGAATATACAAGAAATACTTTAATAACGTATTAATATTACACACCACAGTTGCTGATAGGGATAGTTACGAGTGCCAAGTCATGGACATAGGGCCTGACTATCTACGGACTGGAAAAACGAATGGGTTCGAATCTCTCAATCAGATATTATTGAAATGGTTTTTCACGGTTTGTAGTTTTCAAATCCAAGCGAAACTGGGACGGGATCTTCTAGGTGGCCACAAACGCTTCCTTCCAACTTCTTGTCCAGTTTCATTTTTCTCCACTCACTTTTTTCTCCCAGTAACATCCCTGATAAGCTAAGTGTCGGGAGAGTATCCGGCCGTAAAAACATCCACTAGCATAAGACTCATCTTCTTTCTCCCCCCAACCCCATAGAAATGAGAATATTAAGGGAGAGAATGACAGTTCTGAATTCATATAATAACAACTGCTGCCGAGAAAAATAATGTTAAAAACATGTGTGTTCCCTACGTCTGAAGAGCTTAAGACAGCAAAATGATCCTCCTATGGTAATATTGTCCGCGCAGAAATTATGTGTGCTCGAGTTCAGAGATAAATAGCATAATAACCAAGAGGCCTGTAGATATACAAATTCCATAATAGGTTTCCTAGTTTAATTATGCATTGATTGAAAGTGAATTTAACTTCTAAAAACAAATTTCAATATCCTTTATGGCGAGTTTAACGTAAGAAGTACCAGTTTTTGGTGGTTTTCGAGGGAAATGCCGACTCAGAAAATCGCAACTTAAATTCCGTTGTGCCATAGCAACAAACTTTTAATACAAACTAGTCAGACATGTTTTCTAACTATATGTTTCCTTTATTGTTTATATATAAAGTTTTCCTTGATTAATTCAATGTATGTACAGTTTATTAACATGATGAAGATCTTGAAACTATGAGAGGAATTGTCTTTACTGGCACCAAGACAGAATCTGCTCTCATCACTCAACACCATGTTACAAAATTCATCCCTCCAGTTTTTACTTTCAAGACACGAAGGCAGCTGTTTGTAAGGAGGCAAAGGGAGAGGATATGTTTGAAGAGTGACAGGCCATGGGCTTATCCCAGCTATCAGGAAATGATTGCAGATGGTTCTAGATGACACCCTAAGAGTAATATTGGTACTAGATACAGGCTGAGGAGCATGTGCACCTTCCTAGGTCTAACACTGATATACATTGGACAATTCTCGTTCTCTTGATGACCTCACTCAGTTTCAGTTAAATGAATTATCTGTCCCTGCCTATGCGATTCTGGCATGTTTAGAACATCCTGAAACAACTTGACGCAGAATGCCGTGTAGCAACGCACAATCACCCCATGGGCAGTGTTGACACGATCTCAGATTTTCCACAACCATTGATCATGTCCTACTTTGTCCGGAGCTTGGAGCATTGAAAATCCCTTTTGGTTCCCGTCTGTACGAAAATAGTCAAATCCACTCAGGTATGTTATGGTTGATTTTTCATGGTGTATACTCTTGAGGATTAATTGATAAGTAAGTTAGTACGTAATTTTGCAGACAAGATTATACCTCATGCCAACAACGATATTCAAACGTCGGTAATATGTCCAAATACTCTGAACTCTGAAGAAAGGTAGGTTTACATGTTACTGCCAACTATCCACAATATGGCTTACCGAGATTTCCCAATGCGAATGCAGGGATGGAACATTCCTCAAGCCATATCCACTTCTCTCACATTCTTCTTTCAAATTACGCATACTGTATACTGTACAGACATGAACAACATATTGATAAACTGTATGTCCATTACGGCCCCTGTCCCTCAATGCAACAGCAAAACTGAGTGGAGGAATAGTCTCGGTATATGTATCAGGATATATTATATATTCAAAACACATAGGCTATTTGTAGAGTAAAGAGGCTTTCGTCAGTTGTACATTGGATTTCCGTATTTAAATTGATGTGCGAAAAGAGATTCAAATCTATTTGCCTACAGCACATGGTGTACGGTGAAGGATACATCGAAGAGAAATATGTATCTAAAGGAATAATGCGAGGGTATTTGTTCCACGTAACGTGTAAGCTCTCGCGCCATAAAACATCCTCTCCCATTTTGATATTCAGGAACTATATAGCCTATGGTATTCACACATCGTATTTCACCGTTACTTCCCTGATCGTAATTTACTTCATTGGTTGACACCTCTCGTCAGTCATACATCACCTGCAGCACATGCACATCTGGACTGAGCATGAAATATTATTGACAAATCAGAACACCATCCGATGAACCGCACCACAGTAAATCGTATCTACAGACGGTCGCATCCTAATGCTCTCAATACCTACTCTCTCGAATTAACATATTTTAATGGTAAAATTGTAATTTCATTATTTGTGAGCAGATTTCCACCAAAGCGATAGTGCATGTTAAGCTTCCTCCTACAAGAATTAAAAGTTGTGCAGTGAGGATAGAGCAAAGCATGAAATCAGACCCAAACTATTAGATGATTTGGAGTTAACGTAACTCTTACAACTTGATGAATATTACTTACATACACTATTTAATGTTCAGGAAAGCAAGTACAGGGGCTGTTGATATTGATTTTGTGTATATTCTTGTTGTTTTTGTTGTCTTGTCAATCCCCTTAAAATGAATGTATAAATATTACTGTACAACAAAAGAATTGAGTTTTAGAAATGTTCAGTCTAACTTACTCTCATCTTCCCTTCTTACAAATTAAGAAAAGTTTAAACAATTTGCTTAATATTTATCCATGAATCAGTTCAACAGTACAATACTGTACGGCCAATATTTCAGTTGTAAGATATCTTGCATTTTGTTGTTGTCTCAAGGGCTTGAAGCATATTTGGTGACCAGACCCGTGTAGTTTTATATAGCCTATACTGTGTTTGCCTGAAGACCTGCGTTATTCAGATGACTGTAGCAGTGTGTGTACGTATCTGAAATAATTTGGGCCTTGGCATCGGGATAGCACTGCTGTTGTTCATGATTTGTTCCCATATAGTTGAAGGATTGTTCCTAGAGATTACTCATCGCTAGTTTACCATGATAGAAGTTCTCATAAGAGTTTAGTGCTTTTCAGTCGGTCAACACGAATGTACCCAAAAGAGATGGGTTATCCCCTAATCCTGAAATAAATTACATGAGATTAATAAAACACTAGGATGACCAGTTTCGATCGTCAAGCGATCATCATCAGATCCATTACACTTAGGCTACAAAATCTATGTTTGAAATACAGGTGAAAATATTTACAATATGTACAATTATTTAGTTGCAGTGTTGGTAATGCAACTGTCAGTGTATGCTAAATGCAGTATATATGTTAGGTGAAATGCTAAATGGTGATAGCTATCCGTAGATTGTACTTTAGAGAGATTATATGGTTGTAAACTATGGTTAAACTATAAAATTTTAGGCTAACTACTTATCTGATTGTCTTCCGTACAACAGCTACTCGCAGTTTTCGTGCTCACTGGAACTCACTGTGCGGTAGACTGCGGTGGTTATCTTAACGACTGGTTTTTCCCTGCTTTCTCTCCCCTGCTCCTACGTGCTGTGGGGAGTGATAGCGATGTGTTTATGTGAGGTGTTGCCAACCTAGATAAGATGTATGTTATTGAATGAGGTGGGTCTACAATTATTAAAGACCGTGGATTAGCCCTCGCCACGCGTGGAGCATAACCCATTCGAACTAAGCGTTGACGGTCTTATGAGGACGTCCCAGCACCTTTAATACTGCCGCGAATATGGGCCTTGGTTTATTGCAGAAGAAAAGTACATCGTACACCTGATCCAGATAACATTTACCTATTAATAACCCCCTAATTTCCCCCCTTTTTTTATCTAGCTTGGCTGTGTCGCTAAATTGTGTTTTGTTTCCGACAGGGTGTGTTTTTTAGTAGCGTGAAGAGGGGTGAGCTCTCCATGAACGTGTGTTCATTTAGATTGTTGGGATTGTTTCGTTTGGCTAGGTGTATCTCGATTGCTTCCTTTATGTCAAGAGCTCTGTCTTTCGATTCGTGATGGATTATTTTAAGGTCCGACTCTTATGTTGGTATAGCTGTGCCCTGCGTCACACATATGTTCGCACACGGCTGAATGTGTTCCGTATCTTATCGCATTCCTATGTTCATTATAACGTGTGTCTACTCGCCTTCCACTCTGCCCGATGTAATTAGCTTGACAATCGGTGTCTTGGCACGTTATAGAATATACCCCTGACCTTGAATACGGGTCACGTTTATTTAGATTACTATTTAGGAGGTGCCTAGCGGTTGTGTTTTTCGTCGTGAAAGCTATCTTTATGCCTTGCTTTTAGAATAGGTTAGTGATTTTATATGTATAAGTATATATAAAGTATAAGTATAAAATCACTAACCTATTCAAAAATCAAGGCATAAAGATAGCTTTCACGACGAAAAACACAACCGCTAGGCACCTCCTAAATAGTAATCTAAATAAACGTGACCCGTAATCAAGGTCAGGGGTATATTCTATAACGTGCCAAGACACCGATTGTCAAGCTAATTACATCGGGCAGAGTGGAAGGCGAGTAGACACACGTTATAATGAACATAGGAATGCGATAAGATACGGAACACATTCAGCCGTGTGCGAACATATGTGTGACGCAGGGCACAGCTTTACCAACATAGAGTCGGACCTTAAAATAATCCATCACGAATCGAAAGGCAGAGCTCTTGACATAAAGGAAGCAATCGAGATACACCTAGCCAAACGAAACAATCCCAACAATCTAAATGAACACACGTTCATGGAGAGCTCACCCCTCTTCACGCTACTAAAAAACACACCCTGTCGGAAACAATACACAATTTAGCGACACAGCCAAGCTAGATAAAAAAAGGAGGGAAATTAGGGGGTTATTAATAGGTAAATGTTATCTGGATCAGGTGTACGATGTACTTTTCTTCTGCAATAAACCAAGGCCCATATTCGCAGCAGTATTAAAGGTGCCGGGACGTCCTCATAAGACCGTCAACGCTTAGTTCGAATGGGTTATGCTCCACGCGTGGCGAGGGCTAATCCACGGTCTTTAATAATTGTAGACCCACCTCATTCAATAACATACATCTTATCTAGGTTGGCAACACCTCACATAAACACATCGCTATCACTCCCCACAGCACGTAGGAGCAGGGGGGAGAAAGCAGGGAAAAACCAGTCGTTAAGATAACCACCGCAGTCTACCGCACAGTGAGTTCCAGTGAGCACGAAAACTGCGGGTAGCTGTTGTACGGAAGACAATCAGATAAGTAGTTAGCCTAATATTTTATAGTTTAACCATAGTTTACAACCATATAATCTCTCTAAAGTACAATCTACGGATAGCTATCACCATTTAGCATTTCACCTAACATATATACTGCATTTAGCATACACTGACAGTTGCAGTACCAACACTGCAACTAAATAATTGTACATATTGTAAATATTTTCACCTGTATTTCAAACATAGATTTTGTAGCCTAAGTGTAATGGATCTGATGATGATCGCTTGACGATCGAAACTGGTCATCCTAGTGTTTTATTAATCTCATGTAATTTATTTCAGAATTAGGGCATAACCCATCTCTTTTGGGTACATTCGTGTTGACCGACTGAAAAGCACTAAACTCTTGTTTACTAAGGCAACACTGAAAATATGGCTTCAAACACCACAAAGAAGTTCTCATGTTTCTTCCCAGTAGCCTAAGATCAGCTGCAATGCGTGCATTAGGAATATTCAGCCTACAAATAGCTTTTCGGTACAGTATTCGACGAAATTTGTTAATAAAAGGAACTTTACGCTACTGAAGACCATGCGCATAGATTTCATATATTCAAGATGGAGATCATGCTCACTACTAAATCATTCAGATCGATAAGTCGGAATGCAATTACCATGGCACTCGGTGAAGTATGACTCTTGTTTGAGACACTCCGATTTTCCAAATCACAAATGTACAGTATTATAGTGATAAGTACGCTGAACCACTGTCTTGAATATATATACTGTAATATGAAGATCAATACTACAGAGGCCAATATTGAAATATTAGAAGGCATTCTCCAGTGTTGCCTAAGTAATCTACAGTATAAATACAATCAATTTTCAGTCAGTCAACACGATTGGGCAGGGAGTAACAATTAATTCAATCACCTAGTGTCTGAAATAAACACATGAATTATTTATACACTTAATAAAAGACTTCTCACACAAATGGTTTTTTTAATTGGATGACTTGTTTGGTTCGTCAAGTGAACATCATCAGATCTTGTTTACATAGGCTTAATTTAGGTTCGGTAGATACGTATATAACATTGATGTACAACAGTATTTACAATTGTTGAGCTACAGAAAATTTTAATTAAACATTGTACCGAGTCTGATTGATTTAACAATTATTTTTTAATCCGTTAGTCTATTATTATTAACAGAAAAGCGCACGAATGTGCATAACATAGATTTACACAGTTTAGTCCTTGCCATAATCGGACAGTGATTTCTGGTTAGTTTTAAATCGTGTGATGTGATGTATGTCACAAAACTAGTCACATAACAAGCACACGCAGAGTTCATTTGGGGCGAGGTAGGACATGTTTTTACATATTTTATGGGGATAACCATGCACTGCTAATTTTATCACCACATGTCTTAGATTCTGATTGGCGTTGGTCCAGTTCCGGTTGATCATGGCATCCATGCTCTAATATTCTAGCGGGATGTCTTTGCTCTTCTCTCTTCTCTCTGCTAGGTGCGCTACAGCACTTTTTGAGGATGGAAGCTGTAATTTTGTCCTTATTCCTTCGGCGAGGAAGGGTTCCCGTGCTAATTCATATGTTAGGCGGGAGCGCGTGTATTTTGAGACGCCCATTAAGGTTTCCAGGAATTGGGCTTTAACCCTTTCGATGGTGGCCAGACTCTCTTCGTTAGTCGGTCCCATATCAAGTGGATCCCGTAAGTGAGAATTGGTAGGATCGTTTTAAATGATAGCTGCTATAAATTAATAATGCCGTACATGGCTTTCATGCAAGCCACTGCCCCGTCTTAGATGTGTAATATGCATGTCCTGGTAGTCTGTAACGTGATCCTAAGGTATTTAACTGCATTTACTATTTCCACTTTGTCCTCTTCATATTGCAAGTTGTCGTCTAATGCTGCACGCCCACCTTTCCGAAAAGCCACCTGTTGGTTTTTTCCCAGCTTATTTTCAGACTGTTATTTCGTGCCCATTCTACCAGCACTGAGAAGGCGTGTTGGAGTTCTTCCTTATTTGGTGATCCTAGGACCATGTCGTCCGCATATTTGTAGCTCACTGCATCCTTTGATTTTTCTCGGATTGCTGTTGTTACATCGACTGTGGCAATATTGAACAGAATGGGACTGACGGGGCACCTTGCAACACTCCATTAGTTTTGGTGATTTCCTTTATTTCGCAGACCGCGTCATCTATGGTGATCTGGTTGTATGCCAGGTTATATTTTACTATGATTGTTAAAGGGTTGTGATTGCCGATGATATTTTGAAGTTTCGATATAAGCTTTCTCTTGTCAATTTGGTCGAAGGCCTTTGTATAGTCCATTAAGACTGCGTAAAACTTTCCCTTTTGGAGTCGTTTTGCTTCCTCTATGTCATTTAACAGATTTTGAATTGCGTGCAAGGTTCCTCTTCCTCGTCTAAAGCCGAATTCTTTCTCCGGTATCATTGAGTCGACTTCGTATACTATCCTGTTGGTTGGAATTCTTGTCAGTAACATGAAGGTGTTGCTTTCCAGTGCAATTCCTCTGTACGAGTTGGGGCTATTACACATCTGTAAGTATTGCAATTCTTGGTTAATAGTACATTTTTATATGTTTCAATATGACAACCCTTTGAAACGTTCTACTGTTCTACTTCTACTGTTCGAGCTATTGAAGTTTGAAGCATTCCACCGGCTTGCCAGGTGAAATTGTTTTATTGACATATTTTAGAAGCCATTTTTCAGTGTTGCCTTAGTAATTTGTCAATCTGTGCTTTACAGTCGCCAGTCGGTCAACACGAATGTGCAAATTGAATTGTGCAGGGAGTTAAAATTTACAATATACAGTTACACCTCCTAGTGCCTGAAATAAAATACATGAATTATTTATACATATAATAACACACTTCTAACAAAATAGGGGAGTAAATTTATTGCCTGGTTTCGTCAAGCGAGCACCTGAACTTGCTCACATAGTCTTAGTTAAGACTAGGTACAGTGGATATGAATATATCACTTATGTACAACGGTAATTACAATATTATTAGCTACAGAACCTTTTAAACAAAAGTTTGATGCTTTTCAGTCTGTCAACGCGGTTGTACCCAAATGAGATGGGTTATACCCTAATCCTGAAAAATATTTACATGAGATTAACTAATACACTTGGATGACCAGTTTCGATCGTCAAGCGATCATCATCAGATCCATTACACTTAGGCTATAAAATCTATGTCTGAAAGTATGGGTGAAAATATTTACAATAGGCCTATGTACACTTATTTAGTTGCAGTATTAGTTGAGATAATGCAACTCGCCAGTATTTGTTAGTTGTAGTCTATGTGATGTTCTGTTGAGATACTGCAAGTGCTGATTGACCTCCGGAATTTACCTGTTTGGAGTGAATATGTGGTTGTTGTAAATGGTCAATTCAGATTGTATTGTACAGGCTACTTATCTGGTTGAGTCTTGCACGATCCTGATGAGAGCAGTTCACTTGGTCACTGTTTGCACTCGACTGAGTGGAAGTTCCTGTGTGTGACGGTCTGTTTTCTCCCTGGGCTGTTCCCCCTCTCGCATTCCTAAGTGCTGTGTGTTCCTCGTGCAAGTGTATCTGTAGTGAATTGCCAAGTCTAGTCTCTCAAATGTGGTGTATGTTACTTTATTCAGGATAATCTTCGACTATTAAAGACCTGGTTTCATTCTCTCCACGCATCAACTAACCAGCCCTCTTTAAGCGCAAACGGAGTAAAGAGAATGTCCCGGCACCTTTAATACTGCCGCTAATACCAGCCTCGGTTTATTGAAGAAAAAGATACATCGTACATCCTTATTCAATAACATGATTCCCTTATTAATCCCTCATCTAACTTGGCTACATAGTTACGTTGTGTCTTGATTCCGACGATGTGTGTTTTCTAGTAGAGTGAAGGGGGGTGAACTGTCCATGAAAGTGTGTACGTTTAAATTATTGGGGTTGTTTCTTTTGGCTAGGTGTATCTCGATTGCTTCCTTTATATCAAAAGCTCTGCCATTCGGTTCGTGATGAATTATTTCTAAGTCAGTTTCAATGTTAGTGAAACTGTATCCCGCGTCGCACATGTGTTCGCATACGGCCAAGTGTGTCCCGTATTGTATCGCAATTCTATGTTCATTGTATCGTGTATCCAACCTTCTTCCACTCTGCCCGATGTAATTTGCTTGACAACCTGTATCTTGGCACGTAATGGAATACACCCCTGACTTTGAACACGGTTCTTGTTTATTTAGATTACTATCGTGCAGATTCTTTCCAGTTGTGTTAGTCGTTGTAAGTGCTATTTTTATGCCTTGTTTTTTTTAACAAATTAGTGATTTTATATGTATTCGCGTTCACATAAATAAAACGCGCGAATTTTTTCTCATAATTGTCCGACTTTTGAATCATTGTATTTCTATTTTTATGTCTGGCTACAATTTGATCTATTTTGCTGGACGCAAAATTCTTTTCCTTTGCTATTTGCTTGATTATTCAGATTTCCTTATTATAATTGTCTTTTGACATGGGTATCTTTAAATCCCTGTGCACCATTGAATTGAAGCCCGCTAATTTAAGCGCCCTGGGGTAATTGGACTGATTGTCAATTGCAGGTGAAGTTTGTGTGGCTTTTCGGAATATGGAATATGAAAGCTCATTATATTTACGTTCGATAGTTATGTCGAGATAATGTATTATCCGATTGGTTTCGGATTCCTTAGTGAATTTGATTGAGTGGGGTAGGCTATTAATAGTTTGGAGAATAGTTTCTTCGCTTGTTAATTCAGTGTCGTAGATGCAAGTCACATCAACCACGTATCTTTTCCACGTTACTATTCTTTTGTTGAGGTGTTTCCTAGGAACGCATTTTCCAGTGCGTTAATTCAGATTTTGGCGATTAGCCCGCTTAGCGATGAACCCATGGCTAGGCCCTCTGTTTGTGTATATATTTTATTATCGGATTGAAATACGTTTTGGATGAGTACGACCATCTGTAATCTCACGACCTTGCTGCAAGCTAGTATCTTTCGATATAACTAACATGTACACCAATATTCCAATTAATGAAGCAATCAATATTATCGAAAACAACTTAAAGTCCAACAACTCGGCAAAAGAAATTGAGGAGGTCATTTACAGCATGTACTTAGGTTGGCGAAAGCGTAGTTGGAACTACGTCTGACATCACATCGAATCTCACGGCCCACCAGTTACGAACTATTGGTCACCCATTATTCTTGTCGGTCAAAAATAGTGTCAGCTCAATCTAAGGTCATTTCTCAATGGAAATGTAGCAGCACAATGTTTCAGTCAGGAAGTCAGAATTTATGTTCAAGTTTAGATAATCATCAAATTAATAGTTCATCATACATATTATAATCGTAGTTTTAGGATAATTAGATTTCATGATTTATTTCAGGTTTAAATCATTGATTTAAATCCCTAATTGGTTTTATGTCGTTTCTGACATAACTCAAATGACACTGGCTGAAAAACAAACTAACTGAAGTCCCCTCAGAGATACATACAATGTCCGTGTCCCGACAAGTCACTACAACACCTTGAGCTTACAATCGGCTCGAATAACAATAACACAATAGGTGGCTCTATACGGCACGCAAACACTCATCAGTACAGGCTGGCAACAAGGCTCAATACTGTGTGGAATAACAACTGGTTGTGGATATTCATTCCATCCTTCAACGTGCATCAACAGGCACAATAATTACATAAATGGCTAACTTTATACAGTGTCGACTTGGTCAATAATATAAAAAAGTGATAAACCTTTCATTGTTAACTGGATAATCATGAATTTCATGTAAACAGTCGCTCTGAAATGGCAGACTGAAATTTGTGACGTCACGGTCACTCGTATGCGAAATATAGCACATCAGCTGTCTGACCTACATTATACAGCATTGTTCATCAACATTCCACAAGAAAGATGACGTCAGACAACGTCAGAAAATAATCAATACAAGTCTGTATCGCAAAGAGAATTCTGGGTAATTCAATCTGGTCTTGCGGGTTTCACCTTGGTGAACGTTACAACCTCGCTATTGCTCATAACGTTCATACATTGCGTGAAGAAGGCTCTCGCCTTTTAGCAAGCCAATAGTGTCAAATACACAGGGATACACATGCTAAAGTCCTATAAGTGACCCTTATACCGTAGGTTATTGAGTATAATATTTGCAACACACTCTTCTGTACCACGTTCTGTACAATAAAAAATACAAAATGTTTGAAAAATCAAACAAGCCTGCAGGACAGAGACTATCACTCTCCGTAACTGCTTTGGTTTGAAAGATATTCCTACCACATTCTATTTACAATTTTCATGTTGGGATAAATGTGTGTGTCCACGTCGACACAAATAAAGACAAAACATTTACAGCACATAGCAGTCCCCGTGCTGTCAAAACTGATGCGAAAGTGTACGTGGGTTCGATGAAAGGTCTACTAGCCTACATCATTACACATGAGTTTATTCCTACTCGGAATGTAGTGGCGTCAGAGGTCCACATAATAATGTTAACAATATCCATTCACAAGGGCGGTAGTGAAACTTCAATCTACGAAATGATACGCCCATAAACTGTGGTATAACAGAAAATAATTAAGTTGAAACAGGTAAACAGGATGTTCCCTAAATTACGTTTGGATGTTATTCATCCTATAAAATCTGCTTATGCTGACGAAGAATAGCTCCTCTAGCTAGGTCTTATTAGTAGATAATTCTATCACATATTGTCGTAGGTGCACCGGCGTGATACTTCGCCACAAGGTGTCTAACTCATAGTTGACAAGTCTCAAAGCTAAATCGGAAGGAAAATATATTAGCAAAACTAGTTCTACAGAAATCTGCCTGTAATGGTTGCTATCGAGTACGGTTTTAAATTAATCTACCGAAGACAAGGCCCATTACAAAAATGGCATTACATGACTCACTTATTGGAGGGAGAGTAGCCTATTATTTACTGCAACAATCACTTGAAACATGTGATTATTAATTACCTTGATGACCAGCGGTTTTAACTAAGAGTTTAATGGCATGGGAGAACGGTTGTTGGGTGCTCTCAGGACTCCAATCAGGATTTAGAAAAGGGAGGAGAATATGTGTCAATATAATAGTGGTATTAATTATTAAGAAAGACATTTAAATGCTTTCAGTCGGTCGATATGATTGTAACCAAATTGTAATGGGTGTTGTTCCCTAAAGCTGAAAGAAATTACATGAGATAATTATTGCACTTGGATGACCAGTTTCGATCGTCAAGCACCCAGGCTATAGATCTATATCTACAATGTGTGGGTTAAGATATGCCAAGCATACACTATATATATTGTAAGTTTGAGTAACGTGTCAGGTTGGTTACTGCAGTATGTGATTTTTTGTTGTGATTTGTTAGTGGCTATTGACCTTCAAGTTTACTTGCTTAGTGTGATAATCTGTAATGGTAAGTAAATGGTCAGGTTTGTGTTCTGACTTAGATATGGGTTTAAAGTACTTAGCTGATTGTTTGGGCGATATAGAGTTCCTTTTCGTCCAGCTTGTCACTTTTTACTGACCAATTTAAACTGTGGGGGGATTTTCTTTGCTATCTTTCCTCTTCATTATCTGACCACGCATTGCTAAATTATGGTCTTTGCTCGTCTCGATTGTGAGTTATTTTTGTATTGGCCAGGTGTAGATTCTCCTTACTATGTGTATGTTAGATTATTCTGGACATCTACAGTTATTACAGACCAATCTTGATTCCACCACACGCCAACTAATCAGACCTGTATAAACGCAAACGATTTTATTGGGAACGTCTTAAACTCTTTAACACTGCCGTGTACCGACCTTGGTTTATTAAAGATATAAAGTCAAGGACATCCTATTCCTATAACATCTTTCCCTTAATTCTGCCCGCTTTCCATAGCCTGGCTAAACCGTCATGTTGTTTCCCGTTTCTCACGGATGATATTTTCAAGTAGCGTAATGAGAGATGAATAATTATTCTCCATGAATGTGTGTTCATTTAGGTTGTTAGGGTTATTTGTTTTACCTATATCGATTGCTACTTCTTGCAGAGAGTTCTACCTTTATATTCATGATGTATGATTTTTAAGTCAGTTTTTATGTTGGTGAATTTGTGTCTCGCTTCGTACTTATACAGTGGAACGTGGCTAATTCGAACTTCCATAATTCGAAATCTTCTTTAATTCGAATTTTTCTCTTGGTCCCCAGCATTTTATATACAATCAATGCTAAAAATCGTGGATATTTCGAATTATATTTTGGATAATTCGAAGTTTTTAGTGTAAAAAGCCGATCTGAGGCCAAACAGTTGGGTCAGTTCCCGAAAAAACTGTTCCGAGTGCAGCCCCAAGCAACAAACCACATCACAGAACTTACGCGGTTTGTTTAAAGTAGAAATGACGTAAGTAGTTCTGTTTTCCGTTCCTTAAATTTGTTAGATTCTTTTGTGATGGCTGAGAGAATTAATTGTAGAAAACAGGAAAAAATCTCAAACTATTTCGAAAAACAGTAGATTCCTCTAAGACTTAACTAGATTGCTGGATTACTACTGTCGTTAAATAGGTGAGTAGTATATTTTGGTTTTATTTTTAATTTGAAACTTTTGAGGTTATTCACGATACAGTTTTTATAAAGTACCGTTGTCTGTTAATCTGCTTTGTTGAACGTAAATCGTTATGTAAACGTAATACAATATATTTTCTTTACCCTTTTCATAGAACTTTCTTAATTCGAATTTTTGGATAATTCGAATTCTTTTACTGGTCCCTTGTGGTTCGAATTATCCAAGTTCCACTGTATTCACATACAGCCGAATGTGTCCCGAATTTTATCGCATTTCTGTGTTCATTGTATCCATTCTTCTGCCGGTTTAGCCGATGTAGTTTTCTTGACACCTGTGTCTTTGCATATTATTTAATATACCCCTGATTTTGAGTAGGGGTCCTGTTTGTTTAAATTACTGTTGTGCAGATGCTTGCCGGTTGAGATGTTTGTTCTGAAAACTATTATGGTGCCTTGCTTATGAAATATATTGGAGATTGTTAATGTATTTGCGTTCACGACATTGAACCATGTTCTCATTATTGTCCGGCTTTTGGTTAGTTTTATTTCTTTCTGGCTATAATTTGATCTATTTCGTTGGGTGAGAAGTGATTTTCTTCGGCTATTTGCTTTATTATTCTGATTTCTCTATTGCAGTTTCATTTGACTTAGGTATATTTGATGCCCTGCATGCCATTGAATTGAATCCCTCTAATTTGTGTGTGTTAGAATGGTTCGAAGAGCGTTAAAAGTCCCTCAGTATGCCTTCTATCGAAGGGGAAGTAAAGCCGGTGGACTCATGTCATAGATTTATGGCATGTAAATGAACCTTAAACTAACTAAACTTGTGTGAAGAAAAGTGTGTAGGTTAGGTTTGATTAATGCTCTTAAATTCCAACGTTAGTCACCAAACACTGGTTGTGATGGCCTGTAGTAGTAGCCAAGTTCACATCTAGGTGTCGTGGACGGTAACATTTGGTAGCGAAAGTAGGAACTACTTGAAATTATCGTCTGCAATCCTTACTTGAATTTAAACAGATACCACACACTAATACAGTCGTCACAATTAACGCCTGTTATCAGACAGATTATAAACACCCAAAGTACACTGGGCTACATGACCACATTGTCTCAGCCCCAAAACAAACCAACCAGAATGGTTCGAGTGTTTGTCAATTGCCTGCGATATTTTGTACGTTTGTGGAAGATTGAATACGAGAATTAGTTATCTTTACGTTCGATAGTTATGTTGAGGTAGTTAATTTCCCACTTGGTTTCGGGTTCCTTGGTAAATTTAATGGAGTGATGTAGATCATTTATTGCTTGGAGTATGGTTTCAACGTTTGTGAACTCCATGTCATAGACCCATAGTACATCGACTACGAATCCTGTCCATTGTACTTTTCCCATTGTCGAGTTCTTTTTTAAGAACTCATTTTCCAATGCGTTATGAAGATGTCGGCTATTAGCCCACTTTATGGCGACCCCTTTGATATGCCCACTGTCTGAGCGTATATTTTATTATCGAACTAAAACACGTTTTGGTAGAGAACGACTCTCAATAGTTTCATTATCTCTTTCTATTATAATGATGGCTTCAGTACCGGTATATTAGTGTACATGTTCCGTATGTTATACGATACTAGCCTCAAGCTATATTTCAGTGTATCGTGTTTAACGCGGTGACTTACTCTGTTGAGTTTTTACTGAGTTCTTATTATTATTGTTGATCATGTGGTGCTTTAATATTTCGAGTAGTTCCGTACTGATTTTGTAGACTGGCGCGTTCCTGAAATTAACCATTGATTTTATTGGGCTTTCTTCTTTACGTACTTCTGGTAATTTTGGGTTCATGTTTATTAGTTTTGTTTTTTCGGCTTTGGTGAAATTGTATTCTACTTCGGTTAACGCTCTTTCAATGTACCTCCATTGGTATATATTGGTTGGGTTTTTTCTAATTTCCTTATTCCGTTCTTAATCATAAATTCTATTGTTTTGTCAATGTATTCTTTTTAGTCAGAATTACTGTGGTGTTGCCTTTATCCTCTTTTGTTATAATCAGGTCCTGGCCCTTTTATTGTTCAAATGCCTCTATCTCTTTTAATTGTGTGTTGCTGTGGGTGTTATTGCTATTTCATTCTTGTTTAAAGATTTTTCGACCAATTTTCCAAGCCAATGTCTAACATTATTGGGATATAAGTAAAATGCATTCGCCGTTGTTGAGTCCTCTCCTACTATTGGAGCTGTGTTGCACCCTCTTATAGAATTCATATTTTAACTCCTTACAAAATGTCACTTATAACTCTTCAGTCAGTCATCAAGAATTACCCCCAATGACTGGGTAGGATACAATGTATATAATATATGAATAATTAATATTGAACCCTTATTGATCTACGATAAATAAGTATTCATAATTTATTATTATTATTACTGCAGCCCAGGCAGTACTTGTGGAAGTTGACGAGGATAAAGGCAAGGTAGCGTGTCGCAATGATTGCCACAGAGGTTGAGCTTGTAGCTATTCTTGAAGAACGGTCTGGTAAGCTGAGTTCAAGGCCAAATTGTGTAACAACTTGCACCAAAATTGGAATCATAAAGGGATGGTCACGAGTTACTTACAACCGACCTACGATTGAATCACCCAATCAGGAGAGACCATGCCAAGATCACGCGATGTATGGCGTCAGTGGTAAAAAGCGCGCGGAAATGATTATCTAAAGAACCGCCGATCGGAATTATCTCCGCACGAGTGCGATGAGACGTTTGAATTATTTGATGAAGATTGACACTAGTCCCATCTGTGTGAGATGAAAACTCTGGAAAATTTTTATAAATCCACCCCACTCCTCCGTACCCTGTCAGTTTCTAATAAATTGGTCGACGAGAAGCTGTTCGATGTCTTTCTGTTCGTGAGCTCTGTGAGCTAACTTCACGCCCGTTTGTGTAACGACTTTAACGCTCTAAGATTATTCGAAGTCAATTTATTTGTGAGCTCTGATGATCTAAACTCACGCTAATTTGAGTAGCAATTTTTAACGCTCTTAATTATTTGAAGTCAATTACTCTGTGAGCTTTGTGAGCTAAATTCACGCCAGCGTGCGTGGTCATTTGAAACTTGTAATATTATCTGAAAGACAACTATTTTCAGCTCTTAGGGGCAAGACTTGTAAACGTTCTAATTAGCGCTCACCCGAGCGAAGGTCAAGCAGTAGGGATTACCGAGCGAGATAGCGACTGTGAGTCAGTCAGACTTTAAAACTTGTATTGTCGAGTCAGTGACGATGGACTCGAAGTGTGTATTTCCTGTAAATTTTTAAGTGTATTTTTTCATGTGTGTATTGCGCGTGTGTGAGCGATATTTAGAGAAAGTCTTCGTAACTAATCGCATAGGACTATTTGTGGGCGAATTTAGTAACCCACAAGCGATTGTAGCCAGGTCAAATTATAATAACATTGAACTTTTCTTCCAAGGAGACTACATCAAGATGTCCAACATGTGGTCAGGAGTTGGGATGATGTCCGACGCTTCAACGAAGACGAATATGGAGTGCTAATTTTTCCATAGGGAAAATGGGCTGAGATGGATGTCATAATGTTCTGCAAGCTGAGACGGTGATGTACAACAATTGATTATTCAATTATGTAGTTAGATTGGCGGGGGAACTTTTGTAAATAGTTCTTTTTTTCTTTTCTTGATTTAGAGTGTTTTTCTTGTACCGGCACTAATTGTTTTAAATGTACGTTGGCGCGTGGCCAAAGTGTTTGTTGTGTATTTATTTTTCTTTGGAGTCATATTTAATGTGCACGGCGCGTGTACGTGATTTTATCCATGCAAATGCGAAACCCGTTACATTCGATAAGTGGTGCTTTATTAAAGTTCATATTTGTGATAGGAAAGGGAGGTAATTACTGTAAGATGTTTGCTGAACAGGTTATTATTCATATTAGGGTTGCCAAGTGCAACGATTTAAGATGTAATTGTAGAACACCTTCGTTCTAAATTTTGATGGATTTTTTTAGTCCTTTTCAGGTTAATTAGTCACGGCGTAGAACGGTGGCGCCAGCAAGTGGAAAATATTTATGTATTTTTATTTCAGGGTCTGTCAAACCCATACGTGTGATTCTGTGTGTGTTATTGTGTCAGGTGTGTGTTTTGATTCTACGTGAAGAGGGGCAGAGGTCCTACCGCCCTCATATTTTGTTGTTGTTGTATTTTGATGGAAAGGCAGGGTGCACCGAGGAGACCACTGTACCTTGTCCATATGCTGATTCTTGGATTTCCTAGGGCAAATGCTGAGATATATTTTGTTCTGACACACACACACGTATTATTGTGCTTTGGAGCACGCTTCTTCGAGACTCGATCCCGTGCCTTGGGAGGTCGAGGTTATTTTGACACGTGGGTTGACAGATATGCATATTTCCACGAATCGCCCGTCTCGCCTGGTGACTTATTTTGATAGGCAGTCCTGTTGTCCGACTGGCCCCTTTAAGCTTTCAAGTAGCAAACCTGTTCATTGTGATGGTTATTTTTGAACCATAATTAATTGGGGAGTTCGCCATGTGTGTGACGGATTATTGCATGTTGTATGGATAGGATATTTGTGTTAATAATGTAAATGTTGGCTTTGAGCCTAGTGATGTGTTTATGACTCAATTCATGTAATTTAGTATGTCACACCTGTGTGGTGTAGTGGTAGTGTACTTGTAAATTTGACGGCGGTCATATGTGTATTTCTTTTATTGGTCACGTGTTAACTTACTTGTGTTGATTTGTGTGACAAGTCCTAAGTTTTTAGGCAGTAATGTTTTGCTACGGCAGTTTGATTCCAATTTCATACGGAAATTATTGTGTTGTATATTTTAAGTATAGGAAGTGTCGGTTTAGTTTTAAGTGTTGTATAGGTGTTCCCCGCGTCTGTCTAGCTCTAAGCAATTTGGATTCGTTGTCTGAATGTTTATTCTGGATGATGACGAATCATGCATTCGATTGTACACATCGTGAAGCATGCAGAACGGCACACGCGCATACATTGTCACTTTTGTTGATTTTCTTAAGGACATTTTGTCCGTGTATTAATCTCTCCTGAGATTTTAGCCTAGTTTTGGCATATTTTATTCTATTCAGTGGGAGTCTTTTGGGAGTTTGTTGTGTTAATTTTTTGTATAGTTAGGTGATTTGTTATTAAATTCATTTGTTTTAACCCTGGCTTCACTTTTTCCTGCATGTTATTTTGTTATATGTTACCCTGCATGTTAATGAAGCGCTTTAACAACAACTTACGATATGGACTGTCACACCCCCCGAAACTGAGTCTCATAAGCTTCTTTGCAAGGGTTCATAAAACAAAAATGGCTGCCCAAGTGGGACTGTTTTTGTTGTTGCTTCGCTGATCTCATATTTATTTCGTTGAGAAATAATGCCAGGTCAAGCGGGCAATGTAAATTCAGTAAATTGAGGCGATGTTGTACCGCCATGTGCATTAGTAAAATCACTGAGTTCCTAAAGTTAGAGATATTGAACAAGGTTAGAATTTGATATTGTATTTGTTATAAACCTGTTCTGGCGCCCGTCATTAAAATTAGAAAATTTGCATATTATTGAACTCAGTCAAAGCAGGAAGGTGTTGCCTTATATTTGACATTTAATTAACTTCGGTTAATTGGTGTTCTTCGTAAATTCTGTTGGTTAGGAATTTAAAAGCATATCACTAGGGTGTTATTTTGTTGTTTGGGAATAAGAGTAATTTATTCAGTATATTTTGTTACTGAAAATTTTATTAAATTAGAGCCAGTAATATTTAAATGTTATGACATGTATGCGTGTGTATGACTGAAATCTTGGTCCATGACCCTGTTTTCTCTGATTATATTTGTGTATTGTGCAATGGCGAGTGTTGAGGAGATCAAGGCATTGTTGGAGCGGATGTCGATCCAAATGTCCGCGAAAACGGAAGAACAGTTGAAAATCCAGAGCGAAGAAAATGAGAAACAATTAAATAAACAATTAAAAGAACAATTAGAAGCTCAGCGTGAGCATAACAATAAACAATTAAAAGAACAGTTTAAAATTCAGAGCGAGAATTGTGAAAAACAGTTACACGACATGAGCGGTAATATTTCGGTCCAATTAGAGGTCCAGAAATTGGACACTGATAAACAATTTCACGAATTAAATCACAAACTATCGGAAACTGATAAACAATTTCACGAATTAAATCACAGATTATCAGAACAGGTGGTAACACAAACAGAGCAATTAGAGAAGATCACTAATGACATCAATCAAAGTGTTAGGGAGGTAGAGAAACTGGCAGGTGAGGTCGCAGAGAATAACGTCAAACAATTGGGTGAAATTAAAAAATTGGAGGCGAAATTTGACAACAAACTCGTACAATTTGACGAAATGGTGGCCGATAAATTAAAGCAAATAGAGGCAGCAAGTGTCAATAACACCGCGGGAATAATGTAAACACAAGATAAATTGCAGCAACAAATTAATTCAGTCGACAGCAACGTACTTGAATTAATCAAGGAAATGGATAAACTTGAGGTCAAGGCCGAAACAGAACGTATGCACTTGCGTGAAACTTAGAGGACCAATTAAGTAAAACCCAGCAGGTCATAAGAAAGGAGGTCGGAGAACAATTAGTGAAAACACAAGAGGTTATAAGAGAGTAGGTTGGAGAACAGATACGCGAAGAGCTAGAAAAGAATCAGGAAAGGAGCGAAGAGAAAATTAAAAGTTTGAAAAGTAGGATCCGAAGAGATTGGGAACAGCAGGCAAACGCAAATAAAGAAGACAGGCTGACAATTTTAAAGCGCTTAGGGGAATACAATTCGAGAATGCAGGCTTTGGAGGAAGGCGTAAAATCTAAATTACAAGAGCACTCAGATTTAATAATTAAGAACGAAATTAGATAATTAGAATATGCTACATTATTTTCGGCTGAAAATATACCGGAAAATCAGGGAAGCATTGGAAGTCCGGTAGGCTTGAAGTTGGCTGAGGATAACAGCCGGGGTCAAAGTCCCAAATTAACGAGCAACGCATTCCAAGAGTACAGGGGAGAGACTTCCACACCACAACCAAACTTGGCACCCGCCCAAGTAATCCAAGTCATTAGGGGAAATGATTTCAAACCCGATAAATTCAAGGAGCACCCAGGAACCACTCCCAAAGCCTTTTTACGACAGTTAACTGATTATTTTGATGATCAACATATCGGCCCCGAAAAACAGTTGAGACTCGTGGAGAAATTTTTAGAGGGACCAAGCTTAACCTGGTTTTTAAGCTTTAAATATACTTTCACCGTCATGGCTCAATTCCGAGAAGCGTTTTTAAAGACGTTCTGGAGCCCTTCTTTACAGCAGGGGTTAAGAATGGACCTGTATACACGAAAATACCACAGTACCCATCCGACCAGATTTTCGGAATTCTTTAGCCAACAGCTGGTAAAATTCCGCGATTTAACGACCCCCTAGCGAGCAAAATATGGTTCTAACCATCGGGAAACAACTTCCCATGCACATTCAACAGCTGTTAGTAGCCGGAAATATTCAGACTGCAGTGCAGGCCGCAGAATTACTCCGACACCTAGACGAGACGAGTATGGTGAGTCCACAGACGGGAAGGAGAAATATGGAATGTGTCAACACGGCAGAAGTGGTTCAGGGACTCCAAAATAGTCACAGCCAGGGGAACCAAACGAAAACTCAGTCCACAGGAACACAGTTCACACCGAGGAGGCAAGATTTCGATGGCCGGAACCAGTTCAACCAAAACAATCGAAATTTTCAGAATAACCGCGATAGATATAACCAAAACAACCAAAACCAGCACAATCAATGGACGTACCAGCGGGAATACACCAATTGGAGGGGAAACCAAAGGCAGGGTCGACCTTACCAAAGAAATGGATATGGCAGGTGGAACAACGCGAGGAACTATCGCCAAGAAAATAGGGGAGACTATCGCAACAATTGGGATGAGCGGTATGTCGAGTCACAAAAATACTTAGATCAATTAAATGCCGAAGAGACGGAAAAAGAGGAGTGGAGGCGTGCGATGGCTAATAGACAGAGCCCAGACAATCACCATGGAGAAGAGAAGAGATCAGCCGACAAGCCGAAACAGAAAAATAATAGAGGAAATTCACGGGACGAAGTTTCGGGCAAGGGCCAGGAAATATGGTAGCAGGAGAAGAAGATGGGAGAAGAAGAAGACGTGAGGAGAAGAAGATGGGAGAAGAAGAAGACGGGAGAAGAAGAAGATGGGAGAAGAGAAGGAGAAGAGAACCATTTGATGATTAAAAAGATGATGTGTGCAGAATCAGTATTGCAAATTTTATTTTGAGAGCCAACATTCAAATGTACGTGGACGTGGAGCGCCGGAGAGAGAGGGCTTTGTTTGTAAACAACAAGCAGCTGAGACGACAGGAGTGGCAATCACGTGAGGAGAAGGGGGAGGTCTAGCGAAGAAGTATGAATGACATTCCGGCGAGGGAGAGCGCACACTAATTGGGTCAGTGGACTGTACACTCGAGCAGCTGAGAAGGTACTAAAGAGATGTTGTTGTTACTACTGTGGATATTGTTTTTGAAATCCAAATCAATCACTTGCTTCGAATTTCAAAACCTTGCTGAGGATAAATGAACCCTTATTGATCTACGATAAATAAGTATTCATAATTTATTATTATTATTACTGCAGCCCAGGCAGTACTTGTGGAAGTTGACGAGGATAAAGGCAAGGTAGCGTGTCGCAATGATTTCCACAGAGGTTGAGCTTGTAGCTATTCTTGAAGAACGGCCTGGTAAGCTGAGTTCAAGGCCAAATTGTGTAACAACTTGCACCAAAATTGGAATCATAAAGGGATGGTCACGAGTTACTTACAACCGACCTACGATTGAATCACCCAATCAGGAGAGACCACGCCAAGATCACGCGATGGATGGCGTCAGTGGTAAAAAGCGCGCGGAATTGATTATCTAAAGAACCGCCGATCGGAATTATCTCCGCACGAGTGCGATGAGACGTTTGAATTATTTGATGAAGATTGACACTAGTCCCATCTGTGTGAGATGAAAACTCTGGAAAAATGTTCTAAATCCACCCCACTCCTCCGTCCCCTGTCAGTTTCTAATAAATTGGTCGACGAGAAGCTGTTCGATGTCTTTCTGTTCGTGAGCTCTGTGAGCTAACTTCACGCCCGTTTGTGTAACGATTTTAACGCTCTAAGATTATTCGAAGTCAATTTATTTGTGAGCTCTGATGAGCTAAACTCTCGCTAATTTGAGTAGCAATTTTTAACGCTCTTAATTATTTGAAGTCAATTACTCTGTGAGCTTTGTGAGCTAAATTCACGCCAGCGTGCGTGGTCATTTGAAACTTGTAATATTATCTGAAAGACAACTATTTTCAGCTCTTAGGGGCAAGACTTGTAAACGTTCTAATTAGCGCTCACCCGAGCGAAGGTCAAGCAGTAGGGATTACCGAGCGAGATAGCGACTGTGAGTCAGTCAGACTTTAAAACTTGTATTGTCGAGTCAGTGACGATGGACTCGAAGTGTGTATTTCCTGTAAATTTTTAAGTGAATTTTTTCATGTGTGTATTGCGCGTGTGTGAGCGATATTTAGAGAAAGTCTTCGTAACTAATCGCATAGGACTATTTGTGGGCGAATTTAGTAACCCACAAGCGATTGTAGCCAGATCAAATTATAATAACATTGAACTTTTCTTCCAAGGAGACTACATCAAGATGTCCAACATGTGGTCAGGAGTTGGGATGATGTCCGACGCTTCAACGAAGACGAATATGGAGTGCTAATTTTTCCATAGGGAAAATGGGCTGAGATGGATGTCATAATGTTCTGCAAGCTGATACGGTGATGTACAACAATTGATTATTCAATTATGTAGTTAGATTGGCGGGGGAACTTTTGTAAATAGTTCTTTTTTTCTTTTCTTGATTTAGAGTGTTTTTCTTGTACCGACACTTATTGTTTTAAATGTACGTTGGCGCGTGGCCAAAGTGTTTGTTGTGTATTTATTTTTCTTTGGAGTCATATTTAATGTGCACGGCGCGTGTACGTGATTTTATCCATGCAAATGTGAAACCCGTTACATTCGATAAGTGGTGCTTTATTAAAGTTCATATTTGTGATAGGAAAGGGAGGTAATTACTGTAAGATGTTTGCTGAACAGGTTATTATTCATATTAGGGTTGCCAAGTGCAACGATTTAAGATGTAATTGTAGAACACCTTCGTTCTAAATTTTGATAGATTTTTTTTAGTCCTTTTCAGGTTAATTAGTCACGGCGTAGAACGGTGGCGCCAGCAAGTGGAAAATATTTATGTCTTTTTATTTCAGGGCCTGTCAAACCCATACGTGTGATTCTGTGTGTGTTATTGTGTCAGGTGTGTGTGTTGATTCTACGTGAAGAGGGGTAGAGGTCCTACCGCCCTCGTATTTTTGTTGTTGTTGTATTTTGATGGAAAGGCAGGGTGCTCTAGGGAGACCGCTGTTCCTTGTCCATATTGCTGAGTCTTGGATTTCCTAGTGGAAATGCCGGGATATTTTGTTCTGACACACACACACGTATTATTGTGCTCTGGGGCACGCTTCTTCGAGATTCGATCCCCGCCTTGGGAGGTCGAGATCATTGTGACACGTGGGTTGACAGATATGCAGATTTCCACGAATCGCCCGTCTTGCCTGGTGACTTATTTTGATAGGCAGTCCTGTTGTCCGACTGGCCCCTTTAAGCTTTCAAGTAGCAAACCTGTTCATTGTGATGGTTATTTTTGAACCATAATTAATTGGGGAGTTCGCCATGTGTGTGACGGATTATGGCATGTTGTATGGATAGGATATTTGTGTTAATAATGTAAATGTTGGCTTTGAGCCTAGTGATGTGTTTATGACTCAATTCATGTAATTTAGTATGTCACACCTGTGTGGTGTAGTGGTAGTGTACTTGTAAATTTGACGGCGGTCATATGTGTATTTCTTTTATTGGTCACGTGTCAACTTACTTGTGTTGATTTGTGTGACAAGTCCTAAGTTTTTAGGCAGTAATGTTTTGCTACGGCAGTTTGATTCCAATTTCATACGGAAATTATTGTGTTGTATATTTTAAGTATAGGAAGTGTCGGTTTAGTTTTAAGTGTTGTATAGGTGTGAGTCTGTCTAGCTGTAAGCAATGTGGATTCGTTGTCTGAATGTTTATTCTGGATGATGACGAATCATGCATTCGATTGTACACATCGTGTAGCATGCAGAACGGCACACGCGCATACATTGTCACTTTTGTTGATTTTCTTAAGGACATTTTGTCTGTGTATTAATCTCTCCTGAGATTTTAGCCTAGTTTTGGCATATTTTATTCTATTCAGTGGGAGTCTTTTGGGAGTTTGTTGTGTTAATTTTTTGTATAGTTAGGTGATTTGTTATTAAATTCATTTGTTTTAACCCTGGCTTCACTTTTTCCTGCATGTTATTTTGTTATATGTTACCCTGCATGTTAATGAAGCGCTTTAACAACAACTTACGATATGGACTGTCACACCCCCCGAAACTGAGTCTCATAAGCTTCTTTGCAAGGGTTCATAAAACAAAAATGGCTGCCCAAGTGGGACTGTTGTTGTTGTTGCTTCGCTGATCTCATATTTATTTCGTTGAGAAATAATGCCAGGTCAAGCGTACAATGTAAATTCAGTAAATTGAGGCGATGTTGTACCGCCATGTGCATTAGTAAAATCACTGAGTTCCTAAAGTTAGAGATATTGAACAAGGTTAGAATTTGATATTGTATTTGTTATAAACCTGTTCTGGCACCCGGCCTTAAAATTAGAAAATTTGCATATTACTGAACTCAGTCAAAGCAGGAAGGTGTTGCCTTATATTTGAGGAGCCTATTTCCAAAAGTCGACATCTGACATTTTTTACAAAAAGTAGATTTTTTAAATTTCATATTCCTCTTGGAGAAACGCATCAAATGGATGGTGGGAGATGTTCCAAAACACGATATCTGTGGTTAAAAATCAATATTAAAGTTTGACTTTATTTCCAAATCTCGACATCTGCTTTGTTAAGTTATTTCCATAATCCGACATCTGCACTTCTTTCCTAAATCCGACATTTTGCAAAAGAAAGTTGATGCAACTTCCAAAGTGTGTTCCAATACTCGACATTCCTGTTGCATTACTTGAGGCAGTGTTTCCCGCAAACTTTTGATTGTAGTACTTAGCAATGTCCGGCGCCAATCAACTTCTTTCTAAGTGTTCACGCCAAGTTTGTTCTAATGTGTCAATGCACTGTTTCAACGCGGTATTTGTTGGCTCTATACTTCAGTCACCAGTTGACATCTGATTAGTTTGGTGCTGCTCTACAAAGCAATGGATAATTCATTAAAATTATCTCCTTCTGTACCTGGACGTGGGAGGAAACATTCCCGTGACCCCGAAAACTGGGCTAAGAATAAAAAGAAAAGAGAAAGGTGAGCATTTCGTTACTAATTCGTTTAGCAATAATTATCATATAATCTTTAAAAATAATACGTTCTTGAAGCAGAATCTAGATAAATATTAAATTTTCAGATACTCTGCTTCACAACCCCCAAAATTACCAATATGCAGTCACAAGAAGGGAGCATTTCAGTGCCAGGCGCTGACATCTAGGGACATCAAACATTTTCATAACATATTCTACAGCACGCCAAAGAAGCTTATCCAGGGCGCACTTATAATCAAGTATACAGCGGCAGCACTTCCGAGGAGAACCGTGAGTAATGGCAGTATCAAGAATAAGAACATATCGATAAATTATTTTGTGAAAAAGGCAACAAAGCGACCCGGTAAAGAACGTGTTGTACCCGTCTGCAGGGCAACTTTTCTAGGTATCTTGCAGATATCAAAAGACAGGGTAGGTCTGGCTTGTAAGCGTCACTTTGAGCCTGGTCTCCTGCCTATAGATAAACGAGGAGGAGAAACTCATAGCAAGTACAGTGAAAATAAAAGACGAGCTATGAGCATTTTCATAGAGAATTAAATGTTGTTAGTGAATTAAACTATTGTAGAGGACAAGTGAAAGGTCGCCAGTATTTATAAAGTGAGCTGAACATTAGTAAATTATGGAGAAGTTACAACCAATCAGTATCAACTGAGCTACGAGTTCAGGCAGCTTACTTTAGGCATTATTTCTGTCGGACATATAATATTGGATTTGGCACTCCAGCGACTGATGCTTGCTCAAAATGTTTGTTGCTGAAAGCTAAATTGAAGCACTGCAATATTCCTCAAGAAAAGAATAATATAATAACTGAGTTAAGAGTACATAAATTAAGAGCACAAGCGTTTTATGATGTTCTACGTAATCAGGAAGATAATGAACTGATATTAAGTTTCGATTGCCAGAAAAATTTACCCCTTCCAAAATTACGAGATCAAGCCACGTATTACTCCAGACAATTGTATATGTACAATTTTACAATCTGTGTAGGAACATCGCGTGATCGTCAAACTACACGAAACACTTTTATATACCAGTGGCTGGAATCTTCTCGTCCAAAATGATCAAACGAAATAGCTTCCTGTGTATATGACAGACTTAATCATCTTGATCTTACAGGTATCACAAAAGTTAATTTGGTTTCTGACGGCTGTGGGGGTCAAAATAAAAATAGTATTATAGTTGGAATGGTTTCCTATTGGCTGTATAATGATTCCCCCGCACAAGTTAAAGAAGTGGAGAAGGTATTTCCCGTTGTAGGTCACTCCTTAATGCCCCCAGACCGAGTCTTCGGGAGAATTGAAAAGGAGTTTAAAGTGCGAGACACTATTGTAAAACCAGAAACCTACACTCAAATTTTCAAGCAGTTTGGCACAGTGAACACGTTAGGTGTTGATTGTCCGGTGTATGACTGGAAAGGTAGCGTCCAATCTTCTTTAAAGCACCAGGGTCATGGCATTTCAGAATTCAATCCTGCAAGAGATTCGTGTTTAGGACAGTAAAATCCTCTACTCTTCTCCGTGGAGATTAACTGATTTCAAAGGGATAACTAAAAAGGAAAAAACGGTAACTTTTGAGAAAGTTCAGTTGCCTCTTGGAGTAGCCGTCAAAGAAGAGAAGATGAATGATGTGAACAAACTACTAACACTTCACTAAGGGGAAGAGTGGAAAAATAATGAAAAACTTCAATATTATAAGAAAGTCATGGATCCAGAAAACGTGATAATTGATGTGGAAGACGATCTTGTTTGTGAACCCCAGGAGGAGGATGACGACTTGAGAATCTAATCTGTGTGACTTATTGCTCCTTGTGTATTATTATGTTAGTGCATACTATTTTTATCTAATTTGCTAGAAACTTGTGTTCACTGTAAATTTTGTGTGTTTATTAAATTAGGAATGCATAACAACATTATGTGGCTTAAAATCCTTGCTAAGCAAAATCCATGTTTTGTTCCAAAACTCGTCATATGCTAGAAGTTCGCTCCAAAATACGATTTTCCATTAACGTACTTCCAAAATCCGACATCTGCGAATTTTAATGTTAAATATCTCCCATACGCATTGGTGAATCTACCTCTGGACCTATTTTTTATGTTTATTATATGTTTATGTTAGAGTTAGTATCAAGAATAACATAACCTTTCCTGAATTTTACTGTTTAAGCGATTTTTTCGTTTTTCTCAATAACTTCAAAAAGTCAAATGTCGACTTCTGGAAATAGGCTCCTCATTTGACATTTAATTAACTTCGGTTAATTGGTGTTCTTCGTAAATTCTGTTGGGTAGGAATTTAAAAGCAGATCACTAGGGTGTTATTTTGTTGTTTGGGAATAAGAGTAATTTATTCAGTAAATTTTGTTACTGAAAATTTTATTAAATTAGAGCCAGTAATATTTAAATGTTATGACATGTATGCGTGTGTATGACTGAAATCTTGGTCCATGACCCTGTTTTCTCTGATTATATTTGTGTATTGTGCAATGGCGAGTGTTGAGGAGATCAAGGCATTGTTGGAGCGGATGTCGATCCAAATGTCCGCGAAAACGGAAGAACAGTTGAAAATCCAGAGCGAAGAAAATGAGAAACAATTAAATAAACAATTAAAAGAACAATTAGAAGCTCAGCGTGAGCATAACAATAAACAATTAAAAGAACAGTTTAAAATTCAGAGCGAGAATTGTGAAAAACAGTTACACGACATGAGCGGTAATATTTCGGTCCAATTAGAGGTCCAGAAATTGGACACTGATAAACAATTTCACGAATTAAATCACAAACTATCGGAAACTGATAAACAATTTCACGAATTAAATCACAGATTATCAGAACAGGTGGTAACACAAACAGAGCAATTAGAGAAGATCACTAATGACATCAATCAAAGTGTTAGGGAGGTAGAGAAACTGGCAGGTGAGGTCGCAGAGAATAACGTCAAACAATTGGGTGAAATTAAAAAATTGGAGGCGAAATTTGACAACAAACTCGTACAATTTGACGAAATGGTGGCCGATAAATTAAAGCAAATAGAGGCAGCATGTGTCAATAACACCGCGGGAATAAAGAAAACACAAGATAAATTGCAGCAACAAATTAATTCAGTCGACAGCAACGTTCTTGAATTAATCAAGGAAATGGATAAACTTGAGGTCAAGGCCGAAACAGAACGTATGCACTTGCGTGAAAACTTGGAGGACCAATTAAGTAAAACCCAGCAGGTCATAAGAAAGGAGGTCGGAGAACAATTAGTGAAAACACAAGAGGTTATAAGAGAGGAGGTTGGAAAACAGATACGAGAAGAGCTAGAAAAGAATCAGGAAAGGAGCGAAGAGAAAATTAACAGTTTGAAAAGTAGGATCCGAAGAGATTGGGAACAGCAGGCAAACGCAAATAAAGAAGACAGGCTGACAATTTTAAAGCGCTTAGGGGAATACAATTCGAGAATGCAGGCTTTGGAGGAAGGCGTAAAATCTAAATTACAAGAGCACTCAGATTTAATAATTAAGAACGAAATTAGATCATTAGAGAATGCTACATTATTTTCGGCTGAAAATATACCGGGAAAGCAGGGAAGCATTGGAAGTCCGGTAGGCTTGAAGTTGGCTGAGGATAACAGCCGGGGTCAAAGTCCCAAATTAACGAGCAACGCATTCCAAGAGTACAGGGGAGAGACTTCCACACCACAACCAAACTTGGCACCCGCCCAAGTAATCCAAGTCATTAGGGGAAATGATTTCAAACCCGATAAATTCAAGGAGCACTCAGGAACCACTCCCAAAGCCTTTTTACGACAGTTAACTGATTATTTTAATGATCAACATATCGGCCCCGAAAAACAGTTGAGACTCGTGGAGAAATTTTTAGAGGGACCAAGCTTAACCTGGTTTTTAAGCTTTAAATATACTTTCACCGACATGGCTCAAATCCGAGAAGCGTTTTTAAAGAAGTTCTGGAGCCCTTCTTTACAGCAGGGGTTAAGAATGGACCTGTATACACGAAAATAACACAGTACCCATCCACCCAGATTTTCGGAATTCTTTAGCCAACAGCTGGTAAAATTCCGTGATTTTGACGACCCCCCTAGCGAGCAAAATATGGTTCTAACCATCGGGAAACAACTTCCCATGCACATTCAACAGCTGTTAGTAGCCGGAAATATTCAGACTGCAGTGCAGGCCGATAAATTACTCCGACACCTAGACGAGACGAGTATGGTGAGTCCACAGACGGGAAGGAGAAATATGGAATGTGTCAACACGGCAGAAGTGGTTCAGGGACTCCAAAATAGTCACAGCCAGGGGAACCAAACGAAAACTCAGTCCACAGGAACACAGTTCACACCGAGGAGGCAAGATTTCGATGGCCGGAACCAGTTCAACCAAAACAATCGAAATTTTCAGAATAACCGCGATAGATATAACCAAAACAACCAAAACCAGCACAATCAATGGACGTACCAGCGGGAATACACAAATTGGAGGGGAAACCAAAGTCAGGGTCGACCTTACCAAAGAAATGGAGATGGCAGGTGGAACAACGCGAGGAACTATCGCCAAGAAAATAGGGGAGACTATCGCAACAATTGGGATGAGCGGTATGTCGATTCACAAAAATACTTAGATCGATTAAATGCCGAAGAGACGGAAAAAGAGAAGTGGAGGCGTGCGATGGCTAACAGACAGAGCCCAGACAATCACCATGGAGAAGGCAAGATATCAGCCGACAAGCCGAAACAGAAAAATAATAGAGGAAATTCACGGGACGAAGTTTCGGGCAAGGGCCTGGAAATATGGTAGCAGGAGAAGAAGATGGGAGAAGAAGAAGACGTGAGGAGAAGAAGATGGGAGACGAAGAAGACGGGAGAAGAAGAAGATGCGAGAAGAAGAAGATGGGAGAAGAAGAAGATGGGAGAAGAAGAAGAAGGAGAAGTGAACCATTTGACGATTAAGAAAGATGATGTGTGCAGAATCAGTATTGCAAATTTTATTTTGAGAGCCAACATTCAAATGTACGTGGACGTGGAGCGCCGGAGAGAGAGCGCTTTGTTTGTAAACAACAAGCAGCTGAGACGACAGGAGTGGCAATCACGTGAGGAGAAGGGGGAGGTCTAGCGAAGAAGTATGAGTGACATTCCGGCGAGGGAGAGCGCACAATAATTGGGTCAGTGGACTGTACACTCGAGCAGCTGAGCGAGGTACTAAAGAGATGTTGTTGTTACTACTGTGGATATTGTTTTTGAAATCCAAATCAATCACTTGCTTCGAATTTCAAAACCTTGCTGAGGATAAATGAACCCTTATTGATCTACGATAAATAAGTATTCATAATTTATTATTATTATTACTGCAGCCCAGGCAGTACTTGTGGAAGTTGACGAGGATAAAGGCAAGGTAGCGTGTCGCAATGATTGCCACAGAGGTTGAGCTTGTAGCTATTCTTGAAGAACGGCCTGGTAAGCTGAGTTCAAGGCCAAATTGTGTAACAACTTGCACCAAAATTGGAATCATAAAGGGATGGTCACGAGTTACTTACAACCGACCTACGATTGAATCACCCAATCAGGAGAGACCACGCCAAGATCACGCGATGGATGGCGTCAGTGGTAAAAAGCGCGCGGAATTGATTATCTAAAGAACCGCCGATCGGAATTATCTCCGCATGAATGCGATGAGACGTTTGAATTATTTGATGAAGATTGACACTAGTCCCATCTGTGTGAGATGAAAACTCTGGAATTTTTTTCTAAATCCACCCCACTCCTCCGTACCCTGTCAGTTTCTAATAAATTGGTCGACGAGAAGCTGTTCGATGTCTTTCTGTTCGTGAGCTCTGTGAGCTAACTTCACGCCCGTTTGTGTAACGATTTTAACGCTCTAAGATTATTCGAAGTCAATTTATTTGTGAGCTCTGATGAGCTAAACTCACGCTAATTTGAGTAGCAATTTTTAACGCTCTTAATTATTTGAAGTCAATTACTCTGTGAGCTTTGTGAGCTAAATTCACACCAGCGTGCGTGGTCATTTGAAACTTGTAATATTATCTGAAAGACAACTATTTTCAGCTCTTAGGGGCAAGACTTGTAAACGTTCTAATTAGCGCTCACCCGAGCGAAGGTCAAGCAGTAGGGATTACCGAGCGAGATAGCGACTGTGAGTCAGTCAGACTTTAAAACTTGTATTGTCGAGTCAGTGACGATGGACTCGAAATGTGTATTTCCTGTAAATTTTTAAGTGTATTTTTTCATGTGTGTATTGCGCGTGTGTGAGCGATATTTAGGGAAAGTCTTCGTAACTAATCGCATAGGACTATTTGTGGGCGAATTTAGTAACCCACAAGCGATTGTAGCCAGGTCAAATTATAATAACATTGAACTTTTCTTCCAAGGAGACTACATCAAGATGTCCAACATGTGGTCAGGAGTTGGGATGATGTCCGACGCTTCAACGAAGACGAATATGGAGTGCTAATTTTTCCATAGGGAAAATGGGCTGAGATGGATGTCATAATGTTCTGCAAGCTGAGACGGTGATGTACAACAATTGATTATTCAATTATGTAGTTAGATTGGCGGGGGAACTTTTGTAAATAGTTCTTTTTTTCTTTTCTTGATTTAGAGTGTTTTTTTTGTACCGGCACTAATTGTTTTAAATGTACGTTGGCGCGTGGCCAAAGTGTTTGTTGTGTATTTATTTTTCTTTGGAGTCATATTTAATGTGCACGGCGCGTGTACGTGATTTTATCCATGCAAATGCGAAACCCGTTACATTCGATAAGTGGTGCTTTATTAAAGTTCATATTTGTGATAGGAAAGGGAGGTAATTACTGAAAGATGTTTGCTGAACAGGTTATTATTCATATTAGGGTTGTCAAGTGCAACGATTTAAGGTGTAATTGTAGAACACCTTCGTTCTAAATTTTGATAGATTTTTTTTAGTCCTTTTCAGGTTAATTAGTCACGGCGTAGAACGGTGGCGCCAGCAAGTGGAAAATATTTATGTCTTTTTATTTCAGGGTCTGTCAAACCCATACGTGTGATTCTGTGTGTGTTATTGTGTCAGGTGTGTGTGTTGATTCTACGTGAAGAGGGGTAGAGGTCCTACCGCCCTCGTATTTTTGTTGTTGTTGTATTTTGATGGAAAGGCAGGGTGCTCTAGGGAGACCGCTGTTCCTTGTCCATATTGCTGATTCTTGGATTTCCTAGTGGAAATGCCGGGATATTTTGTTCTGACACACACACACGTTTTATTGTGCTCTGGGGCACGCTTCTTCGAGATTCGATCCCCGCCTTGGGAGGTCGAGGTCATTGTGACACGTGGGTTGACAGATATGCAGATTTCCACGAATCGCCTGTCTTGCCTGGTGACTTATTTTGATAGGCAGTCCTGTTGTCCGACTGGCCCCTTTAAGCTTTCAAGTAGCAAACCTGTTCATTGTGATGGTTATTTTTGAACCATAATTAATTGGGGAGTTCGCCATGTGTGTGACGGATTATTGCATGTTGTATGGATAGGATATTTGTGTTAATAATGTAAATGTTGGCTTTGAGCCTAGTGATGTGTTTATGACTCAATTCATGTAATTTAGTATGTCACACCTGTGTGGTGTAGTGGTAGTGTACTTGTAAATTTGACGGCGGTCATATGTGTATTTCTTTTATTGGTCACGTGTTAACTTACTTGTGTTGATTTGTGTGACAAGTCCTAAGTTTTTAGGCAGTAATGTTTTGCTACGGCAGTTTGATTCCAATTTCATACGGAAATTATTGTGTTGTATATTTTAAGTATAGGAAGTGTCGGTTTAGTTTTAAGTGTTGTATAGGTGTTCCCCGCGTCTGTCTAGCTCGAAGCAATGTGGATTCGTTGTCTGAATGTTTATTCTGGATGATGACGAATCATGCATTCGATTGTACACATCGTGAAGCATGCAGAACGGCACACGCGCATACATTGTCACTTTTATTGATTTTCTTAAGGACATTTTGTCCGTGTATTAATCTCTCCTGGTATTTTGGCCTAGTTTTGGCATATTTTATTCTATTCAGTGGGAGTCTTTTGGGAGTTTGTTGTGTTAATTTTTTGTATAGTTAGGTGATTTGTTATTAAATTCATTTGTTTTAACCCTGGCTTCACTTTTTCCAGCATGTTATTTTGTTATATGTTGCCCTGCATGTTAATGAAGCGCTTTAACAACAACTTACGATATGGACTGTCACACTCCCCGAAACTGAGTCTCATAAGCTTCTTTGCAAGGGTTCAATATATAACACTCCTGAAAAAAATGCATGTAATAGTTATGATCACTATTACCTATGGGGCAGTAGTGATTATAACTAATAAATGTAATTCTTTTCCATTGTATCCCGCCCAGTGATTGTGCAAATTCGTGTTCACCGACTGAAGAGTTACAACTGACAATGTTTATAGGCAACACTGAAAGAATGGCTTCTAAACTTTACACTCCTTTCAAAACACTTCACTTTTTCTATATCCTATCCCTTGTAACTCCCGTTCTTCATTCCCCATCCTATTAAGCTGTTGAGCCATTAACCTGCCACACTAGACTACAAGATATTGTTTTGCCTCCAGCGTCTGAGAAATATTCAACTCGGAATGTATAAAAGAAGAGAGGCATATTAAATACGAGAGACTCCTAAATTCAGTAGTGCAGAGAAATAAGAGAAAATATCATCCCTGGGGAGAGAAATCCAAGGTATAATTTCAACCTTTCTCTTCTAACAGACTTCCATGGTATTAATTTCAGACAAACAGCGAAGTTATTGATTCAGATAAGTTGTTGATTCATAAAGGGGCTTGCGACGTCGTGGTCATGTAGCCCCTGTAATTGGGTGTGTGTATGGTTTATCTCATAACCTGAGGATTTAATAGGGCTGTAGTAGTGTACCCCGTGGTGTAGCCATACACGAAAATTGGCAACCACAACCGCGATGGTGCGCTGCAATAAGTTCTGAGATGGAAGTTTCGAATTCCGGCACTGAGAGCGGCTTCCTGAATGTGGATTTTCCTCGGGATTTTCTACATTCTCTCCAGGAAAACGCCGGGAAAATACCTTTCGCATTAAGCACCCTAATAATTACAGTTACACACACTCCTTCAACAATCACAGAAACACAGGTTCAAACAAATTAACAACATCATGTAGTAGGGTATGCATTTGTAATTGAGGCTAGGATTTGGGAAGGAGACGACCGTGGCCTTAAGATAGGAACCATCCTGACATTTGCTTGGAATAGAAATGAGGAATCTCAGGAAGACACTTCTAGGATAGCTTTGGTGCGAATTTAACCCAATTCTTATCAGTTCCGCCTTGCAACGTTCCAGCCCTCAGATCAGAATGAAATTTCTTGACAGTGCCCGGAATTGAATAGGGACAGCCATGGTGACAGCCAAGAATGCCACTAACTGCGCCACGAAGTGAAAGGAACCAGCTTGTGCAAGGCTATGTCTGTCTGTTAACTTGACTGTTAATCTCGCGATCATGAGCCCCGGGACCTCCATTTTTACGTGGAATCCAAACCACAGGATATGATACTTCACTTCAAAATGCTTAAGTGTATTGACCAAGAATCGAGCAGTTTGGCCATTGTACCACCATGCTCTCCCCCCCCCCCCCCCTATCAAAGCGAGGCTATGTCTTGACACGCATGATACAGTAGAGGTTTTTCGTGCAGGCATGCAAAGTTTTTCATACAGGGGCTACATACTGGGCTGGAACCTATGATAAATTCTCCGTGTACTTACGTGTGTGCGTGTAGGTTTTCTGAAGGCTGGTGTTCGTAAGATGATTGTAATAGTGCGTTTGTACAGGGTGTTGTTCTCAGCGACTATGGTTGGGAATTCAGGTTATATACAATCCCAGTATTCGTCCAGAAGTTCTCAAGATTAGCCCGTACAAACAGACAGAAAACATGAGGAGTATATTTTATACCGTGTAAGATATGCTGGATGTACTTGATACATCAAGTTCGTTAAACTAGTGATAGAAGAGACTATTCTAAATCTTTAAATTGAAAATTAAACATTAAAAAGTCAATATTTGTAGGTTTTACAGAAGCTCTTCAAGCAGAAGTTGAAAATCAAGTCTGGAAGGTTCGGGGTGGGGCGAGGCGCTACGAGGAGATTGTTGCGTAATCCGAGCATTGACCTTACCTGTTGAGGATACGAGGGTATCAGCTGCCATGAGGATAGCGGTACTCGTCTTGTAAAATAATCGATAATCAGCCAGGGTGTGTCGTTGGCTTCCGGCCTGAAAAAGAAATACAGAGGGACAAAATTCCGTTGTCTGTTCTGAAACTGTCCAAAATTTCGAGAAATCGACCCCCAACTTTTGGAAATTAAAATTTGTCATTATTATTATTATTATTATTATTATTATTATCATGTGTATATTTTTATATGACGGCATGTACTCATATATAATTATTTGCAGTGGATATATTTCAACATCGTGTTATACCATTTGATTGAATTTGTGATTTATAGTATGATTTGTTGCGAGGTCTTTGTCCAGGTTGGCTGTTCAAACTATTTTTAACATAATGTATATTTAGATGGGGTTCAGCACCAGGAAGTCTCATGGGCTGGTGAGCTGAAGTAGTCAACATATTTCATAATATATGAGGAAACAAGGCTATATTAGATTATGGGTATTTCAAACGGCCACGACCTTAGGTGACTCGTACACTCGGAAGAGAGGGTGAGATATGGCATCTATGTAAGAGGGCGGAGTTCGCCTAATCTAGTAGTATCTTGTAATATATTGCTTGATGAGATTTTTGAGTGTGCAGTCTGGGTAATTGAACTGAAGAAGGGAGGGGGATGTACTTTCTACCTCTGGAGTTGGTGTTCTCGAGAGTTACTCTGATTTAATCTTTGGAAGAATCGGTCTTCTGATTGAGATCGTGGAAGACGTGGTTTTCGGATTGAGGGAGAGTCTTGGACTCTGAGGTGTTTGGTAGGGTGTTTGGACTTAGAAGTTGGGGAGATCAAGTCTTGCTATGCTTGATTCTTCTGGGGAGTTAAAGTACATCGGGACATTCACGATAGAGTGAAAAGAGTTTCATACTGAGGCAAAGGTCGGGATACGTCTCAGCCGACAATATTCTGACTGGTATCAGTAAAGTCCGCTATGACTCGCTGTCTCGAAAAGCGTAAGTTACTGGAATCTCGAGTCTGATTACTAAAATTCAGGGGCCACAATGAATTAGTTAATTGGCGAATACTGGTCAAATATGCCATGTATTATTTCATTCAGATGCGAAATAGGTTTTGGAATTCACCAAACGGATTCAGAGCGCTATAATAAGTTCAAATCAACGAGTAACCAAGTAACTCGTATGTTTGTGAAAGTCGGCAATACAGCCATGATCATACTAGTTCAAAAATGATATGCTTATGAAACGAGCTAGAAACGCCATTACGAAAGTAAATAGGACTGATTCTATGGGAACCAATCCCCAGAATCAGTAGCAATAGTCTACAACTCCAGAGATCAATAGCGGTAAGTACAATAATTTACATTACTATCCAAGGTCCTACAGCGTGTCATATATGTTGTGCCAATGTAAATAAGATGGGAAATGTTAGTTTATTCTGAACGCGACAAAGATCTTGCCTGTGCCAATCATTTTCAGAATATATTATATGTTTATACCAGATCTCCAGTTTAATTATTTCATCAAGTTCAGTAACATAGTTAAGTGTGAATGTCTATAGTTGTCATTGAATATGTCACGGCGTTTAACCCCCACCACCGCGAACCATTTATTAATATTGAAAGAGTTATTAGATGTTATAATGAGAATGAGAAGTAAACAGCTACATTGTAGACAATATCTACTTTCTGACGGGTTTTCTAGTACCAGTAAGTTCCCGAAAATCTACAAACTGTAACCGTACAGGCCCCACTTGGAGAACCCATTGTAACCGTCCCAACAACTGAATAAAGCATCTCCCACAGTTGGGTGATAATTGCAACTGCTCAGCCCCTATTGACTCCAATAAATGAATATAACGTTCATAGCATTCCTCAATCTTAATAAACTTGATATTTGGTTTGGGTTGGTGGGGGTTATACACCGTGATGGATTCAATACCATCGATAGTAGTAAGCGTTTGCTACACTCCAAATATTGCATCATCATGACCAGAAATTGCGTAATCCTGATGACGTCATGGGATGACGTCATGGGTCCTTAGAGCGAGCACGTGGTCCAGGAGCGAGCATGTGCAGTGCACGTGTTAGCGTGGGAAGAGGTTGACCTTTTGGCTTGTTTGTGCGATGATGATAAAAAGTTAATGGGTGTTGACGTCATGGGGGTTGTTTATTAGGATTTTAACTGTCATCTGACACCCGTGCGACTGTGAGCATGTGTGCCAGTGCGAGCAATCCACACATGTGGTGTGCAGCTGTTATGTTTTTTTGCTCGCGATTGAACCCTCGTCGTATCGGCCCCGAACCTGATATCTCGCACTCGTAGTAATGCCCCCCTCTTTTCCTATAGCCTCATTATTTAAATAAAATACCAAAACAAAAGGTCATTCGCGGGTAGTGGGGTAGTGTATGTTCTCTTGCAAGTCGCGTGTGTGCTTGAATACGTATGGCTATGTTGGGAAAATGTTTGGTGGTGGGCGAGGACTAGGGTTGAGTGAGGGCTCGTTTAAATGCTATTTTTCCCGCTCTATTTGATGGTGAGGTAATTTTTTAAAATGGGTGGAATTTGGAAACGCAATTTGAGGTAAACGTGCGTTTTTGACATTTTGGCGAATTTAATGAGCTTGTAAGGCTAGAACGATGTGTTATTTAGGAATGGTGTGACGTCCTCTTTGCTATGAATGCGTGTCGGTATATATATATATTTTTTAAATTGTTGTTTTTGAAATTGGTGCTATTTTGGAAACGGTGAAGATGAGAGAAAAGTTTGTTTGAAGTCAATGAAAGGTCCCTATGCCCTCTAGGCTGACAGCAAGTTTGAAGTGTGTAGGACAAAACAAAATGATAGCCTACTTTCTGGCGAACATTGGCGATGATTCGCGAACGCATGGTCGGATTTGAGCATATAGGGTGTCGTAGGACTTGTGGTGAACCACCCCTTGCTATGGACGGGAGTATATCCACCCCAAAATAAATCTACCCTTACCCGGAGGTTAAGTAGTGGTTATTTTTGTATGCATGCGCACTTGAGGGCTTTTGTAAGAGAGCGGAATTTTTAAATGATTCTTTATAGATGAGGCTTTTTAAAAAATTTATTAAAAAAACAAAAAACTAATAGGTCATTCGCTTTTTAGTATCTCGCTAACCAATAATGCGATTTAAACATGTGGGGTGTCATAGGACTCGTAGTGAATTCTCCTTTTGTATGAATGAGGTATGTCAACCCCCAAAATAAAAACTACCCTTACCTGAGGTGAAAGAGCAATTTTTGTATGTATGCACACCGGTGGCTTTTGTCAAAAGGGCCTAACTACACATTTGTTAATATTTTCTGAACCCAGGATGGGATTTTGCCATAGGCAGTAACCTAGCACTTGGGATGACACCTCGTTTTTGAAAGTATGATTCATTTTTTTTATTTTTTGTCAAAAGGGCCTAACTACACTTTTGTTAATATCTCGTGAACCAATCATGCTAGGGACTTGTATGAGGGGTCCTAGCACTTGGGGCGACGTCCCCCTTTGTGGGGTGAAACTACCCCCCCCAAAATTGAAAACTCAATATCTTGGAAACTATGAAACCTAAAATTAGGCGTGATAGCTTTAAAAATAGGTGATGACATAGGCTTTTACCTGGATTGGTCATTTCACCCCTAAAACAGTAAATAGTCATGTTATGGGGAAAAAACGTGTTAAACACCTAAAAATGATAAATGAAACTAAGATCTTTTGTTTTTGATGAAAAATAGCAGGGGGGTGAAAACTACCCCCAAATTGAAAAATCGATACCTTGGAAACTAAGAACCGTAAAATTATGTGTAATAGCTTAAAAAATTCGTTGTGACATAGGCTTTTACCTGGATAGATGATGTCACCCCTAAAACAGTAAATAGTGATTTTACAGTGGGGAAAAAGGTCTTAAACGGGTAAAAATGATAATTGAACCTAAGATCTTTTGTTTTTGATGAAAAATAGCACGGGGGTGAAAACTACCCCCAAATTGAAAAATCGATACCTTGGAAACTAAGAACCGTAAAATTATGTGTAATAGCTTAAAAAATTCGTTGTGACATAGGCTTTTACCTGGATAGATGATGTCACCCCTAAAACAGTAAGTACTGATTTTACAGTGGGGAAAAAGGTCTTAAACGGGTAAAAATGGTAATTGAACCTAAGATCTTTTGTTTTTCATGAAAAATAGTAGGGGGGTGAAAACTACCCTCAAATTGAAAAAATCGATATCTTGCAAACTAAGAACCCTAAAATTAGGTTTGATAGTTGAAAAATAGGTGATGACATACGCTTTTACCTCGATAGATTATTTCACTCATAAAACAGGGAATAGTAATGTTACAGGAGAAAAAGGTATTAAACACTTAAAAGCATAAGAGTTTTTTGAAACCATGCTTTTTAATGAATGTGTGTTTGGAGGATGACAGCTTGCAAATTAATATTATTATTATTATTTGTATTATTATTATTAGGTAATTATGGATTAATGTGTTTATAGCTAATGAATAAGGCTACAGAGTTGTATCAGGTGTTGTACAAATCAGGATGGCCAAACCGTTGCCATTCCCCATGAATATACCCAAAAGAGCCAAAACGTTAAGGTTATCGACCTGAGATTTTATAAAACTAATTATCGGAGAGGGTGAAGTAAGATGTTGTTTCGGACTGACAGTGGCTAACCCTTTCCCATGATTTATGAATTGACCCAAAATGTTTTACCTGACAAGACTGAGTGTACCTGTTGCAGCCTTTAGAAAATCGAACCCGGACCTGTGTGGTGACAGTCGAGTTATATTAATGATGCTTTTTGAACAAACACAGTCTTGCATACTATCGCTGGGTTGAATCTGCACAGAGACACTGGCTTTGTTTGTGTAATGAGTCTTGGTGATAAGAACACGATGCTCTTGCCAGCAAGTTTCATATTACTCGTCTGCTTGATGGTGGACGTGATTCGCACCGTGTTAACGTACATGACTTGATAGTTGTTAGGTAAGGGTTGACAAGGCTCAATGAACCTTATTGCAACCTTAAGATGAATATGAATTTCTTGGTATAGTCGGGGTTGCAAGCCAAGGCCTTAGGGTAGACAACCAACTATGTTAAACACTACACTGTGAGATGGTCAAATGATAATGTAACAGAACATATAGAAAAGTTTTATGTAGTTTAACGAATTGACTAAGAGCCATACCATGAGAGGTATAGGTAATTGAAATTGAATCCTTAGCTGTTGACCCTACTACATGTAAGCTATAGCAATGCCCACCTATAAGCTATCATGTTAGAAAAAAAAATGTATGGGTTGTTTTAAACGGAGAATGATTGTGTTTACTGTAAAACACAAATCTGAATTTAAAAATAGTTTATGTCCTACATGATGTTTGAACTCTCTTTTTATTTATTCTGAATTTAAAAATAGTTTATGTCCTACATGATGTTTGAACTCTCTTTTTATTTATACTTTAGACAAACGCTAACATAGTTGTAATTCAGAAGCCATGGCTGCCTCCTTTCCAATCCTACACCGTACACTGAAGTTAAAGTTAATAATGATCACGTTACAGGCAGCCAGTTTCAAAGCCATGAGAAATAAGTGAACAAAGTATACAATTCTTGACCCAGCCGGGAAATCAACATGGTGTTGTTTCAAACAAAAGACAAGCGTTCTATAAACTTGACCACCAAGCTGTCCTATCGACCCCTAATTGTTTGGCTGATGGTGAAAATAAAATTAAATGTAAACTATAACTAAAACTAACTACACACTTATAACTAGAAAAATGAAATGTAAGACAAAAGGATAACAGGACAAATAAAGGACAGAAGGAATAAATAATGCCCCTCAACCCTCAAGAATGTGGATTGATGAACTTGAAAGGAAGGAGAGCCATAAAAGGTAGATATGAAAGTAAAAGAGGAGAGAGTCCCGCTCCAGAGGTAATCGATAAAAGGAGGAAAACTGGGCCCAGCTCAGGAATCCCTTGTGGTCGCAAACTTCCAAACTCATCAGCCGTAAGCCCCTGAGGGTGTAGGCATATCCAGGGTGCACCACAAGTGGTGGGGCTACATACACCCTACCTTTAGTGTGGCTTGTGCAATAGGCAGGAAATAACATAAAAATAAAAAGAAGGCTGCCTTTGAAAGTGCAAAGAAAATATGGAAGCGGCAACAGGTGCTTACTGAATATGGCAAGGCTTTACACTTCTGGGTTAGTCAGTCTTTCTTGCTAAGGATACCCTAGAAAAGGCTATACATGTTAGTTCTGAACAATTAGTGTTAATTGTATATTAAAATTATATGCACAGCTTATACAAGCACGTTTTGCATGCAGTCAAACTTAGTAAGATAATTACATACAACACGCAAAGTGTGTTTCCGCTACCTAGCGGTGGATATGAGCACTCACTGGTGATATCCGAGGTGAGGTGATTTGCTCCCACATTTGCTCCCATATTGGCTCCCCCATTTGCTCCCACTTTTGCTCCCACTTTTGCTCCCACTTTTGCTCCCATATTGGCTCCCACTTTTTTCTCCCACTTTTTGATCCCATATTAATGCCAACTCTTATAATTATAAGCAGCAGCAAAATGTAAATGGAATAATATTTCTGATAATGTTCATAACAAAAGTCCTGAAGTCTTGGGTTTGAATTCCCAACTATGGTTGTCAGCCAATGAATTCCACTACAGGAAACTTTTATTTTTGTGTTGTGTAGCGTGATAATTTGCCCATCTCGCGATGTAGTGGTTAGTATACTTTGGTGTTATCCCTGAGGTCATGGGTTCCAACTCGGCTATGCCCAGAATTTAATTTTGATCTGAGAGTTGAAAGGTTAGGTTGGGTGAGGTTAGGTAAAGTTAGGTTAGGTGAATTTATGATAGGTTAGGTTAGGTAAAGTTGGGTCAAGTTAGGTTAGGTGAAGTTAGGTTAGGTTAGGGGAAGTTGGGTTAGGTGAGGTTAGGTTAGGTGAAGTTGGGTTACGTTAGGTTAGGTGAAGTTGGGTTACGTTAGGTTAGGTGAGGTTAAGTTAGGTTAAGTTAGGCTAGGTTAGGTTAAGATAGGTGAAGTTAGGTTAGGTTAGGGTAGGTTAGGTTAGGTTAGGATAGGTGAAGTTAAGTTAGGTGAGGTTGGGGCAGGTTAGGTTATGACTAAGTTTGTTATGCTTAGTTGTTTTAGAAAAACACTGCATTGGCTCTCATATTTGCTTCCATATTTTCTTTGTACTTTCAACTATCTTGAAATGTGTATTTACTTTTGCCGGCATATTTGTTGACATATTTGTTAGCATATTTGCTCCCACTTTTTATATTTGCTTTGCTCCCACATTTCATCCCATATATGCTCCCACTTTTTGCTTCCCAATGTTTGCTCACAGTTTTTGCTCCCACATTTGCTCCCACTTTCGCTGACACTTTTGACCCCCACTTTTGCTCCCTCTTTTTGCATCTATATATGCTCCCACATTAATCTATTGTTGTTATTACCAAGTTGTCTTTACTAGAAATTAGTTTATGCTTGACAGTTGATATGGAAGTATCAGTGACTAGGTATGGTAAGCCTTATGCATACTATAAAGGATATTCATATATTGTGAAACGAAGCAATAAAAATGGAACTGTTATTTGGCGCTGTTCAAAGCAACGATCGAAACAGTGTCTAGGAATGCTTAAGACAAGAGAATTGGACATACTTTCTTCAAACAGTCATGATTGTAAACATAATAATCATGCTAGTGTAAATGTAAGGAAAACTCAAACCGAAGCAAAAAACCAAGTCCAAGAAAAAAATAGTGCTGCTCAAGATAATATTAACCTCGGGTTTAATACACTACAACGCACTCATGCTGTTAGCGAGTTGTTTAATGAGAAACCTTTAAGACCTCCAGTAAAACCCATGATCAGACACACACACACATCTCAAAAGCCCTCAACTCTATCAGAGACAACATACCCCATCAAGAAGTTGGTTGGGGAAGATGAAAAGGATGGTGATGGTGATAATAATAACATAATGTTGAAGCACTCTAGTACATCTAAAAAGAAGCTTTCAACACTATCAAAGGGAACTCAAACCATTGAACAGACTGTGGACACAGGTGGAAATTATGATGGTAAAGATGATGAGGATGATGATCATTATGAAGATGATTATAATGATGAGGATGATAATGATGTTGATGGTGAAAATGATGGAGTGCTTCCCGAGTATTTGAAACCATTCATAAAAAATAGCAAATGGAACGATCCTAATATATTAGTCGAACGTCTACAGCTCTTGCATGCCTGTAAACAGGCTGGTCATATTGGTTATGAGGAAGAGCTGTTAAAAATAGATGATGAACTTCGTAAAGCTGGTATTATTGTGTAATTGGTCAACCTAGCAACACCTCCATCCCCTAAAATAATGTTCAGCAAGTGTTATATTTAAAAACTCTAGCAGGACAACATGAACAAAAAAGAGCTGTATTCTCTCTGTGTGTGTGTGTGTGTGTGTACCTATTGTAAAAATATATATATTTGAATTAAATTAATTAACACAGTTTGTATATATTTCTTGTTTTCTTTGCATGTTGACTGTATATTTGCTCAACCACTTTTTGGTTTTTCAATGCACATTTTTTGGTTTGTTATGATTTTCCGTAGCATTACAGTTATCAGTCTTGTAAACTGGGTGATTAATATAGGTATAAAGGCATCTTTAAAAAATCACAAGCCTTACAGTTGTGACATATCACGTATATTATGTTACATGTTATCCTACATTCCACATAGGGCTCTCCGTTATTAACAGTGAACTCTGTTGTCATTAAAATAACTACTTGTAAAATAATTCCAGTGGCATATCCTGTTAGCAAATATCATATAATAAATATTTTCACATCACAGAACGACAACTTGAAAATCATTTATTGTAGGAATACCTTTAATGGGACCACCAAACCTTTAAGTAAACCATATTTGATATACATTCCACATAGCTACATAACCGACAGTACGTCGTGGTATCAATTTCAGCCACCAGGCGCGCTCATCGTTTGTATTGCATTTCAGTTCCATTTGCATTTCTTGAAAATCACCCCCAAGCCAAAAAATACATAGCAAGTTAGTGGAATCATGTTACACATCAATAATTTTAGAAGAGCTCTCAGGTATTGTATGATGATTTTTTTTAGAAGTGTATAACTGTTTGTTGACTAGCATTTACTGTTACACAACATTATTTTTGGTAAACTCTACATAAGTATCCTAATTGTCTCTGGTATAATGTCTTGTTTAACAAACATGGTCACACGGTTTATCTATAGGTTTAAGCCTCTGTTGTTTATGATTTTAAAAAATGATAAACAGCTAAACTCACTGGTCAATAGCCAACATAGTGGCCAAAATGTTTCCCTCATAGGTAACTCATGTTTGGTTAGTCAATTCTTATTGCAAAGCCAGTCAAGACCTAAAAATAGTATTAACACCATATCATTAAACAAATCAAACCATTTTAAGGCATTTATTAAATTGAATTGCATTTTAGGAACCTTGCAAGCATCTTGCAACCTTCAAGAGGAAAGTATAGACAGGAATTGTGAAAAGGAAACCGATAAATCATTCAACGTAGTGTTATGAACCTCAACGTAAGAAGTTATGAAAGTCTATGTGAGGGTGTGGTTTTTACAGCTGGATGCCTTTTCTGGCACCCACCTCAGAGACGAGTTTATGGGAGATGAAACTCAGCTATCATGTCGAATGTGGAGCTCCTAGTCTAGCAGAAAGTCATGTTCAGGTATTTGTCTGCAGGGAGTGTGGGAAACTAAACAACAACTAAAAAAGCATACACGTAAAGGGAATATTATAGAATTTTCGAGTATATGTTGTGAATTTTAAAAAATGGTTAAATTTCATGCTTTGTAGTCCTCTTGGCTAAACTTGGTAGAATTTGGTGAATTTTCATCAATATTCGGGTAATTTTATATAAATTTGAGCTAGTTCAAACCATTCTTTAATAATTCAATGGCATTTCAATAAATCTGGTAGTGATTTGTTGGATTTTGCTGAAATTTGGTGGAATTTGCTAAATTTGCGGTAAATTTAGTGGATTTTACAAAATTCTGGTCAATTTCCAGATAAATCTCAGATATTTAGATATTTTAAAAATAACCTCTGTCACTGTGATGGCTGTATTAATGTGTGCCTTTGACTATGAAGGGTAGGAATGGTAAGGAGATGGTTATGGACTTAAGTGCATAGTCATTTATATTTACTTTCAGATTGGATGTTGTGGGAAAATCGAAAACTCCTCTTGTTAGTTTTTCAAGTGAGTGTACTCCTTATCTCTCTTAGAAGCCGCTAATGAGCTCTAAGCATTGGCAGTTTGCAAGCATCTCTCTATTGTTAACATAGAATGCTCATTACTTGTTCTTTCGAGTACATGTTGTCATGTAGGTAAGGAATTGATCCAAACATAACATGTTTCGATTTTCTTTGCACTTGTCTGTGGGCAAACATGGCATTTACCTGGAGTAAAAGTGGAAATCCACATGAGTTTGACGTTTAGAAAACTCACCTCACCTCACCTCACACCAACTGTTTGGAAATGGAAATAATTTGTTTTTGTTTTACTTAGAGGCTTGGAAATCATGGTCATCATTCCCATGTACTGTAATTAGGGAAAATAATAAGGGGTGATGTACACTATTATTAGCTGAGTACCTAATACAATTTTGCATACCCCTAGGGCCAGTATTGCTTATAAAGGCATGCCATTTGTTACCGTCCTTAAAGCCAGTGATTTAAAACAAAAGAGCTGTTTATTTTCCACCACCCCCAAACAAGGGCTTTCATCTAGTGGAATGTAGGTTGACGACCATGGAGCCCCAGCTGAGTCCGTCATTGTTCCCACTGACTTGTGCAAGGCTCCTGTCTGTCTTCTTTCCTGTCGACCACACTTGGTCAACTCTTGTTCTCTACCGACTCCGACATTATTAGGCTATCCAAGGCTTAGGGAGTCTCTTTATTTTCCGACTTAATTGACCCTTGTTTATTTTTTCTGATACCCTCCTTGTGTGAGGAGGCAGCCTTCTTTTTATTTTTATGTTATTTCCTGCCTATTGCCCAAGCCACACTAAAGGTAGGGTGTATGTAGCCCACCACTTGTGGTGCACCCTGGATATGCCTACACCCTCAGGGGCTTACGGCTGATGAGTTTGGAAGTTTGCGACCACAAGGGATTCCTGAGCTGGGCCCAGTTTTCCTCCTTTTTATCGATTACCTCTGGAGCGGGACCCTCTCCTCTTTTACTTTCATATCCACCTTTAAACAAAACGTGGATAGAACATTTGGTATAACGATAAGAAATGATAAACAATACTTGGGACGCGAACGAGTTTTCTTCGATAAAAAGTGGATAAAAGTTGGCGGTGAAAAATTTCCTATTACATAAGGTCTACTTGAATTGATTCAAAGGAAAGTACCAGACCCCACTCTAATAAATAGGAGTGATTTAAGTTCATATTTGAAATTATTAAATGTTTCAAACGTGCACAAAAGAAATTATACAAGCAATGCAGCTCCAAGAGGAACGCAATCTTATAAGTATAGACATATAATTGAACCCCTTCTCACTGAAGACATAGATAGAATTATAAAAACAGCAGATGAAAATGAAGAAGCAAATACTACAATGCATACTGGATATGGTCAAAAAAAACACATCGCGCCACAAGCCATTTGGAAATTTGAAGGCGGAAACAATATTGAATTCGTTCACTGGAATGAACCAAACAAATTGGTATCAAGACTTAAAACATTAATTGCATCGAAAGCTGCAGGTCACACAGGACTAGACAGCGAAATCTTTGCAATAGAAGAAGAACTAAGAAATGCTGGATATATTGAATAAAAATTCCAACGTTTGTAAAACAATGCACAGTATGTTATAAAACATTGTTTGGAAAATAACTATGAACGAAATCAGACGAGAAATTGCAAAAGAACTTCACGCACCGCTTAGAAAAAAGTTTAAAAGACGACGTGTTATTAGCAAAGGAATCGATGACCTCCATGAAGCTGACCTTGTGGACATGTCCAAACTTGCAAAATGGAATAATGGATTTAAATATTTATTAACCATTATTGACGTTTACTCGAAATATGCATGGGCAATTCCTCTTAAAACCAAAAAAGGAAGTGAGATTGTGAAAAGCTTAAAATTTGTTTATTCTCAAAGTAAAAGATTGCCCAATTATTTTCACACCGATCGAGGAACGGAATTTTATAACAGTGAATTCAAAACATGGTCTCAGAAACAAAATCTAAAGCATTATTCCACTGGCAGCTCCATTAAAGCGAGTGTGATAGAAAGATTTAATCGAACTCTTAAGGAATCGATGTGGAAAGAATTCACAACACGAGGTTCTTACCGATGGGTACATATTTTGCCTGAGTTACTAGTAAAGTATAATCACAAAATACATCGCAGCATTGGCATGAAACCTAATGATGTGAAAAGAAACAATCCACCCCGCTTGCCAACACAATATAATGAAACTTTAAGAAAACCAAAATATAAAATCGGCGACATTGTAAGAATATCAAAAATCAAGAAACACTTCAGTAAAGGGTACGAAGGTAATTGGACAACAGAATTATTTACAATTTATAAAGTTCAAAATACTAATCCACGAACATATCTTTTAAAAGATAATAAAAATATCCCAATATTTGGTGCGTTCTACGAAGCAGAGTTACAACGAACAAAACATCCTAATATTTACTTAGTCGACAAAGTACTACGTAGAAAAGGAACCCGAGCCTTCGTATCTTGGCTTGGATTCGATTCAACTCACAACTCTTGGATCCCCAACAAAAATATCTTATAATTAGAACAGTGTAAGTTTTTTTATTTTTATTTTTTATTCCTCACAAAAGATATTATTATTATTATTATTATTATTATTATTATTATTATTATTATTATTATTATTATTATTATTATTATTATTATTATTATTATTATTATTATTATTAATGTGTCTCTATATATATATATCTTTCAGCTCACTAAAACCAACACACGCAAGAAAGAAAAGAATGATTGTACTTACCCCGTGCACAAGACCAGCATATTCCACTCTGCAAACAACACAGCATCTTCAATTCTCTCTGCCGCTTGTTGGAAAAAGAACTACTTACCACTTTAAGAACGAAGATCATATCATTTTTCACTAATTCATATTATATAATTAATGTAAACCACAAATGATCAAATAAATATATTTTTAAAAAAGATTTACACCACACAAATTATTATTATTATTATTATTATTATTTTTTTTTTATTTTTTTTTTTAAACACCCACTGTCCAACGTCCATTTAATTAATCATTTGGACTTCTTCTTCTTCTTCTTCTTCTTCTTCTTCTTCTCCACCTTCTTCGGCATCCATACGATCTTCACCCCCCACACTCTCTTCCTCCAGCGGTGGAAAATCGAGCAGCTCGATACTGTCGGAGTCGATTGATTCCAGCCGCTGAATGATCACCCCCAATATGTGGGGGGTTACGCCATCCGCCGTCAACTCTCTACAATGCTGGCGGTCTCGAATTATTTCCAATAACTCGCAATTATACATGTCCTGCTGAAGATTGCTAAGCCCGTTGAACCAAACGTCCTCTTCCACTTTGAACGCGCTCACTGCGAAGTTTAGCCCCAGCCTCTCTGATTGTTCTCTCAGAGATTTTATCTCATAGAGCTGCTGGAGCTTAACTAAAAGATTTCCATACATGGTCATGTTGATTGTTAACTGAGTTGCTTTGAAACTAAGTGTTACTTCATAGCTATGTGCTCTTATATATTGCGAATATCAAACTGCAAAAAGCTATTTTAAACATTTTCACATGGAGCTCTGGGAACCGACATCCAATCTCGTTCTCGCATTAAAAATTACAGACTTGACTAATGACATCTGGGAATCTAAAAACAAACAGATCGAAATTCATTTCACACACTCAAAGTTATACATGTCATATAAAACACTTTAACCAGATTGAGATCATGAAGCAAGCCAGAACACAAAAAATGTTAACATCATTTAAATTAAACAGACATAACATAGCGAGAAGGAGTAACACAACTCCACTCCCACGCTGTGGTAATATATGTCGTACTTAAACAGAGTGTCGCATTACAACATCTGATTACTTATTTAGCTTGCGCGAGCAAAAACTTTAACGACAACCATGCACTACATGCGCTGGCTACTCTCATGGCTTGCCGCACGGCGCGAGCAAAAACGGAACAGCTGCACACCACATGTCTGGTAGCGATCCGGCTATGTCGAGTGCCTCACCGTACACTCTCATTCAAAAGTTATGACACACAAGACTCTCTACACTTCCTTGGGAAATTACCAAAATATAATTCAATAATCAATCAATACTTAATAACCATGATACACAGGCTGCCCCGGGAATTAAATAACAAAACACAGAATCGAACCAAGAAACTCCCCTGTAGGAGTGGAAGAGGAGTCTGAATTTCGAGTTACCATCCTAATAAACAACCCCCATGCCGTCAACACCCATTAACTTTTTATCACAATCACATAAACAAGCCAAAAGGTCAACCCCTTCCCACGCTAACACGTGCAGTGCACATGCCCCGCTCCTGGACCACGTGGTCGCTCTAAGGACCCATGACGTCATCAGGATTACGCAATTTCTGGTCATGATGATGCAATATTTGGAGTGTAGCAAACGCTTACTACTATCGATAGACATTCACACTCAACTACGTAACTGAACTACTTGAAATAAAGGAATGGCAAATATGGTAAAAACATATGTATTCTGAAATACTATATTGTGCCTTTGAAAGAAGCGTATGACAAGACTCTGTTCGGGAAAGTGTTCGGTTCTTGTTAATGAGGCTAATAATTGTCTTTTTGCTTCCATTTCATCAAGGTGACATAGAGGTAGTTAAACATAGAAAGAACGTGAATCCAAAATTTTAAATAAAAACAACTTTAATATCTGATCAGTGACAAAAACGCAAAATAAAAACCTCCCTTAAATTGGCTCTCTCAATACAAACATAAATCATAAAATAAACACTCAGCATAAAATACACTGAAATTAATAATTAATAAAAATGGATGAACTCCGACATCTCCTAGTTTTTATGTGTGCGTGATGATGGTTGATTGCATGCAAAAAGGACTACTATCATGCGAAAAATACGCTTCCATTAGAATATTCTGCAAGTTGCGCATTCCATATTTGCGTAACTAGCTTTGGGTCCTGGGAACGACTAACACAAATGGCTTCACAAATAAACAATAAACTCCAACGACCCCACCCTTTAAGAAATGACATTAATAATAAAATATTTATTGCGGCCAATGGCCATAGATAGGAACAAAATTATAAGATTGTGAACAATAATGAATCAATCGTATACCTAGGTAACACCAGAGACTTGTGTTCATGGAGTCCGTTCACCCATTCCACTGCACTACACTTTGATCAAGACAACATAATCAGTCCTCGTTTAAACAAAACTGAGTGAGTGATACTAGTCTTCTACTGCATTCCATGGCGTGATATATATCGCACTGATTGTTGCATAATCGGCAAACACACTCCTGGCTGGGCTGATGGAAGGACTTCCTTGTGCAGATGCGATGGTGGAAGCCATGGATCGCAAATCTGGTCACTAGGTGCCTCAGCTCATACTCTGGCCGCATCCATTCTTTATATAACATTGCATCTGTTACGAAGAATCTTTCTGGGATGGAGTCTCTCTTCCTGCAAAGTTCGCTTAACAGGTCTACGCATGCCTGTGTGGATGGAAGGTGCATTAGCAGTCGAAGGTCTTCTACCAGAAATGTTTCTCTGGCTAAAGCATACACATATCGTGAAAGAGCGAATTTTGATATCCCCAATACCCTTTTCAAATACATTGATTTCAAACTTTCAATGTCTTTTAATTGTATGATTGACAGATAAGTCCATATGACCTCTAGCCCGTACGTGAGTGATGGGAGTACTTTGACTCTGAAAAGTTCCATAGCTGAATTCACTGACATTCTTTGTAAATGTCTAATGTCGCTTATATTTCTAAGTGCTGCTGCAAGTCTCTCCTTTATATGAACCATAAAGGAAGCCCCTGTGACTTGCATAGTAATTCCAAGGTACTTAAATTGTGTTTTCGGTGTTAGTATGTGTTCCCCGCAAACGATGTAGTCATCCTTCCTCAGCCTTCCTCCATTTCTGAATATCATCAATTCAGTCTTCCGAGCATTCATCCTTAGTTCATTCTCCTCCGCCCATTTCTCAACAAGATCTATTCCCTTCTGTAGTTCCTCTATATTATCGGAGGCCAGGGCCATGTCATCTGCATAAATATATATATTTACTTTCTGTGTTCCCTCCTTTAATTTGAAGACAACATCGTGGGTCATGATATTGAAGAGTAACGGACTTAGCGGGTCTCCTTGCAGTACTCCGATTGTCTGGTGAATCCAGTCCGAGTGTGCGATACCATCATGGATCTGAACTTGATTGTCCGCCAGAATGTTCGATATCAGTCTTGTCATGTCAGAACGTCCTAGTAAGTTTTCTAATTTTATGACAAGTTTCCTTCTATTGACTGTGTAGAAAGCTTTGGTGTAGTCGATAAAAATTACATATTTCTTCCCGTGAGCTTCAAGCGTGTCCTGTATGTCCTTTAAGAGACATTCTGCAGTCAATAGAGTAGATCTGCCCTTCCGAAATCCAAATTGTTCTTCTGGAAGCAGGTGGTCTACACATGCATCTATTCTCCGAGTCAGAAGCTTGGTAAGCAATTTGCATGCAACCGATTACAATGCCACACCCCTATATGATTCAGGTTTACTGACATCGCCTTTACCCTTGTATAGCAGTTTGATTATGGACTTACGCCAAGTACTGGGGATGGTTCCAATCTCTAAGCACTTATTCACTAACTCTGCCCATACGTTTTCCAGGAAGTGTAGCGAAATCTTCAAACACTCTCTCTTCTTTGACTTTATGAGCTCTTTATATTTCCTCCTTGCTGTCTGATAGCGTTCCTGATCAACTTTATCCCTAGTTCTCTTTGCGATATGTAGCTTCTGTAATGTAGTTTGTCTCTCCTTGAAGCACTCTCTATCAAACCATTTCTGCGCTTGACGAGTAAACAAGAAATAAAAAATAACATTAATAACTTCCAAATTAAGTTTTCACAAAGTGCACGTGGCACGTAAATATAATCTGCCTAAATAGGCTTTACACCCACATCTATGGACACCCTATCGTGACTATTATAAAACAAACTTATGGATTGACCGCTTTTCATTCTTAAATTGAATAACACTTGCATACAAGAATATGCACATACAAGAATATACATTAAAAAAAACAGACAGGTACTAGCTCCAAAAAAAAACAATAATTATATCAACATAACACATGACGTATGGATCTGACATGGATAACACACTAAATTAAATCACAATTAATTTAAAACCATACAGGCTTATCTCATTACATAATCTCAAGACCGCAGACCTTCCTTGCGGGCGGGCATCAATTCCACCCGTGAATTCCAGTCAGGTAGCCAGGGTTACCTCAATTCCACCCAGTCCTCCAAGGGACCCAGAAATGCGTTCCTCAACTCCGCCCAGGCTTTTCCCCAATGACGTAAACAAATGTCATAACCCTCCTGCTCGCATACCAAAGGCCGTGTCAAACACCTTATGCAGCGCATGAGTAGAAAAAAATAGAAAACTTGGCAGACTTATGTAAAAGAATATTATGATTAATTTTAAATCACCAACACCAAGTCCGCTCAATCGTTAAATCAGATATAAACATAATCACTGTTGTTAAATAAAAATATGGACAGGAAATTTAATAAAATAAGAAAAATCAGCATCTTAAAATCACAAAAATCTTTACTTCATTTCAAACTATACAAAAAAAACATTAGATGAAGCTCTTTTCATTCCCTAACTATTGTGTGAGAAACACACTTCACAAGATCTAATCTACTCATTGTTTGGTTGGCGTACTGCATGAGCTTGTTTTCAATGAATTCTTTTCTCACACGACTATTCTTGTCTTTGCTCGACACCCGCCCGCTGCTGTTAAGTAGAATGTACGTGTATGTTTGTATCTGATGTAGGCACTTTAAAAAAAACAATATATTTGGATGAGGTGTTGTACTTTGTGCTTTGAATTTTGAGTGAAAAGCCTCGCAGGCATTAGTTGTTCTCCACAACACTGCAGACGGTGACGCCCACATATGGTGGGGGGGGAAAAACGTACCTGGAGCCTCTTCAATGTAGGTTTCCAAAAGGTAATCCGAAAATTCACCAAGTCGCTGGTTGGTGGGCTGGATACTAAACAGGTCACCGAAACCGTCTGAAACTTCGCTAAATTCCAAATACATCAGGCCAAAGCAGTACCGAAGCCACTTCCCCTCTTTGGATTTTTTGTCTGTGTAGACAGATGCTAATCCAAGTTTATGGATCTTCCGCCACCTGTATAACAAATAAAATAATATTTATTTAACCTTATATACAATTATAACGTATATACAAATATGTATACAGGGTAACAAAACAGACCTAGTTGAAAACGGGGAGGGACACAGAACTAGGCCTGTAGTCTAATACTGTATTTCAAAAGTAATTTCTGGTGTGAATACAGTTATCATTTTAACCTACAATTAATTTTTTTAACATTATTTAGTTATTTTTATACTATTGTAATGTTTAATTTTCAAAACTTTATTTAGCATATAATTAAACTTGTATTCATTGAAAAATATATATATCGTATAATCAACCGTAATGTAGTTTATTCAACCCGAAAATATAGTTAAAAAGTGATAACTATATTTTATAGTTAAATAAACTATATTTGTAGCCTATATTTACAGGATGGTAGGTTCTACTATATGGTATGGTAAAACCAACCAAATTGTATAGTAAGCCTAGATTATAAATTTGTAGCCCATAATTAAAAATGAATAGTTGAATTAGCTATACAGGATAGTAGATTCAACTGTAAAGTATGGTAGATTCTACTATATGGTATGGTAAAACCAACCAAACAGTATAGTATGTTCAACTCTACGGGATGGTAAAAGTAATTATATACCGTATGTGGTAAAATCAACTATACTGTATAGTGAATTCAACTATACGGGATGGTTGATTCAACTATATAGGATGGTAAAAATAACTATACAATGGTTTCCTTAAACATAAAATATAGTTATCATATTTTATAGTTGAATTGACTGAAATTTAGACTAGTTAAAAAGAAAAAATAAGTATAAAACACACAAATTAAAAGGCACACCTACATACAAATCAAATTATGTCCAGTCAATTCCTAGGGCTGGGTGTTCCCAATAATAAATTTGACAGTAAAGGACATGTACGTATCTAAATGTGTATTACACTTAGTTTTCACTTAAACAGAACAAAGTTACGGTCAGTTCAAGTTTAACTACAAATATAAAATACAACTAATATATTTCCATACCAAAGTCGAAAATAGAATGCATACTTTAAACAAATACTATTATATGCATTAATAAAATTAACGGTCAACAAGGCCTATCACAACACCTGTGTGTTTGTGTGAGTATGTATACGAGTTATCAAAGCCTACTCATTAATTAATTAATAATAATAATAATATATACTACAAGGATGAGACACTTACCAGGCTTGAGCAAGATGAAATCTACATCCAACAATTTTGATCCCTGGGAAGGTACTTCTTAAACTGCCATGGATTGCTTCTTCAAAATCGACCACTGCGCACTCTGGCTTGAAGTGAAGCTCCTTTTCTGCACACGCACTTTTAATGACACTCAAAGCTTCTGTATAGCTTGCTTTTTTCTTATATTTTAGGAGGCAATAGACTAACGGAACGTATAGGTTATATTATCAGCGTAGCTGTGCACGGTGAAAAGCTTCGTGAAGTGTTTTGTGCAGTATTCAAAAGTGCCGTCATCAGAATCGTTTTTGCTTTGCACAAATACTTTAGATTGGTGTCACATGAGAATATGACTTTTCCTTTATCTTCCTCATTTAGGATCAAAAAGCTTTCCTCTTTTATCGTCTTTATCTCCAACTGCCTAAGCGCTGCAAATACCTGAAAATACAATATTTCATGCATTAAATAATGTTTTTACACAATTGTCTAATTTTTCAGCCTGAAAATATATTTTTAATTAAATCTAGCGTCAATTCAACAAGAAAATTAATGTATCATATTTTATAAAATTTAAATCAAAGACATTTAAGAAAATTGATTGAATATAAATGTATTGAGGTAAATGTGATAAAAAAAAATGCCAGTTAGTAAGTAGCAAACATATTTATTGCAGGTATTAAGTTTATCTCACATTTAATTATTTTGGATTTAAAAATAGTACCGGTACGTTCTTTATTAAAATTTTTGTGAGCTCAGTTTATTGTTGTTAGGCGGCTATTGGAACTCTGGGCACATTTAAACGTCTTAACTTCATTAGAAATTACTTCCGGAGGTAAAAACTCTTTGATTACACAGCTTAATTATAATATGTTACTTCCGGAGGCAATGAAAGATAATAAACGAATTTAAATAATACATAAAATCATAGTTTTTGCCTCCTTCACCAAGAGAGCTTCTGTTTATCAAATTATTTGAAGTTGACTTGTATTTTCCTTTGAGGTTATGTTTGTTTGGTTGTAATTTTCCTTTCGGCTGCGTACACGCGAATTTCGGGACCAAAAAGTAGACCTATTTTCAAATGCGTTCCTCTCCCTCGACTTACTATTTTTCTACAAAACGTATGATATATATATATATATGTGTGTGTGTAGACTCTCTACAGGTCGCATTTTTAGTCCGATTTTCATCAAAGTTTGCAAAAATGTTCGTTTAGTTAGTTACTGCCATGATATGGTTATGTTTTCACTAAATAACTTATATAACTCCTTTATAGGCTAAAATATACGGCATTTTTAAAGTAATTTGTATCTTAAATATAAAACCGTCTTTTATTTTAATTTAGATGAATACTATTACTATATAAAAATTAAAATCTTTTAATTTTGAAGCATGAAATGTTATTTAAAACACAAGTTTTAGGAAATTGCTCGAACGTTTTTATTGGATTATTTGTATTCTTTTTTATAAAAGTGTTTGACGAAACTCCAATAAATAACCTGAAAGAAGACATTATTAGAAAATAAAACTATATGCTGCACTATAGATTTTAGTCAAGTTTAATTTATTTAATCCAAAATATTTCAAACGATTTCTATCCCAAGTAAGATTTTAGACGAAGATTTTGTTTATTTTCAGTCCCGTGAATTTATTTTACTCTCATCGACAGGCTAAAACTGCTAGCTTTCCACAGTGTCTTGAAAACAACTTTTCTTTTCTTTTTGTTATTTTTCTACAAAATATTGAAATTGCTTACTTTATATGCTAACTTAATGGGACAGTCATATAGACATATTAGGCCTACTTTAAGTTAGCACAAATAACTACTTGGATAAAAATGAAGTCATATTAAAACATCCATGTCAAGATAATATTGTTTAATATTAACTTTTATTTCAATATTAATAATTAAAACAGAATAATCTTATCATGTGAAAACTATTTGAACATTTTTGAAAATTATAGGGCAAAAAGGGTTTTAACTAAGATCAATTAAAGTCTACTCACCTCTGACGATGATTTCGGCAACTTAGGAAGGGTTTGGATTCTTGTCCCCGAAATCGCGTTTGCAATAAGCTTCACATCAGACCGCGTCAAAGCTTCCAGGGATATTTTGTTCTTGCTCACTTCTCTATGTATAAGCTTTGCAGGCCGTTCTTCAATGTTGTCCACTGCCTTCCTTTTGACGGCAGCTGTGATCCGCTGACGATTTATCTTGTGATCAGGCTGGGTCGTGGTTATGATCCTTACCCATTCTTGAAGTGAGGTTTCCTCCTTCCAAAGTATAAATGCTTGCTTTGCACGATTTCATTATACACCGCCATCGATCTTCGTCTGTTGATTTGAGTTTTTTAGCATGGTAGTACTTAAAACCATTTCTTACAACTAAAGACTGTCCTCGTTCACCCACTATTTTTCCATTATAAACAACAAAAAGGAAAAAACACATTAATTTAAAATATAAGACCACTAATTTCACTATATCATCTACTCTACTACTTAACAGCAATTCGTTAAAGTTAAATTATATAAATAACACAAAGCACTTGACTGACGTAGGATGCACAAAAGATGTTGGTGTAACTGCCGCCAATACTTTTAAACAACTGACCCATTAACCAACTTGTCAATAGGGTGGGGGTTGTTTTTGGTTTTCCCAAAAATATGAACACCTGAGAGCTTGTGTTGTCATGTGGAATGCAAGAATTCGTTCATGCGCTGCAGAAGGTGTTTGACGTTGACCCGGCCCTTGGTATGCGAGCAGGAGGGTTATGACATTTGTTTACGTCATTGGGGATAACCCCTTTGCCGACCCCTTGTCAAAGCCTGAGCGGAGTTGAGGAACTTATTTTTGGGTCCCTTGGAGGACCGGGTGGAATTGAGGAAAATCGGGCGGAATTGATGTTCGACCTTCCTTGCCTGGCTCACTAATTATCTCAAGTCTTATCTCTGATCTGGTCGCAGGCATAGTGGAATTCCTTTCACTCAACTTGTCAATAGTCATAGGAGTGTTTCAATAATAACATGTGTCTCGGGAACGCTCACGGATTTTCGAGAACCGAAGGACCTAGACTCATCAGCTACAAAAAAAACATGTGTGACATAAATACCAAAATATGTCTCAAAAATTCTCTCAGGAATTTCAAGTCTCGTCGAATCGTACAGCCGTCTCCTTGGAGCGCGCACTGTCGATAATATTTGCAGCATACAGATCTTGACCTAAAGTCAAGTCCAGCGCATATAAATTCACACAAGAACACCAAAACCTTGACTTGACACAACCATTCTATACCATAAATTGTGCCAGGTAAGAGACTTGCTAATTAGTGTTTAAAAACACATCATCAACTCTGTGATCAAACTGAATCTAAATCTTACATAGAAAGCTGACGGCTCCCCGCAATAAAATACGCAACATGGCATAACATCACATAAGGCATGATTGATTACAAATTAGCAACAACACTCTCATTCCCCCTCCCCCGCGATATATGTGGTTAAATTTACGCTAAGACACACTTATCGCCAGAACCAGAGCTCGCTGTCGTGTTGAATAATGCAAATTAAACACAATATGCACCCGCCGGTACATTTTTAAAAACTATCCATCTACAAGAATGCCGGCCCCGTAGTGTTGGGGTAGCGCACCTGCCTCTCACCCAGAGGCCCCGGGTTCGATTCCCGGCTCCGTCAGGGATTTTAGAAACTGACGTGAGGGCATGAACGGGGTGCACTCAGCCTCGTGAGGACAACTGAGTAGTTGTCTGACAGTGAGGCAGCGCCCCGATCACGAAAACCAAGATAGACGGCCGAGGGGACCCAATGCGCTGATCACGCATCACCTCAATATCTACGGGCCAAATGGATGGGCAGCGGTCGCTTGGTAGGCCTAGGCCCTTCACAGGCTGTAGTGCCAGGGGTTATTATTATCTACAAGAATACAATAAAAATAATTACACATAGTCACGACGAGCTTCCTCATTTAAATGGTCAGTCGGTCAAATAACATTACAACAAGAATCTAAATAAACACACCAACAAATGTATACAATGTTCCCATTTAACCAAACTAGCTACGACAAAAATGAATAAATTTATAATTTGGTATGCAGCCTATCTGCCACACAGTCAATGGACGTCCCCGGCCATGGCCCCTACTGGTTTATTTACTCCATTACGAATACCATGGCGATGCTGGATACCAGTGTCCTCCTTCCTTCAACGATCATTTTGCTGCGTAGAAGATATTGTATAAGTTCAAAATGTTATCACACGCATTAATACTAGCTAATCGCTTTAATGGGTTACTGCAATTCGCCCAAAGGTCCGTAAGCAATCTCAATGACTTTCCCTAATGATAGCTCAGATGATAGCTATCCTAATATACTGTATTAACTTAGCAAAATTTGTCCCGCACTCAAATGATATGATGTCCATCTAGACATAATTTAATAACATTTCAAGTAGAAAATATTTAGTAGAAATTTTTACAATTTCACTTTTCGCAGACGTGATTTTTACAAGTTCAAAACTTTGCCCTTAGACATTCGAAATAATAACGTGTATGTCCGTTGACATTCAAAATAAGTGTATGTCCGAAGACACTCAGAATAGTAGTATGTTCATTCAGAAGCTTCACTCACTATTTATAGTAAACTGGCAATATTTTGAGGGTGGGGACTAACTTTTTAGGCAATCATCGTACAGACATGTAATTTACAACTAAATGCTCGCAATAAAGAGAAGTGCTAGATTCAGAATCTCGGGATCAAATTCGATCGGCAGATTATCGATAATTTGCTTCCCTCCAAATCAGAACTCCCTCGGCTATAATGCTAAAATCCCACTTTGAAGAGCGTCTCCGCTTCCTATTCGTCAATTCAATTCCTCGTCCAGCGCTCTTTTTGCAGACCACGCCTACAAGGCATGTTCGCAAAGTATATCTGTCTCAAGAAATACAGAGGGCCTCTCTGATATCCGTTGGTCGACAATAACATTTTTTTCTACTGATTCATACGCGTCACCAAGCATTTTCGTCCGATGAACTCTAAACCAACGGTACATCTTCCTTGTATTTCTGTTAGCCATAAATTCCTTCGTTTGACCCTCTCCGTTGTCTTAAGGAGTACCCTGTGTCTCAACTCCTGACTTTCTGTCGGTAGCAGGTAGCGAGCTTATTGCGAAACGAGACAAGTGTTCCAGCAATAGATATAACATTTTCAACATCTCAGATTAAAAATATGAATCATTAATATGAGGCACTTATATTTAGGGTTCAATATAAAGCACAGGCAGGATCTTTTTCTTGTACAGAATATCCCAACCCACTCCCTATCATATCCACATATTTAACCCTTCAGTCTCGCTCCAGTGAGATGCGAACTAAGGGCCTCAAGATGGGAAACTCAGAATTTGACGATTCGAACCCACAGCCTCAGCGTAACGAAATATAATTAATTTTAAATGGCAAAGAAAAGTATACCATTATATAAAGTTTGGACTATTTGGGTTAAGAAACGAAGGCAAACTCACGAGAATCCTCCCTGATGCTGGATACTATCCTTAATAATGCAGTTCAATGTTCAATTAAGCCTCGCAGCGTCCTTCTCGTGGACTACCATACGTTGCCTGGGCATTTATTACTACTTGCATTCAATTATCGATGATTTGTTCACTTATTTAATTGATGAACAGTTCAGTACACACAGTACTTAAATTTCACTGGAGCAATACATCTCTCCTGGTTTATGAACGTCCGTATGATATCCAACTGGGTATGGTAATGGCCTCCCCGTACGTGAATTTTCATTGGTTTGAATTTCACTGCACTCGAATGATTGTACTCGCTCAACTTATATACACTTTCACGGCGTCACTGTAGACTGTAGTGATCCGTGCTTCTCGAAAGCTTTTGTTTCGTTTTAAATCGTGTTATTATCTTCCCCTGTCGCTGGTCTGCTCATGTTTCTATTCACGGCATTCCAGTGTCCATTATGTAACAACTTGCGGAAAAGGCGTCGTATGTGACGGATGTTCCCGGGAAGGATAGCTCTCAGCGTACTGTTGGGAAGCTCTCCTGGAACTCCTTCCACACTCCCCGTACAGCAGAAGCATGTCCAGTTTCTCTTGGTTTGTGTAAGGCATTGCGTAAGTACTCTACTCCAAAACTGTACTGTACGAAACATGAGGCCCGTGAGACACAGGGCTAAAAAAAAACTCCCCTCCTACCCCCATCAATAGCAGCTACACTACCTTACCTTACTATTTCCATGTGTTTGCAGGACGTGCGTCATTTAACTTCGATTGCATGACAACATCCACATTTTCAAACACTACGTCTACTCCAGAACAGTAATGCATATACGGTCGCAATTCCAGTAATGCATCTCAATGTTCGGGTTCCTCTCCAGACGTACGTGACTAGATTGGAAGGGGTACAGAGAGTAGTTGTTGTTATTTCCTTTCCGGGGCTTGGACATCGTGGTCACGTAGCCCCATGTGTTTGCGGGTGTATGTGTACTGTATTTATGTTAGAAAGTGTCTGATAACCTGTGGTGTCTGTAGTGGTGTACTGTATTTCTAGTTTAGGTGAGAAAGCGGGACGGAGGTGGCCGTTGTCGTCAGTAAGGAACCCTCCCGAAATTTGCCTGGAGTAGAAGTGGGAAACCACGGAAACACTTCCATGATAGCTGAGATGTGTATCAAAACCACCTCTTCGCAGTTTGCCTAACGAGGCGGAGTGTACCCCGTTCCAGCCCTCCGACCTGAATTAAATTGCTGATCAGAGCCGCGGATTGAACATGGACCACCGCAGCGACAGCCAGGAATCTTAGCCGCTACACGTGATTAACAAAGTTGACGGGATACGGAGAAGAGTGGCTGTTTGTCGTTACAGTATTTCATTTCCGAGGCTTTGACAGTGTGGTCCGGTAGCCCCGTTTGTTTGGGTGTGTGTGGTGCGTTCGCCAGTCATACAATAACGTTGCACACCCAGGGTATGTTTCGGTACATCACATTATGTGTACGATAGTTTACGGTACATGTCTGGTATCCGTTCTGTGGCTGGAATCACACCCAGGAACCTGCTTGCCCATGTGAACGCTGTCTGATACTGCATGCACAACAGCGCATGTTGTTGTTATTGATATCTCAAAAAGTAACTGTCCTATTTTGAAAATACTTACATATTTGAACTTGTACGCAGTTGAACTCTTAGACCAGCCGTATGAATTTGTGCCGTTCCATTCAAATATGTAGAGTTAGTATTGTACCCGAATTACGGATGTCTACGTAATATGCTATCATTTTTGTATAACAATATTGGGACGCATATTTGAAATTAGAAGAGCGCGCTGAGTGAGCTGGTTTGTCGTGGAGATAAGAGATCGCGCTAGGGAAGACACCTGTGGCGCCGATGGCAGACTCCATGACACTTATTGGTGGTAATTTGGATTTTGTACATTTGAGGGTTGAAACCGATTAAGGATTACTGGTTATGGGTTTTTATTGTCGCCAAAACAAGTTTCAAGCAAATCGGACAAGAAACATGAAAGATATGAGCATTGTTATAAAACCGCACTTTGTAAGCCTTTATTGAGGGAGTAAGCCCATCCAAAGGAAGAGCGAGGCAGGCACGCTTAATTGCAAAGCCAGCGACCCGTCACATCGGTCCTGAGCAATATATAGAGAGGCAGTTCTGAGCACTATATCAGTCATTCTTATTACAGAAATCGCAGAGTTACAGTTATACTGTCCGTCTCCGTCTAGTTACTCTGCCATTCTGTTATGCTGTCAGTATTCACTTCGAACTACGTTAGGACTTAGTCTGTGGAGATTATGTTGTACTTAACAACCATGCTACGAAATGCAGTGGACAGGCACTTATGATATTCACAGAATACCATTCAGGCGTTGGTTGAAAAATTAGTCTACGAGCCTGGGACCATCTGTCTGGTACAGATTGAGTGGGACAATATATTTACCCAGTTATAAGAGCATTAGAGGGACCTATCCGCAGTAGTGGATATGGATTGAAGCATTCTTCATGACCTGAACACAGGCTAGTCTACGAAACGAGACCAACATTGCAATGCGTGTTGAGTTGGAAGTATATCCTGTACTCGTATAGGGATAACTTTGAACAGGCATCTACGAAAATTTCAACACTCCATGATTGCAAGAGTATATCCGGTGAAAACATGTTGCTATTGTCAAAACTGTCATATTTGGTAAAAGACGGAACATTACAATAAATTGAACTCTATAAATAACTTCGAAATAGTGGAGAACTCGTGTGAAACCAAGGAAATGTTTTGTACAACACAACACAAGAATTTTTTAAGTGCGTAATTCTGAACGCGAATATGTATCACTAAATCACGAGTGGATAGGACAATGGTGGACACCGAAGACGAAGCAGATGGTGACGCAGATGATGAAGGGGAAGGTTGCTATACCTATGGAATATTGGGGAACCCATTGGAATATGACGTCAACCGAGGACAAGCAACGCCATGAAAGATCGGAGGAATATGTTAGCTGAACTCTGAACATGTTTTAGTAGCTAGTTGTATGTATTTGAGAATTCATTTATCGTATAAAATTATCAACACTATCTACGCTTCGAATTGACGATTATTTTGTTACGTTACGGTTTGTCAGCCAACTAAGGATTTCTAGTACAAATTTTGATTTAGCGGTAGATTGTCTGAGTGACACGCTAACGTCATTTTCTTTAGAATATGTTCTTTCAATATAAATATGCAGTTATGAAAAATCGTGGATCTTTCAAGTAATTCAAATAATTCAAGTAATTCAAGTAATTTAAAGAATTTAAATATTTCCATTCGACATTTAAAATCTCGTGATGGGATAATAATAATAATAATAATAAATATGTATTTCAATATGATACATAATTGTAAGGTTGTGTGTTTACAGAGGTGTGCAAATGATTAGACTTAACGACAGTCTTCCAAAATGTTCATTTAAACTTTTCACGACTTAATGCACTAAATATGTTTGAAAGGTGCTGATATTATTTCAAAAAGAGAACCAGTGGTCCTAATTATATTTTACTTTAATAAACTCACAGTTAAATGATTTCTTTTAGAATTTCCACTAAAAGGGGCCTTACTAATGCAAAATGCCAGACGTTTCGTTTTGATTACTTCATTCTACTTTTCGTGTGAATTTAGAGTGAAGGGATTGGAAGTGTTTTTTACTGGTGGTCCACTCTCAAACTATTTAAAGATTCATAGACAATGAATTGAAATCACCTGATTTAGAGGGTACGGTACTTTACAAAGGCAACGAAAAAGAGAAAACATATCCAGCTCTGTTAAACCCCCGGTATTTTCCATTTTTGAAAATTTCTAACGCAATCCCTCATGGGAAAAGTTGAATGTCCACTGGGGAGAACACGTGACCAACTTGTTAATAAATGATTTCAGCAGTTGGTCTATAAAATGATTTTGAATGAAACTTTGAGAGTGATTTAAATTCTTTAATTGAGTCTAATATTTTGCACACCTCTGTAATTATTTCTAATTTTGCAACATTTAAATAACTTTCAGTAATAATATTAATAGATTATGATGATTGATTAAATATATATTTGTATTTGTGGGCAATAACATCTAATGAGGGTTACTGTGAAAAGATGGGTAGAGTCGTGTTACCGCCCCATATTTTTGTCCTATCCAAGTACTGTTGGTAGAATTCTGTTCGATGATACCTGAGTCCATTATCCGATTTTCTATATTTTACGCCGATGAAATGATGTTTCTATTAGATTTTATCAAATCTCACCGGATCCTTTGAAAAGAATAAAATATTATCGTGAGTGCATAAATAGAGTTGACGCCATAATTGGATAGGAGTAATGCCCGTTATTATTAATATTAATTTAATATGCTGTTAAAGATTTTTTGAAATTAATTTTTGTTGGGAAATAAAATAATTATAATATTAATAATAATAATTTATCTAATAACGAAATTAAATTTATTAATTATTAATTAAATAGAAAGGTAATGTTTATAACTATATCATATTCTGTAAAATAATGTGTTAATTAATTAGATTATAATTATAATAATAATAATAATAATAATAATAATAATATAATTAGGACTGGAAGATTGGATATTTTTGATATGTAATATTGAACCAACCTGTAGTAATATTTGTCATGATTTATGTGAATTTGTTAATACGCCAATTATTGAAACTACCAAATGAGATGAGAACAATGAACATATTAATTGATTATTGTTCTGTGGAACATCATGATAAAGCCAAACAATATTAATATTTGACATTTATGTTGGTCAAATATTGGTATTAAAGCAAGGAATAAATGGTGAACAGACTGAAATAATTCTAAAAGAAATAATTGTTTATAACAATCACGATCTTGTTGGAAAACACATATGAGTAAAATATGGTAATTTTTCTTGAATTTCAAATGAGACTATTTTTTCCCATTGGAATAACATGATTTGTCAAACTTGAACATTGTAGAAGGACAGTGATCTTGGGAAAATAGTTAATGGTGTTTTGTCTTTTGAAATATAAGTGAAAGTGTTATGTGTATAGCGACAGGGGTCAGACGAACTATTAATTTACTCTGGACCACCTACTGTAAATAGTAAAAAATCAAAAATTAGGAATTATGATGCCAGATGGACTGGCAAATGATCTGGTCATCAAACTTCGAGTGCTGTAAATTATCTTTAGGATGGGAAATAATTTCTGTAGTGTTGATGTTTTATGTTCTTTGTTGATTGATTTTGATGATGATAATTTACATTTAATTTTAAAATTTAATTTTGGAATAAAATGAGATGTTTTTATGAAATTTTGGTATTTTTATTTCTCCTTCTCTCTCTCTCTCTCTCCCTTGCTTGCATATTACCGAGATCAGTGAAGCCAGCCTTTGTTTCTTAGTTTTCTCCCAGATAAACCCTGATATATTTTGATCTCGTGCTGAACTGATTTCGAGAATTTGCAAATGTGGTCGTTGGACTTCGGTCTAAACGCGCACAGTATCAATATCTCGGTTATTACTCACCCCATGAGAACAAGTAGCACATTATTTTCCAAACCCTTGTGTATCATTTACGTATATGAAAACAGAACACCGATATCATTAGTGGTTTAGACGTTATTTCCGTATAATATGGTAGGCAAATAATCCTATATTTCTACATGTTATAGGAAATAAAAAGCAATGTACGCCACCATCTGTTACTTCGTCCCATTATACCAAACAGCAAGTGAAGGAAAAAATTATTAGACAACAAATGAAACTTAATTTTTCTATTTCTTTTCATCACTTATTCACTTATACATTTCCCAAATAATCCAAACTCCGATAATAATAACGACTAGGATTTTGATTACACGATATTCTTTTGTTTTGAAGCAGACTACACCTGTGACGCTATTTAAGTGCACAAACATGCCTTGACTCACACTCAGCCGCCACGTACTAGCCATTCGCCTTCGCACAACACGATACCGAAAGAAGGCTTGGCGTAGCGCAATTTTCATATCCTCGATTTCTCAAAAGGTACTCGTCCAATTTGGAAAATAATAACACTGTTCAATTTGTCTCAGTGAAATGCTGTATGCAAAAATTAGTATAGTTCCTCAAAAAAACAAAGTTGGTACCAATATCTCAGCAATTCAAGAATAGGCCTAAGGGAAAAGTAGTATAAGTTAATATATGAGCCCCTTAGCACCATTCCCAAAAGTGAAAACAGTATATTGATATCTTTAATGGTTTAGAAGATATTAGCGAGTAACATCTTTGGTGAATAACCCTGTGTATACTCATACAAATAATTAAATAGGAATAAAATACATCAAATAAAAATAGAAACATGGTAAAAGTAAATAGTATAGCCCAAAAGTAAGGGTTCTATCCTTTGAAAGTATGGACAGTTTCAAAACATGTTCTTATTTTTCATAAATTAAATAATATCCGGTAATAGTAAGCTGTATTTAAACTGGTATCACATGTAAATCATCATAATAATAATATCAATAATATAATTTATTGATAGCGAGGTTGTGTAGCTCAGGTAGTAGAGTGCAATCCTTCTCGATGGTTGATCTAGGCTCAGTCATGTAATAAGTGAAGGTGAGCAAATACGACAGCCTTATGCCAATGCATTTAATCGCACGTACAAGAAATTCTGTGAACAAAAAATTCCGGCATCTTGACACCCGCGAGAAACATAAATATAGTTTGTCTCAAACCTATTATTATGATTATTATTATTATTATTATAATTATTATTATTACAATTATTATTATTACTGTACAGTTGTTGCACTCTCTTCGCACAAAGTTAGAAAGTTAGACCATAAATGTACTTTCATTAATTTACAATTTCTTTAGGATTTCAATACCGTAATGCAGGTTATGTACTCTACCGTAGACCTATAGGTTATTTATGTTGTCATCAGCCATAAGACTGGCTGAATCCTGAACAGATCTACCACCCCTGTCATGCAGACCACTCCCCGCCATGGTTGGAATGTTGTTCATAGGCTCGGTCTGTGTATTTCGTTGCTATTGACGGATACAGCGAGGGGGTCAGTCACCTTCAGACTCTGGTCTACATTCCACATCCTTGGAAGGGAAGGCAACTTGGTGAAACTATCTGTGTTGCGGAGGGAATCCAACCTATTTGCTTTTCCAAAACATTCACCGACAATTGTTGTGATTTAATTTCACCTACACTAATTAAGTAACGACTAATTTTCATGAAGATGTTAGGTTAGAATACTATCTTCTATCGCCAGTTATAAGGAGCACATGTATATCAGTTAAACCTGTATAGAATCTCAACATTTAATAAACTTAGAATCACCAAACATTGCAAAATTATAATTATTTATACGAATTTTACTCTGCTGAAGGCATATGTGCATTGATTTAATGCATTCAGGATGGTGGAAATGCGTACTATTAAGACATTCTGATCGATAAATCAGAATTATAATCGAGCAATTATCACGGAACTTAGAGGTAAATGAGTATTGCATGAGAGACCCCCAAAAAGGGATTTACAAAGTTACTATAGGAAATCATACGCTGGGCCGCCATCTTCAACCCGTAAAATATATAAATCACTACAACAGAATAATAAATAAATTTGTAAAGAGGATGTGACGAATAAGAAACTTAACGTCTTATATTCGGGGAAGTACCAACCATTCCCAAATCAACAGGCCTGAATGTAGAAACAGTGGAACACATACCATTGTTATTGTTGCAGTAACGGTTAGACTAACTCTCCAAATTTGTTCTACATCGATTTAGTACCATGTATAACCACCAGATGGCAGGAATAGCAGTATTTGACAAAATGGCGGTCAGCGGTAAGGAGAAGGCGTTGTACTCTTGAATTTCATCAACAACGGTCCGTTACCGTAGTCCAGCGCCATTTTCGTACGACGTACGGGAAAGACCCGCCGACAACTCTATTCCAGATGGTATGCACAATTCGTGAATGCCGGTTGCTTGTGTAAAGGGAAAAGCCTTGGTCGTCCCCGCGTGTCAGAAGCTGACGTGAATCGGATCAGGGACGTTTATCTCCGTAGTCCTAAGAAATCGACTACAAGAGGCAGCAGGGAACTGCATGATCCTCAAACCACCGTATGGCGTGTGTTACGAAAGCGTCTGCATGTAAAGCCATATCGCCTACAACTGCGTGAAACTTTAACAGGCAATGACAACGTCCTACACTGGAATTTTTGCATGTAACTGCAACAACGTTTTGAAGAAGAAGAAGAAGAAGAACACAACAGTCATGTTCGTGACAGGCTAGTTTTCAGTGACGAGGCTACTTTACATCTCAATGGTAAGGTGAATAGACAAAACGTTCGAATTTGGGGGACAACTAACCGCCATTGTTATGTGTAACACGTGCGTGACTCTACGAAAGTAAATGTGTTGTGTACCGTTTCAAAGACGAAGGTCTACGGCCCCTTCTTATTCCGTGAAAAGACAGTGACAGGGCTGATTTACCTGGACATGCTCACTGAATGGCTATTACCCCATTTGAGTGACGACAAGGACGATTACGTGCTGCAACAGGATAATGTACTGCCTCATTTCCACGGGGAAGTTAGAGCATTTTTAATCAAGAACTTCCAGGACGATGGATTGGACGTGGAATCGAACATGATCAGATGTTCTTACCCTGGCCACCAAGGTCACCAGTCTTAACACCGTGTGACTTCTTCCTGTGGGGGTATGTCAAAGATCAGGTATTTGTTCCTCCTCTACCGGCGAATATTCTGCAACTGAAGCAGCGTATCTGAGCCGCCTTCGACACCATCACCACTGACATGTTGGGGCGTGTGTGGGAAGAGATGAACTTTCGAGTTGATGTGTGTAGAGCAACCAGAGGTGCACATATCGAGCATGCAGGTAAAAAGAAACTTTTTGAGTTACAGTACACAGTAAAACACGATTCATCTTCCTACGTCAATTTTACTGTGTGTTATGGATTTTTGTAACCCCAACAATCATTTTGAATAACCCTGTATAACAGCCGTGTCAGGAGAACAGCACAATTTGGCTACTGCGAGTGACGGATACCTACTGCCGGCCTCGTCCTGCTCTGACTTAGCACGGGATCGGATCACGTCATGGAGGCTTGTACACATCGCCTCGCCAGCTATCTACTGGATTGAAACGAGTATCACTTCATGTACCCAAGCAAATCGGATACTAAAAGTAATTAACATCAATAATATGAAAACCCAATAGTACTCTGAACAATATGTATGGCCGATCATTCGGCATCATGGACAGATAATGTGTATACAAACGTAACCGAAATTAGCTATCCTACCTAAGAATAAAAAAAGCATATCATTATATTAATATTAATGACGTGTGCACGACTGTAAAGGGCATACCACAATGATACAAGTACCTTATAAGGAGCAACTCCAATGAAGCTACAATCTTCAAATTTGGCATATACGTAAATAGGTGACAAACAAAGTTTGAAGAGAATAATCCAAAACTTTAAAAAACTCACTATCTTAATTGGAATTAAATGAGAGAGCCAGTTCTCCACTTTTTAAATCGTTAATATACATATCATTATCATCATTATCATTGTCATTATCGTTAGTATTATTATATATACACGATGAAATTGATATAAATGAAGTCCGTTACGCTGGTGATATGAGACTATTCTTAGCTTCCTAGGTAAAAAAAAAAAATATGTCACCTATCTTTAAATTAAAAATTGAACATTGAAAAGTCAATGTTTGTAGGTTATTCATAAACTCTTCAAACAGAAGGTAGAACAGCAGTCTGGGGGAAACGAAGCGGGGTGAGGTGGGACGACGCGCGGAGGGGAAGTTGATGCATAATCGGAGCATTGACCTCACCGGTTGAGGGGTGGTATCAGCTGTTATGAGAATAGCGGTACTCGTCTCATAAGAAAATTTGTTTTGCTGTTGCTCTTGTTGTTGTTCTTCTTCATGAAATCGCACGCTATGACTTGGGACGTTAGGACCGGTAGTATTGTGTAGCCTACTTTGTAAGTGCGGGAATCATTGATTGATGTTCATGTAAAGGATAAAATAATTATGATATTCAGCCCTGCTGTGTCGTTGGCTTTTGGTGCGTTATAGAAATACAGTAGAACAAAATTCCGACATCCCGTCGTCTGTTCAGAACTAGCATTTAAGACGCAAATAAAAAAAAATGATATTGTTTTGTTTGAGAGGCTTGGCGACTTTGGTTATTTAGCCCCAAGTAGTTGGGTATGTGTATAATTTGTCTGATAACCTGTGTTGTTTTGGTTTCTGTAGTAGTGTGAGTATTTGTAATTCAGGTGAGGATTGGCCTTAAGTTAGGAACCATTCCGGCATTTGCCTGTGGTAGAAGTGGGAATCCATGGAAAACTACTTCCAAGATTTAATACTAGTACGATACCCCATGTACGTAATAATAATAACAATAACAATAAAGAAAATATAGCGAGTTGATCGGCCCTATGAAAAGGCAATGGCACGTAGAACGGGTAGTGACCATACCTATCATTGTCTCAAGTACGGGCTTGATCCCAAGTACCTTGCTCCAAGGCCTTAAAGAACTTGATCTGGATACTCAACTGTACAAACTAATGCAGAAGGCCTCCTCTTGGTGTTTCTACATTTGTATTGGGATAATCTAGGTTACTCGATACAGGTGAAGATCCTCTGCGTGGTGAGGGGGACTAGTAGCTCCTTTCTTGAGATACTGTGTGGAGCCATGAATGGTAACCAGGCATTATACAAGAAGGAGGAAGCTAAAACACCACCCACCCCCTGTGGGAGGGGGGCGTAATAATACCTCCACGGTTACTAGCCCAAGCCAAGGCTTGGAAGTGGAGGCCTCGACCATACCTGCTAGAGAGGCATCCATGATCCCTCCGCATGGATGAAACAGTGGTTTAGGTGAAGTGGGTGCTGGTGATTGAGGTGAAGGCTCACTGCGATGAGCTGGAACCAACACATCACTTTGCCCTACGTAGCCTGGACGAGCTGCGGGTTGGGAATGGGGCGAACCCAATCTAGGGGGGAAGCCTTGGCTGTGAACTCAGTCATGGTAATGCCAAGTGGTTACCACGTGAGTAGGCCTACTGAAGGCGGTACAAACCTGGCTTGATGGTTCGGGCCAGGGGCGGATTGCTGGATGGACGACTGAGGGGCGTGGTTACTGCTACGGAGAGCCTGAGTTGCGGGAGGACAATGTCTGGCTTTATGCCTCATCACGGATGGTGAGAACGTCGCTCAGGACCCTAGAAGGGGCAAAACCCCTATTATAATATGAAGTATGGACAATCAGAAAGAACCAACTACAAACCCCACATCAAAGGAAGCCATGGAAGCTCCAGCAGAGCAGATCCATGTGTAGACCGGAGATGAAAAAATGGAGACAGAAGTCCCAGTAGGACAGGCTGTCTCTAAATCCAAACACAAATTGGAAAAGGCAACAGAAGCTACAGTAGAGCAGACTGCAGGACCAAGTAGCACAGGAGATTCCACCGAGAAAGACCTGAAGATATCTGCATCAAAGATCAACAGGATGCACATAGAAAATAAACCTCGCACAAATGCATATTACAAAGAAAAGAAGAAAGCGAGAAAAGAAGCCAAGATAGCGGCTGGAACTTGGGTGGAGAAGAAGCCTAAGAACAGAGATCGGCAAAATGCTATGCCACCGACAAGATCCAAAAGACCAAGGTCGGAGGACAGCACGCCACCAAGTTCGGCTGTAAAATCACTCTCCAAGAAACAGAAGGAGGAAACAGTCATGTCCTTTTCGGAACGACTGACCTCATCCAAGGTCGTAATAATACCTAAGACCTTTCCAGATGGCAAGCTCAAGGAGGAGGATATGACGGAACTGTCAACCGTCTTGATAGCGCAGATGAAGCCGCTGTCAGATGGGTGTCTGCCAGGCTTCCTCGAGTCACCAAGGCTGGAAAATGGAGCAATGGTACTGATCTGTGCCAATCCAGAAACTAAAAGCTGGCTGGAGCAGACAGTATCCAATTGTAACCCCTGGAAAGGGGAGAATTTAGAGGTGGCGGACGCTAAGAAGGTGTTGAACACTATCAAGGTCATCACCAAGTTTCCACCTCCTTTTGACAAGATGAAAGTGGAAGACGTTCTTGTCAGAATACACCAGCACGACACCAAAATTCTGACCAAAGATTGGAGAGTGCTGAATGCATCAACAACTGACGAAACAGGAAGGACAGTTGTTATGGCCCTTGGTGAACGAGACTTTGAAGAGCTCAAGAAGAGAAGCCTGAAGGCTAAACTCGGACTTGGGCAAATCAGGTTTCATGTCATCAAAGGAAAAACGAAACCCAATGTTGGCAAGGATGGTACTGAAAGTACTTCAGGCCAGCCTTCAACATAAAAAAGTAGCTGTGGCCAATTTCGCCAGAAAGTTCAAGTCCGAGGCTATTGACGTGGCCCTAATTCAGGAGCCATGGGTAGTCAAGGGCAAAGTAGCAGGACTGGCGGAATCTGGAGGTAAGCTAATGTACGATACAATATCGGAAATACCCAGAACGTGCCTTCTTGTGAGTAGGAAACTACAATGTCTTCTATTGCAGGAGCACTGTTCACGGGATTTGACTGTGGCCAAGGTAAAACTTGGATATTGGGAAGGACCTAGAGAAATACTTATAGGCTCTGCGTACTTCCCATATGACTCAACTAATCTGCCTCCAACAGAAGAAGTTGAGAACTTAATTTGCAACGCAAAGAGGAAAGGAGAACATCTAGTCCTGGGAGCGGATGCAAATTCACACCACACGGCATGGGGCAGTACGAACTGCAACGCAAGAGGTGAGTCTTTACTAGAGTTTATCATGAGAACTGAGATCATGATACTAAACCTAGGAAATAAGCCTACATTCATAAATAAGAATCGTAGGGAGGTAATAGACATTACAATGAGCACTACGCATATTGCAAATTTCATTAAAGATTGGAAGGTGCTGGAGGAACCATCACTGGCAGACCACCAGCATATCCAATTTGCAATAGATTCGAGACCAAGTAGAATCGAAATGTACAGAGACCCCAAAAGAACTAACTGGGATGGATATAGAGAAGTTCTGGGGCAGGCGGTGCAGAAGATCCGAACTGATGTGAGGGGACAGAGAGAATTGGATGAGGCAGTGGAACTTTTAGAAGATCCCATTATAGACTCATACCATGACAACTGTCCTCTCAGAGAAAAGAAGAACACCAAAAACGTCAGGTAGTGGAACAACAACCTAGCCAAATTGAAAAAAGAGGTTAGGGCTTTGTATAAAATATCATCTAGAAATGGTATGTGGAATATACCGGGTGATTCACCTAAAACTTGCACTGTAAATATTTCTGAAATGGAAGATGATATTGATATGTGGTTTTAACCTAATGAAATTGTAACCAAGGGCTCGTATTTGTAGCTGATACACTGATTTTTATAATTTTTAGAAAGTGGTTTTATTTACTACAATTACAATTTTTTAAATGGAACAATACTCATTGACATTTAAAAAAAGTAGAACACATTAGAATTCCAATGGTGTCTTTTGCACGATTCTAGTGCAAGTAGTTTACGAGATATTGTTATTTGTACACAATGGGACAATGCCTAGGACAAACTAAAGAAAAACAAATGTGAATGAAGTAATTCTGTGGTTTCTGACAAGTACAGTGTACCCTCAAAGCTTGTGTTCAAAATGACGACCACCAGCCTCAATACAAGCTTCCAGTCTGCTATGTAAAGATTGCTGCACACGTTCTAGCATTTCAGAGGAAATTTCAGCGCAGGCAGCAGTAATACGCCGTTTCATATCATCTGGTGTAGTTGGTATGTCCTTGTAGACAGTGTCTTTTAGCTTCCCCCACAGAAGAAAGTCTAAAGGAGTCAAATCTGGTGAACGGGCCGGCCAAAGTACAGGTCCCCTTCGTCCAATCCAACGATTTGGAAACAATCCGTGAAGATAATCTGTAGTAATTCGTGCACTATGGGCCGGACAGCCATCATGTTGATACCACAGGTTCCTCCTAGTCTGAAGCGGAACGTCTTCTAACATCTGTGGAAGATGGTCTGTTAGGAGGTTGAGGTACTTGCACGAATTCAGTGTTCCTTCTACGAAAAAGGGACCTATGATGTGATGGTTCACTATTCCACACCAGACGTTTACACTCCATGGACGCTGTCGTTCTACTTGACGCAGCCAACGGGGATTTTCAACAGACCAATAGTGCATGTTTCTAAGATTGACTTGGCCATGATTAGAAAATGTTGCTTCATCAGTAAACAAGATACATGACGAATCTGGAGTATCACGTCTTAATGCCCATGTACAAAAGTTAACACGATTCTCAAAATCATTACCATGCAGCACTTGATGGAGAGAGATGTGATACGGATGGAACTTATGACGATGGAGAATGCGTAGTACACTTGCCTGACTCATGCCGCTTCCATGTGCAATTGCACGGGAACTAATTTGTGGATCTACTGCAACAGCAGCCAGAACCTTAATTTCTCCCTCTTCTCCAGTCACTTGTTTGTCTCTGTTACGTTTTCTAGGCGTTATACTACCACTTTCACGTAATTGATTGAAAAGGTTCACAAATAATTGCCGAGATGGTTGACGTCTAATGGGATATGTTTCCACGTACACGGTACAAGAACGAACGGCATTCTTCCTACATTCGCCATAAACCATGAGCATGTCGGCTTTTTCTGCAATGGTAAATCTCATCCTGCAAGCACGTCCTACTACTTGAAGTATCACACAATAACTGACTGGAAAGTCGCAGTGCACTCAGTGTACACAAACCACAACCTCAACAAACATAATAACAACATCGTAACCTCGCCACTAAGCACTTGGTTGTTAGTGCGTACAATTTTCGAATAACAATCAATATCTCGTAAACTACTTGCACTAGAATCGTGCACAAAACACCATTGGTATTCTAATTTGTTCTACTTTTATTTTTTTAATGTCAATGGGTATTGTTCCATTTAAAAAATGTAATTGTTGTAAATAAAACCACTTTCTAAAAATTATAAATATCAGTGTATCATCTACAAATACGAGCCCTTGGTTACAATTTCATTAGGTTAAAACCGCATATCAATATCACCTTCCATTTCAGATATATTTACAGTGCAAGTTTTAGGTGAATCACCCTGTATATCATAGGAAACTCACTGAGTATAACCTAGAAATAAGGAGAGCAAAGAGAAAATCTTGGAGACTGTTCTGTGAGAAAGTGGAAACGCACACTGAAGCAGCAAGGCTTCAGAAGGTTCTCAAAGCAACTCACATAAACCAAGTAGGAACACTGGAAAGATCCGATGGAACATTTACTCAGGGAGGGAGGGACACGCTATAGATGTTGATGGCGTGTCATTTTCCTGAGGCTGAGGAGATGACAGAGGAAGAAGAGATTGGAACACAGGCCAAAGCTCGAAGAGCAGACTGGAACTGTGCCAAAAGACTAGTAAAACCCAATCAAGTGAGATGGGCAATCGACACGTTTCAACCCATAAAGGCTCCGGGGCCAGATGAGATACTTCCGATACTCCTTCAGGAAGGACGGGAGATACTTGTTGAGGCCTTGACAAACCTATTCAGAGCTAGTCTAGACCTAGGGTACGTGCCGAAATCATGGTCTGAGGCTAAAGCGGTATTTATACCGAAGCCTGGTAGGGCGAATTATGCTCAAGCCAAAGCCTACAGACCATTATGCTTAAATTCCTTCATGCTAAAAGCAATGGAGAAAATTATGGATAAATACATCCGAAGAACTGTGCAACTGAACTAAATGATACATGAAAATCAGTTTGCATATAGACCAGGCAGATCCACTGAAGCAGCACTCCATCAATTGGTTTGCAAAATAGAGGAAAGCCTAGAATATAAAGAAATAGCACTGGCGGCATTTCTAGACATAGAAGGGGCCTTCGGTAATACGACCTATGACTCTATGATCAAAGCAGTAGAAGAGAGCAAGGTCAGCAAAACTGTCGTGAAATGGATTAAATCTATGCTGGACGGAAGAAGGATAAAAGCAACCCTGTTTGACGAGACGCTAACGGTTAGGGCCACTCGAGGCTGTGCTCAGGGAGGAGTGTTATCTCCTCTGCTGTGTAACCTTGTAGTGGACAAAATCATAGCCAGGCTCAACGAACAGGGTATGTATACACAAGGATATGCAGACGACCTAGTGATTGTAGTACGAGGTAAGGTGATGAGTGTCATACAGGACCTCATGCAGAGATCACTTAACCTTGTAGATAACTGGTGTCGGGAAGAACAACTTTCCGTTAACCCGAATAAGATAACTCTGGTCCCTTTTACAAGAAAGAAAAAATTAGAGGGAAAGAGAACACTGAAGCTCTTTGGACAAGAAATCTATATGGAAGAACAGGTACTATATCTTGGAGTAGTGCTAGATAAAAAGCTAACCTGGAATCCGCATATAGAAAGGAACATAACCCGGGCCAAGAACTTACTCTATGCGTGTAAGAGAGCTGTTGGGACAACATGGGGTCTAAATCCGTCGGTGGTAATGTGGACATACACAATGATCATTAGACCACTGATAACCTATGCTTCAATCATTTGGTGGGAGAAAGCAAAACAAGGAAATGTCGGCAGCAGATTAAATAGTCTGCAGAGAATGGCATGTGTTGCTATAACTGGAGCTATGAAAACTGCGCCGACAGAAGTCTTGAATACATTACTGGATCTCCCATCTTTAAGCAACTTCATAGAGGGACAGGCTAGAATGAGTTCATATAGATTGGAACAAACAGAATGCTGGAAAGCACAAAGGCCCAATCTAGGACACTGTAAAATTAACAGAGTTATAACAGGGGAAGTACTACACATGCCTTCTGATTACATGATACCAAAGTATAACTTTGAGAAACCATTTGAGACCCAAATATTAAAAAAGGAAGACTGGGATATCAACAAGTGGAAGACCGATAGAGAGGATATAGTGTGGTGGACTGATGGCTCAAAAACTGTAAGTGGTACAGGAGGAGGGATCAACGGGGAAAGACCTGAGAGATCAATTCAAATGAGCCTGGGCAGACACACTACTGTCTTTCAAGCGGAGGTGTTAGCTATCACCACGTGTCTTGAAGAAAACCTGAAAATGAAATATAAAGATAAGAACATTCTCATTTTTACGGATAGCCAAGCAGCCATTAAGGCACTAGAGGCTGTCCGGATAACATCCAAAATAGTAAGGTACTGCCACTCAGTTCTCCTGAAGCTCTCAGAGTACAACACCGTTAAAATAATATGGGTACCAGGGCATGCAGGTATAGAAGGTAATGAAAGGGCAGATGAACTGGCCGGAAAAGGAGCAGGGATACATTTTGTCGGCCCAGAACCTGTATGTGGGATATCTTACAGACAAGCCCGACATGTAATAGGTAAATGGGTACAAAAGAAGCAAATAGAAAACTGGAAAAAGACTCCAGGTTGCAGACTTGCAAAGGAACTGATAAAAGGACCAAACAAGAAGCACACTAAACAACTTCTACAACTTAGCAGAGGAAATATAAGATGGGTAGTGGGACTATTGACAGGACACTGCCATCTTAAAAAACACCTACATAGAATTGGAGTAATAAGAGACAATATACAGGGTGTATTTGATATGATGGAAGTCCTTTACACTGGTGATAGAAGATGGTATTCTAAGCAAATATCTTCATGAAATTAAGTCGGATCTTAATTAGTGTAGGTGGAATAAAATCACAAAAATCGTCGGTCAATGTCTTGGAAACGGGCTTTCACTTCGTTCCCCTCAGCAGCAGAGCTGACTTCTCCCCGTCACCCTCCCCTCCTACGCTGAAGAATGTTGACCAGAGTCTGCAGTTGAGTGACCTCCTCGCCTTGTCTGCCAATGACATTGAAATACACAAACCGAGCCTATGGACAGCTGATTCACCCCTTCATGGGGAGTGGCTACATGACTAGTGATGGTGGATCTGTCTAGGATTTTGCCAGCTTCATGGACTATGCATAGAAAATAGAAATCCTAAAGATTTGGTAAATTAATTTAAGGAAATGTTGGTCTATCTTTGTGTGAAGATAGTGCAATAACTCTAATAAACGTATTAATAATACTAATAATACTAATAATAGGCTTTTAGACACACTAACGACTTTTATGTTTCTTTTTGGTATGTCGAGTTGCCAGACTTTAATGTACGTAGGATTTCTTGTATGTGCCAAGAAATCCATGGAGATGATCGTATTAGATCCCATTCATTTACTACATGACTGAACGTAGATCGCACCCTCGGGAAGGTTAGCACTCTACCACCCGAACTACACATGCTGACTCGTATTATTATTATTAGACTATTATTATTATTATTATTAGACTATTATAATTATTATTATTATTATAACACTGTATTATAACAATGTATTTGTATTTTATTTTCATTTTTGTGTATTTTCATATGTATTTACATCGTTGATGGACCAATAAACCAACCCTCCCCCCCCCCCCCCCCCCCCCCTCTCCAGTTAATGGCCACCCCAGGGCTGGAGATGGGATGGGACAATTCACAATATGAACATGAGGTACCGTACTAGTATTAAATCTTGGAAGTAGTTTTCCATGGGTTCCCACTTCTACCCCAGGCAAATATCGGGATTGTTCCTAACTTAAGGCCACGGCAGCCTTCTTCTCAATAATCATAACCGCTGGCAGTGCAGCCCATGAAGGGCCTAGGCCTACCAAGCGACCGCTGTCCAGCCATTTGGCCTGCAGATATTAGGGTGACGCGTGGTCAGTGCATCGGGTCCCCTCGGCCATTAATCTTGATTTTCCTGACTCGGGCACTGCCTCACTGTCAGACAGCTACTCAATTGCCCTCACGAGGCTTAGTGCACTGCGTTCCAGCCCTCACGTCAGTTTCTAATATCCCTGATGGAGCCAGGAATCGAACCCAGGGCCTCCAGGTGAGAGGCAGTTGCACTGCCCCAACACCACAGGGCCGGCGCCTTCTTCCGAATCTTCACCTGAATTACAAATACCCACATTACTACAGAAACCACAAAACACAGGTTATCACACAAATTCTACCCACACCCAGCTACATGGGGCTAAATGACCAAAATCCCCAAGCCTTTCAAACAAAACATCAAGTATTTTACTTCCGTCCTAAATGCCTAGTTCTGAACACACTACGGGATGTCGGAATTTTGTCACAATGCATTTCATTAAGTGAATGTTTTTAGTATTTTCAGAAACTAGCCAACAGAAGGTCCGACACGGACGCCAATGATACATCAGAGCTGAGTATCGAAATTATTTTATACATGAACATCAATCAATGAATTCCACACTTACAAAGTAGGCAACACAATACTGTACTACCGGTCCTAACGTCCCAAGCCATTGCGTGCGTTGTCAACAACAACAACAAGAACAACGGCAATACACATTTTCTTACGAGACGGTAGAGCTCATCCTCATAACAGCTGATAGCCTACCACCCCTCAAGTCAACCGGTAAGGTCAATGCTCCGATTACGTAACAACTTCCCCTTCGCGCGTCGTCTCTCCTGGCTCCGCCTCGTTTACCCCAGCCTGCCGCACCACTTTCTGCCTGATTAGTTTCTGAAATAACTAAAAACATTGACTTTTTAATGATTAATTATCAATTTCAAGATAGGTGACAAATTTTTTACCTAGGAAGCTTAGAATAGTCTCTTCTATCACCAGTGTAACGGACTTCCATCATATCAAATGCACCCTGTATGTAGGAAATGCAATGAAGCAGAAGAAGCAGCTGAACACATACTTTTTGAATGTGAGGCGCTGGGAAGAACTAGAATCTCCACACTGGGGCTGCCGGGTGAAGAAAGAGAGAAAATCCTAGAGGACCCAATAAGATTGATCTGCAGCTTTGTGAAGGGAGCAGAGATATTCAGGTGGGAATGAAGGAAACACATGGTAGCAAAAGATCTTGGAGGTCGACGCTAATCAGGAACTTGGAAACGAGAGGCCCCAAGAATAAAAGAAGAAGAAGAAGAAGAATGCAGAAGGCAGTAGTTCTCTCAACAACCTGAATCGTCTGGAAGTTCAAGGGTAGCGATTTAGACTTTCTAGCTTAGAAGTGGTTGTTTCAGTAACTATACATTAGTTCCCTGAAGCCCGTATAGTTATAATGTGATGTACCAGCAATGTGTTATATATACTGTAAAATACAATACTAATAATTTAAAGATAGCGAGGCTATGTAGCTCAGGTAGTAGAGTGCGATCCTTCTCGAGGGTTCGATCTACGCTCAGTCAAGTAATAAATGAAGGCAAACAAATACGACAGCTTTATGCCGATGGCACGTACATGATAGTCTGTAAACACAACATTCCGGAATCTCGACATCCCCGAAAAATATAAAAGTACTGTGTCTTAAAACATATTATTATTATCTTTAAACAAATTATAAAAGATTATATCTTTACTGAATGTTATTACTTTTAAATAGGGTTCAAATTGTTTAGGACGTTCAGTAAATACATATTTTTGGCAACAATGATGATGGAAGAGACTTGCAAGCTTGTTTTTATGGTTGTTGTTAATTCATTTTAGGGGCTTGGGACATATATTTATCACCCCCGTGTAGTTGGGTGAGTGTTGGATTTGTCTGATAAACGGTGTTTCTGTGGTGACTGTAGTAGTATGTTTAGCTGTAGTTATTAGGGTCGTGAATGAAGTTGGTGCCCCGGGACTCCAAGTACGATACTATCGCGGCATGTGCTTGGAAAGCGCGTGGAAGAATCCGGGAAAATCCAAACTCAGGATTGCCACTGTCTGAGCTGAGTTCGGACTTTCAATCACCAGACTTGCTGCGAACACGGTGCACGATTAAACGCGAATGGCTACACCGCGGGGTTAGGAAAGAAAGCAGCCGTGATCTAATAAAGATACGTCCCAAATTTGGCCTCGTGGGATGCCACGAGAAATCATCTTGTGGCTGCCAATGGTGGGAAGGAAGGAAGCTTGTAGATTTACATGACCGTAAATCTCGCGATCATGAGCTACTGGACCTCCTTTTTATGTGAAATCCGAACCTCAGAACATGGCGTTACACTTCGAAAATCTCACATGCATTTACCGGGAATCTAACCCTGTCTACCTTGGTGAGAGTCTAACGGCTTCACCGCTGCGCCACCACGCCCCTTGCCGATGGTGGGACTCGATGCTAAGCATACAGCTACGAAATGCTTTTAATGCAATGTGGATTTTGACAGGTTTTCTAGCACCAGTAGGGTTTCGAAAATCTACATGCATGTTTTAAATTTTATACTCTATTTATTACAGTCGTCATTACTTGCATATCAGCGGGTAATAGTAAGCTGTATCAACACTAGCACCACATGTAGATAATAATATTAATAATAATAAAAGCTCTAGACGTTGAGTGCAATCCTTCTTGAAGATTCGATCTAGGACAACTCTAAAGTAAATGAAGGTGATGAAATACGACAGCCTTATGTCGATGCATTCAATGGCATGTTCAAGAAAATAATCATGTGAACTCAAAATTCTGGCAACTCGACATCCTAGAAAAACATAAAAGTAGTGAATGTGTTTAATTAAATATTATTATTATTATTATTGCTATGGCAATTATTTCGCCACGTAAGTGGGAAATATCAACATATCATCGGCTTGTTTGCGGCACATTGCGAAACAAGCGAACTATTATTATGATCGTTGTTGCGCTGTGTTTGCACAAACGTAGGCCATAACGGTTCCTTTCAATAATTTAGCACATCCTTAGAATTTCATTTTTTTAATGGAGGCTATGCACTTCCAATTAGTTATTAATAGGCCATAAGATTGGCTGAATCCTAAACAGATCTACCGCCCCTAGTTCTGCAGGCCACTGAGAGAATCGGTTGTTCATGGGCTAGGTTTGTGTACTCATTGCTATTGGCAGAGATCACTCTCCTTCAGACTCTCGACTATATGCCACAGCGTTGGAGGGGAGACTGGAGGGGAGAAATCAGCTGTGCTGCTGAGGGGAACGCAGTCTGAGCCCATTTCCAAGACATTCACCGACGATTTTTGTGATTTAATTCCACTTACACTAATTAAGATACGACTGAATTTCATGAAGATATTTGCTTAGAATACCATCTTCTATCGCGAGTGTAATGGACTTCACGTATATCAATTTCACCCCGTATATACAGGATGTAATTGATATAATGGAAGTCCGTTACACGGGTGATAGAAGAGATTATTCTAAGCTTCCTAGGAAAAAAAAGTCACCTATCTTTAAATTGAATATTAATCATTAAAAAGTCAATGTTTTTAGGTTCTTCAGAAACTCTTCAAGTAGAAGGTGGAAAAGCAGTTGGGGGAAACGAGGTGGGGCGAGATGGGACGACGCGCGTAGGGGAAGTTGTTACGTAATCGGAGCATTGACCTTACCGGTCGAAGGGAGGTATCAGCTGTTATGAGGAAAGCGATACCCGTCTCGTAAGAAAATTTGTATTGCTGTTGTTGTTGTTGTTGCTGCTGTTGTTGTTGTTGTTGTTAAAATTACACGCAATTGCTTGGGACGTTCGGACCGGTAGTATTGTGTAGCCTACTTTGTAAGGTACGACTAAATTTCATGAAGATAGGCCTAATTGCTTAGAATAGTCTCTTCTATCACCAGTGTAACGGACTTCCATTACATCAATTACACCCTGTATAATGCGTTTTGCCCTCTGAGGAGCACGTAGAACCATTATTTAGCATTAGTCTTGTTGTTCTTATCTTTCCTTATGTGCCTGTCTCCTTTCTTGTCTCCATGCAGCTTTGAGTTTCAAATTCCGTCCCGAATGGAACTTGGGTGGAAACTTATATGAATTTACTTTCTGACTATATGCAGTCCGTGTAGTTGTTAGTGGGTCAATGTTGATTTCAGTGAAGTCCTTTTGGGTGTCTGCTGGCCAGCGTACTTTGGTTTGTCAGGTTCCATTGACTATGAGGAATATTTTCTTGTTCATTTGGGAGTCGTCCATTCGAGCTATATTTTGGTGGAATTTCATGCGTCTTTTCCGTGCAAGTGAGGTGAATCGTTCAGTCAGTGAATAGAGTTCTTCTGAGCTTTTCCTTATCCAGATACCGTCCTAAAGCGTTGGTCCAAATATTTTCCTCATTATCTGCCGTTGTATCCTTTCAATGTCTTTGATGTTGATACTAGTTAACGATGATGTCTCAATCGCATGGAGTGCCTTTTGGAGAATGACTGTGTGGTAGTAATGGAGTTGGGCTTGAGTGGAAAGTGATTTCTTGTAGTAAATATTCCAAATGATTGTGTAAGCGTTGCGTAATTTTCCTGCACGTATTTTGTTAGCTATTCTTTCGTTGCCAGTGTTGTTATCATTATTATCATTATTGTCATTATTATTATTATTATTATTATTATTACTTTCATTATTCCAAATTTTGAGATTATATCAGAAAACTAAAGCAACTACGAGAAGCGTGAGTGTTTAAATCATTCTAATTTCGAGTTGAATAGGACATTTCTTGGTTTCACCTGAGAGTAAATATGACGCAGAGAGACTCTTGTCCACAAATAAATAACCATGCATATCACTTTTTCATATGTACCAACCCAATTTGAGGGAAAGCCTTCTTGACTTAATAACAATGCCAGAAAAATTTCGTAAGTCTATTTGTTGTAAACCATGAACATTTTAACCGATCCCAGTGAAAGTTGATCTACTGTTGAATGGATGAGGAGTGTTGTGATATAGTTGTACATTTCTCTTCCAAGGATGGAGAGCGTACTTCTTCTTAGATATCAGATTTCCTTACATGAAAATAATTGAGTCCAAGAGAATGAAAAATACATTAGTTGAACGAAGATTCCTGAATTAGATTGGACCACTTCAACGTACGGAAACAGGTAGGTCGTTTATAGAACCACCTGCCTGTTGGTAAATCATCCTGGCAGTAAACTATTGGAATCGTGTGTTGATTTATGTATTTACAAGAGAGGATTAAATGGTCGTAAGTTTGACTCTAAATCCCTCAAGCTGATGTCGTATGTTCATTGGAAGCTGCCACAGTGAGAAACCATTTTTCTGGTGACTTAGTTGCATACGATACGCTCATTCTGTAGTAGAGTGTTAGGAACTGGCTCCGACTCGTCCAGGGCGGGTCCAAAAACTGTGATCCAATCAGAAAAGCAATACATATATATATATATATATATATATATATATATATATGACCTATATAGGCAACGGTATATACCCCACGTAATAAAAATTGGGCTTGTACCAATTGAAGTCGCGATTCTCATGTATCTCTAGTGATCGCCCATACTGCATAATCACACTTTCAAAGCTCCTTATATGCATTACCATATCTACTTCTAAACGCGGGAAAGTAGCAGTCACAAACTTCTCTTGTTTCTTGATCCCTTATGTTTTGAAATACACCTGATGTGGCAGTGACTGAGTGATATGCTCTTCCCAGGAACACGTTTCTCCACTTGATGCTTTTCTCCACTGGTCTAACATAGGATTGGTTCCAGGGTCTCTACTCTTCACATCGTTGAAGTTCTGACAGCAGGCTTTCAACAGTGCTGGACTTTACTACTTGACCATCAGTCTTAGTCAATCTGCTTACATGATTTCCGTTTTTTTTTTTTTTTACTAAATCCAACCCTGCCACTGTATGCCTCATAGTAAAACTATAATTCTACAAAATGAACAGTAATGGTAAATGGTGAAAACTCTGACTCACTTCTGTAATTACAGCACAATCACCCAAGAGCTTGCTGTAAATATCCACAATCACTACAGCCTGATTCTCAAAGAAATGAATATTCATTGCCAGCAGAAAATGTCCATAAACCATACGCACATTTAGACTGCACCTTCCTGAACGAAAATGAATAACTAGAGTTTGAAGATGCAATGTTAATTCTGACGCTGACACCAGGACCTCGAGAACTGACATCTCTAAATAAAAGTAATAATTTTTGACTACAATGTTGTATTGTACTACTGGAGGTGTATTATATTTTCAAACTTTGAATTAATGAACATGTCAGTTTCTATTACACCTTGCGGTACTGTGCTGTATAACACAAAGTTTGAGTATTTACTCCTCGCTGACAAAAAAAAAAGTCATGATATTCACTTCATGGTCATTTTGGATTTACGCATATTGCAATTAAGGCACTATAAGGGCTTCAGTTCGTTAGGGTATCATTTATTTTGTCAGCTTTTATAGCCCTTGCCCTCCCGATAATGTAACTTTTAATATCCCAATCCGTACTTCTTCGTACTGAGGCTGATTGACTAGATGCTCTACTGTTGAAACTGAAATATCGATGAATTCCCGTCATAAGCTGCGCACATCCTATTTCCCGTCCTATGTAAAGGTTTTATGAGGATGTTTCATTTAGAAGGGACATAATATTTAGGATATATCCACAGCATAAAAGTAGGGAGAAGGAAGGGCTCTGACTTCACAAAGAATCAGGGTGCCAGGAAAGCAAATGAAAGGAAAGAGATATGAGATACGGAAAAACTAAGAAGAGATACTCTAGTCTTCGAGTGCTCAAATAGTCTTAGAGAGGGACGTGTAATAAGAACTCTTTAAAGGAGGTTGAGAAAACCTGATTGAGAGGAATATGGTACAACTATGTGAAGACAACCTTAGCTTCAGTTGGGGACCATCATAGTCATATCACAGAATTTATTAGCTCCTGTAGATGGCAGTGTTTCGTCAATATACAGTATGCCCTTCCAGGGAGAACTTTGTCCCCGAAATTTAGCTGTTTGTCATCCAGGTTATCCAACCTCACTCACCCACCTACCGACAAACACATAGGGCTGACGACCACGTTGTTCCTAACACGTAAATAAAGTAACAACAACTACTACTACTACTACTTCACTATGGGCATTCGAGTTATTTGAACTGTTGTTCCATGTAGTTGGGCCAGTAGCAGGTACACACAGCATCAGTGGCATGCAATAAAATAGAATAGCCCGCTCCAACTATTAAAACGCGAGATGTTACATGCTTACCACTCCACCCTCAAACACAGAGCTATGAAGAGATTTATGAGCACCGTGCAATGTGTCGATCTGTCAAAGCATTCAGATGGAGTGTGGTGAATGTGGAAAACAAGCCGGCACTAGCAACCTGGTGCATTCGTCACCTAGTCCCTCTCTCTCACACATTAGCCACACGCTTCCCCACCGGTCCCAATACACCAGGGCTGTCATAAAATCTTGCCGCGTATGAAATGAAATGAATTCGCTTATCTTCTCTATTCGAACTTACCTGGAGAAACCTGTAGTCTAATGTGGCAGTAGTTGACTAGCGGGCGCTAATACCAGGATTAATTGCGTATCACCATAACATTGCAGCTTGGCACACAAGAAAAACAAAAAAAAATTCCAATGCAAAACTTTAAAAGAATCTAAAAAAGAATCACGTAATGCTTGCCATTTAATAAGTTATTCCCAAGACTACTAATGATTATTGTATCTTCTTATATGCTAGGGCGATGCTAATTTAATTCAAATACCGAACACTTTTACTGTATAGTCAATTTATTTATTCATTCATGCATTCATTTATTTATTCATTAGGTGTTATGTGTGGCCTAGTATTATTAAAGAAATCTTCCTTTAATTGAATTTTATTGAATCCCAGCAATAGGTTAAAACATCCCACACCATTATTGATATCCGGAATCATAGCATGGAATTTTTGTAAGTAATTAATCTTTCAGTGATATTAATACAAAATAATAATAATTTGAGTGTTCATTGGTAATTTTTATAAGTCCGTATGTAAATACGTAAAGTTTGTCACGGAGTCCACATATTTAAAACAGTAGTTCCATGAAGAAGTAAATAGTCAATTTTTATACATTCTTCGGACCTTTTCCATTTGAAATATCTCCTGATCACATTTCTGATATTTCACGATTTCGTTTAGTATTTTCTCCTTCAGATTTATGCCGACCCATTTTACGGTAAAATCCTTCGATCGCAAACGAGACCACCGAAAGATTATAATTATATTCAATCTCATGAAATACTCATTTATAACCTAATATGACTGAGTAATAATATTGTATTTTTTTTATTTTTTAGCGTATGGCTTTTAGTGCCGGGAGTGTCCGAGGACATGTTCGGCTCGCCAGTGTTGTAGCTGCTTCGAGACGGACACCCAATGGGTGAGCTACAAGTACCGTTGGGGAGGAAAGTTGGAATGTAAGGACGAGGAGTTGGAAGGTAGCGGCTGAGGCCTATAGTTAGGGACCAACCCCGGCATTTGCCTGGAAGGAAGATGGGAAACCACAGAAGACCATCTTCAAGGTTGCCGGCGGGGGGATTCGGACCTCCTCGCCTCCCGGATGTGAGCGACTGCCAGCAGTCATGCCGTAACGACCACGGCTAACTCACCCGGTTATATTGTCATAAGCATATTTCTAAAGTTCTTACTTGAGTGTGTTAAAGCCTCTGCTCGGTACTGGCTACACGTTCAGACTGACTGACTGGCAAGATGGCTGCCACCTTTGCCCCCTGTAACATTGTGCCGTCATTGCTACTACCTGTAACAGTCTATCACTGTGCTGCAATGCAATCATATGGATTTCCTTCTCGAAGGATCCATGGGCCTATATAAACGGAGGAACTCATTGCATCCTTAGCTAATCTCTACGCCAGAGGTTCCCATTACGTTTTCCTCGGACCCCTGGGGGCCGTGACGTTTGGCCAGGAGGTGCGCGAAGAGTCGTCAAGAAATAACGCAATAATGAAAATGGAAACGGAGAAAGTACAAAGAGTTCCTTAAAATAATAATAATTATGCGTTGGCACCCACAGCACACGTGGCGCAGCGTAATTTGAGCTTTTCAAGTTTCCCGCTAGAGAGATTTCTGCTCCTATTTCTCTGTGTTCTGCTCCGCAACCATTTTGTGTGTTTACATATTTACATGAGATTTGAAAGTAGAAACTTTTAATTGTTTGAATTGTTAAAAGTCCATGGAATATGGATCGTTGGTTGAAGAGTGGATCTTTAAAACTGCTACAGATAGTGTGACGAAGAGGAATATGTGGTAATAAATATGGAAGTGAATGGGCCCCCGGCTGCCTCTCTTGAGACTAGCCATTCAAAGAGTAAGCCTACTGCGAAAAGTAGGAAATACGACATAAAATACAGTATTTGGAAATTGGCTTTACTTATTGTGGACCAGAAGATTGTCCTAAGCCTTCATGCGTGATATGCTTTGAAACCCTTGTCAACGAGAGTATGAAACTTGCAAACCTCCGGAGGCATCTACAGTAGATACCAAACACTTGGAGCACAGAGGTAAATCCATTGAATTCTTCAAAATAAAGTTAGCTGAATTGAATTCATGCCAGAAAGTAATTACCAAAAGTTCTGGTGCAAATGTGAATGAAGATTCAAAGCTAGCATCCTACCAAGTACCTCAGCTTGTCGCAAAACGTGCCAAAAACTATATACTTGCTGAAGAGCCCATTGTACCTTCAGCAATTATTTTTTGAAAGAAAATGCCGGGCGATGTTGCCTCAAAGCTTGTAAGTGCTGTCCAGCCGTCTAACAATACTGTGCAAATGCGAATTACAGATATGTCAAATAATATTGAAGAGACGTTGTTGGCAAGGCTCCACATGTGTGACATGTTTGCTCTGCAGTAGGATGAGAGTACCGACATATCAAGAAAGGCGATGATGTTGGTTTTTTACTGTTGTTTGTTTGTACGTTTCTTTTTGTCATGACGAAATATATGAAGATTATCTCTTTTCCTGTGAACTAGTAGCCTACACACAACAGCAGACGATATTTTCGCAGCTGTGAACGATTATTGTAATAAACATGTTACCGCCTGGAGGAAATGTGTGGGTTTGTCTATAGATGGCGCGATAGCTCTGTCCCGATGCTGGATGGGCCTTCAAGTTGAAGTGAAAATGGTAGCTCCAGATATGAAATGGACACATATCTGGAGCTACTTTTTCACATCATTGCTGTACACTTTGGACACATTGCTTTTATTAAGCATTGTAGCCAAAAGACAGCCTGAACTGTTGGAGTGCACCCTTAATGAAGTGGTGAAAATAATAATCAATGCCAAAACCAGCTCCTCTTAGTGCCAAGCCATTTCCTGGAATACTTGCCAAGAATGCCAAGCCATTTTCAATGATCATGCAGACTATTCGAAAAAAATCATAAATACCTCATTTTCAACGATAGAATCATTATTATTGCATTCTTTTATAGCCATTACCGTATTCTTTCATACATTATGTTCGTAAAAGGAAATACTGCATCTGAACCTTTTTAATGAAGGTTATTCTGATAATTGTTCAATTTTTCAATTTTTGTTTGCAAAAAATCAATTTTGAGTCTAAATTAAGGACACTTAAGAATCATATTCGAAGAAACACTACGTTTCCAGCTGTATAAAGTTCTTAGATACATCTGCAGGCAGAAAACTTTAGCAAGAAGAAAACAACTGCACCGCAATTTTGGCGTGAACATGCGTGATTGGGGGAGCGCTAAGGGAGGGCGTGAACACAAACTCAAACCTATCGCGTAACGGACTTTGAAGGAGAAAAGTAGAAACCGCACAGGGAAGCTTGGAACCTTGCCCTTCGAACAGTATGAAATAATCATGGATATATGCCTACAGAAATCTACAAATATAAGATAAACAGCGCGCCGATTCAGAATGTTGAACCCCTGGGATGCTTTAACCATGTAAGGTGCAGCGTCTGTAATTAATAGAAGCACTTTAGCATATCGGATGCCATGAGACCACAGAAGCCCCATAGCATCATTGAAAGCTTTAGCTACTGTGTAACTGTTGGTTTTCTCAAGATGAACAGCTGTCAGTAAAAATGACTAACAAAAGTTACTAAGGATGAACCCACCCTTGTCCTCCATCACTACAAACATGGTGAATTACAGTAATTTTCCTTCTGGTATACCTCATTCACTGTTGTCACTTATGTCTGTCGCCGTATTCGTATATATTGAAACTTTAAAGTGCAAGACAAATCTGATAGTCGCTAGTTCGCTATGACCTCATCCATGGTCACCTTACTTAAAATGCACTGTGACTTTCGTATGTGTTGCTGATATGGGAAACTATTTTGATTCGATATATTTGAATAAAGAATTCGTGGTATGGAACGCTATAGGTCTGTGTGAATCGCCTAAGCCTTTGAAGCTTAACTGCTCTCTTGAAACAGCTTTTTGAATGTATCTCTCGCTGGAGGAATAACACAACATAATCAATAACACACAATTCATCGATGTTCACTTCATGTAAACCACGGATATGCTCTGTTTTACGATGTATTATTGTGATTTAATTATGCGTTCCATCCTGTAGCGTGAATTTACAACAGTCAAAGATTAAATAAGTGTTAGCAGCATTATAACGACCGACATATGTACATTTGGTGTTTGATCTTACATGGCTCGGACTTAAGATATAGTAGGGGCACTGGTTCTTACAGGGAATAAGAACCACTGGAGCTTCTTACAACTGCCCTACTAAGCCGTAGTATACACAGTATATATAGTAGCTTCAAAAGGCCCAGTTTGTGACTCTCATGTTCTTGTTTTTGGGCTTACCATGGCATACCATCTAGAATAGCTTCTTGCTGAACACTGGTATTTCTCGTTCTATTTCATGTACGTGTCGAGAGCAGATAGTGACCAAGTTAACTGCTCTCACCAGGACCGTGCAAGACTCAACCAGATAAGTAGCCTGTACAATACAATCTCAATTGACCATTTAACAACAATCACATAGTCACTCCAAACGAGCAAATTTTGGAGATCAACCACGAGTTCCAGTATTTTTACAAGACATCACAGACTGTAGCTAACAAATATTGACGAGTTGCATTATCTTAACTAGGACTGTACTGCGAAATAATAAGTGTACATATTGTAAATACCTTCACCCATACTCTCAGACATAGATTTTATAGTCTAAGTGTAATGGATCTGATGTTGATCGCTTGACGATCGAAACTGGTCATCCAAGGGTATTTATTAATCTCATGTATTTTTTTTTTTTTTTTCAGGATTAGGGAATAACTCGCAATTGGGTACAATTGTGTTGACCGAATGAAAAACATTGAACTTCATCTACGTTTCTATTAGCTACGCCTGGTTTTCCCCCATACTCAACTCCCTTGCTGGGCATTAGAAGCATCCGCAACGCTTTGATTCAATTAAGAAACAACAAATTGTCATTCGCTTTACGGGTTCTTACTTTAATTCCATATTCAGCATTCCTCGGACCACTATCTTAATTTTCCATGACATAGTCAGACATCCCCTTGTCATGCAGAATACTACAACTTTTATCTCAGCTTTCCTTGTCCCATATTTTTCAAAGTTCATAATTTGAATATTCATAAGATGTAAAGCTAATCTTAAATTACGGGAACTAGAGATCCTTTTAAAACTCTTCTACCTCTTGTCTGCAATGAAAGGCAGCATTTCCTTTTATCCTCTCGTTCACCACTTAAGTCTCAGGTTATGCACCCGTGTAGTGGCATTATATATTCGCCAGTCACATATAATTTAGGCATCTGTTAACTACATCAAACTTTCTGTTTTCATCATCCTGTTTTACATGCAAGCCCCAATTCAACGTCTGAAAGGGCACCTTTTGTCAAAGATTGACAATAATACCAACAATCCGTATTATTATTTTTTTTGTCGTGAGGCCACCTGAGAGGCCGAGTGCAGGTCTTTCTAATCGATGCCTGTGGGCGACCTGCGCGTCGGGATGAGAGATGGAATGGATGAAGATTAATGAAACTGGGCAAGGATGTGGAAGGAAGCGGCCGTGGCCTGTCAGAAGGTACCGTCCCAGCATTTGCCTGGAGTTGAAAATGGGAAACCACGGAAAACCATTTCAAGGACGGCCGACGGTGGGGCTCAAACCCACGCGTCTACCGAGTCAGCAGAGAGCTTGGCCCCATGGCCTAACGCTGCGCTTAGCCAGCGTAGCCACTACTGTCGGTATCCGTATTAATGGGAGCGTATAATTGTGTGTTATTCCAGTTTCTTTCAAACAACTGATCATAGTTACTGTTGTTGATTAATTGCAGGACATTGTGACATCGTGGTCATGTAGCCATGTGTACTTGGATGTGTGTGAATTTGTGTTATTAAGGTGGCTGTATTGGTGTGTGCATTTGTAATTTAGATGAGGATTGGGAATGAAGCGGCCGTGGCCTTCAGTTAGGAACCGTTCCGGCATTTGCCTGGAGTATAAGTGGGAAACCTCGGAAACCCACTTCCTGGATGGCGGAGGTGGGGATCGAACTCACAACTTCTCATTTTTGCCTCACGAGGCTGACTGTACCCCGTTCCAGGCCTCAGACCAGAATTAAATTTATTTGCTGAGCCGGTAATCGAACCCGGGTCTCCCTGATGACAGCCATGAGTACTATCCACTACGCAATAAGGCGTATTTTGTGCCCATTTAGAGTGAAGTTCAACGACCACATATGCATATCACCGAAAATCAGTTAGCACGAGACTCAAAAGTATCTCAGGGCGCCATATGGGTGAAACTTAAATAAACAACACTAGTTCTAACTTGCTTCACTGATTTCTGATTCGATGCAACAATAGAATAGAAGGGAGATATGAAAATACCACAATTTCTTAAAATCTCCTTTTATTTAAAATTTTAAAATTTAACTTGAGAGAAAAAAAATAGCATCAACACAAGTGTGAAAAGAATTCCACCCCCACAAACAAACATAAGAAAAATATCAACTTTCGATGATTAGAAATACACTTGAAAATTTTACCGATGACCAAAACATTCTTAGTCCATTTGGCATCATTAGATATAAGAATAGCATTTATCACTCAGGCTGCTCAGGTCAAACTTAATTGTCTATCCTGATGCCTGTTTATGATTTACACTCGCATAAACATTCCTGGGCCTCAAAATTTATTTCACTGTCCAAGACAAAAATCGCTTTCACAAGATTATTTCAGAAGTATCCATGAGAAGAATTTGAGAAAAACATAAATATTTGCCAAACATGAGCGCAAATATTATTGTTTGCATTTATTAACTGATCCTTATGTACAGTTATCATAAGAACGTGATCATTTCCAAAATAAATGTTAGGTCATCTGTTTTAAAAATCCAGAATTTTTACATAAATGACTTGTTATGTCTGACCATAAAGTCTTATAATATCATGTTCATTCAATTATTAAATCACAATGATTTCCTAAATATTTTATCATGTTTACCAAAATTTTATTCGATTTATCACTCGAATTTTAACAATAGTGAAATCTCAAAATATGTATTCATTAATTATGTTATCCTTTCTTTGAAATTGCACAAAATTATTTATCCATTTAATTCCAGTCATGAAAAATATAATTTTAATAATGTTTATATAGCCTAAGGGTTTTTTATTAACAAATATTTATATTTATTTGGCACTTTACTCATCATTTAGTTACGTTCAACAATTTTATTTTTACTAATTTCGACAAAGCGGCAAGGAATCGACAAAACCAGTGTATAGTTGTAATGTTCAATAAGGCGGTAGTTTTTAACAATGACACGAGAATCTATCCGTAATCATGTGTGATGATCGTGAATAGAACAATGATTGGGGTTTTCACTTCAATTGATTATTTATAATCAATACTTTTTTACAACATATTTCACCTTAAACCGTCCAAACCATCCTTGTAGCTGACGCAACACATTATATGAGATTGCTCGCAATGATTCAGTTCACTACTGAACAACAACAACTTTTTTTCCAGATATTTAATAATTATTTTAACAATTATTATTTTATTTATATTTTTTATTGTATATTTTTTTTGTCAAGCCATATACTTGTCTTATTACGAAGGTCCAATGCTCCTCAAATAAATAGTACCCATTTTAAAATCATCACGTGAATTTATTTTTTCTAAATCGTGTCTACCCCTATTTGACAATCCATCAAATGACTTGACCATAATATTACCGGGTGTGTTAGCCGTGGTTGTTACGGCATGACTGCTGGCAGTCGCTCACACCCGGGAGGCGATGAGGTTCGACGGCAACCTTGAATATGGTCTTCTGTGGTTTCCCATCTTCCTTCCAGGCAAATGCCGGGGTTGGTCCCTAACTATAGGCCACAGCCGCTACCTTCCAAAACTCCTCGCCCTTACATTCAAACTTTCCTCCCCAGACAACACTCCACACGCGACGGTACTTGTAGCTCACCCATTGGCTGTCCGCCTCAAAGCACCTACAAAACTGGCGAGCCGAACATGTCCTCGGACACTCCCGGCACTAAAAGCCATCCGCTAAAAAAAAAATACATTAATATAAATTCAAGAAAACCCCTATTTTATACAGGCTTTCTGTAATCATTCGATTTCTTTCCGAGTCGTGAAGATATTTATTAATCCCACGCAACTGTAAAATGTTCATTATATTTATATTGCATAATTCTCATTGGGTGTGAATGTGCATTAACTGGATAATAAATCTTAACGGATATGTGCAATATTCTTCAGATTCAACATTAAAATCGTAACCACTTTTTTATTATTATTATTTCAAAATCTTAATAATAATAATAATAATAATAATATCTTATTATTATTCAGAAAATATTTTATACAAGCATTTATCATGCTTCCTAACTCGAAGTTATGTACTAAAACCACATGAAAATATCCTTGCATAAAAATAAATCCATGTCTAAAAAATAATTGAATTAGCTACTAAGCTCCAGTGACAGTGGTTTCAAAATATGAAAATATAACCCCACGGTTCATGGCGTTGTCCGCAGACACTTATACGAAGGACTAGTGTTCAAAAACACTTAAATGAAAATCTAGCTTGCCAAAGCAAACTGAAATTAGAGTTGTTGATATTTATTTCTCTTCAAGAAAAAAAAATCCAAATGCCAAACTACTAAGGAAAATTCAAGTTGTTGCTTACATTGTAGATGGTCTTGATGTTCTTTACCTCCTGGTCGGTCCCATTACAGTTCCATTTCCAGTGTGTCCATTCGCTTGTCCATGCGAATGCGTACTCATAGCCTTGTGTCCGCTTCCATCCCTACCCGCGTTCCGTTTAACCGCACATGGTTAAATGTTCTAACGTTGCCTTGAAGTTAAATTAGTTCATAATGTCATTTATAAACACCATAATAGCTGGTGCTATTAGTAGAATGGTGATTCGATCCATTTGAATTTAAGTCAGACGAAGTTCTGATCAGCTGTGACCCATACGATTTATGATACTCTTACAGTTTTAATTCAATGGTACTATACGCAGATCCTGGTATAAATGAACTAACGGGTTGAGATTATGCATCTCTCAGAACATGCTATGCACGGCTGATCCCACAACGTCGGCTGTTTATTTGACCAAGGTAAAACTGGTATCCGTAGCTTATTGTATTGGAATCGTGGCTGATCAGTTGAACTAACGAGACATAGCTCGGCACTGACTGTTATTGGAAAAACTAAGTTCCAATAATAAATTTTACCTGGATAGACAAAGTCTATCAAGTGACTTGCTAATGAAATTGACACGTGTCAACTGGCTATTACTGCCAAAATATTTCAAAGTCCACATTATGAAGCCTGACATTATGTAGCTTCAAAAGTTCATAAGTCCTACACATTTGTGTAAAAGTTAAACACTCGTACTCGAAAAATCTGTCCTGGTGATTATAACGACCTTCTGGTTCTCGCAGAGTATATATCACGACTAACACGGCTGGTGCTCTACGAAGACTGTGATGAATGTGACGGATCACTAGCACTCACTGGGCTTACTCGAAGATGGTGATACCTTCCTCTATTACTGAGCCATTATATACCCCTCTGGGCTATCGCGTCATCGGCTAGCTTCGTCATAGCGACAAACATTCTAGATCATTCCATCTTCATATCCTGGCTTCCAGCGAACAGATTTACTTCCGAGATAGCTTAAACTTCAGCTAGTTTCATTGCCAGAAAAGTGTGCTACTTTTCAAATCCTGAATTCGTCGTATAAAGGATTTTCATAAAATTGCAGTTCCGTTGGTCGAGATGCGCGCTACAGGCACTCAGTAAAACCTAATTCCTTCGAGAAGGAATGGAGCGCGTGATTCAAAATTTGCTGTAACTTCAAACATGTGCCTAGGACTCTAAATATCCAAAAAGTGGATAAGGGCACAATATATGTAACTGTATGTATTTATTTTACGTGCATCAGTACGACATTCACGCAAGTCTGGTTGAGCGTATAACCAAAGAGTGAGGTGTTCTACTGAAATATTTTTTTAGTCGATTTTTCCCCCCATGTTGGTCTTTCCCACGGACTCAGCGAGGGATCCCACCACAACCGCCTCTACGGGCAGTGTCCTGGATCTTGGAACACCTGGTCGGGAGGAAACAACTGGGGAGGTGAGATCAGCACCTCGCCAAGGCGGCCTCACCTGCAAAGCGAACACTGACGTCATGAGGGATTGTAAGGGAGGAGTAGATTGGGAAGGATAGGCAAGGAAGAGGGAAGGAGGCGGCCGTGGCCTTACAGTAGGTGCTGTGCCCGAATTTACCTACCATTACCTGTCCAGCGATGGCCTTCCTAATACAACCTTTTATCACCTGTTTAAAGCATCACGCAGAAGAATTTTAAAATGAAATTCAATTTATTCAAAAAAAGTATGACATCTGGACAAAATCCTATCGTTCCTACTAAAAGGATAGAATTACCCCACAGAACTCAGGTAAAAATACTGAATGCCAGTAATAAGATACTGGTAATGCCTACAACTGTGGCAAGAAATCAGGTGTCTACCTCGACACACACATATGCAACAAAATCTACACAAGAATGTTTAATTGTAATTGGTCGTCAACGATGTAATGACTAAATCGATGTAATTTTCCTAGTCATTAAATTATCATGTTTCAATATTATCAATCAACAATAAAATAAATATTGACATTTTGTACAGAACGTTGGGTTACACCTAATGTGTACTCTCATTAACTTTTTTTTTGTTACAAGACTGGATTCGACCTTCCATCCCAAGATTTACTTGTCATTGATCGGTTGCACTTCCTAATTTGTGATATAATCTAATAAACAATTAAGTTAATTAGAAGTGTGGATTTGTCTATTCGGGTAGAAAAAAGTCAATATGAATTGCATTATGAATCTGTTGACAATTTTCAATTACTTTCTTGTGTCAATTCCAACTATATAATCCTATTTATGGCACAGTGTTTTACTCGGTTTATTTATCAGGGTGCTTATTATAGACAGATGCTACTGAAACATTTGGTCCCAGATTTCCATGTAAGGATTGACCTTAATTAAGCTTGATGTGGATTATCACACAATCTCTAATATGTGCTCTCACTAGCACGATTCCATAACATTTATAACACTCAACAGTGTATCCATAAATAACTATCACAGCATTTTTCAAAATATGCTCGACGATGAGTACACCTCCTTACTGGTGACCCTATACCAAATAGATCCTACAATGATCTTTATTGCACCTCAGTGCTGCACAAAATAATTCACACACATCGTGAATATAAAGATTGAAGTAAATTACACTTGTGTCGAAAATAGAAAATGTCGAAGAAAATGATCCTATTAAGTTTTAAGCTTTGCCTCACATTAATCATTACAATTATTCTTAATATTAACTGAGACTTTCTTGAAGTCTGAACTAGGATTTATTAAAAACTGAGCGTTGATGCTTGCCAATAAGCTCTTTCAAATATCGTAGAATCATAAGTATTGACTGCATATGAAATGCCTCAAACTATCAAAAGTCACAAGAAATATGTGATCTGGATTAAAGTGAAAATTGATCACATGTAACTAATTATGAAGACTCCCTCCCAAACAGGCGAACTCAAGAATGATTTAGCAATACTACCTACACCATGAACCTAGTAAAACAGAAGTATGTTTTTGAAAGAACTATTGATTCATTAAGCAGTATCGGTAATATCTCTCGCTCTATAGAGAAGTATGAAGTCCTCAAGAAAAATAACTAATCATAGTTATCCACTAATCCATCCTCAGAAAAACTTCCATGTTCAAATGACATTTAATTTAAAAAATCATTCTTAAGTAATTTTTTCAAACAGAAAATTAATTTCATCAACGTAGCTCATGTCTCAGTGTATGAAAGACACATTCATAATCCTATCAAAATATCAAAGTGCTCAAGTGCACTAAAATCAGAATGCATTAGACACAAAATAGTTCCTATCTCTATCGAAAATATAGATCTTCACCTGTGATGAGTCTTCTTGACAATGAATATATGCATTAATTAAATAAAAATTAACTAGAATCAAATATAGTTACCAAAACTGCACAATATTGGATGTATTTGGTTAAACCAAATCAAAATCCAGGCTAGGCAAGAAGTCAGAGACGACAGAGCATCGAACCTAAACTTCTGTCCATCCATGCTACAATTTTATGGAACTATGGCAACTATGGGTACTTTCAAATACCCCGATAGCCACTACTAATAAAGTTGTAAGTCTTCTACCTTCTGCCAGTCTTCGTAGCGATGACCAAAAAAGGATATTAACATGTCATGGTAATCCATTATGCACCTCACCAGGACAAAATACCCATCCATGGGCATTCCGGGTGTCGAACCTAGGATCTCCTTTCTCCGACCAGTCTCCAAGCTCCATCCCCACGGTCGCCTAACGCACGAAATGGCCAGAGTCCACGCACTCGCGCCTCCCGACAGAAAATAACAGTATGTGGCAACTGAGAGACATTGGATAGCAACCATATGTTAGGCCCATCTCGATTGGAGATATTAAACACATGTTCTCAAAAGATTGCTTCATCTTATGTGAGAATAGCGTGTTTTTAAAACACATGCTTAATGCTGCTGTCATTGGTAATCTCTACCATGCTCTGCCTTGCATGTATATGATCACTGTATACTGTTCATCCTTTCACCCTGATGCCTGCATGTTAAACATGGCACTTTAGAAACGTATCGTTCCTATACACATACAGTGTATATTTTATAAACTGTCCGTAGCTTCAAAACTCAGCAAGAGTTGAATATAATCTTGTTTCACACAAGCTGTCCTTAATGGCGTCTCTCGCTTCGTGTTCGCATATCACTCCGCATTGGCACTGCAATAGCAATAGGCCTCGCTCAAACGCTTAAATGTCGTACACGGCCCTGACATTACCATACTGCGTACTTCACAGAATGGTATTATAACAGAGTCCGTTACTCCACGTATTTCACTACTTGACTAATGACAAGCACTCCCGTGAAAAGATTTCCTGTTCGGAAACATATTGCGTTATGATTTCTGGTGGTGAGTCGCTCTCTCACGAGGGCTCCTTCCCCAACTCTAAGATATCCTAGTTCGAACACCGTCGCTAGGACTGTTATATATATAGGCTACATATTTTATCATTTTACACCTTCTCATTATGTTTTGAATACTTGCGTCATTTTCCAGTATTCTGGCAAGTTGTTTAATATCTTTTTCAGAGTGTAAATCGCTCTAGTTTACTTGAAAACATTATAATATTTCCTCAGGTCTTGTGTCGTCACTGATACTTGTTTACCAATAATATGATTTCTTCTTCATTACCTCCCAGCGTTCGTAGACGCTCGCTAGACATCGGCTGCTCTTGGGTGACCCACATCTGAGGTGTAATGGCCGCCCGTCATATGGTCTCTCGCGGAGTACCGTATGAGGGTTCTCAGCTTGTGACGCACGGGCCATGAATTAATGGCACAGTACCATCCCGGCATTTGGCCGAAGACGAAGTGGGATACCACGGAAAACCACTTAGAGGATGGCTGAGGTGGGAATCAAACTCCCTCTACTCATTTGGACCACCCGAGGCTGAGTAGACCCCGTTCCAGTCCTCATATCACTTTTCAAATTTTGTGGCAGAGCAGGGAATCGAACCCTGGACCTCCGGAGTGGCAGCTAATCACGCTGACCACTACACAACAAGGCGTCTTCTAATGAAATATCACACTTTAAAATTAACGAAGCAGATTGAGATTTTGAAGACGAAAAGAAGAAGAAAGAAGATACTATTAATATTTAGTGCTAATATGTGGAAACGTTTGGTGTCAGCATCAACCTGTCGTTAACAGCTTGTTATTTCAGTTGGAAAGAGGTTCATGTTAACGAAATATTGTCAAAATATGATTGAAAATTGCCAAGATAATTATAAATATAGTAATTCTGGAGCAACGCGTAGTTATCTTATATTAGCACTTCTGCCCGACTTTGTTCGTGTTTCATAACTATAAATCAAGGGAACTTTCACGCTTTATCAACTTTGGCTAAGTTAAGGGTTTTGAATGTACAACTTGCAGTACGTTCTTGAATTAATTTTAACTTGTCCAGTTTCTCGGCTTAGTGGACATGTCAATTCCCTTTTATACGAAGGGTCCCGGGATTGAGTGTATGTATCATCTTCATTATTCACTTCAACCTCATTACGACATGGAGGGTGTCCTAGGGCAAAAGGCTTGCACCAGGGCTCTCTCATGTCCACACACCGTTATTATTAGTATTATTATGTTATACGGTTAATTTCATGAACATATGTATCTCATAATGTTAAACAAAGCTGGTTTGACAGGTTTTTATTACCCACAGTTTGTGTCGAATCAATACGAATATTTTATAAAATCAGTGTATATGCTCATCAAAAATATTTCAGTTTCCATGGGCTCGACTGCTTCATTTCATGAGACAATAATTGAAATTTAATTTAATTTTTAAAGCCCTTTAATTACACATTCGAGCAGAATTTAATAAAATAAAAGATAGGACTTCCTGTTACATTCCACTCACTATGATTATAAGTCAACAGTGGTTATAATTTGTGAGGGAAATAATTAGAGTAGAAATGATCTAACAGAGAGAACTCACAACCGGTTGAAGTTGAAGACAGGTAGTGCACATCAGCACAATATTGATGCTTTGAATACTAGCCTTCTTGATTAAATAAGCAGTATGAAGCTGTCTGATAGAACGCAGAACCACGTCTATCCGTATTGCCGGGAATGAGGCATCTGCAGGCTTGATCTATAAAGGCAATGAACTGAGACAACACGTAATAAAGCTCCTATACCGGGCGAGTCTTTTGCCCCGTATTATTCTAGTTTTCGGCCACACTACCAACGTCGGATGGCAGCATGGTCGATAATTATCTGTCTTCAGCCAAGCCACAATGACCTTAAACAACTTTACTAGATTTATGCCGACATGGAAGTAAGTCCTTTACAAAAATATGTGAGCGACAAGTGATTATATAAAGCATCAAACTGTCATACGGGCATGTACAAAGTAAATGCCGACTATACGGTTTCAGTTGGATACGAAATTAACGCTGGATACGGCGGCTAACTGATAAAGAATGTGAATGAACCTTCTATGTGGAAAGCAGCATCACATCTCATACGCTTTCAGGCATGGTAGAGGGTCGAGTATCCGTGGAGAAATGGTCCAAGTTCGTAGAAGGTATCGAGCCTGTGTTTGGGAGGTGGGTTCGAATCCCCCAGCCGCTATGTATTTTTGTGCACATTTTAAGCTTTGGGTATCAACTACAAGATATATTATACCAGGTGAGTCTTTTGCCCCTTATTTTTCTAGTTTTCGGCCACACTTCTAACGTCTGATGGCAACATAGCCGACAATTCCCGCTGTGTAACCAAGCCACAATGACCCGAAACGACTTTACAAGATTTATGACGTCATGGAAGCAATTCCTTTACAAAAACATGCGTGCGACAAGTGATTATACAATGCATCAAACTGTCATGCAGGCTTGTACAAAGCACATGTCGATTATACGGTTTCAGTAGGATACGAAATTAACGCTGGGAAAGCAGTATCACATCTCATACGCTTTCAGGTTAGATGAAGGGACGAGTAACCGTGAATCAATGGTACAAGTGCGTAGAAGGTAGCGGATCAGTGTTTGGGAGGTGGGTTCGAATCCCAGCAGAGCGAAATGGATTTATTGTGTTATTTTGAAAATCATTCACAATCCAGATTTATTTTTACTATGATTTATTTATTTGTTTATTTGTTTGTTTGGTTGCTTATTTATTTATTGTCTTGTTTATTTGTTTGTACGGTTGATTGTCTATTTTTTTGTTTATTTGTTTCTTTGGTTGCTTGTTTGTTTGTTTGCTTGTTTTGTTTGTTATTTTTGATGATTTGTTTGCTTGTTTATGTATGTATTTGTTAATTTGTTTTCTTGTTTATTTGTATGTTTGGTGGTTTATTTTTTGTTTGTTTGCTTGTCTATTTATTTATTTATTTGTTTGTTTATTTGATTGGTAGTTTGGTTGTTTATTTTGTTTGTTTGGTGGTTTATTTGTTTCTTTGGTTGTTTTTTCATTTGGTTCTTTCTTTATTTATTCATTTATTTATTTATTTATTTATTTCATTTGGTAGTTTTCAGATTATCTGGGTTCGTTTGTAGATGAGGACTGAATGAGTACGGAATGATTAGGGGTTCGAATTCCATTGACTAATCAAGTTTCTTGGCGAAATTAATGCACATTTCAGCACGCCGTTGAATTGGCATTCTGGCTCGTTGGAGTATTGCAGGTGTTACAGAGTTACACGCCTCCATAATATTGTTTCGAAGGCTTTCATGATCTTCCGGTTGCTGAGCGTAAACTACGTCTTTCAAATGGCCTCAAAGTAAGAAGTCGAGTGGTGTCAAGTTGGGTGATCTATCAGGCCAGGTGACAGGTCCTCCCCTATCTATCCATTGACCAGGGTGTGCAGCATTCAGGTGGTTGCTTACAGCTGCTGACATGTGAGGTGAAGCTCCATCGTCGTGTTACCACATGGATACACGCTCACCCAGGGGCACATCTTCTAGCAGCATTGGCAGTTGGTCTTGGAGGAACTGTAGGTAGTTGGCTCCCGTCAAATGTGCCTCAAAGATATGTGGTCTAATTAGGTGATCACCCAGTATACCGCACCAGATATTTACTCCCTACCTGATCTAAAATGCTGCCTGTCTCACCCAGTGAAAATTTTCAAACACTCCAGTAATCTATGTTGTGACGATTCACAGAGCCATTATTGTGGAATCGAAACTCATCCGAAAATTAAATTTGAGACAAAAACCCTTGATTATATGACACTTGCGCCAAGATCCAAGCACAAAAATCAACCCGAGATTCGAAATCTCGTCCGTGGAGTTCTTGATGTAGCTGCTGGTGATACGGATGAAACAAACTATCATGCAAGATCCGTACCACAGACGACTGGCTGATATTGGCCTGTTGAGCTACTGCGCGGGCACTAGTGTGAGGGTTGTTCCGAAAAGTGTCCAAAACCATCTCAGCAGTAGCACCTGACGTTAACTGGCGACTCTCTAACAGGAACTGCTCGAGAAAGTGACGAAGTTACACACAAACGTCACTCCACCGTCCAATAGGTATTTGAGAATGGTTGCTTTCAGTGTGGTAATCTCCCCTGGTACAAGCGCAGTGAATCTTGTGCGTTCTGTCTTGCTTCACCGTAGATGAGCAGCATGTTAACGTACTCGTCTGCCGAGAACATGGCGATGAAATGACCAGCACTTCTAGGCTGCACACTGTGTCAAGCCAGTACACATTGAACTCTAAATAAACACCGTATGATATTGGTCAAATGTGGCACGAATGCCCTCGTATTTTATCACCAATGCTTAAAATGTGAATAAAAATAATAATTGCTGATGGTGAGATTCGAACTCATCTCTTGAACACAGGTCCGCTACCTTCTAGGCACTTGAGCCATTGCTCCACAGCTACCCATCCCTTTACTTCGCCTGAAAGTGTATGAGATGTAACACTGCTTTCCGCTTCGAAAGTTCATTCACGTTTTTTTTATCAGTATGCCACCGTACCCAGCGTTTATCCAGATGAAACCTTATAATCGACATGTACTTTGTACATTCCCGTATGACAGTTTGATGCATTGTATAATCACTTGTCACACACATGATTTTGTAAAGGACTTGCTTCCATGTCATAAATCTTGTAAAGTCGTTTAGGTTCATTGTGGCTCGGTTATAGACGGAGTATCGTCGACCATGCTGCCATCAGACGTTTGAAGTGTGGCTGAAAACTAGAAAAGTAAGGGGCAAAGGACTCACCCGGTATATGTGTGTATACCAGGTGAATCAGCTGCCCCTAATAATAGCCTATTGTTTTATGCAGCCCAACAAGCGTTGTTAACACGATGGTCGATATTTCTCTGAATAAATCCCGTATGGTACTAATGAAGTCGCCTCCGTAGCGTAGCGGTCATCATGGTTAGCTGCCGCCCCGGAGGTCCTGGGTTCGATTCCCGGCTCTGCCACGAAATTTGAAAAGTGGTATGAGGACTGGAACGGGGTCTACTCAGCCTCGGGTGGTCCAAATCAGTACAGGGGGTTCGATTCCCACCTCAGCCATCCTCGAAGTGGTTTTCCGTGGTTTCCCACTTCGTCTTCGGGCAAATACCGGGATGGTACTGTACCCGATATCCGGATAGTAGGCTGTCAGATATCCGCCCCCTCAATCGGATTGCCAATAATCAAACGCGCCGGCATAGCTACATCAATGAAAATGGCACTGACAGATACTATCGAGATTAGAGCACAATAGTTAACAAGAAAAATTATTGTGGAACACACCAAAATATACGGGGGTTCATACTTATCTTTACTTACCTCTTAAATTTATCTCGGGGACTGGGTTGTCAACTGGATCACTTAAAAGTATGCCCACACAATAACCTCCACCATGATATTTAAAATGAACCAGAACGAAGACGAGAAACTTTAAACTGCACAATAATTTATTTCACATAAAGAATGATTTAACAAACAAAAAAAAAATCAACGTGGCAATCAGAAGCCAGCGACCACATAACCATGTCCTCCTGTAGGACCTGTATTCTCTACATATAATGTTTCAGCTTTCTCAAGCTCATAGCAACGTAAAATAATAATGCACTGGGGATGGAAACGGGATTTGGGATGAGACACATATATCAATTGTTTTGCGTGTTTATCTACTTCACATTTTATTTATAGCCACAAGGCTATTATGGAACGTCCTTGGCCTCTGTAACACAGTTGTCCGGGCCAGCTGCAATGCACCTGTATCGTCAAAGTGGACTCCCGTTCGTTCAACCCTAGCATAAGCGTGTTACCTCAGAGCTTGGCTCTCCTTTTCAAACACGTAAATGTTCACATCTCAACTGAAATATTATCACGCAAATGTCAAATGCTTCATTCAAACACCAGTGGATTACTCCAACAATCCCAAATCATGATTAATTGTTCAAACCACTTGCTTAACTAGCGTTGTTTAGAGTATAAAAAAACTCTAAATGTTAATAACAAAAGTTCATTAATTATTTATAACAATAATAAATTGTTTATAACAATGTCAAATGACCATTGAAAATTTTATACACGCCTGTATTAATCACTATCAATTCAAATTATTTAACAAAGATATTTACAAAATTATTTTACAATATTATATTGTTTATATTATTTATACAAGAAATACATTAAACCACACGTTTATCCGGTTGATAATTACTTAAATCGTGTTGATATAATCGACCAATGAAGGTTAGTTATATTTAACTGTCAAATTCAGGTTTAATAAGGTTTAATAATAATTGTTAATATTTGTGACTGTAACCTCCATTCAAAATCTTTATCTCAAATTATTTAACACTCTTGTTAATTTTAACAGTATCTTCCTATGAATAACCTTTCAAAGAACAAGAACAATACAATCAGCGGGAAAATACTTCGCTTATAACGCACAAAATTGCACAACAATTGGCCCAAAATTCATCATATATCTTCATATATATGGCATAAAAATCTTCCAAACTACACACAAAAACCTCCACTTATTAATTCATCAACTTCATTAATTATTGTGGGAACCTCCTTCATTATTCAAGGGCATTACTCAACAGCGACTTTTACACGTCCACTGAACTAACGATTATACATCCATTGTTCCTCTTTAAAAATTCTTATATTCATCAATTGTAATAATGACTGTTATTATTTAACCTTCGTGGGTTTCATTCATGAATCGATATGAAGTAAAAATTTTCCAATCACAAATAAATTTAATAGCGAATACGATTAGACACTCCTGCCTGGTCTATCAAAATTGAGATTAACATCTCCAAAGTAACGCAGTATAAAAATACTATCTTCAAACAAAGTTCATCTAAACTGCAAAATAGTCGAATAGAATACCATTAGATTGTGGAATGCAATCATTATTGTTCCAATCTATAATTGAGAAAAACTCCTATCAAATGTTCATTACTATAGTGTATTCAATAAATCGAAATAAAAGTTCATATTTCATAAAATTGTCTATAATGCAATGATAAATGTCTATGTTGCAATCATGTTCATAAGACGACTAGTATTTCAAAGATCGTCGATATCGTAATAGATATTAACGCTCTAAAATCTTTTAATTATTCTTCTTTCTTGAGGATGACAGAAAATTGGTCAAAGTAATTTACTGAATAGAATTACTTTAATAAAGTGACACGCTGTCTGAATTCAAATCTGCCATAGCAAATCGTTAACTTTACAGTCAAATCGTGACTACAAAAATATGCAAATTACTGAAAGAATCTAAATTATCAGTCTCAACTGATCCAAAATTATTAAGTATGCCAATGACATAACAATGTCTTAACAAATCGAAGAAAAAGGCATAAATCATCGAAGTGTACTGAGTACAGAAATATCAATCAAGAAAATGGGGCAAAAGATAGGACAGAAAATATGGGAAGAATGGTTGCTCAGATATCGCTACAAGACTCAAATAATACAAGAAACGTTCACGACTACCTTATCTGTTGATTGAAGTTCTAGGGGAAAGTTTTCAAAGAAAACTGCTGTTGGTTCCAATTCACCAGCGTAAAGATGTGCTCCGTCCTCGAACCTGGAATCAGCGTCCTCGGAGAATCGAACAGCTTCCTCCTCCGAAATTGCACTGCTCCGTGGATACGAAAAACATCCTTCTGGCAAAACTCTTCTTTGTGCGCCGGGACAACCCTGGCCTCTCTTGAAAGTTCCCTGAAGATCTTGCAGGAATTCGCCATGAAGTTTATTGTAGTTATTTCCGCAGAAATATTCATAGTTGTGGAGTATGAAAATATTTCCACTGTTATCTGGTATAATTCAGCGATGGATTCACGATGCATGAGTGTAGTTGGATGTTCACTACATGCTCGCTTTTGTAGAAAGACGATTAACGAAGTTCCATGCTGTTACTTTACTCCAACGATATATGTCCCAATTGCATTTAAGCCTTAGCCTTCCATCTCAACTACTGTTATAATCATTGAAAGCACTGCAAGATTATAATATTCCATAGTCGAATGTATCGTTGTAATACCAAACGTATTCTCCAATATCACTGTTGCACTCCACGTGTCAGCCGTAGTGTATAATATGGAATTTTAAAAGTGTTTCTCATGTGGCGAGAAAATCACTTTTGTTGGCAGCCTTAAAGTTCCAATATCTTTCGAAGTATAACTGTGAAATTGTTCAAATCTTCTATACACCTCAATGTTGTACTGCCCAATAGAACTATAATAAAGGCTGAAGTTAACGCTTGATATCTTAACTGGTGGAAACGTTAATGTGAGCGTTTCAACTTCACCTAGTTTCGAGCAGCGTAAAATGGAACTGCTCCGAGCTCGTTCGATGCGCCGGGCTTTAACCACGCTAAAGACAACTTACTTCACTGAATCACTTGAAAATAACTATATATCACCAGAAATATATATGCGATCTGACATATGAGATCTGAGTACTGCGTTCTGAGTTCTGAATTCTGAGATTATGAGTTCTGAGAGCTCCTCTCTTCTGTGCACGACCTTTTATCAACTTCTTAAGGGGCGTATCCATCCCTTCCATAGCCTGTTGCTGCGTCATTGCTGGAAGTTTTAACTTTGGCTATACTTGACGGATTTTCAAATTTCAAAAACTCAAAATTAATTTCTTCAAAATTCCAAATCAATGCCATAACTGAAAATAGTTTTCCACAATTCTGCATGCCAAAAGTAATCAACTATCGTAGTTTCAGCAATCTCCGTCTTCCTTCCAAACTATCGTTCATTGGTTCGAGTCTCTCCTCCAATAGCGTAGCTTCTTCCTTAGCACAATACCTTGTTTCCTGCGACTGCGTCGTAAATCTAAGATCTTTCTCGAACAAAATCATGACGTCACCAAGAATCTCAGCTCAACCAGCCTACTGGCATGAAATCTGCGTCATCCGTGCCTACGTCATGAATATACACGTCATAACTATGACATCCATAACTTTACTCACATTTGCCAATACAGCCATCGTGGTCTCAATATAATTCAATTTACGGGGGCATTCTCCCTTCACCACGTTTTAAAAACAGTTGCAAATTGTTTTTAAACTCTGTGTTATAAATATCTCAATTCACTTGAACACGAAATTGAATTATTATTGGCTTACGCTTGTATGATATTTCTTCTATGTTCCTTAATCATAAATCTCTTCTTCTCTGGTTTGTGTGTGGCTAATGCATTCTCTCCTCTCTACTGTCTCTTCTGTCCTGAATATCTGTTTTCCAAGTTCTGCTGACTTGTAGAAGGACCAGGATCGATCACTACATCCTGTCTTTTCTTTTGATTTTCAGCTTCCTTTTCTCGTAATTCCTTCAGATACTGCTGACTTTCTTTCTCTCTTTCTTGATACTTGTCGGGTGTCATAACCTGACCTTGAGAATTCTGATTCTGATTCTGGTACTGGTTATTTCTGTTATAATTTCTATTATAACCATTGTTGTAGTATCTACCTCTTCCGTTGTTGTAATTCCCTCTATTATTATTCCAGCCTCGTCTTTGCTGATATGGACGGTAACCTTGGGATCTGTGGTTGCGGAAATAATTATTCCTGTGAGGACCTACATTTTCAGTTTTTCCTTCCTCAGGCTTATCAGTTTGCTGCACTTGATCCATATAGACCGTATTAACGTCATTGAATTCGTGCCTCTGACCTTTTTGTACCAAATTTGGCATTGGACTCGTGTAGTCAAGCCTTCTCAACAATTCGTCCATGCTTGTCAAATCTCTGATATTTGACGATATGATCAGTCTTCTTACCTCCACAGGCAGCATACGTGAAATCGCATCTATCAACTGCTCTGTTGACAATGGGGGTTGCAAAAATCTCAAGCGTGATAGTTGACTCGTGAAGAAATCAGCGTACCGTGTTGGAAGAGTACCTGAATACTTCCTCGAGTATACCTCAGCTCTCAATGAATTCTGAGCTTCTATTGACCAGAATCGTTTTATCAGTGCCTCTGCAAATTCGTCAAAATTGCTGAAAGTGTACCGAAATGCTCTAAACCATTCGAGGGGTCCTCCAGCTAGAAATCTTTCTACGATTCTCATCTCTCTCTCTCTAGGAATGTGGGCTTCTATGAAATAGTCTTTAAGATTCCTGATATATTCGATCGGTGTGAGACTATCAGTGTTGCTAAATTTTTGAGGTTTGTCTTCAAAATTCCGGATGACTGTCACATTTCTCGGATATGAATCCATATAATTCCTCCCACTATCACGATACTTCCATTCGGGTTCAATATTCCGATCCTCTTCTTCTTCCCTGAATCTGGATATACGTTCCTCAGGATTAATATCTCTCTCTTCTGTATTAAGGTTACCTCTTCTCACGTAATTTCTCTCCTCTTCACCAGTCAATCCTTCGGTATCCTTGTCTGTGATTTCCGTGATGACTTTCCTAATCAACTCTTCCTTATAGGTTTCCATCATGCTAGCTTCTCCTAGTTTCAAATTCTGCAGCTTGCTCGTAGTTTCATTAACATCAGAGACAACCTTATGAATCTGTTCCTCTAACGCAGTTTTTAATGCTTGCACGTCCTGACCCATTTGAGTTCTATCCTCTACCTGCTTTTCGGATAGCGAATCCATCCTTACATTCAAGTCTTTCCTAATCTGAACTACTTCGTTATTAATGTCTACTTGTGTACTGGCAAGTTTTCTTTCAATTCGTTCCTGAATCTGATCTACATGTTCCCCACTTGACCTGTTCCATTCATCTTTCCACACTGTTACATTTGCAGTTAACATTTCCGCAATATCTACTTCGATGTCTTCCTTAAGTAAACGATTGTGATCTAATACTTGGGTTCTCATAACCTCTACATCGTATTTTAAACCAGCTAAAGAAGCTGTTGTCCTGACAGACTCGTCAACTAATCGAGTTGTTAATGCACTAATGTTACGAGTACAAAGCATTTTTGAAGTTTCAATTTCCTCCCTAACTTTGTTAACATCAGTCTGAACTTTAGCAATGTCTACAAAAACAGTATCGACTTCTACTTGTATTTTATTGATATCGCTTTGCATATCGTTAACATCTGAATGAATATTATTGATGTCTACTTGAACATTTGACACATCAGTCCGAGCATTTCTAACCTCTCTTTGAATTTCCTCTACTTTGTCTTGTACAGTAGCAACATCATTCCTAACAACAATTACTTCAGCTCTAGCACATGAAATATCACCCCGGACATTAGCAACATCAAGATTCAACATGGTAAGATCTTTTTGTACCTTAGACACATTAATTTTAACATCAGACACATCTTTATGAATGTCACTTACAGCATTCTCGATTCCCTGGGTACTGAACTGCAAACGCGACATATCATTTTCTAGGTTTGCAGAACTGGTCTGAAGAACTTTCATATTCTCCTCCATTCGACTAGTACTCCTAGCTTCCATTTCCCTCACACTTTCATTCATGCTAGCTTTCAAGTTAGCAGACATCTCCTCTAACATCATTCTCATACTCTCATCTGCCATTTCAATAATATTTCAATAATAAGCTGCTTTAGGGACATACATCAAACAGAGCAAAATAACAACATCTGAGCAACATTTTTCACCATATATAAGTTTTGAGCAATTTTCTGTCTTAAATCTAACTTATAATTACCTTATAATTAACCTTCGTAGACACTTCATGTTGAAATAAACTCAAGCACATGTTCAAGTTTCTTTGGTTCATTTTAAAATATCCTAACACAAATAATTTACATTTATAATCCAAATAGTTTAATTTTATCTTTAATATGACTATACATGTCATAAGCCGGTCAAATAAAATAAGATTCCAGATCATAGGCGATTTTTCTAAGTTTCCAGCCTATTTAACCTCTTTCAAGACGTATAAGATCTGATCTTTTCTGAGTGTAATTTTCCTAATACAATACAACATTTAATCCCTATATAATCACACTCTCAAATTCTACAATTGGCTAAGACATCTAACAAAGAATCAACCTCTTTATTTGAGTCTTCACAATCCCTTTGACATCGATAACTTGGTAATCCAACGTTATTCGAACACTCCACAAAAATTGCGGTGTCAATTCTACTGCAATAACTTGGTAATCCAATGTTTTGCTGATCGAGCCCCACCGAATTGCGGCGCCAATCCCACTTGGTAATCCAGTTTTGTAGAACAATCCCCACGTTTTAGGGTCGCCAATCCTACTGTACCCGATATCCGGATAGTAGGCTGTCAGATATCCGCCCCCTCAATCGGATTGCCAATAATCAAACGCGCCGGCATAGCTACATCAATGAAAATGGCACTGACAGATACTATCGAGATTAGAGCACAATAGTTAACAAGAAAAATTATTGTGGAACACACCAAAATATACGGGGGTTCATACTTACCTTTACTTACCTCTTAAATTTATCTCGGGGACTGGGTTGTCAACTGGATCACTTAAAAGTATGCCCACACAATAACCTCCACCATGATATTTAAAATGAACCAGAACGAAGACGAGAAACTTTAAACTGCACAATAATTTATTTCACATAAAGAATGATTTAACAACAAAAAAAATCAACGTGGCAATCAGAAGCCATCGACCACATAACCATGTCCTCCTGTAGGACCTGTATTCTCTACATATAATGTTTCAGCTTTCTCAAGCTCATAGCAACGTAAAATAATAATGCACTGGGGATGGAAACGGGATTTGGGATGAGACACATATATCAATTGTTTTGCGTGTTTATCTACTTCACATTTTATTTATAGCCACAAGGCTATTATGGAACGTCCTTGGCCTCTGTAACACAGTTGTCCGGGCCAGCTGCAATGCACCTGTATCGTCAAAGTGGACTCCCGTTCGTTCAACCCTAGCATAAGCGTGTTACCTCAGAGCTTGGCTCTCCTTTTCAAACACGTAAATGTTCACATCTCAACTGAAATATTATCACGCAAATGTCAAATGCTTCATTCAAACACCAGTGGATTACTCCAACAATCCCAAATCATGATTAATTGTTCAAACCACTTGCTTAACTAGCGTTGTTTAGAGTATAAAAAACTCTAAATGTTAATAACAAAAGTTCATTAATTATTTATAACAATATTAAATTGTTTATAACAATGTCAAATGACCATTGAAAATTTTATACACGCCTGCATTAATCACTATCATTTCAAATTATTTAACAAAGATATTTACAAAATTATTTTACAATATTATATTGTTTATATTATTTATACAAGAAATACAATAAACCACACGTTTATCCGGTTGATAATTACTTAAATCGTGTTGATATAATCGACCAATGAAGGTTAGTTATATTTAACTGTCAAATTCAGGTTTAATAAGGTTTAATAATAATTATTAATATTTGTGACTGTAACCTCCATTCAAAATCTTTATCTCAAATTATTTAACACTCTTGTTAATTTTAACAGTATCTTCCTATGAATAACCTTTCAAAGAACAAGAACAATACAATCAGCGGGAAAATACTTCGCTTATAACGCACAAAATTGCACAACAATTGGCCCAAAATTCATCATATATCTTCATATATATGGCATAAAAATCTTCCAAACTACACACAAAAACCTCCACTTATTAATTCATCAACTTCATTAATTATTGTGGGAATGTCCTTCGTTATTCAAGGGCATTACTCAACAGCGACTTTTACACGTCCACTGAAGTAACGATTATACATCCATTGTTCCTCTTTAAAAATTCTTATATTCATCAATTGTAATAATGACTGTTATTATTTAACCTTCGTGGGTTTCATTCATGAATCGATATGAAGTAAAAATTTGCCAATCACAAATAAATTTAATAGCGAATACGATTAGACACTCCTGCCTGGTCTATCAAAATTGAGATTAACATCTCCAAAGTAACGCAGTATAAAAATACTATCTTCAAACAAAGTTCATCTAAACTGCAAAATAGTCGAATAGAATACCATTAGATTGTGGAATGCAAACATTATTGTTCCAATCTATAATTGAGAAAAACTCCTATCAAATGTTCATTACTATAGTGTATTCAATAAATCGAAATAAAAGTTCATATTTCATAAAATTGTCTATAATGCAATGATAAATGTCTATGTTGCAATCATGTTCATATGACGACTAGTATTTCAAAGATCGTCGATATCGTAATAGATTTTAACGCTCTAAAATCTTTTAATTATTCTTCTTTCTTGAGGATGACAGAAAATTGGTCAAAGTAATTTACTGAATAGAATTACTTTAATAAAGTGACACGCTGTCTGAATTCAAATCTGCCATAGCAAATCGTTAACTTTACAGTCAAATCGTGACTACAAAAATATGCAAATTACTGAAAGAATCTAAATTATCAGTCTCAACTGATCCAAAATTATTAAGTATGCCAATGACATAACAATGTCTTAACAAATCGAAGAAAAAGGCATAAATCATCGAAGTGTACTGAGTACAGAAATATCAATCAAGAAAATGGGGCAAAAGATAGGACAGAAAATATGGGAAGAATGGTTGCTCAGATATCGCTACAAGACTCAAATAATACAAGAAACGTTCACGACTACCTTATCTGTTGATTGAAGTTCTAGGGGAAAGTTTTCAAAGAAAACTGCTGTTGGTTCCAATTCACCAGCGTAAAGATGTGCTCCGTCCTCGAACCTGGAATCAGCGTCCTCGGAGAATCGAACAGCTTCCTCCTCCGAAATTGCACTGCTCCGTGGATACGAAAAACATCCTTCTGGCAAAACTCTTCTTTGTGCGCCGGGACAACCCTGGCCTCTCTTGAAAGTTCCCTGAAGATCTTGCAGGAATTCGCCATGAAGTTTATTGTAGTTATTTCCGCAGAAATATTCATAGTTGTGGAGTATGAAAATATTTCCACTGTTATCTGGTATAATTCAGCGATGGATTCACGATGCATGAGTGTAGTTGGATGTTCACTACATGCTCGCTTTTGTAGAAAGACGATTAACGAAATTCCATGCTGTTGCTTTACTCCAACGATATATGTCCCAATTGCATTAAAGCCTTAGCCTTCCATCTCAACTACTGTTATAATCATTGAAAGCACTGCAAGATTATAATATTCCATAGTCGAATGTATCGTTGTAATACCAAACGTATTCTCCAATATCACTGTTGCACTCCACGTGTCAGCCGTAGTGTATAATATGGAATTTTAAAAGTGTTTCTCATGTGGCGAGAAAATCACTTTTGTTGGCAGCCTTAAAGTTCCAATATCTTTCGAAGTATAACTGTGAAATTGTTCAAATCTTCTATACACCTCAATGTTGTACTGCCCAATAGAACTATAATAAAGGCTGAAGTTAACGCTTGATATCTTAACTGGTGGAAACGTTAATGTGAGAGTTTCAACTTCACCTAGTTTCGAGCAGCGTAAAATGGAACTGCTCCGAGCTCGTTCGATGCGCCGGGCTTTAACCACGCTAAAGACAACTTACTTCACTGAATCACTTGAAAATAACTATATATCACCAGAAATATATATGCGATCTGACATATGAGATCTGAGTACTGCGTTCTGAGTTCTGAATTCTGAGATTATGAGTTCTGAGAGCTCCTCTCTTCTGTGCACGACCTTTTATCAACTTCTTAAGGGGCGTATCCATCCCTTCCATAGCCTGTTGCTGCGTCATTGCTGGAAGTTTTAACTTTGGCTATACTTGACGGATTTTCAAATTTCAAAAACTCAAAATTAATTTCTTCAAAATTCCAAATCAATGCCATAACTGAAAATAGTTTTCCACAAATCTGCATGCCAAAAGTAATCAACTATCGTAGTTTCAGCAATCTCCGTCTTCCTTCCAAACTATCGTTCATTGGTTCGAGTCTCTCCTCCAATAGCGTAGCTTCTTCCTTAGCACAATACCTTGTTTCCTGCGACTGCGTCGTAAATCTAAGATCTTTCTCGAACAAAATCATGACGTCACCAAGAATCTCAGCTCAACCAGCCTACTGGCATGAAATCTGCGTCATCCGTGCCTACGTCATGAATATCCACGTCATAACTATGACATCCATAACTTTACTCACATTTGCCAATACAGCCATCGTGGTCTCAATATAATTCAATTTACGGGGGCAGTACTGTCCCCGTAAATCCGGATAGTAGGCTGTCAGATATCCGCCCCCTCAATCGGATTGCCAATAATCAATCGCACCTGCACAGCTACATCAATGAAAATGGCACTGACAGATACTACCGAGATTAGAGCACAGCAGTTAACAAGAAATTATTGTGGAACACACCAAAATATACGGGGGTTCATACTTACCTTTACTTACCTCTTCAAATTAATCTCGGGTATGGGTTGTCAACTGGATCACTTAAAGTATGCCCTCACAATAACCTCCACCATGATATTTAAAATGAACCAAAACGGAAACAAGAAACTTTAAACTGTACAATAATTTATTTCACATAAAGGGAATCATTTTAACAAAAATAGACAACAAAATAAACGTGGCAATCAGAAGCCATTGTCAATATAACCATGTCCTCCTGTAGGACTTGTAGACGTTACATACAAAATCTCAGCTTTACTAGCTTATAAAGAACGTAATAATAATAATACACTTGGAATGGATGAGGAAGTTGGAACGAGACATGTAGCAATTGTTTTCCTTTTAATAAACATCACACTTTATTTATAACCGCAAGCCTGCTCTGTAGTCGACCTTGGCCTCTAACATACAGTTGTCAGGCCAGCTGCGATCCACCCTACAACATGTCGCATGCGCGCATCTTCAAGTGAACCCACCTGTCCAGCCAGCGTTAGCATATGCTCGTAACCTCAGAGCCTAGCTCCTTTTCAAACACTTTAAATGTCCTCAACTCAACTCAAATATTATCACGCAAATCTTTTAAATGCTACAATCAAATATTACTGGATTACTCTAATAATCCCAAAACTTGTTTAATTACATAATCCATATGTTTCATTAGCGTTGTTTAGAGTATATTAACAAAACTCTTAATGTTTATAACAAATGCCCATTAATTGTTTATAACAATTATAAATTGTTTATAATATTGTCAAACGACAATTGAAAAATCTATACACGCCTCTATTAATTCCTTTCATTTCACATTATTGTTAAAGATATTTACACAATTATTTACAATATTAATATTATTTATTTTAGAAATACATTAAACCACACGTTTATCCGGTTGATAATTACTCAAATCAGGTTAATATAATCGACCAATGAAGGTTAGTTATATTTAAGCTTATATTCAGGTTTAATAAGTTTTAATAATTATTATTATTATTTGTGACGGTAACCTCCATTCAAAATCGTTATCTTAAATTATATAACACTCTTGTTAATTATAACAGTAATTTCACATGATTAATTTTCAAAGGACCTGGACAATAAACTCAGCGGAAAAATACTTCGCTCAAACGCACAAAATTGCATAAAATAGGCCCAGAATTCATCATATATCTCCATATATATGGCATAAAAATCTTCCACAATACATACAAAAAAACCTCCACTTATAAATTCTTCAACATCATTAATATTACTGTGGGAATCTCCTTCACTTATTCAAGGGCATTATTCATCAGCGACTTTTACACGTCCACTGAACTAACGATTATACATCCATAATTCCACTTTAAAATTTCTTATATTCATTCATTGTATCAAACTGTTATTTATTTAACCTTCGTGGGTTTCATTCATGAATCGATATGAAGTAAAAATTTGCCAATCACAAATAAATTTAATAGCAAATACGATTATACACGCCTCTCTGGTCTATCAAAAATTGAGATTAATATCTCCTAAGTATCGCAGTATAAAAATACTATCTTCAATCAAAGTTCATCTAAACTGCATAAATAATCGAATAGAATACAATTAGACTTTGGAATGCAAACATTATTGTTCCAATCTAGTATTGAGAAAAATTCCTATCAAAAGTTCATTACTATAGTGTACTCAATAAATCGTACTCAAAGTTCATAGTTCATCAAATTGTCTATAATGCAATGGTAATTCAGAACTGACGATAAATGTCTATGTTGCAATCATGTTCATAAAACGACTAGTATTTCCAAGATCGTCGATACAGAAATAGATTTTAACGCTCTAAAATCTTTTAATTATTCTTCTTTCTTGAGGATGACAGAAAATTGGTCAAAGTAATATACTGAAAAGAATTACTTTAATAAAGTGACACGCTGTCTGAATTCAAATCTGCCATAGAAAATCGTTAACTTTACAGTCAAATCGTGACTACAAAATAATGCAAATTCCTGAAAGAATCTAGATATCAGTCTCAACTGATCCAAAATTATTTAACTATGCCAATGACATAACAATGTCTTAATAAATCGTAGAAAAAGGCATAAATCATCGAAGTGTACTGAGTACAGAAATATCAAGCAAGAATATGGGGCAAAATAAATGTGGGACAGAAAATATGGGAAAAATTGTTGCTCAGATATCGCTAAATGGCTCAAATAATACAAGAAACGTTCACGACTACCTTATCTGTTGATTGAAGGTCTAGAGGAAAATCTTCCAAAGAAGACTGGTGATGGTTCCATTTCACCAAAAAGATGTGCTCCGACCTCGAACCTGGAACCAGCGCCCTCGGAGAATAGAACTGCTTCCTCCTCCGGAAATTGCACTGCTCCGTGTATACGATAGACATCCTTCTGGCAAAACTCTTCTTTGTGAGACGGGTCCACCCTGGCCTCTCTTGATAGTTCCCTGAAGTTCTGGTAGAAATTCGCCATGAAGCTTATTGCAGTTATTTCCGCAGAAATATTCATAGTTGTGGAGTATGAATATGTTTCCACTGCCATTTGATATAATTCAGCGTTGGACTACGAGGCATGAGTGTAGTTGGATATTCACTACATGCTCGCTTTTGTAGAAAGACGATTAGCGAAGTTCCATGCTGCTATTTCACTCCATTGATATATGTCCCAATTGCATTAAAGTCCTTAGCCTTCCATCTCCATTTCCGTTATAATAGTTGAAAGAACTGCCATATTATATTGTTGCATCGTAGAATGTAGCGTTATATCATCAAAAGCAATATGTAATATCACGGTTGCACTACACGTGTCAGCCGTAGCGTAGATTGTGATGTTATAAAGGTGCTTCTCAGGTGGCGAGAAAATCACTTTTGTCTGCCGTCTTAAAATGCCAATATCTTCCAAATTATATTCTTGAAAATGTTCAACCTTTCTACACACTTTAATTTAGTACTGCACAATCGAATTAGCTTAAAGGCATTAGTCAATTCTTGATATATTATCTTGTAGACTCGTTAATGTGTGCGTTTCAACTTCGCCTAGTTTCAATCACCGTAAAATGGAACTGCGGCACGCTCGAAGCTCGTTCGATGCGGTGGGCTATACCACACGCGCTAAAGACGACTTGTTTCACTTATTCACTCGAAAACGACTATATGACATCAGAAATATATATGCGGCATGATATATGAGCTATGAGAGCTCCTCTCTGCTGTGCAAGACCTTTTATCAACTTCTTAACGGGCGTATCCATCCCTTCCAGAGCTTGTTTCTCCGTCATTGCTAGAATTTCTAACTTTGGCTATACTTGACGGATTTTCAAATTTCAAAAACTCAAAATTAATTTCTTCAAAATTCCAAATCAATGCCATAACTGAAAATAGATTTCCACAATTCTGCATTCCAAAAGTAATTAAATAAGGTAGTTTCAGTAATCTCCGTCTCCCTCCAAACTATCATTCATTGGTTCGAGTCTTTCCTCCAATCGCGTAACTTCTTCCTTAGCACAATTCCATGTTTCCCTGCGACTGCGTCGTAAATCTCAGATCTTTCTCGAACAAAATCATGACGTCACCAAGAATCTCCGTTCAATCAGCCTACTTGCATAAAGTCTGCGTCATCCGTGCTTACGTCATGAGTATCCACGTCACAACTATGACAGCCATAACTTAATTCATATTTGCCAATACAGCCATCGTGGTCTCAATATAATTCAATTTACGGGGGGCAGTACCTACTGTAAGGCCACGGCCGCCTCCTTCCCTCTTCCTAGCCTATCCATCCCAATCTTCCATCCCTTCCCATCCCTCACGAGGCCCCTGTTCGCTTTGCAGGTGAGGCCGCCTGGGCGAAGTGCTGATCACACCTCCCCAGTAGTATCCATCCCGACCAGATGTTCCAAGCTCCAGGACACTGCCCATAGAGGCGGTAGTGGTGAGTTCCCTCGCTGAGTCCGTTGGAACCACCAACCTAGAGGGTAAATTGACTAAATAAAAAAATGGTACTAATGAACTGCAAGCATATCCGGCAAACGATACTGGACACTATTATTTTTCCCTCGATGTGACTGCAGACTAATACGAGGGGAAAAGAATAGAGTTCAGTATCGTTTGCGGGACATGCTTGCACTACAGTATTACCATACGGGATATGGGCTGCATAAAGCAATATTATTAGGTGCAGCTGATTCACCTGGTATACAGTAATGTGTATTACTTTGAAGAAGAAGAAAAAAAAACTACTGAAATTTCATTGCGCTGAAGTTTGATACACCATGCTGATTAGTGTTGCATGAAGAAGGCCATGAAACGTGCTGACCCTACCCAGGGAAGAAAAATATTATATCTTCTTTAAAAGACAATCTTGCTCTCCCATTGGTTTGACCTTTACCGCTTTTGCAAGATAATTGGAAATAATACTAATTGTCTTATCCCTTCTATTTCTTGGCCTTGTTAATACCAAAAGCCACAGTTTGTACCGTACACAATCATTATCCTCCCCCTCCTGTTCTATCGTGGAGGAAAGCCTTCAAGAACAGTTTCCTTCCCATGATGTCTGGTTTCATACAAGAGTAAATGAATAATAGAGAAAGCACTGCCAACTATGAGGAACACAAAAGCCTAAGCATGAAATTTATGTTGCCATCACAACCTAATATCCCAATTCATGATAATTTCTGAGGCAGGCATCCCCGACATCATAATATATCTTAACCATTCCTTGTCACAATAATAATAATAATAATGTTATTGGTATTACGTCCCTTTTAACTACCCTGGCTTTTAGAGACGCCGGGGTGCCGGAATTTTGCCCCGAAGGGGATCTTTAACGTGCCAGTAAATTTACTGACACGGCTCCCTCGCATTTGCGCTCCCTCAAATGCCAGCTGACTACGCCAGGATACGAACCTGCTACCTTGGGCTCAGCAAGCGAGAACGTTACCCCTGAGCCACGCAGCCAGCCCTTGTCACAAGACATTGGTAATTTTTCGCAGATGATCGCTGGGGTCGTGCAGACGCCAATCGTGGACAAACTGACAGACGGAAACATGACTTTATACCGTATATAGAAATTTATATGTACTGCACCAGTGCTGTTGTAAACATTAGTATGAGGTGTTGGTGTAGCGTGCCTGCCTCTCCTCTGATGGCCTCGGGTTTAATTCCCGGTCCAGCAGGGATTTTAGAAACGGACGTAAGGGCTGGCACGGGGTACACTCAGCCTCGTAAGGACAATTGAGTAGCTTTCTGTCAGTGACGCAGCGCCCTGGTCACGAAAGCCAATATTAATGGCCGAGGGTAGCCGACGCGTTGACCACGCATCGCCCAACAATCTGTAGGTCAAATGGATGGGTAACAGTTGCAAGGTAGGCAAGGGCCCTTCATACGCTGTGGTGCCATGGGGTTTCGGGTGGGTGAGTATTATTATTATTATTATTATTATTATTATTATTATTATTATTATTATTATTATTATCAACTAGTCGTATTTTAATTCGGAGTGTTGTACAGTTTTGACTGATGATGGTATTATTTGATGCTTTGTTTGATTCTACGTTGTATTATAGAGTCTGGCAAACTAAAACTTGAGTTTGGTGAATTATGTACAAGTCGTCAACGAAGACGGTAAATTGGTAGCTTAGGATATTCACGTGACTGACTGCAATGGCCCAGTACTCACCCGGTACAGTGACTTGGCAATGCTGATGTCACGTGGTTTTCATCCAGGATAAGTGTATGTCGGTGATTGGTGATTACGGCATTTTAATGAGAGAGACCATATTTTGGAGAAGATCAGAATGGGCGTTCATGGTGTCCAACATGGTGGAGGACGACAAAAGTAGTGCAGAGAGCGAGTAATGTTTATAAAATGTTGTCTTGTGAGCACTGGAGACCTTATCTGTACTAACTTTACTCGTGTGTGCTGAGTACGGCATTTTGCCCACTGACTTTACCTTAACTTACTTGATTGGACACGTATATTGATGTGTGGCGAGTGAAGACTGATCAAACATTACATTATGATGTTGTATTTAATAATCGACACGTAACGAGTTGGACAGACCTTACGAGAGCACCTAGGCAGAGGCTGTCGGGGAAGCCATTCATTGAAGTAGGTAATATAGGCCGGAGCTGGGGCAGGGGCTAATGCGCAAGATGGCCGCCACGCACAACTGCACTCTTAAATGACAGGCTTTTCAAAATCACTATTTATTTGTTATTAACTATGCATTATTTATTATTTAGTTAGTTTCTATATTATTTTTCATTTAATTTATTATGTATATAATTTTTAATCATTAATTTTTATTTATATATTACATTTAATTTTCTTTTTTCTTGTATATATTTAATTTATTATTTATTTTATTATTATTTTATTATTTATTTATTGTGTCAGATCACTAAACTGCAAGGTCATTAACCCAACAATTATCTAACTCATATTTACACAAATCTAATTTCAAGATTTAAATTAATGCATGTAAGATTTTCTATTTTTTACATTTTAGATTTTTCATTTTAGATTTTTGATTTTTACATTTATTCATTTTAGATTTATCATTTTAGATTTAAGATTTTTTATATTTTTCCACTTCAAATGTTTAAATTTTACATTTTTATTTTAGTTTTTTCATTTTAGATTTTACATTTTTAGATATTTTTCATTTTAGATTTTTGATTTTACATCTTAAGATTTTTTCATTTTAGATTTTATATTTTTAGATTTTGTTTTTACAATTTTAGATTTTACATTTTAGATTTTAGATTTTTAGATTTCAGATATTACGTTTTACATTTTGTAAAAAACACTAAACTACAAGGACACAGACCTAATATTGTTTTTATTTTTTAACTTATAAGTTTTTAATTTATTTAATATTTAATTTATTATTTTTAGCACAGGACTGACGTGTAAAATGGTCACTGCATACAACGACTTACACATATGGCATGCTAACCTAAACTAGCCTAACTGCGCCTAACCTCAGTTCACCTAACCAAACATGTCCACATATAACTTCACCTAACCTAACTTTACCTAACCTAACCTAATCTAACCTAACTTCACCTAACCTCAGTTCACCTAACCTCAGTTCACCTAACCAAACATGTCCTCATATAACTTCACCTAACCTAACTTTACCAAACCTAACCTAACCTAACTTCAACTAACCTCAGTTCACCTAACCAAACATGTCCTCATATATGTTCACATAACCTTACTTTACCTAACCTAACCTAACCTAACTTCACCTAACCTAACATTACCTACCCTAACTTCACCTAACTTCAGTTCACCTAACCAAACATGTCCTCATATAACTTCACCTAACCTAACTTTACCTAACCTAACCTAACCTTACCTAACCCACGTAATCCTCATTTAATGATTTAAATTAATGCATGTAAGATTTTCTATTTTTACAGTTTAAGATTTTAGACTTTAGATTTTGTTTTGATTTTACATTTTTAGATTTTACGTTTTTAGATTTTACATTTTAGAATTTAGATTTTTTGATTTTAGAATTAACAGTTTAGATTTTCCGAAAAGAGTAAACTACAAGGTCACATACCTAACCTAACCTAACTTTACCTAACCTCATTTCACCTAACCAAACATGCCCTCACCTAACGTTACCTAACCTAACCTTTTAAGCTAAGCCAAAAGCTAATCAACACACCCAAAATATATAAGGGCACACGCAACTATCTCTATGCTAGTCTTGAAATGAATGAAAATCCACAGCCTGCTTCCAGTCTCCGACCGGGTCAGGAATGGAATGAATGAAGCCCCCATCTAGCGGCGAGGATATGAACTGTGCCGGCTGCCGAGACCTGACGCACTCCTCTGGGGCAATGATTAAATGAATGACAGATGAAATGAAATGATAGTGGAGAGTGTTGCTGGAATGAAATTTTTGACAGGGAAAACCCGAGTACCCGGAGAAAAACCTGTCTGCCTCCGTTTTGCCCAGCGCAGATCTCACATGGAGTGACCGGGATTTGAACCACGAACCCAGCGGTGAGAGGCCGGCGTGCTGCCGCCTAAGCCACGGAGGCTTTTCTATGCTAGTCTTATAGAGAGTAAAGTAAAGCTAACACCTGCACTGTGGCTACTGTGCAAGTTGTTCGCTACGCACAACCAGCTTACAATTACAAAGTCAATTAAGTTTTAAAAAATAAAGCTTTTATTCATTTTTTCTTTTTATTTTTCATATTTCACACGTTGCCATTTGCCAATTTCCAATTTAGAGTTTTTAAAAATGTTGACCATGCTTAAAGAGTTACGTTATGGATATGAACATCCTAAAACAAGAAATATATCATTGTAAAACAATAGCACTACAAAATAAAAAACAACACCAATCAAGCAACAAAAAAGAAAAAATGGTATTCAAACTTAAGAATAAAAAAATAGAAAACAAATAAAACCAACTGTACAATTTATAACATAAAAAAGAAAAAAGACACGGATAGCCAGTCTGAAAGACTGGACTTTATATCATTTTATGTTCGACGATGTCGAAATGTAAACATTATGTGTCAGAAAACTGTATCATAATGAGGCTCATTATAACACTATTTTTCATTATGAAACAGTTTCTCCCACCAATTAGAGCTCAAGTAACAGTTGTGTGACCAATTAGTTAAGGATACCCTCGCGCATCCGCTCAAAATCCGCTGTAAACAAGAGGTGTTCTGTGTTGGCAAGCAAAGTGAATGGTCTCTGCGTTCGGAGTGCCTTGACCCACGCATGCGCTCTGTTCAGTCAGCAAAGCCAGCAAGCCCTGTTCACTAACTGAATCCCACGGATATTTATGAATATTTATGTTAAAACATACAATAAAGTTATAATTATCGTCGAACATAAACAGTCGTATGCAACTCGCCTATAATGGTAATTAAGACAATCGTATGGAAATTATAAAACTCGCTTACGCTCGTTTTATAAACATACTCGTGTCTGAATTATTGCCATTATAGGCTCGTTGCATAATGTACTATTAGATGCTAGCAGCCGAGTACCAAGAAGGCAGTGCGAAAACAGAGTTTCAAGATTCTATTTTGTTTCTTCACTGCCTACTTGATTGTTCTCGTAATGCCTTCTTGAAACTCTGTTCTCGCACTGCCTTCTTGGTACTCGGCTGCTACATCGTACTATGACGTCACACACTTCAGTGCATTCTAGGTACATTTCGTCCCGTCACCGTAACGTAACGCCAGACCTCACCGTAACGACGAAGTCGACAAGATCATTTAAAATGATAAAAATGTAATATGTGTAAATATTGTACAAGTATTTTAAATTAATAAAAAAATATTGTATGGATACTGCTTGTACATTTTAATTACTACCCACCTCCCACTCCCAATCCAACTGTTAACCTCTATTAATCTTGAGAAATTGCTCTTAGTTAGCTGAAACTAGGTAGTCAAAAGTATAGTATTACCCATTTATTATCTATATGCTACCGACAGTAGTGGCTACGCTAGCTAAAGCGCAGCGTTAGGCCATGGGGCCAAGCTCTCTGCTGACTCGGTAGACGCGTGGGTTCGAGCCCCACCGTCAGCAGTCCTTGAAATGGTTTTCCGTGGCTTCCCATTTTCAACACCAGGTAAATGCTGGGACGGTACCTTCTGACAGGCCACGGCCGCTTCCTTCCACATCCTTGCCCAGTTTCATTCATCTTCATCCATTCCATCTCTCATCCCGACGCGCAGGTCGCCCACGGGCGTCGACTAGAAAGACCTGCACTCGGCCTCTCAGGAGGTCACACGAAAAAAACAACTATATGCTTTGGGATAAGGTATACAGCCTTGTTATATGTAACGAAAAATCGTTTTTCGCAAATATGAACTTTGGACATGGACTAAATCAAAAACATGTAAACAACAAAATTGGGAAATCCATGTTTCCATATTGACAAAATTCAAAAACTTTAAACTCACATTTTTAAAAACTCTAAATTGGAAATTGGCAAATGGCAATGTGTGAAATATGAAAAATGAAACGAAGAAAAAAATCATTAAAAGGTTTTACTTTTTAAAACTTAACTGACTTTGTAATTGTAAGCTGGTTGTGCGTAACGAACATCTTGCATAGTAGCCACAGTGCAGGTGTTAGCTTTACCTTACTCTCTATAAGACTAGCATTGAGACAGTTGCGTGTGTCCTTATATACTTTGGGTGTGTTGATTAGACTTTGGCTTAGCTTACAAGGTTAGGTTAGGTAACGTTAGGTGAGGACATGTTTGGTTAGGTGAACTGAGGTTAGGTAAAGTTAGGTTAGGTTAGGTTCGGTTAGGTATGTGACATTGTAGTTGATTCTTTTCGGAAAATCTAAATGTAAAATCTCATATCAAAAAATCTAAAATGTAAAATCTAAAAATGTAAAATCTAAAAACGTAAAATCTAAAAATGTAAAATCAAAACAAAATCTAAAGTCTATAATCTTAAAATGTAAAAAATAGAAAATCTTACATGCATTAATTTAAATTTTGAAATTAGGTTTGTGTAATTATGGGTTAGATAATTGTTGGGTTAATGACCTTGCAGTATAGTGCTTTGACACAATAAATAAATAAATAAATGAATTATAATAAAATAAATAATAAATAAAATATTAACAAAAAGAAAATTACATATAATATATAAATAAAAATTAATGATTAAAAATTATATACATAATAAATTAAATGAAAAAATATAAATAATGCATAGTTAATAGCAATTAAATAATGATTTTGAAAGGCTCGCCATTTAAGAGTTCAGTTGCGCGTGGCGGCCATCTTGCTCATTAGCCCCTGACCCAGCTCCGGCCTATATTACCTACTCATTGAGTAGTCAAAGTATAAACAGTCAGTTAGACATCCAAAAGAGGTAGGCAGACTAACCCGTAACCAAGATATCACACAGAATTGTACAGGTGGAATGGTGATACTTGGTGATTTCCTTCAATCATCTGGCACACTTGCAAACGAGTGAAGTCATCGTGGGTTAATGTGAGAAAACATGTACATTTGAAGGAGTTGGGTTCTTTATAGTTAAATTCAAGTCTTAATTTTCTTATTCACATTCACAAATTCCATTTATTTCTCTAATTAATTTTCTCTTGTGATAGAATATAAACTTAATTTCAATTTATTGAACCGTTGTTATTAGCTAGATAACTGTAAATTGTCTTCCTACCCTTCTACGTTATAGGATGTTTGGGTAAAGCCTATGCTCAAGCCAGAACCTTTCAGGATCCCTGTACCCACACGGAGATCAAAAAGAATCTTTATCAAAATACACACATCAAAAAAAGTTTTGCATCACCTCGGTTCCCAGATCTCCGGCATATAGACGTTGACTGTGTTTATATTGTATCCAAGATACAGTCCCTTTGACTGTTCATAGATGTCACTAAAACTGCTCAAAGATGTAAACAACCATGCATGAGCAGGGCCTATTAGACGGAGGGGGTACGACAGCCGATCAGTTCCAGTCATTCCACCAGGACGAAGGTACGCTCCTCATGTTGTCTGTAGTTCTACCATGCCTAGAAGGTCAATACCGCAGTTCGATCGCGTCCGCATTGTTACTTTGTGTCAAGAAGGGCTCTCAACAGGGGAAGTTTCCAGGCGTCTCAGAGTGAACCAAAGCGATGTTGTTCGGACATGGAGGAGGTACAGAGATACAGGAACTGTCGATGACAGGCCTCGCTCAGGCCGCCCAAGGGCTACTACTGTAGTGGATGACCGCTACTTACGGATTGCCGCTCGGAGGAACCCTGACAGCAATGCCACCATGTTGAATAATGCGTTTCGTTCAGCCACAGGACGTCGTGTTTCAACTCAAACTGTGCGCAATAGGCTGCATGATGCGCAACTTCACTCCCGACGTCCATGGCGAGGTCCAGCTTTGCAACCCCGACACCATGCAGCGCGGTACAGATGGGCCCAACAACATGCTGAATGGACCCCACGGAATTGGCATCACGTTCTCTTCACCGATGAGTGTCGCATATGCCTTCAACCAGACAATCGTCGGAGACGTGTTTGGAGGCACCCTGGTCAGGCTGAACGTCTTAGACACACTGTCCAGCGAGTGCAGCAAGGTGGTGGTTCCCTGATGTTTTGGGGTGGCATTATGTGGGGCCGACGTACGCCACTGGTGGTCATGGAAGGCTCCAAAACGGCTTTACGATACCTGAATGACATCCTCCGACCCATAGTGCAACCATATCGGCAGAATATTGGAGAGGCATTTGTCTTCATGGACGACAATTCTCGACCTCATCGTGCACATCTTGTGAATGCGTTCCTTCAAGATAACGACATCGCTCGACTACAGTGGCCAGCATGTTCGCCAGACATGAACCCTATCGAACATGCCTGGGATATGTTGAAAAGGGCTGTTTATGGACGTCTTGACCCACCAACCACTCTGAGAGATTTACGCCGAATTGTCGTTGAGGAGTGGGACAATTTGGACCAACAGTGTCTTGATGAACTTGTGGATAGTATGCCACGGCGAATACAGGCATGCATCAATGCAAGAGGACGTGCTACTGGGTATTAGAGGTAGTGGTGTGTACTGCAATCTGGACCACAAATGCTGAAAGTCTAGCTGTATGATGGTACAACATGCAATGTGTGGGTCTCATGAGCAATAAAACGAGCTGAAATGTTGTTTGTGTTGATCTCTATTCCCTTTGTATTTAACGGTTCCGGAACTCTTGGAACCGAGGTGATGCAAAACTTTTTTTGATGTGTGTATTACACCCGTTTAGCATGGGGTACTTCTAGGGTAGAACTCTCTCCTTGGGTCGCGCTCAGTTCACTACTTAACATTTGAAACTATGCTTGGCATTTAATTTCTGAGATCATAGGGGCTGAGTACAAGCAACACACATGGGCATCTTTAACAACAAGTGTATTCACTGAAACAATACAACAACAAAAGTGATGAAATAAAAGTGACCCTTACATTTGGGATTGTACGTAATAAACCCACGTACGTAAACGTTAAATCAAAAGATCGGAATGAAATGACCTAAAAGTCCCACAAAAACAAGCTTTAAGTTGTGCATACAAGAAAAACATTTATGGGAATGATTTTATTCACAATACACTATACAGGTGATCAGAATTATCAGTGCTCAATATCATTGTTCTAGCTGTAAACCGACTAACTTTACTTAATTTTCGGTATGGCATTGGAGCAGTAACCATTTGCCCGGTCCATTTCCAGCCATCACAGATGCCTGGAGCCTGTACGCGTGTTGTGTTGCCGTTGGCTCAGGGCAAGATAAACTACACTATAACTATTATAACTGACGTGCCTCTAACCTGACACATTATCAACATTTGATCGGTAAAATATAACCTCACACCCGTGAATATTAAGAAATATTCAGAAATATTCACGTTAGAAGATAATCTGAATATTCGATGCATCTACTCCATTAAAACAAGAAGTTCCGTGACGAACTAAAGAGCCTACTTTTCTCGAAATGAAAGATTCATTCCAATGATTAATCTGTATGGACCTAATTAGAATAATGACGAAATTGAGTTAGTAATATCGAAATGTCTAATTAGATCCAAATATAAATGGCATAATGTAGCCTAATAGAGCACTACAGTTGGCAGCCCTGGTATCAGAATAGATTCTCAGTTCCATCTCTTAAGGTACAGAATACAAAATTTGGTTGAAGTCCAATGGATAGTATGGACGTTACAAGCAGTTAAACATTTGATCTAACAGCGCGCGTACAATTATGTTGGCAACAATGTCATGCATTTATTGGTCTGAAATAATCTGATCTATTGTAGTGTCAATTTTGAATGAAATCCATTAGTTAGTATAGAAGTTACATGCATTTTAAAAATTGGACCTTTTAGCAGGCTTAGAATCATGTTGGCAGCACTGACGTATATTAGTTACTCCAAATTAATCTAGAATGCCAGGTACTATACGTGTGCAAAGTTTAGAGATATTGGCTTGCATACTTTCTGATATATTGATATTAGGGTAACAAAAATAGAGACAGTATTTATTAACAGTTGGCAGCCCTGGTTACTCTTAGGAATTGGCATATTCATATATGTTATGGTACACATGGCACACACGAAATTTGGTTGAAATCCAAATGATAGTATAGAAGTTACATGTATTTAACGTTGGACCTCTCAGCAGGCTTAGAATCATGTTGGTAGCACTGACGTATATAAGTTACTCCAAATTAATATAGAATGTCAGGTACTATACGTGTGCATAGTTTAAAGCTGTCGGCTTGCATACTTTCTGATATACGGGTATTAGGCTTGAAAAAATTGAGAGCATTTATTAACAGTTGGCAGCCCTGGAGGCTCGTAAGAATACGCTCAATCATAACTGTTTATGTACACATAGCACATACGAAAATTGGTTGAATTCCAATTGATATTGCAGAAGTTATATGCATATAAAAATTGGACCTATCAGCAGACTTATAATCATTTTGGCAACACTGCCATGTATGGCCACCTGGAAATTTAATTGCAATATTATTATCTATACGTGTGCCAATTTTGAAATTGCTCCCATTCATACCTTCCATGATATCCAACATGGAGCTCAAATTTCAATTGCGATTTTTCAGCAGTTGGTAGCACCGACATCATTTTCAAATATGGCCGTGAGATATTCAGGTATAGATCTCTACTCCTACCAAATTTTGTTTCGATTGCTCCAGCCGTTTGGGAGTTGATAGGGGGACACACACACACAGACAGACAGACAGAAGGACAGACAGAAGGACAGACAGAGACAGACAGACACACATTTGCCCGATCTCATAAGTCTACTTTTTCCTCATTTTTGCAAAATGTGAAAAGTAGGCTAAAAGTAATCAATGTGTGAACCCTAAGAACATGGTTCACGAAAAATCTAATTGTAATATAGAATAACGTACCACCTACACTAACCCATCGTAGTCGTAACTCCGAGGTGAACAAAACAATCTAAATCAAAAATAAATCTAATAACTAATACCAACATAACTCCATGGACATACTTTACATGAGCCGAGGCTCGAACTCGTGTAACCCTCACAACAAACCTTATCAAAAATAAACAATCACCAACAAGTGTAGAACAAAATATAACCTTCGGATCATCAAAGTTACTTGATCAGTGTCTAAACTTCAAGATATCTAACCAAAACAGACAACTTCGAATATACAAACCCGACCCGAGAACATTTACTACCTGGAGTGTTTGATGCTATGAAAGCATTGTTAGGGTATAATTAATTATACTTTATAGGCCTACTAGAAGACCCGTATTGTTCATTTCATTCATCCCATAGCACTAATTTCCACACGTCATTAGCTGTTCGGAACCCTTTGTGCTAATGCCCTGAACGGTTACCGTCGTCTTTTATTTTTGTAACATCTGTAATTGAGGTTCACCTCCGACTCGTCATTAGAATCATCGTTTTGTGAGCACATACAACCTCTAAGAACGAATGCTGAAAGTAAATGCCAGCCAGGGCTTGTAAGTTACACTGTAGTTAAAGAAAACAATTTCTCTGGGGTTTTCATGAAATTTGACACCTTTCCAACCTATGGTGCGCCACGTAGCATGACGTAATACATTATATTACATTAATCTTGCGTCGTGGCTATCACCTGGCTCACGTTCATAAACAACATTGTCCTCAAAACAACCTACGATAAACCTACAATTCTTCAAAATATGCGTCGAGGCATATTTAGCACACGCGCCGTAAGCAATATCACAGCAATACTACTTCATGCCTTTATAACGTTTCAATAGTCTCAACCATCACAGACTGACTACATTTTAGCTATAAATACCCAACTATATAAAATGCTATCAAAGCGCCCTATTACATGACGTCGGATCCAGAATGATCACGTCATAGTCATAACTGTCATAACATTGCGATCTAATCATAGCCGATGGTGGTTTATTTATAATACGGACAGCTAGCAAACGAAACTACAATTTATGTAAAATTGATGTAGTCTACGTCCTGAGATCTAGAATAGTTGTTCAATATTCGACACAGGCGTAATTAGATAAGGAAAGAAACGAACAAAATGGATACGGTTGACCCATAGCTAGTTAATGCGAGGAGTTTTCCTCACACTACCTCAATACAAGGGAGGCGTGATGTTCCACCTGGCGGTGCTCCATTTCCATTTCCATTTTCTTGTCTCGATGTCAATAAGCGCCTCTGATAGGTATTGAGCCATTTTTATGAGAACCATGAATTATTTCATTGAGCACTTTTTATTTTAAGTGATGAGTCCACGCCTATGTAGCGCGGGAATCATTATTATTATTATTATTATTATTATTAAAAATAATATTATTATTAATATCATTTTTATTAGTAGTAGTAGGTTAGGAATAATAGTAGTTATAAAAATATACTTACGTACACAGCAGACGCAGTGAAAACGTGGCAGGAGCTCATCCCTTATCCCCGAAGAAATATTGTATTAAGTTGAAAAATAGGAAAATGAGAAACGGTGGAGATCGCAGTCTTGTTTGGCATTCCGCTGGGCCCAAATTTTAAAAAGACAAACGAGAAAACTATCTCAATAAGGGGGAAAGCTAAATAAAATAAACTACAGAAAAATCCAAAATGAACAAACTAAAATCAGAGGTATTTTAGTATCACCGTAGTAAGCGTGCTAATACGACCAATAAATATAGCGAAAGCCAGACAAAATTCGAAAAGGGAGGGAAAGGTTACTTAATGTTTAAAATGAGACGCAACGCGAAAGCAAAGTTACTTCGGCAAAATAAAATGTATTAATTTAACTATCACAATGCACAAGGATCCAAGAGATTGATAAAAGAAAAGGCGAAATGACCAACAAATTAACCACTTTTCACCACAGGTAAAAATGAAACAAAAACTACGCCTTGAAAATAATAATAATAATAATAATAATATATAATAACCCCTGGCACTATAGCCCATGAGGGCCTGGGCCTACCAAGCGACCGCTGCCCAGCCATTTGACCTAAAGATGATGGGGTGACGCGTGGTCAGCGCGTCGGGTCCCCTCGGCCGTTAATCTTTATTTTCGTGACTGGGGCGCTTTCTCACTGTCAGACAGCTACTCAATTGTCCTCACGAGGCTGAGTGCACCCCTTTCCATCCCCCACGTCAGTGTCTAAAATCCCTGACGGAGCCGGGAATCGAACCCGGGCCTCCGGGTGAGACGCAGGCACGCTAACCCAACACCACGGGGCCGGCAAATTGAAAATAAACTAAACTAAATCAAAATTAAATTAACTTAAATTAAAAAGAAATAAAATAAATTAAGATAACGCGTTCAAGGTAAGATAATACCTAAACTAAATATAAAGTATGTCGTAATTACAACAAAAGGACAACAAGAAGTTCCGTGACGAACTAAAGAGCCTACTTTTCTTAAAATTTAAGATTCATGCCAATGATTAATCGATATGGATCTATCTAGAATAATGACGAAATTAAGTTGCTAATATCGACATTTCTAATTAGTTCGAAATACTGTATACCTGGCATAATGTAGCCTAATAGAGCACTACAGTTGGCAGCCCTGGTGACTGAATATATTCTTAGTTCCATCTCTTAAGGTACAGAATACAAAACTTGGTTGGAGTCCAATGAATAGCATGGACGTTACATGCAGTTAAACATTGGATCTAACAGCGCGCGTAAAATCATGTTGGCAACAGTGTCATACATGTATTGGTCAGAAATAATCTGAAATAATATGATCTATTGTTGTGCCAATTTTGAATGAAATCCATTAGTTAGTATAGAAGTTACATGCATTTTAAAATTGGACTTATCAGCAGGCTTAGAATCATGTTGGCAGCACTGACGTATATTAGTTACTCCAAAGTAATCTAGAATGCCAGGTACTATACGTGTGCAAAGTTTAGAGCTATTGGCTTGCATTCTTTCTGATATATTGATATTAGGGTAACAAAAATAGAGACAGAATTTATTAACAGTTGGCAGCCATGGTTGCTCTTAAGAATATGCATAGTCATAGCTGTTATGGTACGCATAGCACATACGAAATTTGGTTGAAATCCAAATGATAGTATGGAAGTTACATGTATTTAAAGCTGGACCTCTCAGCAGGCTTAGAATCATGTTGGTAGCACTGACGTATATAAGTTACTCCAAATTAATATAGAATGTCATGTACTATACGTGTGCATAGTTTAAAGCTGTCGGCTTGCATACTTTCTCATGTATATTGGTATTTGGATAAAAGAAATTAAGAGCATTTTTTAACAGTTGGCAGTACTGGTGGTTCATAAGAATACGTTCAGTCATATCTGGTTATGTACACATACAACATACGAAATTTGGTTGAATTCCAATTGTTAGTGTAGAAGTTATATGCATTTAAATATTGGACCTATCAGTAGGCTTATAATCATTTTGGCAACACTGCCATGTATGGCCTTCTGGAAATTAAACTGCGATATTATTATCTATATGTGTGCCGATTTTAAAATAGCTCCCATTCATACCTTCCAAGATATCCAACATGGAGCTCAAATTTCAATTGCGATTTTTCAGCAGTTGGTAGCACTGACATCATTTTCAAATATGGCCGTAAGATATTCAGGTATAGATCTTGACTCCTACCAAATTTTATTTCGATTGCTCCAGCCGTTTAGGAGTCGATAAGGGGGGGGGGGGGAGACACACACACACAGCCAGCCAGCCAGACAGACAGACAGACAGAAGGACAGACAGACAGACAGACAGACAGACAGACACACATTTTCCCGGATCGATCTCATAAGACTACTTTTTCCTCATTTTTGCAAAATGTGAAAAGTAGGCTAAAAATGCAGACAAAGACTACTCTACGAAGTCAAGATACGTTATAAAATTTAGTCAAAGTGTGTCATAAGGGACAACAATAGGAGGGGGTACAATGTCACAGAAAGGGGGAAGGGAGAGAGAATGGGAGGGAGAGGTGTGAGGGAGGATGACAAGAAGGAGGAAGGTTAGGGTAAAATAATTGACCCATGCAAGATCAAATGAGTTAGGAGAAATGGAAATGTAAATAAAAGGAAAATTATGTCAAACTATCGGCCACACATAAATATAAGTTAAAAGTTGAAAGTATGCGTGTATGGAATCAAGGGAGCGATGAAGACAACGGACACATGTGATGCCCAAAACTTTGGCACACATATATACAAGAGTATCATAGGTTAGGTCACCAACAATATAGGATTGGTAGAACCCCTGTTTGTAAACTCTTAAGACAAGGAACAAGGCATAACGCGAAGCAAGAAAAATAACCTGCAATCCCGTGCATGTGTTCCTTAAAGATAAGATACACAGTCTGAACGACAGACACAATGGAGCCTCCTACAAGGTAGGCAAACCCATAGTCACGCGCTCCAGAGTAAAACGAAGAAACAGCCTACACACAGAATATAACACAATGACGGTCTACCCTTAAAATACAATAAACAACATTATAAAAAAACTCACCATCAGCTGCACGCAAACGAAGAAAGGAAACTATATCCGGAGAGAGAACAAGAACACGCGCAAGGAAATTAAAATTACGCAGAATAAAAGTTTTAAAATTACCGAAATGCGAAAATGAAATAATGCAACTATAATTTACGACACACTAACACTTTGTTATGGTTCTACTTCGAACGCGGGCATTCCTACCAGAAAATAGGAACAGAACCAGTCTACGTCTAGCCCTCTCGGCTGTAAGAACGAAATGCTGCAAGACAAAGCAAGAAGACGTAATCATGAAACACAAAGATAACTGAGTGGTGTAATCCGATGGGTCGCAACCCTTTCCATATATAAATCACTGGCCAATCAAGGGAAAAAGACGCAGATATTGCCATATATGGCAAGAAAAAAAACACAGAGCAATTAATAGACTCACAGATAAAGGATTCACGTGCCACAAAAGCGTGGACTCATCACTTAAAATAAAAATTACTCAATGGAGTAACCTCAAGAAGACACAGCAAGGCAGGCATTAAATTGTAATACGCAAGGCAGTCGCAGACAGGGCAGACCAAAGATCAGTTGGAAGAGAACGATAGAGAAGGAGATAGCTGGAGTCAACACGACATGGAGAGAGGTGAAAGTGCTGCAGGGGATAGAAGATGTTGGAGAAATGTCGCCGAGGCCCTATGTTCCACCTAGGAATTAAAGAAATTAAGCCAAATAAGTCAAGTTCTTGCGCTCACAGTAGTCTTCCATATTTGTCACGTATTCTGACAACTTCTTAATATCGATAAATGTCTAGTTGAATTAATACTCCGTATATAATAAGATATTTTGTCCGTTCACATAACCCACAATTATGAACTAGAATGCACGACCGAATACATTGAACTCACTATCAGATCCTATTAACACTGCTCCTTAAGTGCAACCTCCTGCTCTCACGATCGACCTATCACAACATGCACACAGTCTGACAACTTCTTCAATCTGCTCAGACTATGAGCTGTTGCACAGGGCGGTTAAGTTTAATAGCAACTGACCCATGAACTGTAGCTGCAACAATCACACGACACTTCCGGTCTAGGTCTTAGATCTTCCCGCTGGGTTTTTCTAGAATAATATTCCATTACTGTTTGGCCGCTCACAGGCTCTCGACCTCCATACAAATATCATTATACTTGCGAAATATTATAGTCAGACATGGGAACTTCTTTCTATCAAGTTATAAGCCTCCTGCGCCACATAATCGCAATACACAGTTATGCTGCAGATCCGATTGATTACTAGCAAAGCGCGGCATATTTGACAGGTGTGACGTACTAGACCGTGCCTTAATTGCGTTCCGTGCGGAAACGTCCAGATGAAACAAAGACAGTAGAAAACCTTAAGGAACAAACCATGAATCGAAGAGGCAACACACGGCTCCTGGCATTAGATTATTGTTATTTTGTACTTAACAGTAATGTTTAATTGAAGACTGAAAAAATCACACATCAGATTTGTAGAGCCTGTTGTATTTCTTGCTGGGATGGTTCCTGACTTAAGGCTACCTCCTTCCCAATCCTATCCCCAATTTACAAATACACACACTAGTACAGCCAGCACAATAACACAGGTTATCACCTACAATAAACGGGGCTATATGGCCACGATGCCACATCCCCTAAAAAGAATACAAAAATAAGCATAATACGTTTTATCTCTTCACTGAACGGGTATTATAATTGAAATATACACACTTTTTGTTCATTTGATTTTATTCACTACTTAAGGACTAGAAGTACCGTAGTTACTTCCATACTTCCATCAAAACACACTTGGATCTGCATGAAATTTAATGCAATCGTTACATCTACCCCAGTATTCACATATTTCAGTCGTCATTCAGGTCGCTGCATAATACCTGGTACCGGTATTCATTGAACCAATGTGAGACAAAGTCCTACTTTTGTTCTCATCACCGCACGAAAAGGAAAATAACTCGCTGAGATTACTAAGAGGGCTCTCAGTAAGTGAGTAATTATTCAAACCGCCACTTCTATGAGATCTCTAGCCGCCCGTTTATGGCTGACCCATTTTAAATTCGCATTTAAGGTGCTAAATATAAATATATAAAGGCTCTAATGTGGTGGAGTAGCTGTCAAACATGATTGCTGTGTGTTCGTGTGTGCAAGCAGATTAATCAGTCAAGTTGGAGAAAGTTCCAACTAGCAATATCACTGTCTCCATGGAAATGGAACAACAAACCAACGACAATTCATTCCTGTTAAACTTTATTTTTTGCTATTTTATTTGCCCCTTCACTTTACACGTGGCACATGTCTGTTGTAGTGTGTGTGAGGTTTGCTGCCATTTGATTAACGTTCACGGACTCGAATATCTGACAATCACAAGTAATAACAGTCAGAAGATAAGTTACTTTGCTGTAAATTATTTTAGAGGCTTTGCGATATCGTGGTCATTTAGCCCCGTGTACTTGGGTGCGTGTAGAATTTGTCTTATAACCTGTCTTATTGTGGTGTCTGTAGTATACTAGTAGTAGTAGTAGTAGTAGTAGTAGTAGTGAGTATATTTGTAATGCAAGTGAAGATTGGGAAGGAGGTAGTCGTGGCCTTAATTTAGGAACAATCCCAGCATATGCCTGGAGAAGAAGTGAGAAATCACTGAAAACAACTTCCAGGATGACTGAGATGGGAATCGAACCCACCTCTTCTCAGTTTTGCCCCCACGAGGCAGAGTGTACCCCTTTCCAGCCCTCAGACAATAATTAAATTTCTTGGCAGAGCCAGTAATCGAACCCAGGTCTCCGCGGTGACAGCCAAGACTGCTAGGCACTATGCAACGAGGCGGAAGAAGAGCACCAGCCACCTCCTTAGTTTCATTCACAGCGGCATTTAGTTAGCTGAATAGTATAAGTAAGTAGTTTTTTGAACAGCCAGTTAAATTTCGGTTTCTAACTCTGCCAGATAGCATTTGTTACCTTGGTACCAGGGCTGGATCATACTGTACTCAGCCTCGTGGGGACAGATGAAAAGGAATGTGGATTTTAATTCAACCATCCTTGAAGCAGTTTCCTCAGGTTTTTCACTTCTGCTGCAGGCAAATACCACAATGGTACCTTACTTATGGCCACGACTGACTCCTTCCCATAAATATACTCTTGTCAAAAATTAATATTGCAAATGCAAATACCTAGGTAAATAAATAAAGGGAGGTCAACAGTGTTACAGGCATAGAGCTTGCGATTGCTAAAGAGAAATTTCAGGTCCACGTGCACTTCACATCAATCAATGTCATTCTGCGGTAGGAGAAAAGCAGGGAAGTGTTAGTTGACTCTAAAGAACACAGCAACTATTCTCTATTCTCACTCATCAACAATGAGCAATATTGAACTTTTGTGCTAATACTATGCGAATGGTCACTGCAGTCACTACAGGAACACAGGTGATAAAACAAATTCGGTACACAGTAAGGTGTTCGAAGCCACTTCCAGTGTTGCTTTAGTAATCAAAGTTCGATGTTTTTCAGTCGGTCAACACGATTGTGCCCAATTGTGATGGGATATTCCCTAATCCTGAAAAGAGATCACATGAGATAAATACATTAATAAATACATTAATTTCAGGGGTAGATGAACTAGCTGTTCCGTCTCTTAAAACTCTAATAACTAACTAACATGAATTTCATGTAAATTCATTTCAGGATTAGGGAATAAGCCATCACAATTGGGTACAATCGTGTTGACCTACCGAAAAACATCAAATTTCGTTCAGTACACTGGCAAGCACTCGGCGCTGATGTCCAAAACATACCAACCCCCTAAACATTTACATTCCCAAAGATAGGATATTAATTCCTGTAAACTAAGGAATTCAGTTCCGGCATATTGCCTGTAGTAAAACATGGAGAAACTAATGCAATCCATTTAAAGGACACCTGACGGTGGATTTGGAAACGACTCGTCTACTCACTCTGGTGATAGCCTGGCCCCGTGGTATTTCGGCTCAGCACGTGTAGCCAGCACATTTATTACATTTGTGAGACTTATATCAACGAAGATATCTGTAAACCTACATTCAAGGGGGGCCGACAGAAAAGATGCCTGAAAGGAGCGCGGCACAAGTAAGTGGAAGCAATGCTGGACTCAGCTGGGGTCCCGTAGTCGCCAACCCACGTCCCACAAGTTGTGAGGCCCTGGGGGGCTTGGTATTAGTAACATGTATGCTCATTTATAATTTCATTGTCATAAACATATTTTATATTCATATGGATGAAAGTTCGCGTGAAACTCAGAACAAGTCGCCATTGTGAGGAACGCGAGGTAGAGTTCAGCTGTTTCCCTCCACTTGAACGATGCTTTAGCGAGTTGAGTGGTCAGATTTGGCCATTTAACGTAATTGCTTGTTAGTGGTAAGTTACTGTTTGATAAAATGCTCGTGCGAAGTTAAACCTTTAATGATGAATTAAGAGACAATTGGCCCTAAGAGCACAGTATGGGTAGGGTCTGTTTATATTGGTTTATGTCGTGTCGGGCGCTAATAACGAGGTTTTACTGTAATTAGTAGTTACTGTACTTTTTAAATATGAAGAATTTGGAACGCACGTGTACTAGCTAACACTTCCCTTGCGTTGTGAACGTGCGTATGTGAGTGTACGAAAAAAAAATAAACAACCACACGGTTGGTCTAATTCTGTCCTTTAATCCCAAGTGCGTTTAATCGAGGTTCTCTAAATTGAGGGTTTAATTTATTGCACAGCGACTACACTAAACATTGCAAAGAAAACTTCGTATCAGAGCAACGGGAGAACAATAAAAGATTTTCATGCACAGTTTTATGGTGGGGATTTTGGTTTTAGTAGCGAAACTTCAAGGTCATCTGTCTATAATTACGTAAGCTTACACAGTCATGATATTACTGTTTAATTATTTTTCTTTCGGTTTGGAAGCCAACCGATCATACGAACTGGAAAAGGGAGAGTTAGTGGGGATACAGGTCAGGAGTTTCTTGGGGTCGCGGACTCCCGAGCTCACCTGCCGTGAGCCCTTCAGTGTACCCTGCCACTGTATGGCTAATTACAGCATGTTCTGCTAGTTGTGAGTCCCTTATGAGGAGTAGATTTATTCATTCCTCTTCATAAGATGACTAAGTGCAGATGGCAGACCGATACGATGGCTAGCTGAGGGCAATAGCTCTTTTTAGCAGGAAGTGAAATCTTGAGGGCATAATTTCCACTCCACTTCAAGTGAGGAAGTGCTTATACTGTCTGACACCTGGTTTCCGGTCTGCTTCACCGGAAGTCAAGAATGTTGGAACCCTGACATACCGTAAGAAGGATCAATTTATAACACAACTTTGCTATCTTAAGATCGATGGTCTATATGACTAAAATTGAAGTGTCTTTTCCCGGTTTAGGTATAGACATTACAATAGCACTACGCCATTGATCAGGAAATATTTTAGAACTCCATATTATGTAGTTAAAAATTGCAAGTAGGTAATTCAATGCTCTGTGTGGAGGCTGTTTTAAAAACTCATTGGGAATATTATCTGGACCAGGACTAGATTTGCCACACTTGCTGAGTTCTCGAAAGTGTAAGGTACCATTTCAAACATAGTTTGGGCCAGGTAAAGTTTCTGTTAAATCTACGGGAGCTCCAGTTTCCTTCATGTGAAGAAATATAGGTTCATAATAAATTGACATCACTAGAGGTGTTTGCAAATGTAGAATCTAGTTTCTCAGGGATAATCTGAGGGTTCATTTATAATTGATCCTTCGCTGGATCACTTAGAGAAGTATCTTTTGTGTATTAACCAATTATTCTTTGGATTTTATTTCACATAACTCTTTGTGGAGTTTGAGAAGTTATGGAGAAAACAAAAGCAAACCAAGAGGTGTTCTTGCTTAACTTCATTGTGTTTCTTGCTATAGCATGATATTTCTGAAAACGTATTTTATTTTCGGGTGTAGGATTTCTTTTGTAGAAATAGAAGGCATGGTTCTTGTTTGCAAGAGTCATTCCTCCAGGGTACCGTTTCCTAGAAGGGTTTCATATTTATCTTAGTGATACCCTCTTCTGCAGATGTAATTATTACTTCAGTGAAGTCTTGGACAATATCATTGATATGTTAGGAGGAAATTTATTTGTTGGAGTAAGTTATTCACGGCCACTTAAAAATTTTCTCAATCTGCCTTATTTGCATGCCATTGAGAGAACTGGGAGTTTGAGGTGTTGCCTGAAGAATTTTCGCAATCATTAATGGTGATGAGAAAGTGATCACTCGTAGAGTGGAATAAACTGACCAGTAAACATGCAGCTATATCTGGCGTGCAAATAGTTAAATCTATGTTACTAAATGTTCCATGGGCTGCATCAAAACTGGTTGGAGCAGTTGAGTGTAGCAAAACTAGATTGAATTCTTCCAGTAGCTTTTCTATTTCCTTTCCCCCTGCGTCAGTGTTGCGACTACCACATAAACTGTTGTGACTTAAAATCACTCATCAAGATAAAGGATTTTGGGTGTTGATGTATAAGTCATCAATGTAGAATGTACTGCTGGTATGAAGATAGATATTACACACACACACACACCCCAGGGGCTCACATCTAGTGGGACGTGGGTTGGCGACCACGGGACCCCAGCTGAGTCCGGCATTGTTTCCACTTACTTGTGTCGGGCTCCTGTCTGTCTTCTCTCCTGTCAACCTCTCTTGGTCAACTCTTGTTCTCTTCCGCCCCCGACGGAATTAGGGTATCCGAGGCCTAGGGAGTTTTTAATATTCCCGCCTTAGTTGGCCCTTGTCTCAAATTTCCGGATACCCTCATTCTTCGAGGAGTCAGCCATCTTTCTCTTTTCATGTTATCTCCTGCCTTCTGCACAAGGCCCTCAAGGAGGCAGGGTGTATGTAGCGCCACCACTTCTCGTGCACCCTGGGTAATGCTACACCCTCAAGGGCTCACAGCTGGTGAGGGATTCCTGAGCTGGGTCCGTTTTGTTCCCTTTCTCCTCTGACTTTGGGACAGGCCCTCTCCTCTTTCCATTTCCTAACTGCCTTTAATGGCTCTCCTTCCTTCCAAGTCCCTCAATCCTCATTCTTCGAGGGTTGAGGACATTTCTTTTCTTCCTGTCCTTTATTTGCCTTATTCTTCATTTGTTTACCATTTTTTGTTCTAGTATGTAAGTCTGTGGTTAGTATTAGTTTCAGTTTTCATTCCCATCTCATCTTTCACTATCACCCAAACCATTAGGGGCCGATAACCTAGATGTTAGGCCCCTTGAAACAACAATTATCATCATCAACATCATGCACACACACACACACATAGGTTGAGGTAAATGCAATAGAAGTGCAACTTCTTCTGAATCAGTATCTAAAGGAACTTCTTGGTGGTATAGATTACTTTTAACATTGGTAGCAACGCCTCCACTGGCATGATTTAGCATTTATTTATTATTTTATTTATTTATATATTTATTTGTTGATCGTACACAACAGGGCTAATAACAGTGCACCTACACAGTATGATAATGATGATAATTCTTGTTTTAAGAGGACTGTTTTTGTGGTAGTATTTTGTTGTTGGTAGAACTTTAGTATTTTTCGTTAGTAGAATTTTAGTATTTAGATGTTAGTAGTTGGTTATTATTATGTTAGGAGAATTGCTCTATTACTTTATTCTGAAAGGGAGTGGCAGCCTTTAAGAATAAATCAATTCTTTACTTGTCTTATAGACTGTTAAGATATTGATGACATTAGCCCACTAATCGCTACACTGCTTTCTGCCGCACGGTTGAAAGCAACGGGAAACTACAGCCGTAATGCTAATCCCGAGGATATTTACCTCTATAAGCATAATTACATGTGATGATGGCCTCCTCTCTTGAAAAATTCCAATCCGGAGGTAAACAACAGTAGTCCCCCGTTCGGATCTCCGGGTGGGGACTACTCGAGAGGGGGTTAAGACAACGCCACCTAAATAATAAGGCCTCCGCGCTCGGAAGCACGCGCGCCAAGAGTGGTCATTCCTCGCTGCCCTTCCAAACGATGTTTCTACTCGCAAAGAAAACGCTCATATTGTTGCACTGTACAACTGTAAATGAAAACTGCATAGCCTGCAAGTCTTTGAGTAGCCAGTATTGCTAAATTACCCGTACCTCGTAGAATTTACCTTCTTCCTTACCTTTCATAAAATACGCTTTCCAGTAATTCTTGAACTATGAAACTCCTTCTATACTGATGGAGGAAAAAGAAATAAAGAGTTTCATCATAATAACAAAAAAGGCCCGTAATTATTACAATAATGATGTTTATTAGGATTTTCAGAACGTTATGAATTTATTAAACTCACTTTTAAATGAAGAGAGAAAGGCAAAAATGGAAAAGAAAAATTGAACAGCTGAGTCGAAAAACGATAACATTCCATTTCCAAAAGGAAAAAAAACTATCATCTGTCGAAACTATACGTCGTATTGAAAAATTCACTATTAGGCAATTGTAGTACTTGTAGCAAGAAGTTATGTCTCAAAATGTCATAATAGGAGTGTCATCAGTTAGCGACTAATTAATGATTAAATATGCTAGAATATCATCCCATTTCTTTGAATATTGTCCTTTTTCCACTCACTCGTTCAACTTTTAGTATTATTTTACTGGCGTTGGATTACAGAATATTAATTTAATTAAAAGTTTTGAATTTTGCAAGTATTTACATAAAATTTATCAACAATTTGGCTACAGACAGAAATACAAGACAATACAGTTTAATCTTGAAACATATTTAGCCGAAACTACATTATACAGCAGGAACATAATTAACTCTCACCAACAATTCAACTTATGAGCCTACTGTTCTTGTAGCTTAATAGAGAATATAGAGAGCATAGGAAATCTTCAGTTTCTCAACTATTATTTTAACAGATTGTACATTAAAATTATATTTTTCTACTAGAACATTTCTTAAAGGATGTAAGTGAAGGTTAAAAAATTAGTTTCAATGGGTTAAAAATTTTCGAAATAGATTCAATTTACATTTTGAGTGGGTTGTTTTTGAAATTACAATAGGACTAAATCTTAGGAATCAATAATAAGCTTATTGACTTTCTGATATGTATAGATGTTAAGAAATATGCTTCACCCATCAGATACATTAGGACTGCCGAAGCTAAGTCTTCAATTAATGATATAGGCTACATTAAGGTAAAATTATGAGCAGGGCTAGGATTTATATGTACTAAAAAGTGTCAAAATATGTGCATATGTATGAATAAATACTTTAAAAATATGTACTGAAAGAAATTCTGTATGATAATTTCAAATTGGTTCATGTTTTCATACCAACCCTCCAATTTATGCCCAGATGTACGGCCTACTCCAACAGAGATCATTCTATATTAATTGAGAATTCTTTTGAAATACTGTACAGCTTGGAAAGTACAATGTTTTAAAATAGGCTACAGCCTGTTGAGGAGGGTGAATTGTGTTCTTGATAACTGCTATAAAAGCAATTAGTGTTTATGAAATCAAAGTTGCAGTTGGGATTGAATATGATTTATTATATTTAATTTTAGAAGTGCACTTTGGAGTTCTGAATGGTGTAATTTTACATCCTTCATTAATGTTTTTATTGAGGACATGAAGTTTAATTTATTATGGTGTTTTTAAAATTATTAGCCCAATGCTTCCTTTGTAATAATGCTGCTAATTTGACAAAGTAATTTAAAGTTCCCTGTTTTCTTAAGAATCTAATTTTGAACATGTCCAAAAATAAAAATAAAAATAAAATAAGAACTCAATAACAGACCTAAAGAAAGCCTATATTGTGCTGAAAATACTATTGGTTTTGTAAGTATTTAAAATATCACAATATGGGTTACTTGGATCATAATGAACACATAACTAAGTAACTTTCAAATGCCGAATGTTTAATAAGTACTGCAGATTTTCAGCAAAACATAAGACTGGTAAACATTTCTTACTGTATATATCTGATTTTGTAAACCTATATTGGGTGTAAAAAAATAAATAAAACGCAATAGCTTTGCACAGTAGGCTGTTTCCACGTGATAGTCTGGGAGAGCCACTAGAAGGACTTGTTTGCAAAAGCCCTGAAAAATCACCTGACTTCCTTGGTCATGTGCAACGTATTTTAACATGTTAAATAAGTTTTATTCCTATTAAAGCTCACAGGAATAATTCAGCTAACAAACAATTGACCTTATATATTAAGGCAGACATAATTTTAAGCTATGCCCTATTTCTAAAAATAAAATATTTGTGATAAATTGCTACACCTGAAAAACGCTTAATAATATTTCTTTATAAGACCTAAAAAAGAAGGTCTAGAGAAAATCTTGCATCTAGGTGGACAAACACCTTAGGCCAACTTACTGGAACCTGAACTCTAGGAATACTCTAATTTTAATATACCGGTATGCTAGGCTAAATTTTATACCATAAAAGAATTTATGAACTAATAACCAATGAACCAAATAAACCTGTTGTTGAAAATGGGAGTAACTTAGTCACAAACTGGGCAATGAATACCTTACATCTAAATAAATGCAGTACGCAGGGCTACCGTAGGCCTATATTGGGTTAATTCAAAAGAAGGTCTTTATCTTTGTCATATGTACTGTAGCCTACAATAACATGCACAATGACAGACGTGCACTGGTACAACGATTTTACTCTAATGTAAGAAAAACCCATATGAATAAACATCCTGGTCTTAAACATACCCCAGGATTATAACATAGCCTATATTTTTAATAATATAGTGTAGGTTATTTTAGAACTACTATAGTAATATTTTAAATAATTGTAGGCTTACGAATTCAGGGAATGTTCTGAAAATTAAATTATCAAACAGCATAAAGTGCACATAAAACGTCGTAGTGGATTACAAGCCTAATTTGTACCACAGCCTACGGTACTTTCAGAAAATAAACCAGCATTTAAGTTGTATCATACATCTGCTGCTCACTAGAATGAAAATAATACAAAACAAGCTAATTCCAAACTGGCAAATCACTTACGGTATATTATAGTATTTAACTGCATTGGAAATGTTTTCATAGAACAGATGTACGTACAGTTGGAGTATCTGAGGTTATGTACACCATGTGGTTCAGACCTTCTATCTTTAATCTATATTTAATATGGGTATTAAAAGTACTGTAATGTTTACCTTTGATGTTTTTGCGGACTGTTAAATTTTCCCTTGGGATGGCTCGTATCCACTTGTTTGTCAAGTGTGCTTCTTTCGGAAAAGAAAACACTTGGACTTTTGGTCCCGTTGGATAATTCCCTCTGCAGCCAGTCACACAACATCTATACGGCATTTTTGTGATTAATATTAAAAATATCCACAAATACAAACACTTCAATACACATTTATCTACACTGATTAACACACTTCGAACGCTGAAGAGCAAAACTACACCAAAAAGTACAACTTATGCGCCGAACTTGTAACGCTCCACTAACAACGTGATTGACTACTGTTGGTCGAGCTTCCTAGCGCTGGTCAGCCATTGTGGAGGCCTTATTATCTAGGTGGCGTTGGTTAAGATCACAGAAGTGACAAAGAGGAAACCTGACGTTTTACGGATCGGAGCATAGAATGTTAGAAGACCGCTAGGCAGTGGAAGGTTAGAAAACTTTGAAAGGGAAATGGATAGGTTGAGGTTGGATTTGGTTCGAATTAGTGAAATGCGCTGGCAGGAAGAACAGGACTTTTGGTCAGGAGACTATAGGGTCATTAGCACTAAATCAAACAATCGCCAAGCTGGTCTCGCTGGTCTCATATTGAGTAGGAAACTTGGACAGCGGGTGGAATATTATGAGCAATGTAGTGAACGGATTATTGTAGCAAATATCAATACTATACCTACGTGCACCTCAGTGGTACAAGTCTATAAGCCTAACAGTCAAGCTGATGATGAAGATTTTGAAGAGGTATACGAAGAAATACAGTAGATGAAATTCTCAGGTATGTCAAGGGTGATGAAAATGTTATAGTATTGGGAGATTGCAATGCTGTGATAGGAAAAGGAAGACAAAGGAAGATGGTAGGAGATTTCGAACTAGGTCAAAGGAATGTTCGAGGAAACAGGCAGATGGAATTCTGCACCGAGCATGAGTTGGTCATAGCTAACACCTTATTCAATAACCACAATTTAACAATATATGGATGGGACCAGGAGATACAGGGCGTTACCAAATCGACTTCATTATGGTCAAGCAGAGATTTCGAAACCAGAGTTTGGATTGCAAAACATATCCCGGTGCTGACATAATCTCTGACCACAATCTGGTTGTTATGAAATGCAGATTAAAGTTGAAGAAACTGAAGAAAAGTCAAAAGCCAAAAATGTGGGCAATAGACAGACTGAAAGAGAAGGCTGTAAACGAAATATTCAAGAAGAGTATAAAGGAAAGACTAATGAAAATTTCTCAACGAACTTCAATTGCAGACGAATGGGCACTTTTGAAGAATGAAATAACAAAATCCGCAGAAGAAAACATTGGTAGGAAAGAAATAATAGGTAGAAAACCGTGAATCACTCAGGATATACTAGAATTGATAATAAAAGGCGGAAACACAAGAATGAAAGAGATGAAAAGGGGAAAGCAGAATGCATACGCTGGAGAAAGGAGGTTAACAAGAAGTGCAAGGAAGCGAAAGAAGAGTGGTTGAAAGAGAAATGTGCAGGTATAGAAAATTGTCTGAAATTTGGAAAAGTAGACACAACTTATCGAAGGATTAAGAATACTTTTGGGGAAAAGAAGACTAAGTGCCGTAATATTAAGGACACAGATGGAAATCATCTAACAGATAGGGAAGAAAAGTTTGAGAGATAGAAAGCTAACATAGAGTGTTTGTATAAAGGAAAGGAGATTGAGAATCACGTAATGGAAAGGGAAGACGAAATTCATGAGGATGCGAAAGGAGATTAAATATTGAGATCAGAATTTGTCAGAGCTTTGGAAGACTTAAGCAAGAACAAAGTAACAGGCATAGATGACATACCGATTGAGTTGCTACACTGCATAGGTGATGATGGTCTGGTCAGATTATTTCTCTTGGTGTGTAGGATTTATGAGACAGGTGAGGTACCCTCTGATTTCAAGAAGATTATCATCATCTCTATACTAACGAAATGGGGAGCTGACAGATGAGAAGATTACCGTACAATCAGCTTAATTTCGCATGCTTCAAAGATCCTGTCTACAGTAGAATAATTTACGAGAGGATGGAAAGCCATATAGAAACGGAGTTGGGTGAAGATCAGTTTGGTTTCAGGAGAAATGTAGGAAAAAGGGAAGCTGTACTAAGGCTGATTTTGGAAGGTAAAATAAAGAAAGATAAGAAAACCTTCATGGCATTTGTAGACTTAGAAAAGGCTTTTGATAACATTGATTGGCCTAAATTGTTTGACATTTTGAAATCGATTGGAATAAAGAACAGTAATTGGAGGGTGGTCTACAATCCATACAGAAACCAGACGGCAGTCATTCGAGCTGAAGGACATGAGAGAGAAGCTGGTATTCAAAATGGTGTAAGTCAAAGCTGCAACTTATCACCCACACTTTTCAATCTTTACATTGAACAAGCAATGAAGGAAATTGGAGAAACCATTAAAGTGGGAGTGAAGATTCAAGGAGAAATAATTTCAAATCTCAGATTTCCTGACGACATCGTCATCTTGGCCGACACGCCAGAGGATTTGGATGAGTATTTGAATAGCATGGTCTCCATCTTGAGGAAAGAATTCATGATGAAAATCAATAAATGTAAAACAAGAATATTGGAAAGCTGCCGAAATAAATCAGAAACCTCTATGGACATCAAATTGGAAGATGAAAATCTAAAGGAAGTAGGAGACTTCTGTTACTTAGGAAGCAAAATAACCAGTGATGGACGGTGCAAAGAGGATATAAAAATTAGGTTGGCTCATTGGTGCAGCAGAAAAGAGGAGAATTGGAGCGTTAGAAATGTGGTGTTATAGGAGAATGATGAAGATCAGATGGGTAGATAGGGTAACAAATGAAGGGGTATTAAGACGAGTGGGAGAGGAGAGATGTTTCTGGCGACTGCTAATGAAGAGAAGAGATAGTTTTGTAGGACACGTATTAAGACACACAGGAAAAGCAAGCTTAGTTATGGAAGTAAGGGTTGGGGACAAGAACTGTAGGGGTAGACCAAGGTTAGAATATGTTAAACAGATTGCCTCAGTTGTAGGGTGTGGTAGCTATGTAGAAATGGGACGATTAGCTCACGACAGGGAGGCATGGAGGGCTGCAACAAACCAGTAAAAAGACTGAAGACTCAAACAACAACATTCAATTAATTAGTTTTAAAAGTCTAGGTGTCTGAATACCTGCTCTCAATCTACAATAGATGGACAGACTCGTTTGGAAGAAATACACATAGGTAAAGCCCTGCGTGGATGTGGATATCTGCAAAATTTTTCGCTATGCGGATATAGTTTGCATGGCTGTGCGGATATCGGATAAGCTGCGGAAAATGTTTAGAATAAATTTCAGATAGTTTTTAGAATACTGAATACTGGATTTTTTAAAATAATTTCAGTTTCTGCTAAAATCTGCGTCTTTTACGTTTCTTTTTATTTACCTATTTGCTTTCGCTTGGGTTGTATAAGAATCATAGGGAAGTGAGAGGAGCCAGTCATGGAAATACCCTCAATTAGTGTTGACTCAGGCCAATAAGAATTCTTTCATTCCTGTGCTTGCCTGCGTGGATATCTCCGACGACTAAGTAAGTGCTATAATTACCCGTCCAGTGTTTCACATACCGTTACTCAGAGGAACACAACTCAGTCAACATTGTCTTGTGATTCACGCAATCCTAGGGGAACGAATTTCTCCTCAAATGTTTTAATGTGTTCCTTGAATACAATATGCTTTATCTAATAAATTAAAAATATTATTCTAATGTCAGCGGATGAGGGGTGGATGCGGATAAAGTTTTGCTTATCCACGCAGGGCTATACATATAGGCTATAAGGTTTTACTAGTGACACTGGAACAGGCAAGAAGATTTAAACGCAGTGGCACAATTCGGTCTCAATTTAATTTGAAAGAAATGTTGTAAAGGAGCTGGAGAAGAAACGCAATTTTAGACACTAAAATCTTCTATAATGAACTTCCAATTCGACTTCAATACTCGGTGGTGTCCAAAATTGAGGGGAATTATAATATATTTAACCCGCGAGGGATTTGACCATGAATAGTATATAACAAGAAGAGCAAGAGACAGACAAGAGTGGAAGACCCTAGAAAAGCTCCTTTTAAAAACATAGTATATGCGAGGAAAAGAAAGAAGCAACTCAGTGCAACATAGTGAACCCTTAAATACAATAGCGATAATTTATTGAGGACAGTTGAAACTCTGATAAAAATAAAGTGAACGTGCTAGAAACAATAACAATTTTACAAATATTAGATGTAAGAACAAGAATACATAACATAGAGAATACTGTAACTAGGTTAGGAATAGATATATAAATAGCTATGAGAACAATTCAAGAACAGAGACTAACATACCAGAAAAGTGCACCACTAGGTGCCTCACTATTCTTTAGGACTGCTCACCTAATGCGTGTAATGGAGCAAAATTCCTGCCTAGGCAGGAGGACATTACCCTTAGGGGATTAAAGGGCTGTATTTATTATCTATTATTATTATATAGTATACAACACGCAGATTAGGCCAGTGGTCTCAAGTTCGTGGCCCGCATCTCCACCCCCGCCCTCCCAAGCTATCGTCTGCTTAACATAGGCCTTAGCACACTATACAAGGTGAATCTGCTGCCCCTATTAATATCGTTTTATGCAGCCCAACTAACGCTTGTTGTCAAGAAGGTCGATATTTCTCTGTTTGCATCCCGAATGGTACTAACTCATTGCAAGCATATCGCGGAAACGATACTGAGCACTATTATTTTTCCATCGTATTTGTTGGTAGTCAAATCTAGTGAAAATAAATAGGGTTCAGTATCGTTTGCAGGATATGCTGGCAGTGCATTAGTACTATACGGGATGCAAGCAGAGAAATATCAACCGTCCTGGTAACAACGCTAGTTGGGCTGCATTAAACAATATTGTTACGTGCCACCCCCTAGTGGCACTTTTGTTGACTGGATTACGGTGGGTAGAAAGCACAACACCAATTACTGCTTTAAAGAGAAGTTAGCTTTATTGCCTGCAGGAAAGATACACCACTCAACAGCAAATACAAGCAATTAGAACCTTACCCCAGTTTCCTCAAGTCTCTTCCTTGAGCGCTCTTGCCCCTTTCACTTCTCAACAAACCACAGAAGTAAAACCGTCTTAATGAGTCCGGTGGCCTTGACAGAAGCTACCTGCACCTCTTCCTCATTTACACCAACTACAGTTACTTACGATATTCCGCTACACGCTATTTCGCTGTCCACAAGCTGGGGGAAACAATGTCACTGGATTTCGTAACTCGCACGACACTTCGTCACCACACTTCTGTCGCTCAGGAAAGACGCTCGCACTAGCTCGTAAAACACACACCCACAGAAAACTCGGTCCCCTCACTGTTGAAGCCGCTTATATAGCAGGCTGATGACTCAATGAATTCTAGAATCGTCCAGGACACACGGCTTCTCGATATTTCCTTCACTGGCTGGGTTACGAATATTCTGGACCATCCCTATCACTTCGCAGTCCGTTGCGTAAAGCGCACGTAATACACTGAGGCAGAGCACACACAGCCCGGGGGAGCTGTGACTCATGCGGCGAACGACAAAACAAACTCACAGCCGTAACACCACCCCCTTCCTAAAAGGCTGATCGTCCCGATCAATCATTGGTCCGTCTGTGTCCCTCCGTAGGCTGCCAGGCGATCTCGATGCACGATCTTCATCTTCGCCCTCGGGCTCCGCTGGATCCTGTAGACGACATCGTTGATCCGTTTCACGATTCGGTACGGGCCCTCCCAGGACTTCTGCAGTTTGGGTGTCAGGCCTTTCTTCCGTAATGGGTTGAAGAGCCAGACCTGGTCGTCCTCGTGGAATCCGCCGGCATCCGTCTGTTGGTCGTATCGGGTCTTCATTCGGTCGGTCTTGATCCGCAGTTTCCTCCTCGCGAACGCGTGCACGTCCTCCAGTTGGTCGACCAGTTCTTGACAATACTGGCTTACCGGGACCGGATCATTCCCAGGTCGGCCGAAGACAAGATCGACAGGTAGACGGAGCTCCCTCCCAAACATGGCCCGGGCTGGTGTGCACCCGGTGGCTTCATGCACGGCGGCGCGGTAGGCCAGGAGAAATAGTGGAAGATGTTTGTCCCAATCCCTCTGTTGCTCGCTGACGACTATTCGGAGATGGTTCTCGATGGTGCGATTGAATCGCTCTACCATCCCGTCGGACTGAGGGTGTAGCGGCGTTGTCCTTGCCTTCCGGATTCCCAGCAGCTGGCATAGGTTCTGGAAAACCTGCGACTCGAAGTTCCTCCCTTGGTCGGAGTGCAGCTCCAGGGGTACTCCGTACCGGCTGACGAATTCCTTCACCAGGGTCTCTGCAATCGTCGCGGCTTCTTGGTTAGGGAGCGCATACGCCTCCGGCCATTTGGTAAAGTAGTCGCTGACGACCAATATGTAGCGGTTCCCTGCCTCGCTTAACGGGAATGGCCCAGCAACAACGATGGCCACTCTCTCCATGGGGCCGCCCACGTTGTAGGTCTTCAGTGGACCCCGTCGTCTTCGTCCTGGGCCCTTGCTGGCTGCGCAATCGTGGCACCTCGCGCAGTGGTTCTCTACGTCAGTCCGGCATCCGATCCAGTAGAACCGCTCTCTCAGCTTCTCCAGGGTCTTCTTTATCCCTAGGTGTCCACCAGATGATCCTCCATGGACTTCCTTCAGGACTTCCTCCGTCATAGCCTTTGGAACGACGACTTGTCCCCGAGATGTCTTCCCGTCGGTGCTCTCCCAGGTACGGCATATGAGGCCATCCCTCACAACCAGCGAGTCCCACTGCGCCCAGTAGGACTTAAACTTTGGGTTGCAGTCACTCACAATGTTCCACCCGGGTCTGGGGACACAGGCCCTCTTCCATTCGGCTATCAGTCCCAGGTCATCATCTTCTGCTTGTGCCCGCGTGAAAGATTCGCGGCTCCAGTTCCCTTGAAGTTCCACAGTAGTCCGTCGGCACTGTATCCCGGTGTTCTCCTCCCTCCTAGTACAGAAGGTGCAGCCTTCGGGGCACGGTCTTCGTGACAGGGCGTCGCCATTAGAATGCAGTTGGCCTTTCCTGTGCTGGATCTCGAAGTTGTACTGTTGAAGCCTCTCAAACCACCGCGCGAGTTGACCCTCGGGCTGTTTGAAGTTCAGAAGCCACCGCAGGGATGCATGGTCAGTCCTGATGAGAAATTCTTGCCCGTACAGGTACTTGTGGAAGTGTTCGATGGTCTTCACGATGGCGAGCAGTTCCTTCCTGGTGACGCAGTAGTTCTGGCTTTGACAAGGCTTTGCTGAAGTAGGCCACTACTCTCTCCTCGCCGTCCACTATTTGCGAGAGGATTCCCCCTATACCAAAGTCGCTGGCATCGGTATCGACGATGAACCTTGTTCCAGGTCTGGGGTAGGCCAGAATAGGCGCGGTGCACAGAGCCTGCTTGAGTTGTTCGAAGGCACTGTGGCATTCTGCTGTCCATGTGAAGAGTTGGTCCTTCTCAGTCAGTCGATGCAGTGGTTTGGCGATGTCGGCGAATCCTCTCACGAAGCGACGGTAATAAGTGCAGAATCCCAGGAATCTTCGTAGTTGGGACTTGTCCTTCGGAACTGGCCACTCCCTCACAGCTGCGGTCTTTTCTGGGTCGGTGCGCACCCCTTCCTCGGAGACAATATGCCCTAGGTACTGGACCTGCTTCTGGAAGAGCTGACACTTCTTGGGGCTCAACTTCAGCTGGGCAGCCCGTAGTTTCACCAAGATCTCCTTCGGGTTGCTGTAGTGCTCCTCGAAGCTTTTTCCCAGAACGATGACGTCGTCTAGGTAGACCAGGCAGGTCTTCCAGTGTAGTCCCCTCAGAATGGACTCCATTAGCCTTTCGAAGGTCGCAGGGGCGTTGCACAGACCGAATGGCATGACGGTGAACTGCCAGAGCCCGCTGCCCACAGAGAACGCCGTTTTCTCGCAGTCCTTAGGGTGGACCTCCACCTGCCAGTAGCCACTCTTCAAATCCAAGGTGGAGAACCATCTTGATCCTGATATGGTGTCCAGGGTGTCGTCGATCCGGGGTAGAGGGTAGCTGTCCTTCTTCGTGACGTCGTTCACCCGCCTGTAGTCCACGCAGAACCTGGTGGAACCGTTTTTCTTCTTCACTAGCACGACCGGAGAACTCCAAGGACTATGTGATGGCTCGATCACCCCTTGCTCCTTCATCTCTTCTACCATCTGGTCGACTTCGGCTTCTTTGGCGAGCGGGACACGTCGGAATGGGGCCCTAATCGGTGCGCTGTCCCCAAAGTCGATTCTGTGCTGGACCAAACTTGTCCTACCGAAGTCTTTGCTCCCCACGGAGAAGACATCCTGGAATTCGCGTAGCAGGTCCTGAAGTTGGCGTGATTGCTCCTCTTCTAAATGGTCCTGGGATCCTTGGTACAGCTTCTGTAGTTCTTCTGGCAGGGCGCGTCTTATTCGGTTGCCCGTTTGCAGGTGTCCGTCCGTCGTGTCTGTGATGCGGGCAATCCAGGTAACGGGCTCGCAGACTCCTAGGTTGGTGTCCCGGTGAATCGTAGTCGTTCAGGTTGGACAGGCGGACGTACGGCCGAGGCGTCGTGTTGATGAGGGTCTTGGCAACTAGCAAACCTTTTGTCTGGAGGTCCTCATATTTTGGCTCGATGACAGCCGCCACTCCCTCAGCTGTTCCGTCGGCAATTACGGCAGCGCTGACTTCCGTCCTGGCGGGAACGATGACGTCCTCTCTCAGCCTTACTCGTCGTGCGGTGATGGCCTCGTGTGCTGGTTGCAAAGCAAGTTCCTCGCCTCCGAAGTGCAGAGTGTTGGTACTACGATCCAAGATGATGTTGTTCTGGTCCAGGAAGTCCAGTCCGATGATCACTTCATTTGATACGTCAGCCACAAGCACTGGACGCTTTATCGCCCGTCGACCAATGACGAACACGAGTGATGCTTCGCCATGTACCGGTGCGGTCTCTCCGGTCGCGGTTATTAGCTGTAGGTTCCTCTGTGTGCGTTGCACTCTCCACTTCGGGATCACGGTGGGATTGACGATGGTCCTCGATGCTCCCGTGTCGATTAGCATGGGCCAGCTCTCTCCGTTGACGACTCCGTCGACCATCAGGCTGCTATTGTCCCTCCGTAACTTCATCACACGAACTTGGACTGCCGGGGCTTGACGACTGTCACAAGCCAACCTTTGCCCCCCAAGGCTGGCTAATACTCGTTTCCCTGGGCCGCGCGGTTTTCAGACGACTGATTTCCCGTCGGATACCCTCGGCGGCAGCGATCGCTGCAGTCCTTGCTCAGGTGGCCTTTCTTACCGCAGGTCCAGCAGGTCGGTAGTCCTCTTCCGGGCCGCCTCTCTGGTTGTCTTCCGGCTGTGTCGTTGCTGGTGGTGCTGCGACTGTCGAAGAAACCGCTTAGCGCCTCCATCAATTCGTCGGCCAGGGGCTTGGTCTCGTTGGTTTTTGCTGGTTCGTCGACGTCCACTTGACGCACCCGCGCGTTCATTCTAAATGCCTGTTTTGCCGTCTCGAATTCAATGTGTGGCTCAGCGCATCTGCCAGGGTCTTATTGCGCGCGAGTCGCAGCGCCTGTTGAGTGTCCGAGTCCCGTAGCCCGTCGGTGAAGGTCTGCGTCGCAATCTGTTCCAGAAAGTCGGCCGGCGCTGTTGGATAGGCGAGCCCCACGAGGCGTGCGATGTCCATCTCGAACTCCTGCAGGGTTTCCGCGTTCTTCTGTACCCGGGTCCGGAGCTGCATCTGGTAGGCCTGCTGAAGATGGCTATCTCCATATCGGGACTCCATATGGGCGATCAGTGAAGCGTAGTCCTGGGATCCAGTCGGGATGGCCTGAAGGACGTTAAGGGCGTCACCTCTCAGCGCTACAATGAGAGCTGTAGCCTTTTCTGTGTTGTTCCAGTTATTTATGGAACAGGCCGCCTCGAACTGACGTAAGTAGGTGCTCCACGGGACCTTTCCGTCGAAGGTTGGGGGTGTCACTCTGCTATGTCCCGTTCCTGATATTCCCGGTGTAACGGTGGGCGGGCGTTGGCGTAGCTCGGCAACTTCCTCTCGTAGAGCGTTGAATTTCTCTTCCACCCCCGTCAGTGGGAGTTGGCGCAGCTCGGCAACTTCCTTTTGTAAGGCGTTGAATTTCTCCTCCACCCCCATCAGCGGGTGTTGGCACAGCTTGGCAACTTCCACTTGTAAGGCGTTGAATTTCTCCTCCACCCCCATCAGCGGGCGTTGGCGCAGCTCGGCAACTTCCACTTGTAAGGCGTCGAACTTCTTTTCCACTGCTGCGACTTCCTCACGTAGGCCCTGTTCTAATTTCCTTTGGCTCTCCTCTAATTTCGTCAGCAGACACTCTTCCAGATTTTTCTGGCCATCCAGAAATTTGGCGGTTAGGTCCTCTGCTAACTTATTCTGGCCGTCCTTCAGGTCCTCTGCTAACTTCTTCTGGCCATCCTCCATCTTCTTCTGGCCGTCCTCCATCTTCTTCTGGCCGTCTTCCATCTTGGCTTCCATGCCACTTAACTTTTCTAGCAATGCTGCCAATTGCGCCTCCATTTTAGTTGTTTGTCTTGTAAGGGGCATGCACTCACAGGAAAATTAGAGAAAATGACCTGCTAGGGTTTTGAAACCAGGACCGCCAGGTGTTGTGCTTGTGCTTGAGTTCGTAATCCCACTTCTGACACCAGTTGTTACGTGCCACCCCCTAGTGGTACTTTTGTTGACTGGATTACGGTGGGTAGAAAGCACAACACTAATTACTGCTTTAAAGAGAAGTTAGCTTTATTGCTTGCAGGAAAGATACACCACTCAACAGCAAATACAAGCAATTAGAACCTTACTCCAGTTTCCTCAAGTCTCTTCCTTGAGCGCTCTTGCTCCTTTCACTTCTCAACAAACCACAGAAGTAAAACCGTCTTAATGAGTCCGGTGGCCTTGACAGAAGCTACCTGCACCTCATCCTCATGTACACCAACTACAGTTACTTACGATATTCCGCTACACGCTATTTCGCTGTCCACAAGCTGGGGGAAACAATGTCACTGGATTTCGTAACTCGCACGGTACTTCATCACCACACTTCTATCGCTCAGGAAAGACGCTCGCACTAGCTCGTAAAACACACACCCACAGAAAACTCGGTCCCCTCACTGTTGAAGCCGCTTATATAGCAGGCTGGTGACTCAATGAATTCTAGAATCGTCCAGGACACACGGCTTCTCGACATTTCCTTCACTGGCTGGGTCACGAATATTCTGGACCATCCCTTTCACTTCGCAGTCCGTTGCGTAAAGCGCACGTAATACACTGAGGCAGAGCACACGCAGCCCGGGGGAGCTGTGACTCATGCGGCAAGCGACAAAACAAACTCACAGCCGTAACAATATTATTAGGGGCAGCTGATTCAACCTGGTATGTATGATATACAGGGTGTTTCTAAATCACCTTTAGAAACTTTGAGGGCAAGTAGTGGGGACCAAGACGGGTTAAGTTTAACATAGGAACTTGTGTCCGGAATCTTAGCGTCTTCCCGCTACCCACAAAAAAACACTATAGCACACGTTTACAGCTTCCGCATTTTCGGATCTCTGTCCAACTCCTGCTACTTGTCATCTAGTTCCAATTGCAGGTGAGGCTCGATGTGATGACCACCGACGTCAATACAGCCACGGTATCTCCATATCTTAGATCGTGCTATTCAGAAATTCGTGCCGTTTAAATTACTGAAGCAAAATCCGGATCCGGAATATTACGCAAGGGAAATCAGGAGACTGAAACGGAAATTCAAGAAAGCTTATAACAAACGACACGATAGTTACGAGCATATGCTAAAGTTTAAATTATTATCGAAAGAGCTAGTCCACAAACAAAGACCGTCACGATAATTACACGCTAAACTTAATTGGGGGAGGGGTGATGGGTGGAAAAAAATATATAGTAACGTTAGAAGGCGGAAAGGAAATTCCAATGATTTGTCTATGATAATGATGGTGAAATAATTACTGAGAAACAGGCAATTGCTAATGAATTGAATATATGGGATGGTAGTGTGTTTAATGAATTTAATAGCTGTGTGTTGGACCTTAACTATGATTCGGATAGTCCACCTTTCCGAATAAACCAATCGTTGATTCTAGCAAGAATTAAGAAGCTACTTAGTAATATATTGAAAGGCCCAGACAATATTTCTGGAGATGTGCTAAAACTGGGAGGTACAGCCATTGGGTGATACTTGGGGGTGCTGTTTAATGTATCTATTAATAACACCCAAATACCCGTAGACTGGAATAGAGCTACAATAGTTCCAATATTCAAGGGAGGGAACAGATTGGTAATGGGAAACTGTAGGCCTGTTAGACTCACATCCATCATATGTAAACTGATGGAGCACCTTATTTCTGATTACTTAAAGGAACAGTGGGGAAAGTTATCATGGGTTAATGGGAGACAACAAGGATTTAGAACAGGGTACTCATATGAGAGCCAAATGTTATCACTCTTTTAGGATATTAATGATTCGCTAGACAAGGGGATGCGAGTTGACGCTGTTAATTATAGATTTTGCGAAGGCATTTGATGTCGTCCCACATGACATATTGATAAAAGAGTAATTTTATGGATTCAAGAGTTCTTGACTGGTCGCTCGAAAAAGGTTAAAATGGGTAATGTATTTTTGGAGGACATTTTGATAACGTTAGGGGTCCCTCATGGTAGTGTGATTGGGCCCCTGTTATTTCTGGCACTTATTAACGACCTACCGAATGGGATTCGAAGTGACTGAAGATTGTTTGCGGATGATTTTGTAACATACCGAAAAATTCAAAGATCACAAGACAACGCTCAGTTGCAAACTGACCTCAACCTGGTTCATAAATGGGTGGTTGACAACAAAAAGAAGATAAATATGAGTAAATGTAGTCTCATGAGAATAGGGAGAAGGTGAGGGCATGATTTTCAATATAATATCGGTTTGGAAATACTTGTAGAAGAAGCCTCATGCAAATACTTGGGCATCCATGTAAGGAATGATATGAAATGGAGAACCCATGTGGGTTGTGTCGTCTGCAAGGCGTACAGATCACTTAATATTGTAATGCGGGTATTAGAAGGCAGTAGCTCTACCACAAAAGAATTAGGATATTTGACCCTGGTGAGGCCAATCTTGGAATATGGCTCAGCGGTTTGGGACCCATATCAGGTAGGTCTCATCAATGAGCTGGAGATGGTACAGCGGAAGGCTGCTAGGTTTGTGCTCAACGATTTTAATCCTTGGAGTAGTGTAACTCGAATTATATAAAAAATAGGGTTGAAATATCTGGATGATAGAAAGATGAAATCCAGACTCTACGCTATGTTTAACACTTACACTAATCGGCCAGCTTGGGGAGAACTTAGCAAACGTCAGGTAAATCCCAGCTACCGGAGCAGGGCAGATCATCCACATAAGGTCAAGGTCCGACCACAGCGTACAAATTATGGGAAATATTCTTTAATTAACCGGGGTATTGATGATTGGAGCTCATTACCTGCCTCAGTCTTAGAGCCTTTCCCCAAACATATTGATGTGTTTAAGAGAAGATTGACATTTTGTGTAAATACTACGATGTAGTTGCTATAGTTCCTAAATTGCGAATTGTGTATATTGTGTTTGATGTTATTGTTAGTAATTTTCTGTATTTGTATAATTTGCCACCGGGGTATTACCACCATTTGCAAATATAAGTCTATATATAATAATAATCAATACCATGTTCTGGTACACACCATCACCAATACCTGGTCCTCCAACAACCGCCGCAGTCATATACCGATTCAGTATGTCTTCCTCGGATTCCACAGGGGTCTCGTAAATAATGTTTTCATGTGACCCCTCAGGTAGCAGACTAGCGGTGTCAAGTCGGTTGAACGTGTAGGCCAAGCAAACGGGCCACCATGACCTATCCACTATTACCCATATCTGTGGTGCATTTGATCTCGTACCGCAAGTGAAAAATGAGGTGGTGTGCTATCGTGCCAAAACCACATGTTTTGACGCAAATGCAGCGGCACGTCCTCTATGAACTCATGCAGTACATCTTCAAGGAATGCCAAGTAAGTGGCACCCGTGAGAATTCGTGGAAGATGCTATGGTGGAATTTCAACAAACCTGTAGGCCAGGGGTGTCAAACTCAATTCTGCAGAGGGCCATATATTAAATTTAGAATGTGTAGGCGGGCCAGGTTCAAATTTTAAAAAAATGTACTGAATTATTATAACATTTTATTTACTTAATTATATAGTATATAATATGAAGCCTCCGTGGCTTAGGCGGCAGCACGCTGGCCTCTCACCGCTGGGTCCGTGGTTCAAATCCCGGTCACTCCATGTGAGATCTGTGCTGGACAAAACGGAGGCAGACAGGTTTTTCTCCGGGTACTCCAGTTTTCCCTGTCAAAATTTCATTCCAGCAACACTCTCCACTATCATTTCATTTCATCTGTCATTCATTTAATCATTGCCCCAGAGGAGTGCCTCAGGCCTCAGCAGCCGGCACAGTTCATATCCTCGCCGCTAGATGGGGGCTTCATTCATTCCATTCCTGACCCGGTCGGAGACAGGAAGCAGGCTGTGGATTTTCATTTCATATAGTATATAATATACGGTTGTTAAAAATCATACCAAAGTTATAAAAGAGGGTAATTATTTTGAGCTCGAGGATCCAGATACCTGACTTCTCTTGTTTTTGACAAGCTCATTGATGTCAGGTATCATATTCGTTGTAATTATTTTAAGAATTGATTGGAGATGTTCATTCGTAAGTCTTGTGCGATGTTTGTTCTTATTTATTTTCATGACGGAAAACATCTGCTCACATAAATAGGTGCTACCAAACATGCACAGAATGCGTGCTGCTTGCTTTTTTAATTGCGGGTAGTTATCCAAACTCTTGAAATATTGTATATAAAATGTAAGAGCGTTAACCTCTTTAATTTTTTCTTTCAAAATACTGTCTGATTGAAGATCTATCAACTCCATTTGCAAATGAACTGGTGCCTGTGAAGCTTCAAAATTGAATGGATTGTTGAAAATTGGGAATTCCATTTCATTCATTTTGTGGAAGTCTTCAAAACGATTGTTGAATTCCGTGATCAGATTTTGCAGAAGTTGAGAATATTGATCCAATTTATTTTGGTTCACCGTGCCATATGATTTTAAATGAGGGAAATGATCCAAAGATTGATTTTTTACCTGATTTTCCCACAGCCTCAACTTTGTTTCAAAGGCTTGAATACATGAATACATTTGAGTGACAATCAGATTTTTACCCTGTAACTTTACATTCAGATCAGTCAAGTGTTTATTCACATCTACTAAAAAGGCACAATCAACCCACCAGTCATTGTCATAATCAATTGGGTTGCCTTTTTCTAACATGAAAGCTTGAATAGGGTCACGTAATGCAAAAAATCTTTCTAAAACTATTCCTCGACTGAGCCAACGAACTTCGGTGAAATAAGGGACATCAGAAAACTTTTCGTCCAAATCTTGTAAAAACTGCCTGAACTGTCGGTGATTTAGTCCTCTGCTCCTCATAAAGTTTACTCTTTTAATTATAGGTTACATGACATGGTCCATTTTCAAATGTTTGGTTGCCAATGATTCCTGATGAATTATACAGTGAAATCCCACAAAATTCCCTGATGTTTTCTGTTTTAACTTAGTTACAACGCCCGAATGTTTGCCAGCCATGGCAGGAGCGCCATCCGTAGTTGTGCTGCTAAGTATATTCCAGTCGAGTTCATATTCTGATATCAAATGCTCAATTGCAGAATAAATATCATTTGCTCTTGTAGTACCTGTCAATGGGACGCACTTTAATAGTTCTTCAGTTATTTCAAAGTTACTGTTAATACCTCGTATAAAAACAGCAAGTTGAGCTGTATCCTCAGTATCAGTGCTCTCGTCAAAAGCCAGTGAAAAGTTTGTAAATTCCTTAATTTTCTCCTTCAGTTGAAGAACCAAATTTTGAGATAAATCATTTATTCTTGAAGCAACAGTGTTTCTTGACAGCGATATATTTTTAATTATTGACTTTTGAAATGGAAATGAAACATCGGCCACTTTCAACATGCAGTCTTTAATAAACTCACCATCAGTGAAAGGTTTTGATCTCTTCGCGATTTCTAATGCAATAATAAAACTTGATTTCAGGGCATCTTCGCTCTCAGTATTAGCTTTAGTAAACATCGATTGTTGACCTTGAAGTTTAGATTTTAAAGATGACAATGTGTCCATTCTTATTTTTTCAGTGTAACAATCGAATTTTGATTTATGATTCGTATCATAGTGTCTGTTCAAGTTAAACTCCTCACAAACTGCAACTGTTTGATTGCAAATCAAACACAGTGGTTTACCTTTCCATTCTATGAAAAAATATGCAATTTCCCATTTAGACTGAAAAACCCTGCACTCACTATCAACTTTACGTTTTTGTGACATTATGCCAAAATCGTAACAATTATGGAACTCGACACAGGACATCGCATGCGCACGACACAAACAAATGTACAGTACCTTCACAATCACTGGACTTCACAATCACTATGTCGCAGTACAACTAAATTAACTAAAATCTTTCTCCGACCGTATCGCTTCGATTACTCGACTCAACTGACTAGACTCGAAGCTCGTGGAAGATTCTATCCTTCGTGGTATTTCCGCTTGTTGCTAAGAGATGGCGTTACTGTCTACCTCTCTCGCTTGTCTAGGCACGCGCTGCCCTTGAAATTCCTTATAAATGTTGTAGTGTGCGCATTTTAAAACTTCCGTAGAGGAATCGAGTGAATTCATGATTCTTCTGTCTGTCACACATTGCGATCGCGGGCCGTAATTTTGACATCCCTGCTGTAGGTGATATGGGATATCAGGTGATCGTTCAATGACGTACGTACTCTATAGTCAGACTGGCTACGTGGCTCAACGGTAAGGTTCTCACCAGCTATGCCCAAGGTTGCAGGATCGAATCCTGGCGCGGTCAGCTGGTATTTGAGGGTGCGCAATTGCGACGGAATTGTGCTAATAGATTTACTGCCACGTTAAAGATCGCCTTCGGGGCGAAATTCCGGCATACTGGCGTCTCTAAAAGCCACGGTTGTTAAAAGGGACGTAAAACCAATAACATTATTATTTTTATAACTAGCAGTAGTGCCCGGCTTCGCCCGGTGGATTTATTTGTTTTATGGATGATAATGAATACTACTACAGAACTGGCACATGATACTTAAACTAACAGAAACCAATATTTTAAAAATATATCTTTTTGTGGTGGTGGTGGTTATAGCGAGGGTGATAAGTAGTACAGTATAATGGACGTAACATTCAGGTCAATTTCCCGTAATGATAATTATAAATAGGGAAACAGCTATTTACTAACTACAGCACTGACCCATGTAATTTACAAATAAATCTACAAAAAATGGAAAGAGCAGTAAGTGAAACAAAAGACACTGCCTAGGGCCTATATCTCATTGGCTGTTAGAAATATAGAGACCAATAGAGTCATCTTTTGTCGCATAGCGCCGTAGGAAAATAATCAGAACTCTTTGGCAAACTTCGGCAGTCCCGAGCTACTGAGGTAGCAATAGTATCATTTATCGCCACAAAGCGCTTAACGATAAGTTTCGGAATAGATGAAGGTCAATTTGAAAGCACCAACGCTTATTTCAGCTGATATCCTCAATGTACTGCACCAACACCATTGCACTTATACAGAGGCATCATATTTTCATGATGATAACTGTTTAAAGGGGCCTAAGTAATCTTTTTGCACTAATTACCCCCCGTGACTGCAATTTATAAACAGCGCAAGATGCAACATTTTCGCAATTCTGCACCAGAACACTGGGAGGGGTGACGTGATGCAGCCCGAACTGCCCGTCAACAACAGAGTTATTAAAATACTCTTACAGTTACACTACTACGGACATGAATGGTTCTAGGGCCTTAATACGTGGTTTTCAAGTTCATTTTGTCTGTTATTCTAAATGTAGGGAATGGGGAGCGTTGTCCAAAATATCAAGTGAACAGTGTTACCAGCAGGGTTTCAAAGTGTATGTAAAATTTGGTGCAATTAAGAGAAACGGTGTAGATTTGAGATGAAGGGCCTAAATGCAGGGAATGGACGGGTCTGTCCAAAATTTCATGCAGACAGTGTTACTCGCAGGGTTCAAAACGGTAAGTATACAAATTGCCGTTCAGATCGGTGAAACGGTGTAGATGTGTGCCAAAGGGCCTAAATGCAGGGAATGGAGTGGTCTGTCCGAAATTTCATGTAAACAGTGTTACTCGCAGGGTTCCAAAGGGTAAGTATACAACTTTTGGTTCAGATTGGTGAAAGGGTGTAGATTTGTGACAAAGGGCCTAAATGCAGGGAATGGACTGGCTTGTCATAAATTTCATGTAGGCAGTGATACTCGCAGGGTTCCAAAGGGTAAGTATACAAATTTTGGTTCAGGTCGGTTAAACGGTGTAGATTTATGCCAAAGGGCCTAAATGCAGGGAATGGAGTGGTCTGTCCGAAATTTCATGCTGACTGTGTTACTCGCAGTGTTCCAAAGGGTAAGCATACAAATTTTGGTTCTGATCGGTGAAGCGGTGTAGATTTGTGCCAAAGGGCCTAAATGCAAGGAATGGAGTGGTCTGTCCGAAATTTCATGTAAACAGAGTTATTCGCAGGGTTTCAAAGGGTAAGTATACAAATTTTGGCTCAGATCGGGGAAAAGGTGTAGATTTGAACCAAAGGGCCTAAATGCAGGGAATAGACTGGTCTGTCATAAATTTCACGTAGACAGTGTTACCATCAGGGTTCCCAAGGGTAAGTATACAAATTTTGGTTCAGATAGGTGAAACGGTGTACGTATCACTAACCATAACGGCAGTGCATGCGGATAGAGCTGTTCGGGAGCACTTGTTTTACCGTCTTACTGAACAAAAATCAATCTTGAAGGTTACCTGAGAGGTGTGGCCGAATCCTACATAGCCTAAACTATTCCTCTTGAATCAGGCTATCATATAAAAAAGAATTTTTCGAATCGGACTGGTAGTTCCAGAGATTAGCGCGTTTAAACACATAAACACACAAACACACAAACTCTTCCGCTTTATTATATTAGTATAGATTATTATTAATAATATTATTATTACTCTAGTCAGTGGCGCCGATAATGATGGAGATTTGAACGTGTGCTGTAGTGGATTTTTGCGGGTAAGCGGGAAGACGATACGTTTCTGGACACAAGTTCCTTTTCTAAACATATCTGTCTTGGTCCCCACTACAAGCCCTCGAAGACTTTAATGGGAATTTAGAAACATCCCGTAGGCTATATATATCTCTCAGAATCTACAAGGTCGGTCGGGCAAGTATAACAAATGTTGCACATGTTCGGCCTATGGTCGAAGCAACTAACGAGTGTTCCCATCGTGGTGTAGCGGCTAGCATGCTTTGCTGTCGCCTTGGATGTCCAGGTTCGCTTCCTAGCTCTGCCAAGAATTTTATTCTTATCTGAGGGCTGGAACGGGGTACATCCAGCCTCGTGATTGGAAACTAAGAAGAGGTGGGTTCGATTCCCACCACAGCCATCCTAGAAGTGGTTTTCCGATGTTTCCCAGTTCTACTCCAGGCAAATGGTTCCAAAATTAAGGCCCGGCTGCCTCCTTCCCATCCCTTACCTTAATTACAAATATGAACTCTTATACAGTCACCACAATATCACAGGTCATCAGACAAAAAATTCACACACACCAAAGTACACAGGGCTAAACGACCACTATGTCCAAGCCTCTCTACTGACAAAACAACACCAACAGCGTGTCCGCAATTATTTAAAATAACGATCAAATTGATATTTGCTGAAAGAATCAAGCTCGGTGACAGCAATTTACTTTCTGTTCTAAAAGTGAAGTATTCTAAGGATTTCCCCCCTAATTTTATAATTTGGTTTAAAAATAAGCGAGCCAGCTTCTGATTATGAAAAACTTCATGCCGTATTGCAAACAGTGATTATCAAAATGTCTGTGACATGAAATTAAAGTAATTTGTCGTGTGGTACACAATTCTGATTGACATTCAATCACCACTAACAATTCTTGACAAGTTGTGCGAGTTTATAAAAACTGCTGCAACTTTGGAGCAAAGTTCTAAAATGATGTTAATAGACTTGAGTTGCGCAATCAATAAACGGGACAGCTGGCAGTGTTAAAATACATTATGTTTGAAATGCATTACTTTCCAATATCTCCATGAACGTTCTCTCATCTTTCCTTATTCTACCTTCCAAAATCAGCCTAAGACTTAGTACAGCTTCCCTTGTTCCTACATTTCTCCTGAAACCAAACTGGTCTTCACCCAACTCCGTTTCTATCTGGCTTTCAATCCTCTTGTCAATTATTCTAGACAGGATCTTTGAAGCATTAGTAATCAAGCTGATTGTACGACAATCTTCACATCTGTCAGCTCCCACTTTCTTTGGTATAGGGATGATTACATTCTTCTTGAAATCCGGGGGTACCTCACCTGTCTCATAAATCCTTCACACCAGGTGAAATAACCTGATCAGACCTTCATCTCCTATGCAGCGTAGCAACTCAATCGGCATATCATCTATGCCCGGTGCTTTGTTCCTGCTTAAGTCTTCCAAAGCTCTATCAAATTCTGATCTCAATATTAAATCTCCTTTCGCATCCTCATCAATTTCCTCCTCCCTTCCCATTACATGATTCTCAGTCTCCTTTCCCTTATACAAACTCTCTATGTAAGCTTTCCATCTCTCAGCCTTTTCTTCCCTATCTGTTAGAGGCTTTCCATTTGTGTCCTTAATATTACAGCACTTAGTCTTCTTTTCCCCAAAAGTATTCTTAATCCTTCGATAAGCTGTGTCTACTTTTCCTTATTTCAGACAATTTTCTATACCTGCACATTTCTCTTTCAACCATTCTTCTTTCGCTTCCTTGCACTTCTTGTTAACCTCATTTCTCAGACTTCTGTATTCTGCTTTCCCCTTTTCATCTCTTACATTCTTGTGTTTCCGCCTTTCATCCATCAATTCTAGTATATCCTGAGTGATCCACGGTTTTCTACCTATTCTTTCTTTCGTCTATTGCCTCAAATAACGTGTAACAAGAATACTTGACTTAAAGTCTCATTGTTATTCATATTTTATCCAGTTTTAAATAGTATGTTTACCACTCTCATAAACTATCATATACACATCCAAATCGTGAGTTTTACTACCAAAAATTGATAATTCTTTTGTTGCTCTCGGTCATTTTTGCACCTCACCTTACCCCTCACCCCTATATATTCACCCCCCCCCCCCCCCGAAGATCGTACACTTTTGACGATGCCAGAAATGAATTCAGCGACCTCGAAAACGGTATATAGCCAATTTTTAATATAATCCCAGCACTATAAACGAAGTTATTAATTTTTTCCACGTAGAATTGGGATTCGACACACTGTGCGGCGTGGCGTTGCAGTTTCCTCACCTGGTGGTCACACATTAGATTTCTGGCCCTAACATCGACTTTGGATTGTTAGGTGGATTGGATTGGTGTTGACCGAGCTTTTTGACGACAATTGGAAAACCCCTGATACTGTGGCAGATACCGAGCGCAATGAACTTGCCATCCAACAGTAAGTAAACACTGGATCATGGAAGCCCTTTTGTGTCTAACTCAATATTGAGGAAACGATGTAATTTGAGGGAGCGCGGGTTAACAGAAAGTACATACTTGATCTCTTGCACATAATCAGGTTGAACCATCTTGAACGAATATATGATTGTTGTCATCATCATCATCTTCATTTCCCCTTTACCAGTTGACACTGGGTGGGAGCAAATATGGTTCCTCTCTACTTTGTTCTGTCGTTCCACCATTCCTCTTCCGACACAGTGTTCCAATCCAGGTTCCGTTTTCTAATACTATTCTCCACCGAGTTATCCAACGCATTCTTGGTCTTCCTCGTCCTCTTTTCCCTGTCATCCGTCGTTCCAGTTCTCGTCTTGGTAGCCTTACTTCATTCATCCGTTTGACATGTCCAAACAATTGTTGTACTGATACAAAATGGTATTGTTAAAACTTAATTATTCTGTTCTGATGTTATTTCACAGGGATAATAATAGAACAGAAAATCACTGTTCCAGGCATTTTGCAACTGCACAATTTCAAGCGTGGGAGCATTCAATTTATTTGATGATTTTTCTCCTGCAGCAAATACCACTTACGAGCGCGTATGCAGTCGTTGCTTTATGAGAGAATATTTTGAGTCTACATTCCCTGCCGTCCATTTTTCTTCATTTTACTTCTGGTGCGGTGACAGCTTGGCTCTCTGCAGGGTTCCTAGCAACTGGAGCATGGCCTCTGTGTTGTGGCTGCACAAACCCATACTGACGGATTAAAAATAGTTTTTCTCTGTATTTACGACTGATTTTGAGGACCTTGTCGGTTCTGTTAAATAGAAGGCCTTTTCATATAAAAAGTATGTGCTATGGTTTATTGCTTCTTGAGAACGAACAATAGTCCTTCACCTTGAAAATAGGGAAGTTCAATATTGATTTTCTCATTCATATTAATAACATTCTTCTGGCTCCTCAATGTACCCATATTACTCATTCACTTTCTTCTCCTTTCCCATGAACTTAACTTTACCTTGACCAATGAAAGTAGGAAAATTCTTATATAATGCAGGAAGTAGGCTTCCTTTTGTCAAATAGCTCTGGCCAATTATTCACGGTACACTTAAACAATTTCTGTGTAAATCTGTCTTCATTATTTGAAATTCACATCTCCAATAATTGTCTAGAGCTGTAGAAAATAAGTCAACTTTCCTGCTCTCACAGGATCGACGTACCTCACTTCCATTGGTCGAATGAACAGGCTACTGTATGTCGAGAGAAGAACAAAGAAAGTTTGCTAGTAGTTTTACGTAACCGTTGATTTCGCGATCATAGGCCACGATACCACATTTTCTTCGATGAATCCAAACCATTAGACGCGACAAGTCACTTCAGAAACCCCACCGAGAATCAAACCTGGGCTGCTTTGGTGAGAGGCCCTGCACCATCGTTGTTGTTTGAGCCTTCAGTCTTTTGACTGGTTTAATGCAGTCCTCCACACCTCCCTGTCCTTAGCTAATCGTTTCATCTCTACATAGCTACCACACCTTACATCTATAGCAATCTGTTTAAGGACAGAAGGCAGGTAATTTCAATTAAAAAAATGCATTTTTTGTTTTATGCCTTAAATAATTCTACATGCTTTTCTCTACTAGGCTACATATATTTTTGTTCACATTTTCCCGTTTAAATGGCATAAATTGGCATTTTAAAAACGGCTGACACTAGCTGACACGCCCCCTTCCTCATTCCAGTGCCTTGTACTCACGGAATATTTCCTCTCTGAACATTTCATTTCTCGCATTATAAGTCTATGGTAAATGTACATTTGCTAGTGAAGGCTGCATTGTTTAGTTTACTCGTGGCTATTGTTTGTTTTGAATCCATAGAAACGTGTTGTGTAAACTTGTACTTCATTTATCCAAAACATATACGTTTATACGTTTTCTATACTAGTGTTTTTGTGATGGGTAGGGTAAATAAGTTTGGAAAACAGACGTTTTACGGCAATGAGTACATTAAACCAGGCAGTAGCACTGATAGAGATGTAAATAATACCGCTAACCTCACTCCTGTAAGTCAGTTCCATCCAGTCATTGCGCTCCGAGAGCGCGCTCGCACTCGGGGAGCACTGGCCAGTCAGACTAGCGCTCCTTCCCTACCACCACTACACTGTGGCAGCGAGGAGACATGAGACTGACGGACGATATTCGGACCGCGCTGACTAGATACGTACGGTCGTACGTACAGTCGTGCGGCCGATGGCTTTTGTGGGTTTGTTCACATCATATTGATAGGGCTGTTTTGCCATAAAAAATATACCGCATATACAAATCGAATGGTACTCCAATGTATGGAATGTGCAGGAAACGAACGCAAGTGCTAAGTAAAGAATAGTGTGATTTATTCCAAACTGAAATGTGAACAGATTAGAGTGGAAAATTCAACAACATTTTACCAATATGAACTGATAGTACAGACCTTGAGTGACTCTTGCTCCTTTATAAGCTGTACAGAAAAATAACATTTCCCATTATGCTTTAAAGGCTTCACCACTCCATCCTTTTTAGCCTATTTTCATTTTATGAAAAAATAAATAGGCTTATGAGATCACCTATTGTCCGTGTGTTTGTGTGTGCGTATGTGTGTGTCCCCCCAATAACTTCTAAACGTCTGGAGTGATTTCAATGAAACTCGGTAAGGTCATAGCACCATTTCGGTTGACCCCAACCGTGCCCTTCAAATTTTATTTCATCTCACCAAACCAACATGGCAGTTGTGCGAAATATTTCATTGGTATTCTATATCTCCGAAACTATTACTGATATCACCCTGAAATTTTGAACGGTGATAACCGGCACTACTAGAAGTTCACCTGTGAGACTTTCAAAAACCTGTTAACTACAAAACCAACATGGCGGCCAAGCATAGGTGGAAATTTAATAGACTTTTCTCTCAATTTAACTATCCAAATGCAATGAAACTTGTCACAGCAAATGTTCATGCACATTGCAATGTACTAGCATCCAATTTAGTTCAATTGTTCACATGACCTCAAGATGGCGGCTGTGCGAAGTATTTCACCGTTATTCTATGTCTCCGAAACTATTGCTGATATCACCCTGAAATTTTGTACGGTGATAATGGGCACTACTAGAAGTTAAGCAATGAGACTTTCAAAAACCTGTAAAATACCAAACGAACATGGTGGCCAAGCGAAAGTGAAACTTTTTAATAGACTTTTCTCGCGATTTAACCATCTGAGCTCAGTGAAATTTGGTACAATAAATGTTTATACACATTGCAATGCACTGGCATCTAATGTTGTTCAATTGTTTACATAACCTCAAGATGGCGGCTGTGCGTACTTTTAAAGTGAAGTTTTTATTTCATGTGTGTTAATCATGTGATCGAAGTGAACGTTTGAATAATGAACCTACGCAACAATCGTCATCTAACAGTACATAACTCTATGGCCTACATACAGTATATAACAAGAAGTTCCGTGACGAACTAAAGAGCCTCTTTTTCTTAAAATTTAAGATTCATGCCAATGATTAATCTTTATGGATCTATCTAGAATAATGACGAAATTAAGTTGGTAATATCGAAATGTCTAATTAGTTCGAAATATTCCTGGTATAATGTAGCCTAATAGAGCACTACAGTTGGCAGCCCTGGTGATTGAATATATTCTTAGATCCATCTCTTAAGGTACAGAATACAAAATTTGGTTTAAGTCCAATGGATAGCATGGACGTTACATGCAGTTAAACATTGGATCTAACAGCGCTCGTAAAATAATGTTGGCAACAATGACATACATGTATTGGTCAGATTTAATCTGAAATAATATGATCTATTGTTGTGACAATTTTGAATGAAATCCATTAGTTAGTATAGAAGTTACATGTATTTTAAAATTGGACCTATCAGCAGGCTTAGAATCATGTTGGCAGCACTGATGTATATTAGTTACTCCAAATTAATCTAGAATGCCAGGTACTATACGTGTGCAAAGTTTAGAGCTATTGACTTGCATACTTTCTGATATATTGATATTAGGGTAACAAAAATAGAGACAGTATTTATTAACAGTTGGCAGCCCTGGTTACTCTTAAGAATCGGCATAGTCATATCTGTTATCGTACACATATCACACACGAAATTTGGTTGAAATCCAAATGATAGTATAGAAGTTACATGTATTTAAAGTTGGACCTCTCATGTTGGTAGCACTGACGTATATAAGATACTCCAAATTAATTTAGAATGCCAGGTACTATACGTGTGCATAGTTTAAAGCTGTCGGCTTGCATACTTTCTGATATAATGGTATTTGGATAAAATAAATTGAGAGCATTTATTAACAGTTAGCAGCCCTGGGGGCTCTTAAGAATACGCTCAGTCATATCTGTTTATGTACACATACCACATACGAAATTTGGTTGAAATCCAATTGGTAGTGTAGACGTTATATGCATTTAACATTTGGACCTATCAGCAGGCTTAAAATCATTTTTGGCAACACTGCCATGTATGGCCTCCTGGAAATTAAACTGCAATATTATTATCTATACGTGTGCCAATTTTTAAAAAGCTCCCATGTATACCTTCCAAGATATCCAACATGGAGCTCAAATTTCAATTGCGATTTTTCAGCAGTTGGTAGCAGTGACATCATTTTCAAATATGGCCGTGAGATATTCAGGTATAGATCTTTACTCCCACCAAATTTTGTTTTGATTGCTGCAGCCGTTTAGGAGTTGATAGGGGGGGACACACACACAGACAGACAGACAGACAGACGGACAGACAGACAGACACACATTTGCCCGATCTCATAAGTATACTTCTTCCTCATTTTTGCAAAATGTGAAAAGTAGGCTAAAAATCGAACATGGCGACCAACAGAAATATTTAGGTGGTTCTCAATATCTACGAATCTATTACAGCAATCAAACTGAAATTTTGTATGTTGATAGAGGCAATTGACATAAGTAGGATATATTGAAATAGGCTGTATAGTTCTTCACCGAAGTACTTGTTTGTATCATGTTCAGGCATGACCACTGTGAAACTGATTTACTTACACGCTGTTAATAAAGGGCATTGGACTAGACTAGCAACTCATGGATCGGCTGCTCACTTCAGCGCGGCGTGAAGCCCGCGCACTCAGCCAGAAAAGCTCCCCCACCCCCAATTCCTAAACTACCTTCCACCAAAATGCTCTGAGTACAGGCTTAGAGCGCTGCCGGAGCGCTGTTTGGATGGCCCTGCTGTAAGTTGTTCAACAGAAACATTGGATAGGCCTAGTTCATCCAAGAGGAAACTTTCTAATTTACAAACTGAGAGTAAGGAAGATACCTTCGAAGGTGAAGCTTGTAAAGGAAATGTTATAGTTGATATTGGTTTGTTATTTGAACTAATAAAACAGTTTGTAAAGTGTAAATTTTGCGAAACTGTTGAATGTATTAATTTATTTGAAGACACTACAAGTAGAAAGAGACTGGCCACTAAATTAACTATAATCTGTAGTTCATGTAGGGCTTCAGCATCCTCTATGACTTCAAAGAAAGTGGATAGAGGTTATGATTTGAACATTAGACTTTTCTATGGTATGAGATGCATAGGGAAAGGAGGTAAATCAGCTCAGACTCTTTGCATAAGGATGGATTTGTTACCTCCACCAAGAGTCTCTATTTTTACTGACATTCTATACAATGCACTAAAGGAGGTAGCAGAGGACTCCATGATTGGAGCAGTTAATGAAGCGGTAGCCCTAAATGACGACTGTAAGGACATGACTGTTGCTTTGGATGGTTCTTGGCAAAAGCGTGGCCATACATCACTAAATGGTGTGGTCACTGCTACATCTTTAGATACAGGGAAAGAGATTTATGTTGAATGCTTTACCAAATAGTGTCATAATGGTACATGAGAGCAGGAACATAGTCACAACTGTGTCAAGAATTTTGATGGGTGCAGTGGGGGCATGGAAAGTGAGGGTGCAATGAGGATATTTCAAAGATCAGAGAGCACACGTGGTGTCAGGTATATACATTATCCGGGATATGGTGACTCCAAGGGTTTTGTAAGGGTAAGTGAGGCAAATATATATGGCCCAGTGGTGACAATCACTAAACTTGAATGTTGTGGTCATGGACAGAAACGAATGGGTGCAAGGCTGCGAAAGCTGCTCAAAGACATGCAAGGGAAAAAATTATCTCATTGAAAATCTTTGTCTGGACGAGGCCGACTAACTGATGCACAGATTGATCTACTGCAGCAGTATTATGGTATGGCATTATGGTGGCATACTGGGTGTAAAGATGAACTTGAAATGAGGCAGGTAGTGTGGGCTACTTATTTTCATAAGTTGTCGACTGATAGTAACCCACAACATGACCTTTGCGCAAAAGGTGCTGATTCTTGGTGTGGCTATCAAAAGTCAAAAGTGACAGGAATCGAATACCATCATGAGCATTCACTGCCAATAGCTGTAATGGAGGCAATCAAGCCAGTGTATAGGAATTAAGTGATAGGGACCTCCTTCAAAAGTGCTTACATGGGAACACCCAAAACCCCAATGAAAGTTTTAATCATTGTATCTGGCAAAGAGTACCCAAAACAGTATTTGTTGGACGAAATACTCTAAAAGTAGGTGTAGTTGACGCAGTTATTTGCTTTAATGGTGAAACTGCAGCCAGGAAATGTGTGTTGAGGAAGTTAGGGATAAATGCTGGGGAAAACTTGTCATCAGCTCTTCCAGCCATTGATAAACACAGACTCATAAAGGCAGGAAAAGATGCTTAGGCCCTGACTAAGAGATCAAGGACCAGCAAGAGAATGGAGAGAAAGAAGAAATAAGGTGAAGAAAGCCAAACACAAGCTGAATATATGGCAGGAATGTTCTAGATACTTGTGAGTGATCTTTTTTTTTTTCTTCATTTTCTCACACGTTGAGTTTTCAGACATTCAGGTACACTTTCCTAAGCAACTATTGAAGATAAAATTGTGATTTTTTCTATGCTGTCCCTTGGAACCCCCTTTACAGTGGTGAACATAAAATTATGCTCTTGAAATCATAACTATTTTAATTATACAAATAAAATTAGCAAATTTTTATGGTATATTAAATTATGTAATTTATTTATTTTTTATAAATGATTGGTCACTTTAAAAATACTTTAGTGTTTATTATATCACATTTCTTGTTGTATATCCTCTTAAATAGTAAATTTAATGTAAGATTTTTATTTTTAGAGAAAAGTGTACCTAAAGACAAGCACGTGCCAAACAAAATTTATTTGATATATTTTCAAAACAAATCGATTTTGGGTTACCAAATTACACCAGAATTTTGAAAATGAACAAGAACAGTCAGGAACGTTCTACAAATGTGTGGTATAAATTGCATTAATATTTTACGATTAGGAGCCGGGCTTTATAAGGTTAAAATTTGCCAAAAATAAACTGCAAAATGGAGGTGATTACCTGCCTTCTGTCCTTAACATATGCTAACCTTGGTCTACCCATTCAGTTCTTGCCTATACCCTTCCTTCTATAATTAAGTTTGCTATCTCTGGGTGTCTTAGTTAATGTCCTACCAACTTGTCTCTTCTCTTCATTAGCAGACACCAGAATCATCTCTCCCACTCGTCATAATACCTTTTCATTTGTTAATCTATCTATCAATCCGACCTTTATCTGACACCATATTTCAAATGCTTCTATTCTCCTATTTTATGCAGTGCCAACAGTCAAGTTTCACTTCCATAAAGTGCCAAGCTCCAGACAATGGCATTCAAAATTAATTTATAATACCTCTACTGTGCCCAACTCTAGGAATGGGTATTCCAAGATTCAGACACCTAGATATCAAGGGAAAGGCTACAGCCGCTTTTGAAAGTTGAGATATTTGAATATCGCGCTACATTGCTTCTCGAAGCAATTGGAAAGAATTTACCGATACTTGCATGTCAAGTGACGTAGCGAGTAATAGCAGAGGTCGAGGCTATTTATTGATTAAATAGTTAACCATGGAGTAGAGACTTGAGACTTGGATCAGATTACTGGCACGGCCAAATGAAAGAGAATGCACTTAGTATCAAGTAAATCGGACCAGGGATACCAGAGATATGAGGATTTCCAGATATCAGCTGATGACGCGTGACCCTGGCAGTTTTGAATAAAAGCCGGCCGGCCGAGGCATCGATAGCTCACTTCAACACAAGCACTTGCCAAGCAAGGTGCTACTACGCTGAGCCAAGGCACATGGTTGCCGGAACTACGCAGAAGTAATTTTCAAAATTGTGATAGTCACAAAAGTGCTGCGCTACGAGGTGGAACTTAGTAAGTTTCCGGCGAGGAGAATCACTGAGGTGATTGATTTTTTTTTTCTACAGACATTAGTGGAAATATTTATGTTTCTACATGGACATATGCTAGACTTTGTCTAGAATTAGTACTTTGTCACAGTCCAGTAATAACCTAATACTTGGATGTTTAAGTCCATTTCAGTCAGTTTTCATATGGGTAACTTGTTAACCACTTCGATCTATCAGTACACTGAAGACCAGTCTGTCACGGTGGTGTTCATTAGTCTACGCAAGGGAAACTACAGGTTGCTTAGCGCATGGTAGATGGTGTTAAACCATGCCCAGGGAACGATCTTCAGGACAGCCGTTGATTGGTTAGACTGTCAGTGTCTTCTTGTATTGATAAGATTACCGTGAGTTATGTTACAACTGACATATCTAAGAATAGATCACTTAGATCTGACCCCATTTAAAAAAAACTGTTATGGCTTTGATAGAAGCCCATATTAAAATGGAACAACAGTTAATTCAAACGTCAAGAGATACTACCACTATGTCTTACTAGACGGATTGTGGGTATATAATGGCGGCCGATACAAGGATTATACGTGCTTGTCCGATAGGGCATGTCTATGGATAAATCTGGTACAGACCAGGTTCGCTACGCTTCAAGACCATCAAGAAATGTAAGCCACATTTGAATTATATTATGCCTAGCTAATTGGAACAAACTATTTTTCGGCAGATGACCAACACATTTATTTTCTTCGTATTTAAATCTTGCAATGATTTACGCAAGACATATTAGAGTTATTCTGAGTATTTTCAGCACTCAGAACAGTTTAGGATCGATGACCGAGCATTTCGAGCATTTATTTGAATATTTCATATTTTAGGGATATCACGGAAAACCGTCGATGTAATGGTTGAGTTAAATTATTTTTGTTGAGGAATGGATATTTTTTCCATATTCGAAGGTTCGAACATGTGGATTCTCACATAATGAGATGATAACTAAACACATTTAAAATGATATAACTAATAATAATAATAATAATCCACTGATAATAATAATAATAATTTTCATAACTTTTCTAAATAATTCTTGGATATTATATTTTCTAATAATCATATGTATTGAGAGAGAGCCTATGAAGTAGTTTAATCATTTCTAGTTTGGAACAGGAGATTTTCCGAAGGAGAGTGGTTAGCGCAAGCCCGCATTCAACCAACATTTCAGTTCTGGTTGAACAGTTGATATTTGCAATGAGCAAAGTATATTTTTCAGATAACACGGAGAGGCATGAAACGGGAAGCAAATGATATTTGTATCAAATAGGATATTTTTTGTATTTATATAAAATCATGACGTAAATACACTCGAAAGTGAAATAAAGATTTTCATAAGTATGGTAAATTCACGGGTTGAACTGAATGGTAAAATAAAATAAACTTGTAAGTTTATTAATCTTCCAGTGTTGATAACAAGCAGAGGCTTGATTTATTGTATAAATTTTGGGAAGAAAATTTATATGTGTGGAGTAGTTGAAATGCCATTCCCAGGTGCGCATGTTTAAGTCGCAGGAATGAGGAGATTTTTTCGAGCATCAATCAAATAGCAAGTTCGATGGCTCAGGTTTATAGTAGGAGTATTGGAACTACACATTTCGTCGTATGAATGACCCGAAGGTTATTTCTTTGAAAACCATCAGTTCTTATTTCAACCTTGTTTACGAATTCCATTTAGACTTTCATTTTGCTAGAACCCGGATTTGTCATGATAGTAGTTTATTCTTCTTCAGAGGAAGACCTTTGCCGTTGTTGTTGTAATATTGTGTTCTTACACAAATAATAGAATGGGCCACTGCCAATTTAAAAATAATTCTTTAACCACGAATAATTTGAAGGATATTTTCAATCCTAGTGCCATGAACTAAATGAATTTCTTATGAAGCTACAATCCTTATTTCCGCATTCTGTCGAAGAATTGCAAGTTGTGAAAGTTACTAAAATGGCCATGAATATAAATATTTTTTTAATAATAATGATTCCAAGTGGAAAATTGAATAGTTGAATGGTTCAACAATTTATTGATCAAGTTGATGATTCAGAAATCATATATTTTGTGAGGAACTTGAAGTTCATAATCGAGTCACTTCTCGAAATGTTTAATGTCAGAAGAACAATTAATTTTTGTTGTGCTTCGCACAGTTCTTCGATGCTATGCTCAAGGTCAAATACTTTTCAGATGTTATTAATATGTGTAAATAATTCGTGTTGCTTCAATGATAACAATATTTTTCGACAATATTTTTGAAACTGGAAAAATAAGTGAAAGTTAAAAATTCTATGAACAATTATTCTACGAGTGTTAATATTATGTAAAAATTCAAACAGTGAACTACGATATTTCCAGTAGAGACAATTAAATTTGAACTGGATTTAATCATAAATAATTTTGGAACACAGTCTACAGGACTAACAATCAGACTTGTGTTTCCAAAAAATAATTGTCAAATGTGTTTGGAAAATTTCTGTATATTGTGTAAATAGGAGTGTGGATCGCCACACGTGAGTGATGCTGCATGGAGCATTTTTGCAGTCAAGTTTAAATTCAAAATAAACTGAGATAATTTTACAGGATGTGTTATACCCAATTGAATCTCCTTCTATCCTTATTGTTGCATTGAGCCAAAAATCAGTAAAGCGTTTTTTTCATTTGATGTCGTTTTTGCGATTTGCTTTAACCCATCTGGCGCCCCGGGATATTTTGACTCTCGTGCTGACTGATTATTGGTAAAATGCATATGTGGTCGTGCGGACTCCGGTCTAAACGGGCACACTACAGGGTGGTCCACCAGCCCCTTATTATTTAGTTTCATGAAACCCAACTAACATTGCAATTCTCCCAATTGTCGATATTGCTCTGCGCTCTGTCTGTGTGACAGCAATGTAATTGATTCATGGGTCTAGCAAAGAAAACCCGACCGTACACGTTTCCCCGCCAAATACTAAGGCCCATTCTACTAACATATGACTTATTGCTCCTTGAAATAACACACATACACGTAATACGATCGAATTAATAGCTTACGCCACGTGATCTGTAATAGTAGAAAGTTAAATCAACTCCATAAACAGTTAATGAAGACTTTGAGATGGACTTGAGGTGGGACGGCTGATTCGGTTAAAGCACGGCCATACACAGCGGGCGAGAACGGGTAGAATAGTGCTTCGAATCCAGTGGTAGGCATACTTTTTTGAACGAACGCCTACGTCCCATTTTAGTAGGGATGTAACTACGTTGCCATATTTATTCCCTTGCGATGTATTTTCGTGAAGATTACGTTGAATTTTGCTGATTTATAAAGAGAATACGAACGAATCGGTAGGTTATGCAACGTAACCTGATGCCGGTTGTGTCTGATAGAGCAATCATTACACTTTAGCCCACGGGAAAAACAAGCTTTACAAGCTAAGGTAAGATTTATTTTTTATATCAACAGTTTGATATTTCATTTGTTATATTATTTTCATCGAATGCATGTGTTAACCTGAATTCATGTAGTCATTATGGTTTATTTCTTTCTAGATAACTGGAATGCCTGTCGCCAGGACATTCTCTCTCTACCTCTCGCATTACTGCAGCTATACGCTTACAGCAGACTACCAAAACTCAGGAAAGACTATTTAACAATTATGGCCTATTCTACCACCGGTAATGTTTCAAAGTGGGAACCACTTAGTTCTTGTTTTAGGACACGAGTGTGCTCGGGTCGAGTGACTATCGTAAAGGAATGTGTTATTCTCCAGGAATTTTTAGTCTTTGTTGATGCATATCATACATTTAACATTTAATCATTTAAAACACTCACCCTTCACATCAAAATGAAACACACATCAAAATTGTATCACTCGTATTAATCACAGAGCCATTATATACATTGTCGAGAGTTTGTATCACAAGCCCACAGCCTGCTGCTACGATACAAAAAAGGCACCAAACCGTCCAAGGTGCCGTGACTCCCGCCTCACGACACAAAGACACCAAGCGCATCCATGATGCCGTGACTGCGAACGGAAAATGCTCCCCGCCGTTGAATCAGTTGATTCAACAGAAATTACATAGATAGAAAGTTCATAGGATGACCGCAGAATGGGTATCTCGAGATTCAGGTAATTCATCCTTCTGTAAATGGGAGATACTTTTGACAGGCCAAAAATCAATGGGTTCGGGTAGCCAAATTGGACCATTACACCAGAGCTTCATGTCTTGTAGTCGTCCTGGAGCAACGCCTCTCGATATTAAGTCTTCTGGGTTGTCATTTGTTGGAATGTGTCTCCATTCTGCCTTGTGAGTATATTCTTGAATTGAAAAAACCCTGTTGGCCACAAATGTCTTCCACCGCGTAGCAGGGGATGCGATCCAGGACAGCACAATGGTAGAGTCTGTCCACAGGAACACCTTGCTGACTTGGAATGACAATACTGGCAGTGTTTTATGTACCAGTTGTGCGAGCAACAATGCTCCGCACAGTTCAAGTCTAGACAGCGTCAGTCTCTTTATAGGGGCTACTCTGGACTTGGAGCATAACAAATTGACAAACGTCCTCCCTTCCTTGTCGACAGACCGTACATAAATACAAGCCCCATACGCTCGTTCCGAGGCATCGGCAAATCCATGAATCTGAACATCTGAAGGGGGTCCTTTACAAGTGACTAATCGTTTCACCTTAAATTCCTTGACTGCAGGGAGTTGAGCATGAAGCCGTTCCCAATCCACAACTTGTTCAGACGGGAGTTCATCATCCCAATTTAGTGTGTCTAACCATAATTTTTGCATGAAAATCTTATAGGATATCACCACTGGACTGACCAAACCAAGGGAATCAAAAATAGAAGCAATGACTGACAAGATCTTGCGCTTTGTGACAATGGAATCAGAACGATCCGAACTGCAACACAGATTACCAGAAATCAGTAATTGATCTGATAATGGTTGCCATAATAAGCCTAAAGATTTCACACTGCTACCTCGGTCTAGATTAAGAGCAGCAGAGTTTTTCTATTCTCTTCTGAAACTGCTGTCAGTAGTGCTAGGTGATTGGCACACCATTTTCTGAGAGGGAAGCCTCCACTCTCCAACAATGTTATGATTTCAGACTGGAGCTATAGAACATCCTGAAGGTCATTACAACCACTAACTAGGTCATCAACATAAAAATCCCTGCGGAGAACGTGTGCTGCTCTAGGAAACCTTGATTCTTCTACTTCAGCGAGTTTTTGCAGGCATCTCGTGGCGAGAAAAGGTGCAGCAGCTGTGCCATATGTTACGGTAATTAGTTCATAGCAACTAGGTGGCTCCTCTGGACATTCTCTCCACATAATCCGTTGTAACTTTCTGTCACCAACATGCACCTTGACTTGTCGATACATCTTGGCAATATCGGCAATGAAGGCGAAAGTATGTGTTCTGAATCTGAGAATAATGGAGTACATATCCTCTTGAACTGTGGGTCCAACCTTTAGTATGTCATTGAGAGATAAACCATTTGATCATTTTGCAGATGCGTCAAAAACAACCCTAGTTTTGGTTGTAGTGCTACACGGCTTAAAAACAGGATGATGTGGCAAGTAATAGCATCCACTGTCATCACCTAACGTCAAAGAGTTATTTATTTTCACCATGTGCCCTAACATTTCATATTCATGCAGAAAGTTACAGTAGTCTTGCTTTAGTGCGGGCTGTTTGCTAAAGCGCCGCTCTAGCTGAGTTAACCTTGACATAGCCTGACTAAATGAGTCTCCTAATACTTCAGGCTTTTGCTTAGGAGGCAAACGAACTACAAATCTACCAGATTCATCCCTCGTAGTGTTATCTGTGAAATGTTTTTCGCAGTCTTTTTCTTCCTGAGTTTTGATTGGGGAAGAGAGATCCTCTATTTCCCAGAACCGTTGTAACTGGGCATCTAAGTTGTCTTCTATCCGCAAAAAGCATGAGGCTACTCCTAAGCATTCTTCTTCCTGTGGTCGAAATCGTCCTGAAAGAATCCATCCAAATTCAGTCTCTTGGAGGACTGGATAATTTGGTGATCGTGTACGATGACCAGGCTTTAGTAATGAAAGGAAATGCTGTGCGCCGATTAATAATTCTATGTCTCCTGGCTGAAAAAACTTAGGGTCAGCAAGTGTTACATCAGTGGGCAAGTCCCAATGAACGTGTTGAATAAAGCTGCTAGGCATGCTCCCTGTAATACGTGGAAGGATAGAGAATGGCATATTAATTGTGAAGTCACTCACAGTGGATTGCAGAAGTAACTGAACACTGTGCTTGGTTTGTGAAAGAGAGTTATTTATTCCACTAATTGGTATAGGGTTTTTGTATTTTCTTAGGCGTAATCTCTGAACAAGACCTTCCGTACAGAGATTTGTCTGGCTGCCACTATCCAACAATGCTCTACATACATGCAGTTTCCCGTCAGAATCCATGACTCTTACTAAGGCAGTAGACAACATCACCCTAGCCGAGTGTCGATCTCCTACGTTGCAGTATGTGTCTGTTGAGTTAGAAGCCCCTGGGTGTTGACTTGAGCCACCATCTCTACCTGACAGGGTACCTTCATTTTGTTTGTGTAATGATGTGTGATGCTTTTTGTTGCACAACTTACAACCACGTGATTTGCAATATCTGGATGAATGCTCAGTGCGTAAGCAATTATAGCATAGACCTCTTTCCTTAACGATTTGAAACTTTTCCCCTAGGCTGAGAGCTGCAAATGTTTCACACTTGTGAATACTATGATTGTCCTGACAGTAGGTACATTTGATGTGGCTGGTCGTGACATAAGAATAACGTGCTTGAGTGTCTTCCTGCGATTTTACTTTACGCCGCTCAAATTGCTGTCTGGGCACTAGAGTGGTATGTTGTGTGCTTGGTAAGTTCTCTAGTGCTTGTCGTTTATGTTCCACAAATGATAATAAGTCATTGAGGGATGGAGAATTAGTCTCTACATGCGATAATTCCCAGTCTCGCCTAGTACTGATATCAAGTCCTTGAGCATACACTTGAGTCAGCATTATTTCGTGCAGTGGAATGGTAAGTTCCAAGGCTATAAGTGCGTTTAAATGACTGTTGAATGTATTTGAATACCTTACGAGTTCTTTAGCAGTTTCACTAGCAACTGGTTTTAGGCTTAAGAGCTCCTTAACATGCGTGGCTGCTATAAGCCTCTTATTCTCAAATCTGTCTTGCAGCATTTTCCAGGCTATCTTATAGTTCACTTCAGTTATAGGAAGGTTTTGTATTAATTGGCTAGCTGGCCCCTTGAAAACTGACACGAGATAATGAAACTTTTGAACAACCGGTACCTGGTCATTGTTAAGCACCATAACCTTGAAACTGTCTGAAAATGAGAGCCAGTTTTCATACTTCCCATCAAAATTAGGAATATTGATTGACGGAAGTTTCAACCCTGACATAGTGCCTGCTTGGGTTCTGCCTGAATGATGTGATGCCTCTTCAATATTAGTGATTATGTTACCCATGTCACCCTTAGTCTTAAAGTATTTTGTTTCAAATTCCAATCTAGCTTGTTCATTTACTTGCTCATTTTCGGTATCTCCTAGTTCTAGTTCAGACTGAACATCGTCAAACTTGGACATTATAGCACCCATACCGTCATATCTCAATTTAATTTCATGCAAATTAGATCGCTGCTGGTCGGCTAGGTTTTCTACGAATGTCTGCATGCGTGTAAGCTGAGCTCTTAGCCGTGCCCTCTGCTTGATCAGTTTCTGTTTCGTGGCAGGATCCATTATTAATAGGATGATTGTAAAGAAAAGGAGGCCTGAGCAACTTGTATTTACCCACCGAATTAATTATTTACTTAACCTCTGATGATGGAACATCGATACTGGAACTGGTAGATGATGTCATCAATGTGGACTTTTAAGTACGGTACAGTATTTCCATGGACAGTTTTGGTTTTCGTATCCGGCCCGGTATAGGCCATGTGTTGATGCATATCATACATTTAACATTTAATCATTTAAAACAGTCACCCTTCACATCAAAATGAAACACACATCAAAATTGTACCACTCGTATTAATCACAGAGCCATTATATACAATGTCGAGAGTTTGTATCACAAGCCAACAGCCTGCTGCTACGATACAAAAAAGGCACCAAACCGTCCAAGGTGCCGTGACTCCCGCCTCACGACACAAAGACACCAAGCGCATCCATGATGCCGTGACTGCGAACGGAACAGTCTTGTTTTCCGATTTTAGTGAGCAAATTTATACTGCCCTAGGGTTGCACAGGGCGTTGAAAGTAAATATGGACCTGGTCTGCGAATTTGTGTATACAAAGAATGATGTAGAACATAAAGAAAAATTTCATTTTTGTACCAAGATACAAGAACTGCTCGTATCCGACAATTTGGAACAGTGGCACGAGACACATGGTGTGAATGCCTTGCTATCTAAATTTGATAAATTACAGGAAGGACCCAGTGACCTTGCCTTGGAAAAAGTTCATCACCGACAAATTAATATTTGTAAATTTAACCCTCGCAATGCCGCGTCCAGTCATATCCCTTTACCACGAGCGATAGGTTTGAAGATGGCCATGATAAACATTGAAAACCTCGACAATGAATGTTTCCTTTGGTCGGTAGCTGCCTATTTGCAGCCAGTACATGATCATCATGTTAACAGACCAGGAAAGTACAATGCCATGTTTGATTCTCTAATACAAAATTTAAATTTTACTTGCGTTTAGTTCCCTATGGATCTAACCAAGATCCACAGGATTGAACAGGAAAATCCTGACTATTCTTTTATGATCTACGGCATTAACTGTGATGAAATTATGGGTCCTTTATACGATACTTAAGTTTAAAAACAACACCACATTCATCTTTTATATGTATCTGTAGGAGATGTCAATCACTATTACCTTTCTTTTAAATTTATGCAAATTATTAGGTAGTCAAGTGTCCAAGAACAAGCATACTCAGCACATTTTTGATCGTTGGTTACAGTATTTTTGGGACCCCTAATCTTTTAGAATTTCATAGGGTGTATTGTAACTCACAGGAGGCAGTGAGACTGGTTTTACCACAAGGGGATGATATTGTGTTAAAGTTTAAAAACCTACGCACACGTGATACGGTTCCCTTTGTGGTGTAGGCTGTTTTTGAGGCTCTCGCCGTGCCCAAACCGGGACGAAAACCAGATCCCAGCATGAGCTCAACCACATCTATTCAGAAGCACAAACCGTTTGCCATAGGTCTGCATGTCGTGTGTTCGTATGACCACACAATATCCTATTATAAACCCTCCCTAGGCTAGAATTGCGCTAAATTGTTCTTAAGTGAACATATAGAATTGCCTGACCATGTACAAGGGTTACTGGAAAACCAAGTGCCTATGAGCCTAACTCGAGATCAGCGGGAACAGTATGAGCATGCAACGACATGCCATATTTGTGAAAAGCCACTTGTAAGTGCCAGGGACACGGTCCGTGACCAATTTCGAGGGGCTGCACACCGATTGTGTAACGTGAATTACCCAGCTCATCGATTTATTTCGGTGTATTTACACCATTTTTCGAGCTATGATATGCAGTTCCTCATTCGTGAATTGGGGCATGTCGGCAGGGGGACATTTTCAACTATTCCCGAAAACCGTGAACAATTTACTGCAATGACATGGTGGTTGGGCAAATTTTGTATTCGATTCCTTGACTCTTTTAAGTTTATGGCCTCATCTCTTGAGAGCCTAGTGAATGGCTTGGATGAAAAGGAATTGAAATACACCAGGACTCATTTTGAGAATCCTGAACACTAATGATTATTATGATGATTATTCCAATAGCTGGGACGTGTTGAAGCAGAAGGATCTACCACCCCAAGTTAAATTTTATCCCATGCTAACAAGTAGTACTGTTTCCGATGAGGATTATTCACACACATGCAATGTTTGGCGGGTGTTAAATATAAGCACCCTAGGGGATTATGCTATGCATTACCTAAGTCTCGATGTATTGCTGCTCACGGATATGTTTGAAAAGTTCCGTGAGTTGTGCCAGCACATCTACGGTTTAGATCCGGCTCAATATTTCACGAGTCCAGGACTGTAGTTTGATGCTGCTTTGAGATACACCCAAGTGGAATTAGATTTACATACCGATGTAGACATGGCCTTATTCTTCGAACGAGGCATTCGCGGCGGGTTTGTGTCGCTCAACCAGCGCCATGCCGAAACGAATAATAAATACATGCCATCTTGTTCAGCTGAGAAACCGGAAACGTACTTGATGTACTATGACGTGAATAATTTGTATGGTCACGTCCTGAGTCAACCTCTTCCCTATAAGGACTTTATGTGGCTCACAGAGGAGGAAGTGTCACATTTTGATGTGAACACGGCCAAACTCGAAACGTGTCGCTGGTATGTGTTAGACGTTGATCTTGAGTACCCCTTGTCCCTGTATAAGGAACATACCGATTTCCCATTTTGCCTAGAGCGAATGGTTCCTCCCGAGAGTAAAGTGAAAATTTAAAAACTCATGGGTCCACTTTACAATAAGAATCGGAGTGTTTTACTTATCCAGATGTTGATACAATGCCTAGCCCAGGGCCTACTGTTGAAAAAATCCATAGGGCTATTTCATATGCCCAAAAAGCTTAGCAAAGGCCATATATGGATCTTAACACCCAGCACCGACAAATGGCGACACAGCACTTCGAAGATAACTTTTAAATTGATGAATAAATGCATTTATGGAAAAAGTATGGAGATCGTTCGAAAATACAGGGACATTAAGTTGGTGAATGTCTGGGAAGGGCGTTGCGGTGCTCAGCGGTACATTGCCAAGCAAAATTTTAAATCTATTAAATTTATTCATGAGAATTTGGCTAGTATTGAAATGAGTAAGACCCATGTCACAATGAATAAACCCATCTAGTTGGGTCAAGTAATTTTAGATTTTTCTAAAATTGGTCATGTATAAATTTCACTATGGTTTTGCCAAACAGCAGTTTAGGGACGTGTCCGTGCTATATATGGACACGGACTCGTTCATATACCACGTTTGCGCTGTCATCCCAATGTCGTGATGAGGCAACATAGTGATTGGTTCGACACATCTTCCTATAGCCCTGACAATGTGTTTCAGCTGCCCATCAAAAGCAGAAAAAGTTGGCGTTTTAAAAGATGAGTGTGGTGATTTGATTATGACTGAAATTGTTGGATTAGTTTCTAAAATGTATGCTTATCGCACGCTGGACCATAAGGAGTCCAAAAGAGCAAAAGGCGTAGGTAAGGCAGTGGTAAAATAACTACGTGTTGATAATTATTTAGCGGTTTTACAAACTGGGAAAGCTATGTCTCATAAACAGTGCTGGATACAATCTATTAACCATAATTTGTATCGTGTGGAACAGAGGAAACACACACTCATCTCGATTAATAACAAACGTGCGGGGGCTGATGACTTGCTCACCAGCTTGTCATGGGGCTATCACGACGAGGAAGGCGTGTGATTTTTCTGTTTTATAGTTTTGGGAAATAGCTTTTTTTGTAAAATATTAGTGTTTTTTTTCTGAATGATGAGAATTGTAAATATTAGGTTTTGTTATTTTATTTTGTAATGATGGGAATTGTAGATACTAAGTTTTGTTATTTTGTTTTCTCAAACATGGGAATTGTAAATATTAGTTTATGTTTTCTAAGTATTACATGTTGTAAACATTAGAAACAACCTACGTCCCTTGCTCCTTAATTTGTAAATTTGAATGTTTTTTTTTTTTCATCGAAAGTCGGTATAAATTTATTATTTTCTAGTCATTGAAAATTGAGAATTGTACATTTACAAATAATAATAATAATAATAATAATACCTTGGGTTTGCATGCATGTGAATTAATTTTCTTTGGGAATAAATATGGTGGTTGTATTTGTTCCCAGAGACATGTGTGTTGAGGATGTATGACTGGAGAGAGCATGTGAGAGACTGAGGGAGAGAGAGAGAGTACGAGTGAGTGTTAAAGAGTGTAAGAGATAAAGAGAGATAACACGGGTACTTAACATCAGTCATTTAACCATAGCAAATACGGTGGGGAGGGTGGGGAGGGTGGGGAGGGTGTGAGGATTCATGGTTATAGTAACTTTAAAAAGTAATTTTCTCTTTTAAAATCCATTTCCTTTTCTTTGATTGTGGTGGAAGATATACTCTTTTTGTAAGGCAGTCTTACCTGTAGTGTGTATACAACATGAATAAGCCACTTCGTTACTGGAAACAGAGAGACTGCACCACTGCAATAGGCAAGCACTGGCATCAAGAAATATTAGAAACGTGTTTCAGAAAAAATATAGATGAACTTTCTAATATCTACACTGTGCGAAATAAGAAAATGCCAAATGTTTTTCTGGTAAGAAACTACTGAGAATTTGTCTTCTTAGATTGAGGCTATTATTTTTATTTAGTTCTGTGCTGTCAAGTCATCACTTTACTCTGAATGCGAGTTATAGCTGTCTAGTCAATAATATATTTTATAAATATAATAAATAATAATATAATATTTTTCAAAATATTTCTGAAGTTGATCAGCTACAAGTGTATGGACATTCGACTTTCTACACCGTGTGTGGCACTGTAGGCATTGGGGTCATGCCGCATGTGCACCAATGTTACGTTTCTGTACAAGTGTCTGGCTAAGAAAATCGACTGTTCACCCCATTCAGATTTAATTCCATTTCAGTGGCGTGACCGATCAGCCAAGCTAAGACAGTCCCACTCCCCCCACTGTTCCATGGCCACTCATCCCCGGTTATGTCGCGACAGAGACTGGTGTGTCGGGCTCTACACGCAAGAATCGGTCTGGTCAAAACAGAGATTTGTACACCTCTGAGCTCAGTAGCTTCCATATAATCACAGCCATGAGCGTGACTGACCTAGCGGTGAAGCCATATTTTATTCAGGCCTGAACAGTAAAAATAATTAGTAAAATTAGTGAATAATGACCTAAAATGTTTCAACAAATGAAAAAATAATTTACAAAAGCATACAAATTAATGCAAAATAAACATGTATTTTCTCCCTTTGTCATTTTTCCAATGATTGATTATGGCTCTGCTGTATACAATTATTTACCAGAAACACAGAATATCAAACTACAATGAGTCCAGAATGCATGTGTTCGGTACATTCTGGATGTGGGGCGAGATTAATATATCAGATCCTACTACGTGTAACTGAAATGGCTGAAACTCAACGAGCGCAAGCAGCTATCAGCTATCAGTTTTACAAATTTTTGAATGTCTATACAGGAAGTGCACTGATTTTATATAATATAAAATAGGCCTACATAAACGGTTTTACCATTATATAATGGAACTTACATGCAGGCATTTTGAATATGATGATGTGCTTGTAAACATAAGGGGGCAACCAATGAATAGAATACTAAATTGCCCTGATGTAGTTTAAAAAAATACATTAATTGACAGGAACGATAGTAGTTGTTGTTGTTTATATCTTTTCTGAACCAAAATCATTTTAATATCTACAGTGTGAGAAATGGGAAATTTAAATTTCAACATCTACAATGATAAAATAACACAAATGAAAAGTGAACTATTTAATATTTACAAATGTAAGAAACGAGAAATAACAAAGGTTAAGATGGGAAAATAAGAAATGGTGGTGGGACTGTCTGTGAGTGTCTCTGTCAGCATATGGAATTATAAATACAAAGAAATGGTACTCTGGTAATACTGTTTCTATTTCACAACGAATAGGGCTTTACAATAGGCTATACAAAATATCCTCAATCATTTCCTTTTTAATGTCCATGTCTATTCAACGTTAACTTTCCTTTCATAGCACTTATGACAATCAGGGATGTCCAACTTTCTGCCACTGAGGCATCACAAACTATCAAACGTTGTTTAGCTTTTTCAGTAACACTTTATCAGCCACGCGTCTTAATTCAGGTTGACTATTGCGTTAAGAAATGTCATGATCGCGGCAAGCGTGATCCAAAAGATTATTGGGTACATCACCACGCTGGAAATGTTTAACCAGCTTTGTTTCAGGACCACAGTTATTAGTAAGTTAATCACATATTCAATGACGCCACGACCAGTACAGGTCCAGCATATTTTTTCAGACGGTGACGAGTAGTTTTAATCTTCCCCCTCTGTTGAGGATGCTCTTGCTTTTTTCTCGCCATGGCAACCGTGGAATGAAGAAACAAAGTCTTTGTTTAAGATTTCATGTCCATGATACAGTTTTACAAGCTGACATGTTCGACAATGTCATACCGAAGGAATTTTGCTAATGGCCACTTGATGGTGATGCTCGTAGTTACCACAGGGTTGCAATTAACTTAGCACAGGATCTTGAGTCCATGATTTCGACACATGTTGCCAAATTCCCTTCACTGCATTAGCGGCCACATAAATAAAAGATTTCGCTCAAGCATTTAATTCCACTTTGGTGAAACTGTCTAGTTTCTTTTTGCACATGAAAAATTTCCCGATAGTTTGCTCGGTGGCATTATTCTGAGATTCCAACATTGAGGACTCAGACATGATGCTCTCTAGACTGTTTATAACACTATAGTGATAATCCCACTGCTGGCAGGAACAAGTAATAGTTCCGTTTTAATCTTGTCCATGACGTCACGACATGCATTTCTCGTTAGCCAATTAAACAGATTCCATACATGGAAAACAGCTTTATTTTTTTCATTAAAAGTCCTTTTTCTTAAGGAAGCGTATGTAGTTCACAAATGGGGTACAGAGACGGTCGAAGCCACTCTCGTTTTTCATTTCCTTTGACAAATTTAATATTAGCTTTTGAAAAAAGAGCGTTTAATAACATGGCTAGGTATTTATAGGGAATGGATCCCTCGTCCCATTGCAATCCTAGATGGGATTGTATCCAATGGGTCTGCCTTTGAACTTTAATAGTTGTAACTCTAGCGGAAATGATGATCTAAACACAAAATGAGTTAGTTTAGGTGACCAATGTGTCCAATAATGGCCGCCTCTTTGAAGATAAACTTGTTCTCATTCACCTTAAAGCCTTGGGTATCGACCAGCAGTGTACGTGACATGGTTTCTCCTGTCTGGACCAAGGCCAACTGACTACTGACAACTGAGGTTTGGAAATAATAACAACATAAATTTTATTATACCATTTTATTCACATAGAAATCATAACCGATTTTTACATTTTTTTACATTCTGATAGGGACGGTACTAATCCATAAAGCACAGTCTTTTGTGTTTATATTGTCCATGACACCTGTGGTGTCCCAATGTCTCAAGAAATGGGGTTTTAACATTAATATTTACTTTATCTTGTTCTGTACTGTCAACCGGAGCACCGTTAATGCCATAAGTTCCACGCGTATCATAATTTTCATTATCACTCAGGGGCACTATCGATGGATAATTTGGATTCCATAGAATATTACCCACATATATTCCACGGGGGAGGGGGCAGGCTGGTGACCAGCGTTGATGTTCTTGGAAAGGTTCATCACCCCCTTCCAACCGGTCTATTCTAATAGGAATATAAATACACTTCGTCTCTTGTTTTTAAATAATATAAACCAGCAGCCACTAATCTTTGAGGGTTAATGAAAGACACAGGCTATGTTGCAAATGTCTTGAAACGATGTTCTTCATATTTTAAATTGAATGGTGTGACACCTCTTGTCGCTTTGATACAATTCATGACTGAGCTGCTTGACTTATGTTTGTCTTTTACTTATACACTAGTGACTTGATTAGATAATGGATAATAATTTACTTGTTTCTCGTGAATAATGAGACAATCAGCCGTGGTGTTTAACGGGACATTGTCACGAATTTCAAAATGTAGTCTGATGTCAATATTGCATGTCTTTACAGACTCTTCTAAGTAGGAACAGTCAATAGCCACCACTGGCCCTTTTGCATTAAACTCTTGGAGTGTCAACACTGGATAATTTTAGTTTTGATAATAAGATGACCTAAATTTAGAAAACTTGTCGTAGAGTGGACCAAACTTATTTTAAAAAAATATATAATCCTTCTAAGGGAAAAATAGCACCATTCAGGAAAAGACGTATATTTCTCAATTGTATGTGGTCAAATTGAGAGGCATCTTTCGATTTGTTGATACTTGTGATTAGTTTGAAAACCAACAATAATTTAGAGAGATCTTTCTGTGTAGCGTGCAGTTTTTACAGACAGTGTGTTGGTAGTTGTCATTAGTGGGTACTCATGTAGCGACCTGCTTCTAAATTGCATGGGTAGAGGCATATCGTTTCCCACAATCTTGAGCATGTCCAGATTATTGCTATCAGAAAGGGTAACGAGTGGTACTTTCCCTAGAATACGTTGTAGTTGAATTTTTGAATGTATGGCTGCATCATTGGCTCCCTTGAGCGCATTATTATCACTCCTGTCTCTGACGAGATAAAACACTTGCTTTGAGTATACCACAATACGCTGGTGATCTTCGGCAAAACCTAAAATTATTTTATGTGTTGAAAATCCTGTATAGGTCCCATCCGTGTGAATCATCCAGTAATTTGTCGAGTCGGGGCACCAACCAGCCATGCAATGTGTTTTACATTCTTCAACACTATGAGAGGGGTACAGTTTCATGAGACTTGAAATACCCACATTTTTGGTGATATCCACTACAATATCATTAATCACATTGCGCAACTTTGAAAAATAAAGGCTAAAGCATGATTGGCTAACTTGGATGTAGTGGGTGTAGAGCCATCGGCTTTTGTGAGCCGACCTTCAATCTGAATGACACTTTCATGCGGTAGCTGTATATATCTTGGTTATTAACAACAAATTGAATCTCATCATTGTTATTTAATCCTGGTGTTTGGGCTTGATAGGAATGAGGATCAGTTCTTAGAATTCCTTCTTGCACCTAGATCGGGTTGACGACTTCTGGGATAGAATTCATCACGTAGGTGTAGGTTATAACCCAGGTGTTATAAAATCTGTTTGTTCTTACGTGTTAACTTGTATTCACGTTGCAAACAACTAACACCATTAATAGACGGTGTTGCTGATTTATACACCAACTTCATAGTGGCTTTAAAACCAATTTATAGGTCACAGGTGTACGAGAATCTAGTTGAATGAGTTGCTTGTTTCTATTTGCTAGTCTTAAGGTAATATTTCTTGTATTGTTCACTCCCACAGAATGATAAAGAAACATTGGAGCGTTTTCACGAATAGCCAGAAGGTGATGTCACAATAAAAACATAGAGCTAATGGGATGGTTCTTGATTAGTGTACATGTTGCTAATAATATTACCCGTGACAGACACGTAATGGTCCTCCATTAATTTCACTTCGTGTTCTGAAGGGTGTATTTCGTTTGGTTCAAGAAGTTGTGGTAAATACCCAAGTAAAGGGCCGATGGAATCTGGTTGTGTTTCAAAATCAATCTTAAACGAGGTTAAAATACTACAGCAATGAGTTATGGTGTTGCCTACAAGTTCAAACATGTGTGTTCCATGAAGAAATGTCTTTAAACCATATTATATCACCAGCACCAGGTAAATGTGTTCATAAATATCACCTATGGTATACCCGTCAGGTGGCAGGATTAGCATTGAATCATCAAAGTAAAACTTGTCGTTCATATTTTCACGTGCGTTGTAAATTCTATTGAATATTTCAAGGGAAACAAGCCATAGTACGTAAGGTCGTTCTCTCAATTCAGTAGTAGGGTAAAAGTCTAGGGTGACTTCAGGTCCACGTCCTTGCAGTGTAAATGCCTTACTTTCTGCTGTCATACTGTTAACGTTTATGCCCATGCTGTTTCTTATATAGAAATATCAGGCATAAGCACCCACACCCTCTTGTGTTAAACTTTCGTTCACGTTTCACATTATAGGATATATTTACACCGTTTCCAAAATACTTAAATAGTTCAATGGGTGGAGGGAGATTGTCAAAAGTGTCAAGTACCATACGGTGAAACCATGTTTTACATAGGCCACATAATGTATTCCTGGACCACGGTTGTCATCTAGACCACGTTCCTGTTTCCATGGGCAGGGTGGTAATTGGCTGCGCATAAACACACCTCGAAAGTGTGGAATCAATAACCGTTTAGCATAGCTTATTACTTGATCATGGGTCATCGCATGTCTTGGTATTACAGCTATTTTTTTCTGTGACAGGTAAATACCGAGCACTTATTTGTAAGGTGCAAGCTTCATGTTCGAGTTTCTAGTGCCATGGACTCACTGTGTCGTTTACTTTCACCCAATTGTTGCTTGGCTTCCTCGGTAGACTTAATTGACCTGGCAACGGTGCTGGCACCACCGAGCAGCAATCCCAGAGCCGCGAGTCCCGCGAACAAAGCAGGTGAAAACCCAGCTCGTTTCGGGCCACGAATCACTCGGCCATGTTTTAAAAACCGTCGATTGCATTTCGGATTCGCAAGCAATCGAAACTTTGTAAGTGAGGGTACCTTATAAAGACTCCTCTAGCATTATAGTCATAAGACTACCACACTGCATATAGCACGCAGCCACCATCTTGAATGTATAAGAAATTAATATCAAACACCCACTATTTATGACAGTTACAATGACGAACGCATCAAGTAGGTAGTCTCACGCAAGTCCTTCCCTGCAGAAGGCACAATTTCAACGATTCCATGTTTTTGAGGTGGTGGATTGAAGAACTATTCTAATGTTAGAATCAAATTCTCTGGATACAAGAGCGGCAATACATCGAAACTTAGTAAAAGAGGTCTTGGATACGTTACAACGTTTAACTTTCATCACAGGAATATTCAATTTATAATTAACTAGCAACCTGGCCCGGCTTTGCCTGGGAACAGTTGTGAATGCATTACCTGATAAGCGTTTCTTTACGATGTCAATGAACTACAATCTATATCCGTTTTACGTGTCGGCATGAGGGGTTAAAATCACTGACTGGACTATTAAATATATTATCATGGAGATGCATGTGCAACAAATTCTCTGCATGAAACACAAATCCCCCGTCCGTCCAATCTAAAAACACTTATAGTGGACGATATATTGAATATAGAGTTGTTCTCTCGCGTACTCTTTTGTAAAACGTTTCATGCTGAACAATTCTTACACTCATTGTATATTGATATTTTTAACTGTTTGCCTAGCGTGAGCCAGGATTATTTTCGACTTTTTCTCTGAAATCGTTACTGTTAGGCTTCCTTTGATCATAAATAAATTTTCTACAGAAACCTTCCTCGAAGTATCCTTTACAGAATGGTGAAAACCGCATTAAAATCCATGCAGTGGTTCTCGAGATTACCCGTGACATCCAAGAATCGGGGACTTCGTTTTATACTAAGTAGAGATTATACGCCAATCAGTATAATTTAATATAATATAATCCCCCTTCTGTCCAACCTTAAATTGACTGTGTTTCACAGGCGAAATGAAGAAAACCCGAGTTGCACTTCCAGGGAAACTCCAAACACAACCACCCTTCTCAGAAGTCTTTTTTTTTAGCGTATGGCTTTTAGTGCCGGGAGTGTCCGAGGACATGTTCGGCTCGCCAGTTTTGTAGCTGCTTCGAGACGGACACCCAATGGGTGAGCTACAAGTACCGTTGGGGAGGGAAGGAGGGAAGTTGGAATGTAAGGACGAGGAGTTGGAAGGTAGCGGCTGTGGCCTATAGTTAGGGACCAACCCCGGCATTTGCCTGGAAGGAAGATGGGAAACCACAGAAGACCATCTTCAAGGTTGCCGGCGGGGGGATTCGAACCTCCTCGCCTCCCGGATGTGAGCGACTGCCATCCGTCATGCCGTAACCACCACGGCTAACTCACCCGGTCTCAGAAGTCTTAACTCAACACGACTCGACGGTTTGCTGCTGGCTGTATCTGGGGCAATAAGTGCGCCCGCTAGTTAAGCTGTAACAGGGATGATAGACTCGCCCTTAGCTAGCTCGTCAACTGTTGCCTCAGTAGTTGAATGGACATGGTTGGAAGAATTTAAAACGTAAAAACACTTATATTGGGTGATGTATTGAAGATAGGCATATGCTCTCGCGGACTCTTTTGTAGAACTTTTCATGCTGAACAATTGTTACACTCATAGTATTTAGATATGTTTAACGGTTTGCCCAGCGTAAGCTTACAAAGCGCTCGGACGCCAGGTTTCTTTCCACTTTTCCACTGAAATCGTTACTGCTCGGCTTCCGTGGATCATAAATAACTTATTTTCTGCAGAAATCATCCTCGAGATATCCTTTACAGAATGGTGAAAACCGCATCAAAATCCATCCAATGGTTCTCGAGTTTACCCGTAACATCCAAGACTCGGGGATTTTGTTTTATACTAAGTAGAGAATAATTAATTATATTGCTTGATAAGGACTAAGAGTTATAATTATACGCATTCATTTAAAAGGAAGATGATTACATGTTTTACTAACATATTGCTTATACATAAATTATAGATGGCATTTGTGCGATTTAAAAATTATTATTTTGCATAAATTACTGTTGGATAAAAAAAAATGTGAATAACTTGTATGATGATAATCATCTAACAGCCTGATAACCTTAATTTGCAATCTTAAACTTTTAATTTTACGCTTATTGTCCTCAAAGTGCTGCAATGTTTCGATATTGAGTTACGAGTTTGAAATTGTCACCCCATATTTTATCACAATGCAGCTCATTAACCAAAAGATATTTAGTCCACCATATAAGAAGCTATAGACAAGGGAGTTTTGTGATGTCAAGGACCAGTAGAATACGAAATATGGTCTATGAAATTTCCTTACGGAACTACTTGTTTGTACTCGTGCATGTAGGCCTATGAGGACGGAGAGTTCACATTCGTCAGGTTTGCTAATGTTGTTTTTGTTAGGGACTTTGACATAGAGATTATCAGCCCCGTGTTCTTAAGCGTGATTGTGACTGTGACAGGTCTCTGATAATCTGTGCTATTGTGAAGTATATAGCAGTAAGCAGTATGTACATTTGTAACTGGGGCAATGGGCACCCGCAGGATTTCTTCCGGGGGGGGGGGGGCAAGTAATATTTTTCATTTCATTACCCCCCGCGCCACAATTTTCGTTTCGTTTTTCACTTGCTTCGTGACAATCATTATTTGGCTGCTCGGAAACCGTTAGGTACATTATCTTTATGGCGTGAATGGGAGGAATAGTTTATTTTAGTTCCGAGTTCTTGTCCATAGAAATTCGCTTTTCTTTGTGAATCATCGTCATAATGTTCATTTCTTAAAAACAGTTTAGAACTAGTTGTACCAACATGCATCGACAAAAATAAGAATTAAGTAGTTCACTAAAATGGTAATGTTAATCCAGTTCGCCGATTTTTTAAATAACTAAGTTAAATGAAACTGTGGAATTATCCCTACATGTAAATCAGTTAACTATTAGTAACTTAAATTTATGAAATAAACTGAGGTGACAATGCACAATCGAAATATTCTAGTGATTCCAGGGCAAGGGGTGGTCCCTTCCTTGTCCCCCCCCCCCCCCTTGTGGGTGCCCATGACTGGGGCTAATAACGGGAAGGAGGCAGCTGTGGTCTTCAGTTAGGAGCCATACCGGCATTTGCCTGGAGTGGAAGTGGGAACCCACCGTAAAACCACTTCCAGGATGGCTAAGGTGAGAGTCGAACCCATGTCTTCTCATTTTTGCCTAATGTGGATTAGTGTACACCGTTCCAAGCCTCAGTCTAGAATGATTTCTTGTCACAGCAGGTAATCAAATCTCATCCTCAGAAATGGTCGCCAACGGTGCTAGCCATTACACCATGAGGAGTTCTTAAATTGCTTAAACTGGGGAGTGAACCCAGGGCCTTTGGCGCTGGAGACACAATACGTTCTCTGAGACAAGAGCCCTTGTCAGCCTTGTAAGGCATCGACTGGTGTATGTACAATGGTCTCGTGAGTAAACACTGTAATTAAATGTGAATAACTGCCTTGTTATCTTGGTGCCCTAGGAATAGTTAACACAATGTGCGCATGTCTGTTAATAATTTAGAATAGCATTCACCTTGGTGACGCTGATGCTAAGCCAGAGTGTTGGAAGTGACCGGACTGCACTGTTTACTGCCACAACCGTAAACATGCAATTAAGCTGCCCATAAAACGAGAGCATTGTTCTCTAGAATGAGAAAGTGGCTCTGCTCTATCTTAGGTGGTACATTTATAACAGCATAAAGAACATAAAACGCAAGTATGCCGAAAAAAGAACGGTTGTAAAACTCTATCTGGTGTTACTCCCTGTCCTTACTCTTTCTATCGTCTCTCGTCGTTTCTCTCCCTGTTCTTGCACTCACATGTATGCTCTATCCACGAGTGTCCACACTCTTACCAATTGGTCTTGTTACAGTGAGTAAACCTACTTACATACTACGCTGACTTACAACCAGCACAAACTTCATAGGCCTACTTTATACAAACCTAAGCCGTGTTAGTTATAGTTAGCTATTGTTGTCTTATGGGGTGGAACAGCGAGTTCATCTACCCTCTGGCCGTGTTATTTCACCCAGAATTTCCTTTTAACATGCCAAGATTTTTTTTTAGATTTGTATTTCACAAAATGCCATCAGCTCACAATCGGTAAGTGAGCACAAGGGTCCAGAATCATTAAGTACTGATCTTTATAACTAAAGTAAGCATTCTGTCTGTGCATTTTGAATTTCTGGCTCAAACTTTTTTTCTATCCTAGATGAGGTGTATAATAAGCATACATATGCTTCGATTATTGTCTGTGGCTCAGCGGTAATGTTCTCTCCTGCTGTTCCCAAGGTTGCACGATCGAATCCTGGCGCAGACAATTGGCATTTGAGGGTAAGCAAATGTGAGGGAGCCGTCTCAGTAGATTTACTGGCACGTTAATGACCCCCCTTAGGGAAAATTCCTGCACCCTGGCGTTTCTAAAAGCTGCAGTATTTCATAGGGACGCAAAACCAATAGAATTGTTGTTAATTTTTATTTTATTATTATTATTATTATTATTATTATTATTATTATTATTATTATTATTAGATTTTGGCTGTTTGTCGATTTGTCTGTTCGTCGGGTTGTCTGTTTGTCTGTTATTCGGGTTGTCTGTGTTTCGTGTTTCGTTTTGTTATGGGTTAGCGTCAAAACTATTGGAGCAAAGAGCATGAAAGTTCATATTTAAGTAGAGGGCATCTAAATGATAAAACTACGTCTGAATTCTTTGCATAATACAATGTGATGAGGAAGTTCATTGAAAGCCTCCAATCCCGGTAGTAAGGCCATTGCGTCATTTATATCCATCTCTTGACTTGCAACTGTAGGGCCAACTGACTGCGCCAGGATTCGATCCTGCAACCTTGGGAACAGCAGGTGAGAACGTAACCGCTGCGCCACGCAGCCAATCACTTCTTAAACAGTCTCCGGCCAGAAGTAAGGAGAATTGATTTTATTCACAGCTATTTTATGTTTATTGCTGTCACCCTAATTCAACTAGTTTTTCTCTACGAAGAATGTAATAATATTGATTTCTTACTGTAGATTCCCATGTTAGTAAGAGTAAGGTTTTTTTTTCTCCACTATTAGCTAATTAGAGGGCAAGGCTCTCCTCCAGTTTTCTGTCAAAAGTCATTTGTTTCTTTTCTTCGGTAATGGGGAGATGACTGGGGAGCTGATGTCATTTCCTTTAGTATATGTAGTCTACCCGTCAACGATGGGTAATGGCAGCTCAAATAAATTGCTCAGAACTGGACCCAAAAGGTTGAGAATAGTACAATTGGTTGTTCAACATGCTGAAAACTATTTCACAACATTCATTATAATTCTTGTAGTTTAGTGTACTGAGTGGACATTATGCTTCTACTAACTTCTCCACAGAGGTGGTAAATACGTAAATAATGTTCCAAACTTGGTTCACCTTTTAACTTTCAATTCTTGAATTGTTGATAATTGGAGACGGGAGCACACATGAAGTTCTCAATTGCCATAAATCCTGTACCATGTCCGTAAAGTCATGAGCGTAGCAATGCCCTCAAATCAAAATACAAAGTATTCATGGTACTTTTGTATCTAGGTAGGTCAGTGTAGTGGAAAAAGAACTTGAGTAATTAATTCTGAACCTTTACGGAGACGTAAACCCAACAATAACAGTCGTGTGTTCACCAAAAGCGATTGATAACATGGTCTCCATTTCTGGTGAATAGAACAAGTTGGGCAAAGTATAGTCGCGTCAGGCAACGCGTTTCCAGGCGGCGTTCTTTCATCCCCCGGGTTCGATCTCGGCGTCGTTTCTCTCGACAGCAGATTTTCCTCGAAATGTAAAGGTATTTATAGTTACTGTAACGGTATAACTATAGTCATGTACAGAGAAACTGAAAAGACAACTTCGACTTCTAGCCAAAAGCCTCATAAAACCACCCCCTGTTGAGCGAGAAACACTTGTATAACACTTAGGATCAATCGCATACCGAACTGTTTGAAATCGCCTGAAACTCAGTGACCGCCTCGACTAAAGCACAGCATAGTGGGCCAATAAACACCTGGAAGAAATTTACTTGATACTTTATCACGACCCAGAATATGGATGTGAAGAAAATATTTTGAACTGGTTTGGTAAAAACACTTTTCATTGTTGTTGCTGTTCAGAACATACCATAAGCATTTAGCAAAATATTAAGATAGCATTGTTCATGTTCTTAGTGCTGTTGCTGTTTTTGATATACTTCATTGAAGGGACTTGTCATCGGCTCCGTGTACTTGGGTGTGTATGGAATTTTTCGGATAGCCTGTGTTTCTGTGGCTTAATTGTAGTGTGACGTAGGAAAAAGCATAGTTTCCGAAACACAAATCTAACAGGACAATATTATTAACGTGTTGCCATTCCAACCAATTTTCGTGAAATTTTGGGCAGAAGTAACAATACATGTAAGTGGGTTTTTATGTGTTTAGAAATATGTCTCCACTCCAATACTCCAACGAAAAGGATTTACGAAGAAATTGTGCGCACAGTTCGTGAGTCTTCTGTTCAGGTGGTTTTCTATTGTGTCAAATATAAGAAAATACCTATGTTTGTGATCTTTGTTCTTATTTTCAACACAGGAAGTTCTCATGTGTGATTAAATACGCACATCCAATCAATAGTTACAGGTTTCACAATTATTTACGTCAAGAACTCATCTGTTACCTCATCATCATCATCATCGTCGTTGTGGTCTACATTGTGGAGTAAATTGAGTGCCCCGGGAAGTCTCTACTGCGGCTTGACGCGAAGGCAGCCTATGATCGTCTTCGAAGGAATCAAGAGTGTATGAAATAAGTCCGTCAGTTCATGGCTCGACAAAACTGGTGGGTAGAAAGTTCTCATGAGAAATAAGTCTTATCCCAGGTTTCCTTTTCTTCCTCGGGCATAATTTTACTGTAGATACGACTCCTTTTATCAAATATGCACCTTTATTCAAATCATGTGACATATAACATTACCCCTTATATTTCCGGACGTATACGTCTGACGTATCGGAACAGTAATTTTCAAACTCGTCAGTGCTAATGATGCACCCACTGGCAATTGTTGAATGGATGGCTCACAATCACCGAATCAGACTGTGTTCGTCGCTAAAGGATTGTAGAGATCTGAATCCATTCTTTTCAGTGTTGCCTATACAAAATTTCAATATCAGGTCTTCAGTCGGTCAACATGATTGTGCCCATTGATTTGGCGTGAGTACAAGTTATAAATATGTAAACACACTCCTGGAAAAAATTACATGTATTAGTTAATTATCACACTTGAAAAATGAAAATCCACAGCCTGCTTCCAGTCTCCGACCGGGTCAGGAATGGAATGAATGAAGCCCCCATCTAGCGGCGAGGATATGAACTGTGCCGGCTGCCGAGGCCTGACGCACTCCTCTGGGGCAATGATTAAATGAATGACAGATGAAATGAAATGATAGTGGAGAGTGTTGCTGGAATGAAATTTTGACAGGGAAAACCGGAGTACCCGGAGAAAAACCTGTCTGCCTCCGTTTTGTCCAGCACAGATCTCACATGGAGTGACCGGGATTTGAACCACGGACCCAGCGGTGAGAGGCCGGCGTGCTGCCGCCTAAGCCACGGAGGCTTTAATTATCACACTTAAATGGGCAAATTTAGGAATAGTTAATTATCACACATAAATGGGCAAATTTAGGATTGGTTAATTATCACACTTAAAGGTGCAAATCCTAATTTTGCCCATTCAAGTGTGATATTTAACTAATACATGCAATGATTTCCAGGAGTGTGTTAATATATTTATAACTTGTACCCCACCCAATTCATTGGGTACAATCGTGTTGACCGACTGAAAAGCTGCAAAAGACATCAAAGAACTCCCTCGCGCTATTCCAATGATTGAAAATCAACACTCTGATCAAACAACTTTCGTGCAGGACCTGTGATTTAGTTACTAAAATACCGACTGCATCTACAAATTTAATTTTGACACTCGACTAATTATCCAATCGTAATGGATGTTATTCCATAAACCTGAAAACAATTATACGAGATTAAAAAAATCCAAATGCATTAGATTTATTAATCTCATGTATATTTTTCTGGTTTAAGGAATAGCAACCATTACAATTGGGCCTCCGTGGCTTAGGCGGCAGCACGCCGGCCTCTCACCGCTGGGTCCGTGGTTCAAATCCCGGTCACTCCATGTGAGATCTGGGCTGGACAAAACGGAGGCAGACAGGTTTTTCTCCGGGTACGCCGGTTTTCCCTGTCAAAATTTCATTCCAGCAACACTCTCCACTATCATTTCATTTCATCTGTCATTCATTTAATCATTGTCCCAGAGGAGTGCGTCAGGTCTCGGCAGCCGCCACAGTTCATATCCTCGCCCCTAGATGGGGGCTTCATTCATTCCATTCCTGACCCGGTCGGTGACTAAAAGCAGGCAGTGGATTTTCACAATTGGGCACAATCGTGCTAACCGACTAAGAGCATTTACATTTCGTATCCATAGACAATTATTTAAATACATTCATCATCGTAAAGATTTGTTTTATTAATATGTGAGTTAGGATTGCGATTTGTGGCAATATCATATTGAGAGAAAGACTTCCTGGATGGAAACTACGTTTCTTGTCTCTTACTATTTCGTCGAAGGACTAAATGTGCCGTCGTTAAATGTTTTAGGTGAATCAATACCTTTTCCTTGCTTTTAATAAATTACGCACTAGCTCATGTAAGCTACTCACAAGACAGTACCGAAATGCATCGTTGAAAAGTACAAAAAATAAACGACCTTCCTATGGTGTCAATTTCTTTCTTTGATTTATAATCATATCTATCAAGTTGCATTTCTATGAAGTATTAATGCACAGCATGGGAATCGATCCACTGAACTAGTAACCTGAAGCTTAGCATCTTATACATTGCCCGAACAGCAGTATGTAGTAGTTCAGTTATTCCAAGATATTCCACGGCAATTATTAGCCTAACTTCGTCATAAGAAAATATAGGCTTATGAGATCACATTTGGTATATGAGTGTGTGTCCCCTAATTAAATCTAAACGACAGGAGCGATTTACAAAAATCTCGGTAAGGCCATAGTATTATTCTTTCTGACACCGACCGTGCCCAGGGGCGTATATAAGGGGGGGGGGGCTTAGTGGGCTCGCCCCCCGAAAAAAAAGCCAATAAAATTTAAGGAAGAGTTGCTTTGGTAAAAGCATAAAGTAATTGTAAATTTGGTTGTAACCTTATCATAATTTATTGGCTAAGTTATAAACAATATTACGATTGAAATTAGACTACCTCCTGGTGTAGCGGATAGCATTCTTGGCTGCCGCGCCGTAGGTCCGAGTTCGATTCCCGGCTCTGCCAAGAAATTTAATTCTGGTGTGAGGGCTGGAACGAGGTATACTCAACCTTGTGAGGCAAAAGTGAGAACAGGAGGGTTCGATTCCCATCTCAGCCATTTTGGGAGTGGTTTTCCGTGGTTTCCCATTTCTACACCAGGCAAATGCCGGGATGTCGTCTTACTTAAGGCCACGGCCACCTCCTTCCCAATCCTTACCTGAATTGCAAATACACACACTAATACAGCCATCCCAATAACGCAAATTATTTAACTAATTCAACACACACCCAAGTACACGAGGCTATATACATCACCACAGTGATGCAAAGCCCCAAAATCAACCAACAACAGCAACAATATTGAAGTGGTTTCACACTACAATGAAGACATTGCTTTAATTAATACAAAACAAATTATTTCTTCGTTATTGCTGAATTTCGTAATAGAACAGCAATAAAACATATCTTTGTTAGGCTATGCAAAACGTGTTTTGTAAGCCGGCTAGTAGGCGCTACAATACGCTGACAATTGCACTCCTTGATCAGTCGTCAGACAAGGGGGTTGGGTTGCGGAAGGAAGTGTCCGTCCACGCTTACGCATCTCGCTAGCCTTCTACTTCTCCCTCTTCGGCCTCTTGTCCACGAGACGAATTTCCGCCGGAACGGCACTTTCGCCTTCCGGCAGACAACCGGGTTGCCTTGTCCACGGAGACGGCACGCATTCAGTCGTGTTGAGTCTTGAGACTGTGCACTATGGATACGGAAATGATACGTAACCTTATTGCATTATATTATCATAATGCAATATCGATGGAAATTTGGTGCATTTAATAAGTTGATTAAAAATTGAGAGAAGCATTTTAATTATTTCCAAGTGTCAAAAGAAACATTTGAGCCGGCCCCATGGTGATGCGATAACGCGCCTGCCTCTCACCTGGCGGCCCCAGGTTCGATTCCCGGCTCCGTCAGGGATTTTAGAAACTGACGTGAGGGCTAGAATGGGGTGCACTCAGCCTCGTGAGGACAATTGAGTAGCTGTATGACAGTGAAGCAGCGCCCCGATCACGAAAACCAAGATGAATGGCCGAGGGGACCCAATGCGCTGACCACGCGTCACCCCATTATCTGCAGGCCAAATGGCTGGGCAGCGTCGCTTGGTAGGCCTAGGCCTTTCATGGGCTGTAGTGCCAGGGGTTATTATTATTAAAAGAAACATTTGAGAAATTATTGGTGACTCTACACAAGTCTTTGAAACATGAAGATACCAATATGCGGAATTGCATTCCTCCTCCTGAAATGCTTGCTGTGACACTCAGCTTAGCCTTATGACTTGTAGGCCTATATGTAGTACTATGTAGGACTATTTCTTGTTTAATTGAGTATTTAATGCATGAGTGTGTTAAAAGTGATAGCTTGAAAATATTAATATTACAATATGAATTAGGGAAGCTTCTTTTATTTATGTTTCACACTTCGGACATAGAAAAATACTCCTCAATAAAACATAACAAAAATATAAAAAGGCAATAGTCAAAAATGGAAATGAAAATACTCGTTAACTATCTCGTTAACGAACTTTCATATCCGGAAGTGTTTCAAAGTCTTCTTTCAGCTGTATACGTACTTCTTTCCAGGCTTCCAATGTCAACCGCCTGTCTTTGTATTTGTCTATTGTTTTATCCCAAAGGACAGGACGTTCCTGGACCAGCGTAATCAGGATTTCCATGTCAATACCAAGTTCTGCACTCATTTGAGCGTCGAAGAAATGCACGCTCGCTGCATGTTCTCTTACCACTCACTGGCTAATAACGGTGAATTTGCCGGCTCGTGGACAAGCTGCCACATCACTACATGTCTCAGTGTGCTGACGGCACACCGTCCAGCTGCCGTCTCTACAGTGGGAAGCCGGCGCTGCACCCGGTGGATGTGACGGCAGATAGCCCGTGACGGCTTGTGGATAAGCTCTCATATGAAATGATGTATCACTATCGTTCCGGCGCATTGGCGGAAATTCTTGTCGTAGACAAGTGGCCGAATTCCTGTCTTCCTCGTGACTCCACGTGAGCAACAGTGCTGAAGTGATAACATATTTTATTAAATACGGATTGTAGAAGTTACTTTAATAAGTAATTATGAAGCGACAGGTTACTATTGCAATTTTCTTTTCTAAAAAGGCATGTTCATTTTCTACGAACACCACAGTTCAGTGCAGTGAAGTGCGTGATGATTCTATTGTAACAATGTCTTCACAGGGAAATGTTCTTTTTTTACGCTAGTTCTCTTCAGCCCCTTCCTCTTGGTCATTCATCGTATGACGGCAGTAGTGATACAACTGGTACAAGTAAGTGTAGCATACCGGTACCAACTTCAAATCCACACAGGCCTAATGATATTGGGCATCTAACTTCGGACGGAGTAAAAAACTTCAGTAATGAGGAACGTGTTTCCTTCATTGACAATGTCTGGTTTCCTTGTTCTAACTATGTTTTCCGTAAAGTACGTGATCAAGCTAACAAATTGTACAGATCTTTTCAGTTAAAATGGTTGAATGATTTTAATTGGTTGACGTACTCAGAAAAAAAGAGGGCTCTTATTGTAAGTTTTGTGTTTTAAACAGAAAAGATGTTGGAGGAAAAGGGAGTCACCAGTATTTGGGTGCACTAGTCACTAAGCCATTCAAAAACTTAAAAAAAAAGCCAAAGAGGTGTTCAGAGAACATCAAAACTCAAAGTACCACAGAGAGGCTGTTTTGACTTCATATAATTTAAGATTACTAGTAAACAAAAAAACTGACATCGTTATTAATCAAATCGATGAGCAAAGAAAAAATGAGTGTGCAAAAAATGGAAACAAACTCATGCCTATCATTCAAACCGTTAGACTTTGTGGCCGCCAACAGTTACCTATGTGAGACAAACGTGATTCAGGAAAAATTAACCTTGATATACCGCTCAGTTATGATTGAAATTTCCGTGCCTTGCTAACGTATAGGGCAAACAGTGGAGATTTACATTTAAGAGATCACTTGTTAACAAGTGGCGGAAAAAGCATGTATACCAGCTCAGTTATACAAAATGAAATAATAAAAGTGTTTGGTGAATTAATTCAGAAAGAAATCGTTACCAAAGATAGAAAATCGATATTTTATTCAGTATTAGCAGACGAAACTACTGACTTCAGTCAAGTTGAGCAGTTTTCCCTAAGTGTGAGATATATTGTGCCCAAATCCAGTTGCCCAGATTTGAGAGCACAGGCCCAGAGGCTAAGTCCAGAGCTGAGGTTTTGAATAGCGCGCGCCAATCCTTCTAAGAAGCATTTAGAAGCTTTATGCAGCCAAGAGATCGCTAAGTGACGTAGCAAGTTTTTCAGAGTCGAGGTTATATTTGTATAAAACATTTTCCTGTGGAGTAGAAACATGAGACTAAAACCAAATTACTGGCACGGACAAGGGAAGAAGAACGTGCTCTATTTCAAGAAAATTGATCGAGCGGAAGTTGAGATATGAGATGTTTTAGTTTTAGCCGATGTCAAACAGTGACGTAGAGAAGTCCGTCCGCTGGGTATATAAGAGCTGGCAGCCACCACTCAAATATGTTCACTTCTCCATAGGCGCTCCGTCGCTATGGATGTCACTTCTTCGTAAGCGCCCTGTCGCTAGACATATCACGTCGCTCCGAACACCGTTATACTTCAGAATTATCTTCGTGCACATGGTTGCAATACTCTACGTTTTTACTAGCACGCAGTTGCTAGGACTTCGTGAAATTCTACGACAGTACATGGTTACTGTACTTCAAAAAGTGTTGGAAGTTTTAGTGAAATTCATCGTAAGTTATCACAGAGGTGATAGACTTTGTGGCAGAACATTGGTAACTATTACTGCTACACGGACATATGATAGACTTAGTATATATTTTTCTTTCCACTGTCCACTAAGATTTAAACTTGGATTATTTTCTTCCAATGACCAGAACAAGCTTTTGTCTTGATAACATTGTGACCAACCAAGATAAGTCAGTGCTGTTCACATACCAGTCTTGCACGTCCAGTTCATTTAGCCGACATAGGGAAACCAGCATGCTTAGTATTGTCTGGAGAGTGAGAACCTCTGCCCAGGGAATTGAACATCAGAACTTGGACCGGTGCAGAATAAGATTGTTAGAGTATTGATAGTACTGAATGCATCACAGTTGGGTCAACTTATTACTGGTAATTTTTCATAATGGATCATTTCGATCTTACCCCTATCAAGGAGATTACTTCAGCGGTTGAAGCAGCTAATATTATAGACAGTTTTCATCAAGATATTCAGGAAACGAGTATGAATACCACTATGGCTGCTTAAGACATTTTGCGGGTATATAATGGAGGCCGATACGAGATTATACGTACGTGTCCAAATGGGGACAGAAGACTGAGATAATCTGGTTAAGACCAGATTATCCACATCAAGATCTACAAGAATGTAAGCTACATTTTGCATTATTCTTATGCGTAGTTAGCTTAAATTTCTCATTTTCTACAGTCTTTACACTCAGACATGAGAAGTCAATGATTTGAATTAATGGACGAGCAAAACGAGCATTTATTTGATTTTCAAATTATTTTTCTAATCGCGGTCATCAGCCGCCGTAACTGTAAATTAAATAATAAATTTAAGTTGAGGAATGGATTTTTATCCATATTTTATCCATATTTTATTTAAAATGTTAAAAAGTTAACGAAGAAATGCTAAAAAATAGCATAATAGATGCATGACGAATCACACATTATATACACAAATTTACAGATTCACCAACACATGAACACTAGGCATTTGAAACGAAAGTCAAATTAATAGTCCTGTTGACTTCGCTCAAAAGAATTATTTACAATCGTAAGGTTTGACAGTGCAAATTTAATTGTCCATCCTGATTCCTAACTTGAAGTATTCACACGTTGAATTGAAATATTATCACTCGATGAAACAAAATATCACGGTTTTTGTTTGTCTTTCAAATAGTAGCAGAAAATTAACTAACACTTTTTCCAGGAATCAGTATCACAAAATTGGTTCAGATATAAAGTTACAACAATGAAAATAACACAATATTAATTACATGGACATTTGAGCATGGATTCGAAGAACTTCGATAAACAGACAAAAAATTGTATCATCTATTCTCGATCCAACAGTAATATTCTGAGTTCTTGACTCAATTAGCAATATTATGGTAAATTTATTATTAACAAAATATCAACTCTTTTAAATCTGGATTTAACCATTCAAATATTTAAATATCAATTGGAAATATTATTTAGAAAAATTATCACAAAAATAATATTAGTTGTTGCTATTATCAAAAGTACAATTCTTTTGACAGAATGTCAAAAATGTTAATCATCAAATTAATTTGCAGAATGTTTATGTTCTTAACAGGATCACAAATATCCTCTAAATTGTAGTGGTTGTTTAGGAAATAACAGTTTTAATTTATTTACAGCATCGGCCCATTCGATTAAAATGTGTCAAAAATCACATTATCATAATTAGCATCTAGACAACGGTAAAGTCTTCTCAAAATGAAGTAACAAAATTCCGGGCTAACAATTACTAGGAAATATTTATAGAACACGTGGGCAAACTGTGGATTGACATGATGGTTCCATAATATAACCCTCGGTTATGAATTCGACGAAAGTGTGGCTTACAAAATTATATCAACTCCCAACATTATTTCAAAGTCATTCAACCTACAATATGGTTGATGCTCCATTATAACAACCTCATTCCTGCGACTTAAAATGCACAATCAGAATGGCATATTCAACTATTTCCACACACACAAAATTTTCTTCTCAAATTATACATAATAATCAAGCCTTTGCTTGTTACTCAAACTGGAAGATTCGTAAGCTAGTAAGCTCCTAAATGAGTTTACAGTAATTTTACCATCAGTTTGAACATTAACTATTCCACATCGAGTCTATTTCTAGCCAATCGTTCTATCGCAAGACGTTGCTCAAAATGATATTATATTTATACAAACTCTAGTAAAACCCTAATTTACACATGCTATATGCTTCCTGTATCATTACTTTCCGTGTCTTTCAAAAGATTTAGCTGCATAATGCAAATGTTCCCATAGGATTATTCTGTTAGTTGAATGTGGGCATGCGTTAACCACTAGCCTTCGGAAAAAGAAGTCTCCGATCTAGCAAACTGTTTTAAATATCAACTTTATAAATCATACTACATGATATGATTATTAGAAATATAAATCATAATTATTACTATCAACTCTTGAAAAATATGGAAAATGACTATTATTATTAAATCAGCATTATTATTATTATTATTATTATTATTATTATTATTATTATTATTATTATTATTATTCCACAAATGGAATAACGTTGCTAAACTGTTCGGGAAAAATCATCCTCGACTTCTTACATATGGATAAAAATCCATTCCTCAACTTAAATTTATTATTAAATTTACAGTTACGACGGCTGATGAGCGCAATTTGAAGAATTATATCAAAATCAAATAAATGCTCGTTTTGCTCGTCCATTAATTCAAATCATTGACTTCTCATGTCTGAGTGTAAAAACTACTCAGATCAAGGCTTCCACATGCCTTGAAAAAATATTTGCAACAGCAAAACATCGAAGAAAAAATGTGTTGGCAAGATTGTAAAAAAATGAGAAATTCCAGCTAACTACGTGTAAGAATAATGCAAATGTAGCTTACATTCTCGTAGATCTTGATGTGGATAATCCGGTCTGAACCAGATTATTTCAATCTTCTGTCCCCATTTGGGCACGTACGTATAATCTCGTATCGGCCTCCATTATATACCCGCAAAAATGTCGAACCAGACATAGCGGTATGCATACTCGTTGCCTGAATATCTTGATAAAATCTGTCTATAATATTAGCTGCTTAAACAGCTGAAGTAATCTTGATAGGGGTAAGATCGAAATGATCCATGATGCAAAAATTTACCAGTAATAACTTGACCCAACAGTGATGCATTCAGTACTATCAGTACTCTGACAATGTTATTCTGCACCGGTCCAAGTTCTGATGTTCAATTCCCTGGGCAGAGTTTCTCTCTCTCCAGACAATGCTAAGCACGCTGGTTTCCCAATGTCGGCTAAATGAACTGGACGTGCAAGACTGGTATATGAACAGTACTGACTTACCTTGGTTGGCCGAAGTGTTATCAAGACAAAAGCTTGTTCTGATCATTGGATGAAAATAATCCAAGTTTAAATCTTAGTGGACAGTGGAAAGAAAAATATAGACTAAGTCTATCATATGTCCGTGTAGCAGTAATAGTTACCAATGTTCTGCCACAAAGTCTATCACCTCAGTGATAACTGACGATGAATTTCACTAAAACTTCCAACACTTTTCGAAGTACAGTAACCATGTACTGTCGAAGAATTTCACTCAGTCCTAGAAACTGCGTGCTAGTAAAAACGTAGAGTATTGCAACCATGTGCACGAAGATAAATTTGAAGTACAACGATGTTCGGAGCGACGTGATATGTCTAGCGACAGGGCGCTTACGAAGAAGTGACATCCATAGCGACGGAGCGCCTATGGAGAAGTGAACATATTTGAGTGGTGGCTGCCAGCTCTTTTATACCCAGCGGACAGACTTCTTCTACGTCACTGTGTGACCTCGGCTAAAACTAAAAAATCTCATATCTCAGCTTCCACTCGATCAATATTCTTGAAATATAGCACGTTCTTGTTCCCTTGTCAGTGCCAGTAATTTGGTGTTAGTCTCATGTTTCTACTCCACAGGAAAATATTTTACACAAATATAGCCTCGACTCTGATAACCTTGCTACGTCACTTAGCGATCTCTTGGCTGCATAAAGCTTCTAAATGCTTCTTAAAAGGATTGGTGCGCGCTATTCAAATCCTCAGCTCTGGACTTAGCATCTGGGCCTGTGCTCTCAAATCTGGGCAACTGGATTTGGGCACATCCACCCCACAAATAGCCAAAAATAAAAATAGAATTTTTTTTATTTTTCCTATTTACACTTCAAGCTACCTGGTTCTTGAATAGTAAACTTTCAAATTCGATGACTTGTAAATTCCCACGATGTTACCAGTTCGTTTGTCGGCTATTTTAAGAAATCGGGTTTCATTTGGGCGGTGACCTTCGCCATCCAAAATATGTCCCAAAAATTCAATTTCCTTTCGAAAGAATTGACATTTCCCTCGGTGTTTTTCTCTTCATTTCCCTCGAAGTTTATTTCTTCGGTATACTTAAATCGTATTGTCTCATTGCTCATGTCAATGACTGCTTGATATTTCTGTATGAAATCTGCTCCCAGGATCATATCATATGCAATATCCTTCATCACGATAAACACTTGTCGAAAATCATGTCCTCCAATCGTAACACATAAATATAACTGAGTTTTTCATAGGAATGTCTTGTTTGGAATTATTCCTTGAATCTTAATTCCGGACACAGGAATTTCTTCTAACTTCTCAGTGAGTTTCCAAGGAACATACAATTTCTCACTTATAAGACATAGCATTGCACTAGTATCAATTAAAGTATCGACAGGCTTGCCGAATACTTCGCATGATATAATTGGCAATCTAATCCTTGTTCCCATTTCTTTACGCTCATGATTATTTTGTATCAGGTATCCTCTGCTTGCCACTTAATGATTCTGGATGTGAAAGTTGTAATTATATATAGTATCTGCTATTGGATATTTGACGTTTTGTTTTTTCATTGCTCTTGGATTGCTGCAACCCTGATGTACCAGGTTCACTCTGTTTCAGCTGTTCCATGAAATGTTTATTCTCTTGGTGTCTGTCCTCCAAGTTTTTCCTCGTTTCCTGTTTGAACTCCTCATTGGATTGTCGTGGATTTTCGTTTCTTGGGTAGAAGCCATTATTCCTTCCAAAGTACCTTCTCTCTTGGTATCTTCCTTGGTTTCCTCTTGGTCTTCCCTAACGACTTCTATAATTGTTCGTACCATCAGGTCTCGTATATGGTTTGTTCTCATATGACCTATAGTTGTTTTGGTTCCATCTTCGTCTCTCTGGATCCTCCCTCGGAGTTTTCTCTTCTCGATGATCTCGAGGTGTCTGAGAATATCTGTCAGCCATAACTGTAAATAACGCGTTGTCATTCTTGCCACCCTTCTGATGGAAGAATTGTACGTTCGTGTGATCCAGCTTTTGTAGAACTTCATCAAATTGTTCCATGTTATAGATGTCCGCAGCTATAAGCGTTCTTTGGACATCCGCAGGAAATTGTCTGATCAAAGCAGTAATTAATTCGTTATCTGGCATAGGCGGATCTAAATGTTGCAGTTTAGATAATTGTCCTGCAAGATATGCCGAATAACGTGTAGGTTGAGAAGTAGAGTATATTTTGGAGTAAAGCTCCGCTCTCACCTGTTGTTGAGTTTCTGGAGATCAGAATTTCTTCAACAGCCCACTAGCAAATTCCTCATAGTTGTTCACAGAGTGGATCTAAAGGCTCTAAACCACGTAAGTGCGGGACCATCCAAAAATTTCCCTATTAGTCTTATTTCCCTTTCTTTGGAAATTTTAGAATCCTTGAGATAATCTCCTACTTCCCTCAGGAATTCTACTGGTGTGACAATCCCAGATCCTGAGAATTTTGAAGGTTTATCTTCAACGTTCTTGTAAAATATTATAGGAGTGGATTGCATAAACGTTCTAACCTCTTCCTGTTTATGGAGATTATCTACTATGCTTACTCCCTCAATATTCATACTAGTAATTGTAAGTTTGCTTTGAGTTTTGGCAATATTCTTTGCTTCCTGCTGGTATTCAAAAAATTTGTCACTAAGCTTCTTGATGGTTTCTTTGAGTTCAGCATTTTCTTCGCCTACTAATTTCTTTAACTCTTCGGTATTATTTTTATTGTGTGAACAATCACCCTGTTTATGATCTTTAACCTGATTTTTAATATCCGCGATTTCTTTCTGGTTCTCCTCAGATCTTTTCCTGATTTCTTCAGTATCTCTCTTAATTCCTTCTGTCTCTTTAATGTTCCCTTTCACATCTGTAGATATCTTGTTCATAATCTCTTCGTGATTCTTTAACGAACTTTTCATATCCACAATGTCTTTCTGAGCTGTCTGGATATCCTTGGTAATAACTTGAACATGTGACGTCAAAGTTTCTCTGATCTCTTTGATTCCGTCTTGAGTCTCTAGTTTAAGTGCGTCTTTGACTTCACTGATGACCGTTGTCTTTATCTCAGTTTTCAGCTCTTTGACTACACCTTCCTGAATTTCTCCAACAAGTTCCTGGAATTGCTCGGTCAAACGTTGTATGACGTTATTTGTCATATCACTATTCTCTTTGTGGACACGGATTTCTAGATTTATCATATCCTCTCTTACTTTTCTGAGACCTCGCTCGATCCTAACAGCTAATGACTGAGATCTTTGGTCGGCATCGCGAAATTTATCCTCCATCTTACTCGTGTTCAAAGCTATTGAAGTTTCGAGTTCATGAGTTTTCTCAAACAATTTAGACATTTTATTTTCTAAGGAGGTTTTCAGTGAATCAGAATTTTCTTTGATGTAACTTTCTAAAGAAGTAGAATTTTCTTTGATTTTATTCTATAACGATGTAGAATTTTCTTTGAGTTTATTCTCTAACGAAGTAGAATTTTCTTTGAGTTTATTCTCTAACGAAGTAGAATTTTCTTTGAGTTTATTCTCTAACGAAGTAGAATTTTATTTGAGTTTTTTTTCTAAAGAAGCTCCTAATGAATCTGAATTCTCTCTCATCTTAGCTTTTAAGTTTACTGAATTTTCCTCTAATTTAGTTTCAAAAGAAGTTTTTGACGAATCAGAGTTTTCTTTTAATTTGTTTTCTAAAGTAGAAGTTAATTTAGTCTCCAAAGAATTAGAATTTTCCTTAAATTTATTTTCCATTGAGTTTTCAAGATTTACTTTTAAAGAAGTGGTCAATCTATTTTCTAGGGCATATGAGTTTTCTGTTAATTTGTCCCTAAAAGTTTCAGAATTTTCATTAAGTTTGACCTCCATTTTGTTAGTTTTCTCTATATTTTCTGCCATTTGCAGTTCTGCACATTTGGAGCTCTCCTCCATACGATTTAAGATCTTCATGACCTCTTCCATAATTATCACAATATAATTCAAAGTTAGGGTTATAAATGTAGACAGACACAAAGACTTAGAACTAGAACATGAATTATGCGTAGCTGCTTGGAATTCTCGGAATAAAATGAGATATGCCCTAATGTCGACGTGATGGAAAAAATCTCTACTATTTAATTAAATGTTAAACAACAATATCAAAAAATCAGCAAGTTCACACTGTCCTCCATCTGGATTCTAATAAATTGCGTATTTCCAGACTATCGAACGTATACTACAAATTGTACTTGACACCCTAATGGATAAGCCATTATACAACAATCAAAAAACCACACTAACTATTTCAAAATTTACTTGGGTTAAGTTTCCCACTAATTGGGTTTCCTATGAATTTATTTATCCATACCGGACATCTTCCAATTCCCAAAATATCTATTGAAAAATCACAACTAAATCGGAAAACAATCGACCGAATCGACTATAATCGGACCCCACGTTCGAAGCCATTTCTCTCTTCTATCTTATTTTATGTGCCCGTTTAGACCTAAGTCTGGACCACCACATATGCATTTTCACCCAAAATCAGTTAGCACGAGAATCAAAACATCCCAGGGCGCCATATGGGTTAAAGAAAAACAGAAAAAAATAACACAAAAAAATTGCTTTACTGATTTTCGGCCCGAAGCAACAATAAGGATAGAAGGAGATTTTCTGAAAATAACACAATCCGTAAAATTATCTCATTTTATTTAAAATGCTAAAAAGTTAACGAAGAAATGATAAAAATAGCATACATTATATACACAAATTTACAGATTCACCAACACATGAACACTTGGCATTTGAAACGAAAGTCAAATTCATCGTCCTGTTGACTTCGCTCAAAAGAATTATTTACAATCGTAAGGTTTGTCTGTGCAATTCTAATTGTCCATCCTGATTCCTAACTTTAAGTATTCACACGTTGAAATGAAATATTATCACTCGATATAAAAATATATCACTGTTTTTGTTTGTCTTTCAAATAGTAGCAGAAAATTAACTAACACTTTTTCCAGGAATCCGTATCTCAAAATTGGTTCAGATATAAAGTTACAGCAACGAAAATAACACAAGATTAATTACATGCATATTTGAGCATGGATTCGAAGAACTTCGATAAACAGAAAAAAAATATTTATTGTATCATATGTTCTCGATCCAACAGTCATATTCTGAGTTCTCGACTCAATTAGCAATATTATGGTCAAAAATGTATTATTAAAAAAATATCAACTCCTTTAAATCTCGATTTAAACATTCAAATATTTAAATATCAATTGGAAATATTATTTAGAAAAATTATCACAAAAATAATATTAGTTGTTGCTATTATCAAAAGTACAATTCTTTTGACAGAATGTCAAAAATGTTTATCATCAAATTAATTTGCAGAATGTTTATGTTCTTAACAGGATCACAAATATCCTCTAAATTGTAGTGGTTGTTTAGGAAATAACAGTTTTAATTTATTTAAAACATCGGCCCATTCGATTAAAATGTGTCAAAAATCACATTATCATAATTAGCATCTAGACAACGGTAAAGTCTTCTCATAATGAAGTAACAAAATTCCTGGCTAACAATTGCTTGGAAAAGATTTAGCTGCATAATGCAAGTGTAAAATGTTCCCATAGGATTATTCTGTTAGTTGAATGTGGGCATGCGTTAACCACTAGCCTTCGGAAAAAGAAGTCTCCGATCTAGCAAATTGTTTTAAATATAAACTTTATAAACCATACTACATGATATGATTATTAGAAATATAATATCATAATTATTATTATCAACTCTTGAAAAATATTGAAAATGATTATTATTATTAAATCAGCATTATTATTATTATTTTATTCCACAAATGGAATTTATTGCTAAACTGTTCGGGAAAAATCATCCTCGACTTCTTAAATATGGATAAAAATCCATTCCTCCACTTAAATTTATTATTAAATTTACAGTTACGACGGCTGATGACTGCGATTAGAAAAATAATTTCAAAATGAAATAAATACTCGTTTTGCTCGTCCATTAATTCAAATCATTGACTTCTCATGTCTGAGTGTAAAAACTACTCAGTTCAAGGCTTCCACATGCCTTGAAAAATATTTGCAACAGCAAAATATCGAAGAAAAAATATGTGTTGGTAAGGCTGTAGAAAAATGAGAAATCCCAACTAACTACGCATAAGAATACTGCAAAATGTAGCTTACATTCTTGTAGATCTTGATGAGGATAATCTGGTCTGAACCAGCTTATTTCAGTCTTCTGTCCCCATTTGGACACGTACGAATAATCTCGTATCGGCCTCCAATATATAACCGAAAAATGTCTAACCAGACATAACGGTATTCATAATCGTTGCCTGAATATCTTGATGAAAACTGTCTATAATATTAGCTGCTTAAACAGATGAAGTAATCTTCATGATAGGGTTAAGATCGAAATGATCCATGATGCAAAAATTTACCAGTAATAACTTGACCCAACAGTGATGCATTCAGCACTATCAATACTCTGACAATCTTATTCAGCACCAGTCCAAGTTCTGATGTTCAATTCCCTGGGCAGAGTTTCTCACGCTCCAGACAATTCTAAGCAAGCTGGTTTCCCTATGTCGGCTAAATGGACTGGCTTGCAGGACTGGTATATGAACAGTACTGACTTATCCTGGTTGGCCAAAGTGTTATCAAGACAAAAGCTTGTTCTAGTCATTGGACGAAAATAATCCAAGTTTAAATCTTAGTGGGCAGTGGAAAGAAAAATATAGACTAAGTGTATCATATGTCCGTGTAACAGTAATAGTTACCAATGTTCTGCCACAAAGTCTATCACCTAAGTGATAACTAACGATGAATTTCACTAAAACTTCCAACACTTTTCGAAGTACAGTAACCATGTATTGTCGTAGAATTTCACTCAGTCCTAGCAACTGCGTGCTAGTAAAAACGTAGAATATTGCAACCATGTGCACGAATATAATTTTGAAGTATAACGATGTTCGGAGCGACGTGATATGTCTAGCGACAGGGCGCTTACGAAGAAGTGACATCCATAACGATGGAGCGCCTATGGAGAAGTGAACATATTTGAGTGGTGGCTGCCAGCTCTTATATACCCAGCGGACGGACGTCTCTACGTCACTGTGTGACCTCGGCTGAAACTAAAACATCTCATATATCAGCTTCCGCTCGATCAATTTTATTGAAATACAGCACGTTCTTCTTCCCTTGTCCGTGCCAGTAATTTGGTGTTAATCTCATGTTTCTACTCCACTGGAAAATATTTTATACAAATATAGCCTCGACTCTGTTAACCTTGCTACGCCACTTAGCGATCTCTTGGCTGCATAAATCTTCTAAATGCTTCTTAGAAGGATTGGCGCACGCTATTTGAAACCTCAGCTCTGGACTTAGCATCTGGGCCTGTTCTCTCAAATCTGGGCAACTGGATTTGGGCACAATATATAGACACATAAACTATCAGGGAAGATTTTCTCTGCATTGTACTGTGACCGTTTGACCGAAGTCCCACATCCACACGAGCATGAATTTCAACATCTGCCGAGCATAAGACACAAAATATCTCGGAGTCCATCTGAGTAAACCAAACAAATAAATCAAAATTAGCCGGATGGATATCGAAATTCACACTCCATAAAGGAAGGATGGGAGTGCAAATAATTTGTGAATAACACCAATTTGTTAAAAACACCTCAGTTTAATTTAACTCTCTGCTGGTCCTATGAGATTACAATGATCACCCAGGGAGAAATCTAAAATTCCAGTCCTGCAAAATAAAAATATCCTGCGCTCCCCTGGGCCCCTCAACTACATATAATTGCCAATACACAGAAAATAAAATATAAACAGCCATTTACCAAAAATAATTTCACTATTTGCAAAAGTTTCACTTGATGCCTGAGAAAATATTTAAGCCATCTCAGCATCTCTTTAAATTAATTATGCAAAACTGTACATTTATCACCGATGTACAACAAATTATCAGTCCATCCTGAAATCGTGATTTTATTATTTACAGAGAGTATCACTTGAAGCATATTTCCGCATTGTTTCAAAAGTTTCATCACATGTGGTGAAATTCACATGTTCTAACATAAATCTGGAAAGTTATATTCCCAAACCGATGTGAAATCGAAAACCACTAACTCAATGACCAGCCATTATTCAAATGAACTCCAGATATTCCTCCACACTGTCATCATAAATAAATTTAATTCAACATTACACATTTAATTTAATTCCTTTAATTTAATACCTTCAGCTTTGGTGAAAAAAATATTTTTTGAACAATCCAAACTGGTGTTTTATGAATATTAATGGATCCACATATTCAATCAGCTATCAGCTTAATTTATTAGTTTATTATCCAACATCTGGACAAAATGCCTCTCATACTGTAAATATGTTGAAAAGGACACGGTAAGGCCTTCATCAAATCTAAGATAAATCATAAACTTATTCTTATTTAAACGACTACACCATGTGGGCGATTATACATCAGTTTAGGAATGTAGAATTTCACTGACGATAGGCCACTGGCTTCCCATATGAGCGATTATATTGTTCTCATTTATATCATATCTGAGCACGGAGCAATTATTTGACCCTCAAAACTACAAACCTCCTTCATTAATTCATGCTTTTTTCTTAACCTTTGACCATTATATTCTTATTTTTATAATGACCCCTCAGCTACACAGGCTGGGTTCAATGGCTTCTAAACAACCAGCATATGGGATCATCTCTCAAGCATGCACACCCTTACAATCACCTTAAATTACTCTGCCAGGCCTCTCGCATAGGTGTAATAAAAAATTATGTCTTCTCCAACACACACCCATTTAACTGTCGCATTATTTCCAATACATAGTTCCCCTCATTTTATACAAAATTCGTATATGAATTACCTTCCGTTCCTAGCATCAAACAATCATGTTTTTGGCATGTCCTTGTACCCAAAAGAAACCCCAATGTTCTCAACTAAGATCCATTATTTATCAAAATATTATTTCCTATTATTACCAGGAATTATTATTATTACTATAATTGGAATAATCCCAAACATATAATCATGTACTTATTATTATCATTAATATGACTTGACTATCAGTCATAAAGCCTCCAGGTATCACATTTCAAATCCATTTACAAAGAAAATATTTTACAACATTTGTTTCAAATTCAATTATCAACATTTAAAAATTCACAGAAAATTTCAAAGGAATAATATTTAAACGTAACGTGGCTATCCACATTCCTCATCCATCAAAATACTCAAATGAGAAAAACTCCTAATTGATATTCGAGAAAAATATTATATTATTAACAATCAATTTAATTATAAACAAATAAATTTAAACAAACTCCAAGTATATTTCAAAGCTCCCTAGCATAAAGTTTAGGCGTAGAATGGTTCAAAACAACCTCCACATCATAGCCTACTGCTATATCGGTGCATATCTGGCTGAATTCCCAACACACTAGATTTCCATTAAAGAGATCCATTAGAATAAATTGGCTGATAAATCCACAACCGTACTGTAACTTCTTGAAATCATATCCAACAGCAGAATCCTACTTCGCAGACAGTATAGTCGAAATTGAGAATGCAGTAACACTAGCTACTAAATAATAGAGTTGGCTCACATTGTCAAGTTCTTGTAGGCAGAATCCTTCTGACGTAGAATCCGTGTATGGCGGTTGGCAAACATTTCTTCCAGTGCACAGATTTTCCGCGTCACACCTCGCCTACACTCCATTATTCACGATGATGTTCCCAAATATGCCCTGACATCTCACCTCCAGTTCTCTCAGCTCCTTATGATGAACGCTCGATCTACCATGTGCAAACAATTACGATGCATGTCAGCAACATAATGTCAGAAATTGTCGAGTCCCCAATCATAACACTTGCAGCTTGTGCTACGAAATGTCTTCCTATCTCGACTTATTCACTTTCCCCTTCTAGAGTATTTAAACCGGTTTCAAAAATCATTTGACAACCACGACCGTTGGTTCGAATCTTGCGTACTTGCTTTTGGCTTTGATGTTTGGAGCGATACACTTATTATCTTAAGAGTGGTTTTCTGAGTACACTAGTACCATTTCTAGTTTCTTGGCTGCATTCCCTAAGTGAGTAAGGAATATTATTCCCCATAGCTCTGCACTCACAGAAACCAGGCTCATACGTCGGCTAAGTTGTCCTAACTGCATGTAAGGAATATTATTCCCCACAGCTCTGCACTCACAGAAACCAGGCTTGCCTACGTGCCTATCTTGGTGAATGGAGTATTTTTTTTATTCCAAACTATATCGTTGGCTAAATTCCAGCTCTTTTAAGACAGGTATCCTCAAACTCAAATTGCCAAGCTGACTTGACCTGGCGCGCGTGATGCCTCAAGTCAGAATAGACACACTTCTCCTCGCACCTGTTGCAGGTGGCCTACCTTCCGTCAGCCACGCGGATGAAGAAAATAATCCTTGCGCCAATGGATTTTTCATTTTCCAATATCATCTGATCCAATCGACGGATTCGCTTGATCTCTTCGGTATTATTCTTAGAGATGAATTCAGTACCTTCCCACGATGTTTTGGTGGTTCGACCTCTTCGCATTAATACTCGTTAATCTTCCATATGAGATCCCTCATGTCGATGCTCTCTCCATCTGTGTCAGCTTGAAGAAACGAAACACCTTAGCTCCTCGCGCTCTTCAAACTGTTGGTTCATCAAGGAAAAACAATCCGTTGCCCTCATCCATATGGGCACATCTTCCCCTCACGCAGATCAAAACTAAAAATAAGCACATTTTTACTTTTCTTCCAATCAGTGTTTTTCTGACTTCACGCTCTAGCTCTTGAATGGTATCTCTTCTACAATCTCGGAAATAAGTCAGTGATACTCCATCCTTCTGATTGTTTTTATCTACAATCGTCATTCTCTTTTCGTTCTTTCCCTCGGCGTTATTGATCGTATGTCAGCATATAATCGGACAAGTAAAAGGTATTAACTTTTTCGTGCTGCTGTGTTTCCGCAAGTTCTCTAGGGCCCTATCTTCTTTTCTTTTTCCTCTTCTTCTGTTTGGCTCTATTTTCTCTACCTTTATAACAGTGATTGGTGTAGAAGTATAAACAGTAGAAACTTCCCCCGTTCTTCCCATCCCCGGCGACTTTTCCTGAATTCTCATGGTATCGTCTATCACCTCAACCGACCTCTTCTCTGATAGTGACTCATATTTCTCTAATTCTTGTCCTAAATCTTCAACAATCTTCTTCACGTTCTCTACCTCACTCTTACTAGCTCCTTCACTCCCTTCTTTACCATTTTCCCTTAATTCTGCCTTCAGCGTTTCATGATTTTTATTGGAAGTAGTTAATTTACTCTGTAATTTATCGATATTATCTTGTACGGATTTAATATCCCCAGTAATTACTTTGATTTCCGATGAAAAGGCAGTCCTCACATCCTGAACTTCCTTATGAGTATCCTGTGTTAACTGTTCCTTAATTTCTTTTACTACAGTTTCCTTCACGCTATCCGGTAAATCCTTAACCACCCCTTCTTTTAATTCACCCACGAGGATGTCATGAAAATCCTTCGTAACTCTTTTAATTACTTACGCAGCATTTGTATTCCATTCCTTTAACACGTTTATTTCAAGTGTTGCAGGGTCATCTTCGGTCTTCCTAGCATTAATCTCTAACTTTTCCTCCAGAGATCGCACAACTATCTGCATGTCGTTTTTATGTGTATCTAAATCATCCTTCATTAACTTCCGACTATCCTGAAGACTTTCCCTCATATGCCCATAGTTCGTAAACAGATTGTCCTTCATATTCTTTCCGTTTTCAACTATCCGTGCTTCTAAACTCGGAAAATTTTCTTGCGTTTTCCAAGCATTATCCTTAATCTTCGTTTCAAAACCAACGACTCGATCTTCTAACTTAGCATCTATCGATAGTGACATTCTAGACTCTAACGTTTCGATATTTTGCACCATTTTATCTTCTAACGACCCTATTTTCTTAGACATATCAGACTTCATCAAACTCTGTGATTTAATTTGACACTTTGTTTTCAAGGGAATCACAATTCTCTTGAATTTGATTAGAAATTTCATTTTAAAGAGAAACAGAATTCTCTTTCATTTTCTTTTCAAGAGAATCAGAATTCTCTTTAATTTAATTAGAAATTTCAGTTTTAAGAGAAACAGAATTCTCTTTCATTTTGTTTTGAAGAGAACCAGCATTCTCTTTAATTTCATTACAAAGTTCAGTTTTAAGAGAAGCAGAATTCTCTGCCATTCTCCTTCCCAGTTCCTAAATCATCTTCTTAACTTCCTCCTTCACAAACACAAACAATTCGAATGAGGTAAGATGCCATTCGACGTCCAGGAACTTACAATATATCTAAATCACTAGTATACTGATTCTGCAATTTCAACCTTAAACTGAGATTTACCCTAATCAAGATATCACAGTTACATTTACTCAAACGAAACAACAACAAATTCAACAAAACTTCCAAGACAAAACTATTAAATTGTGTATTCACCAATTAGTGCATCCTATCATCAACTCCAACTTCCGATCCTGATCCAAATTCAAAATCCAAATCAAGACTGAAAAATCGAAATCGAACAACCTCCAACCTAAAAAAGTCGAAAGCACCACGTTGACTGCGCGACACATTTCCCTGCTCTATGTGACCGTTTTACCGAAGTCCCACATCCACACGAGCATGAATTTCAACATCCGCCGAGCATAAGACACAAAATATCTCGGAGTCCATCTGAGTAAACAAAACAAATAAATCAGAATTAGCCGGACGGATATCGAAATTCACACTCCATAAAGGATGGAAGGGAGTGCAAATAATTTGTGAATAACACCAATTTGTTAAAAACACCTCAGTTTATTTTAACTCTCTGCTGGTCCTATAAGAATACAATGATCCCCCAGGGAGAAATCTAAAATTCCAGTCCTACAAAATAAAAACATCCTGCGCTCCCCCTGGGCCCCTCATCTACATATAATTGCCAAAACGCACAAAATAAAATATAAACAGCCATTTACCAAAACTAATTCCACTATTTGCAAAAGTTTCACTTGATGCCTGAGAAAATATTTAAGCCATCTCAGCATCTCTTTAAATTAATTATGCAAAACTGTACATTTATCACCGATGTACAGAAAATTATCAGTCCATCCTGACATCGTGATTTTATTATTTACAGAGAGTATCACTTGAAGCATATTTCCGCATTGTTTTAAAATGTTTCATCACCTGTGGTGAAATTCACATGTCCTAACATAAATCAAAATTCAAAATTTGAATGAACTCCAGATATTCTTCCACACTGTCATCATAAATAAATTGTATTCAACATTACACATTTAATTTAATTCCTTTAATTTAATTCCTTCAGCTTTGGTGAAAAAAATATTTTTTTGAATAATCCAAACTGGTATTTTATGAATATTAATGGATCCACATAATCAATCAGCTATCAGCTTAATTTATTAGTTTATTATCCAACATCTGGACAAAATGCCTCTCATACTGTAAATATGTTGAATAGGACACGGTAAGGCCTTCATCAAATCTAGGATAAATCATAAACTTATTCATATTTAAACGACTACACCATGTGGGCGATTATACAACAGTTTAGGAATGTAGAATTTCACTGACGATAGGCCACTGGCTTCCCATATGAGCGATTACATTGTTCTCATTTATATCATGTCGGAGCACGGAGCAATTATTTGACCCTCAAAACTCGACTTCACAAACCTCCTTCATTAATTCATACTTTTTCTTAACCTTTGACCATTATATTCTTATTTTTATAATGACCCCTCAGCTACACAGGCTGGGTTCAATGGCTTCTAAACAACCAGCATATGGGATCATCTCTCAAGCATGCACACCCTTACAATCACCTTAAATTACTCTGCCAGGCCTTTCGCATAGGTGTAATAAAAATTTTATGTCTTCTCCAACACACACCCATTTAACTGTCGCATTATTTCCAATATATATTTCCCCTCATTTTATACAAAATTCGTATATGAATTACCTTCCGTTCCTAGCATCAAACAATCATGTTTTTGGCATGTCCCTGTACCCAAAAGAAACTCCAATGTTCTCAACTAAGATCCATTATTTATCAAATTCTTATCCGCAATTATTACCAGGAATTATTATTATTACTATTATTGGAAAAATCCCAAACATATAATCATGTACTTATTATTATCATCATTAATAAGACTTGAATATCAGTCATAAAGCCTCCAGGTATCAGATCTCAAATCCATTTACAAAGAAAATATTTTACAACATTTGTTTCAAATTCAATTATCAACATTTATAAATTCACAGAAAATTTCGTCCCCGTTAACTATTATTTCAAAGGAATAATATTTAAACGTAACGTGTCTATCCACATTCCTCATCCATCAAAATACTCAAATGAGAAAAACTCCTAATTGTTATTCGAGAAAAATATTATATTATTAACAATCAATTTAATTGTAAACAAATAAATTTTAACAAACTCCAAGTATATTTCAAAGCTCCCTAGCATAAAGTTTAGGCGTAGAATGGTTCAAAAGAACCTCCACATCATAGCCTACTGCTATATCGGTGCATAACTAGCTGAATTCCCAACACACTAGATTTCCATCAAAGAGATCCATTGGAATAAATTGACTGATAAATCCACAACCGTACTGTAACTTCTTGAAATCATATCCAACAGCAGAATACTACTTCGCAGACAGTATAGTCGAAATTGAGAATGCAGTAACACTAGCTACTAAATAATAGAGTTGGCTCACATTGTCAAGTTTTTGTAGGCAGAATCCTTCTGACGTAGAGTCCGTGTATGCCGGTTGGCAAACATTTCTTCCAGTGAGCATATGTTCCGCGTCACACCTCGCCTACACTCCATTATTCACGATGAAGTTTCTAAATATCCCCTGACATCTCACCTCCAGTTCTCTTAGCACCTCATGATGACGGTTCAATCTACCATGTGCAAACAATTACAATGCATGTCCAGCAACATAATGTCCAAAATTGTCGAGTCCCAAATCTTAACACTTGCAGCTTGTGTTACGAAAAGTTTTCCTATCTCGAATTATTCACTTTCCCCTTCTAGAGTATTTAAACCGGTTTCAAAAATCATTTGACAACCACGACCGTTGGTTCGAATCTCGCGTACTTGCTTTTGGCTTTGATGTTTGGAGCGATACACTTATTATCTTAAGAGTGGTTTTCTGAGTACACTAGTACCATTTCTAGTGTCTAGGCTACATTCCCTAAATGAGTAAGGAATATTATTCCCCATAGCTCTGCACTTACAGAAACCAGGCTCATACGTTGGCTAAGTTGTCCTAACTGCAAATAAGGAATATTATTCCCCACAGCTCTGCACTCACAGAAGCCAGGCTTGCCTACGTGCCTATCTTGGTGAATGGAGTATTTTTTTTTATTCCACACCATATCGTTGGCTAAATTCCAGCTCTTTTAAGACAGGTATCCTCAAACTCAAATTGCCAAGCTGACTTGACCTGGCGCGCGTGATGCCTCAAGTCAGAATAGACACACTTCTCCTCGCACCTTTTGCAGGTGGCCTACCTTCCGTCAAACACGCGGATGAAGAAAATAATCCTTGCGCCAATGGATTCTTCATTTTCCAATGCCTTCTGATCCAATCGACGGATTCTCTTGACCTCTTCGGTATTATTCTTAGAGATGAATTCAGTACCTAACAACGATGTTTTGGCGGTTCGACCTGTTCACATTTATACTCGTTAATCTTCCATATGAGATCCCTCATGTCGATGCTCTCTCCATCTGGTGTCGGCTTGATGAAACGAAACACCTTAGCTCCGCGCGCTCTTCAAACTGTTGGTTCATCAAGGAAAAACAATCCGTGGCCCTCATCCGTATGGGCACACTACCCCTATATGATGTCACTGGCGCTGGTTTGGCGCATACTTTAATGGAAAACCTAACAGCCTTGGGTTTGGACTTGGCTAATTTGAGAGGACAAGGGTATGACGGTGCGTCTACCATGAGCGATAAATTCAGAGGAGTACAGGCTTATGTTCAAGAAAAAGTGCCTTCAGCTGTATATACTCATTGTGCCTCACATTCTATCAATCTATGCCTGACTGATGCGAGTCAAGTTTCATTTGTTAGAAATTGTATGGAGGTGATTAAAGAAGTGAATGCATTTTTCCATATGTCAGCCAAAAGACCAGAAATTTTAAAATGTAAAATAGCAGCATACTGCCAAAGTGACTATAAGAAGAGAAAACTAATATCTTTGTGTGAAACCCGATGGGTGCAACGCCATGTTTCAGGTTTTAATGTTTAAAGAGATTATAGAACCAATTATCTTGGCCATTTTGGATATTGAGCATGAATCTTTTTCAAGGGAAGCTGCTGCAAAGGCTCATGGTTTGAGCAATTCAATATGCCGATTCCAATTTATTGTCAGTTTGTTCGTGTTGAGCGATATGCTATCAATAACTCTAAATATATCAGAGACACTACAAAAGAAAGAAATTGATCTTTCGAAAGCTGTTAAGAAGATTTCTGCTAATTTAGAAAATGTTTATTTAAAGAGGAGTAGTGCCAATAAACATTTTGCTGAAATATACAAAGATGCAAAATTATTTTCCGATAAAATGAAAGTTCCTGAAGACGTCCCTAGAACATGTAAACTGCAGGTAGGCCGTTCTAATATACCTTATTCCTACGCAGACGAGTATTACCGACGTTCTATCTATGTGTCATACTTAGATGATTTTTCCTCCTCCCTCAAAAGCGGTTTGAATCACACCAAGAAACAGCTGTGTCTTTACAGTGTGTCTTGCCCGAGTTTTGTGTCTTAAATGATTTTGAGTCATTAGAACCAGCTTTTAACTTTTATGAAGCAGATTTATCATACAATGAAGTTGAAAAGTGTGAGTATGCTCTTTGGAAAAATAAATAGAGACAAGAAAGTGAGGATCTACCTATAACAGCAGTTTGTGCTCCTTAAATTGCGACAAAGACTTTTTTCCTAACTTGTACATTCTTTTAAAGATTTTAGCTGTATTGCCTGTCTCCGTTGCTACTGCAGAAAGAAGTTTCTCCAGCCTTAGAAGATTAAAGACTTATTTAAGGAACACTACGTCAGAAAACAGATTAAATGGTCTGGCAATGCCTTCCATCCATCGTGACATCTTTATTAGCGATGAAAATGTTATAGACAAATTCGCAAGCCTCCCACGAAATCTCGATTTTGTTCGTTAGTTGTTTCAATCTATAACGCAAGTTTTATAAAATATGTTACGTTGTGTAACTATCTAATTTGGATTTGGTTTAACAGGACACTGAATAAACGTCTAATTATGCAGTATACTCGGGTACAAAATACAATGTATTCCACAGTATTTTTATGAAATAATTTTCAAATTGTAAAAGAAAATAAGTGTTTACTTTTCTGCTTAATAAAATGACAAGTAGCCTATTTAGATATTTGCCATTCATACTCCATAGGCTATAATAGAAAATTTATTAAGTATAAAATCGTATTTGTGTGTTGTATTTTAAAACTTTTTTGTATTGCCACTAATTGTAGGCTCTAAGATATTGGTTGATATTTCTGGTTATTTTTCGGTGACAATCCCCTGAGAATACTCACAATTTTCCAGGATGGTGAGCCCTACTCCCCGAAAAAAATTGTATATACGCCCCTGACCGTGCCCTTCAAATTTAAATACACTTCACCAGTCCAACACAGTGGCTGTGTGAACTATTTCGCCGGCATTCTATATCTCCGAAACTATCACTGGTATCATCCTAAAAATCTGTATGGTGATAGAGAATAATAAGATACGTTCAGCTATGTGTTGCTTAAAAGCATGTTAAGTACAAACCGAACATGGCGGCCAAGCGAATTTAAAATATTTCGATGTCATTATCCCCAGATTTAATCAATCCAGTGCAGTGAAACTTGGTGCCATAAATGTTATACAAAATATAATCTACTGGCAACTCATTTAATTCAATTTTCCTCCTTAAAGCAAGATGGCGACTGTGGGAAATTTTAAAATTAAATCTCTATTTTTGTGTCTTAATCATGGGATCGAAGGCAACGTTTAAAAAATAAACCCTGAAAATAATCGTCGTCTGATGGTGCATAACTATATGGCCTACATATACAACAATCCAACAAGGCAATCATCCGATATATTCCGACGGTTCTCAATGTCTGCGAATCTATAACAGCTATCAGACTGTAATTTTGTATGTTAATAGAAACTAATAACATAGGTCCACCTATGGGCCTTTCAATAACCTGATAAACACAAATCATACGCAAAATTTAAATATTTATATGGATTTTCCTCGTGACATAGTAATCCGAGAGCAGTGATACTTTGAACGGCAAATCTTCATGCAATGCTTAATAAATTGGAGTCTATTTTAATTAAATGTATATGAGAACATTAAAATGGCAGCTGTGATAAATTTAAAAAAATACGTTTATATTTCTCATGTCCTAAACAAGCAATAGAAATGTAGGTTGGTATAATATGACACGATTATAATATTCTTCTGCTGGCATATAATTCTATAGCATATCTCTACTTAGTATAAAACAAAGTCCCCGATTCTTGGATATTACGGTTAAACTCAAGAACCACTGGATGGATTTTGAAGCGGTTTTCACCATTCTGTAAAGGATATCTCGAGGATGATTTCTGTAGAAAATAATTATTTATGATCAAAGGAAGCCGAGCAGTAACTATTTCAGTGGGAAAGTCGAAAAAAATGGCGTCCGAGCGCTTTGTAAGCTTACGCTGGGCAAACCGTTAAAAAATCTAAATACTATGAGTGTATGAATTGTTCAGCATGAAAAGTTCTACAAAAGAGTCCGCGAGAGCATATGTCTATCTTCAATACATCGTCGACTATAAGTGTTTTTACGTTTTAATTTCTTCCAACCATGTCCATTCAAATTGTGAGGCGACAGTTTACGAGCTAGCTAAGGGCGAGTCTACCATCCCGGTACAGCCTAGATAGCGGGCGAACCTATTGCCCCAGATACAGATACAGCAGCAAACCGTTGAGTCGTGATGAGTTAAAAACTTTAGAGAAGAGTGGTTGTGTTTGGATTTTCCCTGGAAGTGCTACTCGGCTTTTCTTCATTTCGCATGTGAACTTTTCGTTCCGCAAAATTCACAGTCAAGTTAAGATTGGACGGAAGAGGCATTTGTGTTTCATGCACCTCGCCATTCTTAAATTACGTCTGACAAGAATGTGTTGCACTTGCATCTCCATGATAATATAATTAATAGTCCAGTCAGTGATTTTAACCCATCATACCGAGACGTAAAACGGATATTGGTCGTTGTTCAATGACATTGGAAAAAAAAGCGCTTATCACGTAATGCATTTATAACTGTTCCCGGGTGAAGCCGGGTCGGGTTGCTAGTAGTGTATATAAAGCAATCCTACATGGCGTCCTTACGATACATTTCACGATGATTTTCAAATATTGCACATAAATTTTCTGTCGATCTAATCACTCGAGTCCAATGAAACTCGGCACAGTGAATCATTATCCATAGCTTAGTATAGAGACATATAATGATGTTCAATCGTTCAAAAATAATCTCGATGCATCATTTCGAAATTTTTATACCTTATTTTTTGTTTCTCGTATCTTATTCAGGCGATTGAAAATACGATTCGTACGATGGGCTAACATAACAATCATTATCTAATGCCACTAACTTCTGTAGCTCACTTTTCGTAAATCATAGAAGCCGTGCATTTGACTTACCTGAAATTTAATTACCGTGGTTCGTTACAGAAATATGTAATCTCGCGGGAGGAGTCTTAATCATCAATATTGAAAGCTACATATTCTAGCACATAATTTCTCAATGTAATGGTGTTGGTGGATACATCAAAAGCTATTTAGTACACACATGGAATATCCTTGTACTATGCCGGAGAGTTTTAATGGAATAGACCAGTGGAATATATGAAAATAGGCAATTTAGTTCTTCGCGGAACGTCTTGTAACATATGTGACACAAATTACTACGAGGTATTGGGCAGAGTCCATGATTTGAAACTTAATATTGTGCATTGATACGAACCTCTCCTACGAATCAAATGCATAAGTGAACACCATCCTAATGTTACAGCCAATAAATATTGTGTAGTTTGTAATTATATGATTTTGTGCACATTCAATTTGTTAGTTATTAAGATTCAGGGCATAAATCCTATCTGAAGTTATCCAAGAGATTATGTTATAACAATTAATGAGTTGATGTTGCAGTGCTAATTTTGTAGTCAGTAAACATGTTTACACAATTTTGTTTGATGATTGATAAGGACATTGGTATTGAACTCTACATTTGAATTTTGGGAATTATCGAACGTACCAGTCGTCAACTATTATAGGAATTTTTTACTATAGCTATATGAATGCTTAATGTCACCTGATTTTCAATTACGAGAATTCACATTTATTGAATTCGGGCATCTCTGGGCTATGGTAGTACATTTTGAAGTGTAACGATATGGATAATTGAAAACCCATGCTTAGGGCCCTGTATAATAAATTTAGAGAAGAAAATATAATTTCAATTATTCGTTGTGGTTAAAACATGAAATAGTAGATATGGATTTCTAGCGTGATGATAACTATACATGTTATTTACGTTAATGCTTATAAAATGATGCTATGTTTGAATTAATCATTTAATGATTATGAGGAATAGTTAATTAGTGTGAAGGTCACAGTCTCTATTAGTTCCATAAAGCCTAGAATGATACCGACACTCATCTAATACAATATTAATATTACTATTAATAATACTAATAATATTAAAATTACAATATCTACTGCACTAACCTTATCCAAAATTCACATTACAACATTTCGAAAACCATATTATGTTGAAGAAATGTCAAATAATACATTTGATTTTTATTATTGACGCATTCAAAACTTTGAGTTTAATCATAGAGCAATTTTGTGGATTATAGAGAGGGTTTTGATATATTTTAATTGATTTCTTTCAATTGCAGACCCTCAACAGGGTGTTAAGTCTTATTGATTGCTAAAATAATTTTATATTGATGCCCTGTGTAAAGGGATGATTTCCATTGATTGCTTGATAAATTTTTCATTTTTACGTAAATATGTTCTATTGATAGTAAATTGTTAGTAATCCCTCCTACAGTGTGTGTCATTAGTACAATAGAATATCCTAAGCATTCATATACCAACTCTTTTGTGTTATATTGCGATCGCTTTTACCAAACCAAACACTTCCATGCAGATAACGACTGAGCTGCACTATGTTGGTATGCTGGACGGTTACAATAGAACAACTTCTCGGACGCGTAAGGAAGAAACTGAGCCTACGTCTTCTCAGTTTGTCTCATGAAGCTGAGTAAACCCAGTTGCAATCCTCAGACCAGAATTTAATTCCTTCGTAGGACCCAGAATCGAAACCAAGACCTTTGCGGCATGACTTTAGACCAGTAGGTGATGTGCAGTTCAGTAAAATACATTATGCTGAAAAACATTGTGAGGAAGGGACATGGTCCCAGTCCCCATAGTGGAGAGGCTCTGTGACACAGTGGCTGCTCGAGGGGACTCAAGGCAGTATCTTATTCTCCCTGATTAAATCCATTTTCTTGGGCAAACTTTGCTGCAACTTCCTTGTTTAGAGCACAATATTTCATTATTTTGTTTCCCCGCCGCTATGAAACTTCGCCCAGCCTATTCTCTCTGGCGTCTCGTTATCACTCACCAGAAATTCCAAATCATCTCAAGCCAAAGTGAACTGTTGCAAGCCTTACGAATTGCAGAGCACATACTATTCTAACAGAATATCAATGACGTATTGCTCTTCAATTGAGCACTGCAGAACAACTTTTCAGTCAGGCAACACGAGTGTGCTCAATTGGATTGGGCAGGGAGTTACAATTAAATTCCTGTTGTTGTTTGAATCTTCAGTCTTTTGACTGGATTTATGCAGCCCTCAATGTCTCCCTGTCCTGAGCTAAACGTTTCATCTCTACATAGCTACCACACCCTACATCCAAAGTAATATGTTTAACATATTCTAACCATGGTCTACCCCTACAGCTCTTGCCCATGACCCGTCCTTCCATAATTAAGTTTGCTATCCCTGGGTGTCTTAGTCAATGTCTAAAATCCTATCTCTTCACTTCATTAGCAATCACCAGAAACATCTCACCTCTCCCACACGTCGTATTACCTCTTCATTTGTTACTCTATCCATCCATCTGATCATCATCATTCTCCTGGAACACCACAATTCAAATGCTTCTATTCTTTTCTCTTCTGCTGCGCCAACAGTCAAGTTTCACTTCCTTCGAGTCCCACGCTCCAGACAAAGGCTTTAAAAATTCTTAACAGAAAAGCGCGCGAATGTGCATTACATAGATTTACACTAGTTTAGTCCTTGCAATAATCACACAGTGATTTCGGGTTATTTTTACATCGTGTGATGTGATGTATGTCACAGAACTGGTCACATAACGAGCAAACCCAGAGTTCATTTGGGGCGAGGTACGACATGTTTTTACATATTTTCTGGTGGTACCCATGCGCTGCTAACTTTCTCACCACATGTCTTAGTTTCTGATTGGCGTTGGTCCAGTTCCGGTTGATCATGGCTTTAAAGTTATTTCCTAATACCTAAATCTTTATTTGATGTCAACAAATTTCTTTTCTGTAAAATTGCTTTCCTTACCTGAGTCAACCTACTTTTTATATCCTCTTTGCTTCGTCCATAACTGGTTATTTTGCTTCCTAAGTAACAGAATTCTCTACTTTTAACCTGCCAATTTGACGTCGAAAAGGATTTCTGATTTATTTTGTCTGCATTCCATTATTTTTCATTTACATTTATTGATTTTCATCAAGAATTCTTCCCTCAAGACGGAATCAATACCATTTAATAACTCATTAGAATCCTCTGCTGTACCGGGTAAGATGGCAATATTATCAGCAAATCTCACAATTGAGATTATTTCTCCTAGAATCATTATTCCTACTTTAAATTGTTCTCTAATGTCCTTCATTGCCTGTTCAATGTATAGATTGAAAAGTATGGGTGATACTTTGCAGCTTTGGCTTACTCTGAATACCAGCTTCTCTCTCATGACATTCGGCTCGAATAACAACTGTTGGTTTCTGTATGGATTGTAGATCATGCTTATATCCCTATACTTTATCCCAATTCTTTTCAAAACAACTTAATATTAAAAGGATTTTCTAAGTCTACAAATACCATGAACGTTCTCTTATCTTTCCTTATTCTACCTTCCAATATGAGCCTAAGACATAGTACAGCTTCCCTTGTTTACACGTTTCTCCTGAATGTAAATTCGTCTTAATGCCTTAAATAAATTACATGCATTTTTTATAAATTTAATCAAACACTTCTAACATAAATGGGGGTGGTGGGAGGGGGAGGGGAAAGCTAAATTGGATGACTAGTTTCGTTCGTCAAGCAAAAACCAATACATTCTGCTCTTTTAGGCTTAATTTGGGTTCAGTGGATGTGTATATAACACTTATGTACGACAGAATTTGCATTATCAATCTACAGAAGTTAAATTAAACTTTGAAACTAGGCAGATTTTTAGACAATTTTCCCTTCCATTGGTCTATTGCACTTCTATAGTGTTGCATTCATTGTTGGTACTTTTTAATTGTATGAGAGTGAAAAACGTTAACTTTCATCGTATTGAGGCCGTAAGCCTCATGCCTGGTGATATTATAACTTCTTTGGTATGTACATTGCAATCTACACCGGCCGGAATGAGCCGTCTTGACGCCGAACCCGACCCACTTGCTTAATATGACTTCAGTGGTGAACGACACTCCCACTTTCTGAAACACATTATTGTATTTTCAATCTGCGGATCTGTGAAGTGAAATTGCTACACTCAATATGCATTATAAGTTACAATTGGAAGGATTGTAGTCCTTTTTATGGTAATGTAATGGTATTTACATCACGGAGATGCGAATACGGGACACCGGACTCTACACGACCAGGGTAGTACTTCTCACCACAGGTATCCTCTGATCGTCGAGGGGACGACACATTAACCATGAGTTTGTGCTTCCAAAATGGAGTCACATTTTCTGTATGTGTTGAACTTTGTGATATAAAACCGCACAAGGAAGGACTGTGAGGTATTTGAATATACTGTGTAATCGTTATGACTACCATTATACGCTGCGTATACTTGAATTACACGAAACTCCGAGTACAGTGATATTTTTGACCGTTTAGAAATTGAGAAAGTAGTCGTGCATGAGCTACTGTATACCACGAGGTGAGCATACATGCTTTTATCGCTCACTCAACTATTATAAACTGTTTTTGCTCAGCAGCGAACTTCACGTACTGTAATTGTGAATAACCGTGAAAGTAAGAGAAGTGTGGATCACCGTGATTTAATGCGATTTGTTCAAAGTAGTAAATTCTGTATGACGACATCACCCGTGTGTCGATAGATGCTGTGGCAGACACTGATGGTCATTTTGTAACAGTCTGCGCTTGTGTAAAGCCAGTGATTGTTAAAGTATAATTAGAATCAATGAAATTCTGACGATACCCTCATGCAAATTTCACACGAGCACGTTGAGCCATACACTACCCATTATGGAAATCTGATGATGATGGAATAAAAAAATACCCATGGACCCACATAAAGGAAGACTGGAAGCGATGGGTTATCGCAGAGCCGAGGATCGAGCTCAGGCCCTGTTCTATGGCCCATAGCTCTATGGCACGGATAAATCCAGCACGCAGCTGATGTGAGTCTTTAAATATTCCAAAATGTTAAAGGTGAAATTTCACGTTGATTAGGATAATGCCGCACTATAACAACCAGCCTAGGTAGGATTATCATTTAAGATGTATTTCAGCTTATTTACCATGTATTCGGGTCAAACTACTGTCAGTGCAATACTGATATATGACAGCGAGCACCACGTGTACGCTCGGAACGATATGAATCAGGAGGAAATGCCTTAAACCTACTCCCACTCATGTCTTGTAAATATATGTTCTTCTTACGATGCAGCTACACTCTCACTTTTGAAGCATTATATTTTTTGGTTCAGCTCTGACGCAACTATTGTTCTTCCTCCAAAAGTTTTAAGAATGCTGAAGAGCAGACGTACGACTTTGGAAGTCTCGAATGCAATCAAATAACTGGTCGTATCATTTGACGGCACTTAAGTGATCAGTGCTGTTGGTTATTATTTTGTTTTTGTGCTTAGGAAGCACATTATTGGTTTGAAACATCGCTAAGAGTACCTAAGTGGATGGCACAAGTAGCATGAACACGTGTTTGAGGAAACACGGACAGCAGTTGTCACTGCCGATGTTAGGCAAAGCACTCCAGAGGTGTGAAATCACTTTTGTTTAGTCTTTTTTTGATACAACTTTTGTTTTCACGAGTGTATTACGAATTTTAGCCTCTATTGAGCTACGGTACCATCATGAGTGCATAATTGTAGCATGAGCTTGCATACGGGACAGCAGTTTGTAAAGATCATTGTATCAGAATGTGAATTATGAAGTGAATGTGAGTTGGCAAATTGATGCGTGCCTGTGACACGCCGCGCAATGAATGCAACGGTCGCCAGCTGTGACCGTGTCAGGAACTTGTTTCTCCCTGCATGCAACGTATATGAGACTACAGATGACTGACAGTTTAGACTTCTTATCAATGTAAGCTGTCCATGGGAATTTATGGTACAGACCAGAGATCGCTATTTAGCATTATTATAACTATAAATAATAACCCCTGGCACTACAGTCCGTGAGGGCCTAGGCCTACCAAGCGACCGCTGCCCAGCCATTTGGCCTGCAGATATTGGGGTGCCGCGTGATCAGCGCATCGGGTCTCCTCAGCCGTTAATCTTGGTTTTCGTGATCGGAGCGCTGCCTCACTGTCAGAGAGCTACTCAATTGTCCTCACGAGGCTGAGTGCACCCCGTTCCAGCCCTCTTGTCAGTTTCTCAAATCCCTGACGGTGCCGGGAATCGAACCTGGTGTCTCCAGGTAAGAGGCAGGCGCGCTATCCCAACACCACGGGGCCAGCTATTCAGCATTATTACAGTTATTAAATGATACATTCACGTCATGTTTTGAGGCTATGTTTAGCCGAGCTTAACACACATTTGGTGTGAGTTTGAATCAGATGTTAGAAATCCCTTCACGTTAGTGTGAGTTTACCAGACAAGATCAGACCATGTATAAAATTAATAATCATATTATTGTGTCCTGAGAGAATACTGAATGATGGGATAGATATTGATCACCCGCATTGGTTAATTATTGCCGGTAATGAAGTTTGCCTTTTCTACTCATTAGCCGAGGGTTTCGCGAGCCCAGAGCTGAATGTTTCCGCCGTTTATTGGCGAGTGTTATTGTGTTACCCGTTGGAGGTAATGTTTTCGTCGAGTTGACACCTATATGACAGTGTTTTTGATGTTGTCGGGTGTCACCATGGTCATTAGGGACATAAAATTACACTAGAGGGGATAAAATGTGAAATAATATTGAAAGTAAATCATGACCATAATTTTTCTAAAACAATATTTCTAAACCGAACCACTTAATAAGATGTTGAATGGATCTAAACTGCAACTTGTACTTTTAGCGAATGACCGAAACTATGGAAGAGCTGATGTTTATAAACAATTGATTAGACAGAGTTGACACTTTTTGAGACTACGACGTTGCCAATGGCACGGAAACCCTGCAAGGCGTGGACATTGGGTAACAATGTGACATAAGCCGCAGTTTTCACTGTGCAGTTGCCAGCCTAATTTCACTCACGTAGATGACTATCGGACGCAAAGAGCGATCTGATGAGCGTAGGTAGGAGGGTGATTAATTGATATGTGTTATTTTAAGAGTGTATGATTTTACCACCTTGTATCCTGAATGAAATAGTTCACTAACTTTTTTATAAGTTCTGGTTGTTTTTTAGCTTTGAATGTTCGCCGTTACGGATGCTTATCATCTCGTATAAACTTCAAATAGGATTAGTTAACAAATTAATGTAAATTTAAATGTTAAAAGTGACACCATCCTAACTTAGACTATTTTTATTTTGCTGTAAATGTAAATGAACCTAGCCTTGTGATTAAGTTAAATGTCTTGCTTTGCTGTAAATGCATTGCCTGTGATAAATTATTCGTATCTTAACTGTTATTTTCCTTTATTTGCTAAGGGTGCATTTTATGTGGCATGTGTTTAGCTTGATTGGTGTTTAACTATTGTGTAAGAAGAACTTCGCGAGGGCTTAACTTAAATTCAGTTTATGAGATTTATTTATTTGTATTGCTATTTAGACTTTCGGGCTAGCCGAGATTTTTAACTTTCAGAAGTAGGATAGGGGTTTGATGTTTTTAAAGTAAATTGTTAATGAGTATTACCTAAATCTGGACAATTTATTTCTAGCTTTGTATTTTGGAGGTGTATTTCCTCGGGCTCGTCTATGACAATTTCCTCATTCACCTGATCATCCTGAGCTATCAGTCTCGTGCCGGAGCTTGTCTGAGGACGCACCCGATCCTCTCAGTGTATGGGTTCGGAGATAAGGTGATCAGCAGGGTCATTTGCGGCAGATAATCCCTTGGCGACATTGTCTCACGGGCACAGTATCAAGCTATTGATGTGATTGCGTTCTCGACTGTTTTAGTATTAACCGTTACTTTTAAAATTTCTTATTTACTTGATGACCTTATGTAGTTGGTGAGTTAGGGGGACTTGAAGTGTAGTGGAAACCCATAAAGAGACATCCGCAAATCACCTAAGTTTACAAAATTATATTGTGAACTCAGTTACATTTAAATTTTTGTGTAAGTGTTTAACATAACTAATCAACTACAAAATGATACCTCCTAGTTAGAGGGGTTTATGAAAATAGCCCTTCCTCGTAAAGACAACAAGGCCCAAAGATCATACATAACCTGACAACTCCATTTATTTTATTAATGTAAACACTCGTTGCTAAAAATATTTTATAAAAATATTGGGTTCCCACCCATGTCATTAAAAATATTTAAAAATCCCTTAATTTACCTTGCATGAATTGACAACTGTTATACAGAGAGCAGGCGTTACAGCTCCAGGAGTAGTGTATTTGCAGGGGTTCAAAGCCCACCGCCACCGCTCCACCGCTGGAATACTAAAATGGCGATATCTCTCGAACGCATGGTCGGATTTTGACGAATGAGGTGTCATTGAACTCGGGCTGACACTCCCTTTCCAATGGATAGCATATTTCTACCCCAAAATAAACCCTATCCATACTAGGGGGTGAAATTTTATTCTTTTAGAAAATCTCTCTTTCCAATTGCAACATGTGAGAGTTTGAATGTCAATATGGGATGAAACGTTGTTCTACATAAAGTGCATATGTACGGTGGAAAGCCACTATGAATTAACATGCTTGTTTTTTACGCATGCCCACTCATGGCTTTTGTAAGAGGGTGGGCGAGCGGTTCCCTGTGGACGGGTCCTTGTTGACAGGTCCCTGTGGATGGGTCATTGTTGACGGGTCATTGTGGATGAGTCCCTGTGGACGGGTCCCTGTTGATAGGTCATTGTTGACAGGTCATTGTTGACGTGCCATTGTTGACGGGTCCTTGTCGACAAGTCCTTGTGGACGAGTCCCTGTTGATGGGTCCCTTTTGACTGATCCCTTTGGACCGGTCCCTTTGGACTGGTCCCTAATGCTATGATGAAATTAAACGTTGTTCCACATGAAACGCAAGCGAAGAGCCGATCGCTACTATGAATTAACATGTTTTTTTTTGTTTTGTTTTTACGCATTTGCACTTTTTTTTTTGTAAGAGGGCGGGCTTCTTGAATACAGATTTATAGATGAGTTTTTTTTAATTAACCAAAAGATCCAAAACTAATAGGTCATTAGCTTTTAATATCTCATGAATCAATAAGGCTAGGGATTTGTATGAGAGCTCGTTGGACTTGGGGTGACATTCTGTTTCTTAATGTATTATTAATTTTTGTCAAAAGGGCCTAACTGCACTTTTGTTAATATCTCGTTAACTAATAATCAGAGAGGGTCAAGTGAGGTGTCATGGGACTCAAGATGGTCAACCCTTTTCCATGACCAACTAATTTACCCAAAAGACCTAAAACAGCAAGGTCATTGACCTATGATTTTATAAACTAATAATCGGAGAGGGTCAAGTGAGGTGTCATAGGACTTAGAATGGTTATTCCTTTCCCATGACCAATGAATTTACTCCAAAAATCCAAAACAGTAAGGCCATTGACCTGAGATTTTATAAACTAATATGGGGTCGATAACCTAGATGTTAGACACCTTAAAACATCAATTATCATTATTATTATTATTATTATTATTATTATTATTATAAACTAATAATCGGATATCAACATGTGAGGTTTCATAGGACTTAGAATGATCAACCCTTTCCCATAGCCAATGAATTTACCCAAAATACCCAATATATCAAGGTCATCGACCCGAGATTTTATAAACTAATAATCGGATACGAACATGTGAGATGTTTACCATGTGTGATGAAACATTGCTTGGTAGAGAAAGAATTAGTGTAGGCTACATGTATGGTGACTGACAAGTCTTTTACCTTTGGAACTTGTTTTCAGATCAAACTGCAGTACAGAGAGAGTATAGGTTGCAGGTATGGGTTAATAAATGACAAACGGTGTACACAAACTCTGATTTATCGATTCAAGAATTAAGAGTAGACTACCTTTAATTGATTGGTTAAAGAGGATAGCTAAAACACAAAATAGTGATTACATTGTACTAAACCGAACCAAACCTAACCGAAAACAAGCCAAGGGTTTAAGTGTAAAACTTGCGGGTAAATGTGGTCACTGGTAATGTCAAAAAGGAAAGGGATAACGCTCTACCTATAGAGGGTAAGGTTTTTAAATGTTTTTTTTTTTTTTGAAATTTTGACAAGGGGCCTAACTATACTTTTGTTGATATTTCCTGAACCTATGATGGGATTTTGACCTGTGAGGTGTCGTTGGACTTGGGCAGACACTCTCTTTTTGAATGTATTTTTGACTTTTTAACAAAGGGCCTAACTATACTTTTGTTAATATCTCGCGAACCAATAAGGCTAGGGAATTGTATGTGGGGTCCTAGCACTCGGGGTGACGCTCTGTTTTTGAATATATATTTAATGTTTGTCAAAGGGGCCTAACTGAACTGTTGTTAATATCTCGATAACTAATAATGGGAGAGAGTCAAGTTAGGTGTTATAATACTTAGGATGGCCAACCCTTTCCCATGACCAACGAATTTACACCAAATATTCAAAACAACAGGGTCATTGACCTGAGATTATATAAACTAATCATCGGATATCAACATGTAAGGTGTCATTAGACTTATAATGGTCAACCCTTTCCCATGGCCAATGAATTTACCTAAAATATCCAAAACATTAAGGTCATTGACCTGAGATTTTATAAATTAATAATTGGATACGGACATGTGAGATGTTTACCGTGAGTAATGAAACATAGCTAGGTAGAGAAAGAATTAGTGTAGGCTACATGTATGGTGACTGACAAGTCTTTCACTATTGGAACTTGTTTTCAGATCAGACTGTAGTAAGAGAGAGTATAGGTTGCAGGCATGGGTTAATAAATGACAAACGGTGTACACAAAATCTGATTTATTGATTCAAGAATTAAGAGTAGACTATATTTAATTGATTGGTTAAAGAGGATAGCTAAAGAAACAAAATGGTGACTACATTGAACTAAACTGAACCAAGCTGAATCAAACCCAACCAAACCGAACCAAACCTAATCGAAAACAAGCCAAGGGTTTAAGTGTAAAACTTGTGGGTAAATGTGGTCATTGGTAATGTCAAAAAGGAAAGGGATAACGCTCTACCTATAGAGGGTAAGGTTTTTAAATGTATATTTTTTTAATTTTGACAAGGGGCCTAACTATACTTTTGTTGATATTTCCTGAACCCATGATGGGATTTTGACCGGTGAGGTGTCGTTGGACTTGGGCAGACACTCTCGTTTTGAATGTATTTTTGACTTTTTAACAAAGGGCCTAACTATACTTTTGTGACGCTCTGTTTTTGAATATATATTTAATGTTTGTCAAATGGGCCTAACTACACTGTTGTTAATATCTCGATAACTAATAATGGGAGAGAGTCAAGTTAGGTGTTATAATACTTAGGATGACCAACCCTTTTCCATGACCAACGAATTTACCCCAAATATTCAAAACAACAGGGTCATTGACCTGAGATTATATAAACTAATCATCGGATATCAACATGTAAGGTGTCATTAGACTTATAATGGTCAACCCTTTCCCATGGCCAATGAATTTACCTAAAATATCCAAAACATTAAGGTCATTGACTTGAGATTTTGTAAATTAATAATAGGATACGGACATGTGAGATATTTACCGTGAGTGATGAAACATAGCTAGGTAGAGAAAGAATTAGTGTAGGCTACATGTATGGTGACTGACAAGTCTTTCACTATTGGAACTTGTTTTCAGATCAGACTGTAGTAAGAGAGAGTATAGGTTGCAGGCATGGGTTAATAAATGACAAACGGTGTACACAAAATCTGATTTATTGATTCAAGAATTAAGAGTAGACTATCTTTAATTGATTGATTAAAGAGGATAGCTAAAGAAACAAAATGGTGACTACATTGAACTAAACTGAACCAAGCTGAATCAAACCCAACCAAACCGAACCAAACCTAATCGAAAACAAGCCAAGGGTTTAAGTGTAAAACTTGTGCGTGAATGTGGTCATTGGTAATGTCAAAAAGGATAGGGATAACGCTCTACCTATAAAGGGTAAGGTAAAGCTAGAGCATGGTGCTAATCCACACACCCATGAACCACACACAACTATCCTATGCAGTTTTTATGGGTTGACTGTTAAAACTTGCTCAGTGGTTACTGGGACAAGATGGTCGCTACACACAACAAGCTTTAAATACCTGAGGCTAATAATCTATACACATACTCACACACACTTGTTCTAAACTAAACTGTCTTGCTGGCAGAGCTCACACAGTAGGTAAATGACAGAATTGCTTGGCTAACAGAAATACAATCATTTTCGGTTGTCTAATGTTACCAGCTAAACATTACGTGCTATAGTGGTGAGCACATGTGCCTCTTTCACTGGAGATCTTAACTCGATTTCTAACTCTAAGGCCTAGAACGAATCAAACTAAGAAAAAAGGGTATGGTGACGCAGTGGTTAAACTGTTAGCCTTTCACTAAGGTAGACTAGAGTTCGATTTTAGGTTAATATGCATGTCATAAACAAACAAATAAAAGCAGAGATAATGTTTGAAACTGATTACATTTGTCTCTTTTCAAATTATTACTTAGATTACAAATACAAACGCGGACTGGGTTTGACATACAGTTAATGCTTCCTATCACATACTAGACTGTAAGAAAGCCAAAAAAGCAAAAGGCGTAGGTAGAGCAGTGGTAAAATCGCTATGTGTAGAGAAATACCTAACGGTATTATGAACTGGCAAAGGTATGTCGCATAAACAGTGCAGGATACAATCCAGCAACCATAATTTTTATCTTGTGGACAAGAGAAAACATATATATATATAGAGAGAGATAGAAAGCTTGTGTGTGTGTGTGTGTGTGTGTGTGTAGCATTGGTTGTTTGACCAGAGAAAATACGGTGAGGTAGGGTGGGGAGAGGGAGAATTAGCACTTATATATGAATGGAAAATAGATTTTTTTCAATCGTTTTGTTTTTCAAATGCAGTGGTAGATAGTCGTTATTTTGAAAAACATTTTTACTTGCAGTAGTAATAAGCCTCTATGGTTCCGCTAACACATAGATAGACTGTATTATTGCCATGGTCAAGCACTCACATTAAGATCATTTACAAAATCATATAATGAAAAATAAAAAATCTTGTTTTGGAAATATCGTTTTTCAACATACACTCAAAATAAATATATAAAAAATTTGTAAACAGCAAAATGGAAAATCCATGTTTCCATATAGACAAAATTTAAAAACCTTAAACGGACATTTAAGAAAATATATGCAAATGGGAAATTGACAAATGTGTAAATATGAAAATGGAAAAATCCATGTTTCCATATCATGAAATTAAAAAACATCAAACTGTCATTTAAAAAAATGCAAGTGGAAAATTGACAAATTGCAATGTGTGAAATGTGAAATTGAATTTCTTAACAATACATGTAATATTTTCTACCACATTGCTACCACTTTGTTACCACTTTTCTAGTTTGCTACCACTTTTCTACCACTTTGCTACCACTTTTCTACTACTTTTCTGCCACTTTTCTACCATTTTCCTAGTTTGCTACCACTTTGCTACCACTTTTCTACTACTTTTCTGTCACTTTTCTACCACTTTTCTACCACTTTGCTACCACTTTGCTACCACTTTTCTACCACTATGTTACCAATTGTCTACCACTTGTCTACCACTTTGCTACCACGTTTCTACCACTTTTCTATCACTTTTATCTGTACATATTAAATATAAAAGCCAACGCTAAATAATTCTATTACCAGAACAGAGATAACCTTTGTAGTGTGCAAATCATACTAACAGGTTAGTTACTACTATGGAACTTACTACAACTAACCGAGGTAAACAACGTGTACTCTATAAAGGCTACTCTTATAACTATAGACGACAACATGTAAAAGGAATAATATTCTGGCGATGCTCAAAACAGAGGTCAACAACATGTCGAGGCAATATGAAAAGTAGAAATGGTGTGGTTTTAAGTGTGAGTGATCATCAATGTAGTGCTCCAGACAAAACACTGATGGTGTTGGCAAAAAATCATCAGAATGCTAATAAGTTAGTACAAGAGAAAGATGTTGCTACTGAAAATAGTGCATTGTTTGTTGAGCAACGTTTAACCCCTGTTGTAAAAGTTATGCTGTATCCATCTTCCACGCCTCAAGAGTCATCAACATCACAGACTATGCAAGAGGTAGTGTTGTTGTTGTTTTAAGGGGCTGAACTACAAAGTCATCTGCCTTGATATGCAAGTGGATCGAAAAGGACTAGATAGTAATAGACAAAAGAGAGTTGTAGTTTGTATATAACTATTGTACAAGTTCTTACATTAAATAAATAAAAATAGTGTATGGGTATTGTCTGTTTTTCTTAATTGCTATCCCTATGTCCCATTATTAATGCAATTGTTAACCATCAACAGTCTCTGACTATGTTCGCAAAGAGAGTGACCTTAAACAATACACTCTATCTATGGTTTGTGTACCGAGTACACAATAATACAGTGTGGTCAAGCCATGTTGAGGCAATAGTTATATCAGGTAAGGGATTCGAACCCTCGCTTTCTTGTACAGAAAATTTGAACTTAAGTCAAACACCATAACCACTCCATCAACCTGACAAATACTAATTTAATTATTTTTGTGGACTTGAGTGTTTATAAAACATTTCCAGTATACATTGACTAAACCACTTGCTTGTTTTGAAATATAGATTTTGTTTTGTTTGACCATAACATTGCAGTTATGAGTCGTGTGAACTGGGTGTTTAATATAGGGTTAAGGGCATTTTAAAATAATTTTAGAAAAGCTCTTAGGTATCGTGTCATGGGTTTTAGTAATGCATTACTGTTCGTTGACTAACATTTACCGTTACACAACATTATTTTGGTGAGCTCTACATGTTGTTGTTTGAGTCGTCAGTCTTTTGACTGGTTTGATGCAGATCTCCATGCCTCCCTGCCCCGAGCGAAACGTCTCATCTCTATATAACTACCACACCCTACATTCAAGGCTATCTGTTTAACATATTATAACCTTGGATCTCCCCTACAAGCTCTTGGGTTCAATTCCTAGATTTAACACAAACTTTTAAAAGTGGTATGACAACTAAAACTAGTCTACTCTGTCTCGAGTGGTCCAAATAAGTAGAGAGGGTTTGATTCACACCTCAACCATAGAGCACCATGTTCTTTTTTTTTTTTTAATAATGATAGCCATTTGTTCAAATTCACATTTCGCACATTGTAATTTGTCAATTTTCCATTTGCATTTTTTAAAATGACAGTTTGATGTTTTTCAATTTCATGATATGGAAACATGGATTTTTCCATTTTCATATTTACACATTTGTCAATTTCCCATTTGCATATATTTTCTTAAATGTCCGTTTAAGGTTTTTAAATTTTGTCTATATGGAAACATGGATTTTCCATTTTGCTGTTTACAAATTTTTTATATATTTATTTTGTGTGTATGTTGAAAAACGATATTTCCAAAACAACATTTTTTATTTTTCATTTTATGATTTTGTAAATGATTTTAATGTGAGTGCTTGACCATGGCAATAATACAGTCTATCTATGTGATAGCGGAACCATAGAGGGTTATTACTACTGCAAGTAAGAATGTTTTACAAAATAACGACTATCTACCACTGCATTTGAAAAACAAAACGATTGAAAAAAATCTACTTTCCATTCATATATAAGTGCTAATTCTCCCTCTCCCCACCCTACCTCACCGTATTTTCTCTGGTCAAACAACCAATGATACCCACACACACACACACAAGCTTTCTATATCTCTCTCTATATATATATATGTTTTCTCTTGTCCACAAGATAAAAATTATGGTTGCTGGATTGTATCCTGCACTGTTTATGCGACACACCTTTGCCAGTTCATAAAACCGTTAGGTATTTCTCTACACATAGCGATTTTACCACTGCTCTACCTACGCCTTTGGCTTTTTTGGCTTTCTTACAGTCTAGTATGTGATAGGAAGCATTAACTGTATGTCAAACCTAGTCCGCGTTTGTATTTGTAATCTAAGTAATAATTTGAAAAGAGACAAGTGTAATCAGTTTTAAACATTATCTCTGCTTTTATTTGTTTGTTTATGACATGCATATTAACCTAATCAAACCCTAGTCTACCTTAGTGAAAGGCTAACAGTTTAACCACTGCGTCACCATACCCTTTTTTCTTAGTTTGATTCGTTCTAGGCCTTAGAGTTAGAAATCGAGTTAAGATCTCCAGTGAAAGAGGCACATGTGCTCACCACTATAGCACGTAATGTTTAGCTGGTAACATTAGACAACCGAAAATGATTGTATTTCTGTTAGCCAAGCAATTCTGTCATTTACCTACTGTGTGAGCTCTGCCAGCAAGACAGTTTAGTTTAGAACAAGTGTGTGTGAGTGTGTGTATAGATTATTAGCCTCAGGTATTTAAAGCTTGTTGTGTGTAGCGATCATCTTGTCCCAGTAACCACTGAGCAAGTTTTAACAGTCAACCCATAAAAACTGCATAGGATAGTTGTGTGTGGTTCATGTACTTGGGTGTGTGGATTAGCACCATGCTCTAGCTTTACCTTACCCTCTATAGGTAGAGCGTTATCCCTTTCCTTTTTTGACATTACCAATGACCACATTCACCCACAAGTTTTACACTTAAACCCTTGGCTTGTTTTCGATTAGGTTTGGTTCGGTTTGGTTGGGTTTGATTCAGCTTGGTTCAGTTTAGTTCAATGTAGCCACCATTTTGTTTCTTTAGCTATCCTCTTTAACCAATCAATTAAAGATAGTCTACTCTTAATTCTTGAATCAATAAATCAGATTTTGTGTACACCGTTTGTCATTTATTAACCCATGCCTGCAACCTATACTCTCTCTTACTACAGTCTGATCTGAAAACAAGTTCCAATAGTGAAAGACTTGTCAGTCACCATACATGTAGCCTACACTAATTCTTTCTCTACCTAGCTATGTTTCATTACTCACGGTAAACATCTCACATGTCCGTATCCAATTATTAATTTATAAAATCTCAGGTCAATGACCTTAATGTTTTGGATATTTTAGGTAAATTCATTGGCCATGGGAAATGGTTGACCATTATAAGTCTAATGACACCTTACATGTTGATATCCGATGATTAGTTTATATAATCTCAGGTCAATGGCCCTGTTGTTTTGAATATTTGGGGTAAATTCGTTGGTCATGGGAAAGGGTTGGCCATCCTAAGTATTATAACACCTAACTTGACTCTCTCCCATTATTAGTTATCGAGATATTAACAACAGTTCAGTTAGGCCCTTTTGACAAACATTAAATATATATTCAAAAACAGAGCGTCACCCCGAGTGCTAGGACCCCACATACAATTCCCTAGCCTTATTGGTTCGCGAGATATTAACAAAAGTATAGTTAGGCCCTTTGTTAAAAAGTCAAAAATACATTCAAAAAGAGAGTGTCTGCCCAAGTCCAACGACACCTCACAGGTCAAAATCCCATCATAGGTTCAGGAAATATCTACAAAAGTATAGTTAGGCCCCTTGTCAAAATTTAAAAAAAAAAAACATTTAAAAACCTTACCCTCTATAGGTAGAGCGTTATCCCTTTCCTTTTTGACATTACCAGTGACCACATTTACCCACAAGTTTTACACTTAAACCCTTGGCTTGTTTTCGGTTAGGTTTGGTTCGGTTTAGTACAATGTAATCACTATTTTGTGTTTTAGCTATCCTCTTTAACCAATCAATTAAAGGTAGTCTACTCTTAATTCTTGAATCGATAAATCAGAGTTTGTGTACACCGTTTGTCATTTATTAACCCATACCTGCAACCTATACTCTCTCTGTACTGCAGTTTGATCTGAAAACAAGTTCCAATGGTAAAAGACTTGTCAGTCACCATACATGTAGCCTACACTAATTCTTTCTCTACCAAGCAATGTTTCATCACACATGGTAAACATCTCACATGTTCGTATCCGATTATTAGTTTATAAAATCTCGGGTCGATGACCTTGATATATTGGGTATTTTGGGTAAATTCATTGGCTATGGGAAAGGGTTGATCATTCTAAGTCCTATGAAACCTCACATGTTGATATCCGATTATTAGTTTATAATAATAATAATAATAATAATAATAATAATTGATACGTGCAAGGGCACGTCTCTACGCTTGCAAACAAGTATTTGCTCATTTGAAATGACCGCTTGCTCGCTCAGTACCGTCTGTCTCCACAAGATGGTAGCTGCAGTCGGACTTTGCAAAGATCCAAGTAGTTCCTGCTTATTCACCAATAGAGTGCGTTGGTGTTTCCTTTAAAACTCTACCAATTCGTGACATAAGTGAAAGACCATTATGATTCTTCGTCTTCAAACAAATGATAGTGCATTCATGATACCGCCAAAATTATGAACTTATTAATGACATTGTTGTGTCGATGTGTCACTTCGTGATTGGACAATAAAAATTTACATGAAGACAGTTCGATAAATGACGAGCGATTCTCCGCCATTTTGTGTGGAGTCCATTAGTTCTCGTGAAGTAAACATCAAGCTAGTTGGTCATAAAAGGTGTCTCAGCTAATGGGGGCTTTAAGCCCTCATTCTCTACAAAATATATATACATGCTAGAAAATGGAATTGCCTGTTCTCTTCGGGCTATGAATTTTCATCTTTTCGCCGTGAAGTGGACGTGTGGAATGTGACCTGTGCTTGTGACCCAACAACACATGGGCGTGGTTTGCCATTTTTTGTGAGGCGCATGTAAATACATAAAATTATGGGTTAATTATTTTATTGTTATTGTGTCTCCACGGAGAAGGATGTAAGGTATGTTTTTTTTAATTTAATTTTATTTAATTATTTTATTTTGAGATCTCCAAGTCGGCCGTGTACGAATGTTGATCTTCTGTTGTGTGTTCGCTTGTAGGCCTAATATTTCCTTTACGTTTTAATAACGTTTACTTATATATATTAAGTTTCTTATTTATTTTTGTTTACCTTCTGGAGACACATTTATTAAGTTATTTCACGTTTAAATTATTATTTATTTTCCTTTGTCAATCTTGGGATTGACATTGTAATTTATTCATGATCCGGTGCATTCCTCGATTATAATAGCATTTAGACCTAATTATTCTCCGCCTTCATTTCCTTCTACTAATGGTTAAATTTAATCTTATTTATTGTTTGCCGTAATTTCGTTCTGGCATGTTTTGCTGTGGCCATGCCTTTGTTTACCGTGATGCATTGTGGTCTCGTTGTCAGTCTATTTGGCGCGGGTCTCGAAAGCAGATGTGTTGTGAATTAAATTATCTTCTTTAATGTAATCTTGTTAATGTTAATTTCGTGATTTTTGGTAATGTCCTTGTGTTTTCCGCCGGCGTGCATATCATTTATTTATTTGTTTTCTATCCAATTTTTATTTTATTTTAAAGTTTAATTTAATTTATATCCTTAATTTTTTTGGCATGGCCTCAACATCTGCATGTCGGATCGTGATTGCATTACCTTGCAATTCATCAAGCCCGTTCTGAGTATGTTATGCATGTAATATTTATTTTAACCTTCGGGCTGTTTAATTTTTTTTTTAATTTTAAATTAACCTTTTCCTTTTCTTGACTTTTGCAAGCAAGCATGTTAGGCGCTATCTGGCCTTCTTGTAATTTGTGTGGATTGATGCATGTTCTCTTTCCTGGTGGAAGTTTTAATATTAAACCTATTGTTATTTTTTTAATTCCACTGTTGTGGCATTATTTCGCCGACGGCAGTCCCGTTGGTTTTTGGAGGGTGTTTGTACGATAGCCTGTGTGTGTTGTCCCCTTATCCATCTTCCTTCCACTCCTTTGGAGCTCTTCTGTCGGGACATGTCATCTGGAGGTGATGTTGTTGCGGAGGTGACTCGGACCCCTGAATACAGGTAAGTTGGCCCATCCACGTTTCCCGTACTCGTCCCATTCTGGTAAGCAAAGCGTTGGTTTTCGAGAAACCGACGTGCTGCTGGCCAGTGTCGTCAAATGCTGTTAATGTAGGGGGTAGCATTTTGGTAGAAGTGCGTTGGTTATCGAATTACTGACGTGCTGCTGGCCAAGCGATGGTGTCTCTACACGTAGCATTCTGGTAGCAGATCCCGCTCATGTTCACTTCCGTAACTATCCCCTCCCCAGTACCCACAGGCTGTTTTATGGACCCCTCTAATACTGATGGGTCAGTTGTTGGTGGGATTTTGTCAGGAAAATGTACTTAATGTTATGTTTTGCTAATCCTTGTCGTTATTGTGTTTCATGTTGCCTCTGGATATCCATGTGGTATGCTGGATGTAAGGTGTCCTGTTTTTAAACGAGGCGTTTACCCCTGTATTTTACCCTGTTTGTGTGCAACATCCCCAGTGAAGATGAAGCCCGGTGAGTGTCTGATATGTGTTCTTGGCATGGGAAATGGGATTTCTTAATGTCTAATAGCCTATATGCTGCGTACGAAGGAATCCTGGAGCCCCGTCGGAAGCTGGTAGCCTGATTGTTTGTGCCTATTTTTGTGATTTAGCTCCATGTTCTCGAGCCAAGCAGGTGGTGACGTGTGCAGTTCTGGACAGCATGGTGCATAATTTGGTGTAGTAGGGTGGCTGTGTTTGAGTCTCAGCCTAATCTTTGGTGATGGTAATTGCTGGTTGTGGTACTGTTGTGAAAGTGTAAACTGTCCTTGTAATTCCTGAAATTTGTTTCCTTCTATATTGGTTGTCTGCATTCTGTGTTTTCCAAAATGGCCGACAACAATAGTGTTTTCAATTTAATCGACTTAAGCGATAACCTTGTGAATTTAGAGAGTTCTTCTGGGGTTGATCGTGAATCACCTCTGTTTACTAGGTCTGAGGTTTTGGGATCGATTACCAGTAGTAGTTTGCCTGCCCCTCTGTTGCCTGTCGCTGGCTCGTCCATTCCACTTAATCCTGCATACGGTCATTCTTCTCATGTTAGGTCACCTAGTGATTTCCTGGGTCCTGCCGACCCATTGCATCCCAGTTCTTTCACTAGTAATATGAATGTTTTGTCGCCTGTAGAGGGTGTGCGAGCGGGCTACCCTGGTAACAATGTCTCTATTCCTAATGCTACGTTCTCACCTACCGTTAATTATGGGTCGATTCCTCATCCTATTTCTGGTTTCTTAACTAAATTAAAACATTTCAACCTTGATGACGTTACCCAAGTGGTACAATTTTTAAAGCAAGTGGTAGAGTTGGGTAACCATGCCTCGATTTTTGGGATGTCGGAAGTTCAGATTTTCCAACTTTTGTATCCAGTTGCATCCGGTATGCTGCGCGATAAGCTTGTTGAAGCTATCCACCTCCGCATGTCCTTGGCCATGTTTATTAGGGAAGTGTTGTGGTTTTTTGTCCCTGCGAGCACCCTAAGTGCTCTCGAGCAAAGGTTCCTTTATCGTGTCCAAAGGCTGGACGAGTCCCTTAGCGACTATGTCAGTGACATTAAGGTGTATGCCCAGGTTTTTGCATCCCCTTTAACAGAGCGACAGTTGGTGTCATCAATTGTGAATGGGTTTTCGCCTCAATATAGGTCATACATGACTATGTGTACCAGGCCTTCGTCATTCGTCGAGCTGAAACAGGTCGTTATAGAGGCTATGGCGGTGAAGCATGCAGATTCCCTTCGTGTAGCTAATGTTCCTCCTCCTTCCTTGATGTCTTGTACCCCTACTTCTTTGATGTCTCGTCCCCCACCTAAGGTTATGTTTCATCCTCGACCCAACATTAAGTGCCACTCGTGCGGTGGAGTGGGACATGTCAAGAAGGTGTGTCCGAGTAACCAGGCTGTGTATCGCCAATGACGGAACGTTGAGGAGACCAATTCGGGTGTTACTTCCAAGGATATTTCTGTGTGTAAGAATTTGGGAAAACCCTGTGAAGTTTCTGGTCGCCCTACCAATGATAGTCTTGATAACTCTATGAAAGCTAATTCATCATGTGCTAATTCTGCTTATGTCGCTGGCCTACCTAACCTGTCGGTGAGCAATGTCGTGGCAAGTCAGCCTAATTCTAAACGTTGTGTGAATCCTGTGGTGCGGGTGTCCTCGTCACCTAATTGTAATCGTGTTAGAGCGAGTAATGATTTTGGAATTTCTCCTGTGGCTAAAGGAATATCCCCGTTTATTGAAATTTGTGTTAATGACGAGCCCGTTTCTGCATTGCTTGATTCTGGTAGTGTCGCATCCTTTATAAGCGAGGACTGGTTTCTATCTATGAAAAGTGTTTGCAAACTTCCTGAGTTAGAGCCTAACAATGAATCCTTTATTTCGGCAAATTGTTCAAACTTAAATATTTTGGGTAGTATGACAGTCAAAATTCATATTCTAAATTTTTCTTGGAAATTTAAATTTTTGGTTGCCAGAAATCTTTCTTGTGCTGTGGTCATTGGAGCTAATTTCATGTCACACGTTGGTATGCTTCTTGATTTTGGTGCTCGCAACTTATGGTTTAAGTTTAATCCACAGAGTAAATTATCGTTTAACCCGCTTTTATCTTCTCCTGCTGTCAATTCTGTTACTGAACCTATGACTATTGAGGATCTCGATCTGGAAAATTTAACGAGTCTTCAAAGGGAGGCCATTAAGAGGTTATGTCAGGAATATGGCGATGTGTTTACTGACAAGTTGGGTGTAACCCATTTGATGGAGTACAAGATTGAGCTAACCGATTCTGTGCCGGTGCGTTCCAGCCCGTATCGCCTTGCCCCGCCCAAGATGGCTGAACTTCGTAAGATTATCGATAAGATGTTAGAAGAAGGTGTAATCCAACCCTCTATCTCTGCCTACTCATCCCCTGTATTTCTTGTGCCAAAACCTAACGGTGGTTTTCGGCCGGTGGTCGACTATAGGGCCCTTAATCAAAAGGTTGTTTTGCAGTCCATTCCTTTGCCGGACCTTCACACATGTTTTAGTTGGTTTCGCAACGCGAAGGTGTTCACGATCCTCGATTTAAATTCTTCCTACTTCCAAATTCCCCTCTCTCCTGAATCCAGGCATGTTACTGCTTTTTCCACTGACTGGAACCTGTTTGAGTATGCCCGTGTCCCGTTTGGCCTATCCACCGGAGCCGCTGTGTTGAGCAGACTTCTGGACAAGGTATTTTCAGAAATTAAATTCAAGTTTGTGTACCACTACCTTGACGATGTGGTGATCTATTCCGAGTCCTTCGAGGAACACGTTGATCATCTGAAAATTGTACTTGATCGGTTGCGTGACGCTGGACTTACCGTCAAATTGTCCAAGGTTTCATTTGCCAAGCCCAAAGTTTCCTTCTTGGGACATATTGTTTCTGAATCTGGTATCTCAGTGGACCAGTCTCGCACGCAGGCCATCAGAGATTTTAAACCACCCAAGAACGCCAAGGGTGTTGCTCGTTACATTGGAATGGTCAACTTCTTTCGCAAGTTTATCAATAACTTTGCCGACCGGGCTGCTCCTCTAAATCAATTACGCAAAAAAGCTGTGAAGTTTGAGTGGGGTCCCTCTCAGCAAGCAGCCTTCGAAGATCTTAAGCTTGCGCTCTCTAACGCCCCTGTGTTAGCCATTCCGGATTTTGGGAAGCAGTTCATTGTGCAGACTGATGCGTCTGGACGTGGTGTTGGTTGTGTCCTTCTGCAGGAATCTGATCTGGGTCGGCAACCCATTGCATACGCTTCACGTACCTTAACGGACGCAGAGAGGAAGTATTCTATTTACGAACTTGAGGGCTTAGCTGTGTTGTTCGCTCTAGAAAAATTCCGTATGTATCTTGAGCACACCAAGTTTCTCCTTGAGACCGATAACCAAGCCTTGAGCTGGGTCTTGGGGAAACCCCGCAAAACTGGTAGAATTGCTAGGTGGGCAACTAGGATTCTGTCGTTCCAGTTCACTGTTCAACATATTCGTGGGTCCGAAAATGCGGTAGCTGATTCTTTAAGCCGCATGTACGAGGAAACAGCTGAAGAAGATGTTCAGGATTGTGAACCTGTAAACCTTGTATCTGCTGTAAATTGTGTCAATGCCGTTCTTAGCAATTCCCCTGTGCTGTTTGAGGATGTAAGACGATTCCAGAAAGAAGACCCCTCCTTGTCTAGCCTTATTGACCGAATCAATTCTGGTGAAGTGATCAAGCCCTACTCTCTGAAGGACGGTGTGTTGTGTTGTTCGTCTCGTCATGACCGCCTACCTAAAATTGTGCTCCCGTCAATCCTCATTCCGGAAATCTTTCGTTACTATCATGAATCTCCGATTGGTGGCCACCTAGGAGTATTCAAGACCCGAGCTAAAATCAGACAGTTTTTCATTTGGCCAGGTATGGATGGCGACATCAGGAGGCTCATCAGGAATTGTGCTGCATGCAGTATTAGCAAACCTCCGGTTTCTACTAAAGTTGGCCTGTTGTCATCTGAACCAGCATCTAGACCCTTGGAGAGGCTTTTTATCGACCATGTTGGACCGTTCCCTCGCTCTGGTCGGGGAAACCAATTTGCGCTTGTTTGCACTGATGGTTTCTCCCGGTTTAGTTGGATTTTCCCCACCAGACAGGCTACGACCAGTTCCGTCATAAAGTGTCTTAATTCCATCTTCTCGTCTTTTGGGCCGTGTCAGTATCTGGTGTCAGATAATGCCAAGTGCTTTGTATCTCATCAGTTCCGTCAATTCTTATTTGATTATGCTATTTCGCACGTAACCACCACTCCCTATTTTCCTAACCCGTCTCTTGCTGAGCGAGTCAATCGTAATCTCCGTTCTGCTCTGATTGCTTTCCACCACGACGACCATTCCAAGTGGGATTCTAATTTGCATTGGCTCAATTTTGCTTTCAACACCGCCGTGCATGAGAGCACGCAAGCTACCCCTTTTTCGTTAATGTTTTCCTTTATGGCTAATTCTCCGTTGTCTAATCTGTGGAACCTACACGATCTCCTTCCTGACAGCTTCACGCCCGAGGATATGAGGGCGAAATTCGACAAGGCTAGAGAGAATATTAAGGTATCCCATGACCAACTTGCCAGGCGACACAATGCCTGTCGCAAGCCAGCTGATTTGGAAATTGGTGATGTTGTGTACGTCCGCAATTTCGAGCCCAAGGGCGTCAGTAATCTTGTCTCAAGCAAGTTAACCCCTCGTTTTAAAGGCCCGTGCTATGTAGAGGCATTCTTGACTCCTGTTACTCTTCTTGTTCGAAACCCTAAGGCCAACAAAATTTCTAGAGTGCATCCATCACACATTAAACGAGGTGGAGACGTTTCTAATGAAGAAATGCTACCGTAAATTTTGTAAAACAAATTTTGTAAACTGAATTTGTATAATGTAGAGTATCCCTAACCTTCATTTAAGCCTTCAAGCCTCTGTTCCTTGTGGAATTTTGAATTTAATTGGATTTGAAAACTCTGGTGGGATAAAAACTGTATTGTTGGGAAGTTCCCATTGTAATGGTAAATTGTAAAAGTGTACCTAATTTTGATGTTTCATAGGAGATGCTAACATGTAAGTTGGGCTCGGTGGGAGACCTAACTCATGGTAACCTTGTATTCCTGTTCCCTTTGGGAATTGTAGTGGTCATTCCTCTACCGTGGTCCCTTCGAAATGTACAGTTGTCTAACTCATGTAATCTTGTAATGTACTTCGAATCTGTAAAAAGTGTAAACTTGTTAATGAAACCTTGTAAGCACGGATCTAGGGCCTAGTCAAAAATTGTCTTCATTTAAATTCAACTTGTTTCTCTTTGTAAAATGTAGTAAGATATTGTAAATTCTGTAATACCTTTTTGAAACTAGATTAACTTTTATTTTTGTAAATGGCTGCCCACGCGTCGAATCGTATCTTGCACATTGCTTCATCCTACTTCGTCTAAAACGACCTACATTGGACTTGTTGAAAATTTTTCCTAACGTGTCTCGGACTCTGAAAGCACTGCTGGTGCGGGTGTACTGCGTTTCTGAAGGTTTTTGGACACAGTGAAGCGGTTAACTAAGTGGTTTGCGAGGTGATCAATTATCCCTTCACTGATAATCTGACCCTGCATTCTTCCTAACCAAACCGATGCGGTTTCATCCATCAATTGGAGTTAACTGGTGAACATTATCTTCGGAAAGCATCTCTGGTGAATCGACAAGTTAAGGAGTACTGTCTATGCCTTGGCATATTCGTGAACGGTGTTCACGCTTAAGGGAGGGAGACTGATACGTGCAAGGGCACGTCTCTACGCTTGCAAACAAGTATTTGCTCATTTGAAATGACCGCTTGCTCGCTCAGTACCGTCTGTCTCCACAAGATGGTAGCTGCAGTCGGACTTTGCAAAGATCCAAGTAGTTCCTGCTTATTCACCAATAGAGTGCGTTGGTGTTTCCTTTAAAACTCTACCAATTCGTGACATAAGTGAAAGACCATTATGATTCTTCGTCTTCAAACAAATGATAGTGCATTCATGATACCGCCAAAATTATGAACTTATTAATGACATTGTTGTGTTGATGTGTCACTTCGTGATTGGACAATAAAAATTTACATGAAGACAGTTCGATAAATGACGAGCGATTCTCCGCCATTTTGTGTGGAGTCCATTAGTTCTCGTGAAGTAAACATCAAGCTAGTTGGTCATAAAAGGTGTCTCAGCTAATGGGGGCTTTAAGCCCTCATTCTCTACAAAATATATATACATGCTAGAAAATGGAATTGCCTGTTCTCTTCGGGCTATGAATTTTCATCTTTTCGCCGTGAAGTGGACGTGTGGAATGTGACCTGTGCTTGTGACCCAACAACACATGGGCGTGGTTTGCCATTTTTTGTGAGGCGCATGTAAATACATAAAATTATGGGTTAATTATTTTATTGTTATTGTGTCTCCACGGAGAAGGATGTAAGGTATGTTTTTTTTAATTTAATTTTATTTAATTATTTTATTTTGAGATCTCCAAGTCGGCCGTGTACGAATGTTGATCTTCTGTTGTGTGTTCGCTTGTAGGCCTAATATTTCCTTTACGTTTTAATAACGTTTACTTATATATATTAAGTTTCTTATTTATTTTTGTTTACCTTCTGGAGACACATTTATTAAGTTATTTCACGTTTAAATTATTATTTATTTTCCTTTGTCAATCTTGGGATTGACATTGTAATTTATTCATGATCCGGTGCATTCCTCGATTATAATAGCATTTAGACCTAATTATTCTCCGCCTTCATTTCCTTCTACTAATGGTTAAATTTAATCTTATTTATTGTTTGCCGTAATTTCGTTCTGGCATGTTTTGCTGTGGCCATGCCTTTGTTTACCGTGATGCATTGTGGTCTCGTTGTCAGTCTATTTGGCGCGGGTCTCGAAAGCAGATGTGTTGTGAATTAAATTATCTTCTTTAATGTAATCTTGTTAATGTTAATTTCGTGATTTTTGGTAATGTCCTTGTGTTTTCCGCCGGCGTGCATATCATTTATTTATTTGTTTTCTATCCAATTTTTATTTTATTTTAAAGTTTAATTTAATTTATATCCTTAATTTTTTTTGGCATGGCCTCAACATCTGCATGTCGGATCGTGATTGCATTACCTTGCAATTCATCAAGCCCGTTCTGAGTATGTTATGCATGTAATATTTATTTTAACCTTCGGGCTGTTTAATTTTTTTTTTAATTTTAAATTAACCTTTTCCTTTTCTTGACTTTTGCAAGCAAGCATGTTAGGCGCTATCTGGCCTTCTTGTAATTTGTGTGGATTGATGCATGTTCTCTTTCCTGGTGGAAGTTTTAATATTAAACCTATTGTTATTTTTTTAATTCCACTGTTGTGGCATTATTTCGCCGACGGCAGTCCCGTTGGTTTTTGGAGGGTGTTTGTACGATAGCCTGTGTGTGTTGTCCCCTTATCCATCTTCCTTCCACTCCTTTGGAGCTCTTCTGTCGGGACATGTCATCTGGAGGTGATGTTGTTGCGGAGGTGACTCGGACCCCTGAATACAGGTAAGTTGGCCCATCCACGTTTCCCGTACTCGTCCCATTCTGGTAAGCAAAGCGTTGGTTTTCGAGAAACCGACGTGCTGCTGGCCAGTGTCGTCAAATGCTGTTAATGTAGGGGGTAGCATTTTGGTAGAAGTGCGTTGGTTATCGAATTACTGACGTGCTGCTGGCCAAGCGATGGTGTCTCTACACGTAGCAATAATAATAATGATAATTGATGTTTTAAGGTGTCTAACATCTAGGTTATCGACCCCATATTAGTTTATAAAATCTCAGGTCAATGGCCTTACTGTTTTGGATTTTTGGAGTAAATTCATTGGTCATGGGAAAGGAATAACCATTCTAAGTCCTATGACACCTCACTTGACCCTCTCCGATTATTAGTTTATAAAATCATAGGTCAATGACCTTGCTGTTTTAGGTCTTTTGGGTAAATTAGTTGGTCATGGAAAAGGGCTGACCATCTTGAGTCCCATGACACCTCACTTGACCCTCTCTGATTATTAGTTAACGAGATATTAACAAAAGTGCAGTTAGGCCCTTTTGACAAAAATTAATAATACATTAAGAAACAGAATGTCACCCCAAGTCCAACGAGCTCTCATACAAGTCCCTAGCCTTATTGATTCATGAGATATTAAAAGCTAATGACCTATTAGTTTTGGATCTTTTGGTTAATTTAAAAAAAATACTCATCTATAAATCTGTATTCAAGAAGCCCGCCCTCTTACAAAAAAAACAAGTGCAAATGCGTAAAGACAAAAAAAAACAGAACATGTTAATACATAGTAGCGATCGGCTCTTCGCTTGCGTTTCATGTGGAACAACGTTTAATTTCATCATAGCATTAGGGACCAGTCCAAAGGGACCGGTCCAAAGGGATCAGTCAAAAGGGACCCATCAACAGGGACTCGTCCACAAGGACTTGTCGACAAGGACCCGTCAACAATGGCACGTCAACAATGACCTGTCAACAATGACCTATCAACAGGGACCCGTCCACAGGGACTCGTCCACAATGACCCGTCAACAATGACCCATCCACAGGGACCTGTCAACAAGGACCCGTCCACAGGGAACCGCTCGCCCACCCTCTTACAAAAGCCATGAGCGGGCATGCGTAAAAACAAAATACAAGCCTGTTAATTCATAGTGGCTTTCCACCGTACACATGCACTTTATGTAGAACAACGTTTCATTCCATATTGACATTCAAACTCTCACATGTTGCAATTGGAAAGAGAGATTCTCTAAAAAATTACAATTTCACTCCCTAGTAGGTGTAGGGTTTATTTTGGGGTGGAAATATGCTATCCATTGGAAAGGGAGTGTCAGCCCGAGTTCAATGACAACTCATTCGTCAAAATCCGACCATGCGTTCGACAGATATCGCCATTTTAGTATTCCAGCGGTGGAGCGGTGGCGGTGGGCCTTGAACCTCTGCAAATACACTACTTCCACGATTGATAGTACCCACTACTCGGTGCTCCGACACTTGCCAGAAGATGCTCTTGAGTAATTCTTGCAAATTAGAATTGAAATATGTATTCAAAAGCAGATACCTTAAAATTGGTCCACTCAAATTATTGTTTTTCTCGCTGAGGAAGGAAGCTGGAATCCCTTCATCCTGCCTTACATTTGCACTTTCATCTCGTATTGGTAAGCCAGTAGAGATAATGGTGAATAACCTCGAAAAGTGGAGATTGGAAACTATTGAATTATTGGCAAACCCCCAGAATTGATTTCGCGAGGGGCACAAAAATATTCTCAATTCCGACACACATTCAGCGTACGATACACAAGCAACTTTTAATAGCTGAGTTCTTGGATATGACAGCTCTGGATGACTGACGTTTTATTTAAGGATTAAAAATATCTCCCAGATATTTACAGAACTTTATAGGTGTAATATTTTCCAGACGAAGAAGTCAACCCCCAATTGATAACTTATTCCTTGGGTGACACAATATCCTTGTAAAAGCTGAATTATCATAGAAAGTTCATATAAAGAGGCTTATTTCTAGTGTGGAAAAACTTATTAACAATCTTCGTATAGATACACGCACCTGGTGGGGAGCCAACCCAGCAATCCTTTCATCACTGTTCCGTGGAATCCTCCTGTTCCTGGAACAGGATGACGGCAGTACGTTTTATCACTGTGGCAACAAGTGTAACTTAAGGAATCTTGACCGTATTCAACTCAGATACCTTAGAATACGTTTAGGCGCAATGAACTCAATTCCAGCAATGCACTCGTGTGTAAGGCAGTATAAATGCCATTGCTTATAAGACAACACATGTTGTGTTATAGATGTCTAATGCGACGCAGTTTCATTTTCCAGCTTCCTGATATGACCATAATTATGTGACTGCGTCAACATGTGAATCACGGCAAAATTGAACGAACTTAATTCAAGAATCCTTTTGGTTGACAGTATTGTATTTCTATATGTCGTTGTATACATCCTGATCAACCTAAATTTATCAGTGCTCATGAAGTCACGTTTTGCCTGACCGTTCCCAGTATTGGCAACTCCAGCTATCTGATATGACATCTAGCGGTAAAAATGATAAACGTACCTAGTAGGGTACATTTGTCACGTGGTGACTGTTTGCATATGGTTACCTGTATTGGTAAGCAGATCGTGGTAAATTCTTCGTGTCTTGATACATAAGTAATAAGTTTTACTCGTTGATAGAGTGCAAAATGAGTAAAAGCAAAGTATATTGCTCAGTTCACGGCTGTAAGTCGATGTATGAGAGGGCTGCGGATATAAGTTTTCATCACTTTCCAAAAGATGCAAATAGCAATAGCCGAAAGGTGACGATACCAAATAAATACGGTCAACAGGAGCGGGTTGGACCACTCACCACTACATACACTGACGACAGGACGGGTTGTTCACTGTTACGCCGAGCCAAGCCCACATAGACAGCCAAGTACCGGTACAGTATCGCCGAGCCAAGCCGTACCAAGGCAGCCAAGCCTATACCAGCCGAGGACAGCCAAGCTTCATCAGTCAGGTATCCTTCCCCGCTCCCTAGTTCATTTCCAATAACCCTACCAACCACCATCACCTCGCTCTGCGATATCCGAGTCATTCCACAACGAGTCATATAGGCCTAATTTGACTTCGCAGATCTACTCTGCAAGAACCTGCTACCAAACCTACCTGCTAACCATCCAACAAATCAAGCAATTCTTGTCTCCCCCGAGTTTTAATACAAGTTAAACTCATCCCTTCGCCCTACCAAGTAGCAAATAATTTCTAGAGTCTATGGTACAGTGAGCAAACTCAAATATACGGTCGCTTTTAAACGTAACAGCGCCATGACTCGAACTGCTCAAAAACAAATACCAGCAGACAACCGATGCTTGATAATATGCAATTGACACATAACATCCAGTGGAACACACAAATTAGATCACGTGTATCGCACAGTTATACATATATACAATTAAAAATAACACTGTCATTATTTTAGGGTCCACATTTACTGATTATAACCGAAAAAATAAAAAGTGTTCCATATCAAACGCGTGTTATTGTGTATTTTGACCCTACTTATCCAGACCGACCGCAGCGCCGCAAGTGTTAGTTTGAGTTGCCAATAGGTACATTCCTTTAAAAACGAAACTGCAGGAAATCTCACATGCCCAAAAGAGATGCACTTAATATCTTAGTACGCATTGATCTGCTTAGTTATACGTTTATACTGATGGTTCAAAGGTTCCAGGAACAGGAGTTGGATGTGCCTACTTCTGCCCTCATATCAATACATCTCGCCTTCTTGCTTTTCCACAAGTTACATCTGTTCACTCGGCCGAGGATTCTAATAGTGTTCTCGTAACCCTATCGCATCCATTATTTCAGAAAAGATACGAAACAACAAAGAATCATCACATCAAACTCCAACAATTAGTATTGAATGGTAATTTTCTCCTACTTATGTTAATTGCCACTATCAACAGACAAAATTTCAATGTAATTGCTGTAAAAATTCGTAGATATTGAGAACCGTCTAATATTTTGGTTGGTCGCCATGTTGGATTTTTATATATGTTGGTCTTAGTGTTATGTACTATTACATGAAGATTATTGTGTACGTGTAGTATCCAAACTTCAATCGCATGATAAGGACACAAGAAGTAAAACCGATATTTTAAAATATGTAGTCATGAAAACAATTGATATAAATAAGATGCCAGTGGATTAACATTTGTATAAGTATTTACCGTACCAAGTATCACTGCACTCAGACAGTTAAATCGCGAGAAACGTCCATTTAAATATTTATACTTCGCGTCGCCGCCATGTTGGATTTGTGCTCACCAGGTTATTGAAAGTCCAATAGGTGAACTTATGTTCATAGCCACTATGAACATAAAGAATGTCAATTTGATTGCTGTTAAAGATTTGTAGATATTGAATTTCAGATGGTCGTCAAGTTGGATTGTTATATGTATAGGCCATAGATTTATGTACCATTAATGGAAAATTATTGCGTAGGTTCATTATTCAAACCTTGACTTCGATCGGAAGATTACGACACAAGAAATAAAAACTTAATTTTGAAATTGAACTAAATTAGATGCAAGTGCATTTCAATATGTATCAACATTCACTGTACCATATTTCACTGCGCTCAGATGGTTAAATCGCGAGAAATGTCTATTAAAATGTTTCAACTTTTCTTCGCCGCCATGTTCGTTTTGTACTATACAGAATTTCGAAACTTACATACATAACCTTGTAGTAGTGCCCCTTTCACCGTACAAAATTTCAGGCTGATATCAGTAATAGTTTCGGAGATATATAGAGACGGTAAAATAATTCGCACAGCCGCCATCTTGAGGTTTTGTAAACAATTGTACAAGATTAGATGCCAGCGCATTACAATGAGTATAAACATTTGCTGTAGCAAATTCCCAAGCGTTTGGATGGTTAAATCGCGAGAAGACCCTATTTAAAAGTCTCACCTTCGCTTGGCCGCCATGTTGTTTTTGTAGTTAGCAGTTTTCGAAAGTCTTATATATGAACTTCTAGTAGTGCTCTTTATCACCGTAAAACATTTAATGGTGATATCGTTAATAGTTTCGGAGATATTGAATGCTGGTGAAATCTTTCGCACAGCCGCCATGTTGGATTCGTGAGACGTAATAAAATTTGAAGGGCACGGTGGGGGTCGATCAAAATGGTGCGATGACCTTAACGAGTTTCATTGAGAAGTTATTAGAGGGGACACACACGCACACACACACAGACAAAAGGTGATCTCATAAGCCTTTTTTTTTTTTTTTTCATAATATAAAAATAGGCTATAAATGGTTTCCAACACGATAATCGTATGATCAATTGAGGAATTTTGGATTCCCTTCTACTTCTACTTCAAGAATTAGATACGGTAGCCTACATTATTTCTTAAACTTGTGATCTTTCGCGCGATTGTTCCTTGTGTTGAACTACATTTATCTTCGCATTTGTTGATTGTAAAATCATTGTGGATAGGATTTTTCTATACTTGTATATTTTCCCAGTGTAGTGGAGGTTCTTTCCTATAAATTAAGACGAACGTGTAATGTGCCTGGATGTATACCTAACTACAACTGCAATAAAGAGGGAACCATCTCAACATATGCTTTTCCTCAAGAAAAGGAAATATGAAAAACTGGAAATCGATCTTTGTATGTTTAGCATCTTGAGCTCTTCTATTTCATTTCTCTGACATATTCTGTGAAATAACTGTGGTGGTAAGGGAAAGTTCGATTGCCTGGATTGATTGAAGTGTACAAAAGGCCTCGGGAGTCAGGACGCTAAATGTAACGTCACGAGGTGAAGTGTAGTGTATGGCCTCCACATTACGAAGATGGCGGCTGAGTGCTAATTCCGCCGAGTAGTAGTTCCACCGGTGAGACCACCTACAGTGAGCAGGACGCGTTTGCCAGCTCAGCCTACTTGCAAACAGAAAGCTACATGCGCGGGGGTTCATTTCCAGAGCTGGTGGTGCTCTCACTGCACACAGGTAGAACGGAGACCATAATGTATATTTATATAAATTATATTGCCTTTACTCGGCCACTAAAATACTGAAGCTGTGTAATAACATAGTGTGGAAATCTCATCCGGATGCAGCCCTTGTAAAACACAGTCCAAAAACGAGTGAGTTAAATCTTTTAGGGGACGCATTAAACTATTTGGCCACCTAGAATAATCATATTATATACCCTTCGCCTGTGAGCGAGAATTTCTACTATGTCCTTTACTTTGTGCTTGCCTGAATTCTTTCATTTTCAGCGTTAATGCAAGGTCCGCCACCCTGTAAATGAGGGTAAAGGTATTTCACTTCCATCAGAGTTGATGACAGCAAATACAACAAAGGACAAAATTCTATTTTCAATATAATTTGTTGTAGTATACTGAACCCTTATTAATCTGCGATAAATAAGTATTCATGATTTATTATTATTATTACTGCGGCCCAGGCAGTACTTGTGGAAGTTGACAAAGAGGAAGGCAAGTTTGTGTGTTGCAATGATTGCCGAAGAAGCAGAGCTTGGTAGCTATTATTGAAAACGGCCGGTTAAGCTGAGTTCAAGGCCAAATTGTGTAACAACATGCACCAGAATTGGAGTCATAAGGAGATGGTCACGAGTTTCCTTGCAACCGACCTACGATTGAATCACCCAATCAGGAGAGACCAAGCCAAAACCACGCGATGGGTGGCGTCACTGGTAAAAAAAAAGCGCGCGGAATTGATTATCTAAAGAACCGCCGATCCGAAATATCTCCGCATGAGTGCGCTGAGACGTTTGAATTAATTGATGAAGATTGACACTAGTCCCATGTGTGTGAGATGAAAACTCTAGAATTTTTTTCTTAATTCACCCCACTCCTCCTCACTCTGTCAGTTTCCAATAAATTGATCGACGAGACGCTGTTTCGATGACTACTGTTTTGAGCTCTGGTGACCTAACTTCACGCCAGTTTGTGTAGTGATTTTAACGCTCGAATATTATTTGAAGACATTCGTTTTGAGCTCTGGTGAGCTAACTTCACGCCAGTTTGTGTAGTGATTTTAACGCTCTAATATTATTTGAAGTCATTCGTTTTGAGCTCTGGTGAGCTAACTTCACGCCAGTTTGCGTAGTGATTTTTAAAGCTCTAACATTATTTGAAGTCTATCGTTTTGAGCTCTGGTGAGCTAACTTCACGCCAGTTTGCGTGGTGATTTTAAGTACTCTAATATTATTTTGAAGACAACTATTTTCAGCTCTTAGGGGCAAGACTTGAGTAACATTCCAATTAGCGCTCAACGCGAGCGAAGGTTCACAAGAGCAGTAGAGATTACCGAGCGAGATAACGACTGCGAGACAGCCAGATTTAAAACTTGTATTGTCAAGCCAGTGACGATGGGTTTGAAGTGTATATTTCATGTAAATTTTATTGTATTTTTCAAGTGTTGTATTGTGCGTGTGTAAGCGAGAGCTAGGGAAAGTCTTCGTTGATTAATCGCATAGGACAATCGTGGGCGAAATTAGTAACTCACAAGCAATTATAGCCAGGCAATCTATAATAACATTGAACTTTTCTGTCGAGGAGACTACACCAAGATGTCCGACGTGTGGTCAGGAGCCGAAGTGATGTCCTACGCTTCTACGAAGACAACGATGGAGGGCTAATTTCCCGTAGGGAAATGAGCCGAGATGGAAGTTATATGTTCAACAAGCTGATACGGTGATGTACAAAAATTGATTATTCAATATGTAGTTAGATACGGCGGGAGAACTTTGTAAATAGTTCATTTTTCTTCTTTTTTATTGTTTTAGATTGTTTTTCTTGCACCGACACTAATGTTTTGAATGTACGTTGGCGCGTGGCCAAAGTTGTTTGTTGTGTGTTATTTTTCTTTGGAGTCATATTTAGTGTACACGGCGCGTGTACGTGATTTTTATCCATGCGAATGCGAAACCCGTTACATTCGATAAGTGGTGCTTTATTAAAGTTCATATTTTTTTATAGGAAAGGGAGGTAATTACTGTAAGATGTTTGCTGAACAGGTTATTATTCATATTAGGGTTGCCGAGCGCAACAAATTAAGATGTAATTGTAGAACACCTTAGTACTAATTTTTTTAGATTTTTTTTAGTCCTTTTCAGGTTCGATAGTCACAGGCATAGGACGGAGGCGCCGGCTGGTGGAAAATATTTATGTCATTTATTTCAGGGTCTGTCAAACCCATACGTGTGATTCTGTGTGTGTTACTGTGTCAGGTGTGTGTTTTGATTCTACGTGAAGAGGGGTAGAGGTCCTACCGCCCTCATATTTTGTTGTTGCTGTATTTTGATGGAAAGGCAGGGTGCTCCGAGGAGACCGCTGTACCTTGTCCATATGGTGATTCTTGGATTTCCTAGGGGAAATGCTGAGATATATTTTGTTCTGACACACACACACACGTATTATTGTGCTTTGGGGCACGCTTCTTCGAGACTGGATCCCATGCCTTGGGAGGCCGAGGTTATTTTGACACGTGGGTTGACAGATATGCAGATTTCCACGAATCGCCCATCTAGCCTGGTGATTTATTTTGTTAGGCAGTCCTGTTGTCCGACTGGCCCCCTTAAGCTTTCATTTAGCAAACCTATTCTTTTGTGATGGTTATTTTGAACCATAATTAATTGGGGAGTTCGCCATGTTTGTGACGGATTATTGCATGTCGCTATGGATGGAATATTGTGTTAATGATGTAAATGTTGGCTTTGAGCCTAGTGATTGTTTATGACTCAGTTCATGTAATTTAGTATGTGACACCCGTGTGGTGTAGTGGTATATTACTTGTAAAAATGACGGCGGTCATATGTGTATTTGTTTTGTTGGTCACGTGTTAACTTACTAGTGTTGATTTGTGAGAAGTCCTAATTTTAGGCAGTAATGTTTGCCACGGCAGTTTTGATTCCAATTTCATGCGGAAATTATTGTGTTGTTTATATTAAGTATAGGAAGTGTCGGTTTAGTTTTAAGTGTTGTATAGTTGTTCCCCGCGTCTGTCTAGCTCTAAGTAATGCGGATTCGTCTTCTGAAAGTTTATTCCGGATGATGACAAGTCATGCATTCAATTGTACTCATCGTGAAGCATGTAGAACAGCACTCGCGCATACATTGTCATTATTGTTGATTTTTTGGGACACTTGGTCCGAGTAATAATCTCTCCTGAGATTTGGCCTGTCTTGGCAAATTTAATTTATTCAGTGGGAGTCATTAAGGGAGTTTTGTTTGTTAATTCATTGTTGTAAATAGCTGATCTGTCATTAAATTCATTTGTTATAACCCTGGCTTCACTTTTTCCTGCGTGTTATTTTGTTATATGTTACCCTGCACGTTAATGAAGCGCTTTAATAACAACTTACGATATGGACTGTTACATCCCCCGAAACTGAGTCTCATAAGATTCTTTGCAAGGGTTCATAAAACAAAAATGGCTGCCCAAGTGGGGATTATTGTTGTTGTTGTTGCTTCGCTGATCTCATATTTATTTCGCTGAGAAATGATGCCAGGTCAAGCGGGCAAAGTAAATTCAGTAAATTGAGGCGATGTTGTACCGCCATGTGCATTAGTAAAATCACTGAGTTCCTAAAGTTAGAAATATTGAACAAGGTTAGAATTTGATATTGTATTTGTTATAAATTTGTTATGGCGCCCGGCATTAAAATTAGAAAATTTGCATATTATTGAACTCAGTCAAAGCAGGAAGGTGTTGCCTTATATTTGACATTTAATTAACTTCGGTTAATTAGTGTTGTTCGTAAATTCTGTTGGTTAGGAATTTAAAAGCAGATCACTAGGGAGTTATTTTGTTGTTTGGAAATAAGAGTAATTTATTCAGTAAATTTTGATTACTGAAAATTTTATTAAATTAGAGACAGTAATATTTAAATATTATGACATGTATGCGTGTGTATGACTGAAATCTCGGTGCATGACCCTGTTTTTCTCTGGTTATATTTGTGTATTGTGCGATGGCGAGTGTTGAAGAAATGAAGGGATTGTTAGAGCAGATGTCTATACAAATGTCCGCGAAAACGGAAAAACAGTTAGTGCAGATGTCCGCGAAAACGGAAGAACAGTTAAAGAACATGAAGGAGGAAATAAGCGAAGACAATGATAAACAATTAAATAAACAGTTAGAACAGATGTCCGCGAAAACGGAAGAACAATTAAATAAACAATTAGAAGTTCAGCGTGAGCACAGTGACAAACAATTATACGAATTACGGGAGCATAGTGAAAAACAGTTACAAAACATGAGCAGTAACATTACGGTCCAATTACAGGTCCAGAAATTGGATACTGGTAAACAATTAAACGAATTGAATCATAAACTATCAGAACAGGCAATAACACAAACTGTACAAACAGAGCAATTAGAAAAGATCACTCATGACATAAATCAAAGTGTTAGGGAAGTAGAAAAACTGGCAGATGAGGTCGCGGAGAATAACGCAAAACAATTAGGTGAAATTAAAAAGTTGGAATCGAAATTTGACAATAAACTCATACAATTTGATGAAATGGTGGCCGATAAATTAAAGCAAATCGAGGCAGCATGCGTCAACAACACGGCGGGAATAAAGAGCACACAGGATAAATTACAGCAACAGATTAATTCAGTCGATAACAACGTACTTGAATTAATAAAGGAAATCGATAAACTTGAGATCAAAACAGAAACAGAACGTATGCCCTTGCGTGAAAACTTAGAGGACCAATTAATTAAAACCCAGCAGGTAATAAGAGAAGAGGTCGGAGAACAATTAGTTAAAACACAGGAGGTGATAAGAGAAGAGTTCGGAGAACAATTAGTTAAAACACAAGAACAAATACGAGAGGAGCTAGAAAAGAATCAGGAAAGGAGCGAAGAGAAAATTAGCAGTTTGAAGAGCAGGATCCGAAGAGATTGGGAGCAGCAGGTCAACGAAAATAAGGAAGACAGGCTGACAATTTTAAAGCGCTTAGGTGAATACAATTCGAGAATGCAGACTTTGGAGGAAAACGTAAAATCCAAACTCCAAGAACACACAGATCTCATAATTAAAAATGAAATCAGGTCATTAGAGAACGCAACATTATTTTCGGCTGAAAACGCAGTAGGCAAGCAGGGAAGCATTGGAAGTCCGGTGGGCTTGAAGCTGGCTGAGGATAACAGCCGAGGTCAAAGTCCTAAATTAACGAGCAAAGCATTCCAACAGTACAGGGGAGAGACGTCCACACCACGTCCCGATTTGGCACCTGCCCAAGTAATTCAGGTCATTAGGGGGAATGATTTCAAACCCGATAAATTCAGGGAGCACACAGGAACCACTCCCAAAGCCTTTTTACGTCAGTTGGATGACTATTTTAACGATCAACATATCAGTCCCGCAAAACAGTTGCGATTTGTGGAAAAGTTTTTAGAGGGCCCAAGTATAATCTGGTTCTTGAGTTTGAAATATACATTCACCGACATGGCACAATTCAGAGAAGCGTTCTTAAAGAAGTTCTGGAGTCCTTCTTTGCAGCAGGGATTAAGAATGGATCTGTACACTAGAAAATATCACAGCACGCATCCTACCAGATTTTCAGAATTTTTTAGCCAACAGCTGGTTAAATTCCGCAATTTTCACGACCCCCCCCCCCCCCCTAGTGAAGAAAACATGGTTCTAACCATTGGGAAACAACTTCCTATGAATATTCAACAGCTGTTAGTAGCCGGAAATATTAAGACCGCAGTGCAGGCCGAAGAGTTACTCCGCCATCTAGACGAGACAAGTATGGTTAGTCCACAGACAGGGAGAAGAAACATGGAATGTGTCAACACGGCAGAAGTGGTTCAGGGACACCAAACTAGTCACAACCAGGGGAACCAAACAAAAACCCAATCTACGGGAACGCAGTTTACACCGAGACGGCAAGACTATGATGGCCGAAATCAATTCAACCAGAATAATCGAAATTTTCAGAATCGCCGAGATAACTATAATCAAAACAATCAGAACCAGCAAAATCAATGGACGTACCAGCGAGAGTACACCAACTGGAGGGGAAACCAAAGGCAGGGTAGACCTTACCAAAGAAATGGAGATGGCAGGTGGAACAATACGAGGAACTATCGCCAAGATAATCGGGGAGACTATCGCAACAATTGGGATGAGCGGTACGTCGAATCGCAGAAGTATTTAGATCAGTTAAACGCCGAAGAGACGGAGAAAGAGAAGATGGGGCGTGCAATGGCGAATAGGCAGAGCCCGGATAATCACCAAGGAGAGGGGGCGGAAAGCTTATTACGGCAGCAGAAGAGGCGCGATGACAACCGGCGGAACTCAACGAATGGGTCCCGGGATAAAAAAAAACTCAAATGAACCAAAACCTGATAGCCTGAAAATTGAGGACGCCAGGGAGCGGGAAGCGCTGATTGTTGCTAACATAGAAGAGTGGGTAGCATTCCCGGACGATTGCCTGGAGGAAGTGGTGAAGGACCGAGAAAATGGCATCAGACAATTGCCGATTATTTACGCACATATTGGAGGTATGAGGGTGAGATGCTTAATTGACACAGGTAGCCAGGTGAGCTTAGTCACAGAGGTATTGGTGAAAGAAATCAGAAGTAAACAAACTGTTCCAATTATGCCTGTACCGTTAATGAAAGTCAGAGGGGTCATTCCTGACAAGACCATAAGTTGTAAGCAGCAAGCATATTTAGACCTGGAAATATTGAACCACACATTTTCGCAAACATTCATTGTCATACCGAAGATGAATTATAACATCATTTTGGGAGCCAACTTTATCTGTGATTTTCATGCTGTAATTGACTTACATAACAACACTGTAAGTTTCAAACAAGTTGAGGGGTTGAATCATGTGGGTTTAAATATGGAAGAAAGTCCACTAGAGAGAGAGGCGAATACTTGGATCATTGAAGAATACACTAATGAGGTGATCAGAGATAAGAACTTGACGGAGGAACGAGTAAGCCAGACAGCAGTGGTTGAAATTGACAGCAGAGATATTTCGCAGGAACTTTGGGTACATTTGGCGGAAGAAGAAATTAGCGGAACCAAATTTGAAATTCTACTTCAGGAGCGGCTTAAGGAGGCAATAGTAGGGGAACCTGATGGAAGAAAACTGGAAGAAATTTTGAGATTTCATAAAGGAGCTTTCGACACCATCCCTGGAAAAGTTTTGAATTTCCAATATGCCATGCAAGTTACTGACTGGACCCCATTTAAAAGTAAATTGTAACCGATCCCAGAGAAACATTTTGCTCAGGTGAAGGACATCATTAATAATTTATTAGATTCCGGCATGATAAGGAAAGCAGCAACCCCGTACCTGAACCCAATATTGGCTGTGGCCAAGCCAAATGGATCAATTAGGTTATGCCTAGACGCGCGAGTTTTGAACAGTAAACTGCTAGTTGAACATGACCAAGCACCTAGGATCAAGGATGTGTTGAAGGGCTTCCGTGGGAAGAAGTTTTATTCGAGCGTCGACTTGACAAATAGTTTCCACCATCTTGAACTTGATGAAAAATCCCAACTATTGACGTTTTTTTTTTTCGATAACCAAAGTTATATCTGGTCTCGCATGCCCTTTGGTGTAAAAACTGCTGGATGTGCACTGATAAGAGCACTGGATAGGAATCTGACTGAGGAGGTCAAGAGCTTCACTACGAGATGTGTTGACGACATATTAATTGCATCTGAAACAATGGAGGAACACTTGGTAAACCTAAACAAACTTCTGGATAACTTGAGAACCATGAACTTCAAAATTAATCTAAAGAAGTCACACTTTTGCCAGAGCGAGAATCTGTATTTGGGTCATATAATTGATGTTGAGGGCGTGAGACCTAATCCAGCGAATGCCTCCCAAGGCATGGGATCCAGTCTCGAAGAAGCGTGCCCCAAAGCACAATAATACGTGTGTGTGTGTGTGTCAGAACAAAATATATCTCAGCATTTCCACTAGGAAATCCAAGAATCACCATATGGACAAGGTACAGCGGTCTCCTCGGAGCACCCTGCCTTTCCATCAAAATACAGCAACAACAAAATATGAGGGCGGTAGGACCTCTACCCCTCTTCACGTAGAATCAAAACACACACCTGACACAGTAACACACACAGAATCACACGTATGGGTTTGACAGACCCTGAAATAAATGACATAAATATTTTCCACCAGCCGGCGCCTCCGTTCTATGCCTGTGACTATCGAACCTGAAAAGGACTCAATAAAAATCTAAAAAAAATAGAACTAAGGTGTTCTACAATTACATCTTAATTTGTTGCGCTCGGCAACCCTAATATGAATAATAACCTGTTCAGCAAACATCTTACAGTAATTACCTCCCTTTCCTATCAAAAATATGAACTTTAATAAAGCACCACTTATCGAATGTAACGGGTTTCGCATTCGCATGGATAAAAATCACGTACACGCGCCGTGTACACTAAATATGACTCCAAAGAAAAATAACACACAACAAACAACTTTGGCCACGCGCCAACGTACATTTAAAACATTAGTGTCGGCGCAAGAAATGTCAAATGCTCTATTGTAATGTCAAACTGCTGTATGTAGATGGACCAACGCGTAACTCTCTCACTTGCCATCGTCGTCTTGAATAGAAATGTCAGTGCATGGTGGTCGGTTCTGACAATAATGGAATAACCGAAAATCATCTTGCGCCATCGTTGAAGTGAATATAAAATCGCTAGCAGCTCACGCTCCGTCACAGTGTAGTTCCTCTCATGCTTCCTCAATTTTCGACTCGTAAATGCCAAATATGATCTCTTCTTGGATTCTTCAGCGTCCTCTTGGTACAGCATAGCACCGATTCCAATCAATGAAGCATCTGCTTGAATAATAAATTTCTTCTCGAAGTCTGGATACCCTAGCTTCACACAGTTCCCCAGTAAGTCTTTCGTAGCTCTAAAGGACCTGTCGCACTCCTCATTCCACGACCATCGATTTGACTTCTTTAACATCTCTTGCATAGGTGCTACTGTTTCCGTGTATCCAGGACAATTCTCTTTGAAAAAACCTGTCACTCCCAAAAACGCTCTTACATGTTTGACTTTAGTTGGTGTGGGAAATTTCTTGATTGCATCAATCAAAACTGCCGTAGCAAACATTACTGCCTAAAATTAGGACTTCTCACAAATCAACACTAGTAAGGTAACACGTGACCAACAAAACAAATACACATATGACCGCCGTCATTTTTACAAGTAATATACCACTACACCACACGGGTGTCACATACTAAATTACATGAACTGAGTCATAAACAATCACTAGGCTCAAAGCCAACATTTACATCATTAACACAATACTCCATCCATAGCGACATGCAATAATCCGTTTATGACTCAGTTCATGTAATTTAGTATGTGACACCCGTGTGGTGTAGTGGTATATTACTTGTAAAATGACGGCGGTCATATGTGTATTTGTTTTGTTGGTCACGTGTTACCTTACTAGTGTTGATTTGTGAGAAGTCCTAATTTTAGGCAGTAATGTTTGCTACGGCAGTTTTGATTGATGCAATCAAGAAATTTCCCACACCAACTAAAGTCAAACATGTAAGAGCGTTTTTGGGAGTGACACGTTTTTTCAAAGAGAATTGTCCTGGATACACGGAAACAGTAGCACCTATGCAAGAGATGTTAAAGAAGTCAAATCGATGGTCGTGCAATGAGGAGTGCGACAGGTCCTTTAGAGCTACGAAAGACTTACTGGAGAACTGTGTGAAGCTAGGGTATCCAGACTTCGAGAAGAAATTTATTATTCAAGCAGATGCTTCATTGATTGGAATCGGTGCTATGCTGTACCAAGAGGACGCTTAAGAACCCACGAAGAGATCATATTTGGCATTTACGAGTCGAAAATTGAGGAAGCATGAGAGGAACTACACTGTGACGGAGCGTGAGCTGCTAGCGATTTTATATTCACTTCAACGATGGCGCAAGATGATTTTCGGTTATTCCATTATTGTCAGAACCGACCACCATGCACTGACATTTCTATTCAAGACGACGATGGCAAGTGAGAGAGTTACGCGTTGGTCCATCTACATACAGCAGTTTGACATTACAATAGAGCATTGCCCTGGAAGGATGAACATCATACCAGATGCTTTGAACAGGAATCCTGAAGATGAGAACGAGGTAACAGCGGAAGTTCACCATATAACACTAACACCTAAGGCCCGTGAGTTTTTGGAGAAACTAAAGGAAATTCGGAAGGAACCAGAAGCAGACCCATGGATGATGATGATGATGATCAAATTCTACAGGAAGGAATTACAACCAGATTCACCTGAATACCGAGAAGCCCGTGCTAAAGAAGCGAGATTTCACTACTTAAATCACCTTTTGCATAAGTACGTGGATGAGCATCATACCAAACTGCGAATCCTAGTTCCAGCATCACTACAGAGAGGATTGACATGGCATGTCCACGAGAGCCTAGCACATATAGGCACGGACAAAACCGAAGCTACAATAGGGGAGACTTTTACTTGGCCTAAGATGCGATTCACCATTGTGGAAGTAATAGGAACTTGTGACGCGTGCCAGCGCACTAAACCAAACAACTTCATTATGAAACAACCTCCAAGACCACTATTACCTCAAAAACCATGCGAGATGCTCGCTATCGACTGTTTTGGCCCTCTGGTTAAAGGGAAACGTAGATGCCGACACCTTCTGGTGTATGTCGATGTATTTTCAAAGATGGTAGTGTTATGTCCAATCCAGAAGACGACATCAAAACAAGTCCTCAGTAGAATTCAGAACAAACTTATTCCGATGCTTGGGAAGCCGGGATCCATTTTATCAGACCATGGTACTTATTTCACGAGTAATGTTTTTAGGCAAGGTCTAGAGAGCCTAGGGATAAAACATATATTTTCAAGCATTCGTCATCCTTGTGGGAATCCAAGCGAGAGAACGATTCGCTGAGTTGCCAAGTACTACAGAGTAATGATTCCTAACGATCATAATAATTGGGTTGACAAAGTAGGAGATATTGAGATGTGCATGAACACCACTAAGCACGAGTCGACGGGTCAAGTCCCACTAATTGTACACCACAACAGGTTGCCAGAGAGATCTTGGGACAAGATTATTCCATGTCCAAGGGATCCACTATTAGCGCATGAGTTGCGAATTCAGCGAACGAGAGAGCACATGAGGAACCAAGCGGACCGAAGACTGAGAAGGTACAGAGGAAAGAAGTTTCACCGGGAATTACAGGAACAAGAACTAGCGCTTGTCCGCAGACCACCGATATCAGATCCCAAAAACAAAGTATTTGCAAAATTCTGTCCAAAATTTATTGGCCTGTTCCGTGTCATTAAGAATCTGGGTAACAATGCTTACAGACTTGAAGAAGTGAGCACTGGTGCTAAATCTGTCTTCAATAGCGCCAACTTAAAACCATATTACATAAGAGAACCATTTGATGAATAAGCAGGATTATGTGTGCAGAATCATTATTGCAGAATTTTATTTTGAGAGCCAACACTCAAATGTACGTGGCCGTGGAGCGCCTGGGAGAGAGCGTGCTTTGTTTGTAAACAAAAAGACAGCTGAGACGACAGGAGTGGTTATCACGTGAGGAGAAGGGGAGGACTAGCGAGACGTATGAATGACATTCCGGCAAGGAGCGCGCACACTAATTGGGTCAGTGTAGTGTACACTCAAGCAGCTGAGCGAGGTACTAAAGAGATGTTGTTGTTACTACTGTGGATAGTGTTTTTGAAATCCAAATCAATCACTTGCTTCGAATTTCAAAACCTTGCTGAGGATAAATGAACCCTTATTAATCTGCGATAAATAAGTATTCATGATTTATTATTATTATTACTGCGGCCCAGGCAGTACTTGTGGAAGTTGACAAAGAGGAAGGCAAGTTTGTGTGTTGCAATGATTGCCACAGAAGCAGAGCTTGGTAGCTATTATTGAAAACGGCCGGGTAAGCTGAATTCCAGGCCAAATTGTGTAACAACATGCACCAGAATTGGAGTCATAAGGGGATGGTCACGAGTTTCCTTGCAACCGACCTACGATTGAATCACCCAATCAGGAGAGACCAAGCCAAAACCACGCGATGGGTGGCGTCACTGGTAAAAAAAAAGCGCGCGGAATTGATTATCTAAAGAACCGCCGATCCGAAATATCTCCGCATGAGTGCGCTGAGACGTTTGAATTAATTGATGAAGATTGACACTAGTCCCATGTGTGTGAGATGAAAACTCTAGAATTTTTTTCTTAATTCACCCCACTCCTCCCCACTCTGTCAGTTTCCAATAAATTGATCGACGAGACGCTGTTTCGATGACTACTGTTTTGAGCTCTGGTGAACTAACTTCACGCCAGTTTGTGTAGTGATTTTAACGCTCTAATATTATTTGAAGACATTCGTTTTGAGCTCTGGTGAGCTAACTTCACGCCAGTTTGTGTAGTGATTTTAACGCTCTAATATTATTTGAAGTCATTCGTTTTGAGCTCTGGTGAGCTAACTTCACGCCAGTTTGTGTAGTGATTTTAACGCTCTAATATTATTTGATGTCATTCGTTTTGAGCTCTGGTGGGCTAACTTCACGCCAGTTTGCGTAGTGATTTTTAAAGCTCTAATATTATTTGAAGTCTATCGTTTTGAGCTCTGGTGAGCTAACTTCACGCCAGTTTGCGTGGTGATTGTAAGTACTCTAATATTATTTTGAAGACAACTATTTTCAGCTCTTAGGGGCAAGACTTGAGTAACATTCCAATTAGCGCTCAACGCGAGCGAAGGTTCACAAGAGCAGTAGAGATTACCGAGCGAGATAACGACTGCGAGACAGCCAGATTTAAAACTTGTATTGTCAAGCCAGTGACGATGGGTTTGAAGTGTATATTTCATGTAAATTTTATTGTATTTTTCAAGTGTTGTATTGTGCGTGTTTAAGCGAGAGCTAGGGAAAGTCTTCGTTGATTAATCGCATAGGACAATCGTGGGCGAAATTAGTAACTCACAAGCGATTATAGCCAGGCAATTTATAATAACATTGAACTTTTCTGTCGAGGAGACTACACCAAGATGTCCGACGTGTGGTCAGGAGCCGAAGTGATGTCCAACGCTTCTACGAAGTTATATGTTCTAAAAGCTGATACGGTGATGTACAATAATTGATTATTCAATATGTAGTTAGATACGGCGGGGGAACTTTGTAAATAGTTCATTTTTTTTCTTTTTTTTAGATTTTTTTCTTGCACCGACACTAATGTTTTAAATGTACGTTGGCGCGTGGCCAATGTTGTTTGTTGTGTGTTATTTTTCTTTGGAGTCATATTTAGTGTAAACGGCGCGTGTACGTGATTTTTATCCATGCGAATGCGAAACCCGTTACATTCGATAAGTGGTGCTTTATTAAAGTTCATATTTTTTTATAGGAAAGGGAGGTAATTACTGTAAGATGTTTGCTGAACAGGTTATTATTCATATTAGGGTTGCCGAGCGCAGCAAATTAAGATGTAATTGTAGAACACCTTAGTTCTAATTTTTTTAGATTGTTATTGAGTCCTTTTCAGGTTCGATAGTCACAGGCATAGAACGGAGGCGCCGGCTGGTGGAAAATATTTATGTCATTTATTTCAGGGTCTGTCAAACCCATACGTGTGATTCTGTGTGTGTTACTGTGTCAGGTGTGTGTTTCGATTCTACGTGAAGAGGGGTAGAGGTCCTACCGCCCTCATATTTTGTTGTTGCTGTATTTTGATGGAAAGGCAGGGTGCTCCGAGGAGACCGCTGTACCTTGTCCATATGGTGATTCTTGGATTTCTTAGGGGAAATGCTGAGATATATTTTGTTCTGACACACACACACACGTATTATTGTGCTTTGGGGCACGCTTCTTCGAGACTGGATCCCATGCCTTGGGAGGCCGAGGTTATTTTGACACGTGGGTTGACAGATATGCAGATTTCCACGAATCGCCCATCTAGCCTGGTGACTTATTTTGTTAGGCAGTCCTGTTGTCCGACTGGCCCCCTTAAGCTTTCATTTAGCAAACCTGTTCTTTTGTGATGGTTATTTTGAACCATAATTAATTGGGGAGTTCGCCATGTTTGTGACGGATTATTGCATGTCGCTATGGATGGAATATTGTGTTAATGATGTAAATGTTGGCTTTGAGCCTAGTGATTGTTTATGACTCAGTTCATGTAATTTAGTATGTGACACCCGTGTGGTGTAGTGGTATATTACTTGTAAAAATGACGGCGGTCATATGTGTATTTGTTTTGTTGGTCACGTGTTAACTTACTAGTGTTGATTTGTGAGAAGTCCTAATTTTAGGCAGTAATGTTTGCTACGGCAGTTTTGATTCCAATTTCATGCGGAAATTATTGTGTTGTTTATATTAAGTATAGGAAGTGTCGGTTTAGTTTTAAGTGTTGTATAGTTGTTCCCCGCGTCTGTCTAGCTCTAAGTAATGCGGATTCGTCTTCTGAAAGTTTATTCCGGATGATGACGAATCATGCATTCAATTGTACTCATCGTGAAGCATGTAGAACAGCACTCGCGCATACATTGTCATTATTGTTGATTTTTTGGGACACTTGGTCCGAGTAATAATCTCTCCTGAGATTTGGCCTGTCTTGGCAAATTTAATTTATTTATTGGGAGTCATTAAGGGAGTTTTGTTTGTTAATTCATTGTTGTAAATAGCTGATCTGTCATTAAATTCATTTGTTATAACCCTGGCTTCACTTTTTCCTGCATGTTATTTTGTTATATGTTACCCTGCATGGTTAATGAAGCGCTTTAACAACAACTTACGGTATGGACTGTTACACCCCCCGAAACTGAGTCTCATAAGCTTCTTTGCAAGGGTTCAATAGAGTACAGCATAGATCTTCTATTCCCCATGCAACGGCTGTTTGTGTTCATAAGCTTCAGCCAAACAAGTCCTTTTGGATTCCCGCGGCACGGCGCAAGTATCACTGACCTGTTCGGTCTCGCTTATGTGATCCTAGGATGACGAATGGCCTCGGCGCAAGTGCTACATATTTTAAGACGGCGCACGTATCACTCGACGGAACTAACACGACACGGTGGTGTGGGGGAAGCGTGCCTGCCTCTCACCCAGAGACCCGGGTTTGAATCTCGGCTCTGTCAGGGATTTTAGAAATTGGCGTGAGGCCTCGAATACGGTGCACTCAACCTTGGGTGGACAACCGAATAGCTGTCATAATATACAGGCCAAGAAAGCCAAGATTAATGACCGAGGGGATCACGCGCTAACCACACGTCACCCCGCAATGTGAAGGCCAAATAGCTGAGCAATGGTTGCTTGGTAGGCAGGAGGCTTAATGGGCTATAATGCCACGGGGTAGACTGACCACCTCGTGCTGTAGATATTGTTTTATCTCACACTCCTGAGATCCCTAGTTCAATTTCCACTTCTGGCAAGAATTTAAATGTTCCGGTAGGCGTCTTTAACCTGCAGGACGCTGTAGCAGGAGAAGGAGTTAATATGAACTATCTACCCCTATTGCACGTTAAATCTGGCTCAGATTGCCTGTTAGTGATCCCTTTTCAAAGTCATGGAGTCTGATTGGGTCGCCTACGTTCCTTTTAATAACGCCCTCAGGATATTTTAATTTACTGAACTGCTCCTCTGTGTGGTGCACGCCCAAACTCGTGGCAACTTGTTAATTATATTTCATAACATTCACTGATATTTTAGTCTATGTTCTCAAAGGAAGCCTTGACGATACTTATCCCAGAGCGATCACTGCTCTGTATTTGACAGGATACAATTAACGCTGAATCGTTTGTAAATTACACTAATATTAGCTATAAAGCGGCACGTGCTTCATGCTGATGAGCTGTCATCTAGCATTAAACTGTGCGTAGGTAGAGAAATCACAAACAGAGTGTACAAACGCAAGTATCCATTTCCGGTGATTCGGTAAAAATCTTTGGCGTCACCATAATGTGACGATTTAAATATTCTCCTTGTAGAATAATTGATAGGGCTGAGAAAACGTAGAACCATAGCTTTGCCTTATATGTTGGCTGCCGGCATCTAGACACGACTGGAGAACAATGAACTAGAGACATGTCGCGACAACCGGATTGGTGTTTCTGCCATGGATTTAGAAAGCATTTGTTGTAGAATTAGTTTATGATTAAACAGCCGACGTATAAAATGTATTTTTTCATATATTTTAGTTTACTTTCCCCACAATATTGCGTCGAAAGTAGGATTATACGGCTTATTAAAGATTATATTAAAACAAAGAAAAAGTATGATTCAAAAGATTCATTTTTTACGACGTAATATACAAATTATAAGAGGAATAGAGTTACTACACAACGATTATTCAGCTTTCCTATACTTATTTCCGACATGCTCTATTTAACTGAGAATACAGTATTGTCCTTCCTTATACAATATTCGTTAGTCTAGGCCCCTAGGGGCCAACGGGTTCGCCAAAGAAAACAATGTTGGTGAAAATAAATCAATACAATAATAATATGCTTACAGGCCGGACGTTTGTTTTAGACGAGTCAAAAAACATAATGGAAGCCTGGAGGAGAGTTGCTACAGTACCTGTGTTGTTGTCAGCTGACCCATGTGGTCAGATGATGGACACAAATTTCTCACGCTACTGCTGAAGTACAGTCATTTGCAAATACAATGGCGTTCTGTACGTAACTATGTAATGTGTACTTTTGCGTCACACAATACTTCGACGTGGATTGTACTGTTCTCAACGGTGATGTCATCACGAGCTCAAGTCTGGAATTCCATACATCAGACCGGTGATGACAGCTGTGAAGCAAGATGGTGGAAGAATGACTGTGTACAGGCTCACCCGCAAGCTTCAAGGTCAAGGACAACCGTCTAAAACAAACGTCTGGCTTGTACCACAGCAGGAGCGCCAATGATAATAATAATTATAATAATATATTTTTATGAGGAGGAGAAATGCATTTACACACATAGTGATGGTCTCATGAGTGTCAGACTACCGACTAAACCTCCCCCCGTAGCTTCTGGAAGCTAGCCTGGAACCGTTCAACACATTACTTCAGGCTAGGACCATATACTACGACAATTGTTGTCGACTATTTTTCATACTTGAATATCAACATCTTTTTGATGTGTAACATCTTTCCACTCGGTTGCTGGATATTTTTGTGGGAGTGATTTTGAAAAATGGGACGGAAGTGGATCGGACGGAAGTGTGTAAGACGCACTGCCAGCTGGATCGCATTGCTGAACACTTTCATTCTGACGGTAAACGCTCATGCAAACTCTGGTGTCAACTGATTGAAACAAATGCACATGGCACATGGCACATGTTCGAAGTCTTCGTATCAGTATTTAAATGATATAATAATATGAAACATTGTAAGTAGTCGGTATTGCCGGTATTATGTTTCTGCACAATGGCTATTCAAATATTAACCCACATAACGGTAATGCAGTCATCAATATAAATAATCGTTGTGTTTATACGAGAACTGAACAAGCCTTCATGAACTATTCCTGAATACATTTCCTTTACTCACAAGGGGGGGCTATTCATAAGGCATTTTAAACTCAATTTCACGCAGGAACATTATCGAAACAAGCAAAATATAAATGAAACTTAATTCCGTGATGCAGTATTATTGGTATGTGAAAATTAGTCACCATCTTGTGCTTAATATTCGTGTGGTCGAAATAGCCGTGGTGTTAGCGTCTTTGACTGTGAATCTGGAGATCTCGGGTTCGAATCCAGGATGGGTTAGATATTTTTGCTACCAGATTATTGTTTTAAACGATATTTATCATATCAATATGACTCATTTTAACAGAATCCATATGAAATTATGTGTTGGCCTGTAAATCAAGAGGTCCGGGAACTGGGCAAGCATTTCATGATCTAATGCTGGGCACATTGCATTTACTCGCCAGTTGGCCTATTTATAGAGAATTTACGGTTATGAGCGGTGTCGCGTCTATTAATCTAGATGACCCTTATCGTATTCTGTACTTAGGCTAGTACTGGTGGAAGCTACAAAACCTCTAATAAAATGAGTTCCGTATTATATAGTACAATATCTGTACTCCCTTTTACAATAGATTAATATTTGTGCCAATAATATTACAATATACCGGTGTATCAACAATTTGCCGTCCTTGAAATGGTTTTCCGTGGTTTCCCATTTTCAGCTCCAGGCAAATGCTGGGACGGTACCTTCTGACAGGCCATGGCCACTTCTGTCCACATCCTTAACCAGTTTCATTCACCATCATTCATTTCATCTCTCATTAACTCCTCTCGTGAGGTTGGCGTCAGGAAGGGCATACTGCCATAAAAACCATCCACCACAAAGACTTCCGTCGCATCTCATCCCTGACCCCGTAGGAAAACGGAAATAATAAGGGGTAGACATACAATACCGGTGCATCAACAATTTCATGTGAGGTTTCTTCTATGGCAGATGTTACACATCATATGCGACTACTGTAAGGCTCGTAAAGTTTTTTTTTCTTCGTTCGAATAATTTCTGCAGTATAATGAGCTACATTGTTCCAGTGCGAAGCATCATACCCACGATGTTGTCTGTGGGAGATCTGTATTCCAATCTCCTTTTGAAGTACTTCCTTCTTATCAATCCACCTCTTGCTGGAGAATAAAAATAATAATAATTGATGCAATTTTACACCTTTTATCATAGCAGTATATATGTAAGCCTTTTGGTACCCATGAGACGGTTTTAAAGCTTAAAATTACAATATAAAAACTGAATATGTGTATTGATCCCGTGAGGCTCATGTCTGGTGACACTTTAGTTTATTGTTGGCATCATTCCCAACGACGGCCAAAACGCGCCGTAACGGCTTTCAGCTAGTCACAATCACTCATTTTGACTTCAGCGGTGTATATTTCTACTCCGAGAGATCGTGGAAATATTTCTGTTAGTGAATTATAATTTATGGATATTTATTAAATTAACTGAATATTTTGGCACTTATTTACGCCCATTTTTGGATTTTCGGCTGTTAAAAATGTATACAGTATTTTTCCTCGCGGATATGCGAAGGATGCTTTTCAGTCGCTGCATGATTGGTTTTTTGCTTGAACCGGACCTTCATGGTAGAAGACGTCACTCCGTTTTGGGGTTACATCAATTATTCCTTGGTTGGAAAGGCTTGTTGATATTCCAGGAAAGCCTCTGCAGCAATATTCTCATCACCAGATTCTAACAATGTCAGCAATCCGCTGTCGTTTGTGTCAAATGCGTCACTATATCCCGGCGTAGCATTTGGACATAAAACTAATCATACCACTGGGTGTGATATTAACTAAACATTTCACAGTGTATGTTTCCTTGTAATGGGATTAGAGAAACGCTCAACGATCTACTGTGGGAGGTTGTTTTACTTCAATTTCCGTGCAATCAATAAGCAACCTGCATTTCAGGAATTTATTTTTGAACACTGCATAGTCTCGTCCACAATTTCATTATTGGGCCAGAACACGAAATATGGCATTGCGAAAGCTTGAAGCAGGGCAGTGGTGGTTAAAAAAACGTAACACAGTTGTACGATGGACTCCGTACAAAGCTCTCATAGCAGAATGAGACAATCCTGTCTTCAACTTAATTCAAAATATCAACAGACGATTTTCATGACATACTCCACCCGTACGTTTTTCGCGAGATATTATTTTAAACAACAAGTTAAAAACTTGAAATCTTGTTAAATCTTACATTTTATTTAGTCTCGAATAGCAGATTATCCTCTCCTGCGTTTATGCACTGCTATATGCCGTACTACCGCCTCGTCTCACAGCTTCAGTGTCTCTGCGCTCCGCTAGAGGACGCGCACGGTGCCTATAGACGACCTGTCAGAACCTGTTAAAACGGACGTCGGGCTATTTACTGACGACTGTGTCGTATATAGAAAAGACAAAAATCAAGTTGACACTGCACTCCTTCGACAAGACTTGGAACGTATAGAAAGCTGGGATATCCGAAATAACATGAGGATGAATGCAGAAAAATTTAAAGGCCTGTATTTGACTAAGAGCAGAAAGGGAACATTAGTAGATTATAGATAAGGAAAGTAAATTATTCCACGAGTCGAGTCATGCACCTATCACGAGGATTGCCATAAATAAAAAGTTACACTGGGGTGAGAACGTTGAGCACTAATACGGCCCAAGGATCGTTATATTTTGTAATGATCAACATGAAGGGCAGCAATATTGAGTCCAAAGAATTGTCTTCCAAATGTCTTGTGAGACCGTTCGTATGGGAGCCTGCCAATCAACTCTAACGAACAAATTGTAGATGGTGCAAAGGAAAGCTGCAAGATTCAAACTTGGAAATTTCTCCCTAGCTGACAGTGTCACATATTAAAGCCATTAGGATGGGAATCCCTTCAGAACAGAAGACATAAATGAAGACTCCAGGAGATGTACAATGCCCGGAATGAATTGCAAAACAGAATGCATACGCCAGATGATAAGGGTCGGAGAGATCATTCTTACAAAATTACTCATAAGAATAAAAAATAATAAAATAGCTACCGGTAAGTATTATTTTATCAACAGGGTTGTTGTTGATTGTTTCGGAACTTTCCGACATCGTGGTCATGTAACCCTGTGTACTTGGATGTGTGTGGAATTTGTCTGATTACCTGTGTCACTCTGATGTCCGTACTAGTGTATTTGTAATTTGGGCAGGATGCGGCCGTGGTCTTACACTGCGTACTGTACCCGTATCCACATGGTCTTACCTGTTGATATCCGATGGAAAAACTGGATCGCAGAATCTGGAAGTACCCGGCTGAAATAACCCCCAAAATTCTACCAACTGGGATCAACCTTGGATAAGGATACCTCAATATAAAAGAATGCGATCAGAAGATGCCAGTGGCAAACTAACAAAAATTATAAACAGCTCAAAATGAGCTCGAAAACTCTTAAAATAAATCTCGGGTGTTAGGGTAAGCATTCACAGAAACTGCCCACTGGCCCTCCTAGCACATTCTGTTTCTAACATAAATCACCAAATCATGTGTAAAATTTAAAATTGAATGACCAGTTTATTAACTGAAAATATATAGCAGTGTGGATCTCTATCCACCGAACAAAAATTAGATCATGAATCGTAGCAAACGATAGATAAATATTCAAGTTGCCTCAAATCCAGCAAATATGTACTGCATGAAATTGCAGCAATAAATCAAGTTCTAAAGTAACGTTCTTATACATCATTAAACATTTTACAAGTTATTATACAGAAATACCCTAGGAATATTATCATATTAACATATTTACAGAAATTTACAGTTAAATTCGTGTATCGAATTACGCCAATACTATCTATTATTCCACTGACATTGTGGTTCAAACCTGTTCATTGACATAATCGGTTATATTCGACAATCAGCAAAGTTAATCGAATGCATCGTTATTTCATTTAATATTTCAATAACATCTGTGTTTTCTCAAATTCATACTTCCATTACTTTCAATGAATATTTCACATATTCCTTCTACGTTACAAAAATTATTTCATGTTTTTCAGAATATAGTTTTCCACTGAAAATATGTATCACTATTAACAATTGATTTTAGATAATTTGTTTTAAACGGATATGTTATTTTTGAGTGGAGGTTTTATCCAATTACTAGCCTTCTAGTAACAAAATTCGTGACTGTAATTCACGTCTAACTATACATCAATAATAAAATCAGCAATAGCTCAATAGCTTGTATAACACTGAAAATTCGTAACAAATACGACAATCATTCTCCAAGTGAGATTCCTAAATTCATCTTAATTCAATCCTAATCATCCATCGATGTCAGAAATAACTTCAAAAACTCATTAACACATTGTTGAATAATCCAATACTAAGAATAGCTCTCTAAATTTTTCAATAATATTCCACACATTCGCAAAATTCATAAACGTTTATACAAATATCGTCAAATACTATGCTTTATAATGGACACAAATGTCGAAGTGTTATAGTCTACTCCTATAAAACTGTAGTAATGTTGTAATTATATGCTCGAATAATTGCATCCATACGCTCTCAAAATGTCATCCTGAGTATGACGAAAAATATTTTATTACATATGTGAGCTTCATACCTCACTAATACTTCATTTCCTTTAATTTCATTGTACACAAATATATCTCACAAGATATAATAATAAATGTATAACTGTAAAAGAATTAATTCAGTTCCGCATCAACAAATCCAAAACTGGGTTCTCTTATTACGAAAATCGCATGAAACTACACCATGGATAAGAGCCTAGTATAAGTACAATACAAATAATCCATTAGAATCACACGTGATCTAAACAGGAGTGTTCCAAAAAGAATTATGAAAACGAAAACTGAATGAAAATATCTCAAAAGAAATGTCTACTCTCAAAAAGCAATGCAAAAATATTGGCTGATTAAAAATCGCAACTATCGACATCAAAATGTTACTATACTTCCATGTCTGTAATAAATTCGACGAAATATAGACAGTCCTTTCAAAATGAAATTGTCGAATGGACTGTCAAAAATATTCTGATTCGTTGCTCAGTCTATAACAGAATGTATGTAGAAAATATTCATGAATTCGTGATAAGGCATCTTCTTCCTAACGAATATACTTATACAATGATACCGTAGACTTGGTCCTAACATTTCTTGTAATAGCTTCTTCTCAATGAATAATAATGCTCAGTTTTATTGCCAAAAATAAGAAACGCAATGTTCTAAAAATAACATCACATTAAAATTTAACTATTAGAAATTACTATGTAGGTGCATCTTGATTAAGACCAAAACCTAAAATAAATTCTCGGACAGAAATGACAAAACTATCAGATCTAATCCTCGAATCCATTTTCTAACTATTGAATACAAATTGGTGGAAGAAGTATTTATTTATTTATTTATTTGTTGATGGTACACAACAGGGCTCAGTGTGCGCCCCAATAATAGTGCACCTACACAGTAAGATACATTTCCTGCATTAAGTATTAATATCTTAATGTAATTCTTAAAACTAATAAGTTCACACAGATCAAAATGCATAGTAGTAAAAAGATAATATAAAAACTAAATCTAAATATGATCTAATGCCAAATATAAAAACAGGTTTTGGAATTATTACATAATAAACTAATGGGTAACATCAATAACTAGGATCAGGGGCCGATAACCTCGATGTTAGGCCCCTTAAAACAACAATTATCATCATCATTTATCATCAATAACTAGGGAACAGGCCTATCCACATATATACATTGTTGATTCTGTTATGTGTGATAATTTTATTTCAAGTATGAATTAGAGTGACAGGGTTATAATTTCCAAGAACGGTCTGATTGAGAGACAGAAATCTAGTTTCCAGTTTACACGAACCGCATCGTTGTAAATACTGCAAAGCCTCCATACAGGTGAATTGTTATGTGAAGTGGTATTGGTTATATCAGTTTTGAATGTTATGGTTGATCTTGTAGTTAAGCGAGGGATGTTGAAATTTAGGAGTGATAGGAAAAATGAGTTATCAATTTGACCGTTAATGACTTTATAAAGGAATTTCATATCATTCACTCGCCTTCGAGACTCCAAACTAGTCATGCCGAAATTCAACAAAAGTTCACCGTAGGGTACCATGTGTGGGTAATTGCCCGTTATTTTGAGGTGTAAATATCTGAGGAATTTCTTTTGAACTTGCTCAATGTACTTAATGCATGTTTTCTGCCAGGGACTCCATACTTGGCTGGCGTACTCGAGCTTGGATCTCACCATGGCAGTATAAAGTTTTATGCAGGTACTGGTCCTAATGAATGGCTTAGTGTTTCGTATTATAAACCCTAACATGCGGTAAGCATCCCCGACCGTCTTTTGCACATGATAAGTGAAAGCAAGCTCTCGGTCAAACAGAATCCCTAGATCTTTCTTCTCGCTTACTGTTTTCAATGACTTAGGTCCAATTCCATAAACAAATGTGATTGGGTTCTTCTTACGTGTAAAGGTCATAACAACACACTTCGGTACGTTTAAGTATAATTTGTTTTCTATACTCCATTTGTGTATATTATTTAGGTCATTTTGTAGTAGAGTGCAGTCATTAGTGGAAGAAATTGATTTAAAAATTTTGAAGTCATCTGCATATAAAAGACTATTTGAGTGCAGTATACATCGTGGCAAATCATTTATCATTGCTAGAAAAATCAAAGGTCCAAGGTTCGAACCTTGGGGTATTCCGGAATGAACTATGTATTCCTTTGAGACAATTTTCTGGAACAAAACAAATTGTTTCCTGTCTCTGAGATAGGAGATGAATAATTTTAGTAATGGGTGGGAAAATCCCAAAATACATAATTTTTTAAGAAGGATATCGTGATTTATTGTGTCGAAAGCTTTCTCGAAATCTGTAAATATGACATCCATCTGCCCTCCTTTATCTAACTCTTTAGATATAATTTGAGTAAAATTAATTGCATTCGTCACTGTAGATTTCCTGGATAGGAAACCATGTTGGTTATCTGTTACGAGTGGTCTGAGGAATACTGATATTCTTCCGTGCAATATGAATTCAAATACCTTGGCTACTGCGGATAAAATAGATATAGGACGGTAGTTATTAATTAGTGATGGGTCTCCCGATTTTAGTATAGGGCAGACGCGAGTGATTTTCCAGGCGTCAGGGAACGTACAAGTTTGAATTGCTAAGTTAAATATAAAGTGTAACGGGTCCCTGAGGCTTTCAGCACATCCCTTAACTACATACGGTGGAATATTATCAGGACCAGCCGACGACTTAGGTTTTAATTTTTTAAATGCCATTTCTATCTCTTCCTTAGAGACAAGTTTTATGTGAAGGGTGTTGGGAGTATTCGAATTGCAGGCTGGGACTTTGTATTGGGCTGACTGAGAGTCATACACTGATTTGAAATATGACGCGAAACCTTCAACAATGGAATCACCCCTGTCCAATTCTTCATTATTATATTTAAAAGTGTCGCATGAGTTCCTATTTTTTTTCTTGTTTTTAATAAACGTCCAAAATTTCTTTGAGTCCCTGCTAATGTTTTGTTCAATATTATGGATATATTTCTTATAAGATAATTTAATGTCCTTTTTAATTTCTGACCTTAATTCTTCAAAACGTAGTCTATGATGATCTGAGTAATGTTTTCTCTTCCTATGGTGTTCCTTCTCCTTCAATTTACTCTTTGTTTCCTTAGAGAACCAGACAGGATATTTTCTGCCCGTTTGTCGTTTACATATAGGAACGGTTTCGCCAAGTACTGTGTTAAAAATCTGATAAAACAGGTCTACTGCAGTATTTACATCAGTGCACTCGTATATTTGACCCCAGGCACTATCCCTCAACCGAGTGTACATTTGCTCAAAATCGGCTTCCCGGAAGTTATAGGTATCATTAGGCTGGATAATTACTTGGTTTCGACATATAGTTAGAGATATTTCCACATCCAGAGCTGGGTGATGGCAATCCTGCGGTAAGAGTGGGTCTGTGTTTTCCGTTACATTTATGTTGGGTTTGTTGGATAGAACTAAGTCCAGCGTCCTCCCGTTACGGTTTAGTACTGAATTATAAGATTTTAGCTGAAGATAATTAATAAAATTTACGAGTTCTCTTGTGTGAATATTGTCATCATTAATTATTGTACTTTGTATTGTTGGGATATTGAAGTCACCAAATATTAATAAATTTTTATCATATATTTCTGTGCGGGATTCCAGCCACCGATATACTTGCCTGTACGATTCTACTTTTGAAGCTGGTGGGATGTAAACATTACAGACGTACCAAATATTTCCTGAAATAACCAGTTTCACTAATAGACATTCCAAGCTGCCAGTCATTCTTTCGACCTTGAGTACTGTTAATCCGCTACGAACCAAGACAGCCACCCCACCCCCTGTTCTGGCAGGCCTCTCAGCCCTGTATACTCTGTACATATCACAACAGACCTCACTGTCAGCGATTTTACTAGATAACCAAGTTTCTGTAATTAGAATTAAGTCATGCTTTTTGGTGATCAGGTTTTCATTGAATAAATCTAATTTTGTATTCATTCCTCCTACATTTTGATAATAAATGGATAATCTAGATTTTGATACCATTAGAGAGTACACTCTAAAGATATGATATGATTCATACTGTCTACAGAAATATAAAAGGTTTCCAGCTACCGTGTCCGTAGTCGTCTTGATGAATGAATGATGAATGTTGGAACAAACTCCCTGGTCGGGATCGAACCCTCATCCATTGTGCTGAGTAGTTAAAGTACTTGCCAAGACTGCACGAAGTCGAACCCCACTCTCCTCGACTCGAAAACAGCTGTCCGCACTGCAATGTCCATCATATCGAATCTGACTAGGCTTGCTTGATAGCGAAGAGAAATTGATGCCACCTTCCTTTCTACTTGGAAATCCATATTTGTAGAAGTAATTATCTCAGTGTCAATAAGTGAAGATTGCCTTCAATCTTCTCTTGAATAGCCTTCTGCTAGAGAAATCCATTATTCAGTTTAGATCTGCTCTAAATGTTCAATTCTGCTAGTGTGTCGCATTCCTACTCAGTATTTAGCACTTCATTGCCATTCTTGTCGTAATCTGATACATTATTCCTTCCTCTATTGTATTCATACTCATATTGTAGTGTCGATTGACAACTGGATATTTTATATGTGTTTCCGTGATGGCAGTAGTATTACAGAAACATCCATGCGAAAAGAAAAGTTCACTGTCCTCACTTTGATGTATCACCAAGTCCACACGATGGGTTAACGGATCGCCCCATGGGTAGAGCGCCCGTGTCTTACTGGAATAAGCCAAGACGAACTATACCGTACCGGACTTTACACACCGCACTAAGTACAAAAATGACACTTGGAATGCTTGCTTTTGGTCAAGCTAACGAGCTAGTACCACCGCGGGTAATCAACAAGACGAAGTGTCTCTCTCCTCGGACCGAGTTACAAGCAGCTGGACAAACACTCTACCCAGAATACCACTGTCACTAATCGATCTGATAATCGAAGTCGTCGCAGCATAATTATGATATATTTCAGATATCAAAATATGTGTATTTATAATTCCATAAATGTCTTATACTCGTTTATGCTGGTGTTACGATGTTATTCCCAGTTGTCGATCCCCTCAGTAATCTCTGTAGCGTTTCATAACAGTTCATATCAATGTCATGCTTCCACGGCAGCCATCTTGTCGTATAACTGTACATCTCCCAGTCACATATTTCCAAGCTGCGTTGCGGGTTGCTGAATCAATCTCCTAAGCTCGCGTCAACGAGACATCACTCTGTACTGCAAGTTGAAATGTTGCCATAGAAATGCCAAATATGTGTCTCAGTCACGTCAGGGTTCCAATACAATGCAAAATTCTAGCACAGTACCATCCCGGCATTTGCCAGAGTAGAAGTGGGAAACCATAGAAAACAACTTCCAGGCAGGCTGAGGTAGGAATCGAACCCACCTCTTCTCAGTTTTGCATCACGAGGCTAAATGTACACTGTTTCAGCTCACAGACCAGAATTAAATTTCTTGGCAGAGCCGGGAATCGAACCCGGGCCTCCACGTAGTAGGAATGTTACACCTTTTTCAACTAAATACTATGCCGGAAGGGAATTACAGGCGTGTAGCTGAAAAAAAACGCAATATGGTAGTAGGTTGCACATGTTACCTTTTCGAAATAAGTGATTCAATTCATTGTCTTTATTTTAATCCCTGGCGCCCAATATGATCAAGATATTCATCATGCTTTGATACATTTCAATAGTTATATAAATTAATTTAGCGAATCTAACAACAAATTTCCTCTCAGAAACCACAACACCCATCATGAGGAATGGTGGTAATATATTTGGCAGTGTTGCGAGATGCTTCTTAGTGATGTACCTGTACGTACGAACGAAACCTAACGTTGCCCATTAATTGCACGTGTTCCCTTGCGTGTGCTTGAAGGAATAGTTTCTTCTACAGGCTAGAGACATGTTTTAAGTGTATGTCTACTCAAGGAAGACATGCTGTGTGTATTTAGAAGGAGAACCTCACTGAAAGTGAATATCTAGTGCCGCTGCGTCAAATTTTATAATAATGTTATTAATGCAGCCAATGACCATGTACTTTTCTTTTCAGGATGGGTCAGGGAAGGGATATTGGAAGGAAATCGGACGTGGACCTATCGAAAGGAACCGACCCGGCATTTTCCTGGTGGTGAAAATGGAAAACCATGAAAACCATTTTCAGGACGGCCGAGGCAGGATTCGAACCCACGCTCTCCCGATGCCAGCGAGGCACTAGTTAGAGCGTTAGCACTCTCGGCCCCCGCGGCCAGTTGCGTCAAATTTTAAGAACTACTTGAAAGTTCCATGATGGTTACGTGGCCACCTTCTGTAGTCAGAGGGTACTTATTAAACCCAGGTCCCAAAGATCCAAGCTCGATTACCAGCTCTTCAAATAAATGTTATATTGGAACGGAGATCACTCAGTCCCTTGAGACCAATAGGTGAACCGATTCCCATACCGTGGTCCCCTACTTCTACTCCAGAAAAGTGTCGTGATGATTACCTACTTAAGGCCATTGCTGCCTACTTCCTAATCCTGTATTAATGTATGTATTATTATTTTACGATAGGCCATTGCTGTCTACTTCCTACTCCTGTATTAATGTATTTATTATTATGTTACGATAGGCCATTGCTGCCTACTTCCTTATCCTGCATCAATGTATTTATTATGAATTTACAATAGGTTTGTGGAGAGGGTGGTCGTGGTTTGAAAATAGATACCATCCTAGCATTTGCCTGACTTAGACACAACGGGCGGTGTTTTCGGTAAAATTCTTTGACGGAAGTTTCCATATTCATCTGGGCCAACATTACTGCATTCGAAGTTCGGCACATGTGTGGTAGTTGCTCTGAGTTAAGAAGGTGACTACGCAATTTTGAGACCGCCGTCCGTTGTTTACACTTTATAGTTCTTGGTTAGATTGGCGTAGGTGGGAATCAAAAAACACTGTTTTTCAGTTCTGCCTCACAAGGTTTATTAAACCCGTTCTAACATCCAAACCAGAATAAAATTTCTTGACACAGCCGGAAATCGAATCCAGGTCCTTACACGAAGTGACTGACCACTCTATTAACACACAACGGGCAGTGTTTTCGGTTAAATTCTCTGAAGGAAGTTTCCATATTCATCTGGACTATCGTTATCACTTTAACACTATCGAGAATACAAACAAAACAGACCGATCGGGAGATTCTGTGCAAAGAGATACATTTTACAATGTTTATACATGACACTGACCTTCCAAGACAAGAATGTATCGGCAATAGCTTTCCCCGATCGTCTCCTGGCGGACAAGGACAGGGGACCAAGTTGACCAATGCAGACAGTTGAGTTCAAAAGGCAATGATTTTTCATTTACGTAATACAATCATCCCAGTATGCAATGCGTCCTATCAATAATGTATAACAAATGTATTGTATGTAGGGATTTGAAGCCATTCTTTCAGTGTTGCCTGAGTTCGGCACATGCGCGGTAGTTGCTCTGAGTTAAGGAGAAGAGGACTACGCAATTCTGAGATCGCCGTCCGTTGTTTACACTTCATAGTGCTTGGTTAGATTGGCGTAGTTGATTGAAAATGTCACCACTTGTGAGATTAGATCTGTCATTCGTTTTCTGAATACAAAGAGCACTAAACCAGTTGACAGATTTTCGAGGCGTACAGAGAAAATGCGATGAGTGATTCAATTTTAAGGAGATGGGTCCGACAGTCAATGAAGGGCGTGATCAAGTGCACGATGACGAACGAAGTGGGTTGGTTAATCGTTGGTTAATGAAGACTTGATTCGTGAAGTTAAAGGACGCGTCAGGGAAACCCGTTCTACGAACCTGCCGCAAATTTCAAGATCACTTCTTCATGAAATTGTTGCCAACACAGGCGGCAACATTTTATGATGAAGGCATAGAATAACTTGTGCTACGCTTTGATAAGTGCCTCCGAAATGGTGGGAGCTATGTGGAAATATAGTTAACTATTTTTAATTTGATTTTCAATGAATAGTTTGACTGTATCTGTACTTGTTTTGTTTATTAGCAAACATAACTTGCTTTATGGACGTACAACGTGTTATTAATTTTATTAGTATTACTATTGAACATTAAAAGAAGCTCCATTAACGTGCTGGAAAAATAGTAGCAACCTACGCAAAGGATTTGGCTATGCACCACCAAAATCTATGACTTTAAGTTCGCAATAGGAATTTTAGAATGGAATATCCGATAAACAGCATATAAAAAAGGATAAAACATAGTTAAAATTTTGACCACAGGGTAACAGTAAGGATTAGCCATTTAATCAGCAAATAATAAAAACGATTTCATTTTTATGGCTTCTACAAATAGTTAAGGCTTGTGGTCATGGTCAACCGGGAAATATATCGTCAATCTCAATTTGCGTTATAAAAATTCCAGTGAGAGACAGCATAATACTGTCTGGAGTCTAGACCATAGACCTCAATTCCCACATAAAATGTATAAGAGTATACTTTGTCCATGGAAACTTCAATTACTCTGTTCATCCATAGGTGAAACTAGTTCCTTGGAAGTCAGTCTCAAGGAATTTAAATCACTAAATATGTATCAATAGTAAGCACGTAAATTTCATAGTAAGCTACATGCATTATGAAGTATTGTGACATTAATGATACTCCCAATTGTTCGATTTCAGATTGTCCGTGTTTTTCGAACCCAGTGAAAGCTAAAGCTACCATTGTGTTTTGCGGGGAAATGCATGATCCAAAAAACAACGACGAAACAGAATAACAACTACCAACACTTCAATTAAAACAATGAAAATACTGTACATTATTAGAAATTGAGTACACTAATACTACACATGCTAGTAACAAGAATAGCGCTCTCGGAAGATGTCGAATCTTTCCAATATCAACTTCGTGTTAATGTCAAGTCGTGGTAGCTCAACAATCAGAACATAGTTTCCGCAAATCATAGAGTTTAGGTTCGTATCCATGCTGCGCGACCTCAGTAACTCCCTACTTAACGACTATATGGCTTGAAAATTCCTAACCAGAGGGAGATCAAAAGTAAGAAGCTTGTAGTTTTACGTGACCGTTAATCTCACGATCATGAGCAACTGTACCTCTCCAGATGGTATGTTGGATAGAGAGCACTGGCTTCCCCTTATCGTGCGCTTGCTCGCATGGAGTACTGGCATCCCAAGTAGTCTCACTAGTTCAAGACCGCAGCTAGACCGTATAGTGCATTGCCTCTTCGTCTACTCTTTAACGTGGCACAAACCGTTTTGATGAGAAGGAAGTACTTTCCAAACTTTCACGAAACAGAGTGGAATGCGTAAAAGCGAATACTTGAATATCTTGAAGAAGATATTTCGGCAAGGCGCAGGCCGTGGTTGTGCAAGTGGGTAATGCGGCTGCACCAAATAAAGGACTACGAACCCCTCTTCATGTCTTTATCAACAGACATGCTTTCTATAATCTTTTAGTCCGAATCTAAGTAAATATGACAGCAACAGGAAGATGAAGGGAAAATCTGTGACATCCATATAAAAAGTATGAGGTTGTACTCTATTTGTTGGGACAAATGATCTCGCTGTTTCGCTCCTTAAAGCAACAATAAAAATTTAACCTACAAATATTTACTTACAATTATTTAATCAGATTTTACTTGCCTTTACCATATTTCCTACATACTTTCCGTGCTTATTCAAACATTTACCGTAGTGTACAGCGAGCATTTTAAAACTGTCCTATTAAAGACCTACGGCAAAAGTAACTCACTAATTACCGTTTTCACTTCAAGGTTGGCCTTCAAAAGGAGGTAGTGTTCCCGCCTCTCGCGCAAGTAGGATGCCATTATCTTGGTCATTGAGAATGTTTGAATTCCACTTTAGCTGTAGATGACGTGTATCACCACTCCATTGAGTGCTGCTTGGACTGGGGAGTCACGAGGGACACCCATGTGTCCATCCCTCGTAATTATTGAGTCCAACCGAATTGATGACCTATCTCACAGTCACCGGAACCAAGGGCGTAGTCAAGATACAGGGAAGGGGCAAAATGAGATAATGTTTCTTTTTGAAAAATTGTTTTATTTGAACATTTGAAAACGCTTAAGGTAATTAATAGCAACGTTATTCGAACCTACTGTATCTAAATCTTATTTAAGAACTAGCCTTCTCTCCGAGTTTATTCAAACATTTGCCGTTATGTATCTTTCTCAAATATATTTTCAGCTTCAAGAACCCTCTTTTTATGCACACTCTTCATAGAAATACCGACAAGCCGATCTTCTGTCATTGTTGATCGTATCCAAGTTTTTACCCTGCGCAAAATGCTGAAGGATTTTTCGACACTGCATTTTGTGTAAGGCAGTGCAAGTGAGATACGTAGCGCCAATTCTATGGATGGGTAGAACAATTGTGTTTCTTTAACTAGAGCAGCTAGATATATCTCCTTCAGATCGGCATTTGCACATTTTTTTCCTTTCCATTGGTTGTACAAAAGTTCAGCTTCACCGATTAAACTACTTAAATTGCAGTAACTCCAAACACTTGCTGTTTAAAAAAATCTTCATCCAGCAATACGTGAAGGTGCAGCGTAAGCAATGAGAATACGGGAAAGTTCTCCACAAATACATAAGTAGTTCTGTGAAGAACGATATAGCCTGTCTTTTTTATATCCTATTGGTTTCCTCTAATAAAAACTCTCCCGTCTATAAAAATTATCGCCATGTCGGATTGTTCTGTATCTAATCCATAGAGTTATGTACCATTAGATGAAGATTATTGAGTAGGTTTATTATTTCGATCACATAATTAGGACACAAGAAATAATAACTCATTTTTAAAATTTCGCACAGACGTCATCTAGGGCTTATGAAAACAATTGAATTTCTTTAGATGCCAGTAGATTGAATTTCGTATGAACATTTACCGTAACAAGTTTCACTGCGCTCGGGCAATTACAGTAAATCGGGAGCAAATTCCATTTATATGTTTTAAATTCACTTGAACGCCTTGTTGATATTGTGTTCACCACATTATTTAAATTCCAATGAGTGAGCTTATATTAATAGCCACTATCAACACACAAAATTTCAATTTGATTTCTGTAATAGATTCGATGATATTGAGAACCATCTAAATATTTCGGATGGTCGCCATGTTGGATTGTTAGGCTATATATAGGTCATAGAGTTATGTACTTAGATGAAGATAATTGCGTAGGTTCATTATTTGAACGTTCATATCGACCCCACGAATAGGGTACAAAGATAAAAACATAATTTTAAAATTTCGCACAGCCGTCATCTTAAGGTTATGAAAAAAATGGTATTAAGTTGATGCCAGTGCAATAAAATGTGCATATACATTTACTGGACCAAGTTCCATTCCGTTTGGATGGTTAAACCGCGTGAAAAATCCATTAAAATGTTTCAACATTGCTTGGCCGCCATGTTCATTTTGTATTAACAGGGTTTTGAAAGTCACATAGGTGAACTTATATTAGTACTCTTCATCACTGTACAAACTTTCAGGCTGATATCTGTTACCGATGCGGATCTATAGAATGCCAGTGAAATATTTCACGTGGCTGCCATGTGGAATTGGTGAAACGTATCAAATTTCGAAATGCACGGTCTAGGTCATACAATGCAGTAGTATCTACTTACCGAGTTTCATTGTATTCGCTTCGGCTGTTTGGATTTCATTAGGGACTCACACTCGCGCACACACACACACACGGACAAAAGGTGATCTCATAAGCCTATTTTTTCATAAATGAAAATAGGCTAAAATAATAATGAGTGGTCTCCTCCAAAACGAGCGGTCCAAGGGGATTCGCAATTTGTTTCTGATGATTTATGATTCGCGGCGTATTGAAAAATGTTCCAAGATGCTCGGTGATTGTTTCGGCCTCTGATATAACATTTTGGCTTTCAACAACCGCATTTCCACGGTGTTTTCTCATGATGTCTTTATTTTCTTGTTTTTTTTATGTGATTTGCACATTGAAGTAATTCCACACTGTTTGACTTCAGAGCATTTGCAACCGGTTGAGAAGGAAGCACCGTAAAGTTGCTATGAGACAAACATTATAAATGAATTCTGATTTTGTAGCAGCGCAGTTCATTTGAAAAGTGGCCTTTCTCGTTGCATGTTTACCGTCTGTAGATAGCTTGTCAAGCGCCATAACGATTTGCACATAATGTTCCTTCAATGTTGCAACACGTTTATATTTTTGAGACCAACGGGTTCCACACAGCATTTGTATATTAAGTATGCATTTTTGACGAATGGTTGATTCTCGGAAGAATTGTATTATTTCTTTTGTTGTGGAGCCCGTATTTCGTATCACTGCTATTTCGTTTAAGTCGTTTATAACTAAGTTCAGTTTGTGACTAGCACAGTGAAAGTATAACGCTCTCGTATACTTCGATCGAAGAATTTTCTCGACGTTTCCTGCCATAGTGGAACACCCATCATATCCTTGTCCGACACACAAGTTGTTAATTGCAGACACTACAGATGTTGCATCCATGTCAGTCAACAAAACCTAGAAATTTATCACGACGCATCATCTTTTATGCGTTAAAAAATCCAACCCCAATGGAAATTTGCTCTCGTCTGCCAGGATAGTGTAAACACATGCTTTCTTTACTTCAGTAGATGTCGTCTCTAATGACGTCGCAAAATAGGCAGATTATATAATTTTGAATCTGTGGTGACAGGTAGAGTATGGGAATTTTTTGCACCCATTTTCTATGTGCTCTTTTAAAACGTACTCACGAGCGTCAATTTTGAGTTTGATCTTGAAAATCACTTTAATGATTTTCTTTGCCCCTCAAAGGTAGGTCTTGTGTACCTCAAAACATCTGGACCGTGACAGTACTGCACTTCCAAAAGCAATTAAAGGAACTAAGTACTTAAACTTCTGACCGGATACTCTCCTAGGAACTTCAAGTTAAAAAATGTAACATCATAACAACATTTTTGCAGTGATTGAACCAACCAAAAATTCGACCATTATGAATTTTGAACTATTCACTATTTATTAGCCATCGAGCTTTCAATGATCTTTTATCTTTCAATCAACCATTAATATTTTGCACAAATTTGTTTTATATTTGCAAGTAGCAGAACTAGCTAGTTGTAAAATCAACCATTTTAAAACCATGTAATTAAGCAAAACTGCTGCAGAAGTAGCTATTTACAATTTACAATCATTATTTCAAATTAACGGAATGTATACTTGTTTTTTTGTTGTTTTTTGTTGTTTTTTGTTTACATATTTCCTAATTTAGTGTTGTATGAGTTTTCTTACAATTTTGGTAATAAATACAATATTAAAATGACTATTACAAACAAAATGAAAACAGTTTTCGCATATCCTAAACAGGTTTTTTTGTTTCAGGGATGGCACTATAAGTGCAGCAGATGCAGCTTGGATGCACCTGTGTTTTCTCTTGAATAATAAACGTAATCTATTTTCATAATATTAATAACTGTTGTTAAGCCTTACTTCGTTTTATCCTGAGCGTTAATAAATAATTATTATCATCCAATACGGTCGTTCAGTGAGACAATAGAGTGCTCAATGTGATGCACGTATTCCTTTTTTGCGCTTCCCTGCGAACACTTGGCAGGTGCACCTAATGATGCGCCCTACCGTCCTGGCAGCCCTTGTGACGTGCATCATCGTGGTTGCCATGGCATCGATGTTGGTTTACCTTTATAATCCAACCAAAAATCATGTTCCAAGTGCAGCGCAAGTTCCAAGGATGCTTGTTAGCTGTACTTCTAGCAAGCATGCAAGCTCATTCTTAGCGCATGCACTAGATTTCCTTTCCCTGCTCCTCAACTCATGGCAGGGTACTAAAAATATGGCGCTAGTCTCAAATAATTACCAAATGGTGCCAATCATTTCACTAAAAAAACACTCAAACTTGTACACAGTTTACATGTAGAATTTTGTTCTTCTTCTCTCACGAGGTAACTGGTTTCACTCTCCCTTCAAGATTGTCCATCAGTTTGCAGTTCAAACCTTTACCACGATTTATGAATTTCTGCCTGTTGTGTAACAATAAATGCAGTCTTCTATTGTGTCAAAATGTTGTTATGTACATTAGAGTGTGAGATAAGTAAGTAAATTGTGCTTGAAAAGCAGCCCTCTGTGCACTTCGTGTATTTTGAGGGAAACTTCTTCCTCTAATTGGAAAGATTGGGTTAAAAATTAAATTTTAGCTAGCAATCAACCCAAACCAATTTTGTCTCTCATCAAAAAATACAGCTCTGTTCCAGGAACAATTCACACAAGGTATTTTCATATGCTGATTATGCAGTGGCCACTACTTACAAAATGAACTTTTTTTGTTGTCCATGCCCCATTGCTACTGAAAAACAAGGCGTATGCCATTTCACGGGATTTAATACATGTCGTGGGTTCGATTTCTCGCGTGGGCTGCTTCATTTTACTTTCTCACGAGCCGTCACTGGATTGGTTAATGAAATTGTTGTACGACCCATCGACTCAAACGAAAATAATATACATACATATATACCTTTCGTGCTAAAAACTGCTTCTAATATCCATTTTGGATTATTATTGTTTCATAAGAAATCCATTACTCTACGTGGAATCAACGACGTTTAAAATAAACCTCACCCGCGGTTTGTTCTGAACTACTGTAGTTGAAATGCGTCACCTCACACAGCTGACTCAATCGCATTGATTGCAGTGCATAAATGGGGAACAGAAGGTACTCAAACTTTCACGCTAACTCCAACCTCGAACATTCTCTCCACAGACCATACAGCATACACTATGCACTTGGAACTCGTTTTCTGGTTGCAACATAATGGTTAACTTCGGCAGTTCTGAAAATGATTTTCCGTGGTTTCCCGTTTCCACCCCAAGACAAATGCCGGAACGGTTCCTTTAAACAGGTCCAAATCCCTTCCCTGACCCTTCTCTAATTAGATCCAAGTTAGCAGTCGCCTGGGTGATCGGCCTGTCACCATCCCCAGTTGTATCCACAGACAAAGTGTGTCCAGCTACAAGTCACTGTCCTTGTGGCGGTAGATGAATCATCCCTCTCAGGGTCCGTGGGTAAAAGCAAATTTGGAGGATATGCGGTTCAAACAGAACTGCATGAAATTGTGTAAATTAGTAAAGGAGACGTAAAGCCTCCGTGGCTTAGGCGGCAGCACGCCGGCCGGCCTCTCACCGCTGGGTCCGTGGTTCAAATCCCGGTCACTCCATGTGAGATCTGTGCTGGACAGAACGGAGGCAGACAGGTTTTTCTCCGGGTACTCCGGTTTTCCCTGTCAAAATTTCATTCCAGCAACACTCTTCACTATCATTTCATTTCATCTGCCATTCATTCAATCATTGCCCCAGAGGAGTGCGTCAGGCCTCGGCAGCCGGCACAGTTCATATCCTCGCCACTAGATGGGGGCTTCATTCATTCCATTCCTGACCCGGTCGGAGACTGGAAGCAGGCTGTGGATTTTCATTCAGTAAAGGAGACGTAATTGCATTGGTAGTATGATGGAAATTTAACGGCCGCGGTGTTCAAGAGCGCTAACGGACTACCTCGGGCCCTCGGGAGAGCGTAGGTTCGAATCCCACCTTGGCCGTCCTGGAAATGGCTTTCGTGAATTCCCATTTTCACCCACAGGCAAATGCCGGGACGGTTCCTTTCAAAAGGTCCACGGCCGACTTCCTTCCCACTCTCTTCGCAGACCTTTCCTTACTTAGATCCAAGTTAGCGGTCGCCATGGTGAACGGCCTGTAACCATCCTCAGTTGAATCTGCTGACAAAGTGTGTCCAGTCCGAAGAAACTGTCGTTTCGGCGGTAGAGAAATACTTTCTCGTAGAGTCCGTGGTTGAAGCTGAGCTTGGAGGATAAGCGATTAAAATCGTGTTGAAAATATTTTCAAAGAAATACTATCCAATTTCTTATGGTAGTATCCCACAAAGAAAAAATTGTTTTCGCCGAAACTACTCATGATATTCATTTTAATTTTACATTTTAAGTAGCAAACGTTACAGTCGAGGATGAGCTAGTAAAAATGCTGTGGGCTATTCCTAAAATTTCTATATATTTTAAAGTTTCAGTATGGTAAAATTACCGATTTTGCCTTCATATACAGAGTGGTTCACCAGCCGCGTATTATTTAGTTTTATGAAACCCAACTAACATAACAATTCTCCTGATGGTCGATATTACTCTGCACCCTGCCTGTGAGTCAGCAATGTAAACTGAGCCATGGGCCTAGCAAAGGAAAAACGACCGTAATCACGTCCGCCCCAAATACTAAGGGCCTTTCTTCGAACATGTGATTTATTACTGCTCGTAGAACACACGTACATGTAATGACTTACTTTACTTAAGTCCCGTTGTTCGCATCGCTGGAACATAAGTATTCGACGAAGCATCGCCATCGGACTCGGTTTCGTGCCATTGCCTTCACTTCTCCCCACGTGCTACCCCTTTGTGCAGCTTCCCTCCCCACTGTCCTCCTCCAAGTTTCCCTCGGTCTTTCTCTTCTGCGATGTCCCTGAGTATTCCAACTCAGGGCTTGCCTCTCTATTGCCGTCTACTTTTGCGCAGTGTATATCCGGCCCACTTCCACCTTTTTGTCTTTAACTGTAAATCAACGGGCTTTTCGTTTGTAAGAATCCATAGTTCTTAATTGGATATTACATTTGGCCAAAACACTCTCATGATTCTTCGTAAGCATCGGTTTATAAAGGTCTGAATTTTCTTTATGATTGATTTTGTTACTTTTCAAGTCTCACATCGATATAGCAACACTGATTTTATATTGCGATTGAATATTCAGAGCTTAATTCATGTGGAAATCTCATTGCTTTTCCAGATAGGATGCAACTGGATAAAGGCTGCATTTGCTTTCTTGATCCTACTGCTCACATCCTCCTCTGCTCCTCCAGTTTTAGAAACGATGCTACCACGATACGTAAATCCTTTTACATTCTCTACGTTTCTTCCGTTTATTTGAAACTTCCTATCGCTTGTTACGTTTATTCTCAGTGATTTGGTCTTCCCTGAAATTACAGTAAACCCTAGCCCTCTTGCCTCTTCCTGTAGATCTTCCAGTTTGGCATTCATGTGCTGAAAGCTTTGTGAGAGGAGACACACATCATCAGCAAAATCTATATCTTCTAGTTGATCTGTTAAATTCCAACTTACTCTTCTTCTTTTACCTTCATTTGTTTTCCTCATCACTTCATCTATCACAATTAGGAAGATTGATGGAGATAGAACACACCCCTGTTTTACACCTGTTCTTATATCAATAGATGGTGTCAATTTCCCTTGGTGCATTACTTTGCACAAGTATCCGTGATACATTTCTTGCATAACTCTGATGACCTTTCCCGGAATACCATAATTTGCAATTATTTTTCACATGTGTCTTCTATCCACTGAATCGAAAGCCTTTTCAAAGTCTATAAACACTAGATATAGACTGGCCGTAAATTCCATGCTCTGTTCAAGGATAACGCGCAGTGTATTAATCTGATCAACACATAATCGGTTTCTGCAAAACCCAGCTTGTTCTCTTCTTAGGTGGATTTCAAGGTAGTCCTTCATTCTGTTTAAGATGATTCGTGACAACACTTTGCTAGGAACAGATAACAGCATTATTCCTCTCCAATGATTACAATTTGTTAAGTCGCCCTTCTTCGGAAGTTTGGCTAAAGTGCCGGTCATCCATTCTTCTGGTATTTCTTCCCGGTTCCAACTTTTTTTTTCAAACAGGGTACAGTAAATCTACTGTTCTTGTTAGATCTTCTTTCAAGAGCTCTGGTGGGATGTTATCTGTTCCCGGTGCTTTGCCACTTTTCGTTCGCTTTAAAGCCGTTCTGATCTCTTCTCTAGTAGGCGCTCCACTCTTGATTCTACCCAGAGCCTCATATTCATTTCGATTTCCATCCTCCTCTGCATTGTCATCTATACCTCCCTGTTCTTCTCCGTCCTGTTGTTCTTCTTCCTCTGATAGTACCTCTCTATTCAGCTCTTCTGAAAAATGTTCACGCCATTTTCCCAATTGCTCATCTTCAGCAATCAGCGAAGCTCCAGTTTTACTTCTCACTGGACGATCTATAGGTCCCTTCCTCTATCCTAGCAGTCATGTGGTCTGGTATAGTTCCTTCATGTATCCTTCTCTGGCAGCCTTCTCCGCCCTTGATCCGAGATCACTTGCCCACTTCCTTCGGTCTGATCTTGCACTCCTTTTCACCTCCCGGTCTACTCTCGTGTACTCTGCATGAAGCTCCATCTTTTGTCTCCTAGTTTTTATGGTATTCATCTTTGCTTTCAGTTTCTTCCTCTCTCCCACCTTTTCTCAGGGGTCCTGACTCATCCATTCCTTCCTTTTGTTATCTCTGAATCCCAATACTTTCTCTGCAGTTTCTAGGATTGCTCCTTTGATTTTCCGCCATTCTTCTTCTACTCCATCTTCCCTTGTATTTAGTAATTCGTATCTGTTCCGCAGTTCTAATCTAAATTCTTATTTGACATTGAGGTTCTTCAAGTTTGGAACATCAAACCGTTCCTTTGGAACATCCAATTTCTTTTTTGCAGCTATGATTTTCAGGCGCACCTTGGCTAACATCAAATGCCTATATCGGCTCCTCTTTTGTTTCTGACATCTAACAATGATCTTTTCCATTTCCCACTTATGGAAAAGTGGTCAATCTGATTCTGCGTCCTGTGATCAGGTGATACCCATGATATTTTATGACATTTTCTATGTGGGAACACCGTTCCTCGTATTGTCACTCATTACTCGCACAGAACTCCTTAAATAGTCCCCCGTTTTCATTCTCCTCTCCAACTCCATGTCTCCCCATTATATTTTCTATCCCAAGGTTTTCTGTGCCCACTTTTGCATATAGGTCTCCCATCACAATGACAATATCTCGTTTCACCCCATTCAATGTTGCCTGCAACTGTGTATAGAAGTAATTTTTGGTATCCATGTCTGCTTGTTTAGTTGGGGCGTAACATTGGATGATAGTTCCATTTGGTACCCTTCCTTTGAACCGCGCTGTTATGCTTCTGTCAGATATGGTCTCCAATCCAGCAGACTCTTCTTTGCCGTTTTATTAAGAATTAGGCCTACACCATTCACATGGTCGTCCTCAGCATTTGGTTTGCCTGAATACAGAAAAGTCATTCCCTTGAGTAGTCTTTTTTCTCCAAATTCATTCCAGCGTACCTCGCTCATTCCCATTATGTCTAGTTTATAGTTGATAGATTCTGCTACAGCTTGATGTAACTTTCCACTCTCGTAAAGTGTCCGTACATTCCAAAATCCAATCCTCGTGGTCCATTTCAATCCAAAGGTTGTCAACTTGTTGCCCTTCCGGCTTTTGCTCCTTGAAGTTTCTTTAACAATACATTTTAAGAGATGCAGGTTGTTAGCCCACAGTCCCCGAGTGCTTTAGTGGACTGCCACCTTTTGGCCTAAGCACATGCCATTATAGCTAGATGGTCTGCTATGTCTCTCACAATTTTTTTACAGGGAGAGTTGAGACTGGTCTCCCTAACCCTCCTCCTTTCTTTGAGCTTGGGACCAGCAGCGACACCCATGGAGCTACTCAATCCGCCCCATGGTTGCCGCAGGCGGAGTTGTGCATGTAATACAATCGAATTAATAGGTTAGGCTACGCCACATGATCTGCAATAGTAGAAAGTTAAATGAACACTATAAAATATGATTGAAGACTTTGACACCCATACTAACGTTCGTGGTGGAACAGCCTAGTTAACTAGTATCCGTGTGGCGCGCAATGTGTACCTTGTCTTCGTGGCTGTGGCAGTTATAGTCCAATCTGACGTGTTATGAGAGACCGAGCACAATAGTGCTTTGACTCCAGCCGTAGGAAAACTTCTTTGAACGATAGCCCGTGCTCCATTTTAGTGGGCATGTAATATCAAGCCACATTTACAAAGTCACATTAACACATATATTCACTTACGATGTATTCCTGTGCAGCGTACGTTGAATTTTGCTAATTTTTGAAGAAAATACAAACGAATTGGAAGGATATGCCATGCGACCTGTATGACAGAAAGTTAAACGAATACCGTTAACCATGATTTATAACTCTGACATGGATTTTAACATAGTATATCGAAGGAGATTATAATCGTCATTGCTCGTATCAAAGTATACGTATTCCTTTGAATTTCCCTCGGTATTATTTTGATATTAAATTTTAACAAAAAAATAAGACAACTGTATTTGCCGAGTACATATTAAGATTCTTTCGTGTAATACCACATTCGAACACTATGTAACGTTCATGGAATCCAACCTTAAAATGCATGTGCTCGATATATTATAGGACTGGCGCCCCCTCCCCAATAATCAACTGTGATCTCTCGTATCAATTCCGTAGTAAGACATAGGTAGCGTTGTCGACACAGACGATAAAACTTAAGAAAAGAAAACATGTAGAACCTAACACGTATCGAACACCGATTCTTCCAATCGGGAGTCCGACGTGTTACCATTTCAGCCACGGAGACTTACACATTGCAAGTAGTGCAGAATACCTCACAAAGATAGTGACAACTTTTGCGTTGGGCATTATACTTTATTTATCTAAAATGTTCTTACCGATTCGAATACGATTTTAGTCGTCGGGCATTAGAAATATTAATGTTCACGTTCAATGATAAGATTCATTTTATTTTCTTCTATTTGATGGCTCTGAAATGTGCAGGTGTTGGCTTAACCCACGGTCAACTTGATCGCATCACCTAGCCACGTGCGTTTCCAATGCATTGTTGCGTAGCGGAAACATTACGTTATGGAACTATGAGAATTAGGAATATTGTAATGTTCTCGTGGTTATGGACTGTTCACAATGCAACGTGCACTCTGAACACTCATCAGTGAGGTGTTTACACTGGTATGATTAAAATACCCTCATCCACCAATTGGTATTGCTTTCAAGCTAAAAATCAGAGTTTTAAGTGGCTTCCATTTTGAATTTATCCAGTGAAATGTTTCGCAAGCGTATTTTCAATATCGTAGCCAATTTTAGTGGCCTCATAGAACAACCAGTTACAAGGTGGAGAAGAAGGTTCAAAGTTTTCTAAAATTCAAATTCCGCGTCAGTAGGACTAATAGTTCATAAGCCATGAGCCAATGCGCACGAGACTTCGGTTTGCTGTTATCCGCGGCTTCAAACTTTAGGGGCTTGGACATCGTGATCCTCACATTCGTGTGTTCTTGTGTGTGTATAAATTTGCCTATTAACCTATGTTATTAAGGTGTCGGTAGTAGTTTGTGTATTTGTAACTGAAGGTAGGAGTGTCAAGGAGGTGGCAGTGGTCTTAAATTTCAAACCATCCCAGCATTGTATCTGGAGTAGAAGTGGGATACCACGGAAAACCACTTCCAGGATAACTTATAGGTTGGTCTCGAGTAGATGAAAACGAATTGAAAATCTATTCCACAAATAAGCCAATACAATTTATTTTGTAATCCTTCCTGAAAATTCATTCAGCAGGCACTCATTCAGTTAGTAGCTTTGGTTTATGATAATTTCAGTTTCTCTCTTATAATATCTTTAGAAAGAAAATTCATGTTAACAATGGAATGAACTCAATATGATACGGGTTTCCTCATAACTGGATCAATTAATACTGTTTTGTGTATGTCGAACGTAGAATGAGGAATGAGGTTACAGAGGGCTTTGACGCAACACGTGCGGTGGCCTGACTGAGTCTGATTATCATTTTAAGCCAAGGTGGTCACATTTCGAACGCTTGATACCCTGAATATACTGAGTACCTTGCTTTCGATCTACAGATCATTATGTCGTCCTCCAACCTGGCTACGTACCATCGGATAAAAACGGTTCTTTTCAGGACAAAATAAAAAATCACTCGTTGTTGTTGTTGTTTGAGTCTTCAGTCTTTGACTGGTTTGATGCAGCTTTCCATGCCTCCCTGTCCTGTGCTAATCGTTTCATCTCTACATAGCTACCACACCCTACATCCGAGGCAATCTGTTTAACATATTCTAACCTTGATCTACCCCTACAGTTCTTGTCCTCAAACCTTCCTTCCATCACTAAGCTTGCTATTCCTGGGTGTCTTAGTATGTGTCCTACTAACCTATCTCTTCTCTTCATTGGCAGTCGCCAGAAACATCTCTTCTCTCCCACTCGTCTTAATACCTCTTCGTTTGTAACCCTATCTACACATCTGATCTTCATCATTCTCCTGTAACGCCACATTTCAAATGCTTCAATTCTCCTCTTTTCTGCTGCACCAATAGTCCATGTTTCACTTCCATAGAGTGCCATGCTCCAGACAAAGGCTTTCAGAAATGACTTCCTAATACCTAAATCTATATTCGATGTCAACAGACTCCTTTTTTGTAGAAATGATTTCCTTGCAAGAGCCAACCTACTTTTTATATCCTCTCTGCTTCGTCCATCACTGGTTATTTTGCTTCCTAAGTAACAGAAGTCTTCTACTTCCCTTAGCTTTTCACCTGCCAATTTGATGTCCATAGAGGTATTTGATTTATTTCGGCTGCATTCCAGTATTTTTGTTTTACATTTATTAATTTTCATCATGTATTCTTTCCGTAAGACGGAGTCTATACCATTCAAAAACTCATTCAAATCCTCAGGCGTGTCGGCCAAGATGACGATGTCATCAGCAAATCTCAGAGTTGAAATTATTTCTCCTTGAACCTTCACTCCCACTTTAAATTTTTCTACAATTTCCTTCATTGCTTGTTCAATGTAAAGATTGAAAAGTATGGGTGATAAGGTGCAGCCTTGCCTTACACCTTTCTGAATACCAGCTTCTCTCTCATGTCCTTCAGCTCGAATGACTGCTGTCTGGTTTCTGTATAGATTGTATATCACCCTCCTATCCCTGTATTTTATTCCAATAGATTTCAAAATGTCAAACAATTTAGTCCAATCAACGTTATCGAAAGCCTTTTCTAAGTCTACAAATGCCATGAACGTTCTCTTATCTTTCCTTATTCTACCTTCCAAAATCAGCCTAAGACTTAGTACAGCTTCCCTTGTTCCTACATTTCTCCTGAAACCAAACTGGTCTTCACCCAACTCCGTTTCTATCTGGCTTTCCATCCTCTTGTAAATTATTCTAGACAGGATCTTTGAGCATGACTAATCAAGATGATGGCACGGTTATCTTCACATATGTCAGCTACCACTTTCTTTGGTATAGGGATAATAACATTCTTCTTGAAATCAGGGGGTACCTCACCTGTCTCATAAATCCTACACACCAAGTGAAATAACCTGATCAGACCTTCTTCTCCTATGCAGTGTAGCAACTCAATCGGTATATCATCTATGCCTGGTGCTTTGTTCCTGCTCAAGTCCTCCAATGCTCTGTCAAATTCTGATCTCAATATTAAGTCTCCTTTAGCATCCTCATCAATTTCCTCCTCCCTTTCCATTACATGTTTCTCAATCTCCTTTCCCTTATACAAACACTCTATGTAAGCTTTCTATATCTCAACCTTTTCTTCCCTATCTGTTAGAGGCTTTCCATTTGTGTCCTTAATATTACAGCATTTAGTCTTCTTTTCCCCAAAAGTATCCTTAATCCTTCGATAAGCTGTTTTTTCTTTTCCTAATTTCAGACAATTTTCTATACCTGCACATTTCTCTTTCAACCATTCTTCTTTCGCTTCCTTGTACTTCTTGTTAACCTCATTCCTCAGACGTCTGTATTCTGTTTTCCCCTTTTCATCTCTTACATTCTTGTATTTCCACCTTTCATCCATCAGTTCTAGTATATCCTGAGTGATCCACGGTTTTCTGCCTATTTTTTCTTTCCTACCAATGTTTTCTTCTGCGGATTTTGTTATTTCCTTTTTCAAAAGTGCCCATTCGTCTGCAATTGAAGATTGTTTAGGGTTTTTCATTAGTCCTTCCTTTATACTCTTCTCGAATCTTTCGTTAACATCCTTCACATTCAGTCTGTCTATCGCCCACCTTTTTGGCTTTTGACTTTTCTTCAGTTTCTTCAACTTTAATCTGCATTTCATCACAACCACATTGTGGTCAGAGTTTATGTCAGCACCAGGATATGTTCTACAATCCAAAATCTGGTTTCGAAACCTCTGCTTGACCATAATGAAGTCGATTTGGTAACGCCCTGTATCTCCTGGTCTCATCCATGTGTATATTCTTCTATTGTGGTCACTGAATAAGGTGTTAGCTATGACCAATTCATGCTCGGTGCAGAATTCCATTAGCCTACTTCCTCGATCATTCCTTTCACCTAATCCGAAATCTCCTTCTATCTTCCCTTCTCTCCCTTTTCCTACCACAGCATTCCAATCTCCCATTACTATAACATTTTCATCACCCTTGATATACCACAGAATTTCATCTATTTCTTTGTAGACCTTTTCAACATCTTCATCATCAGCTTGACTGGTAGGCATATAGACTTGTACCACTGTGGTGCACGTAGGTTTAGTATTGATTTTTGCTACAATAATCCGTTCACTATATTGCTCATAATATTCCACCCGCTGTCCAAGATTCCTACTCAATATGAGACCAACCCCTGCTTGGCCATTGTTTGATTTAGTGCTAATGACCCTATAGTCACCTGACCAAAAGTCCTGTTCTTCCTGCCAGCGCATTTCACTAATCCCAGGTTCATAAGTGGGCATAGTATATCCTCTGTAAACGCCATTAAGCGAAATAACATGTACCATCCCGGGAATCGAACCTGCTGCCAGTCAGCTTTCCTATCGCAACACCAGGAATGCATGATTTTGCCACCTTAGCTACTGATAGCCATAGTGAATTGTTGGCACATATTAAATCTATTCGTAGCCCCCATAGACACCTGTCCAAAGGTAAGGTAGTGTTATTCGGAGCTGTGATCGTTTAAAACATGCATTATAGTTGAGGTCATTGAAATAACACTGCAGCTAATGTTTTCTACTACATAACTGAACGGTAAGGTTGTAATAAGGCCGTAAAGGAGCAGGTAGTAATGTTTTTAGGATGAGTATGGTATACGCGTTAGTTGGGTTGCCTTCCTGCAAAAAATTAATGAGGCTGGTGAACCACTCTGTATTTAAATAACGGGTGAATCAGCTGCCACTGATAATATTGTTTTATGCAGCCGAATGAACGTGTGTTATCAGGATGGTCTATATTTCTTTGTTCGCATCCCGTATGTTACTAATGCACTGCAGGCATATCTCGCGAACGATACTGAACACTAGTGTAGTCTATTATTTTTCCCTCGACGTGACCACAGACCGTACGGATAATAATATGATGTACCTGCAGTCAATTATTGTAGTGCAACATATCATCTGAGCTTCAACTCTGAGATTTGCTAATTACATTGTCACGATAGCCGACGAGGTATGGATTCAGCTTTCCGAAAAGAATTCATGACAAAAATCAGTAAATGTAAAACTAAAATACGGTAATGGAATGCAGCTGGAAGAAGTCAGAAACCCCTATTGTGCAGTGTCTAGCATTCTGGGCAATCACCCCTGAGGTCCAGTTTCAATTATCAACTCTTCAAGAAAGTTTAATTCTGGTCGGTGGACTGGACCTGCGTACACTCAGTCTCGTGAGACGAAGCTGAGAAGAGTTGAGCTCGATTTCCACCACAGGCATCCTGAAAATGTTTTTCGGTGGTTTCCCCACTTCTACTCCAGGAAAATTCTGGGATGGTTCCTAACTTGGTAACGGCCGCCTCCTTTCCATTCTCACCATAACTATACTTACACATACTGCGCAGACACCACAATAACTCAGGTTATGAAACCCAAGAACATGGGCCTAAATGCCACGATGTCCAAGCCCCTCAATCAAAACAACAACAATAATAATAATACTAGCCCACTCTGGTCATGAAGCTCAAAATCCTCTGTCACCGCTTCAAATTGGTACTGGGTAAGGGTTCCCTATTAAAGGTAACAATGTGGTAAAAAACAAGATTAATTAATTAGTGTACTTGGATGACATTTATGTTTATACTTCGTCTAAGACACCAAAAATATATCCCATCCTTAACAGAATTATTTTCTGTTAACAACAGGTTTGGCCTGTATACTGTAGATGCAAAAATGTTAACATAATTCAAGGAATACTTGAGGCCATAGGATTCTAAACAATTGATGGTTGTTGCACACATTTACTGAACAAGAATGGCGTGGCACTACGTCCACTTCTGTAATAATCCGGCCGAATAAATAGGTATATCTTATTTATTTGAAGATAACATATTTCTATGACATTCATTTGATTATCATATTTATTATGAATGTATTACGTGATAAGCGCTTTTTTTTTTTCAATGTCAATGAACAACGACCAATATCCGTTTTACGTCTCGGCATGATGAGTTAAAATCACTGAATGGACTATTAATTATATTATCAAGGAGATGCATGTGCAACAAATTCGTAATTTAAGAATGGCGAGGTTCATGAAACACAAATCCCCCTTCCGTCCAATCTTAACTTGACTGTTAATTTTCCGGAACGAAAGGTTCACAGGCGAAATGAAGAAAAGCCGAGTTGCACTTCCAGGAAAACTCCAAACACAACCACTCTTCTCTTAAGTTTTTAACTCACCACGACTTGACAGTTTGCTGCTGGCTGTATCTGGGGCAATAAGCTCGTCCGTTAGCTAAGCTGTAACTGAGATGATAGACCCGCCCCTAGTTACCTCGTATACTGTCGCCCCAGTAACTGAATGGAGATTGTTGGAAGAAATGAAAACGTAAAAACGCTTATAGTAGGCGATGTATTGAAGATAGAGATATGCTCTCCCGTCCTTTTTTGTAGAACGTTTCATGCTGAACAATTCTTACACTCATAGTATCTATATTTTTAACGGTTTGCCCAACCTAAGCTTGGAAAGCGCACGGACGCCAGTTCCTTTTCGACTTTTTCACTGAAATCGTTAGTGCTTGACTTCCTTTGGTCATAAATAAATTATTTTCTACAGAAACCTTCCTCGAGATATCCTTTACAGAATGGTGAAAACCGCTTCAAAATCCATTCAGAGGTTCTCGAGATTACCCCTGACATCCAAGAATCGGGGACTTTGTTTTATACTAAGTAGAGATTATACGCTAATCAGTATAATTTAATATAATATAATCCCCCTTCCGTCCAATCTTAAATTGACAGTGGATTTTGCGGAACGAAAAGTTCACAGGCGAAATGAGAGTTGCACTTCCAGGGAATGGCGAGGTGAATGAAACTCAAATCCCCTTTCCGTCCAATCTTAACTTGACTGTGTTTCACAGGCGAAATGAAGAAAACCCGAGTTGCACTTCCAGGGAATCTCCAAACACAACCACCCATCTCAGAAATCTTAACTCAACACGACTCAACGGTTTGCAGCTGGCTGTGCCTGGGGCAATAGTTTCGCCCGCTAGCTATGCTGTTACAGGGATGATAGACTCACCCTTAGTTAGCTAGTTAACTGTCGCCTCAGTAGTTCAATGGACATGGTTGGAAGAAATCAAAACGAAAAAACGCTTACAGTGGGTGATGTATTGAAGATAGACATATGCTCTCGCGGACTTTTTTGTAGAACTTTTCATGCTGAACAATTCTTACATTCATAGTATTTTGATATTTTTAACGGTTTGCCCAGCGTAAGCTTACAAAGTGCTCGGGCGCCAGGTTTCTTTTTGGACTTAACTGAAATCGTTACTTCTCGGCTTCCTTTGATCATAAACAAATTATTTTCAACAGAAATCATCTTCGAGATATCCTTTAGAATAGTGAAAACCGCATCAAAATCCATCCAGTGGTTCTCGAGTTTACCTGTAACATCCAAGATTCGGGGACTTTGTTTTATACTAAGTAGAGATAATCATAATAATAACAATAATAGTCCACTCGGTCTTTGTGGCTCTGACTCCAGTGTAATTTCTTCTACATGCGACTGGGTACGGATTCCCGATTAAAAGTTCAGTTGGTAAGACTCTCGACTGCTGTGACAACGGTTGCGTTATCAAATTCCGGCGCATTCGATTGACACATCGAGGTGCTTAAATGTGAGACACTCTAGTCCTAGTCAGTAGGTTTACAAAAAAAATATGATGGCACCACAAGACATGAAGGGCCTTGGCCTACCAAGCGACCACTACCAAGACATTCGGCCAACAGATTGCGGGGCTATGCATGGTCTTTCTAGTCGACGCCCGTGGGCGTCCTGCGTGTTTGGATGAGAGATGGAATTGAACCTGCCAGAAGGTACCGTCGCAGTATTTGCCTGGTATTGAAAATGGCAAACCACGGAAAACAATTTCAAGGACGGCCGACGGTGGGGCTCGAACCCACGCGTCTACCAAGTCAGCAGAGACCTTGGTCCCATGACCTGACACTGCTGTCGGTCACACCAAGGTGAAGAACAGTAGGTTAACCGGCAGGTTAAAAATCCCCTTCACGGAAATATACTGGTGCCATTGTGTGTCTACAGTTAATGGCCTGTGCGGATGCCGGATATACGTTAAATTTTTCGCCATGCGGATAGAGTTTGCATGGCTGTGCGGATAGCGGATAATCTGCGGATAATATTTAGAGTAAATTTGCGGATAGTTTTTTAGAATAAAATGTTGAACTGGATTTTCTTTAAATAATTTTAGTTCTTGCAAAGATCTGCGTCTTTCACGTTTCTTGTTATTTCCCTATTTGCTTTCTCTTGGTTTTGATGAGAATAATAGAGAAGTGAGAGAAGTCAATCATGGAAATACCCTCAATTAGTGTTGACTTATCCCCCCAAAAAGTCATTTATACCTGCGCTTGCCAGCGTGGGTATATCCGACGACTAAGTAAGTGTTATAATTAGCCAATCGCTGGTTCACTTGCCGTTACTCAGAGGGACAACACTCAGTCAACATTGTCTTGCGATTCACACATAGCCTCGGGGAAAGAATTTCTCCTCAAATGTCTAAATGAGTTTCTTTAGTACATTACGCTTTTTCGAATAAATTAAAATATTATTGTAAATGTCAAAAGATTCGGATAACAAACGTGCGGATGCAGATAAATGCCATGTGGATGCGGGGCGGATGAAGATAACAAACGTGCGGATGCGGGACGGATGCGGAAACGTCTTGTTTATCCGTGCAGGGCTCTATCTATAGTCACAACGACAGCAGTTGAAATGGATGCGAGTCCAATGGCATTATGATTATTATTATAGTCGCCTCCGTGGTGTAGTGATCAGCGTCCTTAGCTGCACCCCGGAGGTCAGATTCAATTCCCGGCTCTGCCACGAAATTTGAAGAGTGGTATGAGGACTGGAACGGGGTTTACTCAGCCTCGGGTGGTCCAAATGAGTAGAGGGAGTTCGATTCCCACCTCAGTCATCCTCGAAATGGTTTTCTGTGGTTTCCCACTTCTTCTCTAGGCAAATGCCGGGATGGTACTGTACCCGTATCCACGTGGTCTTACCTGTTGAAATCCGATGGAACAGCTGGATCGTAGAATCTGGAAGCACCCGGCTGAAATACCCCCCAAAACTCTACCAACTAGGATCAACCAGGGATAAGGATACCTCCCTTATAAAGAATGCGATAATAAGATGCCAGTGGTCGATGAAATAAAAACGAAAAATAGCTCAAAGTGAACTAACAAGATTCTGAAAATAATTAAATTAATCTCGTGCGTGGTGCTAGGCATTCTAAAAACTGACCCACTGGTCCTCGTAGCACATCCTGTTTGTAGTATAAATGACCAAGACATCCGAAGCATTTAAAATCAACCAACAGTTTATTTATTTAAAAACTGCTGCAATGTGGAATCCCTCTCCACAGAACAAGAAATAATCTGCCTCCACTGAAGCGTAATCACGTCTTAATGACATTAGCATCGAATCTTGTTGAAAATGCTATTAAAATTATAGCATCATAACCGCATGTAAAATTATCTTAATAAATTTTAAACATGTTTATATACCCTTGTTACACATATTAAATAACCCTTGTAAGTTTATGGCAATATTTACATTTTTACATTTTAGTTCACGTTCAAATTATTCGTGTTTCATATATTCAACTCCATCAATAAGCATTCTAGTGTACTTGTTATGTTCAAATTATGTCTTATTCGACGAACGGTTAAGTTAATCGAACCCGTTGTCATTGCATAAAAATGTTAAAAACATTTTAAATCTCACAATTAATCATATTATTATCTCTTAAGCTTTCAGTCATTATTATTACATGATTATAGAAATATTATTACTCGTCATTCCAATTAGACCTTTCTTCAAAAACAAATGTCATCAATTTGAATAATCCATTCTAGATTAATTATTACAATGCTAGTTTTACTAAAATGTTGGATTCATTAACATTATACTAGCCTTCTAGTATCTATAATCGTGACTATACTGCACGTTCAAAATATACATATAAGTCCATCGATATCTAATATCCCCTTATTACAATCAAATTCCGCAAACAATCATTGCTTTATTCATACATAAGCTCTCAATAGCTTGTAGATATTTTTCCAAACATTATTAAAATTAAATAAGCTTTTACATAATAGTCGTAAAATATCATGCTTCAAATTAACGTAAGTTAAAGTATCATGGACAATTCTTATCACAACTGAGACAAATATAGTGTAATCAGCTGTTCAAATAACAGTGCTTGAGAATTTTTCAACATCATCATTTCGCTTTGTAACGAAAAATATTTTATACAATCTTTCTATAATATTTATTTATTTCTCAATATATTCTCATGTTCATAAATATTTATTTCAAGAAATTGTAGATAGATCACTGCAAAAAGAACGATTCAGCATTCTACTAAACAAAATTCGACTGGAGATCCTCCCCCAAAGAAACACGAAAGATACTACGTAAAGAGCCTGTCTTAAGAAGGTACACGTAGACCATTAGAATCTAACGCTTAACTAGAATGGAGTTCAACAAACGAATCATGAAAAGGATAGAAAAACTGAACGAACTAAAAAGTGTCTAAAAACTCAAAAATAAAATCTCAAAAACTGTGGATTGCCAAAAATTAATCCAAAAATCGCAAATATCCACTCTAGAAATCATTATTTTTCCATATTTATAGTGCACTCGACGAAAAATAGACCCACACATCTATTAAAGAAACTTGCATGTAATGCATAAGTATTCAGATTCGAAGTTCAAAATTTGTAGAAGTGTCCATTCAAATAATCTTCAAATATACGTGGCGTATTGGACATCTGCTTGCTAACAACTATTCTTATATAAAGTTATCGCAGTCTTCTTCCTACTCTTCATATGTGTCTTCTCAACAAACTATATTGTTCTATTAAATACCCAAAATGTAATAAGAAAAAGAGTAAAGTAATGCATTGAAAATAGCATTATAAAAAATTAATGTTAGCTACAAAATAAAATACACTACAAGACAGAAGCGATGAAGTATCGGGTCTAGCCCTGGAATGCATTTTCTAACTACCTAAGAAAAATTGGTGAAAAAGGAACACTCTAGAGTATGTCTAATCCATACTGTCTACTTGTGAAAATGGTTGTCAGCTACCTTGTACGATGCCATCTCGTTGAAATTGGAATATGCGTGAAATACAATGTTCTCGTTCTGGAACTGAACCCTCGTTCATCAGGTCGCATAGTTCTCGAAACGACTGGATCTTGAAGAGAACCAAACCCCGATCCCGAATGGTTGAAAAATAAAAACAGCTGTTCGCGCAACAAGTTCATTGTTCTCACACGTTCCTAAGATGTTCTGTAGCCTATTCGTGGAATGCCATTATAGTTCATGTAGTCACAGTATGAATGTATAGTCAACTTTTCAAAAGCGCCTTCCATCTCTTCTTAAAAAGCTTTCTGCTGTTGTAGTATTTCATAATAGATGTTAGTGATCATCCTAGGTGGTCAACTCCACTATTGTATTGCATCCCTTCTTTCCATTCTAGCCCATTCGTGACATTAACATGTCGTGATGAAGTACTCGTTCATTCAACCTCTGTTCTGTAGTCATGATTATAATATATAGACTGTACTGAACTATTGTAGAATTTAGTCTTGTATTGGCATTTAAATATCACAAGTTCTAGTGAAGACTGAGTTCACTGCTCCTTAATAATGAAGACTAACACAACCTCAAGCTATAGCAAGCCGAGACAAAAATGCTGCGTTACGAACTGTCGAACTGCACTGGTTTCAACTTCGCGTCGAACGTCTAAATTTTAAGTGCGTTAACGACCGTGTTGCTTGCGCGAGACAGGAGTGTTGTACTCCAAGCAAAGTATAATGTGATCTGATCTCACTGCCTTGCCAGATTTTTCACACTGCTCTTGTTAGACCCATAATGCTGTTCGTTGCGAAACGATATTGACAATCGATACCGACACAGGCTAGTGTTGGATAATATTCTGATATTCTGTCTTATGCATTTATCTATGTGTAAAATACTCTCAAGTTTCCTCTCCCTTTAATATAATGCATTTACCAGTTGTTGTTCTGTTTCATAAATACTGTACCAAATGTATCAGGTTGCATCAGATTGACGTTACTGCTGCCTCCATTTTGTAGTCATCTCTTGTACTATAAACATAGCACATGTTCGAAGGATGTAGTGCGGGCTACCGAATTGCTCCTAAGCTCGCCACAGAGTATCAATGCGCTGTATGCCTTGTAAATAGAGCCGCAGGAATTCATCTGAGTACACTCATGTACAACATAGATCAGACTCAATGCAAAATACGGTCTCAGTCCTGTACCCGAATTCGTGATAAGAGATATGCCAGAGTCATGTATGAAATTTAACCAAAGGAAAGGGGTCATTTGAATGAGATAGGAAAATGAACATTGGACCGGTTTTGTAACACAGAATTGTAGTCAAAAGGTATTGTCCAATGAGAAGCTTGTTAGCTGAAAGTGGTCACCTAATAGAAAGGGTTGATTTGATAGGTCATCCTGTGAGATAGACTACAGGCATTACGAGAGGAAAGAGAATGCTTGTTGCTAAGAATAGATCACGTGATTGGAAGAACCAAAGGGCGAATTTAGAAATTGAATATTATTTTGGCGATTATGCTAATTAAAGCATTTATAACGAATTGAAGACTGGAAATAATTGATAGAATTATTTAATGAATTAACAGGAAGTGTTTCCTTAGGTAATTAGCGCCCGAAGACAGAATTAATTATATTCATGTCCAAGCCCTGTTTACGCGCCATTATGGAGGGATGCGCTTTGTTCTAGAAGCCATAAGAAAGACAAGACACCATTTTTTTCGAGGACTGTAACAACGGCACTTCTGTAACAACACCCAGTATCTATTTCACAGCTGATCGGAACGAAATACGACAGCCTTAAGACCAACTTCGTTCCTTACAAAATATTTCTAAATCACGTTCTAATAAGAATGATACTGTCTTCTTTCATAGTAAAGTTACCTTTCAGCGTTCTCATAAACTCAACAACACATTAATAACTTTCAACTTCTTTGTCCCGTTACGCCCGAGTTGTATGAGAGTTTCGAGCTCTATTGTTGTTGTCGTTGATCCTGTTGAGGATGGACCATAGTGTTTTTGAGAGATACTGCCAGATATTTGTTCACGATTTGCAGTGTGTGAGATGTCAGCTGATTCGGTAAGTATTTTTAGCCGGGGTACTGCCGGATATTTCGATCCATTGTCATCTTGGGATAATCATGAACAGTACTTATCGAATCCGATGGAACAGCTGGATCGTAGAACCTTAAAGTCCCTGGCTAGAAGAACCCTCCAAATCCTACCGACAAGCACGACAAGAAAGGGAACACACATATCCTAACAAGATTGCGTTAAGAAAATTACCAATGAAAAGAAATATACTAGCTCAGTCGATAAAAATCGAGAATCAAGAAAAATAAATGTCAAAGCAATGGGACTAATATAGGATTAACACATATCACTGGTCTTCCTAACACAGTCTCTCTCCAATTATTATAAATCACAACGTCAAATTTGCATACAAATATCACTAAATTTATTAATTCGAAGCTAGTACAAGCACAATACAAATTCCTAATCAAAGAAAATCAAAATACTATATCACACGGCATGAACTGGTCGTAGAAATGTTTCACGCTTGAAACAAATAAATGCATGAAGTTCAATAGAATATCCCACAATTACACGTGGATATTAACGTTCTCAAAACTATACAACACTCGCACTAAATTAATACATAGCTTAACATGATATAAGCCAATCATGTTGTTTCTTTCAATAATATCGAAGATATTTTCCAACAATATATACACTAATTTACATGTTCATATTTCCTCATCACAACTAAATTTATCATACTGATATCATCACCAAAATCACCAAAATGTATTTCGTATTCTTTCATTCGTCAAAGCAGTATATTGTAATCATATTCTGGTCTATTTGACTGAGCAATTGAGCTAAGTTCAAACGTTAATTTCAAATTCGTGGTAAATAATTAATAATGATAATAAAGAATATTATCATGAGCTTCACTTATCCATGCTTCAGGGACACTAGGGCTGAGTTTTTCAACTTCCACATTTTTTATCAGAATGAGTTGAAATTTAAACTGCATACTTAGAATAGTAACACTAAGTCACATACCAAATTTGAAAACAATTGGATGAAAAGAAATTGATTTTTTACTAATTATATTATTAAAATATACCGTGTGATCAAAATGCTCCATGCGCATTAGCAATTGTGTAAAACGCTTGATATTTTGATTACATATACATAAAACTATTCTAAATGTTATAACATTGAGACATTTCAGGAAAGTGATACATGTATGCTGTCAGATTAATTTTTTCTTTATGTGCCATCATTTTTTAAGAATTTTGATAATTTTTCATAGTTTTTTATTTTTTTGGTCTGTAATTTACAAAGTGGCTGGAGATATTGCAATGTTATCTTGCAACACATGTGTTTCTGAATATCCGGTGATTTTTTTAGTAAAGTTGGTGAATACCTCATGCACATGGAGCATTTTGATTACCTAAAAACGTTGTTTGGAGATAAAAGCATTTTTATAACAACGCATGCTATATTAACCAGTTTGGCTCACCCAATGAAACTTTTGTAAAATCAATGTGAAAAATACCATGTTTTTTGTAGAGATAAAGAGCATGGAGACCTTTCGTTTGAGTTAACCTACGACTTTCTAGGATTTCTAGTTTTAAAAGTATAGCCTACTTTCTATGATTTGCCTTCCATCTTATTTTTACGCAGAGGAGATTTAAAAATGTCGCTGAGCCTTTAAAAATGGCGGTGCATGAAAACTGTTTTACTGAAATGACCCACAGGGGTCCATATGATATATATATGGAAAAAACAAAAAACAGTTATTTTGTAATTTTTGCCTAAAAACTCAGCCCTAGTGTCCCTTAACATTATTCAATATTTAATCCTATCCCATCCAAATTTTCACTTCCATAAATCCTTCTTAAAGCATAAAGTTACTTCATCATATTCTCCATGTTATTATCCGTGTCATATATAACGACTAAAATGTTTGTAAATAATCACATAATATACATGTATTGTACTCCCTTATAGCTTCAATACACTGTATATTTCAAAAACTTCAATACCATTTCTGTCTCCTACATTACTTCATAATACTTCAGTAAACTTTAAATAGACACTGCGAATTCTCATGCAATTCGACAATTTTATACATCCCTGCTGGATTCAATTTATTAAATACATGTTCAATGTTCATTTCGTTGAATTCATATAGCTCTACTCTTTCATAATACTCTTCATTATATTTTAATAATAATATATCTAGTAACTCTCAATCGGAAAATGTTCGTAATAAACAACATCAAACAAATTTAAATTCTCTGTTTCAAAGTTAAACCAACTTTCATTAGAATTCAATAAACTCTACTCCATGAAAAAACATGTCAATAAAATTCCACATATGAAATTCATTAGAATTTAATTGACTGCAAATAAGTACGGCAATAATCCTTACTCAAATGAAATCCATAAGACTGCAATACCTTCTACACCATTAAAGTCACATTAATAAAAATTACTCAGTTAAATTCATTATAATTTAATTGACAGCAATATATCATAGGGGGCTGCGTGGCGCAGTCGGTAGAGGCGCTGAGCTTCTATCTGAAGACGAGTGGGTTTGATCCCCACCCAGGTAGTGGATTTTAGAAACAAAACTACCACTTTCCGAAACGCAAATAGCCCTTGGGTTCACTCAGCCTACACCAGAAATGAGTACCAGGGCAATTCCTGGGAGCAAAGACGGCCGGGCGTGGAGCTGACAACCCCATCCCATCTAGTGCCGATGTCTCAAAAAGTGGAAGCATCTACCATCCACTACTCCCTGGGCCTCCATGGCCTGTACGGAGTTGGCTTTGCTTTGGATTTGCTTTCTTTGCAATATATCATTCAAATAGAGCTTTAATAGGACGTCTCAAAAATTGAGAATATTTAATATTACTGTTCATAGTTCATAAGATCTTCATTACAAGTTTCTAAAAGCGTTTGGAAAAATATTTCTTCCATTCAATACTTCCTAACATCGTTCATCATAATAAATGTCGAAAATATGGGTAAACTTTATCTAAAAATATCCATCTTCTTCCTATAATCATAAATATTCTTCCTATCGCATATCTTCTCCCTAACGCATGTCTTCTCAACAAAAACAATCTTCATTCAAAATTAGCAAATCGAAAATATCCAAAATCCTAAACAAATTTAATCCAAAATCGAAAATTGCAAAATATAGGATCCATTCGCGAACGAATCAAAAATCTGATTGAAAATATGGTGAAATATGAAAGAACATCATACTTACATCACACTCCAATCTAACTAGACAAAAATGGCGAAATGGTCAACTCCAATAAACCTCAAACTACTACCGGTACTACATCAAGAAAATCTTTTTCTCTACCTTGGGCTGAGTCTTGTAGAAATTACATATTCAGGAATGCGCAACAGTGTCCTCCCCGAACGAAACTGCGGTTCTGATCGCCCATCTAATTCTCCTGGCATCGAACTGGGATAGTGGACTCCTGTCCCCAGTCGTTCCTTCCTGGATTGCAGGCTGCATCTCATAATTCCAGGTTCTCGTTCGTCCAGATTGTAGACTCCATCTCTCTTGGTTGAATAATCTTTTAATTTCGTAGTAGCATTTCATTTTAGAGTAGTAGAGTGGTTTGACCTCGCTTCCTCCATGATTTTGAAGTAAGTAATTCTCATACTTATAAGCGTAGATGATTACTCTTGACATTCTCGGTCACTCTGTATGATGTGTTCCTTCTTCAATTTAACCCGGGAGGGGTCGCGTCAAAATAGTTTCGTGGTGGGTCACGCATGGTCATAATGACCGGGGTGTATAAAATACAATTTTTTGTTGCAATACACATATTATTGTTATTATGGAAAAATATATCCATGAAACTAAATACCTGGTTTTGTACCGAAACACATTGTACTGTATTATTGAAAGAAAGAAAAACAATGAAACCCATTTAATCTATTGATTTATTCATCCTCGGAATTATCTTGGGCAGCATCAGGATTAGTGCATTCCACCCAGGTAACACATGTAAGTTCCTTACGAAACATCTTCCAGATCCACCAATCGGTTGAACTAGCCTTGAAAATACAGCGAGTCCAGTTTTATCAACGGAAAACGGTCCCTGAGGCTGCTTACCAGCGTACACGTTCATGTACATCGTGTGAAACAAAGCTCTCCACTAACTGACTGGGAATGCAAGTGGGAACATTAAACGCAGACACGTGCAGTGGATGAGTCCATTGAAAGGTATAGGAGGGGAGGAAGTTTTACGCCGTAAATTATTTCGGAGGAGTAAAAAATGTAAGCGCCCGGTCTAAAAGACCGTGACGCGACCCCTCACGGGTTAACCACCCATAGTTGTAGATTTAATAAGCTGTGGTGATATTCCTCCTACCTTCACGTAAAATAACATCGCGAAATATTGTAGAGAATTGTGTGTACTGAAATGTTTTTCCCAAATGAATTGAATGTCTTTAACCTTCCAAAATAATTAATACCTCTTGCGAGTTATCACAATATAAGACTGGAGTATATCTCCATCGTAGGTCACTAGTATAATGTTGTCTGTCACACACTATGTTCTCGAAACGTCGCGTAATGGAAATGAGTTTCAAGACGCGATATGAACTTTTCACCGATCAAAGACGTAAGACACTTCTGCTCCGCTCATTAGCTCTCTCTAGCTCCTACTCACCCCTACTCTTACCTTGATATCTCGATAAAACTCGATGTTTAACAAATAATTCCTTTCCGTACTACATACAGTATCATATCCAACAAACAAACACAATAGAATCAGCTTCCTCCACATTCATGTTAATTTCTGGTGCACAGCAATATATACTTTCAATTCTGTATTTTTCAAAATTCGTAAAACATCGCATTCAGCGTTCTTCTTGGTCTAAATCACGTCAGTCGACCATATGATGACCTCGCTTCCACTCAGCTGCGAGCTAGCCGGTGACAATAATCTTGAATAGAACAACATTCTTGGTATCGTTGCGAGTTCCTTCTACTCCTGGTGTCACAGCTGGTTCTTGCGTAACACTTTCTTCTCGTAATTTATACTCGTAAAATCATTGTCCGTGTAGCCAACTGCTCCGTTCCAATTGCTATAGCAAAATATTGGTACAATACCTAACGTAAGGCCACGGCCACCTCCTTCCCTCCTCCTTGCCTATGCCTCCCAATCTTCTCTTCCCTTCCCATCCCTCATAAGGCCCCTGTTTGCTTTGCAGTTGAGGCCGCCTGGGCGAGGTGCTTGTCCCATCACCCCTGTTGTATCCCCCGACCTGAATTTTCAGGTTCCAGGACACTGCCCTGGAGACGGTAAAGGTGGGATCCCTCGCTGAGTGCGAGGGAAATGCCAAACCTGGAGGGTAAAACGACTAAGAAAGAGAGAAAGAATTATTATTATTATTATTATTATTATTATTATTATTATTATTATTATTATTATTATAATTATTATTATTATTAATAATATTATTATTATTATTACAGTATTGTTACTGTTCCAAATCTTTCACGGCCGCATTAATACTAAATGTGGTCTTTAACTATTAGTTCATGTTAAATACAACAAACACAAGCCATAAAATCGAAATGGGGATTAACCAAAGAGTTAAAATGACCTGACGCGACCATAATTCGCTGGGTTCCTTGGTTTTCCCAACCGATGCCTTAGCCACTTGAGTGAGCGATCGCGCAACCTGAAAATCATTTATTATTTTTTTATTATTATAATTATTATTATATTTTAATATTACTATTTGAATACACTATCAGCAGAATGTCTGCTAAGGATTACGGTTCGCAGGAAATAATGTTGCAGTAGGTAGGAAAAACTTAACTCGCAGATGGTAGTCCCAGTTTGTAGACGAGAGAGGGCATGCGAGGTCGCCGTGCCTATCGAAGAAATGTGCGAAACAATGAGCCACATTATCCAGATCGCGCAGTCACACGCCTCGGCTGTCGCTAACAGATCTCCCAGAATAATGCTGCCGAGCAAGCAAGAACGCATTTCAGCCTCTCGTCTCAGTCAAACGAACAGACAGAAAGCTAAAGCTGAGATCCCAAGATGGAAATCCATGAAATTTATATACGTCTATCAATAATGGAAGGATCCATTCTTGCTTTTGGTATTCTGTGTATGTATTTGAGGGCCCAGTTGTTGAGTATTCCTTGGCCGTATACACCTATATATAATTACATGTTGTCATTGGCATTTAGGATAGTCTGAAGGAAAACATTTACAGCTATCAACCTAGAACAAAAAACTTAGAATATTTGCTGGAAGAATTAACTCACATACGTTGGTTTCGAACGTTTGCGCGTATCTTTAACTTTTGTCCATCTACTGGTGTAGTGGCTACCACCCTTGGCTGTCGCTCCAGAGTTCCAGGATTGATCCTCGACTCTGCCAAGAAATATAATTCTAGTCTGAGAGCTGGAACGGTGTACACTTAGCCTCGTTAGGCAAAACTGAGATGAGGTGGGATCGATTCCCACCTCAGCCGTCTTGGAATGATTTTCCGTGGTTTCCTACTTCTACTCCAGGCAATTGCCTGGATGGTTTCTAACTTAAGGCCACGACCATCTCCTTCCCAACCCTCACCTAAATTACTAATACACACTACTACTAAACAATTGCCTCACATTAATACAGGCTACTAGACATTATCAAAACAAATGTACATAAATTGCCTTATAATTATCATCAATACTAGTATGTCTACTGAATACTTTACCAGAGAAAATTCTACAAATTATTTGGTATCGTGGCAATTTCGGGAACATAACAGCACTTTACAAGCAAATGTCCAAAATTTAAAAAAATCTTGGCTGTCGCATAATCCAAATATAAAATAAGGTAATTTTGTACTTACAAATAAAATTGTGCCGAGAATTCAAATTAACTGGAATTTCTCTCAGGTAGAAATTAACTCACTCCGTAAAGGGCAGACTCAAGCGGTCGAAGATAAATAGAATGCACTTATTTATTTTTCATTTCGAAACGAAGACTATCCTGGGAATATTACAAAAGGCTTGTTGGAGGGCACGAGCAGTTTTAGTGCCAGCTATAGTGGCTATAGTGTCCTGTGATCCTCAAAGCTGCTGATCAATTCAATATCGATGTGGTCAGTGTGTGTAACAAAGGAAAAACTTAATTCCAAATTACCATTGATAAGTAGCAACGAGGTGTAAAATAAACTAAATTTTACTCGTGTGCGCCACAATCACAACTCTTATTGAGTTTGCATGCGAGGTAAGCTAGTTGGAGAGTAAGCTTCGCCGAGTGAACGCATACTGTCGTGCGCCTTTCTGCGTCACTTTCAATGAAACAAGAACTGTACGTGCAAGCATTACTTTGTCTAGGTATGACAATATTTCAAAAAAAATACCCTCACTTTGCGTATAAAACAGGAAATCATGATGTGAGTTAGCTAACTGGATGAACCGTTACCCAACAGTAGCAATTCAGTAGTATAAGGTACATCCCTCCTGCGGCGCACATAAGCGACCGATCATGACAAATGTGCATTCAAATGAAAGAGAATCGACATTAGCAGTCAAGAATTGCACTCTAATTTCATAAATATATATAATTTCTTAAAAAATTGACTTAAAAATGTACGAAGTGTGCGATTTGCATAACTGCTGCTGTAGGAAATTACACTCCATAATTGTTGTCCACGTCACGTCATGGCCACTGTGACACCTGTGCCATGTCATTTTAACATTGTGAGGTCTTTCCTTTAATATTTTGCATGGATTTCAGAAACAGTAAATCAAAGGAATGAGTAGTCTACTCAAATCGTATAATTTCGTAAGTATCGAATAACCGGTGAGTGTTATGATGATCCAATTTTCAGGGATTGCCTTCTAAAGTTAGGAAACGTAGAACTTGGAATTCTAATTGAAATTTACATATTGTTCTATAAGCATTTGGTTGAAATAAAAACATAACAACCTTTCTCCTTAAGTCTCTCGTTATAAACCTATTGGGGAAATGTGGTTTATGAACATGCAAGATTTCTCGCTCGGGTCCGCTAGTTATAGTAAATTTCACTTAGAAATCAAATTCTTCACGCATATAAAACAGTCATTTTTAAATTTAAAATTAACTCCTGTGACAGAAGTAGTAAATTGCATATTTTGTAAATATCTTTACACACATATTCGTAGATATTGACTTAATAACCTGAGTGTAAAGGATCTGATGATTGGTAATTCAAGGCGCTAGTTATAGCAAATTTCACTTAGAAATCAAATTCTTCACGCATATAAAACAGTCATTTTTAAATTTAAAATTAACTCCTGTGACAGAAGTAGTAAATTGCATATTTTGTAAATATCTTTACACACATATTCGTAGATATTGACTTAATAACCTGAGTGTAAAGGATCTGATGATTGGTAATTCAAGGGTGAATTTATTATTCTTATGTATTTGTTTTCAGGTGTAGGGAATAACACCTGTAGGATTGGGTAAAATCTTGTTGACCGGCAGAAAGGCATTTCAAATTTCGATTACCAAGGCCACACTGAAAAATGGATGCCAACGTTATAATGTTAATGTTTACCTAAATGTCGTGGTTCTTAGCATGAAGTCGTCACCTTTACCCTATATACATTAAATTTTTTGAGGGAGCACCTGGTGACAGGGTGTTTGTACCTTGCTGAAATACTTTGGACGGAAGTCTGTCGACAATTGATCATCAGTCATTTGGAAATAAATACACATAGTTCTTTATCCTATTTTCATCGTTTGAAATACAGGCTTATGGGATCATCTTTTGTGTGTATGAGTGTGTGTGTCTCATATAAAATGTTATTGGTTTGAAGGATTTCAATTGAAACTTGGTAAAGATTTAGGCCTACTGCTATCCATTCCGACCACAACTGTTCCTTTCAATCTTCAATAAGTGCCCCAAAAATAATAATAATATTGTTACGGCTGTGAGTTTGTTTCGTCGCTCGCCGCATGAGTCACAACTACCCCCGGGCTGGGCTGTGCTCTGCCTCAGTGTATTGCGTACGCCTTACGCAACAGGACTACTAGGACAAAGGGATGGTCCAGAATATTCCTGACCCAGCCAGTGATGGAAACCTCGAGAAGCCGTGAACCCTGGATGGGTCTAGAAGCATTTATTGAGTCACCGGCCTGCTATATAAGAGCGACCTGTCAAGCAGTGAGTGTGTGTTTTTCGAGCTAGTGCGAGCGTTTATCCTGAGCAACAGAAGTGTGGTGACGTGACTTGCGAAACCCCTAGTGAAGCTGATTCTCTTGACAGCGAGGGAGTGAGAAGCATACAGGGGACTGCCTGTGTTTTTTGAGCGAGTGTGATTTCACTGAGCGACAGAGGTATTGTGGCGTAGTGCCGTGCGAGTTACGAAATCCAGTGACATCGTTTCCCAGCTTGTGGACAGCAAAGCAGCGTGTAGCAGGTTATCGTAAGTAACTGTAGTTTGTGTACATAAGGAAGAGGTGCAGGTATTCCACGGGTCTCATTAGTGGAGGATTAGCTGCATGACTAGGTGAAAGGGGCAAGAGCGCTCCATATGGAAGAGACATGAGGAAACTGGTGTAAGGTTCTAATTGCTTGTATTTGCTGTTGAGTGGTGTATCTTTCTGGCCGCAATAAAGTTAATTATTACTTCAAATGAACAATCTGTGTTGTGCTTCAACCCACCGTAATCCAGTTAACAAAAGTGCCACTAGGGGGGTGGCACGTAACAACTGGTGTCAGAAGCCGGATTACGAACTCAAGCACAAGCACAACACCTGACGGTCCTGGTTTCAAAACCCGAGCAGGTCATTTCTCTCTAATTTTCCTGTGAGTGCATGCCCTTTACTAGACAAACAACTAAAATGGACGCGCAATTTGCAACATTGCTAGAAAAGATAAGTGGCATGGAAGCCAAGATGGAAGACGGCCAGAAGAATTTAGCCAAGGACCTAACTTCTAAACTAGAAGATGGCCAGAAGAAATTAGCCAAGCACCTGAAGGATGACCTGAAGAAGATGGAAGACGGCCAGAAGAACTTAGCCAAGGACCTGAAGGATGGCCAGAAAAAGATGGGAGACGGCCAGACTAAGCTAGCACAAGACCTGAAAAAATTAGAACAGGGCCTACGTGAGGAAGTCACGGCAGTGGAAAAGAAGTTCGACGCCTTACAAGTGGAAGTTGCCGAGCTGCGCCGACGCCCGCTGATGGGGGTGGAGGAGAAATTCAAAGCCTTACAAGTGGAAGTTGCCGAACTGCGCCAACGCCCACTGACGGGGGTGGAAGAGAAATTCAACGCTTTACAAAAGGAAATTGCTGAGCTGAGCCAACGCCCGCCGACGGGGATGGAAGCGAGATTCAACGATCTTCAAGAGGAAGTTGCCGAGCTGCGCCGACGCCCGCCCACAGGCACACCGGGAATATCAGGAGTGGGACAGAGCAGAGTGACGCCCCCAACCTTCGACGGAAAGGTCCCGTGGAGCACCTATTTACGTCAGTTCGAGGCAGCCTGTTCCATAAACAACTGGAACAGCACGGAAAAGGCTACAGCTCTCATTGTAGCGCTGAGAGGGGACGCCCTTAACGTCCTTCAGGCCATCCCGACTGGATCCCAGGACTACGCTTCACTAATAGTAGGGAGGCTGGGGGGGTTTTGACTCAAATACCGTTATTTATGCAAATTAGGGGGCGTGGCAAGGTCAATGACCTTGAGGTAGGTCATGATCAATGACCTTGAGGTAGGTCATTGACCCCCAAGGTCGCCGGGACCCCGGAAGGTAAACAAACCTTGGAGGGTCCAGGAACCGGTTTGAGGGGGTGTGGGTGGAGGGGGAGGAGTGGGGGTGGGGAGGGGGAGGGGAGGAGTGGGGGTGGGGAGGGGGAGGGGAGGGGGAGGGGGTGGTGGCGAGGGTGGGGGATGAGGGGGAAGGATGGAAGAGGCTCTGCACGAGACCCTCCTCGACCCAGTCTCTCTGTTGGACTGAGCGCCTTCTCTGTTATTATCCTGGGCTATATAGCTTTGCTTTGAGCCCGATGAGATCCGAGTATTGCCGAAGGTTTCCGAATCCTTGGTTGTGAATGAATTGTCAGAGAATTGAACGGTCAACTGGTGTGTGTGTGTGACGTCACAGCAGATTACGGGATGTGAGGTAGGTCATGAACGGGAGTGTTTTGAATGGAAAACATTAGTGTAACTGGTGTGTGTGACGTCACAGCAGATTACGGGACGTGGGGTAGGTCATGAACGGGAGTGTTTTGAATGGAAAACATTAGTGTAACTGGTGTGTGTGACGTCACAGCAGATTACGGGATGTGAGGTAGGTCATGAACGGGAGTGTTTTGAATGGAAAACATGAATGGCTGTGGATGGCGGTGGTTGTTGAACCCTGACGTGGTAGGTTGGTTAGGTGTGAATGGGTCTGAGAGACAAACAAGATGGGGTTGAAAGCGCTCAATGGTAAACAAACATCGATGCGTGGGTGGATGTTTAATGAACATAGGTGTTTGTGTGAATGAATAAACAGATTTGAACGGTTAACCTGTGTGTGACGTCACATGGGATGACTAATCCTGAGATTGATAACGGGTTGTATGGTAGGTCATGTCTGGGAATGACCTTACGGTGATTGAGAGGGTGCGGGACAAATGATGAGGTAAACGTGTTTGAATCATGAATGGAGATGGATGGTGGGTGTTGAACTCTGGCTTGCTTGGTAGGTTGAATGTAAAAACAAATAAAACCAGAAGCAAAAAAAAGTAAAATTATGTTTTATTTTGGAACTGTTACTACAACTTAATTTGCCTTTTATCACCAGCTTATTATTCTTCCTCTTCATCTTCCTCTTCATCATCATCATCTTCTTCTTCTTCATCTTCTCCACCTCTCCCACGCCCTTCCATCGCTGACATTAAATCGGCAAAAAACCCCACCAAAACTGGATCATTTCCAAAGCTATAAAAAATGTATACAATAAAGAGTACAACAAAATTGTTTTATAACGCTTGTTTATCTAAATATTGTATTGTGAATTGCTGGGAGTGTGTGAGAGCAAGTACAGTTCACCTAAGTCTGCAGCAGCTTCCAGCGGACGCCCTTAGGGTGAGCTACAAGTTCTGTTCATTTTAAGTAGTTCCAAAATTTTGCTACTAGATATTAATGATACCTAGTGGTGAATGTTGGAACTTGAGTATGGGTTTCAGTGCTGGAAGTGACCAAGAACATGTGTGACTCACTTGAGTATGTAGCTGCTTCCAGCGAATGCCTTTAGGGTGAGCTACAAGTTCCAAGTTTTTGCTACCAGATAATAATGCCATCTAGTGGTAAATGTTGGAACTTGTTTTGACAAAATCTAACCTGTCAATTTAGCTTCACACAAGTTTAGTCTGTGGACGGTTCTTTTACATGTCATAAAGTGAGAACATGTAACCACTGGCTTTACTCCTCCTCCAAAGGAAGGCATACTGAAGGATTTTAACACACTTAAAAAAATCTGACTTCCTTCCCAATCCTTTTTTAAATTAATACATTCATCGCAATAACACGGGTTATCAGACAAATTCTACTCACATCCAAGTAAACATGGGCTACAAAGGCGGTAACTACGCTCAGTATTTCTAATCATTTTGAAGAAGAAAAAAAACACCGCTTGCTTCCAGTATTTGACCAGATCAGGAATGGAATGAATTAAACTCCATCTAGCGGCGAGAAAGATCTGTGTTGGCTGCCAAAGCCTGTCTCACTTTTGTCAGTCAATGTTTAAATGAATGACAGATAAAAAGAAATGATAGTGGAGGGTGTTGCCGGAAGAAAATTTGACAGGGAAAACTGGTGTTCCCAGAGAAAAACCTGTCTGCTTTTGGTTTGCCCAGCACAGATCTAACATAAAGTGACTGGAATTGAACCACGCACCCAGCGGCGAGAGACTGGCGTGCTGCTACATAAGGCTTTAGTAAATAAATAATACTTACATTAACAGATCAAGCGTCAAATCCTCATGGTTTTCTTCTTCTTCCAGCCCCATAGCTTCATTGATCTTGTTGGCAGACATTGCAGCGAATGATATGTTGTGAAAAGGAACAACCTCTTTATATATACTGTGTTTTCTGGTGAAAGGTGGATTAATTAGGAGTGTTTAAGGTAGTTGTGCAGGGTTATACAGTGTGGAGCTAATTCTGGTGAAAGGAAGGTCAGTAACGATTCCTGTATTAATGCAGGGTAATGTCGTATGGAGGTCATTTTTGTGTGAAAGGAACGGTAATTCAGGGACGTTTCCTGTATTCGGAGGGGTATAAATAGTCGAGCAGAATTGAAATGAAAGTAGAGTTAACTGTGAGCTTACAGCGTTTACACCAGATTGCAATTGGATCCTTGTCTATCAGGTAATATTCAACATACTTAAGTATATAACTTTAAAGTATATCCTAGTGTATATATTTGACTATGTGCTACTGGGAGACTAACTCAGCCAGACGGTTTACAAAATAAGTGATTGTACATTACAGTACTTGTAAATGCTGAGATGGTAGGTTTAAATCCACATGAAGATGTTTGAAATTTTAATAGTATAATGGCCTATTGACAAAGCTGGTTTAAAAGTTAGACGGTATGAATCAGACAAGCAATAATTACTTCAAGTATGAAACGAGCAGAATTCATAGCATGTAATAAGATTGGTTTTAACGTGACTTGCATCTTAAACCACTAGCTGCCTGGGATATATAAAATGAATGCAGCTCAATTATATATAATTACTGTTATTATCCAATTAAATGTTGCCGATTTCACAGTATAGCCCGCGAGATAATTACAGTGCTCGACACAGTCACGGAATCGATGTATTGCAAAGGTGAAGGATATTAGCACATAGACATGCATTCACTTCTATACATCAGCTCCAGGGCAAGTAACCTATTTAGTTAAGGACATTTAAATCATCACCTCCCGACTAATGTAGCCCCCATGCACTTGGGTGTATTGAACAGATAAATTATTTAAGCAACCTGCCCCGGCTTCACCCGGGAACAGATATAATATACAAACAACCCGACCCGGCTTCGCCCGGGAACAGTTATGTTATACCAGAAACCCAACCCGGCTTCGCCCGGGAACAGTTATATTATACCAAAAGCATGCACCGACTTCGCTCGAGAACAGTTAAATTATACAAGCAATCTGCCCCGGCTTTGCCCGGGAACAGTTAAATTATACAAACAATCCGCCCCGGCTTCGCCCGGGAACAGTTATATATTATACTAGAAACCCGCTCCGGCTTCGCCCGGGGGATAGTTAAATTATACAAGCAATCCACCCCGGCTTCACCCGGGATCAGATATATATATATTATACTAGAAACCAGCTCCGGCTTCACCCGGGGGACAGTTAAATTATACAAAAAATATCCGCCTCGGCTTCACCCGAGAACAGTTAAATTATACATGCAATCTGCCCAGCTTCGCCCGGAAACAGTTAAATTATACAAGCAATCTGCCCCAGCTTCGCTCGGAAACAGTTATAGATTATACTAGAAAATCGCTCTGGCTTCTCCCGGGAACAGTTAAATTATACAAGCAATCTGCCCCAGCTTCGCCCGGAAACAGTTATAGATTATACTAGAAAACCGCTCCGGCTTCGCCCGGGAACAGTTATATATTATTCTAGAAACCCGCTCTGGCTTCTCCCGGGAACAGTTAAATTATAGACGCAATCTGCTCCGGCTTCACCCGTGAACAGTTATATATTATACTAAAAACCCGCTCCGGCTTCACCCGGGGGACAGTTAAATTATACAAAAAATATCCGCCTCGGCTTCACCCGAGAACAGTTAAATTATACAAGCAATCTGCCCCAGCTTCGCCCGGAAACAGTTATAGATTATACTAGAAAACCGCTCCGGCTTCGCCCGGGAACAGTTATATATATTATTCTAGAAACCCGCTCTGGCTTCTCCCGGGAACAGTTAAATTATAGAATCAATCAGCTCCGGCTTCACCCGTGAACAGTTATATATTATACTAGAAACCCGCTCCGGCTTCGCCCGGGGGACTGTTAAATTATACAAGCAATCTGCTTCGGCTTCGTCTGGGAAACAGTTATATATTATACTAGAAACCTGCTCCGGCTTCGCCCGGGAACAGTTATACATTATACTAGAAACCTGCTCCGGCTTCGCCCGGGAACAGTTATATATTATTCTAGAAACCCGCTCCAGCTTTGCCCGGGAACAGTTAAATTATACAAGCAATCTGCTCCGGCTTCACCCGTGAACAGATATATATTATACTAGAAACCCGCTCCAGCTTCAACCGTGAGACAGTTAAATTATACAAGCAATCTGCCCTGGCTTCACCCAAGTACAGTTATATATTATACTAGAAACCCGCTCCGGCTTCGCCCGGGAGACAGTTAAATGATATAAGTAATCTTCCCCGGCTTCGCCCGTAAACAGTTATATATTATACTAAAAACCCGCTCCGGCTTCGTCTGGGAACAGTTAAATTATACAAGCAATCTGCCCGGCTTCACCCGGGAACAGTTATATATTATACTAGAAACCCGCTCCGGCTTCACCCGGGGGACAGTTAAATTATACAAGCAATCCGCCCTGGCTTCGCCCGGGAACAGTTAAATTATACAGGCAATCTGCCATGGCTTCACCCGGGAACAGTCATATATTATACTAGAAACCCGCTCCGGCTTCGCCCGGGAACAGTTAAATTATACAAGAAATTCACCCCGGCTTCACCCGGGAACAGTTATATATTATACTAGTAACCCGCTCCGGCTTCGCCCGGGGGACAGTTAAATTATACAAGCAGTTTGCCCCGGCTTTGCCCGGGAACAGTTAAATTATACAAGCAATCTGACCCGGCTTCACCAAAGTACAGTCATGGCCATTTAAATCATCAGCTCCTGACCATGTAGCACCTGGGTGTATAACTTTTTTGATAACCTGTGTTCTTGTAATGGATTGAGGAGAAGTAGGAAAATGGTGAACGCAAGCTGCTGACAATTAAATTAGTGGCTAGCGATAATGGGTGTGTAGAAGGGTTTTGATAACTTGTGTGTGTGTATATACATATTTGCTAATGGCTTAGGTATACTAAAACACTATTATAGATATCAAATTCGATTTCAGAATGTCGGCAATAAAAAATGCGAATTCCATAGGGAAAGATGCTGGACCAGAGACTAAACGACTACAGGATCTGCAGGTAAATGAGTCTTATTTGGTAACTGCTGTTCGTCGAGTCAAGACGAAATTTGGGGAACGTATTCTTTGCGAACTGGAGGACTTTGCAGTATTTCTACCGTCGAGATTCAAGGAACTCAGCGAGGAAGATGTATCCGATCTCAACAAAGGGACCATCTATTTAAAATACATGGGACTGGAAAATAAAAGATGTCTTGTGAAATTCATAGAAGAAAAAAATAAAATTTAAAATTAGTTTATGTAAAAACGGAATTTGCAGGGAAAATAAACTTTGGTTCACTCTCTCTGCAAACCGTTCAGTTTTTGTAATTGTTAAGTACTAAGGGACATCATGTCGCCACCGATACAAAGTTGGCAAGATGTGGATAGTTGTTTCAATAACAATATCTGTTGCACTAAAGTCAATAATGATGCAAACATTTTAGATCTCAATGAATATTTAAACACTAGTTACAACATTTTTCAAAACAAAATACAAGACTGTTTAAGAGAACATGTAGCGTTAAAGGTTAACGCTGAATTATTATGTGACTTTGCTATTTTGAAACAAGGTGTCGAAATCATTCAGCCAATCTATTTACACACACACATGACTAAATTATACCGCACTGATAATATACACAGTTGGTATAGTAAAAACATTGTTGATAAACTCACAACACGCTTTGCTGAGTTTCAAGAATTAGAAAGCGGCAAATCGCTGGAAGCTATCAATCATCTTAAAATTAATGTATGCACCTTTGATCCCATAAATAGTGGGTCATCTCATGTTAATTTGCCTAAACAGTTGGAAAACCGTCACGCAGTTATCAATGTGGATAATAATGATGTTTTCTGTTTTATTTGGTCCCTGGCTGCTGGGTTATGTTCTGCAAGTAAAAATGTTCACAGAATGGGCAAATATCACCAGAAATTTATGGAATTAATGATCAGTCTAAATTTAGCAGACATAGAATTCAAATGGACCTCAACGCCATTTCTCGTTTTGAATCTAAAAATCTGCTTTACTCCATTAATGTATACGGAGTTGAAGGGGACAAAGTTATTGGGCCACTCTATGTGACAAAGGAAAAAAAAGAAAAGCATTTTAATTTATTGTACATTGAAGGGGAATTGTGCAACCATTATTGTTATATCAAAGATCTTTCCAGACTAGTTCGTTCACAAGTTACAAAGAGTAAAAATAGGGTATATATATGTGATCGCTGTTTGCAATATTTTACTAGCAATCAAAAGTTGACAGCCCATACTATTGATTGCATTACACAACCAGCGGTAAAAATTACATTCCCAGAAAAGGATAAAGCCAGTATGAAATTTCAAAATGTGTCTCGTCAAGAACCGCTTCCATTTACAGTATATGCAGATTTTGAATGTTTAACCACACCCATTGACACATGTAACCCGGATCCAGCACGCCCGTACACTCAACAAGTACAGCAACATGTGCCATTCAGTTGTGCTCTAAACGTGATTTGCTCATATGACCCTTCGCTTTCTTACTTCAAATCTTATCGCGATGCAAATGCTGCTGCTTGGTTTTTAAATGAATTGGACGCCTTGGCAGATCGGGTGTACAATATCCTGGAAAACCCAATTCCGCTTCAAATGTTGGATGCAGACCAGGTGGCTTTTGCAACAGCAACCACTTGCCACATTTGTCAAAAACCAATAGCAACTTGTGACACGCCGGTGAGGGACCATAATCGGTACACTGGCAAATTTAGAGGAGCGGCTCACAGTGCATGTAATTTGGCCTATAAAAGAGCACGCTATATTTCTTGTTTCTTGCACAACATGTCTCGGTATGACAGTCATCTAATTATTAAGGAATTTGTTAACCTTGAAAACCAAAAGTTTTCTTTAATTCCACAAAATCATGAAAATTTTATTTCGTTTACAAAATGGCGAAATGGAATTAGTATACGATTTTTAGATTCGTATAGATTCCTCGCATCATCATTGGATGCGCTGGTTCAAGGGCTTCACCCAAACAATTTGAATTCTGTACGTCAAAACTTTACTGGTGACGAACAATTTGAATTATGCATTCGAAATGGGGTGTTTCCCTATAATCATGTAAACAATTGGGCATGTTTGCAGGAAACTGCACTCCCTTCAAAGGATAAATTTTACAATGACTTAACAAAAAGTCATATTTCTGAAGAAGACTATTTACACGCCCAAAAAGTATGGGACGTTATCAAGATATCAACTTTGGGCGAGTATGCTGATTTATACCTCAAAATTGATATACTACTTTTGACAGACGTGTTTGAACACTTTCGCAAACTGTGTCTTGAAATCTACAATCTAGATCCAGCCCATTACTACACCCTTGCCGGATACAGTTGGGACTGTATGTTGAAGGTGACTGAAATAGAACTGGAACTATTAACTGACATCGACATGTTGCTCTTTTTTGAACGCGGGATACGTGGCGGGCTTGTATCGCTTGTGCAAAAGCATGCCAAAGCAAATAATCCATATATGGATACATACAAACCAAAGCAACCTACAACATACCTCACCTACCTGGATTGTAACAATTTATACGGATATGCTATGGAAAAACCGCTTCCGTATCAAAATTTTCGATGGCTGACTTCAGATGAAGTTTCAAATTTTAATTTACAGGACGCGTTGAGCAATAACACACGTGGCTATGTTCTAGAAGTTGACATATTATATCCCCGCGAGATACACAATGATCATTCTGATCTACCATTTTGTGTTGAAAAACTACAACCTCCCAATTCACGTTCCAACAATAAAAAGTTGCTGGCAACGTTAAATCCGAAAAATCGCTACGTCATACACATCAAAAATTTAATGCAATGTTTGAAACACGGTTTGAAGCTACAAACCATTCACCGCATTATTTGTTTTGACCAGAAACCATGGTTACAACCGTACATGCAATTAAATACTCATTATCGGCAGCACGCCAAGACTACATTCGAGTCAAATTTTTATAAATTAATGAACAATGCATGCTACGGTAAATCTATGGAAAATATTAGAAAGCATAGAACTATTCATTTGGTAAACCACTGGGATGGTCGATATGGCGCACGAAAATATATTGCTATGCCCAATTTCCATTCAGTACGAGTTATTGAAACTGATTTAGTAACCATTGAATTGTCAAAGACAGAAATCATGTATAACAAACCAATTTACTTAGGAATGGTAATACTTGACTATTCAAAATTTGTAATGTATCAATTTCATTATGAGTTTGCCAAACAAAAGTTTGGAGATGTAAAATTACTGTATATGGATACAGACAGTCTTATTTATCAAACCAATAAGACGGATATTTACTCTGTGATGAGAGAACATCCAAGTTACTTTGATACCTCAAACTATGAGGTTAACAATATGTTTTGCATAATTCCCATGAATAAAAAACACATTGGTCTATTTAAGGATGAGTGTGCTGGCGATGTTATGACGGAATTTGTGGCTTTGGCACCGAAAATGTACGCATTTTCAACACAAAAGAATAAAGGTCAATGCAAAGCGAAGGGTGTTTTTCGTAGCGTCACACAATTCCTCAATGTTGAGGAATATCGATGTGTACTCTACACAAACACCTCTCGCTTGTACCAGCAAACACGCATTCTTTCAAAGAACCATAATATATTTACAGTAAATCAAAATAAAACATCGCTGTCTACATATGACAATAAACGGTTGTGGGATGGTGTAAATAGCTTGCCTTTTGGACATTTCCACACCTAGTAAATAAGAACACACTTTAATTTTTCAATTCTTTTTTATTACAATTGTATGTTTTTACAAGAAGAAACCAAAACATCTTTTGTGAATGCTGTAATCTGGTGGACTGACTCTCAAATAAATACTTAACAATATTTGATTCATGGTTATTTCTTTGTCCTTTTCCTCGCTAATCCACAACCACCACCAATCATTAGCTTTGACTTCATAGCTCCTGCCACGATCAAGGCTGCAATCTTTTCACCAATGGAAGCAGTAGATGATGTCACGCGCTGCACAGCCTTTCTTAGAAGAATGTGGTCTGCAACTCGACGTACTTCTGCATTCTTGTCGCTGTAAGCAATGTCATGATCTCTACACGCAGCATCCAATTTGTTGATTCCAGAATTACCTTGTGCTAGACGTTGGTTTAGTTTAGTCCCAGGTCCACAAAATTGATAGCCGGGAATATGCAGTTCAATGGGAAGTACATCAATGGCCTTGTTAACTAGACCATGACCAGCAAAGGTCCGATATATCTTTTTCAATCGTTGTCTTACTTTTTGGTGCTGGCGATACTGCCGCTGCTGTCTCTTCTTCCTCTTCTTCATCGCAACCATGGAATGATGAAGCAAAGTCTTTACAGGACGGTATATTTGTATGGCCGTGGTACAATTTGATGAGCTGACACGTTCCACACTGTCTAATGGATGGCATTTTAGTAATAGACACTTGCTGGTGATGACTAAAGTCAGTGCATGGTTGTAGTTCACGCAGACCAGGATCTCTGCTCCATTCACTAGGTACACTGTGCCAAATATTTTTCACCGCGTTTGAAGCAACATAAAAAAGGAACTCCTTGGGCAAAGCGTTCAATTCCTCATCTGTGAAACTGTCAAGCTTTTTTTTACAGGCAAAAAACTTGACAATAGCTCGCTCTGTGGGGTTTGAGTCCAAACCTTCAATTGCTGCCATATTACTACACGTCCACACTGATCACTGGTATGTCTCACACTGAAGCTGACGTTACAACGCTTTGCACTCAACATGCAAGTTTTGACATGCTCTGCGAGCTAGCCAATCAAAAAGCTTCCAAACATTTTGAAGTGTTTTATTTTGTAGAGGTTCATCAGGCACGGACAGGTTGTACAGTGCAGGACATCCCAGATCATGAAGGTCAACAAGTTGACATGTTGAATTAACATACTGACGCAACCATTCCTTTTTTTCACTTCCCTTTACAAATACAAGGTCAGCACCAAACAAGTGAGCTTTCAGAACAAGTGATAGATGCTGGTAAGGAATGTCGCCTTCTTTCCAGACTAGTCCCAAATTGCGATGCAACCACTCTGTTTGTCTTCTGTCCTCGTCTGACTGCAAATGCAATGGAAACGGTGGTTCAAAGACAAAACTGGTTACTCTTGGTGCCCACATGGTTGTGCAGTCAATAATTCCTACTTCTTTAAATACAAACTTGTTTCCGTTCACCTTGAAACCCTGCACGTCGACAATCAATGTTTTCGGCATGGCGACGGATATCACACCTTCCACCACCGCTGCTTCTTAACAACTAACTGATTGGATAGGAGCGGGAAAATAATATACACACAAAGAATCAATTACACAATTTTATTCATAAAGTTATCAGTACATCGCTTACAATTTTTTATCATAGGATTTGGACCATCCCAATCACAGTGAGAATCTCCTCGATGCATAAAGTGTCTACGACAAGGACGGCAGGCTGCAACATCCGCCGACATACGGAGGTGTAATGGTAGCTTATCCCAATTAAGGTCAATGTCGTGTGCACCGTACGCGGTCAGAAATCCAGCTGGTAAATAGGCAATCAGATGCTGCGGCATTTCACGAAGAAATTGTGCTTTATGGTAGGCGCGTATTGCTAAACTCACCAGGGTGCGATAAATCTCAAATGCTGCATCAGCGTCTCGACTTGTTGAGCAACGATCGCATTTGCAGTCCATACAATCTATCCGCTCTCCAACATGACAAGATGAAGCTTTGGCAACGCCATCGTCCACATAATTTGTTTGATTAGTGATGGGCTTGTTGTTGTAGCCCCTGTCATGAATACCAAACGTAGACATGAATCCATCTGGTAAATAGTGAACCAGATGCGGCGGCATTCTAAGCACAGTATGATTCTTGTGATAGGCAGTTATAGCTTCACTCACTAGGGCGCGATAAATGGTAAACCTTGAATCTTCATCTGAGCCTGGTGAATCACTTTCACATTTGCAGACCCACCTCGCAGAGGGGGTTGTGACTTCATCGTAGCTTTCCATGACTGTGAAGGGCAATGCAGGAAGACATGCTATTTATACTCTGGTCACCATATTGGACAGCGGTTGATAAAACACTTGCGCCTCGTGAACAATAAGGCAATAGGCTGTTGTTTTTTCTGGAATAACTGTCGATGTTTCAAATTCTAGTCTGATATCAATTGTTGTTTCCTTCATCGACTCCTCCAAATACGAACAGTCCATCACCACCAGAGGTGCCTTGGACTTGAAGTCTTGTGGTGATAATAGCGGACATGCCTCTTTCTGATAATAGGAATACTGAAAGTTTACAAACATGTCATAGAGCTTACCATATGTGTTCTTGTTAAAGTTTAAATCCATTCCCTCATAGGGAAAGGTAACTCCGTTCAAAAAGAGTCGTATATTTCGTAATTGGATGTGATCAAATTTTGATGCATCTTTATTCTGTTGATATTTGCGATCTGTTTGAAATCCAACCAGGACGTAGAGTGGCCGCTCTGTATACCGTGAGGTTTTTATAGACCAAGTATGTGTATCGGAGAGTGGTAATACCGGGTATTCATGCAGCTCCCAGCTTCTAAATTGAATGGGTAAAGCTGTATCCTTCTCCACAATCTTGAGCAGACTCAATTTTTTCTGATCTGATAGAGTAACGTGCGGTACTTTCCATAGAATTCGTTGCAGTAGAATTTTTGTATCTATTGGCGCTGTATCAGCTCCCTTTAGCGCATTATAATCACTCCTGTCTCGTACAAGAATCAGATCCTGTCTTGCGTTCACAACAATGCGCTTATGATCCTCTGCAAAGCCTAGTATTAATTTTAGAGGTAAATGTCCAGTAAATGTACCATCATCGTTAATCATCCAGTCGTTGGTTGAGTTGGGACACCAACCAGCCATACAAAAAGCTTTACTCTCTTCGCTTCCGTACGAGGGATAAAGTTTCATGACACTTGTTATGCCAACATTTCGAGTAGTATCCACTTCAATACCGTTGATCACGTAGCGAACCTCAGAAAACAAAAAGGCCAAAGCATTGTTGGCCAACTTTGACGTTGTTGGAATGGTACCATCCAATTTGGTGAGTTGCCCTTCAATCTGGATGTAACTTTCATGTGGAAGCGTGTAGATATCTTGTTGGTTAATAGTAATTCGAATCTCATCATTATTATTTAGTCCCTGAGTATACGGTTGGTCGGAATGGTGTTCAATTCTTACAATACCCTCCTGTACTTCGACAGGGTTTGTCACGTCTAGAATCGAATTCATGACGTAAGATGTAACCAAGTTGTTGTAGGATCTGCTTGTTGACACGTGTTAACCTGTACACGTGTTGAGCACAACTAACACCTGCTCTTGACAGCGTTGCCGCTTTATACACTTGTTTCATGCTGGCTTCAGATACAGTTTGTAGGTCACAGGTGTATGAGGGTCTAACCGGATGAGACGTTGGTTTCTATTCACCAGTCTTAAGGTAATATTCCTGATGTTGGTCACACTCACAGGATGATAGAGCACCACCGACGGGTTTTCGCGGATGATATAACCACCAGGTGAAGTAACAATAAAATCATAAAGCGAATGCGAGGGATCTTGATTGGTGTAGACGTCTGTAATAATATTACACGTGACAGATACGTGATGATCTTCAATTATTTTCACCGGTTGGTCAGACTTGTGTATCACGTTTGGTACTAACACTTGTGGTGAATAGCCTAACAATGACCCAATCGAATCTGGTTGAGATTTAAAATCAATCCTAAAAGAAGAAAGAATACTGCAGCGATGTGTCACGTTGTTGGCTATGAGTTCAAACTTGCGTGTCCCGTCCAGAAATGCTTTTAGACTAAATTCTTTGGTGAGAGTTGTGTAGATGTGATCGTGAATATCATCTACGGTGTAGCTGCCAGACGGTAGAGTTAACACATAGTCATCGTAGTAGAACTTATCATTGACGTCTTCAATTATGTTGCAGATTCTATTATAGCCTTCAAACGAAACAAGTCCCAGCACGTAGGGTCGTCGACCCAATTCAATAGGAGGATAAAAGTCAACAGTTACTTCCGCACCTTGTCCGTGTCTACTTTCTGTTGTCATAATGACCACGTCACACGCCGTGCTCGGTCTTATATAGAAAAGTCAAACATAGACGACCGCACTGTTGCGTGTTAAAATTTTGCACTCGTTTCACATTATAGTGTATTGTTGCACTGCTTCCAAAATAGCGAACAAGCTCTGTCGGAGGAGGAAGATTTCCAAAACTGTCAAAGTACCACACGGTTCGCCCATGCTTTATGTAGGCCACATAATGCGTTCCCGGTCCATGACTGTCATCCAAATTGACAACTGCACTTTCATGGCTCCGTGGTCGAGACGGTAGTTGGTTGCGCATAAACACGCCTCGAAAGTGGGAGATCTTAAGCTGTTTTGCATATCTTATAACTTCCTCATGCGTCATGGCTCGTCGTGGCAGTGCATCGATTAACCGTTTTTTGGCGACATGTAAATGCCGAGTCCTTTCTTGTAGGGTGCTAGCTTCATGTTCACACCTTTGCCGCGCAGTGCTATGGCCTCCATAGTTTTATTATGCCTTTCACTTTCCTTCAACTGTTGCTTCGCCTCCTCAAGAGCTTTCACCGTTCGTGCTACCGCACTTGCTCCTCCAAGAAGTGAACCCAGGGCTGCTAGTCCAGCAAACAGTGCAGGTAAAAATCCACCACGTTTCGGCACAGGAATAATTCGGGCACGTTTTCTAAAACGTAGTTTACTTTTGGGATTCGCATGCAATCGTGCTGCTCGGAGTGCTTTCTTAATAGCCAACTCACTATTTGTTTCTCCGCGCGAAGCTTGACGTGCCGCATGAAGAATAGCTTTAAAACCTCCCTTTCTGGACAACTTCTTCCTCTTCTTCACCACATATCTCTGTTTCACCATCGCGACCAAAGAACAAGACAACCTCACACCGCAAAGTATAGAACACAACTAACGCTCCTCAGGAAGGGAACCTGTAGTTATTTATTCAATGGTGGCTGTATATTCAAGTTCTATATACAGAGGAAAATCGTTCATCGTTTTCCCCGCCTCTTTTTCTTCAGACGAGAGTTTCAAGTGAAAGAATAATTTGTCTCCGGCTTTCACCGGTTGATCAATAAGTGGTTGAACACTACCGTTTAATCGTACCTCTAAATGTTTCAAATCTGGTGCATACTCAATTACACGAATGGCACCATCATACATTAAACGGTAATTGTCATACCCCGAACGTAGTATGTAGGCGAGGTTATTGGGATCTTTTACCGGTTGTTGGTTTACAATGTGAAGCAGAAATATAGAGGGTATTGATTTAATAAAAAGCGATAACCGTTGTTCTAAAAATCGTTTGGTCGTCACGTCGTGAGGTTGCACAGGATCAGCAACTTCGGCTATTCGTCTTCGCTTCATCTGTAGAGCGTTCTCCTTAATTTCCCACACCTTTTCCATTTCAGAGTTTAAAAACCGTTTTGTACAAACATCTTGATCATCTTCAGGATCGGCCACATGCACAAGGCGTGCATTATTTGCTGTATAGCCCTTTACAGTTAGGGTGGGCACAATACTGAGCACCTGTTTCACCTTGTTATCTACATAGTCCTTTCGAGCAGCGTCCGTGTTGTTTGTTGGAAGAGCCAGCTGAGTGATTCGACGTTGGTGTACGTCATAGTCCTTTGCTTCTGTTAACACCACAGCATTGGTTAACACATAGGCTTTGGTGCACACATCTTGATCGTTCACAGGATCTGCAACACCCGTAATACGTTTATTCTGAGCCTCATAATCTCCTTTGATACGTCGTAAGCGGTAATAATCTACATACTTTTTTGAACATGCGTCCGAGGGTAATACGGGTTCTGTTATATTGGTCAATCGCTTTCCATTAAAGTTGTAATTGCCATCTGTAGTGCGTGACAATACATTAGCATCGACATATCGTTTAGTAGCCGGATCTGTATCATGTTTTGGATCGTTTGTCAAAGCAAATCGTTCATTTGTTTTGAGAGTTCTTCCAAAGGCGTCCATGGTTACACTGGAACTGAAACACCCGTTTGCCTCATGTATATAGAGACCAGCTCTTCCCCTTTCACATTTAGTTGATATGCAGATTATTAAGCAACAACATTCACTTCCGGTGGGAGACTTGGTTTCACACCTCTTCTCAACATCGTCCGAACAACGTCATGGATCACTCTTCCCATCCTCCATTCGCTGTCTCATCGCCGGCCCGTCGGGATGTGGAAAAACCAATCTTCTGCTTACCCTCATCACCTCTTTAAACGGAGTGCGCTTTCAAAATATCTATATTTTTGCCAAATCGCTGTATCAACCGCTGTATGTGTTCTTGGAACAGGTCATGTCAGGTCTGCGCAACATGGGCTACTTCACATTCGCAGCGCACGAAGATGTCATTTCTCCAGACAATGTTCGCCCCCATTCGCTTATGATTTTTGACGATGTGGCCACAGAACGACAGGGCATTATTCAGGCTTACTTTAGCATGGGACGTCATAAATATATTGATTGTTTTTATCTCGCTCAAACCTATTCGCGAATACCAAAACAGTTGATTCGTGACAATGCCAACGTGATTGTTCTCTTCCGTCAGGATGAGCGCAACATGCATCACGTCTACGATGATCACGTGAACCCAGACATGACCTTTCAAGCCTTTACACAGTTGTGTGCCATGTGTTGGAACGCTCATCACCACAGTTGTCTTGTTATTGATAAGCAGAGCAACGTCAACAATGGACGCTACCGCATGGGATTTGATCATTTCATTCGTATTTAAGTAGCTGCATCGCTTTTCTGAACATCATTAGTTCAGATGTCATGGCGACAACAGGGAGTCAATTAAAAAAGCACATAATCCGTGCGCGAAATAGCATTCGACAAAAGTTTCGCTATCTAAAACGTGCACATGCCGACAGTGAACTGTTTGTCGAAAAACATTTGAAATCACCTCTGGAAGCTGTGTTGAAAGGAACAACAAAGCCTAGTACACGCTCAAAAGAAACACAAACAATTGAAGAGGAGGAGGAGGAAGAAAATGATGAAGAACCTGAGGATGTTTTTTCTCCATTGCTTCCGTCTTCTGGCTCCAAAGAATCACCGCTGCCCCAGTTTTTGAAAACATCAATAATTGCTGAAACACCCACTAGAGCCAAAGAAAAGCAGCCTACTCTTAAAGAAATATTGAATACACCCGAACAATATGTGCGGTTAAAATCCATTTTACTACAAAATTATGGTGCGTTGGTTACCCCCTTCCTTGAAGATCTTTTTACTAAGAAAACTGATACTACCTATGGTGTTCGCTATGAAAACAATAGATTTCGAATTGGCGATTCAGCAATCAAGATAAGTGACAATGTTTTGATTGTTAAAACAGTTCGTTACAAATTGACGCCAGGTCTTTTAGAACTTTTATTTTCACGTACACCTTCTACCGAGGACTATGATAAAGAAGATCTTGAAAAGTATAAAGACATCTTGATGGCTACAAATGGTTTTAGACGTAATTATAAACGTTCTGAAGCAATAAATGCTAATAAGGGCTTCAAATATAAAACCATCATATCAAAATTGTTTCCCACCTATGCAAGTGTTCGCCGTGCAAATTCAGCGTCCGGTATCACGTTTAATACTTTGAAACCATTCATCGATTTCGCCTATTGGAACAATCCAAATAAGTTGGTTAAACGTCTGCAACTGTTGCGTGCATCGGAACAGGCTGGTCATACCGGACACGAGGCGGAAGTTTTAGAAATAGAAGAGGAGCTTCGTCATGCTGGCATTATTGTCTAATGAGTCAACGTGTTCATACACCCTCGCCTGTTAAGGCTGCCATTGCTCGCGAGTTGCATAGACCAGCTCGTCGTCTCTACCATCGTCGTCATGTCATCACACGGGGCGTTGACGATCTTTGGCAAGCTGATCTGGTTGAAATGATTCCCTATGCCAAAGCTAACAACGGGGTCAACTATCTGCTCACCGTCATCGACGTTTATTCTAAAATGGCCTTTGTTGAATCTGTTCGGAATAAATCTGCACAACTGGTCACCGCTGCATTCAAGACCATCGTTCAGCGGTCAAGACGACAACCTCGTTTGCTTCAAACAGATCAAGGCAAAGCATTTTTCAACAAGACTTTTTCCGCTTATTTCAAATCACTTGACATCCATCACTATTCCACTTTTAGCAATCTAAAGGCAAGTGTTGTAGAACGTTTCAACCGCACACTCAAGACGCGCATGTGGGAACAATTTACAGCAAGAGGATCCTATCGCTGGCTTGAACTTGTAGGCGACCTGGTGACACGTTACAACAACACTAAACATAGAACCATCAAAATGAAACCACGCCTTGTAACCAAGAACATTGCGCAATTGGATCGCATTCATCACAAAATCAAAACAGTAGATCCACGACGTCATCAATTACGTATTGGTGATTACGTGCGCATCAGTAAACATAAAACAATCTTCGCCAAAGGATACACACCAAACTGGAGCACAGAAATATTTCGTATTCGCAAGGTAAAACTTTCTAATCCAGTTGTTTATTTACTTGATGACCTCAACAAGCAGCCAATCCAAGGAGGATTCTACATGGAGGAACTGCAAAGGACGCAATATCCCAAGCATTATCTTGTTGAAAAAATTGTACAAAAACGTGGCAGTAAACTTTTTGTTAAGTGGCTAGGTTTTAATGCCACATATAATTCATGGATTAATAAATCAGATCTGGTGTACACCTTCTTGTTTTTATTTCATGTCGAGCTGGCCGACTCAACATGCCATGCGATTTGTATCCTACCCCCACCCTACCACTTACAGGAAATACTACTCCAGATTCATTGATGTTTGTTTACCATTGAGCACATTCAACAACCAGTTCATTCCCCCTCTCTCTCAATTCCATTCACTACTCCCGATACCATTGATGTTTGTTTACCATTGAGCGCTTTCAACCCCATCTTGTTTGTCTCTCAGACCCATTCACACCTAACCAACCTACCACGTCAGGGTTCAACAACCACCGCCATCCACAGCCATTCATGTTTTCCATTCAAAACACTCCCGTTCATGACCTACCTCACATCCCGTAATCTGCTGTGACGTCACACACACACACACCAGTTGACCGTTCAATTCTCTGACAATTCATTCACAACCAAGGATTCGGAAACATTCGGCAATACTCGGATCTCATCGGGCTCAAAGCAAAGCTATATAGCCCAGGATAATAACAGAGAAGGCGCTCAGTTCAACAGAGAGACTGGGTCGAGGAGGGTCTCGTGCAGAGCCTCTTCCATCCTTCCCCCTCATTCCCCACCCTCGCCACCACCCCCTCCCCCCTCCCCCTCCCCCCTCCACCTCCCCACCCCCACTCCTCCCCCTCCCCACCCCCACTCCTCCCCCTCCACCCACACCCACTCAAACCGGTTCCTGGACCCTCCAAGGTTTGTTTACCTTCCGGGGTCCCGGCGACCTTGGGGTCAATGACCTACCTCAAGGTCATTGATCATGACCTACCTCAAGGTCATTGACCTTGCCACGCCCCCTAATTTGCATAAATAACGGTATTTGAGTCAAAACCCCCCCAGCCTCCCTACTACTAATCGCCCATATGGAGTCCCGATATAGAGATAGCCATCTTCAGCAGGCCTACCAGATGCAGCTCCGGACCCGGGTACAGAAGAACGCGGAACCCCTGCAGGAGTTCGAGATGGACATCGCACGCCTCGTAAGGCTCGCCTACCCAACAGCGCCGGCCGACGTTCAGGAACAGATAGCGACGCAGACCTTCACCGACGGGCTACGGGACTCGGAAACTCAACAGACGCTGCGACTTGCGCGCAATAAGACCCTGGCAGATGCGCTGAGGCACGCACTTGAGTTCGAGACGGCAAAACAGGCATCTAGGATGCACGCGCGGGTGCGTCAAGTGGACGTCGACGAACCAGTAAAAACCAACGTGACCAAGCCCCTGGCCGACGAATTAATGGAGGCGCTAAGCCGTTTTTTCGATAGTCGCGGCACAACCAGCAACGACACAGCCGGAAGGCAACCGGAGAGGCGGCCCGGAAGAGGACTACCGACCTGCTGGACCTGCCGTAAGAGAGTCCACCTGAGCAAGGACTGCGGTGATCGCCGCCGCCAAGGGTTTCCGTCGGGACAGTCAGTCGTAGGGAAACCGCGCGGCCCATGCAAGCAAGTATCAGCCAGCCTTGGGGGCAAAGGTTGGCTTGTGACAATCGTCAGTCCCGGCAGTCCAAGTTCGTGTGACGCAGTTACGGAGGGATAATAGCAGCCTGATGGTCGACGGAGTCGTCAACGGAGAGAGCTGGCCCATGCTAATCGAAACGGGAGCATCGAGGACCATCGTCAGTCCCACCGTGATCCCGAAGTGGAGAGTGCAACCCACACAAAGGAACCTCCAGCTAATAACCGCGACCGGAGAGACCGCACCGGTACATGGCGAAGCATCACTTGAGTTCGTCATTGGTCGACGGGCGATAAAGCATCCAGTGCTTGTGGCTGACGTATCAAATGAAGTGATCATCGGACTGGACTTCCTGGACCAGAACAACATCATCTTGGATCTGAGTACCAACACTCTGCACTTCGGAGGTGAGGAACATGATTTGCAACCAGCACACGAGGCCGTCGCCGCACGACGAGTAAGGCTGAGAGAGGACGTCATCGTTCCCGCCAGGACGGAAGTCAGCGCTGCCGTAATTGTCGACGGAACACCTGAGGGCGTGGCGGCAGTCTTCCAGCCAAAATATGAGGACATCCAGACAAAAGGATTGCTAATGGCAAGACCCTTATCAACACGACGTCACGGCCGTACGTCCGCCTGTCCAACCTGAACGACTACGACATTACGGATTACCGGGACACCAACCTAGGAGTCTGCGAGCCCGTTACCTGGATTGCCCGCATCACAGACACGACGGACGGACACCTGCAGACGGACAACCGAAGAGGACGCGCCCTGCCAGAAGAACTACAGAAGCTGTACCAAGAATCCCAGGACCATTTAGACGAGGAGCAATCACGCCAACTTCAGGACCTGCTACGCGAATTCCAGGATGTCTTCTCCGTGGGGAGCAAAGACTTCGGTAAGACAAGCTTGGTCCAGCACAGAATCGACGTTGGGGGCAGCGCACCGATTAGGGCCCCATTCCGACGTGTCCCGGTCGCCAAGCAAGCTGAAGTCGACCGGATGGTAGAAGAGATGAAGGAGCAAGGAGTGATCGAGCCATTACATAGTCCTTGGAGTTCTCCGGTCGTGCTAGTGGAGAAGAAGGACGGTTCCACCAGGTTCTGCGTGGATTACAGGCGGGTGAATGACGTCACGAAAAAGGACAGCTACCCTCTACCCCGGATCGACGACACCCTGGACACCATATCAGGGTCAAGATGGTTCTCCACCTTGGATTTGAAGAGTGGCTACTGGCAGGTGGAGGTCCACCCTAAGGACCGCGAGACAACTGAGTTCTTTGTGGGCAGCGGGCTCTGGCAGTTCACCGTCATGCCATTCGGTCTGTGCAATGACCCTGCGACCTTCGAAAGACTAATGGAGTCCATTCTGAGGGGACTACACTGGAAGACCTGCCTGGTCTACCTAGACGGCGTCATCGTTCTGGGGAGAAGCTTCGAGGAGCACTACAGCAACCTGAAGGAGATCTTGATGAAGCTACGGGCTGCCCAGCTGATGTTGAGCCCCAAGAAGTGTCAGCTCTTCCAGAAGCGGGTCCAGTTTCTTGGGCATATCGTCTCCGAGGAAGGGGTGCGCACTGACCCAGAGAATACCGCAGCTGTGAGGGAGTGGCCAGTTCCGAAGGACAAGTTTCAACTACGATGCTTCCTGGGACTCTGCACTTATTACCGTCGCTTCGTGAGAGGATTCGCTGACATCCCCAAATCACTACATCAACTGACTTAGAAGGACCAACTCTTCACGTGGACAGCAGAATGCCACAGTGCCTTCGAACAACTCAAGCAGGCTATGTGCACCGCGCCTATTCTGGCCTACCCCAGACCTGGAACAAGGTTCATCGTCGATACCTATGCCAGCGACTTTGGTATAGGGGGAATCCTGTCGCAAATAGTGGACGGTGAGGAGAGAGTAGTGGCCTACTTCAGCAAAGCCTTTTCAAATCCAGAGAGGAACTACTGCGTCACCAGGATGTAGCTGCTCGCCATCGGTAAGAACATTGAACACTTCCACAAGTACCTGTACGGGCAAGAATTTCTTATCAGGACCGACCATGCATCCCTGCGGTGGCTCCTGAACTTTAAGCAGCCCGAGGGTCAACTCGCGCGGTGGTTAGAGAGGCTTCAACAGTACAACTTTGAGATCCAGCACAGGAATGGCCAACTGCATTCAAACGCCGACGCCCTGTCAAGAAGACCGTGCCCCGGAGACTGCACCTTCTGTGCCCGAAGGGAGGAGAGCACCGGGATACAGTGCCGAAGGACTACCGTGGAAATTCAAGGGAGCTGGAGCCGAGAATCTTTCACGCGGGCGCAAGCGGAAGATGATGACCTGGGACTGCTAGCCGAATGGAAGAGGGCCTGTGTCCCCAGACCCGGGTGGAACATTGTGAGTGACTGCAGCCCTAGGTTTAAGTCCTACTGGGCGCAGTGGGACTCGCTGGTTGTAAGGGATGGTCTCATCTGCCGTACCTGGGAGAGCACCGACGGGAAGACGTCTCGGGAACAAGTCGTCGTTCCAAAGGCTATGACGGAGGAAGTCCTGAAGGAAGTCCATGGAGGATCATCTGGTGGACACCTAGGGATAAAGAAGACCCTGGAGAAGCTGAGAGAGCGGTTCTACTGGATCGGACGCCGAAGAGACGTGGAGAACCACTGCGCGAGGTGCCACGATTGCACTGCCAGCAAGGGCCCAGGACGAAGACGACGGGGTCCACTGAAGACCTACAACGTGGGCGGCCCCATGGAGAGAGTGGCCATCGATGTTGCTGGGCCATTCCCGTTGAGCGAGGCAGGGAACCGCTACATATTGGTCGTCAGCGACTATTTCACCAAATGGCCAGTGGCGTATGCGCTCCCTAACCAAGAAGCCGCGACAATTGCAGAGACCCTGGTGATGGAATTCGTCAGCCGGTACGGAGTACCCCTGGAGCTGCACTCCGACCAAGGGAGGAACTTCGAGTCGCAGGTGTTCCAGAACCTATGCCAGCTGCTGGGAATCCGGAAGACAAGGACGACGCCGCTACACCCTCAGTCCGACGGGATGGTAGAGCGATTCAATCGCACCATCGAGAACCATCTCCGAATAGTCGTCAGCGAGCACCAGAGGGATTGGGACACACATCTTCTACTATTTCTCCTGGCCTACCGCCCCGCCGTGCATGAAGCCACTGGGAGCACACCAGCCCGGGCCATGTTTGGGAGGGAACTCCGTCTACCTGTCGATCTTGCCTTCGGCCGACCTGGGAATGATCCGGTCCCGGTAAGCCAGTATTATCAAGAACTGGTCGACCAACTGGAGGACGTGCACACGTTCGCAAGGAGGAAACTGCGGATCGAGACCGACCGAATGAATACCCGATACGACCAACAGACGGATGCCGGCAGATTCCACGAGGACGACCTGGTCTGGCTCTTCAACCCATTACGGAAGAAAAGCCTGTCACCCAAACTGCAGAAGTCCTGGGAGGGCCCGTACCGAGTCGTGAAACGGATCAACGATGTCGTCTACAGGATCCAGCGGAGACCGAGGGCGAAGATGAAGATCGTGCATCGAGATCGCCTGGCAGCCTACGGAGGGCCACAGACGGACCAATGATTGATCGGGACGATCAGACTTTTAGGAAGGAGGTGGTGTTACGGCTGTGAGATTGTTTCGTCGCTCGCCGCATGAGTCACAACTGCCCCCGGGCTGGGCTGTGATCTGCCTCAGTGTATTGCGTACGCCTTACGCAACAGGACTACTAGGACAAAGGGATGGTCCAGAATATTCCTGACCCAGCCAGTGATGGAAACCTCGAGAAGCCGTGAACCCTGGATGGGTCTAGAAGCATTTATTGAGTCACCGGCCTGCTATATAAGAGCGACCTGTCAAGCAGTGAGTGTGTGTTTTTCGAGCTAGTGCGAGCGTTTATCCTGAGCGACAGAAGTGTGGTGACGTGACTTGCGAAACCCCTAGTGAAGCTGATTCTCTTGACAGCGAGGGAGTGAGAAGCATACAGGGGACTGCCTGTGTTTTTTGAGCGAGTGTGATTTCACTGAGCGACAGAGGTATTGTGGCGAAGTGCCGTGCGGGTTACGAAATCCAGTGACATTGTTTCCCAGCTTGTGGACAGCGAACCAGTGTGTAGCAGGTTATCGTAAGTAACTGTAGTTTGTGTACATAAGGAAGAGGTGCAGGTATTCCACGGGTCTCATTAGTGGAGGATTAGCTGCATGACTAAGTGAAAGGGGAAAGAGCGCTCCATAAGGAAGAGACTTGAGGAAACTGGAGTAAGGTTCTAATTGCTTGTATTTTCTGTTGAGTGGTGTATCTTTCTGTCCGCAATAAAGTTAATTATTTCTTTAAAGGAACAATCTGTGTTGTGCTTCAACCCACCGTAATCCAGTTAACAAAAGTGCCTCTAGGGGGGTGGCACGTAACAATATCGTATGGCCTCTGGTGCCAGGTGCAAGCTTTAATATTTGACGCCCTGAGGGCAGCGTTCATGTCGAATTTTTGTCGTTTCTTGGAGCGCTATCAAAGTCAAGGGGGTTAGATACGGTATCTAAGTTCCTTGACACTATAGCGCTTTCTACACACATCAAAAAAAGTTTTGCATCACCTCGGTTCCCAGATCTCCGGCATATAGACGTTGACTGTGTATATTGTATCAAAGATACAGTCCCTTTGACTGTTCATAGATGTCACTAAAACTGCTCAAAGATGTAAACAACCATGCATGAGCAGGGCCTATTAGACGGAGGGGGTACGACAGCCGATCAGTTCCAGTCATTCCACCAGGACGAAGGTACGCTGCTCATGTTGTCTGTAGTTCTACCATGCCTAGAAGGTCAATACCGCAGTTCGATCGCGTCCGCATTGTTACTTTGTGTCAAGAAGGGCTCTCAACAAGGGAAGTTTCCAGGCGTCTCAGAGTGAACCAAAGCGATGTTGTTCGGACATGGAGGAGGTACAGAGATACAGGAACTGTCGATGACAGGCCTCGCTCAGGCCGCCCAAGGGCTACTACTGTAGTGGATGACCGCTACTTACGGATTGCCGCTCGGAGGAACCCTGACAGCAATGCCACCATGTTGAATAATGCGTTTCGTTCAGCCACAGGACGTCGTGTTTCAACTCAAACTGTGCGCAATAGGCTGCATGATGCGCAACTTCACTCCCGACGTCCATGGCGAGGTCCAGCTTTGCAACCCCGACACCATGCAGCGCGGTACAGATGGGCCCAACAACATGCTGAATGGACCCCACAGAATTGGCATCACGTTCTCTTCACCGATGAGTGTCGCATATGCCTTCAACCAGACAATCGTCGGAGACGTGTTTGGAGGCACCCTGGTCAGGCTGAACGTCTTAGACACACTGTCCAGCGAGTGCAGCAAGGTGGTGGTTCCCTGATGTTTTGGGGTGGCATTATGTGGGGCCGACGTACGCCACTGGTGGTCATGGAAGGCTCCGAAACGGCTTTACGATACCTGAATGACATCCTCCGACCCATAGTGCACCCATATCGGCAGAATATTGGAGAGGCATTTGTCTTCATGGACGACAATTCTCGACCTCATCGTGCACATCTTGTGAATGCGTTCCTTCAAGATAACGACATCGCTCGACTACAGTGGCCAGCATGTTCTCCAGACATGAACCCTATCGAACATGCCTGGGATATGTTGAAAAGGGCTGTTTATGGACGTCTTGACCCACCAACCACTCTGAGAGATTTACGCCGAATTGTCGTTGAGGAGTGGGACAATTTGGACCAACAGTGTCTTGATGAACTTGTGGATAGTATGCCACGGCGAATACAGGCATGCATCAATGCAAGAGGACGTGCTACTGGGTATTAGAGGTAGTGGTGTGTACTGCAATCTGGACCACAAATGCTGAAAGTCTAGCTGTATGATGGTACAACATGCAATGTGTGGGTCTCATGAGCAATAAAACGAGCTGAAATGTTGTTTGTGTTGATCTCTATTCCCTTTGTATTTAAAGGTTCCGGAACTCTTGGAACCGAGGTGATGCAAAACTTTTTTTGATGTGTGTAGTAGAGAAAGGAGGAACTTTGTGTTGTCGAAAAATCCCGAGATTATTTTGCCATTATGAACACGGCCTTCTGATTTAAAATGAGTCCTTTGGCATGCCAACAACGTATGACATGCGTGCAGAGATTGTTGTCGCCTTTCGAAAATCACTTACCAGGCGAGGAGTGAAACTGCAAGCTTGGGGTTGTTAGTCCGACACGATAACCACTCACCCACCGTGGCAAAATGTGCCTCCAATCCACAATAGTGACTGTGCGAAGTATTTCACCGGTACTGAATATCTACGAACCTATTGTAACAATCCACCTGAAAATGTGTGGGCGATAAAATACTATGCATTAAATTCGCATAAGTGACTTTTAAAAACATGAAGGGCTTGGTCGTGCAGTGATCAAGCTGCTTGCCTCTCACCAACGCAGACCGGGCTCAATTCCTAGTCAATGCATGTGAGATTTCCGAAGTGAATTGCCACGTTCTTTGGTTCGAATTCAACGTAACAAGGAGGTACCGTGGCTCATGCTTGCGGGACTAATGGCCACGTAAAACTACAAGCTTCCTTCCTTCTTTCAACAACATGATAGGCACATAACCAACATGGAGGCTACGCGAAGCTCAAATACAACTTAATCATCCGAGTGCAGTGAACTTGGCATATGCATTTAGAGGCTAACATATTGGTGTCTAATGTAACTCAATTGTTTTGAAAAATTCAAGATTTTTAATAACATGATTCTGTTTCTTGTACCTAATCAAGCGATGGAAGTGAAACATTGTACAATGAACCAATATGATAGTATTTATATGCTGATAAATAAATCTCTGGCTTACAAGTAATAATCCATAAGTGATGTGCATGTCAATTCCTGATATATGAATTTCTCTAACTCGTCAAGGAATGATCCGATACCTGTAAAATTTGGCCCTCTACCAATATCTAAACCTTCAGGTGCGTAAAGGTAAATCTTACTTTTCATATATTGTAGCTGGTGGGCATGTCGATTCTCAATATATGATTTAACCTAACTCGGCATCGATCCGATCATTGTGAAATCTAGCATCGTGAAGGACTAACATAAACTAAACCTACCGTTACATTGCTTTCTCTTCACATGTCTTAGATTGTATGCATGTCAGCTCCTGATATATGAATTCCTCTACCTTGTAAAGAATCGATCCGATCTTAATTAGACTTGAGATAGTTGACCACTGATGTAGTATAAGCCTACAGGTACGTAAACCAATATCCTACGTAAAATGAACTAGAACGATAAACAAAATATGCTGGTACATTTTCATTAATAAATGTTGCATTCATGATTATACGCGGCGTTTGTGCATATATTTAAAATATTAGATAATTTCTCTTCAATCAGACAACGCGATAATGTGCGCAATTATCATTTTGTGATGTAATTATGAAATTTAAAGAATCAGAGGTGTTGACTCACGTTTGAATAAATCATTTTGAATGGTTTAGGTCATTCTTTTTATTTGACATCTCCATTTTAATTATTTGTTATAGGACGCCTAAACGACATTCAGATAGGGAGAAACGGGGGTGTTTTTCTTCATGGAGGGTTTATATTTAGTCAGGTATATTATAATATACTTATTTCCATTGGGGCAACTTGGGAATGTTTTATTTTTGTATAAAACTGGTTCTTAAATATTAAAGTTCGTGTTAATGAATAATTTATTTCCATTATTTTTCCTCCTAATGTGCAACATTGAATTTAGCTAACGCGTCCCATATCCTTGCACTCACAACACACCGAGATAGTCTCATGTTCTTTCCATTATTTCCATTATTTTCGTTGCTGCATGTGTGCCTTCATATTGTGGGTTTCTATAATGCTTGGCCCTTGAGTGATCGCATCTTCTCGTATCAAATCGACACAGTAACATTCTTGCAGTCACCTGGAGTGGAAGAGAAAAGGACAAAATAGACATCTACCGTGGCGAATTATACCAGGTGAAACAGCTGCCCCTAATAATATTGTTTTATGCAGCCCAACAAGCGTTGTTATCAGGAAGGTCCACATTATTTTCTCTGCTTGCAACCCGTTTGGTACTATACCAGACCCAAAACAACTGTGAACATGAGCTCGCCCAGTAGCGCGCATCCAGTTAATCACTGTTGCCACAGTGAGACTTGCGGGAGTTGACACAGCTCTACACTCGCAGTATACGCACGACCTTCCCCCTGAACACAAGGCGCTCCAAATGTAACTGCATGTACGAGCTGGGGGACCTAATCCTACGAATATACAGTATGGTCCAGCAGCCCCTTATTTTTTTTGGAGGAAGGCAACCCAACTAACGCGTATATCATAGTCGTCCTAAAAACATTAGTACTTGGCCTAGTACAGCTTTACGGTTGAGTTCATGCTCGCGTATAAAGTCGAAATTATTGGCAGCAGTGTTATTTCAATGCCATCAACTATAACGAATGTGTAAATCGACACATCCAAACAACACTGCCTTACGAAAGACATGAAGTGTCTATGAGGACTACAAATAGACTCAATACGTGACTACATCCCACCACGGCTCACGGTAGCTAAGATGGTTAAATCGTGCTTCTCTGCCGTAACGTCAGTCAAGCTGCAATGTTGCAGGTTCGATCCCAAGGCAAATAAGTTTTTTTTATTTTTTGCTTAATGCCGTTTACAGTAGCTGCACTACGGACACATATCTACCTGTTCCAATGAATGAATTTTTATTTGGTCCTGAAAAGGACCGTTTTTATTCGATGCTACGTAGGCAGGTTAGACGATGACATAATGGTATGTAGGAAGAAAGCTTGTAGTTTAGCGTGACCGTTAATCTCGCGATCATAAGCCACGGGATCTCCATTTTACGTGAATTCGAACCACAGGACATGGCGTTGGTGAGAGGCGAAGAGCTTGACCGCTGCGCCACCACACCTCCCTGTAGGAATAGGGCAAGGTACTCTGCATATTCAGTGTAGAAAAAAAAATCCACAGCCTGCTTCCAGTCTCCGACCGGGTCAGGAATGGAATGAATGAAGCCCCCATCTAGCGGCGAGGATATGGACAGTGCCGGCTGCCGAGGCCTGACGCACTCCTCTGGGGCAATGATTAAATGAATGACGGATGAAATGAAATGATAGTGGAGAGTGTTGCTGGAATGAAATGTTGACAGGGAAAACCGGAATACCCGGAGAAAAACCTGTCTGCCTCCGTTTTGTCCAGCACAGATCTCACATGGAGTGACCGGGATTTGAACCACGGACCCAGCGGTGAGAGGCCGGCGTGCTGCCGCCTAAGCCACGGAGGCTTTGCATTTTCAGTGTAGCAAGTGTTCGAAATGTTGACCACCTTGGTTGATGCAGATTTCAGCACGACGTATTACAGACAGTCTTGCACGCTGTAACATCTGAGGTGTAACAGCTTGGCATGCCTCGGTGATTAGTTGCCGAAGGTGGTCAGGATCTTCAGGCTCATGTGCATATACTACCTGCTTTAAGTGACCCCACAGGAAGAAGTCAAGTGGCGTAAGATCGGGTGGTCTGGCAGGCCAGTGAAAGGGTCCTCCTCTTCCTATCCATTTATTTGGATATGTATCATGAAGATGGTTCCTGACGACTAATGATCCGTGAGGTGGGGCCCCATCCTGTTGCCACCACATTCGCAATCGCTCGCGCAGTGGCACAGTACATAAAACTTGCGAAATCTCGACAGATATGTATGAATATTTATGTTCGAACATATTTTATTTTTTTAGTCGTTTACCCTCCAGGTTGGTGGAACCCACGGACTCAGCGAGGGAACTCACCACTACCGCCTCTACGGGCAGTTTCCTAGAGCTGGGAACATCGAATCGGAAGGGATACAACTGGTGAGGTGGGATTGGCACCTCGCCCAGGCGGCCTCACCTGCAAAGCGAACAGGGGCCTCATGAGGGAAGGTAAGGGATGGTGAGGATGGATAGGCAAGGAAGAGGGAAGGAAGCGGCCGTGGCCTTGAAGAAGGTACCATCCCGGCATTTGCCCGAAGACGAAGTGGGAAACCACGGAAAACCACTTCGAGGATGGCTGAGGGGGAATCGAACCCCCTCTACTAATTAGTGCCACCCGAGGCTGAGTAGACCTCGTTCCAGTCCTCGTACCACTTTTTCAAATTTCGTGGCAGAGCCGGGAATCGAACCCAGGACCTCCGGGCCGGCAGCTAACCATGCTGACCGCTAAGCTACGGAGGCGACGAACAAAATAATACCACGGAAAATTTTAAAGAATACGTGTACCGGCGATCAGAATCTTGTTTCATTAGAGGGGCTAGAACATCGCGGTCATTTAGCCCCGTGTACTTGTGTGTGTGTGTAGAATTCCTCTGATAACCTGTCTATAGCGGTGTCTGTATAATGTATGTATTAGCAATTAAGGTGAGGATGGGGAAGGAGGCGGCTGGGGCCTTAAGTTAGAAACCGTCCCGGCAATAGCCTGGAGCAGAAGTGGGAAACCACAGAGAACCACTTCCAGGGTTCTGAGGTGGGAATCGAACCCACCTCTTCTCAGATTTGCTTCACGAAGCTGAGTGTATCCAATTTCAGCCCTCAGACCAGTATTGGATTTCTTGGCAGACCTGGGAATCGAACCTGGACCTCCAGAGCGACACGTCGATATGTTATGTTAATATCCATGACAGTTTTTTTAATTTGCTGCCATTACAGGTCACGTGGCAAAAGCTATCAATTCGGTCGTATTCTCTTTATAAATCAGGAAAATTCTACCCACTCTTCACAAAAATACATGTAAGGGAATGAATGTGGCAATGTAGTTACATCCCAAATAAAATGGAGCGTGGGCTTTCATTAAAAAAAAAGTATGCCTACCACTGGATTCGATGCACTATTCTACCCATTTTCGCCCGCCGTCTACGGCCGTGCATTAACCGCATCGGCCATCAGTGCATGGTACAAAGCGCGCGCTGCACTTGCAGTTGTTACTGTAGCCGTCCACCTCAAACGTTTAAATCCATCTCAAAGTCTTCAATCACGGTTTATGGTGTTGATTTAACTTTCTACTATTACAGATCACGTGGCGTAAGCTATTAATTCGATCGTATTACGTGTATGTGTGTTATTTCAAGGGGCAATAAGTCATATGTTAGTAGAATGGGCCATACTATTTGGCGGGGAAAAGTTTAAGGTCGGTTTTTCTTTGCTAGACCCATGACCCAATTACATTGCTGTCACACAGTCAGAGGGCAGAGCAATATCGACCATCGGGGGAAATGCAGTGTTAGTTGGGTTTCATAAAACTAAATAATAAGGGGCGGGTGGACCACACTGTATATGCTCACAACGGAGTGTGCACAATGTGATATGAGCCAGATATAAGATGCCACACAAACGTTATACGTGCAAGTGACCACCTCCTGGTGTAAAGACCAGCATTCTTGGCTGTGGCCCAGGGGTCCGGGTTCGATTCCCGGCTCTGCCAAGCTGTTTAATTATAGTCTGAGGGCTGGAACAGGGTTCGCTCAACCTCGTGAGGCAAAACTAGGATGATGTGGGGTATATTCCTACCTCAGCCATCCTGAAAGTGGTTTCTCATTTCTACTCCAGGGAAATGCCGGGATGGTTCCTAACTTACGGCCACGGCCGCCTCCTTCCCAGTCCTCACCAGAATACAAAAACACACACTCTAATACAGACACCACAGTAACCCAGATTTTCAGACAAGTATACGGTGCTATAGTACCAATATGTCCAAGCCCGTCAAATAACACAACAATATTACAACGTTATTATATCACTTGACGTAATCTACACCCCAAGCCTTTCTGAGTAGCATTGCGTGTAGGCCCTTTATAAGGTAATAGAAATAGAGAAACAATTTGTTGGGATCAGTTTTTGTTTATTGGAGACCACCTTGTGGTGTACTGGCTAGCACATTGCTGTCCATTCTTGGCTGTCACCGCGGAGTCCCGGGTACGATTCCCAAGAAATGTAATTCTGGTCTGAGGGCTGGAACAGAGTACACTCAGCCTCGTGATGCAAACCTGAGAATATGTGGGTTGAATTCCTACCTCAGCCATCATGGATGTGTTTTTTCTGTGGATTCGCACTTCTACTCCAGGCAAATGCCGGGATGGTACCTAACGGAAGACCACGGCCGCTTCCTACCCAAATCCTACCTCAATTACAAATATACACACTAGTACAGACATAACAGTGTCACAGGTTATCAGACAAATTCCACACACACACAAATACATGGGGCTACATGACCACGATGTCGCAAAGCCCCTAAAACAGTCATCATCATCATCAACAACAACTCTTGCTGTCATCCATGATGTCCAGATTCGATTCACGGTTCAATCAAGTCATTTAGTTCTGGTCTCAGGGTTTGAACCGGTTACACTATGCCTCGTGAGGTAAGACTGTGAAGAGGTGAGATTTATTCGACTCAATTACACGCAAAAAAAAACATATTTGTCGACACCACTGCAACACAGGTTATCAGATTTTGTGTTTTCACGTACTTCTGTATTCGAAGGATTCTTTAAAAGGTCATATACCCTGAAAATTATATTTCTTGCCTGGCTGTTCGACTGCCACTCGACTTGCTAAGGAACATTGTTATGAGTTCAAAACTTCAGCTCACAGCACTAACTTGTTTAGGCTCCACTACTGAATTAATACAGCAATGGTGTCACTTTTCGTTATCTTCCCCAGCGAAACTAAATATTTCGAGACCTAATCATTATTCACTCTAATTATCCCTTCAGTTCAAGGACAGATGCTATCTCCCGAACGGCTGGTCGTACCATCACGGGGTTTGGACTGTTAAATTCAAAATGTTTAGCTCTGTAACATAGGTTCATCTAAATAATTGGATATTTAATGATTTTCGTGCGCGGAGAGAAATAAAGATTTCGTACTGCACAGCGAGCCCAGAGGTCGCAGTTAACTAGGCAACGCCGCGCTATGCAATTGGCTGGCGCGGGTGAGCGCGTGAATCTGGCTCCTCCCTCATGTTCATAGTTGTTTTGGGCCTGGTTTTTTTTATAAATGCACTGCAAGCATATCTCGCGAACGATACTGAACACTTACTTTTCCCTCGATGTAACTACAGACTAATGCGAGGAAAAAATAAGTGTTCAGTATCGTTTGCGGGATATGCTTGCAGAGCATTAGTACCATACGGGGTGCAAGCAGAGAAATATCGACCTTCCTGACAACACGCGTTAGTTGGGCTGCTTAACACTGTGCCCAACTCTAGGAATGGGTATTCCAAGATTCAGACACCTAGATATCAAGGGAAAGGCTACAGCCGCTTTTGAAAGTTGAGATATTTGAATATCGCGCTACATTGCTTCTCGAAGCAATTGGAAAGAATTTACCGATACTTGCATGTCAAGTGACGTAGCGAGTAATAGCAGAGGTCGAGGCTATTTATTGATTAAATAGTTAACCATGGAGTAGAGACTTGAGACTTGGATCAGATTACTGGCACGGCCAAATGAAAGAGAATGCACTTAGTATCAAGTAAATCGGACCAGGGATACCAGAGATATGAGGATTTCCAGATATCAGCTGATGACGCGTGACCCTGGCAGTTTTGAATAAAAGCCGGCCGGCCGAGGCATCGATAGCTCACTTCAACACAAGCACTTGCCAAGCAAGGTGCTACTACGCTGAGCCAAGGCACATGGTTGCCGGAACTACGCAGAAGTAATTTTCAAAATTGTGATAGTCACAAAAGTGCTGCGCTACGAGGTGGAACTTAGTAAGTTTCCGGCGAGGAGAATCACTGAGGTGATTGATTTTTTTTTTCTACAGACATTAGTGGAAATATTTATGTTTCTACATGGACATATGCTAGACTTTGTCTAGAATTAGTACTTTGTCACAGTCCAGTAATAACCTAATACTTGGATGTTTAAGTCCATTTCAGTCAGTTTTCATATGGGTAACTTGTTAACCACTTCGATCTATCAGTACACTGAAGACCAGTCTGTCACGGTGGTGTTCATTAGTCTACGCAAGGGAAACTACAGGTTGCTTAGCGCATGGTAGATGGTGTTAAACCATGCCCAGGGAACGATCTTCAGGACAGCCGTTGATTGGTTAGACTGTCAGTGTCTTCTTGTATTGATAAGATTACCGTGAGTTATGTTACAACTGACATATCTAAGAATAGATCACTTAGATCTGACCCCATTTAAACAAACTGTTATGGCTTTGATAGAAGCCCATATTAAAATGGAACAACAGTTAATTCAAACGTCAAGAGATACTACCACTATGTCTGACTAGACGGATTGTGGGTATATAATGGCGGCCGATACAAGGATTATACATGCTTGTCCGATAGGGCATGTTTATGGATAAATCTGGTACAGACCAGGTTCACTACGCTTCAAGACCATCAAGAAATGTAAGCCACATTTGAATTATATTATGCCTAGCTAATTGGAACAAACTATTTTTCGGCAGATGACCAACACATTTATTTTCTTCGTATTTAAATCTTGCAATGATTTACGCAAGACATATTAGAGTTATTCTGAGTATTTTCAGCACTCAGAACAGTTTAGGATCGATGACCGAGCATTTCGAGCATTTATTTGAATATTTCATATTTTAGGGATATCACGGAAAACCGTCGATGTAATGGTTGAGTTAAATTATTTTTGTTGAGGAATGGATATTTTTTCCATATTCGAAGGTTCGAACATGTGGATTCTCACATAATGAGATGATAATTAAACATATTTAAAATAATATAACTAATAATAATAATAATCCACTAATAATAATAATAATAATTTTTATAATTTTTCTAAATAATTCTTGGATATTATATTTTCTAATAATCATATGTATTGAGAGAGAGCCTATGAAGTAGTTTAATCATTTCTAGTTTGGAACAGGAGATTTTCCGAAGGAGAGTGGTTAGCGCAAGCCCGCATTCAACCAACATTTCAGTTCTGGTTGAACAGTTGATATTTGCAATGAGCAAAGTATATTTTTCAGATAACACGGAGAGGCATGAAACGGGAAGCAAATGATATTTGTATCAAATAGGATATTTTTGTATTTATATAAAATCATGACGTAAATACACTCGAAAGTGAAATAAAGATTTTCATAAGTATGGTAAATTCACGGGTTGAACTGAATGGTAAAATAAAATAAACTTGTAAGTTTATTAATCTTCCAGTGTTGATAACAAGCAGAGGCTTGATTTATTGTATAAATTTTGGGAAGAAAATTTATATGTGTGGAGTAGTTGAAATGCCATTCCCAGGTGCGCATGTTTAAGTCGCAGGAATGAAGAGGTTTTTTCGAGCATCAATCAAATAGCAGGTTCGATGGCTCAGGTTTATAGAAAGAGTATTGGAACTACACATTTCGTCGTATGAATGACCCGAAGGTTATTTCTTAAAACCATCAGTTCTTATTTCAACCTTGTTTACGAATTCCATTTAGACTTTGATTCTGCTAGAACCCGGATTTGTCATGATAGTAGTTTATTCTTCTTCAGAGGAAGACCTTTGCCGTTGTTGTTGTTGTAATATTGTGTTCTTACACAAATAATAGAATGGGCCACTGCCAATTAAAAATAATTCTTTAACCACGAATAATTTGAAGGATATTTTCAATCCTAGTGCCATGAACTAAATGAATTCATTATGAAACTACAATTCTTATTTCCGCATTCTGTCGAAGAATTGCAAGTTGTGAAAGTTGCTAAAAATGGCCATGAATATAAATATTTTTCTTAATAATGATTCCAAGTGGAAAATGAATAGTTGAATGGTTCAACAATTTATTGATCAAGTTGATGATTCAGAAATCATATATTTTGTTAGGAACTTGGAAGTTCATAATCGAGTCACTTCTCGAATGTTTAATGTCAGAAGAACGATTAATTTTTGTTGTGCTTCGCACAGTTCTTCGATGCTATGCTCAAGGTCAAATACTTTTCAGATGTTATTAATATGTGTAAATAATTTGTGTTGATTCAATGATAATAATATTTTTCGACAATCTATTTTTGAAACTGGAAAAATAAGTGAAAGTTAAAATTCTATGAACATTTATTCTACGAGTGTTAATATTATGTGAAAATTCAAACAGTGAACTACAGTATTTCCAGTAAAGACAATTAAATTTGAACTGGATTTAATCATTAATTATAAATAATTTTGGAACACAGTCTACAGGACTAACAATCAGACTTGTGTTTCCAAAAAAATAATTGTCAAATGTGTGTGGAAAATTTCTGTATATTGTGTAAATAGGAGTGTGGGTCGCCACACGTGAGTGATGCTGATTTGAGCATTTTTGCAGTCAATTTTAAATTCAAAATAAAATGAGATAATTTTACTTGATGTGTTACGCCCAATTGAATCTCCTTCTATCCTTATTGTTGCATTGAGCCAAAAATCAGTAAAGCATTTTTTTTATTTGATGTCGTTTTTGCGATTAGCTTTAACCCATCTGGCGCTCCGGGATATTTTGACTCTCGTGCTGACTGATTATTGGTAAAATGCATATGTGGTCGTGCGGACTCCGGTCTAAACGGGCACAACACAATATTATTAGGGGCTGGTGATTCACCCGGTATTTAGTTCTTGCTCACTTCTCTTTTCATTTGACCTTAAGAGGCCAATTGCACCCCGTTCTTAACATCATACCACAGTTAAATCCTCTATGGTTGAACCAAGAATCGAAACCAGATCATCCTTGCTAACAAGCGTCAATTTTGTGGCAGACAGTATTTTGCCTGAACTCTTTCTTATTCCTTTCCGCAGACATCAGTCAGTAAGTTTTATAAGTAAATAACGCAGAGGTACAACATTTAAGTAAGGTAGGCCGGTGTGCCTGCGAATAGCTCTTGAGCGAGAACTAATGGCTTTATTGCATAATTAAAGTTCATGTGAGGTACACGAACGTTGGATACAGTTTAAATATTTCATTGAGCTAGTCAACTCACGGTTACGAATAGATTCGGAATGTAAGCTGCTCAGTGACCTGCTTATGAGCTAATCCATAACAGGATTCAATATTTATTAGCAGAGCAGGAGAGAGTCTGTTCGTACCCCTTCTCTATCTGGACTTGAGCGCAATCTGAGTTCAGCGGACACTTGTTGTTGTTGTTGTTGTTGTTTCATTTGGGGAGCTTGGACATCGTGGTCATTTAGTCTTGTGCACTTGTCTGATAATATGTGTCATTGTGATGGCTGTATTAGTGTGAGTATTTGTAATTCAGGTGAGGATTGGGAAGGAAGCGGCCGTGGCCCTAAGTTAGGCACCATCCGGCCATTCGTCTGGAGTACAAGTGGGAAACCACTGAAAACCACTTCCAGGATGGCTGAGGTGAGAATCGAACCCACCTCTTCTCAGTTTTGCCTTACGAGGCTGAGTGGAGCCCGTTCCAGCCCTCAGACCAGAATTAAATTTCTTGGCAGCGCCGGGATTCGAACCTGGCCCTCCGTGATGACAGACAAGAACGCTAGCCACCACGCAACGAGGCGGAGACCAGCGACGCTGTGAAGAATAGTGACTTAGAGAACACCCTATGCCACTTATTAAGTACAACATATCTTCAACAATCCATCGTTGTTCAAGGAACATCATTAACTGAATACTAGTTGTAAATCAAACTAGCTTCACCTAGGTTGAACCAGAACCAGTGCTAACCGTACTTATCCCGTGTATGTACTGTAATGAAGGAGAAGGGCTTATTCAGTAACCCTTACTGCTTCGAGCGTATGGGTTGAAAAGATACTACCCTCAGAACTGGAAACCGAATCCGTGTATTGCGTACTGTCACCACTAGAATAGTCCACGCCAGAGGTAGACTCTCCTCTAACTCTTAGGATATTTAATGAAGGCAAAGAATGATATCAACGAAGAAACGGAAGGAAGCATGTGGTCTTTCATGGCCCTTAACATCACGGTCATAATCCATGGGACCTCCTACTTTCGTGGAATCAGAACCAACGGACGTGATATTTCACCTCGAAAATGTCCGGCTCCATGGCGAATTGGTTAGCGCGCTAGGCTTTGGCCCAAAGGGTCCCGGGTTCGATTCCCGGCCGTGCCATCGGAGATTTTCATCTCATGGAGTTCACTCCTCTGGCCCGGAGTCTGGGTGTATGTTAAGTCTTCATATCAACATTTGAACGCGTAGGTCGCCCACGGGCGTTCACTAGAAACTAGAAAGACCTGCACTCGGCCTCCCAGGAGGCTACATGACAAAAGAAAACCTCGAATATTCCGCGTGATTTAACTGAGAATCCGCCTGAGTGGGAGGGAAGTAGCATCACTTTCAGCTCGAGTTATACGGGTTATCTGTCCGTAGAGTCGTCACGCCACTGTATGTGAAGATATGTAGCCTACTGCAGTTGCGGCTGGTAATAAGGTTGCAGTGTTGCTCAACGACCAGATTAATCCAAGAAAAATACTTAATGCCACAATATTTTTAGTAGACCTAATAAAAGCTGTACATTTCCGTTTACATGTATAGGATTTCATAATGTTGTTCTTCAATAATTCAGAAAATCTTATAGTAAGTTAATTTGCTGTGTACTGTCTGAGAAAGCGAAGCGTGCCAACAACTAGGAACGCTCGTCCGTTTGGTCGTTGCCAGGCCCAAGCACCGACCAGATATCAATAGCGAAGGGTATGGCAGAGGTTCTACACCGAGTAAGTCCTATCCCAACAGTTTACTCGGCTGGTCGTTGCCCGCTAATTGCAACAGGGGAGCCGAGGCGTGGACGGAGACATACGTGATGCTCCGTCAACTGCCGATACTATGTCTTGCAATGTAATTTGAACGTACTTACGACACTCGTGGCTCTTCTTCGCCCTCTTATATAACATACGTTGTTTTGATCTCGTGAAGGTTTTCATGTGCCTAGACTAACTTATAATCCATTTAATATGATGACAATGTGATGTTCTCTGAACTGCGGCATTCCTGATGAATGAGGTACATTCGTTTTACCGCGCAATTGAATACAGTTTTCTCTGATGTCAGTCTTTTACCCTTCCACCCCCACCCACTTTAATGAGAATAGTGCAACACGCAGAACATTATCCGCCAGCAGCCACTGGCCTACTGTAGATTGCTTTGAAGCCATTCTTCAGTGTTGCCTTATTGATATTGCAACGTTTCTGTCGGTCAACACAGTGTGATCCCAAACAACCGGAACATGTGGAAAATTACATTTGATTAATGTATATATATACGAGGCACGTCCAGAAAGTAAGTTCCGTTTGGTAATAAAATTAAATTGTGTACAGATACAGAAAAAATATTTATTGCACAACATTCTACACCTCTTAAACTACTTTTCCACATAACTGCCGAACTTTTGCAGGCATTTGTCATAGCGTGGCACAAGTTTTTGGATACCTTCTTCATAGAAGTTTGCCGCCGACCCGTAAAAGTGAGTGAAGACTCCCCTGTACGACATCCTACCGTTTGACCACCACTGTTAGGCAAATTGCGTATGTGGTCAGGAGAACTCCTAAACATACGCACTTCTCCTGGTAAGCACGCAATTTGCCTAACAATGGTGGCCAAACGGTAGGATATCTTACAGGGGAGTCTTCACTCTCGTTTACGGGTCGGCGACAAACTTCTATGAAGAAGGTATCCAAAAACTTGTGCCACGCTATGACAAATGCCTGCAAAAGTTCGACAGTTATGTGGAAAAGTAGTTTAAGAGGTGTAGAATGTTGTGCAATAAATATTTTTTCTGTATCTGTACACAATTTAATTTTATTACCAAACGGAACGTAATTTCTGGACTGCCTCGTATACTAACAGTAGTGCCCGGCTTCGCCCGGTGGATTTATTTGTTTTATGGATGATAATGAATACTACTACAGAACTGGTACATGATACTTAAACTAACAGAAAACAATATTTTAAAAATATATTTGTTGTTGTTGTTGTTGTTGTTGTTGTTGTTGTTGTGGTGGTGGTGGTGGTGGTGGTGGTTATAGTGGGGGTGTTAAGTAGTACAGTATAATGGACGTAACATTCAGGTCATTTTCCCGTAATGAAAATTATGAATAGGGAAACAGCTATTTACTAACTACAGCACTGACACATGTAATTTACAAACAAATTTACAAAAAAATAGAAAGAGCAGTAAGTGAAATAAAAGACAGTGCCTAGGGCCTATATCTCATTGGCTGTTAGAAATGTAGAGACCAATAGTGTCGTCTTTTGTCGCATACCGCCGTAGGAAAATAATCAGAACTCTTTGGAAAACTTCGGCTGACCCGACCTACTGAGGTAGCAATAGTATCATTTATCGCCACAAAGCACTTAACGATAAGTTTCGGAATAAATGAAGGTAAATTTGAAAGCACCAACGCTTATTGCAACTGATAACCTCAATGTTCTGCACCAACACCATTGCACTTATACAGAGGCATACTATTTCATGATGATAACTGTTTTAAGGGGCCTAAGAAATCTTTTTGCACTAATTACCCCCCGTGACTACAATTTATAAACAGCACAAGATGCAACAATTTTCGCAATTCTGCACCAGAACACATGTAGGGGTGACGTGATGCAGCCCGAACTGTCCGTCAACATCAGACTTATTAAAATACTCTTACAGTTACACTACTACGGACATGATTGGTTCTAGGGCCTTAATACGTGGTTTTCAAGTTCATTTTGTCTGTTATTCTAAATGTAGGGAATGGGGAGCGTTGTTCAAAATATCAAGTGGACAGTGTTACCAGCTGGGTTTCAAAGTGTATGTAAAATTTGGTGCAATTAGGAGTAACGGTGTAGATTTGTGATGAAGGGCCTAAATGCAGGGAATGGGGTGGTCTGTCCAAAATTTAAAGTGGACAGTGTCACCCGCAGGGTTCCAAAGGGTAAGTATACAAAATGTGGTTCAGATCGGTGAAATGGTGTAGATTTGTGCCAAAGGACCTAAATGCAGGGAATGGAATGGTCTGTCCGAAATTTCAAGCCGACAGTGTTACTCGTCGGGTTCCAAAGGGTAAGTGTATGTACAATTTGGTTCAGATCTGTGAAACTGTGTATATTTGTGCCAAAGGGCCTAAACACAGAGAATGGAGGGGTCTGTCCAAAATTTCATGCAGACAGTGTTACTCGTAGGGTTCCAAAGTGTAAGTATACAAATTGCCGTTCAAATCGGTGAAACGGTGTGGATGTGTGCTGTGCCCGTTTGAACCGAGATCCAAAGACCACATTTTGTAAAATACCGAAATCTGATTAGCACGAGAAAATCTATCTCAGGGTCTATCTGGGTGAATACTTGGGTCTAATCTGGTATCCCTGATCTCGGTAATTCACAAGTAAGGTAAGGAAAGAAATTATTTTGGAAGTAGCACATTTCTCAAAATCTCAATTTATTTATAGTTAAAAATCTTTATCTGACTGGCAAAAACCTCCAACAAAAATAAAACACATCACACATGAGAAATCAACAGTCCCTAAAATTATATTCTAACGTCGCAGACTTGATAATCAGAAAATTCATTAGTCCATTCTGATATCAAAAGAAAAAAAAAATATCAAATACTTACACTGGGTAATAATCACTGTTCAATAAAGAGTTCCGAGTGATCCCTTTTATTTACATGTTTGTAGTTCACTTTTCGAAGAATTGCATATGATTGTTCAAGTATTTGTTGTAAGATATTTCAAAAAAAAAGTCACTTGATTAAATCGATGTTGTTCCAAAATTTTGAATTATTTGAAGAAAAAAAACAATATCACTGTTTCGTTGTAGCATGATAACAATATCAATATTCGGCTGACATAAAGTCCAATGTTAATATTTGTTTGTTTGTAAAGATTTACATTTCCAAAACAAAAATTTGTTCATAAACTTTTCATAATAATTTGAAAAATTAATCTTATTCTTTTCTCACATTCATTTGTTTCGATGTTATCAAAATTTAAAATTTATTCATCTGTCATGATTGTTAGCAAAAATTGATGTTAACAATAAAAAAATTGTTATCAATATAAATTGTTGCTATCCACTATCGGTGAATTAAATCATTATCTCTTTCACCAAAATGTTTCTATCATTCAGAAAATTTACATATTATCTCACACAAACAATATGTTAACCATAAAATCTATTATTATTATTATTTATTAATTTCAAAATTCCTCATCACTTTATTTATAACAAGTTTCTCATCCTCTCATATTGTGAATATTTAATTTGCTCATTTCCATTGTTATTATTATCATTATTCCAAGCAAAAAAATAAAAAATAAAAAAATCACTAATTATTTATTTTATTTTATTTTATGGCATTTGCACTTCTAATTTGATTTTTTTTTTCTCGGTCAGGTTCAACAATTTTAAACTCAAGTTCCTCAATTATTTAGGCATACTATTTGAAATTTGAGTTGATCCAGAAAAAAAATATTAAATATTTGAATTGACAGTAAAATGAAATCTGACAAGAATATGGGGCGGTCCTCATTGCCTAACCCTTCTTTTACAATTGAGCCTACATGCTCTTTAATAACACACGCACATCCTTGTGTGCCCACAACTATGGGAACAAATGCCCTTTTCGATGACCCCCTAGGTCTCCACAACTTAAAGTGTCGCCAAACGCACACTAAAATCATCCAATTATTATTTGACTCAAAATACACTTCACCATACAACATCATAATAATTTTTTTTATCATATTTTTTTCGTTATATTCTCTCATAATTACTAATACTGCATTCTTCAGTTTTATTTTACCAATAAAAAGATGTATTTAAATCTGGTCAATCTTTCCTTGCCTCCCATCTACATAAACTCTCCCTAATTTATACATTTAATACCTACCGCTTCCTTTCTATTCATCTGAATATTTTTAAGTGCTTTTGGAAAATATTTCTGAGCTCAAAATCTTACTATTTCACTTTCTTCATCCACTCAATCAAACTTATTTGTAAATCCAAACTTTTATTCCAAAAATAAACAAAGTTATTTTATTTAAACCCTTTCAATTAATTGAATTCATCCACAAACTATTATTATTTTTCCAGAAATTAATTAAATTCTTCCAATAAATTATTATTATTATTATTATTATTACTGAAAAATATTCAGGCATCATCAACGTCATAATGATTATTATCGCCTTATTTGCTCCATAAATAATATTTAAATCCTATCTGCAAATGATTATTAATAACATCTCACTTTCTGATTATTAATGCATTACTATTTAATTACAATTAACAATTTAATTTAATTCCTAATATTTCGTGCTATCACTCTCTAAATAATGTATTTATAACTTTAAATGGTGTAGTTATATTTATAATATTATTAACATATTTACTTCACAGTTGTTTATTATTATTATTATTATTAAATAAATCAAATTATTTAAATAATCCAAGTTGTAATTACGTCTCCTCTCAAAAATAAGAGTTAAGGAAAAAATACTCCTATCCCTTGGAATAACTGAAACATTTCATGTCGGAACACATGAACTAACTGTCTGTCCTGACAAAAATCGAAAATAGAATCATAAATTGTCAGACAGCATGCTCCATTTGTCATCCTGACAAATACAATAGACGTTCTAGTTACGATGAAAATTGTGTCGATAGTTATGTTGATTTCTTATCGTGACTGTGTTAAATATGGAATTCTCTAATACTACAGGTTAGTGGATAGTACATGAATGGTTGTCTTACTTCATTCTTGATGTGCAGGAAGAGCGTGTCCTTTGGTGTACTCAATCCCAATAGTGTCCTTCCATGGCCATCTGCTGTATCCTTGTGACTTCATCCGTCTCCATGTCTTACCTATCCTTAGAGTAACTTAACGGCGCATGTTGAATTTATAAGTCACTCGTTCGAAACAACTCCCGTTATCATCAGCACAGTATAACATGATGAAATGTTGTGCAGTCATAGACTGGTACAGTACTCTTGTAATATTGAGAATAATTCTCATATTCGAAAAATGCGGTTTCGTTTGCACGCTACGATAGGAACACCTATTAGCTGCATAGAACGAACTGATGAATAAATTATTCCTGATGAAATTCGAAGTGCCGGATGTATTGTCACCACAAGAAATACATCACTCTGTAGGCTATCTTCTGTGAATGGTTCTTCCGACACTGCCATCACCTGACCGGTTAGAATATTTGACCTGAAAGTCAGTTGATATTCTAAGTCCTTTCGCTGCCACAAGCTATGTTCGTTCACCCGAACAGAAACTAAGTCCTAGTGACCACTAGTTCAGCGACTAAGTCCTTCGACGGTCAGAATCTCGGCGTGTATACTTGTACTTTCACGTTGCGTAGCTCCGCACCTGAGCAAATGCTCCGTTGGAATACAATCTGTCTTGAAATCCTCGCTCCTTATATAGTCGAGCCGTCAAAACTTCCAGAAACTTCCATCTCGTATCTCGGCTTCTACTGGACCGATTTTAATGCTTGATAGCTCAAATTCCTTCTCTTGTAATTGCCAGTAAACTGTACTACTTTTCTAGCGTCCATCTCTTCTCCTAAAGGAAATTCCAGAAAAAATTCTCTCGTGACGTATGCGGGTTCCACGTCACAAACTCACGTCACTCGCTCCTGCGATGCATGCTTCCCTCAGTACTCTGAGTCTCCTCCGCGCGCTATTCAAATATCAGCCATTCCCTCACACAAATAAATCAACATCTCTTCTTTATAATAATGAGGTCAACAATGTCACGGACGTGTGAACGATCCGGGTACAGTGCCAAAGGGCCTAAATGCAGGGAATGGAGTGATCTGTCCGAAATGTCATGTAAACAGTGTTACTCACAGGGTTCCAAAGGGTAAGTATACAACTTTTGGTTCAGATGGGTGAAAGGGTGTAGATTTGTGCAAAAGGGCCTAAATGCAGGGAATGGACTGGTCTGTCATAAATTTCGTGTAAGAAGTGTTACTCGCAGGGTTACAAAGGTTAGGTATACAAATTTTGATTCAGATCGGTGAAACGGTGTAGATTTGTGCCAAAGGGCATAAATGCAGGGAATGAAGTGGTCTGTCCGAAACTTCATGCAGACTTGCAGACTGTGTTACTCGCAGGTTTCCAAAGGGTAAGTATACACATTTTGGTTCTGATCGGTGAAACGGTGTAGATTTGTGTCAAAGGGCCTAAATGCAAGGAATGGAGTGGTCTGTCCGAAATTTCATGTAAACAGTGTTACTCGCAGGGTTCCAAAGGGTAAGTATACAAATTTTGGTTCAGATCGGGGCAAAGGTGTAGATTTGAACCAAAGGGCCTAAATGCAGGGAATGGACTGGTCTGTCATAAATTTCACGTAGACAGTGTTACCATCAGGGTTCCAAAGGGTAAGTATACAAATTTTGGTTCAGATAGGTGAAACGGTGTACGTATCACTAACCATAACGCCAGCACATGCGGATAGAACTGTTCGGGAGCTCTTGTTCTACCGACTTACTGATCAAAAATCAATCTTGAAGGTTACCTGAGAGGTGTAGCCTAATGCTACATAGCCTAAACTATGCCTCTTGAATCAGGCTATCATATAAAAAAAGAATTTTTCGAATCGGACTGGTAGTTCCAGAGATTAGCGCGTTTAAACACATAAACACACAAACACACAAACTCTTCAGCTTTATTATATTAGTATAGATATATACAGTGTGCTCCACCAGCCCCTTATTATTTAGTTTTATGAAACCCAACTAACATTGCATTTCTCCCGATGGTCGATATTGCTCTGCGCTCTGACTTTGTGACAGCAATGTAATTGGGTCATGGGGCTAGCAATAAAAAACTGACCGTAAACTTTTCCGCGCCAAATACTATGGCCCATTCTACTAACATATGATTTATTGCTCCTTGAAATAACACACATACACGTAATACGATCGAATTAATAGCTTACGCCACGTGATCTGTAATAGTAGAAAGTTATATCAACATCATCAACCAGCATTTTAGACTTTGACATGGACTTAAACATCTGAGGCGGGACGGCCACGGTAAATACTGCACTTGCAGCGCGCAGTATCTACCATGTGTTGGTGGCTGAGTCGGTTAAAGTCTAACCGTATGCGATGAGTGCAAACGGGTAGAACGGTGCTTCGAATCAAGTGGTAGGCATACTTTCTTGAACGAGAGCCCACGCTCCATTTATTGGGGATGTAACTACATTGCCATATTTATTCCCTTACGATGTATTTTTGTGAAGACTACGTTGAATTTTGCTGATTCATAAAGAGAATGCGATCGAATTGGTGCGTTATGCCACGTGACCTGTAATGGCAGAAAATTAAAAAACTGGCATGAATATTAACATAACATATCGAAGTGTCGCTCCGGAGGTCCGGGTTCGATTCCCAGCTCTGCCACGAAATTTAATACTTGTCTGAGGGCTGACATTGGGTACACGTAGCCTCGTGAAGCAAATATGAGAAGAGGAGGGTTCGATTCCACCTCAGCCACCCTGGAAGTGGTTTCCGTGGTTTCCCACTTCTACTCCGGCCAAATTCCGGGACGGTTTCTGTCGTAAGGCCACGGCCGCCTCCTTCGCAATCCTTAATTGCAGATACTCACATCATTACAAGAACGCAATAACTCAGGTTATCAGACAAATTCTACACACACACCCAAGTACACAGGGCTAAATGACCACGATGCTCCAGCCCCTAAAATGAAACAAAACAACAACATATCGAAGGATATTCTGATTGCCAGTGCTTTTATCTAAATATACGTATTCCATAGAATTTCCCTTGGTTTTATTACCCACTTTCGATTTTTGCAAAAAATGAAAGTAAACTTATGAGATCTACACAGGGCCAAAAATTGTGTGTATGTTGTGTGTGTGTGTCTGTGTGTGAGTGTGTGTACTCCGAATGTCTGCCGCCCCCCGCCCCCCCCCCCCCTCAATTCAAACACGGTGAAACCGAATTGAACGATATTCGGTACAGAGGTAGCACTAACAAAGGGCACCTCAGTGTCATGTTTTATATCGCCGCCATCTTGACGGAAACGTAATGGCGGCCACCTAAATGTTAAAAGCTTAAATCAAATTACGACCAACCTAATCATCTGATCGCGTTTTAATTTTGCAACAACATACCTTTGTGTGGTAAGCATCTTTTGACCAAACTAAAAGGTCATCAGCCCAAACGTTTGCAGATAGTGGTCACGTGTGTGTGCAAATCGATTCCCCCTAGCAATTCAAACACGGTGAAACTAAATTGAACGTCATTTGGTACAGAGGTAGCACTAGCAAAAGGCAACTCAGTGTCATGTTTTATATCGTCGCTATCTTGACGGAAACGTAATGGCGGTCACCCAAATGTTAAAAGCTTAAATCAAATTAAATTAAATTAAATCATCTGATCTCTACCAAATTTGGCAATAACATACCTGTGGGAAGCATATTTTGACCAAATTATAAGATCATCAGCCCAATAGTTTGCAAATGGCGACCATGTATGTGTGCAAATCGATTCCCCCTATCAATTCAAACACGGTGAAACCGAATTGAACGAGAGTTGGTACAGAGGTAGCACTAGCAAGGGGTACCTCAGTGTCATGTTTTATATCGCCGCCATCTTGACGTAAACAGAATGGCGGCCTCCCAAATGTTAAAATCTTAAATCTAATTACGACCTATTTAATAATTTGACCTATACCAAATTTTGCAACAACATACCTTTCTGTGGGAAGCGTCTTTTAACTGAACTACAAGGTCATCAGTCCAATAGTTTGCAGAAAGTGGCCATGTATGTGTGCAAATCATTTCACCATATCAATTCTAACACGGGGAAACCGAATTGAATGAAATTTTGTACAGAGGTAGCACTAGAAAAGGGCACCTCATATTCAGGTTTAATATCCGTATAGCACGTTGTATTTCAACAAGCTACTACAACCAACATTCAATTATACTCCTTGAAAAGGACAAAGAGTTATAACAATACCCATGCATTTAGGAGAAAGTAGGCTATATTTTCTTTACTGAACATCTTGTTTTGTTATTAAGTTTTAACAAAAAAGACTTAGTATATCTTTAGGCCCGTATCACACGACTCTCGCTGGCAAGGAAGGTGTTGTGATCGCTGGTACAAAATCCTGTATGATTCTGTTCTTCGTCAGTATACCTGCTTGTATGACCGAAGTGTATCACACGCTAGCATTTTGTACGCTGAGTACACCCCGTTCCAGTTCTCATACCACTTTTCAAATTTCGTGGCAGAGCCGGGAATCGAACCCAGGACCTCCGGGGTGCCAGCTAATCACGCTGACCACTAAGCAACGGAGGCGACTCAATTCGTGATGATTAGAATTTTAATATTTCGATATTGATCCTAGAATAATAATAATAATAATTTACTGCCTTGCATCGTGGCTCAGCGGTAACGATCTCGCTTGCTGTGCCCAAGGTTGCAGGTCCGTATCCTGGCGCAGTCAGCTAGCATTTGAGGGTGCGCAAATGCGAGGGAGCCGTCCGTATCACTAGATTTACTGGCACGTTAAAGATCCACTGCGGAGCAAAATTCTTGCACCCCAGCGTCTCCAAAAGCCAGAGTAGTTAAAATGGACGTAAAACTGAATAACGTTATAATTATTTGTATTAACTGTATGTTTGGGGCAGATGACCTCGTAGTTTCGCCCCTTAAAACCTCACTAACTAACTATTACTGTAAGTGTATAGCAAGCGCTTTTCGCACAGATGCCGTTGAAAGAAATTATAGTTTCGGTCTGATGTGTTATCTATTTGTTATGTGGGTCGTCTGAGTGAGTCTTGAGTTTTCTTTTAAACCAAGGTGGTCAAAATTTTGAACACTTGCTACCATAAATATACAGGATACCTTGCTTTCGTTCTACAGATCATTATGTCGTCGTCCAATCTGGCTACGTACCATCGGATAAGTACGGTCCTTTTCTGGACCAAATAAAAAATCACTCGTTGGAACAGATAGATATGCGTCCATAATACATCCACAATAAACGACATTAAGCCCAAAAAATGTACTAGTTCAAGGTTCGAACCTACTGCAATGCGACTTCGTTGACGCTACTCTAGCATTTCTTGATTTAGCCACCATAGCTAGAGCCCTGCGCGAATAAACAAAACGTTATCCGCATCCGCCCCGCTTCCGCACGAATTTTATCCGCATCCGCCCCGCATCCGCACAGCTGTTATCCGCATCCGCCCCGCATCCGCACAGCTGTTATCCGCATCTGCCCCGCATACGCACGACTTCTTTCTGCATTCCCACGTTTGTTATCCGAATCTACTGGCTTTACAATAATATTTTAATTAGATAAAGCATACATTACTAAAGCAACACATTTACGCAATTGACGGAGGAGTCATTCCCTTAGGCTTTGTATGTCTTGTGCTATGTTTAAAATGAATGTTATACAGCCAAAATTGCAACCCATTCTTGTTCGGAGTGTTCATTTTGCTTAATGACATAATTTGAATGAGATTAGCTTAAATCGTCAAGTACACGGGGCTACATGACCGTATTGTCGCAGCCCCTAAACTAAGGAACCAACCAACCAGCTAAAATTATCATCTTATATTTACTATTATTATTATTTATGGTCATGAAGAAAGTACAACGGAAAAACATGTTATGCCATAAACATCCGGCTGCTAATAATATTAAACAAGTTCGGATTGTATTCTTAAAACTATCCGCAAACTTTCTCCAAATATTATCCGCAGCTTACCCGCTATCCGGACAGCCATGGAGGAAAATTTTGAGGATATCCGCATCCACACAGGGCTTCAACCATAGCCATCGAGAACCATGGCGTATTGCTGGCACGTATTGAATATATTCGTAGACACTTCCTGTACAAACGTAAGAAGGTGTTACTCAGAACTGTGTTTGTTTTAATCATGCATTATATTTGAGGTAATTGAAATAACACTGCCACTATTGATTTCTACTATATTCGCGAGCATGTACTCAACGGTAAAGTTGTACTATGGTCGTGAATGAGCAGGTACTAATGTTTTTAGGATGACTATGATATACGCGTTAGTTGGGTTGCCTTCCTCCAAAAAAAATAAGGGGCTGGTGGACCACTCTGTATATACAGTGTGGTCCACCCGCCCCTTATTATTTAGTTTTATGAAACCCAACCAACATCGCATTTCTCCCGATGGTCGATATTGCTCTGCGCTCTGACTGTCTGACAGCAATGTAATTGGGCCATGGATCTAGCAAAGAAAAACCGACCTTAATCTTTCCCCGCCAAATACTATGGCCCATTCTACTAACATATGACTTTCTGCTCCTTGAAATAACACACATCCACGTAATACGATCAAATTGATAGCTTACGCCACGTGATCTGTAATAGTAGAAAGTTAAATCAACACCATAAACCGTGATTGAAGACTTTAAGATGGACTTAAACGTTTGAGGTGAGACGGCTACAGTAACTACAGCACGATTAGCGTGCGGTATCTACCATGCGTTGATGACAGAGAGGGTTAAAGCCTGACCGTACATGGTGGGCGCGAGCGGGTAGAATTCTGCTTCGTATCCAGTAGTAGGTATTCTTTTTTGAACGAAAGACCACATTCCATTTTAGTCGGGACGTAACTACATTGCCACATTTATTGCCTTACGACGTATTTTTGTGAAGAGTACGTTGAATTTTGAGGAATTATAAAGGGAATACGATCAAATTGTTACGTTATGCCACGGACCTGTAATGGCTGAAAATTAAAAAAAACTGGCATGAATACCGGTATTAACATAACATATCGAAGTGTTGCTCCGGAGGTCCAGGTTCGATTCCCAGCTCTGCCAAGAAATGTAATACTTGTCTGAGGGCTGAAATTGGGTACACGTAACCTCGTGAAGCAAATATGAGAAGAAGTGGGTTCGATTCCCACCTCAGCCACCCTGGAAATGGTTATCCGTGGTTTCCCACTTCTACTCCGGCCAAATTCCGGGACGGATTCTATCTTAAGGCCAAATACACACATCATTACAAGCCCGCAATAACTCAGGTTATGAGACAAATTCTACACACACACTCAAGTAAACGGGGCTAAATGACCGCGATGTTCTAGCCCCTCAAATGAAATAAAACAACAACATATCGAAGGATATTCTGATCGCCAGTGCTTGCATCGAAGTTTACGTATTCCTTAGAAATTCCCATGGTATTATTATTAGCATACTTTCAATTTTTGCAAAAAATGAATGTAGACATGAGATCTACACGGGGCCAAACATTGTGTTGTCTGTCTGTGTGTGTGTGACTGTGTGTCTGTGTGTGCGTGAGTGTGTGTATTCTGAATGTCTGCCCCCCCCTATCAATTCGAACACAGTGAAACCGAATTGAACGAAATTTGGTACAGAGGTAGAACTAGCAATGGGCACCTCAGTGTCATGTTTTATATCGCCGCCATCTTGACGGAAACGTAATGGCGGCCACCCAAATGTTAAAAGCTCAAATCAAATTACGAATAACCTAATCATCCGATCTCTACCAAATTTTGCATCAACATATATTTATATGGCGAGCGTCTTTTGGCTGAACTAAAAGGTCATCAGCCCAGTAGTTTGCAGATAGCGGCCATGTATGTGTGCAAATCGATTCCCCATATCAATTCAAACACGGTGAAACCGAATTGAATGAATTTTTTTACAGAGGTAGCACTAGCAAAGGGCACATTCATGTATAATATCCGTATAGCACGTTGTATTTCAAGAAGCTACTACAACCAACATTCAATTATGCTCCTTGAAAAGGACAAAGCGTTATAACAATACCCATGCATTTAGGAGAAAGTAGGCTATACGTTCTTAACCGAATATCTTGCTTTTGTTATTAAATTTTAACAAAAAGTCTTAGCATATCTTTAGGCCCGTATCACACGACATTCGCTGGCAAGGAAGCTGCAGTTATCGCTGGTACAAAATCCTGTATGATTCTGTTCTCTTCGTCAGTACACCTGCTTGTATGACCGAAGTGTATCACACGCTAGCATTTTGTACCCTAAGTTGTATGAAATAAAACCGAAGGGCTGTCGTTTAAGGCATTAGTTGCAGTTCTTTCGCCTTATTAACGCAAAGCGGTCGCGAAACTTGCTTTAAGTAAATTAGGAAACATGCCAGGTACTGAATGAATGCATTCCAATCAATATTTAAGATCTAACTGTAATAATTGAATATTTTACCATACGCGTTAATATGAAGCGCAACAAAATCCTCCAGAGTGTGTTGGAAATGTGTGCAAGTGTTATTGCGCCCACTCGCTTTTTCCAAGATCCCGGATTCAAGACTATCCAACGGCAGATTTTTTAAATTCTTTTAAACTATTTTATTATACCCTCCCTACCTCGTACCGCAAGATTTCAACTTGGTTTTGTTCACATTATCTACGAAGACGATAGGGAAAGTTATTTTCTTGTCTCATTTAAATGGTTATTTTCCCTAAATACTGTTCAAAACCATGGATGGATACTATTCGTTATAATTATTATTTTTTAGTCGATTTTACCCTCCAGGTTTGGTTTTCCCACGGACTCAGCGAGGGATCCCATCATTACCACCTCTACGGGGAGTGTCCTGGAGCTTGAAACATCTCGTAGGGGGATACAACTGGGGTGATGGGATCAGCACCTCGCCCAGGCGGCCTCACCTGCAAAGCGAACAGGGCCCTCTTGAGGGATGGGAAGGGAGGGGAAGATCGGGAGGGATAGGCAAGGAAGAGGGAAGGAGGCGTGGCCGTATGGTAGAAACATCCCGGCATTTGCCCGAAGACGAAGTGAGAAACCACGGAAAACCCCTTTGAGGATGGCTGAGGTGGGAATCGAACCCCCTCTACTCATTTGGACCACCCGTGGCTGAGTAGACCCAGTCCCAGTCCTCATACCACTTTTCAAATTTCGTTGCAGAGCCGGGAATCGAACCCAGGACGTCCGGGGTGCCAGGTAATCACGCTGACTACTACGCAACGGAGGCGACTCTATTCGTGATAATTAGAATTTTAATAGTTCAATATTTATAATAATATGACACGTTCTGTAATTACTGCCTTGCAACGAGGCTCAGCGGTAACGTTCTCGCTTGCTGTGCCCAAGGTTGCAGGTTCGTATCCTGGCGCAGTCAGCTGGCATTTAAGGGTGCGCAAATGCGAGGGAGCCGTATCAGTAGATTTACTAGCACGTTGAAGATCCCCTTCGCAGCAAAATTCCGGCACCTCGGCGTATCTAAAAGCCAGAGCAGTTAAAAGGGAAGTAAAACCAATAATGTTATAATTATCTGTACTTACTGTATGTTTGGGGCAGATGACCCGGTAGTTCCGCCACTTAAAACCTCACTACCTAACTATTGCTGTAAGTGTATAGCAAGCATGTCGCCTCCGTAGCGTAGCGGACAGCATGGTTAGCTTCCGCTCCGGAGGTCCTGGGTTCGATTCCCGGCTCTGCCACGAAATTTGAAAAGTGGTCTGAGGACTGGAACGGGGTCTACTCAGCCTCGGGTGTTCCAAATGAGTAGAGGGTGTTCGATTCCCACCTCAGCCATCCTCGAAGTGGTTTTCCGTGGTTTCCCACTTCGTCTTCGGGCAAATGCCGGGATGGTACTGTCCCCGTATATTCTAGAGGCAGTCTGTTGGATATCCGAAGCAACAGCTGGATTCGTAGACCCTGACTGCTCCGGTGCAAAATACTAGTCAAGGATCTACTTCCAACTAGATCCTCGCGAATATACGTGGCGGAAATTACGATGCAACTGTGAATTACATGAAAAATGCACTTAGCTCGAAGTAAAACACCTACCTTTATTCTCGGGGATCTCGTGGTCAGCCTCTGGACCTATAATGGGTTTTACAGTTGCATCTCCTTATATCTAAAATAAATCATGACGACACGGCTTCTAATAAAACTAAACGATTTATTAACAAAAAGGAGTAAACTATGGCTAAACATTCATACAATAAAATAAAAACACTCTCCCATTCTCTCATCTTTACATTCACGCCACTGATAGAACTGCGTTCTAAGAACGCTATGATAAAGTTTGGGGTAGCTTGTGTCAATACATCAAGCTGTACAACAATTACTCACCCCTGTGTATTTACATTCCTTTGGTGCGTTTCAATGAACATCTGGACGTTCATAGCGCGCGACCCTCGCCACGCGTCTGATGACATAACATTCACCGTTACATTCCCAGTCCTAGCTGGTTTAAAAAGCTGCAAGCCTGCGGTTCGCAACATCTCTCTCCATTTGTGCGACCTGGCCGTGGCCTTGGCTAGAAACGAATTTTACAGAAGTCCTCGCTATTCCCGCCTGGCCCACAAATACACTCTCCATAACAATAAAAGCTGTGTTAAAATTAAACAGATTCACGTCAGACAAATACGTGAACTGTATGCACATCCTACACGCTATTAACATAAAACTTCTATACACACTTCCATTCATACTCTCGCATTGTGACGTCCCAATGGAGTTCACTTCATTCACACTGAACAAGAAACAAACCACATCCAGTCACATACTCATTCATACTCTAACCTCTACGTTAAAACAATTCATAAACTTCCTACACCTAACATATTATACACTCGATTGGTAAATAATGAAAGTTAACACTAAACGAATTTACAATGACGCTTATAGCATCAGCTATAGTCCTATCAAAATAAGTAGCGTCTATATACACTTTGAGCCTGAGCTCTGATCTAACAGTTATGTCAAATACACTAACTGAGATCCTTAAAATCTTCTACATCTCCAGAAATAACCACCACTAGTCTTTCCTCTCTGATCTGGTGTCACAATAGATAAATACGTTCGACCACTCAAGGTGAAACATATGTCGTTACATACTTCGGTTTAATAATCTCGATAAGAGTATAACATAACAGATGTCATTATCTATTTCCCGTTTCAATTTCAACCGTGACCCTTCATCTCATAAACTGGATTCCTAACAAACGAAGCTAAAAGCGTCGCAAGACGATCACTACAATAAACTTCGAAGAATAAAAAGACTGTACATGGAGTACATAAATATTGTGTCGAAATATGGATAAAGGATTTGCTCAGAAAATGTCACTACAAGCTCTAACTACAAGGTTAGTGAACACTGCTACCTGGTCTCGAAGTCTAGAAGATCAAGATTGAGTATTATAGAATACTCGGTTGTTACATCTTTCAAAGATCTGGGCTGGATCCTAGCTCGTCTCCAAGAACTCGTGACCTCAGGAAAGGAACGAATTCCCCTACTAGAAAACAGCAAGCTCCGACCGGGATAGAACTGCGGGCCTCCAATCATCATCTTCTTTGTGACCGGGATAACCCTGGACCTCTTGATAATCTTGATATTTCTTCTTTCTCCGTCACAGCACAGTCTCATCATAACAGCGAGTAGCGTCGAAAGTTCGGCTTTCCACTTCGAAAGGCATTCGAAAAGAAAGTCATGGACCTCACTCGCATAACGAACGTTCATGTAGATGGAATATGAACATCGTTCTGTAGTCGCTGATGTTAATGTTGAGCTCATGTTTGACAAGAATGCACTAGAATAGAGTTGTACACCAAGTCTCGTGATCGCTCAATAAGTAGACATTCATGAACAGTCTCCTCTAACGAAGCTTCATCGTTGACTATATTGCTACTATCTGCCTATACTCCTGGCGCACATAATAATTTAGTCCATAATAATCTTCATAATAGTAGACTGAATATCGTTCTTTGCTATGGAATACATCTCCATCCTATGTGTTGTAATACAGTTCCACAGCAGCAATTCTAACATACACCCGTACTCACTTGTGGCTGGTGCATGCACTGTAGTCGCTCGAACAAAAGTGTCTTATCGCGATGGAAAGAAACACTTTTCTCACGCTTCAGAAAACTGCTTATAATTGCTGAAATACTTCTCCCAAACTTCTGAAAGTTCGTAATACACAATATCTGATAGCAAGCTACAATCTGTAGTTGAAATAATGTCTCTAAAATGGATCAGACTGAAGTGATTGCGGCATATAAGTTCATCGCAACTTCACTTAGTTTCAAGGCGCGGTAATCTCCTAACTCTACCCTCGCTTATGTCTCGTCTCCACGAGTCACCTTCTACAAGCTCGGTGAAACACTCGGAACTCCTCTCTCTTCCAGTAACACACGTCTGACCTCTCAGACATTCAGGTAATCAAGAGCCTCGATGCTTGGCATCTCCCCTACAAGTCTACCGATTCTGGCCGCCTTTTTGAATTCCCTCTCAAATTCGCGCGGGCTCTAACAAATCGCTTATTCCTTCCAATAGCGACCTGCTATTTATTTATAAAATATTTCCAATATGTTATTAATAATCATATTCTTCTCTTTTCCAATATATAAATTCGCTCTCAAGGGGCTTAAATGAATTGAATATCCATAAAAATTTAGTTGCTGGAACTCCCGTCTTCTCTAAAACTTCTTCCTATTGGCTGTAAGCTCATATCCAATGGGATAATTTATAACAATATTTAAACAATTCCTGGGAATATTCGCTGTTGCTAGGTCGATTCTAAGCTTCTGGAAACTTCCATTGCGCCATACAATCACGAACGGGATTTCCCTCCTGCTCAACGTCGCCTCACGACTGGTTTCTGCCAAGTACCAGCCACCATATTCCTTGGTTACATCTTATCATGGGCTTCGAAAAAAATATATTATTCCCATTTTCATCCCTTATAATTCATTTTACGGGGGCAGTACCTTCTTCAAGGCCACGGCCGCCTCCTTCCCTCTTCCTTGCCTAACCCTCCTGTCCATCCATTACCTTCCCTCATGAGGCCCCTGTTCGCTTTGCAGGTGAGGCCGCCTGGGCGTGGTGCCAATCCCACCTCACCAGTTGTATCCACTCAGATTAGATGTTCCCAGGTCTAGGACACTACCCGTAGAGGCGGTAGTGGTGTGATCCCTCCTGAGTCCGTGGTTTCCACCAACCTGAAGGGTAAACGACTAAGAAAAGAAGAAGAAATGAAAAGTATAGCAAGCGCTTTTCGCACAGACGCCATTGAAAGAAATTGTAGTTTCGGTCTGATGTATTTATTCGTGAGCCTACCCACATATCAAATCTATTTGTTATGTGGGTCGTCTGAGTTTTCCTTTAAACAAAGGTGGTCAAAATTTCGAACACTTGCTACCTTGAATATACAGGATACCTTACTTTCGTTCTACAGATCATTATGTCGTCGTCCAATCTGGCTGCGTACCATCGGATATGTACGGTCCTTTTGAGGACCAAATAAACAATCACTCGTTGGAACAGATAGATATTCGTCCATAATACATCCATAATAAACGACTTTAAGCAAAAAATGTACTAGTTCAAGGTTCGAACCTAGTACAACGAGACTTCGTTGACGCTACTCTAGCAATATCCTTTATTTAGCCACCATAGCTACCGACAACCATGGTGTATTGCTGGCACGTATGGAATCTATTCGTTGACACTTCCTGTCCAAACGTATGAAGGTGTTATTCGGAGCTCTGATCGTTTCAATCATGCATTATATTTGAGGTCATTGAAATAACACTGCCACTATTGATTTCTACTATATTCTCGAGGATGTACTCAACGGTAAAGTTGTACAATGGACGTAAAGGAGCAGGTACTAATGTTTTTAGGATGACTGTGATATACGCGTTAGTTGGGTTGCCTTCCTCCAAAAAAAATAAGGGGCTGGTGGACCATACTGTATACAGTGGTTCACCAGCCCCTAATTATTTAGTTTTATGAAACCCAACTTACATTACAATTCTCCTGATGGTCGATATTGCTCTGTGCACCGCCTGTGTGATATCCTGTGAGCCATGGGCCTAGCAAAGGAAATACGACCGTAATCATTTCCGCCCTAAATACTAAGAACCATTCTACGAACATGTGATTTATTGTTCTTTGAAGAACACATATACATGTCATACAATCGAATTGATATGTTACGCAACGTGATCTGCAATAGTAGAATGTTTAATCAACATTATAAACCATGATTGAAGGCTTTGACACGCACACCAACGTTCGAGGTGGAACAGCCTAGTTAACTAGTACCCGTGTAGCGCGCAATGTGTACGTTGTCTCCGTGGCTGAGGCGACTGAAGTCCGATCTGACGTCGTATGCGAGACCGAGCAAAATGGTGCTTCGAATTCAGCCATAGGCAAACTTTTTTGAACGACAGCCGTGCACCATTTTAGTGGGGATATATTATCAAGCCACACTTACAAAGTCACATTACGACATTTATTCACTTACGATGTAGTGTATTCCTGTGCAGAGTACGTTGAATTTTGCTAATTTATGAAGATAGATGAAGCCTCCGTGGCTTAGGCGGCAGCACGCCGGCCTCTCACCGCTGGTTCCGTGGTTCAAATCCCGGTCACTCCATGTGAGATCTGTGCTGGACAAAACGGAGGCAGACAGGTTTTTCTCCGGGTACTCCGGTTTTCCCTGTCAAAATTTCATTCCAGCAACACTCTCCACTATCATTTCATTTCATATGTCATTCATTTAATCATTGCCCCAGAGGAGTGCGTCAGGCCTCGGCAGTCGGCACAGTTCATATCCTCGCCGCTAGATGGGGGCTTCATTCATTCCATACCTGACCCGGTCGGAGACTGGAAGCAGGCTGTGGATTTTCATATGAAGATAGATAGACTAGTGGGAACTTTTGCGTTGGACACTAGGCTTCCTTTATCTAAAACGTTCTTACCAGTTCGAATAAGATTTTAGTCGTCGGGCATTAGAATTATCAATGTTCACGTTCAAGGACAAGATTCATTTTCTTTTCTTCTGTTGTGATGGCTTTCAAATGTGCAGGTGTTCGCTTAACCCACTGCCACCTCGATCGAATCACCTAGCCACGTGCGTTTCCACTGCATTGTGGGTAGCGGAAACATTACGTTATGGAGCTATGGGAATAATAGGAATATTGTAATGTTCTCACGGTTATGGGCTGTTCTTAATGCAACTGCCGTGCACTCTTAACACTCAAACTGTCATATAATTGGCATTTATAGACCAATCAGTGAGGTGTTACACTAGTATGGTATGATTAATATACCCTCATCCACAAATTGGTATTGCTTTTAAGCTAAAATTTGGAGTTTTAAGTAGCTACTATTGGCTGGAAATTCGCAAGTGTATTTTCACCATCGTAGCCAATTTTAGGATAATAGTTTCCTCAAAGAATAACGAGTTACAAGGTGGTGAAGAAGGTTCAAAGTTCTCTTTAATTCAAATTCCACGTCAGTAGGACTAATAGTTCATGAGTCATGAGCCAATGCACATGAGACTTCGTTTTGCTGTTCTCAGTGGCGTCAATATTTGAAGTTTCTTTTTAATTTTCAGGGGCTTGAATATCGTGATATTCACATTCTCGTGTTCTTGTATATGTTTAAATTAGTTCAATTACCTACGTTATTACGGTGTCGGTAGTATTTCGTGTATTTGTAACTGAAGGTAGGAGTGTTAAGGGGGTGGCAGTGGTCTTAATTTCGAACCATCCCAGCATTTTATCTGGAGTAGGAGTGGGATACCACGGAAAACCACTTCCACGATTACTTAAGTTGGTCTCGAGTAGATGATAAAAATTTGAAAATTAATTCCACATTCGTGCCAACACACTTTATTTTGTTTGTATAAAAATAATCCTACCTGAAAATTCATTCAGCAGACGCTCATTCAGTAAGTTGGTTTCGTTTGTGGTAAATTCAGTTTCTCTCTTACCATATCTTTAGAAAGAAAAGTCATGTTAACAATCGAATGAACTCAATACGACACGGTTTTCCTCATTAGTGGAACAATTAATACTTTTTATATTTGTCGAATGTAAGAATGAGGAATGGTTTTAATCCCAAGGTTACAGAAGCTTTTGACGCGACAAGTGCGGTGACCTGAGTGAATCTGATTTTCCCTTTAAACCAAGGTGGTCAACATTTTGAACACTTGCTACCCTAAATATGCAGGGTACCTTGCTTTCGTTTTACAGATCATTATGTCGTCGTCCAACCTGGCTACGTTCCAATGGATAAATACGCCCTCTTAAGGACCAAAAAAATCACTCGTTGGGACAAGTACATAAGTGGCCATAGTACATCCACTGTAAATGGCATTAAGCGAAAAAAACGTGTACCAGCCCGTGAATCGAACCTGCTACCAGGCAGCCTGCCCTGACGCAAACATCAGAAATGCACCCAGGACACATGTCCAAACGTACGGTGGTGTTATTCGGAGCTGTGATCGTTTAAAACATGCATTATAGTTGAGGTCATTGAAATAGCACTACTGCTAATGAGTTTAACTATATTCCCGAGCATGAGCTCAACGTTAAATTTGTACTAAGGCCGTGAAGGAGCAGGTAGTGAGTGATGTTTTTAGGATGACTATGATATACGCGGTAGTTGGGATGCCATCCTCCAAAAAAATTTGGGGATTGTGAACCACTCTGTTTATACAGAGTGTAATTGTTATATATATATACTAGCAACCCGACCCGGCTTCGCCCGGGAACATTTATGAATGCATTACGTGATAAGCGCTTTTTTCCAATGTCATTGAACCACGACCAATATCCGTTTCACGTCTCGGCATGATGGGTTAAAATCACTGACTGGACTATTAATTATATTATCATGGAGATGCATGTGCAAACAATTCTTGTCAGACGTAATTTAAGAATGGCGAGGTGCATGAAACACAAATCCCCCTTCCGTCCAATCTAAAATTGACTGTGAATTTTGCGGAACGAAAAGTTCACATGCGAAATGAAGAAAAGCCGAGTTGCACTTCCAGGGAAACTCCAAACACAACCACTCTCCTCTAAAGTTTTTAACTCAACACGACTGGAGAGTTTGCTGCTGCCTGTATCTGGGGCAATAAGCTCGTCCGCTAGCTAAGCTGTAACTGGGGTGATACACTCGCCCCGAGCTAGCTCGTAAACTGTCGCCTCAGTAACTGATTGGAGATTGTTGGAAGAAATGAAAACGTAAAAACACTTATTGTAGGCGATGTATAGAAGATGGAGATATGTATGCTCTCCCGGGATTTGCTATAGAACTTTTCATGCTGAGTTATTCTTACACTCATAGTATATGGATAGTTTTAACGGTTTGCCGAGCGTAAGCTTAAAAAGCGCACGGACGGCAGTTTTTTTACCTTTTCATTGAAATCATTAGTGCTCGACTTCCTTTGGTCATAAATAAATTTTCTACAGAAATCGTCCTCTAGTTATCCTTTACAGAATTGTGAAAACCGCATCAAAATCTATTCAGTGGCTCTCGAGATTACCCGTGACATCCAAGAATGAGGGACTTTGTTTTATACTAAGTAGAGATTATACGCCAATCCGTATAATTTAATATAATATAATTAATCCCCCTTCCGGCCAATCTTAAATTGACTGTGAATTTTGCGGAACGAAACGTTCACAGGCGAAATGAGAGTTGCACTTCCAGGGAATGGCGCGGTGAATTAATCTCAAATCCCCCTTCCGTCCAATCTTAACTTGACTGTGTTTCACAGGCAAAATGAAGAAAACCCGAGTTGCACTTCCAGGAATACTCCAAACACAACCACCCTTCTTAGAAGTCCTAACTCAACACGACTCAACGGTTTGCTGCTGGCTGTATCTGGGGCAATGGGTTCGCCCGTTAGCTAGGCTGTAACAGAGATTATAGACTCGCCCTAAGCTAGCTCGTAAACTGTCGCCTCAGTTGGTAGAAATTAAAACGTAAAAACACTTATATTGGGTGATGTATTGAAGAGAGGCATATGCTCTCACGGACTTTTTTGTAGAACTTTTCATGCTGAACACTTCTTACACTCATAGTATTTAAACATTTTTAACGGTTCACCCAGCGTAAGCGTACAAAAGCGCTCGGATGCCTGTTTTTTCGACTTTTCCACTGAAATCGTTACTGCTGGGCTTCCTTTGAACATAAATAAACAATTTTCTACAGAAATCATCCTCAAGATATCCCTTACAGAATGGTGAAAACCGCATCAAAATCCATCTTGTGGTTCTCGAGTTTTCGCTTAAAATGGCATGGCAAATTAAACATTGAGCTTTCCATTCGGTATTGACAACAAAATATGCATCCACCCATGAAGGATTAAACGACATTTTTAATGTAGGAGAAACCAACTGCTCCGCTGTTAAATCTGTCGAATAGATTCTATTGAGAATTACACACACATAGTGAGAATGAATGTACTGTCTCTTACGAGCACATGCACCGACCACTGCGAGGGGTAGGTGGAGTAGGTGGGGAAGGAAGGGAACGGTGCTGCTGAGGGCAGCACTGGTGCGCCCCAGCGCTAAGTGCTTGAGTTGGAAAGGTCTGTATTAAAAAGTACTCAGATAAATAATTCGGAGATTTCTTCGAAGTCATGATCACTTCCTTCATCATATCCGGCCATGTGCTGGTCTCCGGGTGCGTTCTAAGACAATGCATGACAATTGCAAATGTGTTCCAAAGAAAAATATCACTGACCATGAGCTCAGCGGCCTCAGTACAGACAGCGAGGTTCTATCCAAAAGACACCATGTAGTGACAGTGGAATTTCCGCCAACTGGATGTCATGGTGGTACCGACTACGAACTAGGTACCGTAAGTTCAGTGAGATTCTCGCCAAGCAGCACTGGATCAACATGGAACTGTGCACCCCTTGTCGTAGTTCATGTAAGATTCTTGCCAGACACGCGTGCGAGTAGCGGCAAATTTTAGTAAAAGTTTGTTTAGGATTGTTTTTCAGTTGGACAATGCGAAAATAGGAGGTCAATTGTATTGGGCTGATAGTCATAATAAATCATAATAAATGATACATAATAAAAGATAAATAACTATATGAAATAGAACTCAAGATTTTATGTATCACTTGTATCACAATATTGGTAAGAAAAAATACTAATCACATAATCAAATAATCTGTTAGCAGGTATAGAATCACTTTGGAAACACCATGTATGGTATGCGCTCCTGAAAATTAATCTGAACTGTTATTAGAGGTGGTCAGTTTCAAAACGGCCTATGTCCACCTCAGGTCGAAATTTAGTTTTTTGTTTCAGTGCATTCCTTAAGCTTCCCTATACATAATACTACCATCACTTTGCATCAAAACGTCCAAGAAACCACCTAAAAAGCTATTGGAATCAAAACGGCTCTTGTCCATAGCAAAATGGCTGCCTTATAATACATTTATTTTGAGATCAAAATGGCTCATCTTCCCATATGACATTAAAAGGGTCTAGCCTCTTAGGTTTCAAAATGTTTCTTGTCCGTCTGGTAAGTTACCTAGAGATCAAGGAGAAAGAACACATTTTGATATAAATTTCATTGACTTCTTGTATAATGGAAAAGTTTCAAAGTGGCAGGCCTGATGATCATCTGCAACGGCAATATCTTACTTTCTAACGATAGGTTATGTTTGTACACATGTTTGAAAGTTGATCAGCAGCATACTCTGTATTACCAATAATTGACGCTGACGTCTGTCAAAGCTAGCCCGTGGGGAAAAGTTGCGTACTCATAACATTACAAGAGAGTTGCAGGAAGACACAAATAACTTACTGGGGATGTTAGCCCCACTGCCTGGCAGTCTAATGACAGTGCCGAGTCAAGGCACAGTAGAACACTGTGTCAAACCATGTGCTCACTACTGTGTCTGCGTACTTGCAACACTGATCGCTGTTGCCATGGATACCATTACCCCTCTCGTCTCCACTCCTCACCTCACCCTTCAAGCGGATGACAGCTTTTACCGTTCACCTTTCGTAAATCAGATAGCACTTTTCTCACGATTATGATCTTCAAATAGAAACATTTTGAATCCAATAACTGTTGTAATCTTTGATTGGTGCGTAGAAGGTAATACAGTTGAAATTCTTGAACTTCGTGATTTTGACACAATTATCACGCCTGAAAGATATTGGGAGGTCTTCGGTAACCATGGAACAGTTTTCAGAATGGGAAATGATTGGCCTGTATACGACTCGAAGCTTGAGTCACAACAATGCACGAAGAAACCTGGGCAATGGCATTTCAAATTTGCAACAGCGAAGAGATTAGTCATTACTCGAGGGGTGACTCCATCACTGCTCCTATTCTAGTTAGAGGTGAGCCCTGGTATCAAATTGACATAGGAATGTCAAAGAAGGTTTTTAAACCAAGTGTGGACGTTTCACATTCAGCTTTACCATTGATTCCAGTTGGTGTCCCAATAAAGGGATCAAAAATTGCTGAAGAAAAAAGACAGTTGGAACTTCATTTTGGTGATTGGTGGGAGGTAAATCCTGATTTGAAGTTCTACACTGCCGTAAATAATCGAGATACAAATGATGAAGTGTCATAGGATGAGATGGTAGATATGATGGAGGATGCTGATGAGTTGTAAGGATTGGAAACACACGTTCTATGTGTTAAATAAGTATTATTACATTTAGCCTGAACTCTATTCTGAGAGTACCAGACAAACAGAAATATCTGACTTTTGTATGCATATTCATTAATAAAAGCAGTTTTCGGCACTATATCCTTCGATTTAATGTTCAACTCAATTTTTACTTTTGTTGCTATCGTATTACTTACTAACCTTGCTGAATAGTTAAGTGCAATTACGTTTCTATCTTCATTTTAGAATCGAAGTCTCTCTTGTCCAATGTATTTGTTTTCAAATTGTCTCTTGTCCATCCTTTAGTTTCAAAATAACCTTTGTCCAAATTAATTTCTCAAATTATAGAAAAACTGATGAGTCTGTACAGACAATATTGAGATAAAATATAACACATGATGCAAAGCATATCAAGAAAGTATTTCCAGGGGGTCTGGTAGATATTTTAGGTCTAAAAACCACACATTTAGGAAGGTGGGCATAGGCCGTTTTGAAACTGACCACCTCTTAGTTACTGATTATGCGGGCCCATTTTAGATCATCTGCCCTCCATACCTTCCGAGAAATCTAACATAGAGCTCAAATTTCCAATGTGATTGTTCAGCAGTTGGTAGAACTGACGACATTTTGATATATGGCCGCGAGATGTCCTGGCATAGATCTTTACCCTGTCCAAATTCGGTTTCCATAACTGCAGCCGTTTAGGTGATGATAGGGGGGACACACACAGACAGACCGACAGGCAGACAGAAGGACAGACACACTCATATCTGCCCAGGTGATCTCATAAGACTACTTTTTCATCATTTTTTCAAAATGTGAAAAGTAGGCTATACATTTCCTAAATTCACCACTGTTAAGGTGAGCTTTACAAAAATTGCTGTTCATTGTCGGCATTGATGACAGTTCCAAAATTTACGGTAACATAGACAATGTATTCATTCTGCCGAGTTCTAGCTATATGAAACCTGAATTTCACATAACAGATCTAACTGAAATAATGAGCCACTAATAGTGTCAGCTCGTGGACATCGGGTTAAACATTAACATGAAATTGATCAGAACTAACCAGACGCTGACATGAAAATGAAGGTAATGTTTGGGCCGGCCTCTGCTGCTAGCTGTGAACGGCCATATACTACACACATCAAAAAAAGTTTTGCATCACCTCGGTTCCCAGATCTCCGGCATATAGACGTTGTCTGTGTATATTGTATCAAAGATACAGTCCCTTTGACTGTTCATAGATGTCACTAAAACTGCTCAAAGATGTAAACAACCATGCATGAGCAGGGCCTATTAGACGGAGGGGGTACGACAGCCGATCAGTTCCAGTCATTCCACCAGGACGAAGGTACGCTGCTCATGTTGTCTGTAGTTCTACCATGCCTAGAAGGTCAATACCGCAGTTCGATCGCGTCCGCATTGTTACTTTGTGTCAAGAAGGGCTCTCAACAAGGGAAGTTTCCAGGCGTCTCAGAGTGAACCAAAGCGATGTTGTTCGGACATGGAGGAGGTACAGAGATACAGGAACTGTCGATGACAGGCCTCGCTCAGGCCGCCCAAGGGCTACTACTGTAGTGGATGACCGCTACTTACGGATTGCCGCTCGGAGGAACCCTGACAGCAATGCCACCATGTTGAATAATGCGTTTCGTTCAGCCACAGGACGTCGTGTTTCAACTCAAACTGTGCGCAATAGGCTGCATGATGCGCAACTTCACTCCCGACGTCCATGGTGAGGTCCAGCTTTGCAACCCCGACACCATGCAGCGCGGTACAGATGGGCCCATCAACATGCTGAATGGACCCCACAGAATTGGCATCACGTTCTCTTCACCGATGAGTGTCGCATATGCCTTCAACCAGACAATCGTCGGAGACGTGTTTGGAGGCACCCTGGTCAGGCTGAACGTCTTAGACACACTGTCCAGCGAGTGCAGCAAGGTGGTGGTTCCCTGATGTTTTGGGGTGGCATTATGTGGGGCCGACGTACGCCACTGGTGGTCATGGAAGGCTCCGAAACGGCTTTACGATACCTGAATGACATCCTCCGACCCATAGTGCACCCATATCGGCAGAATATTGGAGAGGCATTTGTCTTCATGGACGACAATTCTCGACCTCATCGTGCACATCTTGTGAATGCGTTCCTTCAAGATAACGACATCGCTCGACTACAGTGGCCAGCATGTTCGCCAGACATGAACCCTATCGAACATGCCTGGGATATGTTGAAAAGGGCTGTTTATGGACGTCTTGACCCACCAACCACTCTGAGAGATTTACGCCGAATTGTCGTTGAGGAGTGGGACAATTTGGACCAACAGTGTCTTGATGAACTTGTGGATAGTATGCCACGACGAATACAGGCATGCATCAATGCAAGAGGACGTGCTACTGGGTATTAGAGGTAGTGGTGTGTACTGCAATCTGGACCACAAATGCTGAAAGTCTAGCTGTATGATGGTACAACATGCAATGTGTGGGTCTCATGAGCAATAAAACGAGCTGAAATGTTGTTTGTGTTGATCTCTATTCCCTTTGTACTGTATTTAAAGGTTCCGGAACTCTTGGAACCGAGGTGATGCAAAACTTTTTTTGATGTGTGTATATATTGGCCCACCCTTCACCTTTATGACTGATTCCTCTTTAGCAGACATGCTTTCAATCAGGTGGTTGACACACCATCAGTGTTTTCAAGCATCACAGAGAAGTATGGAATTCACATTAGCACTATGACATAATGTTGAGCCAGTATTCGCTCATGCTGGTGATAGTTTTTTGGAAGCATGATTATTTTACAGCTAGGAAGTGCTGAACGTACCCAGGAAGTATGCTCAAGTTAGAGATACTCTTTTGACTCTGCAGAGATCTCGTAAATATTTTTCCTGGTCAATTATGAAGGACAGAAGGCAGGTAATCACCTCCATTTGGCAAACTTTAACCTTATAAAGCCAGGCTCCTAATCGTAACATATTAATTAAACTTATACCACATCTTTTTAGAACCTTCCTGACTGTGGTTGCATATTTTCAAAATTCTGGTGTAATTTGGTCATCCATAATCTTTATATTTTGAAAATATGTCAAATATTTTTTTTGGCACGTGCTTGTCTTGAGGTACACTTTTCTCGAAAAATAAAAATCTTACAAGTACTTAACGTTTTAAGAGGATATAAAACAAGAAATACGATATACTAGACACAAAATTATTTTTGAACAGACCAAACATTTATATAAAAAAATTACATAACTTAATTTACCATAAAAATTTGCTAATTTTATTTGTATAATTAAAACATTTTTATTTAAATAGCATAATTTTATGTTCACCACTGGAAGGGTGGTTCCAAGGGATAACATAGATAAAAATCACAATTTTATCTTCAATAGTTGCTGAGAAAAGTGTACCTGAATGTCTGAAAGCTCAACGTGTGAGAAAATGAAGAAATAATAATAAAAAAGATCACTCACAAGTATCTAAAATATTCCTGCCATATATTCAGCTTGTGTTTGGCTTTCCTCATCTTCTCTCATTTTTCTCTCCATTCTCTTGCTGGTCCTTGATCTCTTAGTCAGGGCCTGATCATCCTTTTCTGCCTTTATGAGTCTTTGTTTATCAATGGCTTGAAGTGTTGCTGACAAGTTTTCCCCAGCATTTATCCCTAACTTCCTCAACACACATTTCCTGGCTGCAGTTCCATCGTTAAAGCAAATAACTGTATCAAGTACAACTTTCTTTGAAGTCATAGAGAATGCTGAAGCCCTACATGAAGTACAGATTATTGTTAATTTAGTGGCCCGTCCCTTTCTACTTGTAGTGTCTTCAAATAAATTAATACATTCAACACTTTCACAAAATGTACACTTTACAAACTGTTTTATTAGTTCAGATAACAATCCAATATCAACTACAAAATTTCCTTTACACGCTTCACCTTCTAAGTTATCTTCCTTACTCTCAGTTTGTAAATAAGAAAGTTTCCTCTTCGATGAACTAGGCCTATCCACTGTTTCTGTTGAACTACTTACAGGAGTGAGGTTAGCGGTATTATTTACATCTCTATCAGTGCTACTGCCTGGTTTAACATACACATTGCCGTAAAACTTCCGTTTTCCAAACTACTTGACCCTACCCATCACAAAAACACTAGTATAGAAAACGGATAAACGTATGTGTTTTGGATAAATGAAGTACAAGTTTACACAACACGTTTCTATGGATTCAAAACAAACAATAGCCACGAGTAAACTAAACAATGCAGCCTTCACTAGCAAATGTACATTTACCATAGACTTATAATGTGAGAAATGAAATGTTCAGAGAGGAAATATTCCGTGAGTACAAGGCACTGGAATGGGGAACGGGGTGTGTCAGCTAGTGGCAGACATTTTTAAAATGCCAATTCATGTCATTTAAACGGAAAATGTTACCAAAAATATATGTAGACTTGTAGAGAAAAGCATGAAGAATCATTTAAGGCATACAACAAAAATTGAATTTTTTGACTGAAATTACCTGCCTTCTGTCCTAACTATAATTTACAAACTCCGAATATTTATCATACGTCATTATGCGTAATTTACCCTGTTATGGTGGCTTAAATGATGATCTTTATGAAAGGTAAAGGTATTTCATCGCTGACATGCGAACTGGACTTAATTAGTCGCTACACGACTTCGAATGTGTCTTAGCCGGAACATCATCTATCGAGGAAACTAAACCCTATTGTGAGTTCCGTGCGAACGCACGTATTTTTAGGAGTATGTGGAAGGACCACACTTAAGATCGTAGTTGTCTATTGTACGTTGACTTTATCCAGTCTCATCACTTTAGTAAATCACCCGAGTGTGCTGGTGAGTAATTACATTACCGTGTAAAGTGCACGAGAGAACAAGGGGCCAATAACCTCGATGTTAGGCCCCGTAAAACAACAATTATCATTATCATCATCTGTGAACGAGAGAACAGCCAATGTGAAATTTACGCCTATTTGTGTCTTAGATTTTTCGTGATTTTGCACGTGGTAACTAACCATATACCATGTTTTGGAGACCAAACTCTTTGTCAGACTGTGAAAATTGGCTAAGTGATATTGTAAAATACTGTATAATCAGTGAGAGCACGCAAATTATCAGAATTAACTCGTGCCGTGTAAGTGCCTGTATTTTAAGAATAAGATTGCTAAGATTTATCGTGATAACGTGTGTGAAGTTTTAGAAGCTGTGAAACAGATGCCCATTGCATCCTAAATTCTGTGGCAGACAAAAGGTCATTTTTGCTATTACAGTAGTCTGCACAAGTGTAGAATCAGTGTTGCTAATAATCAACCTACGCCACTTAACTTTAGTGATTTCTTCATATTTTCCACGCTATATGATGCAACGAATTGATCACGTGGACGCAATTTTTCGTCGGGTATACATGATGTCTATTAAGGCTTAAGCTAATTCCATGAAGTGTCGAGAACTTAGCTTGCATTATGGATTGAAAGAAGAGGAAAAAAGGCAGGACCATAAGCCTCAGGAATGATGGAATTTACCCTCCTACCGAGAGGAGATGACAAACCCCTGCATCTCCAGGTAATAGATGAGGTGAACCACAATACAATGTGAGTCCTGTACTTAATTCTCTGGTTGTAAAGGTTATAGGTTTGTGGTGGATTTTATTTAGCAACTGTACTGATAACAATCATTTAGGTAGGATTTTGTAGATTTTTCATGTGTATTTTCTGTTTTAAGCTTTTGCATGATAGTCGGAAGCTAATTGGAGAGACACCTGATGGCGATTTATACGCCGGTGCATTTGTAATTATGGTTATTTCAGTGTTAGGCACCATTTGAATTTTAGCCTCAGCTTTGAGAGCTATTTTTTTAGTATGCTGCATCTTGAGTGAGGAGTGTATTCCCAAATATAACCTACTAGCAGTAGTACCCGGCTTCGCCCGGTGGAAAGATGATAATATTTCAGTCTCCTTAACACTCAACGTCATAAATTATATTTATTTATGTATTCATTTCTTACATAATCAAACCCAGTGACAATGTTTATACTTAAGTCACTATGGGAAGGCTCTGTAAAATAATGATCATTCTCGTGATATTTGTCTTCAGTCCGAGTCGAGATATGTCGTTAGCGGTCCCAGAATTCGTGACATCTCAGTCGTAGAAGACTTTATGTGGTGGTGATTAGAAATATAATGGACTTAAAATCTAGGTCATTTACCCCAAATGACGTTGAGGGCGTAACATCTAGGTAATTTGCCCTACTGATCAGGATGATATTGAAAATTAATACATAACTGACATATAAAACTTAGAAAATAATAGAAAAAGTTATTTTTAGGACTCACATTTCGGGAAAGACTTGATTATTTTTTGCCAAAGAGCTCCCTCATAGATCGCTATCTGGTTAAAAGTTTCGTCTTGTTAAGGTTTAAACTGTACGATAAATGTCTGAAGCAATTCCTCAAAGAGAAGCTTCCAGATTTCGCAGTCGATATATCGTTAACGTTCATGAGCATCCAGTTGTCTTTTCTTCTGACGCAAAACATCTTCTACATAGTGATGATGAACATAGAAGCGACTACTGGCACATGTAACTTATCAACGAATGGGAATAATTGATACTTTAAAGGAATGAGAGGTCATTTGCCCCTTTGATGAGGATAATAATGAAGACGACTACTACTGAACGGGTATATCAAACTTACAAACTAATGGAAATACGTATTTTTAAAATCACAGGCTAGGTAGACTCTGGTGTTGCTTAGTAGTATAATGGACGTAACATCTAGGTCATTTGCCCCTTTGATGAGGATGATAATGAAGACGACTACTACTGAACGGGTATATCAAACTTACAAACTAATGGAAATACATATTTTTAAAATCACAGGCTAGGTAGACTCTGGTGTTGCTTAGTAGTATAATGGACGTAACATCTAGGTCATTTGCCCCTTTGATGAGGATGATAATGAAGACGACTACTACTGAACGGGTATATCAAACTTACAAACTAATGGAAATACATATTTTTAAAATCACAGGCTAGGTAGACTCTGGTGTTGCTTAGTAGTATAATGGACGTAACATCTAGGTCATTTGGCCCTTTGATGAGGATGATAATGAAGACGATTACTACTGAACGGGTATATCAAACTTACAAACTAAAGGAAATACACATTTTTAAAATCACAGGCTAGGTAGACTCTGGTGTTGCTTAGTAGTATAATGGACGTAACATCTAGGTCATTTTCCCCTTTGATGAGGATGATAATGAAGACGACTACTACTGAACGGATATATCAAACTTACAAACTAATGGAAATACACATTTTAAAAATCACAGGCGATGAAGACTGTGGTGTTACTTAGTAGTATAATGGACGTAACATCTAGGTCATTTGCCCTTTTGATGAGGATGGTAATGAAAACTACTGTTGAATTGACACGACAAACTTACAAACTACCGTGATAGAAATATTTCAAAATTCACAGGCGATGAAGACTTATTGTGTGTGGTGATTAGTGGTATAAAGGGTGTAACATCTAGGTCATTTGCCCTTATGATAATAATAAGGTAATGAAAAATGGCTACTAAACGAACATGGTGTAATTTTAAATCTGATATAGGTAATTCAGATTACTACCTTCGATGTCTTCCAAAGTCTGAACGTTATATTCTGGCTTAGGCCTATACTCGATGCGTGTAGTGAAAGAGCTTATCGAGTACTGCTCGGGTCCAAGCTGCACGTAGCTGAGAATATCGCAGATGATGACGATATATGATGACAGACGTTCGGGGGGGGGGGGGGGGGGTTCCCGGTCCTATTCACATTGACCGGTGAATCACTCATTCTTTCGTAACACTACAGCGGTTTGAGCAAAGACCCTGTATGAACATCAGCATAGTCAGCAATAACAGGTAACACGGCGGGGTCTGGACTTTTTTCTCATGTCACCTCGCGATGAATGAGCAAGCTATTCTCACCCCTGCCCCCTCTTCCCCCCTCCACCCACCAGGGTCACAACTTGTGGGACGTGGGTTTGCGACCACGGGACCCCAGCTGAGTCCGGCATTGCTTCTACTTACTGGTGCCGGGCACCTTTCAGTTCTCTTTCCTGTCAGCCTCCCTTGGTCAAACTCTTGTTCTCTTCCGACCCCGATGGTATCAGGTTATCCGAGGCCTAGCGACTCTTTCATTTTCCCGCCTTAATTGGCCCTTTTCTAATCATTCCTGATAGCCTCATTCTTTTCTTAATATCTCATATCTTCTGCTCAAGACCCTCAAGGAGGCAGGGTGTGTGTAGCCCTGGTGCACCCTGGATAGTGCTACATCCTCAAGGGCTCATGGCTGGTGAGTTCAGGAGCTGGCAACCCTGAAGGTTTCCTGAGCGGGTCCGGTTTTACCCCTTTTTTTCATTGCTTTTGGGACGGACCCTGTCCACTTTCCGGGAATGGAGTGGTCTGTCCGCAATTTCAAGCAGACAGTGTTACTCGCAGGGTACCAAAGGGTAAGTATACACATTTTGGTTCTGATCGGTGAAACGGTGTAGATTTGGACCAAAGGGCCTAAATGCAGAGATTGGGTTGGACTGTCCGAAATTTCAAGTGGACAGGGTTACCCGCAGGGTTGCAAAGGGTAAGTATACACATTTTGGTTCTGATTGGTAAAACGGTGTAGATTTGGACCAAAGGGCCTAAATGCAGAGATTGGGTTGGTCTGTCCAAAATTTCAACTGGACAGGGTTACCCGCAGGGTTGCAAAGGGTAAGTATACAAATTTTGGTTCGGATCGGTGAAACGGTGTAGAAGTTTGCCAAAGGGCCTAAATGCAGGAAATGGGGTGGTCTGTCCGAAATTTTAAGCGGACAGTGTTATTCACAGGGTTACATAGGGTAAGTATACAAATTTTGGTTGAGATCGGTGAAACGGTGTAGATTTGGGACAAAGGGCCTAAATGCAGGGAATGGGGTGGTCTGTCGGAAATTTCAAGTGGACAGGGTTACCCGCAGGGATCCGAAGGGTAAGTATACAAATTTTGGTTCAGATCGGTGAAACGGTGTGGATTTGTATACATAACAGACAGACAGACAGACAGACAGACAGACAGACAAACATTGAGCTTTATATATATAGATTAGACATCCTGTGTAATTAATTCATTTTCATGCCAACTGCGGGCGTATCGTTTGGTGATGAATTTTCAATCACCCTGTTTTCAATGGATTTTGTTAAGCTTTTTATGTGGATCTGCATACCACGAGATTCCAGTAGGAAGGAATTTTTGAGTGTACGAGCAGTGCATTTGTTAGCTTGTCTCAATCCCGAGTCCGCCAATTGTATCATTTTATACAGCACTAGAAGAGTAGGTTAGTACGGCCGATCAGAACGAGTGTCATGGCCGCCGCGTGAGTCCAAGCCGATATATCGCGAACCCACGGTTGGATTTTGACAAAAGAGGTGTCGTTGGACTTGGGGTGACGCCTCTTTTCGTATGGACCACTCGATATATTTTTAAAAGTTTTTGTGTTTTGTTTTGTTTTTGAAAGTAGGCTATATGTTTTTAAACTAATGATGATACAACGTTGTACAATGGCTTAAACGAACGGCCTCTATGTCCTTTATTGTTAGAACAAAACTTTATATTTTTTACATTTTTTCCAAAAACGTTCAATTTTGAAAGTGGGCCATATTTTAGAAACTAGGAATTCTGCAAAAAAGTTTGTTTAACGTAAACCCACAAAAAATCTCAGATCTCTAGGAAAAAATAAATTAGTAGGTTAGTAAGGCGGTTTCTAACCCCCCGAGTGCTCAAGAAGTTAGTACCCTTGCTACGCTGATCCATATCTCCCGAACCAATAATCTGATTTTGACAAATGAGGTGTCGTTGGACTCGGGATTACGCTCCTTCTTTTCCTATAGCTCTCCCTAATGCAACCAAAGGAGCTAAAACTAACACGTCGTCGGCATTTTAATATCTCGCGAACCAATAAGGCTACGGAGTTGTATGAGGGGTCTTTTTTTGTCACGTTGTCGTCTTGACGTGGATGCCTGTGTGAAGTAGGTGTGAAAATGGATTTTGGGGTAAAAACGTGATTTTAAACTTTTTGTTATATTTCACGAACCAATGATGTTACAGACGTCTACGAGGTGACATTCACTTTGAAATGTGGTAGTTATTTTTTGAAAAATTTCACAAAGGGTCTAACGCCATACATGTTGAAAAAATATTTTTTTAACTGTTTTTAAATTTTCCTGAAAAGTGGTAGACAGAGAGATGGTACCACTGGCGTGTGTTTCAACGTGCCTGTCACTAGCTATGTTGGTGGTTTACTAATACAGCAATGGATATTTTGGCTGGACGGCGGGTCGGTTTACGAGGGTTCGTTTTGCAATATTTTCTATGGCAGAGGGATGGACGCTACTATACCAAAATGTGTCAAGCGTGCTTTTTACCCCTAAAGGGGATCTTTAACGTGCTAGTCGATGTAGTGACACGGCTCTATGGCATTGATGCATGCTCATAGGCCAGCGGACAGTTGTAGGATATGAAGCTATAACGTTTAGTCGACCAAGCAATTTGTATGAAGGCAAGACATTAGCGTTAATGCAAATTATAATTCAGTGATGAGATAGATTTAGGATGAAACGCAAGCTTTGAATGTTTAAATGAAATGTATGATTTAACTATTGTAGCTGGTAGCCTGCTAGCGAGCCCCTATGTGTTTTGTAGCTTGTAGGCTGAAAAGAACAAACCTGCTGTGCTAGCTATCCGAGCCCAGTTCCCACGTTCAACACTTGGTAACGCTATCTCAGGAATGCGTGGACCACACTTGGCAACATCGCTAGCTTGCGATAAGAGTGCAGATCACGTTCAAACATTCTGGCAACCACGACAGAGAGATAACGGAGTAAGCGACTACAACTCCTACCCCGAACATTGCCACAGCCAATTGCCGGACAAGAGCGGTCAACAGCTCTGGTGAGGGAGGGGGAGGGAGGGGCGGGGAGGGGAGGGGAGGGTAGGGGAGTGAGGTTCGGGGAGGGGAGGAGTGGGAAACCCATAACAGCCAATAGCTGGACGAGTTGTGTGTGTGTGTGTGTGAACATGGGGTGGAAGGGGAAGGGGGGGTAGAGGAGTGGGGTAAGAGAGAGAACACAGGCGGGGGAGAAAGAGAAAGACGTGTTGCTGATAACATGTGTGGACATGCAACGAAGCGCTGAGCGCAGTGCACAGGGTTATAGTACATCATGATTGAATAAATAAATAAAAGGTGCACAGGGTTACACAACATTTAATTTATTTATCCAAGAATTAAAGGCTGAGTTAAATCCCAGCCATTTCACATACAGTTTATTTCCTTTTTGTTTCAACACTTTTTCAACAATGTAATGTTTTGGAAACGTTGTGTTTTAAAGTTCATGGAGATAAAACCTGCCTTTTATGGGTTGATGGTTGAGGTCCTCGAGTAAATAGGTGACTGGGCTCTCCAGGTTGACTTGACGAATTCGAAATAGTTCGGTTCCCCAATTCGATGTGTAGCCCTTATCGAAGGCAGACTTAAATTTGCTCACACTAACAAAATCCCCAATTTTCAGTCGGTGACGTTTAGGGTCCACTGTTTTTATGGGGTTAAACAGTTTATCCAATCGCAGAGTATTTTTGGTCACTAGGCTCGATCCCAATCGTTCTATGCTTGGTGTCATTGTAACGTGACACTAGCTCAGGTAACGAGTCTAACCAGCGATAAGAGCCCTGAGCGGTAAACGCTTTCCACATGGGTTTTCAATGTTCGGTTAAACCACTCGACCACACTGGCTTTGAGATTGCTGTACGTGGTGCAATGGTAAATATCCAAAGATTTGAGAAAACTGGAGAAATCCTTGTTGAAAAATTATTTTCCCTGGTCGGTTTGTAACAACTGGGGTTGACGTTTGGATTGTTGAATAATATGTTGAAAGGTCTTGGTGAATAGTGGGACAGACTTGCGACGCACAGGTTGAACAATGGCCAGTTAGGAATACACATCAATGACTGTCAACATATAGCGTACACCATTGTTAACACTAGCATAGGGAATCATTTCTATCAAATCGGCTGGCCAAAGTTCATCCACACCCCGTGAAATTACCTTGAGTCGCTGATAGTGACACCTAGCTGGGCGATGCAACTCGTGAGCGATGCCCACATTGATGGGTGACGGCTTAAACAATAATTTTGTCATTTCGAAGTTCTTGTCCAAATTCTTGAATTTCCCAATCGTGACCGGTATGGACGGCTTCACGCGAAGCATGCAACATCTGTAGCCGCTGGACGAGCTTATTGGGATTGTGCCAGTAGGTAACATCCACAAGGGGTTTTAATGGTTTAAATGTCACTTCCGAAGCGGACACTTAACGATGAGCACTTTGACTGGTTGGAAACATTTTTGCAATGATGGTTTTATATTTTTGAGATATATTGGCATTAACTTGTTGAGGCGGATTATACTGTCTTTTGTGGGCATAGGTGTCCATTAAAATGGATTTATATTTGCCAAGGTCCTGTTGCGTATAATCATGGGAAGATGGTGTACGAGAGAATAGCAGCTTTAACAGTCATGGTGTTAATTTATAGTTTATCTTTTTAATGAGAGCACTAGTACGAGCAAATTTAATCGATGAATCACCATTTTTAAAACTAACATCTTCATAGCTAACACCATACGTTGTACCTGTGTTTCCAATAAATAGATAGGAGAAATAGGGTTCCAGTGTTGGTCCATCATATTTTATAAAAATATTTTTGAGTTGAGCTTTATGTTGAGGGGTGGACAAGAGTTGTGAAAACGGGGACGATCTGGAAGGGCAAGGTGTTTCGACCATGGCAAATGATTTATTTTTATTTAAAACTCTGCAAGGGGTGAGGATTTTTTTTTTGAGGCGTAAACACTTGATCGTCCTCATCCTCATCATCGCTACCTCTAGTCAAATCTTCCTGTTCCTCTTCCTCTTCCACGGGGTCCTCGTGTAACGTCTGCGTGGCTTGTGAAACATCGGGTAGCGTTTCACACGGCTTTAAAGAGGGTTTAAACATGACTTTTAGCGGAGGTGGCTAAATGTTGTTGAATAAACAAAGCATTATCCGCACGTGATCGTTTCAATTGACGAAACTTTTAGATCTAATAATATGATTTTTCAATTGACTTCCTGCTAACGCCATGGTGTCTTGACAAATGACTTGAGAGGGAGTGAGACAGTGCCTTAAATAGTAATAAAATGATCAAACCCTAAGCGATAACGTACTTGGTTGAGTTTACTTTCTTTGTCAATCACCAAACAGGCAAGACGTTGAGTGTTCCAGCACTTGGCACACAATTCAGTAAACATTTGACATGTTCATTATAAATGTGACGACTATTCCGCTCATCCTGGCGAAATAAAACAATGACATTGGCATTGTCACGAATCAACTGTTTGGACATTTTAGAATACGTTTGTCCAAGATAGTAGCAATCGATTTGTTTCTGACGACCCTTGCTGAAATAGCTTTGAATGATGCCTTGTCTTTCAGTGGATACATAATCGATAATCGTGAGTGAATCAGGCTTTAACTCATCCGGGGCAATAACATTTTCTTGCATAGAAAATGTAAAGTAACCCATATTGTCGCTTTGTAATCCAGACATGACTTGATCCAGAAACACGTAGATGGGTTGGTATAGAGAATTTACAAAAATATAAATATTTTGAAAATGCAGACCATTGGGCGCTGTGATGAACGGAAGCAAAAGATTGATCTTTCCACATAATCCCGAAGGCCCCACGAATGGAAGATGGAAACAGTGAACCATGGCGATGTTCACGTGATGTGGAATAGAGATAGAAAACCATGTCCCCCTCGGGGAATGACTCTTGCTGCTTAATAATCTTTATATCAACTAAGGGTCAGAGAGGAATGGAATGCTTACGAGCTATGTCAGACGGATGCTTCTGCAAACTAGGTCAAACAGCTGATTGCGCAGTGTATTGGTTTAGGGTGACTTAACCAGTCCCAAGTCTTGAATGATCGCTAATATTGTAAGCGACTGATGTTATATATTTAATGATTCCTTCTTGATGAGAAGTTTCTTAATTCATCGACCAGACATTTTGTATCAGACTAGCTGTATTATTGTTATTATTATTGTGTCCGTGCAAAGGCACGTGGAGCCTTGTTATAGTGTCCGTTGGAGACACGTTGAAGAGTGATGTTATACTCTCAACCTTTGTTTCCGGCAGTACAGAGCTTTGTGCCAGACTGACCGATGTGGAATTCCTGCCAGCTGTGAGCCACAAATGTTGTTGTTGTTGTTGTTGTTGTTGTTGGAGCCATTTAGTAGCTCATGCTATTGTGGTGACTGCTAGTGTCACGTGATTCTGTAAGTACCGCTCTGGTAACTTACCGTTTTGCAGCCTTGTGTCATTATGGTCATTCATCATAAATGATGAAGTAAACCTACGAGATAAAATATTCTTATAAATCATGAAAGTCTAATTACCGTAAATCCACGATGCTAATTTGATTACTTAAATTTAGCAATCATCTTTATCTGAATTTTGACCTACGTTTTTGATAGCTGACCGACGCATTGTGCTAATAGCATTTACTTATGGACATTTTATTATTATTGTTATTGTTATTGTTGTTTTAAGGGGCGGAACTATGAGGTCATCTGCCTATGGACATTTTAGAGAGCTGACATTATTCTTGACCGACGGAGATCACTGGTAACCATTAGTTAGTAAATTGTTGGCCGTGGTGATCACAGGCGATGTTGGTCGCAGTCTTAACTCTGCATTCGCCAACCTATTGGAACATGTTAGATGACGTTTAGAAGCAAAGAGTTTTCTAATTTGTGCAAGCAGGTGTTGTAAATAAGAATATTGAAGTGTCTTGTATTCATTTATGTGTGATACCCTGTTGTCTTAGTGCCATGTGTTTGTCATTGTTACAATTATCGTACGATTGTTATGCACAGGTCAACATGATTGTCATCTTAGCTTTGCATTAGTTATTTTTCCTTACGGACGCTTATCGCCGTAGTTTATTGTCAGATAGTACCTAGCTAGAGTAGGTATTGTTAAATGTAAATACGGAAGTGGTACCAGCATAATTTAGATTTGCAGTCATGTTTGACTTTTGTTGTTTCATGATGATCCCGTCTGGATTCGTCATCCGTGCCAGTATCTTCAATCAGGATTTCTTTTCGTGCCACATTCCATGCTTTGTTATTGTTATTGCTTTCTTTTCGAGAGGGATAACCTGGTTTCAATTAGGGGCTGTTTTTTAATATTAGCTTTGTGGATTAGCCGACTTAAAACCTCCGATAATAGGATAGGGGGTTTGATTTATGAATAAATAATTCTTTCGAAATTTAATTAAGCCTGGATGTTATTATTTATTAGCTTTGTGTTTCGTGGGTGTACTTCTTTGGGCGTCTATGATATTTTACTCCGTTTGGGACCCGATCCTTCGGGAGGTAGACCTCGTGTCGGCTAGCCCTAAAAGAAGTACATCCAGTCCTTATAGGTTATGTGTTCAATGGATGGGATTGTCTGGATGGCCACGCACGGTTGGTGGTACCCCGAAAATCTCCTCTAACGGGCACACTATACTATATTTCATTTCACCACAATTCAAATTATAATGTCCGCCGCAAAAGATTCATAAAAAACCTCATTCTACTATTGATATCCATAAAATTGTTAAATATCGTGGTTCTGATCCACTCCATTTAAGCGTTCATTATCCTGAATTATCACTGTCTTATAACTACAGAGAGTACCGGCCGCGGTGGCCGAGAGCGCTAACTCACTAGCTCGTGCCTCGCTGGCTTCGGGAGAGCGTGGGTTCTAATCCCATCTCGGCCATCTTGAAAATGGTTTTCGTGGTTTCCCATTTTCACCACCAGGCAAATCCCTGGACCGTTGCTTTCAATAGGTCCACGGCCGATTTCCTTCCAGAATCCCTTCCCTTAATGCAGCATTTTACCATAATCTCAACACAGAACTCGTAGGTTAATTCTGCATAAATTTACAATTCTATAGTAGTTTCGGACTTATTGCTTATCACAGCAATAGTAGTTACACCTTCATAGATTAGTTGGGGGAGTGAGACTGTTTGTTGATGAGATTGCCATTTCTCAGTCTTGCAACTGGATATAAATAAATGTCTTAGTATTTTACCAGTAATTGTTGCCACACTTTCAAAGTTTTTGACGAGCTTCTTTAATTTTTGAAGAGCAGTGACGGTTAGTGTGTGTCATTGTAGGCTTGGAAGTGTTTGGTAAAGCTGTTTAGCCATGTATGGATTAAGATCTGATGATGCTCACTTGACGAGCGAAACATGCCATCCCTTAGTTTTCTCCATCTTATTTAGTCCAAAACAAATATACCATATACCGGGTGTAATTGATATACATGTACCACCTTTTAACTGCCGTCAGAGGATGGTATTCTAAGCAAACATCTTCATGAAATTTAGTCGTATCTAAATTAGTGTAGGTGAAGTTAAACCACACACATCGTCGGTCAACGTTTAGGAAATGTAAGTAGGCTGGATTCCCCACCACAACACAGCTGATTATTCCTCGTCGGGCTCCCCTCCTACGCTGTGGCATGTAGACAGGAGTCTGAAAGTCAGTGACCTCCACGCTGTCTGCCAATAGCAAGGAAATACACAATCCGAAGCAATGAACAACGTTCATTCCAAAACGGGGACTAGCCTGCAATACTGGGCGTGGTAACTGTTTACGATTCAGCCAGAATGTTGGATCGAGTCCCATGATCTGCAGACTGAATATGATTTTTCATAGCATATTTTAATAAGGCAAAGGCTGCTTTCTTTCCTAACCAACGGCGTGACCGTGGACGTTTTATACCACGATCGCAGCAAGTCCGGACATGGTATGTCCAAATCCCGGCACTGACAACGCCTATCCAAAGTGTTTTTTCCCGGGTTTTCTGCACTCACTCCAAGCATATGGCGGGATAGTACCTTACTTCAAATCTCAGGGCACCTGTCCCATTTCCAACTCTAGTAATTACTGCTACACATACTACTAGACTACAGCCACCACAGAAACACCGTTTATCAGACAATTTCTACACACACTCTAGAACATGGGCCTGAATGACCCCAATGGCCAGGCTTCTCAATTAAAACACAATCAAGTGTCTTACGTCTCTCTTAAATGCAAGTTCTGAACAGACGACGGGATGTCGGAATTTTTTCCCACTGTATTTCTTTAACATGTTGGAAGCAAAAAAGACCAGGACTGATCATCGAAATTATTTTATCCTATTCATCAACATCAATCAATGACTTCCACACTTACAAAGTATGCTATACAATAGGCCTACTACCAGTCCTAACATCCCAAGCAGTTGCGTGTGATTTCAACAACAACAACAACAACAACAACAAAGGCAGCAATACAAAATTGCTTACGTAGAGACTTAACAAGTCGAGTACCGCTATCTTCATGCCTGCTGATAGCCCTTTCTCCTTACAGGTAAGGTCAATGCTGCGATTACGCAACAACTTCCTCGTACCCTCTTGCCTCGCCCCAAACCTCCAGACTTCTTTTACAACTTCTGCTCGAAAGAGTTTCTGTAAATCCTACAAACCTTGACTTTTAAATGTATAATATTATCAATTTAAAATAGGTGACATATTTTTTTGCCTAGGAAGCTTAGAATAGTCTTTTCTATCACCAGTATAACGGATTGCATATACATCTCTACTTAATATAAAACAAAGTCCCCGATTCTTGGATGTTACGGGGAAACTCGAGAACCACAAGATGGATTTTGATGCGGTTTTCACCATTCTGTAAGGGATATCTCGAGGATGATTTCTGTAGAAAATTATTTATTTATGTTCAAAGGAAGCCCAGCAGTAACGATTTCAGTGGAAAAGTCGAAAAAACAGGCATCCGAGCGCTTTGTACGCTTACGCTGGGTAAACCGTTAAAAATGTTTAAATACTATGAGTGTAAGAATTGTTCAGCATGAAAAGTTCTACAAAAAAGTCCGCGAGAGCATATGCCTCTCTTCAATACATCACCCAATATAAGTGTTTTTACGTTTTAATTTCTTCCAACTGAGGCGACAGTTTACGAGCTAGCTTAGGGCGAGTCTATAATCTCTGTTACAGCCTAGCTAACGGGCGAACCCATTGCCCCAGATACAGCCAGCTGCAAACCGTTGAGTCGTGTTGAGTTAGGACTTCTAAGAAGGGTGGTTGTGTTTGGAGTATTCCTGGAAGTGCAACTCGGGTTTTCTTCATTTTGCCTGTGAAACACAGTCAAGTTAAGATTGGACGGAAGGGGGATTTGAGATTAATTCACCGCGCCATTCCCTGGAAGTGCAAATCTCATTTCGCCTGTGAACGTTTCGTTCCGCAAAATTCACAGTCAATTTAAGATTGGCCGGAAGGGGGATTAATTATTTTATATTAAATTATACGGATTGGCGTATAATCTCTACTTAGTATAAAACAAAGTCCCTCATTCTTGGATGTCACGGGTAATCTCGCGAACCACTGAATAGATTTCGATGCGGTTTTCACCATTCTGTAAAGGATAACTAGAGGACGATTTCTGTAGAAAATTTATTTATGACCAAAGGAAGTCGAGCACTAATGATTTCAATGAAAAGGTAAAAAAACTGCCGTCCGTGCGCTTTTTAAGCTTACGCTCGGCAAACCGTTAAAACTATCCATATACTATGAGTGTAAGAATAACTCAGCATGAAAAGTTCCATAGCAAATCCCGGGAGAGCATACATATCTCCATCTTCTATACATCGCCTACTATAAGTGTTTTTACGTTTTCATTTCTTCCAACAATCTCCATTCAGTTACTGAGGCGACAGTTTACGAGCTAGCTCGGGGCGAGTGTATCACCCCAGTTACAGCTTAGCTAGCGGACGAGCTTATTGCCCCAGATACAGGCAGCAGCAAACTCTCCAGTCGTGTTGAGTTAAAAACTTTAGAGGAGAGTGGTTGTGTTTGGAGTTTCCCTGGAAGTGCAACTCGGCTTTTCTTCATTTCGCATGTGAACTTTTCGTTCCGCAAAATTCACAGTCAATTTTAGATTGGACGGAAGGGGGATTTGTGTTTCATGCACCTCGCCATTCTTAAATTACGTCTGACAAGAATTGTTTGCACATGCATCTCCATGATAATATAATTAATAGTCCAGTCAGTGATTTTAACCCATCATGCCGAGACGTGAAACGGATATTGGTCGTGGTTCAATGACATTGGAAAAAAGCGCTTATCACGTAATGCATTCATAAATGTTCCCGGGCGAAGCCGGGTCGGGTTGCTAGTATATATATATAACAATTACACTCTGTATAAACAGAGTGGTTCACAATCCCCAAATTTTTTTGGAGGATGGCATCCCAACTACCGCGTATATCATAGTCATCCTAAAAACATCACTCACTACCAGCTCCTTCACGGCCTTAGTACAAATTTAACGTTGAGCTCATGCTCGGGAATATAGTTGAACTCATTAGCAGTAGTGCTATTTCAATGACCTCAACTATAATGCATGTTTTAAACGATCACAGCTCCGAATAACACCACCGTACGTTTGGACATGTGTCCTGGGTGCATTTCTGATGTTTGCGTCAGGGCAGGCTGCCTGGTAGCAGGTTCGATTCACGGGCTGGTACACGTTTTTTTCGCTTAATGCCATTTACAGTGGATGTACTATGGCCACTTATGTACTTGTCCCAACGAGTGATTTTTTTGGTCCTTAAGAGGGCGTATTTATCCATTGGAACGTAGCCAGGTTGGACGACGACATAATGATCTGTAAAACGAAAGCAAGGTACCCTGCATATTTAGGGTAGCAAGTGTTCAAAATGTTGACCACCTTGGTTTAAAGGGAAAATCAGATTCACTCAGGTCACCGCACTTGTCGCGTCAAAAGCTTCTGTAACCTTGGGATTAAAACCATTCCTCATTCTTACATTCGACAAATATAAAAAGTATTAATTGTTCCACTAATGAGGAAAACCGTGTCGTATTGAGTTCATTCGATTGTTAACATGACTTTTCTTTCTAAAGATATGGTAAGAGAGAAACTGAATTTACCACAAACGAAACCAACTTACTGAATGAGCGTCTGCTGAATGAATTTTCAGGTAGGATTATTTTTATACAAACAAAATAAAGTGTGTTGGCACGAATGTGGAATTAATTTTCAAATTTTTATCATCTACTCGAGACCAACTTAAGTAATCGTGGAAGTGGTTTTCCGTGGTATCCCACTCCTACTCCAGATAAAATGCTGGGATGGTTCGAAATTAAGACCACTGCCACCCCCTTAACACTCCTACCTTCAGTTACAAATACACGAAATACTACCGACACCGTAATAACGTAGGTAATTGAACTAATTTAAACGTATACAAGAACACGAGAATGTGAATATCACGATATTCAAGCCCCTAAAAATTAAAAAGAAACTTCAAATATTGACGCCACTGAGAACAGCAAAACGAAGTCTCGTGTGAATTGGCTCATGACTCATGAACTATTAGTCCTACTGACGTGGAATTTGAATTAAAGAGAACTTTGAACCTTCTTCACCACCTTGTAACTCGTTATTCTTTGAGGAAACTATTATCCTAAAATTGGCTACGATGGTGAAAATACACTTGCGAATTTCCAGCCAATAGTAGCTACTAAAAACTCCAAATTTTAGCTTAAAAGCAATACCAATTTGTGGATGAGGGTATATTAATCATACCATACTAGTGTAACACCTCACTGATTGGTCTATAAATGCCAATTATATGACAGTTTGAGTGTTAAGAGTGCACGGCAGTTGCATTAAGAACAGCCCATAACCGTGAGAACATTTCAATATTCCTATTATTCCCATAGCTCCATAACGTAATGTTTCCGCTACCCACAATGCAGTGGAAACGCACGTGGCTAGGTGATTCGATCGAGGTGGCAGTGGGTTAAGCGAACACCTGCACATTTGAAAGCCATCACAACAGAAGAAAAGAAAATGAATCTTGTCCTTGAACGTGAACATTGATAATTCTAATGCCCGACGACTAAAATCTTATTCGAACTGGTAAGAACGTTTTAGATAAAGGAAGCCTAGTGTCCAACGCAAAAGTTCCCACTAGTCTATCTATCTTCATATGAAAATCCACAGCCTGCTTCCAGTCTCCGACCGGGTCAGGTATGGAATGAATGAAGCCCCCATCTAGCGGCGAGGATATGAACTGTGCCGACTGCCGAGGCCTGACGCACTCCTCTGGGGCAATGATTAAATGAATGACAGATGAAATGAAATGATAGTGGAGAGTGTTGCTGGAATGAAATTTTGACAGGGAAAACCGGAGTACCCGGAGAAAAACCTGTCTGCCTCCGTTTTGTCCAGCACAGATCTCACATGGAGTGACCGGGATTTGAACCACGGAACCAGCGGTGAGAGGCCGGCGTGCTGCCGCCTAAGCCACGGAGGCTTCATCTATCTTCATAAATTAGCAAAATTCAACGTACTCTGCACAGGAATACACTACATCGTAAGTGAATAAATGTCGTAATGTGACTTTGTAAGTGTGGCTTGATAATATATCCCCACTAAAATGGTGCACGGCTGTCGTTCAAAAAAGTTTGCCTATGGCTGAATTCGAAGCACCATTTTGCTCGGTCTCGCATACGACGTCAGATCGGACTTCAGTCGCCTCAGCCACGGTGACAACGTACACATTGCGCGCTACACGGGTACTAGTTAACTAGGCTGTTCCACCTCGAACGTTGGTGTGCGTGTCAAAGCCTTCAATCATGGTTTATAATGTTGATTAAACATTCTACTATTGCAGATCACGTTGCGTAACCTATCAATTCGATTGTATGACATGTATATGTGTTCTTCAAAGAACAATAAATCACATGTTCGTAGAATGGTTCTTAGTATTTAGGGCGGAAATGATTACGGTCGTATTTCCTTTGCTAGGCCCATGGCTCACAGGATATCACACAGGCGGTGCACAGAGCAATATCGACCATCAGGAGAATTGTAATGTAAGTTGGGCTTCATAAAACTAAATAATTAGGGGCTGGTGAACCACTGTATACAGTGTGGTCCACAAGCCCCTTATTGTTTTTGGAGGAAGGCAACCCAACTAACGCGTATATCACAGTCATCCTAAAAACATCAGTACCTGCTCCTTTACGTCCATTGTACAACTTTACCGTTGAGTACATCCTCGAGAATATAGTAGAAATCAATAGTGGCAGTGTTATTTCAATGACCTCAAATATAATGCATGATTGAAACGATCAGAGCTCCGAATAACACCTTCATACGTTTGGACAGGAAGTGTCAACGAATAGATTCCATACGTGCCAGCAATACACCATGGTTGTCGGTAGCTATGGTGGCTAAATAAAGGATATTGCTAGAGTAGCGTCAACGAAGTCTCGTTGTAATAGGTACGAACCTTGAACTAGTACATTTTTTGCTTAATGTCGTTTATTATAGATGTATTATGGACGAATATCTATCTGTTCCAACGAGTGATTGTTTATTTGGTCCTCAAAAGGACCGTACTTATCCGATGGTACGCAGCCAGATTGGACGACGACATAATGATCTGTAGAACGAAAGTAAGGTATCCTGTATATTCAAGGTAGCAAGTGTTCGAAATTTTGACCACCTTTGTTTAAAGGAAAACTCAGACGACCCACATAACAAATAGATTTGTTATGTGGGTAGGCTCACGAATAAATACATCAGTCCGAAACTACAATTTCTTTCAACGGCGTCTGTGCGAAAAGCGCTTGCTATACTTTTCTTTTCTTCTTTTTTTCTTAGTCGTTTACCCTTCAGGTTGGTGGAAACCACGGACTCAGGAGGGAACTCACCACTACCGCCTCTACGGGTAGTGTCCTAGACCTGGGAACATCTAATCTGAGTGGATACAACTGGTGAGGTGGGATTGGCACCACGCCCAGGCGGCCTCACCTGCAAAGCGAACAGGGGCCTCATGAGGGAAGGTAATGGATGGGCAGGAGGGTTAGGCAAGGAAGAGGGAAGGAGGCTGCCGTGGCCTTGAAGAAGGTACTGCCCCCGTAAAATGAATTAAAAGGGATGAAAATGGGAATAATATATTTTTTTCGAAGCCCATGATAAAATGTAACCAAGGAATATGGTGGCTGGTACTTGGCAGAAACCAGTCGAGAGGCGACGTTGAGCAGGAGGGAAATCCCGTTCGTGATTGTATGGCGCAATGGAAGTTTCCAGAAGCTTAGAATCGACCTAGCAACAGCGAATATTCCCAGGAATTGTTTAAATAGTGTTATAAATTATCCCATTGAGCTTACAGCCAATAGGAAGAAGTTTTAGAGAAGACGGGAGTTCCAACAACTAAATTTTTATGGATATTCAATTCATTTAAGCCCCTTGAGAGCGAATTTATATATTGGAAAAGAGAAGAATATGATTATTAATAACATATTGGAAATATTTTATAAATCAATAGCAGGTCGCTATTGGAAGGAATAAGCGATTTGCTAGAGCCCGCGCGAATTTGAGAGGGAATTCAAAAAGGCGGCCAGAATCGGTAGACTTGGAGGGGAGATGCCAAGCATCGAGGCTCTTGATTACCTGAATGTCTGAGAGGTCAGACGTGTGTTACTGGAAGAGAGAGGAGTTCCGAGTGTTTCACCGAGCTTGTAGAAGGTGACTCGTGGAGACGAGACATAAGCGAGGGTAGAGTTAGGAGATTACCGCGCCTTGAAACTAAGTGAAGTTGCGATGAACTTATATGTCGCAATCACTTCAGTCTGAACCATTTTAGAGACATTATTTCAACTACAGATTGTAGCTTGCTATCAGATATTGTGTATTACGAACTTTCAGAAGTTTGGGAGAAGTATTTCAGCAATTATAAGCAGTTTTCTGAAGCATGAGAAAAGTGTTTCTTTCCAGCGCGATAAGACACTTTTGTTCGAGCGACTACAGTGCATGCACCAGCCACAAGTGAGTACGGGTGTATGTTAGCATTGCTGGTGTGGAACTGTATTACAACACATAGGATGGAGATGTATTCCATAGCGAAGAACGATATTCAGTCTACTATTATGAAGATTATTATGGACTAAATTATTATGTGCGCCAGGAGTATAGGCAGATAGTAGCAATATAGTCAACGATGAAGCTTCGTTAGAGGAGACTGTTCATGAATGTCTACTTATTGAGCGATCATGAGACTTGGTGTACAACTCTATTCTAGTGCATTCTTGTCAAACATGAGCTCAACATTAACATCAGCGACTACAGAACGATGTTCATATTCCATCTAAATGAACGTTCGTTATGCGAATGAGGTCCATGACTTTCTTTTCGAATGCCTTTCGAAGTGGAAAGCCGAACTTTCGACGCTACTCGCTGTTATGATGAGACTGTGCTGTGACGGAGAAAGAAGAAACATCAAGATTATCAAGAGGTCCAGGGTTATCCCGGTCACAAAGAAGATGATGATTGGAGGCCCGCAGTTCGATCCAGGTCGGAGCTTGCTGTTTTCCAGTAGGGGAATTCGTTCCATTCCTGAGGTCACGAGTTCTTGGAGACGAGCTAGGATCCAGCCCAGATCTTTGAAAGATGTAACAACCGAGTATTCTATAATACTCAATCTTGATCTTCTAGACTTCGAGACCAGGTAGCAGTGTTCACTAACCTTGTAGTTAGAGCTTGTAGTGACATTTTCTGAGCAAATCCTTTATCCATATTTCGACACAATATTTATGTACTCCATGTACAGTCTTTTTATTCTTCGAAGTTTATTGTAGTGATCGTCTTGCGACGCTTTTAGCTTCGTTTGTTAGGAATCCAGTTTATGAGCTGAGATTATTTTACATGTTCGAGGAACAAGCTTTTGTCATTTCCTTTATGGAACAGTAATTTATTTTCGACGTTTATGAATTCATTCTGAGTTCAGGTGATAGACATTTTCATCTATGTTTCCCATTAAATTAATTTTTATTAGTTTAATTTGGGCATTTTATCCGTCGAGAAGAAACGCCAAGAAAGGAGATCTTGGTAGTGATACATTATGAAATATCATGACATCTTGTGGAAAAGAAACATTTAACGTGGAAACGATTATTATCGTCGGAACTCATAGACATTCGTTCTGAATGGAGAGAATACGAATATGACTAATTGTATGTTTTATTGAAGAAAGCTATGAACTTTCAGTCATTTAAATTATTTGAAGCTAGAATCTTCTGGAAAGATTTATTATCATCCGACGTTAGGGTAGTTATCGTTGATATCCTCGTCGTGATCGATTCTTGTTGGACACACACAGATATAATGCTGTGATTAAATATTTACGAGGAGTAATATCATGTCACGTTGTAGACATAATATTCCTTCTTCGATTAAAGTCGAACCCAGAAGTGTGAAGATGAGATGTAGTATTTTTATTAAATGTATGCACGACAGTTCATATTTATCAGAATAACGTTTCAAGAGTCATAAGTTAGGAGGTTAGTATCGTAAAGTCCAAAGGTCGTTCAGATGTATAAATTAATGATTTAACAATTGTTGTTATTGTTCATGAGGCCAGCGATTGTTGTGACAACGCTGAGGAATTATGCCCTTTTTAAGGAATGCCAGTTGAAAGGAGTGAAGTTGATAACCCTTTGATAGTGGTTTTATGTGTATGTATTTCCGTATGTAGTTGGCATACGAGGGTTTGCGAAGGTATTACGCATTGTATGGTAAAGTCATTGCGTGGGCATGACTACTGTAGGTTTGGCAAGGCATACGATGTGAGTAGAGAGTACTCCTTATTTTGTATACACGACTTTGGATTAGAGAGGACACGAAGGGTCACGGTTGAAATTGAAACGGGAAATAGATAATGACATCTGTTATGTTATACTCTTATCGAGATTATTAAACCGAAGTATGTAACGACATATGTTTCACCTTGAGTGGTCGAACGTATTTATCTATTGTGACACCAGATCAGAGAGGAGAGACTAGTGGTGGTTATTTCTGGAGATGTAGAAGATTTTAAGGATCTCAGTTAGTGTATTTGACATAACTGTTAGATCAGAGCTCATGCTCAAAGTGTATATAGACGCTACTTATTTTGAAAGGACTATAGCTGATGCTATAAGCGTCATTGTAAATTCGTTTAGTGTTAACTTTCATTATTTACCAATCGAGTGTATAATATGTTAGGTGTAGGAAGTTTATGAATTGTTTTAACGTAGAGGTTAGAGTATGAATGAGTATGTGACTGGATGTGGTTTGTTTCTTGTTCAGTGTGAATGAAATGAACTCCATTGGGACGTCACAATGCGAGAGTATGAATGGAAGTGTGTATAGAAGTTTTATGTTAATAGCGTGTAGGATGTGCATACAGTTCACGTATTTGTCTGACGTGAATCTGTTTAATTTTAACACAGCTTTTATTGTTATGGAGAGTGTATTTGTGGGCCAGGCGGGAATAGCGAGGACTTCTGTAAAATTCGTTTCTAGCCAAGGCCACGGCCAGGTCGCACAAATGGAGAGAGATGTTGCGAATCGCAGGCTTGCAGCTTTTTAAACCAGCTAGGACTGGGAATGTAACGGTGAATGTTATGTCATCAGACGCGTGGCGAGGGTCGCGCGCTATGAACGCCCAGATGTTCATTGAAACGCGCCAAAGGAATGTAAATACACAGGGGTGAGTAATTGTTGTACAGCTTGATGTATTGACACAAGCTACCCCAAACTTTATCATAGCGTTCTTAGAACGCAGTTCTATCAGTGGTGTGAATGTAAAGATGAGAGAATGGGAGAGTGTTTTTATTTTATTGTATGAATGTTTAGCCATAGTTTACTCCTTTTTGTTAATAAATCGTTTAGTTTTATTAGAAGCCGTGTCGTCATGATTTATTTTAGATATAAGGAGATGCAACTGTAAAACCCATTATAGGTCCAGAGGCTGACCACGAGATCCCCTAGAATAAAGGTAGGTGTTTTACTTCGAGCTAAGTGCATTTTTCATGTAATTCACAGTTGCATCGTAATTTCCGCCACGTATATTCGCGAGGATCTAGTTGGAAGTAGATCCTTGACTAGTATTTTGCGCCGGAGCAGTCAGGGTCTACGAATCCAGCTGTTGCTTCGGATATCCAACAGACCGCCTCTAGAATATACGGGGACAGTACCATCCCGGCATTTGCCCGAAGACGAAGTGGGAAACCACGGAAAACCACTTAGAGGATGGCTGAGGTGGGAATCGAACCCCCTCTACTCATTTGGAACACCCGAGGCTGAGTAGACCCCGTTCCAGTCCTCAGACCACTTTTCAAATTTCGTGGCAGAGCCGGGAGTGTTATTTTCTACACTCCCTCCAGGTGAATGCCGGGATAGTACCTTACTTCAAGTCCCAGGACACCTACCTCATCCCTGTCCCTAATACAATTGCACGCACTACTACAGTCATCACATACCTACTGATTATCAGATAAGTTCAACACACACCCAACTATACGGGGTTGATAACCAAGATGTCACATGACCCTAATATGAATTAGCAAATGAAAATTGCTGCCGGTCCGTTTTACTTTCGTCGGGATAGCTGTTCATAAATCAAATGGGTCTCACCTGGGTCTATAGAAAGTAATTCTAATTCATTTTGAGATCATTTTCAAAGCCCTTCGCCCTTTCAACTATAATAGTGCATTCATTCATTCATTCATTCAATTATCACTCAAAGGTGTCCACTAATGGCACAATAATGCAACCCGTATCGTAGATTGGCTTTCTGTATGTCAAATATGAACTCTGGAAATGCTGGACTGTATGCCGAAATAAAGGAAAGCTTGTAGTTTAACGTGACCGTTAATCTCGAGATCATGAGCCACGGGACCTCCTTTTTACGTGGAATCCGAACCACAGGACATGGCATTTCACTTCGAAAATCGCACATGCAATGACCAGGAATCGAACCCGGACCGCCTTGGTGAGAGGCATACAGCTAGACCGCTGAGCCACCACGCCCCTGTATGCCGAAGTAGCTCACTGACACCCTGCAGCTGACACGCATGACTGCTTGACTCTCTATAAATCACGCACGATATATTGACATAAAACTCTACTATCTTGAGCAAAAGTCGATATACTGTATACATATAAATCCGTTTATAAGTAACATTTGTATACTGAATGTTGCTTTCACGATAGCTGTTCATAAATCAAATGGGTCTCACTTGGGACTGTAGAAAGTAATCCTAATTCATTTTGAGATCATTTTCAAAGCTCCACATGCTTTCAACTACCGTAATGCATTCATTAATTCAATTATCACTCAAAGGTGTCCACTAATGGCACAATAATGCAACCCGTATCGTAGATTGGCTTTCTATGTGTGAAATATGAAAACTGGAAATGCAGGACTGTATGCCGAAGTAGCTCCCTGACACCCTACACCAATACGCATGACGGTGGTTGTCTCTATAACTCACGCACGATATATTGACCAAAAAAAACTCTATTTTCTGTACATATAAATCCATTTAAGTAACAGTTCAGTACATGAAAATTCACTTTAACCCTATCAACCAATACACAATACCAACATTTTTATTTAGAAAATAAAGGGAAAATCCTGCACATCCATTTTGAAGTATTTCGTCACTAAAATGTTGTAGGTAATTGTGAGTACTCTGAATAACGCCGTCATGTGCTTCATTGTATGTAAATGAAGTCTAATAACCAGAAACTGTAATCATAATGGACCAGTGTCTTTACCGCAGTCCACAGTACATAGCGAATCCATCATTTCATTTCTAAGCAGTACATACGTTTCTGGTGTTTTGCTTCATTTGAGGTTCTCTGAGTCAATAATGTTGTTTCAGATATAACGGTCAATTACTTATCAATTCCGATTAAGCGACACACCTACACCTTGGCCCCGTTATTTGAAATGAGCTAAAATATAACCTAGCCTGGAGTGTATAATGAATCGGTTATGTAGTGTAACCGTTTGTCATATTCCATTCTAATTAAAATAGGCTCCGTCGGATCTGCGGGGGGTTGAACGGTACATAAAAAGTATGGACAATATACTGTAGGTAGCATGTTGTAGGAATTCTGGAGGCTCAATGGATTAAAATAATGTGGCACATACTCACGGGTAAAAACGAAATAACACTATATACTGTATTACTATGTAAAGGAGTAGTTGCAAATTAACAATCATTTAAATCGAGTCACTGCTGGACAAGGCATATGAAATAAAAAGAAAATTTGCTCTTTTACTTAAATCGAACTTATATCCTTAAGAAATGAAAAACCTCTTATTTCATGAGGTAAGCATCTCACATGATGATGCATGAGGTTCCATACAGCAGTTACAATTCCTGCTGAGAGCTCTTCCATTTAAATTCATCTCCAACATTACGTTATTTGAGGTCTGATTATTCAATGCATTAATGCTTCGTCATAATAAGGCATATCAATGACTCTAGTAATCGTCACCTCCCAGCTAACGAATTGTTCTAGGTGACGGAAATCGGAACTAATGCGCTCCTTCCAGCCACACGCCTGCGATAGACGTGCAGTCGTCGCCAGCGAAACCTCATCGCATATTGTGTGTGTGCATGGTTCGTGCTGGGTCCTGCGCCGTGCGGTGTGTTCTCATTGTATGACTTACATGCGTTCCCCCTCTTGTCCCACACCCGCCCGCAGCAGCCATAACGTGGCGAGCTGACGTAATGTATACACAACAGCCCCGTTCCACGTCTAGCGGTAACAATTCCCTGGCAGGGGAGTAATAGTACAAGTTTCACTTGTCCGCATTCACAACATGTTTGTTGGTGAGAGTCAAATCTGTTTACAGATGAGTGAAGCTATCATTTGATATGAGCGCAGAGAGAACAAATATTAATCATATTGCTTGATCATATACAAAAACAACCACAAATAAAATCAAAAATTTAAATAAAGTCAAAAATGAAAATCAAAAATCAAAGATGAATATGAAAATCATAATCAAAATTATACAAAAACATGTAAATAGCTCTTATATAATCTAAGCTGCACATGATTGAACCCTGGATTTATTTCTGTGACAAGGAGCCCTAATAAAACAAAACAACTATCAGATGAAACTTTATTACACAACAAATACCACTGAAATACAAATAAACAATGCTCTACAAGTTTACCTCATTCCCGAAAGATGTCTCAAAATAGCTTAAATTCATGATGAATAATATTTAAATCTGCAACTGGAGTCTGAGAAGCAGTCACAGAGGGGTCAAAAGCCTCTTACAAACAACAACGGGTAAGCTAAATAGCACCCAAATGACAATCTAAGATGTCACGAATGTCTTCAAAATATCACATATACCACTGATTATAAAAATAACAATAATTATTATCATGACCTAGGAATGGAACACCGTAAACTCACTGCTTAATGGTCATTATTAAAAATAAATGCATATAGTATCTCACCAGCTGCGAGTACTCCAAAACTACGTTGGGTTTAGACCCAATTTCTTCTTTGTACTCGATGAATGTTTCAAAATTGTGCAAATATCACAACGAAGACCTCAGGGCACTGTCCTTGCCATTTCACTTACCTCCAAGCCTGCCTGACTTGGGCACTAACTTATACGAATAACTCATCACAAAGACCTCAGAGTTGACATTCCATGGCATATACCCCCAAGCACACATACCTTGGCCACAAACACACACTATATTGAAGAATTGACACTCCTAGCACACACAGTAAAACCTAACTTGCAGTACCTCACACATTGATACCTCTCAGCATCGCTGTATTAGTCACGTGCTTAGCTTCATCTCATATATACAGCCACAATAAAATTCCTATTTTCCATCTGTCTAGAATAGACATAGATGGCCAATAAATCCATTTCTAATCATACAAAATATCACTGAATGTGAATCACTCACGTAGCCAAATTCAACGGTTGTTATTATCATTATTATTATTATTATTTCATGTTTTAACAGGATTATTAATAATAAGATCCTATTGTTATTATATTATTATTATTATTATTATTATTATTATTATTATTATTATTATTATTATTATTGATCCCAATGTTACTTCATTACTGTGATATTATTAATATTATTAATTCAATTTCGCTAATCGGCCAACTAGGGACCACGATAAGCCTCATTTTACATTCTGGCATTTGCTCATTTTTCGCTTGATCCACATTGCCTTCATGAGCTCACTGTGTTTAGCACGACGTTCCTCTGTCCATTTCGCACCAGTTGTCCGTTTTTCGTCCCGGAAAGTCCCAAACATCTTGATGGCTGCTCTATAAAGATTTCGGTCTTGTGCATCTTCTGCTCGTATCCCCATTTCTTTCAAATCTTTCTGGACGTTAACATACCATGGCATTGTCGTTTTTGGTTTTGAGTCGAATATACTGAAGATACGTTTCGTCCATCGGGAATCGATCATCCGTCGTATATGACCGTAGAAGCAAACTCTGCGTTTTCGCATTGTGTCTGTGATCTTCTCTATCCTCGAGTAAATTTCTTGCCTGGATTTTCTGATGTAGATGCCATTTTTGTAGTCTGGGCCAAGTATGATGTGTAGGATCTTTCTTTCTTTTCTCTCAACTTCGCGAGCAAACATTTCTCGGATAGGATAGGGCATTCAGCTGCATATAGCGGTACTGGTTTGATGACAGTGTTGTAGTGACGAATTTTTGTGTTCATAAAAAAGCACTTTTTGTTATATATGTTGCGGGTGGTTTGAAAAGCGACTTCCATTTTCTTGATTCTTGCTTCTATGGCTTCCTTGTCAAGGCCATTTTGCTGGATCCATTCCCCAAGATATTTAAATTTATTAACACAGTCTATCGTTCCATATTTGGTGTTTAGTTGTGCTGTATCATCCTTGATGTTCGACATTACTTCTGTCTTTTGAAAGAAAATTTGTAATCCTGTTTGTTCTGCTACTTCTTTCAATATATTGACCTGTTCTGTTGCACTTCTTTGTCCCGATCCTAAAAGGTTTGTAAAGGCCTCCTTCTTTTAACTTCTGTCGCCAATTCTGTATTACCTTTTCAAGCACGCAGTTGAACAACAGAGGTGACAGGCTATCTCCCTGTCGAACACCTGTCATGATTTCAAAGGGTTCAGAGATACATCCTTGGAATTTGACTTTGGATGTGGCATTAATTAGGGTTGCCCTTATTATCGCCAGCAGTATCATATCGACTCCCATTTCTGCAAGTATGTTAATCAACACATCACGGTCGATGCAGTCGTACGCTTTCTTAAAGTCTACAAATGTCGATACATACGTTCGACCTCTCAACACATAGTACCTAATTATGGTTTTTAGGTTAAAGATTTGTTCTGCACTCGATCGGCCTTTCCTAAAAATACCTTGGTATTCTCCGAGTTTGTGTTCAACTTACTGTTCCAGTCTTTCAAGGATGGAAAGTGACAGGATCTTGTAAGCTACTGACACAAGAGAAATAACACGGTAGTTGTTCACATCTCTTATATTTCCTTTCTTGTGTAAAGGATGGATCAAAGCTATCTTCCAGTCCTCTGGGAGTTGTTCTGTCTCCCATATATCTACAATGGTTTGGTGTAGGATGTCAATTGCTTCTTCTGTGGCATGTTTCCACAGTTCTGCAATCATGGAGTCTTCACCAGGAGCCTTGTTATTTTTCAACCTCTTTATGTGGCGTTTGATTTCATCGCGATTTGGTGGAGAAGATGGCAAATTGTGGTTCATTTGTTTGTTTGTTCTGATGGGGTTGGATGGCTTTTCACAATTTAGGAGGTCGTTAAAATACCCGGCTAAAATTTCGCAGTTTTCTTCGTTGGATGTTGCTAGAGTTACATCTTTTCTTAGAAAACAAAGGGAAGGTGCCTTGTATCCTTGTATCTTCTTTTTAAAATCCCTGTAGTATTCACGGGTCTCATTTCAGTGAAAGTTTTGTTCAATTTTGTCCATTTGTTCTTTTTCATACTTGCGTTTCTCGCTGCGTATTATTTTTGCTGTTTGTGCTCGTTGGTCTCTATAGATGTTCCAATCTTCTTCCTCTTTGGTGGTGTAGTACTTTTTCCAAGCATTTAGACGATCCTATAAGGTCTTCTCGCAGTTATTGTTCCACCATGTGTGTTTCTTCCTCTTCTTGGTTTCTGCTACTTCTTTTGCAGCATTTATCATCTGCTTTCTCGTGCTGTTGAAGTCTTTTTCCACTGGTTGGGCAAGTTCTTTGAATTCATTCTCCCTATCTCTGAGCCTGTTTGTGTCGAAGCGGATTATGGTAGGTTTGTTTTTCTTTTTGTTTAGTGGAATGGGCCGGAACTTTATTACCGATACATAGTGATCTGAGTCTATGTTCATTCCCCTTTTTACGGTAACGTTCATGATTTCCGGACTAGATCTTCGAGATATAGCAACATGGTCTATTTGGAACTATCCTAATGTTTTCTTCGGGCATCTCCATGTAGTCTGTTTTCTAGGTAGGTGACGAAAGTGTGTTGACATCAGCTGGAGGTTATGGTTATTACATAGTTCAATGAGGCGTTCTCCATTCTTGTTAGTTCTATTGTGTGCTGGATAGAGCCCAACGACATTCCTGTATTTCCGTTCACGTCCTACCTGTGCGTTGAAATCACCCATTAGGATCTTGACGTGGTGTTTCGGGATTTTTGCCAATCTAGCATCCAAGAGGTTCCAAAATCTATCAGTGTCTTCCAACTCTTTTTTGTTTTGTTCATTAGTTGGAGCATGTACATTAACTAGCGTATATGTTTTGTTTGCACAGCGCAGAGATAGAAGGCATAACCAATCGTTAACAGCTTCAAAATTCGAGACTGACCTAAGGATTCTGGTGTTGACAGCAAAGGCTGTACCGAAGATAGGGGTGTTCTTCATTACCCTCTTACGGGATTTGCTCTTGAAGAACCGATACCCATCAGACTCAAACGTATCTTCGTCAGTGAAGCGAGTTTCTTGCAAGGCCATTATTGCGATTTTGTTTTCGTGAAGGGCATTGGTCAGCTGTTTCATCTTACCAGTTTGTATTAGAGAGTTGATGTTGAACGTTGACAAAAAAAAACTCTTAGATTTGGGTTTCAGCTTTCGTGACTGTTCAGGATTTCCAAGACGCTCCGACTCGTCTTTAGCATGACGTTGCATTCCCCCCAGAGTCCGAATGGGATGCATGCGTCGCTCGTGGGCGACGGTGGATTTCTTCGAAAAGTTGCCACCTGGGGTATTAATCTCCTGTATTTGTTTTACCATCATGCTTAAGAAGCTTTAGTTTAGCTTGGAGCAAATCGCTCATAATGAATGCAACCAAGGTTGTTAGCCTTGGAGGGCCTCAAGAAGTTATCCGGCGGTGGGCAGGCATTTCCTCCTAACCCGAATAGTCATGGTTACTATTATTTTTATTATTTTTGTTGTCATAATCATGCTACCCGTCCAATGCATTTAATACATACGGCATCAGTCAAGAAGGAGAAAAAGTAATATAAACAAATCAAGTTCAATCCTTATTAACAATCTCATAGCCTACTATCTACTCATATTATCCCAAGTAAAACATCTCAGATATTGAATGGGCAAGCTACAATACGTAATTTCTCTCTGGACTTCATTATCACAATGATAGTTAAATAAAAGTGATTTTGTACTCATCTGATATCCATGAATTGGTTGTTACATAGACTTTCAACCCTTGGTGGTTTATTAGCTGGTCATTCTTACAAGGATGTTCTTGGTTCTTATGATCCTTCGTGACATGTTTTGCATACCTAATTTTCAACATAAAATGCCTCATTATAACACTGGCATATGACATAAATATTAACACTATTATTATATCATGCACCATTTCGTGACTTTCCACTACGAAGCACGGTTGTCCGATTATTTATGATACGGTCGGTAGTTTTTCAAACTCGCGATTTATGAACTGGTCAGTTTGCTCGATTTAGTCCGTAACGCAATATAATATAGCTCCACTGATACAAAATAGTATTCTATACTGGCTTTGTTTGTTTCGGCACTTCTACAATGTGGACAAGAAACCTTTGACACTTCGGTCCAGAAATCAGACGCTACAGTGGGCAGTGCAAAATTATAAACAAAGGCTTTGTTCGCAAACAAGCGAAGACGAGCAAAATTCATACCTAAATGTAAGCTAACCAGGAAGAAAATTAGTGACCATCTGGAGACATCGCTCAAATACCGGATAACAACTACTCTAGACTTGATAACTACCTTGGTTTGGTGTGGAAGGGAGATTCTGTTGTTCTAAACAGTCCCACACATTTCCAATGGGATTAAGATCATGAAATTTAACGGGCCTGTGGAGGTGCGACAGGGTGCCTGGGTGTTCGTAAAACCAGTCACTTATGCGGGCAACCCTGTGAACACTTCTTAAATAGCAGTGCTAGCTTGCCACGGTGGGTGAGTGGTTATAGTGTCGGACTACCAACCCCAAAATTGCAGGTTCGCCCCTGGCCATGGTAAGTGATTTTTGAAGGCGACAAAAATCACGATACTCATGTCATACGTTGTTGGCATGTTAAAGAACCCATTTGAATTCAGTAGGCCGTGTTCAATGGCAAAATTAATCTCGGGATTTTCCGCCAACACAAAGTTCCTCCATTCTCTACTTGAAAGCGCTGTAGTGTCAAGGAGTTTAGATATCTAACCTCCTTGACTTTCATAGCGTTCAAAGGAACGACGAAATTCGACATGCAAGCTACCCTCTGGGTGTCAATTAACAAAGCTTGCACCAGGCACCCGAGGCCATACGATATTATTATAGCAGTGCTGCCAGCAAATCCATCATGAAGATGTTGAATAAATGGACAACTCTTGGTCACCGAGCGTGCTGAATCATACATCCTGGTCCATGTTTGCGATGAACAGATTGAGTGGGTCCAAGTTATCCCAGAACTACCTGCGGCCAAAACTACACACTGCCTCCTGTCGCCTTCCTTCTCTTAAGAACAGACAAAATGATGACTACTTGGACCACACTACACTACTCTAATCAGCTACGGTCCGCTTTCGGTGATGTTCTACCCACTGAAAACGTGCAGCTTGAAGACCAGCGGACACACATACAATATTTCACTGCCATATTACAACGGTGAAGTGTCACATGACCGCCTGGTACCAGTTCAATACCATCTACAGCATTAAGAAGTGACCAGTGTTGTCATCCAAAGGGGAAACTTATTCTTCTCTGGTGAGCTTATAAAGAAACAAACGAATTTTAATTTGGTTGCCTATTTCTTGTATATCGTGCCTAGCACAATCTTGCCATCCGTTTTATAATACTGTATTTAAATTCCCACAGCCAGTCAAAGAATGTGATTCTGGTCGGCAGCGTGTAACCAGAGAATAAACTATACTGAAACTGCAATGTTCAACAAGACAGATTGAAACTCGTGATATAGATATTTGGTTAGTATTCGGGTAGGAATATACTGTGGATTTGTGTAAAGAGTTTGAGGAATGTGTCATCTATTGTTGAACTGGATAAAACTTGGGAACTTCAAACCTCCTGGCAATAACAGTGTCAGCATGGTGTGGGTTTATATCCATGCTGTCTTGCTGCGTGTTGCTTGAAGGGAAGGTGTGATATGGTTCCACTGAGTTAGAGCAGAGGGGCAGATTTGAAATACTGCAATCACCTTGTAGGTGAAAGGACATGATAAAACTAACTTTTAGTTCATTGAAGAATTCCTTGATGTTATTTTTATTTCTTGATTGAATTTTAGCTATACTTACAGTTCTCCATTAATAGTTATTTGTAAGAGGCAAGATATGAAAATAAAATAAAAAAAACAACAATAATTTTCTATGACGAAAATTGAATTAGTGTTATCATTATCTGATACCGTTCATCATGAAACGTAAACATATCCAATTCCCTTAACTCTTTGACATGTGGTAGAAGACATGGAATTTCAATTTTACGAAACCGCTCTCAAGTCATCACGTTACAAGATAAAAAGAAATGTGGAACGTCTAACGACAAACTTCCACCAAACTGCAGTATATTCAAACCAGTGGCAACTTTCCAGGTGAATGGAAGTGAAGCACTCCTACAACAAATCCGTTAGCTCTTTGTCTTTCCCAGTTTCCTTGAACTGGCTTAGATTCCTCGAACACACATATTCCATTCCCCATTCTACCCGTCTCAATTTTATTTGTGCCCTGCACGACATAGCCTGTTATCCAACCCACCACAATGCAGGAGCATCAGCAGCGCTAGTGGGAATAGTGAGATATGATCCTTCTAACCCATGCTATCGGCATTAGCCTACATAACCTCTTTACCAGCAGTGCTGTCCTTCATTCAAGTGGCACAGTTAACAAAGTGCATATACCCAGAGCTGATGGCGAGGGTGTCCCCAGCCCCGAAATTAGGCAACTACGAAGACTCATTAACTCCTGCCCCTCTTTGGGAATGCAATGCAGGCGCTTATGTTTGTATATGGCAACACGAACGCACGTCCCATGTACTCCGGCCCCTTCGTAGCATACACGTCATAATAGTGGGATTAGCAATCAAGGACCTCAGAGAGGCGTCGAGAGGGTCGGTTGTGTGAGACAGGACAGCTCAAGTGTGGGTCCTTATCACCGTACTTAGTGGCTGTAATCACCATGTACTCTGCACTTGTTAAACCCCTCTTGCAAACAACGAATGCGAGGTAAGGAATTTCTTTCAGTGCAATGGAATTTAATTTATATTCCATATTATTACTGCCTCTATTAGGGCCTCCGGACGTATTTAGCTATCAACCACATGAAATTGTGTGCGTCAGGGTTATTTTTAGCCTATTTTCATTTTAGGAAAATATATGCTTATATGATCACCTTTTGTCCGTGTGTGTGTGTCCGTATGTGTGTGTGTGTCCCTCTAATAACATCTAAACGGCTGGAGCGATTTAAATGAAACTCAGTAACTTCATGGTACCATTTCGGCCGACTCCGACCGTGCCCTTCAAATTTTGTTACGTCTCACCAATCCAACATGGCAGCTGTGCGAAATATTTCACCAACATTCAATATCTCCTAAACTATTACTGATAGCACCCTGAAAATTTGTACGGTAATAAAGGGCACTATTGCAAGTGTATCTATGTAAGTTCTTAAAACCTGTAAGCTACAAAAGAACATGGCGGCCGAGAGAAATTGACACATTTTAATAGACTTTGTTTGCTATTTAACCATCCGAACGCAATGACGCCTGGTACAGAAAATGTTTATACACATTGCAATGCACTGTCATCTAATATAGTTCAATTGTTTACATAGCCTCAAGATGGCGGCTGTGTGAAATATTTCACCGACATTCTATATCTCCGAAACTATTACTGATAGCACCCCGAAAATTTGTACGGTAATAAAGGGCACTATTACAAGTGTATCTATGTAAGTTCTTAAAACCTGTAAGCTACAAAAGAACACGGCGGCCAAGCGAAATTGACACATTTTAATAGACTTTACTTGCGATTTAACCATCCGAGCGCAGTGAAGTATGGTACCGTAAATGTTTATTCATATTGTAGTGCACTGGCATCTAATTCTGTTCAATTGTTTACATAACCTCAAGATGCCGGCTGTCCGAAATGTTAAAATTAAGTTTTCATTTATTGTGTTGTAATCATGCGATTGAAGTGAAAGTTTGATAATGGGCCTACGCAATAATTTTCCTTTAATGGTACATAACTCTATGGCCTATTCATATAACAATCCAACATGGCGACCATCCGAAATATTTAGATGGCTCTCAATATCTACGAATCTTTTGCAGCAATCAAACTGAATTTTTATTATTTCATAGAGACTATGAACATAAGTTCACCTATAGGCTTTCAATAACCTGGTGAGCACAAATCCAACATGGCGGCGACGCGAAGAATAAATATTTAAATGGACGTTTCTCGCGATTTAACCGTCCGAGTGCAGTGGAACTTGGTACAGTAAATGCACATATAAATGTTAATCCACTGGCATCTAATTTATTTAATTTGTTTTCATAACCACAAGATGGCAGCTGTGCAAAATTTTAAAATCCCGTTTTTACTTCTTGTGTCCTAATCATGCGATTGAAATTTGAATACTAGACGTTCAGTAAAGAACATATAGCCCACTTTCTCCTAAATACATGGGTTTAGTTATAACTCTTTGTCCTTTTCAAGGAGTATAATTGAATGTTGGTTGTAGTAGCTTGTTGAAATACAACGTTCAATACGTATATTATTCGTTGATTGATTGAATCCTCACCTGAATTATATAATTATATACACACTAATACAGCCATCACAATAACACGGGTTATGAGACAAAATGCAACACTCACCCAAGTACACGGGGCTAAATGTCCATGATGTCCATACATCTCAAATGAAACAACAACAACAGCTTCCTACCCAAATCCTTCCTCGTATTAAAGCAGACACACTAGTAAGCCCACAGACATCACAGTGACACAGGTTATCAGACAACTACACACACCCAAGTACACGGGGATACAAGACCATGATGCCACAAAAACCCTAGAGAATCGACAACAAAAATAGCAACAAGAACAATAGACTCTACCGTGGATCATGGACACATAAATTTAATCGCTGTAGTCGAGTGTTGAAATATGTGGTGCATAAGCCTGTGTAATATTTTCGATCGCAAATACACACTACATGCTTAATATTATAAGGTGTGAGTAGTTATAAATCAATAAATACCAAAAACAACGAAGTAACAAAAATTGAACCATAAGGGATCTGAACCACGAAATCTCAGGCTATGAGCCTAAGTCCCTACCACTGCGCCATGGATGCGGTATGATAACTCTATGTAAAAACCTTCTTTTCAACTGTAACATATTTTGTGTTCAAATCAACGATTTCATTAGCGTTTTCTGACGGTTCTCTAAACCATTTGATACTAAATATGTATTATTTTGTTCAGTACATTCCTAAAAGGATATAAACTTACGAAGTTACCGAGATATGTAGATTTATGAGCAAAACATAGCCGCCATTGACTCAACGGGACGGCATGGATAAGCGCGATACGGCATGGTCAGCCTGAAGCTTTAGTCACTACTGCGGTTACATATCCTATTTTTTTTTTAAATGTAAATATCCTACCGGTCACCTCCTTGACGACAGTTTAAACCTCCCTATGTACGATGAGCGTATTTTGTAAAGCCAGGCCTTGTATAATCGTAAGTTACGGTTAGGCTATAATACTTGCATGATTCAAACAACCGCCATCTTGAAACTATTTGGCTGATGACTTTTTAGTTTGGGCAAAAGAGGCTTCCCACATTAAGGTATATTGTTGCGAAATTTGTTAGAGATTGGAAAATTAGGTTACCCGTTATTTGATTTAAGCTCAAAACATTTGGGCGGGCGCCATTTCTTTTTTTTTGTTTTGATGGTGGCGCTATACAAGACACTGAGTGGTCCCTAGCTGGCACTACCTCCATACCAAAGGTGGCACGATTTGGTTTCGTTGTGTTTGAATTGATAGGGGGATCGATTTACACACATACACAGCCGCCATCTTCAAACTATTGGGTTGATGAGCTTGTAGTTTGGTCAAAAGGCGCTTCCCACATGAAGGTATGTTGTTGCAAAATTGCAACATTAGGCTAGTCGTAATGTTATTTAAGCTTTGAACATTTGGGTGGCCACCATTAAGTTTCAGCCAAGATGGCGGTGATATAAAACATGACACTGAGGTGTCCTTTGCTAGTGCTACATCTATACCAAATTTCGTTCAATTCGGTTTCACTGTGTTTGAATTGATAGGGGGGACAGACATATCAAATCCCACACACACAGACAGACACACAATTTTCGGCCCTGTGTAGATCTCATAAGTTTACTTGCATTTCTTTGCAAAAATGGAAAGTAGGCTAATACACAAGCAGATTGAATGAACTAATAAACACTGCAAAAACGGTTAGTAAATGTTAGTTAAACAAATACAAGAAAAATTTGTAGTATGACGCCACTCAGAGAATTAATCAAAGGGGAATAACTATGAAATTAGGTAACGGAATGAAAATACGAAAGTGACTCTCATACTGAAAATATATATAATGGCAGTTTCGTAGATAAGTTTACCGATTACTAGAAATTACTAGAAATGCCAACAATAATATAACTAGCTATACGAGTTCATGCTTCATAGCCCCTGTATCCCACACTGATTTGACAAAAGTACTCAGTCAAAAAGTGACAGTAAAGCAGTGGAAATGTAGCCTATAATATTTCAACGAAGGTTTAAAAACAAAATAGAGAGTTTCAATAGCCCATCTTCTTAATGTTAATATTCTTTTCATGTTCCTATTTCGTAGAAAATTCTGGATAGGTTTTTGATGAAATTTTATTGCCGTACTTATTGAACATTTATTAGTACTTTAACACGGGCGTTTGGTGTTTCTACTATTGTGACTATAATATTTTTTTCTTATATCTCAAAATGATTGTTTTAAAAACCTAAATATATCCATTTTTTTAAATGCGTTTGAGCTATAACAAAATCCCTGTTCTATAACCACATTTACAAGCCAAGCTATATATGGTAAAATTTTGAGACTTCTGTGATAAGTGACAACTGAATAAATGAACATTTATGTGCAAAAAATACGTTCTGAGAAAATGCTGTTTAAAATTTAGTAAAAGGTAAGGTATCTCTTCGGATATAGCTAGTGCATCCCTGGATAATGTGAGGGGCTATCTGGATCCTCTTAAATAGTTTGGGAGATATTGTGAACAAGTAGAATATATTGTATGGACGCCATGTTGGTAATCTGCTCACCATGTTCATGCAAGTCCTATAAGTAATCTTATGCTTATAGCCTCTATCAGCATACAACATTTCAGTTTGATTGTTGTAACAGATTCGTAAATATTGAGAACTGTCTACATATTTTGGATGGCCGCCATGTTGGATTGTTCTATATGTAGGGACATAGAGTTATGTACCATTAGATGAAGATTATTGCGTAAGTTTATTATTAAAACTTTCACTTCGATTGCATGATTAGGACACATGAAATAAAATACTACATTTTAAATTTTTTCACAGCCACTATCTTGAGTTTATAAATACAATTGAATTAAATTAGATGCCAGTAGATTGCATGTTTTATAAACATTTACCGTCCCAAGTTTCACTGCGCTGGGATGATAAAAGCGCGAGGAAATGCCATTTAAATGTGTTAAATTCGCTTGGCCGCCATGTTGGTTTTGTACTTAACAGATTTTATAAAACACATAGGTGAACATCTAGTAATACTCTTTATCACCGTACAAATTTTCAGGGTGATATCTGTTACTGTTGCGGAGATAAGAATGCTAGTGAAATATTGGTGATACGTATTAAAATTTAAATCAATAGTATCCTATTACAATATAACCAATTCCAGAAAATTTAAAACTCGCAGTACAAGATAGTTTTCCCTCATATAGAAACCAATTAACAGAGAAGACTTGTATGTTCTAATTATCAATGTTTTCTAACGGGCACTTCATTATTTAAATAAATATTACACATGTTTTGCAAATAACAAATATCAAGTATTATACATCATTTTAAACGTCGAAGTGCTTGATTTCAAGAGTTTAGTGCTTTTCAGTCGGTCAACACGAATGTACCCAAAAGAGATGGATTATGCCCTAATCCTGAAATAAATTACATGAGATTAATAAAACACTAGGATGACCAGTTTCGATCGTCAAGCGATCATCATCAGATCCATTACACTTAGGCTACAAAATCTATGTTTGAAATACAGGTGAAAATATTTACAATATGTACAATTATTTAGTTGCAGTATTGGTACTGCAACTGTCAGTGTATGCTAAATGCAGTATATATGTTAGGTGAAATGCTAAATGGTGATAGCTATCCGTAGATTGTACTTTAGAGAGATTATATGGTTGTAAACTATGGTTAAACTATAAAATTGTAGGCTAACTACTTATCTGATTGTCTTCCGTACAACAGCTACTCGCAGTTTTCGTGCTCACTGGAACTCACTGTGCGGTAGACTGCGGTGGTTATCTTAACGACTGGTTTTTCCCTGCTTTCTCCCCCCTGATCCTACGTGCTGTGGGGAGTGATAGCGATGTGTTTATGTGAGGTGTTGCCAACCTAGATAAGGTGCATGTTATTGAATGAGGTGGGTCTAAAATTATTAAAGACCGTGGATTAGCCCTCGCCACGCGTGGAGCATAACCCATTCGAACTAAGCGTTGACGGTCTTATGAGGACGTCCCGGCACCTTTAATACTGCCGCGAATATGGGCCTTGGTTTATTGCAGAAGAAAAGAACATCGTACACCTGATCCAGATAACATATACCTATTAATAACCCCCTAATTTCCCCCCCCCTTTTTATCTAGTTTGGCTGTGTCGCTAAATTGTGTTTTGTTTCCGACAGGGTGTGTTTTTTAGTAGCGTGAAGAGGGGTGAGCTCTCCATGAACGTGTGTTCATTTAGATTGTTGGGATTGTTTCGTTTGGCTAGGTGTATCTCGATTGCTTCCTTTATGTCAAGAGCTCTGCCTTTCGATTCATGATGGATTATTTTAAGGTCCGACTCTATGTTGGTAAAGCTGTGCCCTGCGTCACACATATGTTCGCACACGGCTGAATGTGTTCCGTATTTTATCGCATTCCTATGTTCATTATAACGTGTGTCTACTCGCCTTCCACTCTGCCCGATGTAATTAGCTTGACAATCGGTGTCTTGGCACGTTATAGAATATACCCCTGACCTTGAATACGGGTCACGTTTATTTAGATTACTATTTAGGAGGTGCCTAGCGGTTGTGTTTTTCGTCGTGAAAGCTATCTTTATGCCTTGCTTTTTGAATAGGTTAGAGATTTTATATGTATTCGCATTCACATAGTTGAAACGCGCAAATTTTTTCTCAATACTGTCAGGTTTGGGAATCGTTTTATCTTTATTTTTATGTTTGGCTATAATTTGATTTATTTTGCTTGGCGAGAAGTTGTTTTCCTTTGCTATTTGCATAATTTGCATAATTGTTCTTATTTCCTTATTATAGTTGTCTTTTGACATGGGTATGTTTAAAGCCCTATGCACCATTGAATTGAAACCCCAGTACGCACAAACTAGCGGTATTTCAAACATAGATTTTGTAGCCTAAGTATAATGGATCTGATGATGATCGCTTGACGATCGAAACTGGTCATCCTAGTGTTTTATTAATCTCATGTAATTTATTTCAGGATTAGGGCATAACCCATCTCTTTTGGGTACATTCGTGTTGACCGACTGAAAAGCACTAAACTCTTGTTTACTAAGGCAACACTGAAAATATGGCTTCAAACACCACAATGCTTGATTTCACATCATATACGAATCTGAAAATTATATTTTTTTCATATTTTATCCATTGGAACTTCCATTAAATACTGTAAACTGCTTTTTACATCTTGTAAATATTTCTCAAGGCAACCCAAGGCAAAATTCAGTAAAACTACTTTTCAACATGGCAATACTGTCGACATAGATTATTATAAACCTATATCTCAGATTACAGTTATTACAAATAATGTGTGTAAAACGAATTACGATCAATATTTCACAGCGTATATGAAAGCTTAACATTCTATCAACTAGGTAAGACGAATCTATAAAATATCGAAGCACTGCCGATACAATTGTAGCAGTAATTATGGTGTTTGGAGCCATTTTCAGTGTTGCCTTCGTAATGGAAATTTGATGTTCTTCAGTCAGTCAACACATTTGTACCCAATTGTGACGGGTAAAATAAATGTACATGAGATTAAAAAATACACTTGCGTGACCAGTTTCGATCGTCAAACGATCATCATCAGATCCATTACGCTTAGGCTATTAAATCTATGTCTAAAAGAATGGTTGAAAGTATTTGCAATAAGTACATTTATTTAGTTGCAGTATTAGTTAACATAATGCAACTAGTCAATATTTTTTTCAGTTATATATGTGATGTTTTGCTTAGATTTTGAAAGAGGTGACTGACCTCCAAATTTGCTTGTTTAGTGCGAGGATGTGATTGTTGTTAAATGGCCAGTTTAGATTGTATTGTATAGGCTACTTATCTGGTTGAGGTGTACGCAGTCCAGATGAGAGCAGTTAACTTCGTCACGGCAGGATTGGGGAATAACCCATCACATTTGGATAGAATCGTGCTGACCGCCTGAAAAAACATCAAATTTCGATGTAGCAGTAACTAAACAAATATACAAAAATTTAAATTCTTTGAAAACTTCATTATGAACATTTCTGCCCGTTCAAGAGCGTTCGATACTGTGTCACAGGACATTCTCTTCTATATGGCACAACACATAAACTCATCAAAAGTTACCTAACTGGCAAAATTCAATATGCAAAATAATAAGTGCACTGATACAAATAAGAAGGGGAGTACCTCAGGTAACGGTTCTAGGGCCATTATTTTTTCTTCTTCTTTCTCCGTTACGGTCTTCTAAGGACCACGAGCCAATTTCAATGTTTAGTCCTTTGGTGTTCTTTCTTCTTCCTCCAGGTCTCCTTCTTCTTCCTCCAGGACTCCTTCATCTTCACACTATGCATCTTCTTTCTCTCTTCGGACCATTTTGAGCCTCTTTTCTTTTCCTTCCTTCCTTGGAACCCTTCCATTCCCAACACTTTTTTCCAAAACATTTCTCTCTCTATTGCATCTTCTTCTCTTATATTGTTTCTTTCCAAATCCTTTTTAACTTCTTGAATCCAAGTTGTTGTTAATTTCTTGTTCCAAAGATATTTGAATATCTGTTTGGTTAACCTGTTGTCAATCATTCTATATAAATGTCCAAAAAATAGCAATCGCCTCTTTTGTATTGTGTCTGTTATGTTTTCAATGTTGCGGTATATTTCATCATTACTTCTTAATTTCCAGAATTCTGTAATTCTTAATGGACCTAATATTATCCGTACAATTCGTCTTTCTAATACTTCCAATTTATCTAACTTATAATTCAGTGCTAGACATTCGCTTGCGTATAGGCATTCTGCTTTGATTACTGTTCTGCAGTGCTGTATTTTCAAGTTTCTAATAAACATTTTTTGTTGTAGGTGTTCCTAGTTATACCATATGCTCTTTCCATCTTGTGTACTCTTTCTTCTACAGCAGATTTTTCTAAACCATTTTTCTGAATGATTTCTCCCAAATATTTGAATTTCTTTACTCTCTTAATTTTTCCGACCGGGTCAGGAATGGAATGAATGAAGCCCCCATCTAGCGGCGAGAATATTAACTGTGCCGGCTGCCGAGGCCTGACGCACTCCTCTGGGGCAATGATTAAATGAATGACAGATGAAATGAAATGATAGTGGAGAGTGTTGCTGGAATGAAATTTGTTTTTTTTTTCTACAGAAATTCTTAAACCTGTTCTGTTGGCTATCTCTTCTAAGAGATTAATTTGCACTGTTGCATCAGTCAGATTTTCAGAAAGTATGGCAAAATCATCTGCAAATGCTAGACAGTTTATTTCAATACCTCTGATTTTATTCCCTAGTGTTATGGGTGATATCTTGTGTTCCCTCAGTTTTTTATTCCAAATCCTTACTATTTTATCCAGGACACAGTTGAATAGCAGTGGAGATAAACTATCACCTTGCCTTACACCTGTCTTTATTTTGAATGGTTTAGATATTCTCCCCAGAAATTTTACTTTTGATATGGTATCTGTGAGGGTTTCACGGATTAGATTAGCCAGTTTAGATCTAAATCCAAATTCTCGAATTACTTTATCTAGAGTTTCCCTGTCAACGGAATCGAAAGCTTTTTTAAAATCTATAAATGTCACTACTATGGTCTAAGAGTTTATTATCCTGTGACGGATTATGGACTTCAGGTTGAATATCTGTTCTGCGCAAGATCTGCCTTTTCGAAATCCACTCTGATATTCACCTAAATGACTGTCGAGTGTTGCTTGTATCCTGTTTAGTAATATTGTTGAGAATATCTTATAAGTCACTGCCAATAGGGATATACCTCTGTAGTTATTGACATCTTGCTTATTACCTTTCTTATGCAAAGGATGTATAAGGGCCACTTTCCATTCTTCCGGGATCATTTCCGTTTTCCAGATTTCTTCAAAGATGCTTTTAAGGTAATCTATGATTTTGGGTTGAGACCATTTTATTAGTTCAGCTGTGATGGAGTCTTCTCCACTAGCTTTGTTGTTTTTAGGGTGTTAATTGCTTTTTCAATTTTTTCAAGAGTAGGTGGTGGATCTGCTTCCATGTTGTCATGAATTTCGGGAAATTCTAACTTGTTGTTTGGTTCTTCACAGTTCAGAAGTTGATCGAAGTGCTTTGCTAGTATTTCACAATTCTTTTCATCAGATAGACCAATTCTGCCATTTTCGTCTGTGAAGCAAATACTTGGAGCTTGATACCCTTTATTTTTTATTATACACATTAAAACTTGGATAGTTTAAATGTGAAGTTATGAAGCCATTCTTTCAATGTTGCTTATAGAAATTGCGAGTTGTAACTCTTCAGACGCTTTAAACGAATTTGCCCAATGACAGGTTTTACGCTTTCGCGTGTCTGCTCCCAACTGATATGCTACTGAGCGCGTTGGTCTGAATAACGGTGTCTTTGCGCGCGGCATTTATTATCAGAAATTGTAATTTACTTGATTTAAACGTAACTGAGGCTGGAATGGCTTAAAATCTGTTATATGTTATGGATTCTGAAACTATTCTCATAGCTATGGCAGGCTATTTAACCCTTAAGCCACAGCTAAGACCTTCACTGACCATATATGCTTGCAACCAATCTATTAGATGGGATAAGACCCTCCAATACTGCCTGCTTTGAGGCCTCGGTTTGTTGAGAATTAGCAGAGGATACATCCACCTCCTATAACAGACGAAGTATTTCCCCAGATTATTCCTTCCCGTATGCATTTATTGCCTCAATCGTTGAGAGTGTGGATTTACTTCATTTAGCAGGTCGGAATGTGGGGATCTTTCTAAAAACATGTATTTGTTCAGATTCGCTGGATTTTCTCTCCTGGCTAAATATATTTCTACGGTTTCTTTAAAGCCAAGAGCTCTGTCCTTTGCTTCGTGGTGAGTAATTTTCAGGTCTGTTTTCATGTTAGTGCGAAAAAATGTATGGCAATAACCATAGTTTATCAGTTGGATGTCTTGTAGCTTTGCAAACCAGTCTCGAAACAATTCAGGTGTGTGGGCTGGAAGATTATCCTGATGAAATTGAAGAATTCCCAGCATACAGAGCTATGGAGTGTTTCAGCAATCCTTGATATATAGACTGATAAGTATTTCTAAGAATGCGATGGATTGTGTCCATGTCACGGCGATTAATCCACACCCAACACGACATAGACACTACCACTTCGGGCACGAATGGCGGTGTATCTGTGGTCAAATTGGGTGTCCAAAGAACAATATACAATATTGGGTCCTCCCTTTGTCGTAGAAAAGGTGACTTCATCAGGGATTACTCCCTTCCAATATCGATCACTATTTCCCACAACATAGATAAAGGCTCTTCTCTTATGAACATTCCCAGGAATAGCACATCGAGATTTTAAATCAACGCCCTTTAACTCTTCCTTGCGGTCTTCTGGTGGCCAGGAAAATAAACAACAGCCCTCAATGTAGCAGCGGAACGAAAGGGATTCCTTTCAACCTCTGCCATTAATCTGGCGTCTTATTATGGTGTTGAAATTTTCATTCCACGACTTCAAACTTTCCGACCAAAAGTTCACAAACTTCGATAATTTCACATAAAACTAAATTTAATTGCAGGACCTATTAATCTTTTTTTTCACACACAATACGCTGGCTACATGACCACTATGTCGCAAAGCCCCTAAAATGATTTAAGAAAATCAGCAACACCTTATTTCTGTCCTGCGTCACTTTGTAGAGCCATTTCAGACACTCAAAGGCAGAAATGACGTAGTTAGATTTCGCGAGGAATCTTAAAATAACGATGAAGTATTCACTCTGATACAAATTCACTTTTCAGAATTAAAAATTAATACAGTTTCGAGTTTGAATATTAACTAGAGTGCAGTACTGTATATTATTTGCAGACACACTTTGTAATATTCTAAAACATACAGAACTCAGAACTGTCATTTATTTTCTAAAACATATTAAAGGTATTGTGGTCAAATGAAGTATGTGGCAAATGACACATGCAGATACAGTTAGCACCGTGCTAGAAGCCATTTTTCAGTGTTGCCTCATTAATCGAAATTGATGCTTTTCAGTCGTCAACACGATTGTAGCCAATTGAAATTGTGATTTCCTAATCCTGAAAAGATGTTAATAAGTTTAATAAATTCATTTGGATGACCAGTTTCGATGGTCAAGCGATCATCATCAGATCATTTACAAAGACCATCAAATCTGTGTCCACAAGTATGTTGGTGATGGTATTTACAATATATACATTTATTTAGTTACAGCTGATATTATAGATTTACGCAACTTGTCAAGATTTGTTAGTTATGAGTGATTTTTTGTTAAGATATTGTTAGTGATTATTGACCTTCACCAAATGGCTTTAGAGATACTCGTTCACACGTATTTTTGTGTTTGATGTTTCCATTATCGGAATGCTGCTGTTAACGCCTGATCCACACTCCACTGATATACTTTGGGGATGGATCGAATGAGTACTTATCGTATAATTTTCTCGCTGCACCAATATTTTACAGATTTCAGTCAGTCACATGTTAAATTGTTTTAGAACAGCAATCAGCTATTGGACTCTTTTCAGCTGACTTGGGACAAATATTATTTTGAAATCAGTGTTGATTCCCCTCGATTGTTTTTATTTTGAGTGATTACACTTTTAGTTTTTGTAACCTCGCATAGCAAATTAGATATTTATTCTGGTAGGAAACTGTTTGTGTTCACTTCCCAGGACATTTATAGGGCATATGAATAAGCGCCATGAAAGTGACCTCTAAGATGGAGCCCTGTCCTGACATACGCTTCTTTTCATTTAACAACACATGCTTTATTTAAAGCATTGTTGTTTGTATGTACAGAGTATGTAATTAATATTCCAGGTACAGTATGAACCTGAGCTTTTGAGCCATGTTTGATGATCAAGGAACCATTTCATATACATATGACTTTCAAGATCAAGACAACCAACGAACCAAGTTGGTAGCTACGGTTCAAAGAAGCCTGGGTGCCTGTCATATCCCCTTCATTTATAAAATAACGTGCCAGTTATTTTACTGACACAGATCCTGCCCATTTTAGCCCTCTCCTTTACCAGCCGACTACACCAGGATTGGGCACAAGAGACGATAGTCTTACAAAATGCTCCACACATCTGTGTAAGTATTTTGCATATTGAGACGAAGCCTATCGCTTGCTGGAGGATTCATCGATGCCATTCTGATGAAACATTGTTGTGGGGCTAACGTACTACAGGGTGATCTTTTTGCTGGAGAGGGGCCAACGGCCAGCTACCAGGCGCGCGAACGCCTTCCGCCAGCCAACCGAACTCACTCCACAGATTACGTGGAGGTAGAAACCATAACAGAGCATATTAGTAGGGGGGTAGGGGGGTTCTAACCAGTGCCATGGCCGCCGCGTGAGTCCAAGCCAATATCTCGTGAACCGAAGGTCGAATGTTGACAAATGAGGTGTCGTTGGACTCTGGCTGACGTCCTCTTTCCTTGGACCACGTATTATATTTTTTTTAAAAAAATTGAATTTTTTTTTTGAACGTAGGCGATAGTTAAAAAAAAAACATGATAGAACGTTCTGCAATATCTTAAACGAATGGTCTTTATGTCCTTTATATTTTATAATAAAACTTTTTTTATTTTTGATGGCTTTTTTTAGTTCAATTTTTATTTTTTTTTATTTTGGAAACTAAAGAGTTAACAAAAAATTTTGTTTGACATAAATGAATGGCCCTGACCCCCTCTACCCCCAAAATAAATGTCAAGTCTCTAGGACTAAAACTGTGCAGTAGTGGGATGGGGAGAGTTCTACTCCCTCCCCTACTTTCATAATAACTTTGGGCGATATTTCCCGAACGCGTTGTCGGATTTTAACGAACGAGGTATTGTTGGCGTTGGGATGACGTTGTCTTGGCTAATCATGTGTGTTGGTATTTAAAAAAAAAAGTTTTTTGGATTGGCACTATTTTGGAAACGGTGAATTGGAAAAAAGTTTGTTTGACGTTAATGAAAGGTGGGTATGCCCTCTAGGTGGACAGCAAGTTTCAAGGGTGTAGGAGGAAAAAAAAATGATAGCCTACTTTCTCGCGAACATTGGTGATCATTGGCGAACGGATGGTCGGATTTTAACAAATGAGGTGTCGTTGGACTCGAGCTGACGTCCTATTTCCTATAGACCACTCGTTATATATTTTTTTTTGAAAAATTTTGTTTTTAAAAGTAGGCGATAGATTGAAAACCAAACATGATAGAATGTTGTGCCATAGTTCAAACCAATGGTCTCTATGACCTTTATTTTTTATAATAAAACGTTTTTATATTTTGAGATTTTTTGAAAACACTCAAATTTTGAATTTTTACTATTTTGGAAAGTAACACGTTGACAAAACATTTTGTTTGACATAAATGAAAGATCCCTACCCCCTCTACCATGAAAATAAATGTCAAGTCACTAGGACAAAAAACTATTCATTTTATTTTTTTATTTTTATTTTTATTTTTTAAATAAAAGCGTGTTTGTGGACAGAGAGCCGGTAGCGCTTGACGTATGTTACAAGGAGGCTATGATTGGCCATGGTGGATATGGGAAATGGTTATTTCGACGGGGACGATGTATGGAAAAACGAGGGGTCACTTTTCGCTATTTTTTCCTATGACAGATGAATGAAGGCGAATATTTTCGAAGATCCCTCATGACGATCTTTAAACATGTTGGTAAACACTGACCAGTAACCAGACAAAATTCATAATGGTATGAGGGGAAGTTGTTAACAACAGAACTTGTTTTTTTTTCTATGTCTGACTGGCAGCCAGAATGGGAAAACAGAATATCTGCTCGAGAGGCCAGCTTGGAGCCTGGCTAGTTGGCTAAGAGAATGGAATGTGGGTGAGAGCTGACAACATTGGTGTAAAATGATAACAGGTTGGTACCATGTGGCAACTCTGTAAAAAGGTGATAACGGCTAGCCAGGCGAGTAGCAGCAGCAACAGCAGCAGGCAGGGGCCCCGCAGAGAGGAAAGGGGAAAGAGGGAAGGGTGAACACAAAGAGAGAACAAGAAATCACGTGACCACTACAGAGTGGTGAGGGGGCGGGCCAGAGAGCCGGAGGAGAGGAGAGGGGAGGACTGGGAGAACCCATGACAGCCAATAGCTGAACGAGTTGTATGTCATCATGGAGTGAAGGAGTGAGACGCGGGTGTGGAGAGAGAAAGAGAAACATGTATGGACATGCATGAAGCGTGGAGCGCCGTACACAGAGCTCTCGTACAACACGATTCAATAAAAAAAAGTGCACAGGTTCATACAACATGTAATTTATTGATCCAAGAATTAAATGTTGAGTTAAATCCTAACTATGTGACATACAGTTTATTTCCTTTTTGTTTCAACACTTTTTCCACGAGGTAATGTTTCGGAAATGCTGTTTATGAAGTTCTTGGAGATAAAATCTACCTTTTATGGGTTGATGGTTGAGGTCTTGGAGTAAATAGGTGACTGGACTGTCCAAGTTGACTTGACGAATACGAAATAGTTCAGTCCCCCACTGAGGCGTGTTTTACTTATTGAAGGCAGACTTAAATTTGCTCACACGAACAAAATCCCCAATTTTCAGTCGGTGACGTTTAGGATCTGCTGTTTTTATGGGGTTAAACAGCTTATCCAGTCGCTGAATATTTTTTGGTTACGAGACGTGGCTTGGTCCCAATGGTTCTACGTTTGCTGTCATTGTAACGTGTCACTAGCTCAGGTAACATGTCCAACCAGCGATAAGTGCCCTGAGCGGTAAACGCATTCCACGTATGGGTTTTCAATGTTCGGTTAAACCGTTCGACCACGCTGGCTTTGAGATTGCTGTATGTGGTGTAATGGTGAATATCCTTAGATTTGAGAAAACTGGAGAAATCCTTGTTGAAAAATTCTTTCCCCTGGTCGGTTTGTAGCAACTGAGGTTGACGTTTGGAGTGTTGAATAATATGTTGAAAGGCCTTGGTGACCAGTAGACCAGACTTGCGACGCACAGGTTCAACAAAGGCCATTTTGGAATAGACATCAATGACGGTCAACATATATCGTACACCGTCGTTAACGCCAGCATAGGGTAACATTTCAACCAAGTCAGCCTGCCGAAGTTCATCCACACCCGGTGAAATCACCTTGAGTCGCGGATAGTGACGCCTAGCTGGGCGATGCAACTCGTGAGCAATACCCATTTTAATGGGTGAGGGCTTAAACAATAATTTTGGCATTTCGAAGTTCTTGTGCAATTTTTTGAATTTCCCAATCGTGCCCGGTATGGCCGGCTTGACGTGAAGCATGCAACAACTGTAGCCGCTGGACGAGCTTATTGGGATTGTGCCAGTAGGTAACATCCACAAGGGGTTTTAATGGTTCAAAGGTCACTCCCGAAGCGGACACTTTACGACGAGTACTTTGACTGGTGGGAAACATTTTTGCAATGATCGTTTATATTTTTGAGATATATTGGCATTCACTTATTGAGCTGGATCATACTGTCTTTTGTGGGCATGGGTTTCCAATAAAATGGATTTATATTTGCCAAGGTCCTCTGACGTATAATCATGAAATGAGGTTGTTCGAGAAAAGAGCAGCTTTAACAGTCCTGGCGTCAATTTATAGTTGATGTTCTTAATGACAGCTTTAGTACGAGCAAATTTAATGCATGAATCCCCAATTTTAAAACTATCATCCTCATAGCGAAGACCATACGTGGTATCTGTGTTTCCAATAAATAGATCAGTGAGATAGGGTTCTAGTGTTGATCCATAATATTTTATTAAAATGTTTTTTAGTTGAGCTTTATTTTGAGGGGTGGCCAAGAATTGTGAAAACGGAGACGATCTGGAAGGGCAAGGTGTTTCAACCATGGCCAAGGATTTCTTTTTTCTCAAAAACTCTGCAAGGGGTGCGGTCTTTTTTTGAGGCGTAAACACTCGTTCCTCGTCATCCTCAACTTCGCTAACACTAGCCAAATCATGCTGTTCATGTTCCTCTTCCTCTTCCTCAGGGTCCTCGTGCAGCGTCTGCGTGGATTGTGAAACGGTGGGTAGCGTTTCAGATGGCTTGAAAGAGGGTTTAAACATGGCTTCTAGCGAAGGTGCTAAATGATGTTGAATAAACAAAGCATCATCTGCACGTGATCGTTTCAATTGACGAAACTTTTGGCGAATAGTATTTTTTGCTCTAATAATATGCTTTCTCAATAGAGCCTCCGTGGCTTAGGCAGCAGCACGCCGGCCACTCACCGCTGGGTCCGTGGTTCAAATCCCGGTCACTCCATGTGAGATCTGTGCTGGACAAAACGGAGGCAGACAGGTTTTTCTCTGGGTACTCCGGTTTTTCCTGTCAAAATTTCATTCCAGCAACACTCTCCACTATCATTTCATTTCATCTGTCATTCATTTAATCATTGCCCCAGAGGAGTGCGTCAGGCTTCGGCAGTCGGCACAGTTCATATCCTCGCCGCTAGATGGGAGCTTCATTCATTCCATTCCTGACCCGGTCGGAGACTGGAAGCAGGCTGTGGATTTTCATTTCAATATGCTTTCTCAATTGACTCTCTGCTAACGCCATGGTGTCTTGACAAATGACTTGACAGGGAATGAGTCAGTGCCTTAAATAGCAATAAAATGATCAAACCCTAAGCGATATCGTCCTTTGTTGAGTTCACTTTGTTTGTCAATCACTAAACAGGCATGACGTTGAGTGTTCCAGCACTTGCCAAACAATTCAGTAAACATTTGAAAGGTCATATCCGGATTCACATGTTCATTATAAATGTGACGACTGTTCCTCTCGTCCTGGCGAAATAAAACAATGACATTGGCATTGTCACGAATCAACTGTTTGGACATTTTAGAATACGTTTGTCCAAGATAAAAGCAATCGATATGTTTGTGTCGACCCATGTTGAAATAGCTTTGAATGATGCCTTGACGTTCAGTGGATACATCATCGAAAATCATGAGTGAATCGGGCTTTACCTCATTCGGTGAAATAACATTTTCTTGCATGGAAAATGTAAAATAACCCATACTCTCTTTTTGTAATCCAGACATGACTTGATCCAGAAACGAGTAGAGGGGTTGGTAGAGAGATTTTGCAAAAATATAAATATTTTGAAAACGCAGACCATTGGGCGCTGTGATGAGCGTTAGCAAAAGATTGGTCTTTCCACAGCCGGAAGGTCCCACAATGATGCAGCGAATGGAAGATGGAAACAGTGAACCAAGGCGTTGTTCACGTGATGTGGGACAGAGATGGGAAACCATGTCCCCCACGGGGAATGACTCTTGCTGCTTAATAATCTTCATATCAACTAAGGCTTAGACAGGCTAGCAGGCTGTCTATATACAGGACACTGAGCCTTGTCATAGAAACAGTAGACTCATACTACAGGTTGGCGATGGATGTCTTTGGACGTGCGTTAATGGCCAAAGCTAGGTCTGTCCCCATACATGATCCTAAACAAGAAACAGTTCCTGCTAACAAACACTGTGTGGATAGGTCAGTAGTGCCACGCACTAAACAGGGAGATTATGACTTTAAGGGAAAGCGGTTAACCCATGTAAAACATCCTCAAGTGTCTACAGACGTTACTACAAAAAAGTATGTGGATAACAATGTGTATGAGTTTTATGACGACGTGCATCAGCTTACGGTGAATGGCTATAGCGCTAATCACCATCGGATTATTCACGTGGAAGACCCACAAGACGAAGACGATGTTTGTACCAAGCGTTACATGACCTATGAAATGAAAAGGCTTGACAAATTTATCCCATATGTACTTTTAGTGTTTCTGACAAATGAAAAACCTGTGAATGACAGAAACCATTTACCGCTAGTCCATGATCAGCACTTGACCTATATGCTTGCTTCGGGTTTAAGCCACTATCGTTGACTCTATGATGAAACCATTCACATCAAATACGCCATACCTGATGAGAACCATTTACAAATACAGATAAACGATCATAGGATGTTGGTCCATAACCATGAAATGGTTAATGCAGGTGACGAATTATCCTTTCATCTCATGTTGACATGGGATGAAAAGCAAGCGGGAAAAACTATAAACGATTTCCCACTATATGTGGAATTGGAATATACAGCCATGAAATAACAATCTAACGTTAGTTGTGATTTAAACTTTCTTGTGAAAGGTTGTTGGTCATTATCATCATGGTGAAACAAAGGTATGTGGTGAGAAAGATTTTAAAAAAGGACTTTGTCCTTGGCAAAGCCTGGGCTTACGACATTCATGAACAAGCCGTTGCGAAAGAAAAAAAGAAAAAATAATGTATTGAAAATAAGGAAAGCCCTGCGAGCAGCACAGAGACATGTTATTCCAAAACGTCGGCGACAGGGTTCAAAACAAGGGCGAGTGATTCCCGTCCCAAACCGAGCGGGATTTTTACCTACTTTATTTGCCGGTCTGGCTGCTCCGGGTTCACTTTTGGGCGGTGCCAGTGCAGTGGCGAAAACCATTAAAGCCGCGCAGCAGGGCAAGCAAAAACTCAAAGAACGTCAGAGACACAATGAAACGATGGAAGCGATTGCAATGGGGGCTAGAAATGCCAATATAAAGCCAGCCTTTTATCAACAAGGATTTCGGATTTCACCATTTCGAAATATTTAAAAAAATAACCACAGCCATAGCAAGACATGCCCTGACGCATGAACAAGTGGGAAGCTATGCTAAACAACTAAAGCTTTCTCATTTTCGAGGTGTGTTTATGCGAAACCAATTACCCCCACGACCCTGGAAACAGGAATGTGCTGTTGTCAATTTGGATGATCACCGAGGACCAGGAACGCATTATGTAGCTTATGTCAAAGAGGGATCCACCGTATGGTACTTCGACAGTTTTGGGAATTTGCCCCCGCCCTTGGAACTAGTGACCTATTTTGGAAACAGGATCAAGATATATTATAATGTAAAACGTGAGCAAAGGTTTAACAGCCAACAGTGTGGACGTTTGTGTTTAATTTTTTTTATATAAGACGCAGCATAAGCAAAAACGCCAACAGTATGTCGGCAGAAAGTAAAACGTTTACACTGCATGGACATGGACCTGAAGTCAGCCTAGACTTTTACCCGCCTATCGAATTGTGTGAAAAACCCTATGATTTGGGACTTGTTTCTCTTGAAACGTACAATCGAATACACAACATACGTGAAAATGTGAACAACAAGTTTTACTATGACGATTCTGTGATCACCCTGAACTCTGGTGGATACACGATCGATGATATTTATGAACACATTTATGTGGTGTTGATCAATGAATATGGTTTAAAGTCATTTCTCGATGGATCGCGCAAGTTTGAACTTGTAGGAAATACCAACACTCATCGCTGCAGTATTTTCTCCACATTCAAAATTGACTTTAAAACACGCCCCGATTCCATTGGCCCATTACTAGGATTTAAACCACGCGTGTCGGAGCCCAACAAAAAACATGAATCAGACCATGAAGTGAAATTCATTGAGGACCATCATGTGTTGGTGACGTGTAATATTATTAGCCAAGTGTACACCAATCAAGAACCATCGCATTCGCTTTATGACTTTATTGTGACATTGCCCAATGGCTATATTATTCGTGAAAACCCTCCAGTGGTGCTTTTTCATTCTGTGGCTGTCGATAGTATTAGTAATATAACATTAAGACTGATCAATAGAGAGCAACAACTCATTGATCTAGATTCTACTACAGCAGTGACTTACACGTTGGTGCTAAAGCCACTGTGAAGTTTGTGTATAAAGCAACAAAACCGTCTAGGAATGGTGTTAGTTGTTTGCCACGTGAATACACGTTAACATCTCAAGACAATCAGATTTACAGCATTTGGGTTACCACGTCAACCTCCATAATGAATTCTATCCTTGAGATGGCGAACCGCATCGAGGAGCAACCAGGAGTGGTAAGAATTGATCTCCATTCCTATCAAGCTCAAACACCTGGACTCAATAACAATGATGAAATTCAATTTGTTATCAACAAACAAGATATTTACACCCTACCACATGAAAGTGTCATTCAGATCGAAGGTCGGCTCACCAAAGCCGATGGCTCTACACCCACCACATCCAAGTTGGTCAACCAAGGTTTGGCCTTTCTGTTTTCTGAAGTACGCTATGTCAGTAACGATATCGTGGTGGATAGCACACGAAATGTGGGCATTTCCAGTGTCATGAAACTATACCCCTCTTATAGTGAGGAAGAAGGTAAAACACTATGCATGGCAGGTTGGTGTCCTGACTCGACCAATGACTGGATGGTACACACCGATGGGACCTTTACTGGAAATTTACCTCTTAAACTGATTTTAGGCTTTGCCGAAGACCACCAGCGCATTGTGGTCAACGCAAGGCAAGTGCTTTATCTGGTGAGAGACAGGAGTGATAATAATGCACGCAAGGGAGCTGACAATGCCCCAATAGATTCAAAAATTCAACTACAACGCTTGCTATGGAAAGTACCCCATGTGACCCTTGACGATAGCAAAAAACTGGACATACTCAAGATGGTAAAGAGAGATATGCCTCTACTCATGGAATTTAGAAGCTGGGCACTCCATGAGTACCCGCTATTGCCCACTACCAACACACACAGTTGGTCTGTAAAAACAGCTCGCTGTACAGAGGGACCTCTCTACATTATCGTGGGTTTTCAAACGAATCGCAAGTATCAACAAACCAAAGATGTCACGCAATTGAGAAATGCACGTCTTTTCCTCAACGGAGCTGTGTTTCCCTATGAAGGACTGGATTTGGATTTTTCAAAAAATAAGTTTGGCCTCCTGTACGACTTGTTTTCTAAATTTCGATGGTCGTATTATCAAAAAGAGAACGGCCCCATGCTGCTACCCCAAGCGTTTAAGGCAAGGGCGCCACTGATTGTTTTTGACTGTTCTTACCTGGAAGAGTCTGTCAATCCATCCAATATTGACATTCGACTAGATTTTGAAACGCATGACAATGTACCAGCCTACTGTTTGATTATTCATCACAAACAAGTCAACTATTATCCACTGTCCAACCAAGTGACGAGTGTATAAATAACAGGTCTACCCACGTCAAGCCGCTCCGTCATGTCTTGCTTTAAAGCATCAAGAGAAGTCACATCCATGAATTTAAACTCTGAGGAACAAAGTTTCAAGACTTTTGCAACATGGCCAGTGCCTTTCATAAACCCTCAAGCCTTGGCGGCCGCTGGATTCTACTATTTAAAAACAAGAGATGAAGTGAGATGTGCCTTTTGTCCCATCATCATAGACCCATGGCAGGAGGGCGATGAACCCATGCAGGAACATCAGCGCTGGTCACCTGTCTGCCCCTACCTATGCAGAATGGAGGTGGGAAATATACCCTGTCATTCAAGCTATCCCTCACTCGTGTCCCTGAGTGATGAAACAACAAGTTACGATACGTGTGGACCGTATGGTGTCCATGGTGCTTCAGTAAGCAGCTCACCATCGAAAACGCCTAGTTTAGAGACATTGGGACATCATCGGTGTTATGGACGTTACAAACACAAGAGAGTATATTGTTGTATGAGTTGGTATCGTCCTTATCCCAAAATGACAAAAGCCTGTAAGACGTGTTATGATAATAAAATAATGTAATTCTAAAATTCTTATTTTTTTCATGTCCTCCTGTCCTACACTAACCTTATTTTTTTTTCAAACTAGCATGGCTGGTAAGTCCATGTCATGACCACACCTTAGTCATTGATTGTCAGTCAGTCGTCAGTTGAACTTGGTCCAGGCAAGCGGCAACATGTTGCGCACACTCATTGTGGATTGCCAAGGGTTTAAAATTGGTGACAACAAATTTATATTTAAACAAGTGGCCATTATCGATTGTACCAAATTTTGGATATCGCAAGCTACGCATTTGCTATTTAAACCGCCCCATGCTTTTGATTTGTTCTGTGATAAAGACCGCAAACAAACCCAGTGGATTGAAAATCATAGGCAACTAGACTGGAATCAAGGAACCATTTCCTATAAATATTTGGACGTGGTCATGAAAGCACACTTGTCCTCGGCCAATGTAGTATTTGTGAAAGGTAATGAAAAACGTGAATGGTTGCAACCATTTTTGGCGTCTTACTGTCAATGTATCGACCTCATGGAGTTGGGCTGCCCCTCCCTGCAAACGCTAATGGATACTTGTTCCTGTGGCAACATTACCCATACAGCCCTAGCGCATGCGTGGCATCTCTTTCATTGGTTAACCACCCATGCCTGCTGGGAGTTGTTGAACAAAATTATAACTCAAGATTTACCTGTGAATGACGCCAGTGAGATTTCTACAAGCGACGTGTTAACATCTACAACACGTGGTACCATGGAGAAAGGCAATGCTACCGACAAAGCCATCGGGAAGTCCTTTGTGGGCAAAAAGAAACTAGACAGGTTTACCAAAGAGAGAACTCTTAGCGCTGCCCAAGTTGTTCATTTATTATGTGGCCGCCAACGCGGTGAAAGAAATCTGGCAACATGTACCAAAATCATGGACTCAAGACCCTGTGTTGAGTGAATTGCAACCCTGTGCGGATTACGATCACCATAAGCAAGTGGCCATGGCAAAAATACCCTCTATGCGTCAGTGCGCGACTTGTCAGCTAGTGAAACTGTATCACGGTCATAAAAGTCCGTGTAAAGACTTTTTTGAATCATTCCACGGGTGTCATGGCGTGACAAAGCAACAACAACAAACACAAACATCGTCCACAGAGGAAGAGGAAGACCAAACCTTTTCACCATCAATGGAAAAGGATATGCCAGACCTGTACTGGCAGTGGCGTCATTGACAAAGTGATTCAATACTTACCTTTCGAAATCCATCTTCCAGGTTATAGTTTTTGTGGCCCTGGAACTCATCTTGAAAAACGTTTGCAGCGTGGTGATGTACCCATTAATCTTTTGGATCAAGCATGCAAAGAACATGACCTATCTTATCGCCATATTCATCCTGGTTTAAGACATGTGGCAGATAAATTGTTATTGAAAGAAACTAAACAACGTTTCACATCCTGTGATGCCTCAGTGGGTGAAAGAATGGCAGCCCTGATTGTGATGAGTGCTATGAAAGGAAAGTTGATAATGCATGGACATGAACATTAAGGAATTGAGGATTGAGGAATTGGGATGTGTTTGTATTCTAGTTTTTCTTTTGTCAATCCCTATGGTTATGAAATAAAAAAACAAAGGTTTACCAGAACACAATGTTTCATTTTAATTTAAAAAATAATCATGATATTGATGGGGTGATTTTTCATTTTCACATTTTCACACATTGTCATTTGCCAATTTGCAATTTACAGTTTTTAAAAAAATGTCTGTTTCAAGTTTTGCGTTTTTGATGATATGGATTTTCCATTTTGTTGATGACACTTTTTAAAAATGTCCGTTTTATGTTTTTTAATTTTTATATTTCACACATGGCCATTTCCAGTTTTTAAAATGACTGTTTTACGTTTTTTAAATTTTGGTGATATTGAAACATGGATTTCTCATTTTGCTGTTTTCACATTTTTCCATTTGGTGTATGTTGAAAGTTGAGATTTGTCAATGATGTTGATGCGAGTGCTTGACCATGATATTGCTGCAATGTGTTTATGTGTGTTTTGAGAAACATTGAGGTCTACGACCACTGCAGGTAAGACTGTTTTTACAAAAGTAATGTCTATTCACCGCTACATTTCAAAGAAAAAAACTATCGACAAAACAAAATGAGTATATAAGTGATAATTTCCCCCTCCCCACCCACCCTACCTCACCGTGTTTGCTCTGGTCATACACACACACCAGCATTCTCTCTACTCACACAACCATACCTGTCTTTGGGAACAAACACAACCACTTTATTTATCCCAAAAGCACATTCTCCACATGCACACTCATCACAAAAGAACTTTTTTTATTTTTCCATTTACGATTTACATTACAAAAAACAATATAAATACTAGTCATTAAAGTTACTAAAAAAAATACTATTACTCATTTCATATTTACAAACACTACAACTTTGTACAGCTTTAAAAGAATCACACTATATACCATTTTCCAAATCCCAACTCGGTTAAATTTAAAATAAAAATAGAAATAAGGTTGCATAGAACTTTTTTTAAAGAGCAAAAGGTTCAAGTGGGTTGCCACTATTTACAAAATCTACTATTTACAATGGCAAAAACCAACATTTACAAAATACAAAATACTAAATCAACGAGTTACAAAAAGCCATGTCCCTAAACGAACAAACAGAAAAATCACACCTCCTCCTCCTTGCGGTCATAACCCCAGGGCAGGCTCGTGAGCAAGTTATTACCCCACACACGTTTGTTATCCATGGAGGCGAGGTTGCGTTTTCTCTCTTCTACAAGATACAAATGATGGTTGCTGGATTGTATCCTGCACCGTGTATGGGACATAGCTTTGCCAGTGCGTAAAACCGCCAAGTAATCGTCTACACGTAGCGATTTTACCACTGCCCTACCTACACCTTTTGCTCTTTTGGCTTCCTTACAGTCTAGTGTGCGATAAGCATACATTTTCGAAGCCAAACCTACGAATTCCGTCATAATTGAATCACCGCATTTATCTTTTAAAACACCCATTTCCTTCTTGTTTTTTATGGGCAGATGAAATATGTTGTCAGCACTATACGAAGAGGTGTCGAACCAGTCACTATGCTGCCTCATGACGTCATAGGGGTTGCAGTGGGGAATGTGGTAAATTAACGAGTCCGTATCCATATACAAAAGAGAGACGTCCTCAAAATGGCGTTTGGAAAACTCATAGTGGAATCGATACATGACCGATTTAGAAAAGTCTAAAATGACTTGGCCCAAGTAAATGGGCTTATCCATGGTCACACTTGTCTTACTCAATTCAATAGTGGCCAAATCCTTATCGATAATGTTGACCGATTTGTAATTTGGTTTGGCAAGGTACCGCCGGGCACCCCACCGCCCCTCCCAGACATTCACCAATTTAATGTCGCGGTATTTGCGGACATTCTCCATGGATAGATGCAGTAGTTCATTAATTAAAAAAAACTGCTGTGTTGCCATTTGTCGGTGCTCTGCGTTGAGTTGCATGTATGGCTTGAGCCATGGTTTTTGAGCAAAAGAAATACCCCTGTGAATTTTCTTCAACACTAAGCCTTGGGCGAGGCATTGCACCAACATTTGGATATGTAGCACATACCGATTTTTGTTGTAAAGTGTGCCCATGATTTTTCAATTTTCACTTTACTGTCAGGGGGAACCATTTGCTCAAGGTAGAATGGGAAATCGGCAAGTTCATCACACAAGGATGAGGGATATTCACTATCCACTTCTAGCACATATCCACGGCCTGTTTCTTGGCTAGCCTTGATCACATCAAATTCTGACACTTGTTTGTCTGTCAGCCAAGCAAACTTCCCATAGGGCAAAGGCTGACTCATGGCGTAACCATACAAATTATTCACGTCATAGTACATTAAGTACGATTCTGGTTTGTCTGGTGAATAATCAGGCATGTAGACATTGTTCGCTTCGGCATGGCGTTGGTTAAGCGACACAAAGCCGTCTCGAATGCCCTTTTCAAAAAATAGAACCATGTCTACATCAGTGAGTAAATCCAATTCCACTTGAGTGTATTTCAAAGCGGCATCAAACGAAAGCCCAGGACTCTTATAATAGTGAGCCGGGTCAAGACCATAAATGTGTTGACACAAGTTACGGAATTTTTCAAACACATCAGTGAGCAGCAATACATCCAGTTTTAGGTAATGCATAGCATATTCACTTAGCGTCTTCATGTCAAACACTCGCCAAACTTGACATGCATGTGCATAGTCTTCATCGGAAACGGTACTGCGTGTTAGTTTTGAGTAAAATTTATCTTGCGGTGGGAGTTTTGTTTGCTTTAACACGTCCCAGCTGTTGCAGAAATCATACGGGAATATACATTTCCGAATGCACAATTGAAATTGCTTAGGATCATTAAAATGCATTCTGGTATTTTTTTAATTCCTCTTCATTCAAGCCATTCACAAGACTGTCTAGCGAAGATGCCATAAACTTAAAGGAATCCAAGAATCGAATGCGAAAGTTACTCAACCGCCATGTCAGGGCTGTAAAACGCTCATGGTTTTGGGGGATAATGGTAAACGAGCCCTTGTTGACATGACCCAATTCACGAATCAAAAACTGAATGTCACAATTCGCCAGATTGTGGGGAAAAAAACACTGATGAAACGAGGAGCTGAAAAGTTCAAATTGCATTTACTATGCGCAGCTCCACGAAACTCTCCCGTAAAGTGTGAGTGATCACGAACGGTGTCTTCAGCACTGATCAGTGGCTTTTCGCAAATATGGCATGTCGTGGCATGCTCATACTGCTGTTGCTGTTGTGGCGTTAGGCTCATGGGTACCGGCTGGTCCAGTAATCCCTGTACATGGTCGGCCAACTTTACAAGTTCATCCAAAAACCATCTGGCACAATCTGGCCCCTCACGGTATTTGTAAACGGATTGTGTGGGGTCATAGGCACACACCACATTAAATCCTATGGCAAAAGGTTCATGTTTTTGAATGGGTGTGGTTGAGCTAATGGTGGGATCTGGTTCACATCCCGCCATGGGTGTGGTGTGAGCTTCAAAACCTGCGTATACCACATAGGGAACAGTGTCACGCTTATGAATGTCCTTAAACGTTAAAATAGCCTTGTCCCCTTGTGGCAATATCAATCTCACCACTTCCTGAGAAACGCAATCTACCCTATGACGTTCTAAAAGCGTAGGGGTTGTAAAATATTGCAGGCAACGATCACAAATATGTTTTGTACACTTTTTCGTAGACATTTGACTGCTTAGCAATCTACTCAGGCTTTTAATGAGGCAATAGTGATTCACCTCTCCCTCAGACAGATATAAAAGATGAATGTGATGTCGTTTCGGTTCTTTTGTGGCATAAAGAGGACCCACAATCTCATTACCATTAAGGCCAAACACCATGAACGAAAAGTTCTGGTTGTCTTGTTCAAACCTATGGATTTCCGTTAAGTCCATAGGGAACGATATTCTAGTTAAATTTAATGTTTGTTTTAATTAATTAAACTTGGCCTTGTACTTTCCCGGCCAACAACCATGATGTTGTACCGGTTGCAAATAGGCAGCCACAGACCACAGGAAGCAATCATTGTCACGATTCTTTATATTGACCACAGCTTTTTTTAGAAGCTATTGCTGGTGGTGTTTAATATAGCTAGACCCAGCATTCAACGGGTTGAAATGACAAATGTTGATTTGCAGGTAATGGATTTTGTCTAACGCTAAACCACTTGGTCCTTGTTGCAGTTTATCAAATTTTGATAGCAAGGCATTGACCACATGGGATTGATACCACTCGTTCAGATTATCGGCTATCAAAAGCTCTTGCATTTTACTGCCAATATAAAATGGTTTTTTATGCTCACCGTCCTTGTTTTTGTAAATGAAATCGCACACGATTTGTGTATTGACCTTTAAAGCCATATGCAACCTTTGCGATGTACAAATTTGTTTTTTTAAAATGTCAAAACATGATTCGACAATGTCTTTAGGGATTAAACTCTCTCTAACATTCACTATGCGGCCAGAGTACACACGTGACTTGAAACAGGACTCGAGAGGCTCCCGAGTTAATGTATCAGTAGCAGTGGAAAAAGACATGATTTTTATAAAAAAAAAAAGAATAATCTCACCGAAGTTTTCAGCCGTAGACTGGCTGGTAAGCAATAGCTCCAAACACACACGTTGTGGGTTTTCAGCAGTGGCTGTAGTGGACAAGCCTTTTCCAACACACACTAAAAAAAGAAATAAAATAAATCACCATGAGTATATCTATTTCAAATAGCACCTTTCATAAACAAAAATAAATAAATAAATAAAATAAAAAACAGTTTTTTTATATATAACAAAAAAATCTTACCTTGCTTTGTAAAAAGCCCTGCGTTTGCCTTTCCCTAGGTTCGAGTGGAATGGGGTTTCTGTCTCCCAACACCAGGTATGCCAATTATTTAAAACAAACAAAAAATAACAATACATCAATCAAATGGTAAACCAATAATCATTTAATCATTGATTAGCATAAAATAAAATAAACAGTGTTATTCCAACACATACCTCAAATATATAATGTATCCAATATAGTAACCAACTGGGGTTGAGCACACGAATGCAATTAATTTTATACACAAAAGACACAGCCTATGTTAACACAGTAACGTTTACCAAAGGAATGAAGCGCAATGTGCAGTGACATGCTCAATACTCTCTTACCCAACCCCTCACCTCCCCGTGGTCCTCTGGCCTCGTCCCTCACTGCTCATGGCAGGCTCTGCAGTGGTCACGTGATTTCCTGTTTTCTCTCTTTGTGTTCGCACTTTCCCCTCTCTCTCTCCCTTTCCTCTCTGCGAGGCCCCTGCCTGCTGCTACTGCTCAGCTCGCCTGGCTATCCGTTATCACCTTTTTACAGAGTTGTCAAATGGCTGCAACCTGTTATCATCTTACAGCAATGTTGTCAGCTCTCGCCCACATTCCATTCTCTTAGCTGGCTAGCCAGGCACCAAGCGGGTCTCTCGAGCAGATATTCTGTTTTCCCATTCTGGCTGCCAGTCAGACATAGAAAAAAAAACAAGTTCTGTTGTTAACAACTTCCCCTCACACCATTATGAATTTTGTCTGGTTACTGGTCAGTGTTTACCAACATGTTTAAAGATCGTCATGAGGGATTTTCGAAAATATTCGCCTTCATTCATCTGTCATAGGAAAAAATAGCGAAAATTGACCCCCCGTTTTGCCATACATCGCCCCCGTCGAAATAACCATTTCCCATATCCACCATGGCCAATCATAGCCTCCTTGTAACATACGTCAAGCGCTACCGGCTCTCTGTCCACAAACACGCTTTTATTTAAAAAAAAAAAAATTAAAAAAATGAATAGTTTTTTGTTCTAGTGACTTGACATTTATTTTCGTGGTAGAGGGGGTAGGGATCTTTCATTTATGTCAAACAAAAATGTTTGTCAACGTGTTACTTTCCAAAATAGTAAAAATTCAAAATTTGAGTGTTTTCAAAAAATCTCAAAATATTAAAAAGTTTTATTATAAAAAATAAAGGTCATAGAGACCATTGGTTTGAACTATGGCACAACATTCTATCATGTTTGGTTTTCAAACTATCGCCTACTTTTAAAAACAAAATTTTTCAAAAAAAAAATATATAACGAGTGGTCTATAGGAAATAGGACGTCAGCTCGAGTCCAACGACACCTCATTTGTTAAAATCCGACCATCCGTTCGCCAATGATCACCAATGTTCGCGAGAAAGTAGGCTATCATTTTTTTTTCCTCCTACACCCTTGAAACTTGCTGTACACCTAGAGGGCATACCCACCTTTCATTAACGTCGTACAAACTTTTTTCCAATTCACCGTTTCCAAAATAGTGCCAATCCAAAAAACAAAAAAACAATTTTTTTTATACCAGCACACATGCTTAGCCTAGACAACGTCATCCCAACGCCAACAATACCTCGTTCGTTAAAATCCGACCACGCGTTCGGGAAATATCGCCCAAAGTTTATATGAAAGTAGGGGAGGGAGTAGAACTCTCCCCATCCAACTACTGCACAGTTTTAGTCCTAGAGACTTGACATTTATTTTGGGGGTAGAGGGGGTCAGGGCCATTCATTTATGTCAAACAAAATGTTTTGTAAACTCTTTAGTTTCCAAAATATAAAAATTTCAAAATTGAACTTTTTTCAAAAAAACATCGAAAATAAAAAAGTTTTATTATAAAATATAAAGGACATAATGACCATTCGTTTAAGCTATTGCACAACGTTCTATCATGTTTGATTTTTTTAACTATCGCCTACTTTCAAAAACCAAAATTTTCAAAAAAAATGAAAAATATAATACGTGGTCCATAGAAAAGAGGACGTCAGCCATAGTCCAACGGCACCTCATTTGTCAACGTTCGACCTTGGGTTCACGAGATATTGGCTTGGACTCACGCGGCGGCCATGATCCCCCTACTCATATTAATTCATGGTAAATTCACCAGCAAATCATGACTAAAGAACTTACCATTTCACAGAAGAAGCTGAAAATTATCTCCTTCAGCTGATAGACAGGCGTTGTACCGTGTAAACAAATTAGCGTTTACACGTTGTCATTTTCCTTCCGTAATGAGGAATATCTGCAACCGTATATTGTTTCAGCATTTTCAGCATCTTCTGTGAAAAGTATGTTCTTTAGTCATGATTTTCTGGTGAATTTACCCTTAATTTATGTACTCTGTTACGGTTTCTACCTCTCCGCATTCTGCGGACCAAGTATGGATTGCTGGCGGAAGGCTTGCGCGCGCCTCGTAGCTGGCCGCTGGCTTCGATCTAGCAAAATAATCACCCTGTATGAAGGAAGCAAATATTAAATTATCGTTCTACGGGCCACAATTTGAACACTTAAATGCCTAAATATCGGCTAATGTTAAGCCTTCCACCACTTACATCCACAGTTATACATTAATCTTCGACGCCCCACACACGAAACCCATACGATCGTCAATTTCATTCTCAAGTGGTTTGCATTACTGGAAATCAATAGCAAATAACAAATGTAAAAGCTCTTCAGTGTACAAAGGTAACGATAGTAATATGTTTTGTCTCTAGAGGGAATTACAATGTCAAGGTGTAATTTGGAAGGCGTTTTAGACAAATATCATACTAAATATAGGACGCAGCCATTTTATTCTTCCCCATAAATTATTTCTAATCCGTCTTAGCAGTTACAAGGACATCGAGTTACTAGTGACCACCAGATTTGTCTGTTACTTCTATTAGAGACTTGGGGCATTGGATAATAATTTTGTTACAGTACCGTAGTGTGTGTAACTGACATTATTCGGATCCAAGAATTAGGGGAAATAAGGTATCATCCCAGCATTCTCCAAAAGTAATTATGCATCCAAACCTCTTGTCTCCAAACATATCCCCATTCCACACGTGGAGCGTGACAACGTGCTCGGCCACGTTGGTGACCAGTTTATTTCATTTGGGTGAGTGTCATCATGGTCATCATTCTTGTGTACGTTGAATCTACTTGATAGCTTGTGTTGTTGTGCTGTATTTAATATCGCGTATACTTGTAATTGAGGTTAGGATTGCAACGTGGTCTCAAGCCATGCACCATCCAAGCATTCGGACTAGAGTTAAAATAGGGAATCAACTCGAACACTTCGTTCAAAGTATTACAAACTTCGTACCAGGATTTAATCCCTTGGCAGAGACGGCGACTGCTCTTCAGTGGTCTGGGTGAGGAGCTTTTCCCTAGACAATAAACGGTAGCCGAATATCATTTTATTGAAATTGCTGCCTCATTGAAATGAAAATACGTTCTATAGTTTCATCGCGTTTCTCAGAATTTAAGGGCAGCATTCAGGACACAAGGACCACAATAGTGCAACTGCATTTCAATCCGCTGTCTTTCGAACCACACTATTTATAACTTAAGTAGGAAATGACCCTAATTGACACGACGGAAGTTCCATCTCCTCTAAAATTGTTACTTAAATGTAAGCTCTCATATTGCCGTTACCTTGCTTCCAGTAATCGGCGGTTCTGTTTTATCGTCGTTCGTAAGGTTTGCTGCAAAAGCAACTCAAAACCATTGGCCCGTATGTTGAGTGGGATTGCTGCTTAGGAGAATCGAACTCAATCTCTCATTTTAGCAGATATAACCAGATAAAGATGCATTGTATAGATTCATAAATGCAATGAATACAAATGCACTGTCTATCATTTGACATATTTATTTGATATTTGACATTGTTTTATGCAATCTGCAGCCACCGACATTAAACAAAGAGGTCTATGTTAATATCAAAGCAAGATGGTCCGTAAGGTCAACATTGCCTACATTAATTACGATATATCTATATTCTATCCCTATTGTGCATTAAGATTCCGAACAATTAGGGTGACCAAATTCCTGCACCATATATCGTAAACAAGATGGAAATATCCAAGTATGAGGGTTGGAAATACCTGAAATGAGGTCTACGAATGGATTCCCTGTTTTAACTCTGTTGCAAATTCTGGGACAGTCCCTGGCTCGAGATCATGTCGCAATCCTAACGTCAATTACAAGTAAACAAGATACTAAGGACAGCACAAGAACACAAGTTATCAAGTTGATTCAACATTCACGATGATCAGAATGTGTGGCCCCGGGTAATGAAACGAGAAACATCACAGAACCAACTTCAGTATGAACTACACTGTGGGTTAAACGCGTTATTAGACCATCGGTGCACTCAAACATCACAAGTCTCCATCAGTAACTGTCCATTTTGGTATTGTTTGGCCCAATGAAGTCGCACAGGTTGAAGACTGGCATGCACTCATAACTTCATCGCCAGGTCATGCGTAAGCGGTGAAAGGTCACATAACCTCCTAGTACCAGTGCAACACCATCTACAGTGATCCAAAGTTACAAGTGTGCTAATTCGAGGGCGTGGCTAATGTTTGTTCTGTCAGCTTATTCCCAATGAGTAAGGAATTACAAAGTCCTGCTCGTGGCGCAGTGACTAGCATTCCCTGAGATCTGGGTTATATTCCCAGCTCTGACAAGAAATGCAATTCTGGTCTGAGGACTGGAACGGGGAACACTCAGCCTCGTGAGACAAAATTGAGAACAGGTGGGTGTGATTTCTAGCAGAGCGATCCTGGGAAGTGGTTTCCTGTAACTTCTCACTTCTCCTGCTGAGAAATTTCGGGATGATTCGTAACCAAGTGTATGTATTGAGGCTCTAGTGTATGTAATGAGCTACCTCCTTCTCAATCCTCACCTAAATTACAACTCCACACGCTACTACAGATGCCACAAAAACACAGGTTAACAGACAAATTCTACACACACCCATGTTCACTGGCTATATAACCACGATGTCGAAGTCCCTCATATGAAACAACAACCGGAATTACAGGGATGAAACATGTTGCTTCACTCCAATGATAATACGTGTATAGGTCTGACGTTTATTTTTGGCCGGTGGCCGTGAAATCCGCGCATCCACTGTGCTAACCGTTCAACCGCCTTCCTTCTTTCCTTCGTTCCTTCAGATCATTCGTGCGTGCATGCAGTTGTTACTGTGCATACTCACAATAAGAAGGCTTCCTGGCTGGTCGAAGACCTCTACGCAACAAGCAAGCACCGGCCAAAAACAAACGTCAGACCTGTAGGCCTATACAGTTTAAGAACGTACAGTACATAGTTATGGCTCATCCAATATTCGCATACATGCTGAGGGGCCTGCGGCATTTCAGTATAGTAGGAAATGAATTTAAACCTACAGATTGTCCTACGTAAAGCTCTTATCCCAGGAGATGAAAAAATGAATATCAACAAGTTAAATAAGTTATTCATTTTGCTGAAGTCCATGCCACGAAGACGTCACACAGAAATAAATCAAACACTTCTTCACGTGACATACCTTGGCTTGGATTAACAATCTGAAGCTACATCCATACAAGTTATCTCCTCTTTAATCTCTATCCAACGCAAATTAATATGAAATTTCTCGCGCCGAGTTATTATACTCAATTTACGAGTAATCTCTTTCTACCATACGAGAGTCTCTGTTTCATTTGACCAACTATGTTTCCACTTGAAGTGTCATTCATTGATCTAAATTATATTTTTCTCACCAATCTTTTAAACTCACATTTGGATAAGTTACAATTAACAAAATAAATGGTGAACACTTATGGAACCATGATTGACATAATAAGAAACATATTTGGATAACTTTTCATCTCTAGTATTATTTTATCCCTTCAAATGTTCAGTTTCTGTTTCATTGCATATTATAAATTAACTTTCTACCATGCACATTGGTAATTGCTGTCATCAATATCTGAGGATTCAAATCATCGTTTGGAATTCGACACATGTAAGTATGTGACATCAATAGTACAATTTATAATACATGTGTCATCCCTAGCACACTTCATAGTTCTTCTCCTTATTGCACAATTAAACATACCATTAAAGCATATTTTGCTCATATCGTCCCCTTGATATAATCCTCAATATACAGGGTGAAGAAAAAATTCAGCACTTGGAGGTCGGCATGCGACTCCTCATCCAAATGCAAGACAAAAGTTCCTATAGCAAAATAGGATCAGGTGCAGTTTAAAAACACAAGTTTGAAAAGGAGAAGCTGGCAACAATGTCACGTCCTGCAGCGCATTAGAATGTACAGAGGATTGTGTATCACCCCGCACTTCCATACCAATCGTCGTAGCTCACTGAGTAGATTGGTGGGTTATCAAACCCACATACAGCATGGAGCTACGGTTTGAATCTACTTCAGGTCGTTTTTTCTTTTTTTTCTTGTGTGTGACGCCAGTTCCATAGTTCCCGTCGTTTATCTGCGTTTATAAGCAGGACATCATTTTGTCACATTTCAATTTGAAAAAGACGTCTCCTCAGCTCTAAATGGTCCATCAAATTAAATTGCACGTCCGTCTTCCAGTATCCAAGATGTTGTTCCAGTAGATCAAGGTGCCCTCTCTGTATTCGCCTCCTATGACGGTATGCAGTATAGCAATACATGATTACCACGTTTAACTGTTCCATCTTATACCGGCTCCCGTAACTCGAGAGAATTTTCATCATGAAAATGATCACCCTAATATTCAGTTTTGGTCTCACGTTACTGATGTTGCGCGATTTCATATAAGAAGGGGGTGCAAAGACTCAATAAATCACGGTTTTTGTTCTCACGTCGTTTGGTAACAATTAGCACTTTCAAATGTGCTACAAGTCCACTCTCGTAACCATGTATTCAAAAAGTATGAAATTTTTATCTCGTTTCTCGCCTGCACATCGGTGCCCCTTTGTTATATACGTGCTTGGTAGTGTAAAGTGATCTATCTTGCTCTCTCATAACAAAAATTCGAGTGTTCACTGCTCCGTCGGTGACCTGTTTGACTGTCTCTGTATAAGCTCGAGTCTGACTGCTAAAAATGTGCACTGTTTCTCACGCAGGTTGAACCTGATATGATATAACATTATTGTGTTGGAAGCTATTTTGCAGTGATGCCTCAGTGGTTCCCACCCATTACCATTGGGTACAATCGCGTTGACCGACTGAAAAACATTAAATGTCGCCTGATATAACAATCATATTTTTAGCTCGTGACTTTCTTTTCGATCATCGTACTTCGTAATAGTATTGATATAATTGATCGGAATGCAATACGTGTTTTCGATATGTCTCTGTATCACACGACTATTTCGTATCGTAATCATTTCCGACAAGCGTACCCGACTAATATTTCTCGTTGGCACGATCCTTGCTTATACGAGCAACTTCTCCGAATAGAATAACTTCCGAATGCAGAATATAGTACACAGGATGTATCGCAATACAGAATATTAACTATCCTTTCCTCACGCAATATATCACCTTATCTCGGTCAGGTAGGCGTACAAATAAGCGGTAACCTCCCTCCCGATTCTCCGAATCATGAATATCAGTAGCTCTTGCCTTGTGAACATCGACATTTTCCCCACGGTGTTATACTCTGATTATCACTAGCTAGTTATTGCTGTTTTACAGGGCGGATCAGTGAGGTCGTCTGCCTCTTGTCATCATTATTAATGGACCTTGTTCATGACATCTTGAAACTCCAAAACAGTCCAAAATAACGCATTTTCCCTTATAAATTCCAGACATTTCTAATCACGTCACAACAGTTCAGGCTTCTTATTGGCTATATTTCCAAGATGGCTGTTTATGTCGTCTTATGGCTAATTCCACCTCTACTATGATGCGTTCAATAACTCGCTTAACCAACCCCGCTTCCACAGGCTCGTTAATTAGCTGTCTTACGTAACGTAGACCACGTGATTTGGGTTGTGACTTAAGTAATGCGCTACCTTTGCCAATTGACCAAGGTCAGATTGGTTACAATACACGCATATAGATCTGATGACCACGGTGTCTCAAACCAGTAAAATGAATCAACATGAACGGCAAGTGACTTCACTAAATGGCATATGAATTCTTGTAACTCAATAGATGGGAACTGAGCTTTGAAATGTGTAATCATGCTGAAATTGCTCGGGATTGACGGTGTGTGTTCTGTAGAAGTTGGCCCGCAAGTAGACGTACAAGGCAACCGCAGAGCGCACTATGTTCTGTGGACAAAGGGAATCCTGCTCGCCTTCTCTCGAGTTACATCTACCAGGTGACAAACTTTATAAAGTTGTTAGGCCTACTAAGAAACTTCATTGAGACAGGGAACGTGCATCATGCCATTTGATATAACACATATAAGTGGGACTTCTTCATTGGATGTAAGATGAATGTGTGTCATGCCAAATATCGGGAACGCAGTTGAACGCCACTTACCCTGATCCATATGTACATTACTCTATCTCTAATTTGATTGATGAACGTAGATCTCCAGAGGTGACCATTGCTACCAGCACTGCTACTACTAAATTGTTTCCTGTCTACCTCTTTTCGTCAACTCTGGTTCTCTTCCGACCATGATGGTATCAGGGTATCCCGTAGGGATTACTTCATCCCTCCTCCCCCCCCCCCCCCCCCCCCCACCTCCTTTTGCCGTACGAGGTGGCATGTATACAAGTGGTCAAATTATGAGAATAATTGTGATACTGGTCTGAAGACACTCCAGATGTGTCAATATCCCTAAAGTAATCAGTGAATTATTTATTTGAACGTGCTTATAGATAAAGTTAATATAGTCCTTAATGTACCTGGTCAGTGCATTATGGGTGCAAACTCAAAAGTTTGCAAGAATTCACTACAACTGCATTACGAATTCAGGTGTTTCCACCAAGTGACGACTCAGATTTATTGATATTGTTTAATTATACTCGTAGATATCAACATACAGTCAGTGTTGCATCTAATTTCTTACTTATGTAAATCTTGTATGTGTTCTGTTATTAATCGGCAGTGGTATAATTAATGTCATCTGGTTAACAATAATCTGAGGTCATGCACAAAGAGTTAGATATTCTTCACAAACTAATGGCATAACAAATGATCCTCTGGTTTGCAAGAATTGCACAAATTATAAGTTAGCTAAAATAAATAAGCATTTCAGAACCAGTTACAACAAAAAAAGAAATCTAAAAATCGGGAGAAAATCATTCATCAAGGTCCCCTTGTAAAATATTAACAACGTGTTAAGCATTCAAATGAAACACACGCAAGACGAGAGTATATGAAAAATAAAGGTGCACCTGAAACGGATTTATGTTCAAAGATGCCTACACGCCAGCAAAGAAATTGTTATTGCCAGGGTTGCTCGGAGATTTCTGTCTAGCAGCTCTTTGGCTAATTTCCTAGATCAACGCGTACACATTCGGAGAGAAGTCTCCATGGCTATCAGCTCTCCATTCGCGGTTCTGCCAAGAAACTCAATTCAGGTCTGTAGGTTGGAACAGGGTTCACTCAGCCGCATGAGGTAAAACTGAGAAGGGGTGGGTTCGTCTGACATCTCAGCCATCGTACCTACAGAAGGGGTTTTCCATTCCTACTCCTGGAAAAGGTCGGTATGGTTCCTAATTGAATGCCACGGCTGCCTCCTTCCCAATCCCAACCTGAATTATAAATACACTACAGCAAAAACCACATATGAATATGTCCGAGAGTAATAATGATTGATTATATTTTAGAAAATTAACTCCACTTAAATTAAAGGAAAATGTTGCAGTGAACGTGATTTAAAGCTTCGGTTATAGGGTATATCTCTGTTTCAACTTGACATATGAGAATATGAACATACTACTCCTTACCTTCGCGTATCTTGGTCGCGAAATATTTAAATCATTGGACATGGTGACGAATTCAAGGTACTTGTGAGCCCATGCATAGCCTACAGTACAGTATAGACGTAGACAAACGATAAAGCAACCCACGTTGTGTACCGCGCGCGTTAAATCGCCCATCACGACTGCGATGGGGATCTGCAGCAAGTCCAGACAATGGACGTTTGAATCTGGTGCTGACAGCAACCGTCCTGAGTATGGTTTCTCCCTGGGTTCTCTCCACACAGCCTCTAGGTAAGTACTTGGATAGTACCTTATTTAAAATTCCGAGGCACCTACCCCATTCTGACTTTGAAAAATTACAGTTACATACACTACTACAGTCACCACATAAACAAAGGTTATTGTACTGATTTTGTAAATCAGTACATATTCATCTTCGAGACGCAGTAAGAACTCCAGGTCTGACCGGATTATCATGGGAGCATACGCCAAGCCTCTTCAGGGAATTCCTTTCGCCCATCCGGCACCTGACTGTTGGTGAAATGGGTTCGCCAAGCCCTTTTCTGCCAGGATTTCTACCCTTTGTGTGTCCTGCCACTTAAAGTATTATCGCTAATGGAAACTTGGCGAGGGAGATATATCAAGCTTTGTATCTGTGAACATTGGGGACGTTAACACTCCCTGTCAGCTACATTTGGCCGAGCCTTGTTCTAAGAAAACTTTTGCAAGAACCATTGTGTAACATCTCAACTCCTGGGAAGATTCTACGCACTAACTGTGTGGGGTGATATTCGAGGTACCAACTGTAGACCTTGGACTCTGGCTTTGTTTTGGGCAGTTTGCACCACTAGTCACATTGGTATTACTGGAGTAGTGTGGTGGGGGTGCGTTGGAATAGAGGGTTGCGGCCTGTGACTGAAAGGACAGTGTGTGAAGAACCTTGCTGACATCGAGACTCTTAAGCAATTGTCTCCGGGGAAACTCATAGTGCAGTTTCCTCGGAGGGCCGGAAGACACCAGGTGGTACTATCATAACTTAATACTAAGGGGCAACTGAAAGAAATGAATACGAACTTTGACTGCAAAACCTTTTGGGTAATGCGAATTTTACATGCCATGTGTCGAATGGCGTTTCAGGACTGTTATTTTTAGAATTATGATTGTTAGTTAATAAGTATATTTTGCTAAGTTTTTGGATAACAGATTCGTTTGATTGGTATTAGATTCAGGGAGGGAAAAAGGTTTTAACTTTGGTCAGAAAGGCTGCTGAGGACGGTAAGTCAAAAGCAGGCTTTCGGACCGCCTTAGTCGTATTAAACGGCTTTTAAGTTGCTTATGTGACATTGTTTTTTTGAGGTGACATAGAGTCTAATTTCATGTTGCTATTCATTTAGTTTTGTCGTCAGGGGAATCATTCTAGTTAAATTCATTGCTATCACAAATGTAGGTGGGTGTAATCTTGCCAAGCGGGCAAGTGTCTGGTTTGTTTAGGTTAAGTCATTCATTTGTGTTTAATTAGATCATATTTGTCAGTTAGTTAATTAAGTGGTGGAAGGGTCTCTCTTGTAATTGTTTTATCTTACTGTTCAATACATGTTAGCTTATTTCGATTTGTCACGTTATTTATTGCATGAAGTTAATAGGAGGATTATTCCATTTTCCGTCTACATCTTTTGGCAGGGTCAAATTAATTCGGCCTCCGGGTACGCATCAGGCCTTTCCGTTCAACAAGCTGGTCTTGACCTCGGTTACATCCCACCTTTTCCCTAATTCCAAATTAGATCAGAGTATTCCACAATGCTATGAAACTAGGAATATTCTCTGCCTAGGTTTTTAGCTGTGAATTCAGCTGACCTAGCGAGTAATTAAATCAGGCCTTTTCTGTGTGTTACAAATTATTAATTTTTTGATATGGTAATATCATGTTCATGAATTATATTTTGATATACTAATATTATTATTAGTATTATTATTATAATCTTGGTTTATTTAAAGGGTAAGGGCGGGGACACTACCGGTGCAGTAGTAGCATCAGAGCATGGTTTGTTCTGTGATCTTGCCATTAGCAAATAATCTTTCCTGCTGACTGATTGCAGTAATTAATTAAAATTAAATTCAGTAACTTAATTAACGTACATTGGGTCCTCCTTACTAATTTTTCTTCTTTCCAATAGGTAGGCTAGTTATTAGAGCAGAACCTAATACCTGTTGTGATTTGATTTCATGTAAAATAACTTGCTGTGTACACCGAGGACCAAATGAGCAATTCATATCGTCAGCTGTCAGACGAGAAGATCGCTGGGTACTGTAAGTGACAGTCAAGAGTGCGCTGAACGAAATTCAGGACTGCTGGGATAGTAATGGCGGAGCTGCGTTGCCAGATTGACGGATTGCCGGCTGAAAGAATTTCGCAGGTGGTGAGTTTTAATATGCTGTTTGTATGGTTTTGGGGTGGTTGTATATTCATTCTGTTTCTTGTGAGTAATAGTGAAGCTCAATTTTACTGCGCCTGTGCTAAAAGTACACCTCGGGAAATGTTGTTTTGACTTAATTGTGTCACGTGTTTGGAAAGAATAAAATGGTTGTCTGATTGGAAGTAGTTTTGGTAAAATTTAAATTATTGACGATTTAAATTCTCTTGACAATAGGCTGAAATTGATAAGCTTGTATTTCCAGTAAGAATAACTTAGTGTCTGTTTTGATGTGCGTTTAGTGCACGCCTGTTGAATCACGTAGTGATTTTGAACTATCATGGCCGGCGACTGTGACAAGTTATTATTTTATGTAACTGATGTCAGTAAAAATGTGAATTGCGTGTGTGGATTTATCATCAGCAGGTTCCTTGGGGGTAAATCTGTAATTGTTCTTCATAATTATTAGTGACGTGAGGCTCGAGATTTGAAGTTCTGCGATTCGCTGTGCATAATACGTGTGAGGTATAATTGGTAGTGGTCAGCTGTTCGTTAGGCCAGACATTTCAAGTTTTGTTGTCATTTCTTTAGCTGGGGGTTAATTATTTCGCTGTTGGTAGTTCTGTCAAATTAAATTGGACCGTGTGAGTATTAAAATTTGGTGTTGTCAACTTATTCTGCGTTAAATTAATTCTGGAGAATGGTCGAATTGCTGTCTATATGTGCGTTCGGTAATTGTGTTTTGAATGATGTTAAGTGTCGAATTGCGTGTGTGCTAATTCAGTATAAATTAATCAGGTGAGTGTTTATGTATGATTGATGTTTAAGTTTGCTTAGTAATTGGGGGGAGAGTAAATTGTCTTGTTGTGACATGGGATTTTAAGGTTAGGTTGTCATCTAAATTGGTCAAGTATTAAGTTGCTTTAATATTCAGTATCTTAGTGTGTGTTTCGTTGAGTGACTTACTAAGTGGGATTGTTCTGGGAGGCATTCACCTTCAGGTCCCATCTCATTTAGGGTGTAAATAAATATTTCCCCCCGATTCATGTCTTCCGTTTTAGGACGTATATCTACGATGTAAGGGGAACTGTGATTTCAGGGCTACAACTACGGGTTGTTTTATCAGGTCCTCACGTGAGTTGATACTACGTTGACGTTATAGTGTCTTGACGATCCGAATACAAACATACTGGTGTAAATGGGGAATTTAGAATTGTTCAGGGAAGGGAGCCTGTGTGTCTGGTGGATGCATGAATGTATTTTTGTGGTTGATTGTGTTCAGGATGTAAGAGTGTATGTGTGATGCGATCTTTATTGCTGCCCTGACTAGGAATCGAACTGGTGTTCTTTGGTGGTCAAAATTGTATTTATTTTCTTTTGTAATCCTTCAAGCTTTTTGAGCCTGTTGATTGAATGAATTAGTCATGTGTGAGTGAATTGATGTAGGTTTGCAATTTGAATTTGGGTGGGAGTAATTGAGGCCTAATTGCCAGTAACGTAAGGTGGATTGTTATTTATATTAGTTGTATTAGTTGCATTTTGAAAATGGACCTATTATGCAGATGTGCTTCGTTCGGGGATCTACTGTCAGGAGTGCAGTTAATTTGAGGTGTGAGTACCATCTTGATTGGGCCCGGGCAGGGTGTATATAGTATTTGCCCGAGTCGAGTGACTGAAGGTATGGGACTTCGTTATCTCGGTGACAGGCAAGTTTTTTTTTTTGGGGGGGGGGTATTAGAGGCCACTCGTCCAGTTTGTATGCAGAATCGAGCCACGATTGCTGAGCTGTCGCTAAGTGTTTCTATACCGTAGGGTATTTTGTGTTCATGATATCTGTGCGACTGCTAATTTGCATAATTGAAAGTAACGGGTTATTGTCGTGGGTGGTTAAATCTTATAATGAGATGTTTGAGAAGGATGTGTGATGGATGATGGATGAATGTTAGGAACTGGAGTCCTGTGTTCGAGTTCCAGTGATGAAGTTGCTAGCTCTGGGATTACTTGTTAATTTTTTTTGGTAGTGAAAGATTATTTGGTAGTTCGGTTGGTGAAGGTTTTCCTTTAGCGAGATGACCCTGCGGTGGCATGCTGAGCTGTCGCTGTATGTCAGCTGTTGTGTTCACTAGTCTGGTTTTGAGATTTTTGAGGTTGTAGTGTTTCGTTTGCGATGGCATTGAGTAGGCTGGTTCGTTATTTATTCATAACTTGCAGTTCTTGCTGTTAGGAGGCTAGGTTATTCTATTGTGGTCACATTCTGAATGGTTGTAGGTTCATGAAATTTCATGTAGACTCCGTTACTTTGGGTGTGTTTTCACTTCACACTCAGCTGTTGTAGGCGTTCGGGCATATTTTGATATTTTGATTCTGGAGTTTTCGCTTGAGGGTGCTTCAGTGCATTAGTTGGTTAGTTATTTATAACTTGCAGCCTTGATCTGTTAGGCAGCTAGCGTTTCTGTTGTAGTCACAACTCTGAAAAGTTCTGGGTTCGTTAAAATTTTGTGTATCCCCGTCATCTTGGGTGTGTGTGAGTTCGGCTGTTGCCACCAGATGTTCTGATCGATTGTGAGCCTTAGTGACAGTCAGTGTCCTGGGGAGGTTACTGGAGTATTGTCATCTTTTGTGGTAAATAAATTTAAATTCTCTGAGTAATAGTGTGTTGATAGCTTGGCAGTTTTTTAGTGCGAGGTTCCAATGTGGTTGGTGCGAGCTGGATTTATGGATTTATGTTGAAGATTTTAATTGCTTCGTGCCTTTTGGGATGTAACATCTGTCACTGCTGTGATTTGTAATTCTGAATAATTTAGTGTTGATACTCTGGGAGGGATTTTATTGGCGTTAGTATTTCGTGAGATACAGACACGCGTTGTTAGTCAAGGAGGTTGTGAATTTTGAGATTTTAAGTAGCTTCGTGGGGTTAATGTTTTAAGAACGTTCCGATGACAGTGGTGCGTTGAAGCATCATGGGTTCGATTTGAGTGTGGTCATAAAGTGTCACCCAGTATTTGGATGGTGAACATTAATGGTAGGTGACACACGTTATTAGAGATGTCTGTAGTCTGTGGTAACGCTAGTTAGAAAAATTTTCGGGGTTTTGATTGTCTGTGTTGTGTGATTGGAAGGTGAGCCACGTGTACTAGGGTGTGTGTGACGCTTGGTGGGTGGCCTACCTTGTGTCGAAAGGTATATCTATGTGTATTTATGTATTTGTAAAGTGTTGTACTTCATCTTCTGAGGCGGCCTGCCTTTGTGGAGAAGATGTCAAGTACCCTCCGTGGAGTCATGTGTTGATCCGGAGGGACAGCTCAGGTACCGAGCTGATTTACGTCTTGATGGCCAGGGGCCCAAGAGTAAATGTTCCTCCCGCGTTGGTAAGGGAGAGGAACTGTCGTATGAAGGACAGGGCGATATTTGTGTAGTGCGTGAATGACAGTGCATACTGTTCTTATAATTCACGTCATGCTTGTGAACTGCAGTCTCCGTGCTGTTTTCCTGGTTCGCAAGTTGCAGTATGAATGGGTAATTATGTCTTTGTGTTGTCGCCAGGATCAGTGCCCGTAGGCAGTTATGGAGTGGGAGAAATATCGGGGTGACAGTCCGATGGATTTGAGGGTCTTATATTTTTGTGTGAATCGTTCTGCAGAGCCAGTCCTCCGCCTTGTATGAGTCCTTGGCCTTGGGTTCAGTTCTCAGCCCAGGTGCCGGCAGTGTGAATGTGTGTGAATTTTGTGGGTGACGAGGTTTCTCCTTATTTTGTTTGTCTTGCTGTTAGTATGCTTGTGTGATGGGATGTTGTGGTCTCTGTTCCTTCTGTCCTTGGAGGCCACTGAGGACAGTGCGGTTCAGGGGCATGTGAAATTGAGCAAGACATGTAAATTGTGTTTGTGTGCATATCTAAACGAGCTCTGTGTGATGCTTTCGGTGCGGTAGGTAATTTTGTAATGTATTTAACTTGAGCAATACCACGGGCGGTATAGTAAATCTAGTTTTGATGGAATGCTCCGTGCGGCATGTTAAATGTAATTGTCATTGTGAATTTTGGGAATAGTTACGTGCAGTGCTGATTTCGTGAAGTCACAGAAAAATGGTCCTTCGGTTTTGGTTAAAGTAAATTCATTTTGAAAATTTGTTTAAAATTTTTGGTGGGCAAGTTTGTAGGTGCCTTTGATTAGCGTATTCTGTAAAAAATTCTGGGTTCTGTACACCTTAGTCAATTTTTGGTTATTCTTGCTAAGTATTGTAGTGAACTTTCTTATTAAACTTGTTAACGTCAGTCATATCGTGTAGTCGGTTGCCCCTTTCGGTGATTTTCATACTTCGGTGAACTTTAACTATGCCCTGGAACCCCTGTCTTGGCGCAGAACCTTGTTCGTGGCCTCAAGCATCCCGTGTGTGACTTGAAAGACTCTTAAGTGAACTTCGATGGCACACTAATGCTTCGTGTGATGTTTTTTTATCCTTCCTGGGATAACTTAAGTTGTTTAGGGCTGGTTGACTGGCTTGGAACGCTCGTTCCCTCTAAGGGAACTGTATTTGGACCATGCGCTGCTGTTCTGATATGTGTTTCAGTGGTCACTATGTGGGACGTGTACTACCAATCTGGATCCAGTTTGGAGGTACCATCTAGGTCCCATGGCATAATTCTACCCGAAGAGATCTACTTCAAGGTCTGCCGGCGGAGATTGTAGTAGCCTCTTCAGCTGCCAAGAGACCAGCTGGACACCATCACCCAGTGCTTTTCATCTCCCCATCGTCTTCCTTTGGAGGAGGAGGATGTACCGATTTTGTAAATCAGTACATATTCATCTTCATCTTCGAGACGCAGTAAGAACTCCAGGTCTGACCGGATTATCATGGGAGCATACACCAAGCCTCTTCTGGGAATTCCTTTCGCCCCTCCGGCACCTGACTGTTGGTGAAATGTGTTCGCCAAGCCCTTTTCTGCCAGGATTTCTACCCTTTGTGTGTCCTGCCACTTAAAGTATTATCGCTAATGGAAACTTGGCGAGGGAGATATATCAAGCTTTGTATCTGTGAACATTGGGGACGTTAACACTCCCTGTCAGCTACATTTGGCCGAGCCTTGTTCTAAGAAAACTTTTGCAAGAACCATTGTGTAACATCTCAACTCCTGGGAAGATTCTACGCACTAACTGTGTGGGGTAATATTCGAGGTACCAACTGTAGACCTTGGACTCTGGCTTTGTTTTGGGCAGTTTGCACCACTAGTCACATTGGTATTACTGGAGTAGTGTGGTGGGGGTGCGTTGGAATAGAGGGTTGCGGCCTGTGACTGAAAGGACAGTGTGTGAAGAACCTTGCTGACATCGAGACTCTTAAGCAATTGCCTCCGGGGAAACTCATAGTGCAGTTTCCTCGGTGGGCCGGAAGACACCAGGTGGTACTATCATAACTTAATACTAAGGGGCAACTGAAAGAAATGAATACGAACTTTGACTGCAAAACCTTTTGGGTAAGGGGCGTGGTGGCTCAGCGGTCTAGCTGAATGCCTCTCACCAAGGCGGTCTGGGTTCGATTCCCGGTCAATGCATGTGAGATTTTCGAAGTGAAATGCCATGTCCTGTGGTTCGGATTCCACGTAAAAAGGAGGTCCCGTGGCTCATAATCACAAGATTCACGGTCACGTAAAACTACAATCTTCCTTCCTTCCTTCTTCCTTTTGGGTAATGCGAATTTTACATGCCATGTGTCGAATGGCGTTTCAGGACTGTTATTTTTAGAATTATGATTGTTAGTTAATAAGTATATTTTGCTAAGTTTTTGGATACGCAGATTCGTTTGATTGGTATTAGATTCAGGGAGGGAAAAAGGTTTTAACTTTGGTCAGAAAGGCTGCTGAGGACGGTAAGTCAAAAGCAGGCTTTCGGACCGCCTTAGTCGTATTAAACGGCTTTTAAGTTGCTTATGTGACATTGTTTTTTTGAGGTGACATAGAGTCTAATTTCATGTTGTTATTCATTTAGGTTTGTCGTCAGGGGAATCATTCTAGTTAAATTCATTTCTATCACAAATGTAGGTGGGTGTAATCTTGCCAAGCGGGCAAGTGTCTGGTTTGTTTAGGTTAAGTCATTCATTTGTGTTTAATTAGATCATATTTGTCAGTTAGTTAATTAAGTGGTGGAAGGGTCTCTCTTGTAATTGTTTTATCTTACTGTTCAATACATGTTAGCTTATTTCGATTTGTCACGTTATTTATTGCATGAAGTTAATAGGAGGATTATTCCCTTTTCCGTCTACATCTTTTGGCAGGGTCAAATTAATTCGGCCTCCCGGTGCGCATCAGGCCTTTCCGTTCAACAAGCTGGTCTTGACCTCGGTTACATCCCACCTTTCCCTAATTCCAAATTAGATCAGAGTAATCCACAATGCTATGAAACTAGGAATATTCTCTGCCTAGTTTTTTAGCTGTGAATTCAGCTGACCTAGCGAGTAATTAAATCAGGCCTTTTCTGTGTGGTATAAATTATTAATTTTTTGATATGGTAATATCATGTTGATGAATTATATTTTGATATGCTAATATTATTATTATTATCATCTTGGTTTATTTAAAGGGCAAGGGGGGGGGGGTGCAGTTATCATACAAATGTAATATACACACATGTACATGATCCTGTTGACCACGATGTCCCAAGACCCCAAAATTACTTACTATCTACAATAAAAGATACAGCCGAAATTGACGTTCGTCCTGCTTGGAAGGGTGCGTGGCCCATACCTCAGGGGGCTAGATGGTATTGACAGACCACGCGGTAGGTCAAAATGAAAGAGCAAGGGATGTTTAATACTTACCTGTTATAAAGAGAGCGTAGGAAAATAAAACAAAACACGTAGCAGTTTATTTTCTATATACTGTGACCATACACGACAAGAGCCGAGTTCAGAACCAAGAACTTAGTCGCAGCGCGAATACAAAATCAACGAGTGAGATATATGCGCAGACTTATATCTCTGACCCAGAACGCGATACACATTTTTTGCAAGTTAACTTTGAGCCCACGTAAGGTTACTTGTGAGACTAGCTGCCGCTAGATTTAAAACTCTACAATATTTCTGATGCAAAGAAACATTCTTCTTACAATATGTCCAGAACAAAATCTCAGTAAAACGGAAGTGAAACCTAAACCCTGGCATATTATTGGTTTAAGACCCCAACCTGAGGACAAACCACAAATTACTACTACCTTGTAATTTGAAGGCCATTGCCGAGGCCAGACGTATTTTTATCAGTGTGTGACGTCAGGCGAGAGCCGTGTAATACTATGTTGCCTAGATCAATGGCGCTGTGCGTTTGGACCTGGTAGGGTCAGTCCGCTGTAGAGCTCTCGATGCGAACAGGTTGTATGCACTTGCAGCACGGATATTATGTATGTTCGGTTCGACATATGTGTGCGAACAATGCTTTTCTCGAAATCTCAAAGTACCTTGTCAGATCACAACCTAACATGCAGCCTTCGATTACAACTTTTCCGGACACTACGTCCTAACATTGATAAACTAGTTCAACAAAACCGAAACAGAAAGTGTCGGAAAATGTCCCCGTCACTTTATTGTTCTGTACGGCTCTTTTCCGATGTGCATGGAAAAATTGCACTATGTTCAGTTCTATTTACGTTATAGCATGACTGTCCTTCACATTAACTACTTTTGTTATATATCCTTTGATAGGAGAGAGCCGAAATGGCATTGGTTATAATCTGTGATCAGTTGTGTAGTTGCAACAAGGAGCATAACATTACGACATCCAAGACGTTCAGTTCGTTGTGTTATTAACATCAGTATGTTTCCAGTCTTTCCTACATTGCTGCATCCCGCATGCCTCAAACAAAATCCTTGTCCTCTGCAGCAGCCGTACAAAGCGCGGCGACGTCACAAGCTACGCTCTTCTTCGATTCAAGTATGTGCAGTGGTGTGAGCCAACGTCACACCAGCACCGCCTGTGTTGCCCTGATTTAGAATGTGGTGGTACGCCATTATAAGCTAGCAAACTGCTGATTAAGTTGAAAGTGGCGGTAGATGATGCCTTGAAGTAATGAAGTGTTGAGAGCAAATGCCATGACATATAAGGTGATTAAGAGAATTATTGAAATAATGGGGACTTCGTTGAAATGTTATATGAGTGAAATATAGAATATAAGCGTTGTATGTGGATAACACGTCAGCTAATGAGATAATATCGAGGGTTTGTAAAATATGAAAATAAGACGCGAGCACAGTGATAAGCAAGACATAATACAGGAATTTAATAATACATGAATGATGGATGGATGATCAGGGGTTGCTAGAATTTAATTGTACCATAAATAAGTAATGTGATAACAAAAATAAATTATCGTAACTTGATAGTACTGAAATTGAACACAAGTGGAGTAAAATAATAACTTAACAATAATTTCGCATAAAATTTGAGACTAACCATTAATTACTGATTTTGGGCATCTGTTATTTGATGATTCCAGGTAGAAGACTGATGATAAGACGTATAAACTCAAGAGTATGACAGTATGACTGGGGATCCAATCTGTAGTCGCATAAGACGACGTGTAAATAGTGTATTATCTAGTATGTTTTGTGTGTGTTCATAGTGTAAAGTAAGATATCAAAGGTTAGCGATAGGAGTTAGGTAGATTTAACTTTAAATGTTGGCTGTGGCGGGCTCCATCATTTATGGAGTTATTTGTGAGTATTATATGTTCTTGTGTCCCGTTGTTCTAGCGTTAACATTTATGGGCCAAGCTCTCGAACGATGTACAACCAATATCACTATCGCTTATCGTGTTATTATTGTATTCTAGATGGGGATTTTCTATTTTCACCACTAACCTAGTGTTGCTTATTTTTGTTTGATAGGACTTCTCTAAGGGATTTTGTAGGACTCACAAGTAGGGTGTTTTCATTTCCAGGAAGGTTAATTTAGGTAGGCATTTTTGTGTTATTAAGCTTTGTAGTCCAATATGACAGCAGGTCAGGGAACATTCAAGATAGGATTAGGGATTCAAATTCTGGATCTGCTTATTAGTTCATATGTTCAGTTTTTGATTTGGTGAAAACTTGACAGGTAGCAAATATTAATTCTAATGGTTTTCAGATTTTTATAAAAAACTGGAGTTCTGATTTACATTTTTCTTGCGTTAAGAGCAGCATGTATTCTGAACTGGGGCTCTTCCCACTTTCCGAAATTATACCACTTCGCCCTGAGTAAGGAATCTGGTCCCTCGGGCCTAGTTCAGATGCACAAGGGGTTATATGTACGGTTTCTCCGGGACTTTGGTGTATACGGGAATGGATTACCACTTCGCCAGCGTGGGCAAACAGGCACAATCCTTTCACCTCATCCACCTCGTGGTGTAATGACTAACATTCTTGGCCATCACAGTGGAGGTCTGGGTTCGATTCCCAACTCCATCAAGAAATTTAATTTTGATCTGAGTATTGGAACGGGGCACACTCAGACTCGAGAGGCAAAACTGAGAAGAGGTGGGTTCGATTCCCATCTCCCGCCACTTTAGAAGTGGTTTTCCTTATTGTCCCATTTCTACTTCAGGAAAATTCTTCGATGGTTCCAAACCTGAGGCCACAGCCGCCTCCTTTGAAATCCTAGCATAATTAACAAATACGCATACTACTGTACTCTACCCATCACAAGGATACAGGTTATCAGCCAGATCCCAATACTCGCAAGTACACGGGGCTACATGACTATGACGTAACATAATCCCTAAATGAAACAAAAATCACAACAGTTTTACATCCAATAACAAACTACAACCAACTTCAGATTCAGCTGTATCAGAGGAACTGAGTATGCTATATTCCACAGAAATCACTTGTTATAATGGAAATGAGCTAATGGACTTTTTCTTTGGTTAGCGGTACTTTCTTAGCCTAATTTTCTTATATTAGAAAATGGGTTTATCAGATCACCTTTTGTCCACGTGTATGTGAGTGTGTGCGTATAAGTGTGTGTCCCTCTAATACAATCTAAACGGCAGAAGCGATTTCAATGAAACTCGGTAAGGTCATAGTACTATTTTGCCCAACCGCGACCAAGCCCTTCAAATTTTATTTATAACTCACCAATCAAACATGGCGGCCATGCGAAATATTTCACCGGCATTCTATATCTCGAAACTATTTTTGATATCATCCTGAAATTTGATACGGTTGTAAAGGGCACTACTAGAAAATCACCCTATGCATTTTTAAAAGCTGTAATGTACAAAACGAACATGGCGGCCAAGCGAATTTAGCGCAGTGAAACTTGGTACGGTAAATCCTTATACAAATTTAAATCTACAGATATCATAACCACAAGATGGCGGCTGTGCGAAATGTTAAAATTTCGTTTTAATATCTTGTGTCCTAATCATACGATTGAAGTTTGAATAATACACCTACGCAATAATCTTCATATAATAGTACATAACTCTATGGCTTACATGTAGGCTATAAAAATCCAATATGGCGACCATCCGAAATATGTAGATGTTTCTCAATATCTACGAATCTATGACTGCAATCGAACTCGTGATGACTCCATTCGTCACACACGTTTCATCTCGCCCGCCCGGGGCGGGGCTATGCACCCTGGACATGACCATGGAATTCCTATGTGGCTGAATATCACCGACTCACACTGAGGCCGTACCAGGGGCAAACCTGGAACGCAAAGTTTGGTTGGCCTGCTGTGTAATGAAGAAATTTCTGGAAGTTTCTTCTAAACCATACCTGGCAATTGTGCTCAGTTTATCAACTGCGCAATTCTCTTCCTTATCGAAAGTTCTATGTCATAAATGGCAACCCTGAAACAGTGACATATAATACCAAATGTGTCAACAAGAAACTTATACGAAGTGTGACCCATTTCTTGTGGTTCCTTTATTTAGGTCAGATTGGCTAACCTGTGTGTGCCTTACTCGAGGCATGTAAGGAGAGACTTGAAACTGAATCATTCTGGTTGATCGACTGGTTCGAGCTGGATGCGTGACTGCTTCCCTCAGAACCCTCTCGGTTCTGGGGGAAGGATAATTAAGGTACTGTTTCGGAATTTATTGTGGGGCATTGGACATCTGAAAATGAATTATAGAACTGTTGTTCCTCAAGAAGTACTTTTCTGTTTCAGCACCAGTGATATGAGTTTTGTTGCGCCATTGGACTCTAATTAAGGGGTGTTAGGGGGCCGGGTGGCTTGATGTTGTATATTTGAAGGGGTAATTTATGTTGGCTTGTTTTGGTCGTTGAATTTGATTTTTTATGTTATTTTCTTCCTTTTGTGGTAAATGTAAAATTATTTGTAACAGTGGAAACGCCACAAAACATGAAGCCACGAGGCTTCCCTGATATCCCCTTTAAAGGCGCCTTCCTAATCTCTACTAAGTATAAAACAAAGTCCCCGATTCTTGGATGTCACGGGTAATCTCGAGAACCTCTGGATGGAGATTGAAGCGGTTTTCACCATTTTGTAAAGGATATTTCGGGGATGATTTCTCTACAACATAATTTATTTATGATCAAAGAAAGCCGAGCAATAACGATTTCAGTGAAAAAGTCGACAAAAGAAACCTGGCGTCCGAGCGTTTGGTACGCTTACGCTGGGCAAACCGTTACAAATATCTAAATACTATGAGTGTAAGAATTGTTCAGTATGTAAAGTTCTACAAAAAGTCCACGAGAGCATATCTCATCTTCAATACATCGCCCACTATAAGTGTTTTTACGTTTTCATTTCTTCCAACCATGTCCATTCAAATACTGAGGCGAAAGTTTACGAGCTAGCTAAGGGCGAGTCTATGATCCCTGTTACAGCCTAACTAGCGGGCGAACTTATTCCCCCAGATAAAGCCAGCAGCAAACCGTCGAGCCATGTTGAGTTAAGACTTCAGAGAAGGGTGGTTGTGTTTGAGTTTCCCTGGAAGTGCAACTCGGCTTTTCTTCATTTCGCCTGTGAACTTTCCGTTCCGCAAAATACACAGTCAAGTTAAGATTGGACGGAAGGGGGATTTGTGTTTCATGCACCTCGCCATTCCCTGGAAGTGCAACTCGGCTTTTCTTCATTTCGCCTGTGAACTTTTCGTTCCGAAAAATACACATTCAAGTTAAGATTTGACTGACGGGAGATTTGTGTTTCATGCGCCTCGCCATTCCCTGGAAGTGCAACTCTTCATTTCGCCTGTGAACTTTCCGTTCTGCAAAATACACAGTTAAGTTAAAATTGGACGGAAGGGGGATTTGTGTTTCATGCACCTCGCCATTCCCCTGGAAGTGCAACTCGGTTTTTCTCCATTTCGCCTGTGAACTTTTGGTTCCGCAAAATACAGAGTAAATTTAAGATTGGACGGAAGAGGGATTTGTGTTTCATGCATCTCGCCATTCTTAAATAACGTCTTAAAAGAATTCATTATAATTAATAGTTCAATCAATGATTTTAAGCCATCATGCCGAGATGTAAAACGGATATAGTTCATAGTTCATTGACATCGAAGAAAAAAGCACTTATCATGTGACAATGAAACAGAGCAACAAATAATTTCTCGATTGTCACAAGAGAAAGAAAGACTTCGTCCCCGGCTCCTTCAAACCGTTGCTCAAGAAGAACACCGTCTGAACCACGATCAGAAACAGCTTATGGCACCATCATATCTAGCATCACTAAGAAAGAAGGTAAGATTTTTTTTCTCGATGCCCCTGGAGGCACCGGCAAAACGTTCTTGATCAATTTGTTGCTCGCCAAAGTGAGGCCTGGTGGTAATATTGCTCTTGCCGTCGCATCATCTGGAATTGCAGCCAGTCTTTTGGAAGGGGGAAGAACAGCACATGCAACATTTAAACTTTCTTTGAAAGTCAGCAGTAATTGTGGAAGCGTACGTAATATTTCAAAACAAAGTAACACTGCCATTTTAATCCAAAATTGTTTTTATTTGTATGGGATGAGGCTACAATGTCGCACAACACTTCCGTTGAAGCTATAGACAAGACCTTGCGTGATCTATGGAATCGGAACACACCTATGGGTGGCTGCACAATTTTGTTCGCCGGAGTTTTTCGTCAAATCTTACCAGTTGTTACCAGAGGAACGAGAGCCTACGAAGTGAACGCTTCATTAAAATTATCTTACATCTGGCCGGATATAACAAAATTGGCACTCAAAACTAACATGAGAGTACTCTTATCTTCAAAAGATAATAGTCTGTTTGCTAATTTGTTTAGAGTCGGAAATGGAGATTTACCGGTCTTTGACGGGAAAATTACCCTCAGTCACGATTTCTGTGTTTTAGTAAGCAGCATTCAAGAATTGATTGATAGCGTTTATCCTCAGGAGAATCCCTATGATTCCTTCAGATTTGCCTTATCGTTTCAAACGAGTACAATTCCCAGTAATAGTCTGATTTGGCATCACTATAAACAAAGCACAGGGACAGACACTTAGCGTGACTGGAGTTGATCTCAGTGGAGAATGTTTTTCTCATGGACAGCTTTACGTGGCTCTGTCGCGTGTTACATCATACCGAAATCTTTTCGTGTTCACTGTTGGAGGGAAACCGACTAATGCCGTATACGAGGAAATCTTATAAGAACTCGGTTAAAAGTAGCCTATCACCTTGCATGCATAACTCTTCCTAGGCGAAGCCGGGGCGGGTTGCTAGTTTAAAAATAATTAACAAGTGTATTTAAACCTGATTTGCAGTGTAAAATTCTTTATTATGTACTAATTTAATGTTTTGGTTGGGAAGTCAGATATATCTTGCCCTTTGATATTTTGGGACTTTGTTGGTGCCCTGACATGATGGGACATGAGTCAGTTTTTCCGCTTATGTCATATCTGTTTAATTAAATCTTTTGGAATCCTTATGAATAAGTTGCTCTGCTTATGTTGTTTTGGTACTTGCTTGTCATGTCTGCATGAGGTGTGTAACTGGTTGTTTAACTGTAGTCGGTGTGCCTGTTTTGGTTTGTACGGTCGGCAACATTGGAGATCTCCAGGTTGGTAGGACTGGTATTTGTAAAATGTTATCAAGGTGATGCTGCGTTGGTGAGCTGTGCAGTTTGTATTGACGTGTCAGCTGTTTGAAATTGTTTGAGATTGGTCTAGGCTAGAATCTAGGCTATCCTGCGGGTCTGCAATTGTTTTAGGTTGGGGTTGTATCAGGTTATGCTTGTCAGCTTATTATTTATAATCTTTAGTTTGTTCTGTTAGACTGCTTGTGTTCTGTTATTTTTGCAACATGGAGGAATTGCAGTGTCCATGTGAAATTTTGAGTATGCCCACGTTTAGTTGGATGTGTTTGGCTCTGGGGCATCAGTTGTTTTGACTGGTGTGTTGGCTGAGGTGTTAGTCAGCTGTTCTGTTCGCAGAGGTTGTGTCATCTTGAAATTTTGTGTGGATTTAAATTCTATTTGGTGTGTTTTGATGTTTGGGTCGGAGACTTCTTGTGTTCTGTGTCAGATGTATTCTGTTTTGAGGACATTAATTGCCTTGTTCATCCTTGTAATTTATCATTTGTCGCCTCGGTGATTCTCTAGTACTGTGTATTTCATTATGCTATGGCATTTTGAAAATATTGTGGGTTGGAAGGTGTTGGAATTGTAAGTTTGAAGACATTAACTGCCTCGTTCCCTTTTGAAATGTGTCTTGTGTCACCTGTGGGTGTTCCTCGTAGTTTGGTTTTATTTTTCCTGTAGGTTCGGAATGTTGTGTTGAAGTTGTGACATTTTGTGCGTGAAAGTTTGGTTTGGATTGTGGATTTGGAAAGGTGGGCCACGTTGACTAGGGTGTGTTGAGATTGGATGTTGGTATGTAGTTGGTGTTGTAGTCTCTTTGTCGCTGTTGCTGTGTTTGTAAGTGTCGGTGTTGTTACTTCAAACTCTTCTGGGCTGCGAGCCTCTGGGTCGAAGAGTTTGAACGTCCCCTTCTGGGGGCCCTTCAGGGTTGTAACCAGGAGGCTCAGCCTGTGTACGGGGCTAAATGTTTACCTCCTTCCTGCCTGAGCTATTTTGTTTTGTGTGTTTGGCAGTTAGGGAGTGTCCCCCTCTTGGGCTCATTTCGAGTTCTAACAAGAGGGTTTAGCATGTATTGTAGGGTATTTTGATGTGTATTTCTGATTTAATAGGGTTTGTTTCTTGTGTTACTTTGTTCTCTGGCCTGAACTGTGAGCTTTTAGGGTATAGAGTTCAAATGTACCCCTTTAGTACTCCTCGAGGGTTACTAAAGGGTTAAGTTTGCTTGTCAGTGCTATTTTGGTGGGGTTTATTTCCTTTGGGATCTTCTGGAGGCTGTTTCTCTGTTATTTTGTGTAATTTGGTGCTATGTTGTTGTTTTCCATGGGGTTACTCCCCAGTATTGTGTGAATCTGCTTTCTAGGGCCTGTCCCCTGCCTTGAATCTGCTCTATAAGGCCTGTCCCCTGGCTTGTATGTGTACCCTGTACATCTGGGTCTAGTTCTCGTCCCTGAAGTCAGGTTGTATTGGTTATGTGTGGTTGTAGTTGGATGTTGTAAGTTGTGACGGGGCCCTCCCTTTGATTCTTGCTCTCTGTATGCAGTTTGGTGGTTCGTAGTTGCTAGTTCTTCTGTCTTACGTGTGGCTACCGTGGGCAGTTAGGAGCAGCGACTAGTGACCTGGAACATACATATTTTTCTTATGTAAGTGTATGTGAGGCATATTGGGATGAACCTAGTGTGATTCCTTCTGTATGGTATGGTTGGTTCGTATTTTTAATTTTCTTGATCCCTGCTTTCCCCTGCGGTTAGCAGTTCGTGAAGTCAAATATGTGCGGCCATTGAGTAACCTTAACTTAAAATTTTAAAATGTTTAATTGTATTGGAAGGATAACTGGTAGGTCCCCTGTGTTTTAGGTTGCCTGTAAATTTTCTTGCGGGTTCCCATGTTTAATTGTAATGTTAATACAGTATGCTCGTTTTAAATTTTGTTAATATAACGTGACTGCCAAATTGTAATATAACTTCATTGTTAACTTCTGTGTAACTGGTGCTTGTCCGTTTCCCTTTTGCGTGTGAATTCCCTTGTACGTGGACTTTTCACAAAGCCCGAAAGAGACTTAAACATTTCCCATTGGACCTTCTCCGAAGGTCTAAAGTGCGCCTACCTTATTATGGAAACTCTTTAGTGAGGTCTGAAGTAGCTCTGCAAATTTTATTAGTCTTCGCTGTGAGAGAAGCATTTTATCTTATATGGAATCTCCGGAAGAGACTTTCGCTGAGATCTGGCTTGCCTGACTGGAGTAATTGTTCCCTGTGAGGGGATCTTATCTGCGTATGGGTGAGGTGTGGTGGTGGGTGACGTGCTTGTCCTTACCTGAGGGAGTACTGTGGCTTGTTGTTGGGTTCTATTATGTGTTACAGCTGGTTAACCAGACTGTGGGGTACTGACGACCTAGGCCTGCGTCGGCGGTACCATACCATCTCCTCGCGTTTCCATCTTGGGGCAGATCATCACGTTGCTGCTGGCGGTACATGGTGATGTCGTTTTCACCACCATGGGACCCAGCTGTCCACCATTCAGGGGTCGGCTCCTACCTGTCCTGGACCAATGGTCTTCGTTGGCGAGGGGGAGACTGTGACGACTCCATTCATCACACATGTTTCACCTGGCCCGCCCGGATTATGAACCCTGGACATCGCCATGGCATTCCTATGTGGCTGCATATCATCGAATCACACTGAGGCCGTGCCATGGACAACCCTGAAACGCAAAGTTTGGTTTTCCTGAACGTGCCAAATATTCTACTGCGTAATACAGAACTTTCTGGAAGCTTCTTCTAAACCATACCTGGCAACTGTGCTCAATTTATCAGCTGCGCAATTCTCTTCCTTATCGAAAGTTCTGTGTCGTCAATAGCAACCCTGAAACAGTGACATATAATACCAAATGTTCCAAAAAGAAACTTATACAAAGTGTGACCCATTTCCTGTGGTTCCTTTATTTAGGTCAGGTTGGATAACCTGTGTGTGCCTTACTCTAGGCATGTGAGGAGAGACTTGAAACTCCATCATTCAGGTTGATTACCTGCTTCCCTCAGAACCCTCTCGGTTCTGGGGAAGGATAATTAAGGAACTGTTTCGGAATTTATTGTGGGGCATTGCACGTCTGAAAATGAACTATAGAACTGTTGTTCCTCAAGAAGTACTTTTCTGTTTCAGCACCAGTGATATGCGTTTTGTTGCGCCATTGGACTCTAATTAAGGGGTGTTAGGGGGCCGGGTGGCTTGATGTTGTATATTTGAAGGGGTATTTATGTTGGCTTGTTTTGGTCGTTGAATTTGATTTTTAATGTTATTTTCTTCCTGTTGTTTTAAATGTAAAATTCTTTGTAATTATGGAAACGCCAAAAAACATGAAGCCACAAGGCTACCCTGATATCCGCTTTTCAAGGTGCCATCCTAATTTAAATATAATTAATAAGTGTATTTATACCTGATTTGCAGTGTAAAATTCTTCATTTTGTACTAATTTAAAGTTTTGGTTGGGAAAATAGATATATTTTGACCTTTGATATTTTGAAAGGGGGGGGGGTGGCGGGTATGATTAGGATTTAAACTATGGCCCGGCCGCCATTGTTAAGCAAGTCTTCTTGGCCTATCGTTCGTGCAGGTCAGTCACACGTAGCGCCTCGACATTTTATTTTATCTTTTGTTATTGAATGACTGGTTGATTTTCTACTTTTCTGTTCCAGTATTTCTCTTAATATTGCTGACTGGTCAATTCATTAATTCCTTTTTAATATTTGCTTTGTGTAACTTATTTGTGTTGTGCAATTTGACCTCGCAGGTGGTTGTTCCTGAGTACTTGTAACTTTCGGTGGGAGTTTGTTTTGGCCTGTTATCAGGGGGAATTTCCTCGTTTGCCTTCAGGCGTGTGATTTTATTTCATGATTTCTTAATCCCCCATGGTATTTTCATGGACAGGAACTGTGTGTTTTTTAATTTATTGATGTTGACGCTTTTGTAATTGGTCATTTCATTTAGTATTATATTTTGTTTCTTGGGAACCCTTGTTTTTTGTTTGTTAGTCAGTCAGCATATAATAACGGGCCCTTCGTTAGCTCAGCCCTCCCACTCAACAGGCTCAGTCCTGAAGTCTTTACCTACCCAAGATTTAGAATTAGGTAGCAGTGTTTTCTATTTCTTGGAAACGAAGCACTGTTCGATTGGAGTTCTCTTGGTGAACGCTAAGATGTCCAGTTCGCTACAAAAGTGAAATTTTGTATGTTAATAATAATAATATCGTATGGCCTCGGATGCCGGGTTCTAGCTTCGTTATTTGACACCCAGAGGGTAGCTTGTGTGTCGAATTTCGTTGTTCCTTGAAGCACTATGAAAGTCAAGGAATCTAAGTTTCTTGAACACTATAGCGCTTTCTAGTAGAGAAATGAGGAACTTTGTGTTGGCGGAAACTCCCTAGATTAATTTTGCCATTATGAACACGGCCTACTGAATTCAAATGGGTTCTTTGACATGCCAACATCGTATGACATGCGTGTCGTCATTTTTGCCGCCTTTCAAAAATCACTTACCACGGCCAGGAGCGAACCTGCAAGCTGGGGGGGGGGGTCAGTAGACCGACACGTTAACCACTCACCCTCCGTGGCAAGCATTTTGCATGTTGATAGAGGCAATTAACATAAGTATGATATATGAAAATAGGCTGCTTAGTTCTGGACGGAACTACTTGTTTTGACGGAATTCCTGCGTTATTTCTCTAATGCTTACCGATTGTGGGCAATGATAGTTAAAACTTCGAAGAGTTTTCTGCATTAACTTATAGGGATGTGTTACCTCGGACAAGGTGTTGATGCTTCGTATGAGAGACTTGGATATCGTGGTCATCAAGCCCCATATACTGTGCCCGTTAGTCCGGAGACCAACGCCCACATATGCGAGAATCTCGAAAACAGTTGAGCACGAGACTCAGAAAACTCAGGGAAACGGGGTAAGGGCCAACGGTGCTAACTAAATTCAAGATTCCTGCCTGAATACAAGTATGATGAAAAAATGACACACAATCTCAAAAACTTTCCATTTGTATTAATCTAAAAGTAAATTGTCAAGGCACTTCTACCTATTATATCTAATATCCTATGACCTATTCAAAGAAATTTTACTTAGGATAAAGAAAGTATTTTACACTATAATAAGTGTCCAATCGTGTCCTTGTCACACATTGCATACATCTATCACTTTTTCAAAATTATCACATGGGTTTATTTCGTAGCACGGTCTCGATTCGATCACATCTATCACTGATCATTCTATGTTGTCAAATATTAGGCAGAATCAGATTTCATTCCACAAATGCTATATAAAAATAAATGCAATAATCTCATTGATTTTATGTTTTGTGACCACATGTTTTTTGAACACTTACTTGATTACAGAAATTTAAGCTCACATAAAACCAAAACTCCTAGCAAATATTATATGGGTAGCTGGGCGAAAGGTCGTAACTTATGGAACCAGAATGTTATACTTTTCAAAATACGGTGCATTCATTTTTTTTTTATTTTTTTTTTACAAATACCACTTTTCATATCTCTAAAAAGCACCTCTTATTTCAACAACAATATCTTTCAAAATCACCATTTATTTTAGCAAGAACGCACTCAAACCATCATGTTTGAGGCCTAATCATTTTCCCATATAACGGAACCATGTCCCCGACATGTCCACTTTAACTGGAGGCTAATGCCTGCCTCTACTAGAAGTATATTTTGTTATCTGGTCGGTGTCTCCTGCTTTGGCATACTCATTGCAAATGAGAATCAAATTTACCTGAGCATTCATATAATTCATTCAATTATGTGATACTGGATTTTATCATCTCATGAAAGGAAATCATATTGAGATTATTATTATTATTATTTGCTGGTATGTTACTGATTCGAATTATTCCATAATTCACGGTCATTGACAAATAATTCAAATACTTCACTCAGCTATATTTTACATTTCACTTAAGCCTCTATTCATAGCATCTATTCACAAAATCCTATTTTTAAAAATCACCCAAAAATTGTATTATTATTATTATTATTATTATTCATGTTGATCATTATTATTATTCATAGAAATTGGTGATGAATCACGAGGCGCATACAACCCTGCGATGCAAATGTCGCACACGGAAGAAAAATCTGAATATTTATCAAAAATCAAGACTACCTAGTCAAAAGAAAGATCAAGACTTTCCAAAACACTGGCTATGAACAAGAAGAAAATAAATTAACGGAAGCCAAAGAAATACGCCAGTAAGCAAGATTAACGTACAGGAGTACTTAAACTAAGCATGACTAAGGGTTTGGAATACACATGACTACGCTATACACTAGACTACCAATATGTGATCTGGTCTTACTTCATGGTATCTGATGGTCTTAAACCGGCCTCTTGTATGGTGATGAAATTCCTCGTCCATGTTCCTTTCCCTAGGGTGTGGTTCCACAACTGCCTGGATCTAATGGCGACGGTCTCCATTGGTATTCCTCCACGTGGTACCTGGTCTCCTGGAACGGGCCTCCGGTCGCCATCTTCTTCCTCTCTTCTCTCTTCTTTCCGTCAAACCCATCGCTAGTGATTAGTGCATTTCCATCGTCATGTTGTTGAAAATTTTAGTAATGTTCATTTGGTGATCAAGATATTCCACACACATGCTAGAGTTTGTACTGGACTGGTGCACTTTACTGTCCTTGCACACACTGTGGAACATCAATCGTAGGTCAAGAATGCGTGAGATATCACTACAAGTGTCCACAGTCACTAAACAGCACATTCGATTGCTCGGACTGAAACCTTATTTCACGGTACTCTTCCCTTCGTGAAAACACTTCAAATATCATGTGGGGGTCTCTTACTACAAGTTCCTCATAATGGATTACCGTCGTTAAGCCTTCACAGCGTGGAATAAGCTCACTATTCATAAGTCCACTGTTCATTAATAATAATAATAACTTCACTCCAAACACAGTATAATAATCCAATCAACTTATTTAAAATATTATGCCACTCACTTGTACTGTGAAATATTCAAAGTCCCACACTCATTATATATTCCATAAAACCACCAAGTTCTCGAACATTTGAAGTTCCAGAATGAGGCGTGCATGGCCTGGCAACACTCCGCGCAGTAGAACATATCGACTTTTCGGCGTTTAGCGGACGGTATCTTTCACGGCGCACTTGGGCAGAGTAACACTCCCAAATCTCAGCTGAGCGGCACTGCACTGACTACAGCTTTTACCACCCGCTGCTTATATATCGCCCAGCGGCATGACATGACGTAATGTGCTTCTGTCTCAATCGTTTATATCTCCACAATGCGTAGTGCGATTTACATGCTTCTTTTTACATAATAGTTATAAAATCAGGATCTATTTTAAGGTATGGCTATCGTCTCTGCTAAGTAATTATTTAGGAATCGTAAATCATTCTGGAGTTTTCGGTGACTCGCCAATCGCTGCAACTCATCGCGCAAGCGATGCACTGGTTGGCTTCCCAGCGGCGCTCGTTTGAAAGGCTGCGGCTGGCGCTACATTCAAACTTCACAAAATGACATGGCGGTACCAGGGCCACGGGTACAGTACTTGGGTGTGTGTAGAATTTGTCTGATAGTTAATGTTGTTTCATGGGGAGGAACAGCGAGATCATCTTCCCCCTAATTTGTCTAATAAACTGTGTTATTGTTGCGTTCTGTCGTGGTGTGTATTTGTAATTTAGGTGAAGACAGTTAGAGATGCGGTCGTGGCCTCCAGTGAGGAGCCATCTCGGCATTTGCCTGGAGTAGAAGTGGGGAACCCACGGAAAATCACTTCTAGGGTGGCTGAGGTGGGAATGGAACCCACCTCTTCTCAGTTTTGCCTCATGATACAGAGTGGTCCCATTTTCCAGCCTTGAGATCAGAAGTAAATTCCTTGGCTGAATCGGGAATCGAAACTGGAACTTCGGGCTGTTCGCCTAGGATGCTAGCCGCTACACCACGAGGTGGTCACCTTGAATGGAGTTTCTGAGCTGCGGTTTACTTGTAGTAGGGTCGTTATCTGACTGCCTTCCAGTCTTCTTCCTCCCCTAATGCCTAATATTGCTTAACTTGGATGATTTCGTTGGATACGATGTTACAACCCCGATAAACCCCCTGACAGGACAGCAAAGAACCATAATAATAAATGCACAATACGATCATTTGGCTTTGTGCTGGAATTGACTGGGGACTGGCGTCTTATAGCAATCACAGAACGGCGAAGAACATGATACTATTTTGTTTAAAAGAGATGAATCTTTGCATTTGTGTTCTGGGAAAATAATTATCATTTGAAAGCACAGTAGAAAAATATGGTTGTGGTAAAATCTGATGAAAAGGGGAGCCAGGCTGGCAGGATCCATTTTACAGCATCACGGATTAGATAACTTAATAATGGGGGAAGGGTGGTAACTGCTAAAACAGATTATATAGCGGCATAGAGTGCACTAATTATACAGAGGTGGAAGGGAAGGGAAGGGAAGGGAAGCTAGGGGAGCTACTGCTTAATAGCAAATAACAGATTCCATTGAAAGGCAGTGCCTCGTAAGAGATGTCACCCTATCAGAGAGAAACCTATGTTCATTTTTATATTGCACTTATACTTTAAATACCGTGTATATGGTTTAAAAATTTACGACTTGCTTTAATTGAAAAGTTGGCAGTAACTCCAGTTCCAGCTTCCTCTGTGTTGCCAGGTTGGCCAGCTCAAACAGATTCTATCAGTGGCGTGCTTGAAAATGAAATATTTTGTGGGGACACTCATCAGTCTATGGCTATTAATCAGTGCCCCAATATGAACCTTGGAGATCACTCAAACTACAAACTCAGTAACAGTACTTTCCTATCAAAGAGAAATCTTTCCCAGAGGGCTCTCATTTTGTGAGCAACCACCACGGACTAGTGGACGCAATAGAGTAGAAGGATACAATGTTAAACCTTTCGTTCCAAAGTTATTAGAAATTAAACCAAGGCCCTTAGAATGAGTGGTCATTAGTAAAGCCACTCTGAACCTGCATTCCATGTAGTAAATACTTCCGGTGAAATATTTTGAACGCTAAATTAATTGGTTTCTATTTATACCTTTCTCGATTTTCTGGTCACGGTGTTGTGATTGAATGAGATCCCGCGGCGTAGCCGTGCTTGTTAGATCGTGCACCAGAGCCGCGCGGGCAGCTGCAACAAGTCCGCAGGTTGTGGGTTCAATTCCCGGCGCAGAAAGTTGCTATCATGAATGTGTTTTATTTTCAGGTTTTTCCACTCTCCCTCCAGGCAAATGTGGGGATAGTACCTTACTTCAAGACCCGAGGAACCTACCTCATCCCTGCCACTAATACAGTTACACACATTACGATAGTCATCACAGGAATAGGCGTACAGATTATCAGGCAAGTTCAACACACACCCAACTACACGGAGCTGATGACCAAGATGTTCCACGCACCTAAAATGAGTTACCAACAACTAAATAAATGAGATCAAACCATTCCAGTATACATGTATGCATTTTCCTATGTGTAAGCAACCACCATGAACAAGTGGACACACTAGGAAATGTGTGTTTTGTTCTCCTTTCATGTACTTCTAGAGTACAGTATCAATTCTCTCTCTCAGACAGCAGATATCAAAGGATTCTGACAAATGATGGCAATGGGCATTAGTTAGGAATGGTGTGCCACAGGGATCAATCCTTGGCCTTCTTTTATTTTTGTTGTATCATTTTGACATGTATTTACAACTTTTCAGCATGTCAAGTATCTTATATTTGCTGACGATATTCAAGCCTACGTACATTTTCCTACAACACACATCCCCACTGCCATTCAAAATTTGAATGATGACATAGGAAGACTACTAAACTGGGCGGCCGACCACAATTTACTACTTAATGCTTCTAAAACACAACTGACTCTGATTGGTCATTCTAGACTCCTTAACTCTGTTGATATGAGGAAGGTACCACCAACGTTGATCAATGGTTCTGTTATTCCTCACAAAAGAACAGTTATCAACTTGGGGATTAAAATGGATAGCACACTTTCTTGGACAGAACACATACATCAAACAATAAATAAAGTTGTCTCGATTATTCACCAACTACGGCGTAATATTTCATGTAGGCTGATTACCATACGAAAATTACTCGTGTAATCCTTGGTATATCCTATTATAGAGTACTGCTCAGTAGTAGATAATGATCTTTCAGACACACTGAATACAAAAATACAACGTACCCAAAATGCCCGTGTTAGATTTATTCTTGACTTTCGTAAAGACCATATTACATTCAGCTGCAGTGGCTTAAACTACATGAATGTAGATTGCTGGCAAAAGCATTAATGAGCGTAAATATTCTAAAACGGAAACCCCCATCATAACTTTACGACGGATTTTGTCGTATGGAAACGGTGCATGGCCAAAGCAACATATTTAACGAGTTCACAATGCAGATACCTCACAATCGTACTTCTAAATACAATAAATCGTTTATATACTGTATAGTGCATCACGCATGTATAATCTGCATGCGTATGATAATTCACATCGCTCAGTTCTCAGGAGACACCTTACTAATGTATTATTGGATGGTCATCAATTATATTTTCAGATGGTCACAGGGTCATTGCAAGCGCATCCTGGGATTTGATACTTAATCTATTAATTAATTACTTAAGTATTGTTATTTATTGTAATGTATTGTAATGCTATTTAATGTAATGCATAGTAATATTATTTAATGTAATGCTATTTAGTGTAAAAAGAGCGGATTGCATGCAGCAAATGGGGCTTCTTAGCCCTATGCAAACAATCCTTATAAAGTCAATCAATTAATCTCTGTGAAAGAATAAGGCCCGAATAAAATATACAGTATTTGGAACGATAATTCCCTAGGCATGCTCGTAGATAGGTCTATTATTCATAACGAACATTGCCAACAAGTGAACCGTGTAAACATGAACTCCCCAATTTGGATTCAAACTTCTCAAACATTTTGGTCAAGCCACCTATGATGATATTTCGGACCTCCAAAATAATTTGGGCCATACGGATAGAGGGAAGAATTACAAGGTTTGAACGTTCAATGTTGAGTCACTTCCCCTTCGTTTATTGAATTATTCATTTATTTGGTATATTGGCTTTCACGGCCAGTGAATCAGAACTCAGCAATTTTTCTAGGATTATGCCGTGTCTTGTGTGGCGTTTCGCCTAGGAACACCAAGTTGGTTCATCAGCGGGCTCTTGGTGTCCGTGCCCGGACTCCCATAAGAGTAGGGAACTCCGAGCTACCTCATTTTTATGAAGCGCACCAGCTCCTCCTTACTGCGAGAGCTAAAAGCTCAAGCAGTCTTCACCTGTTATGTAACGTGTTAGAAATTGAGCGTTAGTCAAGTGACGACAACAATCTTACACCATACGAACTGCTCGCGTGTGCTCCATCGAGTTGTGGGATTTTCAGCGAGTGTTACATTACAAGTCAGTCAGTCGAGAGGGGTCGTGCGTGTGCATTGTCTGTCTTCGCTCTCTTCTAAACTTTTGGCGTAATTAAGTTATTCAGATGCTCAAAATCTGTTGGAGATATCCTCACAAAACATTTATATTGCCCTGAAAAATCGTAATTTTTAATTATATTCATTAGACAAAATGCACCATCTTCATTTCTGTTTTTTGTACAAGTTTGTTATTCAAACGCGTTTTCTTCACTTCTGTATTAAATGAGAGTAAAGTATTAAAAGGAACGTTGATAGCATAAATCTGCATGTCCCCCAATATTACTGAACATGAATACTGTAGTTTGGAGCACATTCGAGCACACTCAAGACAAGCAGCTCGGCGACTCCCTGTTATGGTGTGTAACGAAACGTGCTTGTCACGAGTAAAGTTACAAGTCATTTGCCACCTAATTTAAGGGAACAATTTGCCTCTCGTGCTAAAATTAAAAAGATCCAGACGTCTTGCTCTCCGCGAATATATTCTGTTCGTGGTTTAGGCCGGTAATAGTTGCACTACAGTATTGTCGCTTTTTTCCATCGCGTCACAACGCAATTGATTACACAAGGGTTATTTGATGTTGACTCCAGCCACCTGTTTTCTCTAGTGTAGTATTCATTTCCCCTTAACAACAACTACAACAACAACAGGTCTCGCTGCAATAGAGACAATCCCTCGAGAGTTCGTGAAGTGCCGCAGAGAATTGAAAATGTAGTGTGCTCGAAAGTCGAATCCAAATGTCAATAACGTCCTCTATATTAAATGATGTCCAAGAGCTCCACAAACACATAGACTGCAGCAAAACTACAACGCAACACTGAACTGGTGCAACAAACCAGAGGTTCTAGATGGTACGTAATGTATATAATAATAAATCAACTCTTTAAACTTCCCAAAATATATGCTATAAAAAGTTCTCCAGTCAACAGACACAGTGGATCGGTTAATGTTAACCCCCTTGATGCCAAGCTATTATGAGTGGTTATGCTAAAAATGACAAGGGAAGTTTAGTGAGATTTAAAGCCGTATATACAAAAGTATCTCCTTATTGTATTTTTAAGAAAGAATGTTAATATTTTATAAAAACGCATTAGATGTTAAATAATTAATACCATACCTTGTGTCACTGAAAACACTTTGAATTTTTTAAATTGGAAATTTTTATATAATCTTGATAGCCTAAGAATCTAAAAGGCATCTTTTGTTAAAACCTTATTTATTTTCTCTTCTAACCATATTCTTCATCATGTATCTTACTTATCTCCGAGCAAGTAGGTAAACAAATACGACTTCAAAAGACACAGGCGCGGATATTCAGCTGACTGCAGCATATTCAATGACTAATTATTATGAATCCAGTTATTTACGGAATCTAAAAACATCGATATATCAGGGGAACGACTGATTCCAGCAATGTCTTGGCTACAACATTGTTAGCACTGCGTGCTGTAAATAAAAATAATAAAAAAACAAGAAGTTCCGTGACGAACTAAAGAGCCTACTTTTCTTGAAATTTAAGATGCATGCCAATGATTAATCTATATGTATCTATCTAGAATAATGACGAAATTAAGTTGGTAATATCGAAATTTCTAATTAGTTCGAAATACTGTATACCTGGCATAATGTAGCCTAATAGAGAACTACAGTTGGCATCCCTGGTGACTGAATATATTCTTAGTTCCATCTCTTAAGGTACAGAATACAAAATTTGGTTTAAGTCCAATGGATAGCATGACCGTTTCATGCAGTTAAACATGGGGTCTTACAGCGCGCGTAAAATCATGTTGGCAACAATGACATACATGTATTGGTCAGAAATAATCTGAAATAATATGATCTATTGTTGTGTCAATTTTGAGTGACATCCATTAGTTAGTATAGAAGTTACATGCATTTTAAAATTGGACCTATCAGCAGGCTTAGAATCATGTTGGTAGCACTGGCGTATATAAGTTACACCAAATTAATATAGAATGTCAGGTACTATACGTGTGCATAGTTTAAAGCTGTCGGCTTGCATACTTTCTGATACATGGGTATTTGAATTTTAAAAAAATTGAGAGCATTTAATAACAGTTGGCAGCCCTGGTGGCTCTTAAGAATACGCTCAATCATATCTGTTTATGTACACATACCACATACGAAATTTGGTTGAAATCCAATTGATAGTGTAGAAGTTATATGCATTTAAAATTTGGACCTATCAGCAGGCTTATAATCGTTTTGGTAACACTGCCATGTATGGCCTCCCGGAAATTAAACTGTAATATTATTATCTATACGTGTGCCAATTTTGAAATAGCTCCCATTCATACCTTCGAGGATATCCAACATGGAGCTCAAATTTCAATTGCGATTTTTCAGCAGTTGGTAGCACTGACATCATTATCAAATATGGCCGTGAGATATTCAGGTATAGATCTTTACTCCTACCAAATTTTGTTTCGATTGCTGCAGCCGTTTAGGAGTTGATAGGGAGGACACACACACAGCCAGCCAGACAGACAGAAGGACAGACAGCCAGACAGACACACATTTGCCCGATCTCATAAGTCTACTTTTTCCTAATAAAAACAGAACCCTTACATCTGCCCTTGGCAGACAAATTAGGAATTTTTGCTGCATTAAATCATGTAGTTCCGAATGTTTCAGGAATGTGTATGGGGAGGTCCCCTGAACAACACCTAATAAAGTTACGTCAATTTCAGGTGCCACGGGGGGGGGGGGGGGCAGAGGGGGCTCAAAGCCCCCCTTTTTAGTTTTTGGCGCATAACTGTACGTTGCACAGAAATTTTTATAATTTTTGAACTTAAAGGGAATTAACTACCCTACAAAAGGTACAAGCATATGTATCTTTATGTGTTACCGTCTCCGAGATATGAGCCGGTGAAAATGGAACATTTGAAGAAAAATATGTAGCGCCTCACGTTTCTCGTCTAACTAGCTCTTCCAATCCGTTTGCCTTCCATTTTACTGGAAACTCGTGGCGAAGGAAGTTGTAGAACATTAAATATATATACTTATGCTAATTTATCTTCGACTAGTCAAACGTTAGAGCGTTTTGACTTAACGGGGTCGGTTTCGAGATTTTGCTAGTGAACTGCTCATTATTTTACTTCCATTTTCAAGGGCTTTAACTCTCTATATCACGTTATTTATTGATTATGTAAACATAGATGGTATTATCAACCATATAACTAATAATATATACCTAGAAAGTATATGAACGCAGTGGTATATGAACAATTTCGTTTTTATGGAACGAAAACCTGATAAAGATCTAATAATTTACAGTCCAGCCTATCGGAGTTTATATAAGTTCTGAAAAGTTCGTTATATTTGGTTGTTTATATTCTTATAAAAAATTATAAGTTATAAGTGACATTTTTATTTTTAATTAACACCACTGTTACCTCTTAAAATAAAAATAAATGTACTTGCTGGACAAATTTTATGTTCAATAACAATTTGTTGTTTTGAACCTGTAGAAATACACTGCACGAGTTATATAGAGCAGGTAGGTGACAATGAAGACAAGTTTGCCTTCATCGTGGCTGACGATTTGACGAAGGACATGTACGTGTGAATAGAACATAAGAGAATAGAATATTTACTTATGAAACAGCATGCTTCAACGAAGTTAGTACATGCAACACAAAATGAAATGTACCTGTGATAACTGAGGTCATGCTCGTGGAGTGGTGTCGGATGCATCAGTAGGAACATATTTTGTTCCCTAGCTTCATCGATGTCTTCCGGCGTGGACGTGGAGCCATAAAAATTTCTGCGATGCTTTTGGTTTCGTTAGGATACCGCTCCAAACCTTTTATTTGCTTTACTTTTCCCAAAAATAGCAGAAGTGGTATCACATCCACTGAAGCCATGGATTAATAGAATCTACTGGCAGAATGGCAAGGTCTGAAGTTGTTGGGAGGAGTACAGTCTGCCATCTGTGTTGCCTCGTCCTGGCTTCATGAAAAGGACATTCGTGTCTCGAGGTGTGAGTGCCATGAGTAAGACGAGCAGGTCTTCGTCCTCGACAACTACCACCACAATTACCGGGTGAGTTAGCCGTGGTCGTTACGGCATGACTGCTGGCAGTCGCTCACATCCGGGAGGCGAGGAGGTTCGAATCCCCCACCGGCAACCTTGAAGATGGTCTTCTGTGGTTCCCCACCTTCCTTCCAGGCAAATGCTGGGGTTGGTCCCTAACTATAGGCCACAGCCGATACCTTCCAACTCCTTGTCCTTACATTCCAGCTTTCCTCCCCAACGGTACTTGTAGCTCACCCATTGGGTGTCCGTCTCGAAGCAGCTACAAAAAACTGGCGAACCGAACATGTCCTCGGACACTCCCGGCAATAAAAGCCATACGCTAAAAAAAAGAACATTGAATGAGGGGTATTTTGTAATCCACGCCTGACAATGCTTCAGTCAGCGTCTCCTTTGGCTATGGTGAATTGTATACCTTTTGCACCCCAGGCTTGCGCTAACATAGTTATCAGCTTCATTTTGTTCTATTCGTTGGAAAAGAAGTTTTCCTGCTGATCAGTAGCCACCATGTTATCATCAAAGTCTAGATCCACTGATGTATTACTTGATGCTCTCCGATGTTGTTCGTCTATTTCGTGGAACTCGTGTCTTTGTCAACGTCAAACACAACAGCAAAGTTCTAGCAGTATTGGTTGATAACGTAAGGCACATATTGATTTCAGATGGAGGCGAACTTAGTGTCGTTGTTCCACTTTACCTATGAAGAAGAAAGCCACCATCGATTACCGCGAAACAGTTCTTCAGGGTGGTTATTTGACTGCATTAAGGAAAGGCATCGTAGAGTGCGGACTTTTTCGTTTTCCTCGTGATCCCTTCGTCAAAAAGAGTCGTGGGATATGGGGCTAACTCACACTTCAACAGCTCCTCTACATCTCCTTCAGTTTTCTTGTTTATTGCGGTTCTCTAGAAAATCATTAAAGGTTCAACCACCACTACTTCATTGTACAGTATGATAGTGTTGCTCATTCGAGCCAAAGGGACTACTGAGTTTTTCTTACGCTGCTTAATTTCTATAAAGTTACTTTCAACAAAAGTCTCCTTTGTAGGTGTAACAATTTCCAATGCTTGGTAACAGTTGATGTTGATGGGTCCTATTACTCAGGTTGAAAGGGACATCGAATAATCACGTACAGCAAAAGGCGGGTGATCAGCCAACTACTATGCAAGCTTTCTTCTGTCTTGGTCATCTCTGCTCATTCGTGATGCTCAAAAGTTGACATGCTGTTCGCCACTTACAGAATGGAAGTCGGCAAATTTCTCTAAGCTCTGTAAAGGACATAAGGCTGTACCTGTACGAGCCGCTCCAACCCATTTCGCCAACACAGAAACACTCGTGCCTCTCCCTCGTGTTAGTTCCCCTTCACTTTTCACATCACACATTAGTCTCACTTAAATCTCCACATCAGTCCACACTCCAGCCATTGGTGTATCAGTTGAAATAGCCACGATCTATGAAAATCTCTGAAGTTTTCAACCGTACCGGATTGGGAAAGGGATCAGTCACTTAGGCCTATCCCATGGTATCTCATATTCCAGAAGATTCTATCCTTTCCTGGGTCGTCAGATATACCGGAATATTATTATTCCTTCCGTTTAGGTCGTCTGTTGTCCACGATTGACGGTTTTTAATTCGATGTTTCGCCGTCTCTGCCTTTACTATCTCCCAGTATCAATTATTTCCTCTACTTCTTTCTTATATTCTTATCTGTGGGATATCATAGGATACAATGTCATATTGATCTTAGGCCTACGTATCTTAATATTATGTACACAGTGTATTAGGTACATTCTATTTCAGACGGGGAGGGGTCTTATACATGCATATTCAAAGGATATGAAAAAATAATCGTCTTTTGAAAGGCCTAAGCTAGATTTTTAGGGTTTATTGGTGTTCCAAATTAACAGTTAATACACATACCTTCATATAGGCCTTTATATATTAGTTATATGGGTAATAAATACCAATTATGTTTGCATAATCAATAAATAACGTAATGCAGAGTGTTAAAGCATTGAAAATGGGAGTAAAATAATGAGCAGTTAAATAGCAAGATCTCAAAACCGATCCCCATACGTCGAAACGCTCTAACGATCGACCGAACGAAAATAAATTAGCATAAGTATATATATATTCTTGAAGGAAATTTAGTTATCTACATCTTCCTTCCCCACGAGTTTCCAGTAGAATGGAAGGCAAACGGATTGGAAGGGCAAGTTAGACGAGAAACGTGAGGCGCTAAATATTTTTCTTCAAATGTTTCCTGTTCACCGGCTCATATCTCGGAGACGGTAACACATAAAGGTACATATGATTCTACCATTTTGTAGGGTAGTTAATTTCCTTTAAGATGGTATATTGGCTTTCACGGCCGGTGAATTAAAACTCAGCAATTCTTCTAGGTTTGTGCCGTGTCTTGTGTAGGGTTTCGCCTAGGACACCAAGCTGGCTCATCGGCGGGCTCTTGGTGTCCCCGCCCGGACCCCCACAGGAGTGATGAACTGCGCGCCACCTCCCTTTATATTAGGTGCAACTGCACCACTTGACTGCGAGAACTAAAAGTTCAAGCAGCCTTAACCTCCCTATGAAGGCTTCCAAAAAGATGGTGTATTGGCTTTCACGGCCGGTGAATTAAAACTCAGCAATTCTTCTAGGTTTGTGTCGTGTCTTGTGTGGGGTTTCGCCAAGGACACCAAGCTGGCTCATCGGCGGGCTCTTGGTGTCCCCGCCCGGACCCCCACAGGAGTAACGAACTGCGCGCCACTTCCCTTTATATTAGGTGCAACTGCCCCACTTGACTGCGAGAACTAAAAGTTCAAGCAGCCTTAACCCCCTATGAAGGCTTCCAAAAAGATGGTATATTGGCTTTCACGGCCGGTGAATTAAAACTCAGCAATTCTTCTAGGTTTGTGCCGTGTCTTGTGTGGGGTTTCGCCTAGGACACCAAGCTGGCTCATCGGCGGGCTCTTGGTGTCCACGCCCGGACCCCCACAGGAGTGACGAACTGCGCGCCACCTCCCTTTATATTAGGTGCAACTGCACCACTTGACTGCGAGAACTAAAAGCTCAAGCAGCCTTAACCTCCATATGAAGGCTTCCAAAAAGATGGTATATTGGCTTTCACGGCCGGTGAATTAAAACTCAGCAATTCTTCTAGGTTTGTGCCGTGTCTTGTGTGGGGTTTCGCCTAGGACAACAAGCTGGCTCATCGGCGGGCTCTTGGTGTCCCCGCCCGGACCCCCACAGGAGTGACGAACTGCGCGCCACCTCCCTTTATATTAGGTGCAACTGCACCACTTGACTGCGAGAACTAAAAGCTCAAGCAGCCTTAACCTCCCTATGAAGGCTTCCAAAAAGATGGTATATTGGCTTTCACGGCCGGTGAATTAAAACTCAGCAATTCTTCTAGGTTTGTGCCGTGCCTTGTGTGGGGTTTCGCCTAGGACACCAAGCTGGCTCATCGGTGGGCTCTTGGTGTCCCCGCCCGGACCCCCACAGGAGTGACGAACTGCGCGCCACCTCCCTTTATATTAGGTGCAACTGCACCACTTGACTGCGAGAACTAAAAGCTCAAGCAGCCTTAACCTCCCTATGAAGGCTTCCAAAAAGATGGTATATTGGCTTTCACGGCCGGTGAATTAAAACTCAGCAATTCTTCTAGGTTTGTGCCGTGTCTTGTGTGGGGTTTCGCCTAGGACAACAAGCTGGCTCATCGGCGGGCTCTTGGTGTCCCCGCCCGGACCCCCACAGGAGTGACGAACTGCGCGCCACCTCCCTTTATATTAGGTGCAACTGCACCACTTGACTGCGAGAACTAAAAGCTCAAGCAGCCTTAACCTCCCTATGAAGGCTTCCAAAAAGATGGTATATTGGCTTTCACGGCCGGTGAATTAAAACTCAGCAATTCTTCTAGGTTTGTGCCGTGCCTTGTGTGGGGTTTCGCCTAGGACACCAAGCTGGCTCATCGGTGGGCTCTTGGTGTCCCCGCCCGGACCCCCACAGGAGTGACGAACTGCGCGCCACCTCCCTTTATATTAGGTGCAACTGCACCACTTGACTGCGAGAACTAAAAGCTCAAGCAGCCTTAACCTCCCTATGAAGGCTTCCAAAAAGATGGTATATTGGCTTTCACGGCCGGTGAATTAAAACTCAGCAATTCTTCTAGGTTTGTGCCGTGTCTTGTGTGGGGTTTCGCCTAAGACACCAAGCTGGCTCATCGGCGGGCTCTTGGTGTCCCCGCCCGGACCCCCACAGGAGTGACGAACTGCGCGCCACCTCCCTTTATATTAGGTGCAACTGCACCACTTGACTGCGAGAACAAAAAGCTCAAGCAGCCTTAACCTCCCTATGAAGGCTTCCAAAAAGATGGTATATTGGCTTTCACGGCCGGTGAATTAAAACTCAGCAATTCTTCTAGGTTTGTGCCGTGTCTTGTGTGGGGTTTCGCCTAGGACACCAAGCTGGCTCATCGGCGGGCTCTTGGTGTCCCCGCCCGGACCCCCACAGGAGTGACGAACTGCGCGCCACCTCCCTTTATATTAGGTGCAACTGCACCACTTGACTGCGAGAACTAAAAGCTCAAGCAGCCTTAACCTCCCTATGAAGGCTTCCAAAAAGATGGTATATTGGCTTTCACGGCCGGTGAATTAAAACTCAGCAATTCTTCTAGGTTTGTGCCGTGTCTTGTGTGGGGTTTCGCCTAGGACACCAAGCTGGCTCATCGGCGGACTCTTGGTGTCCCCGCCCGGACCCCCCACAGGAGTGACGAACTGCGCGCCACCTCCCTTTATATTAGGTGCAACTGCACCACTTGACTTCGAGAACTAAAAGCTCAAGCAGCCTTAACCTCCCTATGAAGGCTTCCAAAAAGATGGTATATTGGCTTTCACGGCCGGTGAATTAAAACTCAGCAATTCTTCTAGGTTTGTGCCGTGTCTTGTGTGGGGTTTCGCCTAGGACTCCAAGCTGGCTCATCGGCGGGCTCTTGGTGTCCCCGCCCGGACCCCCACAGGAGTGACGAACTGCGCGCCACCTCCCTTTATATTAGGTGCAACTGCACCACTTGACTGCGAGAACTAAAAGCTCAAGCAGCCTTAACCTCCCTATGAAGGCTTCCAAAAAGATGGTATATTGGCTTTCACGGCCGGTGAATTAAAACTCAGCAATTCTTCTAGGTTTGTGCCGTGTCTTGTGTGGGGTTTCGCCTAGGACAACAAGCTGGCTCATCGGCGGGCTCTTGGTGTCCCCGCCCGGACCCCCACAGGAGTGACGAACTGCGCGCCACCTCCCTATATATTAGGTGCAACTGCACCACTTGACTGCGAGAACTAAAAGCTCAAGCAGCCTTAACCTCCCTATGAAGGCTTCCAAAAAGATGGTATATTGGCTTTCACGGCCGGTGAATTAAAACTCAGCAATTCTTCTAGGTTTGTGCCGTGTCTTGTGTGGGGTTTCGCCTAGGACACCAAGCTGGCTCATCGGCGGGCTCTTGGTGTCCCCGCCCGGACCCCCACAGAAGAATTGCTGAGTTTTAATTCACCGGCCGTGAAAGCCAATATACCATCTTTTTGGAAGCCTTCATAGGGAGGTTAAGGCTGCATGAGCTTTTAGTTCTCGCAGTCAAGTTGTGCAGTTGCACCTAATATAAAGGGAAGTGGCGCGCAGTTCGTCACTCTGTGGGGGTCCGGACGGGGACACCAAGAGCCCGCCGATGAGCCAGCTTGGTGTCCTAGGCGAAACCCCACACAAGACACGGCACAAACCTAGAAGAATTGCTGAGTTTTAATTCACCGGCCGTGAAAGCCAATATACCATCTTTTTGGAAGCCTTCATAGGGAGGTTAAGGCTGCTTGAGCTTTTAGTTCTCGCAGTCAAGTGGTGCAGTTGCACCTAATATAAAGGGAGGTGACGCGCAGTTCGTCACTCCTGTGGGGGTCCGAGCGGGGACACCAAGAGCCCGCCGATGAGCCAGCTTGGTGTCCTAGGCGAAACCCCACACATGACACGGCACAAACCTAGAAGAATTGCTGAGTTTTAATTTCCTTTAAGTTAAAAAAGTATAACAATTTCTGTGTGACGGACCATTTTCATGTTATGTGCCAAAAACTAAAAACGGGGGTCTTTGAGCACCCCGCTGGGGCCCCGCGGCACCTAAACTTGACGGGACTTGATTAGGTGTTGTTCAGGGGACCTCCCCCTACACATTCTCGAAACATTTGGAACTATATGATTTAATGCAGCAAACGCATCATTTTTGTTCTAATTTGACTGGACTACTTCAGCCGAGGCTCCCTCAGCCGATATCTCGGTCACTTAGCTCTATAAGGGTCAATATACTCTAGGCTACCTGAAATCTTTGAAATTAACGAACAAAACAAACTCCATGGCACTTAGCTCCTGAAGGGCTTTGGTCTACCAAGCAACCGCTTCCCAGCCCTATTTGCCTGCAGATTGTGGGGTGACAAATGGTCAGCACGTTGGGTCCCCTCTGTCGGTAATATTGGTCGTCATGACCAGGTTGCTGTTTCCCTGCTCATACAGCTACTCAATTGTCCTCATGAGACTGAGTGTGACCCATTCCAGCCCTCACGTCAGTTTCAAAAGTTCCTGAAGGATCTGGGAATAGATCACGGAACCTCCGGGGGAGAGACAAGCGCGATACCCCAACACCATGGACAGTAGTCAAATCATATTTTCCTTTAAGGTTACCCATAACAAAATATTTGATAAATATAAAAAAATGAGAATCTGGTTTTTTTTTTTTAATTTATTTTCTTTATATATAAGATAATCCAGTCTTCTGTGTGTTTAAGTCGATGTATTGCCTGTCACAATTTTGGCGTCTCTGTGACAGGTTTAAATATGCCCCACATCCTGAAACCCCCTGTACGCCAATTTTTAATGCCTTTGAAAAATGTTTACGTAAAAGCATTCTTCTGCGAAAACAGAACCAATAGAATAAGAGGAAGTGTAAGTGTAAGAAGAAGAGGTTTCTAGTCGAAGGCTCGTATGCACCTCCAAAGAGGCGGTCGTTAGCCGGAGGGCGGCCAATTCCTTTCCGCTCCTCCTCCTGTTTCTATATGCTCCTTGCGGTGCAGTTATTATGATAGACTGATAAACCATGGCACCAAAATCTATAAAAGTACGGTAAATAAATTGTGCGCTGGATTTTATAGCATGTAGACTTCTAAACCAGCCATGGTAGCCGAGAGGGTTAACGTGCTAGGTCCTGCATCGGGAGAGCGTGGGTTTGAATCCCACCTCGGTTGTCCTGAAAATGATCCCTCGCAGAGGCCGTGGGTGTAGCCGAATTGAGAGAATACGTGTGCATATTGTAACCGTTTGACATACTCCATTCTAATTAAATGTACGCTCAGTTGGATCTACGGGCTGCGTACGGTCCATAAAATTGATCATGTAGTTAGCATATCGTAGAAGTTTCTGGAGGTATTATGATTGGAAATAATGTGGCACATACTGACAGGCAAATACATAAAACTATTTATACTAAGTGAGGGGACTTTTATTACAAATGGGTCGATAACCTATTTATAGATGTTAGGCCCCTTTAAACAACAATTATCATCATAATCTATATTACAAATTAATATCCATCTACTTAACACCGAATCAATGCTGTACAAGTCATGTAAAACACAAAAGTCTTCAATTATATCAAACTCAGATCCTTACAGAATAGACAACGTCTTATTTCATGAGTTATACAATACTGGAATGAAAATATTAGAAAACTACTTCATCTTTAACAAATGAGTAACTTATTATAGGCATTTCTATTCTATAATGTGGATTAATAGCTATTCTTACTTTAATCATTTGTTTAAATGTACTGTATTTAGTTAAAAAATATGAATTTGTGGCGTTCAATACTTAGAAAAACGTTATATTTCTGTCTCGCACATTCCTCACGAAGAACCGCATAAATTGCTTTGCATGCTTTTGGTATTACGTCCCCCAGTAAATGTGGAGGTATTTTTCAGTTGAATTTTAGAAAATTATTGTTTCAGTCAGTTGTAAAAAAACGTAATATAACAATTAAAAGTTGTTTTGGTGAATTACTGTCACGCATTAAGGTGTTTTGCTGTGATATAATCGGTCATATTTTATTTAACAACAAACTAAATGATGACTCGTTCATCCATAAGTAGTTTCGGAACCAGCCGCTCGTGCCTCGCTGGCATTGGGAGAGCGTGGGTTCGAATCCCACCTAAGCCGTCCTGAAAATGGTTTTCATGGTTTCCCATTTTCACCACCAGACAAATGCCAGGACGGTTCCTTTCAATAGATCCAAAATTCCTTCCCTGATCCAGCCTGAAAATAAAATAAGTGGCCATTGTCTGTATTAATATATTTATTAGAAGTAGTGAACCCGATGGGGTTATGCTGACTGGAATCGAACATGGTTCTCAGAGACTGTGATCTCAGTATAAAGGTTCCACCAGGAAGCGAACCAGAGGTCTGTACAGGGAGTTTCTTGGTAAAAACCCCTCGAAAGAAATGTATATTTAATCACTGGTGTGATTTTTGATGAAATGGCATTATTTATTAAAATAATGTAGGAAATAATGAGCAGATTATATCATTATAAGGCGATTTGGTGTAAGCTATTGGAGGCTTGAAGCACAGAGGAGGGCAGAGCTGACATTTACTAATTGGTCCAGAATTGTGGGTTGGAACCAGCGGCGCCACGTCCATCTCAGTGACCCCAATATGTCGTCTAGAGCAGGGGCGAGGCCTGAATAATGACATAGTTATTCCCCGACGGAGAATGGATTTAGAGTAGGGGCGGAGAAATGCCCAGAAAAATCATTGATTACTCGTGATTGGAGTAACGAATCGAGATGAGAGTTGCACACAGGTGAATATCTTGGCAAGAAGATAATTTTAGAGTCTTTTACCTGCGAAATTGGTGCATATTTAATTATGTGCGTAAGGACTGTAAAACGACCATTGTTCGCGGATGGATGTGAAGATGTTGCCGGGGGTTTCCCGTTAGGTAGCGTCCCACGCCATGGAGAAAGGAATTAATATTAATTAATTGGACGAGCGATTCCTTTGCACACAGATAGTTTTGGGACCTGTGAAGAGAGAGGAACACAATGATCATGGTTTGAAGACCTGAATCATGCTGTGAGAGGAGCCAAGATTACGCGGGAAGATGTTGCTCTACTTTCTGTGGAAATCCGATATAAGGGAGTAGACCCCAGGAGGAGCTCTCACTTGTTACTCAGTCTTACTCAGTCTAACTCAGTTGTCACGCAGTCTACATGCCGCCAAGCGCAGTTACAGCCAGTTACAGTCTTACTCAATTGTCAATTGTAGCACAATGGCAATAAGTTGCAATCAGTATGCAGCAAATATGCAGCAGTACGAGACAGCGTGTAAGTCGCATACAGAAGTCTTCAAATAAGCTACGTGCAGTCTTCGAGTGAAACTTCAGTCAGCTACAGCCAGGTTGAAGCAAGTTCGTCAAGGCAAAACGCATGACGGATCTATTCATCAAGACGCCGAACAAAGACTGGTATGTGTAATAGAAACAGTAAATATGCTTGTATGAATAATAGTCGTGATACAGGCATCATCAGCAGCACGAACTATGACGTGTTCAGTTACGAAGCACCGTATAGACTAACGGTAGAACTATTGTATATAATTATTTGTGAAAGTGTTGAACTTTATTAAGCGCAGTGTGTATAGTATTAACTAATCGTATATGTGTAACTACGATAGAATGCGCTAAAGAAACTCTACTAAGTGTTTGGTATTGCCATGAGAGTACCAGATGTTAACGCTCATGTTTGGGAGCCAGCGTATTGATGTAACGCAGGACGCTTACTGTAGGAATGATCGTCATAAAAACTGTTGGAGAGTTCCGAGAGCAGATAACCAGACTTTCAATCAGGAGTTGGTAACGTAAGATGCCGTCGACACCTGCAATTTCGATCTCTGCTAGGGAATTTCAGCATTGAAGTGTGTATAAAGTGACGAGTGTTCAGTGTAATGTATATGTAAAAATATCATTTAAAGTAGTGTTTGATGAAGTGTTTCACTTGTTTGGGGAGTGATAACTTCCTGAAAGGTATGCAACGTGTCGTGTTGGTGATAGAAATTATGTGTAATCAAATGTGTGTAAACAAGAGAAATATGTCGCGTTAAACCCATTATGGCGGGCGACATGGAAGAATATGATTGGTCGGAGCCACCTTAGATGCCTATAGAGATGTAAGTACCCCACAAATTATGGTTATGATTATGTAGAAGTATGGACCGCTGCATGTCTGTGATTCCGTAAAGGTATTGTGAATTCCTTATAGATGCCAGTAAAAATCAGTTAGGAGGCTGATCCTCCATGTTTAATCAGTAATGAGTTGATTTTTATAGAGTTGAGATGTTAATTTGCATCATTAAGTGGAGTAAGTATTCCCACTATGAATTAAGAATGGCAATCAGTTATGTAAATGCAACGAACGCGATTGTTCGAGTTTAAAACGTCTAGCTATGTCGGAAATTTTGGTAATTTATGTGAGAATAATAATAAATGATGATTTTGGTCATTTATGTCAATGAGATTTATGATAATAATAATAAATAATGATTTGGTCATGTATGTCAGTGAGAAATGATGATAATAATAATAATGGTTATTAAGAGTATGAATGAACACATCAGGAAACAAATAAATGTTGTAAGCGAGAATTATTAACGCTAAGTGCAAGACTTATCAATCTAAGCAGGAAGATGTTACAGTGAGATTACATTACAGTAACTATGGAAAGAAGTTTTATATCAGAATATTGCATATATTCAGTAATGATACCAGTAATGAAAGAGCTTTTAGTGAATTGAATTTGCAGCTTAATTGAGAAGCTTATAGAGTAAATGTTAGATTTCTCTTAATATTATAGGTCGGAGTGTCGTAGCATGGAGCATTAGGGGCCAGATAGTCTATTCTACGTATGAATTCTCCTATGTCGTGGACATTGTTGGAGATATTATTTATTCCAGAGTTTTAGTGTAGGACCCTAACTCTGAAGAAAGGATTGAAATGTGTTCCGGATTGGAATCTTGATAGAGTCGAGGAAACAAGGACACCTCGCAGCTCTATGATTTCCCGAGAACTTATTGATGAGTTATTTACGCTTGTGGCAGCGAAACTCATGGCGACAGTGGTTTTCTGCGCCTATATTGTACTTGAGACATCGGTCACCGCCAGGCTCATGCATTGCGAACCCGAACCTTCATGTTGAATGGACCCATGTGAGGCCATTAATTAATCATTATCCTCTACGTAGGACTAATTACAAAAGCTCATTCAATACCTGTTGGCATAATAGTCAATTAAGATCCTTTGGGAACATGTGTGTCGGTCAGGACACAGTATTTGTCTTGTAAATCTCCACTGCTTAGAGAGGGAGGCTTTCAAACTTTTAGGAAGGTCGAGATAATTGGTGAAACGACCCATTCCACTTTCTATTGTGTAGCGACTTCCTTAGCCGAGGGTCGGTGCTAGCCACTCGGGCCGCTCAGGCAAGTTATAAAGGGAAGAGATTCTAGACCTTGTTGAAATGACATATAATGCAAGATTGTTATGTTGAGTATTAGAGCCATGTGGTTTGTGAACACATGGATAATTATAGTTCATCCTGATGGTTCATTATTTTAGCTATCTGACGAATAGTTACATGATATATTTGTACTGTCACTGGAGCCAAGTCATGTAGTTGGTGACTAGATGCCAATCGCCATGAGCGCGAGGTAGTCTATTGTACAATCCGACATAAGCTATAACGTAACGTTTTATCTAGGAATCACAGACAGCATGCGGGGAAACCATATAATTGGAGGATGTGTAGGGGGTAGCTTACATAATTATGGAGTTGCACGTTGATTTTGGTGCAACGTCCAAATAGGTAAATGTATGCAAAGCATTTCATTGGTGAGAAGAAAAATATTAAAACACACACGGCACACATAATTGTTTAACATAAAGAGGTTTAAGGAATAATCCTTGTTGTAATATTAAAGAAGTCACATTGTATGACTGTTATGTTAATGTACAGTTTGTTTTGAAGTCGTAGGTGCATCAGCGCACTAGTATATCCTTGTGAAGTTCACAGAAGGGTAAAGCCTTATGGCTAGGTATGACTTTGTTGTGATTTTATATTTGTTTACTTGTGGATTGTGGAAGTAAAAATTTTTGTTTGCTTTATTTTATGCTTTTTTGGGTATTGTTTTGTGTTTGAAGCCATGATTTATTTTACTGGATTAAAGTTTTAGAATAGAGTTGTGCTTTATCATTGTAGAGTTGATACCTTTTAGCCTCAAATCCAAAATATGCACTGCTAAATTGGGGTTACCGTACACACCTGAGAGCTGATGCTAGCTGGAGGCAGATGCATATTATCCACCGAGATTACTCACATGGGTACAGTAGTTGCGAGTAGTTTCGGTAGTTGCAGTTGTGAGGGTCGCTACATCTCAGTACGTCACGCGACCACATAGTAGCTTCATCGCCCACGCTTGCTTTCTTTTCAAACAGCAATGAATTGCTAGTTTCTTTCTTTTTGCCACAACTCAGAATGCCGGTAATATTTTCGCACTACTAACCCATCGCATGAACAGTCAAACAGGAAACGAAGCTGGATGCCCCGCTGGAGCATCAATAAGCTAGACGCTTCCAGCCCTGCGGCCAGCAAGCTGTAGTGTGAATGTGCTGAGGAGCGGCTTCCTGACTGTGCTCTCAATTTCATACCTTATTCAACAGTTATGACCACAATTCCCAAAAGTCTATGTGATCCTATCTTTATCACATATAATAAAGGCTTATGACATCGGCATTTATCCGCGTGTGGTCGTTTGAATTTATAAAGACCACCTCGCGATGTAGCAGCTAGCATACTTGGCTGTCATCCTGGAGGTCTGGGTTCGATTGCTGGCTCTGCAAAGAAATTTAATTCGGATCTGAGGGCTGGAATGGGTTACACTCAGCCTCCTGAGGCCAAACTGAGATTTGGTAGGTTCGATTCCCACCTGGAAGTGATTTTCCGTGGTTTTCCCCCTCTACTCCAGTTCTATGCCGGGATGGTTCGTAACATAATGCCACCGGCGCTTCCTTCGCAATCCTCACCTGAATTATATATACACACACTAATACAGCCACCAAATTAACAGGCTAAATGACCACGATGTCCACCCCCCCTCAAATGAAATAACAACATCGAATTTTCAAATGACTGCTCCAAGGGGAGTTATTCCCTGAAGTAATTTATATGATCAAATTAAATTGATTCATTTCAAGAAATAAACACAAAACATTGAGGTGCGCTGGTCTGCACCCGTGTGCTAGCTATCGTGAAAGGAACAGCTGCGTGGCGTAGTTATTGTGTCAAAGTTGCGGGATCGAAATCCGGTGCAATCAGTTAAGATTGAAGGATGCTCAATGCGAGGGACCTCGCTGTTCCTCTTAACCACAACAGCAATCATCATCAGCATCATCGCCGTGTTAATAGACTTTCTGGCACGTTAGAGATCGCCTTTTGGATAACATTCTGGCATCCTAGCGTCTCTAAAGCCCCAGTTGTTAAATGGGATGCTAAACCCATAATATCCCTAGCATTCTTAACTGTCACCCCGGAACCCCAGTGACTCTAAAAGCCGCAGTAGATAAAAGGAGGTAAAATCAAGATTTTTTATTATTATTATTATTATTATTATTATTATTACCTATGAAGCAACGGATTCAGTTTCCAGCTTCATTACATATCAAGGAACTGACATGTGTGCTGAAACAATATTCACTAAACCTCATGCGGATAACGGATGACCTGCATGATGTGATGACCAAAAACAAATGTATTGCGGCTGATTGTATCCTCGCGCTGGACACGCGTCTCCCATGAACCATGGGCTAGGAATCAGGCGGCAATGGTCTTCAATTGTTGTGGTCCTCGGGATCACAATCGCGGGAATTGGGCCAATAGAGATGTGCCAACTAAATTATTTAGATGGTTTGGACATGTTGATCATCAGACTCTTGAATGTTCTATATTTATCGTAGAACTTGATATAAGATACCAATTTGCCAGGAGGGAACGTGAAAAAGACGGGAATAAACCACACTCAAAATGGCTGGTATCAGTACTGAAAATTGAACCTCGGAACTCCAGATTTACATACAACTCCTCATTGTAGTCGAGGAGCGTAACTTAACACACTCAGCTATATTGTGCTAAAAATACAATGAAAATTATTACTACGTTCCTATGCAAACTTAATGTACAATCTAGCCAGCACCAGTTTCAATTAGGCGAGTTACTATCAATATTGTATAGCCAAGTCCATATAGCCATTAATAAATAGTTAATCCCTTTTCCAATCTCATTATTTCTGACGTCCAACCATTAGTTTCAGATTTGATGCACTTTTCTGGGGACAAGCGGAAATTCTACACATTGATGTTTTCTATGATGGAACAAAATTAATATTATTATTCATATTATTAAATGTGGGGTCATTAGATGGGGAAAATGAATATTATAATATCGACGGTGTCAAATACACTTCCTTTCTCCTTCCTAAGGTTTTGAGTGATATAAAGAAGAATAAAAAAAGAATGGGAGGTGGAAGAATATTTGACAAAGGGCCCACATATTAAATATAGATAGCAGGCCACTTCAAACCTTAGAATCTCACAGTATAGCGCGATGAATCACTCACCACGACCGTGATGGAGTGCTGCGGATCGGAGGTTCAAATCCCCGCGCTGGCATTGGCTATCTTGGGGGTGAATTTTCCCCGAGTTTCGTTAACACTCCCTCCAGCCAAATGTTAAGATAGTACCTTCTTTCTAGTTCCGAGGCACTCACCCCATCCTTATCCCTAATACAGGTATACACAATACTGCAGTCAGTGGCGTAATTAGGGGGGGGGGTGATTAGGGGGGGGTCAATCCCCCCAGTTACAAATAATTTAAAAAATATGCTTTTTGATGGGAATTTTATTCTTAAAAATGCCATCTTTCCGATTGATGACAAACGACTGGATTATGTACTTTTATACTTACTAACATGAGGAAATGCATCTTTAATTGTGTAAAAAATCCTGTTCATTTCGGAGCTTTTGCAAATTGAGAGTTGCAAATAAAACGTATCAAATTCTATCGAGATCAAACATGAAAACGTGTAGGCTTGCTTTCATTGGTAGTCTTTTTTTGCCCCCCCCCCCCCCCCCCGCACAAAGCAAAATGCAAAAACAAAGACAAGGCCAAAGCAGAAAGCAAAAAGCAAAAGCAGAAAACAAACACAAAATCAAGAACACAAAGCAAAAAAAGAACAGTAGAAAACAACGAACACAAAGCCAGAAACGCAGTTAGCAGAGCTTTGACTCCGCTCATCCCCCTCCAAAAGCCAGAAGCAATCCTAGTTACGCCACTGACTACAGTCATCACATAAATACAGCTTATCAGACAAGTTTAACACACACCCAAGTACACGAGGCTAATGGCCAAGATTCCCCACGTCCCTAAAATGTATTACAGTAACTAAACCAATATCAAATCATACTGTAGTTCGTTACTCCCTGTCTCCGAGAATAATAAGCTACAAAGTATTGATGAGATTGAGAAATACTGTGAGGAATGGCATTTAAAAATGAATCCACGCAAGATTAAAGTTATAGTGTTCAAAAAGGGAAGTAAACTGACCAAGAATGAAAAGTGGTTCATGTATGGGTCAAAATTAGAGACTGTGAAAAAAATGTGAGTATCTAAGATTGATACATGCGAGCAATGGAAAATTGACTGAACAAATTCAAAGAGACTGAACAAATTCAAAGAGCAAAATCGAAAGGGCTAGAGGCATTGATAGTATTAAAGTGTTAGAAAGTAAGTTACCGAATATTGAATACAAACTTCACAAAAATGAATGCAATGCACTTGTCGTATCAAAAGTATTATATGGAGTGGAAATATGGAGCGTAAAATAGGAACTATAACCATGGATACTATTGTAAGTAAGTTTGCTAAGATAACTCGGGGACTACCTTGTTGCACAGCGAACAGCGGAGCAGGAGGAACGTGTGAGGATGTAGGCCTATGTATTCGAAAACATATTATAAAAGGAATCATAATGTTACGTGCCACCCCCTAGTGGCACTTCCGTTAACTGGATTACGGTGGGTAGAAGTACAACACAAATTGTTCCTTTAAAGAAACGTATTAGCTTTATTGCGGGCTAGAAAGATACACCACACAATAGCAAATACAAGCAATTAGTATCTCACTCTAGTTTCCTCTTGTAGGGAACAGTTCCCTTTCACTTGTCAATAAGCCACAGAAGTTAATCCCTCCTAATGAGGACCGGTGGCCTCGGTAGAAATACCTGCAACACTTCCTTGAATACACAAGCTACAGTTATTTACGATAGCCAGTCACTCACCACTACACACTGCTTCGCTGTCCGCTGGCTAGGGAAACAGCCCCCTGTGTTTTCGCAATTCACCACAATATCTCTGTCGCACTAGGTAAACACACACTCTTCAAATACAGTCCCTCCATAGGCTTCACACTCCTTCGCTGTCAAGAGAATCAGCTTCACTAGGGTTTCGCAAGTCACGTCACCAACAACTGTCGCTCAGGTAAAAGCACGCACTAGCTCAAAAACACGGTCAGTCTCTCGCTGGCCACGTCGCTCTTATATAGCAGGCTGGTGACTCAATGAATGCTTCTAGAACCGTCCAGGATTGACGGCTTCTCGAGATTTCCATCACTGGCTGGGTCACGAATATTCTGGACCATCCCTTTGTCCTCGCAGTCCGTTGCGTAAGGCGCAGGTAATACACTGAGGCAGAGCACAGCCCGGGACAGCTGTGACTCACGCGGCGAGGCGATGAAACAAACTCACAGACGTAACAATGAAATAATGCATACGTCTGAAAGTAGGTGGAGGGGAAAAAATTCTAAAGGTAGCCTACCAACGCTGAATGAAGCATCAGCAAGAAGGGTACTAGGTGGATGGTGTAAGAAATATAAAGGAAAGACTAGAACTGAGGGAGGAGGATAGTTTGTGCAAAAAAATGTGCAGAAGGGTAAAGGACATACAGTTGCAGGTACTCAGAGACGAATGAGGTAACAGGAGAACCAAGTGAAATAAGGCAATTTATGAATATAAAGCCTGAAGGTGTAACGAAAGGAGAAATGAGAAGAAGAATATTGGAGGCTAATCGGGTGAATAATAGCAAACCATTGAGAGAAGTAGGAAAGGAGGATCTTTGCCGTTTTTGTGGGAAGGTTATGGATGCAGCACACCTAATCAGAGAATGCGATGAAACCAAAACTATAAGTGCAAAGTTTGTAGATAAGAGATATAAACTGAATAGAAAGTAAAAATGAATATCACACAACAACAAAATTAAATTAAAGGGAATGGAGGATCCTAGGTAAATTAGTGAACCTTTTTAATGTTATCAGGGGAATGTGGGATAAGAAAGCGACAGATGAGAAACACAACAAAGATACCTGTGGAGCAAATATAACTGTACAGAAGACGGTATCCTCAACTACAAAACTTAGTTTAAATCTAGGATAGCCTCTCTGTATTGTGCCCTTATCCACAGGTCGATATTTTGGGTATAAAGCATATTTATAAGGTATGGCTAATTTTGAATCCCGCGCAACTTTTGTTCTAGAAGGGGATGGAAGCTATCACCGAGTGTATGTGGCACGCACAGCAAGAACATTGAGGCCTGGTATTTATTAATTCTTGTCCGATGTGTTAGAGAAATGGCAAGTATTACACTTTTCTGGCACTAGAAAAAGAAGAAGATGGAATTATCTCGGAAGGAAATCGTGAAGCCAGAAGCCGAAATATTAGCAATTATGTGTTGAGGATTTTTCTCGCTATGACGTAGCTACGAGCCAAGCTCATCTCCGCGTGGTGTGACGTGGAAGCCACGAGGAACTTTCTCGAAGCCCGGGCGAGTATATAAGGGGGCTGAGATGCGCTGAGAGGTCACTCACATTCTGTACATGGTCACGGACACTCTCAATCTGAGCACGGTTACGCGTCAGTCTTCGTTAAGCACTTCGTGCGCTAGAGAGCATATTAAGGTACTCGTCGACACTACTGAAGACATTTCATTACAAATTATCTTATTTTCTTGAAATTGATATCATAAATTTGGAGGGTCTTTTTCAAAGATTAATCACAAACATAACGTGCATTTTTAGGATGCGAAATCTTTGCTCTTTTTTCAACTTAATTGAGTCATTGTTGTCGCAAATTGATCTGCTGTATGTTCAGAATGTTGTAGAGCATCATATAGTATCATTGATTGAGGCAAATATAATAGCTTTGTTTTACAATTTACGTTATTTTGATTGAAAAAATAAATTAATTGTGGGGGTGCGACCCCTAATTTCAATTTAACAGTTTCAGTCTGCTTTTCAACATAACTGCATTATTTGTCTATATTTTAGTTTTGAAATGAACCTAATATCTGCATTCTAAGTGGACATTTTAACTGCCCAAGTCAAGCCAAATATTGAAAAAAATGAAGTGAGAGAAATCGTAACTTAAAGTTGAGGTACACATTTAGAGTAAAGGGTCTTACTTTTCAACTCCTAAAAACTGCCCTTTCTTTGGATTTTAGGTCAATCTTCTGCATTCTCTGACCCGTGAGTATCTCCTACATTGTTTTAGTTCTGGAGTAGACTGTTTCAAAGCCAGATTTATGTGTGTTTTATCTGCTGCACTGATGCGTCAAAGTGACAGCTGCTGAAAAGCGTATCATTAAATTGAATATAAATGAGCTAAACAGCAATAAAAAATAGTATAAACTATATATTTCTGGAAACTAGAGAGGACATACTATCGAATGAGACAATAAAAAAATCGAAAATGTTCTTGAAAATTACTAATGGAAGGGTCGATGAATACCTTTAATCTACGTGGAAGTTCTGAACTTAGTCGGTGAATATCGCCGGACCAAGTTATGGTCTATCTTCGAGTGATAGAATTTTTCACGATGTGTAGAACTTATAATATTTCGAGGCGACATGATAGTTAGGCTTCGAACTCAGTGAAATATTTGGAAGTTAAGGCTATTAGTGGCCGCATATTTCGTCGCATGGACATATGGTAGACTTAGTCTACAGTACCTTTCAATATTGTGGAACTTATTTGTTTCCAAGTTGTCAGTGACGAGCTGTTGTCTCGGTAGTTGGTAAGATCAGCCACGACTTTATAATATATTCTACGGATACCAGTCCTTCATGGTCAGATCATTAGACGACATTTGGGACCAGTTGTGCTTGGCGCGATTTGGGAGATGCATAATCTCACACTTTAGGAGATTAGAGGGGCCCATCTGTATTCGTACGGATGTGTGCTAGGCACTACCAACTACCCGAACACAGGGACTAGCCAGCTTTGGGGCCAGCCATGCTTGGCGCGTGTCTGGGAGATGCATAATCTCACCCGTTAGGTTATTTATAATAGGAACTTCAGGTCTGAACCATTTGTATAAGATTGTAAGTGTAATAAAATTTTTGTAAGGGTCACAGCTGCATCAAAACTACAACTGATTTGAGTATTATGGATCCGATGGATCGAACCCCTATTCTAGGAATAGCGCCAGCTATTATGACATTCCGCATGGATAGTATGGGAAGAACTTATTTCTAACCAGCTTCAGGACTAACAGTCATGTGCTGTTAAATAAATTGCGGGTAGAGATGGAAGCGGATACGAGGATTTACGTACGCGTCCGATGGGACGGACGAATGGAGACACTTCTGGAAATTGAACTGGCCAGGAGGCCCACCTCTACAAGAACTTCTCCATTGTAAGCTACAATTTGGATTTCATAGCTTATGGTATTGGGAAATGTTCTTTTTGAAGAAATATCAACACACAACCATCTTTCAGTTTGCTGAGGCAAGCTAGATTACCTTTTTGAGTGTTCAGAACACGTTGTTATTCGATTTTGAGTCTATGGACAGCATCATGCGCCGTTGAGTTAAATGTTTGTATTTTTCATCACGGTCATCAGCCGTAGGATCTTCAGATCTTAGTTATTTTTGAGAAATGGATATTTTTTCTCCATTCAGGAATTCGAGCTTGAATATTTCAAGGATTTTTTGTCCACAATTTCGATTTTTTTTTTGTAAATCTGATAATGATATTAAAAATAATTTTCATAATAATAATAATTATTATTATTATTATTATATTCTCTGATTTATAATGATAATAATAATAATAATATCTTGTGATGTTTTTTTGAGAGTTTAAATAATGATTTATAACGGTTTGGAACAGGTTAGTCCATTTTTGCGATTTTATTATCCGATTGTAAATGATCTAATGCACACCTATATCTAACAGGGACATCATGAATTTTACTAAGCATTACGCAGTTGCGTTAAATAATTAGTGTATTTTATGACACGGAAGGCCATCGGAAGACCAAGGAAAGCCAGTATAAATTAGGGGTTTCTAGAGTTTATTCAAATAATGAAAAATGAAAATCCACAGCCTGCTTCCAGTCTCCGACCGGGTCAGAAATGGAATGAATGAAGCCCCCATCTAGTGGCGAGGATATGAAGTGTGCCGGCTGCCGAAGCCTGCCGCACTCCTCTGGGGCAATGATTAAATGAATGACAGATGAAATGAAATGATAGTGGAGAGTGTTGCTGGAATGAAATCGTGACAGGGAAAACCGGAGTACCCGGAGAAAAACCTATTTGCCTCCGTTTTGTCCCGCACAGATCTCACATGGAGTGACCGGGATTTGAACCACGGACCCAGCGGTGAGAGGCCGGCGACCTGCCGCCTATGCCACGGAGGCTCTTATTTAAATAATAATAATAATATGGTAATGTCACTATATGACGATTTCGAACAGAGGTAGACACGATTTAAGGATAATGTAAATTTCTGTGATGATTAAATTGGTATACATTTATTGGAGGAGCAAGTAAGCTTCGTAATGAACAAGCATGTGGCTTGATTTAAAAAAAAGTTTAAAAATATATGTTGAAGGTAGGAGTGAATCTTGTCATTCTGTAGTGAGATGAAATCACACGAATGAATATGGTATAATGGTTAGCGTTAGCCATAAGAATGGTTAGACGGCTTATATATGAAATAAAATATATGTTGCAAAAATATATATATAATTACGGATTAACAATCTATTGAAGTGAAAAAACCCAATGGTTATTATCTGCAATCATCAAATGAAGATTTTAATAACATTTAACGTGTCATATTTCAACTACCCACTTATTTGTCAATACGATTTTTTCTAAGACAGGCCCTAGATTTGACGATGCCTTACCGTTTGTCAGAAAAATGAATATAATATTAGAAAATATGACGCACCAGTAGAATGGGTATGTGCCAAAGATAAATATTGAAAATTGTTGACTAATGAGAAGCCATTCATTAATATCACGGATAATTATGTTTTGTATAATGAACCCGCTGAGCTATGGTTCATGTGATATTTTTTAATGACAGAGCATTTATGATGGGATGTTGTACTTTTGAACACACCCAGGAAGCCACGTGAAGCTGAGAGATCACGCGATACTTTGAAGTAGCGGTGAATCGCACTTTTGACTTTGGTGTAAACTGCTAATTATTATCTGAGGTCTTATTAATTATTTTTATCTTTCCTACGAGACTCAGAATATTCCATTTCGTCATGCTGCATTATTAAAACATTTTGGAGAATGTTTATTTTTACTTTAGGTAAGGTAATACCCTTGCAGATACGCAAAAAGGAACGTAAGTAGTCGCTCAACGTTTTCGTTTTGACGACCTACTTTATAGAGACACCCAGTACCGGAGCACTGCGTCTTGAGAATCCGCCTTGTGTAGGCGTGGAATTACATTTGTCCTACGAGACGTAGAAGAATATCCGCTGTTTAGCGTTAAAAGTGATTATAAGGTGCCATCGAGCAAGCAAATACTAATATCCACTGTCGATGAAGTCCAGTGAATTAAATAAGAAGCTTGGGAAATAATTATTGGCAAGTATAGTGTATTGCACAACATTGCTGTGACATCACATATTACCCACGCGTATGTGGAGGGCAGATGCCTAGTGGAAATATACAGGTAATAGTGTTACAATTATCCTGAATAAGTGTGATTATAATTGTATGAGATATTTAAATTGCCAAAGTGGAAATTTCATCCTTGAAACGTCGTATAATTCACGGATGCTGCGTGATACAAAAGTAGCGTCACTAGCACGTGCAGCATTATAAAATAGTGTTAGCTAACATGCTAATCCACATCTGCAAGATTAAGGCTGTGTCGTATTTTATAATTGAAGCCTATAATAGTCACGACGGACATTATAATTTTGGAAGTGAGAGGATGAATAATCACGCAACTTATTTCGCTACCCACGTGATTGGACTTTTATTCACCATGGTTGAAGCAGTCACCATGGGCTAATACCATCCCAGTATGGGGGGGTGACGTTTCTACAGGGACCCGCATGATGGTGGAACTTCCAGAACGATGAACGAGAGGGAAGGAGCCAAAATGCCATTTCCAGGCATATCCACGAAGATGTCGACAGGGACAAATCGAACCCTGGTCTTTGGGGGAGTCCAGATGGGAATCCTGATGAGGAGGATACCGATCCAGAGAGCCAGAGAGGTTTTTGTACAACCCTTGTTGTGGATTAGAGAGCCGAGTGAGAGCTCCTCCATTTCGTGAGTTTTTGTCACACCCCTTCTTTGTTCTAGTTTCTGGTGGTATAGTAGTTTTAATGTAGTTTGTGAATCAACCACACTCAGTGTCAGCCATTTTTCTAGGTAGGGATGTAACTAGATTAGTTAGATGTCATTTATTTCAGTTTAGAGTGAGACACCCTTGGGGTCAGACATTTTGGTCAGCCCTGGTGCAGCTTGGTGAACGTCGTGGAACGTCAATGCCTACCTTTTTGCTGAACCTGATCGTAGTCATTTTGAGGCTATTTTGTTCAACCCTACTTGGGGTAATTTTCAAGTCTTTGCTGACTGTAGTTATGGCAATCAGATGCCTTGGTTATTAATTGACTGCATTCTTCGCAGCCATCCTTTGTTACACCCCTGACTGTCGTTAGAACGGTCGTATCATTTAGGTAGTCGACAGTAACTACCAGTTTGTAAATGCATTATATTTCATTTTGAATAAGCTCAGAAGCTATTCTTGGTCATGTTTGAACCTAACAACTAGAAGGAATGTTTCGTTGCCTAGCATCGAACGCGGTTCCCAACGTATCATTAAGCAGATCTAGTGTGTGAATCTGTGCCACATTTATCATATTTTTCTTGTGTCGTGTGAGACACGTTTTTATTTGATGTTCTAGCAACTACTGAGTTGCATTTTTAAAGCAAAGAGCTTCAGTTATTGTAAGTTTACTTTCATTTAGACGTCTTTGGTAGAAAGACGGAATTGTATTAATATACTCAGATTTATAGCGTGCATTTGATACGCGGACTCTGTAGAGATCCGTAACCTAGGGTAAAGTTTTTTATGAACCGGCCAAGTGCAGGTTTTGTATTGATTAAATCGCCGGCCTTGAATAAACTGGTTATGTAACCCAGTGACCTAGAGCACGCCTGCTTCTTTGTGAGACAAAACTACTATAGACGAGGACAGAGTACAATTTGTATTCGCTTTTCCTTTCATTGCTATTTTGCTTATGGAAATCAGTTTCCCCTCTTGTATTTGATCACTTGTTTTATGGATCGGTTTTTGTTAGTTTAACGCTCTGTAGCGTGTATTGTCGTATGACAGGTACAGTTATGTAAGGTTTTCTATAGGATGGTGAAGTCTACCCTGTATAGCAGGATGTTATTGTATGCTTTGTCCGGGGATGATCCCGTTGACCAGACGTTATTGGAAGGTAACTGTTGTACAGGCCTATCCCAGAGTTATTGAACGCGAGCTTAGCGCCGCTGGTAACCCGTGTTAATGTGTGCCCGAGTTGTTATACTCGTTGATTATATTCCGACTGTTGAGTCGAGGCTTTTTGGTGGAGAATGATCTCAGTTGGAGACACTCCGTGCCCAGGCTATTGTCAATGTTATTCGCCATAAACCTACGATAAACCTATAAACCGACATTCTAATAATAAAATGCATAATTGTTGTAAAACAAGCCTAACTAACGATTCTTTCTATCTAACTTTGTTCTTTGCATTCTGGAACTGTTGACATAGCCGTGCAGTTGAAGATAATTTCCTTGTGAGGAAATGACTAGGACAGTTGACATTTTTGTAGCGACCTGAAGCATGTGCGAACCTAGAGTTCGTAGCTTGTGGAGCTCAGGCCATGCGATGTCAGACGTGGTCTCAACTGCGCATTCGTCACCGTAACCATACACATTAGATGACTATGGTTTACAAAGAGTAAACCAAGGTGTAGTCAGGAATTTTTAATAAAACTACTGTGTCTATTTCGTTATTAATTTATGATGTCAAGTGTATTAAACCCTACATGTTACTTTATTGTGTGCTGTTAGCACATAGTTATTAAGCATAATTAAATGGTTTGTTTTTCATGGCTGTACACTTAGCTTTTGGATGTAATTGTTTTCTTTTACGGACGTCATCGCCGTAAATTTTGTTAATTGATAGGACTTAGCTAGTTGAATTAATGTTAAATTTAAATGTCGAAATGGTACCATCCTAACCTAGATTTGTTTTGCTACCCTGTTAAATGTAAATTCAGATATTAGCTTGATCTTGTAACTTGAACTAGGGACTTGCGTCGTACCATATTCCTAGCGTTGCTGTTGTTGCTTTATCATTGTGAGTTAGATCTTTCGCGAGGGTTTTCAGTAACTTCTCAGGTAGGGGACCTGTTCTTTATCTTTGTTTATTTATTAATTTGCGGACTAGCCGATTATAACCCTCCGAACTAGGCTAGGGGCTTGTGAATTTTAATAAATTTTCACGGTGTTTTACATGAGTCTGGATGTTTATTTTCTCAGTCTAGTTTTGAGGTGAACCTTTCCTTAGGCGGTCTATGACCATCGTCACCATGTACCACGATCCCTGTGGACTACGGACTCTCGTGCCGCTTTAGCCTTTATGGAAGGTCACCTGATTCTCACGGTATTTTTTATTTTGATTTATGTGTCGTTAGTTGAGTCATCGTGGTTGTTGACATCAACTAAACGGTCTCATAAAATGGCGCCCAACTCATGTGCCGACGTTAACGTGGTGACCCTCAGTACCATGTTATTTTTGAGGATCCTAATGATGATTAATGGTAAATTGACAGGACTGGGACGAACTTAGAAAGTCGTACTGCAGATCAATTGACCGCATGGCATTCATGTTTGATAGAAGTCCATGGGGTGAGGCTTTAGTGTTGGATAAATGAAGGATAGGATTTTCTTTGATGATGCCTCATCCTAAGTAAATGTAATACTTTGCTTTGCTCACCGTTGTCTTTGTAAATGTAGAAGCACTTAGTTCGCATACTCCAGCTGTACTCGTGATATTTATATAAATGAAGCAAGCTTTATACCACCAAGTAACTAATCATAGCTGTAAGTTCCAGTAGAAATTGATCCCTCACTTTCTCATATATTTCTTATCTATGGATGAGGAAACTATTCGTCGTGTGTTTGGAGAGATGATGGCAGGTGTGAATGCCAATCTTCAACAGATTACTGCTGACTTAGGTCAGAATACTCAGGCCGTAAATACTGTAAGTGGTCATGTGGACCAGGTTAGACAGGAAGTCAACAATGTCAGTGGTCATGTGGACCAGGTAAGACAGGACTTAGAAATTAACACCCACTCTGTAAATAATGTTAGGGCTGATTTAACTCAAGTCAGGGCAGACATGGACACATATAGGATCGAAGCGAGAAATGATCTGACGACAGGTTTAGCAGCTGTTAGGGTTGATGTCATACGACACCATCAGGAGGCTAACCAGCGCGTAGATTGCTTAACCGACCAGATGAATATAGCTAGGGAGGAGGTGCAAAACCGATTGGAGGAGCACACAGCTCAAATTCAGACAACCTTGAATAAAGTCCAGATAGACATGAGAGCAGATCTGGAACATACCAGGGAAGAATTCGGGACTCGACTAGATCACGTCGAGGGATTTATCGGAAATGTGAAGAAGGACATGGCAACCATGAACGTTGGTTTAATCTTGATGAGAGGAGCTGCCAATGCCGTTAATAACAACGTGAAGACTATCGTTGATGGCATAATGGAGATTAAAGAGGAACTTAACACCAACAGGAGAAACATTTCTGAATTGACGGAAACCGTAGCCAGTCTACGCGAGACAGTTGATGTTCATCATGAGGAACACAAAATTGACCTCATGTTATTGAGAGGTGACCTCAACGAACACGAAGCTACCGTCAAGGCTAAGGTAGCCGAGGTTAGAGACGATGTGGGTAAAATCCAAGAAAATATGTCCAGAGTTGAAGGAGATATCGATTCCTTACAAAAGAGATTTGAGGAAGTCGCGGTGACCGAGAGGTTAGACCTCAGTTATAACCTTAGGACGGCCATACGCGAGGTAGACACAAACCTGAAGGGAAAGGTTGACAGGATCGAGCTGCAATTGAACGACTTAGGCAACAAAGTCGCAGCCAGAACCATCCCAGGTCTTGAAGTAATAGAAAGACGCCTGGACAGACTCGAGACGACTCCAAGAGAGAGACACGTACACCCACAGATGGGAGAATCTCAGGAAACGCCTATATCTCAATCAGGAGGAATGATGCCTACCCATTTCCAACCCAGCGCGCCTATGGAATCGCAACCGTCACAATTCACTAATTTAGCGCAAGGTCAGACCTTGAACTTTGACGCTCACCCGTTTCAACCAGCATCTAATCGAATTAGCCATGAGACTAACACTCCTACGCAGAGTTACATGCAAAATACTTTCAGACCCGCGAATACGCAGGGAAATGTCACCATAATTCGTTCAAGAGAAGAGCAACCAGCTCGCTTCTCGGGAACTGGGAGCGGTGTTACTCCAGTGGAATTCCTAGCAAATGTCGAAAGCTACTTACGTGATACTATGGTAACTCCAGAGAGGGAACTAAGAGTTATAGAGCGACTGCTTGAGGGACAAGCCGGTACCTGGTTCAGAGCATTCCGATACTCATTCACAGGCTACCAAGACTTTAAGGAAGCGTTATTAAGAACATATTGGTCGAGCGACATCCAGCAGAGCATCCGAGCTGAGATGTACACTCGAAGGTACAGTTCCAATACACCTACTCGTTATGCGAATTACTTCGCAATACAGCTCGCGAAGCTCCGTTGTCTTCAGCCTCCGTTGTCCGAACAAGATTTGGTGAACACAATTGTTTGGCAGTACCCTGCGGATGTACAACGAGTGTTAATCGCTGCAGGGGCATCCACTTTCCAGCAGTGTGACCAGATACTGCGAAGGTTGGACGCTAACACAGAACAGTTTCCTACACACCGTCAGCAGAAGGCTGATAGGCGCGAGGATAGACATATGAATCTGACGACTGTTGATAAAGTGAGCCAGACGCCACAACAAACACAAACCACAGAGGATTCTGGGCGACGTGATAACAATTACAGTTATAACAGGAGAGAATGGAATAACACTCCGTATACTCGAAATCAACATGATGACCGGCGAAGTCATTGGGACCGGCGATTCGACCGAAGGACGGACGACAACCGACGTCATGAAAACAACCGCCGAGGGAATGAAGGAAGAAATCAGCAACACGGACGTATCCGTAGAGACTATCGATATAGTGGGGGTTACGACAGAAATCGAGACCCTAGATACCAGCCAGACAGGGATTGGAAAGGAAGAGCGCGGGAGAGCCGTGAGTACCTCCAACAATTGAGAGAATTGCAGATCCAAGAAGAGGGAGAACGGAACCCTACTTCGAGGGAAAATAGACATTCGGCGCAGGAGACGGAGCAGAACCAGCCCAGTACTTCTCGCCATGACAGAAAAAAAAACTCCGAAAAATCAATAGATTCTTGTTTGGTTGAGCACCGAGTAACTGCCTCTATATTACTCTGGGAGCCAATCCAAGAAGACTTGTTGGACGAACGACGAACGACGAACCACAATTATGAATTAACACGTCTACCCAAGATTGTAGCCACCTTGAATGAAGTCAGTGTAGTCATACTCATCGACACTGGAGCGATGATTAGTGTAATTTCCGCCGATTGCCATGCCAGACTTAGAGCAAACTCTGAGGTGACGGAGTTGCCCATTTCAGCTATAAGAGTCAGAGGTGTCATACCTGACCGCGTTGTAACGTGCAAAATCCAGATTTTGTGTACTGTGAAGATTTCGAGCCACGTGTACTTGCACGAATTTCTCGTAATGAAGGGCCTGCATCATGATGCCATTTTAGGCGCAGACTTCATTAGAAAATATGATGGAATCATTGACATGGGACGGAATACGGTAGAGTTCAAGCCGAACGAACCCATTCAGATGAGCCTAATTGAAGAAGAACCGGAATTCCTATCCGAAGTAGACGTAGTCGAAGCATTAAAGGGCAAGGAAATTGAGGCGACACTAGATGCCGACGAAGAGGCAGAATCGTTATCAGCACCCACACATGAGGATCTTGACGCAATACTGAACGAATACAGGGATATATTCGACACCACACCTGGTGAGATATTAGACTACGAGTATGATCTTGTATTACTGGACGATTTCCCATTCCAGAAAAGGATCTATCCGATTGCCGAGAAACATCTCGAAGAAGCTGCTAAGAAGATCCATGAGATGGAAGCAGCAGGTACTATCAAGAAATCACCGACTCCTTTCTTGAATCCCATAATACCTGTGGTTAAGGTAGATGGAAGCTTGAGACTTTGTCTTGATGCCAGAGCCTTGAATGAACGCCTAGCTCCTGAGCACGACAGACCGCCCAAGATTAGGGACATTCTCAGGAAGTTCAAAGGAAAAAGGATATTTTCATCATTAGACTTGGTTCAGTCTTATTACCATATCAGATTACCTGAGCATACTCAGAAATATACTGGATTCTTGTTTGATCAGACTACTTATGTATTCCAAAAACTACCATTTGGATTGAAAAATGCCGGAGCCGCATTAATCAGAGCACTTGATGCCAAGCTGACTCATGAAGTGAAGCAGAAAGTAATATGTTATGTGGATGACATAATCATAGCTTCGGGAACAGAAGAAGAGCATTTAAAGACATTGCGCCTTGTTTTTGAGAATCTCCGACAGGCAAATTTTAAGGTCAAGTTTGAAAAGTGTCGATTTTTTCAGGAAGAAGTGAAATTCGTAGGACACATAATCAATGGAGAAGGATATAGACCGAATCCGGCAAAGATTAGAACTGTTGCTGCATTTCCAACACCAACCCGTGTGAAACACGTGAGACAATTCTTAGGAATTCTCCAATTCTTTGCTGCTCATTGTGAGAAGTATTCCGAAACTGTTGCACCACTGCAAGGATTATTGAAAAAGAACTGCAGGTGGAACTGGAATGATGAATGCGAGATAGCTTTCAGGAGAGCTAAACAGATGCTTGTGGACTCAATTCAGTTAGAATATCCAGATTACTCTAGGAACTTTATTCTAGAAACTGATGCATCTGCCATTGGTATAGGAGCCATTTTACTGCAGGAAGATGATGAGAAGAAACGTCATTACATTGCTTTCCTAAGCCGACGTTTAAGAGCACATGAATCTCACTACTTCACGACCGAGATAGAAGCACTTGCAATTGTTTACGCACTTGAATACTGGCAGAAACTTCTGTTAGGTCAGAGGAATAATGTGAGAACCGATCATCATGCGTTGACCTTCATCTTGAGAACAAGACTGGCAAGCGACAGGATCACACGTTGGACGCTGTTTCTCCAACAGTTCGATTTGGAAATAGTTTATCGACCAGGCAGAGAGAATGTGTTGGCCGACATCCTCAGCCGGAATCCTGAAGCTACTGTTAATGCCATAGACATCGAGGGAGAATGCGAGGAACACCTTCGCCGATTTCGTCATTTACCTGAAGGACAGCGACGTGAGGAGGAACTCAGACATATTATCCGTTTCCTAGAACGAAGAATGGATCCACAGGATGATCATTATGCAAGGATTGCTGCTGTTGCAGATGATTATTTGATTTATCATCGTGTCTTATACAAGTTTGTAGACGAGGACCACACTCAACTGCGTGCAGTTATTCCTAGGAGATACCAAGAATCTGTTATTCTTATGGTACATTTATCCATTGGACATGGTGGAACAGACAAAACCATTGCAACTATCAAGGAGTCTTTCACATGGAAAGGGTTAGGAGCCACCGTTAGACAGTGTTTACGTGCTTGCGACGCATGCCAGCGGAACAAATACACGTCACACTTGCTGAAGGAACAACCTAGACCAATACTACCAACTCAACCTAGAGAGTTGTATGCACAGGACCTGTATGGCCCAATACCTAAGGCTCGTCGTGGGAATCGATACATCGCTGTAACGGTGGATGTGTTCACGAAATATACGATGCTCCATCCAATTCAAAAAGCTACTGCACATCAGATTATTCAGAGGATTAGACGTCAAGTGATACCGGAGGCAGGAAAGCCACAATTCTTGTTGACTGATCACGGATCACAGTACACCTCAGCAGAATTTGCCAATGCCTTGAATGAGCTTGAAATAGGTCATGTTTTATCATCTATTCGACATCCAGAGAGCAACCCAGCAGAATGCGTGATGTCTATTATCGCAAAATTCTGTCGATTATATTGTCAAGAAGAACACTGGCGATGGACTGAAGTCCTTGTTATTATGGCAAAATGTATTAATTCAACAGTACATGAAAGCACTGGTCAAATACCTATGGTCTTGCATTTGAACCAGATGCCGCTGTGAATATGGGATCGTGTGATTGTAAATCCACCTTGTTTACAACCATCACATGCCAGCAGACTTTTAGCTGCGAGAGAGACTATGGACAGACAAGCTGCCAAGCGCTTGAGAAGAACTAGACGCCAGAGGTTCAGAGAACCACTAGTAGAAGGAGACCTTATCCTTATAAGGAGACCGGGAATTTCTAGTCCTATAGACCGCATATATGGGAAATTTCTATCCTTGTATTATGGCCCTAGTCGTATCCGACAGCCTTTAAACAATGGAAGTTATGTGATAGAAGATATTAGGACAGGAGAACGCATTGGAACCTTTAATGCAGCCAATCTAAAAAAATATCACTCTTGAATGAATTTCAAAGCAAATAAAAATGTTATCCCAACATTTTATTTGAAACGACAGAGAGGCAGATGAACCCGCTGAGCTATGGTTCATGTGATATTTTTTAATGACAGAGCATTTATGGATGGGATGTTGTACTTTTGAACACACCCAGGAAGCCACGTGAAGCTGAGAGATCACGCGATACTTTGAAGTAGCGGTGAATCGCACTTTTGACTTTGGTGTAAACTGCTAATTATTATCTGAGGTCTTATTAATTATTTTTATCTTTCCTACGAGACTCAGAATATTCCATTTCGTCATGCTGCATTATTAAAACATTTTGGAGAATGTTTATTTTTACTTTAGGTAAGGTAATACCCTTGCAGATACGCAAAAAGGAACGTAAGTAGTCGCTCAACGTTTTCGTTTTGACGACCTACTTTATAGAGACACCCAGTACCGGAGCACTGCGTCTTGAGAATCCGCCTTGTGTAGGCGTGGAATTACATTTGTCCTACGAGACGTAGAAGAATATCCGCTGTTTAGCGTTAAAAGTGATTATAAGGTGCCATCGAGCAAGCAAATACTAATATCCACTGTCGATGAAGTCCAGTGAATTAAATAAGAAGCTTGGGAAATAATTATTGGCAAGTATAGTGTATTGCACAACATTGCTGTGACATCACATATTACCCACGCGTATGTGGAGGGCAGATGCCTAGTGGAAATATACAGGTAATAGTGTTACAATTATCCTGAATAAGTGTGATTATAATTGTATGAGATATTTAAATTGCCAAAGTGGAAATTTCATCCTTGAAACGTCGTATAATTCACGGATGCTGCGTGATACAAAAGTAGCGTCACTAGCACGTGCAGCATTATAAAATAGTGTTAGCTAACATGCTAATCCACATCTGCAAGATTAAGGCTGTGTCGTATTTTATAATTGAAGCCTATAATAGTCACGACGGACATTATAATTTTGGAAGTGAGAGGATGAATAATCACGCAACTTATTTCGCTACCCACGTGATTGGACTTTTATTCACCATGGTTGAAGCAGTCACCATGGGCTAATACCATCCCAGTATGGGGGGGGTGACGTTTCTACAGGGACCCGCATGATGGTGGAACTTCCAGAACGATGAACGAGAGGGAAGGAGCCAAAATGCCATTTCCAGGCATATCCACGAAGATGTCGACAGGGACAAATCGAACCCTGGTCTTTGGGGGAGTCCAGATGGGAATCCTGATGAGGAGGATACCGATCCAGAGAGCCAGAGATGTTTTTGTACAACCCTTGTTGTGGATTAGAGAGCCGAGTGAGAGCTCCTCCATTTCGTGAGTTTTTGTCACACCCCTTCTTTGTTCTAGTTTCTGGTGGTATAGTAGTTTTAATGTAGTTTGTGAATCAACCACACTCAGTGTCAGCCATTTTTCTAGGTAGGGATGTAACTAGATTAGTTAGATGTCATTTATTTCAGTTTAGAGTGAGACACCCTTGGGGTCAGACATTTTGGTCAGCCCTGGTGCAGCTTGGTGAACGTCGTGGAACGTCAATGCCTACCTTTTTGCTGAACCTGATCGTAGTCATTTTGAGGCTATTTTGTTCAACCCTACTTGGGGTAATTTTCAAGTCTTTGCTGACTGTAGTTATGGCAATCAGATGCCTTGGTTATTAATTGACTGCATTCTTCGCAGCCATCCTTTGTTACACCCCTGACTGTCGTTAGAACGGTCGTATCATTTAGGTAGTCGACAGTAACTACCAGTTTGTAAATGCATTATATTTCATTTTGAATAAGCTCAGAAGCTATTCTTGGTCATGTTTGAACCTAACAACTAGAAGGAATGTTTCGTTGCCTAGCATCGAACGCGGTTCCCAACGTATCATTAAGCAGATCTAGTGTGTGAATCTGTGCCACATTTATCATATTTTTCTTGTGTCGTGTGAGACACGTTTTTATTTGATGTTCTAGCAACTACTGAGTTGCATTTTTAAAGCAAAGAGCTTCAGTTATTGTAAGTTTACTTTCATTTAGACGTCTTTGGTAGAAAGACGGAATTGTATTAATATACTCAGATTTATAGCGTGCATTTGATACACGGACTCTGTAGAGATCCGTAACCTAGGGTAAAGTTTTTTATGAACCGGCCAAGTGCAGGTTTTGTATTGATTAAATCGCCGGCCTTGAATAAACTGGTTATGTAACCCAGTGACCTAGAGCACGCCTGCTTCTTTGTGAGACAAAACTACTATAGACGAGGACAGAGTACAATTTGTATTCGCTTTTCCTTTCATTGCTATTTTGCTTATGGAAATCAGTTTCCCCTCTTGTATTTGATCACTTGTTTTATGGATCGGTTTTTGTTAGTTTAACGCTCTGTAGCGTGTATTGTCGTATGACAGGTACAGTTATGTAAGGTTTTCTATAGGATGGTGAAGTCTACCCTGTTATAGCAGGATGTTATTGTATGCTTTGTCCGGGGATGATCCCGTTGACCAGACGTTATTGGAAGGTAACTGTTGTACAGGCCTATCCCAGAGTTATTGAACGCGAGCTTAGCGCCGCTGGTAACCCGTGTTATTGTGTGTCCGAGTTGTTATACTCGTTGATTATATTCCGACTGTTGAGTCGAGGCTTTTTGGTGGAGAATGATCTCAGTTGGAGACACTCCGTGCCCAGGCTATTGTCAATGTTATTCGCCATAAACCTACGATAAACCTATAAACCGACATTCTAATAATAAAATGCATAATTGTTGTAAAACAAGCCTAACTAACGATTCTTTCTATCTAACTTTGTTCTTTGCATTCTGGAACTGTTGACATAGCCGTGCAGTTGAAGATAATTTCCTTGTGAGGAAATGACTAGGACAGTTGACATTTTTGTAGCGACCTGAAGCATGTGCGAACCTAGAGTTCGTAGCTTGTGGAGCTCAGGCCATGCGATGTCAGACGTGGTCTCAACTGCGCATTCGTCACCGTAACCATACACATTAGATGACTATGGTTTACAAAGAGTAAACCAAGGTGTAGGCAGGAATTTTTAATAAAACTACTGTGTCTATTTCGTTATTAATTTATGATGTCAAGTGTATTAAACCCTACATGTTACTTTATTGTGTGCTGTTAGCACATAGTTATTAAGCATAATTAAATGGTTTGTTTTTCATGGCTGTACACTTAGCTTTTGGATGTAATTGTTTTCTTTTACGGACGTCATCGCCGTAAATTTTGTTAATTGATAGGACTTAGCTAGTTGAATTAATGTTAAATTTAAATGTCGAAATGGTACCATCCTAACCTAGATTTGTTTTGCTACCCTGTTAAATGTAAATTCAGATATTAGCTTGATCTTGTAACTTGAACTAGGGACTTGCGTCGTACCATATTCCTAGCGTTGCTGTTGTTGCTTTATCATTGTGAGTTAGATCTTTCGCGAGGGTTTTCAGTAACTTCTCAGGTAGGGGACCTGTTCTTTATCTTTGTTTATTTATTAATTTGCGGACTAGCCGATTATAACCCTCCGAACTAGGCTAGGGGCTTGTGAATTTTAATAAATTTTCACGGTGTTTTACATGAGTCTGGATGTTTATTTTCTCAGTCTAGTTTTGAGGTGAACCTTTCCTTAGGCGGTCTATGACCATCGTCACCATGTACCACGATCCCTGTGGACTACGGACTCTCGTGCCGCTTTAGCCTTTATGGAAGGTCACCTGATTCTCACGGTATTTTTTATTTTGATTTATGTGTCGTTAGTTGAGTCATCGTGGTTGTTGACATCAACTAAACGGTCTCAATAACATGCTGAACGAGTTAATTAGATTTTTGTGAAATCAAATACAATTTTTGGATTTGAATAAATTACTGATTTTATTAATTTATGATAATTTTGTTGCTAATGTTATATGTGAAAATAAATAGATTGATCTTGTATAAAAATGGTAAATCAAGATAAAATATGAATTATTTAATTATTTAATTATATTTTTGAAATATGAGAATAATTTGACGTCATAGTCAAGTGAAACAGTTATTAAATGAATGTAAATTATGGATCTAGAACAAATGATCAAATAAATCTTCAGATGATCAAGTTCTGAGAAATCCTTGCTTAATGATTATACAGATAAACAATAATATTTGCTTTTATGTGTGACAAATATTCATTGTTTTTCTTTTTCAATTACTCAACGCAACGATTATTCAAGATACAGATTTTTTGCAGTGAATTATGTTCTTGGAAAGCGAAAGAATTATAAATAGTGTAAGTTGTAGACTATAGGCATCACGATGGACAATTCAGTTTGACCTGAGCAGCCTAAAAGTGTAAATATTTTCATAATTAGTGACGATGCCAATGGACTATGAATTTTGGTCATCGATCATTTATTAAGTGTTTTTTTTTTCTCTAAAGTGTTGATATTTCTATACTATATTTTGTGTGTGGGTGAAAATTCTTTCTCACTCATTTGATAGCTATTTTTGCATTTTAAACTTCATAGTTTAATTGTAATAAAATTAGATTTTTAGAAATTGTGACATTTTCATTTCTCCCTTCTATCATTATTGTTGCATCGAACCGAGAATCAGTGAAGCAAGTTCGATTTTGTTTTATTTAATTTCACCCAGTTTGGCGCCCTGAGATATTTTTGAGTCTCGTGCTAGTTGATTTTCGGTAACGTGCATGTGTGGTCGTTGGACTTCGGTCTAAACGGGCACACTATCAATGAATTAATAATTAATAGCCATTAAATGCTTTGATGATTGTTAATAACATTTAATACCATGTACATTATTTGTAGGTTCTGTGACTTATTTTTTAAATTCATGTTGCGACTTAATAATCTTACTGAGCAGGATTTTTGTATTAGACAATAAGGAATCACTGTAACTAATAATCCCATGTATTAGATGGTAGTTGCCATAAATTATACTCTCGCCCCAAACTTCGGCTATCTGAGATTTGGAGCAGATAGTATTCTATTTCATTCTTTCCTCCAAATGTCAAACTAACTGCAGGCTGGTTGTGCTCTACTTAATAGATAGCCATCGCCTACTGTAAATTGAGGGGTTTTCTGGGTGTTTAGCAATTTGTATCGTCTTTTGACTGAATCTGAATGTGAAATGTTTCCCCAAGCAATTGGTAGGTGTTGCATCAAAAATTATCTAGGCCTAATGGTCATTCTGATCGCATGTTCAGCTATTGTATACGAGGACGTCTCTGGCTGGCACGGGTTTCTTGACACTCGTTGTGATATTCTTATTTGTCTGGCCAATATAATTATTAGCTTACGTAACCACTGGAACATGTTCTCTATATTCCTGCACAGTTAACAACAACAACAACAACAGGAACTTTGGGGGAACGTAAAATGTTCTCAAATGCTACAGAACTCCACTGAAATTGGGTAAATGTTGGATCACTTCCGATCATTATGATCATCGTCAGCAAGTGGCTTTCGAAATATGATGGTCGGTTGTTTCATGTTCACCACCATTGAGTTTGATTTAGCTAGAAAGACGTTATTGTTAAGGCTGATTCATTTAGAGGTTTTGTGATATCGTGGTCGTGTAGCTCCTTGTGCTTGAGCATGTGTGTGTGGGATCTGTCTGATAACCTATGTCATTGTGATGGCAGTACAAGGGGGTGTATTTTTAACGAAGGCTAGGATTTTGAATGAAGTGGCCATGGCCGTACGTTTGGAATCATCCCACCATTTACCTGGAGTAGAAGTGGATAAACCACGAAAAACCATTTCTAGAATATCTGAGGAAGGAATTGAACCCAGACCTCCACGGTGACAGTCGAGAATGCTAGTCACTGCGCCATCAGATGCACGAAGGTAAGTTTTCCCAAATTCCGTGAAGTATTGTAGAATCATCAATACTGTTTATCTTCACGCGGCTGGCTGCATGGCCCAGCGGTAACGATTTTGCTTGCTGTTCCCTAGGTTGCAAGATCGAATCCTGGCGCAGTCAAATGGCATTTGATGGTGCGCAAATGCGAGGAGGCCGTGCCATTGGATTTATTGGCACGTTAAAGATCCCCTTAGAGGCAAACATCTGGCACCCTGGCGTCTCTAAAAATTGCAGATATTAAGAGGGACGTAAAACAAATAACATTATCCTTATTATTACCTTCACGCGTTTCACAATGCACATGAAGATTCAAGAATGTATATATTTCCCGATGGTAACATTTGGCTTTAATATGGTCTTGCCACTGTCACCTTGAAAAATATTACTAATCCAAAACATGACAAAATTCTGCAATAATCAGTCCTTCATATTATGGTCCAGCACATCATTAATATAAGTCATCCAATAGCCATTATTTTCAAATACCTTTGCCATGACCGTCTATCCCCTTCACATACCATTCTTGCTTTGTCGAGGACCCATGAAAATAAGGATTAGAATTGGTAGGTATATCGTAAGTCTGGGGATGATTTTGAAAGGTAGAATAAGGAAAAATAAGAGAACCTTCGTGACGTGTGTAGACATAGAAAAGGCTTTTGATAACGTTGATTGGGGTAAGTTGTTTGACAATTTGAAAACGATTGGAATAAAGTACAGGTATAGGAGGGTGCTCTACAATTTAAACGGAAACCGCGCAGCAATTATTCGAGCCGAAGATCATGAGAGAGAAGTTGGTATTCAGAAAGGTGTAAGGCCAGGCTGTAACTTTATCACCCATACTTCTCAATCTGTACATTTAGCAAGCAATGAGGGTAATTGGAGAAAATTTCAAAGTAGAAGTAAAGATTCAAGGAGAAATAATTTCAACTCTGAGATTTGATGATGACAAAGTCATCATAGCCGACACACCAGAGGATTTGAATGAATTTTTGAATGGTATGGATTCTGTTTTGAGGAAATAATCCATGATGGAAATTAATAAATGTAAAACAAAAATATTGGAATGCTGCCGAAAGAAATCAGAAAACACTATGGACGTCAAATTGGCAGGTGAAAAGCTAAAGGAGGTAGTAGACTTCTATAATTTAGGAAGTAAAATAACCATTGATGGACGAAGCAAAAAAGATACAGTATAAAAATAGGTTGGCACAGGCAAGAAAATCATTTCTACATCAAAATTTGATATAGCCTAGACTTAGGTAGGCTATTAGGAAGCCGTTTTCGAAAGCCTTTGTCGGGAGCGTGGCACTCTACGGAAGTGAAACCTGGACTAATGTCACAGCAGAAAAGAAGATAATTGAAGCGTTTGAAATGTGGTGTTGCAGGAGAATGATGATCAGACCGGTAGATAGGGACACAAATGAAGAGGTGCTAAGGCGTGTGGGAGAGGAGGACACATACTAAGGCACCCTGGAGGAGTAAAGTTAGTTATTGAAGGAAAGGTCGAGGACAAGAACGGTAGGAGCATACCAATCTTAGAATATGTTAAACAGCCACGGATGTAGGGTGCGGTTGCTATGTAGAGATGTAACGATTAGCTCAGGGCAGGGAGACATGGAGGGCTGCAACAAACTGAAGTCTTTAACACAGGTATATCGTAAGTTATATATTCTGGCCTACCATTATATTTGTTGGAAACCAAGACATCTGTAAATGACAAGTAACTATCACGCTGTCTCCATTGTAAGCTTAATATTCGGATGCAAGTTCTTTAGGTGATCCAAGAATTAAATACCGTGTTGTCATCATACAAGAAAGATACGACCGATATACACCCAGGAATAGCAAGCTTAGTTCCGGAAGGGAGGGTCGAGGACAAAAACTGTAGGAGTAGACCAAGGTTAGAATATGTTAAACAGATTTCCTCGGATGTAGGGTAAGGTAGCTATGTAGACATCAAACGATTAGCTCAGGACAGGGAGGCGTGGAGCGCTGCATCAAACCAGTCAAAAGACTGAAGACTCAAACAACAACACAACAACCTCAGCCGGATATATGGATAAAATTAATAAGTTTGATGTGAAACATTGAAAAAAGAGTCATGGCCGGACAAGTAAGTTCTTATCGAGTTTCATTGAAATCGTTACAGCCGAACAAAAGGTGATATCATATGCCTATATTTTATATTATGAAAATATGGTAAAATACACGGGATTACGAAAGTACACATTTCGTTCTGAGAAGAATCGTTCGTAGAATGTAATTCATTGAGGCCAACAATAGCCAAGAGAGCAGTAGCGCAGCCAAGATCGACCAAAGGGAGGGATTATAGTTTCAAAATAATGCGCGGTTTGCACATGCATAGGTATTATGGGGACACTAAGACAAGTGAATGACGTTGATATTCATGTAATGTACAAATTGCGTTGTTATGAAGAATCTTGTAGCCTCAGATGGGGAGCCGGGCCGAAAGGTGACAACAATACAGACACAAATCACAACCATTCCGATTTCCCGCACCGCGTGAATATTAGACTCATAATTATTTCATCTAATAAATATTTACTTAGCTTGTGGTTTATTATCAGATCCTGTTCCATTTTAATTTTTTGTAAAAATTCCAAGGGAAGGGGGGGGGGAGTTTCTAACCCCCAGTAACACCCCCTTCGACTACGCCACTGTCTAGCTGCCAGTAATAATGTTGATCGCTTAGTACGAGTATGGTAATTTAAGGTTGAGTTGTTGTTCATTCCTTTAGGGGCTCCAGCCCCGTGTACTTGGGTGTGTGTAGAATTTGTCTGATAACCTGCCTTATTGTAGTAGAGTGTGTATTTGTAATACATGTGAGGATTGGAAAGGAGGCGGTCGTGGCCTTAAGTTAGGAACTATCCCAGAATTAGCCTGGAGTAGAAGTGGTAAACCGCGGAAAATCATTTCCAGGATGACTGAGATGGGAGTCGAACCCACCTGTTCCTATACTAGCCGCACGAGGTTGAGTGGACCGCGTTCCAGGACTCAGACCAGAATTAAATTTCTTGGCAGAGACGGGAACCAAACCCTGGTCCCCGTGGTGACAGCCAAGAATGCTAGCCACTACGCAACGAGGCGGACAATTTAAGGTTGAACCGACGAACGTAAGCAATTTAATTATTTTCATTATTATTAGTGGTAGTAGTAATAGTAGTAGCAGCAGTTTTATTATTATTATTCCCACATGATTTACCAACGGGGTCCCCCCTTGTGGAATGGCTGTGTGTTTCCCTCCAATTAAATTGTAATTAATTTCAATCACATAGGCGACAAATGTTGCAAATTAACACACATGAATAGTTAGGTATATATACAAGGCCCATGGAGTGTAACAAGTTAAGAGTCTACCTGCTGCGAGGCAAGTTGCGCTGAGTACAGGCTTCAATCACACCGCGACTAATGCGGTGCCTTTGCCAACAATGAAACAGGTCACTTTGATCTTCCGGAGCACTCTGGCAACAATCGATTGAGCCATACTATCCCTGTACGTCATTCTGTTTTAATGGCAAAGGTAGCAAAATTTCTTGTATTCGGATCGCACATCTCCATGCCTGAGGCCATAAAACATTCAGAGCAATCATAAAGTCCTATTTCGGACATTCGAAACGCGAGGGTCACCTATAGCAGTGTCCAGTACCAGCCCAGATTTATTACAAGAGGCCTGCCTCATTCTCTCGGATGAAGTCGACAATTCCCAACCTGTTACACAATACAGTGATTGGACAATAATAACTTAACAAGAATAATACATTCAATTTTCAATTTCCTTTTGATTTGTTATTAAATACTTATTGGGCACAGTTTGTGATATGTCCACTTCTTTTTTTTTATTTTTTTATTTTTTTAGCGTATGGCTTTTGTGCCGGGAGTGTCCGAGGACATGTTCGGCTCGCCAGTTTTGTAGCTGCTTCGAGACGGACACCCAATGGGTGAGCTACAAGTACCGTTGGGGAGGAAAGTTGGAAGGGAAGGGCGAGGAGTTGGAAGGTAGCGGCTGTGGCCTATAGTGAGGGACCAACCCCGGCATTTGCCTGGAAGGAAGATGGGAAACCACAGAAGACCATCTTCAAGGTTGCCGGCGGGGGGATTCGAACCTCCTCACCTCCCGGATGTGAGCGACTGCCATTAGTCATGCCGTAACGACCACGGCTAACTAATTTGGCAGAACACCAGTACAGATTATATGTGAGACATATTAATTATGAATGTATTTAAGTACAAGTGTGACTGCTGAAAGAGATAATATGAACATTTGCTGTTACATATAGTTTTTCTAGTTGCTTTTTAGCCTATTTCATTTATGAAAAAATAGGCTTATGAGATAACCTGTGTGTGTGTTTGCGTCCGTGTGGGTGTGTCTTCGTCCCCCACCCCCTAATAAGTTCTAAACGGCTGGAGCGATTCAATGAAACTCAGTAAGGTCCTAGTACTATTTAGGCCGACACCGACCGTGCCCTTTAAATTTTATTACGTCTCACCAATCCAAAATAGCGGCTGTGCGAAATATTTCACCGACATTATATATCTCCAAAATTATTACTCATATCATCCCGAAATTGTGTACGGCGATCAAGGGCACTACTAGACGTTCACCTGTGTGACTTTCAAAAACCTGTATAATAGAAAACGAACATGGCGGGCAAGCGAATTTGAAATATTTAAATAGAATTTTCTCGCGATTCAACCATCCGAACGCAGTGAAACTTGGTACAGCAAATGCCTATACAAATTTCAATGCACTGATTTCTAATTTAGTTCGATTGTTTACATAACCTCAAGATGGCAACTGTGCGAAATTTTAAAATTAAGATTTTATTTCTTGTGTTCTAATCATGTGATCGAAATCAACGTTTGAATAATGAACGTACACAATAATCCTCATAACGCTATGGTCTACATACATTAAAATCCAACATGGCGGACATCCCAAATATTTAAACGGTTCTCAATATCTATTAATCTATGGCAGCAATAAAACTGAAATTGTGTATGTGTATAGAGGCTATAAACATAAGTTTACCTATGGGACGTTCAATAACCTAGTGAACACAAATCGAACATGGCGGCGACGCAAATTTTAAATATTCAAATGGACGTTTCTCGTGATTTAACCATCCGAGCGCAGTGAAAGTTGGTACGGCGTATGCTTATATACATTTTAATCCACTGGCATCTGTTGTTGTTTGAGTCTTCAGACTTTTGACTGGTTTGATGCAGCTTCCATACCTCCCTGTCCTGAGCTAATCGTTTCATCTCTACATAGCTACCACACCCTACATCCGAGGCAATCTGTTTAACATACTCTAACCTTGGTCTACCCCTACAGTTCTTGTCCTCGACCCTTCCTTCCATAACTAAGCTTGCTATTCCTGGGTGTCTTAGTATGTGTCCTACTAACCTATCTCTTCTCTTCATTAGCAGTCGCCAGAAACATCTCTCCTCTCCCACTCGTCTTAATACCTCTTCATTTGTTACCCTATAATTCTCCTGTAACACCACATTTCAAATGCATCAATTCTCCTCTTTTCTGCTGCACCAATAGTCCAAGTTTCACTTCCATAGAGCGCCACGCTCCAGACAAAGGCTTTCAAAAATGACTTCCTAATACCTAAATCTATATTCCATGTCAACATATTCCTTTTTTGTAGAAATGCTTTCCTTGCCTGAGCCAACCTACTTTTTATATCCTCTTTGCTTCGTCCATCACTGGTTATTCTGCTTCCTAAGTAACAGAAGTCTCCTACTTCCTTCAGCTTTTCACCTGCCAATTTGATCTCCATAGAGGTTTCTGATTTATTTCGGCTGCATTCCAGTATTTTTGTTTTACATTTATTAATTTTCATCATGAATAAATCCATTTAAATTAAATTATTTTCATAACCACAAGATGGCGGCTGAGCGAAATTTAAAAATCTCGTTTTTATTTCTTGTGTCCTAATCATGCGATTGAAGGTTGATTAAAACACCTACACAATAATATGCATGTAATAGAACATAACTTTAAGGCCTAAATATACAAATCCAACAAGGTAACCAACTGGAATATTTAGACGGTTCTCAATATCAACGAATCTATTACAGCAATCAAACTGAAATTTTGTTTATTGACAGAGGCAATTAACAGAAGTAGGATATAAGAAAATAGGCCATATAGTCCTTCACGGAATTACTTGTTTCTTTTAAGTTCTAAATCAAGATATTGATTTTATATTGACGTTTTAGCACATTAGAAGTGATAACGAGACAGTTAGAAATGTACAAATAAGAACATTAATAGATTTTGTATATTATTAGCATTAATAATAATAATATCAATTAACGTCTTGTTTACTGCTGTAGGCTTAGAAAAGCCGGGAGGACAAACTCATCAGAGGAGTGAAGGAGAGATGGGCAACGATTTGGAAGCGGCAGTCGTGGCCAATCGAAGGTAACGTCTTAGCAGTTCCCTGGATTGAAAAATGGGAAAATAAGACAAACCATTTAATCCTTTTCTACCTGAAATAAATACTGTACATATATATATATAGCCTATATTTCAAAAGTTTGAGTTTTATTATCTTTGTTTTGTTGTTTCATTTTGGGGTTCTTGGTGATTTTGTTTTGCAAGCGGGTCCACAGACCGGCCGGAATCATTTCACAAGCAGGATCACAAATCACCCAGATTGTTTCACAAGCAGGTTCACAAACCATCCAGATTGTTTTACAAGCGAGTTCACAAACTACCGGTACCTGGATTGTCTCACAAACAGGTTCAAAAACTACCCAGATTGTTTCAGAAACAATTTCAAAAACTACCCAGATTGTTTCACAAGCGGATTCACTATCTACCCAGAATCGTTTCAGAAACAGATTCGTGAATTCATGGCATCACTATTATTTTGCTTCGGGCATACCAAGCAAGGTTCTATTTTAATACCAGATTTCGTTATTATAGCTTGAGGATACCGAAAGTTATTAATTTATTTGCAAAATTCAAGATGCCGCTGTTCGCTATATACAGTGTTATAATATTTCGACTAATGCAAGTGAAATTGCTTATATAACATTCACGTCTTGCCAGGACTCGTCTTATTGTTAGTTACGCAATTATATTTTTTGAGATGTCGATATTATGAACTAATAATTTCGTGCAGACGCCATCTTGAATGCGGCCACATATAAGGTCGTACCTTTATTCATTTTTGTTACTGTAGCTCAGTGTTGAGAGTTATTTATTTTTATATTTTAGCATTTCAAGAAGGCGTCTGAATGTTACATTTTCGTCCATATATTGCTAATCTTGGTAATGGATGGTCATTATATAAAACTATTATTGAACATTGATTCGTTGGATCGTAAGTTCTGGATTATAATGTTTACATGATTCGTACGGCCACCATCTTAAAATAGTTTGGCTGTTGATCTTGTCGTTGGGTGCATGACGCTCCTCATATGAAGGTGTCTTTTTCCGAAATTTGGTAGATATGCTATGATTATTTAAGTCGTTACTTGGATTTAAGTTTTGAACATTAGGGTTGGCGCCATTTAGTTTTGGTCAAGATGGCGGCGATATAAAACATGACACTGAGATGTCCTTTACTAGTGCTACCTCAATGCCATTTTTGGTTCGATTCAGTTCCGTCGTGTTGGAATTGACTGGGGGAACAGACATACAAACACACATACATACTGTACATACAGTTTACATACACGGAAATTTGGCCCATGTAGATCTTTCTCTCTCTACAAAAATCGAAAGTAGGTAATTGGTAGGCCTACAATGCAATAAACTAATTATTAATTCAATCAACGATAACACATACCGTAATTTATACTATTCAGTTATGGAATTTACAGTGCCCCTGTCACACTTGCCATACCTACTATATATTAGTCTCCTGATAACATAAATCCAAAATTCATCCACTTCTCCCATGGCAGTGAATTTCTCTATCATCATATGAAAATAAAGGCTTATGAGATCACTTTTGTTCGTGTGTATGTGTTTCTGTGTGTGGATGGGTGTGATCTGTGCATGCGTGCCCCTCCCCCTAATACAATCTAAACGGCTGGAACTATTTCGATGAAACTCGGTAAGGACATAGTAGGCCTACTGTCTCATCCGAACTCGACAGTGTGTTTTAAACTTTAATACGTTTTACCAATCCAATATGGTGGCCACGTGAATTATTTCACCGGCATTCTATATCTCCGAAACTACTACTCATATCACCCTGAAATTGTGTATGGAGATTAAGAATAAATAGGTAAGCTCAGCTATGTGACGCATAAAAACATGTTAAGTACAAACCCAACTTGGCGGTTAAGCGATATTAAAATATTGAGATTTTCTAACGACCTAATCATCCAAGCTCAATGGAATTTGGCACGGTAAATTTATATTCAAGAATGAATCTACTGGCATCTAATTTAATTCAATATTCTCATAAACTCAAAATGGCAGCTGTGCAAAATTTTAAAATTAAATTTCTATTTGTTGTGCCCTAATCATGCGATTTAAGTGAACGTTTGAATAATGAACCTACGAAATATTCTTCATCTAATGGCACATAACCCTGTGGCCTACATAAAGAACACTCCAGTGGGATTTTTGTTTACAGAGGGATAGTTATTTCTTAATACGAATTATTAAGTACAATATGTGAATTTAGAATTTTCCTATCTCATCCTTGCTCAAAATACATGTAGCCTATAATCATTTCACTGAAGGAACACCTGTTTACTCGTACATGAATCGGAATCACCGGAAAAGAGATTTCACCTCGAAAATCTCACACGTTAACCATGAAGAAGCGGACCTGGTCCTCCTTGGTGAGAGGCAAAACCAAGCGGCTTGACCACTCTATCATCAGGCAACTTTGCTGTAGTAATTCCAATAGTATGTTACAATCTACTGTCTAGTGGTATCCATAGATCCTTCTCACCCTCATCTAATTGTCTCAGTGAGACAATTTATTTTAACATTAATAAAAAGTACATTTTGATGCAATCTATTATACAGTACACACGTAATTACAGTAGATTGAGCGGTTCCGAGCATAGAGGGCTGTGTAAAACAGACGGACAGATAAAAGCGAAATGCCAATACAAGAGATCCTATTAGAGATTACACACTCTTGATGTGAAATGGTGGAGAGAGTACTTAGCGCTCTTGGTATTAGTTATCGTAGGCAGCTGCAGAGTTCCTAAGGAGGTGGTCTGTCACATATTATACATCTGATTTGAAAGAGCTTAGTGTTTACATGAACGACTGTCTTTGTTAAGACGTCTTGAATCAGCAACATCTGCTGGTCAAACACAACGAATAGATCACGCGAGGACGGTTGGTTTGGTGGTAAGTTCACGGTCAAAAATATATTTACCTCACTCTCCCTCAGCGAAGTGACCACGTGAGGAAGGGCATGTTCAGTGGTAAATTCACGGTCAGAAATCTCTCCTTTAGTTAAGTTATCACGTGAGGAAGGGCCATGTTCAGTGGTAAATTCACGGTCAGAAATCTCTCATTTAGTTAAGTTATCACGTGATGAAGGGCATGTTCAGTGGTAAATTCACGGTCAGAAATCTCTCCTTTAGTTAAGTTATCACGTGAGGAAGGGCATGCTCAGTGGTAAATTCACGATCAGAAATCTCTCCTTTAGTTAAGTTATCACGTGAGAAAGGACATGTCCAGTGGTAAATACATGGTCAGAAATCTCTCTAGTTAAGTTATCACGTGAGGAAGGGCCTGTTCAGTGGTAAATTCACGGTCAGAAATCTCTCCTTTAGTTAAGTTATCACGTGAGGAAGGGCATGTTCAGTGGTAAATTCACGATCAGATATCTCTCCTTTAGTTAAGTTATCACGTGAGGAAGGGCCATGTTCAGTGGTAAATTCACGGTCAGAAATCTCTCATTTAGTTAAGTTATCACGTGATGAAGGGCATGTTCAGTGGTAAATTCACGGTCAGAAATCTCTCCTTTAGTTAAGTTATCACGTGAGAAAGGGCATGCTCAGTGGTAAAATCACGATCAGAAATCTCTCCTTTATTTAAGTTATCACGTGAGAAAGGACATGTCCAGTGGTAAATACATGGTCAGAAATCTCTCTAGTTAAGTTATCACGTGAAGAAGGGCCTGTTCAGTGGTAAATTCACGGTCAGATCTCTCCTTTAGTTAAGTTATCACGTGAGGAAGGGCATGTTCAGTGGTAAATTCACGATCAGATATCTCTCCTTTAGTTAAGTTATCACGTGAGAAAGGGCATGTTCAGTGGTAAAATCACGATCAGAAATCTCTCCTTTAGTTAAGTTATCACGTGAGAAAGGACATGTCCAGTGGTAAATACATGGTCAGAAATCTCTCTAGTTATGTTATCACGTGAGGAAGGGCCTGTTCAGTGGTAAATTCACGGTCAGAAATCTCTCCTTTAGTTAAGTTATCACTTGAGAAAGGACATGTCCAGTGGTAAATACATGGTCAGAAATCTCTCTAGTTAAGTTATCACGTGAGGAAGGGCCTGTTCAGTGGTAAATTCACGGTCAGAAATCTCTCCTTTAGTTAAGTTATCACTTGAGAAAGAACATGTCCAGTGGTAAATACATGGTCAGAAATCTCTCTAGTTAAGTTATCACGTGAGAAAGGGCATATTCAGTGGTAAATTCATGGTCATAAATCTCTCTAGTTACGTTATCACGTGAGGAAGGGCATATTCAGTGGTAAATTCGTGGTCAGAAACCTCTCTAGTTAAGTTATTACGTGAGGAAGGGCATATTCAGTGGTAAATTCACGGTTAGAAATCTCTTTACCATCCTCAAGCACAGTGAAGTGATCACGTGAAGATGCGCATGTTCAGTGGTAAATTCACAGTCAGAAATCTCCCCAAGTTAACACGTGAGGAAGGACATGTTCAGTAGTACATTCACGGTTAGAAATCTCTTTAGCATCCTCTCTCCCAGCTTTAAGGTGTCAAACACACAGGCACTTGGAGCCACGCCGCGCCGGGGGCCACAGCTTGGCAGCTCATAATAATGTGAACAAGTAAGCCTCAGATTACAGGTACGTCTGCTTAATGCCTCTACCTCTTAAATGAAACGAACAGGATCTCAAAGAAGAACTTCTTGGTTGTAATTACAAATTTCCCGCTAAACACGCTTGTAAGTCGATGTCCTGATCACAGACTAGCGGTGGAAGTTGACGGCTTGTACAGGTGAAGGGAAACTCTTCATTTATAATGAAGAAACCAAATTCCAGCTTATCCGCTTGGGAAACAATGGGAAAATTGATTGCCTCGCGCTGTAGGCAGTTCGCAAACACTCGCTCTCATGGAGTGCATGTTATAATAAGTGATTGGCAGTGTGAATGCCCAAGCAGTTTCATCTTTGTTGTTTTTGTTGTTCAATTTGGGGGCTTAGGACATCATCGTCATCATCCTCGTGTGTTCGCATGAAATTGGAATTTGAATTTGTCCGATAACCTGTGTTAATGTTGTGACACAGTAGATATATGTATAATAGTAAAATAAAATGGCCAGCCCCGTGGTGCTTGGGAAGCGCGCATGCCTCACTCTAGGAGGGGGTTCGATTCCCGGCTCCATCAGGGGTTTTAGAAACTGACATGAGGGCACCAGGTGAACTTAGCCTCGGGAGGACAATTGAGCTGCTGTCTGACAGTGAGGGCGTGCCCCAGTCACGGACACCAAGATTAACGGCCGAGGAGACCCGACGTCACCCCATAATCTGCAGGCCAAATAGCTGGGCAGCGGTCACTTGGTAGGTTTAGGCTCTCCATGGGCTGTAGTGCCACGGTTTGTTTAGTAAGATAAAACGAAGAATGAAAATAACCCATAAAATAAACAAGTTGAACATAGCAATAAAATGAAATAACGGAGTAAAGCAAACCGATCAAAAATGAAATAAACAATGACAAAAAATTAACATTGAAATAAAATCAACAATAAAATAAAATAAAATGAGGTACCTAGGTAAAATGAAGCAATCAAAAATAAAATACACAGTAAAATTAACATTATTATTGAATAAACAACTAGGGAAAACAAAACGATAAGTATAAAATAAACAATAAAATAAATTTACAATAAAATAAAAATAACAATAATATGATGATGCCAATAAAATCAAATTACCAATAAAATAAACTATGATGTAAAACAATTGAACGACAAGTAGCTCCGTTAAGAATTAAATAGCTTATTTTCATATATCCTACTTATATTAATTGCATCTATCAACATACAAATTTTCAGTTTGATTGCTGTATTAGATTTGCAGATATTGAGAACCGTCTAAATATTTCGGATGGGCATCATGTTAGATTTTTATAAATAGGTTTTAGAGTTATGTACTACTAGCAGTAGTGCCCGGCTTCGCCCGGTGGATTTATTTGTTTTATGGACGATAATTAATACTACTACAGAACTGGCACATGATATTAAACTAACAGAAAAAAATATTTTAAAAATATAACTTTTTGTGGTGGTGGTGGTGGTGGTGGTGGTGGTGGTGGTGGTTGTAGTGGGGGTGATAAGTAGTACAGTATAATGGACGTAACATTCAATTCATTTTCCCGTAATGATAATAATGAATAGGGAAACGGCTATTTTGTAACTACAGCACTGACACAAGTAATTTACAAACAATTTTTTAAAAAATGATTAGAAAGAGGAGTAAGTGAAATAAAAGACACTGCCTAGGGCCTATATCTCATTGGCTGTTAGAAATTTAGAGACCAATAGTGTCGTCTTTAGTCGCATACCGCCGTAGTAAAATAATCAGAACACTTTGGAAAACTTCGACTGTCCGAAGCTACTGAGGTAGCAATAGTATCATTTATCGCCACATAGCTCTCAACGATAAGGTTCGGAATTAATGAAATGAAATTTGAAAGCACCAACGCTTATTGCAGCTGGTAACCTCTGTGTACTGCGCCAACACCATTGCACTTAAACAGAGGAATAATATTTTCATGATGATACCTGTTTTAAGGGGCCTAAGAGATCCTTTTGCACTAATTACTCCCCGTGACTGCAATTTATAAACAGCGCAAGATGCAACTATTTTCGCAATTCTGCAACAGAACACTGGTAGGGGTGGCGAGATGCAGCTCGAACTGCCCGTCAACAATAGACTTATTAAAATACTCTTACAGTTACACTACAATGAACATGAATGATTCTAGGGCCTTAATACGTAGTTTTCAAGTTTATTTTGTCTGTTATTCTAAATGTAGAGAATGGAGAGCGTTGTACAAAATATCAAGTGGACAGTGTTACAAGCAGGGTTTCAAAGTTTATGTAAAATTTGGTGCAATTAGGATAAACGATGTAGATTTGTGATAAAGGGCCTAAATTCAGGGAATGGAGTGGTCTGTCCAAAATTTAAAGTGGACAGTGTCACCTGCAGGGTTCCAAAGGGTAAGAATACAAAATGTGGTTCAGACCGGTGAAACGGTGTAGATTTGTGCCAAAGGACTTAAATGAAGGGAATGGAGTGGGCAGTCCAAAATTTCAAGCAGACAGTGTTACTCGTCGGGTTCCAAAGGGTAAGTATGTACGATTTGGTTCAGATCGGTGAAACGGTGTATATTTGTGCACAAGGGCCTAAGTACAGGGAATGGAGTGATATGTGCAAAATGCCATGCATACAGTGTTACTCGCAGGGTTCCAAAGGGTAAGTGTACAAATTTTGGTTAAGATCGGTGAAACGGTGTCGATTTGTGCCAAAGGGCCTAAATGCAGGGAATGGAGTGATCTCTCCGAAATTTCAAGCCGACAGTGTTACTCTCAGGGTTCCAAAGGGTATGTATACACATTTTGGTTCAGATTGGTGAAAAGGTGTAGATTTGGGCCAAAGGGCCTAAATGGAGGGAATGGAGTGGTCTGTCATAATTGGCATGTAGGCAGTGTTACTCGCAGGGTTCCAAAGGGCATGTATACACATTTTGGTTCAGATCGGTGAAACGGTGTAGATTTTTGCCAAAGGGCCTAAATGCAGGGAATGGAGTGGTCTGTCCGAAACAGTGTTACTCGCAGGGTTCCAAAGAGTAAGTATACAAATTTTGGTTTAGATCGGTGAAAAGGTGTAGATATGTGCCAAAGGGCCTAAATGTAGGGAATGGACTGGTCTGTCATAAATTTCATGTTGACAGTGTTACTCGTAGGGTTCCAAAGGGTATGTATACAATATTTGGTTCAGATCGGTGAAACTGTGTACCTATCACTAACCATAACGCCAGCGCATGCGGATAGAGCAGTTCGGGAGCGCTTGTTCTACTGACTTACTGAACAAAAATCAATCTTTAAGGTTACCTGAGAGGTGTAGCCTAATACTACATAGCCTAAACTATTCATCTTGAATCTGTCTATCATACAAAAAGAATTTTTCGAATCGGACTGGTAGTTCCAGAGATTAGCGCGTTTAAAGACACAAACACACAGACAAACCGTTCAGCTTTATTATATTAGTATAGATTACATGAAGATTATTGTGTATGTGTTTTAATTAAACTTCAATAGCATGATTAGGACACAATAAATAAAAACGAGATTTTAAAATTTCGCTCAACTGCCAACTTGTGGTTATGAAAATAATTTCAATGTATTATATGCTAGTGGATTAAAGTGTATATAAGCATATACCGTACCAAGTTTCACTGCGCACGGATGGTTAAATCGCGAGAAACGTCCATTTGGATACTTAAATTTCGCGTCGCCGCCGTATTTGATTCGTGCTCGCCAGGTAATTGAACGTCCCATAGGTGAACTTATATGTATAGCTTCTATATACATGCAAAATTTCAGTTTGATTGCTATCATAGATTAATTAATGTTTTATTAATGCAGCCAATGGCCATGTACTTTTCTTTTCAGGACGGGTCAGGGAAGTGATATTGGAAGGAAAATCGGCTGTGGACCTATTGAAAGGAACCGTCCCGGCATTTGCCTGGTGGTGAAAATGGGAAACAACGAAAACCATTTTCAGGACGGCCGAGGTGAGATTCGAACCCACGCTCTCCCGATGCTAGCATGGCACGAGGTAGCGCTTTAGCTTTAGATTAATAGATGTTGAGAACAGTCTAAATATTTCGGATGGTCGCCTTGTTGAATTTAAATATATGTAGGCCATAGAGTCATGTACAATTAGATGAGAATTATTGTGTACTTTCAATATTCAAACATTGATTCCGATCGCCTGATTTGAACACAAGAAATAAAAACGTAATTTTAAAATTGCGCACAGCCGCCATCTTGAAGTTATTGAACTTAATTAGATGTCAGTGCATTGCAATTTGTATAGTCATTTGCTGTACCAAGTTTCACTGCGTTCGGATGGTTAAATCACGAGAAAAGTCTATTTAAATATTTCAAGTTTGCTTGGCCGCTATGTTCGTTTTGTAGTTATCAGATTTTTGAAAGTCACATTTGAGAAAGTCTAGTAGTACCCTTTATCACCGTACAAAATTTCAGGGTGATATGAGTAATAGTTTCGGAGATATAGAATGCCGGTGAAATATTTCGCCCAGCTGCCATGTTGGATTGGTGGGACGTAATAAAATTTCAAGGGCATCGGTCAAGGTCGGCGGAAATAGTACTAGGACCTTACCGAGTTTCATTGAAATCGCCCCAGCTATTTAGACGTTATTAGGGGTACACACTCACACACGGACGCACAAACACATATACACACACTCACACACACGGACAAAAGGTGATCTCATAAGCCTATTTTTCATAAATGAAAATAGGCTTAAATAAAATAACAATGAAATAAGAGATCAAATAAAATAAACAAAAAATATAATATACAGTGAGGTAAAACCAAACGACCATAAATAAACTAAACAATAAAATAAAATTAACTATAAAACAAAATAAACTATTGGGTAAAACACATCGATCAAAAATAAAATTAACAATATAATATTCCACATAGGCTAATAATTTACCAATAAAACAAAATATTAATGAAATAAAATTAGGAAGAAAAATAGAGAATAAAATAATAAAATAAATTAATATAATAATGTTATTGGTTTTACGCCATTTTTCACTACTGAGACCTTTAGTGACGCCACGCCGTGGTGCCAGAATTTTGTCCCAAATGGGATCTTTAACGTGCCAGTATATCTACTGACACGACTCCCTCACATTTGCGCACCCCTAAATGCCAACTGTCTGCGTCAGGATTCAATCCTGCAACCTTGGACACAGCAGGCGAGAACGTTACCTCTCAGCCACGCAGCCTGTCAAAATTAATTAAATAATTTAATAAACAATAGAATAAAAAATATAATTAATTAATATAAATACACACATCAAAAAAAGTTTTGCATCACCTCGGTTCCAAGAGTTCCGGAACCGTTAAATACAAAGGGAATAGAGATCAACACAAACAACATTTCAGCTCGTTTTATTGCTCATGAGACCCACACATTGCATGTTGTACCATCATACAGCTAGACTTTCAGCATTTGTGGTCCAGATTGCAGTACACACCACTACCTCTAATACCCAGTAGCACGTCCTCTTGCATTGATGCATGCCTGTATTCGTCGTGGCATACTATCCACAAGTTCATCAAGACACTGTTGGTCCAAATTGTCCCACTCCTCAACGACAATTCGGCGTAAATCGCTCAGAGTGGTTGGTGGGTCAAGACGTCCATAAACAGCCCTTTTCAACATATCCCAGGCATGTTCGATAGGGTTCATGTCTGGCGAACATGCTGGCCACTGTAGTCGAGCGATGTCGTTATCTTGAAGGAACGCATTCACAAGATGTGCACGATGAGGTCGAGAATTGTCGTCCATGAAGACAAATGCCTCTCCAATATTCTGCCGATATGGGTGCACTATGGGTCGGAGGATGTCATTCAGGTATCGTAAAGCCGTTTCGGAGCCTTCCATGACCACCAGTGGCGTACGTCGGCCCCACATAATGCCACCCCAAAACATCAGGGAACCACCACCTTGCTGCACTCGCTGGACAGTGTGTCTAAGACGTTCAGCCTGACCAGGGTGCCTCCAAACACGTCTCCGACGATTGTCTGGTTGAAGGCATATACGACACTCATCGGTGAAGAGAACGTGATGCCAATTCTGTGGGGTCCATTCAGCATGTTGTTGGGCCCATCTGTACCGCGCTGCATGGTGTCGGGGTTGCAAAGCTGGACCTCGCCATGGACGTCGGGAGTGAAGTTGCGCATCATGCAGCCTATTGCGCACAGTTTGAGTTGAAACACAACGTCCTGTGGCTGAACGAAACGCATTATTCAACATGGTGGCATTGCTGTCAGGGTTCCTCCGAGCGGCAATCCGTAAGTAGCGGTCATCCACTACAGTAGTAGCCCTTGGGCGGCCTGAGCGAGGCCTGTCATCGACAGTTCCTGTATCTCTGTACCTCCTCCATGTCCGAACAACATCGCTTTGGTTCACTCTGAGACGCCTGGAAACTTCCCTTGTTGAGAGCCCTTCTTGACACAAAGTAACAATGCGGACGCGATCGAACTGCGGTATTGACCTTCTAGGCATGGTAGAACTACAGACAACATGAGCAGCGTGCCTTCGTCCTGGTGGAATGACTGGAACTGATCGGCTGTCGTACCCCCTCCGTCTAATAGGCCCTGCTCATGCATGGTTGTATACATCTTTGAGCAGTTTTAGTGACATCTATGAACAGTCAAAGGGACTGTATCTTTGATACAATATACACAGTCAACGTCTATATGCCGGAGATCTGGGAACCGAGGTGATTCAAAACTTTTTTTGATGTGTGTATAAACAGGATGGTGTTTCTAACTAAAATGATTCACAGCTAGGCTATTCAAAGCGAATTTAATTACATAACGAAGTTAATACGTAGAATTGACGTATTCTTCAATGTGGTTAATTTTGTTGCCCTATAACTTATTCAAAATGGAAAGTGTGGACCACGATACAAATGCAAATGAAAGTCCAGGGAATCGCATGCTGCTTTGTAAGTCTGTAGTCCTGTGCGAGCATTATAACTACAACACTCCAACACTAAACACGTTCCCAAGTCACGCGGTGACAAGAAGAGTTCCGCTTACAGAAGTCACTCTAGTTTTCTACAATATATAACACAATGACGCATGTAATCAGAAAAAATCTACACACTGAAGTACACGGGGTTAAATGTCCACGATGTCCATGACCTTGAAATGAAACCACAACATAAAGTAGCACACTTGGCACGCTAACTATGAGACCAAACCCGAGATTTGAATATTATTATTGACAGAGTATGGTACCAAGACCACCCAGCCTCGTAGCGATAGAATGCTCATTCAAAAATGTGATTAGACTTCTGCATAGTGAAACAGCACTCCATAAACTTAGCTGTTCACCTTTTAAATACTTGCTATGATATTTCTCTTGCTTGCTGAGGACGCTAGAGACAACATGGTCGTTTGCACATCAACGGCTCACACATGAGTTCATATCAACTGACACCTTGTCGGACCACCGCTAGGTTTATGACGAAAATCGTAAATACATTCTGTGCCTTTATATTTTTACTCGTCTGACGAGTCTTTGCCGTTTTGAAGTATGTGCGCTCTCCTCTGTTTACGGGTGTCTATCGGGTATCGGTGAATCATGGCTAGTGCGGCAGCAAGGGGAAGGCACATTCTGCTCGATTCCAAGCTCTGTGAACCTGAGAGGAATGTGGATCGCGGACAAAGAGGAGGGATGTGGGGGGTTCCCAGTCCATGCGTAGTAACAGAACCAAATACATTGGTCGGTCACTCACTCATTTGCAACACCACACTGGTATAGGCAACGGCCCTATGTTAGCATTATTGGAATAGACAGGAATTCCAGATAACACGGCGGGCTGTTGACAGGCCCTTCTCTTCCCGCCTCCCACGACACCTCACTCCGGAAGTTCATGGAGCTTGGACCCGAGCAGTTCGTAACTCTGCATCAAGTGTTATTAACTCAAGCGTCTTCTGTTGGTACCAATACAGTATCCTACAGTACTATTACTACCACTAAAACTGCTCAAAATAACTATACAGTAATAATACTACGGCTAATAATAAATATTAAGGTATGTCTACCCCTTATTATTCCCGTTTCCAACGGTGTCGGAGATGAGATGCAATGAAATTCTATGTGGCGGATGGTTTTTACGGCCGGATGCCCTTCCTGACGCCAACCTCGTGAGAGGAGTTAATGGGACATGAAATGAAAGAAGATGAAAGGAACTGGGCAAGGATATGGAAGGAAGCGGCCGTGGCCAGTCAGAAGGTACCGTCCCAGCATTTGCCTGGATTTGAAAACAGGGGAAACCACGGAAATCCATTTCAAGGACCATTTCAAGGTGGGACTCGAACCCACGTCTACCAAGTCCTCAGAGAGCTAGAGCGCGTAGCTACCGCTGTCGTTATTATTGGTATAACAGTAATATAAATGCAGATAATATGAACCATTTTACGGACTTGCATTATGGTAATCCTTTAACAAATGCCATCTACACGTTAATCAGAATCAAGTACCGTCTTTGTCCGACGTGGACGACGTTTACCTGGGGGTTCGAATATTAGTCCCGTCCTTACCGACTTTCTCACACTCCCGGGCAATATTACGCACAATCCTGACTCTTCTGCCTACAGATTAGACCATCCGTTCCACATATTTCTGTAACGGAATAGTGAGATTTTTCTTCTTTTATTCCCTACAGAATTTAAGAATATTGTATTAATATGACTCTTCTACTGTACTATGAGATCCAATCACTTCACACGATTTCCTCGGAGGCGTTTCCATTCCATAAATAAATACATATTTGTAAAGTACTCTCAAGTGTGTAAGACCCCAAGAAACATCTGGGTTTCTTTAATTAAATCTTACAGTGAGTAGTTGTTTATATCTTCTTCTATGTGCAGACACTTCACACCCTCACTCAGGAAAGATTAGTGACCTTGATTATCACGCCTCGTTTGGTTGAAATTCTCAAGTGGGCTGTCAAACCTCACATCCCACGTTATAATACGAGAGTACTTTTTCCAGCGGTTGCTGCGCGCTCAGCATATGGCTCAACAGGCTGCTCTATCGTACTTATTAAAATTTACAGATTCTGAGTTCGTGGAGTATATTAGTGAACTGTTAAATGAAGAACTTAGTTATAATGAAAGCGAGTTGATGATAATTAAGTACTAACAGATGTCACTATGATCACTAAGGCGCAGTGCTAGACCATGGGTAAAGCCCTCCGCACCCGCGGATATTCGCAAAATTTTTCGCCATGCGGATATAGTTTCCATGACTGTGCAGATAGCGGATAACTTGCGGATAATGCTTGCAGAAAATTTGCGAATGGTTTTTAGAATACAATCCAAACTTGTTTAATACCATTATTAGAACCCGAATGTGTGACATAACATATTTTTCCGTAATGTAAGATGATTTAAGCTAATCTTATTCAAATTATGTCATTAAGCATAATTAGCACTCCTAACAAGAAAGGGTTGCAATTCTGCCTGTATAACATTTATTTATGTTCGATCCTGACTATCATTTGTCAGAAAACTGTTCTATAATGAGGCTCATTATAACACTATTTTTCATTATGAAACAGTTTCCCCCACACCAATCAGAGCTCAAGAAACAGTTGTTTGACCAATTTGATAATTAGATGCGCTGAGTTCCATGGCCTTCTAATGTAAATCACACTGCCTGGTCTAGTGTCATAGTAGAGTAATCGAGGTGGCCATGGTCAAATACAAGGCATTCCCTGCGTCTCATGCGCTCTGTTCAGTGCATAAAACTGGCGAAATCTCGACAGATATTTATGAATATTTTTGTTCGAATATAAAATTGTTATAATAATTATCGTCGAACATAAACAGTCGTATGCAACTCGCCTATAATGGTAATTACTACACTCGTATGGAAATTATAAAACTCGCATACGCTCGTTTTATAAACATACTTGTGTCTTAATTATTGCGATTATAGGCTCGTTGCATAATGTACTATGTCTAAATATGTTGCTTTAGTAATGCTTCATCTAATTAAAAATATTATTGTAATGCCAGTAGATTCAGATAACAAACGTGGGGATGCGGTAAAATGTCGTGCGGATGCGGGGCGGATGCGGATAACAGTCGTGCGGATGCGGGACGGATGAGGATGAAGTTTTGTGTATCCGCGCAGGGCTCTAACCATGGGGCCAAGCTATCTATCGACTCTAGAGGCACAGTTTGGAACCCCACCGTTGGCCGCCCACGAAATAGTTTTGCTTGGTTCCTAGTTTCCCTGCCGCTTACTTCCAACTCCTAGCACAGTTTCATTCATTTCACCTCTTATTGACTCCTCTCGTGAATGAGGTTGGCGACAGGAAGGACATCTGGTTGAAAACCCACCCATCACATAGATATTCATTGTGATACTAAACTTGTCGTAGCGTGCAATCTGTTTGAAGAAACCACTCTGGTAACACTCGGTACCCTGCGATGCAAGGAGTTGTCGCACAGCCTGCTCCACCTCAGCATTGGTGTGAAAGTGACGTTCCAAGAGTGCGGCTTCCAATGCAGGAAACAGGTGAAAGTACCATGGGGCGATATAGGGACTGTAGGCCGGGTGATCCAGTCGCTCCCATGCGAAGCAACGAATCTGATCTTATGTGAGCCTTACTGCGTGTGGCCGTGCGTTGTCGTCAACGAGCACAACGCCTTCACTCAAGGGCCCCGATTTCTTTTGTCGAATGGCGGCCCTGAGGTTGGTGAGGGTGTTGCAGTAGCAATGAGCGTTGATGGTCCATTCATGGAGGAAATCGAGGAGAATCACACATTTTGCGTCCCAGAACACTGTGGCCATCAGCATTCCTCCAGAGGATGCCACTTTGAATTTCTTCCTCGCTGGTGAACTGGGATGATACGACATCCGAAGCAGTCTTGGTATCGGTGGTGAATTGGTGCATTCATGTGTCATCGCCCGTGATGATTCTGATCAGGAACTCATTTCCCTCTTGTGCGTACTGCATCAAGGGATCCAGACTGATGCCCATTCTTGCAGATATTGAAAACCGGAGAATTATTTTGGATGATCGCCAAGTTGGATTAATCTATATGTAGGCCATAGAGTCATGTACCAGTAGATGATGATTATTACGTAGGTTCATTATGCTATCGTTCACGTTGATCTCATGATAACGACATGAAAAATAATAACTTTATTTTAAAATTTCGCAAAGCCGCCATCTTGATTTTGTGTAAACAATTTAATTAAATTAGATGTCAATAAATTGAATATTTTATAAGCACCTACCGTGCCAAATTTCACTGCGCTCTAATGATTAAATCGCGAGAACAATCCATTCAAATATTTGAATTTTGCATGACCACCATGTTGGTTTTGTGCGTAACAGATTTTTAATCTTTACATAGGTGAACTAACCTTAGTATTCTCTATCACTATACATAATGTCAGGGTGATATCAGTAACTTTTTCAGATATAGAGAATGCCGGTAAAATATTTTAAATGGTCACCATGTTGGATTGGTGAAGCATATTACAATTTGGCAGGAACGGTCGAGATCGGACTAGGTGTATGTCCTTACCGAGTTTCATTGAAATAGTTACAGCCGTTTAGATTTTATTAGGGACACACACACATACGCGCACACACATACACACACTTACATAAGATGATGTCATAAGTTTATATTTTATATGATGAAGATAGGCTGCAAATCAGACTAATAGCTGTTACAGGTTTGATTCTACCCGTATTTTGTCACTGTTTTGAGAGTTATACAGGGTGTAATTGATATAAATGACGCCCGTTACAATGGTGGTAGAAGATATCTTCATGAAATTAAGTCGTATCTTAATTAGTGTAGGTGGAATTAAATCACAAAAATCATCGGTCAATGTCTTGGAATAGGGCTTAGACTGCGTTCCCCTCAGCAGCACAGCTGACTTCTCCCCGCCGTCCTCCCCTTCAACGCTGACAAGGGAACTGTCCATAAGGGCATATCGAAACCCACAATGAAATTTCGTAGAGATGATGAGGAAACCATAAATTGGCGATGTACAAAAAATTAGTTGCCATTGCGAACTGAAAGGTCCTGAAATCGGCACGGAGATTCCTAATAGGATTACACGCGCTAGCATATAGCTCGTCGTGGACAGCCCTGGTGACCAGCTGAAGCATGCGCGTAACCTTGAGCGCTCTGTGCTAGGCAGTTAACACATGTTCCTTTGAGAGAGCAGTTATGAATCCGGCTAATGTTCTAGACATCTAGAGTATGCATTACGTTATTTCCGTGAGAAAGATGCTTGATGAAATGTAATTCCTTTTAAAGAAACGATTAAAATTAAAACGTAAAAAATAAAATTTGATGACAAAAATACAAATTGAAAATAAATATGCTTCCAAAAATTAAATTAATAATCTTATAAAATTACAATCAACATTAAATAATCTTTTACAGTTAAAATAAATATGCTTACAAAATTAGAATTATACATAAGAATTATACAAAAATAAAATAATAACATATAAATATAAAAATAAAAATATAACACAAATAAAATTTATAAATTAAAATAAGGATAAAATAATTAAATAAATACAAATAAAATATATTAATAATAGTTCTGCCCTATAAAGGGTTAATACAGTACATGTTATTCAGATAGCTCAATGGTAGTGATGTGATAGTGTATGGTGACAATGAGGGAGACACTATGTTGTTGTTGTTGTTGCGGCTTATTTTAGGTACTGCGACATCGTGGTCATATATATCCCGTACGTATCTGAAAGAAGAAGACGAAAAATATCAAGTCGCAAAGAACTTTGTAGAAGTAGCAACAGAGCAAGTTTTAGACTACACACCTTCTTCAATATACAACACAGATCAGAGTGGTTTCGTGCGCGAAATGAAAGCGAAAAGGACTCTATCGTTTGTTGGAGAGAAACATACAGATACAGTTGCTCAATCAGTCCCTCCACTCACCCATTCGTTCACAATTATGCCTACAATTAGTATGCCCGGTACAATTTTCCCAAAATTATTCACAGTACTACAGGAGGCAACTGGAACTTTCGTTCCGAGAGTTTCCAAAGAAATGTTTCATGCCAAAAATATAATTGTAACAGCCACAAAATCAGGAAAAATGGGGAAAAAAGAATTAAAATATTGGTTTAAAGAATCTATTTTCCCATTTGCGGAAGAAAAGTGTTTACTACTGTTAGATTCCTGGACTACTTATAGTGATAAAGAAAATGTCTTGAGGACATTCCTCCAGGCAACCGGATAGAAATTCTCCAGATTCCTCCCGGCACTAAAGAGAAAATACAGCCCTTGGATAAGTTTTTCTCCCGGCAATGGAAAGCTTTGTATCGCCGTTTAACAGACATTGTGTCGGCTTGAGAAGACGTTCAGTTTGTTGTATATCAGTGCAACAACGTACTGAAAATGCAATCCTTCATTCATTTTCAATTTTCTTCCCCACGGTTCAAGGACATGGTTTAATATTCGTGGTTCGCAAACAATTACTTAACGGGAGAGACCTTCCGAGTTCGAAGTGCCTGCGAAATTTTGTCTTCAAATAAGTAAGGAAAACTGTGAAGAACAATGTGGCCTCAAAGTGCATATTCGTTGTGCATGGTGCCAATAATATTTCTGATTTTATCATGCGATTAATGAACCTCATTTATGTTTCACATTCGTTCCCTAACAATGAAGTGTCCTTGGCGCGTGGTAGCCTGCCAGTTCGTTCTCTCTCTCTCTCTCTCTCTCTCTCTCTCTCTCTCTCCAGCACAACTGCAACTCCCCTCCGCTGTGCGCCGCACGAGCCAGCAAGATGCAAGGGTTGTCCAGTATTTGCGTTGTCACACGGATTTTGTATCAAGATTTCGATACCTTCCAGTTCGCAATGGCAGCTAATTTTTTGTACATAGCCAGTTTATGGTTTCCTCATCATCTCTACGAAATTTCATTGTGGGTTTCGATATGCCCTTATGGACAGTTCCCTTGTGAGGAATGTTGACAAGAGTCTGAAGTTGAGTGACCTCCTCGTCTTGTCTGCCAATGGCATTGAAATACACAAACCGAGCCTATGAACAGCTGATTCACACCTTCATGGGGAGTGGCTACATGACTATAGAGCGTCTGTACCTTAAATGACAGTATGGGATTAAATGTACTATTTGCCTCTCACTCGCACTCATATGTCCTGCAATTAGCTTCGTCCTCTTCTATCGCGGCGATGTTGCCATTTGCCAATAATGCAAAGTGATAAATATAAATATAAGAAAATGTTTGCGTGGTCTTATAGAGAATTTTCCGCTCTTTATGATGATGTAAAATTAAAAGCCATAAATAATTAACACATGGCCCAATTTTCACAATTACTATATTTTTGCGCGAATCTATTTTTATGCACATATAAAACTTATCACGCCATAGCTAATGAACTATTGATCACAACAGATTAAGAATTTATTTTTATATTGTCTGATGTTGGTAGATGATATCCTATTTCTCAGGGCAGTAATTTGTTTCATAATAAGAAAGTTATATATTTTTTCTTAAACGTTACTTGAAAATTATAGGATGGTATCACAGAAATGTTAGGTAGCGAGAAACGTTTTTGCTGTTGACTTTAAGTCGGTGACTAAGCGAGAAGAAATGTTCATTAATATTTGACATAGTTTTTAAAACAAACTATAGCTCGGTATCAGATAGCATTCATAAGTTATCGTACTTTGCGTAATGCCCTTGCTCAGCACTAAGTGACGGAGCGATAGTTTGTTTATTCAGGCGGCCACGTTATCTGCAAGACTGCGTTTGATGAGTGTTGGAAAATATTCTGTGGTACCCCAGAGCTCAGTGTTATTAAATTTGATATGGTGTGAAGTTAAACTGTGAAGTGAAGTAGTCCTTATATTTTTTTATAAATTGTGTTGATTATTATTACGTTATTATTATATTTATTATTGTAATATTCAGCAACTAAAAAGCGGCGTATTATTGGCAAATTGCACAGTAGAGAACGGATTATAGTACTGAATATATTTAATTATTTCTTAAAGAACATGAACTTGACCGAGGCAGTTGAAAATACAGCAGAAACTACCGGGTGTTCAAAACGTTTAGTATGTAGAATAACAAAGAAAAAAGGCAGGTCCTCTGAGAACGCCAACAAAATGAAAACCTAATATAGCGAGTCAACAAAAAACAATGCTAGGTTAATAAAGTATGATGGAATAGTACAAAGCGGAGTCCGTCGCATCGTGCATTCATTGTTCTTTGAAAACATACCACCAACATTAAATATAGTTTTGAGCAGGGTAAACAGTGATGAACACTGCCAATTTTTTCGAGGTCCACTTTAAATAGATTTCTTCATGACATAGGGTTTGAATATGTACGAAGGGCCAACAAATGTGCCCTGATTGAAAGGGATGATATAATCAGGTGAGGTCATAAGTATCTTAAAGATTTGAAAAGGTTTAGGAATGAAGGCAAATCTATTGTTTTTACTGACGAGTTTTGGGTGAAAATGGGCTACACCGTGACAAAAGAATGGAGAGACACTAAAATTAAAAGTGCTCGTCAGGCAGCAAATGAGGGTGTTAGCAAAGGTCATAAGCCACCAAGGGCTCGTGGGTCGAGGGTTGCCTTGGTTCATGCCGGGAATGAACAAGGGTTCGTTAATGGTGCCGAGTTAACTTTTCTGTGCCAAAAGAACACGGCAGACGCCCACGATGAAATGACAGGTGAACTGTATGAAAAGTGGTTTGCCGAGCAATTGTTGCGCAATGCTCCCGAAGGATCTATCTTAGTAATAGACAATGCATGCTATCACAGTCGGAAAAGCGAACTTTTACCTACAACGTCATGGAGAAAAGACCGGATTGTAGACTGGCTCACTCAAAAGGGGGTCCGTTTTCGAAATGATATGCTAAAGCGGGATCTTCAATTTATTGTGAATCAAAACAGAAAGAAATGTGATAAATACATCATTGACGAGATGGCTAAATCAGCAGGAAAATATGTTCTTCGCTTGCCACTGTGAACTTAATCCCATCGAAATGATATGGGCGCAAGTGAAGAACTATATAAAAATGAACTACGTCTCATTCAAAGAACAAGAGACGAAACTTTAATTTCGGCTGCATACCACCACGTGGCCACACAAAATTGGGTAAACTACTTGAACCACACCAAAAGAATTGAAAGTGAACTCTGGAAAGCAGATGAGATTCAAGATGACGAGGAACAAATTTTGATAGGCTTGTCATCATCTTCTTCTTCTTCTTCTTCTTCTTCTTCTTCTTCTTCTTCTTCTTCTTCTTCTTCGTCTTCAGCATCATCTTCGTCTTCTTCCACTTTCGGTGGATCGCCTACTGGTTCCGATTAGGCTGAAACTGGACCATGCAGGGACACGGAAGAATTTATGGAAGGGTTAAGACCACTACCAGAGGATAGTGGGCAGGCCTGAAGGTATGTGATGTATTTTTTTTTTTTACTTCCAATTTTCTGATATTATTATATTCGTGGAAAATGTCGTATTATCATTTATTATAACCTACTGTATGATATTCGAGAAAATGTAATATTATAAAATATTATAATATTATCATATTCGTGAATAATTGAAAATTATAATTTATAATGCGTGCATTAAAGTTGCGCTCTGAGGTTTGGTGTATCGTATCTAAATTTCGAACCTTCGCGTCGTTCGCTGCAAGGCATGAGGTACAGTTATATACAACAAATAAATATTTCGGAAATTTCGATAGATTTGCGTAAAACCACTCCTGTATACGTGTTATGATAACATTATATTCCTGGCCTTGCGGAACTTTGTATATGCAGCAGATCTGGCATCAGTGCGCCCCATTTAACGCTTACTGTCTTTTAAGATAGAGACGCACTATAGTGATGGTGGATCTGTTTAGGATTTTGCCAGCCTCATGGCCTATGCATAGAAAATGGAAATTCTAAAGATTTGGTAAATTTATTTAAGGAACTGTTGGTCTATCTTTGTGTGAAGATAGTGCAACAACTGTAATAAAAATATTAATAATATTATTATTATAGTACGCTACTACTACTAATAATAGTAATAATATGCTTTTAAATACACTAACTTCATTTATGTTTTTTTTTGTATATCGAGTTGTCAGACATTAATGTACGCAGGACTTCTTGTATGGTCCATGAAATTCATGGACATGTATTAGATCACATTCGTTTACTACATGACTGAACGTAGATTGCACCCTTGGGAAGGTTAGCGCTCTACCTCCAGAGCTATACATGCTGATTCTTCTTCTTCTCATTAGACTATTATTATTATTATTATTATTATTATTATTATTATTATTATTATCATCATCATCATCATCTACATATGGTGCTAGTGTTTAGACAGCTTACCATTACCAGCCGATTTGCAATTCGGGACGTGATGGCGCTGCGGTCCAGCTGTTGGCCTCTCACCATGGCGGACCGGGTTTGATTCCCGGTCAATACATGTAAGATTTTCAAAGTGAAATGCCATGTCCTGTGGTTTGGATTCCACGTAAAATGGAGGTCCCGTGGCGCATGATCACGATATTAACTGTCACGTAAAACTACAAACTTATTTTCTCTACTACAGTCACCACAGAAAATTAGTTTATCAGATAATTCCAATTCCCACTCAAATACACGAGACTGATAACCAAAGGTCCCACGCCTCTTAACTGAATTAGCAACGACGACCAACACAACACGCTTTCCGTTCATTGCTATTCTCATCCATCATCATTGTCATCAAAAATATTTATTTACTGAATGTCGTAGAGAGTTGGAGCCCTATTTTACAGAAGAAACACTTCCAGTGAAGACATTATCATTAGGGCATAATTTGTTTGGTGTGGGCCAGATAACATTTGGGACGTCCATTGTCCTTTTGAAGTAAACAGCAATCGTTAGCCCAACGTAAGAGGCCAACGTAACGTAGCCCTCACGTTCGCTCATGCCCACCCCGGTCAGTGTACTATCGCCATTACACTACTTCAGGTCAGTTCGTTAAACTACAAGCTTTCTTCCTTTACGAACACAGTGGACATTTACGGCGCACGGCGCTACATGACCGCGTTGTCGCAGCCCCTAAACTGAGGAACCAACAGTGGACATTTAAAATGTCAATCTTCTCCAATCAAGAGTTGTGTGATATTCTATTCATTTACGGTGAAACAAGGTGTGTCAGTGGAAGGGCAGTACGGATTTATCGACAAAGCCCGCTTCCAGTCGACCGACCGGGTCAGGGAATGGATTGAATGAAGCCCCCATTTAGAGGCGAGGATATGAACTGTGCCAGGTGCCGAAGCCTGTCGCACTCCCCTGGGGCAATGATTAAATTAATGACAGATGAAATGAAATGATAGTGGGGAGTGTTGCTGGAATTAAATTCAAACAGGGAAAACCGGAGTACCCGGAGAAAAACCTGCCTCCACTTTGTCCAGCTTAAGTCTCACATGGAGTGACCAGGATTTGAACCACGGACCCAGCGGTGAGAAGCCGGTGAGCTGCCGCCTAAGCCACGGAGGCTCACGGATTTATCGACAACGATTTCCAAATCGAAGGCATCCATGTGACCGGACCTTTGTTATATTACTTCAACGACTTCGAGACACTGGAGTACTACAGCCCAATGGTGAGGGAAAGGGCTGCTCACGACAACAGCGTGTGTTGACAGCTGAGGAAGAAACCCTGGAAGCAATAGACAATGATCTAAGGAGGAGCACCAGAGGTATTGCCCGTGAGGTGAGTGTATCTCACTCCATTGTTCACCGAACACTTAGGGAGCAGTTGTTGTACCCATACCACGTGCAACGTGTTCAGCACCTCCAAGCAGCGGATCATCAACGTTGGGTACAATCTTGTCAGTGGTTATTGAGAAAGCAGCAGCAACAATCGGACTTTCTCACAAGAATTTTAGCTGCTGATAAGTCTTGTTTAACACGTGTTGGAATACTGAATTTCCATAACAACCATATCTGGAGTGATGAAGATCCCCATCATGTTGTTCGGAGTAACTTTCAACATGGGTTCTCATTGATCATATGGGTAGGAATCATCGGGGACACAATCATTGGCCCTTTCATACTCCCACCGTGTTTGACATGTCAACAGTATTTACAGTTCCTAACTAAAACGTTGTCGGAGGCTCTAGATGGCATTCCTCTGCACATACGAAGAGATATGAGGTTTCTTCACAAAGGTACGCTCCCTCACATTGCTGGCCAGTGGATTGGTCGAATCGGTCCTGTGCAGTGGCCGGCCCGAAGCCCTGATTTAAATCCCTTAGATTTTCATTTCTGGGGCCATATGAAGGAACTGGTGTACAGGAGTGAAGTGAATAATCGCGAAGAACTCCGAAGGCGTGTATTTGCTGCTGTCGCCTCAATAAGGAACGACATCAAGACGTGTGAACGTGTAAGAGGAAGCTGGCTTCGTCGCTGCGAAGCACGCGTTCAGGCTGCTGGTGGCCACATTGAACACCTTTTGTAAAGTAAGGACCAATTTTTCAGTTTTAATTAGTGCGGGTATCACTTATGATACCTACAAATGTAGTATTGTTTGATATTGTATTCAGCAAATTGAAGTAAAAATTGCTCATTAAAAATACATAAAAGGGCCGACTTACTTTGTAACAGTACTTGCATGTTTATTCGTTTCAAGGGCATCAGCCAAGGCAAAGCAAAGCCAACTCCGTACAGGCCATGGAGGCCTTGGGAGTAGTGGAAGGCAGATGCTTCCACTTTTTGAGACATGGCACTAGATGGGATGGAGTTGTCAGCTCCCCACCTGGCCGTCTTTGCTCCCAGGAATTACCCTGGTACTTATTTCTGTTGTAGGCTGAGTGAACCCCGGGGCTATTTGCGTTTCCGAAAGTGGTAGTTTTCTTTCTAAAATCCACTCCCTGGGTGGGGATTGAGCCAACTCCCTTTCAGTTAGAAGCTCAGCGCCTCTACCGACTGCGCCACGCAGCCGCGCCATGCAGCCCCCAAAGGCATTAGCCACTGGGATGGAACTTCCCATAAATCACAATTATTCTCTTATTTGTGTACGATCAACTGTAGGTCTCATCCTAGTATTTTTTTAAATATCGGTGTTGTGTAGTCGTGCCAAATTCTAACTGAAACAATTTTGTCATACACTTAACTCTGTTAACATTGTTAATGTGTAGCTCTTCAGTCGGCCAACACGATTGTGCCCAATGAATGGGAGGGGCACAAGATATAAATATGTAACGACACTACTGGAAAAAATACATGTATTAATTAGATTATCACAGACAATGGTGATATTTAACTATTTAATTCGTCTTTATAACCTGAAATGTGCGCCGTTTATGTACAGCACGTATGCCCTCACCTACCTTTACCTACACTTTCTACCTTTTATTCATGATTTTACATATTTTGTACCATTTATTATGTAACATTGCATGCATACCACACTCTGATATGAGCATCTTTGTTGTGGTAATATTCCAGCTGATGATCCGCCATTTTGGTTTGAATCTTTCATCAAAGATAGCATGATGCTCTTTTTACCTTTTATAAAATGAATTTTGTAAAACCACCTTTTATTAAAGATTTCGCCATTGCACTGTCGTATCTTTTAAAAAAGATCTTTGATAGTGTAATACTGGCCTTTAAGGTGCCGCAAGTCAATGACACAGCGATGTTACGTTTAAATCACACGTCCAAGGACACTGGCCAGAGCTGGATTGAATCCGTGAATTTCTAGTCAGTAAGACAACAACTAACCGTCTGGACCATTAAGGCTTGCAGCCATGTTGATGGATGAGATTAATCCTGTACTAATTAAAACTCCACAGCATTCCATACGAGTTTCCGCTATAAACCGCTAATAAAACAATACGAGCGGCCAGATTTCAACAGCTCTGATCTTCCCCTAAGTTATACTTTTATACCAGCTGCAGTTGACAGGGCATCCCTCCGTGACTAATACCCTGTCGTACCCCTTCGAGGCGATGATAAATAATTGAGTATTGCATGAATTAAATGAATTAAATGGCGGGTTCAATTCCCTGTCAATGCATGTGAGATTTTCGAACTGAAATGCCATGTCCTGTGGTTCGGATTCCACATAAAAAGGAGTTCTAGTAGCTCATGATCACGATATTTACGGTCATGTAAAACCACAAGCTTCCTTACTTCCCACCATCGGCAGCCACAAGATGATTTCCCGTGGCATCCCACGAGGCCAAAGTTGGGATATCCCTCCATAAGAGCACTGCTGCTTTCTTCCCTACACCCGCGGTGTAGGCATGCGCGTTTAATTGTGCACCACGATCGCAGCAAGTCCGGTGATTGGAGGTTTGAACTCAGCACCGACAGTGACTATCCTGAGTTTGGATTTCCAAGCACATGCCGGGATAGTATGGTACTGTACTTGGAGTCCTGGGGCACCAACCTCATTCACAACCCCAATTACTACAGCTACTCGCGAACTGCTTCACGACTGTTTTAGTGACATTGGGCATAAAGTACAATCATATCGTATTTTTCTCTATTCGAATATAGTTGCCGCCTGCCTCCATCTCCCTCCGCCATTTCTTGTATTACTAAATTCGGTAATTAACGGCCACCCACGTCCGAACAGGATACTAGGTTAATGCAACGTGTTGAAGCTGAACAAACATCTAAGCTAATTTCCCCCCCCCCCCTCCCCCCGGCCCCTGACATCCCGAAGGTGGCCCGAACTGACACCCGAACCTAGTCTTCGGGTCAACAGATGAGGGGAGTGAAGAGAGGAAGGCACTGTTCTTCCATTTACAGTTTTGAGCTTATCTTTGAGGTCAATGGTGCCACAGTCGAGGCTCCGCAGTCTCTCGTGCTAGCGTCTAAGCCACCGTGACAGTCTTTGAAACGAAGGGACAGAAAAGACCAAGGCAAGGGGACCAGAGATACAGTAGACGAATTAGCGAGCAAGAACTTCTCGCGGCTCTATTGCAGGTGGTAGGCCACCCACATGCCCGCTGTGTATTCAAGTGAAACACGCTGTACGTGCCATTACATCCATCGCCATAAGGCTGTCGCAATTGTTCACCTTCATTTATTACACGACTGAGCCTAGATCGAACCCTCGAGAAGGAAAGCACTCTACTATCTGAGCTACACAGCCTCGCTATCATACGGGCTTCAGGGAACCAAAGTATAGTTACTGAAACAGCCACTTCAAAGCTGGAAAATCGAAATCGCTACCCATGAACTTCCAGACGATTCAGGTTGTTTAGAGAACTACTGCCTTCTGCAATAGGTTGTACAGTTGAGCATCCAGTGCCAGTTCTTTAAGGCCTTGGAGCAAGGTAATTGGGATCACGCCCGTACTTGATACGATGATAGTTATGGTCTTTACCCGTTCTAAATGCCATTGCCTTTTGATAGGGCCGACCAACTCGCTACATTTGCTTTATTATTATTATTATTATTATTATTATTATTATTATTATTATTATTATTATTATTATGTACATGTGGTACCGTACTAGTATTAAATCTTGGAAGTAGTTCTCCATGGTTTCCCACTTCTACCCCAGGCAAATGCCGGTATGGTTCCTAACTTAAGACCACAGCCACCTTCTTCCCAATCCTCACCTGAATTACAAATACCCACATTACTACAGAAACCACAAAAGCACAGGTTATCACACAAATTCTACCCACACCCAACTAAATGGGGCTAAATTACCAAAATCGCCAAACCCTTCAAACAAAACATCAAGTATTTTACTTCCGTCTTAATTAAATGTTAGTTCTGAACAGACTACGGGATGTCCGAATTTTGTCCCACTGTATTTCAATAATGTGCAGACGCCAACGACACACCAGGGCTGATTATCGACATTATTTTATACTTTACATGAACATCAATCAATGAGTTCTACGCTTACAAAGTAGGCTACAAAATACTGCCGGTCCTAACGTCCCAAGCCATTGCGTGCAATTTCAACAACAACAACAACAACATCAGCAATACAAATTCTCTTACGGGACGGGTATCACTATCCTCATAACAGCTGATACCACCCCTCAACCGGTAAGTCAATGCTCCGATTACGTAAGAACTTCCTTTCCGCGCGTCGTCCCACCTCGCCACGCCTCGTTTCCCCAGTGTCTGAAAGACCTAAAAAAAATACTTTTTAATGATTAATTTTCAATTTAAGGACAGGTGACAAATTTTTTACCTAGCAAGCTTAGAATAGTCTCTTCTATCACCAGTTTAACGGACTTCCATTATATCAATTACACCCTGTATAAGTGAATTTTCATGGTCTTTTATCATGGTACGAAATATCAAGCTGTTAAATCTGATAAGGTCTGATAGCCTATATTAAATATTAGATGAAATATTTTGTGCAGCCACCATGTTGAATTGGTGGCACTTATCGAAATTAGTAATTTACGGTTGTGATTGGATGGTCCTTAACAAGTTCCATTGAAATTGCTCAAGCAAATAAAAAGGTTATAAGAGAGTGACACTCCGACAGATCGACTGACAGACCGATGGACATACAGATACATGCACACACATACGGACAAACGTTCATCTCATATGATTAAAATAGGCTAAAACTAATACAAATAGCATAAAGTGTATATTTCTGAGTTTCACACTTCACTCTAAAGGACCGTCCGCATAATATGTAACCAATAAGAAGGGGTTTCGAAGCTGATGATTACGCAGATGACGTGCGGAGGGTAAACTAAATGATTACGTAATCACTTAACATATTACAAAACTCAACTCATTTTATTCCCTACGGCTACGCACTAACGGAACTCGCAAGTAAAACAACCATGCGGCGGGACGTAGGTATGCCCCTGACCGGGGGTATCCCCCCAGTCATTTTGTTTCACTTATAACTTTAACTTATATAGCCTTACCTTGTATGTTGAAAGTAAAGGTCATTTTTGTTTTACTTATGAAATTAGCAGACGCCTTATCTTGTTCAAAGAATAGCCTACTTCTATTCGGATAATAAAGAGGTTAAAATATATTTTTGTCGAAACATAAAGTAGGATATTCGTCAATTGTTCGTACATGTCTTGTGCCTTTTTGCCACCCAAAGCAGCTCAGGAAACTGCAGCGTTACATTTCTTACAATAATTGATGACCCTGAGCTTGTGACATTGTGTTTCTTGTTTCATTTATTATATGGATATATCGTGACGAAATCAAAAATATTACGGGAGGAAGGGGACCATGCAATGATGACGCAGGTTTACATGAGAGGAGGGGGTCAATAATCGGCCTTAGTGATAAGTCCAAGTTTCATTCCTTTGCAATATGCGTAATGCTGTCTGAAGCTAATAAGGTTTACGCCTCTGACCGAGCAGGGCAGATTGCTCTAATGGTGTGCAGTAAAAACCACGTCAGACTTGTGTGCCGTACAGTATGGTGAATATATTGCTGGTCAGCTGGAAGTGAAATTAAGAGGAGGCATAAGGTTGTAATTGTTTTTGTTTTTTTTTGTAATTGGGTAATCTTGGTCATCAGCCCTGTCTAGTTGGGTAAAGGTTGAACTTTGTCTGACAACCTGTATTTCTGTGATGACTGTAGAAGTGTGTGTAACTGTAACAGAGATGGAGGTAGGTGTCCCGGGACTTGAAATAAGGTACTATCCTGGCTTTTGCCTGGAGGGAGTGTGGAAAAACCACACTCAGGATAGTCACTGTCAGTGCCGGGATTCGAGCCCCCGATCTTAGGACCTGCTGCAGCAGGCCTCACTGCGGCTACGCTGTTGGTTGAAGGCATAAGGAATGTATACTAGGTCATAGATTCAGTTGTTCATAAGCACGGGTGACTTGGTCGTAGTATCGTAAGTTACAAATGTGGCACACACAGGCATTTTGTGTCGGTCGGAGTTTGTTATTAATAATAGCAGTCAGGTCGTTTTGTACCACATAGCAATACCAAAGCAAGATGTTCGGTAAAGAACATATAGCCTACTTTCTCTTAATGGCTATAGTAACAACCCTTTGTCCTTATCAAGCAGTATATTTGAATGTTCATGTGATGATCGTTAAGAGTAGTACCATATATAAGATTGCTCGTTTAATGATGTCGTTGTAATTCCGCTTTTTCATCCAAATTTATAACATTCAGTATCCTAGAACAATAATAACAAAATGTACGCCATTTTGTTCTATTGCTTTGAGGATATACACGGACATACAAGGTTCCATTTCAGTATTGAATTTCGTTATTATAGCTCTACGATGCCGAATGTTACGAATTTATTTTGCAATTTCAAGATGTCCGCTGTGCGCTACATTCAGTGTGATAATCATTCGTCCAACGCCAGTGAAAGCTCTTACATGATACTTACCTCTTGACAAAATTCATCTCAAATACGTAATTATATTCCGAGTTTTCGATTTAATGATCAAATATTTCGCCCAGCCACAATCATGAATGTATGGAGTCTTTGGTATTTTGCCTCTGCCATATAAGATCACATATACGGTCCTACCTTGTCACTATTCTTCGTAACTGTAGCTCTTAAATGTTGAGAGTTTTTTATTTTTATACTTTATATTTTAATGATGGTGGCCGCGCGTATTATTCACGCTCATATAGTCATTACGTTGCTAACAGAGGGTTCTTATTTATTACTGACTGCCAAATACTGTAAACATTGATTCATTGGGTCATACGTAATGGATTATAATGTTTTCATGATTCGCACGGCCGCACCGTTGAAATTATTGTGCTGTTGACCTTGTAGTTTGGGCACCAGAAGCTTCCTCTATGCAGGTATGTTTTTGCAAATTTAGTAGAGATCTGACGATTAGTTTAGTCGTAATTTTGATTTAAGCTTTGAACATTTGGGTGGCCACTTTAGATGGCGGCGATATGAAACGTAACACTGGGGTGGCCTTTGCTATTATTACCTCTGTACCAAATTCGGTTCAATTTGGGCAGACATACATAGATACACATAGACACACGGATATTTGAACCATAGGCTATAGATTTCATAAGTCTATTTTATCATTTTAAATGATCTAGTCGACTTCGTCGTTACGTTACGGCAACGTCACGAAATGTACCGAGAATGCACTGAGGTGTGTGACGTCATAGTACCGCTTGTTGCATGTGTACTGAGTTCACTGGTGAGCTCTGGCGTTACGAGACAGCAACGACACGGCGAGCGTGACGTCATCCAGCCAGCTCCCTCATGACTTGTAATTTTCTGGCGTTCTGATTGTTTCTTGATCATCTAACACGTCAAGAGTCTTTGGCTTCGAGCGAAGCGAGAAGCCTCCAGCCTCTCTAGCATTTTTCAGCATTTGTAGCATTTAAAATGATATAAAGTCCAGTCTTTCAGACTGACTGTCTCTTTTTATTTTTACAAAATTCTGATGTAAGCTAATGAGTTATTTTTTGTGTGGTACCGAATCATTCATTTAATACACCAGATAAATATTCCAGAACCTCATATTATTAAAACTTAACAAGGCAAAACCGGGTGAGTTAGCCGTGGTGGTTACGGCATGACTGATGGCAGTCGCTCACATCCGGGAGGCGAGGAGGTTCGAATCCCCCCGCCGGCAACCTTGAAGATGGTCTTCTGTGGTTTCCCATCTTCCTTCCAGGCAAATGCCGGGGTTGGTCCCTAACTATAGGCCACAGCCGCTACCTTCCAACTCCTCGTCCTTACATTCCAACTTCCCTCCTTCCCTCCCCAACGGTACTTGTAGCTCACCCATTGGGTGTCCGTCTCGAAGCAGCTACAAAACTGGCGAGCCGAACATGTCCTCAGACACTCCCGGCAATAAAAGCCATACGCTAAAAAAAAAAAAAAAAAAAAAAAAAAAAACAAGGCAAAATGTTTCTCCGTTATACTCAACAAAATGTATTAAAGTACAGTTAGTACGAATTAGTGCAAATTTATACATGTTTTGGTATCTAATAATACATTCATCAGCTAATAAAAAATACCATTGTTAAACTAATTACAATTTGCGAGCATAAACTACCAGTGGAAAAAAATTCCTATCGCAGCACAAAAAAGGAAACCAGCTGCCTGCTCAATCCTCATTGCGCCTTCTTTACCAGTCTCCACCAACAAACATTTTGGCATGCGAACATTTTCGCACATCCTCTCCCATTGCCACTGTGTCCATCCCTCTCCCTTTCTCTCCCACTGCCACTGTGTCCATCCCTCTCCCTTCCTCTCCCATTGCCACTGTGTCCATCCCTCTCCCTTTCTCTCCCATTGCCACTGTGTCCATCCCTCTCCCTTTCTCTCCCATTGCCACTGTGTCCATCCCTCTCCCTTTCTCTCCCACTGCCACTGTGTCCATCCCTCTCCTTTTCTCTCCCATTACCACTGTGTCCATCCCTCTCCCTTTCTCTCCCATTGCCACTGTGTCCATCCCTCTCCCTTTCTCTCCCATTGCCACTGTGTCCATCCCTCTCCCTTTCTCTCCCACTGCCACTGTGTCCATCCCTCTCCCTTTCTCTCCCATTGCCACTGTGTCCATCCCTCTCCCTTTCTCGCCCATTGCCACTGTGTCCATCCCTCTCCCTTTCTCTCCCACTGCCACTGTGTCCATCCCTCTCCCTTTCTCTCCCACTGCCACTGTGTCCATCCCTCTCCCTTTCTCTCCCACTGTCACTGTGTCCATCCCTCTCCCATTCTCTCCCATTGCCACTGTGTCCATCCCTCTCCCTTTCTCTCCCATTGCCACTGTGTCCATCCCTCTCCCTTTCTCTCCCACTGCCACTGTGTCCATCCCTCTCCCTTTCTCTCCCACTGCCACTGTCTCCTCTCTTTCTCTCCCATTGCCACTGTGTCCATCCCTCTCCCTTTCTCTCCCATTGCCACTGTGTCCATCCCTCTCCCTTTCTCTCCCACTGCCACTGTCTCCTCTCTTTCTCTCCCACTGCCACTGTCTCCTCTCTTTCTCTCCCACTGCCACTGTGTCCATCCCTCTCCCTTTCTCTCCCATTGCCACTGTGTCCATCCCTCTCCCTTCCTCTCCCATTGCCACTGTGTCCATCCCTCTCCCTTTCTCTCCCATTGCCACTGTGTCCATCCCTCTCCCTTTCTCTCCAACTGCCTCTGTCTCCTCTCACTCTCTCCCACTGTCACTGTCTCTCACTTACATTGTCGGTGTCTGTGTTTCTCTCCCATTGCCACTGTGTCCATCCCTCTCCCTTTCTCTCCCACTGCCACTGTCTCCTCTCTTTCTCTCCCATTGCCACTGTGTCCATCCCTCTCCCTTTCTCTCCCATTGCCACTGTGTCCATCCCTCTCCCTTTCTCTCCCACTGCCACTGTGTCCATCCCTCTCCCTTTCTCTCCCACTGCCACTGTCTCCTCTCTTTCTCTCCCATTGCCACTGTGTCCATCCCTCTCCCTTTCTCTCCCATTGCCACTGTGTCCATCCCTCTCCCTTTCTCTCCAACTGCCTCTGTCTCCTCTCTTTCTCTTCCATTGCCACTGTGTCCATCCCTCTCCCTTTCTCTCCCACTGCCACTGTCTCCTCTCTTTCTCTCCCATTGCCACTGTGTCCATCCCTCTCCCTTTCTCTCCCACTGCCACTGTCTCCTCTCTTTCTCTCCCATTGCCACTGTGTCCATCCCTCTCCCTTTCTCTCCAACTGCCTCTGTCTCCTCTCACTCTCTCCCACTGTCACTGTCTCTCACTTACTCTGTCGGTGTCTGTGTTTCTCTCCCATTGCCACTGTGTCCATCCCTCTCCCTTTCTCTCCAACTGCCTCTGTCTCCTCTCACTCTCTCCCACTGTCACTGTCTCTCACTTACACTGTCGGTGTCTGTGCTTCTCTCCCATTGCCACTGTGTCCATCCCTCTCCCTTTCTCTCCAACTGCCTCTGTCCCCTCTCACTCTCTCCCACTGTCACTGTCTCTCACTTACACTGTCGGTGTCTGTGTTTCTCTCCCATTGCCACTGTGTCCATCCCTCTCCCTTTCTCTCCCACTGCCACTGTCTCCTCTCTTTCTCTCCCATTGCCACTGTGTCCATCCCTCTCTCTTTCTCTCCCATTGCCACTGTGTCCATCCCTCTCCCTTTCTCTCCCATTGCCACTGTGTCCATCCCTCTCCCTTTCTCTCCAACTGCCACTGTCTCCTCTCTTTCTCTTCCATTGCCACTGTGTCCATCCCTCTCCCTTTCTCTCCCACTGCCACTGTCTCCTCTCTTTCTCTCCCATTGCCACTGTGTCCATCCCTCTCCCTTTCTCTCCCACTGCCACTGTCTCCTCTCTTTCTCTCCCATTGCCACTGTGTCCATCCCTCTCCCTTTCTCTCCAACTGCCTCTGTCTCCTCTCACTCTCTCCCACTGTCACTGTCTCTCACTTACTCTGTCGGTGTCTGTGTTTCTCTCCCATTGCCACTGTGTCCATCCCTCTCCCTTTCTCTCCAACTGCCTCTGTCTCCTCTCACTCTCTCCCACTGTCACTGTCTCTCACTTACACTGTCGGTGTCTGTGTTTCTCTCCCATTGCCACTGTGTCCATCCCTCTCCCTTTCTCTCCAACTGCCTCTGTCCCCTCTCACTCTCTCCCACTGTCACTGTCTCTCACTTACACTGTCGATGTATGTCTTTCTCTCCCATTGCCACTGTGTCCATCCCTCTCCCTTTCTCTCCAACTGCCTCTGTCCCCTCTCACTCTCTCCCACTGTCACTGTCTCTCACTTACACTGTCGGTGTCTGTGTTTCTCTCCCATTGCCACTGTGTCCATCCCTCTCCCTTTCTCTCCAACTGCCTCTGTCTCCTCTCACTCTCTCCCACTGTCACTGTCTCTCACTTACACTGTCGATGTATGTCTTTCTCTCCCATTGCCACTGTGTCCATCCCTCTCCCTTTCTCTCCAACTGCCTCTGTCCCCTCTCACTCTCTCCCACTGTCACTGTCTCTCACTTACACTGTCGGTGTCTGTGTTTCTCTCCCATTGCCACTGTGTCCATCCCTCTCCCTTTCTCTCCAACTGCCTCTGTCTCCTCTCACTCTCTCCCACTGTCACTGTCTCTCACTTACACTGTCGGTGTCTGTGTTTCTCTCCCATTGCCACTGTGTCCATCCCTCTCTCTTTCTCTCCAACTGCCACTGTCTCCTCTCTTTCTCTCCCATTGCCACTGTGTCCATCCCTCTCCCTTTCTCTCCCACTGCCACTGTCTCCTCTCTTTCTCTCCCATTGCCACTGTGTCCATCCCTCTCCCTTTCTCTCCAACTGCCGCTGTCTCCTCTCTTTCTCTCCCATTGCCACTATGTCCATCCATTTCTCTTTCTCTCTCACTGCCACTGTCTCCTCCTTTCTCTCCCATTGCGACTGTCTCTCACTTACACTGTCGATGTATGTCTTTCTCTCCCATTTCCACTGTGTCCATCCATCTCCCTTTCTCTCCCACTGCCTCTGTTTCCTCTCACTCTCTCCCACTGTCACTGTCTCTCACTTACACTGTCGGTGTCTTTGTTTCTCTCCCATTTCCACAGTGCCCATTCATCTCCCTTTCTCTCCCACTGTCACTGTATCTCACTTACACTGACGATGTATGTCTTCCTCTCCCACTGCCACTGTCTCCTCTCTTTCTCTCCCATTTCCACTGTGTCCATCCATCTCCCTTTCTCTCCCACTGCCGCTGTCTCCTTCTATTTATCTCCCATTGCCACTGTGTACATCCATCTCTCTTTCTCTCCCAGTGCCACTCTCTCCTCTCTTCCACTATCACCGTTTCCTCTTTCTCCCTGCTACTACATTATCTCTTTCAGCGCAGAAATGCGTGAATATATTCACATGCCCAAATGTTTGTAGGTGGTGACTGGTTAGGAAGGCGGAATGAGGATTGCAACAGCTAGTTCCCTACTTTTCCATGAGAGGCTTTCAAAGAGGAGCATATTTGCCCTTTTTGTGCTTCAATAGGAGCATTTTTTATTTGACTCCCTTCCTTTTATTGCTACATTAGCGCATGCTGCTTATGATATCACACGTAGAAATAGGGTAACTTTGAACCATTGTATCTCAGCAACGGATAATGACAACAATTTTCTGAAGTTTCCCTTAGATTAACTCGTAGAAACACATGGTAAACGTATGGGAAATTGTCTGCGTGTGGAAAGTATAGAAGTGGCTGGGGCAACATTCGCTACTTTTGGTATCCAAAAAATCTTGTTGTTTTTTTTTTGTTTTGTTTTGTTTTCTCATGCCAGGTTATAGTGCCCACTAAGCCACCTTATGTCCACTCTAGACCACATTCAATGCATAAATATCCAGTCGGTTTGGTCTATCTGGCTAGGCTGGAGGAAGTATGTAATGTTCTAACGGTCAGCCTGTAATGTAAGATAGCTACAGTAATCCGATTGTTTCTATGAGTATACAAATTGTTGCTGACCCAAGGGTTATCCAAAACACTTGCCCCTTGTTTGTACGGCCAATAGAACCCAAGTTATGAGCCCCTGAATAAACAGCTTTTGCCACTCAGTCTTTTGGAACATATTGGATAAGTGCACTCCCATGCACGTACCAATGCGTGATTACGAAATAGAACTAAACCGCTTGCAAATGGGTCCTAACATCTTATTGAAAACTAAGGAAGCCACTTAATAAATAGGTGTACAATAAATTAGGATGAAATGAGCTAAACTACAGTAACAGAATAATATAAGCTTTTTCTAGAGTGTGGTAGCTTACAAATGAATTTCGTTGTATAAAAAAAATCTGAAAAATAAATATAAGAGTAGTATTCTAAGATATGGGAAACCTTATCTGTATATAATTATGTTATAAAATAATTGTATTCTCTTAATCTAATGGTCTGAAATAATGTGTTACAAAACACCTTCTGGAGCTGTAGTAGCTTTCACAAATTAGGTCTTTTTGATATTTTAAACCTCTTATACCCTGGTCTGGAATAATGTGTTATACAACATCCTCTTAAACTATAGGAGCTTTTTAAAGATCGTTATGAATATTTAATAACAAGAAATGTACACATGTGTATAAATAAAAACGTTTGCTACGTAACATACTGCATCATGACTATGTTGAATCACTAGTTACTGTTTTTAAAAACACATGTTTTATGTGGCGTCGCATGCTCGTATTAAACAAAACTTAAAAAGGAAATGCAGATCCGAGCTTGTCTCGTTGGTTGCAAACTTGAACTGTTCTCAGGCAAATGCGTAATGAACATATTAATATATTTCTTAGCTGAAATCTTCAAACATGGAGTGAAGCAATAATGGTCTGATCATCAAATGAGAACTGTTCTTAAAGAGAAGTAACCTCGTTACTTTAGGTTAATCTAAAAAGATAAACATGGAATTACTATATGTTTAATTGATACCGTGTGGAATATAAATTGGTATATAAATGTGAATAAATGTTAAATATGAAAATAAACTTACATATTATTATCAAATAATAGTATGTTACCATGATCGTGTGCCCTCAAAAAACAAGAAAGTAATGTAGAATATGAGCATGTCTAAAATATACGAGTATATATTTAAATGAGAAAATATCATTGGAGGAGAATATAGATTCTATGTGGCTTAGGCATGAAATAACCCATGACGTTGACTAGTGAATTGTGTGCGCTGTTATGAAAACTGTGAAGACATTAAATGAAACGTCACCGTAATTTACACTGTTAATATTATTAAGGGGATATAAGTTCTGTGATGTACATATTTCGAGACTCACAAATATGTTCATGAATTCGCCTTGACATAAATTAGGTAAAAATTCAACATCTCTCTTTATATCAGTGAAGCAATGTGGTTATTCTTGCATATGATTCGCTATTGCGGAATGTTTGTTATACATAACTGCGTTAGTGTGTTCGCGATAGCTGGCTCCATGTAGTTGGGCTAGCGCGCCTGCCCTGTACCGGAGGTCCCGGGTTTGATTCCCGGCTCCGTCAGAGATTTAAGCCTCGTGAGGACAATTGAGTAGTTTTCTGACAGTGAGTCAGTGCCCCGGTCAAGGAGACCAAGATTAACGGCCAAGGGGACCCGACGCACTGACCACGCGTCACCCCATAATCAGCAGACCAAATGGCTGGCTAGCGGTCGCTTGGTTGGCCTAAGCTCTTCATGGGTTGCAGCGCCACGGGTTTGGTTTGGTTTCGTGTGTTCTCGATATCTAGTTTGAATACTTCTACCCGATTGCCCTATGTACACAGCGTCACAGTTATTGCATTTTAGTTTATAAACACCAGATTTCTGGTATCTTATTATTATTATTATTCTAGCTCACATTTTCCCGCTGGTGCAGGGTCCGCTGTTCTGGTCTTGGCTCGTCGTTTTGTACGATCTTGGGCAGCTTGTGTTCTTAAGTGGAGATTTTTCAGATCAGCATTTACTGTGTCATACCAGCGCTGCTTTGGTCGTCCACGTAGACGTTGTCCATTAATTTCAAACGAGGGAATGACATATGTAATTGTTCCAGGTGCGGAACGTTGCACATGACCATAATATTGGAGCCGCTTTTCCCGTGTCTTCTCAGTGATCGGTGTGACGCCCATTTGCTGGCGAACAATTTCGTTTCTGACATGATGCATGTGCGTGATGCCCATTGACCAACGGAGCACACGCATTTCCATGCTATGTAATTGGCACTCCATAGCTTTGTCACATGGTCGACATTCAACACCGTATAAAGTAACAGGACGTAATACCATGCGGTAAATTTTGGACTTCAGATTGAGTGGCATCCGTCGCAGCGCACGCCTGTGACTTCCCTCCATCTCAACCATGATAACTTTATTCTACTGCGCACTTCATCACATATCCCACCATCAAACTGCAGACGAGAACCTAAATAGCTAAAGCTAAATGATCTTCTTTATTGTCTCTCCATCAACTTGGATGGAGCCAATGCTAGGGATAGTTTCCAGGTATTCAGTTTTATTTGTATTTAGCCTAAGACCATATTGTGAGGGACGACTGTTCCAATTTTCAACCTGACGCTGCAAGCCTCTTCTGGTGGTATCAGCAAGTGCGACATCATCTGCAGATAAGAGAGTCCAGGGTACCCTCTTTTGAAGGTCTCGTGTAATTGTGTCCATAATCATGAAAGAGAGCGGGGGACAGTGCTGATCCTTGGTGTACACCGACATTCACTCTCTGAGATGCCAACTGCGCAACGTACACGACTTGTAGTGTTCACGTATAACAATTAATAAGCATTTCTCGTACACCATGGTCACGAAGTGCACGCCAAATTAAACGGTGAGGAACACGGTCGATAGCCTTTTCAAGATCAAGAAAGGCAATATGCAGTGGTTGTTATTTCTCTCGATGCGTTTCAATGAGCTTTCTGGCAGCAAAGATTGCATCGGATGTTCCAGTCCCCTTGAAAAAGCCGCACTGGTTGGTACTAAAGCTGACGATTTCACGCAGACGTCGATCAAGGATTCTCTCAATGATCTTCATTGTATGTGACAGTAGGCGAATTGGACGGTATTGTGCACAATCTGCCGGATCACCATTTTGCGTAAATATAGGCACAGTGATGCAGGTAGCCCAATCACTGGGAACAGAGCCAGAGTATACTATGGCATTACTTAAGTTGGTCAGCCAATTTATCGCCAGTTCTTGTACTTCTTGCAACTTCCAAAAGTCTGCTCGAAGGTCATCTGGTCTGGCGCTTTTAAGTTCTTCATACTCTTGATGGCGTCGGTCACTTCCTTTGATGTGATGTGATGTGAAAGATAGGACCTACTATAAGGTTACATTCTGGAAAAGGGGATGTGAACACTCAATGTTGGAGATCTCTCTGAAGTGTTGTTGCCAAAGTTTGAGGATGTCCTGCTTGTCGTGTAATTGCTGACAATCTTTGTTTTTATGCACACATATTGCTCAATATCCTGTATTGATTTTGTTCTAGCTTTGGTCAGCCGAAATGTAGTATAATCCCCAGATTTCTGGTATGGGTGAGATATATTAATTTTACGATTGTTAAATAGATTTCTGCTGTTGTTATTATCTGTTTTAAAGACTATTCCAAAATAACATTTCTTGAAAATGTTTGTTAACGAATAAACAAGATTGCCTATTCAAGTGAAAGTAATGTATTTTAATTGATCTAATTTCACCGTTTGCAATGTTGTGTTTGGTGAATTCTGTTGACTATTAAATTAACATAACTTTTATTGTATCCGTTATTAAAAGTTATATGATATATTATTTCCATTTCTTTATTTAAACAGTGGAATTTTTAAAGCCCTGTATACTAAGCTAAAATAAGTAGATCCTTTTTATATGTTTCGGGGCGACAGAGTCCCAACTTATGACAATGTTAGCGTGGGTTTCCTGAAAATCTTGTAAAATAATCGCTCTTTGTTCCAAGTTATAGAAAGGTCTAAAGAATTTTAAGATTTGTTGTTTTCTGATTCAATGGTGAAGATTATGTATTCACGAAATGATGTGCGATACATTTAAGAGTTGGATTGTATTGCAGTCAATCACAGTGAATATACCGGGTGAGTTAGCCGTGGTCGTTACGGCATGACTGCTGGCAGTCGCTCACATCCGGGAGGCGAGGAGGTTCAAATCCCCCCGCCGGCAACCTTGAAGATGGTCTTCTGTGGTTTCCCATCTTCCTTCCAGGCAAATGCCGGGGTTGGTCCCTAACTATAGGCCACAGCCGCTACCTTCCAACTCCTCGACCTTCCCTTCCACCTTTCCTCCCCAACGGTACTTGTAGCTCACCCATTGGGTGTCCGTCTCGAAGCAGCTACAAAGACTGGCGAGCCGAACATGTCCTCGGACACTCCCGGCACTAAAAGCCATACGCTAAAAAAAAGCAGTGAATATGTCATCCACGTATCTACCCCAGAATGTAATTACCGGGATGTGATTGATAATGTTATTTCTTTCAAAATTGCCTATGTAAATGTTAGCTAAAATGACAGAGGCAGGAGAAAACATGACATCGCCGTTTTTTTATTGGTAAAGTTTATCGTTTAATTTAAAGGAATTATTGTCTAAGATGGAAACAAGAATACTTATCAACTCATAAATCTTAACGTTGCTTAAAACACTGTTAGAAATTAAATTCTGTGGTATCATAATTTGTGTTTCTTTGATTGGGTCGTTTAAGAACATACCTTTTATGTCAAATGAATTAATAGTTTCCTTTTCTTTGATCTTTAAATATTTCATTTTGTTGCAGAAATCAACTCTCTTCTTCTTAACCATATTATTTTGTAACTCACCACTTCATAGAAAAATACTATATTATTCTGTTAGTTTAGTATTTTAACGCTCAAATTATCAAAATATATTATACACCTAGTTATTAAGTTGCTTCCTTAGTTTTCAATAAGTTATTTTATTTTAAGAATCCATTGACCAAGAGCTTTTGTTCTATTTCATTAAGTGTCAGATATAATTCAGGTTTGCAAATTTTAATTAGGTAGGCAATTGCAATGTTATTAGCTGATGAAGGTAGACTATTATTTGATACTGAAACTTGTACTAATTTACACTAAATTCAATAAATTTTATTGACTAAGGGGGAGCCAATTTTTTCCTTGTTAAGTTTTCTTGGTATAATTTAAGTCAATACTGATCCATATTATGATGAATTACATTTCCATGTATTCCGGAATCTTGTCAATAAACTTAACATGGAAAACACTTTGCTAGAGACGTTGTTGACGTGCTGCGTCTAGGAGAAATGTTCGTCTTCAGTAACGGCAAAATCTTCTGATTCTCTGAATTCAATTGCGGAAGTAAAACTGGTGTAATTTCGATGCAGTGATGTTTTGAAAGTTTTGAGGCGAGAAATTATGATATTTCATTTTCAATTTTCATATTATTTTACCAGTACATTACACTCTATTTACAGTACACTGAAGGGAGTCTCTGAAATTAGCGAATCCCCACTTTGCATTCGAGATGCGTCAGAGCCCCCACTATATATAATGGGTTATATTTACACATGTACACATTATGGCAATTAGTGATTGAGCCTCATTGAGGAACAGTCCATACGAATTTGTACAGTTGGAGATTTCCATTACGTTGATATTGAAGGTATTGCTGGCTTCCGGAAGCTGCAACTTGCAAATAGAGTTGTATATCATAGGCGTATAGGTGGGGCTTTTAGTTACTTCTTGAAGCGATATCATTTATGTAGATAGAAAAATGGTCTCCTAGAACAGACCACTGACGGACTTCTGCTTCCACGGTGCGCCAAGATGCCATTTTGAGTAATTTTTCGCGCGTTTCTGGCGTCCTCGAAGGTATGATTCTATCCATTGGAAACTATTCTTAGTGAGAAGAAGCATGAATATCCCAGAGAGTATTCAACAGCCATGCAACTGGTGTTTCCTCTGCCAATAAGGACAATTACAAATTATAGCGGAGTTGCCATTACTTTTAATCCAACCAGCTACAAGTACTTTGCATATATTCTTGTTTGGAGCCAAACACTATTGAGTAGGCCCAGCAGCTTAGCTGGGTTCTTTGATTCACGCCCCAAGACTGGAATGAGGAGTTGCAGAAAGTTCGGAGATGGGAGGTTTCAATCTCGTCAATTTTAGTGGCCATCCTGAGTGCGATTTGTTCAAGTGCTTTCCACACTCCGTGCAGACAAATTCCTTCATGGTATCATAATTCAGGCACCGAGGCAATTGGCGTAATCTTTGGCCCAATCAAATAGTTACACACACTACTATCATCGTCTCTCAGAGGATAATTTGAATTCATGCATCCGTGATAACAAGAGTCTCAACTTCCACAACTACTCTATGAGGGTTTATTAACTGTTTTTGTTTTCAAATATACGGTGCGTTCAAAAAGTAACAAGCCGGAGGTATAATTACAGAAACCAGTACCTGTATGTTAGAAGTATTGGCCCTGGCAGTTGAGGCACTTGTCCCACTGTGACAAGAGGCGGTGAATGGCTGTCTCATAAAATTCCCTGGACTGCGATGTGAACCAGTTCCGCACGTACAGCACGACGTTGGCGTCCGAGGGGAATCGTTGGCCCCGCAAAGCCCTTTTCAGGGGACCAAATATGGGAGAGAGGTCTGGACTGTATGGTGGGTGGCCGAGAACCTCCCATTTGAATTTCTGCAGGAGTGCCACGACTATGTTGGCCGTATGAGGTCGCACATTGCCGTGGAGAAGAATGACCCCACGGGTGAGATTGCCTGGTCGTTTTGTTTTGATCGCTGTGCGAAGGGTGGTCAAGGTTTGCGAGTAACGCTGGGCATTCACTGTTGTCCCGTGCTGAAAGAAATGTATCAGAAGGGGGCCATCTTGGTCAAATAAGAACGTCAGCATTACCTTTCCTGTACTTGTGTGGATGGCCTTGCCTTTTTTGTGTGGTGGTGACCCTGGATGCTTCCACTGGAGGCTTTGCCGTTTGGATTCTGGTTCGAAGTGATGAAACCATGACACATCTCCAGCCACCACACGTGTCAGGAACCATTCCCTTCCCTCGCATAGCGCTGCAGATGACCAAGACAGTGGGCCATTCGACATGAATTTCTGGTGTTGTTGAAGACTGTGCGGCACCCATTGGGCACACACTTTGCGCAAGTGCAGTCGTTCCTTCAAGATGGTGTGCACACTTCCGACGCTCAATCCGACCACGACGGCTATGGCGTTCACTGTCACTCGGCGGTCCTGGGTAATGAGTGCATCAACCAGCTGGACGTTGTCTTCGGTAATGCAGGGGGGGTTCCCCAGATCGGGCATCATCGGCTAACGACACGCGTCCTTCCCTGAAGCGCTTGTGCCACGCCTTGACCCTTGCAAGGGACATGCAGTGTTCGCCGTACACTTGTGACATTTGGCGATGGATGCCCGTTCCCCCTGCTCCTTTCGCTGTCAGAAACAGAACAACACTTCTTTGCTCTTCGTTTGACGCCTCCATGTCACTGTTTGCAATGCGACTGGCAGCGTTGTACGATTGATGCATGCTGCTGCTCGCTTTGTATCGTCACGTGACGTACACGCGTATCCTCTAGCGACGGGCTGTGACCTTCCACGCTCTGGTCGGAACCACACCTCGTTACACACGCCACGATTAGCCGATGTATTCACCGGTTTGCGCATTCCAGCCTCCGGCTCGTTACTTTTTGAACGCACCTTATATTTTGTATGAAACGCTACTGAGAATTGGAGACACTCATGTTGAGTTTGGAGTATTCGAGATTCATTAACATGTGAGCTTTCAAGCTACTTTCTGTTGTTAATTGTTTAACCATGAATCTACTTTTGTATATTCGAACATTATTTCGCAATTCGAATTATGAGTTGTACAACTCTAACCTTTATCCATATTACCGGGGTTCAACCATTCACATAGGTATTGTTAAGTCTTGTTTTTGCATTCATACTGTAATAACACTAAGAAACACATTTTATTTCCTCAAGTATCAGCCTAACAATAGAAACGTGCACCTTCTCAGGAAATAGCCACCGCTCGTTAACAAATATGAAAGCCACACAAACGACCTACAACGTACTGAACCCGAATTTTGCTTACTGCTATTGAAATAAATAGGCATTATGGTGTATGGAGAAGACTGCACTATTTTTAATGAGGCTAGAGATGTAGAAATGTCAATGTGTCAAGCAAAGAGAAGAAGGGGTCTTTTCAAAAGATTTGCCGACAACTAACTGGTTATTGTTTTATAAAATCAACACTAGAGACGGCTTATTGTCTTATCAAAGGAGAGAGCAGGCAGCGAGCGAAGGGGAAGAAACTGGTTTTTAGCAAAAACGTCTACCGTAAAATGAGGTGAATCTAATTAGGTGGTGGTAATCCGATCGTTTACCTATTTTTCAACATTTGGAGATGTGAGCATGGCATCGTAACAAGAACCCCACAGCTGGCCATTGTTGTGAATTATTGACTGATGTGTCTATAACAATGGCATGTTGGAGCCCACGGTACCAATATATGGCATTGTCAGTAGGCGCGTAATATTCATGTACTGCTCTCATGAAGTAAATACATCAGTACGAAAACTTACGGCATCAGATACTTCTACTGTATAATTGGTAGTTGTAATATTTTTACTTTCATATGAACATCACAAGGGCTAATGTTTCATTTTCTTGGTCATTTTTCATACCGCTTAGACACTATGCGGGCCTAATTATAAAATTGGATTTTTGCAGGGTGAATCTGACCACCATGCGAGTATACAGGAAGGTTCTAGGACCAACCCAGAAATCCAACTACAATCCAGAATTTCTTCTAAATGCTGTAAAGGCTGTAAAACGGAAAAATAAGCATTCGCAAAGCTTCAGAACATTACCCAGTTCCTTATACAACAAAAAATGACAAACTCAAGAACAGATACAAAAATAAAATAAGTGGTCAAACAGCGTTAACCAATAGTGAGGAATCAAAATATGGTTGAAGGAATCTTGTGGTTAAAATTCAAAACAGGGATCAGATTCACTACACTGGAAGTCTGATTCCGTTTTTGCATATGAGATCAATTAGTGATCGGATTCTTCCCACCTTGTGAGGTGAAACCGATCAACAATTTAACCAAAATAATAAGGGCAACTATGTATTAAAAATAGATTAATACGTGAATATATCATAGTGAAGGTCGCACAGTAAACACTTCTAATTATTATTGCGATGTCACATCAGTAAATGGGTGATATTTAAAAAAGACTGCTTTTTTGATCGGATTCACCCCAGCATACGCTACTGTATAAACATTGGCCGTGCGCCAATAAGAAAAAACTGGAGGCAATGCACGCGCGAGGCTAGCGACTGAGGGTGCCGAGGAAGGGATTTGGAAGTCACGTGAAGTAATTGACCAATGAGAGATAAGAAAATCCAGTAATAGCTTAATTAGCAAATCGTATTTTTTACAGAAGAAACAGGCTGGGTGCATGGCTCAGCGGTAACGTTCTCGCCCTCTGATCCCAAGTTAGCAGGATCGAATCTTGGTGCAGCCAGTCGGCATTTGAGGGCGCGCAAATGCGAGGGAGCCGTGTCAGTAGATTCACTGGGACGTTAAAGATCTCCTTCGGGGCAAAATTCCGGTACCCCGCCGTCTCTAAAAGACATGGTAGTCGAAAAGGACGTAAAACCAATAACATACATAACACAGAAGAAACAGAAGAAATTCGAATTCACGGAGAAATGCGGAAAATTAAAGAGAACAATTTCATGTTTTTGAAAATCGCTTAAGAAGTCTTGTACTCCAGGCAATTTTTTTTTCTTTTCAAATTTCATCGCGAGTTTTCCCGGAAATTTTGAAGAGGACGCTACCGGATTTGAGAAAGAGAGAGAGAAGATGACTTCGTTCCGGCTTTTTCGTGTAAACGTTTGAAGGGGATAGACGTGCCAGAACTCGAGCCCAGAGCCTGGTCCTCCTATGTTAATTGTTGACGGCGACAAGACGCGCATCAATGGTCAAATGATATGTGAACAGTCGTGCTCGCAGTATAACGCAAAGAGCGGACTTGTGATATTTTCGTCTTTCGTTCAGAAAGCATAGTTCAGTCGAGAGGACTTAAACATTTTATGAGAATGAACAGCGCGACACTATTAAAACTTACAAAGTGAAACTTATATGATGAAACATAACGAACATTTTTAGAGTATTCCTGATATTCTACAAACATTGACAATTATATATACGGGGGAATTTGAAAAAAATACCCTGAACATTAAAGGACTGACATTTTGAGATTATACGAGTCTCTATCGTTATTCTATGAGCTTGCATACCCTTTTGCAAAGCTGAACCATTATAAAGTAAATCTTACGTCGGAGTTACAAGGAAAATTCATAAAGATTGTACAAATGTATTATACAATTGAATGTATTTCTACATTGAGAGGAACGGCATTTATACGTGAGAAATCAGTGGAGATGCACGTGTAAAACATGATGAGGGGTACACTACGTTGAGAACCATGGAAATTCCAGGAGTAACCTAATAAAGAAGCAACTATGGAATTCAGGTATAACTTAAACGCCACACTACAAATTTGAATATTATGAGAGGAAAAGAATCTTTCGAAATGTGTCTATGGCGAAGAAACAAGAGAGAAACGGGCATCTTGATTCTGCACTTAGAAGAACAGAAGAAGATGACCGAAGCAGGTCGAGGGAGAATCCAGTTCGAGACCCGAACGACTATGGATTTGGAGGCCCAGAAATGCAGTTCGAATGGAGGAGGAGAAGGAGTACTAATCGCTGATAACACCACGCAGAAGAAAGGTATATATTCCGACATATTCTTCAGACATCTTTGAACGACACAAGGTAGAAGTGAATTTTGAATTTCAAGGAGGAGCCATTTTTTATATTTTCGACCTTTCTTTCGATATTTTGATATTTTGTGGATTAGGAATTTTGAGTTAGATTAGGAATTTCTTAGATCGACGATTTTTGGTATCTTAGATTAGGATTTGAATTAGGAATTTTAGGATTTAACTGACTTTATTTTGTGATTTTTTGATTAGGATTTTGAGATAAGATTTTATGGATTTTTGAGATTTTGGTTTACGACATTTATGTGATGGAGATTTTTATAATAGTAAGAGTATTGAGATATGAATTTTAAGATTATAGTTGATAGATCTTTACAGAGCAGATTTGGAATTTTAATGGAATCTATTTTATTAGATTTCGAAATTACTTTTATCATTATTCGTGTAAATTAATATTTGAATATCAGACGATATCAGCTGATAGTAAATTTAATAGAATAGAGATTCTACTTAAATTACGACAGAATGGAGACAGTGGTTTAATACTGTATTATGGAAATACAGTATGTGCAGAAATGCATTTTAGAAAAGAATTTATAATTGTTGAAGGAAGCAATGAGCACAGATAATAGTAAGGTGAAGACAGAAAATACATTATATAATTATTAACCCATAGTGAAGGATATTCTAGAGGTGGAAACTATGAAGTATGGCAAGATTATGAAATATGTATTGAGTAAAGAACGATTGTCAGCATTATCAAGAATAAGAATGGCACTATCTTGTTTTTATGAAGCACTAGCAGTAGTGCCCGGCTTCGCCCGGTGGATTCATGGATGATACTACTACAGAACTGGCACATGATACTTAAACTAACAGACAAAAATATATAATATAACTTTTTGTGATGGTGGTAGTGAGGGTGATAAGTACTACAGCATAATGGACGTAACATCCAGGTCTTTTTCCCGTTATGATAATAATGAACAGGGAAACGGCTATTTACTAACTACAGAACTGACACATGAAATTTAAAAACCAATTGAAAAATATGATTAAAAAGAGGAGTAAGTGAAATAAAAGACACTGCTTAGGGCCTATATCTCATTGGCTGTTAGAAATGTAGAGACCTACAGTGTCGTCATTTGTCTCATAGCGCCATATAAAAATAATCAGAGCACTTTGGAAACTTCGGCTGTCCCGAGCTCCTGAGGTAGCAATAGTGTTATTTATCGCCACATAGCGCTCAAGGATGATCGGAATAAATGAAAATAAATTTGAAAGCACCAACGCTTATTGCATTTGATAACCTCAATGTACTGCACCAACACCATCGCACTTATACAGAGATATAATATTTTCATTATGATAACTGTTTTTTGGGGCCTAAGGAATCTTTTTGCACTAATTTCTCCCCGTGACTGCAATTTATAAGCAGCGCAAGATGTAACTATTTTTGCAATTCTGCACCAGAAACCCGGTTAGGGGCGGCGTGATGCAGCCCGCATTGACAGCCAACAATAGACTTATTAAAATATTCTTACAGTTACACTACTACGGACATGAATGATTCTAGGGCCTTAAAACGTGGTTTTCAATTTCCTCTTATCTGTTATTCTAAATGTAGAGAATGGAGAAGGTTCTCCAAACTATCAGCAGGGTTTCAAAGGGTATGTTAAATTTGGCGCAATTAGCTGAAACTGTGTAGATTTGAACTAAAGGGGCTAAATGCAGGGGATGGAGTGGTCTGTCCGATATTTAAAGTGGGCAGTGTTACCCACTGGGTTCCAAAGGATAGGCCTATGTATGTAAAATTTGGTTCAGATCAGTGAAACGGTGTAGATTTTTGCCAAAGGGCCTAAATGCAGGGAATGGAGTGGTCTGTCCGAAATTTCTAGTAGACAGTGTTACTCGTAGAGTTCCAAAGGGTAAGTACATAAAGTTTGGTTCAGATCGGTAAAACAATCTAGATTTGTGCCAAAGGGCCTAAATGCAGGGAATGGAGTGGTCTGTACGAAATTTCATGTAGGCAGTGTTACTCGTCGGGTTCCAAAGGGTAAGTATGTAAAATTTCGTTCAGATCGGTGAAACGGTGTATATTTCTTCCAAATGGCCTGAATGCAGGGATAGGAGTGGTCTGTCCGAAAATTAAAGTGGACAGTGTTACTCTTCGGGTTCCAGAGGATAAGTATGTAACATTTGGTTCAGATCGGTGAAACGGTGTAGATTTGTGCCAAAGAACCTAAATGCAGGGAAATTTAAAGTGGACAGTGTTACCCGCAGGGTTCCAAAGGGTAAGTATACAAATTTCGTTCAGATCGGTGAAACTATGTAGATTTGTGCCAATGGGCCTAAATGCGGGGAATGGAGTGGTATGTCCAAAATATAATGTGAACAGTGTTACTCGCAGAGTTCCAAAAGATAAGTATACAAATTTTGGTTCAGATCGGTGAAATGCCTTAGTTTTGTGCCAAAGGGCCTAAATGTATGGAATTTAGGGGTCTATCCGAAATTATAAGTGGACAGTGTTAATCGCAGGGTTCCAAAGGGTAAGTATTCACATTTTTGTTCAGATCGGTGAAATGGTGTAGATTTGTGCCAAAGGTCCTAAATGCAGGGTATGGAGTGGTCTGTCTGAAATTTAAAGTGGACAGTGTTACCCGCGGGGTTCCACAGGATAACTATACACATTTTGGTTCAGATCGGTGAAACGGTGTAGATTTGTGCCAAAGGGCCTAAATGCAGGGAATGCAGTGGTCTGTCCGAAATTTCAAGTAGTCAGTGTTACCCGCAGTGTTCGAAAGAGTAAGTATACAAATTTTGGTTCAGATCGGTGAAACGGTGTAGATTTGTGCCAACGGTGTAGATTTGTGCCAAAGGGCCTAAATGCAGGGAATGGAGTGGTATGTCCGGAATTTAAAGTTGACAGGGTTATCCGCAGAGTTCCAAAGGTTAAGTATACACATTTTTGTTCAAATCGGTGGAACGGTGTAGATTTGTATACATAACAGACATACAGACAGACAGACAGACAGACAACCTTTGTGATTTATATATATATATATATATATATATATATATATATATTGAACCCTTATTGATCTTCGATAAATAAGTATTCATATTTATTATTATTATTACTACGGCCCAGGCAGCACTTAAGGAAGTCGACTTGGATATAAGGGAGGCCAGCATTTCGTAATGATTGCAACAGGAGGTGAGCTGTTAGCTATTCTCGGGGGACGGCCAGAATTAGTCGAGTTCAAGGCCGAATTGTGCAACTACTGTACCAAAATTGGAGACATAAAGGAAGAATCACGAGGTAATCGCAACGAACATACGATTGAATCAGCCAATCGCAAGAGACCACCACGAGGTGGACGGCGTCAGTAGTAAAAAGCCCGCGGAAGTGTGTATCTAAAGATCCGCCGAACGGATTAATCTCCGCTCGAGTAATTTGAGACGTTTGATTTATTTGGAGAAGAATGACACTAGTCCCATCTTTGTGAGACAAAAACTCTGGAAGTTTTTATCCGACTCCGCCCCACTCCTCCGCCCCTGTCAGTTTCTAATAAATAGTTTGGCCTGACGCCACTCGAAGCCTTTTCTTTGTGGAGCCTTCAGAGGCTTACTCCACGCCAGTTTATATTGTGATTTTTGACGCTCGAAATTATCTAAGTCGATTCGTTTTGGAGCTTTCAGAGGCTGACTTCACGCCAGTTTGTATTGTGATTTTTACGCTCTAAAATTAGTGAAGTTAATTTATTTTGTGAGCTCTGAGGAGCTAAAGTCACAGCGATTGCAGTATCGAATTTTAAAAGCTATAATACATTTTGTTTTATTCTGGAATCAGCTTTATTGTGTGAGCTAAATATTTCACGCCAGTGCGTGATAACTTGTAACATTCAGTTAAAGACGACGAGTTCAGCTCTAAAGGGGAAGTATTGTATCACCCTAATTAGCGCTCACCGGAGCCGAAGTCCATAGTATAGGACGGAAATACCGAACGAGATAGCGACTGCTAGTGCAGCCAGGATTTTGAACTTGTTAACGAGCCAGTGGCGCGGACTCGAGATGTATATTTTATGTAAAAATTGCAGTGTATTTTATAAGTGTTTTTATGTTGCGTGTGTGCGATATATTTAGGGCCAGTCTTCGCTATTAATCGCATTAGGACAATTGTGGGTGAATTGAGTAGCCTGCAAGCGATTATAGATAGGCAAATAATTAACATTGAACTTTTCTGCCAAGGAGTCGATACCAAGATAATCAGCACGTGGTTTGAAGTTGGGATGAGCTTCAACAAATCAACGCAGACGACTACTATGGAGTGCTAACTTGTCCATAGAGCGATGGGTTGAGGAGGATGTCCTTAGTTCTACAAGCAGAAGCGGTGATGTACTAAAATTGGATTATTTCAATTATGTAGTTAGATTTGGCCGGGGAACTTTGTAAATAGTCATGTTTTCTTTTTCTTGTTGTTTAGAGTTTTTCTTGTACCGACACTATATGTTTAAATGTCCGTTGGCGCGTGGCCAAAGTGTTTGTTTGATATTTTGTTTTTCCTTGAGTCATACGTAATGTGCGCGGCGTGCGTGCGTGATTTTTATCCTTGCAAATGCGGAACCCGTTACATTCGATAAATGGTGCTTTATTAACGTTAATATTTGAAATAGGAATGGGAGGAAATTATTGTAAGATTTTTGCTGAACAGGTTATTAGTCATATTAGGGTTGCCAAGCGCACCAACTTTAAAGTAATTTTTAGAACTCCTTCGTTCTAATTTTGTTAGATTTTTCTTGAGTCCTTTTCAGGTGACTAGTCACGGCATAGAACGATGGCGCCAGCATGTGGATATTATTTGTGTATTTTTATTTCAGGGTCTGTCAAAACCCATACGTGTGATTCTGTGTGTGTTAATGTGTCTAGTGTGTGTTGATTCTACGTGAGGAGGGGGTAGTTGTCCTACCGCTCTCATATTTTTGCTGCTGTTGTATTTTAGAAGGAAAGACAGAGTGCTCTTGGGAGACTGCTGATTCTTGTCCATATGTTTTTCTGACACACACATGTATTATTGTGCTTTGGGGCACACTTCTTCGAGATTCGACCCCATGTTCTGGGAGGTCGAGGTATTTGACACGTGGGTTGACAGACATGCAGAGTTCCACAAATCGCCCGTTTTGCCTGTGATTTATTTTGATAGGCAGTCCTATTTGTCCGACTGGCCCCTGTAAGCTTTCATGTAGCAAACCTGTTCATTGTGATGGTGATTTTTAAAGCCATAATTAATTGGGGAGTTCGCCATGTGTGTAACGGCTTGTTGTACGTTGTATGGGTAAAATATTGTATTATTAACGTAAATGTTGGCTGTGTGCCAATTGCTTTGTTTATGACTCGATTCATGTAATTTTTGTGTGTCACACCCGTGTGGTGTAGTGGTAGAGTATTTGTAAATTTTGACAGCGGTCATTTGAGTATTTTTCTATTGGTAACGTGTTAATGTACTTGTGTTGATTTTGTGTGAGAAGTCCTAAGTTTTTAGGCAGTAAATGTTGCTGCGGCAATTTGATTCCAATTTCACACGGAAATTTTGTGTTTGTTTATAGTAGATTTAGGAAGTGTCGGTTTAATTTTAAGTATTGTAGTTGTGTTCCCCCGTGTCGGTCTAGCTCTAAGAAATGTGGATTCGTTGTCTGAAGGGTCATTCTAGATGATAACGAATCACGCATTCAAAGTACACATCGTGATGCATGTAGAACGGCATACGCATATATATGGTCACTTTTGTATTTTATCTTAAGGACACTTGGTCCAGGTAATTAATCTCTCCACAGATACCGCCTAGTTCTTGGCATTTTTATTAAATGGGAATCAGTTGGGAGTTTTTGTTGTTAATTGTTTATGTGTAAATATGGTGATTTGTTATTAAATTCAGTTGTTTTAACCCTGGCTTCACTCTTTCCTGCATGTTATTTTGTTATATGTTACCCTGCAAGTTAATGAAGCGCCCTGACAGCAACTTACGAATATGAACCGTTACACCCCCCGAAACTGAGTCTCATATGCTTCTTTGCAAGGGTTCATAAAACAAAAATGGCGCCCAACGTGGGGTTGTTGTTGTTGCTTCGCTGATCTCATATTTATTTCGTTGAGAAATAATGCCAGGTCAAGCGGACATGTAAATTCAGTAAATTGAAGCGATGTTGTACCGCCATGTGCATTAGTAAAATCACTGAGTTCCTAAAGTTAGAGATATTGAACAAGGTTAGAATTTGATATTGTATTTGCTATAAACTTGTTCTGGCGCCCACATTAAAATTAGAAATTTGCATTATTAATGAACTCAATCAAAGCAGGAAGATGTTGCCTTATATTTGACATTTAATTGACTTCGGTTAATTGGTGTTTCGTAAATTCTGTTGGTTAGGAATTTAAAAGCAGATCACTAGGGGTTATTTTATTGTTTGGGAATAAGTGTCAGTGTATTCAGTAAATTTTGTTACTGAAATTTTCATTAAATTAGAGCCAGTAATATTTAAATGTGTGACATGTATGTGTGTATAGGGCTGAAACCTTGGCCCATAACCCTGTTTTTCTCTGAATATATTTTTGTGTGTGATATGGGGAGTGTTGATGAGATTAAGGCATTATTAGATCAGATGTCCGTGAAGACGGAAAAACAATTAGAACAAATGACCGCGAAAAGTGAAAAACAATTAGAACAGATGTCGATCCTAATGTCCGCGAAAACGGAAGAACAATTAGTGCAGATGTCCGTAAAGACGGAAGAACAATTAAATAAACAATTGAAAGAACAATTAGGAGCTCAGCGGGAGCATAATGAAAAACAATTACAGGACATGAGCGATAATATTTCGGTCCAGTTACAAGCGCAGAAGATAGACTGTGAAAAACAATTACTTGATATGAGCGGTAATATTTCGGTCCAGTTAGAAGTCCAGAAATTAGACACGGACAAACAATTCAATGAACTAAACCACAAATTGTCACAACAGGCGGTAACACAAACGGCACAAACCGAACAATTAGGAAAAATCACTAATGACATTAATCAGAGCGTTAAAAAGTAGAGAAACTGGCAGGCGAGGTTGCGGAAAACAACATTAATCAGTTAGGCGAAATTAAGAAATTGGAGGCGAAATTTGATAACAAATTAGTACAATTTGACGAGATGGTGGCAGATAAACTCAAGCAGATAGAGGCAGCATGTGTCAGTAACACCGCGGGAATGAAGAAACCCCAAGAGAAACTACAGCAGCAAATTAATTCGGTAGACAACAACGTGCTGGAATTAATAAAGGAAATAGATAAAGTCGAGGTTAAGGCTGAAACCGAGCGGATACACTTGCGGGAGAATTTAGAGGAGCAATTAGGCAGAACACAAGAGATCATAAGAAAAGAGATGGAAGGCCAGCTAATAAACACACAAGAGGTCATAAGAGAAGAAGTCGGGGGACAGCTAATAAAAACACAAGAGGTTATAAGAGAAGAGGTGGGGGAACAACTAGTAAAAACGCAAGAACAGATACGTGAAGAGCTAGAGAAAAATCAGGAAAGCTTGAAAATTAGGATCCGGCGAGATTGGGACCAGCAGGCTCATGCGAATAAAGAAGACCGCTTGACAATTTTAAAACGCTTGGGGGAATACAGTTCAAGAATGCAGGAATTGGAGGAAAATATGAAGTCAAAATTACAGGAACACTCAGAATTAATCATAAAAAACGAGATTAGATCGTTAGAGAATGCGACATTATTTTCAACTGAAAATATACCGGAGAAGCAAACAAGTATTGGAAGTTCTGCAGGTTTGAAGTTAGCTGAGGACACGAGTCGGGGTCAAAGTCCCAGACTAACGACTAATGCATTCCAGAAGTACAGGGGGGAGACTTCAACACCGCAACCGAACTTGGCACCAGCCCAAGTCATCCAAGTCATTCGGGGTAATGATTTTAAGCCCGATAAGTTTAAGGAGCATTCAGGAACCACTCCCAAAGCATTTCTACGGCAATTAACTGATTACTTTAATGACCAGCACATCGGCCCTGAGAAACAATTAAGACTGGTGGAGAAAGTTTTAGAAGGACCTAGCCTGACCTGGTTTTTAAGTTTCAAGTACACGTTCACAGATATGGCTCAATTCCGCGAGGCATTTTTGAAGAAGTTTTGGAGTCCTTCGTTACAACAGGGGTTGAGAATGGACCTGTACACGCGCAAATACCATAGTACGCATCCAACCCGTTTTTCAGAATTCTTCAGTCAGCAATTGGTAAAATTCAGAGATTTTGACGACCCGCCTAGCGAACCAAATATGGTTCTAACCATCGGGAAACAACTCCCAATGCACATCCAACAATTATTAGTCGCAGGAAACATTCAGACCGCAGTCCAAGCCGAAGAATTACACAGACACTTAGACGAGACGAGTATGGTAAGCCCACAGACAGGAAGAAGGAATTTGGAATGTGTCAATACGGCAGAGGTAGTTCAGGGACTCCAAAATAACCACGGCCAGGGGAACCAAACTAAGACACAGTCCACAGGGACACAATTCACGCCAAGAAGACAAGATTTTGACGGCCGAAACCAGTTCCATAACAACAATCAGAATTATCAGAATAACCGCGGGAGGTACAATCAGAATAACCAAAATCAAAATAATCAGTGGACGTACCAGCGGGAGTACACAAATTGGAGGGGAAACCAGAGACAAGGTAGACCTTACCAAAGAAATGGAGATGGTAGATGGAATAACGGCAGGGACTATCGCCAAGAAAATAGAGGAGATTATAGGAACAACTGGGATGAGCGATATATTGAATCCCGTAAATACTTGGATCAATTAAGTACTGAAGAAGCGGAGAAGGAGAAGTGGGGGCGTGCCATGGCGAACAGACAGAGCCCAGACAACCATCAAGGAGAGGGGGCAGAGAGTTTATTGAGGCAACAGGAGCGACAGAATGACAACCGGCGAAACACAACTAATGGGTCCCGGGATTTAAAAAAAACAAATGAACTGAAAGGAGACAGGCTGAAAATGGAGGTCGCCAGGGAGGAAGAAGAGATGATAGTGGCCAATATAGAAGAGTGGGTAGCATTCCCGGACGACTGCCTGGAGGAAGTGGTGAAGAACCGTGAAAATGTTATCAGACAGCTACCAATTATTTACGCGCATGTTGGAGGCATGAGGGTGAGATGTTTGATTGATACAGGTAGCCAGGTGAGCTTAGTCACTGAAATTTTGATAAAGGAAATAGCAAGAAAACAGACTGTTCCTATTATGCCGGTACCGCTAATGAAAGTCAGAGGTGTCATTCCTGACAAAACTATGAATTGTAAACAGCAAGCATTTCTAGATCTGGAAATATTGAACCATACTTTTTCACAAACATTCATTGTTATTCCAAAGATGAACTACAATATAATTTTAGGAGCCAACTTCATCTGCGATTTTCATGCTGTGATTGATTTACATAACAACACTGTAAGCTTCAAACAAGTAGAAGGATTGAATCATGTGGGTTTAAATATGGAAGAGAATCCGTTGGAGAGAGAGGCCAATACTTGGGTTGTTGACGAATGCACTCATGAGGCCGGAGATAAGATCTTGAGGGGAGAGCAAGTCAGCCAGACAGCAGTGCTAGAAATTGACAGCCGAGATATTTCGCAGGAACTTTGGGTGCATTTGGCGGAAGAAGAAATTAGCCGAACCAAATTCGAAATTCTACTTCAGGGGCGACTTAAGGAAGCCATCGTAGGGGAAGCTGATAGAAGAAGACTGGAAGAAATTTTAAGATTACATAAAGGAGCTTTTGACACCGTACCTGGGAAAGTTTTAAATTTTCAATATGCGATGCAGGTAACAGATTGGACCCCATTTAAAAGTAAATTGTACCCGATCCCAGAGAAGCACTTTTCTCAGGTGAAGGACATTATTACTAACTTATTAGATTCTGGCATGATAAGGAAAGCGGCAACCCCTTACTTGAACGCAATATTGGCTGTGACCAAGCCAAACGGATCAATTAGGCTATGCCTAGACGCGCGGGTTTTGAACAGCAAACTGCTAGTTGAGCACGACCAAGCACCTAGGATCAAAGATGTTTTGAAAGGCTTCCGTGGGAAGAAGATATACTCAAGTGTTGATTTGACGAATAGTTTCCACCATCTTGAAGTTGAAGAAAAATCCCAACTGTTGACGGGATTTTTATTCGATAATCAAAGTTATATCTGGTGTCGAATGCCCTTTGGCGTGAAAACTGCGGGATGTGCACTCATTAGAGCACTCGATAGAAATCTGACTGAGGAGGTCAAGAACTTCACCACGAGATATGTTGACGACATATTAATCGCTTCTGAGACAATGGAAGAACACTTGATAAATTTAAATAAACTGCTGGACAACTTGAGAACCATGAACTTCAAGATCAACTTAAAAAAGTCACATTTTTGCCAGAGCGAGATTTTATATTTGGGACATATAATTGATGTCGAGGGCGTGCGGCCTAATCCAGCCAAGATTGATGCTATTAAGAAATTTCCCACACCTACAAAAGTCAAACATGTTAGAGCATTTTTGGGAGTGACAGGCTTCTTCAAAGAAAATTGCCCTGGTTACACAGAAACAGTAGCGCCTATGCAGGAGATGTTGAAGAAATCGAATCGATGGTCGTGGAACGAGGAGTGCGACAGGTCTTTTAAAGCAACGAAGGATTTATTGGAAAACTGTATGAAACTTGGATATCCGGATTTTGAGAAACAATTTATCATTCAAGCAGATGCTTCGTTAATTGGGATTGGTGCTATGCTGTACCAAGAGGACGCTGAAGAACCCAAGAAGAAATCCTATTTGGCATTTACGAGTCGTAAATTACGGAAACATGAGAGGAACTACACAGTTACGGAACTTGAGCTACTAGCAATTCTATATTCTCATCAACAGTGGCGTAAGATGATCTATGGTTATTCCATCATTGTTAGAACCGACCACCATGCACTGACATTTTTATTCAAGACAACAATAGCAAGTGAGAGAGTTACGCGCTGGTCCATCTACATACAGCAGTTTGACATCACAATAGAGCATTGTCCTGGGAAAATGAACGTCATACCAGATGCCTTGAGTAGAAATCCTGAGGACGGAAACGAAGTAACAGCGGAAGTTCACAATATTACCTTGACACCTAAGGCTCGTGAGTTTTTGGCAAGATTGAAGGATATTCGGAAGGAGCAAGAAGCAGACCCATGGATGATGATGATGATAAAATTCTATAGGAAGGAGTTACAACCAAATTCACCGGAGTACCGAGAAGCCAGTGCTAAACAAGCGAGATTTCACTACTTAAATAACTTGTTACATAAGTACGTGGATGAGCATCATACTAAACTGCGGATCTTAGTTCCAGCATCAATACAGAGGGGATTAACTTGGCATGTGCACGAGAGCCTAGCACATATCGGCACGGATAAGACTGAAGCTACGATAGGGGAGACCTTTACTTGGCCCAAGATGAGATTCACTATTGTTGAAGTAATTAGAACGTGTGACGCTTGTCAGCGCACAAAGCCGAACAACTTTATTCTGAAACAACCTCCAAGACCACTATTACCGCAGAAACCATGCGAGATGCTCGCGATTGATTGCTTTGGTCCTTTAGTAAAAGGAAAGCGTGGATGCCGACACCTCCTGGTGTGTGTCGACGTGTTTTCGAAGATGGTCGTGCTATGTCCTATTCAGAAGACGACATCAAGACAAGTCCTCAGTCGAATTAAGAACAAAGTCATTCCGATGCTTGGGAAGCCGGAATCCATTCTATCAGATCACGGTACCTATTTCACAAGCAATGTTTTTAGGCAAGGTTTGGAGAGCCTAGGAATAAAACACATATTTTCAAGTATTCGTCATCCTTGTGGAAATCCGAGCGAGAGAACAATTCGCTGTGTTGCTAAGTACTACAGAGTAATGATTCCTAACGAACACAATAAATGGGTAGACAAAGTAGGGGAAATTGAGATGTGCATGAACACTACTAAGCACGAGTCGACGGGTCAAGTCCCACTGATTGTACACCACAACAGATTGCCAGAAAGAACTTGGGACAAGATCATTCCTTGCCCAAGGGATCCATTATTAGCGCATGATTTGCGAATCCAGCGAACGAGAGAGCACATGAGGAACCAAGCGGACCGAAGGCTGAGACGGTACCGAGGAAAGAAGTTTCACCGAGAGTTACAAGAACAAGAATTAGTGCTGGTTCGTAGACCACCGATCTCCGACCCTAAGAACAACGTCTTCGCCAAGTTCTGTCCGAAGTTCATTGGCCCGTTCCGGGTAATTAAGAATCTGGGTAACAATGCCTACAGACTGGAAGAAGTGAGCACTGGTGCAAAATCTGTTTTTAATAGTGCCAATTTGAAACCATACTACAGAAGGGAACCATTTGATGATTAGGAAAGATGATAGGTGCAGAATCTGTATTGCAAAATTTTATTTTTGAGAGCCAACAATCAAACCTACGGGGAGCGCCTGAGTACGCACTTTGTTTGAAAACAACGAGCAGCTGAGACGACGGGAGTGGCAACTACTTGAGGAGAAGGGGGAGACCTAGTGAAAATATGAATGACATTCCAGCGAGAAGAGAGCACACTAATTGAGTCAGAGGGGCATACACTCGAGCAGCTGAGTGAGATTTAAAGAGATGTGTTGTTAATACAGTGGATTTTGCTTTTGAAATCCAAACCAATAAATTGTTTCGAATTTCAAAACCTTGCTGAGGATAAATGAACCCTTATTGATCTTCGATAAATAAGTATTCATATTTATTATTATTATTACTACGGCCCAGGCAGCACTTAAGGAAGTCGACTTGGATATAAGGGAGGCCAGCATTTCGTAATGATTGCAACAGGAGGTGAGCTGTTAGCTATTCTCGGGGGACGGCCAGAATTAGTCGAGTTCAAGGCCAAATTGTGCAACTACTGTACCAAAATTGGAGACATAAAGGAAGAATCACGAGGTACTCGCAACGAACATACGATTGAATCAGCCAATCGCAAGAGACCAAGCCATGACCACGAGGTGGACGGCGTCAGTAGTAAAAAGCCCGCGGAAGTGTGTATCTAAAGAACCGCCGAACGGATTAGTCTCCGCTCGAGTAATTTGAGACGTTTGATTTATTTGGAGAAGAATGACACTAGTTCCATCTTTGTGAGACAAAAACTCTGGAAGTTTTTATCCGACTCCGCCCCACTCCTCCGCCCCTGTCAGTTTCTAAGAAATAGTTTGGCCTGACGCCACTCGAAGTCTTTTCTTTGTGGAGACTTCAGAGGCTTACTCCACGCCAGTTTATATTGTGATTTTTGACGCTCGAAATTATCTAAGTCGATTCGTTTTGGAGCCTTCAGAGGCTGACTTCACGCCAGTTTGTATTGTGATTTTTACGCTCTAAAATTAGTGAAGTTAATTTATTTTGTGAGCTCTGAGGAGCTAAAGTCACAGCGATTGCAGTATCGAATTTTAAAAGCTATAATACATTTTGTTTTATTCTGGAATCAGCTTTACTGTGTGAGCTAAATATTTCACGCCAGTGCGTGATAACTTGTAACATTCAGTTAAAGACGACGAGTTCAGCTCTAAAGGGGAAGTATTGTATCACCCTAATTAGCGCTCACCGGAGCCGAAGTCCATAGTATAGGACGGAAATACCGAACGAGATAGCGACTGCTAGTGCAGCCAGGATTTTGAACTTGTTAACGAGCCAGTGGCGCGGACTCGAGATGTATATTTTATGTAAAAATTGCAGTGTATTTTATATGTGTTTTTATGTTGCGTGTGTGCGATATATTTAGGGCCAGTCTTCGCTATTAATCGCATTAGGACAATTGTGGGTGAATTGAGTAGCCTGCAAGCGATTATAGATAGGCAAATAATTAACATTGAACTTTTCTGCCAAGGAGTCGATACCAAGATAATCAGCACGTGGTTTGAAGTTGGGATGAGCTTCAACAAATCAACGCAGACGACTACTATGGAGTGCTAACTTGTCCATAGGGCGATGGGTTGAGGAGGATGTCCTTAGTTCTACAAGCAGAAGCGGTGATGTACTAAAATTGGATTATTTCAATTATGTAGATAGATTTGGCCGGGGAACTTTGTAAATAGTCATGTTTTCTTTTTCTTGTTGTTTAGAGTTTTTCTTGTACCGACACTATATGTTTAAATGTCCGTTGGCGCGTGGCCAAAGTGTTTGTTTGATATTTTGTTTTTCCTTGAGTCATACGTAATGTGCGCGGCGTGCGTGCGTGATTTTTATCCTTGCAAATGCGGAACCCATTACATTCGATAAATGGTGCTTTATTAACGTTAAAATTTGAAATAGGAATGGGAGGAAATTATTGTAAGATTTTTGCTGAACAGGTTATTAGTCATATTAGGGTTGCCAAGCGCACCAACTTAAAAGTAATTTTTAGAACACCTTCGTTCTAATTTTGTTAGATTTTTCTTGAGTCCTTTTCAGGTGACTAGTCACGGCATAGAACGATGGCGCCAGCATGTGGATATTATTTGTGTCTTTTTATTTCAGGGTCTGTCAAAACCCATACGTGTGATTCTGTGTGTGTTAATGTGTCTAGTGTGTGTTGATTCTACGTGAGGAGGGGGTAGTTGTCCTACCGCTCTCATATTTTTGCTGCTGTTGTATTTTAGATGGAAAGACAGAGTGCTCTTGGGAGACTGCTGATTCTTGTCCATATGTTTTTCTGACACACACATGTATTATTGTGCTTTGGGGCACACTTCTTCGAGATTCGACCCCATGTTCTGGGAGGTCGAGGTATTTGACACGTGGGTTGACAGACATGCAGAGTTCCACAAATCGCCCGTTTTGCCTGTGATTTATTTTGATAGGCAGTCCTATTTGTCCGACTGGCCCCTGTAAGCTTTCATGTAGCAAACCTGTTCATTGTGATGGTGATTTTTAAAGCCATAATTAATTGGGGAGTTCGCCATGTGTGTAACGGCTTGTTGTACGTTGTATGGGTAAAATATTGTATTATTAACGTAAATGTTGGCTGTGTGCCTATTGCTTTGTTTATGACTCGATTCATGTAATTTTTGTGTGTCACACCCGTGTGGTGTAGTGGTAGAGTATTTGTAAATTTTGACAGCGGTCATTTGAGTATTTTTCTATTGGTCACGTGTTAATGTACTTGTGTTGATTTTGTGTGAGAAGTCCTAAGTTTTTAGGCAGTAAATGTTGCTACGGCAATTTGATTCCAATTTCACACGGAAATTTTGTGTTTGTTTATAGTAGATTTAGGAAGTGTCGGTTTAATTTTAAGTATTGTAGTTGTGTTCCCCCGTGTCGGTCTAGCTCTAAGAAATGTGGATTCGTTGTCTGAAGGGTCATTCTGGATGATAACGAATCACGCATTCAAAGTACACATCGTGATGCATGTAGAACGGCATACGCATATATATGGTCACTTTTGTATTTTATCTTAAGGTCACTTGGTCCAGGTAATTAATCTCTCCAGAGATACCGCCTAGTTCTTGGCATTTTTATTAAATGGGAATCAGTTGGGAGTTTTTGTTGTTAATTGTTTATGTGTAAATATGGTGATTTGTTATTAAATTCAGTTGTTTTAACCCTGGCTTCACTCTTTCCTGCATGTTATTTTGTTATATGTTACCCTGCAAGTTAATGAAGCGCCCTGACAGCAACTTACGAATATGAACCGTTACACCCCCCGAAACTGAGTCTCATATGCTTCTTTGCAAGGGTTCAATATATATATATATATATATATATATATATATATATATATATATATATAAGAAGGAACTGCAGAATAGGGTTGTTTAAGGATTAAAGAAGTTTGTCAAATACAGTGTGTAGAATTGCCGTTATATTATTGAAGTTACTTTTCAAATGATCAAGACAACGTTCAAATGCCAATAACGAATTACGTGTTGATATATGATCATAGTTGAAATATTGAAGTATTCGTGTAGAGTTATAAGAGAAGTACAGGTTTATATGAAACTGAAATATGTAGAGTCCAGTTAATATAGATGAAAATTGTGCTTTTGTGAGAGAGTGTGCCATAATTGAGTTTTTAAAAGGCAAGGTTGATAATGAAAAGGAATTTACGTGTATTTATAACAACTGAGAGTGGCTATAGAAAGATCATGTTAAGAGGAAATACAGGAAAGTATATCTATATTAATACAATATTTTTCTATAATTATAATTATTATTTATTTATTTATTTAGTATGTTTCGACCCACACAGGATCATATAAAGCAAGTTATGATCTGTTGCTGTTATTTTCCTTGTTCTTCCAGAATTCCTTCATCATGTCGCTATGTTTAGCTCGACGTTCATCAGTCCATTTTCCCTTAGGTCTGCTGGGCTATCTTCTGATGCAGCTTCCCAAGTGTAGATCTTATGTCAGAAAGTTTTGCGGTCTTCGATATCTGTGTGTGTGATGTTGGCGTTATTGAGATCAGTTTGGACTTGTTTAATCCAAACCGTTGTCGTCTTTAATTTTTGTGAGTACATCAATATTTTCTTTGTAAATCGGTTGTCATCTAGTCTCAAAATGTGTCCATAGAATTTCAAGCGTCGTTTACGGATATCGGTTTCAATATTTGAATATTTTTCTGTGATCTTGTGCGATTGTAAACGATATCCTTCACCTGTAAGTCTTGGGCCAAGAATTTTTCGGATGATTTTCCTTTAAGCATTCTTGATGTTTTCAAGATCTCCTTTATAATTGAGGTTTAAGGTCTCACTGGCGTAGAGTGTTTCGGGTTTGATGACCGTCGCGTAATGTCGAATTTTAGTGTTAATGGTCATGCATTTTTTGTTGTTGATGTTTTCGGTTTTCCCATATGCTTTCCGCATTTTGAGTTTGATATTATCCTTCTGCCTTCCTAACACGACAGGTCTCCATATTGAACCCGCTGAGCTATGGTTCATGTGATATTTTTTGTGACAGAACATTTATGATGGGATGTTGTACCTTTGAACACACCCAGGAAGCCACGTGGAGCTGAGAACTCACGCGATACTCTTTGAAGTAGCGTTGAATCGCACTTTTGACTTTGGTGAGAACTGCTAATTATTTATCTGAGATCTTATTAATTAATTTTATGCTCTCTCAAGACTCAGAATATTCCATTTCGTCATGCTGCATTATTAAAACATTTTTGAGAATGTTATTTTAGCTTAAGGTAAGGTAATACCCTTGCAGATACGCAAATAGGAACGTAAGTAGTCGCTCAACGACTTCGGTTTGACGACCTACTTCCTTGAGACACCCAGTGCCTTGCACTACGTCTGGAGAATTCGCCCAGTACAGGCGTGTAATTGCATTTGTCCTGTATGACATAGAAAAATATCCGCTTGTTAGCGTTGAATTGGTTATCAGGTGCCATCGTGCACTGGCATATTGTAAAATACTGGTATTTATGCACAGTGAGCCACAGAAACATATTGAAGATAATTATTGGCAAGTATTAGTGAATTATATAATTTTACCGGAACACCACATTTTAGTACCCACGTGTTTGTGGAGGGTCAAATGCCTTGTGGAAAATATACAGGTAAATGGGTTGCAATTACTTCAAATAACTGTGATTATGATAGTGTAACATATTTGGATTGCCAGAGTGAAGTTTTTATTTCCAAAACGACGTACATTTTACCGATGCTGCATGATAGAAAAGTAGCGTCATTTAGCACGTGCAGAATCATAGAGCAGTGCTAGCTCACGTATCTATTCACATCCACGAAATTAAGGCTGTGGTATCAATTACTATCAAAGCCTACAATACTTACGACGAACATTATATTTTGGAAAGTGAAAGAATGAATTTAATAATTTATTTCACCGTCAACGTGACCAGACTATTCCACACCATGTTTGAATCAGTCACCATGGGCTAATACCATCCTGGTATGAGGGTGATATTTCTACGAGAACTAGCAGAAGCTTGCAGAACCGAGGACGAGAAGGAAGGAATCCAAGATGCCATTTCCAGGCATATCCAGCATATTCACGGAGTTGTCGACAGGGACGAATCGAACCCTGGTCTTTGGAGGAATCCAGGTGGGAATCCTGATGAGGATAATACCGTTCCAGAGATCCAGAGAGGAATTTGTACAACCCTGGTTATTGAATAGAGGGCTGAGTGATAGCTTCTCCATGTCGTGAGTTTTGACCATCCCTTCTCTTGTTCTAGTTCTGGTGGTATATTAGATTTAATGTAGTTTGTGAATCAACCACACTCTGTGTCAGCCATTTTTCTAGGTAGGGATTGTATCTAGTTTAATTTAATGTCATTTATTTCAGTATAGTGAGACACCCTTGGGTCCGACATTTTGGTTAACCCTGGTGCAGCTTGATGAACGTCGTAGAACGTCAAAGCCTATCTTTTGCTAAATGTGACCGTAGTCATTCGAGGCTATTTTGTCCAACCCTGTTTGGGGTGATTTTTCAAGTCTTTGCTGACTTTAGTTATGACAATCAGATGTCATGGTTATTTCTTTAACTGCATTCTTTGCAGTCAGTTTTGATACACCCCTGACTTTCGTTAGAACAGTCGCATCAGTTAGGCAATCGACTGTAATTGCCAGTTTTGTAAATGCATTATATTTTCATTTCGAATAAGCTCAGAAGCTATTCTTGGTCAAGTTTGAACCTAACAATTAGAAGGAATGTTTCGTTGCCTAGCATCGAACTCGGTTCCCAACGTATCATTAAGCAGATCCTTGTGCGAATCTGCGCCACAATTATCATTTTGCTTGTGTCATGTAAGACACGTTTTTATTTGATGTTGTACTAGCAACTACTGAATTGTATTTTGAGAGCAAAGAGCTCCAGTAATGGTAAGATTACTATCATTTAGACGTCTTTGGTAGAAAGACGGAATTATATTATTCTATTCAGATTTATTGCGTGTTTTTATACACGGACTCTTTAGAGGTTTATAACCTATGGTAAAGTTCTTTATGAACAGGCCAGATGTATAGGTTTATATTGATTAAATCGCCGGCCTTGAATAATGTGTGTTTGGTGTCGACCGAACGCAGGAATGTGGTAGCCTGCTGGTGACATAAACTGGTTTTGTAATCCAGTGCCCTTGAGAGCACGCTTCATTTGTTTGTGAGACAGAAACTACTTTGACAAGAGACAGAATGCTTGTATTCGCTCTTTCTTTCATTGCAACATAGCTTATGTAACCCAGTTTTCAACTCTGTCTCAGATCACATGTTTTATAGATTGCTTTTTGTTAGTTGAGCGCACTTCTTGCGTGTACCGTTTTGACGTGTACAATTAGGTCAGGTTTTCTATAGTGAGTTGCAGGCGACCCTGTTAAATGCAGGAATTTATTGTATGAAGGTATTTGTGATTACTTTGCCCGGGAGGGTTCCCGTTGACTAGATGTTATTGGAAGGTAACTGTTGTGGACAGGCCTTTCCCAGAGTTATTGAATGCGAGCTTTGCGCCGCTGGTAACCCGTGTTATTGAGTGTCTGAGTTGTTATTGCTCGTTGATCTTTTCCGACTGTTGAGTCGAGGCTTTTTGGTGGAGAATGATCTCAGTGTAGACACTCCGTGCCCGAGCTGTTGTCAGTATCATTCGCCATAAACCAACGATAAACCTAAACCGACATCTTAATAATAAAACGCATAACTTTGGTAAAACAAAAGCTAACTAATGAATTCTTTCTATCTAACTTTGTTCTGTTGCATTTTGGAACTGTTGACATAGCCGTGCAGTTGAAGGTAATTTCCTTGTGTGGAAATGACTAGGACAGTTGACACTTTTGTAGCGACCTGAAGCATGCGCGAACCTAGAGTTCGTAGCTTGTGGAGCTCAGGCCATGCGATGTCAGACGTGGTCTCAACTACGCATTCGTCACCGTAATTACACACATTAGATGACTATGGCTTACAAAGAGTAAACCATGGTGTATGCAGGAATTTAATAAAGATTTGTGTCTATTTCATTACTTATTTATGATGTATAAGTGTGTAAATCCTACATGTTACCTTATTGTGTGCTGATAGCACGTAGTTATTAAGAGTAATTAAATGTCTCATGGCTGTACACTTAGATTTGTTGTAATTGTTTTCTGTTACGGACGTCATCGCCGTAAATTTTGTAATTAACTGTTAGGACTTAGCTAGATGATTACCGTTAAATGTAAATTTGACCTTGGAAATTGTGTCGGTTAAGGTTTGTTGGATGAGTCGTCTCGTCTTCGGATCGAGATGGTTTTCTTCGAGTACATTAAAAAGAGATTTTCAATCAATGGATTCATAAGCCTTCTGAAAGTCGACAAATGTACAGATGGTTGGGAGATTTCGTGTGGCTCGAAGTTTCAAGGTGGATTTCAGATTGAAGATTTGTTCGACGGCTGATCTGTTTGGTCTGAAGCCAGACTGATATTCACCGATGAGTGGCTCGAGTTGTTCTTGCGTGCGTTGCAAAAGACAGGCGGAGAGGATTTTATAAGCGATGGGTAAGAGGGAAATTGCTCTGTAGTTATTTACATCAGAGTTATCTCCTTTCTTGTGGAGTGGGAGGATGAGTGCGCATTTCCATTCGTCCGGTAGTTTTTCACTTCGCCAAATGTCCTGAATGATCTGTGTGATTTCCTGTAGTGATCGTGATCCTAGATTTTTCAATAGTTCTGCGATGATTCCGTCTTCTCCTGATGTCTTTCCGTTCTTGAGTTTTTTGATGTGGTGATGGATTTCTTCTTGCGTTGGTGGTTTGGCTTCGGGTCATATGTGTTCTGGGACTGTGTGTATAAATCGCTCAGGTGGTTCAGGACAATTGAGGAGGTCAGAAAAATAACGTGCTAGTTCTTCACAGTTTTCTTGGTTAGTGAGTGCGAGAATTCCGTCTTGTTTCTTGAAAGTCAAATTTTGCGGTGTGTAACCTTTAATTCTGTTCCCGAAGGTTTTATAAAAATCTCGACTGTTGTGATTCCTGAAGTCATCCTCGATTGACTGAAATTGCTTAGTTATAAAATTACGTTTAGTTGTCCTGATAATTTTGGTTGTCAGTTTGCGGACGCCGAGAAAGTGTTGTAAAGTTTCTGGAGATTTGTGGCTAGTGTATTTTTGGAATGCGATTCGGCGATCAATAATGACTTGATCACAGTTGGAATCCCACCAGGGGTGTTTTGCTTTCTTTTTTAGTGGAATCAGTTCTTTGGCTTTTCTGATAATTTTGCTTCAGAAGTCCGTCCAATTGTTCACTGGTTCTTTATTCCATTCTTCTGCGATTTTTGTTTCTTGAATTTTGGATGTGTCAAATTTTGGGATGTAATATATTTTTTATGAATCCTCTTAGGTGAAAATTTCATTTTGATTCTTGTGAGATAATGGTCTGAATCAATGTTTGCCCCTCGTCGGACTTGAACGTCATGGATGGTTCTATAGTGTGCATGGGAGATGACAACATGATCAATTTGGTATTCACCGAGATGTTGAATGGGAGATCGCCAAGTTTTCTGATTGTGTGCAGGTTTCCTGAAATGCGTAGACATAACTTTGAGATTGAATTGATGACAAATGTCTACCAATCGTGTGCCATTTCTGTTTGTATTTTGGTGTGCAGAATTTTTGCCAATGATTTTTCGATAGATTTTTTCTTTGCCAAGTTGGGCATTGAAATCTCCCATCAGGATTTTCACGTCATCTTGATGAATGTTACTCATAATTTTTTCCAGTTTTTTCCCAAATTTTTCAACATTTTCAGGATTTTTCTTATTGTCGATGTTAGTGGGTGCATGAGCATTGACAAGAGTGTACTTCTTGTTGGCGCTCTGGATGCGCATGGTCATAATTCGATCATTAACGGGTGTGACTTCTTTGACAGAATTAATGATGGATTTGTGGACAAGAAAAGCCATTCCGAAGATTGGTGCACCTTTCGCGACTCTCTGTAATGTTTTGCTCTTGAAAACGCAGTAATTCCCATAGTCCATAGTTTCGTTGTCAGTCATTCTAGTTTCTTGAAGAGCAAGAATGAGAACTTTTTGTCTGTCGATTTCTTGCGTGAGATTGTATAATTTTCCAATTTGAATTAGGGTATTAATGTTTAGTGTTCCAATGAATGATTTCTGTTTGTAGGGAAGGTGACCAGAGATCACCGACTCTCTCTGCTGCGCTTGCCTGGACTCCCCAGAATCCGAAAGTCCAGTTGCCGATTGTGGACGGGTGGATTGGGTACCACCTGGGGTAGAGTTGTGATTGCTTGGACAGTTCATGTTTGGTTGAACTTGATTTGTTTGGCCTGGTGAGTGCCAGGACCATATATGACCAGAGGTTGTTGAGGCCTTTGGAACATCGTGTTTCCAGCCGAGCTCACTGAGCTAACAGACGCTGACCATTAGCCGCTGGATACCAGTACAGACACTAATGGATTTAAGTTGCATCAAAGATAGTTCTTCCACCTTCTTCGCCGTTGGGAATTATTTTCCTCTTTCGCCGTTGTAGCTGTTGACCATCTTTGCATTTCCCCCAACACTGATCGGCTCGCCGACCTAGTTTCCCGCTGGGATTGGTTACCCAACCTTCCACTAGGTTGCTCGGCTTAACAGTGGCACCTCGGGTAGGTTACATGTTGAAGTTGGAGTGACAGATGCTAGTTGGATTCACTTGGTGAATCCAATGTATTGCGCATAACACTCCCATTATGCCACCATTATAATTATTATTATTATTATTATTATTATTATTATTATTATTATTATTATTATTATAATTATTATTATTATTATTATTATTATTATTATTATTATTAAATTATTGAACCAGGAGGTAACAGTTAGGCATGAGCTAGACTTAAAGGTGGGCGAGCTTGGACATGGCATGTGAATATGAATTTGGAAGAGGAGGAGTTAGTTAACTTTCGGAAACTTTAGTGGAATGATATATGGAAGTGAGAAGGAGAGATTTTAAATATTGTGAGAGGAGAGTAAAATAGTGAATGTAAATAGTTGTATATAGTCGAGTATATGTTAAAAGGAAAATAGTAGCAGCTGACTATTATAGGTTTTTTTGTTTGAGTATTAATAAGTGTATTTACGCAATAACGATGTTACACGATATATAGAGTTAAATATGTGTTTAGATTAGATGAACCGTATCAATGGTTAGATTTTGAAACTTAGGGTTTTCGACACTTCAATAACTCCGGAGGTGAAGAAAAGTTAAGGAGACTATACATTAATGTGATATGCATGTTGGAAGAGTGGTTTTTATTTTTGGAAGTGACGGATTATTTTATTTTGGCGTTGAATATTTTAATTTCGATTTTAATTTCATTAGGAAGGAGTTTTTCGTTTTAATTGTGTTGTGTTTTCTTGAATAAATGTTTGGACACGAGGTGTTTGATTGTCTGTTTTGTCTTATAAAATCGAGGGTTATGATTTATGTTCGTTAGGAGAAAAATGCACTATGGAGGTAGTGATAGATGCCCGATACCTATTTATACACCCGTTGCTCCCCGAGAAGCGCACGTTTCTCACTCTCCGGTAGTAGCTAGTACTTTAACACAGTAGTATAGTCCCATATTAGAATCGCAGAACTTGTTCCTTTTGTTTTATTTGTTAGGCATAGTTTCAGTAGTTTTTCTAGCCAGGGACCATGAAGATTCTGCGATTCTGCCCATCTTTGTATTCTGACAAATATTGTTTAAGTGCACAGTCCTGTATGTAAAAAGTGATCCTACCGAAAATCAGTGAGTCATTTCACATAAACTAAGTGGAATTCTCGCAATACATCTACAGTTGAATAAACTCGAGCCAATCTTTGACCGGGCTATACGTAATCAGGAATTGCCGACATTCCTGGAATTCTAATTACGATTCGATGAGCGAGGAGCATTTATTGCTATGTACTAAATAAATCACTATAAAGACCAAATCGAATAGCACTGATAACAGTGACCCTACATTCTTTATTACGAATGATGCTAATGCCCCACTGCGGGACAATTTAGTCCAGTGGTAATGAATCCGGACGTCAATAATTAAATAGGCTCCAGTTGTTGCACTGGACGACTGACTGCTTCGTACAACAAACGTTGCGAATGGAAATATCCAGTAATTTACATGGTATGAAGATATCCCTTCCAAAGCCCAATCAATCTATAGTTAAATTTGGAAAATTCCGCGAATATGGATCGGATATATATCGTTCATACAAGCAAAATCCAATTCATTCAGCTAACACATATAAATTACCTGACTGTAAATCCTGTAAGAGAAAACCTCAAACCATATTACATGAGTCACATCAACGTACAGAGGTCAGCAATCTCAATCTTCTTCCTGTTACTCATACTGTAGTACCAGGGGTATAATCCAAACGCAAGTATTCTTACCCACTATCTTAGTAAGGATAGCCGATAATCATGGTCATCTTCACGTTTGCGGAGCCTTGATGGACAGTGCTAGTCAAGGAAACCTCTGCACAGACAAATTAGCACCTCGATTACGACTGCGGAAGCGTCAATGTGCCGCTCCTATTAGTGAAATAAGTAATTAATTAACAGATACCAAGATATGGTATACAATATCAAAGTACTCAACAGACAACGATGTCACTTCCGAGTTGTCATGTCCCCTCCTGCCACGTATAATGGAGAGCATGCCTAACACCATGATAGTGCATGACGGCTGCAATTTACCATCGCACATAAAGCTAGCGGATCCTATGCTCCATCAGCCAGATGAAACAGACATTCTCATTAGATACTTCCGTTCTCTGCTCGAGCCTGGTTACCGCACGAGAACATCTGCCTACCCGATACTCCAAGAGACCAAGCTGGGTTCGATTTTTAGCAGAATGATTTCCAGTGACGATGAGAGCAGGTCCAGCTTCTAAGATATGTTTCCTGGTGGCAAGATAAAACAAGTCAAGGAGACCACGATGAGGAGCGTCTATGACAGATCTTTAGCATGTAGTCCACTTAGCCAAGACACTGAGTAACTAGAAATAACATTCACCTGAAGAAGATCACGATATCCAGAGAGGCGTGAAAGACAGGAATCTACCTTCCTGGAATAGCAAAATTCGGACAGCTTGGGCGTGGCCCAATTTTCACACCATACATTCTATCTTCGTTGGCGCTTACTACCTGACCGTTATTTCCTAATTTGATGCCCCCTGAACCTTAACTAACGGGTGTACCCTTGCATTGTTTCGCGATTTAAGCAGCTTTGCAAGTGGTGGTGTTCCGACTACCTTAACACGATCCAACAAGGGCGGATATGGACTGCCATTGAGGATAACCAGACTCGTCTCTTAGAAGCAGACTGGAGAGATGGAGGTTTTACGGAACTGATGGGGGTCATGCTTTTCTCTACTGTATTTTATATATGCTCATCCGAAACTGTTTCCATTACTAATCAATGAGTAGACATCATTTAGTATTTGTTATATTTGTATACATTGTTTCCTATTTATTATGATTGTTCATCTCCATATAATTCAACGTGGGGGGGGGGGGAATATGTTCAGTCCACAGAACTAGAAGTGAAGTTCACGTACTGATCACATTTTAATTAACTTACGGACACCATTGCATTGTCGTCATGGAAAGCAGGTAGTGCAGTAAACGAACTCTAAGCCTCCCTCACACACCGACGGGTAAGGATGACACAAGACAAAAGGTAAGGGGCCTCCTTTGAGTGAACGGCTTGGATGGACCAGCATGTGACTTAACACTTCATAGAACCTACCCCTTTGTTTAATATGTGCAGTGTTGCATATTGTAATGTTAATTATAATAATTTGGAGATATGTACTGTGCCCGTTTAGACGGGAATGTCGGGGGACCGCACACCACCAACGACCTTCTCGACGTCCCCGTCCGTCGAACTTACACACTCAGAGGATGGAAAATGTTCTCAGACTATCCCGCACGAGACTGCTACACACGGGTATTGTCAGGTTAGTTGAGAGGTCCGTGGTTATAAAAAAAACAGCTCAAAGAGAACATATCCCCAATAACTTAAAGCTAGCAATAATAAGTCCAGTCTTAAGTATAAGATCATAAAATGTATTCATCAAAAACAAATCCCTAACCTACTTCGGAGGGTATAAATCGGCCAGTCCATGAATCTAAAATAAAAAATAAAATAAACAATTAATTAATTACCTCAATTTAATTCAAGTTAAACACCCTCGAAGACCTTTCACAAAATAATTAAACTGCAATCAAGCTAGGAATGTGATACGTAAACAATTCCCTAAGCACTACAATGGTTCACGAAAAACAACGATAATCACACCCTGAATCTACAGCAAAGCAAATGAATGTAATCGTCGACGATAGCAAAGTGTTCAATTACATTTAATAGCACCAACAATTATATCTAAAATATGACGGTATCACTGCCAACATTTAACGTTAATTTTAATTTGATTGGCTAAGTCCTATTTTACGTTAAACTGTAGGCGAGATGCGCCTACATCAAAGACAAACAAAGCTAGCACGATTTTAGTCCTATCAAAAAAAATCATCTAAGTAATACATACAGGATACATGATATGGGTACACAACAAGAAATAAAACTGATAATCCTAATATTCATGCTTTTTGCATGCCTGCCTACCCAAACTGAATGTCGTTTACATTAAATTGTCATCTGCACATGTTCATCAGCGTAGCGAAAGCGTAGTGAAAACTACGACTCACATCGCGTGATTCCTAATCGCCTTTACCTTCAGTTTCTCACAGCGATTACAATAAGTCGTCTCAAAATAGTGTAAAAATCTGTCCTAACGTGTCTAACAATCAATGGGTCGAAAAAAGAAAGAAAGAAAGAAAGAAAGAACGTCGAGGAAAAACAACGTCAACAAATCCAAATGTCAAGTAGACAATCAAAGATTCATTAAGTTTCAGTATTAGTTCAAATTTTAGTCAAATAATTATGCTCCATGATTTTTAGCTTCAATATTAGGTATTTAAATATATGTAGATCTCCACAACATGTGTTGACTAGTAGTAAAAACACTCCAGTCTTACCATCAAAACTTGAGCAAATAGCTCTCAATTTGTACATCGTCCTAATGACGTCACATAATGACTCTAAAAGCTCATTATCCATTCGGTTGGCTGGGCAAAATGGCCTCATGTCACCTTAATCTAATAACACAACCTTGGTCTACTAGCAGGAAACCTCGTAGGAATAAAGCATCTACGGTAAGAAATACACAAAAATTACATCGCCCTACGTTATACATCTTAGGTCATTTACATTTGGAATGGAGTCTATCTGATACTTTATTCATCAAAACTAAATAATGGTTCACAGATGTGCAGACTGAAATAGGTTTCTGCTAGGTAATATCGAGTATCCACTGCCTTGTAAATATAACAGGAATAAAATCTATTTGGCTATGACAACACACTCTTATAATGTGACATTCTCATTCTTTCCAGCTGATACAAAACACGCCGATCAATAGTTTACTACACATTGAATTCATACGGGCTATTCCAAAGCCTTTGGTAACATGACCATGATTCCAAACAATCTAACTTAAAGATGAAAACAGTGTGCTACTCCACAACACTTTAAAATGATTCGTCAAAATCTGTCTTGTATTTTATACATGGCTTAGCTCAAGCCTTTGCAAACATAATAAGCGTCCAAAGCTTAGGACTAAAGATATTTCATTCACACGTTATGGAATTAAATAATAAAATGTTTCGTTGAACTAAAAATGTGGAAATTGCAGCATAAGCTTGCAGGAAGAAAACAATAGAACAGCAAACAATCGGAAATGAAAGATATTCCTTTCATAATTCATGAAATTAAATATGTGTGGCCTCTATAGACCTCTTCAAGATTGTTTCATGGCTAATAATATACAGGAGTTATCGGTGAATTGTACTGCATGACCTGTGTAGTTGTTAAAGCTGTTGAATGAGAATTAGCTTAAACTAAACTATAAACTCCCTACCTATAAAGTCGTGCGTAAATGTGGCCTTCTAGGACTAATCTACGAGCATCTACTCCTCTACATAAATTAGATTTACAACTCACGGACTCGATAGGTTAATCTAAGCATTTTATTATAGATGTGGCCATTGGTTTAGGCGACCACGTGCTCCACTCACCAGAACATAATCGTTTCATCTTTCTGCATCTCATGATTTATCCAATATTGGTGTCTCCGCAAGTCATATTTCTTCTATTCCATCATAATCATGGTTTCCAATTGGGGATTATTCCACATGTGAGTAATTAGCCATTACATCATCGTGGCGACACTGAATTTAATGACAGTTTATACTTTTATAAATTACACTGGCTCGACAATTATATTTGCAGACAAATTAAAAACACTGATATTCAGTCTGAAAGATTAGACTTTATATAATTTTAAATGCTACAAATGCTGCGTGAACTTAGCAAAAAAAAGCAAGTGCAAACCAAGGTCAAAGGAGGTAGCTGGTTGGATGACGTCATGCTCACCGGAGCGCGCGGGGAAAGGAGAAAGCTCAAGCAGTACTATGGCGTCACACACCTCAGTGCATTCTCGGTACATTTCGTCCCGTCACCGTAATGTAACGCCAGACCCCCAGCCTCGTGGTAAAGTTCACAGTTCAACTTTGCACAAAAATGCAGAAAAATGGTAGTCGTCCCAAATACTGTTCTTGGTCTATCAAACAACCTTTTCTATTCTTCTTCGTGCACACTACACGCTATAAATTCAGTATTATAAAATGATACACTTCTATTATAAAGCCACGTTTTTCACTCACAGAAAATCAGGACCGCGCCATGCGGGAACACGGTTAGAGCTGTCCCTTCCGGATCTGACTCTCCCACGTTGAGCAAATGAATTTTGTTTCATCACATTTGTGGCAAGAAAATAATACTCTTCACATGAAGAAACATCTTGAAATAAATCCGCCTCTACATTTAGGAATTCTAGGCTTTTACATTTCTATTGCAGATGGTGAAAATTTTTTTCTGGCGATGTGTGAGAGTCCCAAGAGTAAAACATCTCCAATACATAAGTCAAAACCTTTTTCAACAGCTTCCTTGGTGCGTCCATTTATAATCCAAAATAATGTCATCTGAGATGAGAGCTCTTCGGTCTCTGTACATATTGTTTTATTCGTCACAGGAACGTTGTACTCCAAAGAACCTAAAGAACTAACATTTTCCTTATTCAACGAGTTCCTGCTCATCCCAAAAGTGGACCAAATAATCGAAAGTGGTTAGATGCGTCAATTAGAAACTTTCTGAGCTGGAGTTCATGTGGAAACAGATGACCTTACTTCTTCATGAAGCAATCACCATCACCAATCAAGTTAGCCCAGTCATGGGCACTTCAGAAGCTACTCACTTGAATTTCCTTCTTACTGTAAATTGAGACTAAATAGCTAGCCTCAATTGGAGAGAAGCGTTGGCGTTAAGAGTGCACGTAATAATTACAACGAATGGAAGACGGCAAATATATCCTTTCCTCTCTTGTTTGAATTTGGCATCGTTGGGTTACTCAGCTCGGTTACTCTATTGAAATCTGAGCCACCGCTCTAACTTGCGAGAATTTCAAACTGTGACCTGTAACATAGTAGAAGAGGAGTTTTAGGAACTTTCACGACACCCGTGAGTTTTACAGCTGTAAAGCTCTTGGTTTATCTTCGCATTTGCGTAAACATGTTTCTGTGGTATTATAGTGATATTCTACTGGTTTTTTTTTTTAGATAAGGATTTTATCGATTTGACATGGTAGCACCCTTACTCACATATACAAGTTCCTGAAGTAAGCTTGTGCTTGCACTCTTGTCTGTAGCGAGAGCTAAGGCAGGTCGTAAACTGCAGAACTTAAGAGACGTCTCTCTAACGGAGTTTGAGCGCCAAGGGAGATGTGGCGCCCCACACTGCGCTACTGACGATGAAAATGAGAGAGTCCCAACATGCAACTTCTATAATGAACTTTTATTCCTGACAGGCTACCTTAAATTCAGGCGGTTATGCACAGTAGTTGGACCCATCACTTCCTAGATACAAAATATTTTACCGGCTTGCGTATAGGTGAATTAGATACAGGAGAAAGAAATTAACAAATATTATACTGATATGCATTAGCAGCCTCCGTGGCTTAGGCGGCAGCACGCCGGTCTCTCACCGCTGGGTCCGTGGTTCAAATCCCGGTCACTCCATGTGAGATCTGTGCTGGACAAAACGGAGGCAGACAGGTTTTTCTCCGGGTACTCCGGTTTTCCCTGTCACAATTTCATTCCAGCAGCACTCTCCACTATCATTTCATTTCATCTGTCATTCATTTCATCATTGCCCCAGAGGAGTGCGTCAGGCCTCGGCAGCCGGCACAGTTCATATCCTCGCCGCTAGATGGGGGCTTCATTCATTCCATTCCTGACCCGATCGGAGACTGGAAGCAGGCTGTGGATTTTCATTTTCATACTGAGATGTATTAATTCTTATGAGTTAAAATGCATTCATTTTATTCTGTGCTTCAAATATTCCATCCGTTGTTGTTATTGTTTGAATTACTTGTGCTTCATTTAAAAGGTTTGGACATCATGAGCATCAGTCCAATGTGGATAGGTAATCAGACAAGTAGATTCTAACTTTATTCTGGTAAATTTAGGGCTCCTGGATCTTCACTTATTCCTATCAACTCAAAATATATCATGTAACATCATGGTATAGACATTGCTAAACTCATTAAATCCTTTACAGTAAGAAACCACATAAAAGACAGTCTAACGTAGAGAAATATAAATGCGAAAGGCCTTATTAGAAGTGCGAGAAATTCCAGTAGTAGGCCTGTACGTAGAGATAGTCATTTGTGCAGCTTTGTTGATTCACACCCATATTCTAACCAATGTCTGGCAGTGGGGATGTTTACATCTTGGTGGAATGGCTATTTTGTTACTCCTCAACCGCAAGAATCACTGCCTAATTATACAGGGTGTAATTGATATAATGGAAGTCCGTTACACTGGCGATATAAAAGACTATTGTAAGCTTCCTAGGTAAAAAAAATGTCACCTATCTTTAAATTGAAAATTTATCATTAATAAGTCAATGTTTTTAGGTTTTCCGAAATTCTTCAAACAGAAGGTGAGGCAGCAGGCTGAGGGAAACGAGGTGGAGCTAGGCGGGGCGAGGTGGGGCGTTGCGCGGAGGAAAAGTTATTACGTAATCGGAGCGTTGACCTTTGTTGTTGTTGTTGTTGTTGTTGTTGTTGTTGTTGTTGTTGTTGTTGTTGTTGTTGTTGTTGTTGTTGTTGTTGTTGTTAAAATTGCACGCAATGTCTTGGGACGTTATGACCGGTAGTATTGTGTAGCCTACTTTGTAAGTGTCATTGCCGTCCGGCACTTGAATGAAATACAGTGTGACAAAATTCCGACATCCCGTATTCTGTTCAGAACTAGCATTTAAGACGGAAGGAACATACTTGATGTTTTGTTTGAGAGGCTTGGCCATTTTGGTCATTTAGCCCCATGTGGTTGGATGTGGGAATAATTTGTCTGTTAACCTGTGTTTTTGTGGTTTGTTTAGTAATGTGGGTATTTGTAATTCAGGTGAGGATTGGGAAGGAGACGGCCATGGACTTAAGTTAGGAACCATCCCAGCATTTGCCTGGGGTAGAAGTGGGAAACCATGGAAAACTACTTCCAAGATTTAATACTCGTATGGTACCACATGTACATAGTAATAATAATTATAATAATAGTAATAATAACCCGACCAACCTGGGCCCAATGTCTGGGAAGCCAGGCTCTGCCTGTCACAAGTCAGGACCAAAGGGGAGTGATAGAGGAGTAACACCTCTTTAAAAAAACCTTGGTCCAGCTGGCCCGGCTGGTAGTCCCTTATAAGGGCCCCTTACCAGGGTTACGGTAAAGTCCTCAACGACAACTGTGGTGGAGAAGGTAGCCTTTGGTACAGCATAGGTGGCGGAAGAGGCATCCCAGTGCTCGGGATAAGTAGAGCAAACGGTATCTGTTTTGACTAAACTGATATCAGCATTTACCCGATAACGTCTGTTCCTCATGTTAGGGGCGGTTATTAAAGGCGTCTGTTCCCATATTGGGCGGCCTATTATCATCCATCTGGCGATTCGATCACAGGTGTAACATCGAAGGGGAGTAAACCTCCTTCCAAAATAATCTCAACTTAAGACATGATGGTAAACCACAATGGAAAATATACTCCAGGAGGTAAACAATCCTCCATCACAAGAAACTGGGCCTGCGGAGTCTGGAGAGCCCAGAACATCATGTGAGGAAGAGTCGGAGCTTCCTAGAACTTCACGCATAAGACCTAAGCAAAAATATCTGCTAGGCACACTGAACATCAATACGCTCATGAAAACTGGTAAACTGAAACAACTGACAGATTTGCTGAATAGACGTAATATCCTCATTCTTGCTTTACAAGAAACTCGATACACCGACGAAGATGCTTTTGAGTCTGAGGGATATAGAATTTACAAAGGGAAAGCTGGCATCAAAACCAAACAAAACAGTACTATACTTGGAACAGCTTTTATGATTAAACAAAACTTAACAGAATCAATAACAAATTTTACATCTTCATCAGAACGAATTTCACTTCTCTCATTTCGATCAGGAAACAAAGGCTATACTATAATCAATGCTCATCAATCCAGAAAATGTTGAAGAGTTTTGGGAAATGTTGGAACATGAATCATCAAAGATACCTTATCATCACGTTAAGATCTTAGTTGGTGACATTAATGCACAGATTGGAAGCGAGAGAAAATTTAGAAACATAGTGGGTGACTTCCCAGCTCACAACCGCACTAACAGAAATGGAGAGAGACTCATAAGTTTCTGCAGACTATTTGATCTTAAATTAATGTCAACATTTTTTAGGAAATTACCGAGGAGAAAGAAAACATGGTGCTCTCCACATTTAGGTTCATATCAATTGGATCATGTAGCAATTACAGAATAGAACTTTAGAGAAATCATGAATGTTAGAGTAAGGAGAGGATTAAATATTGACTCTGACCATTTTTTGTCTGAGATCAAAACTAAATTCCAACCAAATTAATCCAAGCCAAAAATTCCAAAAATTCCTAAAATAGACACAAAAGTTTTATCAGAAAATAAGACTGAATTTATCAATAAACTGCATACTAAAGATAGAGTAATTGGGAAGAGATCAGAGATGTAATGATAGAATCAGACAAAGAATTGGGACAGCCTCCAAGGAAAAGGAAACACCGATGGTGGAATACAACATGTGATGCAGTGATCGAACGTAGATTAGCGGCTTGGCAGTTATGGAATTCAAGGCCACGAGAAGATGACTGGATTAATTTTGTAGAGATCAGAAAGCTAACATCCAAAATCATCATGATAGAGAAACGTAATTATGATAAGAAGCGATTGGAAGAGATAGATAGAGATTTTAAAAAGAACAACACCAGACAATTCTACAAAGTATTTCGAGAGGAGATCCAAGGATACAAACCAATGAACCTCCATTTCAAGGATTCAACTGGTAGACTGGTCACTAATAATAAAGACAACTGCGAGTTACTAGCTAAATACTTTGAGGAACTTCTTAATTGCGAAGAACCTTTAGAAAGACTACAGTTTACATCACCACAAAAAGAGAACCCTCCGTCAGAACCACCAACTTGTAACGTGTTTTTCGAGGGGTTTTTATGCCACTGGCATAAGTCAGTAGGAAGCCATTCTATATTTATTTACGTGGCAAATTGTTCAGCCAAGAGAAATTTTCATGTTAACTTATTATTATTATTATTATTAACTTATTATTATTAACTTATTATTATTATTAATTGATTTTTGGAGCATTTTCTTATAAAATTATAAGCATACAGATAGGTTTTCTATGTTATAGAAAACGCTATCAAGCAAATTATTACGATCAACATTAGCGTAGAAAATTATATGATTACGGAATTTTACGGAGTTTCGTCAGTTAGGGTATATTGAGAGACATGAGTCACTGGAAATTCTGATACAGGCTTATGCTTGTCAGGAAGTATGACGCAAGGCTGGGTCGCATCGTCAAGAAAAGGCGGATGTATGGAACGGCAAACGACTTCACCCTCCCGCCGAGTGTAATGAGCCAGAAGAGGGAGTAGCGCGTGAGGGGTCAGCCAATCAGTGGAGACCACGTAAGCTAGAAGTCGGGACTGGAGTGGGGATGCGGCGGGTGCATATATGGTTTGCACGCCGTGGAAAGGAGGACTATCGATATAAAATTTAACCAGTATGGTTGCACAAGTGAGTGGCTCCGATGTTCAGTGGAGTTAGCGACTATCGATATAAAATTTAACCAGTATGGTTGCACGAGTGAGTGGCTCCGATGTTCAGTGGAGTTAGCGACTATCGATATAAAATTTAACCAGTATGGTTGCACGAGTGAGTGGCTCCGATGTTCAGTGGAGTTAGCGACTATCTTTGTGAAACTTAACCGTGGTGGTTGTACGTGTTGGTTCCGATGTACGGACCATAAATCTTCATATCTACAAATATATCATCAACAACGAAGAAGATGACGACGTCCAGGAGGCTATGGGAAGCTCACTTCAACATCCAGTACGAGGGAAATGCTACGGCAATTTCCAGTGGTAAGCGCGAATGACACATAGCTACGCAATCTCTCGTCTTTCTTTGTTTCATATTCAGTAATTCAGTAAATTCATAGCTTGGGAATAAGAGTAAAATCAGTAATTTATCCGACTCCGTTTTCACGTAATTTTCTAGCGGTAATATTTAAATCGCAACGCTCCAATTTAAATTCAAACTTATTACTATTATTATTAATTTTGCTATACTTGTTTTTTATACAATAAATTCATTTCTTTTAACCATGAAATCTTTGCTTTCAGTAGGTAGCATTAGATATAGACCAATTCCTTCTCCTGATACAATTGTTTGTTGGGTTAATGATCCAATCATACCACGATCTGAGAGTAAAGATTCTTGAAGGTGTTCTACCAGAGCTAGGTGTTGTTAAATACAAATTTAGATTTCAACATAGCGTTGAGGTCTTGGCGCCCATTAAAACAACATATCTTAGTAGAAAACGGTATATTTGTCACGCAACAGTGAGGGCTATAGAAGACATTACAAACTGTCCAACAAATAGAACAATATATTGACAATCTTAAGAATAATAAGGCACCTGGTGAGGATGGGATACTAACTGAAATGTTGAAACTCGGTGGTAAATTTGCAGCTGAAGCTTTACACAAAGTTATCAAGGAATGTTGGGAAAAAGGAACAATTCCAAATGATTGGAAACAGGCAATAATCCATCCCTTGCTCAAGAAAGGAGATAAGACAAACCCCAACAATTATAGAGGTATTTCCTTACAGCCAATCGCATACAAAGTTCTTTCTAAAGCATTGCTACACAATCTGGAAGAACAAGCAGAACATACTATAGGCGAATACCTAGCCGGATTTAGAAAAGGGAGATCTTGTCCAGAGCAAATTTTCAATCTCAAAACAATCCTTAGAATCAGAACAATACGTAACCTCAACACAGTTGTATCTTTCATTGATTTCAGAAAGGCTTATGATTCAATAGACAGACAGTCTGTATTCCTAACGCTAGCAGAATTAGGGATAGATAAAAATACCAGACAACTGGTTGAACAAACACTAACAAATACAACCTCAAGAGTTAAATTTCTAAACGACAATTCAGAACCCATCCAAATCAAAACCGGAGTTAGACAAGGTGATGGGCTTACACCACTTCTATTTAATTTGATATTAATCAAAATCATGAAGGAATGGGAACTTAAATTATGCGAAAGAAACATTGAAGGGGTCCATTTGGGGCAAGGAAAAGGAAGATTTGAGGTGAAATGTCTTGCCTTTGCTGATGACATAGCAATCATTTCAGAAAACAGATTTCAAGCACAAATAATGGTTGAAACCCCACATGAAATAGCAATAAAACTGGTCTTCAGATTTCATATGAAAATGCCAAATATATTGAACACAGACACAATGGAGAAAAATATCTAACAACTCAACATGGACAGATTCAAAGAGTTGAAAAATTTAAATATTTGGGAGAATGGATCCAGTCAAATGGACTTGATAACACATCCTGCAAGGAGAGATTCAGAAAGATGGAAAATGCCTATAAACTCACCCAACATAGATACAACAAACGATCAATTTCATTCCAGGCAAAAATCAGGCACTACACAACTGTAATTAAACCAGAGGTATTATACGGATCAGAATGTTTAACGTTGATCAAAAGAGGTGAACAAGAGGAACTGGAAAAGAAAGAAAGAAAGAAAGGAAAATACTTAGGAAAATTTTGGGTCCCCAAAAGAATAAAGATATTTGGATGAAGAGAAAAAATGAAGACCTTTACCGAAATGTGGAAAAAATTACAGACTCAATTAAAAGACGGAGACTACGATTTTATGGTCACCTTCATAGAATGGATAGCAGCAGGCTAACTAAGAAAATTTTTGACTACATCCCCAAATTAAAAAACACCACTAGATGGCTGGAAGAGATACGGTGTGATCTGCAAAAACTGAAGATCACAAACAACATCATTTCTAATAGGGTGGAATTCCGGCGACTGATCACTACTGCAGATTTTTCGATTCTGCAAGTTCCACATCAACCACGGAGAGTGTTATCAGCGGAACAGAGGCAGGCCATCAGCCAACGTATGAAGAAGTATTGGGAAGAAAAAATAAAACGAAACAATGTACCGTAGTCTTAGGTTCAAAGCGGTCTATAATTGGCCAAATTCTAAATATATGTATATATAATAATAATAATAATAACAATAATAATAATAGCCGGCCTTGCGCGCCTGCCTCTCACCTGGAGGCCCCGGGTTCGATTCCCGGCTCCGTCAGGGATTTTAGAAACTGACGTGAGGGATGGAACGGGGTGCACTCAGCCTCGTAAGGACAATTGAGTAGCTGTCTGACAGTGAGGCAGCGGGGCGATCACGAAAACCAAGATTAACGGCCGAAGGGACCCGATGCGCTGATCACGCGTCACCCCAATATCTGCAGGCCAAATGGATGGGCAGCGGTCGCTTGGTAGGCCTAGGCCTTTCACGGGCTGTAGTGCCAGGGGTTATTTATTATTTTTGATAATAATAATAATAACATTAAAGCAAATACAGCGAGTTGGTTGGCCCTATCAAAAGGCAATGGACTTTAGAACGGGTAAAGACCATACCTTTCATTGTCTCAAATACGGGCGTGATCACAAGTACCTTGCTCCAAGACTTAAAGAACTGGTTCTGGATACTCAAATGGACAAAGTAATGCAGAAGGCAGTAGTTCTCTCAACAACCCGAATCGTCTGGAAGTTCATGGGTAGCGATTTCGACTTTCCAGCTTAGAAGTGGCTGTTTCAGTAGCAATACTTTGGTTCCCTGAAGCCCGTATAGTTATGTTGTGATGTACCAGCAATGTACTGTATAAAACAATAATAATAATTAAATGATAGTGAGGCTGTGAGCTCAGGTATTAGAGTGCAATCCTTCTCGAGGGTTCGATCTAGTCAGAGTCATGTAATACATGAAGGTGATCCAATACGACAGCCTTATGCCAATGGATGTAATGGCACGTACATGAAATTCTGTGAACACAACATTCCGGAATCTCGACATCCCCGCCAAAAATAAAAATAGTGTGTCCAACAACACATTATTATTATTATTATTATTATTATTATTATTATTATTATTATTATTATTATTATTATTATTTTTTATTTTTTTTATTTTTATTATTATACACATTATAAGAGATTATATCTTTACTGAATGTTATTTATTTTTAAGTAGGGATCCAATTGTTTAGGACGTTCAGTAAATAAATATTTTTGGTAACAATGATGATGGAAGAGACTTGAAAGCTTGTTGTGATGGTTGTTGTTTATTCATTTTAGGGGCTTGGGACGTTTGATTATCAGCCCCGTGTAGTTGGGTGAGTGTTGGATTTGTCTGATAAACTGTGTTTCTGTAGTGACCCTAGTAGTATGTGTAGCTGTAGTTATTATGGTCGCGAATGTGGTTGGTGCTCCGGGACTCCATTACCATACTATCCCGGCATGAGCTTGGAAAGCGCGTGGAAGAATCCAGAGAAATCCAAACTCAGGATAGCCACTGTCGGTGCTGAGTTTGGACCTCCAATCACCGGACTTGCTGCGATGGTGGTGTACGATTAAATGCGCATTCCTACACCGCGGGGGTAGGAAAGAAAGCAACCGTGGTCTTATGAAGGGACATTCCAACTTTGGACTCGTGGGATGCCACGGGAAATCATCTTGTGGCTGCAGATGGTGGGAAGTAAGGATGATTGTGGTTTTACATGACTGCAAATTTCGTGATCATGAGCTACTGGACCTCCTTTTTATGTGGAATCCGAACCACAGGACATGGCATTTCTCATCGAAAATCTCACATGCATTAACTGGGAATCAAACCCGGTCCACCGTGGTGAGAGGCCAACAGCTGGACCGCTGCGCCATCACGCACCGACTTTCATACCGGCCGGAGATGGTAAGCCGCCTCGATACTAGCACCCCATGTAGATGATAATAATAATAATAGTCTAACAATAATAATAATAAGAGTCAGCATGTGTAGCTCTTGTGATAGAGTGCTAAAAATAAAAGTCTATCAACTCGACATACCAAAAAAAAAAAATCATAAAGGAACTTAGGTTGGTTCCATAGTTTAGGGGCTGCGACAACGTGGTCATGTATAAAAATATTAATAATATTATTATTATTATTATTTTAGCAGGCTACTACTATCTTACTAATAATAGCAATAATAGACTTTTAGACACACTAACTTCTTTTATACGGGGCTACATGACAACGTTTTCGCAGCCCCTAAACTAAGGAACCAACCTAACTTCTTATTCGTATTTTTTTTTGTCTAGTTGTCAGACTTTTATGTACGCAGGATGTATTGTATGTGCCATGAAATCCATGGACATGATCGTATTAGATCACATTCATTTACTACATGCCTGAACCTTCGGAAAGGTTACCACTCTACCACCAGAGCTATACATGCAGACTCTTATTATTATAATTAGACTATTATTATTATCATCATCATCTACATGTGGTGCTAGTATTGAGACCGTTTACCATCACCGGCCGATATGCAAGTCGGGGCGTGATGGCGCAGCGGTCCAGCTGCTGGCCTCTCACCACGGCGGACCGGGTTTGATTCCCGGTCAATGCATGTGAGATTTTCGAATTGAAAGGCCATGTCCTGTGGTTCAGATTCCACATAAAAAGGAGGTCCATTAGCTCATGATCACGAAATTTACGGTCATGTAAAATCACAAGCATCCTTACTTCCCACCATCGTCAGCCACAAGATGATTTCCCGTGTCATTCCACGAGGCCTAAGTTGGGATGTCCCTTCATAAGACCACGGCTGCTTTCTTTCCTACCTCCGCGGGTTAGGCATGCCCATTTAATCGTGCAACCCGATCGCAGCAAGTGCGGTGATTGGAGGCCCAAACTCAGCACCGACAGTGGCTATCCTGAGTTTGGATTTCCCTGGATTCCTCCACGCGCTTTCCAAGCACATGCCGTGATAGTATGGTACTTAGAGTCCCGGGGCACCAACCTCATTCACGACCCTAATACTGTAACTACAGCTACACATACTACTACAGTCACCACAGAAACACAGTTTATCAGACAAATCCAACACTCACCCAACAACACGGGGCTGATAAACAAATGTCCCAAGACCCTAAAATGAATTAACAACAACCATCACAACAAGCTTTCAAGTCTCTTCCATCATCATTGTTACCAAAGATATTTATTTACTGAACGTCCTAAACAATTGGAACCCTACTTAAAAATAAATAACATTCAGTAAAGATATAATCTCTTATAATGTGTTTAATAATAATTACAATAATAATAATAATAATGAAATGTTGTTAGACACACTATTTTTATTTTTTGCGGGAATGTCGAGATTCCGGAATGTTGTGTTCACAGAATTGCATGTACGTGCCATTACATCCGTCGGCATAACGCTGTCGTATTTGTTCCCCTTCATATATTACATGACAGAGCCTAGATCGAACCCTCGAGAAGGATAGAACTCTATTACCTGAGCTACACAGCCTCGCTTTCATTTAATTATTATCATTAATGTTTTATACAGTAAATATAACACATTGCTGGAACATCATAACATAACTATACGGGCTTCAGGGAACCAGAGTATTGTTACTGAAACAGTCACTTCTAAGCTGGAAGTCGAAATCGTTACCCATGAACTTGCAGACGATTCGGGTTGTTGAGAGAACTACTGCCTTCTGCATTAGTTTGTACAGTTGAGTGTCCAGATCCAGTTTCTTAAGGCCTTGGAGCAGGGTACTTGGGATCACGCCAGTACTTGAGACAATGATAGGTAGGCCCTATGTTCTCTATCCGTTCTACATGCCATTGCCTTTTGATAGGGCCGACGAACTGGCTATATTTGCTTTATTGTTATTATTATTATTATTATTAGTAGTAGTAGTAGTAGTAGTATGTACATGTGGTACCATACTAGTATTAAATCTTGGAAGTAGTTTTCCATGGTTTCCCACTACTACCCCAGGCAAACGCTGGGATGGTTCCTAACTTAAGGCCACGGCCGCCTTCTTCCCATTCCTCACCTGAATTTTTAAAAACCACCCACATTTCTAATGAAACCTCAAAACACAGGTTATCAGACACATTCTACCCACATCCAACCACATGGGGCTCAATGACCAAAATCGCCAAGCCTCTCAAACAAAACATCAAGTATTTTACTTCCGTCTTAAATGCTAGTTCTGAACAGAATACGGGATGTTGGAATTTTGTCACACTGTATTTCATTAACATGCCGGACGCCAATGACACACCAGAGCTGATTATCTAAATTAGTTTATACTTACACTTACAAAGTAGGCTACACAATACTACCGGTTCTAACGTCCCAAGCCATTGCGTGCAATTCAATAACAACAACAACAACAGCAGCAATACAAATTTTCTTACGAGACGGGTATCGCTCGCTATCCTCATAACTGCTGATACCACCCCTCAACCGGTAAGGTCAATGCTCCGATTACGTAACAACTTACCCTCCGCGCATCGTCCCACCTCGCCCCGCCCCGTTACCCCAGACTGCTTGCCCCACCTTCTGTTTACAGAGTATCTGAAAACCCTAAAAACATTGACTTTTTAATTATTAATTTTCAAAGATTAGTGACAAATTTTTACCTAAGAAGCTTAGAATAGTCTCTTCTATCACCAGTGTGAAGGACTTCCATTATATCAATTACACTCTGTATATGGTAGGCTATTATTGATCCATAAAAATATTACTGGTCTTCCCGTGCTTTCTGTAACTCGTTGGTTCATAAGAAAGTCCTCGAGAACCTTTGCTGAAGTCTTAACAGTCCTCTTATAGCATTGAAATGGCAAAAACAGATGCACTTAGGTCACACGATAGCTAATAGTACTCGCTCTGCAGTTCATATTGTCCACTACTTGTACTTAGGTACTATATTGAGGAAGCTTTTTCTTGATCCCTCTCTTACGTGCATAAGACTGCCCTGTTATAACCCATCGGATAAAATAGGGTTTTATACTGGGTCCGCTGTTGTTCACAACTTATATTAATGGGTAGCAATCTTCTCTCAAGCATTTTGCAGAGTGTTTATGAATTACACAATCACATTCCGGCTAATATGACATTGCTTATGCTAGAGTAGCAAAAACAAACATCCATAAAATATACACTATTTTTGTTTGTACTGTTAATAATCTCAAAACTGAAGCATACGATGGTAACTTCGATTATCTGAGAAAACTCTAGAGTAAATATTCGAGTGATGCTAAATGAAGCCTTGCATTAAAAAGATGTTGAAGAATATAGCGTAACTCTAATCTTTCCCGACTATCTATACCTATAATGTTGTTTTGAGGTTATTAAGTCAAGACAAAAGATTTAAATTCACAGACTGCTTATCTCCTGATCAATGCTGGGAATGCCATAAGGAAAAACGATAACAGTGACATAATTCCCTCATAGAATTAATGACTAGACAGGAGAAAATGCCGAAATAATTCGCTACTCTCTGAAACCTGAGGGTCAAAAATGAAAGCAACAAACCTATTCTTTTTTTTTCCAATGTTTTCTACTGTATATGTTGAAATTTATTTGTTCAAGAGTGCCCATTCCTCTGCAAATGAAGTTTGTTTAGGGTTCTTCATTAGTCCTTCCCTTATACTCGTCTTGAATCTTTCATTCACGTCAATCTCTTTCAGTTTGTATATTGCCAGCCTTTTTAGGCTTTGACTTTCCTTCAGCATTTAATAACAACCAGATTGTGTCAGAGTTTATGTCAGCTGTGGGATATATTTCGCAATCCAATATCTGATTTCGGTATCTCTGCTTGACCACAATGAAGTCGATTATACTCTTACTGATTTCTGAAAAGGAACATCACTTACTGATGCTTCACTTACCGGTCTTTGGAAAAACTGATAAACCAGTTCTATGAACTAAATATCCCGGTACTATTTCTTTCGTGTTGTATTAATGCATTGAAGATAGCACCTCTTCATGTGACATTGGACACATATTTTCCAGTGCTGGAGGTGTGTTGATGAGAGTTAACTTGAGCAACGAAAAAAACCTTGGTTTTTAGACTGGGTAAGCAATAGTGCAATCGTAAGACAATTTTGCTCTCTTAAAATATTATTTTTCTATTTAAAGTATTCTCTAAAATAATTACAGTGTTTGGATATTGAGTTTTGAGCTCGAAATTGCTGCCTTATACTTTACCAGAATGTCGATCATGTACCAAAATCTATATAGTACTATACCCGATAATCCGGAAAGGATCCTGTTGGAATATCCATTGCCCCCGCTGGATTGCCTATTTCTAACTGCACCGGCATATACTACATTAGAAATCGCTTCCAACATGGCCTTTAGGGATTTACAGACAGCAGTTACCAGAATATTGTGGATCAACAACCAACTACAAGGGGCACTCACATTTACTTGCCTCTCGAGGACTGGGAATTCAGCTTCGCCTACACTACATCCAAAATATTCTTCTCCTTATATTTAAAATGAATCACATTCCAACAACAATGGAAAGCAATCCGAATAAAATTTATTAACAATAGGGTAAACTAATCTAGTATAAACAAAATAACAATAAACGAATTTAGCAATAGACATTAAAATTAAAAACACGCCAACATTCACACCTCCTTTCAACTCTACAGCTTACTACAATGCAGTCTTAAAATTTATGAGCATAAAATCTTGGCTTGTTCTAGGCCTACACTGCGTAAAAATAAAAACGTTTAATGAAGCCTCTTAATGTCATTCCAGACACATGGTTTCATTCATAAACCTGCGTTTGCAGAACGCACGTGCATTAACTTTGTTTCATCAATGAAATACCGGCACCACGCCGTACTCGAAACTGGTTTATACAATAAATACAAGGCGGTGGGTCTACACCTGTTCATATTATGTCATCGCTCTCCAATATAACGGTGAATCATTCTCGCTATTCCACAGAGACTGCTTGTGTGTGCGTTTATTAAAAACACGTAAAAATTAACATTTAGATCTTACAAAAGTTCACATAACTACTCTGTTTCTTAAACAATCATTCTAAAAAAAATATATACACTCTTTCATTCGCACCCCGCAATTGTTCTAGACCAATTCGGATCCACATTTTCTCTTAACAATGAACAATCATTCATTCCCAAAACAACCGCTCATAAACACACACTGTTCCAAAACAATTGATTAATAAATCCTACTAAATTATTTAACTAATTAAATCATTTCCACAAAAATTATTTACATGTAATATGTTTATAATAATATCCATTATCTAGTGTTGCTCAAGCGACACTTTCGAGATTCTAACTTCTCGGATACAATATAATTCTTAAATAAATATATACACTGGTTTTTCACATAACCATCCTTCTCTAACGTTCTGTAGTTTTGATATACTGCTTACACATCGTCTTATATAGGTTGCATTACACTGTCGGTATAATAAAGTCGACTAATTAAGGTAAACTGTACGTAATTACATAACTTCGGGTTTAATAAAATTTAATAATTGTATTATAAACATGAGTAGACAATCTTTCTCAAGTTGTATTTCCGCTGAAACCCTCCTGTTAACACAGCTAAATCGTTAATTCACAAAAACTGGACTACTTGTATACAACGGCTCTTATCATGATACATGCCTTTTTATCAAAGAACAACAATACTTTGACTTCCTTAAAATGCGGAATTCCCGCGCATGAGCACTCCATAGCTCTACAAATCCTCATATAACAGTATATATGGCATAAACAATTATCATCTACTATGTTAAACAATAACCAAAAGGGATTAATTGTTATTAACATATCTTATGTAGGAACTTCTCTCAAATAATGGCATGACCCTCAAAATAATTGCACATGACTACTGGACTACAATTATACATGCGTAAGTTCTTCAAACGAAACTTCCAATTGTAATGAACGATATTAGACAGTCGTGATTAACCTCCTAAAGTTTACTCCACAACAAGATAATTAACTGTTAACTCGTCTGTCGCAAATACATGTAATAAAAATAACACTCCTGTCTCATCTCACTTGTCAAGCTTTAAATTGTTTATGTTTATAATATCATGTCGACAAAATGACGTGATGTTACACAAATAGGATAAAATAATACACATGTTATTTATAGTGTCAGATAGAATTCAATCCTGACCGGGATAAACTAGCTTTGAATTCCTAGCCAAAGATTTGAATAATCTTCTATCAAAAGGTATGTCCTCTAACATATTAAATGAACAAAGCTCTTAGCTTTACAAATAATAAGAAAGGTTTGTCAATGTCGTAATGTTTTTCCACTCTACACAAAGAATGTTCATAGGGATTAAGACTTCGGCCTTAGATCGTCGACAGTTTATGTACAATAATGACATAACAATATCATTCGATGTTTCTTCTTTTCTTGAAGTTATATATTGTTACATTAAAGTGCTCAAATTAAATTTAATAAGAATTTAATTTGAAGCTATGACACAACGTCAGAATACTTGGTTTAAATGGAATTACTAAAATTCGAGAGACGAAACGACTTGTCTCCTATGAGGCAATATAATTCCTGAAACAAAATTTTTATGTCAGTTCCACAACTGATCCGTAGAATAAAATTGAAAAATTGATGAAATGAAATCATCTTCTAAATAATCTTGAAGTATAAAAATCTCAACACACATCTGAAGTGTAAAATACATAAGAATAATGAAATACATGAAATGAGAAAATATAGAAATATGGAATAAGATCGCTGGCTCAGAATGTTACTAATCAAGCTCTATATAACAATTGAGATACACTGATACCTTATTTGGACGAAACCTTGAAGATCAATGTAAGTATTCCCACAATACTTAAGATGTTTCCTCAGTACAAGACACTGAGATGGATCTGCATTCGAACCTCGGATCTGCGACCTCAGAGATAAGAAACGTCCCTCTCTGGAATTCACCAACATTCGCCTGGGCTCGAACGACATCCTTCTGGCAAATTCTTCTGTGTTGCTGGGCTACCTTTCCCTAGCATCTTGACAAATCTCTTCTGTAAAGTCTTCATTCTCCGACGTAAATATGTATCAGCTTCATCATTGGAATATAATTATGGAAATATTCATATAAATGGTGAATGAAATATTTCCATTGCTAATTGATGTTATATTAGTGTTCGTAGTCTGACGAAAATGCACAATATGGTCCGTACACTACGTCTGTATTCAAGAATACGTTGTCTAAAGAAGCTCCATCGTTGTATCTTAACTCCTGTTATCAAATATGTCTCTGGCGCATGACTATTTAGTTCATCATGTCAACAATGTTAATTAAGTTGAATGATAACGTTTGAAGAATAATAATGGTCATTCTGTTAATGTTTATGTGTTGCGCCAATATTAAAAGTTCTCCGCCACTGTTCACTTGAACTGCGTTCGCCAACTTCACGTTGCAATTTACAGTGATAATCAGCTTTATTTCCAACACATTTGGAAATCTAACTTGACAGGCTTATACTGTCGAAACGGTGAATTGTAAAACGCTCGACTTTTCACAATATATAGTAAGCGACCTGTTCTTTATAAATATTCACTTCTTTATATTTAGATCTCAATTATATATGAGATATAATCAATACAATGTTCCTCGCAACTTCACGTAGAATGGAAGTGCGGTGACCTCCTAAATTCCACCTAGCTATCCTCGCGTCTCCACAAGTCTACAGTCGTCGCACTCGGACTAAGCTTTGGGATCTCCGTTAACCGAGTAAAACACTTCCTCACTCTTCAAAGTCTTCTGGAATAAGAACCTCGATCCTTGGATCTCCCCCTCCAAGTCGTATTTTTGGCGGCCATATCAATCTCCCACCATAATTTTAGCGCGTAGATTACTAATGCTTATTACTGCGTAGATTAACCGATCTGTGGTTTTTAAAGTATCAGACATAATTTCTCTTAATATTCTCGTCATTACCAAATAAGAAAATCTTCTTCTAAGGGCCTAAATGCATAATTTCATCATATTGTGTAATTAAAGTTGATCCCGTCTTCAATAAGACCTGTTCTCATTGGCTCTGGGCTGGGATCCAATAGCATAATTTATAAAAATATTTATAATATTAATTTCCAAACTCGCTGTTGCTATGCTAAATATAGCCTTCTAGAAGCGTCCATTGTGCAACATATCACGTGATCGGGCTCTCCCACAGTCTCGAGCTTGTAACACTACACTCCTGTGTCACACTTCCAGAAATTATATTTGCTAGTTAAATTTTATCATGGGGACGGAAAATATTCTCATTTTGTCCCTAAATAATTCAATTTACGGGGGCAGTACATCCCATGGAAAATCCATGTAACTGACGGGAGATGTCTGAGGTGGAAAGGATCAGAAGAATATGTGAAAATACAGTAGGCAATATTAATTCTTCATGGGATTACTTATTTTTGTTGAGTCACAAACCACCAGTGTCTGCCTTGCAGATAAATATAACGACTGTCGTGAACACTTGTTACCGGTACATCTTTTCCATAGGGCGTGTGGTCAATTCAGGCAGCAATGCAGACCCGCGAGCAAATCTTAACTCCAAGAGAGTGCTTGTTGGAGTCCGACGTGAAACAAATCGTTTCCCGAGAGAATCATACACATGTTGAAGTCGGGACAGCAAACCTATACACGCAAACAGTACGTCAAGTTTGCTGGAAGACATAAACCAGCTGCGCTTTATGAAGACATCCATTATCGTATATCAGTACGAAATTCGAACCTTCATCACCTCGAAACAAACAATCAAACATGGCGTACCAAGATCTCGTAACGATGCATGACAGCCATTAATCTTTGACGGTCTTCCCGTACAATTTCGTGGGCTGGTGTTCTAGTGGTTATCATAATGCTTCTCCACACCATTATTGATCAACTTCAATATTGGTCCCATTCCACAACGATTAAAGGCCAAAACCGCGTTCCAGGTTCTCGCCTGATGCGAATGCGACGTGGAGCGTTCTGAAGACCGAATCGGAACACATCTGTAAACAGTTGTCCAGGTGGCACATACAGCTGGTCGCCGACAGTAAAGACCTCTCTGCCTAAGCTTGCTGAACACCGTTTGCCTCGATACAACTGTCCCAGTGACTCCTGAGGACAGATTCCAGTTACCGTGCAGTCCTAAAGATAAACATCTCGCCCTCACGGCCAAATAACGGCCCCCTTTTCGGAGGTCACTCTTGGTCGTCCTTCCTGTTCTTCTGAACACATAGCCTATTTGACCCTAAAAACTGGTGCCACATCCCAAAAACAACAATCCGTTGCATATTAAGACATCTCCACCTCAGGTTGAGGCCGTCCATCGTCCATTCGTCCAAACGGCCTCCACTGCAAGGAGTCGTCCAGGCGTCTTCTCTGTGCCATAGCTGAATTTATACACAGTGAACGTGCAACTTGAACGTATACGGAAATTCACACTACGTACACCAGCTAAATAGGGGCATTGACGTCATCGTTTTAATCGTTTTACGAAGACAGGTCGGGCATCCGCCGGGAATAATACGAGTGAAATATCATTGGCTTACGAGTTACTGTCCCCTGGTCGTATTATATGGTCTAATGGACACTAGGCAAAAGAATTTCTTTTTGTTGCTTAAAATTTGACACTAGTGTTTAAGTTGCCCTAGTCATAATCTGCTTCACTGAAATTTTCGGGGTTTTCACCATTTTCTTTACTTCTCAGTGTGATAACAATATGATTTTTATCCAGACATGCCCCTCTATATCTCTCTGGATATATCTAATTAAGGACTGCTGTCTTGGCAAACCAAATATGTATATGTCTGCCTAAAAGAAACATATTTAAATATTAGAAGCTATTTTTGAGTTTTGCCTAAGTAATATATTAGTTGAAGCTTCAGTCGGTCGACACAAGTGTGCCCATTTAAATTAATTGGGGAGTACAATTTTAATTAATATAGTAGTGCCTGAAATAACTAGAACAGCGGTGTCCATCTTTTGCACGTTATGTGCTATGCTGCGCCGCAAGCCGGCAGGCTGTTTCCTGCATCTATTGGATGAGCAGACTGGCAGTGCTGCGACAGCTATTAGCTGTCCTGACCGAGTCAAGTTGGGTTCACTAGCAAACCGGACGTAAATGTAAACAAACTGTTGGAGCAATGCGTTGGTTGTCCGACACATCTACACTGTCCTTAACGGTTTCTCCGCGTACCGATACTTGAAGATTACGTGCTTAGTACTAAAACAGACAGAAAAACTGATAAGGTATCATGGAACTCATTTAAGGCATAACAATTTTGGTCACATTCACCCCCCTCCCCTGGTTTTCGTTTTGTTTCAATTTGTTTTCATATTTGCAATATACTGAATACCGTTTGACGTTCGACCGATAAACCGCAACGGCAGTACGGGAGGGAGTGAGACGGGAAAGCGAGTGAGAGAAACATGTAGTCTTCCCCCACTATTGCTGCAAGGCCGTACGCGCCAGGAGCATCCTGGTGTGCAAGCACGCCCGGCGTGCTGTATGGACTCCTCTGAAATACCAGATTATGTATACATTTAGTAAAACACTTAACGCACAAATGGGGGGTTTAATTGATTTCTACTCTCCAAGACAAATAGTTACAGCAATGTTGCCAATACACCTCTCATGTTGCATGGTAATATATGACCGCTATACACGAAAGAAGGAAAAGCACTATCATATTATGATTAGTTTATGCTGTTGTACATGCTTGGTTTTGATATTTCGTCATGAAAATTAATACTAACATGTTTAGGTAGTAAACACAAGGAGTGACAACTTTACTATGGGCAATAGCCACAGTACCTTTAAGCCACGAGGGACATCTGCTGTCGAAAAGAAGCCGATATCGAACCCTCGTAACTATTTTGGCGGGACTGAGCGGTAGGATAATGCAGTTGAAAGAGTGCGTACTGGGGATTCGTAGGCCGTTAGAGCACAACACAGCAGTCTCTGCAACGACATGACTGGTGAGGCGTGGCCAGCGAACAGTGGGAAGAATGGGAATGTCCTAGCTCGGCTGATCACACATTATTTTTAAATTCGGAACAAAATATCACGTGCACCGCTGGGACAAGTTTGGTAGGATACGGTTTCTACATATTGTACCCGTATTTATCATGAAGCCAACTTGTCGAAATCCCAGGATGAAGAATGGATCGAAGAATCTTGAAGGCCCCAGCTAGATAACCTAAACGTCCTCCCGACAAGCACCTCTATGACAAATACACAGTGGAATGTTGTGTTATGGGCAAACTACACTCGAAGCTTGAGATCCTTACCTAAATCTCGGGTCGGAAAGGGTAGGGAAAGCGCCATATACCATGAATCCCAATTCCATAACAAAACGCTAGCTATAATTAAAATAAATCACGGAAGACCGACGTATAAAAATAATGTAATAAATGTATTGTCTAAAATAACAATAATAAAAAAATAAAATAACAAAAAAAATACACGTGGGACTCGAATGCCTCTAAAATCCAGGTGCTCAGATCGCAAATGATCCACACTCACAGCTGACTTCCATGCATGAAGTTCTTAAAATTAAAATAAAGTTATGTTTAAATTACACATTCTAAATGACAATCCAGAATAAATAAAATAATTTTGAACTTTACTATAGAGAAATCTATACAATGTAGAACTTTTGCATATTAAATGATGTTTAAATCTCAGCTGGACTTAAGTCCGCAAACGATCAGCTGTTTACAAATACTAGTCGACAAAATAGCGATCGGCTGATTTCCATACAAGGGCTCCATTCGCTCTCGAAACTGAACCCAAAGTCACACATTCTCTCAGACCGCAAATACACATATACATTTACATAAATGAAACACTTCGCAAATATTTATACAACAAAGGAGAAAAATATCCTTCCCCACAATCTGCTCATTTGGTTAAATTCACACGTAATTTCTGTCCCAGAAATTCTTCCCCTTACCTTGGAGTATTAAAACACACCGCGTATCTCGTTCTGCATTATTCATAAAGAATAACTTTCCAAACTCCTTCTTTAAAATTCCTAAAATAATTCAAATTTATCTACGACGTTTTAAAGTCGGAAATAAAATTTAAAATAAAGTTTATAGAAATTTAAATATCCACGTTGATAATAATCCACAAGTTTAGATAAACAAATCTCTATTTATATGTATTAATAATATTAGTATTAATCATCGTATTACTTTAAATAAACCTTCAAAAATGTTTATGAGTGTAGGTTAATTATTCTATCTAACCCATCCATAAAATAGCTTATATGAATTATGTTTATTTCACTCCTCGTTATTTATCAAGTTCACTCATCAATTATCTTAATACTGAAAGTTTATATTGGTTTAAATGTATATTTCTGTCTAATATGACCGTACGGTTAAGTAGAGCTCATGTGATTATTATGTCAATAAATCGAGTTAATAATTTAATAAGAATTAGGACAACTTGGTCAACAAAACTTCATCTCACTTTACCGCAGGCTTCATTATATATCAGTACCTTGTCAAGTTTCAACAACACATTCGAGTTCCAACTAACTCAAATTCATAAAATGCAATGCTCCAAATGGCATACTTTCTCCTTACAACACTTACAATGCACTACTTCTCTATACGGAAATACCCCTCGTATTTTAAACTTCAATATGCTTTCATTAGGAAATGCTTACATTATTTTAACAAATTCACACATAATACGAACTTTAGCCTCGTATTTCACCTTAATATATCCACGTAGTTTCCTCTCTTTGTTATAAACAATAGTATTTGCATTATCCCTCGTTATCACAACGGTATTTGTAAATTACAATGTTTGTACAGGTGAAATGCTTGTACTGACTTATCTTAATAGCGAATTTACTTCGTAAAGATTCAGAGGTATGAACCAATGTTTCCAATATTTAATAACAATACATGTTTGTACCGACGTACTGGTCTATACTTCAGATTCTAATATCATTGCTAAGTTATGATAACAACAATCGTTAACGTTGCAAAGTAAAATATATAATAACATAGTTATTTAGGAAAACGACTTTTTAAAGTTGTCAACTGGATTAAGACGTTCCTAAGATTCAAAGTCTCTGAATATAAATCCTCAAAAGATGTAATGCAATCCTAATATTTATTAAAGATAGAACAAAGCTATCTGTCAAATATAAAATGGTCAACTGACCTGACAAATATCATTATAGTTCAATGTCATCTTTCTCAAGATCAATTGGTTTCTTCTTGTAAAAGAAATATAATTCTTGCCAAGAAATCATAAATGTTTCGGTTGTCGAACTCTTATTAAAATTGTTGATAAGATCGACGTGTTCTTCCCCTCCAGTAATTCAATCTTCTTACAAGAAAATACCCAAGATCGCAATACTCCAAGCATATGGCATATTTTAATATTGTCCAAGACAATCGTCGAAAAAGAAATTCTAATGTTCTTAAATTCAGAAGAAATTCAACTGGGTTGAATTATAAAAATTAATAAATAATCTCCATAGAGAAATACAAATTCTAATGAATTATCTTAAAGTTCCACAACGAAACAATCGACGTCAAAGCTGGTATGAAAACCCTTAACAACCGGCTAGGCATCAAGCTATATTAAGATCGAAGAATCAACGTTACACAAAATAATGGAAGATTTGTTGCTCTATAGAATTGTCAAATACTCTAACTACTAATAACATAACTCGGCGTTTCTACCCGGTGTCGAATCTGGCAGTATCAAAAGGTATGAACAATATCCTGTTGGTCTGATATTACAGCACGAGTAAGGACTCGAACTGCTGTCCGCTTCATCAGGTGAACTGCTGTCTTGGGGCCCAAACCTCGCTCCCCTGAGCTGGGTCTGCACGTTCCGGAAAGCGAACTGCTTCCTACTCGGCTCTGGTAGTCTCTTCTGGTTTCGGTGGGATATTCCCTTCCGATCTTGACAATTCTGGCAGTATCATGACGAATGTCCGTCGAGTTTTAAAGTTGATCATCATAAACGAGCAATATCGTTGATAAACATTCATAGTGATAGATTTAAATGGACTCCGTAAAGTGTGAAGTCATAACAATTCCATGAACGTTTGAATTTGCTCGGTACTACGTCGTAAATGCTCGATGTCGAACTCAAGTTCTCTCGTAAAGACATCCATTCTCCGTCATCTGTATTCCAGTCGCACATTATTAGCTTAGACCATCTTTACCAACTTCATGTCGTATTCAAACATCATTCGAAATAGTTTCATAAAAGAATACATCGTGAATAACTGTTCAATATGTCTATCACTTGAATAAGCCAACTCAATGTTCTTTCACGCAGCTATGCAGTAAGGCACTACTTCTTCTCGGAACTATACTGTCTGTCCTTGGCTCACATGATCTCGCTTGCTTGCCCTACAAAGAAAACTGTTGCTAGTGCGACGTTTTACAAAATACACACTGTTACTGCTTTTATTACAATATCTTCTTAATAAAGTTGCCGTAATTCACTACCAAATGTATGTAGATTTATTATACACACGCACATATACGTGGAATTGCTTTGCTGTCGTTATATTCGCTGCTAAAAGCTTCAATTCAACTTCGCCTAGATTTACTTGTAACATGGCGAGTCCGGGCTTTCTTCCATCTACTTGGCCAGCGTCACAGCCGACTCGAAGGGTAGGCTATCACCGCTACTTCAGTTAGCCTTGGGTGCTCTGGGAATCACACGTCAAGTACCCCACTTCCCGTCTCGTACGATTTCAAAGTCAGAATGATTCTCTCCGCGCTGTCGACTCCTTCCTAAAATTTTCCACTGCCGCCATCTTGCTAGAGGTGGGGGTAATTTTCGCGTACATGAGTATAGCAATTAAACATGGTACAGCGACTGTCTACGTCCACATAATTTTAAATGAAGCTTCCTTTCTATTTTAGACGTCTTCTCATTTGATATTATCTTCTTAATGGGGCTAATTACTGGAAATACACATGACGTGATGACGTCTCAGAGTCTTCCGAATAAAATCAAATATTTCTGAATGGTTATCGAGTTACCTTCACAATACTCGTAGACACCACAATTATCCTAGGATAGGCGCGGTCCATCCATCGGAGACATGAAGTATTCTACTTCTATGGACTCGTGTCAGCCCCTTTACTTGTCCTATCTCGGGTTGAAATGAAGCCTGGTCATAAGGAAGTCACAAACACAGATATCCTGACTCACTAATGGGAACGAGGTACAGTATACTGCTGAAAACCTGGCTCGCGAAAATAATTATAACAAAGTGGAGTATAGCATTTTAAATGAAACTGTGAAATTGCTTGAAGTGAGGGTGGACTATTTGGAGAACCAGTCCCATCGAAACAATCTCGCTTTCTATAGTGAAACTAGGGTTGAGATTGGGAAACATTGAGACGAAAGTATAATCCAACTTTCTACCGGCATCTGTGTTGAGTGAATATGATATCGAATTCGCGCATCGCAAAACATGCAAGACCTATTTTTTCAAAATTCTCTTAATTTAAGAAAATATCTGCGATCCTTAGTGTGGCCAAGAAACTGAGAGGCAGTGGCTTCGATATTTCAGAGGATTTCTCTTCCTCAGTCAGTGAGAAGAGAAACCTCCTCAACCCGTTCATACTGGGCACATAGAGGCGAGGCTACGTTGAGATGTGACGGGAGGCCGTCTAATACTGGACGAGCTACGCGAGAAACAAGACTGATAAAAATCGTGACGGTCAAAGCATCCCCAGTCGGCGCCCTTTCATCCCCCAATATTGCCACGACAATCCAGTCCAAGTGATTGTGAGAGTTCCATGTTGGCTTCCTTTCTCTCGACACCAGATGTCCTGACCGTTCTCCTCGTGGTTTAATGGTACTGTGGCTACTGCCATTAGCATAGTTTGTTGGGGACGCAATTTCTCGGGTAGCATGTATTAGACCAGTGATGGTGCAGGTTTACCAGGCAAGAAATCACATACCGGTACCGCAACACACTTAATAATCAATGCATGGAATGAACTGTAGATATATTCACAACTATATACAAAGACAATACTATACATCACTGAATAAGGCATTTCTATGATGCCACGAGTACGCTGTAAGGTAATGACTAGCCGGCATGTCCATGTTCCAAGTGTGTCGAGAATGACAACAATAGCCATCCTCCTTATTCTTGTCGCTGCTCCACCGTGCTGGTCTTAGGAGGGCACACAAATCATAGCCACAGAATACCCTGAGTGCGCACTGGGAGGGATAATTAACACAGTAAAATATACATATGTATATAAAAAAGATGTCCAGTCACAACACACCGGCCGCCAAGAAAGTTCACTTTCACGTTCTTCAATAATATAAAAACAGACAAATCAAATCAAGAACGTAAATACTATGAACACTAATTTACACATCCCCATCTGCTGGGAGAGGGAACAACTTGGTGATTAGTGGGGTGCGGAAGGTTACGACACGATCCAGTCCATCAGCACCGAGATGAACGTCCTCGACGAATGCCACCTTCCAGGATAAGGGCGGGAAGTTATCCTCACGTACAATGACCAGTGCACCTGGTTGCACATTTGGGCAGGAGCTGGTCCATTTGGTTTGCTGTTGCAGATGATGGAGGTAGTCGTGTGACCAACTACGCCAGGAAAGCAGAAGTCGCTGCTGCAAGAATTCCCATCTAGATAACAGACTAAGCTTAGTGGTACCTGGATATGGCAGGAGAATGCTGGTAATGGAAGTTCCAATTAAATAGTGGCCAGGGGTGAGCATTTGGGAATCAGCAGGGTCAAACGAGAGGGGAATCAGTGGCCTGGAATTGAGACATACTTCAATTTGGCAGGTTAGGGTGGTCAGCTCTTAATACGTGAGGCACATAGTACCCATAGTTCGTCGTAGGTGGTGCTTGAAGGACTTTACACCAGCCTCCCATAATCCACCAAAAGTGGGATGCACGAGGAGGGATGAATATCCATTCGATGCCCTCGGTATTTGTGAAGTTCGTTATCTCAGTCGTCAGCTGTTCAGACTTCAGAAGAGCTTGGAGTTCCCGAAGTTCTCGTTGAGCACCCACAAAATTGGACCCATTTCTGGTGTAGATTTTCTTACATCGTCTTCGGAGGGACTCAACTCGTTTCAAAGCAGTCAAAAATACTTGCGTAGATAAATTGCTCACCACTTCTAAATGTACTGCTCTAGTACTTCAACAAATAAATATGGCATTATAGCAATTCTCCTTCAGTTTTGATCTACGGGAGCCGGATTTGACATAAAACGTCGACGCCACAGTTAAAAATGGCCTGACAGCTTCAACTCGGGGAAGTGGCAGTTACCCCATTAGTTGATTTACAGGACGAGCTTTCACCTTATGACATACTAAAAAGTGATGCAAAATGTTTCTGACAGTTGATTTACCATTGCCTATCCAATATTGTTGCCTTAACGATGAAAGTACAAGTTGGCAACCAGCATGTAACTAACGACGATGCTCGTGGTCCACAATTAACCTCGTTAGGTGATGACCTGGAGGTAATATAAACTGGTGTATTTCACCGTAGGTAAGATTAGAGTGTTTCAATCTACCTCCTACCCGCAGAAGACGCATGCCATCTAGGATGGCACTCAAAGAAAGTAATTTGCTCTTGCGATTAAGAGGCTGCCCTTGTTCCAATTGCTGTATCTCCCTTCCGTTGTAATGTTTCTGCTTATAGTCATTACAAGGATGGAGCAATCGATCCGAATGCTGGGCGCCACCTATATTTACCTCTATAGGAGATGATCTACTATATTTGCCGGACTTAAATGCGGTAGAACACATGACTCTACTCTAGAGGGGTGGGGTGATATTTCACTTGTCAGACTGCTGTATGATGAAATAATGTATGCAATATGTTTCTTAACATTCTTTCTTTAATATCTAACATGATCATAAAAAACATAAATTACCCTCATATGAGAATTGGCTTAGACATTAGTTTGCTATTGCATGGTGCGTTAAATTTGGATTAGCGATGGTTATCGCTGATCGACCGTGCTTGCTGTGTCCTTCCATTCAGGGGATAACCTGCCCCCTTCCATCCTCTCTTGAGTGTAATGTCCTCAGTGTTTGTCAACAAATCACACACCGTTACGTCGTCTAGAAGTCTCGTAGTGAACTGAATCACAGCTGGTCACTTCCATGTTGAGACCCGACAGGTCGCAGATATTAACAGTCTGTATATATCAGACGTACTTGCAGTTACAGTAGGTTACCTAATGAACATCCTGCTTGATAATACATGACGACTTACTGATTTCCATCGAATGACAGAATCACAATACACTGACTGTCTAAATAAACTCGAATCACAGAATGAAACAGAATGACGGCTCGAAAAGATCGAATTGAAGTGCCAGCCCAATGTATCTCTCCTCTTAAACACGTTCATCCCCCGCCAGAATCCCTAGCGATATTTCGTGGGGTTGCTTTGGCGCCTAGAAACCAGCCAATCAATAGCAACCGTCATCACTTGCTTCGGACTGGCCGAACGTTCACGACATCACCCGCGAGCCGCCCAAATCTTGGTGACGATCCACGATTCAGCCTCATGTCTTGCCACGCAGAACACGAAGAACCACGGAATAGCCTCACGAAGATACATTTTTCCACGAACTCAGGGGTCAAGGGCCTGCCTGGTAGCTTGGCTTCGTTTGAAAAAACCTCCTGATGAAATGTATAATCCCTCTTCCTGTTGCACCGCTACCTTCTGTCTCGGCTGCCATACAGTACAGTGATATATTTTATATAGTAAAATGAAATCCATTGCCAATTCTCGTCCAACTATACATGTTGACCTACAATACTGTGCCCGTCAGAGGAGATTATCTGGTCACCACCAACCGTAATGTGGCTTCCCTGATAAACCCATCCATCAAACACGTGACCTGAGAGGATCGAATGCATTTCTTCTGAGGCTAGTCAGCACGAGGTCTAACTTCCCGTAGGATCAGGTCCCAAACACCCAAAGAAGTACACCCTTAAAACTCAAAATCTAGAAATGAAAACCTCCAGGCTTATGTAAAATTCGACAGGAATGGTTTATTGATCAAACACACCCCTATCCCACTATCGGAGGGTTTAAATCGCGTAATCCGCAAAGCTAATAAAAAACAAATATTAATGATGTTAATTTACCCCTCACGAAGAGTCCTACTTACATAAATAAAGCAATAACAATGCTTGGAATGTGGTACAAAAAGAAAACTGATTGAAGATACAAAAATTCAGTGATGATTCCAAACGGGAACATCACGATAATAAAAGTCGAAACATGACTGCAAATCTAAGTCATACTGGTACGACACCCATATTTACATTTAACTTTACCTATCCTAGCTAATCCTGTCTGAAACTAAGCTACGGCGATAAGCGTCCGTAAGAAAAATAACTGAGCAAAGCTAATTATGACAATCAGGTTTACCATTACATTATAATCATACAATTGAGGTACAACAATATTACAAAAAATATGTAACACTGGGATTGTAGGTAAACACACATAAAATAAATATAAGAACATATTATCAGTCTTATTATTCAACCCTCCCTACACAGATTAGAATGCAGTTTGCCCCTAATCGTCATCTTAAATGTGTACACTTAGGTCGGTGATTGCACAGTGAAAACTGTGTCTGATATCACATAAAATCATCGTGGCCACCTGATTGCAAAACAACTGGTCGCCAGTGACCTTAGTCGATCAAGTCTGTGTCAGCTTACTACGATTTCCATGAGGAAATTCATATTGGCACAAAGTGTCGGTCAGCTACAAACAAATCAGGTCAAAAACTTAAATTCAATTTTATTTATAAGCTCATGAGCCTCGTATTATTTACGGTAAATGACTATCATGATTTTTAAGAGTAAGTTAACGTAGGTTTAGGTTTATGATTTATGTCGAATGACCATGACACAAGGCTCGAAAACAAAATTACCATAGTGGCACTTTTAAAAGCCGTGACAAGAAATGGTCAACACTATAACACGAGTTACTTCGTGCTTGGACGACAACAACAACAACAACAACAATCACAGCTCTCAGCTTGCAATGTACACCTCCTCGGTCATTTCGGCTAAATGCTCAATACTGCCGGAATAAACACACGAGTACACATTTCTCTTTACCGTGTCATCAATGGACACGGTAATAATACATCTCCTCATGCGCATGCACGGAATCAATATAGCAATAATAACGTGCTAACCTATTAAAATCTTTCTGGTTCATCATAAATAAAATCATATCCAATGTGTATTATGAATTCATAACATTATATTCGCTCGTAACAACGGCGATATTCTAAAGAAATGGGACTTAATAGTCACCCTATACAGTAACAATCAGCTGTACTTGACCTATTGAGCGTGAGCATATCTGAGACTGGCCCACATTGAGACATACAAGAAAATGTAGCATTGAAATAACTGTCATTTGTCGAGTCTCACTATAAGAGTTCACTGGGTGTATGGGTAATGTTGCAATAAAACAAGGTTGTAATCTGGCCTTGAGTAACGCACGTGTTTAACGGTGCGACTCACTGACGTGTATCACAGCCTAACTGCATTGTCTTGAAGCAAAGTCCACAATGTTTCATTTCGGTTCACATAATCATTGTCTATCTGTGACCATTACAAAAATACACATGAGTTGAATAGCATAATGTTTTAACGTGATACTGGTAGGCCTTTACTAAACATTTACAAAAATACAGATGTTACTCGATTCCAGAGAATAGTAACACGAAGATATTTTACCCATCTAAAGTTCTTTGAAAGATATTCCGCTACTGCGGCAAAGCGTATAATTGGATTGTGCTCGTGCTTGGCAAAAATTCACAGGAAAATACAACTAACTATCCTCCTAGTGTTGTTTGAAAATGATACGACAGGTGTTTTAAGTATATTGAGACAGGCTAAACTGCACTGCTCATATAATCATTATTAACTGTAAGCAGAGTCTCGTGGTAGACTAAACCTCACAAAAATTAACTATAATTCATAGCTGCAGAAGTGAGTAACACACTCTCACTGAAAATATCTGCCCATCAGTGACGTAAACATATTAATCTCATCTGGGTGTTGGTTAATTCACACGTGGATTCACATTCCCACTTAGATAGTTTCTTTAGGCTATAACAATGCTCACTGGGTTTATACAAAAATGTTGTTAACACCACCAAATACAAATCACATATACAAGTGCACCAGTTTATAAATCAGCCATGTGGTGTCTAACTAAGAAGCTACTTACCTGTCAAACACAGTATAATAAGCTGTAGGTAACGGTGCAGAAAGCTTATTGCACTGTAAACGTGCAGAAAATTCTACTGAAAAGATCCTACCTAACTGATTGTCATAAATTGATGTTGCTAATCTAATCCATTCATGGACAGAACTCACATCACAGTAGGTCGTTCACGTCATCCTTCCCTGGAGATTGAGGGGTATTCAACTCCATGGTTGAAGGGTTAATAATCATTGTTCCTGTGGGAATAAATCCTTCCGTAAATCCTCTTCTTTTTCCTCTTGTTCATAGTGTAGATTAAGTCGTCAGCATCTCTTCATTCGCCATGTGGTCTACTCCACAATGACCATCATACAAACGATGTGAAGAATTGCCTCCTCGTAGTCAGAGAAATACATAATGATATGGTAGGAAATGTAGAAATCGCTGAATTTATGCGTAAAATTTATGGTGATTAGCACTGATTCTACACTTTTGCAGGCTGCTACAAATGAATGGCTCTCTGCCTGCCACTGAATCTAGGATGCGTTTGGCATCGTTCTCACAGATATTAAACAGTACAACACTTTTATCGTTCTCAATCTGAGCAATTGTGCTCCCAACATGTGTGGCACTTAATCGGCACGATTTTATACAGTAATTGCACGTGTTCACACACAAAGAACTGCTCATAAAATACAATGAGTTTACTTTCATATCAGTCGATGATTCGTAGACAACGTGGTCAAAAAAAATGCCACGTGCAAAGTCAAATATACTCACTAATTCCCAAATTACATAATATATCATAATCAATCGCTCTCGTGTTTTTACACGGTATATATGTTACAGGAAAAGTCGATTCTCCAGTAAGAGTTGACTCTCCCTAGGTAAAGTCGACTCTTATTGATCTTTTCAGTAAATGTTGATTAAAAGCGGTATGTGTTCAATTTCGATCAACATTTACTAATCAGAGTTGACTATACCTAGGGAAAGTATACTCTCACTGTCTTGAGATAGTAACAGTTGACTATTTGCAAGGAAACGGTACTAGCTAATAAAAACAAATAGAGAGGCAAAACCAATACAATAAGAGAGAGAAATGTTTAAGAGAAACTAATAAAAATAAATAGTACATTATGCAACGAGCCTACAACGGCTATAATTAAGACACGAGTATTTTTATAAAACGAGCGTATGCGAGTTTTATAATTTCCATACGAGTGTCTTAATTACCATTATAGGCGAGCTGCATACGACTGTTTATGTTCGGCGATAATTATAACTTTATTATATGTTTTAACATTAATATTCATAAATATCTGTTGAGAGTCAGCCATTTGCATTTTGTGATTGGAGAGCGGGCGCTGAGTGTGATATCTCTGTCTTTCAAGATCTCTGAACGACTGACGCATGCGCTCTGTGTGCTGGCAATGCCATATTATGCAGGCCATATGTTTACACCTGCCGTCCCTCAGTAATATTGTCACCGGAGTCGTTTGAAGGCAATGCGCTGTGTAGAAATTAGGGTGGGTGATATTAAGGTACAGTGCTATTTCTTGTCTCTTATTCGCCAGTTTATTTACGCGAACATATGTACGGTGCGTATTCCATGTCGGTAATTTATTATAGTTCGATGTTGTGTTCATGTCTGACATGTTGGATTTTGAGCGCATGCGCGAAGGTATCGTTACCTAATTAGTCAATGAACGAGCTCTGATTGGCTGGAGGAACTGTATCGTAATGAAAAACAGTGTTATAATGACCATCATTATGATACAGTTTTCTGACACATAATAGTGAGGGTCGAACATAAAAACCGTTATAATACTGTACATAAAGAGGTAGAAATATTTATCATTTATTACAGCAAGATAAAGATTTGTGACACTTTGAGTTGCAAAGTACACTTTTCTTCTTGCACATGCACTTCATGGATTCGCATTTAGTGTTGCAAGGACATTTGAAAAATCCTTGTCCACTTCCAAGTGATTGTGAAGTTGCAACAGCCCTCACAGCTATTGTTTTATCCATAGGAACTTCATTTTCTTGGATAATGTTCGTAGGACATTAAATTTACTGAATTGAGACCTGAAAATATGTAATCATTGACATCTGAACAATTTAATACTATGGGCAGCGAGAGAGAGGAGATATATATATATATATCTTTTATTTTAGCTTTGAAAACTTCCATTGGGAAAAGCTGCTTTAGAATTCCATTTCTCGTTCCAATTCGATAAAAGCCATCATCGACAACCTCCAGTACCACGCCAAGGATAGATCGAGCATTTCCTCTACCGCGGTCAACATCGGGGATAGGAATTCGAAGGTCAACATCGGGGATAGGAATTCGAACTGATGTTCCTTTTTCTACTGGCGGATGAATGTGACCTGGTATTTTTTTCATGCGTTTAGCTTGTTGTTCTAGACAGTAGAAAGCTTCATTTCTCTGTATCTTGATGTCCTCAGTAGATTTGTCCAGGTCAGTGAGGAGATAATCACTATCATCTAAGAGCTTTTCACCACTTGATATATTTCCACTCCCATTACTTCCAATTTCGTTTTCTTGTTGTTGCTGCATTTGATCAATTGCGCATTGAAGATTCTCTTCTGTTTCTAAATTTGCCAGTACCTCACTTGGTTGTTTTGAACTAGATAAGACGTGACTCGGGGGGCAACCGAACATTGCCTCGTACGGGGATCGTTTTATCCCACTATGCAAAGCACTGTTTTTCATAAGTTGAATAAACTTTAAGCCTTCACTCCATTTTGATGTGTTGTGGTCTTGCATCCAGGTGGTTATCATATTCTCTACAGTATGTCCTGGTTGGCTCTTTGGACGCTACCTTGACTCTATGTCGTGGTTTGCCGTGCACCATTTTGAAGTTCGCCCATGTATTAACCAGACTGTCAATAATTTTATTAACAAATTCTCTCGCATTGTCCGATTGTAAAATACAAATAGCGCCTAACAAAGTAAAAACATCAACGATATTATTACACACTTCGTCTGCAGTCTTTGATTTCAGTGGTCTTAGCAAAACAAACTTTGTTAATTGGTCCTGGTACACCATTATAAATTTGAAGTCTTCATCAGGTTACGACTGAAAGTCAATCAAGTCCACTTGACATCGTGAATTCATTTCCTTGAATAAGAAAGGCTTTACAACCAGTCCTTTCATCTTATGTCTCAATTTTTGATCTCAAGGTTCGTACAAGCTTAAAAATAGTAAAATGGCCTTTGTAATAATATTTTGAAATTTCCCTTTCAATTGCTGAATCATACGATCTCTTACTCCGTGTCCAGTGGATATATGCGCTTCATTAAGAACTGCAAACAACTCTACATCAAAAACATAATACCTTATGCTGTCTTGGTCTGTGACAGGGTGTATTAGTTTTGAAATACCATTTACTTCAATAATGCCATATCGTCTTAAAATCCTGATATCGTTACTTTCTTATTTAATTGCAGTTTTTAGATTTTTCAATTTTTGAATGCAGCTATCATATTTTAATTTGGTCAATGTCAGTGAATTTACCTTGGAATTCGAGCGTTCCTGCTGCAGTTTTTTACGAAACAGTTCTGCCGTGGTGTCTGACATAATTATTACACACTTAAACTAATTATATATTTTTTATTTTTTTATTTAGTCAATTTACCCTCTAGGTCGGTGGTTCCCACGGACTCAGTGAGGGAACTCACCACTACCGCCTCTATGGGCAGTGTCCTGGAGCTGGGAATATCTGGTCGGGAGAGATACAACTGGGGAGGTGTGATCAGCACTTCGCCCATGCGGCCTCACCTGCAAAGCGAACAGGGGCCTCATGAGGGATGGGAAGGGACGAAAGATTGGGATGGATAGGCTAGGAAGAGGGAAGGAGGCGGCCGTGGCTTTACAGTAGGTACCATCCCGGCATTTTCCCGAAGACTAAGTGGGAAACCACGGAAAACCACTTCGAGGATGGCTGAGATGGGAATCGAACCCTCCTCTACTCATCTGGACCACCCGAGGCTGAGTAGACCCCGTTCCAGTCCTCAAACCACTTTTCAAATTTCATGGCAGAGCCGGGAATCGAACCCAGGACCTCCGGGGCGGCAGCTAACCATGCTGACCGCTACGCTACGCTTAAACTAATTATTTAAACGTAAATGAATCTTTTGTCACTATTGCACAACAATAAAGAGCCGAGTAATGACGAATGGCAACTGCCTGGTGTGTGATGGGGTAATAAAAATAAAGAAATGTTCAGATCAATAACGGTCAGTCCAATACTGGAAGTACGAGTCTAAACAATGCCAATATTTTAATAATCATAACAAAGGTTTGGCACGCACGGTTACATTTTCAGAGCAGCATCTGCGAATCAACTTTTACTAAACCACAGCAGGCATAGTTAACTCTCCCTAGGAAAAGTTGATCTGTGTGTTTTCAATCAACTGTTACTGATACTTTCAGTAAGAGTTGACTCTACCTAGGGAGAGTCAACTCTAACTAAGAATCGACTTTCCCTGTAACATATATAACAAATAATTTAGCACTTTTTAATGCGTTGCACAAGCGGAGAAATCAGATTACTTTTTCCAGTTCAAACACCTTGGTCTCAAATAACGTGGTCCTTTCACCACCACACAAAGTGCGTGCGCTCGTCTCGAACTCACAAGGTGGACGTAACTTCCCTTCTTCAGCGATGTGATGGCTTCGACTCAATCGGAGTCGTGTAGCGACTAAATGAATATCTTTTCGCGCGTCTGCGAGGAAATACCTTTAACCTTGGATAATATTCCATATTTAATCCATTTTGACATGGCAAATTATGCAGAATGAAGAATGATTAATATACGTTTGCAAATAATAGGTTCCATTATAATTCATCAGAAATAAATTTCAGAGATCTCGGCAATGTCAAAAGAGTATCTCGAATTATAGTTTCCTTCCTGGGTACGTTCAATATGTGTTCCCTTGAAATGAATCAGATTCTCAAATGAAATGATGACCGGTATGAGGAAAAACGGGCTCGTTTACCTCCTCGTCATTTCAAAAAAATGTAAGGATTGCATTTTTTACTTGCTTGAACATCCGGTTCAGTTACGGTGATATTTCTTGAGGTTTGCGGGGTTGTAGGTTCCCAAACGCTCTCCTGTGTTCAAATCAACTATCACCTAACTTCCGTTATTCAGCACTTCTATTGCTTAGTTAGGGTCATAATATAAGGATAGAAATTTCCCATATATACGGTCCATTGGGTTAGATATTCCATGTCTTCGAATTAATACTAAATCTCCCACGATGAGTGGTTGTCTAAACCTCTTTTTATGCGTTCAGCGTAGACGTTTTTCAGCTTGATGATTCAACATTTCCCTTACAGCAACAATGCGACTAGCCTGAGATGGTTGTAGACTAGAAGGTGTTAAAATAATGCGTTCCCAATTACGTACTGGTCCATGATTCAAATGAAGTACACACGGAATTTTGCCTGTACTTCCATGTACAGTACTGTTGAATTGACACATCTGGCTATAACAACCAATTCTTCAGTCCATTGCCAATGTTCTTCCTGACAGTAAAGGCGGCAAAATTTTCAAAGAGTAGCCATTGCACATTACGCAGAATTGCTCTCGGGATGCCTTATGGATGATAATACATGTCCTTGAATTCATTCAGTAGGTTCTCAAGTTCTTCGCTCACTGGTTGATGACGTTCTTCTGTCTCTCGGCACTCTTCCTTGGTGCTTTCTGTTTCTAACGCAACCAGCGTCTCCATGACGTTCACATCAGCACTGAGATCAGGCTCTTAATCAATCAAGTTCCTGGGAATAACCTCTTGAGGTTTGAAACTGATGGTATCTATTACTCCATCGTGTTTCCTCATGAAGTCGGCCCCTAAAATTGCTTCATATTTTAAATCTTTCAAGACCAAAAAGTGATGCAAGTACACGTGGCTAGCAATCTCCACGGTACATAACACCTGAATCTTGCACTTTACTGTGCGATCTGGGATCATTCCTCCAAATTTGACGGTTGAAACAGGTAGTTCCGTCAATGTATAAGGTGCGTTCAAAAAGTAACGAGCCGGAGGCATAATTACAGAAACCAGTACCTGTATGTTAGAAGTATTGGCCTTGGCTGTTGAGGCACTTGTCCCACTGTGACACAAGGCGGTGAATGGCTGTCTCATAAAATTCCCTGGGCTGCGATGTGAACCAGTTCCGCACGTACAGGTGGACGTCGACGTCCGAGGTGAATCGTTGGCCCCACAGAGCCCTTTACAGGGGACCAAATATGGCGTAATCACAGGGAGAGAGGTCTGGACTGTATGGAGTGTGGCCGAGATTCTCCCATTTGAATTTATGTTGGAGTGCCGCGACTGTGTTGGCCGTACGAGGTCGTGCATTGTCGTGGAGCGACCACGGCAGCTATGGCGTTCACTGTCACCCGGCAGTCCTGGATAATGAGTGCATCAACCAGCTGGACGTTGTCATCGGTAATGCAGGGGGGTGCCCGAGACCGGGCATCATCGGCTAACGACACCCGTCCTTCCCTGAAGCGCTTGTGCCACGCCTTGACCCTTGCAAGGGACATGCAGTGTTCGCCGTACACTTGTGACATTCGGGGATGAATGTCCGTTCCCCCTACTCCTTCCACTGTCAGAAACCGAAAAACACCTTTTTGCTCTTCGTTTGACGCCTCCTTATCACTGTTTGCAATGCGAATGGCAGCGTTGGACGATAAATGCGTGCTGCTGCTCGCTTTGTATCTTCACGTGACGTGCACGCGTGCCCTCTAGCGACGGGCTGTGACCTTCCACGCTCTGGTCGGAACCACACCTCGTTACACACGCCACAATTAGCCGATGTCGTCACCGGTTTGCGCATTCCAGCCTCCGGCTCGTTACTTTTTGAACGCACCTTATAATATGAGATTTCATAAGAGTATAGAAATCAGTAGACAAAACGCTGATCATAGCTCCAGTGTCGATCAGTAGTGTGACGGGATATCCATTTATCTTTGCAGCAGTCATCGGCAGTCTCGTAATCTTGATGTGGTTCGTAGTTCATCTTTCATCTAACAGGTCTTCCTGTATTTGCTCCCAGAGTAATATTGTGGCTTTTACTCCGGAGTCAATCTCTCCATCATCTATACAGATTTTGGCATATTTTTTTTCCTTTACTTTGCCTAGTGGAAGTTCCTAGCTTATCGTGGTCTTGGGATTCTTCTTCTGGTACTTCTTGGAGTTCCCTCGGTGTACGAGTTTGGTCTCTCTCTTCTCTCTCTCGGAGTTGTCTAATATATTCTGCGCTCTCCTGCGCTCTCCCTCGCCAATCCTTATCAATTTGATATCTGGGGTCTCTGTTTCTATTCTATCCCCCACTGTATCTGTCTTCACGTCGGATTTGACCTGACGATTGGTTTCTGTGTTGCCCATCATTATACCGTCCGTTATTCTCCCTACGACGATTCTGATCGTTTTGACCATTGTTATGCTGGAAACGTCTTTGCCAGTGCCCTTGATTTTTGTACTATTCCTATCATACGGTCGCCGGTTCCATGACCTCCGACCGGGTCCTGTATGATTCCGTTCATACGGTGCTATAATGCTGGTAGAAGGTTCAGCAGTTTGTCTAACCTTATCCACAGAGGTTAAATTCAGCTGTCTTGTTTCGTTTCGATGGTCACCTCTTAGTCTATGAATGGTGAACTGTTAATTACTAGAGTCGAGTCTCCGTAACAGTTGGTCACATGCTACGAATGTAACGGCATTGGCAGTGATTAGAAGTCGTTTAACTTCGGCTGGATATTTCCGAGTGATTGTTTGGATCAACTCTTGTTCTAACAATGGTGGTTGTAGGCAAGTAAGTCGTGCAAGTTCCATAGCAAAGTAGTTTGCGTAACGCGTTGGTAGATTAGTGCTAAAACGCTTTGTGTACATTTCTGCTCTGATACTGTGCTGTATATCGCTGGACCAATATGTTCGTAATAATGCGTCACGGAAGTGAATGAATATCGGAAAGCTCTGAACCTTGTACTAGCTTGTCCGGTAAGCAATTTCTCTACTACTCTTAATTCTCGTTCTGGTGTTGCCATTGTATCACGTAGATAGAATTCTACACTGTTCAAGAGCTCTACCGGAGTAATCCCTGAGTTACTCCCTGAGAATTGGGCAGGTTGTTCTTCCTTAGAACGTATTATCATGATATTGCTATTCTGCGAAGATCTGGCAGATGTAAATTAGATGCTGTAGTGGTTGGAGTGAATATCAAAGATGTCTCCATCTGCGTCTGCTTTGGTTGAGCTTCGATTCTTCCTAACAGTCTCCTTTCCATTTCTTCAAGTTCTGATGTCGTCATTGAGTTAGTTTGAGTCTTCATACTATTGAATTGCATCTTTAAACGTTCGATCTTCCCTCGAAGACACATGTCAACTTCTTCGACAGTCTTCCTTATGCTCCTGGATGATTCAAGTCGTTCAGAAATGGCAACTTCCTCAATACGTTTTCTTAAGAAATCAACATCATATTTGATGTTTGAGATGTTGGCATCCATATGTTCTTTTGTTCAATCATGTCACCCTTTATGTGATGAATGTCAACAGCGAGTTCCTTGACATTCTCATTTAACACTCCATTGGGCGCGCGGAGTACAGGTATCCTCCAGTGATTTTGTTTTGCGTGACTACAAGGGTTGGCAAAACTCGTGACCTTGAGTGACCATATACTTTCTCCCTACTCACCCTCTAACCGTCACTGCATTGTCAGCTTTAATGCTCCATAGTTGTCGCCGTCACCGCGTGTTTATTTGCGCTGTGCAGTAGTGGAGGACATCTGTCCTCCGCGCGCCCACTGGCGTTACAGTTTTCTCGGATATTGCTGAGGTATTTTTTCTTTTGTTTCATAGTTTTGAATGGCATAACGATTTAATTGAAATAGTTTATGCGTGACAACAATAATGACAAGTCAAAGTGACCGTGAACAGGTACGCCGTTGGCTAGATGAGACTGAGGATATCCAGAGTGTTCTGGGGGTAGAGGATGAAGATGAACGGAAGAAGACTACTTGAAATACCACACAGCGAGTAGAGAAAATGAAATCAATGCATAAGAAGGCCTGGCTGATATGCCTGACGACTCTGGGGAAATGGAAGTGGTAGAAGAAGCAGTCCCTCCTGTCCCTTTCGTCAACCCAGAGTTGTATTGGGGAAAAGATCGCACATCAGGGTGGTACTTAGAACCTCAAGGTGCCCAGACTTCTCATACACCCATACATAACATTATGCCAGTTTTTCATCGCACAGGACCTCAAGGGTCTACGAAAAATGCTATCTCTCCAGACGATGCTTTACAGTGTATTATTGATGATGAAATGGTGAAAAAATAGTTGATTGTACTAACTAATATTTACATACCGGTAATTAAAATTCGCCGTCAGTTTGTTCGAGAAAGAGATGTCAGGCCCACTGATTCCCGGGAAATTCGTGCATTGATTGGTATATTATATCATGCTCGGGCTTTGAAGGCTAGAATAAGAATTTTTTTTGGAATGTGGGATAATTCACACGGCACGGGAGTAGAGGCTGTTTATGCAACCATGAGCGGAAAATGTTTCGATTTCTTTTACGTTGTCTATGATTGGATAACGTACACAACCGAGATCAATCTGTTGACAAACTAGATGCTTTTAGAGAAATCTTGGAGATGTTCGTGCTCAATTGCCAGAATGCATACAAACCAACCACATTGATGAACAGCTAGTTGAATTTAGAGGAAACTTTCGTTTCCGGGTGTATAGGCCTATGCCTAGTAAACATGCGAAGTATGGGATAATGATCTTTACTATGGTGTCCACAACAACATTTTATGCTACAAACCTTGAAGAGAATGTAGAGAAGCAACCAAACGGCCGTTTCAGAAGAAGCAACAACACGTCAGACATAGTTTTGAGTTTGGTGCAGCCTATTTCAGGAACCAATAGGAATATTACCTGTGACAATATGATCGCATCCGTGCCCTTGGAAATGAAGCTACGGGAAGAAGAAAAAGTAACTATGATTGCTTCTCTTAGAAAGAACAAAGCAACAGTTCCCCCAAATTTTCTACCTGATAAGTCAAGAGAAGTCCAAAGCAGTTTGTTTGGCTTTCAAAAGAGCTGTACATTTTATCTTACGTACGAAGAAGTACAAGGCTGTGTTGACAATATCGACTATGCATGAAAACATGGCAATCGATCCAGATGCAGGTCATTAGCGGACACCCATGATTATTTTCTTTCCAAACTAGAAAGTAATACCATCATTTATATTTTTTTTTATTTATAACATGAAACGTATATACTTATACACGTTTTTGTAACATTTAAACATAACTTACCAAACGTATACACGTATTTGTCAGATGTATCATAATTGTATATTTCCTACTTAATACTTCGTAGAATACACTTTTTTTTAATGAAAAATGTGTTTAATATATTCCTACTTAACCCAAAACAAAAAATCATGATCGCTAAATATATATTTCATAGGGTAAAATGGCAAAATCAAGTGGAGGACACTCGTCCTCCACGCGCCCACTCGCGTTACGGCAAACCGCGCGCCCACTGGAGTGTTAATAGGTGTGTCAAGTTTTCCACGGTCAAAGTCAGTTGATTCACAACCCGTGTACTGTCTGATAATTCGCTCCTGAATTTATCCATGTTACCTTCTTAAGCAATTGTGCCAGCGATACAGCTCCGCAGAGTTCTAAGCGAGGAAGTGACAGTTTCTTCAAAGGGGATACTCTTGATTTAGAACATAAAAGTTTCATTGTGGTAATTCCATTCTTGTTTGTGGATCACAGGTAGATGCAAGCTCCATATGCCTTCTCCGAAGCATCACAGAAGCCATGTAACTGGATGTTGACTACAGGATTATCAACAAGAATTCTCCTGGCAATGTGCATGTTGTCTATGAGAGAAAACTGACGGTACAATGATTGCCAAATCAGTGATAACTCAGGAGACGGTGGTTCGTACTGTAGCCGTATTACCTACCAATAACTGTTGAAATCCCTCGATGACAGCTGGATCGTAGAACCTGAAAGTCCCCGGCTAGAAAACCCCCCAAGTTCTACCAACAAATAAAGGGATGATAGGGTCATTTGAATTCCTAACAGGTTGTATTAAGAATGACCAAGGCTCGAAGAAAGAAACTAGCTCAAAACACAAGAGTCCTTCTAGAAGAAGGAAAATCTCAAAGGTGTGGTATACCCTAAAATACCTAGCGATGGACTTCTTAATACGACCTTCCATCGCCTCTATAAAGCATCACGCAATAATTAAAATCAAATGAAAAATAAGTTTATTAATAGAATAAACATGACAAGAAAATATTAAATTTGTCGTTAAAACGACCAATCAAAATTTTAGAATAAATATCCTGGATTGCCTTCCAGACATGGGATATATGAATTATTTCCAAATTGGATTATCCATAACTGAAAAATGTATAATAAATTTCGATCCCATAGACACAATAAAAAATGTTGGATTCACTTCGTTTCACTTAATGAACACCTTGTTAAATATCACGATAAATGAGAATTATCTTGAATCACATTTCAAACAGTATTATATTATCATATTAATCAACGATGAAATTATTATGGCATATTTATAGAACATACAATATATACATAATTTTAGAATAATTTCGATTATTCTCTGCACTGACCGGTTACCACGACCTTCACTTCTGTTTAAATTAATTTCATCGTTTTATTTCTTATTATTCCAGTGTAATTCTGCCGAACGATTAAGTTAAGCAAAATGTTTCTCATTGATTTGGCATTAAAAATTATTGATCATATTTGTTATACATAATTATATGCTATGGCATAGTAAATCATAATTTACTGGAAATATTAGATTGAATATCCACCCAATTGTGTCAAAAATATTGCTTAGAGAAAATAATAATTTTTACGCAGGTCTTACTTCAAATATATTAACAGCGATTATGTCACCTAGGACATATTATAATAACCACACTAGGTTAAATACAACACCTATCTGGCGTGAGACTTCTTTCAGTCTATTCTTGATTGGCACACATGGCTCAATCTTCGACAAGAAGAATTGCTTCGCAAAGTACAATATCCAAAATGCTTATTATCATGGGCATTATTCACAATACATGGCTGAAACCTTAAATACTTATATGCACCCATAATTGGTGTCTTACTGCTTTAATCCACTGTTACAAAAATCAGCTGTTTATTAGAAATGACTCTATTCGTGCTTAGAAAATGAATTTAACTCTGTAGCAAGTTATTGAAATTATTGTGGATTCCGGAAATATTCCACATAATTTAGAAACTTGCCTTATATTAATGTGTTACAATGTATGACTTATAGTAAGTCTTCCCTGGGATTTCTTCGCAAACTTGGATGTTTTTCAAATACCTTCTTAATAAAAAAAAGCTATTGCACCAATGGCAATAATATAAATTTAATCCAGTGTTAACTCCATAAGGGAAAAATATTATAATTATCAAAACCACTCAAAACTGAGGTTATAAAATATTAAGATTGATCCTTCCTGAAAGCAAGATCTTCCCATAATTCCCTGAACCTGAAAATGTCGATGGATAATTCCTACACCATGAATCTAGGTTAACTACAGAGGTTAAGCGACTATTGATTCATTAGGAAAATCCGTCTCGAAAATCATGCTCAGAAGAGGCAAGTTAAATCTGTTAATAATTGAGAAAATAATCAAAACGAATCAAACTGACTTTCAGAATAACTGGATCCGAAAACTTCCTAATATCGATGTGATAATTTGACAAGTAAAGATTCTCCTCTGAGAATAGGTTAATTCAAACGTAAGTGTTTAAGAAAAGTGCACTAGAAAATAGAAAATCAGTCAGAGTTTTCAACGCTGCTGGAAAAATATGTTTCTAAAATATTCTTACACAAAAATCTGGAAATCTTCCCCTATACGATCGTCACGACAATCAGAATATGCATATCACTTTAAATACTATAAAAGATTACTGAAATTGAAACTTATCAATCCAAAATTACTAAAAGGATACACTCATTTAACTCAGTCAAAATCATGGTTTAATAGAAGGGCAGCTCCGAAATAAAGATCGAACCTGTGCCCTCTACTCAAACATTTAAGCTACAAAAATCAAAATCTGGCAATTTGCGGTTGTTTCAAATGCCCTAGCTAAACTACTGCAACGAACTGAAGCTCCAGTACCTTTCCGGCGATTCTAGATGAGGTGCAAAAAGGATATCGTTGGCCATGGTAGTCTCCACATGACATGGAAGACTCCAACTCGATCACCACTGCTCGAACCCACGGTCTTCTCAGGCTCAAACGATATCTGACCGGTCGAAATGTCCCAACATGGCCTGGCGATAACATCCCGCACGCGTTAGAATATATATGGCCCAACCGGCAACAGTTTATCAGCCCGTTACATTGTGAAAGTGAACTTGTACAAACACGGAATAGTTCCATAAATAGAATGCAAACGGGACTATATTCACACATGTCCGCGCGATCCATTGCAGTACGGAATTTGTTTGTAAAGTTCATAGCAAATGAACGTGTTCGTACGATGTTCTCGCTGGCGTTTTATTAATGCAGTATTCTCATTATATTCTAGCCTGCCATCTCAATAGATACCGAACTCATTATATTCCTTCCCTCCGACGCCTTGCTTGAGAATACGCCGTTTTGAGAAGAATTACACACTTGAAATTGTTCGGTTAACTTTGGGCTGTGGTCCCAGGAATTTTAAACACGCCTGTGTTTCGATACAATTCACACGGAATGGCCGCTGGGAGCATGAACATATCCTTCCGCGACACCCGCTAGTGACAGAAAATGCACGACCACAGATCTAGACGTATTATACGTTTGATATAATGTCTGACTCCCATTATACACGTTTCTATCGCATACTGAATGATATGCGATCTTGTTCAAACACTGCGGTACACTCGCAAGTTTTATAACTCCCATAATTTTCGTTTCCACTTCACCATGTGTAGATATTGTTACTGCACGCTGTCAGAACACAGAGTTGTTGTCACTCTCCATGCTTGCTCGTTTGAGGAAGACGCATGCTACCCCCTCCTCTATGACGTCACGTATCGATATTAATCGTAATAGCTGTGTCTAATTACAAGTAATTTAACGGATCGTCTTCCGTTCTTCACACATGCTTTGTAATAGCCTTCTGCCATCGAGATGTGCAATCTAGCACATATAACTACTCGCATATGGCGCTAAATATTCTGTAATTTGTATATATCATTCTCAGGTGTATCGATCGATATGATGTATGACAATATTGATATGTTTATAATCGACGTGCCTTCGGGTTTCTCTTCGGAAATACGAGCTCTCACGATCCATACTTCCTAGCGGAACTTTGCTTGCCATAAAACAGCTGTGAGGACAGACTTCTCTGGCTGACTTGTAAGTTACACGCCGTCCCATAATACTGTACCCATAACTGTACTTAAAACCTTTTGAAATAACGGTGCAGTACCAAGCCATCTGTTGCTGCCAGAGCTGCTGTAGAAACATTTTACAAAGTGTGACTATAGGGCTGATGAACCCCAACGGATCTAAAATGGTAGAGATGACTGACAGCACAGTTCTCTTCGTGAACTCATGCGTAGGTGATACCAAGTGGATGTTGTTAACTATCTGGACGTTATCTGCAGCAGGATGCCATAATCGCCCCAGAGTCTTAACGTTGTCATCATTGTCGAAACGTAGAGGAAGTTGGGTCTCTCTGAGCTCAGCTCCGCAGGAATACTCTCAAGTAGACCAGGATGATTACTGCTCCATTTGGGTAATGGGAATCCCGCCCCTTGGAGTAGTTCAATCAACTGACATTGCGTTTCAAGCGCATCCTCGATATTTTGACATTCAGACATGCAATCATCTACGTAAAAGTCATTCTCAATAACTCCCGCTGCCTTGGGGTAGATTTGGGCGCCTTCTGTTGCAAGCTGTTTTAGACATAGCGTAGCCAAGAAGGGAGCATTTGCCATTCCATAGGTTACAGTTTTTAATTGACATTCTTGGATGGGGTCTGTCTGATCTCTTCTCCACAAAATCCGCTAGTAGGTACGGTCCCTAGTGTTTACTTGTACCTGTCTGTACATCTTGGCTATGTCGGCAGTGAATGCAATGAGATGAGCTCGATATCTAAGAATTATAGAGCAGAGATCTTGCTGTATAGTAGACCCAACCATAAATAAGCTTTTAAAAGAATTGCTGGAACCAGCAGAGCAATCAAAAATAACTCTTGTCCTTGTTGTTGAACTGGATTCTTTAAGAATGGCATGATGAGGTATGTAGAATTCGTAGCCGCGAAGGCTGGCTCCATATGCCCTAATGCTTCATACTCGTCAATAAATTTCATGTAGTCTTGCTTCAGATCAGGATGCCTCCTCAGTCTTCATTCAAGTAGCTGAGATCGCCTAATTGCCATCGTAAAGGTTTCACGTAATTTCTCCGCATTTTCATGGAATGGTAAGGGAACCACAAATCTTCCAGCATGGTCTCTTGTAGTGTGGTGTACAATTTGCACCTCACATTGCTGTTCTTCTTTAGTGAGCGGAGCCCGGCATACTTCTTCTATTTTCCAAAACTTCACAAAGAATGATGCTACCGGCCGCTGTGGCATAGTGGAAGGGTGAGTCCCTGATCCATACCTCCCCGATAGAATCCAACCAAATTCGGTTTCATGCATGACTGGGTGATTGGAGTCCCTGGTTAGCTTACCAGATCGGTAAATATATGCACCAATCGACATTTTGTTAGGGGCAGAAATTGGTGCATATATACAATATATGAAGTGTAAGCGTCTGACTATAATACACACATTGCGAATTTGTTGCAACATATGATTGCTGGACCTAAGCGCAATGTTTGTGCTTGTGGGAAACAGGAGATTTAATGTCTGTTAAACTAGGCTTAGGTAGGTTAGAATTTATAATGTTAATTGATTTGCACTTAGTTTCAAGAAATTCACACAATTCATGCAAGGCTTGAAATGTATTGGAGTTAAGTGTGGATTCATATTCCCTGTGTATTGATATCTCGACTTCTTCCAGTATCAATTGTGGAACGAGTAATTCTTCTAATGGTACTGTACCCGAATAAAAATGAAGAGACACTTGTCGAATCCGAAGATCAGCTGGATTGTAGAATCTTGAAGGTCCCCGGCTAGAAAACCCTGAAAGTCCTACCGACAAGTACTACATGTGGGTACAGAAGTCAACCGACTTTGTTATGGAAAATAATATGCTGGGCAAACAACTCAATCTAATGGAGAGTACGAGAAACTTAAGGTTCTTGGGGCAAATGGGACATAGCAAGGGGCTTTCTTAAACCTAGATCCATTTCCACAATGCAATCTCTCTTAAAAACTAATATGAATCACGAAAGTCTGTTTATAGAAAATGAACAATTAAATGTATTTAAGAAAAACAATTACAATTTAAATTTAATCAATAAACTCAAATCATATGGTTATATTAAATGAATATGATAATAGACACGCTTGTCAAATAAGAATAGTCCAATAATTGAAATGTCCATCTGACGTCAAAATCCACAGCTCCTCTCAAAAATAAAAACGTATCAGCTGTTTCAGAGTTTGAAATTACATCATAATTATATAATATTGTTAAAATATTATTTCAGTTTAACATTAGCTTATTTTACTCTGTGCATAAAACTCCGATTATATAATCTGACTGCAAAAACTAAGGCTCATATTGACACTGTGGTCAACCGATCAGTTGTTTACTGACGTCCTGACAAACCTCATCTACATCGCTTAATTCAAAATTAATACATCACTGTATTATACAAAAAACTTCATTTTTATCATCTCCTCCTTCTCATCCTCATAAACTTCAATAAAATGATTTAAATTATATACAATTATACTTTCAATAAAGTATTGAACTGTCAAACGACGTCTTACGTCAGTATTATCGAACATCGATAATATAAAACACTTTTCATTTCTTACTGTTCTTCAAACAGCATTTCTCATAACTATTAACCTTCGGTTCATCAATTCCTACATCAAAATAATTATTAATGTTAACGACGTCAATAATATTTCCAAAAAGATTGTTAATAATTATTTTATAATGTATTAATAATTCAAACATTTATTATTATAAATGTCAAATAATGTTTACTCATTCTTATTAATTGTTTATTATCGTATATTAATATTTGTTAATATTTATTATTGTGGGGTTTCAAGCCATTTTTCAGTGTTGCCTAAGTAAACAACAGTTTGGTGCTTTTCAGTCGGAAAACACGAATGTACCCAAAAAGAGTTGGGTTATGCCCTAATCTTTTTGGGTACATTCGTGTTGACCGACTGAAAAGCACCAAACTTTTTTTTAATATTTATTAATTGTTAATTAAAGTCACTTGCATTATTTTTATAATTATTAATATTTATTAATATTAATTTCTAATTAATTAATGCTACTTGCATAATTTTTATGTTTATTTACCGTCGTTACAATTTTATGGTGGTTTATTTCAATTCCGATCACATATGGCCAAACAATTAAGCTAAGCTCACACTTAAACATTGTCAAAATCATGTAAATAAGGTTAATAGAATTAACTAACCAATTGTTTATAATTATTTCATTTTGACTGTAGGTCAATAAAATATACATTTATATACCTTCTCTCTACTCCTTACAACAATAGTATATTATAATGCAACAAAATCCTCTATAATACGTCTGTACTACGTATTAGAGCTTCCACAAAACAACTCTGCTCTAAAAAGCCTTACCACTTCATTCAATAAAAATTGCATCCTCCATAATACGCCTATAATGCGTATTAGAGCTCATCATCATCATCGCTGCTACTCCATCATTACAATAGTAATCCTCTCAAAATAATACGTACATGTCATTGTAAAACTTGACATCAGAACTTTCATACTACTTCTCCATTTCAATGTTAATTCAATACGATGTTCACAATATATTTAAATTATATCGATGCCTTAATATTTTCATTTATCTTGACCTTAAATTACTGTACATGAACGTTCTTGGTTTACTTAGTCATTACTCAGGTTGAAAACAATTGTTGTTAATGCTTAAAAAGAATACAGTTAAATCACACCTTTCTGATCGTTACGCATTACCATAATGCAATATTTAAAAGACAACAACAATCACATTACTAGAATTACTAGGTTTACTAGAATTCTCGTTGGTCGACATATCACGATTTATAGGACGCAAAATTCTCTTAAATCTGATATATTCAAAGTTTCGATTCAAAATAATAAAATTTTCTTAAATACTCAACTAGTCTTATTAAAGGACAAAATCTTTAAATGACGTTCATAAGTCCGAATTATTATAAATTCAATGTATCTCCAGTCCTATCAATAGTTATATCAAGTATAACATCAAATTCAATCAACGCCAATATTCTTGACTAGATCGTCGAAGTCATATAAAACACGAAAATAATGTTTTAAATTCGAAGAATCATCTTCCTAATTAAGTTTCTTCATACGTTTAAAATTCCCAATGTTATTATCGCAGACGAAAATAATTAATAAATTTAAGAAAACATTCTTAAATTCATTATCGCTAAATATCGAATCAACATCAAAATACATGGGTTGTTTTTTTTTTTTTTTTTTTTTTTTTTTTAGTTGGTGGGGACTACATCGGGGACCTGTGAAACCTGGAACCATCTAAGTGAGTTATTAATCCAGTTATAACTAAGGTGCCAAAACTAAAAAATCAACATATATACAATCCACTACATAGATGAAATCCTCAAACAATTAAAATTGACGAATAAATTACGGATCTAGAAATATCCCAAACTTCTACTTTAAATTCAATTAACTATTAAATTACTAAAACAATGGTGAACTGTGTTGCTCCAAAATAATCAAGTTAGAGCAAATCTACTTAATGAAATTTTCTTCTACCTTTGATGAATCCCGAAGATCGTTGAAAACAAAAAATACCGTATTTGAACAGTATTCTCCATTCTGTTTCCTGCTATCCACTGTCTCCTACCTCCAAAAGAACTGCATCGTCGAACTTCGAACTCCGTCCCCTGGCATCGAACTGTATCGTCCTGGACTCTGGATTGGATCGGCTTTGAATCGGGATGGCCCGGATTCCATCATCTTGGTTTTTTTAAGAGCCAATCAGGTGAATTCGCTCCTTAATTTTTACGTTGGAATTTGTAGACTTGTTCTTGCGTTCCTTCATATTTTGGAATTTTGTAGATGGATGGTTGCTCAAAATATTCCAAACCTCCAATGCATATCACGTTCCTTACGCATGATTGTTTCAACTGCCATCACACACTCTCTAGCATTGCTTAGTAGCCTTCCTCTCGACTTCCGAATGTTCAACATAATGAAAATATAGTGAAAATGTGTAATATCACTATAGACACTCACAGTCAATGTTTTCGAGTTTATATTAAGGAATGCGTGATACCGTCGTTCTTGCGCAACTCACTTGCCTAAGCTGCGTGTATTGCTCTGGCTGTACACAAAGCTTGCCATTCGCGACAGAGATAATCACATTGTGGGGTTTGAAGCCATTTCTTCAGTGTTGCCTTAGTAAAGAAGAGTTTAGTGCTTTTCAGTCGGTCAACACGAATGTACCCAAACGAGCTGGGTATGGGTTTTGCCCTAATCCTGAAATAAATTACACTACGATGACCAGTTTCGATCGGCAAGCGATCATCATCAGATCCATTACACTTAGGCTATAAAATCTATGTTTGAAAATACAGGTGAAAATATTTACACGACATTTATACGACATTCAATTGCAACTAAGTAACTTCTGGCATGCATCCCAATGGGACAGTTTCACCGTGCACATACATGACACCATCAAAATCAGAGCAACGAGGAAGAACGAACGCTAGAAAATAAATTATGAAAAATAGGAGAAACACAGAACAATCAATCTAATGAACAACACACGAATAACAATGAATTCAATTTCCACAGTAGTGTAAGCTATAGAACGAACGTAAACTTTTCTCAAGATAAAATGAATTTGTTAGACAAAGGTTTGAAATACAACTGCACAGACGCACACACGAACCACAATATAAAACAGTTAATCACAGATATTGAGGTAGCCAGTCGCAAGCTCCCAGCAGAAGACAGGGAATTAACCAAAAATCTTGCCACCAACGAAGCCAAAAAGTCCTCAAACGAGAGGGCGAAGGCAATAGCATTCAAAACAACAAACAACTCAAAGATATAAAGTCATTGAAACAAAAAATAAAAGACCGTGACTTAATCATCATAAAAGAAGATAAGGGAAACACTACAGTAATTTTGAACAAAACAGAATACATTGAAAAAACAGTCGAATTCCTAAACAACGAAATCAAGGAATTACAAAAGACCCCACCAACAAATTCCAAAAACAAATAAAAGTGCGCTAAAAGAAACAGAATACATACTGACCAAAGACGAAAAATCAAAACTAATAAACATGAACCCGAAAATACCGTCATTGAGGGGACAACCAAAAATACACTAAAGGGAGTGCCCAATGAGACCAATAGTCAATTGTAGGAATGCCCCTAATTATAAAATCAGCAGTTACTAAAAATCTTCAAATACTGTCTTTCCAACGACAAAAACAACTCTGTAAAGAACACAACAGAACTAGTAACAGCATTGAACATCCTACAAATGAAACCTAGCTTGAGGCTAGTATCCTTCGATGTAACTAACACGTACGCCAATATTCCGATTATTGAAGCAAACAACACTATCGAAAACAACTTAAAATCCAACAATTCAGCAAAAGAAACTGAAGAGGTTATGATATTACTGAGGGTCGTTCTCATCCAAAACGTGTTTCAATTCGACAATAAAATGTACACACAGAGAGAAGGCCTAGCGTTGGGATCGCCACTAAGCGTGTTAATCGCTAACATCTTCATTAATGGACTAGAAAATGCGTTCTTAGAAAAGACTTCAACAAAGGGAATAGTAATATGGAAAATATACGTAGAAGATGTAATTTGCATCTACGATACTGAACTAACAAGCGAAGAAACAATTCTCCAATCGATTAATAGCCTACACCACTCAATCAAATTCACTAAGGAATTCGAAACAGACCGAAAAATAAATTATCTCGACATAACAATTGAACGTAAAGACAACGCGTTTCATATTCCTTATTACGGAAAACCACACAATCCTCGCATGCAATCGACAATCAGTCTAATCACCCCAGTACGCACAAATTAGCGGGGTTCAATTCAATGGTGCACAGGGCTTTGAACATACCCATGTCAAAAGACAACTATAATAAGGAAATAAGAACCATTAAGCAAATAGCAAAGGAAAACAATTTCCCGCCAAGCAAAATAAACCAAATTATAGCCAAACATAAAAATAAAGATAAAAGATAAAGATTAAAAAATTTGCTTGTTTCAACTACTGTATGTGAATGCGAATACATATAAAATCACTAATCTATTCAAAAAGCAAGGCATAAAAATAGCTTTCACAACGAAAATCACAACCGGTAGGCACCTACAAAATAGTCATCTAAATAAACATGACCCGTATTCAAAGTCAGGGGTATATTCTATAACGTACCAAGACAGCGGTAGTCAAGCTAATTACATCGGACAGAGTGGAAGACGAGTAGACACACGTTATAATGAACATAGGTATGCGATAAGAAACGGAACACATTCAGCCGTATGCGAACATATGTGTGACGCGGGGCACAGCTTTACTAACATCGAGACGGACCTAAAAATAATTCATCACGAATCGAAAGGCAGAGCTATTGACATAAAGGAAGCAATCGAGATATACCTAACCAAACTAAACAATCCCAACAATCAAAATGAACACACGTTTATGGAGAGCTCACCCCTCCTCACGCTACTAAAAACACACCCTGTCGGAAACAAGACATAACTTAGCGATACAGCCAAGCTAGATTAAAAAAAAGGGGGAAATTAGGGGGTTTTAATAGGTAAATGTTATCTGATCAGGTGTACGATGTACTTTTCTTCTGCAATAAACCAAGCCCGTATACGCGGCAGTATTAAAGGTGCCGGGACGTCCTCATAAGACCGGGCAGCGGTTAGTTTGAATGGCTTATGGTCCACGCGTGGCGAGGAATGTTCCACAGTCTTTGATAGTTGTAGTTGTTGACTTCAGAGCGCTTGACCGATGGCGTGATGGTGTTCGCAAGACACTGATGTGCCGTTGGTCAACCGCTCTGATGTCAAGTCCGCTCATTCGTTAAATCAGGTATAAAGTGTTTGGCACATTATAACTTATATGGCAGAAATTAATCATATTATTCTTTTAAATAAGTCTGCCAAGTTTTCTATTTTTTTCTACAAATTTCATGCATTGTTTTTAACATGTGCATATTTAAATGTGTGTATGTTTTTAAACCTAGTCAGATATTATAAAATTAAATTTAGATAATAAATGGTGTATAATTTGTACCTAAAAATACTTTCGATATCAGCTGCAGATGCTGAAAATACTGTTTTCCAGCCTAGAACGGAAACATCAGCTGCATTCATGGATTCGCTTATGCGCTGCAGATGATGTTTGACCCGGCCCTTGGTATGCGAGCTGGAGGGTTATGACATTTGTTTACGTCATTGGGGATAACCCCTTTGCTGACCACTTGCCAAAGCCTGAGCGGAGTTGAGGAACTCATTTTTGGGTCCCTTGGAGGACCGAGTGGAATAAAGGTAAATCGAGGGGAATTGATGTTCGACCACACACACACATGTACGCAGACATGGAAATATTCCCCACACTTTTTTGTACAAATAGCCTATATTCAAGTTCGGCAAGATGGCAGCGCTGATAATAGGATAAACGAGACGATACTCTCCACAGCGGGCGAAGAAAAGGGAAATGCTGTAAGTGACGAATGGGGTGAAGAGCAGAATTCCAGTGACGGTGGCAGTAAACACGTGGAAACCCAGCGAGATGACAACACTAGCCCTCAGCATCCCAAAGCGTGAAGGGATCGTAGTAATGTTGATGTTGCAGGTGATTATTACAGTATTAAGCTTTCCTGGAATCGACTGGTCAGGTGAAAGCATATAAGACAAGGACAAGCGCGGGTGCTAACTAGGAAGGGAGGGGTAGCACAGGTAGTGACCGAACCCATCCGCAGAGATAATAACGTACATTAGATGTCTTCCGTGTAAAATCCCTTGAATTAGTTAATTTAGCATACACATCCATCTTGGAATTAGTGACCACTCAGTTGTAGTACTTGAACTATCGATAGACATGGGCAGGACAAGGCATCGAAAAACAAGTCTGGCAATACTCTAGGGTCTAGGGCACACATTAACGGATTCTCGCATAATTTAAGGTTACCCATGAATGAAATCTTGAAGTCCTAAGCCAAGAGAGCCAAGGTGTTTTTTTAATCCACAAATTAATGATGCTATAAGTAGACCAGAGCTATCCAACGTGGGGCCCGTGATGTACTGTATTTACCAGGCACCCTTTATGGGCAAATATTTGTTCCGATGATTTCTTATATTAATTCAAATTTCAAGACGAAACTATTTTGCTATCGAACATCGAACCAAACAGTGCCAGTTCTTTCCTTTTGCCCTCTCAAAAAAAGGTTACTTGCCTTACATGACATTTTAAAAATCACTTCACTCTGTAGTAATTTCTTAGTGAAATTATGATAAATGAATAGAAATAAAAATAGGTGAACAAAAATTGTTTATCTGAAAACCTTCCCCAGGACCTCACAACAAATGACATGACGCTTGCTGAGTGTTAATCCCAACAAAGCTATGCCACAAACAGAAAGTTCGCTCATTTGAACATTGTTGGTCAGTTTTTGAACCAAACATTCAGTATAACTTGAGAGCTTGAGAGCGGGTGTAGGTTCAGTTACGTGTCTTGAGTTATGATCGATTATCTTATTACAATATGGCTAAAAGGCAAAGACCCGTTTTTTGTGTGTGTGTGATAGTCGTGTGTGAGCCAAACAAAAGTAAAATAAACTTCAGTGGTGAATGTCCTGTTAATTACGAAAACACAAAGTTAGAAAGGCTACTACGATTTAAATTAACATTACAGCCTTGTGAGTTACGTTATAGTAACGTGACAATGACTTCTTACAAAGTCTGTTATGTTTTAGTTAAAACGAGAAAAAAATACGTTCAGAGACGGGGAAGTAATTAAAGAAGCAATGATCAGTGCCGTGGAATCTTTGTTCGACGGCCACAAAGATAAATCTGCACTGATGTCTTTCATGAAAGACCTCCAATTGGCCTTAACTGTTGCTATACGGTTTGAACAGATTTCAGGCAGACTACTGCAATAACAAGTCACCCACTAGAATAATTATATATATATATACAATATTTATACATATCATTATTTTTCAGTGTTAGTAATAGTGACTTATCCCGAATAGATGGCCACTTTTTGTAATGAGTCACAAAAATAAACTTAAGAAAAACCAAATGCAATGATTCATTATACGAAGCGACATTTCGATAACTTGAATTTGATACGAGAAATAAAAACAGATTTTTAAGACTTCAAACTTCCGCCATCTTGAACTTTCGAAAATATTGAACAATTGGGATACCTGTATACATAGCTCAAAATTAAGATTCTCTGTTCAATGTTTCACTGCGCTCGGATGTTTAAATCACCAGAAAAGTAATTTTAAATATTTGAAATTATTGTGGCCACCATGTTGTCATTGTGCTTATCTGTTGCTTGAAAGAAGCAAAAGTGTACTGTCACCGATATCGCATGGTTTTGAGAGCTCTGGCAACGTCGCATAGTAGGAGGAAGAAAGCAAGCGGAAGTAACCTGAGGTTGATGCTTTTACGTCATGAACATAGTCGACAGCTTGACTAGGCGAAGGTTCCAGAAGGTCAGAGGGCGCTGATGAGCACCAGGAAAAGACTACGTTGGAAGATCACGTCGGAGAAGTAGGTCACTTCTTTTTGTATCGTCGTGCGCCGAGTTACAAACAAGTGACTTCTTTCTATATGGTCGTGCGCGGAGGAACAAACCAGTTCACTTCGATATCGTTATGCGCCGGGAACTAACAGTTCACTTTGGTATTATCGCGCTCCAGGAAAGTTATACTGCAATCCTGTGCAGAGTGAAACAGTGTTTATCGTGTGCAAGCTGCGCGAGATTGTCGTGCCGGATTGATTTATTTTACCCGTGTGGAATATTCGTGCCAAATTCGAGGAATGTGGAACATAACCGGGAAATATAGTATCAAATCGTACGTGAATAAATGCACTTTCAACGGACATTGAAAGTAAGTGTAAAAGAAAAACATCACTCCGCATCCTGTATGGTGCCAGGGTGCGAAATTCAAATGAACTTAACACGCGTTATAAGCTAAAGCACGTGGGAATTGAAAGACTTCACGGAGTGGGAGAAGGTTGGAGGTTAACCGCAATGTTTATCATGCACGAAGCAAGTGTGATGCGACGGGCATTTGCCTGAGTAAGTTGACATATGAACGTAGCAGAGTCAGTGAACCCTCAGTGAAGGCGGAAGTGGGCTATGACCTATATATGACACTCCGAAGGTTGAGAGCGCAGGCCGCTTCTTACCAGACCAGTTGGTGCGGGATTATTTATAAACTAACTTGCGTGGTCAGTGAAAAGAAACGTCACGGCCGCGGATACATACAGAATTACTTGACGCTTAATCACGAACATTGAAGTGCAGCGTAATATGGACAATATGGATATCGGTGTACGTCAGTATGAGTTTCGTGTTGTGAACTGTCGAAACGAGAGGATGTCTGGTTAGGCGATCCATGTGGAAGCTGTTACGAGGACGTGGTGACCAAGGCGAGACAGGACTATGGATATCCAGGGGCCGCGAGCTGGATCCAGGGCGAGAGGGGAGGATGTTCAATCAGAAGGACGTGGAACCAAATCCCCAGGAAATGTGTCAACGGAACCCGGACCGAGGCGGCTGGAAGGTACTGAAAACCATGTAAATTCATAAGTAGTGGTTACTGGGTAGTGGTTACTGAAATTTGAGCAGATGGGCGTATAATCGAAATAAAATATAATCAAAATAAAACGCGATAACATGATGAGATTATTAGGACAGTAAATTTAAGTTTTCTTTTGAGTGATTATTACAGTCATTATTAGGATTTAAAATGAGATAAATGGATGCTTTAAAATATAATCTGAGTAGCCTACATGGATTTTTCAGCGTGTTACGTCGCAGTGTTCGTTGAAATGTTGCAACCTTGATGCCAATTTTTGGTTTGAATATGCTTACAGGGGAAACATATACACTTAAGGGGTCACTTTTTGTGTGCACATCATGATATTTATACCAAACACGCACATATCACAGGATAATTTTCCTTTACATGCTAACATGAGTAGATGCATTTGGTAGGGAACTGATCCAAGGTTGTATGAAAATGAAACAGCATTGGTGAAATAGAATGGTTGTCTAATACAAAGTTATGATGAAACTAAATGTTCTCACTATGTTGAGGTGAAAGAAAATAAATGATTATGATTAATGTTACGTGATAGGTAAAAGAGTATGAAATTATGAGGCAATTGTCTGTTGAGAATAATACAGATAGGCAGAAGCCATCTATTTAAATGCTTATGATATATTTATAAATGTGTGAAGAGCACGCTGTGATTAATAGAAAAATCTGAAATTTTGAAAATCAATGATGTGGACGTGAGATCATGAAAGTGAGGAATAAGAGTGATATATCATCGTAGTGTATCACAATGATTTTAAAAATGTAATGTAATAAATTTAATAGCCAACAAACAGTCATTTTCTAAATTTTGCACAGTTGAAGGAAACCAGTCGAAGAAATAAAGGTATTTAATCCATGAATTAATTTTTTTTAATGAATTGTTAAACGCTTGTGACATTCATATATTATTTTTTTGTGATTACATTTAGTTAGAAGGAGATCGAATGAAGCAATAATTTTTCCTTTGAATATTTTCCCATATATATATGCACCTGCTCATTTATGGACTAAACAACGGAAAGGTGACATAACAATTTGAAGTAACGATTGTAACATTAGGGTGATATAGCTGTGATCTCCGTAAGTTAATGTGTATCCTAAGTTTAGGACGCCCGGAGATTTGGATACAAAATAACTTACGGAGATTTTATAGCTTCGATGTTATTAATTTATTCGCACAACAAGAGTAATTTCGAGAAGTCTCCGAGCGAAGGTAGGCTTCTGTGTTTGATTTTATGTATTTCGTGGTGTTGTTCTTTAAGAAATGGCGGATGAGCTTTATTTTAACAGCGGAGTTTTTGTCATTCTTGTTCGTTCCGATACTTGTGTGTCCTCCGGATCAAATTTGAGAGTTTACCCCAGTTGAACCCTATCTTTATAAAGACCCTGGGATTGCTTGAATCTCGTTCCCGACATTTTTTTTATGCCAAAATTGATTCGAACATTCAAGACTTTTTTTCTTTTCGAGTTGTACCGAATTCTGGGTGAGGATTGACGTGTGTGTGGGGCCACCCAATCCAAAGACAGATTATCGGGCACACTACATACATAATAATAGTCTACCATCCGGCAAAATTTCAGCTCAATCGCCACAATAGTTTCGGAGACATTGAGTACGGTGAAATATTTCGTGAGGCTGCCATGTTGCAATGCACAAAATGTAAGTCACAGTAAATAAATATTATTATTTTTGTTTATTATAAAAACTAACATTTCGATGACTTGAATAGGATTAAGAAAATGGAAATAATTTCTCAAATTTCGAACTGCTGCCATCTTGTATTTTTGAAAACAGAATAACACTAGATGCCAATTTATTAAGCTCTAAATAAAAATGTACTGTGTCAAGATCACCTGAGAAATTAGTTTGCCAGGAAAGTACCGTACCGAATTTGTTATTCTCATGGCCGATATTTTGTTTTTGTATTTATCAGGTTTTTAAAAGTTACATAATATGTATAGTCTTGACACTCAAACGCATCCCCAGCGGTCACCGACAATGCGGCATGCGATTGATCCTAGGCCTTATACAAGTTTATCTCACCCAGCAGGGGGACCGATTTATGATGGTTAGGTGCTTCAAGCGGAAATTTTCTCTTAAGTTTCTCTCTCCAAGACACGGAACCCTCATTACTATTTGGGCGGAGTTGAGCGGTAAGATAATGGGGATGATAGAATGCCACGGCGTTAGCTGTCACGACTATACTTACTTAATAATCCTCTGTCATCTTTAAAAAAAATATATTGATGCTGTAATAATTTCGGGGATATTGAGTTCTGGTGAAATAATTCACGAGGTCGCCATGTTGGACTCTTTTATATGTAGGCTACAGATTTATGTACCAGTAGATTAATAGTATAGCAGTGGTCGATGATACAATATCTCACTTTGATCATTTCAATATGACATGAAAATAAAATATATTTTAAAATATTCGCACAGCTGCCATCTTCAATTTCTTACAAAAATTGAATAGCATTAGAAGTCAGTATATTGAGCAAGTTCCAATGGTTCGGATGATTAAATCGTCAAAAATGCCCATTTAAAGATTTGAATTACTCGTGGCCGCCATGTTGGTTCTAGACCTATCAGATTTATGAAAGAGGTCATTATCACCACACATTATGTCAGGTTTATCGAAGCAACAGTTTCCGAGATATTCAATACCGGTAAAATAATTCGCGGGGCCACCATGTTGGATTAGTGACATTTAAATTTAAAAGGCACGATCGGGGTTAGACGCGGAGTTCTAGAAAGTCCCTACCAAGTTTCATTGAAATCGCTGCAGCCAATCAAACCTTAATAGGGTTACACACGGACTAAAAGTGATCGCACAAGCCTACATTTCATAAGATGGAGATAGGCTAAAATTAAATCATGGGAGATTTCAGTGGGAACCACTTGACATCTCTGTGTTATTGTGGGATAGGCCATACTGTAGAGCTTCCAACCTGGCTTCTTTACCACAGCAGTGTGCGGAATACTGTGCCCAACTGGTGTTTGGCCCAAGGTATCGAACGCTAGACCTACGAGATGGAAGCATTGCCCAAGTCCATCCGAGGGAGGAATATTTCAGGAAATTACGACACCGACATAGGAGTCATAACGCCACAGCTGCGTGATTACAATCCTTCAAGGAAGTAATAAAGACCAGTAATCAGTAATAAGTGTCAAGAAAGTATAAACAGATAAGCGAGGTTCTGCAGGCTCATGAGTTGTTATTGCATCAGGCAGGCATCATTAAAAACCTTCAAGGCAAGCACTGTTTACCAAATTTACGATGTTAGAACTGTCAGAGTTAATGGGATTGAACCTAGTGATTAACGATTATTGCAATGATTCAGGCTGGCCCCAAAAAGAGCTGATGCCACGATAAATTATGATACAGAAGTCCAGGAAGTACCAGACAAGAGCTAATCAGTTTTAGGGGACAACCCAACCAGGAGGAAACATCGCGCGGGGATATCAAGCGTTAGAACTCATACGGAAATCATATATTTTCATAAGTTGGCAGCCATGGATGCTGATAAAAACTGCAACGTCAACAGTTGCGTCATTGGTAATTAAAGCGTAAGAATAACGAAGTACAGAGGACCAATCCGCTAGCCCTGCAATGAGGACAATAAACGTTTTAATTAATTGGGAATAAACGTATGATCAAAATAATTTCCGCATAGAACCAATGTTAGAATTAGCTCATTCTACCTTTCTATAAAAAGTTTCAAGCAGATAGGGGCTCAAACATGAAAAATAGACCCCGCACTTGCGTGAGGGAACTACGTTTTGATAAATCAGTATAAATAAGGGGTCGAACGAAACTCAGTCACTCAGTTCTACAACGAACCTTTGAGAGGTCGTGTTGGTCGTCATACTCCAGCCCGCGTTTAAGGCGACATGCTGGATCACAGCAGGAAATTATTCAGTACATCATGTTCGCAGTAACGGAACATACGGGTCATTATACCGTTATTCAAAGAGAAATATTTAGGAACGCAAGCATATTTCACGGTTAAGTTCAACAAAAGTTCAAGTGTGCATGGCACTGTTGCCCGATATATCGTGAAAAATTGTTCCAAAGTGATCACTACAGCGCTTGGCGCTGAATCAAGTAAAAATCGCGACAAGAATAAGTTACGCCGCGTTGAGTAAAAGAACATTAATACAGTCTAAAAGTGCGGGCTATTATGAATACATTACACGAAGTTGAAAGTCAACAGTTCGAGAACATGGACAGTTCTTTATGAACAGTAAAGCGAAGTCAAGGGACAATATCTATCAGAGATTCGAATGGAATCTAGGACTCCGAGTCAAGGAAACACGATTTCGAGTACCGGTAGCATAGTCAACAAACTTTAGTAAAGCTACAGTACATTTCACAAAGACACAGTAAAAGACATCCCCATAGGAGAAACGTAAAACACGTCGTGTGGTCAAGGAAAATATTATCGTCAAATACTTAAGAGGATTGTAGGTTCGAAACCCGAACAAATCAGTATAGCTACGTTATAAGAAGTGAACAATCAAGACAAATAGAACACGGTGTAAGAAAACCATTAAATAAGCGAAAAACATTAGTGAAGGACACTTAAACGCTTATAGACAAGTAATACGGGAAGCCGAAATAAAACCCTACAGGAATAGAGAAAGGACTAACATTCAGCGTAGGAGTCGGAAAGGATCGAGTTATTACACGTCCAAAGCAGAGGTGAGGTGGCTTCGAAGTATGGATCACCGACAGGAACGTAGAAGATCGCTGAGATATGGTGCAGAAAAATAAGTGCAGTTTAAATATATATAGGGAAATAAGTGCAGTGTGATTTAATATAGGGAAATATATTTGTGTTGTGTTAAATATAGTGATTTTACAAGGGTAAATAATGTGTTTAAATATGTGTAAAAGTGAATTATATCAGAGTGATGTGCAATGCACGAAAAGTAGTGCCATGAAGAATAATTAGATGTAATCGGATGGTTGAGCCTGTCTAAGAATGGAGTCATCACACGGGTGAGTTAATGAAATTTCATTAATATTTGCTGTTGTACTGTGAACTGATATCAATAGAATCGGTCGTCAACTAGGGAGTTTAACGATTGATTCAATGATGAAATGAATGTGCAAATAACTGAAATGTTGGAAAGAATGATAATTGTTAACCACGAGGATCGCCTCGGTGAAAATAAAGCATTGTTGGGATTAGTAAAGATAAAGAAATGAAAACCCGATAATGAAATATATGATCAATGAACGAATTTGAAAGATGAAATTAAAATGATAATTGAAATGGCTTAAATTGTTGCCTAGTTATGAAATAAATATGCACCGTAATAAAACTATAATAATTGAAGGGATAAGTTAATAACAATGGTTAAAATTTAAACCAGATAACAAATAATGAAAGTATGGAGCATTATAATGGAATGATTAAAAATGTGAAATAATAATAATACAAATAATGAGGATCAAGCTGAAGACAAAGTTATATTTAAAGACCCGTGTTTAGGAACTCAAAGTAATAAATGGAGCGTGACATAATATGTTAATAAAATAATAAAGTTATAAAAGGCCAAAATAAATGGTGGAACGAAACACCCAGGGATGAATATGTTACCTTGTAGGCTATTAGGTCAAGGTTGTGAAATAAATAATAGGAAGGCCGAAGTCGTGCAAATATAAATAATACTGTAAATGAATCGTAAAAATTTATCCAAGCGAGTTGTATTACCGTAAGGGCTAATAAGAATAATAAAAATATGGTTTCAAGCTGAATATAATGGACCTGAAACCAGGATATATTTATTCGCGAGATGGAAAATGTAGAGGTTGTAATGAAGTAGCCTCGTATTGTATGTCGTGGATGAGTAAATTCCCACCGATTTATTGCCTAATGAAGCGTCGTATGTGATAGTGTTATGTAAGTCCCGCTGTAGGATAAAGATCCCAGCCTGGCATTATTGTTGTGTATTGTGGATGTGCAAATTCCCACCGAAAAATGTAGTCGAATGAAGCGTCGTATGTGATAGTATTATGTAAGTCCCGCTGTAGGATAAGGATCCCAGCCTGGCATTGGTGTAGTAAGGTATTGTTGTGAGAAGGCATTGTTGTAAAGAGGCATCATACAGTTGTGTTATAAGCGTCGTAAGAAGTTGTAATAATTAACTACAGTACAGCCTATCCGAATTAAATGTTAATACCCTGGGAACGAAATATTAATAATAATAATAATGAATAAAATACGGAACAAATATCCGTTGTGAAATGAATTTTAAGTCTTGGAAATCATGTGGTCGAATAGTAACACCAGCGTAAAGCAAGAAGGGCCGGCGAGCCATCGTAAATCTCGTTTTAAAGTACCGACGGAAGAGGGGGCAGCCTTCTGTGCGTGACCTTGCCTCTTGCGAGGGAGAAGGAGAGACATCTTAATGGGGTCCGTAGCCAAGTGAGGTTTAGCAGAGTCTGGTTAAAGGGAAGATGCTATATGAAAATGAAAAAGTAAATAAAAGGTGCAAGCTTAAACTGATTATAGGATTATTAGGCGGGAGTCAAATAAATCGTCCCGAGCCTATTTCTGAAATGTTATGTTCAATTTGACGGATTTTGTCAAATATTTAATTGTTGGTAAAAGAAATTCCTTCTTTCATAAATAATAATATAACGGGTTAAGAAATAATGAAGTTTTGTTATAAATAAAGATCCCATTATAATAAACAACATGGTGCACAGTACAACACAAAGCAAATTGCCTAGATGCATGGATGGTAACTGGATGATTAAGGGTTCGATCGATAGACATGGCATATTTTTGTAAAGTATTGTATTGTATTTTAAAACCTAAGGCATTGTGAAGAGTTGTTATTAAGACCAAAAAAACTTAATAAAATAAGGGTCATATAAATATAACGAATAAAGGGAACCCTAAAGGGTAAATAAAGAAAAATGTAAATTTCCAAAGCCTTGGACGAATTAGATGACTAAAACGATATGCGCGCTCGACGCCTGAGTAGGATAAAACTTAAATAGTGGTATAGTGTGTGGAAGTGATAAATTAAGCGAGACCGAGTATTCAAAAACTTAACGGAACAATGAAATGACATTATAGTGAATTTTGATGATTTTTAAATAGTGATTTTTATGATTGACATTTGAAGAGATAATGCCAAGTGATCTTGATTTTTGATATGTTTTTGAGTTTATTATATCCTTTTAATGAATAAATAATGCATAACTGTAATGTTGAGTTTTTCCTAAATCTTGTTAACCTGATTGTGTTTACATATCGGATGTGAGGTCAGTGGTGGAGGGAACGCAACGCGCCCCGATACCGGAGAAGCTAAGCCGAGTACTGAATAAACATCCTCCGCTAAGCGGGTACAATACTTATACAGCGATTCATTAACATTTGAAGCAGTGAACTGACCTCACTATTCTCAATGCAGAATAGGGGCGAATGGCATGGAATTCATAGAAAGAATGCTACTTCTTCCTCTCGGACGTACTTGTTGGTATGCTTTTCTGTCTTACTACTTATAGCTAGTGCTCTGCACACATGGTAGCTTATGGAGTGGGAGGGTGGGTGGGGGGAAGGGAAGGCTCACTGTTGACATTATCTCTAATTCTCGTTCGTGCAATGTACATTAAGCTCATCTCATACACAATGTCCACGGCAATATACGGTGAGTACTGTCCATAGAGAACAACACGGATTGTGACTAGTCACTAGTGTTTGCACGTACCCAGGATATTGTAGGTGACGCTTGGTCACAGACTAGCAAGGCCAACATCCTGAACGTCATTCCAGTCGTGATATAGCCATGGGAAAAAGTGCTGTACACTTAGATTAAAGACTAACTGAAGCTTGTAATTTTACGTGACCGTTTATCATAATCCACGGGTTTCCTTTCAATGTGGAATATGAACCAGCAGACGTTCCATTTCACCCCGAAAATCTCGCATGTAGGCCAATTAGCTGGGAGTCGAAGTTAGTCCCAGATGAGCAGCTTGACCACTGCGTCCCCGAACTCCTCCAAGCTTAACGTTACTAACCCAGTCTGTCACAAGTTGTGAGAAACTGAACATGCTCCTCTGCCTTGCGAGTTAGAAATGACAACTTCGACCATTCTCAGCCATCTTAGAAATGGTTTTTAAGTGGTTTCACTCTTCTACTCCACGAAAATGCCAAGATCGTACCAGTGGCGTAACTAGGGGTTGCTTATGGAGGGGGACGAGATGGATCAAAATTATGTTGTGGAGGGGGTGAACATAATTTGATGTAATCAATGAAAGCAAATATACGATCTTGAGTTTTAATACCTCCTATCTACAATTACTTCCCGTTTGATTTCACTAGCATTTGGTACTGCGCCAGAATTTATTTAAGGTCATTACCAAAGAACCAATTTGGATATGAACCAAGACCCCAGAAAAAATAAAAGAGTGGATGAAAATTTTTATTTATTAAAAATTCGAGAAATATGGGAAAAACTGTATAGAAATGAGTGAAATATTATACATCTTATGCAATTATGAAAGGTAAGGAAGAAGGAATGATTTAAAGATGGACATATATTCTATTATATGAATGTGGGAGGTCCATATTGCGAGAGACATCTCGCCACTTGAAGCGAGAGTTACCTCATGAAAGAGGGGAAGAGACGAAGGTCGAACTGCGGACTGAAGCGAGGAGAGGTGGTAGAAGTTACGTCACACCACGAGAGGGGAGGCAGAGAGACTGGAACTTGCGGAGTGTGGAGAACCGGACGAGAGAGTTTTTTCCAATTTGAGATTTCATTGAGTCAAGACCTCGAGAAGAAACCAGTATTCTTATAACAGTGCTACGTTTCATTAGAGTTGAAAGCAAAGAAGAGTGAAGTACAGTAATACTGTAACTGAAGGAGCAAGCTACATATATAAAGCAGAACGGAACAGTATAACCAAATATTACAGTGCTTATGCAAAGTTGTTCCACATAGCTTGAAACATTTCGACAAGAAGATATTCAGTATTACTACGTGTGAACGCATATTTGAAAATTACATTAAAAATGCAAGTTAGAAGTCAGCAACGGGGAAGTCTTAATTATATCATCAGTGAAATGAGAATTACTATGTGCTAAGCTAAAACATAGGGAAGTGGAGACTACAAAGATGTTCAGTTGAATTCCAGAATTCACTATCATGAAAGGCGCAACAGAATATCTACGTGACGCGCAACATCACCGAACAAAACTCATACTTTTCTACAAGAGTTCTAACACATCTTGAATATTCACTAACGCCTGTATAAACGAAAATATTCAACCTGAGACGAGATGTCAATTCTGAAGAAACCAGATGTCAATTCTGAAGAAACGAGATGTCAATTCTGAAGAGATGGAGAGTCAAAGCTGGACTACTTGCAGTGCACGGGGGACGGAGTGTTGGCAGAGCGAGCTGTTTCACGGCGAGGTCATTCACCGGGGACATCATCGACCTTGTTCTACTGGGAGACGAGGCCAGCTGGTTCTGACAAAAACCGGTCTTCATAGCTGTGGGCGATACGATGAGATCCACGACACGTTTGGTTTGGCAGGCGAGACGCAGGTATTCTCCAGACCAGAAGTCAACCCAAGGTAGTGAAGAAATTGTTTTATATCATGTAGAATTGTAGTTATGTTCTGTGATTATCCAATTGACCAACTGCATTATTTTCAACGGCATTATTTTTAACATTATTTGCAACTGCATTATTTTCAACAGCATTTTTCAACAGCATTATTTCAACCGTATAATTTTGTCAAAGTAATTAAATTTGTGTAGTTTTGTGTAGTAGTAATTTTTCGTATTTTTCTTCGGAGTTATTTTTCTTGTTCTTGAAAATTTCAGTCACTTGGACGAAATTTTGGCATAATGATGCTATTAACACTAAAGTCATGTCAGAGTAAAACCATGTAGAATTTTTCATATTTGCGTTAGATTTAATCTAATTAAATCTGTTTTATCGCAGCGATGGAATGTAGAACGAATTGTTTAGAGGAATGTAGAACGAATTGTTCAAAAGAATGTAGAACAAATTGTTTAAAGGAATGTAGAGTGAATTATTTAAAAGAATGTAGAGTGAACTATTTAAAAGGAGTAGAACGTTGAACGAACTAAAGAAGGAGTAAAATTGTAAATGAAGTAAAAAAGAAGTTTATTGGAGCAAATTTAAGTACAGCATACTTAAGAAGTTATGTCACGAAGTGTAAAGAATTTTTCGACAACTCATGATATTGATTCGAGTGTCAGAAATTATTTTCAACTAATTATGAACGAAAGTATTACGAAAAGCTTATACACATATGTCTAATGAGATTTAGAGCATTAAAAAAGCATAGGTGAATTTGTTAAACAAATATATTCATGAAAGGAAGTCAAACTTATATCTTTTGTTAAGAATATGAATATTTACTGATATTTCTTGAAAAGTTGTAATAAAATGTAAAGCTGAATTTAAACACGTGAAAAAGAAAATTAACAAAGTTAAATCACAGAGTGATCAGAAAGTGAAAAGTACAGAGATTTATTGCAGAAATGGAATTATAAGCACGAGGCGAAGTTATATCAGGATATAGAGAAGAATGTTAAAGTTAGGAAGTATATGTATTGAAGTGGAAGTTTATAGTTGAAATACCGTGCAAATTAAGGAGATATAAACGTAAATGAGTCACGTATTTTTACGAAGGGAGGCTGAGGAGTCTCTAAGTTGTTCTAGTATTGATCGCAATGATTGTGAAGTTATGTGAGTGTATTAAAGGACGATTCTGTACAGGGTGTTTAAGAGAGAAGGTAATTGTTGTATAATTATGGAAGAGGAGTGTGTGAACGAAGGTTAATGACGTGCCTTCTAGTATTCACGTTTATCAGAAAATTGTTAACACAGTAAAGAATTTCAGAACTTATTTCAGTATTTCATGATGAATAGATAAAAGGCAAAAAGGAACAGTGCTTAGCTTAAATGTTTGTCACTTATGTTCAATTGATTAAGACGAGTATTTATTACTTTCAACACGATAGTTGCGGTGTATGTTTGTTGTTTGATTATTAAGAAAGTTGAGTAGATGAAAGACTTATTGAAGGATAGAAAATTCAATCTTTTCGACAATAAAGTGTACAATTTGTGAGAACCATAAATGAATGTATATATGCACATAGTTCATAAATAATTTTTGATTAGATATGGAACTACGGTTCAGAGTTGAAGCGGATCTGTATAAAGTAGGGTAATACTTAGTATCACGCCGTTTCACTTTCCTAACTATATCAGTGCCACGTGCAAGTTTATTTTGGAGTTAATTTTGTTAGAGTGTCAGGGAGACACCATATTCAGGGAGGAAGCCAGTTTTTATACTTGTTTTTAGCTTAATAAACGGCTGGCGCTTTTCAGCGACTCAGTCTACTTTTATCTAAGCTGATACCGTTTTCATTGTCGTCATCGTCGAAAATAGTACTACGAGGTATAGATACAGGCGCTCACTATAGATTAGACCTTATCACCCCTCGAGATTGGAGTTTCTCGATTTGCTCTAAATGTAAATGATAGTAGAAATTTGTACCTTGGCTAGTAGTACTATTTTCTTTACGAATAACATTTATCCTGTATGTTCCTGAAATTCCCAATTTTACTTAGTAGGCATGGTAAGTTTGTGAGCTGGGTAATTTACATGTCTGCAATCCTTTATAGTGCAGTGGATGTAAGTACTGATGGGTTTCTTCGGGCGCAGTACGTTGTAGCCTATTAGCATTTATCAATGTGCAAATGCTTTAAAATTAACAATTGTGTTGATATTAAATTATAAAGTACAGTTTTCTTCGTGAAATCGTCTGTCGCTTTCTATTCCTCGGCGTATAAACTACAGTTTCCAACTTACTCACACTCGGATACTAACAGAATGGCAACTGACAAGTGATGGAATTTTGGAAAGGAGTGATGAAAGATAGTGCCACTCTCATCTCACTGCCACCTCTCTGGCTAACTAAACAGCTAAACATATTTCACATTCAGTAAGTGTTAACGTTAGACATTTTACCCGAGTGGAAAGAAATGCTTTCAAATTAGTAAGTATAACGGAATTTTGATGCTTTTCAGTCGGTCAACACCCAAATGCGATGGGTTAATCCCCAATCCTGAAAACATTTACATGAGATTAATAAAGTACACACTTGGATGACCAGTTTCGATCGTCAAGCGATCATCATCAGATCCATTACACTTAGGGTAGTGACGAAAACAAATGCTCTCACTAGGACACGCAAGACGCAATCAAATAAGTAGCCTGTACAATACAACCTGAATTGACCATTTAAATACAATCACATATTCACTCTAAACAAGCAAGTTTGGAGGACAATCACCACTTTCAGTATTTTAACAAAACATCACATAGACAATTACTAACAAATATTGACGAGTTGAACTATCTCAACTAATACCGGAACTAAAGAAGTGTACATATTGTAAATATGTTCACCCATACTTTCAGACATAAAATTGTTGTAGCCTAAGTGTAATGGATCTAATGATGATCGCTTGACGATCGAAACTGGTGATCCAAGTGTATTTATTAATCTCATGTATTTTTTTTTTTCAGGATTAGGGAATAAACCATCTCATGTGGGTACAATCGTGTTGACCGACTGAAAAGCATCAAACTTTCATTTACTAAGCAAACACTGAAAATGGCTTCAAACACCATAATAGTAAGTATAAGCTTACATAATCTAATCATTTGACATCTGTCCAAAGATTGGTTTTATTCAAAATTAAAAACTTCAACAAATTTCATATTTTGGTTATTTGGCTCTGGGGGGGGGGGGAGTTGACCCCTCTGATCAACCCCCGTAGATACGCCACTGGATGGCACCGTACCTAAGCTAGAGCCACAATCGCCTCTATTCCAATCCTCCTATCAATTACATATGCACACACTAATAGTCTACAGCCATCACAACAACACAGGTTATCAGGCAAATTCTACACACACCCAATTGCACTGGGCTACAAGACCAATGATGTCGCTAAGCTCTTCAATAAACCAACAACAACAACGCAAACTTCCACATTTTAGTTGACACAGAATCACTTCGATGCACATTTCACTTGTAAACAAGTCATTTCACCTAATTTCATATATTGTGGGGGTCCCATGTAATATAGAACTCTCTCTCTCTTCCATCTACGGTATTATTGACGAGCTAGGACAATAAATTGATGTATTGAGGAACAAAGCCACAATTACTAATTCTTGGCCAACACATAACAATGATGTGGCCTATAGCAGGAAAACTACACATAGCAACCACCATTGCGGTTCCAAAATTTGATGTGAACTGGTTACGAAGTCATGAACACTCCATAACATTATGCATGGCAGCAAATTTAACTTCTAGAACCAACTCACGGCATCGCCTTTCGTGAACATCAGCTCAAATCAATGAGACTTTTTTTTAATTCATCCAAATTAGTTATTGTTATTGTCAGTATTAAAGTAAATTCGTATTAGAGGCTTGGGATATCTTTGGTCAACAGCCCCCTGTACTTGGGTGCGTGTTCAATTTGTCTCTGATAACCTATGTTTCTATGCTGGCTGTTATATTCTGTGTACGCGTAGTTCTGATTGTTGGATCAGAGACGGGGCAGAAGTACCGGAATTTGGCCCCATCATCAGTAAGAAACACTCACTTTTATGACGCACCCGACATATATATATAATAGATTGAGGCGTACAGTTTGAACCCCTCCCACGTCATCCATCTGCCAATAATGTTCTTTGTTGACATTTGCCCTATTTCAAAGCTCCGAATAATACTCTTAAATTTTACTTCGAAAATGACCATTTTCCATGTCTAAACAAGAACATTTTGACCTAAAGCTACACAACAGTTTGGATGAGCACTTTGAAATACACACATCAAAAAACGTTTTGCATATTGCTGCCCAAGAGTCGTAGTTTTCTCAAAACCATAAGTCGTTCTTGCGTGCGTGTAGCATATATCGGCTGTGTACACTCGCCTGTGTCAATGAGGATAGATCTGTACAAGTGTGGAGATGACCCATTGAACGTGTGCACGACCAATACATCCGAGACCGATACCAACAGGGCGTAGGTGGTGTAATGTTTTGGGGTGGCATCATGTATGGTCGCTGAACCCCTCGTGTGTACATCCCAGGGCATACTACAGGCATACGTTACAGGGATACTATCCTGTCACTTGTAGTGAAAGGCTATGCTGGCAATTTCGGACCAAATTTATCTTTCGTGCACAATAACACTCGCCTTTCTTCAGGAGAATGGAATTCACAGAATGGAATGGCCTGCGTATGTTCCCGATCTCAATTGTGTAGAGCAGGCGTGGGCACTGCTTAATAAATAAGTCTCTCCTCAATTTCATCCCCACTGTGCTCAATGGCAATATGCAAACCTTTTGTGATGTGTGTAGAAGAAGCAACAGTTAATAGAAACATTATTTTCACATGAAAAAGGGGAGTCTTGGAACTGCATGCCTCAGGGAACTGCCCTACGAAAACATTTATTTTGCTGTTGTTGTCGTTGTTGTTGATTAATTTAAGGGCCTTGCGACATCGGATTCATGTAGTCCCATGTACTTGAGTGTGTGTGGAATTTGTCTGATAACCTGTGTTATTGTGAAGGCTGTATTAGTGTGTGTATTTGTAATTCAGATAAGGATTGGAAAGGAGGTGTCCATGGCCTTACGTTAGGAACGGTCTCGGATTTCTCCTGGAGTAGAAGTGGAATCTAAGATAAACCACTTCCAGGATGACTGAGGTAGGAATGGAACCCGCCTCTTCTCAGTTTTGTCGTTAAAATACAACATTCCCAGTCTAAATTACTTGGCCTGAGTGATACATTCTGAGTATTACCTGAATAATACCACGTCAAGCGTTCACATTAGGAGAGGGATCGTACCATTCATTAGCCTGACTATTGAGCAGTTGAAAATGATCAGTGCATAGATTCTTCTACCGATCATTCTGAAACGTTTTAAGCAAAGCTATTCGTTCAGAATAATTACAGCTACACACACTACTACAGTCAACACAGGTACTCGGGGCTGATGAAAAAGATGTCCCAACCCCCTGAAACGAATTTATAACGTCAGAACGTATCACAAACTATATTTGGTACACAGTGGTTTCGTTACAATTCCTGGAAAATGTCCAACAACGCACCACTTGGTTCTTACTCAACATTTTTTTTTATTGAAAAAATATATTATTGTTGCTCTTTAATTTGAAGGGCTTGGGACATCGTGTTTATTTAGCCCCATGTCCTTGGGGGTGTGTGGAATTTTGTCTGATAACCTGTGTTATTGTGATGGTTGTATTAGTGTGTGTATTTGAAACTTTGAAGAAAAAGTAAGGAAGACCAATCCATATTCCGATACTGGCAATAACTCAGAGACATTACTTCCACATAGTGCTAAATTTCACTTCTACCGATTGATCAGACGCAGGTCTGGTGGAAAGAACACAATAAATACAGGCTACGCGTGAAATTGGAAGAATATTTTTAAAGCTCTCGTGCTGAATTACTTTGGAGGTACACAACGCAACACTTGATTTCATGATAAAGCAAATTGTTGAAGATTAAAGATAAGACGAGACAAGCATGCAATTTCACACGCAGAAAACGGCCGCAAATGAACCCTGAACGTATTGGAACTTTCCAGACAGGTTGGTAAAACTGCAATAAAAGGGCAACGGTGGTATTTCATTTCCAGAGTCACTGACGCCATCATCGGGAAAGGTGAAATTACAAGCTTTCCCTCGAGTAGTGAAGATATATTCAGGTGATGAGCTCCCTTGTGCTTTGTAATGCGGAGAGTACTGTACTTCCATGCCATCCAGGTTTCTGCACTGGACTGTCAAAACTTCTCTCCTGCTTGCAAAGAACGGTGTAAGGAAACTCTAATGACAGGCCATGATTTTCACCCATCGTAGTTCCCGTGATTAAGGTATCGGGGATGAGGTGAGATTCTATGTGACTATTTTGCCACGTTATATGCCATGACTAATGACTGAAGCTGTAGTGTTACAGACCCATCCAGCCAATATGAGCGGGGACTGACACTTGGCGACCAATACTGAAACCAGAGGAACATAATCCACACATGGCATGGAGGATGGGTAGACTTCCACTTTTTAGACAAGACGGGATGGGGTTATCAACAAGCCATCAGTCCTCCCAGGAACTTCTCTTGGTGTAGCATTGGTGAATCTCAGGATCATTTACGTATCTTAAAGTGGTAGTTTTGTTTCTAAAATCCACTACCTGGGTGGGAATTGAACCCCCTCCCTCCCGCGTCCCACCACCCGCTGAGTAGATTATTGGCTGAGGAATAACCTAACCACCAAGGGAAGATGATAAAGAAAAGGGAGTGGGTATCGGACTGGAGAAAAAGGATGGAGAAATAGGAAGAGAGTCCCCTAAAAGTTATAAGTTTAACTTTAAAAGTCCTAAAAGGTGACTGCCACTGCAAATCAGCTCTCCGATACCTAAAGTGAGTAGGGACCTGGGCAAAGCTAACGGGAGACGCAGCTGGAACTTGGGTGGTTTGCGAGAGAGTGGCTTTAGAGTATTCCCTCTCAAGCATACATATGCCTACTATGGGGAAGGGTGATGGTCTGGCAAGACAAGGAGTAACAGATTTATTATGTATCTGTTCAAAGTAATTTGAAGAACGCCAATAATTTCAATAGGTTTCGATATTTTTTGTCTTCGAAATTGTAGAATTTCTAAAGAGAGACCAAATGCCGCCAAGAAGGATAGGAATAAACCAATTATACTTTTGGGAATAATTTTGGTAAGTGCACCAATAGTTGCATTTGGAAATGGCTAAGCTTTTACCCAGCAAGGAGCCGACTAAAGGTTTAGGCAAGGAGAAACACTTAAATTTTGAAAAACCAACCATAAGAATTGGAGAGAATCTCCACAAGCAGGAAGCTGGCGTAGCGAGCTATGCTTGCCTTACTGGCCAGTTAGAATTAGCTATTAAAGCTAAGAGAGACTTTAACGAGTTGGCAACTAAGAGTTCTTGCTCAAATGCAACAAGTGGTGAAAACCCTATCACAAGATTTATTTGCATTAACGAGGGCATGAACCTAGGAAGAGTCAGGGAAGACAGGATCTTGCCTAACTGTAGTATTAGAAAAATGAAAAAGCGAAAAGCAACTCTTAATTTATTTAACAATTCAAAAGAATTTGATGAATTTAACAAAGATATATTTTCAATTTTGTTAACAATTTGGGGTCGCAGACCTCCGAAAAAACATCTAAAGTTTGCGCCAGGCAATTAACAATTCTATTGGTTTCAAACCTTTATATATTTTAAAATTAAAGTGATTAAAGTTAGACAGTAAATAGAGTACAAGGTGTGTACTTCTAGAAATTTCTGAGAAAATATTCTAGAAAGAGTAACAACTTTGAAAATAACAATAACAAAAACAGGAATAATAAAATAGAAGTTCCTAACTTCTTATATTTAAGCGGAATTACCTATTTTTTGTGTTTATAAAAATAGGACAGGTCACTTAATGTGAAACCTGAAGAGAAAGTCGACAGGAAGGTTCTAGACCTCCTATGTTTAAGTAGGAATCACGAGCCAAATGGGGCAAGATTCCTTTTCGTGAAACCTAGAAATAACTCACTTATGAGTTGAAAGAATTGTATTCCCTAATTAGAAGGGAGAAACCATGTAAGTTTGAAACGTGTACCAGACACGTAGTTATACAGAAATTAATTAATGATATTTAAGCAAAAGGGGAGGGCACGTCTCTAGCGTGACACCTCATTGAGAAAGGCCTAAAGTAACAATTTTATTTTGGGTTGTTAGTAAGGGGTTTAGGAAAGATCAACTGGGATGGAAGGTAAATGTTCATGGCCGTATTTATAATAATCGGACGAGCGCGACGCGGAAGAAATACTGAAAGAACACTGTTTTTCACTATAGTCTGTTGAAATGGATGAAAAGTTCACTGTAGTAGCGCAAAAGTTTATGGCAAAAAAGTTATTGCAATTATGGAAAATAACTAGTTACACTGGATAGGCGAAAGTCTATTGCTTGAGAAGGTTGTAGATTATCATTAAATACGCCAGTGAAAATTCCAACGGAGGAAGAAACATTAGCTATTGAGCAGTAATTTATAAGGAAGATTCCTCATTTATAAATAGTATTCCCACAAGTGAGTGGAAAATACATGACGGCACGACTTGTAGATAGAGTGCAGATTCTGGAAGGTTCCAGAACGATCCTAATAGAAGAATAGGGCCAAAGTTATTCCAGCGGTGGAACGAGCTTAATATTTTATAGACAGTGGGTATTCAATAATATCCCACGTTGTGAGAAGATCACTCATTTAATAAGCATCAGAAATGCAGCTTTTACGAAGATTGGCTTAGACAGACAAAGCTCAATATGGAAAATCCCGCGAAGGATGATTATTGCCACAAATAAGTAATCTCACACTGCCTATAAATGATTATTAAGCGCATGTAGTTGTTAAAAGACGATGAGAATGAGGTTAAAACTTGAAGTCTGTACTTATCTTTGCTTCATAGCGATGATGAAGTTCCCTTTGACGATTAAAGTTCCAACATGGCGTGGAATCTAAAGAATGCCTCTTTCGTACAGGAGGCTGGCTCTAGTTGAGCCTTGACTGACTAAGTCGACTGCCGACGTACAAGTGAGGCCCACTCAGCGAAGCGCAGAGGGACCAGGAAAGGGAGAAGAGTGGGGGTAGGAGACAAAAGGAAAACATATAAGCATAACCAACATTGAAAAGTTAATTTTCTTGATGAGATGGTCTTCAAAGAGTTGATAGTAGGCGACACTATCGCAGCCTGGTGGGTGAAAAAGGAGACGAAGTTCTCTTGATCACGGAGATGATAGCTGGCGATGGCGACGAGATCTGGTGGCCAGATTGATAAGGAAGTCCTCTTGCACCGGGAAGAATTGAGGAACTTCAGAGATTCGCTGCTAGATGACGCTAGGTGAGTCATGGAAGATATATATCTAGAACAGACTCACGAATAACATGAGAACCCTAAACAGCAAAGAGAACATAGGAGATCACTGTTGGTGTTTGAGAAAAAGGAAGGAATGAACAAGCAAAGAGCATTAAAAAAATACTCCATCTTACCGTGTATTCCAAGAATACACCAAGCTGGGAGGGAAACACCAACAGAGAGCAGGATAAACAATTAAACATTTAAAGGTAATGGAGCAATTAAAGACAGTGGTCTTGTGATGTGACCATTAGTGGTCAAGATTCTGGCCACCCTGACTCTCCCATCCCTTCCAGGATAACATTCGGTCACTCTACCAGAAATCCAGACCAGGGGAGGAGAAACATCCCTAACCAGGACCAAGTCTCCCACTTTAATGTCGGGACTGGAAAGAAACCACTTCTGTCTTCTTTGCAAGGAAGTTAAATATTCCAAGTTCCACCTCTTCCAGAAAGAATTGCGAAGGGCTTCAAGTTTACGCCAAACAATAGGTAGATTAGAATCCCTGTAAGAGCTGGAAAGGGGAGGAGGGGCAGAAAGAGAAGTGCCTATAAGGAAGTTACCAGGTGTGAGTGGAAGCAGGTCATCAGGGTCATTGGAAAGCGGAGTTAAAGGGCGATAATTAACAACACCTTCAATCAGAACGGACAGTGAATTAAATTCTTCATTAGTCAAAATGCGATTACCTAAAACCTTTCTTAAATGACGTTTAGTGAGCTTTACGCAGGATTCCCACCTACCACCGTGATGAGGAGCGTAAGGAGGTATAAAACGCCATTTGAAACCCTTTGAGTAGGAAAAATTAGAAATCTGTTCCATGGCAGGAGAAGATGTGAGAGCTTTCTTCCACAAGGACGCTGCGCCCTGAAAGGTGGAAGCGTTATCAGAGAACATTTCTGAAGGAACACCGCGCCTAGCAGCGAAGCGAGAGACAGCTGATAAAAAGTAAGAAGTAGAAGCATTCGTTACTAGTTCCAAATGGATTGCGCCAGTAACCATGCAAACAAAGAGGGAAACATAGAGCTTACCAAACAATTTGCGTTTAGCTTCAGGGGAGTTTCGTTGATATTGGAACGGACCCATATAGTCCACACCAGTTAGAGCAAATAGGCGTATAGGAGAAGAGCGAAAAGAAGGCAGATCGCTCATTAATTGAGTATTGATTTTAGGTTTCACTTTGAAGCAAGGAATGCACTTGTGAATTACAGAGGAAACTTCGTGAATTCCATTTATAATCCAGTACTTTTCCCTTAAGAGGCAAAGCAGAGTGCGTGTACCAACATGCAGATTGCGATAATGAAAGTCACGTATAATTAAGGAAGTTACTTGATGTTTAGAAGGCAATATAACGGGATGCTTTTTGTCTTCAGAGAGCAAAGATTGAGAGAGCCTACCACCTACCCTAAGTAACCCATTGTCATCAAGGAACGGGGCCAAATCACGAAGACGACTGGATTTGGGAAGATCCCTTTTAGAAGAAAGTAAAGGCAATTCAGAAGAAAAGGCTTCTTGCTGTGTCAGTTGTAAAACCTTAACGGTAGCGAGATTCAATTCATGATTGGTAAGGTGTGGTTTGGGGAGAAGAGGTTGGTCAACCACAAGATGTTTCCATCTAAGGAGGTAGGCGACAATTCGAATTAATTTGTGAAAGGAAGAATAGCGGGACAACAAGGGATGAGAAACATTGGAAACGAGACACGAAGCAGTAGATAGAGATACTTTTGCTTCAGGCAAGTTGGAGTTTGTAGTTGGAGGTTTAGAAGGCCAACAAGAAAGAGTCTTCGATTAACCATGAGGGCCCATGCCAGTACAACTGGGACGCTGCCAATTGAGAGGGATAATGTCGGCTGGGTTGTCAGCGCTGGGCACATGCCTCCATTGACATCCCGAAGAAAGAGTTTGAATTTTGGAAACCCTATTTGCAACAAAGGTTTGCCAGTGAGCGGGGTTCTTGGCGATCCAGGAAAGTGTGATCATGGAATCGCTCCAGAGATAGATTTGCGAGAATTCGACTTTTAATACTTCCCGCAATTTCTTAACAAGTTCTGCAGCCATGAGTGCAGCACACAATTCAAGCCTAGGCAAAGTGATAGTTTTAAGAGGAGCCACCTTCGATTTGGCACAAACAAGGTTGGAGACTGAAGATCCATTTAATGAACCGCGATAAACCAAATATGCGCAGCAACCGTAAGCTTTTTCGGAACTGTCCGCGAACACATGAAGAAAAAAAGGTGCATTAGAATGAGCGTCAATTAAATTCCTAGGAATTTCAATAAGGGAAAGATCAAGCAAATTGCTGCGAAAAGAAAGCCATCTGTTAAGAAAAGAAAGGGGAACAGTGTCATCCCAGTCACATTTGAGCGACCACAGCTCTTGCATGAAGAGTTTGGCTATAACGATAACTGGGGCAAGGAATTGAAGCGGATCAAAAATGTTTGCAATTTCAGAGAGAATCTGTCTTTTTGTGTTAGGGAGCTCTTCGGCGAGCGATACTTTATAGATGAGAGTGTCAGTGCTAGTGCATCAATGAACTCCAAGAGTTTTTATGGATTCGGAGTTTCCACAAATTTCAACAGAGGAGGGATCAACGTCTTCAATAGGAAACTGGGCGAGAAACTCAGGGGAGTTGGAATTCCACTTATGAAGTGGGAAACCCCCATTTCTTAGCAATGCCTGAAGTTCTAAGGACACAAAAGAAGCTTCCTCCAGAGTGGGGAAGGACTGCAAATAATTGTCAACATAGAATGACGTGGTTAGTGCTTCAGAAGCTTTAGAATCAAATAAATGACCATCTTGAGAGGCTAACAAGTGTAGGGATCGGATAGCAAGGAAAGCGGAAGGTTTTAAGCCATAAGTAACTGTTTTTAAACGAAATACCTTAATGGGCTTACTGATTTCGTCGCGCCACAAGATTCTTTGGAGATCTCGTTGTTCAGGCTGAATTAAAACTTGGCGGTACATCTGTTTTATATCCGCTATAACAGCTATGGGAAATAATCGAAAGTTTAAGAGTATAGCAGATAGACCTGACTGAATAGCAGGACCAGAGTATAGAGTATCGTTAAGGCTGTTGCCATTAACGTCAGGTGATGAACCATTGAAAACAACTCGAATTTTGTCCTTTACAAGAGGGTTTTTCCACACGGGATGATGATTTAAGAAAACCGTTTCAATTGGGGGGTGCAATTCATCATCAGATTTGATAACAACTTCCATATGATCTAAGCTTTCATACTCATCGATGAAATCAGTGTACTGCTGTTTAACGAGAGGTTCTTTCTTGAATTTGCTCTCGATAGCAAAGAGAGCTTTTCTAGTTTTGGGTTGAGAGTTAATAAGTTTAGGGGGATTATGTAATCTTGGCATTTGAACAATGAACCGACCGTCAGAAGAGCGAGTGGTGGTGTTCAGAAAAAGTTGCTCACAGAATTCGTTTTCTGAAGAGGTCACCTTAGGAGAATCAACGTTTTCGAGCCTCCAGAACTGTTCCAGGTCAGTATTGGCGAAGTAACATTGCGATGCGGGTTGGGGAGAATAATGGGGAAGTTGACCGGTGACGATCCATCCAAAATTAGTGTCTCTGGCGACCACGTATGAGGATAACTTGCGAACCTGTTTACGAAGGCAATTCCAGAAAACATTGACACTGAAGAGTATGTCAATGGGGTTTTGTATGTTAAACAAAGGATCGGCTAGCCTTAAATGCGAGGGAATGTCTAAACCTGAAATATCCACAGAGTGACTTGGAGTGTCTTCTCCAATGCTATTGAGAATTAGACAATTCAGTTTGAGAAAGTTGTTTCTGTGACAAATATCTCTTATGGTTAGCTTTGAGAACTGTAAAGCTTGCGATTTTGAGCTGTTAATGCCCGACACGTTAATAGAAGTAGGGTTTAGAGGTAGGCCTAGTTTACTGATCAAAGAATTAGACACAAAATCATGAGTTGCCGCTGAATCAAGAAGACCGCGTGCACGGACCCAGTTGCCAAAGTTATCCTGAACTTCGATTTGGACAGTAGACAATAATACTTGAGCACTGCGAATGGACTTGGCATTTTGAATGTACGATGAAGCACTGGAACTGTTAGCATTATCACTTGTCTGAGAAGTAGATGCTGTCGATGACCTTGCCTGATCATGACGATGTAGCAAAGTGTGATGAGCATTTTCACAATGGAAGCAAAGTCTTGTGGACTTGCAATTTGAAGCAGAATGCGTGGGCGCTAGGCAATTGAAGCAATGTTTGTTTTGGGAAACTAATTTTCTTCTGTCGTCGACTGACAGTTCTTTAAAGGATTTACAGAGATATAAGGCATGGGAATCTTTACAAAGTATGCACTTTAAAGGTTCATTTAAACTCTTTCGGGGTTCACTTTGAGTGTTTAAAACAAGAGAGCTAGCAATACGGCGTTCACTAGACCTAGTTGGGTAACCAGTAGTGTTTGATTTAAGTTTAGATGAGCTGGACCCAGGTTTTTGAGTACTAGACGCAAAGCGTTCGCTTTTAGATTTGATAGACATTAATTCAAATTTAGAACTCGGAGATGAGGGTTCACTTTGATTTGCTAGAGCGGTTAACAGCTGGCATCTGGCATTTATGAAAGTGACTAAATGCTCGTAAGAGTAGTCGTCTTCTCTAGAAAGTTCAATTTCCCAAGCTTTAAGGGTAGCAGCATCAACTTTAGAAACCACTAAATGTATTAGGAAGGTGTCCAAGTGTTCAGTGGGTTGATCTAATTGGGGCAGAACTTTAACGTGAAGCTGAGTAGTATCAATGAGAGTACGCAAACTAGTGACGTCATTGTGCTGTGACACAGGTAGGTTGAATAGAACCTTCATATGGCGTTGAATACGTAACCGTAAATTTCCGTATCTTTCTTTTAATAAGTTAAAGGCAATGGGGTAGTTTTCGACACTTAAAGGGAGTGCTTCAAGTAACTGCAGAGCTTGACCTCGGAGGATAGATCTCAAGTAATGAAACTTGTATATGACTTGAATATCTTCATTGTCATGAACAAGAGAGCAAAATAATTCATAGAAAGAATCCCAAGTAGATTCGTCTCCAGAGAAGTGGGGTTGAATTAATCTTAGGTAGAATTGGTTTGGGCTTATGAGTACCATCGCGAAAAGAAGTTTGTTGTTCGTGAAGGGAACCAAGCACAGAAGCGTCTTTTTTCTGTTCTTCTTCGAGTTGGCGTATTATTTTGAAAGCAGAACCTATACCTTCGTAATATTGGTTTTCTCCTTCGACTCGATCTTCGGTTTGATTGAGCATACAAGTTTCTATTTCAGTTTGGATGTTACAATAATTTTCATATGAACGTTCAAAATCCCTTACACGATGTTTCAACAAGTCTAATTGAGCTTCTGAGGGATCTAGCTCTTTGATGTATTTTCTGAATCGGGTAATTTGCCCTTTATAGGATGCTCGTTTAGAAGTGAGTTTTTCATCCTTATCCTTTCCAGTAGGAGCCATGTCAATGTAAATAGATTAAAGTATAACTCACGAAACTGTGGAACCTTGGAAATGCTGTCAAGCTGGCAGCAGCAAATAAATTGAAACAAGGGGACCCACCAAAGGAGACAGGAGCGGCCTCTTTCCACTTCACAGGCTTTGCACGATGTAGTTATAGCTGAATGATTCAAAGCAGATATTAATAATTTGCAAAGTATTGTCAAATGACCCTTGAAAAAGAATAGAAAATAACAAATGGACTCTCCCGGGTTTCGGCACCAAATTTTGGGTAGATAATTGGCTGAGGAATAACCTAACCACCAAGGGAAGATGATGAAGAAAAGGGAGTGGGTTTCGGACTGGAGAAAAAGGATGGAGAAATAAGAGGAGAGTCCCCCAAAAGTTATAAGTTTAACTTTAAATGTCCTAAAAGGTAACTGCCACTGCAAATCAGCTCTCCGATACCTAAAGTGAGTAGGGACCTGGGCAAAGCTAACGGGAGACGCAGCTGGAACTTGGGCGGTTTGCGAGAGAGTGGCTTTAGAGTATTCCCTCTCAAGCATACATATGCCTACTATGGGGAAGGGTGATGGTCTGGCAAGACAAGGAGTAACAGATTGAGTATGTATATGTTCAAAGTAATTTGAAGAACGCCTATAATTTGAATAGGTTTCGATATTTTTTGTCTTCGAAATTGTAGAATTTCTAAAGAGAGACCAAATGCCGCCAAGAAAGATAGGAATAAACCAATTATAGTTTTGGGAATAATTTTGGTAAGTGCACCAACAGTTGCATTTGGAAATGGCTAAGCTTTTACCCAGCAAGGAGCCGACTAAAAGTTTAGGCAAGGAGAAACACTTAAATTTTGAAAAACCAACCATAAGAATTGGAGAGAATCTCCACAAGCAGGAAGCTGGCGTAGTGAGCTATGCTTGCCTTACTGGCCAGTTAGAATTAGCTATTAAAGCTAAGAGAGACTTTAACGAGTTGGCAACTAAGAGTTCTTGCTCAAATGCAACAAGTGGTGACAACCCTATCACAAGATTTATTTGCATTAACGAGGGCATGAACCTAGGAAGAGTCAGGGAAGACAGGATCTTGCCTAACTGTAGTATTAGAAAAATGAAAAAGCGAAAAGCAACTCTTAATTTATTTAACAATTCAAAAGAATTTGATGAATTTAACAAAGATATATTTTCAATTTTGTTAACAATTTGGGGTCGCAGACCTCCGAAAAAACATCTAAAGTTTGCGCCAGGCAATTAACAATTCTATTGGTTTCAAACCTTTATATATTTTAAAATTAAAGTGATTAAAGTTAGACAGTAAATAGAGTACAAGGTGTGTACTTCTAGAAATTTCTGAGAAAATATTCTAGAAAGAGTAACAACTTTGAAAATAGCAATAACAAAAACAGGAAGAATAAAATAGAAGTTCCTAACTTCTTATATTTAAGCGGAATTACCTATTTTTTTGTGTTTATAAAAATAGGACAGGTCACTTAATGTGAAATCTGAAGAGAAAGTCGACAGGAAGGTTCTAGACCTCCTATGTTTAAGTAGGGATCACGAGCCAAATGGGGCAAGATTCCTTTTCGTGAAACCTAGAAATAACTCACTTATGAGTTGAAAGAATTGTATTCCCTAATTAGAAGGGAGAAGCCATGTAGCGTGATGGCGCAGTGGCTTAGCTGCTCGTCTTTCACCCGGACGGCCGGGGTTCGAATCCCGGTGACAGCGGGGTGGAATATTCACCTGAAAAATCACGTGGCGTCAGGAAGGGCATTCGGCCTTAAATCCCCGGCCAAAACCAAAATGAGCCTGGTTGGCTCTGGCGACCCCAATTAATTGTGAAAAAGCCGAAGAAGAAGAAGAAGAAGAAGAAGAAGAAACCATGTAAGTTTGAAACGTGTACCAGACACGTAGTTATACAGAAATTAATTAATGATATTTAAGCAAAAAGGGAGGGCACGTCTCTAGCGTGACACCTCATTGAGAAAGACCTAAGGTAACAATTTTATTTTGGGTTGTTAGTAAGGGGTTTAGGAAAGATCAACTGGGATGGAAGGTAAATATTCATGGCCGTATTTATAATAATCGGACGAGCGCGACGCGGAAGAAATACTGAAAGAACACTGTTTTTCACTATAGTCTGTTGAAATGGATGAAAAGTTCACTGTAGTAGCGCAAAAGTTTATGGCAAAAAAAGTTATTGCAATTATGGAAAATAACTAGTTACACTGGATAGGCGAAAGTCTATTGCTTGAGAAGGTTGTAGATTATCATTAAATACGCCAGAGAAAATTCCAACGGAGGAAGAAACATTAGCTATTGAGCAGTAATTTATAAGGAAGATTCCTCATTTATAAATAGTATTCCCACAAGTGAGTGGAAAATACATGACGGCACGACTTGTAGATAGAGTGCAGATTCTGGAAGGTTCCAGAACGATCCTAATAGAAGAATAGGGCCAAAGTTATTCCAGCGGTGGAACGAGCTTAATATTTTATAGACAGTGGGTATTCAATAATATCCCACGTTGTGAGAAGATCTCTCATTTAATAAGCATCAGAAATGCAGCTTTTACGAAGATTGGCTTAGACAGACAAAGCTCAATATGGAAAATCCCGCGAAGGATGATTATTGCCACAAATAAGTAATCTCACACTGCCTATAAATGATTATTAAAAGCATGTAGTTGTTAAAAGACGATGAGAATGAGGTTAAAACTTGAAGTCTGTACTTATCATTGCTTCATAGCGATGATGAAGTTCCCTTTGACGATTAAAGTTCCAACATGGCGTGGAATCTAAAGAATGCCTCTTTCGTACAGGAGGCTGGCTCTAGTTGAGCCTTGACTGACTAAGTCGACTGCCGACGTACAAGTGAGGCCCACTCAGCGAAGCGCAGAGGGACCAGGAAAGGGAGAAGAGTGGGGGTAGGAGACAAAAGGAAAACATATAAGCATAACCAACATTGAAAAGTTAATTTTCTTGATGAGATGGTCTTCAAAGAGTTGATAGTTGGCGACACTATCGCAGCCTGGTGGGTGAAAAAGGAGACGAAGTTCTCTTGATCACGGAGATGATAGCTGGCGATGGCGACGAGATCTGGTGACCGGATTGATAAGGAAGTCCTCTTGCACCGGGAAGAATTGAGGAACTTCAGAGATTCGCTGCTAGATGACGCTAGGTGAGTCATGGAAGATATATATCTAGAACAGACTCACGAATAACATGAAAACCCTAAACAGCAAAGAGAACATAGGAGATCACTGTTGGTGTTTGAGAAAAAGGAAGGAATGAACAAGCAAAGAGCATAAAAAAAAATACTCCATCTTACCGTGTATTCCAAGAATACACCACCCGCCTACCTGTAGGCTTTGTCAAATTAAATGAATACAGAAGAGATACAAGAAGTGTGATCAGGGATATTCCGTTCTTCATTTTAACATCTTGTCAAAATTTTATCTATGGCCATTGGCCGCAAGAAATATTTTATTTAAAATTTTATAAGGCATTACCACGTTTAGAAATGTGCCGAGTGATTTACGAAAACGTAAAGATAATTTGCCGTCCGAGTGAATACACCGAAATATGAACCCGTATAAAACAGATTCCTTCTCCCTTTTAATCAGTTAAATATCTCTCAAAGGGGAGAACAGTAGTTCTCTATCTAAATTTATGAACACTAAAATTTAAGGATACACCACGTCATAATTGTTATGGTATTTAACATACAGATGTTCCCACAACGAGTTTCACTACCAAGTGGCAGCTTCCTCAGGCAGACGGTTACAACTGCGTTCTGCGATGCGGTCGCTTCTAGTCACAGCGGTCTTAAGGCACTTTAGGTTTAACTATGCGTAATCCACACCAGATCAGTTTGTGGTCTGTTTCATTAAAAAGCCCCTGAACATCCCACAATTCTTTATTAATTTACTAAATTCAAAGTCAGTAATGATATAGTCTTTTGCTAACCTGGTTTCTCTACCCTCCCGAGTGTATCTGTGAATCTCCTTAGGCCTATGCTTCGAGAATGAGTTCGCAACAGATAATGTAATCCCATGGTAGCACAGAAGTCCAATAAACATTCTCCATTGGTGTTCGCTTCACTATCCTCACCCCACTTACCCATTACTTCTCATACCCCTCAATTCTATTTCCTATCCTAGCATTAATATCCCCCATCAGTACTACCCTGCCAGGGAGTTGTTACCGCTGGACTGAAGTGGGGCTGTTGTGTATGCATTACGTCAGCTCTCCACGTTATGGCTGCCACGGGCGGGTAAGGGGCAAGTGAAGGAACGCATGTACAGTCATACAATGAGAACACACCGCACAGCGCACGACCCAGCAAGAACCATGCACACACACGACATGGGATGAGGTTACGCTGGCAACGACTGCACGTCTATCGCAGGCCTGTGGCTGGGCAGAGAGCATTAGTTCCAATTTCCGCCACCGGCAACAATTCGCTGGCAGGGTAGTAGTACATTTTCCTTATTGCGAACTCTCACAAAAGGCCTCATATTATCTGTCTACTTCGTCCTGATATGCCCCTTCATATGAAGTGTACAATAAAACCATCCTGACCCGATTTCCTGACATTTCCAAATCTATCTAGATTAATAGCTCATTTACGTACCGATACTGTACCCGAATTCACGTAACTACCAACCAAAATCCGAAAATTGAAAGGATCGTTAAGGACGATGATCCGCAGCTAGAAAACCCAACAGTTCCCTGCTGGCCGGCAAGCTAGGAACTCGTCTTACACATATTTACTGAAATTATGAATGCACTACTGCTTAGCTACACTGGCTTAGATCCAACTACAAGATTCAGGTCGAGATTCTGAAAACCTTGGCGAGTGAACGGTCTGTGAAGATAGAAAAGGGCCTCTATAACTAGCCAGTAGTACACTCGTAATTTATGTTATGAAATGAAGAGACCGTTGTTTACTATAAGAGGGAACAGGCAATCTAACCAGCACCTGTCGAGATTTATTAACAAAACACAATACAAAATGTTGAAATAAAAATCTCCTGGCAATAAAATTAATTGAACTAAAATTTTAAAATAATCAAAATAATAACTTCCCAACTAAATATATTAGAAGTATCACCGAGAATTCGGTCTATGGATGCTGTATCCGTTCTTATTAAGGAGTTAAAAATGAAATACCTGTCTTGTATAGACTTCTCCGTCTACTCCGATAATATTCAGATTAAATGCTTCTCGACAGCTAACTTCAACATGCTGTATTAGTTATACCATTCTATTTACAGACGTAACTTGATCTCTCGATCGTTCGATCGTTCGAGATATTTGCTGCGGAGGTAAGACTCTAAGATTACTGCAGGTTAATTATCAGAGTTTAGGAAATAAATTAATTGAATTTTGGAATCTTGTAGAGACGTATTCTCCGGACATTGTCATTGCAACTGAATCTTGGTTATATGAGGATATAAATAGTAGCGAAATAATTCAAGGGACCTACGAGATGTACAGAAGGGATCAGGGGAAGCGAGGTGGTGGGCTATTTATTTGTGTGCGCAAAAATATAGCTAGTTTCTTAAAGTGGGCTGATATGGATCATGAAATGTTATGTGTACAAATTTCGGATAAAGGAAATAAATTCCCTCTTCAGGTGATAGGGGCGTATAGAGCACCGAAAGATAACCTTTCTCTCCTCGAAACACTGTATGATAAAACTTGTACGGGTAATGCTATGAAAAAGAGCATAATAATTGCTGGAGATTTAAACCTCGCCAAAGTAGACTGGTCTGGTGAGTCAACTAGCTGTGGTCAGGCTCAGAGCGCTGCAAATAAATTCTTAAGGGAGGGGGGATTTTCCCAAGTAGTTGACTTCCCAACTAGAGACAATAATACCTTAGATGTTTATCTCGTAAGGCCTGTGGAGCTGTATATTAACTGTCTGAAAGTACCGGGAATTAGTGACCATTCTGGGGTTGAATTAAATATTAGATATGGTGACATTACAAAATTAGACTCTGATGTAGCAAAAAAGATCATATTCCAGTATCGCAGGGCGGATCAGGGCAAGTTTCGGGGGTATTTGAATGAGCTATTTGTAGGATGGGCATCGGAAGGAAATCACATTAATATCCTGTGGACTAACTTTTTGAAAATTTTAAATAGCGCTGTTGATAAATTTGTCCCATTTAAATTGCTGAAACAAAACCCAGATCCTGAGTATTACACACGAGAAATTAGGAGTCTAAAACGGAAAATTAGGAAATTATACAATAAAAGACATGATAGTGACAAGTATATGTTGAAATTTAAGTCCTTATCAAGAGAGCTCGTCTTAAAAAAGAGGGCTGCTCATGACAGTTATATGCAAGGTTTACTTGGTTCGGGAGGTGATGGGTGGAAAAAAATTTACAGTTATGTTAGGAGAAGAAAGGGAAATTCAAATAATTTGTCGATGATAATGTCCGGTGACGGTAAATTAATTACTGAGAAACAGGCCATTGCTAATGAATTAAATGTCTTTTACGGTAGTGTGTTCAATAAATCCAATAGCTGTGTGTTGGACCTTAACGACGAATCAGGGGCTCCCCTGTTCCAAATAAACCAGTCAGCAAAGCTAATACAAAAGCTACGTTTCAATGTATCAAAGGGTCCTGATAATATTGTTAGTGAAGTACTTAAACTAGGAGGTAGGGCCGTGGCACGATACTTGGAGGTGATGTTTAATGTGTCCATAAACAATGCGCAAATCCCAGATGACTGGAAAAGAGCTACGGTAGTCCCAATATTTAAGGGAGGGAGCAGACTTGAATTGGGTAACTACAGGCCGGTTAGCCTTACGTCCGTCGTTTGTAAACAGATGGAACATCTCATTTGCGACTACTTGAGGGAACAGTGGGAAACATTATCATGGTTTAATGATAGGCAACATGGATTTCGGAAAGGTTACTCATGCGAGAGTCAGATGCTGTCACTTTTTCAAGACATTAGCGAATCGTTAGACCATGGAGTTTCAGTCGACGCCGTGGTTATAGATTTTGCGAAGGCATTTGATGTCGTTCCGCATGACATGCAACTCCATAAATTAGCTTCGACGAAGATTGATAGAAGAGTAATTTTATGGATCCAAGAATTTTTGACGGGTCGTTCTCAGAAAGTGAAAGTCGAAGGCATATTCTCGGATGAAATTACCGTAACGTCGGGTATCCCTCAGGGCAGCGTAATCGGAACTTTGTTATTTTTGGCGTTTATAAATGACTTACCAAATGGGATTCGCAGTGACTGTCGATTGTTTGCGGATGATTGTGTAATATATCGAAAGATACATGACTCACAAGACAATGCAGTGCTTCAAGAGGACCTGAACCTGGTCTATAAGTGGGCGATTGTAAATAAAATGAAAATAAACACAAGAAAATGTAGTCTCTTAAAAATAGGGAAAGTGCGAAGGCAGGATTTTCAATATAACATTGGCTCGGAAATATTTGTAGAAGAAGATTCTTGCAAATATTTGGGCGTTCACGTAAGGAATGATATGAAATGGAGTAGTCATGTAGGATGTGTAGTTTCAAAAGCTTACAAATCCCTGCACTTTGTAATGAGGGAATTAAAAGGAAGTAGTACCTCTGCTAAAGAATTAGGCTATTTGTCACTTGTAAGACCTATTCTGGAATATGCCTCGGCGGTTTGGGATCCATATCAAGTAGGGCTCATCAATGAGTTGGAAATGGTACAAAGAAAGGCCGCTAGATTTGTGCTCAGTGACTTTAATCCCAGGAGCAGTGTGAGCCGCATGTTAAAGAAACTTGGGTGGGAATCACTGGAGGCTAGGAGGATGAAATCTAGACTCTGCGCTATGTACCACACGTATACAAATCAACCAGCATGGGGTGAGCTTAGCAAACGATTGGGAAAGCCCACTTACATGGGTAGGAGCGATCATCCTTTCAAAGTTAAGGGCCGACCACAGCGAACAAATTATGGTAAATATTCTTTTGTAAACCGTGCCATTGATAACTGGAACTCTCTACCTGCCGCAGTCTTAGAGCCTTTTCCCAAACATATAGGTGTGTTTAAGAAAAGACTGACTATTTGTGTAAACACTCCAGTTTAATTGTTGTATAATTGTTATTGAAATGTTATGTATAATTATTTATTTGTTATGTATATACAATTTGCCACCGGGGGACACACCCCCCATTGCAAATAAATGAATGAATATCCTCTATACATATATTACTCCTTAATTCTACCTCTCGTTGCTCTATTAATAAACATTGAATCTTTTCTAATTACACATTAATTTATATACATAATTTACATTCATCGATGTCTGTATCGATTGTATAATTTCTCTATTTACAACTTTTACATTACTTTGCCTAGCATTACTCAATTCGCTTTGGTGTTTCTTTATCGTCAGATCCAATTAACTACAGAACGAACAATTAAGTTAATTGTAGCTAAATTACGTTAAATCCGTGCTAATATAATAATCATGACATCACATAGAACTTCCTTCCTTGATACACATTTATTGATATTCATAGTGGTTTTACATTTAATATTAACTTCTCTTTCACTGTCACCTCCCTAACTCATCGTCATCACTATATACTTCATCGGTAACTCCGTAAAATATTAATACAGACTTCACCAAGACGTTCTTAATTCTATCAGATACGCACAATCCTTCACTGATAAAGAATCTCTTCTATATATTTCTATATAACAGCACGAAATTCTAAATTCATCTATATTCTTTCTCATTGTTACCATTTATCAATATAAGTATTTAACATATCATTACTTTCTCTGAATATAAATTACCTCAACAATGCTGTTGGTTTACTCGTCGTGCTCACATCACCCGTAAACAACCTTCATATACGACTGTTCTCAACGGTCAACTGTTCCTATTTCAACAATACATTACTTCTCTTTCACTGAAATAACCACTATCTATGATATTGTCTCTGTAAGTGCTAATTTCGGAATTCCGTCTACTTATGTCATATATAAATAACAATATGTTTCGTTTCCTTCTGGCCAATTATTTCCTTTTGTTATAGCCTATTATATGAACTTCATTAAATTTATCATACTAATAAGCATAGGTCTAGAGTTGTCAAGACTTCCGACTTTCACGGCAAAACTATCTAGAACTCTTTAATGCTACCTCTGAGCCAAGATAAAATATCCTCGTTGACTCCAGAATAAAACCAGATCGAATTTTCCATAGCAATACAATCTCAAAACTTCTATCATCGAATCTAATACAACTGGTTAAATAAAATCTTACTAAATTTGAATAACAAACTATCCAAAACTTTTTAAAACTAACGTTATCGATAAAATTTCCCATACGTCAAATGAAATAGGAATCGAATAAAAATGTTTAATACAATCGTTGAAATAACCTAAAATACAAAATTCGAAAAACAATCACTTTCTAATAAATCTACAAAGTTTACGTAATCGAAAAAAGGAGTCCAAAAATCGTAAATCTCTCTTGGAACATGGCCAAAACAAAGTGATTCACAAATGTCATCCAACTACTAAAATAAGACAAATCGTTCATCTACCTTCTACCCCGTTGATACTCTGCATAGCCAAACCTGGTGTACTTTGGTCTGCTCGAACCAGTATCTCCCTCCTGCTAAAGATGATTCCACCCACGCCTTCCTGGGTTCGATGTCGAGCTGTTGGATGTTCCCTCGGAATTTTGCTCTGCATAGTCTGGCTACTGGATAAAACTCGTTCACTTCTTGTTTTAGATAGAACTGTCGATATCATGCTTCAAACGGCTGCTTTCTTGAAGGTCTCGTAGTTGCAACTCATTGTACTCATCTCACGTAATTATATATAATTACCTTTCCGTGTTGGCATAGGAAATTAATTATTATAGATTTGAGATTCCAATTGTGGTCCGATAAGAAGTTGTGGATCCACATATGTCCATCTTGCATTTAATTTAGGTGTTCAAGTCACTCCAGTAATCCACATGTTTAGCGTAGGCTCTGTTTCCCTTCCAATACGTTAGCGTGTCATCTCCAACATCTTCATACAGTTCATATTTAGATTCCTCGTTGACTCCATTTCGTAATTCATACTGGGATTTTTTGTAATAAATTGTAGATAATGCAATGCTGTTTGAAGTTATACTCACAGAGTAATTATTAACTGTAGTAATTAGTTAATTTTTGTATCCAGATAAGTTGCTTGTAATTCTCAATTATATTGATGAACTCTTCCATACGATGACTGACACTGGTTAACATTTATCTTTCATATACTCAGAGAACTTATCACCTTTCACTCACTCTTCCACTAGTCGACATATATATTTCATTAATAATTGTAGAACATTTCAACGTTCTCTACGTTTGTATTGGAACTTTCACTGTCCATTAATTCGTTCGAATTAGAGAATACCTTGTCTTCTCCACTGAATATTTGAAATATCGCCGGGTTAATATTCTGCTCCTGCACGACACGTCTGCACGCGTCAATGTTTTACAACAAAAGGCCTCGATGGACGGACTGCTTTCCGCTACCTTATCAATTTAATAGTGCCTCTCTACATATTGTGGTGGCCGAAATCCTGGTGTCATTTCAATTAATTTTACTGGCCAGATAACGCTTAATCTTTAGCATCTGAGTATACAACACTGTACGTTTTCGGATCACATTTATTTTACTGTTATCAAGTTGTTTCTAAATTGTACATAGCAATTATTGTCCTCTCATTACACCTCCCGAAATTGTAATTTTCTGATTGGTTATGACCATCACGTGACTGGGTTCTGGCACAATCCCTCGCACGCGTCGAGAGTGAGCAGTGGCTGGCACCTGCCTCTCCCTAATCCAGATTTTTCTATGTCGTGAACTCGTTTGTCAACCACTTTTTTGTGCCTTCACCGAGTAGCGTCGAAAATGCTCACTTCCAGCTATTATGAATTTTAACATAGCCCGCTAAATTCTGATAAGTTTTACTTTTCATCTCACTCATATACACTACTGTTTGTAGAAAGTAAAACACCAAGAACAAGAGATGTGACCGCATTGCACTCTATACCACCGATTTGGGACATGACAATACATTACTGATTAGAAGGATAGTCCGGTACAAGCACGTTGACGGTCGATCTTCAGAAAGGCGTCGCACCACCACGTGCTGCACTCAGAGCCGCTAGACGTCATGGCATGGAATCATACGGCGCTTGAATACGCTGCTGAGGAATACCGTCCCACGTGGTTTGAAGGCGCGTCCATAAAGCATCAACAGTGGCGGCAGGTAGACCTGAATGAACTAGTTGCCGACCGACCATATCTCAGACATGTTCGATGGGCGACATGACAGGCGAACGGGAAGGCCAGGGAAGCAGAGATATCCGTCGTTCTGCGAAGAAGGCTTGCACATTCCTCGCCACAAGCGGGCGGGCATTGTCTTGCTGAAATATGGCCTGTGGAATGTCCTGCAAGAGGGGCAGTGCCGCAGGCTGTAAAATTTCCCTGATGTAGCGTTCACTGTTCAGATTGCCCGCAAGACGTACGAGGCGCGATCGCCTGCTATAGGCAATTGCGCCCCAAACCAATACACCTGGTGTTTGTCTGCTATGTCGCTCAACAATACAGTCTGCCTGATTGCGTTCTCCACGGCGGCGTCGAAGGCGTATGCGGCCATCACTGTAGGACAGGTTGAAGCGAGACTCGTCCGAAAATACTACATTTCGCCACTCAGCCTACCAGTGTCGGCGTGAACGTACCCATTGTAGTCGGAGACGTCGGTAGTTCCCAGTCAATGGAAGCCGACGCAGTGGTATACGTGCTACCAGTCCAGGCCTCAAAAGACGGCGCCGCACCGTCGACGCAGACATGTCCACCCCCGTTGCAGTGCTCCAACGTCGAGCCAACACCGAGACGACGCTACTCTGCCCGATACGTCCATGCGGAGAAGATGGCGGTCGTCTCGCGTTGTCGTCACATTGCGTCGTCCTGTACCCTGTCGTCGCTGTGTACGGCCCTACTCTCTCCACTCGATCCACATACGCCTTACCGTTGAAGCAGCGTGCCCTGTACGAGCCGCAGTGTCTCGGAACGACAGACCCACCTCCCGGAGCCCAAGCATTCTGCCCCGTTCAACCGCACTCACATGTTGATAGTCCACCCTGTGATGTCGGCGAGGCATCGTTGCACTTGTTTACACGTTTCCAATTGGTAGGACGGCCCCACGCCGTCAGAGCTGTGCGGAACACTGACCTGTCCAGTCCCACGACAGAGGTCACTGGTGGGCCAATGTGCACGCCATCTCTCTGCGATTTCAATCACTTAGTATGGTACCGCAGGCCTACACGACCCCTATTCTGGGAGTGTCTCTGACCATTTCTTCTGGGTGTTTCACTTTCTACAAAAAGTACTGTATATCTTTCTCTCCGTCCTTTTCTTGTCCAGCGGGTTACATTTGTGTGTAGATGGTTGCCTATATCTTTCCTTTTAAATCGTAACATAATTATATTATCAAGCAAAATACGGTTCGAGTCTCGCCTTGTGACTAATACACAGGTTCAGTACCTCACAGAAACTATGTTACACTCTAATGCTCTCTTGACATACTCCCCACTTTGTCCTGCCTCGTTTTACACCTGACAGGTATACCTTGTAATCTCCTACTTCCTCCTCTCTATCCCCCTTTAAGTGAACTTCACTGAACCCTAGAATAGTTAATCCTATCCTACTTGTTGACTCAGATAACTCTACTTGCTTCCTTCCATAATCACCCTGAATATTAATTGCATCCCATCGAATACCACTTCCATTGCCTGTTGGTTTCCAAGGAGTCCCTGATCTGTCAGATGGGAGTGAGACCCCATCACTCCCATAGATCCGAGGCTTGCTCATGACATTTTTAGCAGGTTTAGAAAGCACAAGTGAAGGAGGTTGCTAGCCTTACATACACAGGGCCCCATGAGTTTCATCTCAGGGTACAATTAAGTGAGTTAGGTAGTCCTAGCCGTCTGAGCACAAGGAGGGCTACGACTAAGAATACAGTATGTCCAAGATGCCCACTCCGCTTCCATAGTAACTGCTCTCCCAACTGTCAGGACCACTTACTAGGCCACTCAGCCGTTGCCTATGGTTCACGAACTAGGACGTGACTACACCATGATCCATTGATTATTGTTCTTATTATTATTACTATTATTATTATTATTATAGTCATTAAATGTACTTACTGAGAGAGTTATTCTATTATGATCTAATACAAGTATTTGAATATAAATGCAAGCATGTATCAATTCCCTAAACGGTAAATCCAACAATATCAGAAAGGAGAAGAGAAGAAGAAGAAGAAGAAAGTAACGTTTATTGATAGTTAAATGTGTGTTGTAGATTTGACTACGAGCTACAACTATTATCCCAAACATTTTAGTGTATCCATAGGAATATGGTTGAGCGTACATCTCTTTTTACCTCCTCTTTACTACATGGCCCTACTTGGAGATATTTTAAGTTGGTAATACAGGTACATGACATACCCTCAGTAGTGACCGTGCTAACCACATCTACGTGCCACTGAATACCAAGGCCCATAATATATTAACTGCAGTGAGCCAGGATGACCAGGGGGCTAAAACGTTTAGCAGCCACACGTGGGGTGTGCGCTAGGAATCCTGGCCCAGATTAAAAAGCATATGTTATTAGCTTTGCATTTTAATTACTGATAAACCATAAATTGAATATTAGGAGTTGAAGCGCAAATGGTTCACGTTTTAGAAGCTTTGTTTAACACTCAGCAAGTTTATCTTGACGTCCCTTTTGTTACGAAATTAAATTTATGTACACTATTCGAAAAGTTGGGCAATTTTAAAATTTTACTATTTCTGACATTCTGACCTCTTTGAACTATTCATCCAGCACTCAGATCCTTTCTGGGGAAAAAAAAATAATAATTTTTAAATTAAGGCTTTGCATGACTATTTACTTAATTCCTGAAACAAATTCCCTATGCATTCATATGCATCACGAACTACTTAATGAGGGAAGAATGGTTTCACTCACACTCAGCGTCCAACTCAACAGGGGGTGTGGGGAAAATTGTTCAGCATTGGGACATGTGCCTGAACAGTGGAGGTGAATTCCGTAGATTCCCTTGAACAGCCTTTATACTGTGCATGTGCTCTTATCGTTGTTGTGTTATATGAAACAAGTCACGTCTACTGGAATATTGAGTGTGACATTTGAGTTGTCACCCTGCAAATACAGTGGAAAGCGTTATTAACTTGTCCTGAGGGGCTGGCAAAGGGCAAGCACAGCAAGGAGATGATGTCTCGTAATTGCGGTCTCTTGCATTCTCCTAGGCTTACCTCACCCCTCGTTTCTGCCGCACGATTCGCCGACAGTGTAATCTGAGTTCCAAATTGCTTGGAATTCAAATAGTTACGCGTAAATGGTTCCACACGGTGTACGTTAATAAATCCCCACATTCAAGACAAGATCATAGGCTCAATTCTCATCTCTGCCAATAAATTTAAACTGGTGTGAGGGTTGGAACGGGATACATTCAGGCTCGTCAGGCAAAATGATTCCCATCTCAGTTATTATTGAAGTGATTTTCCGTGGTTTCCCACTTCTACACCAGGTGAATCCGAGGTTGGTTCCTAACCTAAGGTTCCTGTCTCCTCCTTCTCTATCCTAGTCTCAATGACAAATATCCACATTACCTCACACAACAATATCATGAGTTATCAGCAGTGGCGTGCCGATGGGAGGGGTTAGGGTTAACCATCCCCCCCCCCCTCCTCCTCCAGAGACATTTCTTTACTTGAATATACATATTGTCCCTTCTAGCAGCTGTTTTACTCTAGTGAGGCGTCTCAACCCCTGTATATATTTTAAAAGTGATCACATTCGTCACTTGGTAAATGACCTACACTGTACTCGCAGCGAGACTCTTCCTTCACCGTTGAAGCTAGCCATGGATCAGTTTTACTGTGGAAGTGTGCGATCGGTAACATTTTTCACGACACTTCTGGTTGCGTTAATTGTGTGTCCGTTTCGTTAAAGATAATTCAGTACTTAAGGAGATTCTGCAATTTATTCCAAATAACGATACAGATAAAGTCTTCAAGATAGGCAGAGTTTGAGAGTCAATCGTAATGTCAGTAGGAACACGGAGAGCAAAACATTACTTTTCTCTCACATAATATCAATATTTTAAGCAACCACGTATCTATGGTAATGATGATACCACTGCATTGTTTCAGTTTTAATATTTAGTTACTGTTTTCCATATTATTTATATTATTTTTTTCATTTTCTTTTTGTGTCGAAAAAATAATGAGGCCTAAAATAGTTTTCATGCAAAGAGAACGGTTATTGAATTATTGTTTTTTTATGAATATTAATCGAAATATAATTTTAATTATGATGATGACTGTCGTTTTAAGGGGTAGAATAGCAAGGTCATGTGTCCCTTTAATATTGTACACAATTACCCTATTATATTAATGAACCCTCCAGAAGGAAATTCTGCGTACGCCACTGGTTATCATATGGTATATTTATACACATAAGTACACGGGGATAATGAAAAAGATGCCACAAGGTATTAAAATGAACTAACAACAACCACTCACAAAGAGAGGACGCGGATAGAGGACAGCTAATATGCCAGCACTTTAAATATAGTGTCCACCTGTTTGTTTGCTTGTTGGAATCATTGTCTGTATTTTTATTTGCATCTTTGTTTGTATATTTGTTTGTTTGTCTGTTCCTGGCTTGTCAGTTTGCTTGTTTGTTTGTTCAATTGTTTGTTTGTCTATTTGTATGTATGCTTGTTTGCATATTTGTTTGTATATTTGTTTATTTGCTTGCTTGTCTGTTTGCTTGCCTGTTTGTTTGATTGCTTTTTCGTTGTTTGTTGGTTTCTTTGTTTGCTTGTTTGAATCTTTGTCTGTCTATTTGTATGTATGTTTGTTTGCATCTTTGTTTGTCTCTTTGTTTGTTTGTCTGTTTGCTTGCTTGTCTGTTTGCTTGCCTGTTTGTTTGATTGCTTTTTCGTTGCTTGTTGGTTTGTTTGAGTGCTTGTTTGAATCATTGTCTGTCTGCATGTATGTATGTTTAGTTAGTTGTATGTTTGTTTGATTGTTTGAATCTTTGTTTGTTTATTTGTTTGTGTTGTCTGCTTGCTTGCTTGTTTGTTTGTTGGTCAATTTGAATGTATATTTGCATCGTTGTTTATTTGTTTCTTTGCCTGTTTGTGTGCTTGTTAGTTTGCTTGCTTATTTGTTTGTTTGTATATTTGATTGTATGTTTGCTTGTCTCTTTGCTTGCGTGTCTGTTTGCTTGCTTGTTTTTTGCTTGTATGTTTGTTTGTTTGTTAGTATCTTTGAATCTCTGACTGTCAATGTGTCTGTATGTTTGTTTGCATCGTTGTTTGCCTGTCTATTTGTTTGTTTGTCTGATTACTTGTTTGTTTTTCGCTAGCTTGTTCTTTTGTCTATTTGTATGTATGTTTGTTTGCATCTTTGTTTGTTTGTCTGTTTGCGTCTTTATTTGTTTGTCTATTTGTTTGTTTGTATGTTTGCTTGCTTGTCTATTTGCTTGCATGTTTGTTTGTTTTCTTGCTTGTTTGTATGTCTATGTGTATGTATGTTTGTTTGCATATTTGTTTGTTAGTCTGTTTGCTTGTTTGTTTGCTTGTTAAAATATTTGTCTGTCGATTCACTTGTTTGTTAGCATATTTGTATGTTTGTTTGCTTCCTTGTTTGTTTATTTGTTTGTTAGTTCGTTAGTTAGTTTGTTTATTTGTCCTGAATTGGCGCCCAAATGGCTCCACGAATATTAATGAAATGTTCAGGGAAGTCTTACCAATACCTTGCGACCAGAATGGGATGGGATTTATCCTCAGACTTATAGCTTCAATGCCTGCCATATGAATGATCATGAATTAGTATATAGGATACACCTGATATTACCTCATCATGGCAACTTTAGTGACCTTTATATGGCGGCGACAGTCACATCACTGTGAGAACAATATAATTATATTACAAAAGTATTCAGTAAGAAATTGATGGCGTTTGAAATGTGTGCGTATCGAAGAATGTTAAGGATACCATGAAGAGTTAAAATCACATATGCGAAAATTCTGCACCGTATAGACAAAGGTTCAGAAATTTTCAAAAGAAGAAGACAAGAATATTTCGTTCATTTAATTCACAACAACAAATACAACCTTTTTCAATTAATAATTGAAGGGAATATTGATGGCATTAGGAGTCCAGGTCGTTGATTAATCTGGTTAAAGAACTTAAGCAAATGGTGCCGCTGTTTAGAAGAGTTATGGACAAGCAACAGATCATGCCACTAATCGCCAATGTTCTTCGATGACTGGGCACTTGAAGGAGGAGGAGGAGGAGAAGAAGAAGAAGAAGAAGAAGAAGAAGAAGAAGAAGAAGAAGAAGAAGAAGACGTTTAATAATATTCGCACCTATGCCCTCTTCATGTAATACCAAAAGCATGATTTATTGAACGTCATCGTAGTCAAAGGAACTTTAGCAAAGTTTATAAATTCCTTCTGTGGAAGTACAGTAATATAGGCCTACTGGGTGATTCAGCTAAGAAGCCCAACATAAATACCTACGAAACCGTTTAAGATATCGTCATTCTGTTTTCAAATTCTTAAATCGTATTAAGGGTCTCATACAACATGGTCCATTTTGCCCCCAGCACAAAGGTATTTACCAGAAACCAGCAGCAACTTCGGTTTCTTAAACGGAACTATACTAATTTCATTGTCTGGAACTACTAAGAATCAAGTGACAAGTTCTGCGATGTGCTTATTTTACAAATCCGACGAGTACGTTTTAAGATATTAAAGGATATGTGTCGGCATTAGACAGAAACGATGTGCCAACCACTGGAATGTGAAGTGCATGATTCTCTTGCGTGACCCATTCCTTATTGACAAACTCATATTCCGACTTTATTCCATTCATAACATACTGTAATGTGTAGATAATCAAAATACAGTCTCTTATGTACGTGTGCCTTTCTCCCTCTTCACTTCGTCCTAAATCCTTGCTGAAATATCTGAAAGCACCTCAATGAAGATGATAAATAAAGTACGGATTTTTTAGTGCTGGCGGACCTGTGACAATAGCTTAATGAACATATTAAAATAAGAAATGTAACAAAACTCGCCCATTTAGTTCATTGCGAACATCTCGTCTAATGTTAGTACTTACGAGTCCGGTTAATCATCAAACATTTTGAAAATTTACACATTACTCATCACTTACTTACTTACTTAGTTCCTATCGTCCCTCGTGGAAAATAGGGCATCAATGAAGCATCTCCATCTGGTCCTGTTTGCCCTCAAATTTTCACCTCGCTCCAGGTCTTACCCTCCTCTGTAGCCTCCAAGTGGACAGATCTGCGCCACGTATGTTTGAGTCTCCCACTCCTCCTCGTACCCTGTGGGTTCCAATCCAGTGCCTCTCTCTCAATGGCTTCATTTCCTGTCCTCAGGGTATGTCCGATCCATTTCCATTTCCGTTGCTTTATTTGTATTGTACCCGATACCTAGTTGAGGCTATCGGCTACGCCAGCAGACATTAAGCCGTAGTTGAGATTATGGGAAGAGTTATGAAAAGATAGCGCTCAAATCGAGTCAAGAGGAATGTCAAGATGACGTAGAAGGTCTAGGATTAAGAAGACACTGACAGCAGTCAAGCAGATGGAATTATGGATGGAAATATGAAGCTTTATTAAGATCTATATGGAACATGGTATTTAAACATCTCAGAAGAGAAGATATAACAAGCATTATATATGGTAATAATTTGAAGGAAGACAGATAACCCTTAAGTTATTGTATAACTTAATAGCCGAGATGGTCGGGGTTCGAGATTATATTTGTGACGCAAGACCACAGAGGTGGGGAGAACGTCACGTGACTGTGCCAGGGAGGTGCAGGTCAATGCAGTCTAGAGACAGTCAGTCGAGCTCAGTTAGCAAGAGAGTGGAGTTCTGTTAGCAAGAGAGTCAAGTACAGCGAGCAAGGTAGTCGAGTTCAGACAGCGAGCTGGGTAGGACATGCGCCGAGCGTATGGTAAAGTCACGCAGCGAACAGCTTTTGTCACGTAAAGTGAAAGCGACAGTTTGACTTCACCAAGCAGAGAACGGAAAGTAGGTCAGTGAGCCAGGCAGACACCCGCAGTAGGCAGCGTGAAGACCGGTTACGGAACCAGCTGTACGGGCCAAGCAAGCATAGAAGGCCGGGGTTTAGAACAGCACTGTAAAACGAGTTGGAGAACTTTATTTCGAGCTGCATTTTGTAACGCAGAACAGCATAGCAGAGCGGCATGGCGAGGCCAGCTTTAGGCGGAGATTATTCTGGAACATTGCAGTAGAGACGAGCGGGTTATTTCCAATTTTATACGTAAGCAATATGATAGAAGCTTAACTTCATTACAACATTGAGTTGGAACTTATATTCAGTAATCGAATTGTGCAGGCAGATAGTTACGAGATACTGCAACTGTGAACTTCAGATGAACATAGTTATTCAATGACATTACGACTATGCATTTCATAACGGAACATGCAGAGCGACCATGGGGTCCAAGTAACATTAACACTTTTAGGCAAACGGAATGCTACAAGCATATGCACTTATGAACATTGGCTCGTGCATTAATGCAACTCTTTCTTATGAAGTGTTATAAAATACCGAGTACGAACACAGCTACAGGGTGTTTCATAAATTTATACACTCTCATAAATAAAATTTATTTTCTGCAAGTGAGACTTAACCGCTGTGGAGATTGAACTTTCAACACTCAAACCGAACATTGTATGGGACAGTGGCGTAACGTAGAAGAGGAATATGGGGTCCGCTGTTTCTATGAACTTTTTCGTGAGGATTTGGACAGTATCCGCTATGGATAACCAGCAGTTTATCATGTCGGAGTAAACGAAGACAGAGACGCGATGGCACCACAGAGCGATGGATTCGATTCCTGAAGAGGAGGAGGTTCACCAGCTGATTCACTTGGGATTTGAAGGCAATCGTCATTGCGTGGGTGGAATGATATTCACGCCGATCTTTCGAGAAATTCATTACATGAGGATAATCGACGATCTTTGAAATTTAATAACAGCTGATTATGAGAAGGTACTGTAAGAGTTATAACTTTCTGATACGATTATTTTCATGAATACTGGGCACACATGTATATTTTTCTAATAGAAGTGATACGATTATTTAGACATGGCTTTGACTTTATATGCTTCAAATTTTGCTAGAATATGGCGTGACCATATGATATGGCAGGCATCATTATACGATATTCTCACCATTGGTTGGCTTTATTAAGCAGATGTTTGGTCTTTTAGACAATTTTTCCAGCAAGGATAGTTTTCATGAATTTTTTTTTTTTGTGTGACGAGTATTTCGAACTCGTGATCGGCAATTGATTATCTAAATTACTTCGTCAGTTCATTGCATACTAGCGAGTGTGTATTATTCATCAGTAGGGATTTTTTTCATTGGATTGTTTGAAGATATTAAAATGTTATTCACTGTAGGGAATGAATATCGCTTTTATATGACAACTAGAGACTTGTTGATTCCGATCTGGTACATTCACTCATTTAGTCTTCAAGATGGGGTCTTTCGTATTTATACGATTGTATGGTGGTTACTCATCTTACCCATCGTTCAGGGCACTATCATGTTAGACGACGGGGCGAGGTCTTTCGTATTTATACGATTGTATGGTGGTTACTCATCTTACTTGCCATTGAGGGACTCATTTTTATCATCCGAGTGTACTTGAGATTGTAAGAGGATAAAACAAGGAACTACTAGTCACATATCTGACGAATTTTTGTTAAATAAATTAAAGATAAATGTCAGCAGGGTTACATTTGTAATTCTTGTTTGACAATCCAATATTTTGTTGCTATACTCTTTTGAGAGTACTTTCAGTTTAACAGCTGGTACAGCTGATGCTTTTGATGATTTTTATAATTGTGTTTGATACCTTTGAGAAGGATTTAAAGTAATTGAATCTTGTAAGATGAATCATTAATGGTCAGATTTATTTTAAGGCAGATCAGTATTGCATATTTTGATATGAGAGATTATAGCACATTGGTGTTTTTTCTGTGATGTGAATTATGTGAATTGTAAGAGAATTTATGCTATTTGAAAGCAGATCTTGAATTACTAAGATAATATTTTTTCTAATTGTTTAAGAAGTTGTCTAGATGTGATCAGAGTAATTACATTTATTGGAGATTGTGTGCGTTGATAATTTGAAGCCAGTTATATATTTTTTGTAGATCATGCAACATGGTTAAGTGAAGTTTGTGATAGGCATTTTGTAGAAGTTGCCAAGTGATAGTTGCAATGTTGTTAATGTATTTTGAGGCAGACATGAGGTTGTCGAACCCAGTCTAGTGTAATTTTGAAATTCAGGCTGTATGCTGAATATTTATGGAGTTTTGTGGAATAATTGTGGTATTCAAATGTGATATTTGAAGAAGTGAGGATATATAATGTAGTTGTGGATAGTCAGATCCAACGTGATGTCGTGAAGGCAATAATATTTTTTGGCATGATAATTAAATACGAGATATAACTTGGAAGTGATAAAACTGTAAGACAACGTTCTATAACCCATATTAAACAATTTGTTAGGAAATTAAACAAATAAATAAAGTTGATAATACAAGATTTTCTGATAATAATAATTAATGAAATAATAATCTGAAATTTAAGCATATTAATGATCTGACCTAATGAAATAAAAATCAGAATGACTAGATGAAATAATAAAAATCTAAATAACCAGAAGAATAAAATTTAAATAAATTAATAAATTAAATTTTGGAATAGATCAATGAATTAAATAAATGGATGAATTAAAGATTGGATAAATAAACTGATTTAAATAAATTAATAGATGATTGGATAGATGATGAATATCTGAATTAGAAGGTGATAATTAACTAAAGAAGCTGATGATTAATGAATTTATATGGAATTAAATAAATTTAATTGAGATATGACTTAAAGAAATTGCAACTTGAGTTGAGGAATTAAACGAGTTATATTGATGATTTAAGATGATTTAATCTGAAGGAGATGATAAGATAAGAGTGTGTGAATAATTAGAAAGTATAATGAAGTGATGATAATAATTTTCATTTAAATGATTTAATGGTGATGAGTTAATGATTCTAACAGGAATATGTTGAATTTTGAGATGAGAATTAATGTGAGAAATATTTAACTTTGATGATGATGATGATTATGACCAATGAGCAGTGGATTTTCTGTAATTCACAAACAAGCAATTATTAATGACAATGTAAATAGTGTAAATTAATTATTCGATGTTTAGGAGAATTTTACTAACATATTCAACATTTGAATTATGCCATGCAAGCTATAAATTACGTGATATTTAAAATATGTAATTATAATATGTATGTTTAGACAGATTAATAATATTTTCAAATCCACATTCATGATGTTAATTTAAAGAGAAATTAGGTCTCAGGTATCACGAATGTCAGTGACGAAGGACATACTGCTACAGTGATCCTGAGAACCCAAGAGAACTTTAGAGATTTTTCCTGTTTTATGTGGATTAAATACTTTTGATTAGAAAAGAGATGGTTCGATTTTTGGACAATGACAATTTAACGTTGGCATTCGAACATGCTCTCAGGTAGGATGAATATTTAAAATGTCTGTCTGACTATCAAAGTGAAATAATTTTTTTTTATCTTTGTTGTGATCTGATGATGGTGTGATTTTCCTTTTTCTTTCCTTGTCTTGATTAAGGCTTAACCGGAAAGGATGTGGTTTGCTAGGAGTTCAGTTGATGGCGCCCATTTATATTTGCATTTTTTTAATTAAAATTTAAGCCCGTAACGACCCTAGAGATACTTTGTCTCGTGTTACCCTCTGCTTTTTCGATATATCAGCTGAATTTCCGACACATTCCTTATTTGACTAGAGGTTCATTTAACTCCGCTCTGTCCTGGAACTCCAGGAATGCGATGTAATAGCAGATGGGTCATCGCATCCCCAGGACGAACGGGTGCAGTATGGCCATCTCAGTTTCGCCCGTCCTTCTCCAAAGTTCTTGGTTGGAGATTACTTCTGGCCAGTAGATGTTTAGGATCTTTCTTAAGCAGCGGTTGACGAAGGTCTGCAGCCTGGAGGTGATTTCTTTAATTACCTTCCAAGTCTCAGACCCACATATCAGAACGGACCTGACATTACTCCGGAAGATACGAAGTATGGTCTTCATGGATATGTTGCTGTTCTTCCACACCGGATAGAGCCACACAAAGGTGCCGTTTGTTTTTTGGATACGTTGGGAGACATCCTTTGCCGCTCCTTCCATAGGTCACCACATTGCCCAGATAAGTAAAGCTATCCACATCCTCTATAGGTTCCTCGAAGACAAATGGGTCAATTTTGTTGGTGTTAGTTCCCTAAGAACTACAGTATGCATAGAATGGAATAAATGCCGTATGTGTGTTTGTCATCAAGGAGTGGGTCACGCAATAGAATCATGCACACCACATTCCAGCGGCTAGCGCATCGTTTTCTGTATAATGCCGAGACATGTGGAAACTTTTAATATCTCAAAAAGTACTCGTTGGATTTGCAAAATAAGCACATCACTGAACTTGTCACTAGCTTCTTAACTGTTCCAATGGGTGAAATTAGTATAGTCTTATTTGGAAAACCAAAGTTGCTACCGGTTTCTCGGTAAATATGTATGTTCTGGGGGGCCCTTAATACGATTTAAGAATTTGAAAACCGAATGACGATATCGTAAACGGTTCCGTAGAATTGAGATGGCCCTCTTAGCTGATTCACCCTGTATATCACTGTATATACAGTATAGAAACTTTACATTCTGTGATGGTGCATTTCATTGCCTTTATAGAGGAAGCCAAGAGTTGTCTCATTTCCAGCAATACGGGCAGACGTCTACATCTGAGTTCTATCAGACAGCTTCATACCGCATATTTCACAAATACATAATCAACATTTCTGGTAGTCAAAGCATCAATATTGTGGTGATGTGCACTACGAGCTTTGTTGTTTTGTTCTCTCTTTGATCGTTCCTACTTTAATTATTCCCATCTCTAATTCCCGGTGCTGGAGTATAACCATATTACCTTGTATTGTTCTTCTTATGGTAGCCCCTACGCATACAGTACAAGTACAGGGAGTCAATATTCTTAGGTGTAGATTAATATTTGGTTTTAGTACTTAGTATTTAGTGAATTAAAACAACGTTTCATTTCTGATCATCCGGAACCAGGGAGGTTTTTCATTTTACCACCTTTGGTAGATTTTTCCTTTATCTCCTTCGACACTTTCTTTCTTCAAGAGGGCGGAACTTCTCATTGCGGTTCTCCTTCTTCTCCGTCTTCTATTTCTTCCTCCTCTTCCTCCCCCTCTTGATCAACGGCAGGGCTGTGACTCAGCAATTAAGGACCTTTACAGAAATATTGACCATCAGTAATCCGCACGAGATTGTACAGTATTGAGGGGCTACTGACATAGGTGTTATGCTCCTGTAACTCTAATATCAATCAGCCATTGTACCTTAATAGGTAGTATACTATTGAACTCTGTTCATCCACTTAAAATTTTTGTACACATTAATTCTGTAGTGTATTCTTAGATTCAATAGTGTCATACATTATGAAGCTTGATATATACGAATAAGTTTCTGTTAGTATCCCTCTGCATGTTATCACTTTCTGACTTATATTTGAAAGGCACAATACATTAATCTATGTGTACTGCACTGTATAGGTTATTATAAAAAAAACTGTCACTCACTCATCACCGATTCTCCTTCTTCCGCAAGGGCCATAAAGCTTAAATTTGGTATCCTCACATAGCAAAGGACACTCCGCATAAATCGGGAAAAATTAAAATTTTCAATGTACTGGGAGACAAATATTATTTCTTCTAGTTATATATTTGTATAGTAATTCAATTAATAGCAAATATCGGTCTTTTTATACAAATTTTTTATTTGATTTGTCTTATGAAATTGTAGGAAACAGGGGTTCTTATTGAACCCTTGCAAAAAGCTTTTTATGAGACTCTTTTTCGGGGTAGTGTAGGTTCATAATGAAATTGCTAAAATACGCTTCTTATCAGATACAAGGTAACATAGCCTAAATATATGGCGGAAATAAAAGAAAGTGAAGCCAAAGTAAAAAAAAGTCCAGAACAAAAATATCAACAAATAAAAAAACAAGGTAAAACACTCCCTTAAACTAACACCCATAATTAATCAATGAATAAACACAAAATAATATAGTCTCGCCCAGAGATTTCCAAAGTTCAGGACCGGAGACTTGGCCGGATATTGTCTTCAAATCATGTGCGTGGGTGGTGTGATAGAGCATGCAATATGGTATGAGTACTAGATACGAAATTTGGGGCCATCATGCGGTAGCCGTCAAGCCACAAATCCATATTTGAGATAGATTAGCGATGGGAACTAAACAAAACAAATATAAATTTACACTACCGACACTCGCTAAATTAATTATTTACAACAACGATTACCGATGAAATCTGAGTCAAATGTACCCAGAGCACAACAAGATTGTCTAAACTCAGGACTTCACAAAATGGACACAACCATGATTAACGCAACCACGACAACAAAAACAACGACAAAATGACCGCTTGTCATTTAACAAAATAAACACAACAAATATAAATTTACAGTACCAACACTCCCAAAAATAATTATTTTCAACAACGATTTCCGATGACATCTGGATCAAATGTGCCCACAGCCCAACAAGATTGCCTCAACTCAGGACTTCACAAAATAGACACAAGAATGATTAACGTGCCCACGACAACAAAAACAACGACAAAATGACCGCGTGTCACTTTACAAAATCAACACAACAAGGTGTCATAACCAGAATCAAATATCAAGAATAAAATGAATACATAATAAATGCTCAAAAAATGCACTTATTTACAAAACGAAAAATTTTCATTTGGACGTGACAACATGAAAATACCGCACGGGCGTGGAGAACGTCACCCTTTAATATTTTTCAAGGCTTTAAATGACCAAGCAAGCTATATTTAACAGACTAGGTCAATGGCTAGGCCGTTCCCCCTCACTCCAATTAGTGTCCAGAAATAACCTAGACCAGTGCTCAGTGTGGACTCTCATTATAACCTGTCAAATCACCCTCGTGTCAACAACATCCCAGGCCAGCATTTGCCCGGCTCCAAGATACGACGAAAATACAGCTGTCAATTCAGCTAACATGTGTGTGCCGTAAAATAATATCTCATTAATTCCCTTTTGAATTACAAAATACAATTGGACTGGTCAAGGTCTCCGTGGAGCATCACTTACCATCCGTAACTGCTGCCGATGAAGACTTGGAAAATCTATGCCAATCCCCCGCGCATAAATTAAATTTTTCACACAGAGACAAACAGACACACAATATCACACGTTAGGGGTTGAAAATCACTTGAAATAAAATCACACAAATATTTTGCACACACGTAGCGCGTCTGATCTAAGTATTTCGACCGAAAAATAAAACCAAATACTAACATCAAAATCCAAAATAAATAAATAAATAAATAAAAGAACCGACGGTTCTTTCCAAAATCTGTCGCAACAAAGGCAACTCAATTAAAATACTTGTTCACTCAAAACATCACTACAAAGAACATATTTTCCCCCCTACTATTTTATTTTTACATTTAAAACTGCTCCACTTATCACCTTGGCCGCAATTCATGTGTACGCAAAACCAAAATATTCGCACATGTACACGAGTACAAGGATTAATATTACACAAGAAAACATACTCAAAACTAGTGATCACGGGTCCTCACGCATTTACAATTGAGTGTCGGGACACTATATTAAAATCCACTAAAATTAAACAAGAATAAAATCACAAGAAAATATATACAATGTTCCCATGCCAAAATATCTACAAAATTAATAAATCAATGTTCAGTACTCCTCCATAACAGCCCATCACGTCAGCGTATGTCACCTTCCATAGCCCACTGGATATTTACACCGCCATAGCAGACGTTGTCGTAGCTTGATCGGTCATCATCCCAGTAGTCGTCCTCGAATCGATCATCTTGCTGCCTTCTTAACCATGGAAAATCAAAGTTCAAATTATTATATACTATGATTTTCTACTATATTTGCGATCAGAGCTACTGACTTCATTCATAGTCCTAAGCAATTATTTACGGCGACAATTTCACTAAATAAGCAAATCATGCTATAATTGCACTCGCACTGTTCACACGCATAAACATTTTATAAGAATATCTGAAGTGTGAATGTTAATGTATTTAGACCAAATGTCTACTCTCAAAATTATTAAGTTCACTGCAGAATGAAATCTCATCAGAGATTCAAAGTTTAAAATTATAACTCGGCTCTCATGGACACCACAAAATAGTATACAGTCATCTCTCGTGGAGATCGAAATCAAACGTGTGTCAACTCGCGTCGATCTAAATCAGAAGTGTGTGCGTTCGCTAGCACAGCAACCTTATTTATACAGATCTGGCAAAGGATACTAGGGCGAGGATCATTAAATCACAATAAATCTACGAAATTGGCGCACAGGCTTGCGAGTGGTATCAAAGATCTTCTTTTTCCATGCAGGTTATAGTTCTGCTTTGCGGAATTAAATCCCGTGGTGAATTAATTCAATCCAGCTCTCCCTCGCTTTCTGATGGCACGCTTTCTTCTCGCCGAAAGTGGCTTGGTCTTTCATGATTTGCAGATTCATATTCAACTTCGTTGCAGTAGACACGAAAACTCCTACCCTCTTAGCTTCCCCGCTAGGTAGGATCTAGTATTAGCACTGTTATTTAATTGCTTCGAGACGTCAGCAGAGCGTCACAGCCACAGCGCTGACACCAGCAGGCTCGCTCCCAGCTCGCCTGCTCACAATTCACATCAGACCGCTTAGAGCCGATATCGCGCACAGAGCACTAAGTAACACCCCCCCCCCCCTTCCTTTCACACTCACACCCTGAACTACCCCGCCAAGCAGTACCTTGGGGAGTTCTCCTTTCAGATCGCACTGACGATTCCAAGCCACTAGCTAATCACCACCTCTTACACGTAATTCACAAGCTTTCCCCCTAAACACATTTATTTCAACCCTTAGATTAATACTTTGTAGAGGCTACCCTCTCAGGTACCCAACAAATGGTGGATGCACTAGGTACCGTGACGTTGTCATAAGACAACGCCTAAAGGAGTACATACAACGTATTTCTGCGGGAAAGATCCCTAAACTTAACCTCTTACTAGCCAAGCGAACGCCACCCAAAATTGGGAAAAGTTTTTGAAGTAAGGGTCCAATCATATTTTTGTACCCACCCAGGCCCACCCTAATAGAGATTACATAAATTAACGCCACCCTTAAATAATAATCAGCCATTCACGACCCCCAAATTCGGTACGCCCACACCATATAATTAATAGGAGTCACATTATTTAGTTGCCCACCGAGTTCGGTCCCCGGTACCTTATATAGCTTTGCAATAATAATATCTCATTCACTACCCCCATAGAAGAGAGAGGAAGTCACACTCATTTAGGTACAATACTACCCCACCAGCGTAGATATCCCGTAGGAATCCCTATCATTGCAAAAATAGGAACAATTATTTTACACTAGCCTTTTACGATCCCCTTGAGAGTTTATAACCAGTTGATAGATACTTTTACACCATGGCACCTCACGGAGAAGCACCCAATACACAAGGGAGGGTGCACCATAGGCACACAAATAGGGACTCCGAACTGTTCTTTTTTCTATTACGAAGCCGCCAGCGCCGAATGCTAAAGGTGCAATTGTGCATATAGGCTATGCAGGCAAGGGTAAGTGCGGCGCAGAATAAGTACATCCGCACCCCCACCGATACGCGTAAAACACTCCTCGCCCGGTCGCACCAACATTTTCACACGATACTTAGGGCATTACAGGACAAACACACATAAACACTGAGGATCCATAACCGAATGGATATGGTCTATGGTCACCTCAATCATACCGCAACCCTCTAACACATTAGGGCGCAATATGCGAGGTTGGATCACCATTTCGCACAGCTCATTGCCGAATATAAGCGGCTGAGCGCCCAGTTGATACACATCTACCAAGTTCCATCCCAATAAGAACTAAAGCCGGCATGGTCAGTAAAATATTTGGCCACGCACAATAGCGTGCTCATCATAAACCCACAGCTGCGTACATTTGCACCCCCGTGGCCAAACAGTTCAATCCACGCAGCTATACTGCCCCTATCACACCTTAAGGTGAATACTGCCACCACGATAGTAGCGGAACAGGCCAGGGCATTTACCCTGCAATACGCCACATTATGGCAACGTTCCCGTCAGCTACGGACTACCTTTATAATAGAAACTGGTAATTCATACGCCTACACCGTTAGGACGCGTTATCACAGACATTCCCCCCCCCCCAAATGGCCAACAGGACCATTCCCCTACGGCCCACTCCTATTAGGAAGGGGACTGCCGTGGCCATGCCACATAAGCAGCCCGCCATTGCAAACGATACACCCGTAAATACATGACACCCGCCACGTGCCTCCTTACAGCCCCATACACTTCCATTGCACCCTAGGACGTTACCGCCTACCATGGCGACCAACGGCCCTACTCCACGGCGAAAAGCCATGTTAATTTACCGGCCCATTTCAGTAACACTCCCGAAAGTAGAAGGTAGGCAACACAAGCCTAAAATCACCCTTCTCCAAACGCCCCGCACGGAAAATGCATCCCATGAGTGGATACCGGGCGCTAAAGCCGCCTTGGCAATCCGAGGGAGACGGTGCCATTATTTGCATTGGACATGATCCAAAATTGCCAATTTAGAACCCACACATCATTCATTTTTATTTTTAAATGATTAGAGGCACACTAAATTCTAATACCGTTAAACCAGACCACATGATAGCTTTACAGAGCATATAACTCGCCTCCAAAGCCAATTTTCCTTTTACACACAACATTTAGGTGTAAGTAGAGAGTAAGAAATGTCGAGGCCAGATACACATTTAACAGTTACATGTGCCCCATGGACACGAAACGCAAGACAAGCATTGGCAATAGCGCCACATGCGCTATGGCATCTGGTAGCCACAGTCAGAAATAGGTGTCAACACCACTCCCGGTTTGGCCCCACACTATGGGTATTATTAAGTTGCATGGTACCAGATAAGGACTGCCGATATAATGTCATTTATAATCGTTCCATACTTATAACATATACAGTGCATGTATGTCTTTTCAGGAAACAATAACACGGCCTAACATATGTAACAAGAGCCGTCTCGCCCACTCAGCAATACACGCGTCCTCCCTAGTAACAAATGTTTGCGAAAAGTCATGCAGACAGGCACGCGCCTACATAGCCATGCGTCAGCCAGGTCATTCACTCAACTGGAATACAAATAACGAACCACGGAAAGGTTCCTTTATCATATGAGGCTATCTACACATTTAATATTCATACACTCTCATTCAGGACGCACATTTTTAACCAACTTAATCGCACGCAGATTTCAATACACGGTCACGACCATTAGGCGACCGACTAAGGATCCAATCACCTTTCACAAGGGACGATTCATTAACGCACCCTTCCCATACAACTGTATTCACAGCACACAGTTGATAGGAACCGACACATAACTTAATTATTTATATATATACCTTCGGTAGCGGCCGATGGCAAATTCAAACACAATAACCAGATGTAATAAATAATAGGCGAATACATACATCTCCCATGACAGTAGAGGGATTAACATTCCCATGGTTAATGCCCACATTTAGGAAATCGGCACACAAAATTTTTACTTGCACGAATTTAGAAAGTGCACGGATTCCAGCATTCACCCCATATTAAGGCGGGATGACAGCCCGGTCCGATACATTATCACCGAGTAGGCCACTAAGTTTACACATATGGCCAAGCATAATACATTACTGGACGTACAATACAATTTATATAGCGAACGCCATTACTCCAGCAGTAGCGGAAGCAAATACAGGATTACAGAAACCACAATAACACAGGTCTTTGGACCTCAGCACGTCCTTTAAACTGCCTAACACGAATACACTCTTCTGTTATTACTTTCATCGTCCATAAACGAATCACACTATACTCTAGGCCGCTGATAGTAGCCTAGTACAATCACTATCGCCGGATGTTCCATGATGAACGATCTTCGTTTCTTACCATATTTCAGCACCGACATAGGCTCGTGCAGACAACACGATTACACAGGTTAGCAGCATCACACACATTGTTTTTCCTTTCTGTTCTTTTAAACTCCCGGTTGTACAAATGTCGCATTTCTTCCCCACAAATAAACCATTTATACAAATATTCCCATAAATTACACCCTGCGACATTTCTTTGTTTCCCTCTCTCCACCCTATCTCCTTTATACACGTGCAGGGCACACGAGGGCAGTTTTTCATCCGCTCCACGGGTATATTAATTGTATAAACTCCCCCCACCCCTAGGATGTTTTTTTCCTCTCGTTGTGTCCATGCACCCCTTCGGATGCCTTGCCGAGATTCAAGGTTTTAATTATGATGGTATTTCATGATTTACCTATTTATGAGTTAATTATGGTTGTATTTTATATGTTTGTTTTAATTTGTAATACGGATGCGTGTTGTATCACGAGAGTATACTTGTATTATCGTCAGGATGACTGTTAACATTGTCTATATTTTAAGCTTCACACCCCACTGTTTGCATTTTTGATACCACGTTGTAATGAAATATTGTTCCCCTCACCATATACACATACACATGATCGCTGGACACTACCCGGAGGCACACACTCTACAAGGCACTACTGCGAATCCCCAACCTTCGACGCTCACTTCTCTAATGCACATTCTCTATCTGCCCCATAACTCACCCTTCCACACTTTATCTACCACGAGGCTACACATACCCGCGACGACGCCACTAACACATTTCCGGACGGAAATACCAGAAGAGAAGAACAGAAGAAAGAAGATATACAAGTAAGAAGAAGAAGCCCTATTTTCCAAAAACCACCCCCACGTCATCGTCCAGTTATCGAGGACGATAACTAACTCCATAACGGGGGTTGTTGTACCCCCAGGGTACGCCACCAACATCCCCTAACACTAACACCCCCCGGAAAACCAAATGCCACATACCTACTTCAAGAACCAACGAATACTTCTACATAATTACACATCTACACAAATTATTACCTCAATGGACTCAGGTAGCCTCGTGTCCAAGTTCAACGACCCCAGGGAGGGCTATGACATGGGAGAAATGTGCAAATTCCGCAAACGCAGCGCGACGCTCCTATAAAAACTCCGGGAGGTCATGCCTCCGGATCCTGTCTGTCTCAGTGTTACCTGCGTGCCGAATCGCTGCTGGAAGCCGAAGGGTAAGTGTCTTAAGCGATCACTACACACACATTCAATTACACTCCCATCCCCCTGTGCTTGGATTGTGATAATTACTTATTTTTATTAACTGCACTGCTAATTACAGGAGTACTTCAAATCCGAAGTACTCATTAAACTCAAACATAGTAGAAGCCACTGTTATTTTCATTTATATAATTAATTGATAAGATCCTACCCTCTTAGCTTCCCCGCTAGGCAGGATCTAGTATTAGCACTGTTATTTAATTGCTTCGAGACGTCAGCAGAGCGTCACAGCCACAGCGCTGACACCAGCAGGATCGCTCCCAGCTCGCCTGCTCACGATTCACATCAGATTGCTTAGAGCCTATATCGCGCACAGAGCACTAAGTAACCCCCCCCCCCTTCCTTTCACACTCACACCCTGAACTACCCCGCCAAGCAGTAACTTGGGGAGTTCTCCTTTCAGATCGTACTGACGATCCCAAGCCACTAGCTAATCACCACCTCTTACACGTAATTGACAAGCTTTCCCCAGAAACACATTTATTTCAACCGTTAGATCAATACTTTGTAGAGGCTACCCTCTCAGGTACCCTACAGTATTCAGGTTTTCCTAGTGTAGGAATGACTTTGTTTTTAATCCTGCTGAGAACTGGTTTTGACGTGGTCTTTTGGATCGGGCACAATACCAAGAATTTTGAAAAGACGTCTACACATACTAAAAGATGTTTACACCCCACGCCTTTCTTTGGGGAGGGGTCCAAGTCAGTCGATCGCCAGCAGCTCAAACGGTTTCTGTAGTAATAAAGGCTTTGGGTACTGCTTCATAAGGTAATTATTAGGCTTAGTGCGCTGACATGCATCACAAGTCTTAATTTCCTTGACAATAGTAGACCTCATTCTTGGCCACGTTAAAGATTCACCAATCGTTGCCTCTGATTTATCTATGCCAGCGTGAACTAATGTCTCATGAACGTGCCAAGTTAATCCTCTCTGAAGAGAAGCTGGAACTAAAATCCTGATTTTTGTGTGCTCTTCGTTTACAAACTTGTGTAGTAGGCCATTGAAATATTGCTACTTGGCTTCCTTCGCTCTTGCTTCTCGATATTCAGGTGTCCCCTGTTGTATTTCATTCTTGAAATATTTTATCATCATCAACATCCATAGATCTCGTTCCTGTTCTTGTTGAATGTTCTTGAGTCTGTTCAAAAACTCTTGGTCCTTCGGTGTTAATTCCAGATGTTGTACTTCTACTGGTGCCTCGTTCTCCTGATCGGGATTCCTACTTAAAACATCGGGAATGACGTTCATTTCCCTGGACAGTGCTTTATGGTAATGTCGAATTGTTGGATGTAAGTAGGCCAACGTGTCACCCTTTCACTCACCATCGTGGCCATGAAAAGGAATGTTAATGCCTGGTGGTCGGTTCTCACAACAATGGAATATCTAAAAACAATCTTCCTCATTGTTGTAGTGCATAGAGTATAGCCAATAACACTAGCTCAGTAACTGTGTAGTTCCTCTCATGCTTGCGCAATTTGCGACTTGTAAATACCAAATATGATCTATGATTTAAATTTGAAGAGTCCTCTTGGTACAACATTGCACCAATTCCAATTAAAGATGCGTCAGCCTGAATTACAAATTTCTTTCTGAAGTCCGGGTATCCTAATTTCACGCAGTTTTCTAACAGTTGTTTCGTGGTATTGAAAGACCTGTCGCATCCCTCACTCCATGACCATCTATTGCATTTCTTCAATATTTCTTGCATTGGCGCTACTGTCTCCGTGTATCCTGGACAGTTCTCCTTGGCAGGATTAGGCCTCACACCCTCATGATCAATGATGTGTCCTAAATACAATATTTCACTCTGAAAGAAGTGTTATTTCTTGAGATTAATTTTAAAATTCATAGTTCTCAGGTTGTCGAAAAGTTTGTTAAGATTTACCAAGTGTTCATCCATTGTTTCAGAATCGAGAAGAATGTCGTCATCGTTTCTCGTAAAGAACTCCTTTACTTCATCGGTTACGTTCCTATCCAGGGCTCTAATCAGGGCACAACCCGCTGTTTTTACTCCGAAGGGCATCCTTTGTCATATATAGGTTTGGTTATCAAATAAAAACCCCGTCAGCAACTAGGATTTTTCCTCTAACTCCAGGTGATGAAAGCTATTTGTAAGAATTACGCTACTATAGATCTTCTTCCCTCTGAACCCTTTAAGTGCATCTTTAATCAGCGGCGCTTTGTCATGCTCCGGAAGAAGTTTGCTGTTTAAAAAACGTGCGTCTAGGCAAAGCCTAATAGATCCATTTGGCTTAGCTACTGCCAAAATAGCATTTAAATAAAGTGTCGACGATTTCTCGATCATCCCGGATTCGAGCAGATTGTCAATGACATCCTTCACCTGAGAATGATGTTTCTCCGGGGTTGGGTAAAGTTCACATTTCAAAGGCGTCCAGTCATCTACTTGCATTGCATACTTAAAGTTGAGAAATGTTCCTGGTATGGTGTCAAATACTTATTTATGACGGCGTAAAATAATTTCTAATTTCAATTTATCAGAGTCCCCCGATTTCGCCTCTCTTAACCGCTCCTGAATTAGGTTTTCAAATTTTGATCCAGAGTGATCTTCTTCTGCCAAATATGTCCAAAGTTCCTGTGAAACATCGCGACTTCCAAGTTCCACTACTGCTGTACTATTTACATCTTCTCCCTGTTTGCTTATCTCGTTCATGACGTCACCTGTAATCGCCTGGAGTGTCCAAGTGCCGGTCTCTCGCTCCAATGTAGTCTCTTCCATATTAAGCCCCACATGACTCAACTCTCCTACTTGCTTGAAACTGACTGTGTTATCGCGGAGATCTATTTTTGGGTGATATTCGCATATGAAATTTGCTCCTGAAATAATGTTATAGCTCATCTTTGCCATCACAATAAAAGCTTGTGCGAATGTGTGATTTAGAATGTCTAACTCCAAATATGCCAGGTGTTTACATATTAAAGTCCTTTCTGTTATGACTCCCCGTACTTTTAGTTGTGGTACAGGAATTAGTGGAACAGCCTGATTCCTCCCCATTTCTTTGATTAATGCCTCAAATACCAAGCTGACCTGACTTCCGGTATCCATTAGACAACGGACCTTTAAACCTCCTATCTTTCCATATATAACTGGTAGCTGTCTGATAACATTATCCTGCGGTTTTATTACTTCCTCCAGACAATCTTCTGGGAAAGCTACCCACTCCTCGATGTTAGCAATAATCACACCATCACGCTCATCAGCCACTCTCGTTTCCAGACTATCTCCTAGTTCAAATTTTGAGTTTTTTTAATCTCGAATTCCGTTTTGTGAGTCTCGTCCGCCATTGTTCTGCCTTTCCTGTTGCCTTAGCAAGCTCTCTGCGCCGTTACGACCGTGATTATCGGGATTTTTCCTTCTTTACATAGCTCGCCCCCACTTCTCTTTCTCTGTCTCCTCATTGGCGTGCATTTCCTGAAAGTATTTCTGCGATTCCCTGTAGCGTTCATCCCAGTTATTCCTATAGTCCCTTGGATCCTCTTGCACGTTATCCCGCCGGTTCTACCAAAAACGTATGTCGCCATTTCTTTGGCACGGTCTTTCCTGCTGCCTATTTCCTCGCCAATTAGGATATCCTAGTTGGTACGGTCTTCGGTTATTATTATTATAATTATTATACTGCTGGTTGTAATTGTTATTGTTATTATACTCGTATTGAACCCTGTTATCGTAAAATTCTTGCCTCCTTGGCGTGAACTGTGTGTTCGTCGCTTGCGACCTGGTTTTCGAATGCTGGTTATTATTATTAATTTGGTTTATGACTTCTACTGTATTGACACTTTCAATGTTTCTTTGGGACGTCACCATGCTAGTTTCATCCAAATGCCGAAGAATCTCTTCTGCCTGGACTGCTGTTTTTACATTTGCCGCAACTAAAACTGTTGGATATTAATAGGTAATTGTTTGCCTATTGTTAACACCAAATTTTCCGCGGTAGGTGGCTCGTCTAAATCTTTAAGCCTGATCATCTGTCGTGAGAAAAACTTTGTAGGATGCGTGCTGTGATACTTTCTGGCATATTAATCAACCCTGAGACTCTGTTGCAATGAAGAACTCCAAAATTTCTTCAAAAACACTTCTTTGAACTGGGCCATATTTTCAAATGTATACAGGGTGTATCTTAATTATACCGACAAAAATATCAGGGACGCTTTGCGTGTTATGTAAAAGACGATGCCGCAATCGGATTGGCGGAGAAAATTTTTCCCTCCGAGAAAATGAGGTTACTTTGTTACTTCCGGGCGCGCGATTCAAATCTACGAACTCGCCGTATTTGCTGAGATAGAGAGCAAGCCGCTGGCAAGGGAAGGGAGTGTGATAGAAGGTGACAAAGTTATGCTGGCGGGCATGCGCAAGTCTCCTCGAACGCCTCGGCTTGCCGCATGCCCACCAGCATATCTCTGTCTCCTTCTATCACAATCCCTTCCCTTGTCTGAAGCACAGCAGTGGCCAGCGGCTTGCTGCCTGGCTCAGCAAATACGGCGAGTTCGTAGATTTGAATCGCGCGCCCGGAAGTAACAAAGTAACCTCATTTTCTCGGAGGGAAAAATTTTCTCCGCCAATCCGATTGCGGCATCGTCTTTTACATAACACGCCGAGCGTCCCTGATTTTTTTGTCGGTATAATTAAGATACACCCTGTATTTGAAACTCTGGAACCAGACGAGGCTCGAACCTTGCAAAAATTTCTCGACCATCCTCAGCTGTTTAATTGGAATTATCTGATTGTCATTAAAATAATCATCGAGTTCACGGAGAAAAGCTTAAGGTGTAGTTCCTTGACCGTCTATAAATTTTCCTGGTCTAAAATCATTCCCACGAACCACCTGGATCACTTGCTGTGTCGTTACGTTCGGTTGCGGTGTTGATGTTTCGCCCCTGTAGTTACGAAAAGCTTCAGAATCTCCGCCTGCCTTGGGACTGTGTTCCTGACTTGTATCTCCCGTTGATTTAAATGCCTCAGGGCTGACAAGCCTCCCTGCTACCTGCTCCGACGAAAATAGCGTGGCATTCTCTAATGAACGAATCTCATTCTTGACAATTAAATCTGCGTGCTCTTGGAATTTGGTTTTCATACATTCCTCCAGTGCCTGCATACGAGAAATATTATCTCCCAACCACTTCAAAATAGATAACCTATCTCCTTTATTTCCTTCTATCTGCTGCTTCAAATCCTTCTTGATCTTGTCTTTCAGTGTTTCCAGCCTCTCTTCTATCTGCTCCCGGTTTCTATCCAATCGTTCTTCTATCTGCTCCTGGTTTCTATCAAATCGTTCTTCTATCGGCTCCTGGTTTCTATCGAATCGTTCTTCTGTCTTTTCCAGCCGTTCTTCAATCTGTTCCTGATTTCTATCTTGATCTATCTCTATTTATTCTAGTCGGTCGTCAATCTGCAATCTATTTACTTCTATATTGTTCTTAATTAGCTGTCGGTCAGCTTCTAAGTTCACCCATCTATCCGTGGATTTAATTTCTAGCCGATCAAGTTCTTTAATTAACCCCAATACGTTACAATCAACTGACTTAATTTGCTCCTGTATATTTGCCTTCTTGGCCTCGATTTCCATAAATTTCCCCAGCAATTCCTCCTGCGTGGTTTTTATCCCCGTAGTGTTATTCATACAAGCCTGTTCGATTTGTTCCAACTTCGCAGCTACCATTTCGCCCAGCTCTACCAATTTCCGGTCTAATTTAGATTCTATGGATTTAATTTGCCCAAAATGCTTAGTATTGTTGTCGTACATCTCGTTTGCCAGTCTGTCTAGTTGTGCGTTTGTACTCTCATTAATTTAAAGCGTAATTTTGCTTAACTGTTCGGTCTGTGCTATCACCTGTCCCGCAAGTTTATAATTTAATGTTAATATTTGTCCATTACTGTGTTCCTGCATTTCGTTTTTAGTGTTTATTATTGTTCACAATTTTGTTCCTGCATTTCATATTTATGCGCCTGCATTTCATTTTTAGTGTTAATAATTGTTCACTACTACGTTCCTGCATTCTATTTTCTAGTGTTAATAATTTTTCACTACTATTATTGTTTATTTCATCCTTCATTTCAGCTAACTGCTTCTGCGTTTTAGCTGAAGCCCTCTCAATCAACTCCCTGATCTCAGCGATCGTCGCCATTTCGAAACACAAATACACTTCTTGATAAATAGGGCCATGCAACCGGTGACCTCCACCACACTCACACACATGGTTGACATTTATTAATTATTCATACTCAACCATTTAATCTTACGTTAAAAGAAACAAACCCAACAATCAAAGCATCAATGAGTATATTGAATTGAATTTAATTTTAATTCCCCTTTTTGTTCTGATCATAAATTCCTAATCTGAATGAATGTACGTAAACATATTTTAATTAACCAATGTTAATCAAAATTTTTAGGGCAACACCTTCCTTTCATTTAAATATTTCTGAATTCATTGAATCAAAACAAGCACTAATTTATCTTTATAACTGGGCGCCAGAAACACATTATAAATCAATACAATATCAAATCTAACTATGTTTCGTATTTCTAACCTTAAATGAACTCGCTGATTTTACTTATACAACTTGGTGGCACGACTTCACCTATATTTACTGAATCTACTAATTAATTGTTTGTTGCCTGTCATCATTTTTCAACAAAATAATTATAAGGCAAGCAAAAGCAACAACAAACCCCACTTGGGCAGCCATTTTAGATCTATGAACCCTTGCAAGAAGCTTTTTATGAGACTCATTTTCGGGGAAGTGTACGGTTCATAATGAAGTTTCCAAAATACGCTTCTCCTCACATACAAGGTAACATAGCCTAAATATATGGGGAAAGAAAAGAAAGTGAAGCCAAAATAAACAAAACCAATTTCATTCCAGAACAAAAACATCAACAAATTAAAAACAAGGAAAAACACTCCCTTAAACTTACATCCATAATTAATCAATGAATAAACACAAAATAATATAGTCTCTCCCAGAGATTTCCAAAAGTTCAGGTCCGGAGATTTGGCCGGATATTGTCTTCAACTCATGTGCGTAGGTGGTGTGATACAGCATGCAATATGGTATGAGTACTAGATAAGAGATTTGGGGCCATCATGCGGTAGCCGTCAAGCCACAAATCCGTATTTGAGATAGATTAGCGATGGGAACTAAACACAACAAATATAAATTTACACTACCGACACTCGCTAAATTAATTATTTACAACAAGGATTTCCAATGAAATCTGGATCAAATGTGCCCACAGCACAACAAGATTGCCTCTACTCAGGGCTTCGCAAAATAGACACAAGAATGATTAACATGACCACGACTATAAAAACAACGACAAAATGACCGCGTGTCAATTTACAAAATCACCACAACAATGTGTCATAACCAGAATAAAAATCAAGAATAAAATGAATACACAATAAAGTCTCAATAAAGTGCACTTATTTTCAAAACGAAACATTTTCATTTGGACCTGACAACATAAAAATACCGCTCGGGCGTGGAGAACTTCACCCTTCAATATTTTTCAAGGCTTTAAATGAACAAGCAAGCTATATTTAACAGACTGGGTCAATGGCTATGCCGTTCTCCCTCACTCCAATTAGTGTCCAGAAATAACCTAGACCAGCGCTCAGTGTGGACTCTCATGATCACCTGTCAAATCACCCTCGTGTCAACAACATCCCAGGCCAGCATTTGCCCGGCTCCAAGATACGACGAAAATACAGCTGTCAATTCAGCTAACATGTGTGTGTCGTAAAGTAATATCTCATTAATTCCTGTTGGAATTACAAGATACAATTGGACTGGTCAAGGCCTCCGTGGAGCATCACTTACCATCCTAACTGCAGCCAAAGAAGACTTAGAAAATCTATGCCAATCTCCCGCGCATAAATTAAAATTTTCACACATAGACACACAGATACACATTATCACACGTTAGGGGGTGACAATCACCTGAAATAAAATCACAAATATTTTCCACGCACGCAACGCGTCTGATCTAAGTATTTCGACCGAAAAATAAAACCAAATACTAACATCAAAATCCAAATTAAAATAAATAAATAAATAAATAAATAAAAGAACGGACGGTCCTTTCCAAAATCTGTCGCAACAAAGACAACTCAATTAAAACACTTGTTCACTCAAAACATCACTAAAAGAACTTATTTCCCCCTACTATTTTATCGTTACATTTATAACTGCTCCACTTATCACCTTGGCCGCAATTCATGTGTACGTAAAACCAAAATATTCGCACATGTACACGAGTACTAGGATTAATATTACACACGAAAACATACTCAAAACTAGTGATCACGTGTCCTCACGCATTTACAATTGAGTGTCGGGACACTGCATTAAAATCAACTATAATTAAACAAGAATAAAATCACAAGAAAATATATGCAATATTCCCATGCAAAAATATCTACATAATTGATAAATCAATGTTCAGTACTCATCCCTAACAGCCCATCACGTCCGCGTATGTCACCTTCCATAGCCCACTGGATATTTACACCGCCATAGCAGACATTGCCGTAGATTGATCGGTCATCATCCCAGTATTCGTACTCGTATCGATCATCTTGATGCCTTCTTAAAGAGGGGGCGTGGCGGCTCAGCGGTCTAGCTGTATGCCTCTCACCAAGGCGGTCAGAGTTCGAATCCCGGTCAATGCATGTGAGATTTTCGAAGTGAAATGCCATGTCCTGTGGTTCGGATTCAACGTAAAAAGGAGGTCCCGTGGCTCACAATTACAAGATTCACGGTCACGTAAAACTACAATCTTCCTTCCTTTCCTTCTTAAAGATGGAAAATCAAAGTTCAAATTATTATATACTATGCTTTTCTACTATAATTGCGATCAGAGCCACTAACTTCACTCATAGTCCTAAGCAATTATTTACGGCGACAATTTCCCTAAATAAGCAAATCATGCTCTAATTGCACACGCACTTTTCACAAGCATAAACAATTTTATAAGAATATCTGAAGTGTGAATGTTAATGTATTTAGACCAAATGTCTACTCTCAAAATTATTAAGTTCACTGTAGAACGAAATCTCATCAGAGATTCAAAGTTTAAAGATATCACTCGGCTCTCATGGAGACCACAAAATAATATACAGTCATCTCTCGTGGAGATCGAAATCAAAAGTGTGTCAACTCGCGTCGATCTAAATCAGAAGTGTGTGTGTTCGCTAGCACAGCAACCTTATTTATACAGATCTGGCAAAGGATACTATGGTGGGGATCATTAAATCACAATAAATCAATGAAATTGGCGCACAGGCTTGCGAGTGGTATCAAAGACCTTCTTTTTCCATGCAGATTACAGTTCTGCTTTGCGGAATTAAATCCTGTCGTGAATTAATTCAATCCAGCTTTCCCTCGCTTTTTGATGGCAAGCTTTCTTCCCGCCGAAAGTGGCTTGGTCTTTCATGATTTGCAGATTCATATTCAACATCGTTGCAGTAGACACGAAAACTCCGCCCCTCTTGACGTCATAAGTCATCTTCCTTCTCTGTTCCCCACTCAAAGCGCTCCTTGTCTAACGTTGCGAGCAAAGGTAATGAGTCCATCTACGCCACTAGGGGGCGCTTGGCTCTCCTTTCTGTAACCTAGTTTTCCAGGAAATATTTAAATATAACTCCCTGTCTTAACTTGCTCAACTCTTGCAACATCAGGTGGCCACTTCCTTCGACTTGACTGCGAACTCAAATGCAGCATATAATAAAATATGAACAATTATTCTATGATAATAGTAATAAGGGTTCATTGTATACAAATACGGGAAATGAGGGGGAAATCATACTCTTTACTACTTGACCCAATTTCCAATAGCTTTAACCCATTCATTTTGAGTAGATAAACATGGGGAGGTGGGATGGAAAAATCAACAATATTCGGGGAATGTCGTGCTTGTATCTTTGTAACAACTCACTGCCATTCCAGCTATCTTGATACAGTGATATTTATTTTAGTAGCTACGGTATGCATTTAAATGAGCAGGTAAAGACGTAATACGTTATGAATATGTGAACGTGAGAGATTTTGATGGTTTGAATCCAAAGGTCGTTCGAGAAACGGGCATTTATGCTAGTTTCATATAAATTCATTCATTTTCATTTAATACTGATTTGTCTTACGGTGTCAATTTAGTCTAAAAGCCTCTACGCGAGAACGAGTTGCGTCAATGTTCTCCTATTAGGAGTTAGCACTGTGACCACATCTGCTTCTCATCTTGAGAGCGTTTAACACCGAATCAATCCATCACTTTCTAGGTCTACCTCTGCTACTTTCACTCATTAACTTCCAAGGTGATTTGTACTCCCGCATTTATATCACATGACACCACAATCTGAGTCGGCACAGATGAAAAACCTCATCTAATGCATTTTATTCCTAACATATCTTCTATCTCTTCGTTGCGAGCACACTCCTACCATTGCTCACATCTATTTGTCCCAGCAATCATTCGTTCCTTATCATGGAGATTTTCAACTCTAAACCGTCTTCAAACAGACCTCATTTTCTGCATTTTAGGTTTAACTACGCTCAATTCGCAGCAGTTCAGTTTGTGGTCTGTTTCATCAGAATGCCCCCGAATACCCTACAATTTCCTATCAGTTTCCTAAATTGAATGTGAGTGGTTTTATAGTCAATTATCGACCTGTTTCACTATCCTAACATGTATATTGGCTAATCTCGATATGCATCGAAAATGAGTTTGCAACAATTGATACAATGCTAGCACAGATATTCAGTAAACAATTCCCACTGGTAGTCGCTTCGCATTCCTCATCGCACCCACCCATTACCCTCCCATGTTTCCTATCCTAGTATTGAAGGCGTCCATCAAAACTCTCACTACCACATTACTCAGTGTTTCATAAAACTACTTCATCCTGGTTAGACTCTTCACATAGAACGTAAGCTACTCTGAAGCAATCCTGACCCGAGTTCCTAAGATGTCCAAATGTATCCACATTGATCTTTTATTTACTGTACATACCACACAAAAGCTATGTTACGTTCTAAGGTTCTCATGACATAGAATCCTACTCCCCTATCTCATTTTATACCTGACAGGTAGGCCTACACCTTGAAATCTCCTACGTCCTTTTCTCTGTCTCCCTTTATCTGAACTGCATTAATACCTAGAATATCCAATCCCACTTTATTTGCTGACTCAGCTAGTTCTACTATCTTCCTTCCGTAACACCCCTCCATATTAATAGCACCCCATCAAATACCAGATCAATTGGCTGTTCGTTTCCATAGCGTCCCAGTTCTGTCAGATAGGAGTGGAACTCCAACATTCCCATTTGTCCGAGGCTAGCCCAAAACAATTTTAACTGGTTTTCAGAAGGTACAAATAAAGCAGGTTGCTAGACTTACTTACACAGGGCTTCATGAGTTGTACCTCTGACGGTTCAGGGAACAAGCCGGTGAGTTGGGTAGTCCTAGCCACCAGTTCACCAGGCGGGCCACGACCCAAAGAACGTCCAGTATGCTCACTGCTATTCCATAGTGACTGGGATCCAAACTTTTAGAACCACTTACTAGCCCATTTGGTGTTGTGCATGGTTTACGAACTAGGACGTGACTACAGTCATCCACATCAAGAACCACTTCATATAAATAGTTACTTTAAAAAAAGATCCCAACTTAATGAATGCTAGTGATGAAATTAATAAAACATCGACTTCTTCCATGAATAACACGGAGTGTCCGTCCTTAAACTAGCACCACGGAACAGTCTATTATTGGCATGGAGGAAGTGTCTTGCCGCCGAATGTTAGTAGACCCACTTAACAGAAGTAGATCTCTTTTCCGCCTCGTTGAGTAGTGGCTAGCATTATTGACTGTCACCGCGGAGGCCCTGGTTCGGTTCCCGGAATGGCTGGAACGGGGTACTCTCAGCCTCGTGAGATAAAACTGAAAATATATGGGTTCGATTCCCACCTCAACCATCCTGGAAGTTGTTTTATGTGGTATCCCACATCTACTCCACATAAATGCCGGGATGGTTCCGAACTTAAAGCCACGGCTGCCTCCTTCCCAAGCCTTACCTGACTTACAAATACACACAATACTACAGCCACCACAATAACACAGGTTATCAGACAAATTATATACCGTACACACCGCAGTACACGGGGCTAATGACCACGATGTTAAAGCCCCTCATATGAAGTAACAATTACTACAGCATCTCAGTAACATAGGTTAGCAGACAAATTTCACACAAACACACACCCTTGTACACGGGGCTAAATGACCATGATGTCCAAGCCCCTCAAGTTAAACAGCAACAGAAGTACTGTTTCCATCCACGGAAAATGCTCCAAATATCGTACTTGGATACAAGTGGATCTGTCCGATTCCTATTGCTATTGTGTTAACTGAACGAGTGTGTGTACATGTATTTTGGGATAAGATTGGGAACGGGCGGCTATAGCATTAAATTAGTAATTGTCTGGGATGGCCGGAGGACAACAAGGGAAACCACTTTCGCAATGGCCTGCAGTGGGATTCAAACTCAACTGTCTCCCCAGTCATTCTCTCGAGGTACAATGCACCCTGATCGAATCTCCACATCACAGATAAAACCATCCGTGGCAGTGCTAGAAATCGAACCGATGATGTGTTTCTCTTTCTCTATGTACAGTTTAGTGTGTTACGAGCGCAACTATCTAGAGCAGCCAGTATAGAAAATTACACAAGAGGTAGGCTACCGTGCAAGAATATACTCTAGCATTAGTACAAAGCTTAATATAAACGTGCATTAAGAGTAGTTTTCTTTGCTGATTTTGTCACCCTGGAGGTCAGGGTTTGATTCCCGGCTATGCCAGGAAATTTAATCCTGGTCTGAGGGCTGGAACGGCGTGCACTCAGCCTCATGAGGCGACTCTGAGAAGAGGTGGGTTCGATTCCCATCTCAGCCAACTTGGAATGGGCTTTCCTTAGTTTTCCAAATCTACTCCAAGCAAATGCCGCGATGGTTTCTAACATAATGCCATGGACTCCTCGTTCCCGATTATCACCTGAATTACAATTGCATACACTAATAGAGACATCACAACAATAAAGGTTACCAGGCAATCTCTATATTTATACATACACACAACCAACTACACGGGATTAAAGGACCATGATGTAAAAGCCCCTCAAATGAAACAGAGCTATACTGGCTTGCGCCATAATATGCTTGAGTTAGCTCAGTCATGCTTTTCTTAAGTGCAGTTCTTCTCATGGTACTTATTTCTTGTTTGCTTGTTCTAAGGGGCGGAATGGTTCAGCGGTCTATCTGTTTGCCTCTGACCAAGGTAGATCGGGTTCGATTCCTGGTTAACATCATTTGTGGGATTTCCAAGTTAAAGTGGCGCTTCCAATTGTTCGGATTCCATGTAAGAAAAAGAATCCCATAGCTCATGAACGCGAGATTAACTGCCGCTTAAAATTATGAATTTCCTTCGTTCTTTCCGTTCTTTATCCTTCCTTCCTTCCTTCCTTCCTTCCATCCTTCCTTCCTTCCTTCCCTCCCTCCTTCCTTCCTTCCTTCCTTTCTTTCTTTCTTCCTTCCTTCCTTCTTTTCCTCCTTTCCCCCTTCAATATTTCCTTCCGACTTTCCTCCCTATCTTCATTCCCTCCTTCCTCCCTTCAAGACGTATTGTATATTGGATCTAGAGAGGCAACACTGAAAAATATGGCCCCAGAGGACTTAAACGTTCCCTTCTGACCGACTACGAACTCGAAGGAGTGTTCATTTGACCCATCAGGCGCCCTACACACCATAATAGCGCATTATGCAACGAACCTATAATGGCAATAATTATGACACGAGTAAGTGTATAAAACGACCGACCGATTTCAGTGGAAAAGTCGAAAAAAAAACCTGGCGTCCGAGCGTTTGTAAGCTTACGCTGGGCAAACCGTTAAAAATATCTAAATACTATACGTGTAAGAATTGTTTAGCATCAAACGTTCTACAAAATGTCCACGAGTGCATATGTCTATCTTCAATATATCGCCCACTATAAGTGTTTTTTCGTTTTAATTTCTTCCAACCATGTCCATTCAACTACTGAGGCGACAGGTTATGAGTTATCTAAGGGTGAGTCTATCATCCCTGTCACAGCCTAGCTAGCGGGCGAACCTATTGCCCCAGATACAGCCAGCAGCAAACCGTTGAGTCGTGTTGAATTAAGACTTCTGAGAAGGGTGTTGTGTTTGGAGTTTCCCTGGAAGTGCAACTCGGCTTTTCTTCATTTCGCCTGTGAACGTTTCGTTCCGCAAAATTCACAGTCAAGTTAAGATTGGACGGAAGGGGGATTTGTGTTTCATGCACCTCACCATTCTTAAATTACGTCTGACAAGAATTTGTTGCACATGCATCTCCATGATAATATAATTAATAGTCCAGTCAGTGATTTTAAGCCATCATGCCGAGACGTAAAACGGATATTGGTCGTTGTTCATTGGCATTGGAAAAAAAAGCGCTGTAATGCATTCATAACTGTTCCCGGGCGAAGCCGGGTCGGTTACTAGTTATAATTATTTTAAGTTTGAATATAATTATTCATTAATATCTGTCGAGATTTCGCCAGTTTTATGTACTGAACAGAGCGCATGGGACAAAGAGAATAGATTGTATTTGACCATGACCTCCTCAAATACCGCACTATGACACTAGCCACGCAGTGAAATTTAAAATAGAAGGCCGTGGAAGTCAGCGCAGGTGCGATGCTATCCTTACCTTATTGGTAACACAACTGTTTCTTGAGCTCTGATTGGTGGGAGAAACTGTTTCATAATGATAAATAGTGTTATAATGAGCCTCATTATGATATAGTTTTCTGACATATAATATTTACATTTCGACATCGTCGCAAAATTGACAAAAAGTTTAAAAAAAAATACCTCCGTAAACATGAAAACATCGATGTAATGATATAATAGCACTGGCATTACTTTAATTATGTTGTTGTTGTTTCAGACTTCAGTCTCTTGACTGGTATGATGCAGCGCTCCATGCCTCCCTGTCCTGAGCCAATCGTTTCATCTCTACATAGCTACCACACCCTACATCCAAGGCAATCTGTTTAGCATATTCTAACCTGGGTCTACCCCTACAGTTCTTGTTCTCGACACTTCCTTCCAGAACAAAGCTTGATATTCCTGGGTGTCCTAATATTTGTCCTACCAACCTATCCCTTCTCTTCATTAGCAGTCGCCAGAAACATCTCTCATCTCGCACCCGTCTTAATACCTCTTCGTTTGTAACAATATCTACCCATTTGATCTTCATCATTCTCCTGTAACCCCTGCATTTCAAAATCTTCAATTCTCCTCTTTTCGGCTGCACCAATAGTCCCAGTTTCACTTCCATAGAGTGCCACGCTCCAGACAAAAGCTTTCAAAAATGACTTCCTAATACCTAAATCTACAGTATATTCGATGTCAACAGATTCGTTTTCTGTAGAAATGCTTTCGTTGCCTGAGCTAACCTACTTTTTTATCCTCTTTGTTTCGTCCATCACTGTTTCTTTTTTTCTTCCTAAGTAACAGAAGTCTCCTACTTCCGTTTGCATTTCACCTGCCAATTTGATGTCCATATAGGTTTCTGATTTATTTCGGCTGCATTCCAATATTCTTGTTTTACATTTATTGATTTTCATCATGAATTGTTTCCTCAAGACGGAGTCCATACCATTCAAAAACTCATTCAAATCCTCTGGCGTGTCGGCAAAGTTGACGATGTCATCAGCAAATTTCGGAGTTGAAATTATTTCTCCTTGAATCTTCACTCCACTTTAAATTGTCCTCCAATTTCCTTCATTTCTTGTTCAATGTAAAGATTGAAAAGTATGGGTGATAAGTTGCATCCTTGCCTTACACTTTTCTGAATACCAGCTTCTCTCTCATGTCCCTCAGCTCGAATGACTGCTGTCTTGGTTTCTGTGTTTATTGTAGAGCACCCTCCTATCCCTGTACTTTATTCCAATCGTTTTCAAAATGTCAAAGAATATAGGCCAATCAACGTTATCAAAAGCCTTTTCTAAGTCTACAAGAGCCATAAACGTTCACTTATCTTTCCTCATTCTACCTTCCAAAATCAGCCTAAGACTTAGTACAGCTTCCCTTCTTCCTACATTTCCCCTGAAACCAAACTGATCTTCACTTTAACTAGGTAAACACAAAGGGAAAGCTCTATTAGAGGTATCAAAGCAGGAATGAAACAAGATAATAATTAACGGTATGTGTTTAGCGTCCCATTAGCCACTAATGCTGGGCAGAGACGCCAGGGTGTCAGAATTGTATCCCCGCCAGAGTTCCATTACGTGCCAGCAAATATACCAACATTGCACTGTCGCGCTTAAAGCCTCTAATACCATTCCGACCGGGTCAGAATCGATCCTGTAATCACTGGTTTCATTTGTACTACTCAGCCCGACGTAAAGAGTGACGTATAGACTAGGATCGTTCCGGTTGTTATCACTAGTTACTCAGCAAGGTGACTGCTGTTCTATTCCTGATACATGTAAGATATGGTAAATGGAATTCCCTACCAAATGGTAAGTCTGAGGGTGCTGCAGATAATTTCAATCGGATCTTATTGGAGCTCCTGAAAATCGAATTTACAACATCATGATGGAATCGGTTGTTTGTGTTGATTTTCGAGAAATACAACGACACCATCCAGATATTTTCATCGCGTTTGAATACATTATTCAGTATTGCCTTAGATCGTGAAATTTTAATGCTTTTCAGTCGGTCAACACAATTGTACCCGATTTGTAATGGGTGTAATTCCCTAACCTGAAATAAATGCACTTGACATTCATTTATCTCGTGTCATTTTTGTCAGGTTTGATTAATCTCATGTAATACAAGTGTATTACTGTGGTAATAGCGCTTGCCGTGTCTTAAACCAAAACATAATTGCCCAAGATAGCGTACATACACACACCTCCAGCACTGCGTCCAAAGGTGGCACTGGCTACAATACATAAATACAACACTAAAGAATCGTGTGCGAGAATATTTATTTTATGTTACTACTTTATCAACTTTCCGAAAGGTCGGTTCAGTAGGACATCAGTAAGAGCTTTCCCTTTCAAAAAGTAACTTATGTATACTCTTAAATGTACGATACTTTCACTAAAAAAATTGTGGTATTCCAACCCAGAAAATCATCACCACTACTATAATAATAAAAACTACATGAAATAATATATTACTTTCAGTATCGGTTAATTATGACGCCTCCCGCCAAGATGGTAACTTTCTGTAACGAATCACAGGAGTAAATTTTAAGAAAAATTAAATATATGACTAACATAATGTATAAAATTTAAGTAAATTATAATAATATAACTCTAATTTGTTTTACGACACTTTTAACTGCTGTAATTTGCCCGAAGGAGTTCTTACACGTTCCAACAAATGTACTGACACGGCTCGCTCGCATTTGCGCATTCTCAAATGCCAACTAACTGCGTAAATTTAGTCCGTGAAAAGTAAGCTGTAGAATTCAGTGCTAGGAAATAATGATTGTTTGTGGTTCATTGTGCTTCGGTCGTTTGAATGTGATTCGAGAAATAAGAACATATGTTTGAAATTTCGAACTACAACCACCTAGAATATTTTAAAACAATTGAGCAAATTTGATACCTACATACTTAAATCTAAATATTGAGATAAGATTCTCTATGCAATGTTTTACTGCGCTTGGATGCATAGATTGCTAGGAATGCCCTCTTAAATACCTGAAATGCGTATACCAAGAATTTAAGTTACATACACGAAGTTACTTTGGTAGCGACTACCACCATACAAATTTTCAGGTTGATTGCAGTAATAGTTTCGGAGATATTTAATGCATGTGAAATATTTCGAGTGGCCACTATATTGAATTAAGACACAACTACGGTCGTAGATCAGGTGGAGTAGTAGTAAGTCTACTCCAAGTTTCATTGAAATCGGTCCAGCCATTTACACTGTGTTAGGGACAAACACATGGACAAAATGTGATATCAGAAGATGAAAATAGGTAAAAATCATAGAATCATAAATACTATAAATAATGCTCTCATGTCCATTAGAATCCTCGCCTCCCGAAATGGAAACCTAACTAGCCGATTAACGGGTTAAATTTCTATAATCCACTCTCATCTTATAAATCTTCATTTTGTAACAGGCTTTGTTACATAGGACTAAAGGACTTAACCTTTAATCGACACTTGGTTGTTATACGGGTGATGTATATCCTTCTCCTCGATGGACGTAAAACCAATCCAGTTGGGAGAGGCACGTACAGTACCTTAATTGAGCAGAGTGAATGCCCTACGAGCTACATCCACACGAACATTCATCAGACTAATGGCGTGCTGGTGGCCTGCTCCACAGGAGGTAGCACCTATCTAGAAGTTCCACTTCCCGCAGACTTCAGGACACTTGTGACCTTAATGCGAGTTCAATCATGTAGAAAATGGCACCGAGAGGCGTTCGCTTATCTTTGGTGTATAAAATAAATTCGACAATTAGTAGGTACTGAATATGGAAACGCTGTTTATAAAATCTCATTTAATATATCTAATGGCAGCCCAAGCGTAATGTCTACAGATGCTAATTTTGAATACCTGCATAGCCTGAAGTTAAATAGACCACCTCGTGGTGTAGCGGCTAGCATTCTTGGCTGTCACCCCGGAGGTCCGGGTTCGATTCCCGGCACTGCCAAGAAAATTAATTCTGCTCTGAGGGCTGAAACACTCAATCTCGTGAGGCAAAACTGAGAAGAGATCGGTTCGATTCCCACCTCAGCTATCCTGGAAGTGGTTTTCCGTGGTTTTCAATTTATACACCAGGTACAGTAAATACTAGGATGGTTCCTAACTTAAAGCCACGGCCGCCTCCTTCCCAAGCCTTATCTGAATTATACAAATTCACACAATACTACAGCCACCTCAATATCACTGGATATCAGACGAATTCTACACATACACACTTGAAGAGGGGGCTAAATGACCAAGATGTCCAGACCCCTGAAACGGTGGTTTATTAGAACGTATTGTTGATGGAGTTGGAAATGGGAACCAATTTCAATAATGGCCAACGGTGGGGTTCCAACCCACTCATCTACCGAGTTAGCAGATAGCTTGGTTCTATAGACTAGCGCTGTGCAGTAGCAAGCGTCGGTGGAACCAACACAGTGTGGCATAACAGAACATGAACTATGTTTAAATGACTAACCATGTGTACGGGAAGAAAGGCCAGCGTGGCAATAGATGTGTGGATTAATCCTTGATAGAAATCACTGAGCTAACAAATCATTTTCCAGTCTGTGGATATTATAGCAAAAACTTTCGACATCCCTTCCAAAACAATATTGATCAAAGCAATTCATACCCCCTGCCAACATAAAATATCCTTCCAGAGTTCGAATGAACAGTAGTACACTTTCAAATCGTCAAGTGCTCATATTCTGATTTGCAATGCGTCTTCCTCAGTTTCCGCGTTCAAATAGAGACGATTTCTCATTTGCATTTGATAAAAATGGTAATAATAATAAGTCCGCCTGCAGCAATTACTGGGTTGATTGAGTAGCTCAGTAGTTGCTGTTGCGGGTCCGAAGCCCGGGTAGAGAAGGGTAAAATAAATTGTAGCCCAGAACGCCATGAGGCACCTCTACACCACAGCATAACATCAGCTGCCGTATGAATTAAAAATCCTTACGATGAGAGTGAATTTAATTGATGATCAACGATTCACTCACCCTGAGCTCAACCCTACCAGCTACAATCAAACACGAACTTAGCATAATGCAAACACCAACGTGAACAGAGAAAAATAGTGAAGGCAAAGGCGGTACGCGGCCGAAGCCGGCTACCCCCTAACCTAAGTTATTGCCAAGCCATGTCCGGTCATTTCCCGTCGTGTTAACTCACTGTGTATTCTACAATTCGCAGTGGTGATTGACAAATTCCTGTGTGGCCTGTATCACTAAGCCACAGTGGCTTAGGCGGCAGCACGCCGGCCTCTCACCGCTGGGTCCATGGTTCAAATCCCGGTCACTCCATGTGAGATCTGTGCAGGACAAAACGGAGGCAGACAGGTTTTTCTCCGGCAACACTCTCCACTATCATTTCATCTGACATTCATTTAATCATTTACCCAGGGGAGTGCAACAGACTTCGGCAGCCGGCACATTTCATATCCTCGCCGCTAGATGGGGGCTTCATGCATTCAATTCCCTGTCCCGGTCAGTCGACTGGACGCAGGCTGTGGACTTTTCATTTTCCGTGTGGCCTGTATTGAGTGGCATATATTAACGTGCCATTTCTACATGGACGAAAAGCTATTCAAGTTAGGGAAGCCCTCATGTTTAATAACTGAACTGAACGGAAAGCCTATGCTGGTGAAACAAGTGATCAACTCGTGTGTGGCCATGAGAAATCTCTTCAACCAGGATCATTTTCTTGAACATGACGTCAACCATTTTAATTGGTTAATCAGAGCTGGTCTGAGAAATACCTCGACATCATATCATTATTCGAGCTGCACTTATGGTGCAATGCGTCAAAAGTACGTTCGTCAGATGATTAACAAGCTCGTAGTCTTTAAGGGCCAGTGAACTATCAAAAGGGACAGTTCATGGTCACGTGTACGAATATATATATTGTTAGGGGGTTAAGATTCCTAACCTAGTTGTTGTGGTTTGGCCTGAGGGCTAAGCTGAGCCGTTTTCGATGGACTCAACCCGGCGCATTTACCAATTGTTAGGGGGTTAAGTTTCCTAACTATGTGTTTGGTGAGGTGTGCCCGACGCCTCGACCAATTGTTAGGGGGTTAAGTTGGTGCCTAACCACCAATTGATTGGGTTTTAATTTATTTAGGGTATTCGCTAAACGGAAGGGTGGCGTACGGTGCAGGAGCGAAAGAGCTTAAGTGCAAAGAGAGAGAGAGAGAGCTAACAGACTGCTGTCTAACGTGCTCGCCGAGCTGAATGTTGACAGCTGTCGTAGGAGGTTACAGTGGCAGGCAAGGTAACAATGAAGCCGGCGCAGCGAAACTGGGCCGTGCTGGATAATGACAGGTGTTCGAAGTAGGCGTTTAAAGAATGTAACAAATGCAACGAAAGTAACTTTTAAAAGAATGTAAAAGATTTAATTGTAGTCTTATTGTGAAAGGGTGTGTAGATTCGCTAGTTTGAACTCTAGCGAAGTAAAAAGTACAGTTATGGATGATTAAAAGTCTAGAAGGTTTGGTGTTAGGAAGGAGATGTTCGGGATAAAACCCCTTGAGTACACACTCACCAAATCTGCTATGTCGTTGGGCAGCACATTCGGCGTACTCGGCTGATGACGGGAAGAGACAGATCCTGGTCCTAAATACAGGCGTGTATTTATTAGAAGTGTCAATGCTGCGTCAGGGAATCAGCATATGCATGTTCCACTTTGGGGTTATAACCTGCTATGAGGAAGCAGCGGGCTAGGCTTAAAGAGCAATGGCCAGATGGTTTGTTGGTGTTGTTGATTCCTTTTTTGTATTAAGTGTAAGATGGGACGAAGAGTGGTGTAACAAGACCCTCTCTGGGTTTAATTGTTGTCCTCAACATTTAGAAAAGTCGTGGGGGTTACTGTCTCCTTCATCTTCTTCCTGGTCCTCTTCTTTTCTTGTCCTGGTATTTCCTAGTCGTGTAGTTGTGTAGTCGTAGGTCGTAAATGTTGGTGTAGGTGCCGGTGTCGTTTTAGTGAACTCGGGTTGTGGTAGGTTTTTTTGAGGGTGGAACATTCAATTTTGTTGTATATTGATGATGGTGGGATGATGATGGTAACAATGCTTTACATGATGTCGACGTGTCAATACATATGTGCAACATATAATACATTATAAGAAATACAAGGAATACATAAGAAGTACATAAGAAATACATTATAACAGTGAAAATAGTTAAATTACAAGTGAGTAGCAAAGTACAATGAAATGCAGTGTGATACAATGTGATGAAATGACGTGAAAATACGTAATGTCTTTATTAAATGAAATTAACATTTGGCAATTAGGCATGTGTACATATATGTTATGAATTTGCGAGATGACGAAGAAAATCGAATGGTTTATATCTAGGGTGACGTCCTATATCTAATCTTAGGTGCGCGCTATTTTCTTATGTCGGGCTTATGTTCTAAACGGCTGTATTAATCCTAACTTATGGATTATGCTTAGGAGCTATGCGATCGCGTTCTATGCCTAAGTTTGTCTTGTAAAATTGCCTCCTGTGGATAGACATTTTTTTTTTGTATAACAGTGAGGCATGCCATTTACAAAATTATGACATCTCTCACTGTTACTTGTGTTGCCGCAAGTTGGCGCTTGTGTAAAAGAGATGACGTTACGTGTTTTGGTTCAACATCCAGTGTTCCACAGGCACTGGATATTGCTGAAGTTGAATGTCTGCTGCGTGCTGTATTTTGTAAAGAAAAATAGAGTGTAGTCGGCAAGTCCATGTAGTTCGTCTCCGCGGCTCGTGCTATTTGGAAGTAGAACTCGTGCTGTCTGGAAGTGAAACTTATGTAAGTATATGTCTATTTATGGTCAATAGTGCAGTTGCTGTCCGTACGATTTTTTTTGGTGTAGGTCGACCTTGGCGACGAATGTGTTAATTGTGGAATCATAGCATGGCTTGTTTAACGAGTGTTGGGCCCGATGATCTTCTGGCAAAGGTTTTCCGTGCTATATGTGTGTGACATCTAGCGAATTTGAATATTGTGTTGTTCCTTCCCCTTTCATAATTTATATTCTTAGATCCCTTATATTATTATTCTTATATTCTTCTTAATATCTCCTTTTACGAGTCGGTGTGCATTTAAGTTGATGATTTGTGTACACAAGTTGTTTTAAATAAATATTCGCGCTCTACCCTTGGCATCGGGTCATCCCTTTCGGTCGGGGCGATGTGTATTTTGTCGAACGGGTGCATACTATGTTTTGTACTGTGGTGATGTACCAAATATAACTTCGCATTATCGCGGCATCGCATTATAGCGGCATATATACTTCGCATCCTAGGGAAAATTCATTCAATAATCTATTCTGGCTCTAAAACGCAGTGTTATGTGTTTGCGACGCTTAGCATATATATGACTTGTGTTCGAGTGTTGAATGAGTCGAGCCCTTACAAAATTACTTCAATATTCATACGGATTACTTACTTTCCTGCTTTCTAGATACGAGATTAGTGTATATGTTTGTGTGTGAGTATGCGTTAATGCCTCTGTCCGGTATGTGGGCACATGCTTTTGGGCTTTTCTCCGTTCTCGAAAGATGTTGGAGAAAGAGCTCCGTTTTCCCATATTAATATACGCTCACAGGTATTTTAGTATAGGCGGGCTGCTCATTTCTCGTGATCACTGCACTGGCCGGCGATGGTAGCGCCATCACACAGTCTGGGTCGATCTCCCAAATGTTGTATGGCCAATTACTGGCGACGAACGTAGCCTGGATTCACCTCCCAGACTATTTGTTACGTTCCGTACAATGTGGGTGCGCTGATTCTTCCTATTCATGCTGGCTGGTCGATATCGACGTCATCACACAGCCCGGTTGAATTTCCCAATGGTATAAGAGCGAACTTTCCCCACGTTCACTGGCTGGCTAATTCCCTGAACGTGGTTATTTTTACCCTAACGTTTGGGCTGGCTTTTCCGAGTTCGCTGGCTAGGTAATTCCTTGAACCCGGTTGGCCTGACCCTTGATCTGTCTTGCCTGATGGTTTGGGCTACCTGTCCGATTTCGCTGGCTGACTAATTCCTGGAGCTCGGCTGGTTTTACCCTTGGCCCCTCGCGCCATTGTACTGTTCAGTGTGAAAATTTGTATGTGATCATGTGAGTTATTTGCTTTATGATTTTCGTGTAGCGTGTGTTTTAGATAATTGTGTGTACAGTGTGTATATTATGCAATTAGTGTAATCTGTATGTGATATGACCGATTGCGTCTTGCCCTTCGACGTCCGTAGCTAGGTGGCGTGTACTCATAGGTTAGGAGGATGGGATGGAGTAGGGCGGTAGGAAGTAAAACTGTACTTGTGATTTCTGCTTTACTTGGTCAGTTATGTACTTATACATGTGCATGTCATTGTGGACCGTAAAATTGTTCGTTACTTGGAACGCTGGATAGGATTTGATAGCTTGTTAATTAGGTAGTTAGCAGCTTGTTAGTCATGCAGCTGGTTCGTTAGTTTGTTATTTACTTGGAATGCTGGATAGGATTTGGCAGTTCGTTAGTTAGGTATTAGCAGCTTGTTAGCCATGCAGCTGGTTCGTTAGTTTGTTGGTTACTTGAAATGTTGGATAGGATTTGGTAGTTGCCTGGAAGGCTGGATGGGATTTGTTAGTTACTTCGTTAGGCTAGTTAGTTAGGAATTTGGTTAGGTGCCGGGATCGGGGTATGGTTATTTTTGTTGTTGTTAATTGGGTATTTGGTTTGTTAGCGTGTTATTTGGGTATGGGATGTGTTATTTTGTTAGTGGGGAAATGACTATCATGTAAATAGTACTTCTGGACCGTTACTCTGCTGAGTACGCTGAGTCCGTTCGTTTAAACAACGCGCTCGCTTTCAAGCGGCTCGTGCTAATCTGACGTCACATATGGACGTGAATTTTGTGGCATATGTGCAGGAGGTGTATGACGTATTGCTGGCGGAGAACTGGTGGGCGTGGCGCGTTTCAAAATGGCGCCGACTGGCGGCTTCAGTGCGTGTCGTGTTCTTGGCCTTGCTTATACTGGGCGGCTCGCCATGTCTTATCTGCGCTGGCGCGCTCAAGCGGCTTGTTAAGTAATTTTTCGCTAGTCACTCTTTGCGTTCTGCGGATGCTAATTGAAACGTTTCCGGGATTTAGTTGGGGGTAGGGGAATTAAATTGGTATTACTTAGTGATGGCCGTAGTGACCATGCGAAACAATAATGACTATAGTGATGATAATAATAATAATAATAATTTTTATTATTCGACTCAAAAGCACAACAACATACACAGGAGGGATGATGCACAATATTACAAAGGAATAATACAATAATATATACAACAATGTCTCGAATTAGATTTTCTTCGCCCAGAAACAGGCCACTGTCACACCCCTTTTATGACCTTCCATTACCACCTGCGTTGTGCAAGAGCACGGGCACAGTTCACAGGAACACAGGTATACCATGGTCTGTCTCTCCCCACTCTCACAGAGTTCTCATTCCTGTAGGTATCTCCATTTGTGGCGATTAACTTTGCATCTCCCAACACCACTCCGAAGTCTGTTGAGTGACCGACAAGTTTCCCAGTTGTTGGTGTGGCCTGCTGGAAGCCTTTCCTTGGCCTTCATCCAATCAAGTGGTATGGTGGATTGCCATAGCTGTATCCCGGCTATCTCGGGTTTTGTAGGAGACATCGATGTTGTTTGCAGAAAACTTTTCCTTGATTTTAGCCGCTTTCTTGGAGGCTGGTGACCAAAGAGAGGGTGAGCATGGTCATCTGCGGACTTTCTTCGCTCCGTTTGTGCTATGGCCTCACGGCGTACCTCAGGAGGGGCTATTCCTGCCAAGGAATGTAGTTTGTGGACAGGTGTAGGTTTCAGGCAACCTGTAATTATTCTGCAGGACTCGTTGATGGCAACATCAAACTTTTTTACATGTGCTGAATGATACCATACAGGGCTAGCATACTCAGCTGCTGAATAACACAGAGCTAATGCAGACATACGTAGTGTTTCAGCATGGGTGCCCCAGTCGGCCCCTATCAACTTAGGAAGTATGTTATTTCGTGTAGACACTTTTTGTTTGACGTTCATACAATGTTTCTGTTTGTGCTTCCCAACGAGAACAGAGAAGAGTAGCGAGTGCCTGTGTGGCGCATGAAGCAGCGACAAAGCTGCTTCCCGCGACACTACGAGACTAAGCGGTGAAGTGCTTGCCACATTCTGCATAGTCCGCGATCAAGCTTTTGCTAAGATTGCTGTTATATATTAACTTCATTGTCACCACTAACTGCTTCACACGTACGGCTAAAGCCATTGGGTTTGAAGAGAGAGAGAACGGTACATAAGAAATCAAAGCATGGAGCTCTAAGCGATGTATTTTCCATTCAGTAATGTCTGACATAGCATTCCATGGATATTAGGAGCAAAGGAAGCTAGTAGTTTAACGTGACCGTTAGTCTTGGGATCATGAGCCATGTTTCTTGTTGGATCTGGTGCGATCCAAAGTTACCCCTAGGTATATTCAGTGGTGGTTTTTGAACAGGGGCACACGGTCACGTGCCCCACCATTAAACATTCTCCTTGGGTCGACGTCGTCTTGATAGTCCGTCCGTGGTAATGGAGCTTATGTTGCGACCAGGCAGTTCTATCGACTTGTTGTTCACTTTCCCCAACAGTAGGAACCTGTCCCAACGAGGTGTTGGGCACAAGCCTGATGTGACCAACACAGTGTAGCCACATGCTTCCTCTTCCTGGCTCTTTAACGTCATCCCATGCTTTTTCAGCGGGGTGAAGTGAGAGAGGGGCTACGGGAGTTTCCTAGACTTGGGGCACAAGGCCGCTGTGACGCGCCAGCGATACTACCATGAAAGCAAGGCTTGTAAACTACAGAGGTTGCCTCAATTTTCACTCACCAATCAGCGCTCACAAGGCGGATGACGTCACAAGATACCAAACGCACCATGTGGGGAACTTAACGAAACTGTCAACATCAGCTGTTGAGTACGCAAAGAACAGTTTATTCTCATGAAATTATTGGTAAATGGGTGATAAAATAACTGAATGTAGCCTACTTACATTTTATGTTGTGATCTTCATGAATTTCTTGGAAATTCGCCTAGACTCGGTAGCAGTATCGTGGGTGTTAGTGACTTCCAATAACCACTTATGCAAGATAGAATTGGAATGTTTCAATCTGATGAAGAAAATTGTTATCACAGCTGCCTCAACCCCACCAGACGGTACATCAGAAACTTCTTTCGACACAAAATCTGTCGTTCTTCTTAGAACGTTCTTGCCTCGTTGAAATCCGTATTTTCCGTGAAATGTGACGAATTTTGCTGAAATGTGCCGGAACTGGTTTAACCAAGTTTCTGAGGGATCGGTCATACCACCGTATGACAAGTGTTTAATCCAGGTTGGTAATGCATAATCGTATTGAGTTTGCATTCCATAGGTTAAGTTCCCTAGTTGTGGAAATTTACCTTGGAACTTGTGGGCTACATGACCTGCAACATAAGCCTTGCCATCTTCCTCACATTGTTCCATGATATTGGCAATGAAGGACGCAGGTTGCACATTGCTCCCTAAGGTTGGTTCTGGAAGCACATTACGTGATTCAGACACTATGCCAGCTTTATTTAGTGCTTTAGCAACTACATATTCATCCGAAACTGGATCAGCAGTGATAGTTTGCTTTTGAACAACTCCAGGATTTTTTTCCTAAAATAATCATCCTCAGTCTGTAAATGCAGTCAAGGGGAGCCACCACGGGTTCTCAATTGTGAAAAGAGGTTTTCCAGTACATCTTGATTTAGCCTATGTGTGAGAATGTACTTTGTATTATGCCTACGGGCCATATCTTGGAACAGAAGTCGAAGGGATTTTATTGAAAGGATGACTACTTTCTGGAATATTTGCAAATAATTTTTACCAATACAAAGAGAATTACTCATGAAATTTTCCATCTTGTCCAAAAACAAAATACCATGCATGGGCGTATATAAGGGGGGGGGGCTGAGGGGGCTCTAGATCCTCCCCGAAAAAATCCAACTTGGGTACAACATACAATGTATTTCACAGTAGTCTACTTTTAAGAAATAATTATCAATTTGTAAAAGAAAATGAGTGTTTACCTTCCTGCTTTATAAATTGACAAGAAGCCCATTTAGATATTTTCCATTCATACTCCATATGCTATAATAGAAAATTCATTAAGTACTCACAATGTTCCACGATAGTCAGCCCCTCCCTCGAAAAAAATTGTATATACGCTTCTGATACCTTGTATGAAATATGTCAAAAATATTAACAGCTTTAAAATCATCCTAGCAGGTCATCAAAACTTAAGAGTACCGGTAGGCCAGTTAGGCTCACTTACCATTTGGTTTCAGATTCCTTGGAAATCTTGGCTTTATATTAAGCAATTCGGCCCTGTAGTCTAATTCGAAGTCTTCACTCTTAAAGTGCAGGGAACATATCCTACTTGTTTGAGGGTTGCAATGATCTTTTCGCTTACATGCAGCAATCCACTGATTGCTAAGGCATGCGTCTTTAGGCATCGTGAAAAACGACACGTCATTTCCAACTTTATAATAACTGTGACAAACTGCCACAGCACATCTTTGGCCTGGCATGATTATAAACAAAAGGGCTTAAAACACGTGATTAAACCGCTGCAATCCATACAATATAAGTTGACTTTCCTTGCATATCTCGCGCCTCGCACGCTACGAGGAAACGTGTGACGTCACGTCCTTTCCCTTCCCTCCGCGATCCCCTCGCCTAAGAGCTCCATATTGAGGCAACCTCTGTAGTTTACTAGCCTTGCCATGAAAGTAGCAAGTAGGAGAGGGGCGGAGGGGTGGGTGTAGGCCGGATGGTTGGGGAGGGGTGTTAAAGTGTACCAGTAGCAAGGAGTACCGGTAGAGGGCAGTCAAGTTCATAGAAAGCATTTTCACCAACCCTCACCAATTTTCCACCAAAATAATGTACGGTACGGTACATCCCTCTGAACATTGCGATCTTTATTAATATGTAAGAAGAAAAATCAACATACATAATATGCATTGAGACAGAAAGGTAACATTTTGAACGTAGGCTATGTTCCGTAAGTGAATTTGTATTATGTTATAACGTCAAGTTTGAGAACTCTCTTTATCTAGGGGAATACACAACTGCGTGAGGGCAGCCTTGCCACAACACTTGGCTTCGAAAGTTTTGGCGCCTGCGATATTGAGTTATAATTGTGTATGAGTGCGGTGGTCTTTTGCAGTGTTCAGTAATATTAATCTTACATAATAATTGTTATTGGAAGCGTGATTTGTGGGGTGCGAATAACGCGTACCAGTGTTAAACATAATTACAATATACACAGAGCGCGTATTTCATCGTACGATGTAAGCGGTTAATTCCTACTTGTCGTTTATTTATTATGTGTCATTCTGTTTTTAGACCGTAACTGAATGCTGCGACAAATTACTTAATCATTTTCAAGCATTGGTGGTGTTCATGTCGTTAACGAAACCATGAAATGGACGAGGTAAAAAACTTGCAATATAAGACCTTAACTTATGATGACAGACTATTAGCAATTGAATTAGGCTCTCCAAAACCAGATCTGTGCATTAATCAAGTACCTAAAGATAAAAACAGAACGTATAACAGGACGTTCAATAAACCAGTGTATGAAAACTGGGATTGGATATGTGGATGTCGGGTAGTAAATTCATTTCTTGTTTTCCGTGCCTGTCGTTTGGTGGCGATGACACAAGGACCATGACTGGTATTAATGATTTAAAACATTTGCCTGAAAAAGGTAAGGAACATTGTTTGTCAAAATGTCATATGAACAATGAAATGAGCTTAGCAGTGTTGGGGAATATAGTATAGGGCAGCAACTGGATAGTGGCTACAGGATGGCTGTTCGTAAACCCAACGAATTTGTGGACAAAAATATGTAGGATATTATGTCGCGCATTCGATTAAGGCCTTAATAATATTCACTGGATTTTTAGAAATTTGAAGTGTTCATGTTAACGTATTTAATGAATCCGTGAATTGAATGAGTGTAAGTAATCTACTTTAGGAATATCGGAAGGAATTGTAGGAGTGCTTGTACTAATTCGTGACCATTAACGTCTAGATCATAAACAACGGGACCTCCTTTTTACGTGGAATCCGAGCCACCAGACGTGACATTTCACCTCGGAATTCCCATAAGCATTAACCGGGAATCGAACCCGACCAGCCTTGGTGCGAGGCAAGCAGCTTGAACAGCCCGGTAAAACCACAGAGAAACGATTACTAAATGGCTGCCACAATTAAACCAATTGAGTGACATCGTTTTCTTGTCCACTCATGGTGCAGGCAACGTGTAGTCTACCATTATGGGCGTATGTTCCCTCAAAAATGTGCTGTGCCCCAACCTTGTTTCAGAGTGCGAACCCCCACTGGGTATATTGGGGTAAAACAATGTTCCAGGCGAGCTCCTTCCCAGCTAATAACTTATTGAGTTTACTTGCTGTTTCCCTGTTTTTGAGGTGGAAAGCACAAACCTGTGTCTTGGATGGATTAGGATTGAGTTGATTTCTCTCGTAGTAAAGTGAAAGGTCCTCCAGTGCATCAGAGAGTATATGCTCCACTTCTTCAAACTTATTCACTTTGTGCTGTCAGACAGAGGTCATCTGCATAGATAAATAACTTGGTATGCAGAGATGTAGGCTGATCATTAGTGTACACATTGAACAGAAAAGGTGATAGAACACTGCCCTGTGGTAGACCATTTCGTTGGGTTTTCCAGCGACTGCTGGTTCCTTGGAACTCGACAAGGAACCTTCTGTTTTGTAGAAGACAAGCAACAATTTCTGTGAGTCCAAAATATTTGGTAATCTGGTACAGTTTCTATTGATCCGGGGTCTCTTAGGATTGAAGTATTTCATTACTATCTCAAGATAGAGCACTGTGTTTCAAGAAGTTTGCATTGCATTCAATGGCAGCGCACACGGCCATACACGCTCTGTATAAAACGTTGTTCAGCCCAACGAAGCCTCGCCGTTATCCAATCCACTATACGCGAACGGCCATACACGCTCTGTACACAACGTTGGTTAGCCTTCCGAAGCCTTGCACTACCGAGTCCACTTCCCCTACCTGCACGGTCATACATGCTCTGTACACAACGTTGGTTAGACTTACGTAGCCTTGCCGACTTGCCGTTACCCAGTCCACTTCCCGTACCCGCACGGTCAAACTAAGTAGACCGATGCGCTCTCAAGCTCCCTCTTCTCCTCACAGAGTGCTCAGGTATGCATCACTGTTCTCGAGAAAAGTATTCCAATCCCAATCTAGTTCATAAATGATGTGGCAAGGATGATGTACGATCTTGAAACTCCTGCCAAATCCAGTGCCCCAGTGCTATAACAATTACAGACCCGGTAAGAAGCACCATGACATATCACACGCTTTTGTTGTTGCTTTATGTTAAGCTCCAGGGTTAACAATCCTTGATCCAAACTTCATATCCTGGCTCAGTTTTTTCTTGCCTCGGATTCGGTTCGTAAAATCCTACATTTTTGTGCTCGCCCATGTATGACTACGTAAGTTCCACTTAACGCTGGGAGTGATGGCTGGTAACATTATTATAAACCGTGAGTTGGTAAATTTTAAAATTCGTAATATTATAATTAATTCCAGAAAACATCCGGATGAGAAACAGTGAAAAAATTCCGAGGCCAAGTTTCTAAACGTTCATATTTGTCTTTCCATTTCGCAAGTGATACGTAAATGTGATGAATCTACTGTGTGTTTGGGATATTTTATCTGCCAGTATCTTAGCGGTTCTCATAAAATGGGTGGGACGCTTGTTCTTGAAACGAACAGTATCGAGTTTGATTCCCAGTCAGGTCGAGGGATTCTTAAATTTAGATAATTTCCTTTGTTCGGGAACTCGGTGTTTTTGGCGCCTTCATCATTCATTACATACTCCAGAAAACGTGCAGGTCACCTAAAGGTGATATGCGCTAGGCCTTTATGGAGGTCACACGGCATTATTTATTTATTTATTTATTTATTTATCCTCCAAGTTCAGCTTCGCCCACGGGCTTTGCTGAACACCTCTATTAGCAGATACAACTGGGGTTGGTGAAAGGATGATCATCCAGGCGACCGCTAACTTGAGTCTAATTAAGGAAGGGCCAGGGAAGGGATTTTGGAAGAAAGTCAGCCGTGGACCTGTTGAAAGGAACTGTCCTGGCATTTCCCAGGTTTTTTGTTTTTTTTATTGTCGTGTGGCCTCCTGAGAGGCCGAGTGCAGGTCTTTCTAGTCGACGGCCGTGGGCGACCTGCGCGTCGGGATGAGAGATGAAATGGATGAAGATGAATGAAACTGGGCAAGGATGTGGAAGGAAGCGGCCGTGGCCTGTCAGAAGGTACCGTCCCAGCATTTGCCTGGTGTTGAAAATGGGAAACCACGGAAAACCATTTCAAGGATGGCCGACGGTGGGGCTCGAACCCACGCGTCTACCGAGTCAGCAGAGAGCTTGGCCCCATGGCCTAACGCTGCGCTTTAGCCAGCGTAGTCACTACTGTCGGTATTTCCCAGGTTGTGAAAATGGGAATCCAGGAAAACCATTCTCAGGACAGCCGAGGTAGGATTCGAACCCACGCTGATGACAGCAAGGCACGAGCTAGCGCGTTAGAGCTCTCCACCACCGTGACCGGTATTATTATTATTATTATTATTATTATTATTATTATTATTATTATTATTATTATTATTATTATTATTATTACCAGTTGCCAGGTATTGAGTTAACACTATTTCTTGACAGTATACTTACTACCCTACCAGGGAATTGTTACCGCTAGACGTAGAGCGGTGCTGTTGTGTATACATTACGTCATCTCGCCTCGTTATGGCAGCACCGAGCGGTTGCGGAGCAAGAGGGGGAACGCATGTACAGTCATACAATGAGAACACACCGCACAGTGCACGACCCAGCACGAATCATGCACACGAATGACTTGCGATGAGGTATCGTCTATCGCAGGCGTGTGGTTGGGCGGAGCGCATTAGTTCCGATTTCCGCCACCGGTAACAATTCGCTGGTAGGGTAGTACACGTGTATTTGTGTGGTTGATGATTGTTCTCATTGATTGACAGTGTTTATTATCTGGAAAGTTGAAAGGATAACTTTCAACCTGTAAAATGAATCAGAATAATGATACAAAATAAATAGATCACTCTTCCTCGTTTACGCAGTGTTTGTCAGTTCGCTCAAATATAGGCCTAGGTAGGTGGTTAACTTTGGAACAGCACATTGCATAGTCGCAAAGTTCATTGGTGCATTTTAGCATGATTTTGCTTGTAGGTATCGATTGTTTTGGGGAATTTTGTCCTCCATTAAGACAGGCAATCAATCGGAAAAAGCCCAAAAATTGAAGATTATCTACCAACTGATTAAAAAGGAAACACAGCTAAAGAAGAGAGACCTGAGATTTAGTATTAGTCTAACTTGTCATATGTAGCTTTTCAGTCGGTCAACATGGTTGTGCCCAATGAATGGGCGGGGTACAAGGTATAGATATTTAAATAGGCCTATACTCCTGGAAAAAAATTACATGTATTAGTTAATTATCACAATTAAATGGGGCAATGTAGGATTATTGTGATAGGTGTTGACCGACTAAAAAGCTTCAACACTGAAAGGAATAGCTTCAAATTTCTACAATTAGTCTAACTTTGAAGTGATAGAAGACATTTTTCAGACTTGCTTAACTCTGTTACAGAAATTAATTTGTGTTGACAGACAGGAAAGCTTTCTTTAATTAGTCTAACTGGTTCACCGCAAAAATACACGTAACTTCAAATTTGCTCAACATTTGAATGTCCCTATCATCGGGGCATATGGCTACTAACCTATTGTACTTAAAATCTCACAAACCACCCAGGGTCAAGTTGGTATGTTTTACTGACGTCTTACAAGACCTATACTTCTGGCGTTTTCCCATGAGTCAAGACTGTGAAATACGCTCAACGATCGCTATTGCAGTTGTGGAAAATGACGGATAGTATCAACGGAACCTCACTCTAGGATGACGAAATTACTCTACAGTAGCGTGTGCCATTAGAGCGAAGATTACCGGCCCAGTATTCTTCAAGGAATCTTACTTTTTTTAGGGCCTGCGACACCGTGGCCATATAGGCTGTACTAGTGTGTGCATTTGTAAATTGGGGTGGGATTGGAAAGGAGGCGGCCGTGGCCTTAAGTTAGGAACCATCGCAGCATTTGCCCATAGAAAAAGTGGGGAAACCACGAACATTCCGTTCTAGTCACGAGGCAGAGTGTACCTCGTTCCAGCCCTCGCACCAGGATTAACATTTCTTGGTAGAACCGAGAATCGATCCTGGAACTCCGAGGTGACATCCAAGAACGCTAGTTGCTACACCATAGGTGGTCTTATCAATCTATAAAAAAAAGTGCGTCTCTACCATAAAAGACAGTACGCATTAAATGGAGCGCGCTGATGCCAGATCTGCTGCATATACAAGTTCTGCAAGACCGGGCACATGATATACCATAACTCGTATACAGGCGTGCTTTTACACTTAACTCGGGAAATTTCGAAAATATTTGTTTGCTGTACCTCATGCATTGAAACGAACTGCGGTACAATATTTAGCTATGGTACGCCGAAGCTCAAAGCGCGATTTTAATGCACATATTATAATAATTTATAATTTCCAATTATTCATGAATATGATAATACTGTATTATAACATGTTATAATATTACATTTTCTCGAATATCATAGGTTATAATAAATTATAATATGACATAATAATAATAATAATAATAATAATAATATATAGTGGTCCACTTAATTTACCCAATTTTGTGTGGTCAAGTGGTGGTGTGCAGCCGAAATTAAATTATTCATTTCTTGTTTCTTGAATGAGACGTTGTTCAATTTTATATAGTTCTTCACTTGCGCCCATACCATTTCGATGGGGTTAAGTTCACTGAGGTATGGTGGTGTGGTATGGTGGCAAGCAAGAAACATTTCTCTGCTGTGATAGCCTACGCCGTCTATTATTAGGATGTATCCTTCGAGAACATTGGGCAACAATTGCTCAGCGAACCACTTTTCATACACTTTACCTGTCATTTCGTCGTGGGTGGCTGCCATGTTCTTTTGGCACAGAAACGTTAACTCTGCACCATTAACGAACCCTTGTTCATTCCCGAGATGAACATAGGCAAACTACGGAAGGCACTTCGAGGATGTCTGAGGTAGGAATCGAACCCGCCTCTTCTCAGTTTTGTCTCATGAAGTTGAGTACACCCCATTCCAGCCCTCAGACCAGAGTTAAATTTCTTGGCAGAGCCGAGATTCAAACCCGGGCCTCCACGGTGACAGCACAGTGACAGCCAAGAATGCTAGCCACTACGCAACGAGGCGGACAATTTATAAAGAACACAAGCTCCACTTCATTTCACAGTTAAACTTCACCTACCCTCCATAAAACGCAGTCGGGGATATACGCGTCACCTGAGTAATAAACAAACGTTCTGCGTCAGCGCTGTGCTGGGCGGGAGGACTACGCGAAGTGTGATAACTTATGAATGCTGTCTGATATCGAGCTCCGGTTTGTTTTAAAAACTATTTCAGACATTAATAAACATTTCTTCTCGCTTAGTCACCAACGTAAAGTGAACAGCAAAAATGTTTCTCGCTACGTAACTTTCCTGTGACAGCGTCCCAGATTTTTCAAGTAACATTTAAGAAAAATATCATAACTTTCTTATTATGAAAATAATTACTGCCCTGAGAAATAGGGCATCTTCTACCAACAACAGGCAAACTAAAAATAAATTCTTGATCTGTTGCGATCATTAGTTCATTACCTATGGCGTTATAAGTTTTATATGTGCATAAAAATAGATTCGCGCTAAAATATCGTAATTGTGAAAATTGGGCCATGTGTTATTTATTTATGGCTTTTATTTTTACATCATCATAAAGAGCGGAGAGTTCTCTATTAGACCACGCAAACATTTTCTTAGATTTGCCACTTTCAATTATTGGGAAATGGCAACATCGCCGGTGTAGAAGAGGATGAAGCGAATTGCAGGACATAGGTGTGCGAGTGAGAGGCAAATACTACATTTAATTCCATACTGTCTTTTAAGAGCCGGCCGGAGTTGTGACGGCCGGCCGCCAGCCCAGCTCTTGTTGTAACATGGATCAAAAGTTTATGAAACGATTTATAAAGAAACGGGAGAAGGTTTTTGTTTCTACAGCGCGCTGTAGTATTCTATACACTTTTCATCAGTGCAAAAGCATATCGAACAGGAATACAAAGATAGTTATAAAAAGTGAAGTTAAAATCACAATTCTCCATATAAAATAGAGTTCTGAACTGCGATTTTCCTAAACTCTTCTGTGCCTTCAGATGATGTTGAAAACTGAAACAAACTCCACTGCAAGACAGCTTATAGTTTTCTCTAGATCGCTACTGAAACATATTTTAAAATTAAGAACTCGGTATATGTTTAATCGTGATTTTAGAAAATGTTTGCATATTGAGTTGCTAATGCTAGCCTGTGTCGAGGTGCTGGTAGTTCAGGCAGTTACCGTCAGATACCGCATCGTCGCAAAGTCATGTCCTTGAAACAGGGTGAAGGAAGACAGCCGGCTTCTGAGAGATGGTAATCTCATGCCAGGAAGTGATGAAATCAGCTCATGTCCAGGTGCTGTCAGTCGCTTCTCGCTTCATTACAATCGGCAGTGGACACGGTGAAGGAGATTTGGGTCATGGTGGTCATGTAGCCGCGTGCACTTGGGTGTGTGTATAATGTGTCTAATAACCTGTGTTATTGTGATGGTTGTATTAGGATGTGTATTTGTATTTGGGACGGGTATTGTATATGCGGCGGCCGTGGCCTTAAGTTAGATACCATCCCAGCATTTGCCTGAAGCATAAGTGAGGAAACAACTTCCAGGATGGCTGAAGTAAGAATGTAACCCTTCTCTTCCCATTTCTGTCTCACAAGCCTTAGTGTATCCTGTTCCAGCCCCAAGCTCCCAATCCTGGACCTCTGGGTTGACAGCTAAGTAGGCTAGCCACTACGCCACGAGGTGGATTGTAAATAAAATGTTGCTTTGTCAGCCTAAATATGATGTAGCGACTACTGGCCTTTTGAAGTTACAGTAATTATTATATGAGTAGCAAGCAATCACTAGTTAGTAACCATCACTAAAGTGGGCCTGAATTTCATTAAACTAATTTGTTTATTTATTTATAATTATTTGTTTGTTTATTTATAGTTCTTCTGACAGGTTACAACCTAATTACGAGAAATAACAATATGAATTACTCTTAATATTTTTAATATTTTTCTTACACTAATATAAAATGATACTTATAATACGTATGACCAAATGTTATTCTAGTAAGTATCGTAAGTATCGTATTTGAAATTATGTTAAAAATCACTGATAAGGAGTGTATGATATTAAGTGATTTCTCTACAATACAAATGAACAAAAGGTGCTGTCTGATATATGGAAATGTATGGAAATGTGTGCATGTTTTTTTTTATTTATTTTTTTTATTTTTTTTTTAGATATTGAATGTGTTCGATACAGGCGAATGTTTATGTTACTCTGTATTGGTTCTTGGACAGTGGGATATTATGCGTTTCGGTCTTATTGACCGCGAAGGAACATATAGTTCAAATTCAGATGACAAATAAGGTCTATCAAAGATGTTATCAAATTATTTAAATGTAATAACCTGCCTAGTTTTCTCTAAAGTCTTTAAAGAAAAAGTTCCAGTAAGAAATTATGCTTAGCATTTTTAAAGGAAATGTGTAGTTTATGTTATCGTCAATCTCGCGATCAATAGCCACGGGACCTCCTTTTTACGTGGAATCCGAACCACTGGACATGACGTTTCACTTTGAAAATCTCACATGCATTGACCGGGCACCGAACCCGGTCCGCTGTGGTGAGAGGCCAACAGCTTGACCACACCACTGGGCCACCACATTCCCGCTTAGCATATTTAGGATGTACATTTGTCCTTTTGTATTCCAAGAATATAGGGAATTTATTTTTTTATCGATTCAACTCTATAGTTAGCATTCGCACATCTTGGGTTCCAAACTATTGAGCCAAATTCAAGTCTACTTCATACGAATGCATTATACAGTACAATCTTTAGCAATGTACAGGTTCCTAAAATAAAATGTGCATCTTCTTACATATCCCAGCATTTTGAAAATATCTCAAAAATTCGATCAATACGGTGAGAAAAGGATAACTTTTTTTTATCAAAGTATAGCCTACCATAAACCTAGATGACTTGAGATGGGAACTACATAGGAAATGGTGGTGTTTCTTATCAAAGTTTTCGTGTAAATGCAATCGGATGACACTTATAAATCGAAACAATTTGTTTTGTTCCAATTTATTTTTTCTTCATCTTTTGGAGCAGCATACAATCTCATAATGAATAAATGTATTTAAACGATTACGCGTCATTTGCAAATAATAATAATAATGATATATTGGCATCCCGGAGATGGTTAATTAAGATAAAGATTACAGAGGCACAAGATTCGATCCCAGGGGAACACCAGAGGGTGAATGGAGCTTTTCTCTACGATACAAAGTGTTGCCTCTTACATACTGTAAGTATGATCCGTAATAGGACATTTTCGTAAGTTGTAGACTACGTCATGGTTAACTCTACCAATAATCTGTATATATTACATCGACTCGTTATCCTTTAATCTAAACCAGATGACTCCTGATTCGTGAAAATTGGTTATTGTTGATCATCGAGGGATGAATCCGTGTTATGAATCGGGAATAAAATGGCATGTATGCCTGAATAATACATTATGTGTTCATGAAGTGTTTGCTCGTAAAGTTTGTTTGGGGCAAACATAGTAGCTACCGGCACTGTTCGGAATTAGCGAGATCTTACCCGACTTGTGAATATGACTGACTTTAGTAAGTTTCCATTTCTCTGGAATCCCGGATCGTTTTTTATCAAATATGGAAGAATAACGTCAGGATCTGCTACCCTCTTGTGTCTCATATATTCATCGTAAGTATCGGAGTGAGAATGTCACTACGGGTTACCTCATAATAATTAAGATGTCAATTTCTAGATGACTTTCTAGGTTATCATGCGTTAAAATGTCATAGTTGGATCCATTTTGGCAATATACTGATGAGTAAGGCTAGGATTTTAATGCAATATCTATCATCATCATAGCAAACACTCGTATCGAGTAGATTGGCCTTTCAATCCGGAATGTCTCTCATTGGTGAGTTTGGAGGTGACTATACAGCCCAATGCGGGAGGCACACAATTTGCCGCAGTGATGACAGATGGTTCCAGGTGGGGCAACCGCGTTCCTTCCATTTCTTCTATGTAATATTACATTAAAAAATTTGAAATATGTAATATTGATTTAATTTTTATATAAATCATATACATTACACATGATATTGCTTGAAGATTCTTCATTTTATTCATTATATTTTTTGCAAAAATAAAGGGTGGTACACTAATTAATTAATTAATTAAGCATGTTCATATTATAGCAAATTTAAATAAATTCCATGATTATGTATGCGTACGGAAGAGTACCAAGGGAAAAGAAACTGAGGCTTCTGAAGTACAGTATTATGGTATCCAGGGAAGGCTGCTACAGGCAATCAAAAGTACCGTATTTGTGTTTATAATGAAGTTGCGGTAAGAGTTGATGCTAGGATGAGTTCCTGGTCTAAGTTGTTACATGAATAGGCTGAAATCTTTCACCACTACTACTGATTTTTTTATATAGGCTATAATATTGTCTTTTGTAGCTTTTCAGTCGGTCAACACGACTGTGCCCAATGAATGGGCGGGGTACAAGATATAAATATGTAAATACACTCCTGGAAAAAGTTACATGCATTAGTTAATTATCACAATTGCCCCATATAATTGCACCATATTTGTTCATGAATAGTGATGTGATAATCGTGGGAAACGGATCTTAGTTTCCTTTCCCTTGAGCAACTGAATTTGTAGTTTCTGGACATTTCTTGGTTGTTGATGAGGAAAAGGCAATGCGAAAGGAAGAGCTGAAGCAACTCAGTCCTGAAAATAATATGCTATAGCTTATCGTTAAAGTTAATCCTGTGTGATGAGAAATGTAATTTCAAAAAAGGTATTCTACATTTTTTTAAATATCTCCTTTGTTAAGAATACAAGAAAAAATAGCTTGTCACGGTTACTTACAAAAACACGTAAATATAATTCTAGGAAATAAACAGCAATTTTTCACCATACTACTAAGTTACAGGTATACTAGGGAGTAGGCTTCCTTACGTATCTTTTCAATGTTATCGTAAACACGATGAGTTATATTTTGAATTATCCAAACAAAAGTGTTGAAAATTTACTTTTCAACTCTTTTCAGGAATTAGTTTAGTCTGAACGATTCTTTATCACAATTAAGGTTATTATGAAGATGAAACAAAAGTTTGGTGCTTTTCAGTCGGTCAACATGAATGTGCCCAAAAGAGTTGTATTTTTTTCAGGATTAAGGTATAACCCAACTCTTTTGGGTACATTCGTGTTGACCGACCGAAAAGCACCAAACTTTTGTTTACTAAGGGAACACTGAAAAATGGCTTCAAACCCCATAATGTCAGTATGAAGATGTTTATGAAAGTAAATGATTGAATGTACACAATCTAAGGGAGCATGAGCAACAACAACGACGGCGTGAAACCTTATTGTGGTTCGGTTTCGAACTTCGCAACATAGGCAGTTTTATGTAAGGAAGGTCTGTAAGGAAATGGTAGAGCTTGAAGAATAACATTTTATTTCTTTCTGCGTTATCACATTATGCATAACATACTGTTTTAAAGACCATCTCGTGGTGTAGCGTTCTTGTGTGTCACCCCCGGATGCAAGGCGTTAGTGAGTGGTGATGGGCCCTGGGGCTGGAGAATCCTGCACTCCCTCGCATCTATTGCCAAATTATGTAATATTAATTTACAATCCTCCTGAATTTGCAGAAACTGATAATAATTTTAGAAATATTATTAATAATAATAATAATAATATTAGTAATAAAAGCCGTCGGTGGTAGAGGGTTGAACAGGCGCTCCTCCCCCCCCCCTCCCCCCACATGCAAGATCCGGAAAATATTTTAATTATTATTATTAATAATAATAGTAATAAGACGGCCGAGGTGGGATTCAAACCCACGCTCTCTCGATACCAGCGTGGCACGAGGTAGTGCGTTAGTGTGTATATTTGTGATTCAGATGAGGATTGTGAAGGAGTCGGCTGCATTTGCCTGGAGTAGAAGTAATAATAATAATAATAATAATAATAATAATAATAATAATAATAATAATAATAATAATAATAATAAAATAATAATAATAATAATAATGTTATTGCTTTACGTCCCTTTAAACATCTGCGGCTTTAGGAGACGCCGGGGTGTTGGAAGTTTGCCCCAAAGGGGATCTTTAACCTGCCAGTAAATTCACTGACACGGCTCCCTCACATTTGCGCACCCTCAAATGCCAGCTGGCTGCGCCAGGATTCGATCCTGCAATCTTGGGCACAGCAAGCAAGAACATTACCCCTGAGCCACGCAGCCAGAGTAGAAGTGAGAAACCACGGAAAACCACTTCCAAGATGGCTGAGATGGGAATCAAAACCACATCTTTTCAGTTTTGCCTCACGGGGCATTCCAGCCCTCAGACAAGAATGAATCGAATTTCTTATCGGCGCCGGGAATCGAACCCGAACCTCTGGGGCGTCAGCCAAGAATACTAGCCGCTACATCACGAGGAAGGCCAAGGATATTTCAGTCACTTGTGAATTCCGTAATCCGTAGTTTAACTATTAGCTTATCTATAGCAAAATATTTCGGCCATTCAATTGGAAGTAGCCTATACAGACTATCACTTGGAACTTTCTGGTCGCGATATTCTTGAAGCGCATTGCCACGAGATTGCATTTCCCCAGTGTTTGGACCCCGGAGCAGTTTGAACTTTCTCGCACGCGCGACCTTGAACCACCCTCACAGTAGGGGGTAATCAGTGCTGATACCTATGTACGGGCTATGTAACTACTAGGGGACAGCGACTACAATGAAACTAGTGGCAACGTTTTGAAATGAAAGGTGAAATAGGATTTGACTCCGGCCGGCTCTTAAGGTAAAGACGCGCTATAGAGACGCATGTTTTGAACATGGTTTATGTCCTGTTTGCTGCCTTATCTGTGTTTGTATAATCTCTCACTGCAGTCAGATGCGCGCACCTGTTGGGTTAGGCCGCGAGGTGAGTGCTTGCTAGACGAGCTTTTATGGTCTGCGAACATTTAAAAAGGAAGGTCCTCTGTCTTATTTGGCTACTGTAGTTTTAAGGGGAGAAACAGCGAGGTTATGTGCCTCTGTCCTCTATTTTTATAATATTTGGATCACGTCAAAGCTGAACACTTCAGCATGAACACAATTACTGCCACAGTGATTTGGATTATCATCGCACGACTGAGACCAGGATGGTGGCAAAAAATAGAAAACACAAGGTTTTGTTGGTCTCGCACTAGGGACTGATATTTTAATTACCTTGACGTAAAAAAAAAAAACCAAACGTTCGAGAAACCCATTAATCAAGAACGATACTGAGCAGTGGGACGGAAGGGGCAGCCATGCATCCTTTCTCCAATAATCTGTCAGCAACTCAGCTTGATTCAGAGAAATGATCAAAGATCATAAATAGTTTAACATCTGAACTCGAAACTTGCTTCTTTCTGTTTGTACTCGGTTTCTACAAAACGTACACACAGCAGTAGAAGTAGCAGTATTAGTAATTGTAGTAGTTGTTGTTGTTGATTCATTAGGGGCTTGCGACATCATGGCAATCCAGCCCCGTAAACTACGATGTGTGTGGATTCTGTCTGATAACCTGTGTCCTAGTGATGGTTGTTGCGCACTTGTAATTGGGTTAGGATTGTGTAGGAGGTGGGCCTGGTATCATCCCAGTATTTGCCCGGAGTAGAAATGAGAAACAGCGGTAACCACTTTCAGGATGGCTGAGGAGGGAATCGAACCATGTCTTCTCAGCTCTGTCTCTTGACGCTGCATACACCCCGTTCTAGCTCTCAGACTGCAATTAATTTTCTCTGCAAAGGCGGAAATTGAACCCGGAACTGAGGGGTCACAACCATGAATATACTAACTCGGATATAATTTCAGTATATTTTGGATATTTACGGGTAAATCACCATGATTTTTGCAAGTTTCCGCAATTCGACAAATGAAAAGTTGGATTATGAGATCAATCTCGTGAAATATGCGAGTCCGTTTATCCGTCTATGTGACCCTCTGAGTAGTCCCAATCATAACTTGTGAATGCCCATCATGAACTTCACAAAAATTGGTGAGCATCATGTCCTGCTTTGGGACATCTGATTTCCAATATTTGCAATTCCGCCAACTTCGCGAGAACAAAATGGCGGCCAGCTGATTACTCATTGCCTAAGTCGGCTACTGGCTGAACCAATCGTCGGATCCCTACTAATGTCGAGTCCTATACATTGTGTTGGAGGCCAAAATTACAAATTTCTCTAGAAAATAACTTCAATGCGGTGGCCGTGAGTTATGTTCAAGGATTATAATCTCTAACTAGGTCAATGTTCACCAAAATTATTATTCAGGAAGTTTCATATCGTGCTCTTTAGTGCAAGGGGGACAGACACAGATCATCAATGTTATTTGATGTACCGTACCCGTCATATTTCACCGAGGGAAAGCAGTAGAATCCAGTTTGCCATGTCCAGCCGACAATCATAACTGATTTTGCATAAAAACTTAGCTGCAGGAACCAATTACATTCAGCCTTGAGGTTGACTATTATTTTATATATCCAGTATAAAGAAGATATCCACAAATACTCGCGCGATAATGCACATTACTTATGGGAAGATCTACAATATAACTATTCCGTATCATTATACTAGGAATGTGAACTTAGATCCGATGATAATACAGTGGTGCCCGGGCATCAGTAGCGGCTGGTGAAGAAAATTGTGGGTGTGCACTCTTAAAAAAAAACATCTAAATTTGATGCATATCTAAGCATACAAAATAACTGTCTCATCACAATGTTACTCTATTTTGTATGCTTAGATATGCATCTAGTGGCACTTGGAGTTGGTTTTTCGACACCTCGATATTTTGCTGTTCTATGTTCCCTCCTGAATGCACAATGAAGCTGTTGTCTGATATGTTACTTTCCTAGTACTTGTAATTCCAATTCTGCATTCATGTAGGCTTTTGATTGTTCACATTTGTCGATTTTAGTTAGATTTCATTAGAAAGCTACCTATTGCAAAGGGTGCCATTGCGACATCCGGAAAAAAATTGACATATCTTCGCGTTTCACATCCCCCAGATCCCAAAACCACCGTCAGTTCAAAAGTTAATATATAATGTATATGTATAGGCCTACATAAAATATAACCATTCAAAGTCTCGGTCGAGTTCGCTAACGGGCAAAATCGGACCAAGGGGTTGGAAATGAGGGGAAAGTGAAATATTGCTATAACTTTCGTAGTATGTTAAAAACTGAATCCATTCAAAGTTCGTACTATTTTTCGAATAAGGGCCAAGTGCTTATCTTCGTAAGTTTGACCAAAGGGGTGGGGAAAATGGAGTTTTTAGAGAAAAGAAATCATACCTCCCTTAATAGACACAATATCAAAACAGTTTAAAATGGCCAATACCCCTCTAAAATGTAACAACATTTTTTTGTCTGAAAGAATATTTGATATGACCCGCCCTTGCACCAAGGGATGAGCAAAATGTTTCAGGTATTATAAGAGGATGATGTATGCTAAACATGTGGAACTTTCGTAGGTATACTGTACAACAATTGGCAAATTTAGTGAATTCGAAGCATTTTTCTTTGCCCGGTGAATCTACCTCCGCTTCCGGCGTGCAGAGAGGGATTTTCTTTTTTTGTGCACGTAGCACGACTTTAAGCACGGAAAACAATACATCCTGTTGGTTAGTTCACAGCCACAAGCCCACTCATACTAACTTGCTTTAACTTCATCATGGAATAAGAGATTCCTAACCTTCGCTTTGCGCAGGAATGTTTGAATTGAATTCAGGTTTGGAATACGTCTTCCCATTTTTTATTATATGGCCACCTTTTCTTGCAGAGTAAGTAAGTTGGGACGATGTAATAGTTTTTAAATCCTGAACAGTAGCCATAATAATCCCGAATCCCACCTCGGCCGTCCTGAAAATGATTTTCGTGGTTTTCCATTTTTATCACTAGGCAAATACCGGGACGGCTCCTCTCAGGCCAACGGTCAAAATCTCTTCTTTGACCCTGAATTAGACCCAAGTTTGCGGTCAGCTGTTACCATCCCCAGTTGCATTTGCTGAAAAAGTGTGTTTGCCTCCCAAACACCATCCTTCCGACGGTAGAGGAATGATCCGCTATGTCAGTGGGTGAAGCCAAGCTGGGAGGATAAGCTATCAAATACTTAATAATGCACACGCACTCAAATATTCCACACTTTAGAAACACACTTGTGACAAATACTTGCCACGGCCAAGATCAACAAGATAATAGGGTACGTTAATCCTCCATATTACTGTTCCTTAAAAATCTATAAATTATAAAGAAATGTTATGAAACTGAATTCACTGTTACAACTATAGACAGTATAATATCATACAGTTGGCTGTATGATTGTGGTTTTTAAATGCACATTGAAAATCAAATGGCAGTGGCGCTATTATACAAGCTGCGTAAAGACACAAACTTTCAAACCATTTCAAACTGCGCATGAAACTCTACTTGGTACAACAATTAACCAACAGATAGTGCGGTAGCTCCTGCACGCCAGCGGTCGTCGCTTCTTCGTCTGTCAATCAGATGCGACAGGAGATGGAAAATAAAACGGAGCATGCGCAGTACAATTCGCCAGGCAAGGATTTGGCTCCGATTCTGTTATAGAGCTTCCACGAGTTAAAATGGCACCGGAGCTTAAGCATAGCGAACTTCCGGTCCGAGAATCTCCATTTGATTTTCATTGCCAATGAATTGTCCGTGATTATTTTCATTATTATTTCGAATTGCGGTTTTGTTTTAGGCGTTCAACTTATGAAATAAACTCTAGAGGGTTGGCCTTTCTTGAATATTCCAAAGACAAGTGTCTCCTAAAAGAGTAATTAGTAAAACTTCGCAACACAAACGACCATAACAAACAGCTTGGTTACCAAGTGTGCGATCTGCACATATCAAACGGCAGTGGTGTATCATATCTTAGGCTACAATTGTATTAAATTGGTGCCAATTAAATATGTTATATGGAAGAATATTATAACCATTTGCTAACCGGTTGTTATATTGCTATATTATGCATTAACTTGACCCGTTTAAATGTTAAAACGTGACTAAACGAGTTATAGGCTATTCGCCATACTGGTAGGCCTAATATTTACTAACAACTCGTTGTTTCTTCTTTAACATTTAATTAATCATTATAATTATAATAGCCTAGGTATCGATTAACACGTATTTAACCAATAATCATTTTATAATTACATACCGGTACATATTCTACGTAGGTTACTTAGGCCTATTGCAAGAAAGCGATATTTGATAGCACATTCAGTTTCATATTAAAATCCAACCGTGCCTAGTTTTCAGTATGGAAAATATTACCGTAAGTTATTTAATAGACCAAACAACAAGCGACAAACTTTTTAAAGAAATGTCTACGTAAAGTACGGTACGCTACCATACGGTAATCATTGAACAGGTTAATTTCAAAAACGAACGAACTTCATTTTGCATGGATTATTGGTCCCGAAACCTTCCAATGGAGGCATGGATTGTCTGTCTTTACAAATATTTTAGTCAATAATTTAAAATAAGTTGCCTGAAAACTAAATACAAAGAGCTGCGTGCCTACTACGGTGTAAAGTTGCTCTGTGAGAAAAACAACCTTGCCAAGAGTATACATCGTGCATACAGTTAAATACAATCATTCAATTGGAGAAACACTTTCTTCGTCACGATCTTTTTTAAAAATTTCAAACATAATCTGTTGTAAATTGACGGGGAAATGTGGAACATTTAGAGACTGCGAGTGTTGTAAGCGGCACAAGGGTAGCCGACATTTCGCATCATTAATACATAAGAAATAAACACATGCAGAGCTTTCTCATTGTACACAGCGGAAGATCATTTCGCTCTTGGTGCATTTTACAACTTTTATTTCTCCTAACAACAATAATGTGCTTAGTTACTTGCAAGGAAAATTGTAGTACACACTTCCCATTGCTTCCATTACCTGACTACTAAACCGGAAGCTGGTAATGCTTAACCATACGCCAGTGGCGCGTCCTATGGCAAGTGAAAGAACGAAAGAAAGTGTAAGCTCTATAGTAAACACACATCCCCTCTCCCCTCTTGCCGCCCCTCTTCTGCCAACAAGCCTAACGCTGGCTACAAAGCTGCAAGTGGCGAACAGCGATATTTGATGATACCCGAGCCAGCACACAAGCAACGTACAGTGAGGCGCAATGAACGCGGTACATTTAAATGTAAAAAAGCGGTATCCTGGACATTTTTTGACGCTTTATACTACCATAAAATCTTATATTAATTTTTTTATTCGTAAAATTGAAATGTGAACGGCAATTTTTCAAGAATGGTTGTGCACTGGCTCCAGGGCGAATACCCAGAAACCGCCACTTCCGGGCATATATTTCTGAGCAGAAAAAAATATGTCTCTAGATCCACAAAAGCACGTGGGTTGAAGCTACGAGGCTTTCAACATTGTTAGCAGAATTAATCTTCAACGTTGATGGCGAATCACTATGACATTATCCACACAAATTCATTCGATCTTTATCTTCTGAGAAGAAGTAAAACTAAAAATAAATTTATCACGTTCTTTTCTGAGAGTTGTGACAGTTTAAGTGATTGAATTTGCATGAAGCTGCGTGGCAATGTCATCAACAGCATGGCCAAGATCGACTGCAATACTACAATGATGGCATAATTAAGAAGCAGAAAATGATTTCGACGCTACAAAATATAGAGGGAGACACAACCAAGATGTAATTGAAATGGCCCAGCTGAAGCTACTAAAACTTGAAGCATTATCAACTATAGAAGGTGACTCTAGCAATAGAAGACGGTTGCCAGCTGTACCAGCATCAGACGGACCATGTACAGTATGTGCTGTTCGAATCCTAGAGAACATTATATGAAATTAAAATTTGCATCAGAAGCAAGGACCACCGTCGAGCAGACGGCAGAGGAGGTTTCAAACCAAGGATCGTGTGGTGATGCTCAGAATGGTAGAGAAAGTTTATTGTGGATTTCTGTGGACATGTTGAAGTACTTCTTGGGTTAAATGAATTCATAAATGTCGTAAATTTCACTTTCTTTTCAGTTCTTATCGACTTTTTTGTCAGTAGTATTTTAGTGCTCAGTAACACGAGGTTCAGCCAACCCTATTTAAATAGAGTTTATATTACAATCAAGGATTCAGAATGCTATGAATTATTTCTCAGTGAATTTAATATTTTGGGAGCTATTGCAACGTATCAATAAATTGGAGAATTGTTTGTACTTGGTTATAGATAGCGTAATATAATGTAGTAAATATGTGCTGCACATTGGTTTTACCAATTCGAAAATATTGGATGTAAATTATAATAATATGAAGAGTACACAAATGTGAAAATAGTTTTCTTTTTCTTATGCCAATGACAGATTTTGAAATTTGACTAGGTGAAACGTCGTTAATAATTTGGAATCATGCGAGGACCTAATTTCGTAAGAGTTGATGATGATGATGATGATGATAACTGTTGTTTTAAGTGGCCTAGCATCGTTGTAAGAGTTGCACTTTCTTCTTATTTTCAGAATAAAATTATTGTAATGATAATTGCAAGAGGAGTTTCGGAATTGTTCAGAGAGATTTAGGTCACACAGGCGACAAATATTTTTACGAGGAATCTGTTTGATTAGAGACCATGTGGTTCCGTAGAGTTAATGATTTACATCATATTATCCAGTTTAATTATACGATCAGCGATTGAATTCCTTTATTACGATCGACTGAAGTTAATTGAGGTTTGGTATAACAGACAACATTTAGGATTTTAGGAAGGATAGTATTTTAGTGTTGAACCAGTGATTTGTGTGGAACGTTTTTCCTGAATTGTAAGTATTAATGAGGAAGGAAGCTTTTAGTTTTACGTGACAGTTAATCATGCGATCATGAGCCACGGGACCTCCTTTGTACGTTGAATCCGAACCACAGGACATGGCATTTCACTTCGAAAATCTCACATGCAAAGTATTAATGAGACAGAGGTATTAACGGAATATTAATGTAAGACTATTTCTGGAACGGGATACACTCAACCTCATTAAGCAGACCTGAGAAGAGATGGTTTCGATTCCCTCCTCAGTCTTCGTAGAAGTGGTTTTCCTTGGATTTCCACTTCTATTCCAGGTAAATCCGGGGATAGTTCCTAACTAAAGGTCACGGTTACCCCCTTCCCAATTCTAATCTCAAATACATACATTGCTACAGACACCACAATATTACAAAAGCAAACACAATCCAATTCGCACACCCAAGTACACGGGGCTAATTGACCACGATGTCGCAAGAATGTAAATAAATCAACAACAACTCGAAATAAGAAACTATTTTGGCAGCCACCTGGAAATACGAAGGAAAAGAAGTAGTTCCGTAAAGAACTAAATAGCCTATTTTCATATATCCTACTGGTCTTTTCGGTTAGTAAAAGGATTTTCCATGTGATGTAGGCCTATACTAAATAGCTTTTGGTACAGGATGTATATCTCCAACAACACCACTACATTGAGAAATTATGTGCTAGACTATTATATAACTTTCAGTATCGGTGATTAAGACTCCTCCCACGAGATGGCATCTATCAGTAATGAGCCAGGGGAGTTAAATTTAAGAAAAGTAAAATGCACGGCTTCTATGATTTCTGAAAAGAATGCTACAGTTTAAGTGCTATTATATTATGATTATTATTGCCTATCATACAAATCCTCCCTTCATTCGCTTGAGTAGGGTGCGCGAAATAAAAATACAAGGTTTCTAAATTTCAAACTGATACCATCGTGAATTTTTGAAAACAATTGAACATGAGACGTCTCTATATTACGTTTCATTCCTCTCGGGTGATCAGATCGTCAGAAAAATATTTGAAAATCACTTATTGTTTTTATGTTCCTCGGGATTTTAGAAGTCACATATATGTTGGCCTATGTAGTTAATGGTCCTCTATCATCATAAAGATTTCAGTTTAATTGCGTAAATAGTTTCGGAGATGTTATGAACCAGTGAAATATATTGTATGGACGGCATGTTGGATTGTTTAATTTATTGGCAATAATAGAACTCTATGTCAGCAAATAGTTCATTAGTTCATTAAACTGATCTATATTTCTATTGCTTAATTAAGACACGAGAAATATGAACGTGATTTTACAAAATTTGCACAGCTGACATTTTTACGGTCTCATAAAATTCCATTAAATTAGTTGTCAATATAGTAAGGCTTCTATGACGATGTACCATCCCATATTTCACAGCGCTCGGATAAGTAAGTCACGAGAAATATACAATGAAAAATGTATATTTCGCGTCATCAGATTACTGAAAGTCCCATAGGTGATCTCTGTAAATATCCCCTATCCACACTAAATTTCAGTTTGATTGCTGTAATGGATTCGGGTGGTCACTATGTTAGATTGTTCTATATGTAGGCCATTGTGTTAGGTACCTTTAGATCAAACTTCTTGCGTAGGTTCTTTATTCAAACGTTCACTTCGATTGCATGATTAGGACACAATAATACTTCATTTTAAGATTTCACGTAGCCGCCATCTTGAGGTTATGGAAACAATTGAATTAAATTATATAAAATCTTGTATAAACATTTATCGTACCAAGTTTCACTGCACTCAGATGATTAAATCACGAAACAATTCCATTTAAATATTTTAAATTCGCTTGGTCACCATGTTGGTTTTGCACTTAAGACGTTTATGAAAGTCACACAGGGGAATTTATAGTAGTACTCTTTATCACCGTACAAAATTTCCGGGTATTATCAGTAACCGTTGCGAAGATATAGAATGTCAGTGAAATATTTCGCGTGGCTGCCATGTTGGATTAGTGAAAAGTATAAAAATTTGAAAGGCACGGTCGAAGTCAGACGAGGTAATAGAATGTTCTTACCGAGTTTCACTCAAATCGCTTCGGCCGTTAGGTTTTATTAGGGGGACACACCCACACACATCACACACACATACGTACCCACACACATACATACGCACACACACACGGGCAAAAGGTGTTCCCATAAGCCTATTTTTTTTCATATGATGAAATAGGCTAAAACCACCCTTGATGGCCGCTTTCACTACCGGCATTCAAGCTATCGATGTCCGGACTTGTTGTAGCTTCCCATCGCAGTCATGGTGTACACATTAACGCAACTTACGGATTATTTGAAGCACATTTAGAAGGACGGAAAGAAAACTTGCAGAGTAAGCTGATTCCGCCCACGGATGAACGAAATTGATATTTAGACCCTGCAAAAGTACTTCGATTAATAACTCACACGTTCTTGACACCCGATTGGTTTGCACCTTCAAAGGTCAACTGACTGTGCCAGGAATCGATCCGGCAACCTTGGGAACGGCTGGCGAGAACGTTACCACTGAGCCACGCGGTACAAAAATGTATATAAGCTACAAGCACAGTCCAACAGTCCAGCGAACGATCGTTGCTGCTTAACTTTCTAGTGCAATTTTCTCAGACTGAGTATTTGCTGTTTTCCAATACGATGAATTATGCCGGAAATTTACATAGAACTCGAGCCCGGCAAGGATATTACACCAAATTCTATTTTGGACAAATCATTAAAAAAGAACATTTCATTTTCCTCGATGCCGCCACAGAACGGATCAATTATTTTAGCCGTTCTCTCTTTCATCTGGTTTATGTTTCTCCGCTGGTTGACTTATTGAATAATCATTACAATTGTTTCCTTTATAAGCGTCTGCATTCTCCATAGAGTTATTTTCAAATATTTGAGTATGTTCACAGCGATGAAATGATATAATAAACCAAACCAAACCCCGTGGCATCACAGCCCATGAAGGGCCCTGACCTACCAAGCGACCGCTGCCCAGTCATTCGGCATATTGATTGCGGGGTGACGCGAGGTAAGCACTTCGTGTCTCCTCGGCCTTTGATCTTGGTCTCCGTGACCGGGGCGCTGCCTCACTGTCAGTCAGCTACTCAATTGTCCTCACGAGGCTGAGAGCACCATGTTCCAACCCTCACGTCAGTTACTGAAATCCCTCAAGGAGCCGGGAATCGAATCTGGGGCCTCCGAGTGTGAGGCAGGTGCGCTACCCCAACACCACCGAGCCGGCAATGAAATAATAAAAAACAAGTAGTACCGTGAAGAACTAAAGCCTATTTTCATATATCCTACTTATGTTAATTGCCTCTATCAACATACAAAATTTCAGTTTGATTGTAATAGATTCGTAGATATTGAGAACCGTCTAATAATTTGGATGGTCGCCATGTTCGATTTTTACATATGTAGGTCTTCGAGTTATGTAGTATTACATGAATATTATTGTGTACGTGTAGTATTCAAACTTCAATCGCATGATTAGGACACAAGAAGTAAAAACGAGATTTTAAAATTTCGCACAGCTGCCATCTTGTGGTTATGAAAGCAATTGAAATAAATTACATGCCTATGCATTAACATTTGTATAAGCATTTACCGTGCCAAGTTCCACTGCACTCGGATGGTTGAATCGCGAGAAACGTCCATTTAAATATTTATAATTCGCGTCGCCGCCATGTTGGATTTGTGCTCACCAGGTCATTGAAAGTCCTATAGGTGAACTTATGTTCATGGCCTCTATGAACATAAAGAAATTCAGTTTGATTGCTGTAATAGATTCGTAGATATTGAGAACCGTCTAAATATTTCGGATGGTCACCATGTTGGATTGTTATATGTATAGGCCATAGAGTTATGTACCATTAAAGGAATATTATTGCGTAGATTCATTATACGCACTTTCACTTCCATGGCATGATTACGACACAAGAAAAATAAACTTAATTTAAAAATGTTATGTAAATAATTGAACTAAATTAGATGCCAGTGCATTACAATATGTATAATCATTTACTGCACCATATTTCACTCAGCTCAGATGGTTAAATCACGAGAAAAGTCTATTAAAATGTTTCAAACTTGTTTGGCCATCAAGTTTGTTTTGTACTCTACTGGTTTTTGAAACTTACATATATAAACTTGTAGTAGTGGCCTTTATCACCGTACACAATTTCAGGGTGATATCAGTAATAGATTCGGAGATATAGAATGCCAGTGAAATATTTCGCACAGCCGCCATCTTGAGGTTATGTAAACAAGTGAACGAAATTAGATGCCAGTGCATTACAATGTGTATAAACATTTGATGTACCATGTTTCATTGCGTAGGATGGTTAAGTCACGAGAAAAGTATATTTAAAAGTCTCAACTTCAGTTGGCCGCCATGTTTGTTTTGTAGTAAACAGGTTTTTGAAAATTTCATAGGTGAACTTATAGTAGTACCCTTTATCACCGGGGAAAATGTCAGGGTGATATCGGTAATAGTTTCCAAAGAGCGCTACGCTCCAGACAAAGGCTTTCAAAAATGACTTTCTAAACCCTTAATCTATATTTGATGTCAATAAATTTCATACGATACACGACCTAATACCTGAATATTATTGCGCTCGTGAAAATCCAATTTTTGGAGTGTTTTAAGGTATTGAACGCATGTGGCCACCAGTCTTCTGATCAAACATGAGCTAGTTTATTACGGCTATTACCGGCCGATAACCTAGATGTATGGCCCCTTGAAACATCAATTTTCATCATCATCGTCATCATTAAGGTTCAGATGTTTAGGATATGTCATATCTCTTCCTTGACTACAATTTCATTAAAACCTGTAATTAAGCAAGTGTTCAATGTTCCTGTTTCTGTTTAGGCGGATTTTATAGAGCATAGAAACGCATATTTGGGTCATTCTCATAGTTATTGTCATATTTCATCTATATTAATGTTTCAAGTTCATATTTTGGTAATACTTTAGGGGTAGGCGGTGGACATAAATATGGTATCCGTTCGCCGCTGCAAGTTTTCTGTGCGTTAGCGGCGCTAAAAATTTAAAAAAATCCCAATTGTTGCAAACTATCAGAAAATGTTTAACTGTAACTAAACTTGGTAGTATTTTTAACTTATGGCATTTTCTTTCTTTTTTACAGGAAATGTGTTTTGTGTCGCAGTCTTTAACGCGAGAGACGGTGAAGAATATGCTGCTTTCCGTGAGTCTCTAGATAAATTCTGCGATAAAAACTTGAGAAAAATATTTTTATCGTAGGACTATTCATGAAATCAACGTAGATTTTAACTTTTATTTTAGGTTTGAATGTAGAATTAATAATTAAAATAACATTTGACTATATTATTAACACTTGTTTTTAGAAAGCATGAGTACATAAGGTCATATTGTACCTTTTTGGATCATATTTCAGTACTTTCAGGGCAAATTTGCCTGCATATTTCTAGTTAGTTTAGGTCCTAATCTTAGTCATCATCATTACGGCCAGAGTTGTGTAAGTTTCTTTTTAGAAATTTTTAATTCATAGTTAGTGATGCTTATCAACAGCCAAGCTTAATTAATTCTTAAAGCTACTGCACGTTACAATTATAATGGCCCTGAAGGATCCCAGTTACTTCAATTTGAAACCAAATTGTGCTGTACCTGTGCGTCAGGGGCGTCCAGACATTGCACGTTCGGCGTGCTAGCAATGCTGCGTCGCACGCTGGTAGGCTGGGCTGCCTCTGCCTGCCAGCGCTGCAACAGCTCTCCGCCGCGTCTGACCGAGTCAAGTTGGGATCGCTGGCTCGCCTGACGTAATATAAACAAACAATTTGTTCGTCCAATGTGTTGGTTGTCCGACATACCGACACTGTGTTTCGCGCGTTTCTTCCCATACCGGTACTTAAGAGATTACCTGCTTAGCATTACAACCGTTAGAAATATCGATAAGGTATCATGGAACTAATTTAGGGTATTGCAATTGCGTCACATTTTTGTTTTTAGTTTTAGTTTTCCTTGTTTGCTTTTTTTGTTCTAATTTGTTTTAATATTTGTAATATACTGAATACCGTTTGACGTTCGACGGATGAATCACAACACAGCGAAGGCAGTACGGGAGGGAGTGAAACGGGAACGCGAGCGAGAGAGACAGACAAATGGTCTTCCGCCACCATTGCTGCAAGACCGTCCACGCCAGAAGCACGCCAGCGTGGTAACGGCGTGCCAGCGCGCTCGGCGTGCTGTGTGAACATCTCTGCTGTAGTTTATAACTTGTCCGTTTTACAGGGAATACTAGACACCTGAATTCTATTATACTGACCGGTTTTCATGTTACACTGAAATTTATAAAGGCTACGGAATTATTAAACTAAAAATATTTGTTTTTGCGCCTTGGTTCTGAAGAATATCAGGATTACATTATTTATGAATTGTCAGAGTTTTATTATAGAGTCGTAGGTTTGAGTCGTGCAATATCATTTTCTAAATTCAATTAATAAAGTATGTTTACATTAACTCGGACAGCAATAATATCCCTTGTTATTGTAGTAGAATCCTACACCCACCTATGCGGAAATTGTAAACTCTGGCAATCATCGATAATGAGAAGGCAGACTAAAATCTTAATGGGATCAATTATAGCAACACGATATCTCGAAATATTGCGATTTGGATTGCCTTTCAGACAAGCATTGCTCTTCGGAAACCAAGTTTTATAGAGTGAATAGTACTGAAAAGTAACGAAATTACCCAGGCACTTTTAAAAACGTACCGCAAATCGAACAAGTCAAAACAATTTCTAGTGTTGACTCCGAAGTTAAACAAAACTGCATAAACCTTGAACTAAAAGTCGGAAAGTATCATAATGTAATACTCCCCCGTCATTCCACAATGTTTATTTTTGGTTCAGTGACGCAGTTTCTGTCAGATATGTTTATCATGTAAACTCGTATTCACAAAATCTATCTTAGTGATAAGGAGCACCAAACCGAGCGGTTGATTGGATTCAACACATGCTCACACCCCAGCACTTAAAGTCAGCCATAACATGCTGATTGATGATCGCGTCTTGCATAGATGCTGTCTGCATGACCTGCTTGATCTGGAGATTACAATGTAGAAGCAATCACTCAATATCCTCAATGATGTCGGGAATACTACGAATATCCCATCTACCTCCAACAGAAACTATCTGCTCTTTCTGGAGATTACGGGTTTACAGTCACCTGTATTTTCAAACATACTTAGTGGACCCACCAGCGTAGCTAAGGGACGAATGAGACCCCCAGGACTAAACTGGGCACCTGGCGTTAGGAGATCCAATGCTCGAGTCCCGGCGGTGAGAGAGGCAATTCTAAGTGGGGATTGTTCGAGGATTCTCCACACTCACTCTGGAATGGTACCTCATTTAAAGCCCTGGGTCCCCATTTTCAGACCCTAATAATTACAGGTGTCTTGTTGTTGTCAATTCATTTTAGGGGCTCAGAACATCTTGGTCATCAGCCTCGCGCATTTGGATGTGTGTTAAACTTGTCTACTCACCTGTGTTGACTGTGGTAGTGTTGTGCCCAACTCTAGGAATGGGTATTCCAAGTTTCAGACACCTAGATATCAAGGGAAAGGCTGTAGCCGCTTTTGAAAGTTCAGATATTTGAATATCGCGCTACATTGCTTCTCGAAGCATTTCGAAGGATTTTACCGATAGTTGGATGTCAAGTGACGTAGCGAGTAACAGCAGAGGTGGAGGCTATTTATTGATTAAATAGTTAACTATGGAGTAGAGACTTGAGACTGGGATCAGATTACTGGCACGGCCAAATGAAAGAGAACGCAATTAGTATCAAGTAAATCGGACCAGGGATTCAAGAGATATGAGGATTTCCAGATATCAGGCGATGACGCGTGACCCTGACAGTTTTGAATAAAAGCCAGCTGGAGCAGGCATGGGTAGCTCATTCAAACATAAGCACTTGGCAAGCAAGTTGCGTCTACGCTGAGCCAAGGCACTGGTTGCCGTATCTACGCAGAAGTTCTTTTCAAATCGTGATAGTCACGAGAAGTGCTGCGCAAACGAGTTGGAACTTAGTAATTTTCTGGTGAGGAGAATCACTGAGGTGATTGTTTTTCTACAGACATTGGTGGAAATATTTATATTTCCAAAAAGGACATATGCTAGACTCTGTCTAGAAAATAGTATTTTGTCACAGTCCAGTAGTAACTTAATACTTGGATGTTTAAATCCATTTCAAGTCAGTTTTCATTATTTGTAACTATTTAACCACTTCGATCTGTCAGTACATTGAAGACTAGTCTATAACGGTGGCGTTCATTAGTCTACGCAAGGGAAACTGCAAGTTGTCTAGCGCATGGCAGATGGTGATATTAATAAACCATGCCCAGGGAACGATCTTCAGAACAGCCGTTAACTGCTTAGACTGTCAATGTTTTTCTTGTACTGATGAGATTACAGTGAGTTATGTTACAACTGACATATCTAAGAAGAGATCACTTAGATCTGACCCTTTTCAAACAAACTGTTATGGCTTTGATGGAAGCTCATATTAAAATGGAACCACAGTTTATTCAAACGTCGAAAGATACTACCACTATGTCTGACTAGACGTTTTGTGGGTCTACAATGGCGGCCGATACAAGGATTATACGTGCTTGTCCGATAGGGCATGTCTATGGATAAATCTGGTACAGACCAGGTTTACTACACTTCAAGACCATCAAGAAATGTAAGCCACATTTGAATTATTTTATGCCTAGCTAATTGGAACAAACTATTTTTCTGCAGATGACCAACACATTTTTTTCGTCGTATTTAAAGCTTGTAATGATTTACGCAAGACTTATTAGAGTTATTCTGAGCATTTTCAGCACTCAGAACAGTTTAGGATCGATGACCGAGCATTTCGAGCATTTATTTGAATTTTTCATATTTTTGGGAAATCACGGTAATCAGCCGATGTAACTGTAAAAGTTAAATTTATTTTTGTTGAGGAATGGATATTTTTCCGTATTCGAAGGTTCGAACATGTGGATTCTCACATAATGAGATGATAATTAAACATATTTGGAATAATACAAATAATAATAATAATAATAATAATCCACTAATAATAATAATAATAATTTTTATTATTTTTCTAAATAATTCTTGGATATTATATTTTCTAATAATCATATGTATTGAGAAAGAGCCTATGAAGTAGTTTAAACATTTCTAGTTTGGAACAGGAGATTTTCCGAAGGAGAGTGGTTAGCGCAAGCCCGCATTCAACCAACATGTCAGTTCTGGTTGAACAGTTGATATTTGCTATGAGCAAAGTACATTTTTCATATAACACGGAGAGGCATGAAACGGGAAGCAATTGATATTTGTATCAAATAGGATATTTTTGTATTTATATAAAATCATGACGTAAATACACTCGAAAGTGAAATGAAGCTTTTCATAAGTATGGTAAATTCACGGGTTGAACTGAATGGTAAAATAAAATAAACTTGTAAGTTTATTAATCTTCCAGTGTTGATAACAAGCAGAGGCTTGATTTATTGTATAAATTTTGGGAAGAAAATTTATGTGTGTGGAGTAGTAGAAATGCCATTCCCAGGTGCGCATGTTTAAGTCGCAGGAATGAAGGTTTTTTCGAGCATCAATCAAATAGCAGGTTCGATGGCTCAGGTTTATAGTAGGAGTATTGGAGCCACACATTTCGTCGTATGAATAACCCGAAGGTTATTTCTTTGAAACCATCAGCTCTTATTTCAACCTTGTTTACGAATTCCATTTAGACTTTGATTTTGCTAGAACCCGGATTTGTCATGATAGTAATTTATTCTTCTTCAGAGGAAGACCTTTGCCGTTGTTGTTGTAATATTGTGTCCTTACACAAATAGTAGAATGGGCCACTGCCAATTAAAAATAATTCTTTAACCACGAATAGTTTGAAGGATATTTTCAATCCTAGTGCCATGAACTAAATGAATTCATTATAAAACTACAATTCTAATTTCCGCATTCTGTCGAAGAATTGCAAGTTGTAAAAGTTGCTAAAAATGGCCATAAATATAAATATTTTTATAATATTGTTCCCAAGTGGAAAATCTAATAGTTGAATGGTTCAACCATTTATTGATCAAGTTGATGATTCAGAAATCATGTATTTTGTTTGGAACTTGAAGTTCATAATCGAGTCACTTCTCGAATATTTAATGTCAGAAGAACAATTAATTGTTGTTGTGCTTCGCACAGTTCTTCGATGCTATGCTCAATGGTCAAATTCTTTTCAGATGTTATTAATATGTGTTAATATTTATGTTGCTTCGATGATAATAATATTTTCAACGACATATATTTTGAAAACTGGAAAACAAGTGAAAATTTAAGAAATTCTATAACCATTTATTCTACGAGTGTTAATATCATGTAAATAGTCAAACAGTGATCTACGTTATTTCCAGTATGGACAATTCATTTTGAACTGGAATTAAATATTAATAATTTTGGAACACAGTCCACAGGACTATTAATCGGACTTGTGTTTCCAAAAAGATTGTCAAATGTGTTTGGAAGATTTCTGTATATTGTGTGTAAATAAGAGTGTGGATCGCCACACGTGGATGATGCTGCTTTGAGCATTCTTGCAGTCAGATTTTAACTTTAAATAAACTGAGATAATTTTACCAGATGTGTTTCTCCCAATTAAATCTCCTTCTATCCTTATTGTTGCATTGAGCCAAAAATCAGTAAAGCATTTTTTTTAAAATTTGATGTCGTTTTTGCGATTTGCTTTAACCCATCTGGCTCTCCGGGATATTTTGACTCTCGTGCTGACTGATTATTGGTAAAATGCATATGTGGTCGTGCGGACTCCGGTCTAAACGGGCACATAAAATAAGATAGAGAGAGAAATGGCTTCGAACGTGGGTCCCGATTTAGACATGGTCAATCGCATGCCGATTTGAAATTGTGATAATTTTTTTTGAAATATTTTGGGAGTTGAGAGATGTCTGGTTTGGATGAATAAATTAGTAGGAAACCCAATTAGTGGGGAAACTTAAAAATTTAACTTGGTTAATGATTAGAATGGGTTTGATTATTTTGATAATGGCTTAACCATTAGGGCGTCAAGTAAATTCAGTAGTAAACGTTCGATGACTGGATATACACGTTATTAGAATCCAGGTGGAGGATATTTGAGAACTTGCATATTTTTCTTGTGATATTGTGGTAAATGTAATTCGTAAAAGTAGAGAATTTTGTTTTTCCATCACGTCGACATTAGGACAAATCTCATTTTATTATAGTGTTCCAATTAGCTATTCATATTTCTTGTTCTAGTTATAAGCTTGTGTTTGCCACTGTTGTATACCCCTAAGTTTTGAATAATAATTGAAATTATGGAAGAAATGATGAGGATGATGAGGAGTTTGGAGGAGAGTTCAAAAGAAGCTGGACGGCGTGTAGCCGCTATTATGAAAGAAAATACTGAGGCTTTAGAAAAGAAACTTAAAGAAAATTCTGATTCTTTAGAAAGTAAACTTAAAGAAAATTCTGATAATTTGAAAGAAAGTTTAGATGATAAACTTAAAGAAAATTCTGATTCTTTAGAAAATAAACTTAAAGAAAGTTTGAAGGATAAACTTAAAGAAAATTCTGATTCTTTGGAAAATAAACTCAAAGAAAATTCCGATTTGTTAGAGAGCAGGTTAAAAGATAACTTAAAGGAAAATTTAAATAGTAAATTTAATTCAATGGAAAGTAAATTTAAAGAGAATTCTGAAATTTTGAAAATGACACTTGAAAGTAAAATGAATAAATTATGCGATAAAACACATGAGCTCGAAACTTCATTAGCTACTAACGCTAGTTTAATGGACGATAAATTTCGCGATGCCGATCTTCGATCTCAAAGCTTAGCTGATAGGATAGAACATGGTCTTAGGAAAGTTGGTGAAGACATGGTCAACCTGGAAGTCAGAGTGAAGAAGGAGAGTAACGAGATGGGAATTCTAGTTGTTCAACGTTTAACGGAACAATTCAAAGAACTTGTCATGGGAGAAATAAGAGAAGGTGTGATTAGTGAATTGCAAACTGAAGTCAAGACCACAGTTGTCAATGAAATTAAAGACACACTCAAGCTGGAGAATCAAGAGGGAATCAAGGAGATTAGGGAATCTTTGTCATCCCATATTGAAGTAATTGCCAAAGATATCCAAGCAACTCAGAAGGACATATCAGATATGACAGGGTCATTGAAAAGTCATGAGGCTGTTATGAACCAGATATCCATTGATGTTAAAGACAATTGTAAAGAAACCGAAGCAATTAAGAAGATGGCAGAAGAAAACCAGAAGGAACTTGAGGCTATGAAAAGTCAAATCAGGGATGAGAAACAGTCTGATCATCTGTTGAAAATGCCAAATGTACGGGGAAAGGAACAGATACAGATAAATCTAGGAGGAGCTAGAGAGACTGATAGACAGGATGAGGTCAGGACAGTATTTCAATCCAACCCCATAACTGTATTTAAGAATATAGAAGATAAGCCTTCTAAATTTTCAGGGCGAGATTCTGTAACACCCGTGGAATTTTTGAGAGAAGCAGGTGATTACCTGAAAGATTCCAGGATCCCTAAAGAAAGACAGATCCGAGTGATAGGGAAGTTCTTGGAAGGTCCCGCACTTTTGTGGTTTAGAGCATTTAGATCCACTCTAACCACTTTTGAGGAGTTTTCTCGTGGGCTATTGAAGAAGTTTTGGTCCCCGGAAACCCAACAGCAAGTTAGAGCAGAGTTATATTCGAAGAGATTCTCGACGTCACAACCTACTCGATACTCTACATACTTTTCTGGACAGCTGTCTAAACTCCAACATTTAGATCCGCCGATGCCAGATAACGAGTTGATTACTGCATTGATACGTCAATTTCCAGCAGACGTCCAGAGGACTTTGATCGCTGCTGATATCTATAATATGGAACAATTTGATGAAGTATTACAGAAGCTGGATCATACAAACGCTCAATTCTTCCATCAGAAGGGAGCAAAGAATAACAACGCTGTGTATGCTGTTATGGCTGATAGTTATTCTCAGACACCTCGAGAGATTCGAGAGGAGCGAGAAGAGAAATCGCCGAGGGAAGATTCCAATAAGAGAGGATGGAACCAGTACAGTAACAGATACAGTTACAAACCATATGCGAGACCAGATGGTGGTAATCGATATAACACTCGATGGAGAAGACCACGAGATAGTCAAGGAAGGTACCAGGAAAGAAGATCCTATGGTAGAAACAACTACAATAACAGAGGGAATGTAGATACTCGTCAGTCCAATGAAGAGTTTAACAAGGAGACGAGGAAAAATTTGGAAGCAAGACACCAAGATAACTTGCAGTTTTTGGAGCAGAGGCCCAATGATCCAGGTCCATCGGGAACGCAACAATCCCGGGGAAATGGTAATGAAAAAAAAACTTCGAATTCACAGTAGAAGATAGAATTTTGAACACTTTCACTTCCAGAATTATTAAATGGCAAGCAGAGGATGATGATTTAATTCAACAGAATGACGAACGAAAAGAAATGGGTACCAGAATTAGAATGCCAATCATTTCATGCGAAGTATTTGGTATGCCTGTCGATACTTTGATCGATACTGGGGCTATGCTTTGTCTGGTGAGTGAGAAGCTTTATATTCTGTGGAAGCTCAAAGAGAATTTAGAGGAAATTCCAGTATCAGGAATTAAGATCCAAGGAATAATACCCAATAAAATATCTCTGTGTAAAACACAATTATACTTATGTATTACGATTGGAGGACATGATTTCCGACATGTATTTGTTGTAATGAAGGACATGGCTTTTGACATGATATTGGGAGCAGATTTCATTCAGAAATATCAAGCAGTGATAGATATGAAGACAGAGACGATCAAATTCAGGAATACCGAAGAGATTAACTTCGAGGGAAAAGAAGAGGAAGACATCGAGGGAGATGCTCAATGGTCTCTGATTTTTCATGAAGCTGAAGGAAGAGAAGTCTACACTGAGAAGGAGTCCCCAGAACTAGGGAAAATTCTGGAAGAGTATCAAGATATTTTTGACATTAAACCTGGTGAAATTAAGGATTTTGAATATCATATTCGGGTAAATGATGATGCACCTTTTCATGCTAAATTGTACCCAGTAGCAGAAAAGCACCGAGAAAGAGTAAAAGTGCTTATCAAGGAAATGGAAAGCAACAATGTGATTGAAAAGTACACTACATCTTATGTCAATCCATTAGCAGTAGTGTCTAAGCAAGATGGAAGTCTGAGACTATGTTTAGACGCGCGAAATTTGAATTCAAGATTACTGCCAGAGTATGACAGACCACCAATCATTAGGGAACTGTTGAGGAAATTCCAAGGCAAGGTCTGGTTCTCTAATATTGATCTCACTTCGTCCTACCATCATATTAGGCTTAGTGAAGATTCTAAGAAGTTTACAGGATTTATGTTTGACCAGCAGACATATGTATTCCGCCGTTTACCATTTGGAGTCAAAACATCTGGATCCGTTTTGATCAGAGCACTGGAACAAAATTTGAGTCCTGAAGTAAAAGAGATAGCGATTCGTTATATTGATGATATCTTAATTGCATCCGAGACTAAGGAGGAACATTTGTTACATCTTCAAATGTTATTCGCAGATTTGAGAAAAGCTAACTTCAAAGTAAACCTTCGAAAATGTCAGTTCTTTCGAAAGGAAATAAAATTTTTGGGTCACATTTTGGATGGAGAAGGATACCGTCCCAATGAGACGAACATACAAGCAATTGCAAATTTCCCTAGACCTACTAGAGTGAAGAATGTCCGCAGTTTTCTTGGGACATGCCAATTCTTTGCAGGGCATTGTCCGAACTTCACCAAGACAGTTGCGCCATTGCAGGAATTGTTAAAGAAAGGAAATAAATGGAAGTGGGATAAGGATTGTGAACAGTCATTTCAAGATGTCAAGAGGTTATTGGTAAACAGTGTGAAATTGGAGTATCCTGACTTTACCAAGAATTTCATCATAGAATCTGATGCATCCACCGTAGGGATTGGAGCTATTCTACTTCAAGAGGATGAAGACCGCAAGAGATATTACCTGGCGTTCATTAGCAGAAAACTTCGTCCATCAGAGAGGAATTATTACACCACAGAGTTAGAAGCACTTGCTGTAATATTCGCATTGGAGTCGTGGAAGAAAATGTTAATTGGACATTCAGTCATTGTGAGGACTGATCACCACGCATTGGAGTTCATTTTGAGAACAAATTTTGCCAGCGATAGAATAACTAGATGGTCACTTTTTATTCAGCAATTCAACCTAGTTATTGAACACACTCCTGGAAAGTTGAATGTGGGAGCTGATTTATTGAGTAGAGCAGTGGAGTCTACATCTAAGGTTTTTCAAGTTAACCTGACGCAGGAAGATGAAGATACCTTGAGAAGGTTAAGGGTATTGCATTTATCCCAGAGGAGAGACCGACGTCTCAGAAACACTTTTCGTTTTCTGCAGGGAGACATGGATCCCAATGATGATGATTTTGTGGAAACTGAAAGAATTTCAAGAGATTTTATGATGTTAGATGGTTTAATCTACAAGTTTGCAGATCCCGACCATACGAAGCTGAGAGAAGTGATACCTCCACGATTGCAAAAACCCATTATTTGGATGGCACATAGAATCGCAGGTCATGCTGGAGTAGATAAGACAGTCAACATGATTCAAGATAAATTTTCGTGGGAGCGAATGCGACAAACTGTCAGGAACACTATTCGAGAATGCGACTTATGCCAAAGGAGTAAACATAATTCTAGATTATTGAGAGAATTACCAAGGCCTATTATTCCTTCTAAGCCTTGCGAAATCTTCGCGACTGATTTATATGGTCCTCTCCCAAAGTCTAAAAGAGGTAACCGATATATTTTGGTGACTATGGATGTTTTCAGCAAATACACCATGTTACATCCAATTCACAAGGCAAACGCAAAGTATTGTGCGAAGAGAATTAGAGACAGCGTAATTCCGGAAGCAGGCAAACCGGAATTCCTTTTATCAGATCGTGGACCTCAATTTACATCTTTGGAATTTCGAACCATCATGAATAATCTTGGGATTAGACAATTGTTTTGTTCTATTAGACATCCAGAGAGCAATCCAGCGGAACGCGTGATGGCTGAAATAGCAAAATTTTGCCGCCTCTATTGTCCAAATGAGCATTGGAAATGGATGGATGTTCTTTCTTTAGCATCCGAATCCATCAACTCTACGATTCATGAGAGTACTGGACAGATTCCTATGTTGCTTCATCATGGAATTAAACCAACACGATTATGGGATCGAATCATCTCTATTCCACCTGAGATCGAACCAAGTCGTCAGATGAGGGAAACTCTAGCTTTAGACAAGTTGAGGAGTCAAGCTGAGAAGAGAGAGCGCAGAGTGAGAGGAAAGCGTTTTCGCAGACCCTTGCGCGTAGGAACTCTTGTTTTAGTGAAAAGACCTACACCCTCTGACGTGCAAAATCGAGTGTACTCGAAATTTGCAAGCCTTTACGCTGTACCCTATCGTATTGTGGAAGTAAACAATAATGGAAGCTATGAAGTAGCCAATACACGAACTGGTAACATCGTGGGAACTTATAATGCATCGAATTTGAAGATCTATTATTCAAGAACCAGATGATTTAATGTGTAGATAGAAAAAAAAATTGTCAATTTTTATTTTTTGCTAGGTGTGGGGTGGATGTGCCCAACTCTAGGAATGGGTATTCCAAGTTTCAGACACCTAGATATCAAGGGAAAGGCTGTAGCCGCTTTTGAAAGTTCAGATATTTGAATATCGCGCTACATTGCTTCTCGAAGCATTTCGAAGGATTTTACCGATAGTTGGATGTCAAGTGACGTAGCGAGTAACAGCAGAGGTGGAGGCTATTTATTGATTAAATAGTTAACTATGGAGTAGAGACTTGAGACTGGGATCAGATTACTGGCACGGCCAAATGAAAGAGAACGCAATTAGTATCAAGTAAATCGGACCAGGGATTCAAGAGATATGAGGATTTCCAGATATCAGGCGATGACGCGTGACCCTGACAGTTTTGAATAAAAGCCAGCTGGAGCAGGCATGGGTAGCTCATTCAAACATAAGCACTTGGCAAGCAAGTTGCGTCTACGCTGAGCCAAGGCACATGGTTGCCGTATCTACGCAGAAGTTCTTTTCAAATCGTGATAGTCACGAGAAGTGCTGCGCAAACGAGTTGGAACTTAGTAAGTTTCTGGTGAGGAGAATCACTGAGGTGATTGTTTTTCTACAGACATTGGTGGAAATATTTATATTTCCAAAAAGGACATATGCTAGACTCTGTCTAGAAAATAGTATTTTGTCACAGTCCAGTAGTAACTTAATACTTGGATGTTTAAATCCATTTCAAGTCAGTTTTCATTATTTGTAACTATTTAACCACTTCGATCTGTCAGTACATTGAAGACTAGTCTATAACGGTGGCGTTCATTAGTCTACGCAAGGGAAACTGCAAGTTGTCTAGCGCATGGCAGATGGTGATATTAATAAACCATGCCCAGGGAACGATCTTCAGAACAGCCGTTAACTGCTTAGACTGTCAATGTTTTTCTTGTACTGATGAGATTACAGTGAGTTATGTTACAACTGACATATCTAAGAAGAGATCACTTAGATCTGACCCCTTTCAAACAAACTGTTATGGCTTTGATAGAAGCTCATATTAAAATGGAACCACAGTTTATTCAAACGTCGAAAGATACTACCACTATGTCTGACTAGACGATTTGTGGGTCTACAATGGCGGCCGATACAAGGATTATACGTGCTTGTCCGATAGGGCATGTCTATGGATAAATCTGGTACAGACCAGGTTTACTACACTTCAAGACCATCAAGAAATGTAAGCCACATTTGAATTATTTTATGCCTAGCTAATTGGAACAAACTATTTTTCTGCAGATGACCAACACATTTTTTTCGTCGTATTTAAAGCTTGTAATGATTTACGCAAGACTTATTAGAGTTATTCTGAGCATTTTCAGCACTCAGAACAGTTTAGGATCGATGACCGAGCATTTCGAGCATTTATTTGAATTTTTCATATTTTTGGGAAATCACGGTAATCAGCCGATGTAACTGTAAAAGTTAAATTTATTTTTGTTGAGGAATGGATATTTTTTCCGTATTCGAAGGTTCGAACATGTGGATTCTCACATAATGAGATGATAATTAAACATATTTGGAATAATACAAATAATAATAATAATAATAATCCACTAATAATAATAATAATAATTTTTATTATTTTTCTAAATAATTCTTGGATATTATATTTTCTAATAATCATATGTATTGAGAAAGAGCCTATGAAGTAGTTTAAACATTTCTAGTTTGGAACAGGAGATTTTCCGAAGGAGAGTGGTTAGCGCAAGCCCGCATTCAACCAACATGTCAGTTCTGGTTGAACAGTTGATATTTGCTATGAGCAAAGTACATTTTTCATATAACACGGAGAGGCATGAAACGGGAAGCAATTGATATTTGTATCAAATAGGATATTTTTGTATTTATATAAAATCATGACGTAAATACACTCGAAAGTGAAATGAAGCTTTTCATAAGTATGGTAAATTCACGGGTTGAACTGAATGGTAAAATAAAATAAACTTGTAAGTTTATTAATCTTCCAGTGTTGATAACAAGCAGAGGCTTGATTTATTGTATAAATTTTGGGAAGAAAATTTATGTGTGTGGAGTAGTAGAAATGCCATTCCCAGGTGCGCATGTTTAAGTCGCAGGAATGAAGGTTTTTTCGAGCATCAATCAAATAGCAGGTTCGATGGCTCAGGTTTATAGTAGGAGTATTGGAGCCACACATTTCGTCGTATGAATAACCCGAAGGTTATTTCTTTGAAACCATCAGCTCTTATTTCAACCTTGTTTACGAATTCCATTTAGACTTTGATTTTGCTAGAACCCGGATTTGTCATGATAGTAATTTATTCTTCTCCAGAGGAAGACCTTTGCCGTTGTTGTTGTAATATTGTGTCCTTACACAAATAGTAGAATGGGCCACTGCCAATTAAAAATAATTCTTTAACCACGAATAGTTTGAAGGATATTTTCAATCCTAGTGCCATGAACTAAATGAATTCATTATAAAACTACAATTCTAATTTCCGCATTCTGTCGAAGAATTGCAAGTTGTAAAAGTTGCTAAAAATGGCCATAAATATAAATATTTTTATAATATTGTTCCCAAGTGGAAAATCTAATAGTTGAATGGTTCAACCATTTATTGATCAAGTTGATGATTCAGAAATCATGTATTTTGTTTGGAACTTGAAGTTCATAATCGAGTCACTTCTCGAATATTTAATGTCAGAAGAACAATTAATTGTTGTTGTGCTTCGCACAGTTCTTCGATGCTATGCTCAATGGTCAAATTCTTTTCAGATGTTATTAATATGTGTTAATATTTATGTTGCTTCGATGATAATAATATTTTCAACGACATATATTTTGAAAACTGGAAAACAAGTGAAAATTTAAGAAATTCTATAAACATTTATTCTACGAGTGTTAATATCATGTAAATAGTCAAACAGTGATCTACGTTATTTCCAGTATGGACAATTCATTTTGAACTGGAATTAAATATTAATAATTTTGGAACACAGTCCACAGGACTATTAATCGGACTTGTGTTTCCAAAAAGATTGTCAAATGTGTTTGGAAGATTTCTGTATATTGTGTGTAAATAAGAGTGTGGATCGCCACACGTGGATGATGCTGCTTTGAGCATTCTTGCAGTCAGATTTTAACTTTAAATAAACTGAGATAATTTTACCAGATGTGTTTCTCCCAATTAAATCTCCTTCTATCCTTATTGTTGCATTGAGCCAAAAATCAGTAAAGCATTTTTTTTTTAATTTGATGTCGTTTTTGCTATTTGCTTTAACCCATCTGGCGCTCCGGGATATTTTGACTCTCGTGCTGACTGATTATTGGTAAAATGCATATGTGGTCGTGCGGACTCCGGTCTAAACGGGCACAGTGTGTGTAACTGTTTTAGAGACAGGGATGGGGTAGTTGCCACAGTACTTGAAATAAAGTACTATCCTTGCATTTTCCTGGAGGGAGTGTGGAAGAATTTTGAGGAAAACCCACAATCAGGATAACTGCTGTTAGCGCCAGGATTCGAACCTCCAATCTCCGGGCTTGCTGCATTCCCCCATCGCGATTGGGCGCGCACGGCTACGTCGCGCGATATTAGAGTAATACCCACGGTCATACACTAATACAATAACTCAATTTCTCAATCGTCCAAGTATACAGGCATGATGGCCACCACAAAACATACGCTAATTGTTGCACCTACCTCTCTGTTGCTGAGATGAATGGTCAGGGTGAGGACCAGAATTATCTGCAGCGTTAATCACACCAAAGGTAAGCAATTAATTAATAGCAACAGTTCTCGCTGGAGTTTGGTACTTGTGCCTCAGCCACGTTGAGCTGTGACGGTTCAAATTACTTTAAAAGCGATTAAGCGTTTTTATTCCAAGCCTCTTGTCTCCCGCTTGCGTCCATGTATCTCACAGTCAAAAGGGTTTTGTAATTTGTTTTACAAACCTGCAGACACGATAAAATGTATTGATCCCCGAAGAGTTAAACCGTATGATTCTGTGAAACCTCACTCGAAGTTAAATACATGGTGAACGACCAATTCAGAAGGAAGCTTTTGTTGTGAAGTTCTCTAAAACAACAGTATAAACATGACCGTTTTGATCTACAGAGATTCTGAACTCCTATTACCAAAACACAACTTCATTCAGTAATGCTATTGGGGCCTTCAATATGTTGTGTATGTTGTGAAGGAAGTGGTAACCTGTCAAAACCTGCAGTGCCCCAACCCTCAAAGACAGTTGGGCCATTTTCAATTTTTATCCGATTTCATCACCCAAAATTAACAAGGTTGTCAAAAGTGAAATGTTGTCGTATTTGCTTGGAAGGGGGCTCAAAGGTTTTGTAATATCCTTCTGCGCATCATCACGTTGATGGTTAGACTGAAAAATAAATTGTTATTGCTGTAATGCAGTAAAATGTAATAAAACTCATGAGTAACACAATGGAATTTATTTTTATTTTTCCTCAGTTTAAAGCAATTTTTTCGCTTATTCTTGTTAATAATGAACTACTGCAACATTAAACTTGAGTTTTCATGCTGTGCCACCAAAAGTAGTTGATCCTACCATATATTGTTTCTCATGTGTGACATAGAATCTTGTCTTAATTTTCGTAACTTCTTTATTGCGTACAATAATGGATTTTGCTCATGTTTCACCATTTCAAAATATACCACTGGGTGTTAGTTAATGAGATATAAGTTGTGCAAAATAAATGGATTTTATGACAGTGTCACTCGTGAGGTTTTAGGTACGGAGACAAAAATATATATTTTTTCAAAACAAGTTGTCATTATTTCTTTTATAGAATGTTACATAAGTTGACACACTTCATTTTATGATTGCAGTCTCAACAAACAATACATTATTACTCTTAAATTAGGTTGCACAATGCACAGTCTTTAAATGTTTGAACTTAAGTTTTACTTTCACTTTGGGAGGTAATATGACCTCACATGTCAATTCCACTTTTGCGTTACAATTTGAAGATCTTTTCTACAGGGAGCCAGAAGTTGGTTTTGATTGGTAGTCTTAGATAATTCACGTGTCATTGTTAGATTGTTTGCCTCTGAAATGGGTTTTTTAATTTCTAATAATGTCGTCTTATAGCTTGGTTTTCATGCTCAAGTACCTGTGTCTATATTGTGAGTGCACCAATTTCCAACTTGGTTCTCTTTCTGTTCCGTCATACTTGCTTCAGTAAGCTTTTATTGATGAGGAGGGACTACAGTATTGTGGGTGGTGTAAGTAAGTTGACAGCATTTTTGTTGCCTGAAATTTCTGTCTAATCAACCAAACCTGGGACATTGGGCTGCTGGTGCTGACTGAAGATCTACTGCTGGTCATCTCCGATAGGTCTGATCGTTGCATCCCTGCTAAATTATGGGATTGTTGGCCGACAATGTGTCGGATTAGCGTCGCTGGATGCTCAGTGCAGGGCCGTCTCAAATCCCGAGAAGTCGATGCACTAGGGATGGTCCTGGGATGTGTTTTGTTCCTCCTATTGTTATCCCACACTCTCCAATTTCTCCGCTCTTTTCTTTGTTTCGTTGGACCCATGTCTGAGTTTTTTCGTCCTTGGGAATTCCTAAATATCAAAGAAAATAGAAAATAAATATAATGAAAGAGAAAAAGAATGTATATTGTATGTAGGTTTATGAAACTATAAAATAGGTGTTTTGGTAGGTGTGCCTACCTCCGAAAATGCATTAGTTTGTATTCTCTTAGCCATTGTAAGTCTTCTTTTCTCTACGTACCTTTTACATCTCTCTGCATTGGATAAGGCCTAATGCATGAAACAAATTTAGTGAGTATTGATTTTATTAATTAAAGAAGAAACTATAGTCATGAGTAACACAGTAGCACATGAGTGACATGTCCGGAATTTTTCTTGAAAGTGTCACTCATAAGCTATGTTACTCATGAGTTACAAAAAGTAAGCCTACACCAGGCCTACTGAATAATATTTTATGCCAATGTGAAGTAGGCTATATAAAGATACATAGTAAGGCTACTTAATGTGATACATAAGAATTTTAGAAACACATTTATATTGATTAAAATATCTATGTCACTCGTGAGAACCTTAGAAAACCATTACCAAGTTTGAAGAGCGAGGCCCACACAGCACATGTCTTTCCACGAAGAACAAGCTCCCCATTCAATGAATCAACATTTTGAACTCCCCGAAACAAATGATTGCAGTGCTGCTACTCAAACACACTGTCACTCCTGAGGATGTTTTTTGTGGAAACTGGGGGACAAATTCATTTTGAGCAAAACCATTTCACAAAATATGTTTAAAAATCTATCAAAGGCACAGCCTAATCTAGATATTGTGCTGAATGAAAGGCGCGTTTTAGATTTATATTTTCTTAACCTTGGAAATAAATATAGGTGTTCAAATGTTCAACATATGGGTGGGGACAGTGTCACTCATGAAGTTCTGCCACCTTTGAAAATTCGTAAAAAATTTCGTTTTCGTCCAAAATAAGTTCTGAAGTGTGTAAAATGCTCATCAGCAACCTGGCTTTGCCAGGAAAAAAATTATATACAAGAACATGTATATCTTCCGGGTGAAATATAGTTTAGAAACCTGAGGACATGGAATCGGACAAAAATATGAAAATGTCCCAGTTAAAAATCTGAACTCAGCAGAGGAGGCCACGCTAATCGACTACGGTCAACAAATAATCGTGGACCATAGGGATAAAAGTAAGAAAACCACACACATGCGCACACAAATAAACGGGTACCGATTGCTAGACAGTCAAATCCGGATTTATCACGCATATGTCTTGAGTCAATCCTGGATGAATTGCGGTTAATCCTATCCTTCTTCGCTTATTTGAGCACTTGCGCCACTTATTTGGGGTGTTTAAATTAAACAGTCACAAAATTATTTGCATTCCGAGTGCACACAGATAAATCAAAGCTTTGCTCATTGGTATTTTAAGAATTTTAAAGATGAAATGCCTGCAATGAAAATGACGCTATTTCGCATTTAATACACATTGAAGAGTGAGGACGGACGGTGGTATTTGCCGCACATTCAACAGAAAATCAAATATCCTTCAATTCCTCTCATCAATAATTTTCAAATGCAGGTGTAGAAATTGTCTTATCCATTAAAAGAAATCATACATGGACCAATACAATTGTTAGTAGTAGTATTAGCTATATCTCAAATGACTCACTCTCTTACATACCATCATTAGCAGAAAGTTAATTTTGATATCTTAAACCGTTGAGGAAAAATTGAGGTGTCCCCGTCAGCTGGACCACTCTGTATAATATGTGAGTATTCATTTAGTAATATCCCCACCCCAAGAGTTAGTAACTGTTGGCAACTAGAGGTGTCCTCGTCAGCTGGACCACTCTGTATAATATGTGTGTATTCATTTAATAATATCCCCACCCCAAGAGCTCTTAACTGTTGGCAACTAGAGGTGTCCTCGTCAGCTGGACCACTCTGTATAATATGTGAGTATTCATTTAATAATATCCCCACCCCAAGAGCTAGTAACTGTTGGCAACTAGAGGTGTCCTCGTCAGCTGGACTACCCTGTATAATATGTGAGTATTCATTTAGTAATATCCCCACGCCAAGAGTTAGTAACTATTGGCCACTAGAGGTGTCCTCGTCAGCTGGGCCACTCTGTATAATATGTGAGTATTCATTTAGTAATATCCCCACCCAAAGAGTTAGTAACTGTTGGCAACTAGAGGTGTCCTCGTCAGCTGGACCACTCTGTATAATATGTGAGTATTCATTTAGTAATATCCCCACCCCAGGAGTTCGTAACTATTGGCCACTAGAGGTGTCCTCGTCAGCTGGACTACCCTGTATAATATGTGAGTATTCATATAGTAATATCCCCACCCCAGGAGTTCGTAACTGTTGGCCACTAGAGGTGTCCTCGTCAGCTGGACCACTCTGTATAATATGTGAGTATTCATTTAGTAATATCCCCACCCTAAGATTTAGTAACTGTTAGCAACTAGAGGTGTCCTCGTCAGCTGGACCACTCTGTATAATATGTGAGTATTCATTTAGTAATATCCCCACCCCAGGAGTTCGTAACTGTTGGCCACTAGAGGTGTCCTCGTCAGCTGGACCACTCTGTATAATTTGTGAGTATTCATTTAGTAATATCCCCACCCCAAGAGTTAGTAACTGTTGGCCACTAGAGGTGTCCCCGACAGGTGGGCCACTCTGGATAATATGTGAGTATTCATTTAGTAATATCCCCACCCCAAGAGTTGGTAACTGTTGGCAACTAGAGGTGGCCTCGTCAGCTGGACCACTCTGTATAATATGTGAGTATTCATTTAGTAATATCCCCACCCCAGGAGTTCGTAACTGTTGGCCAATAGAGGTGTCCTCGTCAGCTGGACTACCCTGTATAATATGTGAGTATTCATTTAGTAATATCCCCACCCCAGGAGTTCGTAACTGTTGGCCACTAGAGGTGTCCTCGTCAGCTGGACCACTCTGTATAATATGTGAGTATCCATTTAGTAATATCCCCACCCTAAGATTTTGTAACTGTTGGCAACTAGAGGTGTCCTCGTCAGCTGGACCACTTTGTATAATATGTGAGTATTCATTTAGTAATATCCCCACCCCAAGAGTTAGTAACTGTTGGCCACTAGAGGTGTCCCCGACAGGTGGGCCACTCTGTATAATATGTGAGTATTCATTTAGTAATATCCCCACCCCAGGAGTTCGTAACTGTTGGCCACTAGAGGTGTCCTCGTCAGCTGGACTACCCTGTATAATATGTGAGTATTCATTTAGTAATATCCCCACCCCAGGAGTTCGTAACTGTTGGCCACTAGAGGTGTCCTCGTCAGCTGGACCACTCTGTATAATATGTGAGTATTCATTTAGTAATATCCCCACCCCAAGAGTTAGTAACTGTTGGCAACTAGAGGTGGCCTCGTCAGCTGGACCACTCTGTATAATATGTGAGTATTCATTTAGTAATATCCCCACCCCAGGAGTTCGTAACTGTTGGCCACTAGAGGTGTCCTCGTCAGCTGGACTACCCTGTATAATATGTGAGTATTCATTTAGTAATATCCCCACCCCAGGAGTTCGTAACTGTTTGCCACTAGAGGTGTCCTCGTCAGCTGGACCACTCTGTATAATATGTGAGTATCCATTTAGTAATATCCCCACCCTAAGATTTTGTAACTGTTGGCAACTAGAGGTGTCCTCGTCAGCTGGACCACTTTGTATAATATGTGAGTATTCATTTAGTAATATCCCCACCCCAAGAGTTAGTAACTGTTGGCCACTAGAGGTGTCCCCGACAGGTGGGCCACTCTGTATACTATGTGAGTATTCATTTAGTAATATCCCCACCCCAGGAGTTCGTAACTGTTGGCCACTAGAGGTGTCCTCGTCAGCTGGACTACCCTGTATAATATGTGAGTATTCATTTAGTGATATCCCCACCCCAGGAGTTAGTAACTGTTGGCAAATAGAGGTGTCCTCGTCAGCTGGATCACTCTGTATAATATGTGAGTATTCATTTAGTAATTTCCCCACCCCAAGAGCTAGAAACTGTTGGCAACTAGAGGTGTCCCCGTCAGGTGGGCTACTCTGTATAATATGTGAGTATTCATTTAGTAATATCCCCACCCCAAGAGCTAGTATGTGTGGGCAACTAGGGGTGTCCCCGACAGGTGGACCACTCTGTATAATGAGTGAGAATTCAGTTAGTGATATCCCAACCACAAGGGTTAGCAACTATTGGCAACTAGAAGTGTCATCGTCAGCTGGACCACCCTGTATTGCAACCGTCAACACCATCTGTTAATGTCGCATAATGCAAGACTATAAAAATTAAATAAAGTTCGTGAACAAAAACAAAAGAGAATAAGGAGGTCTGCAGTAATTTGAGGATACTATCCCAGACCATGCGTGAGCAGCAGAACTGTGACGCGAGAGATACCAGAGACACAGAAGGCCAGAGGAAACCCTGGTCAGGCGGTTATCAAAGGAGCCTTTGTGTTTTGCACGGGCAGAAGGACGATGTTTAAGAGAGCGGAACCAAACCACGACCATGTTTATTACTCTTCAGAAAAATAATTTGATTAAAACAATGGTAAAAACAAAATTGGGAAGAGAAAACTCGATTGAAATTTTGCATGTCAGAAAAGCCCTTAAGCAATAAATCGATAATCTTAGAAACTACGTTGTAACTTTCGAGGACGAATTACTCAGCTGAGAAAAGTTCACCAATAAGAAACAGCTGACATGGAACTTCCCCAGCTTCTTGATGAATGAAAATAATGCCAACGAGTTTATTAATTAGTCTACAATATATAGAAATAACGATGACCTAGATGTGAAGAGCGATTTACTACGGGAGCTAACAGATGTCCTGGAAGTAATTAGGAGTAAGAATTTATACCCTAAAGGCAAGCTCAAGCAGCTGAGTTCTAATTCACTGGCCGTGAAAGCCAATATACCATCTTTTTGGAAGCCTTCATAGGGAGGTTAGGGCTGCTTGTGCTTTTAGTTCTCGCAGTAAAGTGGTGCAGTTGCACTTCTTATAAAGGGAGGTAGCGCGCAGTTCGTTACTCCTGTGGGGGTCTGGGCAGGGATACCAAGAGCCCGCTGATGAGCCAGCTTGGTGTCCTAGGCGAAACCCCACACAAGACACGACACAAACCTGGAAGAATTGCTGAGTTTTAATTAACTGGCCGTGAAAGCCAATATGCTGCACCATCTTTTTGGAAGCCTTCATAGGGAGGTTAAGGCAGCTTTAGCTTTTAGTTCTCGCAGTAAAATGGTGCAGTTGCACTTCATATAAAGGAAGGTAGCGCGCAGTTCGTTACTCCTGTGGGGTCCGGGCGGGGACTCCATGAGCCCGCTGATGAGCCAGCTTGGTGTCCTAGGCGAAACCCCACACAAGACAAGGCACAAACCTAGAAGAATTGCCGAGTTTTAATTCACTGGCCGTGAAAGCAAATATACCATCTTATAGGTAATTAAATTTGTTTTACATAAAAGAATATATAATTAAGAGTGGGACGTTGTGTTTAAGAACAGCAGATTACAAGAAACAAAGATCACCTAGAAGGCACGTCAATCCTGCGAGATGGATGGACGAAATCACATCACGATGAAGATGAAGCTATGGTGGCCTATAGTGCGTCTCTACCTTAAAAGACAGTACGCATTATATGGAGCGCGCTGATGCCAGATCTGCTGCATATACAAAGTTCTGCAAGGCGGGGCACATGATGTAACATAACTCGTATACAGGCGTGCTTTTACGCAAAACTCGGGAAATTTCCAAAATATTTCTTTGTTGTATGAGGAGCCTATTTCCAAAAGTCGACATCTGACTTTTTGAAGTTATTGAGAAAAACGAAAAAAAACGCTTAAACGGTAACATTCAGGAAATTTTATGTTATTCTTGGTACTAACTCTAACATAAACATACCATAAACCTAAAAAATAGCTCCAGAGGTAGATTCAGCAATGCGTTTAGGAGATATTTAGCATTAAAATTCGCAGATGTCGTATTTTGGAAGTACGTTAATGGAAAATCGTATTTTGGAACGAACTTCTAGCATATGACGAGTTTTGGAACAAAACATGGATTTTGCTTAACAAGGATTTTAAGCCACATAATGTTGTTATGCACTCCTTATTTAATAAGCACACAAAATTTACAGTGAACACAAGTTTCTAGTAAATTAAATAAAAAAATAGTATGCACTAACATAATAATACACAAGGAGCAATAAGTCACACAGTTTAGATTCTCAAGTCGTCATCCTCCTCCTGGGGTTCACAAACAAGATCGTCTTCCACATCAATTGTCAGGTTTTCTGGATCCAAGACTTTCTTATAATATTGAAGTTCTTCATTACTTTTCCACTCTTCCCCGTAGTGAAGTGTTAGTAGTTTGTTCACATCATTCAGCTTCTCTTCTTTGACGGCTACTCCAAGAGGCAACTGAACTTTCTCAAAAGTTACCGTTTTTCCCTTTTTAGTTATTCCTTTGAAATCAGTTAAGTCACTCCTATAATTTTGCTCTCCACGAAGAAGAGTAGAGGATTTTACTTTCCTAAACACGAATCTCTTGCAGGATTGAATTCTGAAATGCCATGACCCTGGTGCTTTAAAAGAAGATTGGACGCTACCTTTCCAGTCATACACCGGACAATCAACACCTAACGTGTTCACTGTGCCAAACTGCTTGAAAATTTGAGTGTAGGTTTCTGGTTTTACAATAGTGTCTCGCACTTTAAACTCCTTTTCAATTCTCCCGAAGACTCGGTCTGGGGGTATGAAGGAGTGACCTACAACGGGAAATACCATCTCCACTTCTTTAACTTGTGCGGGGGAATCATTATACAGCCAATAGGAAACCATTCCAATCATACTACTATTTTCATTTTGACCCCCACAGCCGTCAGAAACCAAATTAACTTTTGTGATACCTGTAAGATCAAGATGATTAAGTCTGTCATAAACACAGGAAGCTATTTCGTTAGATCCTTTTGGACGAGAAGATTCCAGCCACTGGTATACAAAAGTGTTCCGTGTAGTTTGACGATCACGCGATGTTCCTACACAGATTGTAAAATTGTACATATACAATTGTCTGGAATAATACGTGGCTTGATCAGGTAATTTTGGAAGGGGTAAATTTTTCTGGCAATCGTAAATTAATATCACTTCATTATCTTCCTGATTACGTAGAACATCATAAAACGCTTGTGCTCTTAATTTATGTACTCTTAACTCAGTTATTATATTATTCTTTTCTTGAGGAATCTTGCAGTGCTTCAGTTTAGCTTTCAGCAACAAACATTTCGAGCAAGCATCAGTCGCTGGAGTGCCAAATCCAATATTATAGTTCCGACAGAAATAATGCCTAAAGTAAGCTGCCTTAACTCGTAGCTCAGTTGATACTGACTGGTTGTAACTTCTCCACAATTTACTAATGTTCAGCTCACTTGATAAATACTGGCGACCTTTCACTTGTCCTCTACAATAGTGTAATTCACTAACAACATTTAATTTCTCTATGAAAATGCTCATAGCTAGCCTTTTATTTTCACTGTACTTGCTACGAGTATCTCCTCCTCGTTTATCTATAGGCAGAAGACCAGTCTCAAAGTGACGCTTACAAGCCAGACCCACCCTGTCTTTTGATATCTGCAAGATACCTAGAAAAGTTGCCCTGCATACGGGTACAACAGGTTCTTTACCGGGTCGCTTTGTTGCCTTTTTCACAAAATATTTTATCGATATGTTCTTATTCTTGTTACTGCCATTACTCACGGTTCTCCTCGGAAGTGCTGCCGCTGTATACTTGATTATAAGTGCGTCCTGGATAAGCTTCTTTGGCGTGCTGTAGAATATGTTATGAAAATGTTTGATGTCCCTAGTTGTCAGCGTCTGGCACTGAAATGCTCCCTTCTTGTGACTGCATATTGGTACTTTTGGGGGTTGTGAAGCAGAGTATCTGAAAATATAATATTTATCTAGATTCTGCTTCAAGAACGCATTGTCTGTAACGATTATATGATAATTATTGCTAAACGAATTAGTAACGAAATGCTCACCTTTCTCTTTTCTTCTTATTCTTAGCCCAGTTTTCGGGGTCACGGGAATGTTTCCTCCCACGTCCAGGTACAGATGGAGATACTTTTAAGGAATTATCCATTGCTTTGTAGAACAGCACCAAACTAATCAGATGCCAACTGGTGACTGAAGTATAGAGCCAACAAATACTGCGTTGAAACAGTGCATTGTCGCATTAGAACAAACTTGGCGGGAACACTTAGAAAGAAGTTAATTGGCGCCGGACATTGCTAAGTACTACAATCAAAAGTTCGCGGGAAACACTGCCTCGAAGTAATGCAACAGGAATGTCGAGTATTGGAACACACTTTGGAAGTTGCATCAACTTTCTTATGCAAAATGTCGGATTTAGGAACGAAGTGCAGATGTCGGATTATGGAAATAACTTAACAAAGCAGATGTCGAGATTTGGAAATAAAGTCAAACTTTAATATTGATTTTTAACCACAGATATCGTGTTTTGGAACATCTTCCACCATCCATTTTATGCGTTTCTCCAAGAGTAATATGAAATTTAAAAAATCTACTTTTTGTAAAAAATGTCAGATGTCGACTTTTGGAAATAGGCTCCTCATATAATTGTACCTCATGCCTTGAAGTGAAAGACGGTACAATATTTAGATTATGATACACCGAAGCTCAGAGCGCGATTTTAATGCACACATTATTATAATTTATAATTTTCAATTATTCAATTATTCATGAATATGATAAGGCCTTTTTCTCGAATATCATACGTTATAATAAATTATAATATGACATAATAATAATAATAATAATAATAATAATAATAATAATATATTGTGGTCCACGTAATTTACCCAATTTTGTGTGGCCAGGTGGGGGTATGCATCCGAAATTAAATTATTCATTTCTTGTTTCTTGAACGAGACGTTGTTCAATTTTATATAGTTCTTCACTTGCGCCCATACCATTTCGTTGGGATTAAGTTCACTGTGGTATGGTGGTGTGGTAAGGTGACAAGCAAGAACATATTTCTCTGCTGTGATAGCCTACATTGTCTATTACTAGGCTAGATCCTTCGGGAACATTGAGCAACAATATTGCTCGGCGAACCACTATTCATATACTTCACCTGTCATTTTGTCGTGTGTGTCTACCGTGTTCTTTTTGGCATAGAAACGTTAACTCTGCACCATTAACGAACCCTTGTTAATTCCCAGGACGAACAAAGGCAAACTACGGAAACCACTTCGAGGATGGCTGAGGTAGGAATCGAACCCGCCTCTTCTCAGTTTTGTCTCATGGAGTTGAGTACACCCCGTTCCAGCCCTCAGACCAGAATTACATTTCTTGGCAGAGCCGGGATTCAAACCCGGGCCTCCACGGTGACAGCACAGTGACAGCCAAGAACGCAACGAGGCAGACAATTTATTAAGAACACAAACTCCACTTCAATTCATAGTTTTACTTCACATCATCACCTTCCCTCCTTCAAACGTAGTCGGGGGAGATAGCCTGCGGGCCACATTAGTAAACAAAGTTCCGGTGCGTCAGCGCTGAGCGGGAGGACTAAGCGAAGTGCTATAACTTATGAATGCTACCTAATATTGAGCTCTGGTTTGTTTTAAAAACTATTTCAAACATTAATGAACATTTCTTCTCGCTTAGTCACCAACGTAAAGTCAACAGGAAAATACATTCTCGCTAGCTAACTTTTATGTGACACCATCCCAGATTTTTCAAATAACATTTAAGAAAAAAATCATATCTTTCTTATTATGAAAATAATTACTGCCCTGAGAAGTAAGGTATCTTCTACCAACATCAGGCAATCTAAAAATAAATTCTTGATCTGTTGCGATCATTAGTTCAATATCTAGGGCGTGATAAGTTTTATAAATGCAAAAATATAGATTCGCGCTAAAATATCGTAATTGTGAAAATTGGGCCATGTGTTAATTATTTATGGCTTTTATTTGTACACCACCATAAAGAGCGCGAAATTCTCTATAATACCACGCAAACATTTTCTTAGATTTGTCACTTTCAATTATTGGGAAATGGCAACATCGCCGGGGTTGAAGAGGACGAAGCTAATTGCAGGACATAGGTGTGCGAGTGAGAGGCAAATACTAAATTTAATTCCATACTGTCTTTTAAGGTAGAGACGCACTATAGATGTAAATGTGACGAAATCCGAAAACACTGATTTACATTCGTCAGAAATCACAGATCAGTATTGCTGTTTTTATTATTTATGTGTTATTGTAAGATTTATAATGGGAGGAACAACAGGTGTGCATAGTAGATTTAGTATGTTGTTTGAATGATTTCATAAAATTGGTGGAGGATAAAAGGCATGCGACCTGAGCGTAAGAATGAAGCCTTGACCTACCATCGCTTATGTTTCTTTGTCAAAAGGATGTCGAGTAACAATGGGATAAAAGATTAATATTTGAAGTCAGTAAAATAAACAGGGTGTTTCTAAATTCCCAATACATATTATGAGGGCGTGTAGTGGGGACCAAGACGGTTAAGTTTAGCATGGGAACTTGTATCCGGAAATGCATCGTCTTCCCGCTACCCGCAAAAAAACACCACAACACACATTCCCAACTCCCGTATTTTTGGCGCTCTGTCCGACTCCTGCTGTTTGTCGTCTGGGTCCAATTGCAGGTGGGGCTCGATGTGATGACCACCGACGTCAACACAGATACGGTACCTCCGTACCATGTTCTGGTACAAACGATCACCAATCCCTGGTCCTCCAACATCCACCGCAGCCACAACCCGCGCCAGTAGGTCTACCTCAGATTCCACAGGGGTCTCGTAAATCAAGATTTTCACGTAGGGATATGGGTCGTCAGGTGATCGTTCAATGACGAACCGTACGCCCTCTGGACAATGGCGCCGAAAATGCGGCAGTTTTGAACGTGTGCCGTGGTGGATTTTTTCCGGGTAGTGGGAAGACGGTACGTGTCCGGACACAAGATCCTAAGCTAAACTTAATCGTCTTGGTCCCCACTACAAGCCCTCAAAGTCTGTAATGAGAATTAAGAAACACCCTGTATATTACATCTAAACGGGTTTGGTGTTTATGAACTCAGAGTGATATCAGATACTGAAGTCCTGCGAGGAAAATAACTCATTTTAGATGAGAAAATCATAGTCACCAGATGCGTGCAATTCTAGAATACCGGTATCTAAATCGTGAGGAATTTGGCTACAAGCTTACAAGTTGAGATAAGAGAGGCTATTATTAGGTGTAAATCTGAGTTTATCTTACGGATTAATGAAACACGTAATTGAAAAGGTAAGTGATGTCATGTATTGTGCCCCATAGCCCAAGAGCCTAAGGATGCATTAGTATAAATTATGGGGAACATGAAATGGCATTGCTTCAGCTGTCACCAGTCAGGAAATAAATAATATTATAAAAACACGTAGTTCCGTGAAGAACTATACAACCAATTTTCATATCCTTCTTATGTTAATTGCCTCTATCAACATAAAAATTTCAGTTTGATTGTTATTATAGATTAATAGATATTGAGCACCGTCTAAATACAGTATTTCGAATGGTCGCCATGTTGGACTCTATATATATAGGCCATAGAGTTATGTACTGTACAATTGGATGGCGATTTTTGCGTAGGTTCATTATTCAAACGTTCACTTCAATCGCATGATTAATACACAAGAAATAAAAAAAAAATTTAAAAATTGCGCACAGACGCCATCTTGAGGTTATGTGGACAATTGAACTAAATTAAATGCCAGTGCGTTACAATGTGTATAAACATTTACTGTACCATATTTCACTGCGGTCAGATGGTTAAATCGCAAGAAAAGTCTATTAAAATGTTTCAATTTCGCTAGATTGCCACGTTCGTTTTGTCTTCTACAGGTTTTTGGAAGTCTCATATCAGAACATCTAGTAGTACCCTTTATCTTCGTATAAAATTTCAGGGTGATATCAGTAATAGTTTGAAGCCTCCGTGGCTTAGGCGGCAGTACGCCGGCCTCTCACCGCTGGGTCCGTGGTTCAAATCCCGGGCACTCCATGTGAGATCTGTGCTGGACAAAACGAAGACAGACAGGTTTTTCTCCGGGTACTCCGGTTTTCCCTGTCAAAATTTCATTCCAGCAACACTCTCCACTGTCATTTCATTTCATCTGTCATTCATTTAATCATTACCCAGAGGAGTGCGTCAGGCCTCGGCAACCGGCACAGTCCATATCCTCGCCGCTAGATGGGGGCTTCATTCATTCCATTCCTGACCCGGTCGGAGACTGGAAACAGGCTGTGGATTTTCATTTCATCAGTAATAGTTTCGGAGATATGGAATGCCTGTGAAATAATTCCCACAGCCACCATATTGAGGTTATGTAAACAATTGAGCTAAATTAGATGCCAGTGCATTACAATGTGTATCAACAATTGCTGTAACAAGTTTCATTGCGTTTGGATGGTTAGGTCGCGAGAAAAGTCTATTTAAAAGTCTCAACTTCAGTTGGCCGCCATGTTTGTTTTGTAGTAAACCAGTTTTTGAAAATTTCATAGGTGAACTTATAGTAGTACCCTTTATCACCGTGCAAAATGTCAGGGTGATGTCAGTAATAGTTTCGGTGATATGGAATGCCACTGAAATATTTCGCACAACCGCCATGTTAGATTGGTGAGACGTAATAATATTTGAAGGGCACGGTCGGGGTCGCCTAGAATAGTACTATAACCTTACCGAGCTTCATTGAAATCGCTCGAGCCGTTTAGCGTTATTAAGGGGGGACACACACACGGACATACACACTCACACATACACATGGATAAAAGGTGATCTCATAAGCCTATTCTTTCATAAATGAAAATAGGCCAATTAAGGAAACTAAGAATGCCTTGGCTATATCTTACTTGTAGAAGTAAGGAAGGTTATACAAGACCACGGTGCCAGGATGCCCACGGTGAACGGAAGGTGGACAAAGTTTCAACGCCAGTGCGATGACCTACCCACCCTCAGTGCAAGTAAAAAAGGAACCCACCGATAAACAACCCAAGGGCCTGTATGCCACCAATTCACAGCCCCTGTGTAGTACAGTCAAATTAGACCAAAAATGATGGAATTACTGCATTAAATCATGTAGTTCCAAAAGTTTTAGGAATGTAAAGGGGGAGGTCCCCTGAACAACGCCTAATAAAGTCCCGTCGATTTCAGGTGCCGCGGGGGGAGCTCGAAGGCCCCATTTTTTGTTTTTTTGTTTTTGGCGCATAACTTTAAAACGGTGCGTCGCTCAGAATTTTTTATAAATTTCAAACTTAAAGGTAATTAAGCGCTCTACAAAATTCACGTTTACCTCTGTGTGTTACCCTCTCCGAGATATGAGCAGGTGAAAAATGAAAATCCACAGCCTGCTTCCAGTCTCCGACCGGGTCAGGAATGGAATGAATGAAGCCCCCATCTAGCGGCGAGGATATGGACTGTGCCGGCTGCCGAGGCCTGACGCACTCCTCTGGGGCAATGATGAAATGAATGACAGATGAAATGAAATGATAGTGGAGAGTGTTGCTGGAATGAAATTTTGACAGGAAAAAACCGGAGTACCCGGAGAAAAACCTGTCTGCCTCCGTTTAGTCCAGCACAGATCTCACATGGAGTGACCGGGATCTGAACCACGGACCCAGCGGTGAGAGGCTGGCGTGCTGCCGCCTAAGCCACGGAGGCAGATATGAGCAGGTGAACATAGAAAATTTTCTCGTCAAAATCTGCCCTTCCAATCCGATTGCCTTCCATTTGACAGGACATTCGTGAGGAAGGAAGTTGTAGAACAATGGATTTCCTTCAAGAATATATATATATATATATACTTATGCAAATTTATCTTTGATCAGTCACACATTAGAGCGTTTTGGCGTATCGGGGTCAGCTTCGAGATTTCACTAGTGAACAGCTCATTATTTTACTTCCGTTTTCAACGGCTTCAACAATCTGTATTACGTTATTTATTGATTATGCAAACATAAATGGCATTTAGTGCCCATATGACTAATACATATAATATATGTAAGTATGAGTGTCAACTGTTTATTTGGAACACTAATAATCACTAAAAATCTAGCTTAGGCCTTTCAAATGGTAATTTTTTTTCATATCCCTTTAATATGTATGTATAAGACCCCTCCACGTCTGAATTTCTGAGCATGAAATAGAATGTACTTAATGCACTGTGTGCATAATTTTACGATACGTAAGGTTATTTGATACTGTATCCTATGATATCCCACAAATAAGAAACAGGAGAAAGAATTGATACTGGGAGATAGTAAAAACAGAGATGGCGAAACATCGTATTAAAAACCGTCAAGCGTGGACAACAGACGACCTAAACGGAAGGAACAATAATATTCCGGGAGACCTGACGAGCCAGGAAAGGAAATAATCTTTTGGAATATGGGATAGGCCTAAGTGATTGATCCCTTTCCCAATCCAGGACGGTTGAAAACTCCAGAGGTTTTCATAGATCGTGTATATTTCACTGTAAACAGAACTGGTTCACCAATCGCTGGAGTGTGGTCTGATATGTCGATTTAAGTGACTGATGTGTGACGTGAAAAGTGACGGGGGACTCACACGAGGGAGAGGCATGAGTGATTCGGTGTTGGCGAAATGGGTTGAAGGGGAACGCACAGGTACTGCTCGGTTCCAAGCTCTGTGAACGTGCGGGATGAAGGGCAGAGGCAGAGTATAAGAGCAGGCGAGAATTGAGAAGCCTGTCGACAGCCCGCCGTGTTACCAGGCATTCTCGTCTATTCCAATACTTCTAACATGGGTATTTTCTGAAACCAGTGTGGCGTTGGGAATGAGTGACTGAGTCACCGACTAATGTATTTGCTTCTGTTACTACGCAAGGACCGAGAAACCGCATCACTCGTCACCACCACGTCTCATAGTCTGCGATGCACATTCCTCTCGGGTCCACGCAGCTTAGACTCGATCAGTACGTGATTCTTTGTTGTCCCTTTCAACCGGAGTATTAGGAACCAGCAACGTCAATTTTTTCCAAGCATTGGAAATTGGAACCCGTACAATGGGGACTTTGGTTGGAATAAACTTTGCAGAAATTAAGCAGTGTGATATAAACGCAATAGTCCCTTTGGCTGCTATGAGCAACGCAATAAAACTGGACAACGAAGTAGTGGTGGTCGAGCCTTTAATGATTTTCCAGAGAACCGTAATTAATAAAAAAAAGTGAAGGGGATGTAGAGGAGCTGTTGACGTGTGAGTTAGCCCCATATCCCATGACTCATTTTGACGAAGGGATCATGAGGGAAACCAAAAAGTCCGCTATCTACGATGCCTTTACTTCATGCAGTCAAATAATCACCCTGAAGAACTGTTTCACGGTAATCGATGGCGGCTTTCATCTTCATCGAGTTAAGTGGAACAACAACATCAAGTTCGCCTCCATCTGCGATCAATATGTGACATACGTTATCAACCATTAGTGCTACAACTCGGCTGATGTGTTTGACGTTGACGAAGACACGAGTTCCACGAAAAGAGGCGAACAACTTCGGAGAGCATGAAGTAAAACATCAGTGGATATACTTGTAGAATTCGATGAGAACATAGGTGGCTGCTGTTCAGCAGGAAAACTTCCTTTCCAACGAATGGAACAAAAATAAGCTGATTAGTATGTTACCGTAGGTCTTGAGTGCAAAAGGTATACAGTTCTCCATAGCCAAAGGAGACGCTGACTGCAGCATTGTCGGGTGTAGATTACAAAATACATCTCATTCAACTGTGCTTCATCAAATCGTCAGCCAAGATGAAAGAAAACTTGTCTTCATTGCCACCTATAAAAGGTGCTGCTCTATATCACTCGTGCAGTGTGTTTTTTACAGGTTCAACAGTGGTTTGGAAATGAATCACTCGAACCTAGAACGTTGGGGTTGGACAAGAGGAGAGGGGGGATAACTGACTCGTATGACCAAGGCCCATATTGCACCTCACAGCGTGCTCAATTTCATCCACTGTTCACCTGTCTGCGGCAATGGTCACGGCGCTTGCACCAACAGTGATACCATTCAATTAGAGTCCGAAGAGTTGGACGGTGAGGATTATGAAATGTTTGATAGTCAATAGAATCAATTGTAATATAAATTGTGTTTGGATTGTTACTTATTCCTCTCTAAGTCTCATTCCTAGGTGGTCACTTCCTTAACTAGTGGTCTTCTTGTACCTTGATGTGTAGGTTTCGACGTTCATTTACAATGGACCGCTAATTGGTGACACATCAGGTAGAACTCTTCATATCCACGTGACCCAATTTACCCACTAACACATACAAAACTTGCTAGGTATAGGGGTTGACACTAACCTATCACCCACATCACTTCTAGCAGAAGAATGTAGGCGTTTCAAACACGTAGATTATATACAGCACTCCTCCTAAATCAGTCAGTAATTTATGAAATTTTAAACAGTTGATTGACATATTTATTTATTTATTTGTCAAACAAGGAAATTTATTTTTATTATAAGAGGGTAACAGTGGCGTTAATTAAAAATATAAAAAGGTCACTTATAACTTATATTTTTAAAGGAATACATACAACGAAAAATAACGAACTTTTCAGAACATATATACATATATATATATATACTCCGATGGGCTGGAATGTAAATTATTAAATCATGATCATGATTTCATTCCCATAAAAACGAAATTACTTTCCGAAATATTGGGCTCCTCCCGAAACATAATCCTATATACGCCACTGCGTTGATATATTTTATACTTTGTAGGTATGTATTATTAGTTTTATGGTTAATAAATACCATTTATTTTTATATAATCAATAAATAACGTGATACAGAGAGTTAAAGCCGTTGAAAACCGAAATTAAAAATGAACAGTTCACTAGCGAAATCTCGAAACCGACCCCGATAACTCAAAACGCTCTAACGTTTGACTGATCGGAGATAAACTGGCTTAAGTACGTATATTCTTGAAGGACATTTAATGCTCTACAACTTCCTTACTTACAAGTTTCCTGTAAAGTTGAAGGCAAACGGATTGGAAAGGCAAGTTTGACGAGAAACCTGAGGCGTTACACATTTTTCTGTAAATGTTCCATGTTCACCGGCTCATAACTCGAATACCGTAACACACAGAGTTAAATATGAATATACAATTTTGTAGGGCATTTAATTGCCTTTATTTTTTTGTATAAAAATCTATTGTAGATTGTAAGTTATGCGCCAAAAATTTAAAACGGGGCCCCCGGGGCACCTGAAATCGACGGGAATTTATTAGGCGCTGTTCAGGATACCTCCCCCTACATATTCCTGAAACATTTTGATTTACATGATTTAATGCAGCAAGAAATCCTAATTTGACTGGACTAAAGTAGCCTACTGTGTGAGGAAGAAAGATCCTACAGTAAGACTGCCCACTAGTGACATAACGAGATAATGGATTATAAGGTGATATGAATTAACCAAAAACAATAGAGTTACCACATGAATCCCGAGAAGAGTTATACACGTTGTACCCGATACCTATTTGAGGCTATCGGCTACGCCAGCAGACATTAAGCCGTAGTTGAGGTTTTGAGAAGAGTTAAGGAAAGATAGCGCTCAGATCGAGTCAAGAGGAATGTCAGGATGACGTAGGAGGTCTAGGATCAAGAAGGCACTGACATCTGTAAGCGGATGGAATTATGGATAGAAATGTGAAGCTTTATTAAGATCTATATGGAACATGGTATTTAAACATCTCAGTAGAGAAGATATAACATGCATTATATGTGGTAATAATTTGAAGGAAGTCAGATAACCCTTAAGTTATTTTATAACTTAATAGCCGAGATGATGGGGGTTCGAGATTATATCTGTGACGCAAGACCACGGTGGTGGGGAGGACGTCACGTGACCGCATCAGGCAGGTAAGGGTCGAGGCGGTGCAGACACTGTCAGTCTAGCTCAGTGAGCCAAGCAAGAAAGCAAGCTGAGTAGCACACGCCAGGCGCATGGTATAGATCGCGCAGCGAACAGAAACTGTCACGGAAAGTGCAGGCGACAGTTTCGGCTTCTCCGAGCGGCGAGCGACAAGTAGGTCAGTGGGCCGGGCGAACAGCCGCAGCAAACAAGCATAGGAGGCCGGGGTTTTTAAAACAGCATTGCGAGTAGTTGGAGAACTTTATTCCAAGCTGCATTTCAACGCAGAACGGCATAGTAGAACGACATGGCGAGGCCAGCTTTATGCGGAGATTATTATAGCATAGCAGTAGGGCCGTGCGGGTTAATTCCCATTATTATACGCAAGCATTATAACAGAAGCTGAACTTCATTACTACGTTGAGTTGGAACGTTTATTCAGCATTTGAATTATAAAGACAAATAGTTACGAGATACTGCAACTTTGAACTGCGAATGAACATAGTTTTTCAATGACATTACGACTATGCATTTCATAGCGCATTCCAAGTAACATTAACAATTTTAAGCAAACGGAATGTTGTAAGCATATGCACTTAGGAACATTAGCTCGTGCATTAATGCAAGTCAGTCTTAAGAAGTGTTATGAATTACCGAGTATGAACACAGATACAGGGTGTTTCATAAACTTAGACACTCTGATGAAACAATTTTATTTTCTACAAGTAAAACCAAACCGCTGTGGAAATTGAACTTTCAACACTCAAACTGAACATTGTATAGAACAGTGGCGTAACGTAGAAGAGGAATAGGGGGTCCGCTGTTTCTATGAACTTTTTCGTGAGGATTTGGACAATATCCGCTATGGATAACCAGAAGTTTATCATGTCGGAGTAAACGCAGACAGGGACGTGATGGCACCACGGAGCGATGGATTCGATTCCTGACGAGGAGGAGGTCCACCAGCTGATTCACTTGGGATTCGAAGGCAATCGTCATTGCATGGATGGAATGATATTCACGCCGATCTTTCGAGAAATTCATTACGTAGGGAAAATCGACGATCTTTGAAATTTGATAACAGCTGATTATGAGAAGGTACTGTAAGAGTTATAACTTCCTGATACGATTATTTTCATGAATACTGGGCACACATGTATATTTTTCTAATAGGAGTGATACGATTTTTTAGACATGGCTTTGACTTTATATGCTTCGAAATTTTGCTAGAATATGGCGTGACCATATGATATGGCAGGCATCATTATACGAAATTCTCACCATTGGTTGGCTTTATTAAGCAGATATTTGGTCTTTTAGACATTTTTCCAGCAAGGATATTTTTCATGAATAGTTTTTTTGTGTAACGAGTATTTCGAACTCGTGATCTGCAATTGATTATCTAAAATTACTTCGTCAGTTCATTGCATACTAGCGAGTGTGTATTATTCATCAGTAGGGATTTTTTCCATTGGATTGTTTGGAGATATTAAGATGTTATTCACTTTAGTGAATGAATATCGCTTTTATATGACAACTAGAGACTTGTTGATTCCTATCTGGTACATTCACTCATATAGTCTTCGAGATGGGGTCTTTCGTATTTATACGATTGTATGGTGGTTACTCATCTTACCCATCGCTTAGGGCACTATCATGATTAGTCGACGGGGCGAGGTCTTTCGTATTTATACGATTGTACGGTGGTTACTCATCTTACTTGCCATTGAGGGACTCATTTTTATCATCCGAGTGTACATGAGATTGTAAGTGAATCAAACAAGGAACTACTAGTCACATATCAGTCGAAATTTTGTTAAATAAAGTAACGATAAATATCATCAGGGTTACATTTGTAATTCTTGTTTGCCAATCCAATATTTTGTTGCTATACTCTTTTGAGAGTAATTTCAGTTTAACAGCTGTTACAGCTGAGGCTTTTGATGATTTTTATAATTGTGTTTGATACCTTTGAGAAGGATTTAAAGTAACTGAATCTTGTAAGATGAATCATTAATGGTCAGATTTATTTTAAGGCAGAACAGTATTGCAGATTTTGATATGAGAGATTATAGCACATTGGTGTTTTTCTGTGATGTGAATTATGAGAATAGTAAGAGAATTTATGCTATTTGAAAGCAAATCTTGAATTACTAAGGTAATATTTTTCCAATTGTTTAAGAAGTTGTCTAGATGTGATCAGATTAATTACAGTTATTGGAGATTGTGTGCGTTGATAATTTGAAGCCAGTTATATATTTTTTGTAGATCATGCAACATGGTTAAGTGAAGTTTGTGATAGGCATTTTGTGGAAGTTGCCAAGTGATAGTTGCAATGTTGCTAATGCATTTTGAAGCAGACATGAGGTTGTCGAACCCAGTCTAGCGTAATTGTTGAGATTCATGCTGTATGTGCTGAATATTTATGGAGTTTTGTGGAATAATTGTTGTATTCAAATGTGATATTTGAAGAATTGAGGATATATAATGTAGTTGTGGATAGTCAGATCCAACGTGATGTCGTGAAGGCAATAATATTTTTTGGCATGAAATTTAAATACGAGATATAACTTGGAAGTAATAAAACTGTAAGACAACGTTCTATAACCCATATTAAACAATTTGTTAGGAAATTAAACAAATAAATAAAGTTGATAATACAAGATTTTCTGAGAATAATAGTTAATGAAATAATAATCTGAAAATTAAGCATATTAATGATCTGACCTAATTAAATAAAAATCAGAATAACTAGAAGAAATAATGAAAATATAAATAACCAGAAGAGTAAAACTTAAATAAGTTGATAAATTAAATTAAATTTTGGAATAAATCAATGAATTAAATAAATGGATGAATTAAAGATTGAATAAATAAACTGATTTAAATAAATTAATAGACGATTGTAATGATAATGAATAACTGAATTAGAAGGTGATAATTAACTAAAGAAGCTGATGATTAATGAATTTATATGGAATTAAATAAATTTAATTGAGATATAATTTGAAGGGATTGCAACTTGAGTTGAGGATTTAAATGATTTAATGGTGATGAATTAATGATTCTGGCAGGAATATGTTGAATTTTGAGATGAGAATTAATGTGAGAAATATTTAATTTTGATGATGATGATAATGATGACCAATGAGAAGTGAATTTTCTGTAATTCACAAACAAGTAATTTGTAATGACAATGTAAATAGTGTAAATTAATTATTCAATGTTTAGGAGCATTTGACTAACGTGTTCAACATTTAAATTATGCCATGCAAGCCATAAAATACGTGATATTTAAAATATGTGATTATAATATGTGTATGTTTAGACAGATTAATAACTTTTTCAAATCCACATTTATGATGTTAAATTAAAGAGAAATTAGGTCTCAGGTATCACAAATGTCAGTGACGAAAGACATAGTGCTACAGTGATCCTGAGAACCCAAGAGAACTTTAGAGATTTTTCTGTTTTATGTGGATGGAATATTTTTGATTAGAAAAGAGATGGTTCGATTTTTGGACAATGACAATTTAACGTTGGCATTCGACCATACTCTCAGGTAGGATGTATATTTAAAATGTCTGTCTGACTATCAAAGTGAAATAAATTTGTTTTTAACTTAGTTGTGATCTGATGATGATGTGATTTTCCTTTTTCTTTCCTTGTCTTGAGTAAGGCTTAACCAGGAAAGGAGGTGGTTTGCTAGGAGTTCAGTTGATGGCGCCCATTTATATTTGCATTTTTTTTTATTAAACTTAAGCCCGTAACGACCCTAGAGATACTTTGTCTCGTGTTACCCACTGCTTTTTCGATAACTCAGCTGAATTTCCGACACATTCCTTATTTGACTAGAGGTTCATTTAACTCCTCTCTGTCCTGGAACTCCAGGAATGCGATGTAATAGCAGATGGGTCATCGCATCCCCAGGACGAACGGGTACAACGTCATATGTCCCAAAACATTTGCAGACTTGAGACATTACGCGTGCCATATGTTACGCACATATCCATCCGCATCAAGTTCAAATCTCATTGGACGGACGGATCACGAAGGTCGGGGGAAACCCGACAGCAAGAGCAACTAGAAGAACGCTTTGCTGACTAATAAATATCCAGCAATCGCATCTAAAAATGAATCCCATCACGGAGATCAGCAGAATACAATCTACAACATCGTTTAGGCTCCTCGCAGAAAAAGAGCCAGCTGCAGAAGTTACTGAAGGTATGCCTGCGCCTGTGAGAAGTTGGGTCCCCGAAAATATGTAAGCGAACCCGGGGAGTAACATCAACAGTTCTTCAAAAGCCATGGAGGCGAGTCCACGTCAATTCGCGCAATTTTTAAGTGAGCATAATTAACGTACAACAATCTTATCGGAACTTTGGGCGCGTGAGCCTGTATCGCTCCGGATCAGAAATAAACAGTATATTATACAGAAGTGAGTAATAGTAATGGATTCAACTGAATAACAAGCTAACAAAATAGGCCGTATCGACGCGTGAAAGTGTTAGCAGAGAACAGTTCTACAACAAAGGGGGCTGATCCCACACTGTGTTCCGAGCCGTAGGGTTCATTAAACTAGGCGTGACAGTCACAATCCATAATAGATCAACGTGTTTTGAACATAACTTCATTAGCAGAATTGAATTGGAACATAGCAGTTGTATCATAGGATGTACTACAGTACATCATTGTGTGAGGAACGATTTCTTTATTAGTGCGTCAAGATATCCATAAACTTGCAATTTAATCACATCAGAGTCTGTGAGTGTAGCCAGCAAAACGAGTCACCTGCTTGAACGCTATTTGCATTGTGAACAATTCCGGATTGGTGTACGGTATTAGGACTGTACGTGGCCCCTAATATAAATTGAGCTTAGGACATGAAAAGTTCGCAAAGTGTTGAACATAATATTTCCATCATCAGTGTAATTTAAGCAGTATAAATGAAGCCAGAATCATCAGTGATGAAGCACCGTTACGAACCCACGACCAGCTACTTCACGATTGTCTAAATTCTTATCGTGGGGCGTCGGTGGACGCTGTTTCGATTCATAGAGGATCCATAGTTAAATAATCATTCATTATGCCATACTGACAATTGCGATTTGGGGGATGGGGGATGGGGTGGGGGGTGGAGGGAGGGTTAGTGTACATTATGTAGTTTGAAACAGGGTATAGGCGTAACGTTTTGTTTTACTTATGTGTCAATTACGACATAATTTTCTAGGATGTGTCTTTAATATTAGATAGAAGCTAGCGTATACAAATTAATGTATTTGTGGATATAGCCCCTTTTCGTATTGGTCAAATAAATAATTGTATTTCAGCAGATGGCCTAGTAATTATTGTTTTGTTTATTTGAAACGGGTACAAGTGCTGAGTACCTAATTAAGTGGTCTGAGACCAGGATCTTGTTAATGGATTAGATGTTTACATGGCCTGGGATAAATTAAAGATTTATATGAGGATACTTGTTTCAACAGCCCACGTAAGTTATACATATTTGATAAGTATGTTGGAGGCGACCATTCAGCTGTGTCGGCCACAATTATTCAGTTACGATGGATCATGGTAGCGATCAAGGAGAGAAGTGCATTTACGGTTGTCTTGGTGCGTTGACTATGGAGTGCGGTAAAGTGTGATAAGTATGTATTTCTTCGAGAAGTGATGCAAGCCTATTACCGGTATGTTTCATCGGTGGCGTAGGATCCCAGATGTCAGAATGGCAGGTGAGTATCTCTCGCAGTTATTTCATATTGTGTGATTTCAGCGAATAGGAGGCGGGTAGTGTCCAGTGGTACCCCAGATTGATGGTATATCTCTTTGAGAGGCAGCTTGCTCCGACAAGTTGGGGTACTTGTGTGTGGAGGCCAGGTGATGATGTAGTCACTTGCACAGGTAAGAAATATTAAAAATAATAAATCTCCAAAGTAAGCATTTAAAGTAGCTAGACCCATACGCACGATTTGAGTCAACTATCCTGTGGAGGGAGATAAGGGATCGCTAGCACAATCACCACTGGGAATTATTAGATCATTGTAATTTTGATTTGTCGTGTAGGACATTTTAGGAAGGCATTTTATTTGGAGGCATTTTATTGAAGGCTCGTTTGAGGGTCTAGTTCTGTTAGATAGATTTCATAAGAAAGCAACCTATTGCATTAGGTACCATGTTGCGACTTCCGGAAAATCTCCACACTGCATCATCACGTTTCACATCCCCCAGATCCCAAAACCACCGTCAGTTCAAAAGTGAATATACAGTATAATTTAATTAGTAAATTTACCTATTGTAAATTGAATTTACTAATTCAAAAACCTTCGCGGGCGTGCACACAAAATCTCACCAAAGTACATTTATTTAAACGAATAGTGTGTCAAAACTCACTTGTTGAAACAACTCCTGTGCCACCGATTGTGAAATAGATTAACAAATTCAGACACCTTTGTGAGGGTGCACAACAGTTGACCAAAGTTTATTTCTTTGAACGACTTGCGCGCCACCTATTGAAAAATGGATTTACCAATTCAGAAACCCTTCGTGGGAGTGTGCACAACAACTCACCAATGTGTCATCTTAATAGGATGAAATATGAACTCATATGGGCCTTTATTTAAAATATTCGTGCGCCATCACCCATTTGTTGAATCTACTCGTGCGTTACCTATTGTAAAATGGATTCACTAAGTAAGAAACCTTCTCAGGAGGGTACACAACAACTCACCAAAGTTTCTTCGAAATCAGATGAATGGTATATGAATGCATACGGGACTTTGTTCAAACGATTTGTGCGCCGTTAATCATTTGTTGAATCTACTTGTGCGCCGCTACGTATTGTTAAAATGGATTTACTAATCCAGAAACCTTCGCAGGAGTACACACAGCAACTCACCAAAGTTCCATACCAATCAGATGAATGGTATATGAACGCATACGGGACTTTGTTGAAACGATTCGTGCGTCGTCACTCATTTGTTGAATCTACTCGCGCGGTATCTATTGTAAAATGGATTTAGTTAGTCAGAAACCTTCGTAGGAGAGCACACAACAACTCACCAAAGTTCCATCTGACAACAATACAAAAGTAATTGTCCAACAATTCTGAAAAGTAACTGATATCAATTATAAAAATAAAACACATGACGAGTGGTAAAAATCTATGGCATTATGAAAGTCTCAGCATTTTTTTAGGAGCAATTTTGCTATGATAAATCCCACAATTAGCTAGCTTAATTGTTTTGGTTGTCGATTTATGCATCAATGATTATTAAAATCATTCGGTGTTTTGGTATTTTGATATAATTGGAAGATCCCATTTCCAAGCAATATAATATGCACAGATGTTCGATAGCTATATCAATCTTCTACCTCGATCTTCTGTTTACTAATAGTCCTAAAATCTCTCAGTCTGTAGAGTTAGAAAAACCGGGGTGGATTCCATCCGACCATAGTGCTCTAATATGGAACATAGATTTTCATGACACTAGTTTATTTCATAAACCACCTCGCAGGGAAATTTTTAACTGGAAGAAGGCAGACATGAACCACCTGAAATTTTTGCTGGATTATTGCCCCTGGTCCCTCCTTGATATCAGGAACGACATTAATGAGAATTGTGAGATATTTTATGATCTCTTGATGTCCGCAGTTCGAGAAGCGGTTCCTCGTGTGAAGGTTAATCCCTACCGTTATCCACCTTGGATTGATGCAGATGTAATCAGCGTACTACACTCGAAAAATAGGGCTCATCGTCAATGGAAACGCTCTTCTTTGGAATGCCATAGAATTGAATTTGTGGTCAGGAGGACCGAATTCAAAGAAATTCAGCACTGAAAGTATGACGCCTACCTGGAAGACATAGACTCCAGTGTGAAATCTAATCCGAACAGACTTTGGTCCTTCATTAAGCAGAGATCTAGGAACACCAGATTACCGGTCTCGCTCGAGTACGACGGACGTACCAGTACTGATGCAAACTCTGCCTGTGAGCTGTTTTCTGAATATTTCGAAACCTTATTCCTTCCTGTAAATTCTATACCGCCACCTCTACCTGATCTGCCACCCTCCAGTAACGACAGCATTTCTTACTTCCATATTTCCGAAGACTGCATCAAGAATAAATTACATAATCTAACCTCTGGCAAGTCTCCCGGTCCTGATGCCATTCCTATAGAAATAATTAAATCGTTATGCCACCAGCTATCTCGTCCACTTTATATTCTTTTCAACCAAGCCATCAGTGAAGGAGTGTTTCCGGATTACTGGAAATCAGTCCATATCACCCCAGTGTTAAAGAAAGGCTCCAGGCAGAAAGTAGTTAATTACAGACCAGTATCACTAATGTCTATTTTCGCACGAGTCTTTGAATCAATTGTTCGGGACGAAGTGTACGCCCACGTGTCACCATTCATCACTGAATTTCAGCACGGCTTCCTTCCTAGGCGATCCACTGCTACCAACCTAGCAGTCTTCACTCATGATGTATCCACCTTTATGAATAACCGTGGTAGTGCTGATGTTATCTATACTGATTTCTCTAGGGCTTTCGACAACCTACTGCTTCATAAAATTTCAAATTTTGGTATAACTGGTAATCTTTTACGTTTCTTCAAAAGTTACCTCTCAAATAGAACCCAATCTGTTATAATTAATAATAATAAGTCTAAATCTGTAAACGTTACTTCCGGTGTCCCTCAGGGTTCTGTATTGGGCCCTCTGCTCTTTATACTTTTTGTGAATGATATCCCTCGTATAATACATAATTCTAGGTGCCTGATGTATGCTGACGACCTTAAACTGTATATGCCCATCAGTACTATAAATGACTGTGAGTTGTTGCAAGAAGACCTACACCAACTCAGTGAATGGTGTGAAACATGGAAACTGAAACTGAATACTGAAAAGTGTAAAGTTTTGTCAGTTTCATTGAAACGTAACCTCCTACCCAGGTTTAATTATTGTATTAATAATGAAACGCTAGGTAGAGTGTCAACCATTAAGGATTTAGGGGTGACAATCACAAATAATTTCTCGTTCGATGAACATATTTCAAAAATATGTCGTGAAAGTTTCCGGATCCTGGGATTTTTAAAAAGAAATTGTTTAAATTATTTTTCGGACATAACTCTATCCAAATTATTTAAGTCACTCATTCGGCCTAAATTGGAGTACTGTAGTGTGATCTGGAATCCTTTTCACAGTAATAAAATTGACGCCATCGAACGTGTGCAAAAGAGATTTGTCAAATGGCTCTGTTACAGGGGTGGACGATCGTACCATAGAGCTGAGTATGAGAGTTATTGCAACGTGTACGGTCTTCCTCCACTGAGCAGTCGGCGCACAGTGGGAGACGTGAGATTCCTGTGGAAACTGGTAAATGGTGGAATTGACTCGAATCAGTTGCTAGCTGACTTGGGTTTTCACGTCCCTCAGAGAACCACCAGACGGAAGCACACGTTCGATGGGGGCAGATCGAGAATTAATGTACATAAAAATTCATGTCTGATCCGGTTGCAGTCAACATACAGCTTGATGGAGAGTAAAAGTGCTACTGATATTCACTTCGACTCTCTATCAACTGTTATGAGAAACATCTCGAGTGGGCTGTAAAATAGTGTGTGCATTTTGTGTTTTTTCTATTTGCGTTTATTGATTGATTGGTTGAACATGTGGTTGAATGAATGGTTGATTGAATGTACGAGCGACTGAAGTGTTTTTTTTTTTTTTTTTTTTTTTTTTTTTTAAGAATGTCACTCTTATATTACTTTTTTCCCAGTTTTCGATTTTTTCTTCTATCTTTCATTTTATGTTTTTGCCTTTTTCCGTTTACTGTAGATAGTTTTGTTTTTTCTGTAATTATTCAATGTTTCTTGTACATAGGGATTGTATGAATGAATGCTTGAGATCGGATGTTTGAGTGCGTGTCTGTATGGTTGTGGTTGTTGATATATAATAGACTAGTGTATTTCTATTTTTTGTTCTTGTTTGCTGTTATTGTTTTGTTTATACTTGTACATTTTATTGTTAATTATTATATTGTCACTAGTGGATTCTATCTGTCTGACAATAAAGAATACATACATACATATATAAACCTGTTTAACTCCAGTATCTGTGCGCCAACCATATCGTATTACCCACGTAATAAATTTATTGAACCGGTCACCCCCATGTAGATATAGACTGACTAGGTTAGGTTACCATGCTAAACGGTTACAGTGTAATATGTGAGTACTCATTCATTAATATATCCCACCCCAAGAATTAGCAAATGTTGGCAACACTCTATGTAGAAGCAGCTGGAGGATGCGTACAGGACGCAGGAACTTGCGGTGGGGAGCGTGGCTATTGGTAGGTTTCCTCAGTCTCTGCTGTGTATTCAATCATTTTTATCGCGTGTCTCTTGCGTTATCGCTATAGTATGACGAAGATAACGACCACCACGAGTTTCCTGCTTCGATAAAGCGATTGTGTCAAACGAACCCACATATTATGATACCGTGACAAAATGACCAAGCAAGACGACAGATGATCAGAATATTAGAGATCAAATTTAATTGTTAAATTATCTTCGGACACATCACGTGCACGCGGATTCTATCTCCCAAATACTGAGACATATATACCTGAACTACTGTAAAAAATGGCGTACTTTAAAGTCGTGTAGGACCTTACCAATACATTAACATTGCGTACCCGTCATTCGTGAGTTCAAACCTTAAAATATTACAGTAGTTGTGGATGTCGCTGTTGTTGTTGGTGGTGATGCTATTTCAGTTGAGGGGCTTCGACATCGTGGTCATAAGCCCCGTCTGATAACCCTTTGTTATTGGTATGGCCATATTAGTGAGTGGATTCATAAAATATAGGATTTTCAGATCACCTTTCGCCCGTGTGCGTGTGTCCCTAATAAAATCAAAACGCTGGAGTGATTTCAATGAAACTTAACAAGGTCGTGCTACTACCTTGTCTGACCTTGACCGTGTCTTTCAAATTTAAAAAAGTGTGACCAATATAACATGGCGGTTGCACGAAATAGTTTACCCGCATTCAGTATCTCCGAAACGACTACAATTATCAAGCTCAAATTTTGTATGGGCAGATGGGATACTATACCTAGTCCAACTATAATACTTTCAAAAGCCTGATAAGTGAAAAATTAACTTGGCGGTCATGCAAATTTCAAATATTAAAATCTACTTTCAACGTAATTTATTCATCCGAGTGCAAATAAACATAGAACATAGCACCATAAATCATTAGGCGAAGATTAATATAGGCCTACTGGAATCTCTTTTAATTCAATTGTTTTGAGAAATTAAACATGGCGGCTGTGGGATATTCAAAAATATGTTTCAACTTGTATAATTTGTATGATTAGTATAACGAACCACACTGATATTATGCATATACTAGTACATAAATATATAGCCTACATATAAAAGCAATTTAAAATGGCGGCCATGAGACATATTACACTTGATTTCAATATCAACGAATCTATTACAGCAATCAAACTCATCTTTTGTATGGCGATAGAGGCTAATAAATAAAATCATCTATGCAACTTTCAATAACCTGATGAGTAAATAACCAACATGGGGGCCACGCGAAATTTTAATGGGCTTTCTCGTGACTTAATTAGTCAAGCCCAATGAAACCTATCACGGTAAATCTGTATACAAATTTGAATATATTGGTGTAAAATTTTCTTCAATTTTAAGGTACATTGAAGATGGCGGCTGTGCGAAATTTAATAATCGCTCCTTAATTTTAAGTCATATTTAAGCGATCGAATGGGAAGTTCGTATAGTGAACTACCATAATAATCTTCACCTGCTGGTATATAATTCTATGGCGTACATACAAAGCAATCGATCATGCCAGCGATGAGGAATGTTTCACTAGTTCTTAATATCTCCGTAACTACTACAGCAATCAAACTGACATTTTTTTATGGTGGTAGAGGCCTATTATTTAAGTACATACAATGTGACGTTCAATAACATGATGGACACAAAAATAAACTTGGTGGCCAAGCGATATTCGCGGATTTTTTTTTTTTTTTACGGTTTACCCTCCAGGGTTGGCTTTTCCCACGGACAAAGCGAGGGACCCCATCTCTACCGCCAATGAGGGCAGTGTCCTGGAGCTTGAGATTCTCGGACCGGGATACAACTGGGGTGTGTGACCAGCACTACGCCCAGGCGGCCTCCCCTGCAAAGCGAACAGGGGCCTGAAGAAGAGATAGGAAGAGTAGGAGGGTTAGGCAACAAAGTGGGAAGGAGGAGGCCGTGGCCTTACGGTAGGTACCATCCCGGCATTTGCCCGAAGAGGAAGTGGGAAACCACTTCGAGGATGGCTGAGGTGGGAATCGAACCCCCTCTACTCATTTGGACCACCCGAAGCTGAGTAGACCCCGTACCAGTCCTCAGACCACTTTTCAAATTTCGTGGCAGAGGCGTGAATCGAACCGCGGGCCTCCGGCGTGGCAGCTAATCGCGCTGACCACGACGCAACGGAGGCGACAAGCGATATTCAAATATTAAAAATTACCTTTTTCTTTGTCGTATCGTATTTATATGAAGAGAATAGGCTAACAATAGGCATATGAGATCACCTTTTGTCCGTGTGTGAGAATTATGAGTGTGTGTGTGTATGTCCTTAACGAATCTAAACGGCTGGAGAGATTTTAATGAAGCTCGGTAAGGACATACGGTAGTATTATTTTGTCCGACTCCCAATCGTGCCCTTCAAATTTAAATACGTTTCACTAATCCAATATGGCGACTGTGTAAGATATTTCACCAGATTCTATATCTCCGAAACTATTATTGATACCACCCTGATAATTTGCATGGTGATAGAGAATCCTATGGTAAGTTCAGCTATGTGGCGCTTAAATATGTGTAAATTATAAAACCAACATGGCACCAAGTGAAGTTAAAATATTAAAATGGCATTTTCTTGAGACGTAATCAACCGAGGGCAGTGAAACTTGGTACAATAAATGTTTATACAAGACTTAATCTACTGGAGTCTAATTCAATTCAATTTTTTCCATAACAGCAAGATGGGGGCTGTGCAAAATTTTCAAATGTAGAATAATCCAACATGGAGATCATCCGAAATATTTAGATGTTCTCAATATCTGCGAATCTATTACAGAAATCAAACTGAAACTTTGCATGTTGACAGAGCCTATTAACATAAGTTCACCTATGGGCCTTTCAATAATCTGATGAACACAAATTCAACGTGGTGGCGATGCGAAATTTAAATAATTATACGGATTTTTCACGTGAGTTAATTATTCGAGAGCAGTGATACTTAACACGGTAAATCTTCATACAAGGCTTAGTGCTTTGGAGTCTAATTTGATTCAATTTCTCAGAGAATTAAAAAATGGCGGCTGTGCTAAATTTTTAAAATCACGTTTTTATTTCTCATGTCCTTGACAAGCGATAGAAATGTAGGATGCTTTCATAAGCCAAGATTACAATATTCATCTACTGGCATATAATTCTATTGTATATACATAAAACAATCCAACGTAGCGTCCATACGATACATTTCACCGGTTCTCAATATCTCCGAAACTATTTAAACAATCAAACTGAAATATTTAGAGGGCTGTTAGGTAAGGAGAAATATGTGACTCCCTTGTCATGAAAAAACGCAATACATCATGGCGGCGAAGTGATTTTCAAATATGAAAAATAACTTTTCTGGCGATCTATTTTTTTATCAAAGCACAATCTACAGCTATGTGAGTCCTTCATGCTTGTACAAATAACAAATTATCAATCGAGTGCAATGAGACTTTGCACAGTGAATCTTTATTCAGAGCATAGTAATGCGACTTCTGACGATGTATAAATTAATTGTTTTCAAGAAATTCAAGATGCCTGAGTATGACATTTCAAAACCTTAATTTTTATTTCTATGCGATTGAAAAGATAATTCGTATGCTGGGCTATGATAACAATCCTTAACTTATGGCGCTTAATTCTGTAACTTACTTTTCGCAAACAATAGAAGCCGTACATTTGACTTTTCTAAATATTTAATTCCAGTGGTTCGTTACAGATAGATGCCATCTCACAGGAGGAGTCTTAATCACTGACATTGAAAGCTATATAATATTCTAGCACATAACATCTCATTGTAATGGTGTTGGTGAAGACATAGGTTGAGAACCAAATGGTATTTAGTATATCGCACGGAAAATGGCAGGAAAAGGTTAATGGAAAAGACCAGTGGTATATTTGAATATAGGCTATTTAGATCCTCGCGGAATTACTTGTTTAACATTAGAACTGTAAGTATCATACTGATAAAAACAAAAGGACTAGGCATATCAAAACCTGTGGCAGTCGGAATCAGGAAATGGAAATTGAGGAATTTTGAAAGCAGGGAAACGTATGCCTAGGAAAAGATTCAGACAATGCAGTGGAAGGTATTGGAAGAGTTGTTTTTACATTGTTAACCGGACACTTTCAGTGAGTAAAATCATGATTTCAATGTTGCAGTCATATACCTCAGGTGACTGAACAGTATATCCCAAAACATATTATGAGCACACATTGAGATCTTCACATGGTATCAAAACAAAATATAACATATGCTGTCATAATTATGTAGTCTACCTGTTATTTTGAAATCAGCTTTGTGCGATTTCAGTGACATATTCATTGTCGGACAAGGGTATGTTTGATATTAACCACTGTGATGCCAAACAAATGTCAAGTAGACAAAGTGTTCTTTGAATTAAACAAAGCTTTGACTTTAGAAGGTTATGTTGGCTAATTTAATAAAATTTCATAGAGCAATAAATAAAACCGATATGTGATTAATTATTCTAGTGTTCCACTGCTCCTGTCCCTGCTTGCCCGGCGTTTGTAATAATGATATAGCCTACAGGGTGTATATTAAGTAAGGTACATGTATTGGGCTAGAGATAGATGACACAATTCTGAGCAAATGATCACAGTTAACATTCTTTCTACTCTTAGATATGTTAAAGAAAATGAATAAACAAACATCGCTTGATGTTTTTCATATGTTAGTACTAGACCACGCGACAAGAAGAACGACCGTTTCTGAAGATGAGGTAACTTACTCATGCTGTTGTTGTTGTTGATGATGATGATGATGATGATGATGATGATGATGATGATGATGATGACATAGTCGTTTCAACCCCGTGTACTTGGGTGTGTGTGTGGAATCTGATAACCTGAGTCATTGTGATGGCTTTCTAGTATGTGTGTTAAGGAGAAAAATCTATCTAGCCACTACCTCAGACATGAAGAAGCCTAACTTAGCTTCCGTTAGTCGGCGTTGCACAGATCAGCACGTGTTGTACGTGGCTTGTTCGGATCAAAGCCTGCCCGACAGCAGAGCAACTCTCCTTCTATGTAGTTTTGCTGCCTTCTTTCAAACTATGACCGCAAGTCACAAGTATAGTGATCGACACTGTCTGCTGTATCACTTGTTGGCTAGAGGGGGTCGGTCACTGGATATTATGAGATTTTGGGATGTAGGCTATATCGTACGATATATATCAGTTTAAGGGATAATAACACGCTGCTCATCAACCACGTGACGGGGAAAGGAAGGAGAAGTTCAGGCTCCAGGAAGAATAATGATATGGGTAAAGAAATAAAAGGGCCCTGAAAGGCAAGGAAATAGACAACACTCGGGATCGACAGTGAACACGAAATGCCATGTGATGTAACGTCGAACAGGACAGATAAGCGTGTCAAATCTGGCATAAGTAGCCTGCATGTACGTAACAGTAGACTCAGCTCTCTCTCTCTCTTTTGGGCAGATGACCTCTTTTTTGCGCCCCTTAAAACAAGAATTAATAACTATCTAACAAACAAGACTCAGTTCTCGCAGCCGAGCCTGATCCGAACTCCAGCGCCCGGCCTGAAACTATCGGGTGGTTCCCACCCTTATCAAGAGTGGGCTAAAATCAATTGATTTCACAAATTAATACGCAAACCATCTGCAACTTCAGGTAATTACAATCAAACATTACACATTAAAATATTGTAATCACTTTGCCGGTTCACTATACCAACTTTTCTCTAAAGTTGGTTCATTCAATTGAACAATTCATGTCTTTGGAAATTCACAAATTCGCCACCTTGTATTCATGAAAATTGCTCTGAAGAGTTATATTCTAAAATATTAAGATTAATGTTTCGGTTCGCTTTGTTAACTTTCACACAGATTGTTTTAATAGATCATGAGTACATATTAATTTCTTAGATATTATTACAGTCGCCTCCGTTGCGTAGTGGTCAGCGTGATTAGCTGCCGCCCCGAAGGTCCTGGGTTCGATTCCCGGATCTGCCACGAAATTTGAAAAGTGGTCTGAGGACTGGAAAGGAGTCTACTCAGCCTCGGGTGGTCCAAATGAGTAGATGGGGTTCGATTCCCACCCCAGCCATCCTCGAAGTGGTTTTCCGTGGTTTCCCACTTCGCCTTCGGGCAAAAGCCGAGATCGTACTGTATCCGTATTACCTACCAATACCTGTTGAATCCCACGATGGCAGCTGGATCGTAGAACCTGAAAATCCTTGGCTAGAAGAAAAAAAAACATCCTACCAACAAGTAGAAGGGATAATAGGGCACAAGTTTTCCTTACAATGCGGCATTAAGCAAGACCATGGCTAAACGAACCAAAGTAGCTCAGAAAACACGAGATTCCATCCAATGGAATACCTCAGGAGTGTGGGAAACTCCAAGAACACCCAGCGATGGCCATCTTAACGCGACCTTCCATCACCTCTATAAAGCATCACGCAATAAGATTTGAAAGCAAGAAAAGAAAATGTATTCAAAAATGTTGACATGACATAAAATAGCAATGTCTTTGATAGAAAAGAACTGATTTATCCCACATAATCGAGGGATTCAAATATCAAGTTAGCACGTGGTTCTATTAGAACATTTAGTGCTCAAAATCTTGATACCCACATCTATATCACAAATTATTTACAGCTGGCATGATCCCTGAAAATGAAGTTATTGGATCATCTTCCTATTTATCATATGCATCATTGTAATCATATTCCAAGTACAATTTATCGCTTATTGATCATTAATAGAATATTTACATAATTTACATAATTTTCAGAACTTTCAGAACACCCTTAAGTGTATTTCTCGTTCACTTAGCTGCTTACAACATCTGCATTTGCTTATTCAATTTATTAATTCATTGTATTCGTTTCCAGGTTAATTCTATCGAGCACTGAAGCTAAGTAGAATTCTTTGTTTAAATCCAAGGCGTAATAGGCTAAGTAATAAGTATGATTCACGCATCCTGCTGGCATCGTTAATAAGCTTCGATTATTATATAATAACTAGATATCCATTCAACTATTTCAATTATGTGCTCTGTATAACATTCCTTAATCACGTAGATTTATCCTGATACGTTTCAACAGCTGATAATGTCATCATAGACATTCACATTACATCCATACATGGATTAAATTCAATAAACCCTTCTGATAAGATTTCGCTAAAATCTTCAATAATTGGCACTCACTGGCTCATTTCAACACACAAATAGCTTCAATAAGCATTATACCCTCGAACAACAACAACAACAAGCAATATCCACTGATATGCGTAATATATATGTACACCCTTCATTGGTGACCACTAACCCTTTAAAATTATTCATGTATCATTGTATTATCGCACCTAAAATCGTGCTGACTAAAATAGTTAATACTGTTGCACGATACTTGAATTGAATTATTATGGATGATAGATTAACACCTTAAAAGTCTAAAAGCTTTGCCTTACAATTATACGTTGCATCATAGGTTAATAAATGTATGCCTATTTATAGACTTTCAAAAAGTCCTTCCTGGGAATTGCGTTCAAAAACGTGAATGTTCATCTTAATTGCTTTTAAAACTCACCAAACTATTTCAATAATAGCGATTAATTAATTCATTCATCAGCATAAATTCTTACTTCACGTAAAACACGTTGCTACAAAGAGAAATGGAAATTGATCAAACCAAAATTGAGACTCCCCCTCACTCGAATGAACACGAAAATATTAAACAATGACTCCTACACCATGGATGCAGCTAACATTGAAGGTTAAACAACTGTTTACCCATTAGGAACCATTGCCAATAAATCTCGTCCCTAAGAGTAAAGCGTATTCTCAGAATATATTAAGAAAGATAAATGCCTCTCATAAAAGCTGAACTTCAATAGCAAAAATGTATCAAAGTGATATAAGCGTATCAATATATATATATATTTCATCAAGAAATCTTTTAACATCAACTTAGATGAATGACTGAGTGTATAGACGACACTCGAACAGTCTATCAATGTCCTAACACTATTTGCAATAAACACATGTTACCTAAATCTTCTTGGAAATACGAAGTTCTTCCTCCTAACGTTTGTCTTCTTGACAATGAAAACGTGAATAAGATTTTAATGGAATTTCAAAGTTACTAATAGTTAATCATCAAATAATACTACATAATGGATGCGTTCGTTATGCGAACCGAAATCCGGTTGAGCATGAGGTCAGTCTCAAAATATGCATCGAACCTAGACACCTGTTCAACCATGCTAAACAACAAGAAAATATGGAAATCATGGCTACCTCAAAATACCCGACTAAGCTACTATCTAATAAACTGATGTTTCTCTACCTTGCGAAGCCTCTCGAAGGGTCATATAAGAGGATATACTTGCCCAGGTAACCATCTCCAGACTATTCCGAGGCACGGTAAGCTCCTTCCAAGTTCCCAGGGCTCTAACCGTGGAACCACTTACGTCCCAATAGCTCCAGGCTCTGCACTGCATCACACCATCGCGACGGAAATGTTTTCGAGACTCGGGTTGACGAACACGTTTCTCCCGAATGAAGTCTATCAGTTTATTATAGCACGCAGGCATTTGCAAGTAACCGTGGATTAAATCTTCGGTTCATGCTCAAAACGTTTGAGCTGCATATAATGCATTTCCAAAGTACATGGTGAAAAATAGTTACGCACTATGTATTCCTGCTAAGGCTTTGCACGTAGCGTTCAAGACAAACCTTAGCCTGACATGACTACTGATTCGGTTTTCATCGTAATAATTCCCCCTGACGTCTCAGATAATGACATGACGTGCAGTAGGAGAACAGTTTATAAATTATAAATGTACTATTATAACAACCTGTGTTCGAAAAGAAAGTCACAGCTGTATTCCTTTGCATGAAATCACACAAATACTAGTCCGTAATAGCGTATTGCAAGCATGTGTTCTTTGAAAATATCATTCCGTGTTGCACGAAGCAGTATGTTTTATAAGTTCACTCGCAGGTATAACATGAGATGACCTAAAATGTTTAAGTTCCATCTCGCCGGGTTTGCAGTAGTTTACTAGTATGCGAATTATTCTAAGTCCTTATGACTTGAAAATTTGAGATTGATATCGGCCGGCACACGTCTTCACATTTTACAGTGTACTCCCGAGATGAATGTTTCCGACTGGGTTCACAATATGATCTGCTTTTCTGTCTGACGTGCAGGTTACAAGAAAGCTTCATTTCCCCCAATCTGGAGCGTCATAGGTCGATAATAATCGCACGAGGTGGTGATATATGCATCTCATTTAATTCCTTAACTTCACCTTAACAAAAGCACACATGTATTAGCTTCCTGCCATAATACTGTGACTTCTGTGACTGCGTGAACAGCTCTTAATTCCATTTAATTAATATATTTATATCTCAGGTGCATAGTTCGATTAGCATGTCGTCATGATCGATGCGTGTCACGGAGTTGTAAGTGAAGCTACCCTTCGAGTGCGTTCCGTCGCTGATCGTGGAGGATCGACTAACCCTCTCTCCAAGTACTCAGCTGGTCTGTGACGGGGCGACTGCCTGTCGGCTCGCTGCTTACCTAGCCACAGTTCGATGCTCGAAAATATTGTAAATTGTAGGCCATAAAATAACGGTACAGTTTCTACCTTAAGACCACGGCCGCCTACTTCCCTCTTCCTTGCGTATCCCTCCCAATCTTCTCCTCCTTACCCATCCCTCTTGAGGCCACTGTTCGCTTTGCAGGTGAGGCCGCCTGGGCGAGGTGCTGATACCACCTCCCCAGTTGTATCCCCGACCAGATGTTCCAAGCTCCAGGACACTGCCCTTTGAGGCGGTAATGGTGGGATTACTCGCTGAGTCCGTGGGAAAAACCAACCTGGAGGGTAAAATCAACACCAAAAAAAAGATATTATTACATATACCCTATCATTTATCAAAGCTACACCATAAAATTACATATATGTTTCACTTACCGATAGCCTATAGTACTGGTTATATCGTTTCATTTAAACGGATTGATCCGAGTCTTGTTACAGCAGTTTAACTATGATAAATGTGCATGCATAGGCTATTCCCCATACAAATAACGAAAATTAAAAGAATTATATACCAGAAAATCCGGTCAACATTCAAGCTGACCGCTGTCAGTGTCGGGATTCAAACTTTCGACCTTTGGACTTACAGCTCCCCATTTGCAGTCGTGGTGCATGCTCTAATGTACACGGCTACACTGCGAGGTAGCTGTATTCCTGTAACTGCCAACTCCTCGCTCAGTTTCATTCAATTTCAATCCTTCAATCTCTCACTAACCAGCCACGGATGGTGGCCGAGAGCGCTAACGCGCTAACCTATTCCTCACTAACATCGGGTGAGCGTGGGTTCGAATCTCACCTCGGCCGTCCTGAAAATGGTCTTTGAGGTTTCCCATTTTCGCCACCAGGCAAATTCTGGGACGATTCCTATCAACAAGTTCACGGTCGACTTCCTTCCAAAATCCCTTCCGCGACCCGTCCTGGAAAGAAAATAGATTGCCATTTGCTCCATTGGGGTGATTCTACAGTACAAATAGGGAGCACTTTATGATCCCATGGCTGTATAGGGGTTATTATTCTATCAACAGAGTTCTATGAAAAATGTATCATTGTATTGGTCTACATGAATATCTTACAATTGGACTAGTTTTGAATAATAAAAGAATCTTTAAATTATGTTAACAAATACCAAAGGGAAAATGGATATCCTTACAATAAACCTTTAGAATGTAAATAAAATGAAAGGTCACAAAAAAGAGAAAATACATAAAAGAAACAAGATTAAAGTTAATATAGATCTACCTAAATAGACTGTCTGTATTACACTTCTTCAATATGGTTCAATACTATGAGTGCAAAAAGATGGTTTTTTTCGTGTATAAAGAAGTGGTTGAAATGCGTAACAATTTTTGACTGCCAAAGCCTTCTAACCTTGAAAAACGTTCCAGTTGAATCTAAATTGTGGGTCAAGGGACAGCCTATATTATATTTCTTCAATATGGTTCAATAATATAGTGAATTGGACGTCGCTGATGAGTGCTATGAGATGTTGCTTCCAGCCAAGCATAATGATATGGAACAATGCGTAATAAAATTAAAAGATGAAGTCATCCAACTTTGAAAAGAATCCTGTTGAATCCTATTTGTCGTTTAAAATACGCTGTTTCCAGATGGTCAAACACCATAAAAACTTTTATAAATGGTAAAATCAAATAACTTCGAATAAACTAGAGGATTCCTACTTGTTGGTTAGCTCTATCAGTCAAAAATTGTGACGCATTTCACCACTTCTTTATACATGGAAACAACATCTTTTTGCACTCAACAGGAGGTCCGATTTACTATAGTATTGAACCATATTGAAGATGTGTAATATAGACAGTCTATGAATGGAGATTTATATTAACTTGAATCTTGTTTCTTTTATGTATTTTCTATTTTTGTGACCTTTCATTTTATTTAAATTCTAATGGTTTATTGTAAGGATATCCATTTTCTCTTTCGTATTTATTAACGTAGTTTTAAGATTCTTTTATTATTCAATCTACACAGACAAGAGTATCATTGTATACCGAAACATGTACGTATTGATTTAATTATTAAACTTCTTTCTAGTGTTTGACAAGGCGGATTCTATAATTTGAGATTAATATCAGTTAACACGGATAATATTTAATACCATCTTCATAATGGTTAATGTCTATGCATTAGCATGGATGTCCCTAGCCATCACTTCCTGAGTGTTTGCTATTGTATTTGTTGAAGTATGAGGTTTCTTTCCCTTGTGAATGTATAAATTTGACTAACATATAAATCTTAACTTATAATGTATGTTTTTAAATCACTTTTAGAACCAAATAAATAAGTTGGTACAATTTTTGAAAATCTGAATTGTAATGTCATTAGCATGCACAAAAAGAAAGGCTCAAGAAAGGGAGGGCATCTTCGTTTTGCACTGGGATAATGTGTGTGCCGCAGGTTGTAATGGTGGACTGTGTCTTGCTGAAGTTTGTCGTTGTGATTTTTAAGGCTTCATTACTCCTGCATTCAAGGTGCGTATATTAATTTATAGTCATTAGAATGGACAATGTAGAAATAAATAAATTTACAAAAATTAGCTAAATAAATCATCAAATTGTTTATTAATATTAGTGAATTCAAGGGTGTAAACCAAAGAACTCTTGAAGTTAATGTAACCGCGAAAACAATTAAAAATGGCCATTAAGCATTAGCAAGGACACGTTTCATGTCATTGGCATGGACCATTTTTATCCATGCTACGGACAAACTACCATGCGAATAACATTAATTTTAAATGTTCTTAGAATATACTATGTAACATTTTTTATGATACGAAAATTAACATTGTTATCAGATCCATAAAGTTTACTGCCGATAAATTCATGAATTATATCAACTGTGTTACTTGTAATAATATAATTGATTAATTTGATAAAAATGTGTTTCAGGCCTATTATTCTTATTTCTATTTGAGTTATCGTTCCCAATTCATCTTACTTAGTTAAATGCCATTAGAAAGGTTAACATTTCATTTTTATTATTGATTAAATCGTTACAAATATACACATTTTACAAAATTCAGGAAAACTGTACACATTTTATGAATTTCCGTACACTTCCTACTCATTGTTTAACCTGTAAATTTACAATTATTAAATTATATTGTTACAATATGATAAAGACGTGTCGAAATAGGATATCAAATGCATACAGAGCAGGAAGAGCAATCACATATGTCACTAAAAGGTGCAACCTTGTGTGTGGCTTGCATATCATTGATTACTATTTCTAAAAATTGTATAATGGCTTAGTCGAATAACACGTTCTATGTAATGCTTTATGTACTAAAATATACTGAATAAGAAGGAAAATTGAATTTGCGTTTGTATAATCTTGTAGGCTCAACTAATTATGTTTTCAATTTTAATTTTGTTTTCTCAGAGAAAATGTTTTATATGATTCTTCAAGTTTGCATGATTTCCTTTAAATTCTTTTAAATTAATTGGGAGAGTGTTATATAATTTTCGAGAGAAATACAGAAAGTTACGTTTAGCGATAGTTAACTAAGGTTGATATAAAATAGAGTGATTCTCTGTAATACTTCTGGTTTCATACCCGTGACTTACAACTTGAATTCTATTTCTATCTTTGAAGCTGTATTTATATATTTCAAAAGCATACAATTGTTTAAAGTTGAAGACCCTTGTCTCAACACACAGTCTCATAGTCGGATGTAATCTATCTTTCTTCAACATTATTCGCAGTATGAGATTCTGCACTATCTGAACACATTTTAGTACATTTCCATAGGCAAGAATACCATATGAAAGAACTGACTGGACTAGAGCATGGTAGATGTCTCTTATTAATTTGTAATTGACAATATGTTTTAAATTGTGAAATATATATAATCCCAGATATTTAACTGTATCCACTTTACCTATTTTAGGACAGCCACAGTTCTGAATACAGTTCAAAGTGTGTATTTTCGTTCATTAAAATCATCGTCAACTGCTTTTAAACTGAATCTTACGAACATTGATGTATTTATATTTAAAAATAGTTCGTTACCATCTCTTTAACATTTTCAATGCTGCATATGCAATTTGTTTTATATTTCTCCATGTCCTACCTTCAACACAAACTTCCGTATCATCTGCGTATAATATGACATTAACATTTTCAATTCCATGTATAGATGATTCAATATCGTTGATAACAATATAAAATAATAATGGACCCAGTACAGTGCCTTGTGGTCTTCCACTTTTCACTCTTACAATTTAGAGGTAGACTTGTTATTCAACTCATTCTTACGTATTGAATCCTTTCAGTCAAATTGTTTTCTATCAATTTCAGTGCTATGCCTCTGATGCCATATCTCCCCATCTTCTGAAGGAGAATATTGGTGTATTCTCGGAATACACGGTATGATGGAGTATATTTTTAATGCTCTTTTCTTGTTCATTCCTTCCTTTTTATCAAACACCAACAGTGATCTTCTAGTTTCTCTTTGGTGGTCATGTCTCTTATGTCATTTGTGAGTCTGTTCTAGATATATATCTTCCATGACTAACCTAGCGTCATCTAGCAGCGAATCTTTGAAGTTCCTCAATTCTTCCCGGTGCAAGAGGACTTCCTTATCCATCTCGCCACCAGATCTCGTCACCATCGCCAGCTATCATCTCTGTGATCAAGAGAACTTCGTCTACTTTTTCACTCACCATGCTGCGCTAGTATCGTCTGCTATCAACTCTTTGAAGACCATTCATCAAGAAAAACATTTATATTTTCAAGGTTGTCTATTCTGATATGTATTCCTTTTGTCTCCTACCTCCACTCTTTTCCCTTTCCTGGTCCCTCTGCGCTTCGCTGAGTGGGTCTCACTTGTACGTCGACCGTCGACTCAGTCAAGGCTCAACTACAGCCAGCCTCCTGAACTAAAGAGGCATTCTTTAGATTCCACGCCATGTTGGAACTTTAATCGTCAAAGGGAACTTCACCTTCGCCATGCAGCAAAGATAAGTACAGACTTCAGGTTTTAACCTCATCTTCATCGGTCTTAATTCTACATGCTTTTAACTATCATTTTATAGGCAGTGTGAGATTACTATATTTTGGGGCAATAATCATCCTTCGCGGGATTTACCATGTTGGGCTTTTGTCTGTCTAAGCCAACCTTAATAGAAAGTAGCTTTTCTTAAGCTAATTAAATGAGAAATCTTCTCACAACGTGGGATATTATCGAACACCCGCTGTCTATAAAATATTTTTCTCGTTCCACGGCTGGAATAACTTTGGCCCTATTCTTCAGTCAAGATTGCTCTGGAACCTTCCAGAATCTACCAGTCACGCCGTCATGTATTTTCAACTCACATGTGTGAATACTTCTTCAAACTAAAGGATCTTCCTTGTTATTTAACGCTCAATAGCTAACCTTTCTTCCTCCGTTGGGATTTTCTCTGGTGTACTAAATGACAATCTATAACTTTCTCAAGCAATAGACTCTCGCCTACCTAGTGCAACCAGTTTTTTTTCCACAATTGCAAGAACTTTCATTGCCATAAACTTCTGTGTTACTATAGTGAACTTTTCATCCATTCAACAGACTATAGTGAAAACTAGTGCTTGTTCAACATTTCTACCGCGTCGCGATCGTCAGATTACCATAAATAAGGCCATGAACATTTATCCTCAATCCCAATTGATCTTTCCTAAACCCTTTACTAACAAACCATAATAATAAAGTTGTTACTTTAGGTCTTTTCAATGAGGTGTCACTCTATAGAAGTGCCCTCCCCTTTTTCTTATATAACATTAATTAACTTCTGCATAAATACGTGTCTAGTACACGTTTTAAACTTTCATTGTTTCTCCCTTCTAATTAGGGAATACAATTCATTCAACTCATGAGTGAGTTATTTTTAGGCCTCACGAAAGGGAAATTTTCCCCATTTGTCTCGTGATTCCTACTTAAAAATAGGAAGTCTAGAACCTTCCTTTTGACTTTCTCTTCAGGTTTCACAGTAAGTGACCTGTCCTATTTTGTATAACTATTATAAACGTAATTCAGCGTAAATATAAGAAGTTATAGGAACTTCTCTTTCATTCTACCTGCTTTCTTTTTTTTTTGTTATTTTCGAAGTTGTAACTTTTTCTAAGATATGTACTTTGAAATTTCTGAAAGTACCCACCTTGTACTCGATTTAATGTCTAACTTTAATTACTTCATTTGTCTTTTTTAAATCTTACAAAGATTTTAGTACATATAAAGGTTTGAAACCTAAAGAATTGTTAATTGCCTGGAGCAAACTTTAAATGTTAGGAGGTCTGCGACCCCAAATTGTTAACAAAAATTGAAACTATATACTTGTTAAATTTATTAGATTTTTTTTGCATTGTTAAATAAATTCAAACTTTCCTTTTCGACTCATCATTTCTCTAATACAACGGTTAGGCAAGATCCTGTCTTCCCCGACTCTCCCTAGGTTCATGCCCTCGTTAATGCAAATAAATCTCGTGATAGGGTTTTCACCACTCGTTGCATTTGAGCAAGAACTCTTAGTAGTTATCTTGATAAAGTTTCTTTTAGCTTTAATAGCTAATTCTAACTGGCCAGTAAGGCAAGTACAGCTCGCTACGCCAGCTTCCTGCTTGTGGAGATCCTCTCCAAAAAACTTATGGTTGGTTTCCCAAAAGATAAGTGTTTCTCTTTGCCTAAACTTTTATTCGGCTCCTTGCTGGATAAAAGCTTAGCCATTTCCAAATGCAACTATTGGTTCATTTACCAAATTTATTCCCAAAGGCATAATTCTTTTATCACTATCCTTCTTGGAAGCATTCGGTCGCTTTTCAAGAACTCTACAACATCGAAAACTGGAAATATCAAATCCGATTCAAATTATTGGCATTCTTCGAATTACTTGTTCAAAACGATTTCCTTTGAACAGACATACAATAAGTCTGTTACTCTCTGTCTTGCCAGACCATCACCCTTCCCCATAGTAGGCATATGTATGCTTGAGAGGGAATACGCTAAAGCCATTCTCTTGCAAACCGCCCAAGTCCTAGCTGCGTTTCCCGTTAGCTTCGACCAGGTCCTCACCCACTTTAGGTATCTGAGAGTGGATTTGCAGTGGCAACCGCCTTTGAGTGTATTTAAAGTTAAATTTATAACTTTTGTGGGACTCTCCTCCTATTTCTCTATCCTTTCTCTCCAGTCCGAAACCCACCTCCTTTTCTTTATCATCTTCCCTTGGTGGTTAGGTTATTCCTCAGCCAATAATCTACCCAAATATGGTGAGGAATGGTGTCAAAACCCTTCTCCAAATCGAGAAATATGCCCAAGGTTGATTTCATACTGTTCACATCTTCATAAATTCCCCTAATTAATTCCCCAATAGCATCAGTGGTGCTGATATTCTTTATAAAGCCAAATTGCCTAGTTGATTGTAAATTATGTTTCTTCAAAAACTGATAAATATGATTTTTCATACATTTTTCAAATAAGTTTGATAAGATTGTCGTTAACGATAGAGGCGATAGTTCTTTACTTCTGAAGGACTGCCTGCTTTATGTAGAGGTGTTACAATTGCAATTTTAATTGCTTTGGGACGTATCCAAGTGAAAGCGACTCACTTATTATTGCTAGCAAAGGACTCTTTAAAGAATTAAAATTCTGCTTAATAAATTGAGCTGAGATGTTATCTATTCCCATTGCTTTAGTGTTGCTTATTTCGTGTAGGTACTTATGTAAATCCGCTTCGGTAATCGGAATTTTTAAAAGCAGGAAGGTGTGTTTCTTTTGATTTTCAAGGAGATGTCTGGGTTGTTCTTAATAATTTTAGACATGCCAGTAGTTTTGTTGATAGAATAACCATTGAATGTATTAGTTATAGTGAAGTAATCATCCTAAACATGATTTTGAGATCTTATTTTTTGTTATTTTTTCTTTATGATTTATTCTTTGTGTCATTTCATTGACAATGCCCCATAATTTTCTTGGATTATTAGAATAGGAATTTATTAATTGTTGATAGTGGTCGATATTAGCAATATTAAGCAAATCGTTTAATTTATTTCTATACCTCTTATTTTTCTCCTTCATAGCATTGTTCTCTTTATGTTTTATAGACTCCTGATACAACCTATCTCTGTTGTGAATGGACTTTATTAGCGCGTGCGGTATCCACTCCTTTCGCTTTCGTTGCTTTGATTTTAATTGTATTGAATAACGTTTTATGCAATTTTCAATAGTTTGTATGAATTTATCTACTTTAGAAACCAAGAGGTTGTTCCCTAATACCGTGTCCCAATTGATATTGCTCAATTTCATTTTAAGCATCTCAGCTGCTCCTAAGTCACGGCTCTTTTCAAGATTGATACTAACTAATATAGGATAGTGATCTGTAATTCTGCTCTGAGATATAATGGGTAAGATGTTATCATTAGAAATGCCGCTACGAATAGGTGCATGATCAATACAGGGTTTGCTCGTTGAAGTTTCTCTAGTAGTGCCGTATATCAACGATCTAAAATTATGCTCATGCAGTAAGTTTAGATATTGATTAGAGTCAAATTTGGTATATTCTCCTGAATATACAGATTATGTTAGAATTTAATAATTGTCACTACTCTTTGGATTTCTTTCTTTATTCACGTTTTTTTCTCACTTCCCTTTTCTTGTAAACACCAACAGGGACTTTCTTTGTATAAGTGTTTTTTTCTTTATGTGCATGCTCTTATATTCTTTGAAATGTTGTTCCAGATTAGCAATGCTTTCTCTTTGCGAAAGATCTCTCTACAGTGCTCCATGCTCGCCACTGCAGCACAAAATGGTTAGCTGGTAACATTAGACAACCGGAAATGATTGTATTTCTGTTAGCCAAGCATTTCTGGCATCTTCCTACTGTGTGAGCACTGTCAGCAAGACAGTTTACTTTAGAACAAGCGAGTGTGTGTGCATAGATTATTAGCCTCAAGTATTTAAAGCTTGTTGTGTGTAGCGACAATCTTGTCCCAGTAACCACTGAGCAAGTTTTAACAGTCAACCCATAAAAACAGTATAGGTTAGTTGTGTGTGGTTCATGTACTTGTGTGTGTGCATTAGCACCATGCACTAGCTTCACCTTACCCTCTATAGGTAGAGCGTTATCCCTTTCCTTTCTGACATTACCAATGACCACATTCACCCACAAGTTTTACACTTAAACCCTTGGCTTGTTTTTGATTAGGTTTGGTTCAGTTTAGTTCGGTTTAGTTGGGTTTGATTCAGCTTGGATCAGTTTAGTTCTATGTAGTCACCATTTTGTGTTTTAGCTATCCTCTTTAAACAATCAATTAAAAATTGTATACTCTTATTTCTTGAATCTATAAATCAGATTTTGTGTACACCATTTGTCATTAATTAACCCATACATACAACCTCTACTCTCTCTGTACTGCAGTTTGATCTGAAAACAAGTTCCAATGGTGAAAGACTTGTCAATCACCATACATGTAGCCTACAATAATTCTTTCTCTACCTAGCAATGTTTCATCACTCACGGTAAACATCTCACATGTCCGTATCCGATTATTAGTTTATAAAATCTCAGGTTGATGACCTTGATATATTGGGTAATTTGGATACATTCACTGGCCATGGGAAAGGATTGGCCATTCTAAGTCCTATGACACATCACATGTCGATATCCGATTATTAGTTTATAAAATCTCAGGTCAATGACCTTGCTGTTTTTGGATTTTAGGGTAAATTCATTGGTCATGGGAAAGGGTTAACCATTCTAAGTACTATGACACCTCACTTGACCCTCTCTGATGATTAGTTTATAAAATCTTAGGTTGATGATCTTGCTGTTTTGAGTCTTTTGGGTAAATTCGTTGGCCATGGAAAAGGGTTGGCCATCCTGAGTCCTATGACATCTCACTTGACCCTCTCTGATATTAGTTTATAAAATCTTAGGTCGATGACCTTGCTGTTTTGGGTCTTCTGGGTAAATTCGTTGCCCATGGGAAAGGGTTGGCCATCCTGAGTCTTATGACACCTCACTTGACCCTCTCTAAAGATTAGTTTATAAAATCTTAGGTCGATGACCTTGCTGTTTTGGGTCTTTTGGGTAAATTTATTGGCCATGGAAAAGGGTTGGTCATCCTGAGGCCTATGACACATCACTTGACCATCTCCGATTATTAGTTAGCGAGATATTAACAACAAAAAAAGTAGTTAGGCCCTTCTGACAAAAATGAATATTACATTCAAAAGCAGGGCGCCACCCCAAGTCCAACGACCCCTCATACAAGTCCCTAGCCTTATTGGTTCATGAGATATTAAAAAGTCGATGACCTATTAGTTTTGGATCATTTGGTTATTTTTTTAAAACTAACTCATCTATAAATAATTATTCAGAAAGCCCGCCCTCTTACAAAAAAAAACAATTGCGCATGCGTAAAAACAAAAAACAAAAATGTTAAATCATAGCGGCATCCAGGGCTCGGCATGTTCATCATGTGGAATAACATTTAATTTCATGTTAGCATTGCACCTCCCACATGTCGCAGTTGGAAAGCGACATTTACTAAAATAATTACTCTTTCACCCCTAGTAGGGGTAGTTTTATTTTAGGGTTAAAATAAGTTGTCTAGAGGAAAGGGGGTGTCCGTCCGAGTAATTTGACACCTCGTTCAAGTCTCTAGCCTTATTGGTTCACAAGCTAGGTTAAGTTAAGCTACGGCCGCCATCTTGGAGGTGGGAAGGTGGAGGTGGGGCCATAACCACTACAAAACCACTACTTTCTAAATATTGTTTAGTGCAAACCATATATATTGGGTACCCAACCCGCACCAAAAAAAAACAGCTTGAAGAGATTCTAAACATAACCCATTTTTTTCTTTTCCATTTCCCAATTACTAACACTTAAATTTAAGTAATCAACTGTTGTTTTTTGGGGGCTTCTCTGAAGTGACCTCTCCCTTTTGAATTTAACAAATACGTAATCTCTGCTTAAATATTTTGTGGTTATAACCCTCATTTTAATCTTCGTTCTCATATTTCCTGCTGTGCCCAGGAATTCAAGATTATAACTTTATATTTGCCTAAAGCTCTTGTCGCTTTACTATGAAAGCATTCTAGTCAGGAATTTGTTAACTACTTAATTATTTGAACAAAATATTTACACATTTTTAGGGTTTCCTATTAATCGTGTCATAGGTCTCAGACCTTCCATTTTGCAATATTGTTTGAAAACAATATTATTGTTAACGCAATTAAAATTGTCCTCATTTGTTTGAGTTAAACTTAATTCTATCGCTCGAAGAGCTTTTTTAGAACGGCATTTCCTTCCCCATTTTTCTCATATTACTTTCTGTACTTACAGAAACAATATTGCAACCACTTCATGCTAATCTCGAAATTAATCCAGATCATTTGTTGTGTTCAAGGCGAAACTTCCGCTGATGCTTTATACAAAGTTTATTCTAGCAATTCCTGTAAATTGTCCAATGCGGGTATAGTTCGCTCAGCAAACTTCCTACTCGAGGTACTTTTGCCTTGTCATATCAAATTACCGTTCGGATCGTAGTTTTGCCTAAGTTAGGTTTGTTAGTCTTTCCTGTGCTAAACTTCTAATCAGCACTTTGCTGGATAAAAGTTTAGCCCGCTTTGAACACAAAAATTATTGTTCTTTTCTAGTAATTTTGCTTAGTTATAACTTTCTTTCTAAAAGATTCGAGAGCTTTCCACCTCTTTCTATATTAAGTACAATCGTTCTTTTGCTTAGAGGTCCATCCTCGGTGGGGAGTAAAGCTATTCTTTATTGGTTTCATTATTTTCAGCATTTAGAATGCTTTTCGAAATATTTTCCTTTAGCTTTGGAAAGAAATAATCAATATAGCCCCTTGGTTGCACTTTCGCCAGTGTCCTGAGTCCCTATACAGTACACTATTTCTTGTATGCAAGGGATAGTGCACTTGGTGACTGCTTGCAGGACATGCCAACCTTTCTTTGCATTATTGCATCAAGTTTTTAGCAACTTATTTATGCACACTCTTGGTTGCTTTATGCGCAAGCAAGACTGTTATTTTCTTGTTAGGTTTATTCATTATGCTTCGGCATTTCTTTTTGCTATAGTTAACCCATTCTTGCAACAAATCCCATCTACAAATTAAAGTTAGACACTTAATTGTTAAAGCTAGTTCGTTTTTTTTTTCACCTTGAATGTATTAGCCTTGAGAAATTTTCCTCATTGCCCTGTTACACCTAGTGTGATTAATATTAAATTCAAATGTGTTAGTTTATAAAATATTTTTTTAGTGGATTCGCTCCTTTGTTGCCTAATTGTATTTTTCATTCCTAAGCCTTTTTTTCCTTTTCCTACGTCATCTTCCCTCCGGTAGTGTTTAAGCCTGGGCTTGACGCTCCAACATTCATCAAATATGTCTATGTTAGTGTCGCCTAGCATCAACTCGGTTTATAGTGTACATTTTTTCTGGATATAATGATGAAGATTATTAATAAATAGTTGTTTATTGTATTTTGATGAACGGTATATGCCTGTCAATGCATTTCTATTGTTCCCATAATCTATTTTGAGCCAAAGGAATTTGAAATCATTGTAAGCCAATAGAATTCTTCACCATAATAAACGCCATCACATTTATTGAAGCATCCTTCGTTATAATATATTTTATGGTTTATAGCTTGCATATATTAAAGTTACTTGATCTCCAAGTTATACGGTTATATGCTTCTAACTCGGCATCTAAATTAACTTTTTTGTTTGATAGACTTCTAATACTTGTGTTGAGAAAATTGTAAATGTTAAGGTTGGTAACGTTTCGTTCCTATGTACAAAACTCTTTGGTTTTACTATTCTGTGAATTGTTGTTAACATATTTGTTTGTGAATAAAAATTGGTTAGAAATCTTTGAATCTCAATAAAGTGTTCCAGATAATGTGTAGTTACAACTAAAAGAACATATGGCGACCGAAGATTTTACAGGACTTTAACAAGCGTGTATAAACTTTGTTGAATTACAATTTGATAGTAGCGAGTATAACTGTGCCTGTATAATCCAGTATACCGTATCCTGTTGTTTACATCCGTAGCCCGTAATTATGGCGGGTACACAAATAACTAAGAGGAGAGCGGTTATCCGCACATTGTTCACGAAAGCTTGCAGTGCTTTAGACGAACTACTGACGCAGAGAGATGCAGATTTACAATTAATAAGTGCGCGTTTATTAGTGCTCGAAGAAAGAAGACACGAGTTATCGGAGCTGGACAGTCAGATTTGTGAAAACATCTGTGCTGAAACAAAGGAAGAGGAGATCGAAGAAGTACTGATGGCGGAAATGGAGAAAGCAGAGGAGTATACCTTACGTTACCACAGCATTAAAGGTAAGGCCTCTGATCTGATAACAAGGAATAGCGCTGCTCATACTTCATCTAGTTGTGTTGGCGATCGTTCGGGAAACGAAATATCTCTTCGCCTACCGAAATTAGAATTGAATAAGTATGACGGGGAAATAGCCGGTTGGATCTCATTCTGGTCACAGTTCTCACAAATTGACGAGTGTTAGTCGTTAAGTAAGGAGGAAAAATTTCAGTACTTGATTCAAGCCACGAAAGAGAACTCTCGAGCACGCGCGGTTCTTGTGAGTTTCCCTCCCTCAGGCGAAAATTACGGAAAGGCCATTCAAACACTTAAGGACAGATTTGGACGTAATGATCTCCTTATCGAGTATTATGTACGGGAACTACTGAGTTTAGTTATGGAAAGGAAGACGGTCAAGATCAGCATTTTGTATGACAAACTAGAAACTCAATTACGGGCACTAGAGTCATTAAATGTGTTCTCGAATAATTATGCCGCATTATTGTTTCCGCTAATAGAATCGTGTCTGCCCGCAGACATACTGAAGGTGTGGCAACGTTCCAATGAACCCAATAGGACACTGAAGGAACAGATGGATAATTTAATGTTGTTTTTGAAGAGAGAAGTAGAAGGGGAGGAGAGAGTTGCAATGGCAAATAATCAGTCCCTTTCCTACAACCAGGCTAAGAGTCCAGGAAAATCGCATGATATGGACAAAGTTAATTTTGCTTCTGCGATCGATCTTGCCAGTCTGAGCATTGAATCTGACACTCAGAAGTGTGTATTTTGTAAAGGGGTGAATCATTGTTCCACAGAATGTCTCCATGCACAAAAAATGTCCCTTGAAAACCGAAAAGATGTTCTGTATAAAGATAAGCGCAGTTTTTCTTGTACCAAAGCAGGCCATTCTGCACAGCAGTGTCGAGCACGATGTGTTATTTGTCGTGGACGACATGTACCATTATTATGTCCAGCTGTTCAGAAGTATCAAGCAGAAGAGAAAGGTTGTGTTGAGGGGAAGAATTCTGAGATCAAAAGAGAAGAGGTTTCCTTGTTTAATACTTCATCTATTGACAGCAATTTGTCAGTTAGCTCTCAAACGGAGGTCTATCTCCAGACTCTGTTAGTTTACGTTAAGAATGGTGACAAAATCAGGAAGGCCAGGTTACTGATAGACAGTGGGTCCCAACGTTCGTATATTTCTAGTAGTTTGGCTGAAGAAATTAACTACTCTCCGATTGGGGAAGAGAGCATTATCCACTCTCTTTTTGGTGGTAAGCCAACAGGGGTAGTTAAGCACCGATGTTACAAGGTGCACTTACTCAGCTTGAATAACGACTTTGCATGCAATTTCGTAGCGTTAGACCAAAGGACAATTACAGCTACGATTCCATCAGTAGAAGTCAGGAAAGAAGTGAGGGAAGAATTACTAAAAGAACACATTCCGATGTGCAGAGATTCTGTAGCTCCTATTGACATCTTGATAGGTTCTGACATTGCGGGAAAGTTGTGGACAGGTAAAATTAAGACTCTACCTTCTGGACTGGTAGCCATTGAAACCTGTTTAGGATGGACGGTAACGGGGAAGAAGAAGGTAGTAGACACCGTGGGAAAAAAGGAGCTAGCGAAGCATGCAAGTATTGCGAATGCAGTCACTGCACTCAGTATTACTCAGCTACCCGTATCTGATCTGTGGAAAATGGAGACCATTGGGATAACCGATCCTGTAGAGAACACCACAAAGGAGGAGAAGAGGATGTCAGCACCGAGGTATTTCAAAAATACGATTGCTTTTGTAGATGGCAGATACGAGGTACGTCTTCCATGGGGGAGAGATGCTCCAGACCTTCCAACCAATCGAGGGATTGCAGAAGGCAGATTGATTCGAATGACCCGAAAATTAAAGGCAAAGCCTGGTCTCTATGAAGAATATGACACTATTTTACGAGATTGGGTGAAAGAAGGCATTGTGGAAATGGCGAGGGATCTATCTACTGGACACTATCTTCCTCACCGTCCAGTGCTGAAGGAAAATAGTACAACTACGAAAGTGCGTCCCGTGTTCGACGCATCGGCGAAGGAGAGAGGTTTGCCATCACTGAACGACTGCCTTGAAGAAGGACCTAACCTTATTGAAATCAAACCCGAACTACTCTTGAGGTTTCGGCAACGAAAGATAGGCATCACCTCTGATATCAAGAAGGCATTTTTACAGATAAGTGTACACCCAGAGGAGAGAGACTACCTGAAGTTCCTGTGGTATGGTAATAATAGTGAGAAAGACCTACAAGTCCTTCGTCATGCCAGAGTGGTGTTCGGTGTTACCAGTAGCCCGTTTCTTCTTGGAGCAGTAATTGGCTACCACCTGGAAAAATATATGGAATCAACTGATCCAAAGGAGGCTAAAATTGCATCATCATTGAAGAACAATTTTTATGTTGACAATCTGGTGACAAGCCTCGATCGAGCAGAAGAAGTTGAGGAATTCGTTTACCTTTCAAGGACTATCATGGCGAGGGCCGGGTTCGACCTTCGGGGATGGGAGTCAACCGGAGACGGATCTTCTCAGGAGTCTTCACTGCTTGGCATTAGGTGGAATCGCCAAGACGATACTCTGAAGATCAATATGGATTGGTGGGAGAGATCGTGTGAAATAGGAGATTTGACGAAGAGGACTATTCTTTCAATAATCCACCGCATTTTCGATCCGATTGGACTAACCATTCCAGTAACGATTAGGCTGAAACTGTTAATTCAAGAGTTATGGACCAGAAAGTTGGGATGGGACGAGCCTATCGACAAAGATACTCGACGGCGGTTGGAGAAGTGGCTAAAGGACTTGCCTCACTTAAGAGAAATTGAGGCGATACGTCACCTTGGCAATGAGGAGGACATCTCACTACACGTATTTTGTGATGGAAGTCAAAACGCATATGCAGCTGTTGTCTTTATCAGGAGCAGTTATCAGGGAGAGGCACATCTTCGGTTAGCAGTAGCTAAAGCAAGAGTAACACCGCTTAAGCCCCTGACCATCCCTCAAGTGGAATTATTACGAACTCTTATTGGAGCGCGTCTGCTGAAATCAGTTCAAGAAAGTCTAGGTTGGAAAGAAGTAGCTGTTTATTGTTGGACCGACTCAAGTACTGTACTAGCCTGGATTCTTGGCAACGGAGACAAGACAGTATTTGTTAGGAACCGAGTGAAGGAGATAAGGGAGCTCACTGATGCACGAAGCTGGAGACACATACCAGGGGATTTGAACCCCGCAGACCTACCCTCAAGAGGATGTACTGTCGCACAACTAATCGAATCCAAATGGTGGGAAGGGCCTAAGTGGCTTGTTGAAGGAGAAGAAAACTGGCCTGAATCTTCTATACGCTATGAAGTGGTAAACGAACATAACCTTATTGCCATCACTCATAATACGACATGGCTGTATCACCGGTTCAGTAAATATGAACAAATTGTGCGGATGGTGGGATGGATCTACAGATTTCTCAACAACTGTCGACGCAATGAAGTTAAAAGAAGTGGTCCGTTATCGACAAATGAGGTGGCTACAGCCGAAGACAAAATTGTTTTGTTCATTCAAAAAGAGTCCTTCGAATTCCCAGACGATCAGAGACTTAAGAGCCTTGAAGTATTCCAAGATCAAAAGGGCATAATTAGACTCAAGACACGGATAGTCGAACGTGTGGATAAGGGTCCGTTCAAACTACCAGCCGTGCTACCTTCCGAACATCCGTTGGTCAAGAGGTATGCAGAAGAAGTGCATTGTAAAAACAATCACCCCGGTCCAGCAACTCTCCTAGGTTTGTTACGCGAGAGATTCTGGATCCTTAAAGGACGCCAGTTGGCGAAGGGAACAGTCAAGAGATGTGTTGTTTGCCGACGTTTTCAAGCAAAAAACTTAGACACTCAGTCTCCTCCTTTGCCAGATCTTCGAGTTAACGATGCGGCCATATTCGAAGTCATTGGAATAGATTTGGCAGGACCCTTGTATATTCGTGATTCATCGAAGACATGGGTTGCTCTATTCACTTGTGCTTGCTACCGAGCTGTACATCTGGAACTAGTTCCGTCTCTGTCAACTGAAGCATTCATAAGAGCACTGAGGCGTTTTATCGCACGGCGTGGTCGACCTAAAGTGATCATCTGTGATAATGGAACAAATTTTCGAGGAACGTGTAATGCTTTTGAAAGGTTAGACTGGGAGAAAATCGTTACCTACAGCACTGGAGAACGCATAATTTGGAGGTTCAATCCGCCTACGGCGTCGTGGTGGGGAGGCTTCTGGCAACGATTGGTGAGCCTGGTGAAGCAAATTTTACGGAAGACATTGGGGAAGGCTTCATTGTCTTGGGATGAGCTTCAGACCATACTTATTGACTGTGAAGCAGTGATTAATGCAAGACCATTGACTTATACGGCAGAAGATAATAGAGATCCTATTCCATTGACCCCATCCATGCTACTGCAAGAAGTACGAGAGACAGGAGTTCCTGACCTGGACTGCATTGAGTCAGCAAGCATCACTCGGAAAATTCGGTATCTGAAAAGACTGAGAGAAGAGCTAAGAAGACGCTTCCGATCAGAATATCTGGGGCAGTTAACCTGGACCAAGCGGCGCGAAACTAGAAAGCCTATAATTGGAGAGGTGGTTATAATAGGATCGGACAATCGGAAGAGAATAGATTGGCCTTTGGCAAGAATTGAGCAGCTCATTCCAGGGCGAGATGGAAGAGTCCGGGTGGTTCAACTAAAGACTAGCAGTGGTACTGTTGTACGTCCTATACAGAGAGTCTACCCCTTGGAGGTCCAGTCCTGCACCGAGAGTTACCAAGAAAAAACCCACTTCATTGACGATGATGACAAGAATGTGTCCAAATCCCCTGAAGAATTGAGGACAAGAGCAGGAAGAAAAGTGGCCCCTCCTAAAAGACTAGATCTTTGATTTCATGTTACAGAGGAGAAGGAATTCAGTTGACATACATTGTACACCTGTTTGACACTTTGATAATTTCCAATTTTGAGAAAATTGTAAATTAGGTGGGAGTATGTTGAGAAAATTGTAAATGTTAAGGTTGGTAACGTTTCGTTCCTATGTACAAAACTCTTTGGTTTTACTATTCTGTGAATTGTTGTTAACATATTTGTGTGTGAATAAAAATTGGTTAGAAATCTTTGAATCTCAATAAAGTGTTCCAGATAATGTGTAGTTACAACTAAAAGAACAACTTGTGTGAAATAAGCTTAAATTTATGTATTTCAGACACACATTGATTAATACCTCTACCTACTTCTGTAAGAAATTTATATCTTACAAAGTCATCATTAACTAACTGTATTCATTTATTTATTTTTTAATCGAATTTACCCCCCAGGTTGGTGGCTCCCACGGACTCGGCGGCCTCACCTGAAAAGCGAACAGGGGCATAATGAGGGAAGGAAGGGGAAGATTAGGAGGGATATGCAAGGAAGAGGGAAGGAGGCGGCCGTGGCCTTACGGGAGGTAATGCCCTCGAAAAATGAATTATTAAGGACTTAAATGAGAATATTTTCCAAGCCCATGATACAGTTTAACATAGCAATATAAATGCTGGAACTTGACGCAAACGAGTCGTGTTAGCGTAGCAAGAAAGACAGGGTGATTCCGATCACGTGATGTGTTGCGCAACAAAAGCTTCTAGAACGTTGAAATCGACCTAGCAACAGTGAATTTGCTAAGGAATGTTATAATTATTGTTATAATTTATGTCATTGGACATAAGCCCCCAGCCAATGAGGAGAGCTCTTATGGAAGACGGGAATACCTTCAACTATATTATCTGAAGAATTTATGAATTTAGGCCCTAGAAGGATATTTTATTCATTGGTAATGAAAAGAATATTAAGGAAAAATATTACAGAGACTTTAAAAGGAGCTGAAAGGTCTAATTACACAGTAATGAGCATTGTTAATGTGCACGCTAAATTTATGGAGGGAGTCAGAAATGACCACCAAAATTACGACTTGGAGAGGGAGACCCTAGCCTCGAGGTTCTTTATCCTACAGACTTCGAAGAGTGTAGATGTGTTTTACCGGGTTAACCGAGATCCCGAAGGTTATCCGAGTGCGGTAGTGAGACCACTCGTGGAGACAGCGCATCGCCGGGAAATATATAGGAGATCCCGAGCTTTGAAACTAGGCGAAGTATGCAAGTTATTGATATTGCACTAACTCAGTAGTATTTGAGAATAGACTTCGGCCAATTGTATAAGCAGACAGTACAAACTGTATTCGAGTATTTACTGAAATTTAAGCGTCACAAATTGTATAGTTTCGGTGTCATAAACTTTTTTAAAGTGACATAGAAAAGTGACGGGCGCAGAAGCTAATTATCATTTTAGTTGAAACGAGACAGCAGTGAACACAAACCAAGTGAGTAACAGTGTCTTTACTTACATATTGGAGCAGTATATAAACATTTTCACTATGACTGCTAATATTCACCAGGATTTGTTGTTCGATATTTATCACGACGTTGCGATGAAGAGATAAGAACATTATGCGCAAGGGACATATTTGAAGCAGAGATTTAGATACAATATGGAGCTTCGTTAACCAGAATACTTCAGAATGTAGACGTTATGTACACTTACATCTTATGCATTCACGCCATTTCACGAACTGTATATAACAACTACGGGCTCTAGAAATATTTCATTCACCATCTATATGAATATTTCTACGATAATTATTCTACGATGACACTGAACTATATCTGTGACGGAGAAAGAAGATACAACATAAGAAGATTTGTCAAGATGCCCAGGGAAAATTCCGGCAACCCAGAAGAATTATGCCAGAAGAATGTCGTTCGATGCCAGACGGAGGTTGGTGATTACCGGAGAGGAAACGTCTTTCCTTATCCTAGATCGCTGGTCCGAGGAAACGAACTGAGATCCAACTCAGTAGCTTGGATTGAGGAACATCTAAGTATTATCCCAAAATACTTAAATAGATCTACTATATATCGTCTGATAAGGTAGCAGTGTTAATTAATTTTATATTGAGAGCTATTTAGTGACAGAGCAAACGTTTTACTCCATATTTTATGTATTCCAATGTTTCGACATATATTTATTCTTCTTGTGTGTAACAAGATTTTATTCTGCAAGATAATTTGAGATGATCGTCTTTCATCATTTTTACATTTATTCTATGGATCAGTTTCTCAACTGACATATTCCTTATTTAAGACCAGTCATTTTAACTTTAGACGTTTTGAATTTTATTTCAAGTTAAGGCTGTAGACATTTACTCGGAGATGCCAATTAAATTCTTTTTAAGTAATTTAATTTGGGCACCTCATTGTAAAGAAATCATCAACAACAGAAGAAACCACGAATGATATTGTTATATCATCATAATTACTATGAGCTTTACGTCGCTCTGAAAGAAACATTTGTCAGGATATGATAGAATTCAGAAACTCATAGACATTCGGTGTATCGAAAGGAGACACATTGCGGAATTGACAATCCTTACTTTATTTGGGAAAGCTAATAGCTTTAATCATTTAATTGTATTAGGAATTATAACCTTTATAGAAGATAATTTTTAACTTACGACAGGGATTCGAAGCTGGTTTACCCTAGTGAATATTGAAGTCTAACGGACATAACAAATAACATGTGATTATTTATACACTATATGTGGTGTCACGTCGTATTGTGGACCTGACATTGCATAGGCGTGTAATTTAAAGCTAGATCAGAAAGGTGGACGGAACAGTATTTTTATTAATTGTATATGTAACAATACTGTGGACAATTAAGTATTTTTGTGAAGTAAAACTTATGGAGGTCATAGACGACTTGTCTAAGGTCGTTCTTTATTACAGGAAGTTTCTTTTAAGAACTGATGGAAGAGTTCAGTATGCCAGTGATTGAGTGATACAATTCTGAAGATAATGCCAGTAATTTAAATGCAATTCCTACAGAAGAGATGTTGGTAACAATGACTGTGTTAAGAGTTGTCCAACATAGTGGATGTGATTTTAATACCATATACTGTGGATATATGAGGTTGTGGAGAGATGTGTGTACACATGCGAAGGTTTTACCGCATTGGAGGGAAGTTATTGATTTATAGGTCTTTTGGAAAGAACAAGGCATTAATAGAGAAGGAGTAATTGTGTTGAGAACTCCTACATTTGTTAGATTTACGACTTTAGCGGGAATGGCAAGAGCGTTGATAAGCGGAAAACAATCAGAGAAACAATTGTCTACTTTATGTTCGCTAATACCTTTATTAACTGGTTGAACGCATTTGACTGATATTGTCAATTAAACTAATTACGACAATGTGTGTGCAGTATATAAGAACATTGATAAATGTACAAGAAAGTACATGTGAAGATCACATTGTATATAGAAGACAGAGTAGTGTAATTGTAGAAAGAGAGCTACGACTCTACTTTATTACGTTAAATATAACGATTCAGTTTTTGTAAATATTTTCGCAATTATTTAGTTAGTCCAACCCCTCGTCCACGTCGTGGGAGACGGGCAACGGCACAAAGTAGGGGATTGTCTGTAGGGGCGAAGTACAGTGGGTACTTCGTGTGCTCCGGGACAGTCACAATAGCTGTGAAGGTCCTACAGGAACCCTGAAAATTGACGGCTAACGGGGCTCTGGTGAAGCTACAATAGGCCCAGCAAGCCAGTAGTGGATAAGACTATTGCTTTCAAGAAGGGAACAGGCCTCGGACAGGACGGATACAATGGACGACGACCTAGCTGTGTTAATGGACTGAAATTTGGAACTTTAAACATAAGAACGCTGACGGGGAAGGTGGAGGAGATAGTGGATTTGATGGAAAGAAGGAAGTTGGATTTATTGGGATTGGCAGAAACAAAATGGAACGGGGCAGGAAGGAGAGAACTGAGAAAAGGCTATAGACTGTACTGGAGTGGGAATGAAGAGGGAAAGAGGAATGGAGTGGGAGTAGCAGTACGAGATGGTTTAAAAGAAGAAGTGAAGAGAATAAGTGATAGGATGATGAAAGTGGAAGTAGCAATGAGGGGAGAGACCGTAGAAATAGTGCAAGTGTATGCTCCAAAAGTAGGCTGCGCCTCTGGAGAGAAGGAGGAGTTTGAAGAGGAATTGCAGAAGCAGCTGGGAGGAAGTAACATGATTGTTATGGGGGATCTGAATGCCCATGCAGGAAGAGAAAGACAAGAATATGAGAGTGTGCTTGGACCAGAGGTTTGGGGCAGAAGAAATGAGGAAGGAAAGAGACGGTTGGAATTCTGTCAAAGGAACAGCCTGCTAGCTGGGAACTCCTGGTTCAAGAAAAGAGAGAGCCACACAATCACATGGTACAGTGATGACTTGACCAGGAAGTCGGTGGTCGACTATAATGAGAAACAATTAAATAAGAACATCACGGACATCAAGGTTATACCATCGGAGAACTTGGATAGCGACCATCGATTGTTGGTAATGAACCTGAGAGGGAGTAAGGAGAAGAAAGGGACTCAGAACCAGGAAAGACGTATAAGGATATGGAAACTGAAAGAAGGAGATAGAAGGGTCGAGTACCTCAAAATGGTAAAGGAAGGAATTCCAACAGATGAAGAAAGAGGGGTGGAAGAGGAATGGGCTAGATTTAAGAAGACACTAGCAGGGGCAGCAGAAGCAGTATGTGGGAGGACAAGTAGTAAGAAGAGGTGGAAGGAAACACCATGGTGGAATGAGAAGACAAAAGATATAGTAAGGGAAAAGAATAGAGCCTTTAGGATGTGGTATCAAAATAGGACGGTAGAGACAAGGGAAGAGTTCCAGGAAAGAAAGAAGGAGGCAAGGAGAGTAGTGGCTGAGGAGAGAAGAAAGTGGATGGAAGAGTGGACAAAGATGATGAAGGAGGATAGTGAAGGTACAAAAAAGGTCCTGTATGGGATGGTAAAAAATAAGAGGCGGAAGGATCCTATGGATTATGTTAGAATGGTGAACAAACGGGGACAAGAGATAGAAAATAGGGAAGAACTGAAGAAAATGTGGAAAGAATATTTTGAAGAAATTCTGAACCCAAATGGAAACCACGGCGAGGAGGAAGAAATCGGGGAAGAGGAAGATGGAATGCAAACAGAAAAGGACTTAACATGGAAAGAAGTGGAAGACGCAGTGAGGAAGATGAAAGGAAGGAAGGCACCAGGTGTGGATGAGTTGAGTGTGGAGATGGTGAGAGCAGCAGGAGCGGTGGGGATACAATGATTGTACCGAGTGATGAAGACAGCATGGAAGGAAAGGAAGACCCCAGAGGACTGGAAAAAGGGAATAATTGTCCCGATCGTCAAGAAAGGTAGTAGAACAGAAACTATCGGGGAATAACACTGATGAGTCATTGTGCAAAGATGTTTGAGAAACTATTGGATAGGAGAATTAGGACAAGGATAGAAGGAGGGATGAGGGAAGAACAACATGGCTTCAGAGCAGAAAGGTCCACAGCGGATTTGATTTTTGCTGTAAGGCAGTTACAAGAACAGCACTATGAGTATGGAGCAGATCTACTGATGTGCAAGGGAAGCGTGAGCTGTGTGAAAGTGGGAGGAGAGAGATTGGACTGGTTGGAACAGAGAAACGGCCTGAAACAAGGAAGTGCACTGTCACCGTTACTTTTCATTGTGGTAATGGATGACATAATGACCGGAGTGGCACAAGTAATTGGGGAAGGAAAGATGAAAGCAATGGTGTTTGCAGGTGATTTGATTATTTGGGGAAACAAGGAGGAGGAGGTACAGGAACAGTTGGACGTGTGGGAAGGAATAATACAAGGATATGGGATGAAATTTAGCATATATAAGAGTAAGATGGTGATCACAACAAGTATGAGGGAAAGAAACACAACGGGAATAACAATTGGTGGGGAACAGCTGAAGAAAGTGGAGAGTTTCAAGTAAACTGGGAAGCCTGATACAAGATGATGGAAGAAACGATAGAGAAATATATGAGTGGGGGAGACAGGCAGAAGCATTCCGAAGGAGTGTGAGAGGCATGTTATGGAGCAAGGATGTCCCCCAGAACAGCAAATAGATCATATATCGGACGTACTATGTCCCTATCCTGACGTATGCCTCGGAGACCTGGGTTATGAAAAGAAGGGAGAAGAGCAAAATACAGGCCAGTGAGATGAGGTTCTTGAGAAGCAGTATTGGAGCTACAAAGATGGACAGGATAAGAAATGAGAGGACCAGAGAATTAAAGAAGGAGGAACCATTACAGGAGGGTATAGAGAAATCTAGACTTAGATGGTATGGACATGTAAAACGAATGGAGGAGAAGAGGATACCCAGGAGGATACACGGGACGAAGTGGGAAGGAAAGAGACCGAGAGGAAGACCGAGAGACAGGTGGCAGAAGGGGGTGGAAGAAAGCGTGAAGAAGAGAGGAGAAGACTGGACAAGGGTGGAGGCTGAGAGATGGTGGGAAGACAGAAGACGTTGGAGAGGCTTGTGTTCCAAACAGACCCGGCCAGTGGCTGGAAACTGTGCAAGATGATGACGATTTAGTTAGGGAAATAATTTTTATAATAATTATTTGTTCGATGATTTTGGATTTATAGTGTATTTCTGAATGAATGTTTTTAGAACGAGTGCTTCTAAAGGTGTTAAGTATGATTGAACAACCCTATGGGTCATGAACCATAGAGGAGAATGCATGGATGGTATTGTTAAAATCTGAAAGTGATTGTTTGAAAGGTGCTTGAGATATGAAGAATTTTATAAAGAGAGAATGTAAATTTAACACGGTGACTGTTCGCTTCATAGCACGGTCACAGTAAATGTGGGGATATGTATTCCCGTTAAATATTTCAAGGCCAGTCAGTTATATAATGTGGACCGTTGTTGTCAGTCCACCGCCTTCATACACGAGATAGCTGCACGGCTGATCGAGAATGTGTGTCATTTTCTGAATGAGACCGCGTAGCCAGGTGTGTTACGAGAAGCGTGCCGGTTTTTTTTATAGTTCTTCAAGAATCTTGGCATGCAGATATTTGTCTTAAACTTTTTAAATACTTCTAGTAGGCTCAGGCCAGTCAAAATTTGTTGCTATTTAACTGACAGCATAGTAAATTCAATAGCGTATTTGTTGTAGTAGAGGAGTGCGTATGAATGTGTGTAATTAATGTATTAATTAATTGTTGTTATTTATTGTTTATATTAGTCTTAGATTACCATATTTATAACAAATTTACTCAGTTCATTTTTCGTTGTTGTCTTCGAGTGATTTATTTTAAATAAAATGAAAACCGTGGTATCGTGAAGCCGTTTTTAGGTTGGAGCTAAATCCCCGCAGAGAACCCGAGAACTAAAGTTCGGTGCTTCTGATCCAGTGTACTTTGTTGATTATTCACGATACCATTGATCAATACTGTGTAGATTCCCGAAGACCTTGTTGGAGCAATTTCTGATGGATTTTTAGCCGGAGCTCATTTAGAAATAAAACAATCCAGCTTGTGCTTTGGATTCCAAACAGGCATCTTTCCGAATTTACGGGTACAGTTCCATCCTGGCATTTTCCCGAAGACGAAGTGGGAAACCACGGAAAACCACTTCGAGGATGGCTGAGGTGGTCATCGAACCCCCTCTACTAATTTGGACCACCCGAGGCTTAGTAGACCCCGTTCCAGTCCTCATACCACTTTTCAAATTTCGTGGCAGAAACGGGAATCGAACCCAGGACCTACAGGGCGGCAGCTAACCACGCTGACCGCTACGCTACAGAGACGACAACTAAATTGATACGCAGAAATATTTGACAGGAAGAGGATATTACAATCAGTCAGCTTTTGAGCTCTGCACTTGAAATGAAAATCCACAGCCTGCTTCCAGTCCACCGACCACGTCAGGAAATGGAATGAATGAAGCCCCCATCTAGCGGCGCGGATATGAACTTTGCCGGCTGCCGAAGCCTGTCACACTCCCCTGGGGCAATGATTAAATGAATGACAGATGAAATGAAAATAATGATAGTGGAGAGTATTGCTGGAATGAAATGTTGACAGGGAAAACCGGAGTACCCGGGGAAAAAACTGTCTGCCTCCGCTTTGTCCAGCACAAATCCCACATGGCGTGACCGGGACTTGAACCACGGACCCAGCCTAGAGAGGCCGGCGTGTTGCCGCCTTTCCCACGGAGGCTCTAGCTCTGCAGTTACGGTATACTAGTTAGTAATTACTTTATTGGATGTTTCGACAGAAGTGGAAGGACAACCTAGCAGGTAGGGTTTTTCAGCTATGTGGTGGTAAGAGGGGAGTAGTGAGTGGGAGGGGTTGGTGACCTTTGCCGTGCGCTTGGAATTCCAAATGACAAAGGAAGTTGAAGTACAGTACGTACCAACTTATACGTTTTAAAGTATTTAGCAGCTGATGTTATTCTTGAAACTAAGTTAAAAGATCAGAATGATTAATGCAATAAATTAATCAATGAAGTGAAATATAATATAAGATAATGCGTATTAAATTAATGATGTTAAATGAATTAAAAATTAAATTGAAAAAAATGTACTTAATGTTTTTATTATAATATGAGATTAACTCCAGGAATTAAAAAGTGGCAATTACTAATCTGGTTTCCTAATGGGCTGGTAACTCCTTCATTTTCATGTAATTACGAACTAGCATAGATCAAAATTTTCCTAATTCATAAAAAATAACAAAAATTCAGCTCTGCAACATGTATAAAAGCGAGTACTAAGGGTAAGTGTGATAGAGAAAACAAGTGCTTGAATATTTTTTGCCTGTTTTCATTTATGAAAATATACGCTTATGAGATCCATATTGTCCGTGTGTGTTTATGTGTGTGTGTGTGTTTGTGTGTGTGTGTGTGAGTGTGTGTCTAATAAAATATAAACGGCTGGAGCGATTTCAATGAAACTCGGTAAGGACATAGTACGTCTGACCTCGATCTTGCCCTTAAAGTTGTATTACAGCTCACCAATACAACAATGGCGGCTGTGTGAAATATTTAACCGGCATTTTATATCTCCGAAACTGTTACTGATATCACCCTGAATTTTTTACGGTGATAAAGGGTACCACTAGAACTTCACCTACGTGTCTTTTAAAAACCTGTTATGTACGAAACGAGTATGGCAGCCAAGCAAATTCGAAATATTTAAATAGTCTTTTCTTGCAATTTAACCACCCGAGCGCAGTGAAACATGGTACAGCAAATGTTTATACACATTGTAATACACTGATATCTAATTTAGTTCAATTGTTTACATAACCTCAAGATGGCGGCTGTGCGAAATTTTAAATTTTTATTTCTTGTGTCCTAATCATGCGATTGAAGTCAACGTTTGAATAATGAACCTACGCAATAATCGTCATCAAATCTATATATATATAAAGCACAAAGTTTGTCTGTTTGTCTGTTTGTCTGTTTGTCTGTCTGTTATGTATACAAATCTACACCGTTTCACCGATTTCAACCAAAATGTGTATACTTACCCTTTGGAACCCTACGGGTAACCCTGTCAACTTTAAATTTCGGACAGATCACCCCATTCCCGGCATTTAGGGCCTTTTGCACAAATCTACTCACCGATCTGAACCAAAATTTGTATACTTACCCTTTGGAACCCTGCGAGTAGCACTGTCTACGTAAAATTTCGGACAGACCACCCCATTCCCTGCATTTAGGCCCTTTGGTCCAAATCCACACCGTTTCACCGATCAGAACCAAAATTCGTATTCTTACCCTTTGGTACCCTGCGAGTAACACTGTCCACTTAAAATTTCAGACAGACCACCCCATTCCCTGCATTTAGGCCCTTTGGCACAAATCTACACCGTTTCACCGATCTGAACCATAATGTGTATACTTACCCTTTGGAACCCTGCGAGTAACACTGCCCACTTAAAATTTCAGACAGACCACCCCATTCCCTGCATTTAGGCCCTTTGGCACAAATCTACACCGTTTCACCGATCTGAACTAAAATGTGTTTACCTACCCTTTGGAACCCCGCGGGTAACACTGTCTACTTGCAATTTTGGACAGACCACCCCATTCCCTGCATTTAAGCCCTTTTGCACAAATCTACACCGTTTCACCTATCTGAACCAAAATGTGTATACTTACCCATTGGAACCCTGCGAATAACAGTGCCTGCTTGAAATTGCGGACAGACGACTCCATTCCCTGCATTTAGGCCCTTTGGCCCAAATCTACACCGTTTTACCGATCTCAACAAAAATTTGTATATTTACCCTTTGGAACACTGCCACTAACACTGTCTGCTTGAAATTGCGCAGAGGCTACTCCATCCCCTGCTTTTAGGCCCTTTGGCACAAATCTACACCGTTTCACCGATCTGAACCAAAGTTTACATACTGACCCTTTGGAACACGATGAGTAACACTGACCACTTGAAATTTCTGACATACCACTCCATTCTTTGCAGCTATCTCAGGAATCCCCCGGGGTTGCCAGCTTCCTAACTCACCAGCCATGAGTCCTTGAGGGTGTACCAGAAGTGGTGGGGCTACACACACTCTGCCTCTTTGAGGGCCTTGAGCAGAAGACAGGAGATATTATGAAAAGGAAAAGAAGACAGACCCCTCGAAGAATGAGGGTATGAGGAAAGATGAGACAATGGCCAATTAAGGCGGGAAATTGAAAGACTCCCTAGCCCTCGGATACCCTAATACAGTCGGAGTCGGAAGAGAACAAGAGTTGACCAAGGGAGGCCGACAGGAAAGGGAACTGAAAGGAGCCCGGCACCAGGAAGTAGAAGCGATGCCAGACTCAACTGGGGTCCCGTGGTCGCTAAGCCAGGTCCCACAAGTTGTGAGACCCTGGGGGTGGTGGGGCAGTTGTGAGGATAGCTTGCTGATTCATCGCGAGGTGACATGAGAGGACTTTCCAGAGCCCGCCGTGTTATTTGCTGTCTATGCTGATGCCAGCACAGGGCCGTTGGTCAAGCCACTGTGGTGTTGCGAAATAGTGAGTGATTCCTCGGCCAATCTAAATGGGACGGGGAACCCCGAACGTGTGTCATCATATTTCGTCATCATCTGCGATCATCTGAGGTTCGTGCAGCTTGGACCCATATTCTTTGCCGAGCAGTACGCCATAATCTCTTTCACTAGACGCATCGAGTACAGGCCTAAGCCAGAAAATAAGGTTGAGACTTTGGAAGATCTCGAAGCTAGACATCTGAACTACCAATGAAAATGAATGAAAATCCACAGCCTGCTTCCAGTCTCCGACCGGGTCAGGAATGGAATGAATGGTGCCCCCATCTAGCGGCGAGGATATGAACTGTGCCGGCTGCCGAGGCCTGACGCACTCCTCTGGGGCAATGATTAAATGAATGACAGATGAAATGAAATGATAGTGGAGAGTGTTGCTGGAATGAAATTTTGACAGGGAAAACCGGAGTACCCGGAGAAAAACCTGTCTGCCTCCGTTTTGTCCAGCACAGATCTCACTTGGAGTGACCGGGATTTGAACCACGGACCCAGCGGTGAGAGGCCGGCGTGCTGCCGCCTAAGCCACGGAGGCTTGAACTACCAATATCAGTTTTAAAATTACACCATGTTCGTTTAGTAGTCATTTTTTCATTACCTTATTATTATCATCATAAGTGCAAATGACCTAGATGTTATGCGCATCATACCACTAATCACCGCCACATAAAGTCTTTCTCGACTGTGGTTTTTTAAATATTTATTTTTAATCAGTACATTGTGTACATTATAAGTTGAAGTGTCAATTCAATACCGGTAGTAGTTTCCCTTATCATCCTCATCATAAGGGCAAATGACCTAGATGTTACGCCAATTACACCATTAATCGCCACGCACAATAAGTCTTCATCGCCTGTGAATTTTGAAATATGTATTTCTATTACAGTACTTCATAAGTTTGACGTGTCAATTCAACAGTAGTTTTCATATCATCCTTATCAAAAGGGCAAATGACCTAGATATTACGCCCTCATTGTCTTTTGGGGCAAATGACCTAGATTTTAAGTCCATTATATTTCTAAGGAGACTTGTAGATATTATCATCATTCCACCGGGCGAAGCCGGGTACTACTGTTAGTAGCATATAATTATATGGCCTACATGCATAAAAATTCAACATGGCGACCATCCGAAATATTTGGACGGTTCTCAATGTCTACTAATCTACGACAGCAATCAAACTGAAATGTTGTATGTTGATGAAGGCTAGTAACGCTAGTTCACCTATGGGACTTTCAATAGCCTGGTGAGCACAAATCCAATGAGGTGGCGACGTGAATTTTTTTTATGCACGTTTCTCGCGATTTAACCATCCGAGCGCAGTGAAACTTGGTACGGTAAATGCTTATGCAAATATTTATCCACTGACATCTAATTTATTTCAATTGTTTTCATAACCTAAAGATGGCGGCTGCGCGAAATTTTAAGATCACGTTTTTATTTCTTATGTACTAATCATGCGATTGAAGTTTGGATAATGAACCTACTGTACGCAACAATCTACATTTAATAGTACATAACTCTATGGCCTACATATATAAAAATCCAACATGGCGACCATCCGAAATATTTAGACGGTTCTCAATATCTACGAGTCCATTACAGCCATCAAACCCAAATTTTGTATGCTGATAGAGGCAATTAACATAAGTAGGATATATGAAAATAGGCTACTTAGTATTCATGGAACTACTTGTTTAAAATGTAGGAAGTGCATAATTTCTTAAGCGCAAAGTGATCCCTATTAGTAGAATCAGCCATTAATACAAAATATTTAATTTCTCATTAACCCCTTTGAAAACATTGGAGTTAGTAAACGCCATCCGCTATATTGAAAACTCATTTCACTCCCCCCCCCCCCCCCCCCCCCCCTGACTCTGCAAAATCAAACGGCTAGAAATACAACGATGATATGCTATTCTATCAAGTAAGGCTTATTCAGTGATCCCAATTGAGGACTGGACAAGGAAAACGGTATACGTGCCAAAATGGGAAAAAATGGGGGAGGGGGAATAAAAAAATCCAACAAAAAGTGCCCTACATTCTAATTAAGATCCCTGCAAACATATTCAACTGTGAATAAGGAATATTACGGGCAATATCGTTATTGTAACTGACGCCTAAGTTCTCAAAGTGCCATATACTGTACGTGCCATGTATAATTTCCTCAGAAATGGTACAAAACGTAGTGATCTATTCGCACAATGTTTGTTCTTCTGAGACAGATCCTCATAAAAACCATGATATGTAGTATCCATGAAATCTAGCATTGCCAGAATAGTGGGGAGGTTAAGACGAAAATCAATGGGGTACCGTTCATTTTTTGATAGAAGCATGAGACTTGGCACACTTATAGTTTGGCCCCTAAACTTTCGATCTGAGACGGTAGCCACTTCCGGAAGTCACGCCGAGTGCCGGTTTTGAAAGGTTGCCTACCCACCCGGAGTGAACTACGAAATCTACGCTTAAGTCGATTACAAATGCCGTTTCTCATTTTCAAAAACTCGCCAATGTATTTCTTATGGGCCCTCGCCTCTGTTGGGGACCGAGAATTAGACGACGCGGCTGATGAAGCGAGATGCAGAAGTGCGCGTGACGTCACACTCTCCTAGTCTCTATGCAGTTTGACGCGGGTAAACGACGCGACGCTACCGCCGTGTATTGTTGCGGTCAGTAACAGAAGCTTGGTGCTGGTGCTGTGTTGTTTTTCTGTGATTAGGGAACTGATTTCTTGGAGATAATTGTGCGTCATTCATCCTGTGAATGTGAATATACTGATAAGTACATACACGGTAAATATTTTCTTTACTTTTAATGCTGTTGTCCCTCTTTTATTTCGACTATTCGTTACATCCCTGTCTTATAGGTTATGTATACTTACAGTTAAAACTTGTTTTAGGTACTTCTAACAACGGTAAGGTTTACATTTATTTACATTTTATGTGTTTCGTGTTGTTTGTTTAGGATGTGGTGGCTTGGAATCATTCGGGAAAAAAAAGGTGAGTTACGGCTATTTCTCATTCTCAAAGTAATAATATGACTTTTTCTAATTGTGTTGTTTGCACTTTTTCAGTAGAATCTGAGAAGCGATTCTGATAGTACCCTACATCACAGCGACAACAGCTCCGAAAAAGCGAGGTTTATAAAGGACGTTAAAAATCTTGATAGTGTCTTTGTTGAACTAGGAAACCCTTTTTTAGAAGAAAGGTCGCATTTGTACAATATTGATAGCCAGCGGGTCGCATCCTCTGAAGTCGTTACTACAATAATGACCACAACAGAATTTGTCGAGGGACGCGCCTTATCAGCGGGCGAAAAAAAAACTGTTAAAGACACCGTGAAGCAAATAAATACCCTCTTTTTATGTCAGCTTCAAAAGCATCATCGACCAAGACAAAATAAAAAATCGCCGGCCTCAAACACGACTGCAGTCTTTTCAGTAAATTATACATAGCTACAAGTGAGCACCGATTGGGATACCTAGACAGTTTTTTCGCACATGAAAACCAACCAACACCACCGTCTTTCTCCACAAACGGCGAACTAAGACCGGGCAAAAAATCAGATCTCTTGAAATGTTTGATAGCTGCAAGTCCAGATGGCTTCCACACCAGTGACGTACCCGCCGTACAAGCAAAAATTATCGATGGTCCTGCCCTAGTCCATATGCTACATTCCGGACAGTCAAGAACGTTTCAGGAATATGCCAACAGCATTTTTATGCCATTCCTCAGGAAAGAAGTTAATACTGTTCATCGCGTTGATGTCATTTGGGACAAGTATATACAGGATAGTCTAAAAACCACACAAGGGTAGAATGGGCCGAAGTAATACGCACGTGAGTTACAGCTGGAACACGCATTCCGAAAGGATGGCCCAACTTTCTGCGCAACTCCGAAAACAAATGCGAGTTGTTCCAATTCCTCAATACGCAAATACAAAAGATCACACAAGAGGGCAAAGAAATGTACAGTAGACAGGATTCGTCTGTGTTAGCATCGCCTCATCCAGAAGATATGGATATGTTGTCTCCATGCAATCACAAAGAGGCAGACACAAGGGCCATGATTCACATCGCGGATTGTTTTAGTCAGGGATACCTGAAAATTCTTGTGCGAACTGTGGACACCGATGTCCTTGTATTGGCCGTGAGTATTGTGCCAAAAATTGACGGATATTGAAGAGCTCTGGGTCCACATTGGCACGGGAACGAACCACCAGATTGTAGCTGCACATAAAATTGCCCAAGATTTAGGTAGGGACCAATATCGATGACAAAACATATGTTATCATGGAAAGGCAATGGTGACTAAAGAGGCTTTACTTGTTGCAGGTCGCATTTTCTGGATGTGATACCGTTTCCTCGTTTTCCAACAAAGGTAAGAAGAGTGCCTTTGAAGCTTGGACGGCTCATCCTGATGCCACCAAAGGATTTTTGGCAGCTCAGGAGCACGATTTGGACAAAGCTTTACCTTATATGGAAAATTTGGTAATCACTATGTAAGACAGGTAGGAAAAATTGATTGATAATCGTTACCTATGCGTTTTTGTTGAATTTCGTCGTTAACACTTGTGTTTTATTGCATTGCAGGACATAAATGCCTGCCGAAAGGAACTTTTTACCAATAAAAACTGATCTCTGGAGAGTATTCCTCCAACGCAGAATGCACTGGAGCAACACATCCGGCGTGCCATGTACCAGGGGGTTTATGTGTGGGGACAATCCCTGAGCCCCATTCAGGAACTACCCTCACGGTCAGATTGGGGCTGGGAAGAAAGTCCATCAGGATGGACACCGCGGTGGACGACTATCCCCAATTACAACTAAGGCTTGCTTAAAACTAATCCGTTGCGGGTGCAAAAGTTGTGCAACTAGGCCTCAGCAATGTGTATGCAGGAGGAGAGACTTTAAGTGCACGGAACTGTGCTCTTGTGACACAAAGTGCTAAGTAATATTTTCTGCTTATTTTCTACTTCCGACTTTATTTTCTGGTGATGGCTGTCCACTTAATAGCTAAGAGATTATTTTAGTACATTTTTTCCCTTTTTTAGGAAGTTTGTTGAGCCTCCAAGATTAGTTTTGGTGAGCCTGATGCATAGGGCCACACGCATTACAAAACATGGACTTCTGCCTTGTTATTCTTTGTTTTCTCATGCCTTGTTATTCTTCCTTCTTTGCTTTTTCGTAAGTTATCAAAATGATTTGTCATTTTTATTAAATAAATTAAAGCTTGGAGAGTGTGGTTACTTGTTTTTGCAGCTTTAGGAAAGATGCGCCTAGTAGGTAGGCAACCACACCACAAATTTAAATCCTTCCACTCCAAACCGTGTTACCAACGTTTTCCAGGTGATTCTGAGTGCAAAAGGTATTCATCGCGAAGAAAAACAGGCATTTGCAATCAACTTAAGCGTTGATTTCGTAGTTCACTCCAGGTGGGTAGGCAACCATGCAAAACAGGCACTCGGCGCGACTTCCGGAAGTGGCTACCATCTCAGATCAAAAGTTTAGGGTCCAAACTATAAGTGTGCCAAGTCTCATGCTTCTATCAAAAAATGAACGGTGGTTTAACCTAACCTCCCCACTAGAAAGTCTTTCTTCATCTCTGCCTTTAACGATTTAATTGGAGGCAGCATAGCACACCTCTCCAGATTAGCAATAGACTGCAGTGTTCGTCCTTTTCTTGGAATCTGACATGTCTTCCACCCTTCAGAATCACTCAAGGTTCTCCTGGTAAGGACCAATAATGGATGAACACAAGTAACTCGAATTCAACTGGTGGCTTCATTTTTCTAGTTTTCAGCACTCCCTGGCCGTTGTGAATGGCTTTCCTTGCTGCCGCAGCTTCTTATTTTCTTCACGCTTCTTTGCCTTGGATACTTTTACAGGTACTGACTGACCTGTTATTCACCCTGATAAATGCGACAAAACTGTGCCATTCACTACAGATTAACACAGCTAGTAAACCTCCTCGTAACATGCGCTAGTAGGTACGTATATCATTCCTAAGAGTGCCATCTACTAGGCAGTTTTGTAACTACAGAATATAAAGGGATGTTTGGCACATATATTATTACTACGACATTGGCGTTGGTACACATATCACATTCCATTACAAATAAAAAAATTGACCTCGGAGGCACATATAAGTTATAACGCTGTCCACGTCTGCTCCTCAATTATGTCAAGATCTTCAACAAATATAGCTGTAAATGATCACTTGCTGATTTATTTGTGCCAAAATATGTATCTATATTACCCGCACAATAAGGCCAGTGGTGCATAAAGACTTTCAAGGGAAAGTCGAGGCAATTGGTAGAGTGAATGAAAGATTGCTGTATTTCATTTCGTGAAGCATGAAACGAATAATTCGTCGACAGTTTTGAAATACTGAAAATAGCTATAATAAGTAGTTATATGAAGAACTAATAGTGTATATTTTCATATACGTTATTTTACATGTCCTTTCCATCTCAGAATGCTCCTACCAATTAAATCGATTTTCTATGTACTGGACAAAATAGCTCCTGGTACATTGTGAAAACATATACTGCCACAATTTCAAACTCAAAACTCAATATTAAGATAGCAAAATGGACTTACTATGTTACTACTGTCATAAACCAAAGCTTTCATCGCACTACAAATATGTGACCAGTCACACGGTGATACGGCATCTACAATACATGAATATAACTCTAAATGTCTATGTACCAGAATATTTAGTTCATGGTACTGAGTTAGCCGTGTTATCACTATTGCCTCACGAGGCTAAGTGTACCCCATTCCAGCCCTCAGACCAGAATTAAATTTCTTGGCAGAGCCGGGATTCGAACCCTGGGCCTTAAGGTGTCAGCCAAGAGTGCTAACCACTACGCAATGAGGCGGACAAAAACTCAATATAGAACGCAGCCGCTATTTCGATATGATAAGTCATTGAACCCATAACCCACAATTTTGTAGAGCTACAATGACGAACTATCGCAAAACGCTGAGAGACTTTATTTACACAGGGCTTAAGATCATCATGGCGGGTGGGCGATCTAATAAAAGATTCAAATAAATTACTCAGGATGGTTTTGCGCAAAGACCACGAAACTTGGTCGTCTATGAGCACTTTAAAACATACTGTACCTCTAAAATGAAATAATAAAAACAAATTTCACAGCGCCTGTTTCATGTATTTGTGTTCCCGTACTTTTCTTTGTCACACTGGGTGACCTCTACGGGCACAATAAGAACGTCTTCTGGTAGTGACCAAGAAAGCCGAAAGTAAATGTTTACTTTCCCAGGAATTCCAAAGAAAAAGAATTAGCCATATGACTCCCCAGTTGTAGAAATGTAAAAGGAAAGAGAGTAAATATTTATTGAGGTAATTCGATGGATATCGCTTTGTGGCCGATCGTTGCTATTGAATAGAGGCCCCGGAAGGGAGGGTGCCCTTTAGTTGCACGTTCCTTGACTGAAGTAAGGATCCGCGCATAAATTATAAGCCTGGACAATAAAACAAGTTAGCTGTGTGTTTTTTAGGAGCAGATGTGCTGTGTAGGGGAATACACATTGTCACTGCGAGCGTGTCAACTCGCACAGAACTTTCAACACAAGTTTACTCTTCCCCATTCAATAAGGCTGTGCTTCCGCTCTAAATTATTTAACTAAACCACATATTCTACTGTATTTCCTTCTAGAGTTCAAGGTATGGACACCCTCATTCCTGAGTTATTTCTGCATAGGTTCAGGCATGTCACAAATTTGGATGTGAGGTATTATTATTATTATCATTAAAAGAACCTACTAACCGCAGTAGCTAGGGACACCAAAGCGCAAAGTCGTGGGACCTGATTATCTCCGAACTCCGTAGAGGATTGGGTTTGAATCCCACCACTGGCCACCCTTCAACTATTCTTCCGTGGTTTTACATTTTCAGCTCCAGGCCAATGCTGGTATGCGGTATGGTATTACCAACATTTCTCGATGGTAAGTTCCATGGGTTGTTTCTACTTTTAGAATGCATTAGCTTTAATCCAATGAGGTACTGTAGAATATAATGAATTTTATCTGAAGATTTTTGTCTTTAACCCTCCAAGTGATATGAGTCGTTAATAACGACTCATTTATGCCTTTGTGAAATGATAAAGTCGTTATTAACGACTCATTTCTTTAGAGCCGTGTTGCAAGGCAACCATTTCATGAATGTCATCGAACTTTGCACTAATCGACAGTTCAGTTCATTGGCTATTTCGATCTACCTTGCTGAATTATCGAATAGGTTTTTTTTCTGTCTAAACAAATCTTGGCATCACTCGTTCGAACGCGCATAACGGCAAAGTGCCTGGCGGGGGACAGGCTCGCGCCGCGGGCGAGCGGGCTAGCGAGGGTCTCAGATACATCCAAACTAAACTCTCTGTACTAGATTTAGCAGATGGAATTCAGCCTGAACATCCAAGACTTAGCCAACAAGATGAACATTGTATTCAACATTTACCTGGGCGAAAAGAAAGATTATGCGTAGTTTGTTCGGAAGATCCTGCCATAAAAAGAAAGCGAAGCAACTTCTGGTGCCCTAAGTGTAATTGTGGCATTCATCCTACTTGTTACCATAAGCTGAAACACTTCTACAGGCCGATAGTAATGGGGAGGAAAAGAAAAACTCCTGCAAGTGACTCGGACTAAAGAATTATGCCCGAAGAGGAGATGTACATTGTTATAGTTTTTTGTACTTAAGTTTTTGTTCTTTAGTTTTATAGTAAATATGCACTCTTAGTCTTTTGTTGCTAACAAAATGGAAAACAGTTTAGCCATTTACCTTTTGTTTCGTTCTTTTGTAGTTTTGAAGCTACGTGCAGTTTAAAGTTGAAAAATTATTTTTCAAATGTGAAAATTTGTAATTCATCACCCCCAATAAAATGGAATCAAGATATGTATCCAATATTATTACATAATCACATACTCTAGTTTATACTGAACAAAAATATATGTCATATGATATATTTTACTGTCATTTATGTATTGTTATGAATTTAAAAAAAAACTTGTACAATGACGTTAAAGTCGCTCATCACTTAACAAGCTTTTAGTTATCACTTGGAGGGTTAACATAGAATCTAACCCTTTGAAAATAATTAATAAAATGTTGTTGCGTGTGTGACAAAAATCTCCTAATGCTTCTCAAGTAAACATGTTGTTGGCTTATTTTATGTTCCTTCGTTGATTCGGGATGCTTGATTAAATTATTTTCGTATGAAGAAAAACAGTAAAATAATACCAGATATCATTAGGCCTACTTTTATATACAGTCACTTGCAAGAGGGTCAGATGACCTCGCTGTTCCATCCCTTAAAACAACAATTACTAAAACTAACTCACTTCCAAGACATTTGGCGCGGCATTACGATCAGAAACATAATAGGCCACGGCTGCTTTCTCTCAACTTCTTGCCTTGTTTCATTCACCTTCACTCATTTCAACTCTCATTAATTCCTTTGATGAGATTGTTGGCCGCAGAAAGCACTCGCCACTTAACAAATCATCGCATCTCACCCCAGACCTCGTAGAAACGGAAATAATGAGTTCACATTTATTATTAAGAGAACCACCTTCGCTCGGGTGAACAACAAACAGAGAATCCACAACATGTAGCGAACGTCTCCTCAAAGAAACTGCAGCGCCGTGTGTGGCAAAATAATGTGTACCCCTGCCCCAGGGTTCCTCCAATGCTAAAATAAATTTCGGAGAATGTAATGTAAGAGTTATTAAGTTTGTTATTAATTCATTTTAGGGGCTTAGAACATCGTGGTTATCAACCCCATGTAGGTGGGTGTGTGTTGAGCTTGTCTGATAACCTTTATTTCTGTGATGACTGTTGTAGTGTGTAAAACTGTATTTGGGACAGTAGATGCCCCGGGATTTGAAGTAAGGTACTATCTCCGCATTTGTCTGGAGGGAGTGAGGAAAAAGCCGGAGAAAACCACATTCAGGATAGCCGCTGTCAGTGCTGGGATTTGAACCTGCGATCTTCGGAATTACTGCAGTTGCCCTCGCAGCCGTGGTGCACGATTTAACGACCTCGGCTACGTCTTGGGGCTGTATTACAGAATATGATCGCCAAACCCTCGTAAAATATATTGCTCAAGGGTAACCTTGTATTTTGTGTCGTCACCTTAATTCAAGTCGGTCCACCTCCTGGTGTAGTGGCTAACATTCTTGACTGTTGCCCCGAAAGTCTGGGTTCGATTCCCGGCTCTGTCAAGAAATGTAATTCTGATCTGAGGGCTGGAACGGGGCACACTCAGCCTCATGAGGTAAAACTGAGGAGAGATGGGTTCGATTCGAACCTCAGCCATTCTGGAAGTGGTTTTCCGTGGTTTCTTACCTCTACTCCAGCAAATGCCAGTTTGGTTCCTAAATCAAGGCCACGGCTGCCTCCTTCCCAATCACCATCTGAATTACAACTACACACACTACTACATCCATCACAATAACACAAGTTATCAAACAGATTCCACACACACCCAAGTACACGGGACTACATGACCACGATGTCGCAAAGCCCCTAAATAAATCAATAAGGCAAGACAATCTCAAATTAAACTATTATTATTATTGTTATTTATTATTATTATTATTATTATTATTATTATTATTATTATTATTAGCACATGTGGACAGACCTCGTGACGTAGTGGCTAGCATTCTTGGCCGTCACACCTGAGGTCTGGGTTCCATTCCATGCTTGGCGAAGAAATAAAATTCTCGACTAAGGACTGGAGCGGGATTCACTCAGTAATCACCGAGTGATCATCACTTCATCCTCATTACGGCTATCAGGTCGCACAAGGGCGTCAAGTGGAAAGACCTGCACTCGGCTTCTCCGGCGGCGTGCGTCTTCAGCCTCCCCTCCCCCATTGCTCCATTCGCACCTCATATTCTCCTCTCCCGGCCCGTCACCCACCCGCGTTGCTTGTAACCCGCCAAGTGTGAAAGATAATGGGCGGAATGGGGCCCATATCACTTCATTCTAGAGAAGCTATTAATAGCAATTTGAAGTCATTTAAATGCCAGGCGCCCTTGCCAAGGAGCTGTACATGTAAACAGCTTCCCTCACTGTAATGTCATTTTCCTGAAGAAAGTCTACGAAGTCTCGTGATTGGAAGAGTCAGTAGATTAAGAGCCTATCACAAGTTCTAGAAAGCACCTAACAAACATGATGGATTTTGAAGCTACTGTATAACTGAATTACCACACATCATAAGGAAGGAGGAAAGGAAGCTAGTAGTTTTACGTACCCATTAACCTTGTTAATCATAAACCATGGTAGTATAATTTACGAGGAATATGAACCACCGAACGAGACATCTCACCTCGTAATATGCATTATTATTATCATTATTATTATTGTTATTATTATTATTATTCTCTCTGACTGGCTGCTTGTCTCTGTGGTAGCGTTCTCAACTACTGTGCCCAAGGTTGCAGGATCGAATCCTGGCACAGTCTGCTGACTTTTAAGGGTGCACAAATGCGAGGCAGCCGTGTCAGTAGATTTACTGGCACGTTAATGATCCACTTCTGGGCAAAATTCCGGCACGCCTGTGTCTCTTCAAGCCGCAATCGTTAAAAGGGACCTAAAACTAAAAACATTATTATTATTATTATTATTATTATTATTATTATCTTATTCTCAAATGAAAATATAGTAGTAGTTATGGAAGTAGTACATCAATGGGTCTACCGGGTGAGTTAGCCGAGGTCGTTACGGCATGACTGTTGGCAGTCGCTCACTTCCGGGAGGCGAGGAGGTTCGAATCCCCCCGCCGGCAACCTTGAAGATGGTCTTCTGTGGTTTCCCATCTTCCTTCCAGGCAAATGCCGGGGTTGGTCCCTAACTATAGGCCACAGCCGCTACCTTCCAACTCCTCGACCTTCCCTTCCAACTTTCCTCCCCAACGGTACTTGTAGCTCACCCATTGGGTGTCCGTCTCGAAGCAGCTACAAAACTGGAGAGCCGAACATGTCCTCGGACACTCCCGGCACTAAAAGCCATACGCTAAAAAAAATCAATGGGTCTAATTGATTGATATAAACATTTAGAATACAAGATAGAGTTTGTTAAGATGAAGTCTACCAGAAGACTAGAAGCCACGATGACTTATGCATGTGGAAAGGAATGTGCCAGTAGGGGGTCAACCCAAAAGTTACTGCAGAGTTAAATCCGGCCCAACTACACAAATATTCCTGATCGCCAATTCTTTAAATCACCAGATGTGTGCTTCTGCGATTGTAATTCCCTTGGGTGCACAATACGTACAGCGTGTTCCAATTCAACACTTAACTGAAAAATGGGTTGCCTACCCACCCGCAATCGGCTTGAAATCAGCTCGCAGCGCGCTAGCGACGAGGCTGAGTTCGATTTCACTGATTGCCGCCTTCTTATGCAGCATTGCAAAGTATTTTCGTCTTTCAAATTATATTTACAAAGGCTTCACAATAAGTTTGAACGATTTCTGTTTCAGAACTTGTAATTTTACACTTCTGTTAATGGCTTTTGCAGAGCATTTCTATGAAATAAAATTTTATTTTATAACATAGTTTATTACAACAAAATTACAACATGCTTTTTCAACAAGATGGTCATCCAGCGCACTCCTCCAGGCTGGCGGGAGAAGTTTTAAACCGTTTGGTTCATGGCCGGTGGATAGGAATTGGCGGCTTTATAGAATTCCCACCACGTTCACCTGATCTCACCGTATTGCATTTCTTCATTTGGGGCTACGTCAGGTCGAGAGCATTTTTAAGATCACCACAAACACCCGAGGAAATGGAGCTCGTCATTACCGAAGCCTTTGCGGAAATTACTTATCAGATGTTGTCGAAGGCAAGAGAGAACTACATGCGACGAGTGGCCCTCTGCTTGGAAAATGATGGACGACACTTCGAACACCGTATGTAAATGTCCATCTGTAGTAGATGTAACGTCTGTGATAAATTAACTTATTTAGTCGTATCGAAGAAAAAAATGAAAAACCACAGCCTGCTTCCAGTCTCCGACTGGGTCAAGAATGGAATGAATGAAGCCCCCATATAGCGGCGAGGATATGAACTGTGCCGGCTGCCGAGGCCTGACGCACGCCTCTGGGGCAATGATTAAATGAATGACAGATGAAATGAAATGATAGTGGAGAGTGTTGCTGGAATGACATTTTGACAGGGAAAACCGGAGTACCCGGAGAAAAACCTGTCTGCCTCCGTTTTGTCCAGCACAAATCTCACATGGAGTGACCGGGATTTGAACCACGGACCCATCGGTGAGAGGCCGGCGTGCTGCCGCCTAAGCCACGGAGGCTCAGTCGTATCGAAGACTGATTACAATTTGGTAACAAATCATTTCCAAATTGTATCTCGTTTTGTGGTATTAGATTAAAAAGCAATAAATTGTGTTGTAAATAAAATACAACACAAAAATGCATTGTGTTGTAATAAACTATGTTGTAAAATAATATTTTATTTCATAGAAATGCTCTGCAAAAGCGACTAACAGAAGCGTAAAATAACAAGTTCTGAAACAGAAATCGTTCAAACTTATTGCGAAGCCTGTGTAAATATATTTTGAAAGAGCAGAATGCTTTGCAATGCTGCATAAGAAGGCGGCAATCAGTGAAATCGAACTTAGCCTCGTCGTTAGCGCGCTGCGAGCAGATTTCAAGCTAATTGCGGGTGGGTAGGCAACCCATTTTACAGTTCCGTGTTGATTCGGAACATGCTGTACGTGAACAGTAAATGAACCTGCCCTCTTAGATTCAGATAGAAATGAGATGAGCATCAACTGAGCAAAAGTGATACGTGACAGTATTCAAAATAAGCAAATAGACATATAGCTTACGTGTCTTCAAATTTAATGACCATAAACCACAGTATCCCCACCTTTTCTTTACTAGGAATCCGACCCACTAGTATTTTTTAAAATTGAAAATGTACTAGTTGGGAGTCAAAGCGAACTACAGTAAGGTGAGACATGGCAGTTATGCTACTCTAAAACAGGCCCTCTCTACTTACCACGCTTGTGGCACATGCATCGAACAGTAAATGTAACGTACCTCTACTTCAGACTAAATGTTACTCTTCTAAATGTGCATTCTGGATGTGAGTGCTCCTAATATAATGGCACGCTCAAAATAAATTTGCAATTAAATTGAACGGAGTTGATTTTTGAAGTACGAATGGCCTTTCACTTTGGTACACCTCAACTTCATAATACTGAGTATACTGATTTGCAAGCTACTTTTGCTCGTGGAACGAAGATCTGGAAAACAATTTAATGAAAAGTGTTCTTTATTATTTGTAAGGAATGTCCGTATTCTTCAAGAATTTCTGAATTACTGACAGTTTAAAAGACTGGGATCCGTTACAAACAAAGGAGGAAGACGCCGCCATATAAAGACTTAGCTTATTGTCTGTGACGCTGAGTTAGGCTATCAATCTGAAGTCAATGAACAATCTATGGCTATCTTACATGATGTTGATTTGTTTAGGGGCTTTGCGACATCGTGATCATTTAGCCCCGTATACTTACGTTTGGGTGAGATTTGTCTGATAACCTGTCTTATTATTGTATTAGTGTGTGACTTTGTAATTCAGGTGAGGATTGGGAAGAAGACGGCCGTGGCCTTAAATTAGGAATCATTCTGGCATTCCTGGAGTGTAAGTGGTAAACCATGGAAAACCTCTTACAAGATGGCTGAGGTGGGAATAGAACCCATCTCTGAACAAGTTTGCCTCACGAGGCAGAGTGTACCCCGTTCCAGCCCTTAAACCAGAATTAAATTCATTGGAAGAGCCGGGAATCGAATCTGGACCTCCAGGACGACAGCCAAGCATGCTAACCACTACACCACGAGGTGGTCCATCTGACATTGTACTGTATCTTAAGAGACCACGCGTATCCAAGCATGACAGATGCCTAGCTCGTACCCTGTGGATTATGGTGGACGCATAGCCAACGTGATGAAGCCCTCAATCGCATTACCTTGGTTTTTGGCCATGGAACTGCACATCTCACATCAATCAACTATCCTATTATCGCCATAGGGTAATGTGCATCCCGTTGCAGCCATCGCATTGTATTTTAAACCGCTTGCTGGCGGGAATCGAACAAAGGCATCCTACGTATGAGGCAAGCATGGTCGGATGCGTGAAAACACTCCTTTCTTGATTTACAGGATGTTCAAGCATAAACGAAAATTCTCGCCAATAGTTTCAAATTTCATGAAGTCACTTCTCCGCAAAGCTTCGAAAGTAAGTGGCACGATACAGGAGTGGGATGCTTAGAGCAATCGTTGGATCTATATTCTTTTCCACCCATGTCAAGAGGCCAGCAGGCTAGCACCTAACACCAAACCATGGCCCCAAAGTCTTGCATCGGGAGATCACGTCCCACACACCAGACCAGTAGTTACCCGACGAGCGCATGGGAACTTATCGTATGACCTATCCTGACCAGATGGAAAGCTATTTCTCCTCGCTGTACTGAAAAGGTGCTATTTTCTGCTTTATTTTTACTATTAATCATACAAACATATCATAAAATGAGCATCATTTTTACCCACAAGAAGAATTATTAGGATGTCTCATAAGTAATGTCGTTTTTTAAGATTTATGTTTTATAAGACAGGAATGGTTTTCTTTGGTTCACCAATGTTATTTACAGGAGGCCATGACTGGAATTGCGTATATTACGAGAATAAATCAGTCGTCAGTTTTGTTGATACACAATCACAAATGGAACTTACAAAGTTGGAGGTTAGGGTTCTTCAAAAGCTCTACTGAAAACAAGATTAAAAATATGCTGCCACGGCTCGAAGAATATGTGAAGTGGAAGAAGAAGGTGTCGTTAGTCAGCGTGTGGCACAACGATGGTTCCAACGTATCAACACTGGAGACGAAAACACTACAGGTTTACCGCGTTCTGGCAGACCTAAACTATGGGATATTGAGAATACACGCAGAGTTTTGGAACATAATCCGCAAAGAAGTACTTGCAGCTGTCAGAAGAACCTGGTGCATTAAAAGATGACATACTTCTTCAGATTAAGCAACTTGGAAAATGGAACATCATGAATATTGATCCTTGGACAGGCTCAACGTAGAGTGGATATCTGTCGTCAGCTTATTGGGAACCCCATGGATGACAGAATTATCAGGAGACTTGCCACATGTGATGAAAAATGGGTCTATTACCACAACGCTGACACCTCGAAACGGTGGTTCAGTCCCCACCAACCTGCCAAAGTCATCGTTAAAAGGGATCGGTTAGGCCCCAAACTGATGTTTTGTGTCTGGTGGAATTTTGAAGAGGTGATTCACTGTGAGTTTGTTCCAAATGGGCGTGAAGTGAATGCGGATCTTTATTCTCAACAACTGGAACGAGTTCATGAAGTTTTGAGACGGAGATACCCAGCATTAGTTAACCGAAATAGAGTTCTCTTGCAGCAGGACAATGCGTGACCTCATTCTGCACGAACAACCATGGCGAAAATTCAGGAATTGGGAGGAGTCAAACTGCTACCACATCCAGAATTCAGCCCTGATCTTGCGCCTTTAGATTACCATCATTTTATATCCATGGGCCATTTCTTGCGTGGAAGAAATTTAGAAAACATTGAAACTGTGAAAGTGGGTCTCACCAAATTCTTTGCATCAAAACCCGGAGACTGGTACCGTCGCAGGATAAGAAACCACGCTGAAAGATGGCTCCAGACCATAGAATCTGTTGGTCTCTACTTTGAAGAATAGTTTAATTTCTTACCCGAAAACTTTCCAAATAAAATTTTATTTAAAATAACGACATTACTTATGAGACATCCCCTGTAATAGAGCCTATTTTCATATGTTCTACTAATCATTTCCATCTCAAAACTGATCTGTCAGTTAAATCGAATTTTCATGTGATAGGCTGAATAAATTTTGTGTTTTATGACCGACATTGTCATAATGTACAGGACAACAATTTCAAACAATTTAACCGTTTTATACAAATTTTAAAATAAAGTTTGACGGTAGCAAATTGGTCTTGGTTATGGTCCTCGGGCTTGGTACGTCTTAAATCAATCATTTCGTCATTGCTCAAAATAATTCACTGTAACCCACCTCCAGTACAAGAAAACATGGGTCCAAAGTCACACGATGAGCTACTGTCCACAATATATGAATACAACACTAAATATTCATATATCAGAATGTTCAGTTCAAGATAATATTTCATTTCATCAATTTTCCTAAGGTCGATTCAGTTGAACATGAGTAAGGGATGTTCGTTTTCAGAAAATGACATGCAAATGATCTACAATGTACGATACATACACTAGAAAATGAGGGCAGGTGCCTTCAATATTCCTGGAGGCGTGGTGGCGCAGCGGTTAAGCTGTTGGCCTCTCACCACGGCGGACCGGGTTCGATTCCCGATCAATGCATGTGAGATTTTCAAAGTGAAGTGCCATGTCCTATGGTTCGCATTCCACGTAAAAAGGAGGTACGGTTGCTCATGATCACGTTAACCTATACATTTTCTTCCTTCTTCCTTCCTCAATAATCCACCCCATAAAATAATCATCACCACCACCACACACTAAAAATTCCGTACAAGAATGTTCAGTATCTCTTAATTATGTCTCCTCAGGTGCAGACGGCATATTTCTGTGACAAGCCACATGAGGTACTTTAAGGGAAAGCCAAGTGCACGTTATGGATAATTACGGAAAGGAAGCTAGAGAATTCAGTGACAGAAGATTAACGTTTCTATCGCTCAATCTTTTCCAACAACCAGTCCAATACGCAAGAAATATACAAATTATATACTTCAGAAATACGCATGCCCGTCGTCTATAGTTCGTGATCCCAACATTTGAAGGACAAATACACCAGCAAATTTCGTTCATCCTACAAGTATGCTGTATCAACTTTCACTGTGATTGGATCATACCAAGTTTGGCTGATATCAGATCATTCCGTAACCAGTTGGAGGAATTAATTTTGAGGAACTGATATGCTCCTCATCTATGCTATGTGAAAAGCAATAGCTATTGATCTCCAGATTTGCTTGTTTAGTGTGATATCAAACAGGAGCGTAAAACTCCTCACAAACTTGGGGGGTCAAATTTATAATCTGCGGTTGCCCAGCGTAGCACCAAATGTTAAACTTATAACGCCATGTGCATCATTGCTTTTTGCATTTTTGAACATAATCGGTGCAGCGTAGGGCGCATGCGTAGGGTGTGCTTAAAACGCGAGATACGCGAAGGAAGTCTCATGTTATTTTGCCTTGTTTATTTAAAACAAGACGTGCGCGCTCTTGTTTCCGGGCAGGAGTAATGATTTTGTGTGTCTCAGTATCATACCTCAGTTTTAAACCAGGGCTCAGAAATAATAGTTCGCAAATGCACCTTTTCGGATCGTCGTGGTAAGTGGACAAAGCTCAAAGCGCCTCGGCGGGAAACGGGAGAGGGGGCAAAACATACTGTTCGTTCGGTAAAATAAACATATTACGAATAAGCAAGGCAAGATGGCTTTTCCCATTTTCCGCCTAACGTACCGTAGTATTAAATCGTTTCTAGATTCAGGATGTCTACTGTAAGGATGAAGTAAAAATTAGTTGCTTTTTATCTACCTCTTCGTTACCTACTAATTCAAGATGCGCCTGCAAGCGTGATGATGATGATAATTGTTGTTTTAAGGGGCCTAACATCTAGGTTATCGGCCCCTAATGGTCTGGGTGATAACGAAAATGACAATGAAATGGAAACTATAACGAAAATTAAGTGTGACCAAAGATATTTACAAATTGGAACTCAGATTGAAACGACTCACAAAAAGTAGAGTGGAAATACTAACAAAAGGTAATTTAGAAGGAAAATACGCCCAAAAAAGGTTAAAAAGTACGCTCAAAATGTAGTTGAGGTTCAAAATACGTACAAAATGCAATTGTAATTCAAAATACTTACAAAATGCAAATGAGATTGAAAATACGTACAAAATGTATGGTAAATTCAAAATACTCATTTGGATTGACAATACTTACAAAATACAAATTAGATAGAAAATACCTACAAAATGTAATTTAGATTCAAAATACTCACAAAATGCAATTGAGAATCAAAATACTTACAAAATGCCCACCAAAAAAATGAAATGAAATGAAATGAAAATACTTGCGAAATAAGGCTTATGTTGAAAATACTAACAAAATGCAATTGAAATATAAAATACTGTACTCACAAAAGTGCCGCCAATATTGAAAGACTTACTGAAAAGCAAGTTAGATTATCAATCCCAACAAAATGCAATTGAGGTTGAAAACACTCGCAAAATGCAATTTAGATCGAAAATACTTACAAAATGGAATTTAGAGGAAAAGTACGCAAAAAAAGGAATTTAGATTCAAAATGCTCACAAAAAGGGAAGTTAGATTAAAAATACCCACAAGATGCAATTTAGAATCAAAATACATACAAAATGCAATAATAGAACATCTACAAAATGCAATTTAGGTTGAAAATACAAAATGCAATTGAAATTCAAAATACCCACGAAATGCAATTTAGATTCAAAATACTTGCAAAAATGCAATTTAGATTGAAAATGCTGGCAAAATGCAATTGGGGTTAGAAATACTTACAAAAAGCAATTGAAATTTAAAATACTCACAAAATGCAAGTGAAAATCAAAATGCTTACAAAAAGCAATTTAGATTGAAAGTACGTGCAAAATGCAATTTAGATTGAAAAACCTCACAAAACGAAATGTGGATTGAAAAGACGTACAAAATGTAATTGGAAGCGAAAAGACGTACAAAATGTAAAAGAAATGAAGGCGGAACCCTCGAAGAATGAGGGATCTAGGAAGATGGGAGAAGGGCCAATTAAGGCGGGAAGGGAAGAGACTCCCTAGGCTTCGGATACCCTAATACCGTCGGGGTCGGAAGAGAACAAGAGTTGACCAGGGGAGGCTGACAGGAAAGATAACAGAGAGGAACCCGGCACAAGTAAGTGGTAGCTGGTGCCCGAAGATGCCAACCCACGACCCACTAGATGTGAGCCCCTGTGGGACGCCTTCAAGCAAAGAAGCTCATCATGCGGTGGAAATAAATGAACTGGTGTTAAAAGGAAGGAAGATTGTAGTTTTACGTGACCGTGAATCTTATGATTATGAGCCACGGGACCTCCTTTTTACGTGGAATCCGAACCACAGGACATGGCATTTCACTTCGAACTGGTGTTAAAGCGGCATTATAAAAGCTAAATAATAAATAAATAATAGAGATGTAATAACAGTGAGTTGTTTCAGCTAATATGTCATCTTGAGTACAAGAAGTTGTTATGATTACCTAGAGGTTGCTCTGCTCTTGGCCGTTTGACGGGATTCCGAAGACGAGAGCACGAAGAAACATCGCGATTTATACAATCGGTGTCACTTTTAGTAGTTTGACGGAGATTTCCATTGTCCTTGTGGTTGAGCACGGGAAAATGTATCTTTATTACGCAATCGTTGGCGCTTGCTGACTGTCTGACAAGAATCGAAAGTGGAGAAATATAGTGATGTTACGCAATCGCCGCCTCTCTCGGCCATTTTACGAGAATCACGTTGTCCTCCTGGTTGGAAACTCATAATGCGATATTATCCAATCGGCGCCACACCCGGCCGTTAAACGATTGTCTGCATGTCTAACTGTACTAGCAGAATGGCTAAGGCAAGTTTGAGGTTGGGCATGGTTAAAATTCACGAGCAGTTATGGACAACATGTTTTATGGTCGGCACCGCTCGGAAGTAGGGTGCCATGAATCCCTATGCTGTGGTTGGGAGTGTGCGGTGCATCACGGGGAGAAATGAGTATCGCAATGCTATGTAGTAAATGCCATATTTAAGTGGGTTGCACTTCTCTCTCCCCGTACGCTTTTAAGAACCCGGTCATGGGAAAAGTGGCGACTAGGTTTTAGGATGTTTCGCGATGAGTGCCCAATCACCTTTGACGGGATTCCCTCAGTCCTCGTCGTCACAATTTCTTGATCGGGCACGAGTCTTATGATTTTACGCAACCGTTGTCGATCTCGGTCCGTTTGACGAGATTCCCGCAGGCAAGTCGTTCGGTCAGCTGGTCGTCTTGATGTACATTTGAAGTAGGTATTGAACCCTACGGTATTAGGCTGACTGGTGTCGAACCTGGATCTCTGGGGAAGATGAGGAGAGACTAGAGATGCCAGCAAGAAACGAACCAAAGTTATTTGAGGGAGTTGAAGTCATAAAAACCCCTAGAAAAAGGACACAGTAAATCACTGTTGTGATATAAAGAAATTCTGACATTATTTGATAACATAATGTAGAAAATATTAGCAGAATACGGCAGTGTTGGGCTGTAAGATGCATACAATTCTGGACTTAGCGCAGAAAGTGGGAACTCTTGACAGGTTGCAAATGAGGCTGGAATATAGGCGTGGTTTCGTGGCGCCCTGCCAGTCACTGGGATCTATTTACGCTGTCTGAGACAAGGGAGGACAGTAATATATGGTCAAGTGAATCCCCGTCACATAAGAGGAAGTCCAGTGGAGAGGGGATATGCCAGAATAATTTAATGATTACTCGTGATTGGAGTAACTCAGAGACGTGAGGATTGCACCTACGTGAATGAATTGCCAGGAGGCTAATTATCAAGCCGTCAAACATTGAAATCGAGGCAGATTTAATGCAACGCGCAAGGACACTGGAGGAATGAGCTCAGCGCATTACTATGACCATGTCTTCGGGGAAGAACCACTGACGCGGCGTGGGGACGCGCTGGCAAAGGCAATTAATATTAATTAATTGACCGTTCGATCCTCGTGCACACAGGCAGAGATGTAATCAGCGAGGCAAGATGGACCAAGAAAACGTCATTTCAAGACCAGAGAAGCACAGAGAGAGGAGCTGAAGCTCCAAGGAAATTTTAGACCTACTTTTCGGCTCCAAACAGATATAAGGTCAGTGGAGCAGACAGTCGAGGTCAGTTGAACCATATTCTAGTGTGGAGCGCACGTCGCCTGAGTCCAGAGAGGGGGACGCGCGCATTTTAACATGTTGAGTGCTCATCAACATAATAACCATGCAGTATATCGCACTAATTAAGAACGATTAATATGGTCAGTTGAACCATATTCTAGTGCGAAGTGCACGTCGCCTGAGTCCAGAGAAGGGGACGCGCGCACTTTAACATGTTGAGTGCTCATCAACATAATAACCATGTAGTATATTGCACTAATTAAGAACGATTAATATAGTCAGTTGAACCATATTCTAGTGCGGAGCGCACGTCGGCCGAGTCCAGAGAGAGGGGCGCGGACGGACTTCAACATATTTAGTGTTCAGCATCGTATTAACCATGCAGTATAACGCACTACTTGAGGACAATTAATAAGGACAGTCGTGCCATACTTTTGTAGTCGGCATTACAAGTGATTAACATTGAGTACGCAGTAAATGTGCAGTGTTGTGTACAAGTTAAGACAATTTCATATTAGGTCAATCGTACCTCATGACGAGGAGATATTATGTGGTATCATAATAATGTACGTGGAACTGTCCAAGGCTTTGATATAAGCAGATCATTCAAGGAGACTGTAAGTGCAGTCGAAGGACAATCGAAAGTGGTAAATGTACAAGTACAATGTACAATGGACGAGCGCAATATATAAGCCATTTGTTAGACATAATAATAGGTTGTCGAACTGCGCAGGTATAAACTTTGTTGTAAGGGTGATGAATTTTCGCAGGGATACCATTTCAATTAATGTTCAGGACGATATGGAAGCATATCTATGCTATATCGGGAAATTTATCAAAGAATAGGAATTGATAGACACTGGGGACCGCTAGGAATCGTCAGGCAGTGCATAGAGATTTTCGAACGAGATAAGGGGGTATTTATGGAAGAAAGATCTTCAACGCCTGCATTTCTGAAATTCTGCAGAGAAGGGTCAACCAGTAAGAAATGTACATAGTGATCGTATGATTTTTAGTGATGGTCATTTAAATATGTGTAAATTACCAGTGTAATAATTAATATAACGTGTTTTGTGGAAAAGGAGACGATAGCTTCGACATGAAGAAGCAAAGTGTAGAGTGTTTTGTAATGGAAAAGTATGTAATATGTGTGTGGAAAGTGTAATAATGCCTTGCTAATTTGCAAATGATGGCGGGCATTAACGGAAAGAATGTGTGGTCGGAGCCGCCGGATTAGCCAATGTAAGTACCCAAAACCATGATTTTGTAGTGAATGTAGTCCACTGTATGTTGAGTAATTTCAAATTGTAGAATATGCCAATGAGAGTCAAATTTGGGAGGCAGAACCTTCAGATATTAATGTTGTGTTGATTTTAGTCAAGTTGAGATGTCTTTGTACATCATGGTGTGGATAAATCGTTACACTAACGTAGAAATGGCAATTGAATTAAATAGAAAGTTAACGTAACGAACACGGATGTTCGGTTATTGATGATATAAATACGGTTACGTTGTGTCGGAGTAGGAAAATTCATGTCAGTAATAATAAGAAGAAGAATAAATACACATCAGGGGAAAATATTTGTAAGCAAAATACATGCTAATTTGAATAACTGTGTATCGAAGCAGTAGTATTACAAATGATGGGCCAAGCAAAGGAATTTAATATCAGAGTATATTATGATAATGGAACGAAATATGCAAGGAGATTAGGAAATGGAAGTGTTTAGTAGTGAATTGAATCAGCTTGATGAATAAACTTATAAGAGTAATTGGTAGAGATTATCTTATTAATTTAAGGACGGGATCATCTCACAATGGTCATGGGAGCCAGGCAATCGAATCGACGTGTGAAATCTCGTATAGCCAAGGGCATACAGAGAGGAATTATTGCAATCGAGCGTATTTAGTGAGGAGACCCTAGCTCTGAGTATTGCTATGAAACGTTCCGGGTTCGAATCCAGTGGTGTATGGGAGGATAACATGGACACCTCAGCATGGCACCTGATATCAACCGAGAACTAGCTATTGTGTGAATAAATTCAGCTCCTGGGAGTGAATTTGGACGGCAGGAAGTTGCCCTGACCGTGTCCTTGACAAAAGATGCCGGCTATCCCAAATCGACATGTGTTCGATGAATCTTGTTTCCTTCATATAAATGTAAATGGACCTGTTGAGGCCAGCTATTAATGTCCTAATGATAGGAATAAATGCTTAAACAATTCCATATTACGTCTTGCATTCAGTTGAGTTAGATCATCTGTGTTGTGTGGGTCATTGAGACGGCACTATTGTATTTGAAGCCACGGGCTAATGCTTGGACAGGAAAGGGGCGTGAAGGGAAGTAACGAATGTCTTGTTACAGCCCGGCGCGGAGCCCATTGTATCCAGGAAGGGTCGGGGGAGGAGAAGAGACCATTCCCTACCCAGGCTTGGAGGATAATGATTACAGTGGAGAAACTATGAAACCCTGTTTGTTATGAAAGAATCATTGTAGTATTGTATAATGAATTTGTGTGGTTTGGGACACATTGATAATTAAGGATCATTCTGATAACTTAATATTTGGCAAACATATGAGAAGTTAAAAGTTGCATTTTTATACTGACATTGTCACCTATTTCCGAAGGTGGATACCAGATGTCACACGCTACGCCCACGCAAGGTAGCATAAAATCCCACCCGACACAGCGGTAACGGAAGCATTATGAAAGTACACTCATTACGGCATACAGTGGACCTACAAAAAGGGTAGAATTACAAGTAACAGTGGAGTTGCAAGTAAATTGGATGTGCAACTCATAAATTGGTTAATGCATGGTAGAGCATTTCGGTGGGAAGAGAAATACAGAACATAATTGTACGCATAATGTAAAGTAAAAATGTGTTGATAATAAGTAACTAGATTGTGAAATTAGAGTGGTCACAATAAGTGACATAAAATTGTAATAACAGTTGTATGTGTATTTTACCAGTGTATCAGCGCACTTGAGAGTGAATTTCATGTTAATCTCATGGTAAATAATTCAATAATCATTTGGATTTGCGAGGATAAAATGCGAATAATAGTGGATTGAAGGAATAAGTTTTACATTGTTTGATGTATTATTGTTGGGATTGTGTTTTTGTCTGTGTGAAGCCATGATTTAAAGCTCAATTAAAGCCTTTAGAATAGAGTTGTGTCTTATTATTGTAGAGTTGATACCTTTTAGTCTCAGATCAAAAATATGCAACTGCTCAGTTGGTGAACGGTACACGCCTGAGGACTGATGCTGGCTGGAGGCAGAAGCATGTTTTCCATGGAAATTACTCACATGGGTACAGTATCCAATATTACAAATTATGCACGAACAATACCACAAGAGGGCATATTTTCTTTCGAATTCAAATCGCGAATTATATATTGTGCCCGTTTGACGAGGATTTCGGGGAGCCACAGACCTTAAATGACCCCTCCGAAACCCTCCTCCAACGAGAAGACATATAGGACGGGGAGGAATGGATTCTTGGACTGGGAATGCACACGGAAACTGTACTCGGGGGTGTCGGGTATAATGATAGATCAAAACGACCAGTCCAAAGGAATACAAACACAAAAATAAAGAGGCCAGACTTACATTTAAATTGCACTCGTTTTATTCAAAAAAAGTGGCAGACCCCTAACCTACTTCAGAGAGGATAAAAACGGCTCATCCATGCTAATCAGTTCAAATATAAATTTACTCGTCTCCGTGCGAAAAATCCTAAAAGTTAAGCCTCTCGAAGTCCTACTGAAAATGAAGAGATCAACTAACAAAGCTAAGAGAATGACACGTAATTCATCCCTACACAATTACTTCGGAGATTGCAATAATAATGATAATACAAGCCTGAATTTACAACAAAGAAAGATATTTACTTGTTTACAATGCAAATGGTTCGTTACATTTACAGCACAATAAGTTTAAAGACTATGCTATGATGGTGCCATCTCTAACATTTAACGTTACAGTAATTTAAGCTAATACCTACCGTACGTTAACAGTAGCAATGATGCAAAAGAGAATCGTTTCATCCAAAATATATTACAAAGCAAAATCTAAGCCCATTCTGAACCTAACAGATTAAATGGAAAAAACTAATCTAGTGTACAACACAAATTTATTACAAATCACCCTGTGCATTTGCGCAATTGGTGCCACTGACCTGCCTACTCGCAGCCTCACTCTTTGTGAAGTTGGGTCATGAATGTATGGGAGAGAAAATTATGTCGGCAACTGCATGAGCAATTCATGGCTAATGTCGCATTATCAGCTTAGCTACCGTGTTTAAACACGTAGTTAACTGATCGTCGCCTCACAATAAAGAATACCTAAAATTGTATTTAAGATGTCGAAGAATAGCAAAATCTAATCATTGGTCATCTAGGTTTCGTTATGTTTAATGGGTTTATTCATGTTTACACACATTTCCTAATCCTTCATTTAGGTTTCAATCAGTGGCGGCTGGTGATTTCTCATCTGGTGGTGCCAGCAAATTCAAAATTTGCAATAAAATCATTCAGAGTTGCAGGTACGGATAGTGCATATTTTATGCAATAAGTTGTATGTTTAACATTATTTAACTGTGCTATTGTAGAAGACTTTTTAATTGAAGTGTCAGCTGAAGCGAATTTAGAAATTGCGTAACTACTACAAATATTTTAATCTCGGGATTTTTCGCCAACACAAAATTTCCTGCTTTCTCTACTAGAGAGCGCTATAGTGTCAAGAAGCGTAGATATCTAACCTCCTTGACTTTCATAGCGCTCCAAGGAACAACACAAATTGGACATGCAATCTGCCCTCGGTGTCAAATAACAAAGCTTGCAACCGGCACCTGAGGCTATACGATATTATATCATACACATATTTTGATCCACATGCATTTTAAATAAAAACCATTTTTAAGAAATATAATTGAACTAACCTCTCAGAAAAATGATTTGAAGAATACAACATATGCTAGGCCTACTCACCAAAAAATGTTTGTTCCAAAACCTCGATCGACACCTTCATTTGAATTAATAAGATCGGTGCTGAAAGTCTATTCTTCGTTCTTACTTGTTGGCAAATACGTCTATCACCTTTGAATTGAAGTTCTCAATCTTGCTCACAAATGATTTCTCACACGACAACATTCCTAAGGCACTTAATCTCTCCTCCTTCATTGTGTTCCGAAGAAAGGTCTTTATCCGTTTTAGCATTGAGAAACACCGCTCTGCTTCCTATGTTGAGAGAGGCATTAAGATCAGCAACTTCAAGATTTTTATTGTCTCTTCAAAAGTATCACATAGCTCATCTTCCAGAATCAACGAAAGAAATGGAACGGCACCAGAGACCGCTCTCAATTCAGGCCTAGCATAGAATACTTGCAGCTCACCCTTCAACTTTCTCTTATCAAGAAATGTATATACGCTCGTCATTTCGTCAAGATACTGGTCTGGGAAGCTTTTTATATAATTGTCAAGATATTGAACTGCAAATAGGTTGGTAGCTGTGAGGTGTCCAGGGAACTGAAAGCGGATTTTTATCTCTGAAAGGATAGCATCACATACTTCCAGAGCGTTCCTTTTTCTTCAGACCTCACCAATCCGTGGTCTTTTAGAAGGTAAAGATTCGCCTCTTTCGATAAAAGTCTCATTCATTATTTCATCAATAGTGTCCCTGATTGCCTTTATGATACCTTCAAAATGCTGAATGTCTTGTTTCACTTTAATTGGGTCAGTAATTCTCTTTTGCAGCTGATTAAAAATTATGTCAACATGAGGCATTATCTTATTGGAAAATGTTAGCTAGAAAATGAAATTCTTGTCATTAAGCCTTTGCTTGTAGGCTCCAGCTTTTTCAATGGTGGAAGGTAACTTAATGGACTCGTTGCTTTCGATGGATTCCATAACTTTGACGAGGTCTTCTCTATTTTCCTAAATATCTTTCACAGCACGCGAATGATAATTCGATCGTGTGAGTGATACTCGAGGCAAACATTCCTCTTAGATCTCGCGCAACACTTTCGATCTTTGGGGCGAATGCGAAAAAAAAAGAACAAATTCCTGTCAGATGAGCGAAAAAGATGCGAGCCTGTCGATTAACGGAGGCTGCTGTGGACATTATGAGATTAAGTTGGTGCGGATAGCAATGAATAAAATTTGCATTAGGGTACTTATCCTTGATTAACTTTTGCACACCATTTAATCCACCACTCATAACGGATGCTCCATCATAACTTTGGGCAATCAATTTTCTGGGTTGATCACCAACTAAGGGATCGATTTCACGTAAAATGCTGTCTGCGATGGCATGAGCATTTTGGCCTTCGGGATTTATAAAGTTCCAAAATCTTTCTACTGGTCTTCCTTCAACAATGTAGCGCAACACAATATCCAATTGAAAATTGAAAGTTGTTTTCATCAGCGATTATTGCTATATTGTCAACCTTTTAATTTATTTAAACACTTCGTCGTGATACACCTGGAGCATGCATTCGAGCAGTTCGTTTTGAATAGTCTTGGAGATGCCTTTAAAACACGGACGACTGGCTGAGATGAACTTTTCAGACCTTATCCAATTCAGCACTAAACTGAATCAATTCGCGAAATACGCCTTTGTTTTCAGATGTTTCTGTTTCATCATGTCCCCTAAGGGCTAATTCCAAGGCACCACAAAAGCGGATACAGTTTATAATTAAATTTAAGACATACCTATTCTTATCTACTTGTTTGTTGTGAGTGATAATAGTTTGTCTGTACTGACTATCCAACCTGCTCTGAATGTTCGTTTTGCCCAGAAATGAGAGGCTTAAAACATTATCCATATGTCGCTTTGATGATTCATGGACTTTAATTTTAGACCATATGTGCCCTATATCCCTAATACCAGTCTTACTCCAACTCCCATTACCACCGAACAACACACAAGGAAAACAGAAGAATGCATTGTTTTCTTCGGAACCACAAATCCATTTGTTTTTGCCATTAATCTCCGGATTGAATTTTCGGCATCGATTTTTTTGACTGTTGCTGGAGATTTAAATTTGGAAGTGGTCTACCCAGTTCTATAATGTCTAATTTTTCAGTGAGGGTCCTATTGCTAAATGGAGATAACAACTCGCTTATTTTATTCATTGTTACACTTCCGAAAGGTGACAAAGAGCTCGCTGAGATTCCTACGGCTTCGTACGTCACGCTCGAGCTATCCAACTCCAAACATGAAACAAAATACATTTTTTATAAGGAACCTAGCTTGCATATTTCGATTGAAAAAGCACACTTAGATTAAAACGGTGTTCATATGGTCAATGCCGCATGATACACAATGCTATGCAAGTTTAAGTAACATGTGCTTACCTTAACCTATATAGGAATAAATAAGCATGACTATTGTTAGCACACGCGCGCACACAGCCCCTTTGCCGCAATTCCAGTTGCTGTCTCTAAATAAATAGGTGATATGAAATGAACACGATGTCCTACCTCCAAGACAACCTTATGTATCGTACATACAGATAGATTGGGATCTAATATAAATCTAATATATAAGCTATTTAACGACGGACACTATTCATACACATTTACAGTCAAGTTAACAAACTTGAGAATTTGTGATTACGCTTGGGACGTGAAACTGTTTCGCCAAATTAAACTAACGAAACACAGTAAAGCTCGTTGAAAAATTCCGAATTTTTACATTGCAAAGAGAGAATAAATAATCCCCGTCATCGATATGAGCCTAAAAAAGTTGCTAAATGTCAAACAATAAAGAACTAAAACTATTTTGTGGTTTGAATTTATTTGATAGTCAGACACTGTGACATATCGTCAAGCTGGTACCACTGGAGGTATGCAGCCTGATCTGTGCTGCCGTATGCTGTAATATAGTGGTTGAAAGATAAAGCAGTTCAGCAGCTCTAACATGAATGTAATGTGTGCTTGTACCTGTAACGTGCTGCTATCTCATGGATAGAATTGAAGCTCCGCGTCACGGGGCCGTTGGCTCTACCTCAGGGTAAGCGTCTCAACACAACACAACACAAACAAACTCAACCCAAACTAGTCCTTATTGCAGTACAGTGTCTGATGCGGTCTGATGTTCGTAGGTAGTTCCGGTTGCCTCTGGCTCAGTAATTGAGTAAAGCGCCTCCAGAACGCATATCAGTTGGCGCGCTCGTTCAAATAAATGCAGAATATGCATAAAATTTCCTCAAAATGCAAATGTAATATAAACTGTTCTTGAGAGGGAAAAGTCACATATTCTCTCTTCATTACATTGGTGGTGCCCTGGTTTCAGTTTAGATAAAAATCCTGCTATTTGATTATTATGATATTATTTATTAAAGTCATCTTTTAGTCCTACCAGTTTCTCTGTATTGAATTAGTGACCATGTTAAACTCGAAAAGTGTGAAAAATTGGCGTAGATCAAACCAACATCAGGCTCATAATTGGAAGAAAAACCTCTTTCCAAACCTTCATGTGAACATATAAAAGCTTCTCAATAACACTGGGGCCCGTCGGCGACTTACTCAGTCAACGAGACAAAAATCATCCACGTCGCTGGCTCAAATAGTACCAAAAAGCGTACCTTGCAACTAAGGGTCATCAGATCCTACCTCTGTAATGCTTAATAAATGCAACAATGGTTTTCACTAGCCTTATAAAATTCCAGCCTGTGGACAAGGTTATAATCTGCTGTACAAATCAGCCATGGATCATTAATTGTACTTTTAAACGTACTTAAAGTGTGCATGGACTGCGATTGTATCAGAAACTTATGCAGTCAAGAAACATGTGTTATAATAAACCTGGGTCTTCCTTACAGTTAAAAAATGACCCCTCACATCGAACCCAAGATAGCCTGCTTGGCTCATCTTAATAATTACAGCATTGGATCATAGCCATCAGATTGTCAATTGATAAAAATAAAACAAACGAAACACTTCCATGTGTTTGTGCAGCGTCAGAACAGGTTTCATGCGGTGGCTGCTAGCATACAGTTCACTGTCTTCTTAACTCATTCACTTATTAAAGAGTGCGTTGCGTTCGCGACCACTAGGTCAGTATAAATGGCATTTGTCGGGCTACGGCCTTGAAAACATCTGGATACAAGAACTAACTGTACCCAGTGGAATGTATTGTTGGCATGATTATAGAACAGAATGATTTTACGTAAATGGGCTCCATTCGGCACACTGTTCTCGAGCTCTCAAAAATGTATTTACAATGATAATGGCAAGAGCGTTTGTCCCAGGCTCTGATACGGTTTAGTGTAATACTAAATAACTTCTTGAAACAAAGAGATAACCCCTACCTAAGAATGTGCTATGTAAGGTCTTCTATAACTAATCCTCCCTGCCATGATCGTACATAAAAAGTATCGACTTTCAGTTGGACTCACATGATTTCCTTACACGTCCCCAGCGTGTATGCATTGCCTGGTCTCCTCAGTAAATGTTGCGGCATGGTTATGGTAGCCAAGAACTCCGTCCTTCCTTCAATAAGCGTCATCCGTCGCTAACCCTTCCATATCGGGATTTTATTCCATAATAACCTCCATGATAGTTGGAATAATCAGCGTGTCCACGTGGCGTTGAACCAATAAAGTTAGCTCCATGATGGTGAAATATTTGATGTTTTCACTGAGTTTAAATGATTTGTAACTTTGATTTACTGAATTCAAAGATTCTACACTCAGATAGTGGGTTGTTGCAAAGAATGGCCATGTGTTCATCCGCTCACACACTCGAAATAGCAGCTTGTGCCACTAAACTCATTCAAAACCTTTGTGTGATTTAAACACACACATATTGATTTAAACTGGTGCGATTTGCTCATGGAAAATTCACTTTTTAAATGCTGGTGAGGGCTACACAGAGAATTATAATGTTTTAGCAATTTGAACAGTTTTCACTCGATCAGCAACCATGTGCTCATTACTAGGTTCGTTTCCGGGTTGACGGAAAAATTGGAAAAATTTCACGAATATTAATAATTCACTTTAAATCACAGTTCTTAATAGTTCTGGCAACTTTGCTGCGTGCATTAGGACGTTATTACGCACTGGATGATAATTATAGAACGTGGTATTCGTGGATTCAGACAACGATTACAGATCACGTCCGCACTGGACCTCGCCTGCTATAGAAGTGTGCTCATGAAAATGCCGGATGTTCCAATCATGTCACCAGTCAAGGGTGCAACTATAAACATTATTCGCATTCGCTGCGGGGTTACATCTTAATTTCCTTTTACTAACAAAAATCATACAACTCTCCGGTACTTCAAAATATGTACAAACATCTTCTAATAAATTCAGTCTCCAAGATAAATTTAAAAAAATATAACATTGACGGCGCGGCAACTTGTGGTGCCTCAAATTAGAGTGACTCCCAAAGAGAAAGTATTGCTGCTTGGGAGTCGTCGGTTCATCCACAGAAGTTAAACTCTTCATGAGCTATCGATGTCACATCGCAGATGTGAACTCGGGCTCAATATGTATACAAGTTTTAGAGATAACTAGTTAGATTATAATATCCGATGGAAAGAAAGTTCGAATGAAATATTGTCATATAACGGAATTTCGAATTAACCTTACTGGATGTCACAAACTTACGAGACGGAGAGATTTTTAAAATATATGTACTGGTATTTTCATGTTAATTCGCAAATTCTTTTTCGAAGCGTATAATTTTGCAACATTGCGACATTAACCCTAGCAGTACCAAAGGGGGGGGGGGGGGGGGGTATTTTATGCCCACCATTTCGATTTTTTTAACTTTCAGTGTAATATATGTTTCCTATGCATCCTGAAAGAGAAGTTATTGTCCATAATGAACTCTGTCATTGTACCATTCAATTGCTTTATTAATTTTTTATCATCTGTAAAAGATAATAGCATTTTTTTTGTTGGTGGGCATAGAGTACCCCCCTCGTTGGTTGTCCATGTGCCTGGTCATTCAGAACACTAGTCATTGTTTCCAATTCTGTTCATAGACTGCGCTGCCTGTTGGTTACTTTACAACTCATTTTGGCACCGTTGAAGGTTTAGTCCAGTTCACAGAGTGCATTGTTGGTGTCTGTTAATGGCTTGTATGTGTGTGTTAGTTACAAGAGGTTAGCTTGATTACACCTGAACACTTGGTGACGTGTATTAGTATATCTCGACGTTGTCTGACTGATGATGAAATATTAGGGGCGGTAACATCATTAGTAACGGATTGTGATTCAGAATACGACATTAGTGAAGAAGAAAAGGAAGGAAGGAAGCTTGTAGTTTAACGTGACCGTCAATCTTTAGATCATGAGCCATGGGACCTCCTTTTTACGTGGAATCCGAACCACAGGACATGGCATTTCACTTCGATAGTGAAGAAGACATAAGTGAAACAGAGAAAGAGTGTGCCCAGCATGATGATGTAGACGTAGAAACAGGAAGTCCTAGTGGTGAAAGTGAATCCGATTATGAAGACGACGGTACGTGCAACCTACCTGAAAGTGTACTAACAGACAATGGTAACAGGTACGTCACTAAAACTGGTAGAATATATATCTCAAATCCGCTACGTATTACTAAACGTTCAGCGCAGAATATTGTGAGAGAACGTGAAGGATTACGCAATGAAGGGAAAATATCTTCCAAACGTGAATCGTTAGAAAAATTCTTTGTTCCAGAAATCTTGCAGACTGTCATCAGATATACAAATGAACAGGCAGTGAGAGTGAATATTCCTGAAGTGAACGAAACGGAACTGAACTCATGTGATATTTAGGGTTACTTATTCACATGGGAGAAATGAATGAAAATCGCACACCTATTCCAGACCAGTGGTCAAATATTTCGGGAAGGTTCATTTACATTGCTACTATGAGCAGAGCCAGATTCCAGCAAATTATTAGGATAATTAGGTTTGATGACAAAGATACTCGACAGTGGCGCAGGGATGAAGATAAATTAGCAGCGATTCGAGAGGTTTTCAATCAAATGAATGAAACATTTCCTAGATATTTTTCTGCAAGTATGCACACAGTTGTGGACGAAATGTTGTCTTTATTTCGTGGAAGGTGTCCGCTCGAAGTTTTTCTCAAAGAGAAGCCAGGGAAGTACGGTATTCTGATTCGTATGCTTACAGATTGTAAAACCAGATACATTTAGCATGGAGCCATATGCAGTTGAGAACAAACAAGGAACTCAGCCTTCGAACACAGCTACTGATGTCGTCAACCGTCTCATTCAACCGATAAATAATTCTGGTCGTAATGTAACTACAGGTCGATATTATACTTCAGTGGATCTAGCAGAGGACTTGTTTAACAACAATAAACTCACGTTAGTAGGAACTATTCAACAGAACAGGAAGCGCATACCAGAGGATTTGAAAGAACATGCAGGAAGACAGCTGTATTCTAGCAAATTTGCCTTCTCTGATTCCAGTACTAGAAATTTTCCTGTGACATTAGTGTCATACGTTCCTCGTCATAAGCCGAAGAGGAACCTTCTGCTGCTGTCTACCCAACATGCTGACACAGCTATTAGTTCCCCCATCTGATCCGAAAAAGAAAACTGTGATAAATGTGTATTACAACGAAACAGAAGGTGGAGTAGATACAGTAGACCGGAAGGTACGGAAATATTCTACAAAAAGGGGATCTCGGAGACGACCACAGTCTATTTTTTACACTCTTGTAGATATTGCAGCTTTGAATGGTTATACATTAGTTTTACTAAATTTTCCGGACTGGAACAAGAAAAAAATCAATAAGCGAAGGCTCTACTTACGAGAACTGGCCACTCAACTAATAAGGCCTTGTATTCAAGAACGTGCTAAAAATACCGCAGGGCTCCCCAAGTCAACAGTTTTGGCCATGGAGGGTGTACTGATGTGTAAAATAGAACAGAAGGGTGCAGCCAAGGAAGCTTGCGGTGGAAGAGGACGTTGCTACTTATGCACCAAAGAGTGTCACTCCAAAGGACAGAAATACAACAAAGTGAACAAAACAACAATGATCTGTGCTTCTTGGAAGAGATTTACACGTGTGGAAAGTATAGCAGCAAGACAATCATTTGTGCAAAGTGCAATGATGATTCAGAAGAAAGTGATGAGTGAAGAAATCCATGAACTGAATATTATTGCTTTATGTAAAAAAATCCATGAGGCATACCAAAGCTGACAAATTTGTGTGTGAATATGATTTAATCTAGATTACTCTTGTTGTTATTTGTGGTCCATATGATAACTTATCTCAAAATAGAAAAGCTGTAATGTCAAATAGATCAAATTAGTTTGGTGGTCACAAAATACCGCCCTCCCCCGTCACCCCGTCGGTAGTTCGTGTTTCAAAAAATGGCTTCGTACTGCTAGGGTTAATTCGAGTCAATTCTGGACTTCAATTTGAGATAGTCTCGAAATTTAGAGGGCAATAACAGAAATAAGAGATTTATGTTGAGTTTTCCGAAGATGTCGCGAATAAAGGCCTCTCAAAAAGTCGGGGTCCATAATAATACAGAAAAATGTCTCACACTAAACAAAAACTCTTCTTGATGCCGAAAATATACGTTGAACCAATGCATACCACTCAAGGTATCCTCAGTGCGCATTTCCTTAAGTCAAACACAGGAACATATAGCTTTATTACGCAATCGACGGTGAATTTTTGTTGCCTCTAACTATCCACACTTAAAAACTAGCAACTTTTTGTTACTTCCGTTACCTGTTTGTTAAATTAGTTACTTTTTCGTTACTTTCGTTACCGGTAGATTCCCTGAGAATACTTTCTGGTCATTTCACTTTTATTTTTGTAAGGGTAGGCTATTTAAAATTTTGTCTTGCACCTAAAACTGGGGGGAGGGGTAAGGGGGCGTCTCTGATATCAGTGATCATTAGTGAATGGTCAGGTTAGTGTTTTGTAACTTGGAATGGATTAAAGAAGTTAGAAGGTATTTGAGTGACGTGGCATTCGTTCTTGTGCAGCTGACTGGCTGCGTGACGCAGCGGTAACGATCTCGCCTGCTGTTCCCTAGGTTGCAGGATCGAATCCTAGCGCAGTCAGCTGACATTTGAAGGTAATAATAACACTAATATTTTGAGGGTGCGCCAATGAGAGGACGCCGTGCTAGTACATTTATTGGCACGTTAAAGGTCCCCTTCGGGATATAATTCCGGCACCCCGTTGTCACTTCAAGCCACAGCCGGGGATAAAATGCGATAGAAATCTATGTGGCGGGTGAATTTTAAGGCCGGATGCCCTTCCTGCTGCTAACCTCATCAGAGAAGTTAATGAGAGATAAAATGAATAAAGATGAATTAAACTAGGCAAGGAGATGGAAGGAAGCAGAAGTTACCGTCCCAGCAATTGCCTGGAGTTGAAAATGGGAAACCTCTAAACTTTATCAAAGGAGGCCGATGATGGGGTTCGAACCCACGTTCTTCAAATCCGCAGACATCGCGTTGCACGTTAGTGACCGTAGCTCCTACTGTCGGTTTTAAAATAAACGTATATGACTAAACATAGTATTAAACTAAGTCTTTGATTCTTGGATGTAGGCCTAACGGGTAATCTCGAGAACCACTAGATAGATTGTCATGCTGTTTTCATCATTCTGTAAAGGATTCCTCGAGGAAGGTTTATGAGGAAATACATTCATTTAAGACCAATGGAAGCCGAGCAGTCACGATTTCAGTGAATCGAATCGAAGAAAAACCTCCCGTTCGTGTGCCTTTTAAGCTTACACTGCGTAAACCGTTGAAAATGTCTATATATTATGAGTGTAAAAATTGTTAGTCAGAAAAGGTTCTACAAAAAGTCCGCAGCAGCATATCTTTAATACATCGCCCACTATAAGTGTTTTTACATTTTCATTTCTTCCAACAATCTCCATTCAGTGGAAATTAAAGTTACTAGCTGGGGAGCAAGTTAACGAGCAAGCGGGCGAGCGAGCAATTTTATCACCCCAGCTCCAGCCAGCATCAAACTGTCGAGTCGTGGCGAGTTAAGATTTCAGAGAAGAGTATATGTGTTTGGGATTTCACTGTTCACCTCGGCTTTTCTGAATTGCATCTGGGACCCGTCGTCCCTGCACCGTTTTGTTTATGCTGGGTAAGCCGTTTAAGATACCGGGCGAAGCCGGGGTGGGTTGCTAATGACTGCATAAATGTTTATATTGTAAATCGTTCCACCTATATATTTGTAGACATACAATTTTAATAACTTGAGTTCCCGCCTCGTTGAGTAGTGTCCAGTATTCTTGACAGTAGGGGGGAGTGACGGGTTCTGCCCCCCCCCCGCCCACCTATACCCCAATGCGAGCCGATAACTCCCGAACCCGTGGTTGGAGATTCACGAATGAGGTGTCGTTCGACTCGAGCTGACGGGGGCTTTGCTATGGACCACTCGTTATATTTTGGGAAAAAAATTGAAAATTTTTGTTTTTGAAAGTAGGCGATAGCTCGAACACCAAACATGATAGAACGTAGCGCCATAGTTGAAACGAATGGTCACTCTGACCTTTATTTTTTATAATAAAACTTTTTTATTTTTTAAGATGTTTTGAAAACACTTAAATATTGAAATTTTTATATTTTGGAAACTAATGAGTTAGCAAAAAATTTGTTTGACTTAAATGAATGGCCCTGACCCCCTCTACCTGCAAAATAAATTTAAAGCCTCTAGGACTAAAATTGTGCAGTAGTGGGGTAAGAAGGGTTCTCCTGCAAGTCGCGTGCGTGCTTGAATACGTATGGCTATGTTGGAGAAAGTTGGTGGTGGGGGAGGACTATGGGTTTGTCAGAAACCTGAAATAAAAGACATAAAATATTTTCCACCAGCTTGCGCTCCCAATCTAGTCCGTGACTAAAGAACCTGAAAAGGACTCAAAAAAATCTAACAATTTAGAACTAAGGTGTTCTACAGTTACATCTTAATTTTGTTGCACTCGGCAACCCTAGTATGGATAAAAACCTGTTCATGAAACATCTTACAATAATTACCTCCCTTTCCTATAAAAAATGAACTTTAATAAAGCACCACTTATCGAATGTAACGAGTTTCGCATTCGCATGGATAAAACCAAATACACACGCCGTGTACACTAAATATGACTCCAAAGAAAAATATACAACAAACAAATTTGGCCACGCGCCAACGTACATTTAAAGATAATAGTGTCGGCACACAAAAAATCTAAACACAAGAAAAACAAGATTGAAATATTTACAACGTTCCCGCGTCTTATCTAACTACATATTGAGTAAATCAATGTTTGTACATCACCGTTTCAGCTTGCAGAACTTAACCTTCATCCCGGTGCATTTCCCTACGGGAAATCTAGCCCTCCATCGTCGACGTAGTTGTAGAAGCGATGCACATCAATCCTTCACACGACCATACATCAGACATCTTGGCGTAGTTTCTTGGACAGAAATGTTCAATGTTAATAATATGCCTAGCTAGAATCGCTGTGAGCTACTACTTTCACTCACAATAATGTCCTAATGCGATTACTGATCGTAGACTTGTCCTATCTTAGCATTTGCTTAACACACGCACAAATATCACTCAAAAATATAATACAAAAATTTACATAAAATTACACACTTCAAACTCATCGCAACTGGCTTGAAAACAAGTCTTAAATATGTCTATCATGCAGCTCTTATCTCGCCTAGAGATAAGACTGCTAAACGTGAACACTGCTCCCTTGAGCACAAAATGAAATGTTAGAAAAGTATGCTCATTAGAGCTTGAAAAATCGAGCGCAGACTGACGTGAACGTTGCTCACCAGAGCTCAATAAAGTTGTGTCCTAAACAGCTCATCACCGATCAATTTATTGGAAACTGACTGAATGAGGTAGGGTGGGGAGATTTTGTAAAAATAATCTGGAGTTTTCACGTCACAAACTTGGGACTAGTATCAATCTTCCTCATTTTATCCAAACGTCTCAATGCACTTATGCGGAAATAATTCGGATCGGCGGTTCTTTAGATATGCGTTTCTGCGCCTTTTTTCAGGGTACGCAACTCACCGCGTGGCTTTGGCGTCGTCTCTTCTGATTGGCTGATTCAATCCTGGATCGGTTGAAACTTTACTCATAACACTCCCATAATGACTCCAATTTAGGTGCGCGTTGGTACAGAATTTGTCCTTGAACTCGGCTTAACCGGTCGTCTTCAGGAATAACTACCAAGCTGCTTCGGTTGTAATAGTTGCAACACACTACCTTGGCTCCCCCTTTGTCAATTTCAACATGTACTGCCTGGGCATCAGTAATAATAATATTAAAATCATGAAGACTTTTCATCGACACATTAATAAGGGATCAATATATATATTTTTTTGAAAGTAGGCGATAGTTTGAAAACCAAACATGATAGAACGTTGTGCCATTGTTGAAACGAATGGTCTACATGACCTTTATTTTTTATAATAAAACTTTTTTTATTTTTTGAGATTTTTTGAAAACATTTAAATTTTGAAATGTTTACTATTTTTAGAAACTAACAAGTTTACAAATAAGTCTGTTTGACATGAATGGTTGGTATTTACCCCCTCTACCATGAAAATAAATGGCTAGTCTCTAGGACAAGAACTATGCATTTTTTAATTTTTTATTTTATTTTTTTTAATAAAAGAGTGTTTGTAGACGGAGAGCCGGTATCGCTTGACGTATGTTACAACGAGGCTATGACCGAGCATGGTGGATACAGGAAATGGCCATTTTGACGGGGCGATGTATGGCAAAACGAGGGGTCGCGTTTCGATATATTTTCCTATGACGAATGAATGAAGGCGAATATTTTGAAATGTGTTAAGTGTGCGAGGATTGTTTACCCCTGATGGGGATCTATAACATGCTAGTAAACGGTAATAAGCGAGACTGCTGTCTGGCACAGTAAATGCTTTTAGAATATGGAAACCTATAACATTTGCTCGACCAAGTCATGTGCATGTACGCAAAGAGCCAAAACGGTAAGGTCATTGGCCTGAAATGTTATAAACTAAATATTGAACTGGGTAAAGTCATGTGTTTTAGGGTGAAAGAATGTGGTTAACATGATCATGTAATGAGGATGGCCGCTTGCTAGTAATTATTATTACAGTAAAATGTTTAATAATATTAATAATAATAATAATAAGACACACATGTTTTCAATGCTAACACACACACACACAGTCCTGCTCACTGGAGACTGAATATTGTACCTAGCCAGAGGACTTGTGAGAGAGACTGCTGATAAGACAAAAATGTCTACGTCAGCAGGAAGCGTGATATCAGCTTACTTGCCTCGTGGTGGCTAGCAGGTGTGCTGTTTAAGCAGAGACCGCCATTTTGGTTCCTAGACAGTCATACTACCGATGTATAAGAGGCAGCCATTTTGGTTCCTTATTAAAAACATGAAACTAGTATAAGGTACACGAAACTTATTCAGATTGAGAAATGTGAAGAGGCGTGGGAACACGTGTGAGAGAGACAACATTTCAAGGTCAAAACGCTGAGAAAATGCAACTCTCTCTGTTGCTAGGCTAACTGATAACGATTGCGTTAGAGATGCACTTGCCATTTTAGCATACGGACGTATACAGTAGAGTTCTGAACTGAACTTTGGAAGAAAAAAAACCATTTTATTTTTTGGTAAGTGCCTATGAATGATTATTTTAATAATGAAATGCTAATGAACCTTAAATTTGTAGTTATTGATCAGGTAATTATTGATTTTTATTAATTTATTTCTTTGTAGATAACCTGTATCTCTTACAAGAAACCATTGCGCTTTTGGTCCCACTAGAAGGAAACAGTAACAAGCCAGTGCAAGTGAAGGTGAGATTATTTTTTAAACTAACTTGTTTCATTTTTTTTTTTGTTTGATATTATTTAATTTTATTTTATGAAATGCATGTATTAACCAGAATTTAGGTATTTATAGCGGTTTATTTTATTTATTTTTAGAAACTTGGAAAGAAAATCCTTACCGCCGTAGTAGTTGCTGAAAACCCAAGACGCAGTAGAGTGCAACCATTGTTTCCAGGCAGAGAACTATTGAAAACTCAGGTAAGTCTAACTTAAATGCTATTCCATTTTACCATTACTGAAAACTCGTAGACAAAAAATTCATTATCTGTACATGACTAGGACAATGATTGCTTTCTTGAATAATGGCCATGTATTGACAAACGGAAAAAGAATATATTGGTTGTTGACTGGGAAAAGTACAAGGCTGTGTTGGATTTTTTAAAAACAAAACAAAAATTAATTTATGGGTGGTTCCCTATGGACTCAATAAATATCCACAGGTTTGAACAAGATAATTTGAACAAAATGATATGATATTTATTTTTGTTTATACAGGGTGTATCTTAATTATACCGACAAAAAAATCAGGGACACTCTGCCTGTTATGTAAAAGAAGATGCCGCAATCGGATTGGCGGAGAAAATTTTTCCCTCCGAGAAAATGAGGTTCCTTTGTTACTTCCGGGCGGGCGATTCAAATCTACGAACTCGCCGTATTTGCTGAGCCAGGCAGCAAGCCGCTGGCCACTGCTGTGCTTCAGGCAAGGGAAGGGAGTGTGATAGAAGGAGACAGAGATAGGCTGGCGGGCATGCGGCAAGCCGAGGCGATCGAGGAAACTTGCGCATGCCCGCCAGCATATCTCTGTCACCTTCTATCACACTCCCTTCCCTTGCTTGAAGCACAGCGGTGGCCAGCGGCTTGCTCCCTAGCTCAGCAAATACGGCGAGTTCGTAGATTTGAATCGCGCGCCCGGAAGTAACAAAGTAAACTCATTTTCTCGGAGGAAAAAATTTTCTCCGCCAATCTGATTCCACCATCGTGTTTTACATAACAAGCAGAGCGTCCCTGATCTTTTGTCGGTATAATTAAGATACACCCTGTATATTGGTTAAAGGGAAATGTAATTGACTGCAGCTTTATAAAAAAAAAGTACATGGGTTACTGTTAGTGCAGACATACAGTTTATTTTTATAATATTTTTGATGGTGTTTTTTATTTAATGCCAATTAACGTTAAAGTTTAATTACAAGTAATGATTGATTGATTGAGTGATGAGTTATTTTGTTTGTTTTTTAGGTGTGGTCATACGCCATTAACATACTGAACAGACAGTGAAACAAGCATACATTGTGGTTTAAAGTACTGTGGGCAACGTTAATAACTAACAATAAGAAAAAGTTTTATTATAACACATGGCGTTAGTTCCAAATACAACAAGTGAACAAGTTGGTTTACCACGTGGGTTAAATTTAAAATCAGAAAATGATCGTTGGTTAACATTTGAATCCTGGCCTGTAGGCTTTTTGTCGACACATAAACTTGCAAAAGACGGATTGGTTTTTTTTCTTTTTTACTTGAACCGAGAAGATGTGGGGCGCTGTGTGTTTTGTCGTATTGAACTTTCACACTGGGAAGAAGGGGATACTCCCTTTAGAGACCATTTTCTATGGTCTCCTTGTTGTCCTTACATGCTTGGAAAACAAGTGGGTAACATACCCGTGTATTCATTTTACCGAACCACAAGGCCATTGGCCGCTACTTACGTTGCTAAATCACAAATAAATAATACTAATAATGATGTATTACCAGCCAACAACAGTAGTGTCGATGTATGTGGTACATATGCCATAGACAGTGTTGAATTGTCGTGTGCTTTTGAAAAGTTGGGAGTTTGCAAGACTAAAGCACTAGCACACCCTGAGTGCTGCTCTGTTGAAAAGCGTTTAGAATCTTATAAAAATGTTTGGCCATTAATATTAAAACACCTTACCAAACAGCTAAGTGAAGCTCGATTTTTTATACTGGTGAAGGGGATAAAACAATATGTTTTTTCTTGTGGATCTGCTTTAAATGATTGGCAAATGACTGATGACCCTTTTGTGCAACACGCTCGTTGGGTACCTAACTGTAAAAACATGGTGTTGCTTAAAGGTTAGGAATTTGTGAACACTATTCGTAAAGAAAACGTGATTGCAGCACAAGACATAAAAGTGCCTTTAGAGTTAGAACACGGGGAGCAAATACATGCGGCTGATAAAAAGGAATTGTCTCACGAACAGATATAAAAGTGTGACCAACAATTATGTAAAATTTGTTATCAAGATGAACTAGGTGTTGTATTTTTGCCTTGTGGACATATGATAGCATGTGTCAAGTGTTCATTAGAACTTAACACTTGTGCTATCTGCAGGAAGGTAGTATCTGCTACAGTTAGGGCATTTCTTGCATAAATAGTAAAATTTATTGGCAATGCATAGTGCAAAATAGTGTAATAGATATGCTTTGCTTTTGTTTATAGACTACTACAATGAATGTTTTGAATGCTGTAGGTCAAGCATGTGGCTTAGAGACAAAGAAGCTCAGCGAATTGCCAACGCATATTCCATTTCGGAATATCAAGATTCGGAAATTGAAAACAGAATATGGTGATCGTGTACTTTGTGTATGTGAAAACTTTGAGACATTTCTGCCTACACGGTTTAATGATATGTCGGAGAGTATTTTTGATTAAGTCAATAATGCTGTGCAACCTGTACACTTAATTTATGAAGGTTTTAAAAACAATAGGTGCATGGTTCGTTTTAATTAAAATGAAAAAAAAAAACCAAATGTGAAATAATAATGGAAAATATAAGTCATGACAATGGACTGAAAGAAAAAAATACGTGTATAGAATAATAATGTTTTAGTTTTTAGTATTGTCTTAAAATATTATCATGAAACCATAAGAAAATATATATAAAGTTTGTAAATAAATGAATATAATGGTACAATGTTGTTTTATTTTCTACAGAAGTCAGAATATTTAACATTGCAGAGTATACATGATTATGACAATAATAGGCACACTTAATACAAGGGGGCCGATAACCTAGATGTTAGGCCCCTTAAAACAACAATTATCATCATTATTATTAAACTTAATACAAGTCTTTGCCTTTACGATAGTGTGATATAGTTTTAAAAACAAAGCTTGTTGTAGATCTTTTTTCTTCCACGGCGAACAATAGGCATGAAAACGTTATTTTTTGTTTCGGATCATTATCACTATCATAATCATAAGCAGCATGATCTATATCACTATTATTATAATCACCATAATTATCCTCAACATTATCCTCAACATTACTAAAACCAGTCAAATCTTCCTGTTCCTCTTCCTGTTCCTCTTCCTCTCCCTCTACAGTGTCCTCATGTAGAGTTTGCGTAGCTTTTGATAATGTTAAGGGTTTTTTGAACATTGAATTATTTTCAGTAGTAGTATTGTTTTGTAGCACTTGCTTTTTAGCATTTTTACGATTTTCTGTTGACAGCAACAATGTTTCATATAGTACACTACATTGATGATCGCTGTTACTTAAAACCTCACTATTTTTACTTTTTAGTTCACTGCGACATTGTTTTGAACGTTGTTTTGAACAACGCCAAATAACAGTTCCATTTTTATTGGTTCGTTTCACAATATATGAATATCCTTTATAGAATGCATGAGGCTTACCATACCTAGTCACTGATACTTCCATATCAACTGTCATGCATAGACTAAGCTCTAGTAAAGACAACTTGGTAATAAGAATAATAGTTTAATGTGCGAGCATATATGGATGCAAATGTGGGAGCAAAAAAGTGGGAGCAAAAAGTTGGAGCAAAAAGTGTAAGCAAAAGTGGGAGCAAATATGAGAGCAAAAAATGTAGGAGCAAGTATGGGAGCAAAAACTGGGAGCAAATGTGAATGCAAAAGTGGGAGCAAATATGAGAGCAAAAAAAAGTAGGAGCAAGTATGGGAGCAAAAAGTGGGAGCAAATGTCAAAGCAAAAGTGGGAGCAAAAAGTGATAGAAAAAAAAAGTGGAAGCAAGTGTAAGCAAAGGAGGGAGCAAATATGAGAGCAAAAGAAAGTGGGAGCAAAAAGTGGGAGCAAAAATGTGGGAGCAAAAAAGTGTAAACAAAAGTGGGAGCAAACAAGTGTGAGCAAATATGAGAGCAGAAAGTGGGAGCAAATGTGAAAGCAAAAGTGGGAGCATAAAGTGAGAGCAAAAAGAGCGAGCAAACGTGGGTGCACAAAGTGGGAGCAAAATGTTTGAATAAAAAGTGGGGGCAAAAGTGGTGTTTTACTAAAACAATCTCACCTAACCTAACCTAACCTAACTTTTCCTAACCTAACTTTATCCAACCTAACCTAACTCCACCTAACCTAACCTAACCCAACATCACCTAACCTTACTTGACCTAACTTCACCTAACCTAACTTGACCTAACTTCACCTAACCTAACTTCACCTAACCTAACTTCACCTAACCTAACCTGCCAACTCTCAGATCAAGAATTAAATTCTGGGCATAGTCGAATTGGAATCCAAAACCTCTGGGGTAACATCCAAGTATACTAGCCACTACACCGCGAGATTGGCAAATTAACATGCAACACAACACAAAAATTAAAGTTTTCTGTAGTGTAAATCATTGGCTGACAATCATAGTTAAGAATTCAAACCCAAGACCTCAGGACTATTGTTTTGAACATTATCAGAAATATTATTCCATTTACATTTTGCTGCTGCTTATAGTTATAAGAGTTGGCATTAATATGGGAGTAAAAGTGAGAGAGAAAAAAGCGTGAGAGAAAGTGAGAGCAAATGAGAAAGAAAAACGTGGGAGCAAATATGAGAGCAAAAAGTAGGAGCAACCATGGCTGGTTGTTGAGACTTTCAAATCAACTAATACACATGAATTAAATTTCAGTAAAGAGACTTGGGTAATAATAATAATAATAATAACAGTTAAAAAATATTCAAGTGGATTCATTTTTTTGGAAGGTGGAATTTCCAAAGTACCGTCAACAATAATAATTACATGAACAGTGGGAAATCTAACCCATGACCTCAGGACTTTTGTTTTCAACATTATCAGAAATATTATTCCATTTACATTTTGCTGCTGCTCATAGTTATAAGAGTTGGCATTAATATGAGAGCAAAAGTGGGAGCAAAAGTGAAAGCAAAAAGTGGGAGCAAGCATGGCTGGTTGTTGAGACTTTCATATCAACTAATACACATAAATTAAATTTTAGTAAAATGACTTGGCTGATAATAATAATAATAATAATAATAATAATAATAATTTAAAAAAATTCAAGGGGATTGATAATTTTCAAGGTGTAATTTCCAAAGTACTGTCAAGAATAACAAATACATGAACAGATTCCAAGAACTCTAGAGTGCTTTTAAGGTTAATGATTGGCTAGGAGTGAGATAGAGCTAGATAACCTAAGTTAAACTCAGCTCACTTAACCTAACCTTGTCACATGACATGTTCTACAATTTAGACTTGCTTTGAGACTGGCTATGACGTCACAGATGAATGGCGGTGGGAGGCTGGACATGACTTTTTATTACACAAAAACATTTTCCTTTTTGCCAGCCTCCAACCGCCATTCATCTGTGACGTCATAGCCAGTCTCAAAGCAAGTCTAAATTGTAGAACATGTCATGTGACAAGGTTAGGTTAAGTGAACTGAGGTTAACTTAGGTTAGCTAGCTCTATCTCACTCCTAGTCAATCATTAACCTTAAAAGCACTGTAGAGTTCTTGGAACCTGTTCATGTAATTATTACCCATAACAGTACTTTGGAAATTACACCATGAAAATTATCAATCCCCTTGATTTTTAAACTGATATTATTATTATTATTATTATTATTATTATTATTATTATTATTATTATTATTATTATTAGCCATGTCACTTTACTAAAATTTAATTTATGTGTATTAGTTGATATGAAAGTCTCAACAACCAGCCATGCTTGCTCCCACTTTTTGCTTTCACTTTTGCTCCCTCTTTTGCTCTCATATTAATGCCAACTCTTATAACTATGAGCAGCAGCAAAATGTAAATGGAATAATATTTCTGATAATGTTGAAAACAAAAGTCCTGAGGTCTTGGGTTTGATTTCCCACTGTTCATGTAATTATTATTGTTGACGGTACTTGGGAAATTCCACCTTCCAAAGAAAATGAATCCACATGAATATTTTAACTGTTATTATTATTATTATTACCCAAGTCTCTTTACTAAAATTTAATTCATGTGTATTAGTTGATTTGAAAGTCTCAACAACCAGCCATGGTTGCTCCTACTTTTTGCTCTCATATTTGCTCCCACGTTTTGCTTTCACATTTGCTCTCACTTTTTCTCACACTTTTTTTCTCTCACTTTTACTCCCATATTAATGCCAACTCTTATAACTATAAGCAGCAGCAAAATGTAAATGGAATAATATTTCTGATAATGTGCAAAACAAAAGTCCTGAGGTCTTGGGTTTGAATTCTCAACTATGGTTGACAGCCAATGAGTTACACTACAGAAAACTTTTATTTTTGTGTTGTGTTGCATGTTAATTTGCCCATTTCGCGGTGTAGTGGCTAGTATACTTGGATGTTACCCCAGAGGTTTTGGATTCCAATTCGACTATGCCCAGAATTTAATTCTTGATCTGAGAGTTGGAAGGTTAGGTTAGGTTAGGTGAAGTTAGGTTAGGTGAAGTTAGGTCAAGTTAGGTTAGGTGAAGATAGGTCAAGTTAGGTTAGGTGAAGTTGGGTTAGGTTAGGTTAGCTTGGATAAAGTTAGGTTAGGAAAAGTTAGGTTAGGAAAAGTTAGGTTAAGTTAGGTTAGGTTAGGTTAGGTGAGATTGTTTTAGTAAAACACCACATTTGCCCCCACTTTTTACTCACACATTTTGCTCCCACTTTGTGCACCCTCTTTTGCTCGCTTAATTTGGTCTCACTTTTTGCTCCCACTTTTGCTTTCACATTTCCTCCCACTTTCTGCTCTCATATTTGCTCACACTTGTTTGCTCCCAATTTTGTTTACACTTTTTTTTTGCTCCCACTTTTTTTCTGCCACTTTTTTGCTCCCACTTTTTGCTCACACTTTTTACTCTCATATTTGCACCCACTTTTGCTTACACTTTTTGCACCCCCTTTTTTTCTCTCACTTTTTGCTCCCACTTTTGCTTTCACATTTGCTCCCACTTTTTGCTCCCATACTTGCTCCTACTATTTTTTGCTCTCATATTTGCTCCCACTTTTGTAATCACATTTGCTCCCAGTTTTTGCTCCCATACTTGCTCCTACATTTTTTTGCTTTCATATTTGCTCCCACTTTTGCTTACACTTTTTGCTCCCACTTTTTGCTCCCACTTTTTTGCTCCCACATTTGCATCTATATATGCTCGCACATTAAACTATTGTTCTTATTACCAAGTTGTCTTTACTAGAGCTTAGTCTACGCTTGACAATTGATATGGAAGTATCAGTGACTAGGTATGGTAAGCCTCATGCATTCTATAAAGGATATTCATATATTGTGAAACGAACCAATAAAAATGGAATTTTTACTTGGCGTTGTTCAAAACAACGTTCAAAACATTGTCGCAGTGAGCAAAAAAGTAAAAATAGTGAGGTTTTAAGTGTCAGCGATCATCAATGTAGTGTACTACATGAAACATCATTGCTCTCAACAGAAAATCATAAAATGCTAAAAAGCAAGTGCTACAAAACAATACTACTACTGAAAATAATTCAATTTTCAAAAAACCCTTAACATTATCAAAAGCTACGCAAACTCTACATGAGGACACTGTAGAGGAAGAGGACGAGGAACAGGAAGATTTGACTGGTTTTAGAAATGTTGAGGATAATGTTGAGGATAATTATGGTGATTATAATAATAGTGATATAGATCATGCTGCTTATGATTATGATAGTGATAATGATCCGAAACAAGAAATAACGTTTTCATGCCTATTGATCGCCGTGGAAGAAAAAAGATCTACAACAAGCTTTGTTTTTAAAACTATATCTCACTATCGTAAAGGCAAAGACTTGTATTAAGTGTGCATTTTATGTCATAATCTTGTATACTCTGCAATGTTAAATATTCTGACTTCTGTAGAAAATAAAACAACATTGTACCATTATTTTTATTTATTTACAAACTTTATACACATTTTTATGGTTTCATGATAACATTTTTAAGACAATACTAAAAACTAAAGCATTATTATTCTATACACATATTTTTTTCTTTCAGTCCATTGTCATGACTTATATTTTCCATTATTATTTCACATTTGGTTTTTTTTTTTTCATTTAATTAAAACGAACCATGCACCTATTGTTTTTAAAACCTTCATAAATTAAGTGTACAGGTTGCACAGCATTATTGACTTAATCAAAAACACTCTCCGACATATCATTAAACCGTGTAGGCAGAAATGTCTCAAAGTTTTCACATACACAAAGTACACGATCACCATATTCTGTTTTCAATTTCCGAATCTTGATAATCTGAAATGGAATATGCATTGGCAATTCGCTGACCTTCTTTGTCTCTAAGCCACATGCTTGACCCACAGCATTCAAAACATTCATTGTAGTAGTCTATAAACAAAAGCAAAGAAGATCTATTACACTCTAAAACAGCATGTAATAATATCTTGCATATACTATCAGATTTTGTATTATGGATACTCAGTTTAGGCCTTAATTCAACCAAACCAACAGACCTATTGAAAAACGAGTGATACCAATAGTTCCCTTGTTTAATTCTGCGTTAGACTATATAAGCCAATTATTTTCAAGTTTATTAATTATTTATCTATTTGTGGTTGTATGAAAAATTGTCCGTGTTTTTGGCGTCTTTTCTAGGAACCGCTCACTTAAAACTATATACACGGAAAACTACTAGGCTAAGGGTAATGACATTTTTATGTGTGATAGGCACAAGTATTGGTAGTGCAAATCTCAAGTTTCAATTTTTTTCAACTACCCGATAAAAAGTTCTTATACTTTTCCTGACGTAACGTTTTCTCAGCCCAGGATAAAAGTACAGCAGGAAACTTTGTCTCATTTTGAAGCTCTCATTCGTGATTATCGGAAACTACGGCCACTGTAAACGTACAGTGTGATGATGAATTTACGAAGAGTAATATTAATGGGAGGTTTTGTGCGTTCCGGCCCGTGCGATTAAAAGCGGGCGAGCCGGTGAATTCGAGTGAAGCGTTGCCGGGCAGTTGTGTAATGGAATGGGAGTCACCTGGCTATGTACACATGATATTTTCAGTCTTCCTGTTTACTACTTAAATGCCACATCACATCACATCCAAATGACTAAGAGACCACCATTGTCTGAGGGCGAACTTGCGCTAACATATTACAAAATGGTAGAAGTATGGAAGCAATGAATGTTTTATGCCGAGAAGCCTTGCTTACCGTTGCTCCTGAACCCGGGAAACAATGCTAAAAGAATTGAAGACCACTACTGAGAGATAGATGGCCTGTCTGAAAATGACCTTCATTTCGAGCAGGTCATAATTAACATGAATGCCAGCAGTTCTGATTAATCGGAACAGAGCCATTCTTCAGATGAAGAATACTGATTGAATTAAATATTGTAAAGATATTATGTAAATAATGTAGATAACCCATGTAAAAATTCTGTAGTCTGACATTTCCAAATTAGGAAGACAAACCACTTTTAAACCTGCCATTCAAGATCTAAAGCCCTTATTTGAAAAAGGTGATGAAAAATGAAATTTGTACGAGGAAAGAAAATAAAAGGTAGAAAGGAAACTTAAAGAAGTGTTTGTTCGTTGCGAGCCGCGGCGACTGCAACTTAACGCGGCAACGCTGCACCGGATTTCACAAGCCCGCTCGCTTTTAATCGCACGGACCGGAACGCACAAAACCTCCCATTAATATTACTCTTCATAAATTCGTCATCACACTGCACGTTTACAGTGGTCGTAGTTTCCGATAATCACGAACGAGAGCTTCAAAATGAGAACAAGTTTCCTGCTGTACGTTTATCCTGGGCTGAGAAAACGTTACGTCAGAAAAAGTATAAGAACTTTTTATCGGGAAGTTGAAAAAATTGAAACTTGAGATTTGCACTACCAATACTTGTGCCTATCACATATAAAAATGTCATTACCCTCAGCCAAGTAGTTTTCCACGTATATAGTTTTAAGTGAGCGGTTCCAAGAAAAGACGTCAAAAACACGGACAATTTTTCATACAACCACAAATAAATAAATAATTAATAAACTTGAAAATAACTGGCTTATATAGTCTAACGCAGAATAAAACAAGGGAAATATTGGTATAACTCGTTTTTCAATAGGTCTGTTGGTTTGGTTGTAATTAAGGCCTAAACTCGAGTATCCATAATAAAAAAAATCTATAGTAGGTATTTTGCACCATGCATTGCCAATAAATTATACTATTTATACAAGAAATGTCCTAACTGTATAGGATACTACTTTTCTGCATATAGCACAAGTGTTAAGTTCTAATGCACACTTGACAGATGCCATCATATGTTCACATGGCCAAAATACAACACCTAGTTCATCTTGATAACAAATTTTACATAATTGTTGGTCACACTTTTGTATCTGTTCGTGAGACAAGTCTTTTTTTTTTCAGCCTCATGTATTTGCTCCGCGTGTTCTAACTCTAGAGGCACTTTTATGTCTTGTGCTGCATTCACGTTTATTTACGAATAGTGTTCACAAATTCCTAACCTTTAAGCAACACCATGTATTTACAGTTAGGTAACCAACGAGCGTGTAGCACAAAAGGGTCATCAGTCATTTGCCTATCCTTTAAAGCAAATCCACAATAAAAACATATTGTTTTATCCCCTTCATCAGTATAAAAAATCCAGCTTCACTTAGCTGTTTGGTAAGGTGTTTTAATATTAATTGCCAAACATTTTTATAAGATTCTAAACGTTTTTCAACAGAGTTGTACTCTGGGTGTGCTTTTCAAAAGCACACGACAATTCAACACTGTCTATGGCATATGGGCCACATATATCGACACTACCGTTGTTGGCTGGTAATACATCATTATTATTATTATTTATTTGTGATTTAGCAACGTAAGTAGCGGCCAATGGCCTTGTGGTTCGGTAAAATGAATACACGGGTATGTTACCCACTTGTTTTCCAAGCTTGTAAGGACAACAAGGAGACCATAGCAAATGGTCTCTAAAGGGAGTATCCCCTTCTTCTCAGTGTGAAAGTTCAATACGACAAAACACACAGCGCACCACATCTTCTCGGTTCAAGTAAAAAAACGGCTTTTGCAAGTTTATGTGTCGCCAAAGAGCCTACAGGCCAGGATTCAAATGTTAACCAACGATCATGTTCTAATTTTAAATTTAACCCGCGTAGTAAACCAACTTGTTCACTTGTTGTATTTGGTACTAACTTTTTCATATTGTAAGTTATTAACATTGCACACAATACTTTAAACCACAATGAATGCTTTTTTTCACTGTCTGTTCAAAATATTAATGGCGTATGACCACACCTAAAAAAACAAACAAAATAACTCATCACTCAATCAATCAATCAATCAATACCTGTAATTAAACTTTAACGTTAATTGGCATTAAATAAAATACACCATCAAAAAAATACTTAAAAAAATAAACTGTATGTCTCCACTAACAGTAACCCATGTACTTTTTTTTATAAAGCTGCAGTCATTTACATTTCCCTTTAACCAATATATAAACAAAAATAAATATCATGTCATTTTGTTCAGATTATCTTGTTCAAACCTGTGGATATTTATTGAGTCCATAGGGAACCACCCATAAATTAAATTTAATTTTTTTGTTTTTAAAAAATCCAACACAGCCTTGTACTTTTTCCAGTCTACAACCAATATAGCCTTGCACCGTTTGTCAATACATGGCCATTATTCAAGAAGGCAATCATTGTCCTAGTGATGTACAGGTAATGAATTTTTTGTCTACGAGTTTCAAGTAATGGTAAAATGGAATAGCATTTTTAAGTTAGACTTACCTGAGTTTTCAATAGTTCACCGCCTGGAAACAATGGTTGTACTCTACTGCGTCTTGGGTTTTCAGCAACTGCTACGGCAGTAAGGCTTTTCTTTCCAAGTTTCTAAAAATAACTAAAAATAAACCGCTATAAATACCTAAATTCAGGTTAATACATGCATTTCATAAAATAAAATTAAATAATATCAAACAAAAAAAATGAAACAAGTTAGTTTAAAAAAATAATCTCACCTTCACTTGCACTGGCTTGTTACTGTTTCCTTCTAGTGGGCCCAAAAGCGCAATGGTTTCTTGTAATGTATACCGGTTATCCGCAAACAAATAAATAAATAAATAAATAAAAATCATTAATTACCTGATCAATAACTACAAATTTAAGGTTCATTAGCATTTCATTATTAAAATAATCATTCATAGGTACTTACCAAAAAATAAAATGTTTTTCCCTCCAAAGTTCAGTTCAGAGCTCTACTGTATACGTCTGTTTGCTAAAATGGCAAGTGCATCACTAACGCAATCGTTATCACTTAGCCTAGCAACAGAGAGAGTTGCATTTTCTCAGCGTTTTGACCTTGAAATGTTGTCTCTCTCACACGTGTTCCCACGCCTCTTCACAATCCTCACTCTGAATAAGATTCGTGTACCTTATAATAGTTTCATGTTTTTAATAAGGAACCAAAATGGCTGCCTCTTATACATCGGTAGTATGACTGTCTAGGAACCAAAATGGCGGTCTCTGCTTAAACAGCACACCTGCTAGCCACCACGAGGCAAGTAAGCTGATATCACACTTCCTGCTGACGTAGACATTTTTGTCTTATCAGCAGTCTCTCTCACAAGTCCTCTGGCTAGGTACAATATTCAGCCTCCAGTGAGCAGGACAGTGTGTGTGTGTTAGCATTGAAAACATGCGTGTCTTATTATTATTATTATTATTATTCTTTCTTCGATTCGGCCAACTAGGGACCACGTCAGTTCAACTGTCTCTTCTTCCGAGCTTTAACTACCGCCCAGTGTTCCCGCATTCGTCTCTGGTGTCGTTCTTTTCTCTCTTGGGACCACACCTCCCCTGTCTTCAGCCTCGGCTTTTCCTGGAAACCTTTAAGCGTACGTAGTTTTTCCTGAAGTGGAACACGCTCCTGGATATCTTTAGGGGAAATTTCCATTTCACGTAGATATTTCTCAACTTCCGTGAACCATGCCCTTTTGGTTTTCTTATCCTGAAAGTACGTCAATATCCGTTTTGATAATTTGCCTGGGCTCATTCGTGTCACGTGGCTATAAAAGGGAATTCTTCTTTTTCGAATCGTGTCACTGATCTTCCCCACGTGCTTGTATAATTCGTGGTTGTGACGCCTTCTATACTAGCTATTTTCTTTGATAGGACCCAGGATTTTCCTCAAAATCTTCCTTTCTTTCGCCTCTAGTTTTTCCATTAGACCTTTCTTGTACATTGTTAGAGTCTCTGCCGCATACAGAGCCTCTGGTCGAATAACAGTGCAGTAATGTCTAATTTTGGCGTTTAAGGATATCGATCTCTTATTGTAGATGTCTTTAGTCAGGTCGTATGCCATTTCCATTTTATTAATGCGTGACACGAAGGCTTCTTTCTCTGATAGGTTAGGCTCTATCCATTCACCGAGGTATTTAAATTTTTCTGCCTTCTGAACATTTCCAAGTCCGACCTCCAGTTCCCTGGGCGCTGATTTTATGTTTGTCATGAATTGTGGCTTCTCAAAAGGAGATTTGAAGCCCAGCCTTTAGTGCTTGATTTTTCAGTTGGTTAAGTTGTTCTTCTGCCGTATCAATGGAATCTGAAAATATCACTAGATCATCTGCAAAGGCTAGACAGTCGATTCTAAGATTCATATACTTGTACCCTAGCCTTACCCCATTTTCTACCCTTGAATTTTTCATTTCCTTCCGCCATTGCCGGATGACCTTTTCTAAAACACAGTTGAAGAGTAGAGGTGAGAGTCCGTCTCCTTGCCTCAATCCTGTCCTGATTACAAAGGCATCAGACATCTCTCCTCTGAACTTCACTTTGGAGGTGGTGTTGGTCAGGGTTTGCTGGATAATTGATTGTGTCTTGTTATCTAAGCCAAACTCTTCAAGGATTTGCAATAGGGTGGTTCGATCAATTGAGTCGTACGCTTTTCTAAAATCAACAAAGGTCACCACGAATACCCTGTTCCTGAATTTCAGATATGAAAGGATGGACTTCAGATTCATAATCTGCTCAGCACATGACCGTCCCTTTCTGAAACCCCCTTGGCAGTGGCGGTTTCTGGGTATTCGCCCTGGAGCCAGTGCACACCCATTCTTGAAAAATTGCCGTGCACATTTCAATTTTACGAATATAAAAATTAATATACGATTTTATGGTAGTATAATGCGTCAACAAATGTCCAGGATACCGCTTTTTTTACATTTAAATGTACCGCGTTCGTTGCGCCTCACTGTACGTTGCTTGTGTGCTGGCTCGGGTAACATCAAATATCGCCGTTCGCCACCTGCAGCTTTGTAGCCAGCGTTAGGCTTGACGGCTGAAGAGGGTAGGCAAGAGGGGAGAGGAGATGTGTGTTTAATCTAACAGAATCGGAGCCAAATCCTTGCCTGGCGAATTGTATTGCGCATGCTCCGGTTTATTTTCCACCTCCTGTCGCATCTGATTGACAGACGAAGAAGCGATGACCGCTAGCGTGCAGGAGCTACCGCACTATCTGTTGGTGAATTGTTGTACCAAGTAGAGTTTCATGCGCAGTTTTGAAATGGTTTGAAAGGTTGTGTCTTTACGCAGCTTGTATATTAGCGCCACTGCCATTTGATTTTCAATGTGCATTTAAAAACCACAATCATACAGCCAACTGTATGATATTATATAGTCTATAGTTGTAACAGTGAATTCAGTTTCATAATATTTCTTTATAATTTACAGATTTTTAAGGTCCAGTAATTTGGAGGATTAACGCAGTCTATTATCTTGTTGATCTTGGCCGTGGCAAGTATTGGTCACGAGTGTGTTTCTAAAGTGTGGAATATTTGAGTGCGTGTGCATTATTAAGTATTTGATAGCTTATCCTCCCAGCTTGGCTGGTAAAACTTCACAAGAGGGTTTCACAATGGTTTTGCCTAGACCAATATTTTCGTCCAGACCAATGGTGGATTGCGTTAGCTAATAGATAACACCCCTGGTTTTTGTCACGCAGAGTGGGTAAGTCACGCATCAATAATCTTTATCCAGGCCAATAGTCTTGCCTTTTATTTCATGTCGTGAAACCCCCTCGTAAAGAATTAATGCTTGGCTTCACACACTGACATAGCTAGGACCATTCCTCTACCGTCGGAAGGATGGTGTCTGGGAGGCAAACACACCTTTTCAGCAAATGCATCTGGGGATGGTGACAGGTGACCGCAAACTTGGGTCTAATGCAGGGTCAAAGAAGAGATTTTGACCGTTGGCCTGAAAGGACCCGTCCCGGTATTTGCCTAGTGATAAAAATGGAAAACCACGAATATCATTTTCAGGACGGCCGAGGTGGGATTCGGGATTATTATGGCTACTGTTCAGGATTTAAAAACTATTACATCGTCCCAACTTACTTACTCTGCAAGAAAAGGTGGCCATATAATAAGAAATGGGAAAACCTATTCCAAACCTGAATTTAAAACATCCCGGTGCAAAGCGAAGGTTAGGAATCGCTTATTCCATGATGAAATTATAGCAAGTTAGTATGAGTGGGCTTGTGGCTGTGAACTAACCAACAGGATGTATTGCTTTCCGTGCTTAAAGTCATGCTACGTGCACAGAAAAAGAAAATCCCTCTCTACACGCCGGAAGCGGAGGTAGATTTCACCGGACAAAGAAAAATGCTTCGAATTCACTAAATTTGCCAATTGTAGTACAGTATACCTACGAAAGTTCCACATGTTTAGCATACAGCATCTTCTTATAACACCTGAAACATTTTGCTCATCCCTTGGTGCAAGGGCGGGTCATATCAAATATTCTTTCAGACAAAATATGTTGTTACATTTTAGAGGACTGTTGGCCATTTTAAACTGTTTTGATATTGTGCCTATAAGGGAGGTATGATTTCTTTTCTATAAAAACTCCATTTTCCCCCACCCCTTTGGTCAACCTTACGAAGATAAGCACTTGGCCCTTACTCGAAAAATAGTACGAACTTTGAATGGATTCAGTTTTTAACATAATAAGAAAGTTATAGCAATATTTTACTTTCCCCCCATTTCCAAACCCTTGGTCCGATTTTGCCCGTTAGCGAACTCGACCGAGATTTTGAATGGTTATATTTTATGTAGGCCTATACATATACATTATATATTAACTTTTGAACTGACGGTGGTTTTGGGATCTGTGGGATGTGAAACGCGAAGATATGTCAATTTTTTTCCGGATGTCGCAATGGTACCTTCTGAAATAGGTAGCTTTCTAATGAAATCTAACTAAAATCGACAAATGTGAACAATCAAAAGCCTACATGAATGCAGAATTGGAAATACAAGTACTAGGAAAGTAACAAATCAGACAACAGCTTCATTGTGCATTCAGGAGGGAACATAGAACAGCAAAATATCGAGGTGTCGAAAAACCAACTCCAAGTGCCACTAGATGCATATCTAAGCATACAAAATAGAGTAACATTGTGATGAGACAGTTATTTTGTATGCTTAGATATGCATCAAATTTAGATTTTTTTAAAGAGTGCACACCCACAATTTTTCTTCACCAGCCGCTACTGCCCCTTGGTATTCCCCCAGTTGTGGATCGATTTGTTGTTCCGCCCTATTCTGTAGAGCTTTTGGGAGGATCTTGTAAGTTATTGACAGAAGAGAGATGCCACGGTAATTGTTCACATCGGTTTTCTCCCCTTTCTTATGTAGTGGATGAATTACGGCAGAGGTCCATCCACTTTCATTCATTCATTCATTTATTTGCAATAGGGGGTGTGTCCCCCGGTGGCAAATTGTATATATATAACAAATAAATAATTATACATAACAATTCAATAACACAACAATTAAACTGGAGTATTTACACAAATAGTCAGTCTTTTCTTAAACACACCTATATGTTTGGGAAAAGGCTCTAAGACTGCGGCAGGTAGAGAGTTCCAGTTATCAATGGCACGGTTTACAAAAGAATATTTACCATAATTTGTTCGCTGTGGTCGGCCCTTAACTTTGAAAGGATGATCGCTCCTGCCCATGTAAGTGGGCTTTCCCAATCGTTTGCTAAGCTCACCCCATGCTGGTTGTACATAGCGCAGAGTCTATATTTCATCCTCCTAGCCTCCAGTAATTCCCACCCAAGTTTCTTTAACATACGGCTCACACTGCTCCTGGGATTAAAGTCACTGAGCACAAATCTAGCGGCCATTCTTTGTACCATTTCCAACTCAGTGATGAGCCCTACTTAATATGGATCCCAAACCGCCGAGGCATATTCCACAATAGGTCTTACAAGTGACAAATATCCTAATTCTTAGCAGAGGTACTACCTCCTTTTAATACCCTCATTACATAGTGCAGGGATTTGTAAGCTTTTGAAACTACACATCCTACATGACTACTCCATTTCATATCATTCCTTACGTGAACGCCCAAATATTTGCAAGAATCTTCTTCTACAAATATTTCCGAGCCAATGTTATATTGAAAATCCTGCCTTCGCACATTCCCCATTTTTAAGAGACTACATTTTCTTGTGTTTATTTTCATTTTATTTACAATCGCCCACTTATAGACCAGGTTCAGGTCCTCTTGAAGCACTGCATTGTCTTGTGAGTCATGTATCTTTCGATATATTACACAATCATCCGCAAACAATCGACAGTCACTACGAATCCCATTTGGTAAGTCATTTATAAACGCCAAAAATAACAAAGTTCCGATTACGCCGCCCTGAGGGATACCCAACGTTACGGTAATTTCATCCGAGAATATGCTTTAGACTATCACTTTCTGGGAACGACCCGTCAAAAATTCTTGGATCCATAAAATTACTCTTCTATCAATCTTCGTCGAAGCTAATTTATGGAGTAGCGTGTCATGTGGCACGACATCAAATGCCTTCGCAAACTCTATAACCACGGCGTCGACTGAAACTCCATGGTCTAACGATTCGCTAATGTCTTGAAAAAGTGATAGCATCTGAATCTCGCATGAGTAACTTTTCCGAAATCCATGTTGCCTATCATTAAACCATGATAATGTTTCCCACTGTTCCCTCAAGTAGTCGCAAATGAGATGCTCCATCGGTTTACAAACGATGGACGTAAGGCTAACCGGCCTGTAGTTGCCCAATTCAAATCTGCTCCCTCCCTTAAATATTGGGACTACCGTAGCTCTTTTACAGTCATCAGGGATTTGCGCATTGTTTATGGACACATTAAACATCACCTCCAAGTATCGTGCCACGGCCCTACCTCCTAGTTTAAGTACTTCACTAACAGTATTATCAGGACCCTTTGATACATTGAAACGTAGTTTTTGTATTAGCTTTACAATTGCTGACTGGTTTATTTGGAACAGGGGAGCCCCTGATTCGTCGTTAAGGTCCAACACTTGGGAGTTTTTCGCTCTCCCAGATCTCTTGAATAATTGCAACAATCTTGTCGATTGCCTTTTCCCCTGCATGTTTCCACAGTTCAGCAATTATCAAATCTTCACCCGGTGCCTTGTTGTCTTTCAGCTCTTGGATTATCTTCGTATTTCAGCCTTTGTAGGTGGGGACAAATCGGGATGGATGTTTGGATTTATTTCATAAACGAAAGGGGTCACTGGAGCCTCACAGTTGAGGAGGTTTTCAAAATAACTTGCTAGAAGCTGACAATTATCTTTACCATTCTGAGCTAATTTCCCGTTGGAATCTTTAAACTGTAGACTTGGGGGGTTGTATTTGTTCAGACTGTGCTTGAAGGTTTTATAGAAGTTACGTGTGTTATTTTTCTGGAAGTCTTGCTCAATCTGTACCAACTGTTCCCAATCAAACGTACGTTTCACGCCACGGATGGTTTTTGATGCAGATTTTCTCGCGTTTAGGAAGTTGACCCTATTCTCTTCATTTTTGTGGCAATTCCATTTCTGCCACGCAACCTGTCTTAGCTGAACTGCTCTATCACATTCATGATCCCACCAAGGATGCTTTCTTGATTTTGTGAGTGGGACAGTCTCCTTTGCAGTTCTGACTATAGCCTCTTGTAGTTGTTCCCAATTATCTGGATTTAAAGTTTCCAACTTGTGGGTGAATTATTGGTTGCTCCTTATTATTATTATTATTATTATTATTATTATTATTATTATTATTATTATTATTATTATTATTATTATTAGGATATATAGGCCAAATCTGGCACAGGGGCCTATGGGCATGATGGCCGCCGCGCGCAACCAGCCCTATGATATTCTTATGGAGAGGTCATTCAGACCTGGCACAGGGGCTAATGGGCAATATGGCTGCCACGCTGTCACAGGGGGAGGTCGGCCGTGTAGTTACTAAATGGAATATTTATTATTATTTTTATTATCATTAATATTATTATTATTTTTATTAGGTAATTATTGATTGATAGCTTGCCACGGTGGGTGAGTGGTTATCGTGTCGGACTACCAACCCCAAGCTTGCAGGTTCGCTCTTGGTCGTGGTAAGTGATTTTTGAAATGCGGCAAAAATTAAAACACGCATGTCATACGATGTTGGCATGTAAAAGAACCCAGGGAGAGGTCGGCTATGTAGTTGCTAAATGGAAATATTATTATTATTATTATTATTATTATTATTATTATTATTATTATTATTATTATTATTATTATTATTATTAGGTAATTATTGATTGATCATGTACAATCAAGACCAGCCTTATATTGCCCCACTTAATGGTGTAGTGGGTAGCATTTTTAGCTGTTACTGTGGAGGCTCGGGTTCGAGTCCTGGCTCTGTCAAGAAATTTAATTCTAGGCTGAGGGTTGGAATGGGGTACAATCAACCTTGTGAGGCAAAACTGACAGGAGCTGGCTTTTGATTCATACCGCAGCCATTCTGTTTAACCCAACTTCACCTAACCTAACCTAACCTAACCTAACCTTACCTAACCTAACCAAATCCCACCTTACCTAACCTAACCTAACCTAACCTAACTTCAAAGTCAGAATGTACAATACATCTATTGTTTTTTATACCCTCATAAATTAGATATAGAGAATGTCCACCACGATTTAGATCCTCGAGCACACTTTCTGAAATTTCATTAAAACGTGTAGAAAGGAATGTCTGAAAATTTTCACTAACACATAGTACACGTTCACCATACATTGTGTCCACTTTTTGAATGTTAATGATACGGAAAAGAGTATGCATTGGTAATTCAGTCAGCTTTTTTTCTCTCTAATCAACAGTTCTGCCCCCATATCATTGAGAATAGTTATTGTAGTAGCCTATAAAGAAACAAAAAAAATCATATCTATTACAGTTTAGCTATAAGTGACCAGAACCACTATAACATTTTATTCTAATAAGGAGATTTGCATAATGATAGGGAAAAAAAGCTTACCATAATGATGGATTGTGTAAGTAAACGTCTTTTGCTGCTTGATGCCACTACTAAACTGATACTCATACAACGGACAAGTGAGTTCATGTTTCGCTGACGTAATCGTATGTTCCCACCCACTTCCTGTCTGTTGCACGTGCCGTAGTGGCTAAATTTGAAACTAGATGAGATGATTTGCTGACGTAATCGTATGTTCCCCGCACGCACATGCAGGCCCCTGTGGACGGGTCCTTGTGGACGAGTCCCTTTGGATGGGTCCCTGTTGACAGGTCATTGTTGACAGGTCCTTTCGGACGGGTCCTTGTTGACGGGTCCCTGTGGACGGGTCCCTGTAAACGGGTCCTTGTTGACGGGTCCTTTTAGACTAATCCCTTTAGACTGGTCCCTTTGGACTGGTCCCTATGGACTGGCCCATGGTCCCAAATGCTATGATGAAATTAAACGTTGTTCCACATGAAACGCATGTGAAGTGTCGATTGCTACTATGAATTAACATGTTTGTTTTTTGTTTTTACGCATGCGCACTTGGGGTATTTTGTAAGCGGACGGGCCTTTTGAATAATGATTTATAGCTGAGTTATTTTTTTTTAAATACCAAAAGATCCAAAACAATTAGGTCATTAACTTTTTTTAATATCTCATGAACCAATAAGGCTGGGACTTGTACGACAGGTCGTTGGACTTGAGGTGACATTCTGTTTTTGAATGTATTATTTATTTTTTGTCAAAAGGACGGATTTTAATGAATGAGGTGTCATTGAACTCGGGTTGACACCCCCTGTCCAATGGATAACATATTTCCACCTCAAAAATAATACCTACCCCTACTAGGGGGTGAAATTGTATTTTTTTTAGAAAATCTCGCTTTTCAAGTTCAACATGTGACAGTGTGAATGCCAATATGGAATTAAGCATTGTTTCACACAAGAGACATGTGTACGGTGGAATGCCACTATGAATTAACATGCTTGTTTTTTTTTTGTTTCTTACGATTGTCTACTCATGGCTTTTGTAAGAGGGCGGGCTTTTTAAAGATGGTGACTGTAGTGTAACCTAACCTAACCCAACCCACGAGGGGTGATCAAAGAATATTTCAAGCGGCGCTTGTCGATAGGCAAACCAATAATCAAAGAGTGGTATGTCAGACTTTGAGGCGATAACCCCTTTTGATTGATCCCTGTTGGCAAGCCCCTTTGGGCGAGTCCTTTTTGAAGGGAGTCATTTTTGACGGATCCTTTTTGAAAAGTTCTTTTTGGCGGGTCCTTGTTGTCCGGTCCCTTTTGACGGGTCCCTTTGGACTGATCCCTATGGACTGACCCATGAATTTATACAAATTATGTCAAAGGGCCTAACTACATTTGTGTGAAAAGCAGTGTGTTGAACTGACGTTGTTCGCCAGCCCTCACTACTACAATCTGATAAGGATATGAAAGGAAAGCGACGAAATACATGTGAACACGTGCGAGATGACATTATTACTAGCCCACCTTGTGAAAACCACATGTAACCTAACTAGTCACATTCTGTTTTGGTTCGTACGTGAGAAAATGCATGTTCATATGTAATATGACCTAACATACAGGTGTTCACCTGTGCACGTGCACGATAAGAGCTAACAAGTCACATTCTGTTCTGGTTCGTACGTAGCGTTATGGCTAATGCACACACCCTAGTACACGAGGCACATGCAATTTGAGGACAGGTCAAGGGACCTAAGTGCGAAACTTGGTGAATGGATGTGTTCTAACGAGTCATTTGTAGTTGAAAGTGAATAATACATGTTATTAAGATGTTAAAACTGAAGAGATTGTACGTGCAGTAAGACGTCTTGTTATTTCCGGTGTCAAGTTGCTGACATGGCAGAGAGCATACAGTTCTGTTGCTATGACTGACGCTACAATAATTTAAAACTGCAGGTGTTCATCTTGACAATGGATAATGCATAGTCAGCAGTCATTGGATATTACACAGGTGTTCCTATTGCACTTTGGACTCTCAGCTGTACTGGGAAAGGAATTGCAATGATCTGCAAAAACTGCTGACACGAGCGATAAGAGTTTTTATACGAGAGGTGTCATATATTTCCCTACTGTCTGTCGTTATTACTCACTACGAGTGAACAGTGCTCTATTACTGCTCAAGCGTCGCAAAAAGCCTTTTGGCAGAAAATTGAATTGAATTATTTTGCAAGGTAAGTACTTATTATTAATGGATTGTAGTCTTTTATTACTAATTGATGTGGAAGTTATTGATTGGAATGTATTAATCGATTGATTGATTTATTTATTGATTGATTGATATATGTATTTAATTATTTATTTATTTGTTTGTATACAGATAATTGGGTACCTCTAAGGTTAGCAGATTCCTATACCTAGTTCATTCAGTGGCAGCAGTTGATAAATTATTAAAGGTAAGTGCCCCTCTAATAACTTTTAAACAGCTAGAGCGATATTTTCCAATGTTCACTACTAGATGTCAGTGACAATGGTATATTTGGTAGTTAAAGTTGGAACTACTTGACCATGGTGTGTAAAGCTAAATTTGTAGGTTAGATTTTGATTACCGCTCTATTAAGTCTAAATGTTCGTTGCTAGGTGTCAGTGACATAGGGAATATTTAAAGTCTTAACCTCAGTTCACCTAACATAACCTAACTTTACCTAACTTAACCTTGTCACTTGACATATTTTACAAGTTTAGACTTGCTTTCAGACTGGCTATGACGTCACACTTAGCTCACTTAACAGGCGGCCGCTGGTTTCTATCACGTGACATGTTCTACAAGTTTAGACTTGCTTTAAGACTGGCTATGACGTCACACTTAGCTCACTTAACAGGCGGTCGCTGGTTTCTATCACATGACATGTTCTACAAGTTTATACTTGATTTAAGACTGGTTATGACGTCACACTTAGCCCACTTAACAGGCGGCCGCTGTTTTCTATCACGTGACATGTTCTACAAGTTTAGACTTGCTTTAAGACTGGCTAAGACGTCACACTTAGCTCACTTAACTGGCGGCCGCTGGTTTCTATCACGTGACATGTTCTACAAGTTTAGACTTGCTTTAAAACTGGCTATGACGTCACACTTAGCTCACTTAACTGGTGACCGCTGGTTTCTACCACTCTATCAAGTTCCAATGTTCACCGCTAGGTGTCAGTGACAGTGGTATATAGTAACCCCCAGTTAGAACTACATGAAATTAGACTTGCTAGGAGTTCACAGATGATCGATTTAAATACCCTGCTATAACCATTGACTGGAATGTAATTAAACTATTTATATTTTACTTTGTTATACCTTTTATTAATATTTATGATTTCTTTCTTTTATAGGTAATTTGGAAAGTGATTTGGTAATCATTATGTTCAAGTGTGGTGACTGTAAGAAACAGTTCTCAAGACCTGTCAACCATCAACGGCACGCAAATGCTAAACATAACATTAAACTGTTTGTGTGCAGTCATTGTGCTATGACATTTAACCGACAGGATAATCTTGGACGGCATGTACATTTAAAGCCTGTCAGTTCATCACCTTTTTCGTGTACAGTTTGTGATCTTGGTTTTTCTGGTGTAAAGCAATATCAATTCCACATGGTTGAAGTGCATGATAAACAACAGGGATTGAAATATATAAAACCATCAACTAGCACGGAACCTTTAAACAAATGTGATAAAGTAGAGGGGGTGACTGTTCTAAAATAAGTGTTCAAAAGCGTAAACGTTCTCAAGATTGTGAGAATGGTTGTGCAACAAAAAGAAAAAGGAATAGTGAACCTTCGATAACGCATTGTGATGTATGTAATATTGACATACCTTTTTCAATGATGCAGGGACATTTGCGCAGTATTAATCATAAAAATAATGCTTGTCATGAAAAAAATTCTGGAAATATTCAGCAAATTGGTAGTGCATTTAAAAGTCGAATTGCTAGTTACAGACTTTATAGTGAAGAAAAAACTCTAAGTATTGAAACATTTTTAAAGACTGTTCAACCTAGTGTGTTTAGCTTGGTAGATAATGTTTTAGTAGAGCATAAAACATTTAAAATGAATTGTTAACTCTTTGGGCTATGTGTAAAAACTGGGAGTGAAGGTGAAATTACTGATATCAAATCCTTTATTACAAAAAACAAAATTCTTAGCGAATCAACTAATATCAGTGATATGTTCCAAGATATTTCAAGTGCTATCATTGTGAAGAGTGAAGAGTTCCAGGAAAGGGAGTCAAGCTGGGCGTTGGTTGAAGTACTTTATCTAGAAACCAGCAAAGTATGTTTCCGCTATCTAGCGGGGACTAGGAGAACTACCTGAACGACCAGCATGGTACCTAGCGCTCCATATCATTACTGAACGATCACATGCTATCTATCGGTCGATATCTACAATCACTCAACTACCAGCATGCAACCTACCGGTCAATATGACAACCCCCTCAACTACTAGTATGCATTCCAATAATGAACACATTTGCTCATATCCACTAACAATACACACAGCGGGGTTTGCTTTATCGATTAATACAAATATATCATGTTTAAATAATGTAACAAAAAGTTACATGGTACAATTGTACGGGCCGATAACCTAGATGTTAGGCCCCTTAAAACAACAATTATCATCATCATCACAATGGTATGGGAATGTTACATTACCTAAAATGTAATAGTATGCAAGTGTTTAACATTTTACAATCGGCTTATGATGAAGGATTATGTTGGTGGCTTATGTTGGTGGCTTATGTTGGTGGTTTATGGTGGTGCCTTATGATGGTGGCTTATGGTGGTGGCTTATGGTGGCTTATGTTGGTGGCTTATGATTGAGGCTTATGGTGGTGGCTTATGGTGGCTTATGGTGGTGGCTTATGGTGGCTTACGGTGGTGGTTTATGATGGTGGCTTATGGTGGTGGCTTCTATTGGCTTATGGTGGTGGCTTATAGTGGTGGCATATGTTGGTGGCTTATTTTTGGTGGTTTACGTTAATACCTTATTTGTAATGGCTTATTTGACAAGTCATTTTTGTCAATGTATTTAGAGGATTTTTCTCGTGGTCTTGGAAAGTATCTCAACCCTTTCTTTCATGGTAGCATTATGCTTACCGCCATGTTTGTAAGCAACAACACACTAAAATTCCAAGAATCCAAAGTACTCTAAGGTTAATGATTGTCTCTCAACTCCATTCAACGCCTAGTCAAAAACATTATATATTTTTCAAATTTTCAAAAAAGGTAAATTGGGAAAGTAGGCTACATGTTTAAACTAAAAATCATATCAAATCATATGCTAACTCCAACACCTACGTCTATCCCACTCACAGTCAAAAAATATAATATTCTTCAAATTTTTCCAAAACAATATTTGGAAAGTAGGCCATATTTTGAAAACTAATCATCCTATAAAGTCATATATGGACTCAAACCAATGGCTTTTATATCCTTAATCGTAAGAACAAAATATGGAATTTTTGTCATTTTTTCCAAAAATGTTCATTTTAAAACGGGGCTATATTTTGGAAGCTAGGAATTTTACAAAAAAGTTTGTTAAACGTAAATGACAGGTATTTACCCCCACTACCGACAAACCAAATCCCAGGTCTCTGGGACAAAATACAAAAAAGTTCAATTTGGAAAGTAGGCGATATTTTGAAAACTAATCATCCTAAAAAGTCAAATATTGACTCAAACCAATGTCTTTTATGTCCTTAATTGGAAGAACAAAACTTAACATTTTTTCAGTTTTTCCAAAAAAGTCCAATTTTCAAAATTGTCTATATTTTGGGAACTAAGAATTTTACAAAAAGTTTGTTTAACGTAAATGAAAGGTCTTTACCCCGTCTACCCAAAAAATAAATTTCAGGTCCCTAGGACAAAAACTGTGCAGTAGTGTGTTTTGGGGGGTTCAGATGCCTCCTCCTCCTCCTCCCCCTCCTCACAAGATGGCGGCCGTAGCTTAACTTAACCTAGCCTAACCTAACAAGATGGCGGCCGTAGCTTTACTTAACCTTTGATTGATCCCTGTTAATTGATCTCTGTTGATGTATCCCTTTGGACTGGTCCCTGTTGACTAGCCCCTTTGGACGGGTCCTTTTTGAAGGGAGTCATTTTTTTACGGGTCCCGGAGGATGGGTCCTTGTTGACGGGTCCCGGTTGGCGGGTCCTTTTGGACTGATCCCTATGGACTGGTCCATGCATTTTATCCAAATTATGACAAAGGGACCCGCCCGCAGGGACCCGTCAACAAGGACCCATCCTCCGGGACCCGTAAAAAAATGACTCCCTTCAAAAAGGACCCGTCCAAAGGGGCTAGTCAACAGGGAACAGTCCAAAGAGATACATCAACAGAGATCAATCAAAAGGGGTCAATCAACAGGGGTCAATCAAAGGTTAAGTTAAGCTACGGCAGCCATTTTGGAACTTCTGATCACACCTCGTAGGGTTAGGTTAGGTGGAGTTAAGCTACGACCGCCATCTTGGGACTTTATGATCACACCGCGTATGTTTAGGTTAGGTTAGGTTAGGCTAGGTTCAGTTCAGCTATGACCACCATTTTGAAAATTTTTGATCGAACCTCGTAGGTTCAGGTTAAGTTAGGATAGGTTAGACTAGGTTAAGTGAAGCTACGGCCGCCATCTTGTGAGGAGGGTGAGGAGGAGGAGGCATCTGAACCCCCCAAAACACACTGCTGCACAGTTTTTGTCCTAGGGACCTGAAATTTATTTTTGGGGTCGAGGGGGTAAAGACCTTTCATTTACGTTAAACAAACTTTTTTGTAAAATTCTTAGTTCCTAAAATATAGACAATTTTGAAAATTGGACTTTTTTGGAAAAACTGAAAAAAATGTAAAGTTTTGTTCTACCAATTAAGGACATAAAAGCCATTGGTTTGAGTCTATATATGATTTTAGGATGATTAGTTTTCAAAATATCGCCTACATTCAAATTGAACTTTTTTGGATTTTATCCCAGAGTCCTGGGACTTGGTTTGTGGGTAGTGGGGGTAAATACCTGTCATTTAAGTTAAACAAACTTTTTTGTAAAATTCTTAGTTTCCAAAATATAGCCCCGATTTAAAATGAACATTTTTGGAAAAAATGTCAAAAATTCCATATTTTGTTCTTACGATTAAGGATATAAAAGCCATTGGTTTGAGTCTATATATGACTTTATATGATGATTAGTTTTCAAAATATGGCCTACTTTCCAAATATTGTTTTGGAAAAATTTGAAGAATATTATATTTTTTGACTGAGAGTGGGATAGATGTAGGTGTTGGAGTTAGCATATGATTTGATATGATTTTTAGTTTAAACATATAGCCTACTTCCCCAATTTACCTTTTTTGAAAAATTTGAAAATCTATATAATGTTTTTGCCTGGGCGTTGAATGGAATTGAGAGACAATCATTAACCTTAGAGTACTTTGGATTCTTGGAATTTTAGTGTGTCGTTGTTGCTTCCAAACATGGCGGTAAGCATTATGCTACCATAAAAAAAGGGTTGAGATAATTTCCAAGACCAAGAGAAAAATCCTCTAAATACATTGGCAAAAATAACTTGTCAAATAAGCCATTACAAATAAGATATTAACGTAAACCACCACAAATAAGCCACCAACATATGCCACCACTATAAGGCACCACCATAAGCCACCATAAGCCACCACCATAAGCCACCATCATGAGCCACCACCATAAGCCACAACAAGCCACCACCATAAGCCACCATAAGCCACCACCATAAGCCACCACCATAAGCCACCGCCATAAGCCACAACCATGAGCCACCATAAGCCACCAACATAAGCCACCACCATAAGCCACCAACATAAGCCACCAACATGAACCACCAACATAAGCTACCAACATAAGCCACCAACAAAATCCTTCATCATAAGCCGATTGTAAAATGTTAAACACTGTAATACTATTACATTTTAGGTAATGCAACAATCCCATACAATTGTGCCATGTAACTTTTTGGTACATTATTTAAACAAGATATATTTGTATTAAATGATAAAGCAACCCCCACTGTGTGTATTGTTAGTGGATATGAGCAAATGTGTTCATTATTGGAATGCATACTAGTAGTTGAGTGGGTTGTCATACTGACCGGTAGGTAGCATGCTGGTAGTTGAGTGATTGTAGATATCGACCGATAGATAGCATGCTGATCGTTCTGTAATGATATGGAGCGCTAGGTACCACAGATTACCTACTACTACAGATAGCCGACAGCCATGCTAATTCTTGGCACCTAAGACTTCAGCGCTGCCTGGTGTATGACCGCGGTACTAGTTGAGCACGGCCGTGCGGGTAGCCTACCCCACCCCTTCCCCTCGTTCCGCTAAATATTCTCGTCCTAACTGCTCTCTGCCCACTTCAATGTTCCGAAAATCACAATCTTCCCAATACTTATAGCACACGTTTTTAAGTGTGGAGATAATAATATGATCTACACGAAATAAATCACATTCAAAATAGCAATAACAGTTTTTTTTTTATAATACCAAAGTGGGAAATTGTGAATTCCGGAACTCTGAAATGAGCAATCACAGCATTTAGGACATGACCTCATCAATAATTTACATGTTTACATTTCTTTCAGTTGCAATTGGAGCATATTGCATTGACAAGAATTAGGCTACTATAAGGTCTGCAGCATATTATTACTCAATATAAAAAATGGTCCCTTCCAATTAACCACTGTAGGCCCAATTATAACCGATTAGTTCCGAGATTAAACTAGAAAGGAAAAGTACTGGGAAGGGAGAATATTCATATCTTAAAATGCTTGATGCTGTTCGCAATAACAGGAAAATTTTAAGAGAGAATACTAAGGAAATAGGTGGTGTAACCTGATCCTCATCACACTAAAATTGTTAGTGTAATTAATGCCAAATTCATTAGTTTCAGAAAAATAATTGGATATCACAAAATTTATATACAATAGTTCATTTGATATTCCCTTTAAAATATATCCAGTCCACCAATTTTGAAGGGTGAAATACAGTAAGTACATGTACATAAACAAATTTCATGGCACACTAATACAGTAAATTCTATGACATGCTGTGAAGGGGAAAGGAGAAATAGGACTTTCAATGAAAAAAAAAAACACTCAATACTGCTAGAAATCATCATGTTTTATTTAAAAAGTTTGTCAACTAAGAAAAAATAACAAGGAGAGCCAAAATCAAACTTAGCAAAAATACAGTAATCAAATCTGGTCCTTTTAAAAGTATGTGTTGAGGCATGTTCTTCTTTCTTGCCAAGGTATAACGGTAGGCTACAGCACATGATAATGGACCTATTACCTCCTTGACGCCATGGCTGACACCGATGAACCGCAAATTCCTACAACACATGCAAGTTTGTATGTTGAAACAGTTAACTTAATAAATGTGTAATGCTTGAAATGGAGAACTTGAATTTGCTGTTATGTGTATGTTATCTGTATGTGTGGGAACCCATGATAAACCACTTGCTGGGTGGCTAAGCGGAGAATCAAACCCAACATTTCCCGGTTTACCTCACTAGGCTGTGTGTACCCTGTTCTTACCCTCAGACTAGAATTAGATTTCTTGACATTCAGCAATCAAACATGGACCCCAGAAGTGTCAACCAAGAACTATACCACCTGGTTGGTCTCATTTATTTTTAAGAATAATATGTACTAAAAAGAAATTGAAATTGATCCAAGTTATTTATTTTTACTGTGCTTCGAATGGAGGTTGCGGCGTTGTGTATAGTGCAGCCATTATATCCAATGTTGCAATGAGTAAATGTTCCCCGATATTGGTATAGGACACATTACCTGTATGTACTCTGAATAAGTGAATCAATAGAGCAATACTTAATTAAATTACTAGAACTGAAAGTACCGGTAACAATTCCATAGCCAAAATTGTGACGTGCCTTTTATTTCTTAGTTGTTTTGCAGAAAATACCGTACTAAGAGTGTAGAGTTGAAATACAACTTGAACAAGAACACGACAGCCTAGAATAAATACACACGAGACACGACAATAGAGCACTTTAGAACAGTAACGAGAGCGAACTTTCAGTGGAGATGTTGGCAACCATGTGAATACAAACAATTTATGACCAGAACGTAAAACTATGCCAGCGCTCAGAGCATGTTAAAACAATTGGGATCAGTTCAGTCGTTTGCAAACGACTTGTTTATGTTACGGTGAGTAGTCGTTGAATTCATTCGACTGTTTTCTAAAAGCAGTCAAACAAGTCGATGGTTTTAACTTTTGTCAGTCGACTGCTGATGCCCATCTCTACAAACCAATTGACAACCAGAATCAATTTGAGCGTACACACCCTCCGACTTGCTAAAATGCTATTAATATTGGATCCCAATATAAAATATTTTCTGATTTAATTTTCCTGGAAAATCTATTCTATGTTTGCATCGATCATTACCATCACGCTATGGGGAGAATTTCATAATAATTTTCTTGTAATTCATTTATCACGCGGTAGAATAAATGAATGAAATTCAATCATAAAATAAATAGAACTCTAAGCCATAATTGGTAAGCCCATGTTCAAGTTGTGTAATAATTCAAGAATGCACCCAATTCTCATTAAAAGTGTATAGACTGTGTTAAGGAGTTCAAACATAACCTAAATATTGAATGCTTAACATTTCCAATGAAATGACATACATATATACAGGGTCTTTCATATAAAGTAAGAACGGCGACCGGCGGTTTTGTCATTCGCTGCTGAAGCCGGCTTGGCCGAGCTTGTGACGCGCCACGCCCCCTGCTGTAGTATTGAAGGCGCGCGCATAGTACAAACTTGACCTTGCAATAAGCGTGCAGGTGTTGTCAGTCGCCAGTCTGAACCACAGCTGCTAACATGTTGAGACAGTTATCATTGCAACATCGTATTTTTGTATGTAAAATTTATTTTAATTACGATTCGACTCGGCGGGTACGTGAAGCATTTGTTCAGCAATTTCCTGATGAAGTGCCACCTTCACTAGCACAGATTCACGTAATTGTAAATAACTTTGACACTACTGGTTCAGTCTCAATAAAAAAACACAAAATAAAAAATCAGAAAAAATACAGTGGCATGACTCACTCTCGTCAGCCAAAATGTGGTTTCCAGATACAATGCCTCTATAACCCAGGAAGGACGACACTTCCAGCAACTTTTATAAGGTAATATTTCACAGAGGATTGTACACACGCTTAGAGCAGGGGGCCACGTTTCGCCACAAGCTCGGTCAAGGCCACCACACTAGCGGATAACAAACCCGCCGCTTGGCGTTCTTACTTTATATGAAAGACCCTGTATTTGGACAACTGGACGTAGGCTATTTCATTGAAAGAATCTACGAACAAGAAACTGTATAAAACTATAGGCACCTACAGCCGTCAAGCTGTCCTCACAGTACCCGCTGGAGATTTACATCACCACTCTATCTGTACGGTAGCTCGAGATAAGCCTAAGTGCGCCAACTGTGAGGGAACACATAAACTCTTCCATCCCTGCCCTCATGTCTTTGCCACTAACCCCCCCTCCCACACAGCACGCCACTGCTCTGACACAGTTGTTAGGCCTGCTACAACAACTCTCAGCCATAACCCTGTAAACTACAGCTAAACCAAACCCAGAACCCCCTAATACACTTCATTTCATCATCATCATCTTGCACAGTTTCCAGCCACTGGCCGGGTCTGTTTGGAACACAAGCCTCTCCAACGTCTTCTGTCTTCCCACCATCTCTCAGCCTCCACCCTTGTCCAGTCTTCTCCTCTCTTCTTCACGCTTTCTTCCACCCCCTTCAGCCACCTGTCTCTCGGTCTTCCCCTCGGTCTCTTTCCTTCCCACTTCGTCTCATGTACTCTCCTGGGTATCCTCTTCTCCTCCATTCGTTTTACATGTCCATACCATCTAAGTCTAGATTTCTCTATACCATCCTGTAATGGTTCCTCCTTCGTTAATTCTCTGGTCCTCTCATTTCTTATTCTGTCCATCTTTGTAGCTCCAATACTGCTTCTCAAGAACCTCATCTCACTGGCCTGTATTTTGCTCTTCTCCCTTCCTTTCATAACCCAGGTCTCCGAGGCATACGTCAGGATAGGGACATAGTACGTCCGATATATGATCTTTTTGCTGTTCTGAGGGACATCCTTGCTCCATAACATGCTTCTCACACTCCTCCGAAATGCTTCTGCCTGCCTCCCCCGCTCATTTATTTCTCTATCGTTTCTTCCATTATCTTGTATCAGGCTTCCCAGATACTTAAAACTCTCCACTTTCTTCAGCTGTTCCCCACCAATTGTTATTCCCGTTGTGGTTCTTTCCTTCTTCCTTGTTGTGATCACCATCTCACTCTTATTTATGCTAAATTTCATCCCATATCCTTGTATTATTCCTTCCCACACGTCCAACTGTTCCTGTACATCCTCCTCCTTGTTTCCCCAAATCATCAAATCATCTGCAAACACCATTGCTTTCATCTTTCCGTCCCCAATTACTTGTGCCACTCGGGTCATTATGTCATCCATCACCACAATGAAAAGTAACGGTGACAGTGCACTTCCTTGTTTCAGGCCGTTTCTTTGTTCCAACCAGTCAGATCTCTCTCCTCCCACTTTCACACAGCTCACGCTTCCCTTGTACATCTCCTTTATCCTCTTTATAGTCCATTTCTCTACTCCTCTATCCTCCAGGGACTTCCATACTTTGTTTCTGCATACACTGTCATATGCTTTCTCAATGTCCAGGAAGGCCATCAGTAGATCTGTTCCATACTCATAGTGCTGTTCTTGTAACTGCCTTACAGCAAAAATCAAATCCACTGTGGACCTTCCTGCTCTGAAGCCATGTTGTTCTTCCCTCATCCCTCCTTCTATCCTTGTCCTAATTCTCTTTTCCAAAACTTTCTCGAAGATCTTTGCAGAGCAATAAAATCCATAAAACAACTCCGCAACGAGCTTCACAAAACCTAAATTATAAACCAAAAAACTACTCCACAAACACCAAAATCAGTAAACCTCCCTCATTTCAGCCACACTACACCTTAAACAGACATAGAAAGCATAGTCATGACCCCTTCATGGAGTAGGCTATTGTCTAAACACGATCATGTCTCCTTCAACTTTACTGAAGACTTCATTAAATTCTATTAAAAATTCATAAACTCATTCCACAAATCTTAAAATCAGTATACATCCCTCATTTCAGTTACTCTATTCAATAAACAAACATAGAAGGCGTAACCATGACCCCTTCATGGAGTAGGCTATTGTCTAAATCTGACCACGCATACTACAACCTTACTCTAATTCAAAATTACAGCCAAATGATCCATCTGACTGGGAGGCTTGCCTGGGATGATGGGCCAGAAAACCGGGAGTTCAAGCATAACCTAAATGTTGAATGCTTAACATTTCCAATAACTTGGACAACTGGATTTAGGCTATTTCATTGAAAGAATCAACGAACTGTATAAAACTATAGGCACCTACAGGTATACTTAACTTATTAATTAAAGCTCTACAATAAACATACAGCACAATGAATTGTATAGCATGAAGTTATCCTGAAGAAGTCGTTTGATTAGAACGACTACTTAAATTCGAATGATTCCATTCGCTTGGAATTAGTCGTTTGCCAACGACTTGTTTCATTCCAATGATTTCCAACGATTGCTTTGGGATCAGTCGTTTACAACGACTACTTCAATTCGAATGATTCCATTCGCTTGGAATTAGTCGTTTGCCAATGACTTGTTTCATTCCAATGATTTCCAACGATTGTTTTGAGATCAGTCGTTTGCAAACGACTTGTTTATGATACGGTGAGTAGTCGTTGAATTCATTCGACTGTTTTTTAAAAGCAGTTGAATAAGTCGATTGTTTTAACTATCGACTAATTCGACTGTTTTCAGTTGACTGCTGCCCATCTCTACACACAACTAATTTTCTACACCAGCCGCTACTGAGCACGAGCTGTGACTGGCTTAGACATTAGCATCCTAAGTGTTGAAAAATATTGTAAGTAACGTGTAGGAATAAAATACTACCTATAGGTATGTCAACCATTACATTGGCATATAATAAATGAATTATATTTATCTTGTATCTATCTATCCCACGATATAACATAATACAAGGTGAAGAGTCCTTTAAAACAAATTGTTTACTGTGATACTGGAAGAAACAATACAACACCGTGGTAATAGTTCTAGCCTGCATCTATTTGTTAATAAAATTTCATGTGATTTCACTCAGATCTCTGTTGTAGTGGCTTATTATATGTGCACCTTGTAACTTAATAGTACATTATGCAACGAGCCTATAATGACAATAATTAAGACACGAGTTTTATAATTTTCATACGAGTGTCTTCATTACAATTATAGACGAGTTGCATACGACTGTTTATGTTCGACGATAATTATAACTATTTTATGTTCGAACATAAATATTCATAAATATCTGTCGAGATTTCACCAGTTTTATATACTGAACAGAGCGCATGGGATGCAGAGAATACCTTGTATTTGACCATGGCCTCCTGGAATACCTCACTATGACACTCGCCACGCAGTGAAATTTAAAATAGGGGGCCATGGAAGTGAGCGCAGGTGCGATGCTATCCTCACCTAATTGGTCACACAACTGTTTCTTGAGCTCTGATTGGTGGGAGAAACTGTATCATAATGAAAAACTTGTACTATAATGAGCCTCATTATAGTACAGTTTTCTGACATAATATTTACATTTCGCCAGTGTCGAACATAAACATATTAACCTATCTCATTTACACTGTTTTATGAGTTAAAACCACATCAAAACTGATGAGGATTTATTTTAGTTGGACACAGAAGCTTATTTATTAATGTAATAGACATCTATTATTGATGAAACCCATAAGATTGCCTCTCTCACCTTTCAGAAAATAACTAAAATTTTAATTCTGCGATTAATGTAACTAATCCACGTGTGTTTCTATTACACAACAATTAAGGGTAACTCCAGCATATCTTCTAGATTTTTGATGTGTCTGGTGAGTGGTTTTGTTACTGCTTCTGCAGGTATCACCCTTCTGAAAGATGTCTCATCGTTTCTAATTCTATTCTTAATCCTCTGCCAGAGGAGAAATAGTTTTGCAACGCATGAATACAGTGCTGCTGAATTTTCTAAAAATAATTATGGAATGATGGGAAGAAAAATAAATATAGCCTATTCTAAAATAACATACGCATAAAATGAAACCATTCTGATGAACTTAATAAGCTTCAAATTCAGAGTACAAATGCGTTCACCATTTGGTGCTTCGTTCATTTGTATATTTGGACCAAAATGTAGACCTCTGAAATAAATTTTAATGTTGGACTTTGCTCCACAGAACAAGAGCACACAGCCACCCATAGGACCAGTGTGTGTTAAGATTTTAGAACCTGTAATGACAGTTCTACATCAGTAATGGCATTACTACATATTCGACCAACTGAATACTTGCCACTGTACCAGTAACTAACATGTGCAAGAACTGATCTTTTTTGAATACGGTACCAATAATTTGAAATTCAAGGAAGGGGAAAATATTAAAGCTTAAGACACGTTGCCATGAGCCATGACATTTTTAATCTACCGCAATGTAAAATGAATTATTAATACTCCTCAAGAACTTGAGTACACATATGCAATAGGCTCATGGTACTGTGTGTATCTCTGCAAGATGTAATCAAGTTGAAAACATTACGGTAACATAGACTCTTACCTGGTAATTTCTCAGGAAAGTAGGCCAAATTGCCACATTCATCTGCTATTTCGAGAACAGCAATTTACGATTTGTTTGTTCACAGAATTTGGTAGGCCTACCTGTGGAATAAATAATAGTGAAAGTGTAATTAATATGTCAAGTAGAATATCACCTGTACACTGCGTCTAATATCAATTCAAAACTAGGCTACCGGTACGGTATATTTTTCACAGGCACTACAGAAACAAGTTTTCACTTAAACTCTTAAAATAAGCGTACTTACTTGGCGTAGCAGAAGAAGAACGGTTCACTTCTCATTACCAAGAAGACGATTTGATGAAAGAAAGATGAGAAAGAACACAACATTAGCTTATTATAAAATATTAATATACGGCCAATATTGTTTACAGCAAGCACGACATAAACAGAGCGTCCATGTTGGTCAATGCCGCCAACCCAGTAGAAATAATGTTTATTTAATGATAAGTGCCGTAATTATCGTCGGTGAGCAAGATAATTGCAAGGAAATATCAATTAGGAATTATGTGTATATTTTTTGACTAAATATAGGGATATATTTGCAATTCAATTAAAACGTGTATCATGCATATGTTGGCAAGACGATATACAGCGCTTAATCCGCTCCTTACGTCTGGCCGCGCTACTACACCGATGGTACCAAATAATCCCTATCTGGTTGACACCCCCTGCTAGGTACCATGCTGGTCGTTCAGGTAGTTCTCATAGTCACCGCTAGATAGCGGAATCATACTTTGCTGGTTTCTAGATAAAGTACTTCAACCAATGCCCAGCTTGACTCCCTTTCCTGGAACTCTTCACTCTTCACAATGATAGCACTTGAAATATCTTGGAACATATCACTGACATTAGTTGATTCGCTAACAATTTTGTTTTTTGTATTAAAGGATTTGATATCAGTAATTTCACCTTCACTCCCAGTTTTTACATATAGCCCAAAGAGTTAAAAATTCATTTTAAATGTTTTATGCTCTACTAAAATATTATCTACCAAGCTAAACACACTAGGTTGAACAGTCTTTAAAAATGTTTCAATACTTTGCGTTTATTCTTCACTATAAAGTCTGTAACTAGCAATTCGACTTTTAAATGCACTACCAATTTGCTGAATATTTCCAGAATTTTTTTCATGACAAGCATTATTTTTATGATTAATACTGCGCAAATGTCACTGCATCATTGAAAAAGGTATATCAATATTACATACATCACAATGCGTTATCGAAGGTTCACTATTCTTTTTTCTTTTTGTTGCACGACTATTTTCACAATCTTGAGAACGTTTACGCTTTTGAACACTTATTTTAGAACAGTCACCCCTCTACTTTATCACATTTGCTAAAAGGGTCCGTGCTAGTTCATGGTTTTACATATTTCAATTCCTGTTGTTTATCATGCACTTAAACCATGTGAAATTGATATTGCTTTACACCAGAAAAACCAAGATCACAAACTGTACACGAAAAAGGTGATGAACTGACATGCTTTAAATGTACATGCCGTCCAAGATTATCCTGTCGGTTAAATGTCATAGCACAATGACTGCACACAAACAGTTTAATGTCATGTTCAGCATTTGCGTGCCGTTGTAGGTTGTCAGGTCTTGAGAACTGTTTCTTACAGTCACCACACTTGAACATAATGATTACCAAATCACTTTCCAAATTACCTATAAAAGAAAGAATTCATAAATATTAATAAAAGATAAAACAAAGTAAAATTTAAATAGTTTAATTACATTCCAGTCAATGGTTATAGCAGGGTATTTAAATCGATCATCTGTGATCTCCTAGCAAGTCTAATTTCATGTTGTTCTAACTGGGGGTTACTATATACCACTGTCACTGACACCTAGCGGTGAACATTGGAACTTGATAGAGTGGTAGAAACCAACGGTCACCAGTTAAGTGAGCTAAGTGTGACGTCATAGCCAGTTTTAAAGCAAGTCTAAACTTGTAGAACATGTCACGTGATAGAAACCAGCGGCCGCCAGTTAAGTGAGCTAAGTGTGACGTCATAGCCAGTCTTAAAGCAAGTCTAAACTTGTAGAACATGTCACGTGATAGAAAACAGCGGCCGCCTGTTAAGTGAGCTAAATGTGACGTCATAACCAGTCTTAAAGCAAGTCTAAACTTGTAGAACATGTCATGTGATAGAAACAAGCGACCGCCTGTTAAATGAGCTAAGTGTGACGTCATAGCCAGTCTTACAGCAAGTCTAAACTTGTAGAACATGTCACGTGATAGAAACCAGCGGCCGCCTGTTAAGTGAGCTAAGTGTGACGTCATAGCCAGTCTGAAAGCAAGTCTAAACTTGTAAAATATGTCAAGTGACAAGGTTAAGTTAGGTAAAGTTAGGTTATGTTAGGTGAACTGAGGTTAAGACTTTAAATATTCCCTATGTCACTGACACCTAGCAACGAACATTTAGACTTAATAGAGCGGTAATCAAAATCTAACCTACAAATTTAGCTTTACACACCATGGTCAATTAGTTCCAACTTTAACTACCAAATATACCATTGTCACTGACATCTAGTAGTGAACATTGGAAAATATCGCTCTAGCTGTTTAAAAGTTATTAGGGGGGCACTTACCTTTAATAATTTATCAACTGCTGCCACTGAATGAACTAGGTATAGGAATCTGCTAACCTTAGAGGTACCCAATTATCTGTATACAAACAAATAAATAAATAATTAAATAAATATATCAATCAATCAATAAATAAATCAATCAATCAATTAATACATTCCAATCAATAACTTCCACATCAATTAGTAATAAAAGACTACAATCCATTAATAATAAGTACTTACCTTGCAAAATAATTCAATTCAATTTTCTACCAAAAGGCTTTTTGCGACGCTTGAGCAGTAATAGAGCACTGTTCACTCGTAGTGAGTAATAACGACAGACAGTAGGGAAATATATGACACCTCTCGTATAAAAACTCTTATCGCTCGTGTCAGCAGTTTTTGCAGATCATTGCGATTCCTTTCCCAGTACAGCTGAGAGTCCAAAGTGCAATAGGAACACCTGTGTAATATCCAATGACTGCTGACTATGCATTATCCATTGTCAAGATGAACACCTGCGGTTTTAAATTATTGTAGCGTCAGTCATAGCAACAGAACTGTATGCTCTCTGCCATGTCAGCAACTTGACACCGGAAATAACAAGACGTCTTACTGCACGTACAATCTCTTCAGTTTTAACATCTTAATAACATGTATTATTCTCTTTCAACTACAAATGACTCGTTAGAACACATCCATTCACCAAGTTTCGCACTTAGGTCCCTTGACCTGTCCTCAAATTGCATGTGCCTCGTGTACTAGGGTGTGTGCATTAGCCATAACACTACGTACGAACCAAAACATAATGTGACTTGTTAGCTCTTATCGTGCACGTGCTCAGGTGAACACCTGTATGTTAGGTCATATTACATATGAACATGCATTTTCTCACGTACGAACCAAAACAGAATGTGACTTGCTAGGTTACATGTGGTTTTCACAAGGTGGGCTAGTAATAATGTCATCTCGCACGTGTTCACATGTATTTCGTCGCTTTCCTTTCATATCCTTATCAGATTGTAGTAGTGAGGGCTGGCGAACAACGTCAGTTCAACACACTGCTTTTCACACAAATGTAGTTAGGCCCTTTGACATAATTTGTATAAATTCATGGGTCAGTCCATAGGGATCAGTCCAAAGGGACCCGTCAAAAGGGACCGGACAACAAGGACCCGTCAAAAAGAACTTTTCAAAAAGGATCCGTCAAAAATGACTCCCTTCAAAAAGGACTCGCCCAAAGGGGTTTGTCAACAGGGATCAATCAAAAGGGGTTATCGCCTCAAGGTCTGACATACCACTCTTTGATTATTGGTTTGCCTATCGACAAGCGCCGCTTGAAATATTCTTTGATCACCCCTCGTGGGTTGGGTTAGGTTAGGTTACACTACAGTCACCATCTTTAAAAAGCCCGCCCTCTTACAAAAGCCATGAGTAGACAAGCGGAAGAAACAAAAAAACAAGCATGTTAATTCATAGTAGCAATCGACACTTCACATGCGTTTCATGTGGAACAACGTTTAATTTCATCATAGCATTAGGAACCATGGGCCAGTCCATAGGGACCAGTCCATAGGGACCAGTCCAAAGGGACCAGTCTAAAGAGATTAGTCAAAAAGGACCCGTCAAAAAGGACCCGTCCACAGGGACCCGTCCACAGGGACCCGTCAACAAGGACCCATCCGAAAGGACCTGTCATCAATGACCTGTCAACAGGGACCCATCCAAAGGGACTCGTCCACAAGGACCCGTCCACAGGGGCCTGCGTGTGTGTGCGGGGAACATACGATTACGTCAGCAAATCATCTCATCTAGTTTCAAATTTAGCCACTACAGCGCGTGCAACACACAGGAAGTGCGTGGGAACATACGATTACGTCAGCGAAACATGAACTCACTTGTCCATTGCATCAGTATCAGTTTAGTAGTGGCATCAAGCAGCAAAAGACGTTTACTTACACAATCCATCATTATGGTAAGCTTTTTTTTCCCTATCATTATGCAAATCTCCTTATTAGAATAAAATGTTATAGTGGTTCTGGTCACTTATAGCTAAACTGTAATAGATATGATTTTTTTTGTTTCTTTATAGGCTACTACAATAAATATTCTCAATGATATGGGGGCAGAACTGTTGATTAGAGAGAAAAAAAAGCTCACTGAATTACCAATGCATACTCTTTTCCGTATCATTAACATTCAAAAAGTGGACACAATGTATGGTGAACGTGTACTATGTGTTAGTGAAAATTTTCAGACATTCCTTTCTACACGTTTTAATGAAATTTCAGAAAGTGTGCTCGAGGATCTAAATCGTGGTGGACATTCTCTATATCTAATTTATGAGGGTATAAAAACAATAGATGTATTGTACATTCTGACTTTGAAGTTAGGTTAGGTTAGGTTAGGTAAGGTGGGATTTGGTTAGGTTAGGTAAGGTTAGGTTAGGTTAGGTTAGGTTAGGTGAAGTTGGGTTAAACAGAATGGCTGCGGTATGAATCAAAAGCCAGCTCTTGTCAGTTTTGCCTCACAAGGTTGATTGTACCCCATTCCAATCCTCAGCCTAGAATTAAATTTCTTGAAAGAGCCAGGACTCGAACCCGAGCCTCCACAGTAACAGCTAAAAATGCTACCCACTACACCATTAAGTGGGGCAATATAAGGCTGGTCTTGATTGTACATGATCAATCAATAATTACCTAATAATAATGAATGAAAATCCACAGCCTGCTTCCAGTCTCCGACCGGGTCAGGAATGGAATGAATGAAGCCCCTATCTAGCGGCGAGGATATGAACTGTGCCGGCTGCCGAGGCCTGACGCACTCCTCTGGGGCAATGATTAAATGAATGACAGATGAAATGAAATTTATAGTGGAGAGTGTTGCTGGAATGAAATTGTGACAGGGAAAACCGGAGTACCCGGAGAAAAACCTGTCTGCCTCCGTTTTGTCCAGGACAGATCTCACATGGAGTAACCGGGATTTGAACCACGGACACAGCGGTGTGAGGCCGGCGTGCTGCCGCCTAAGCCACGGAGGCTTTCTACCTAATAATAATAATAATAATAAATAATAATAATAATAATAATTCCATTTAGCAACTACATAGCCGACCTCTCCCTGGGTTCTTTTACATGCCAACATCGTATGACATGCGTGTCTTAATTTTTGCCGCCTTTCAAAAATCACTTACCACGACCAAGAGCGAACCTGCAAGCTTGGTGTTGGTAGTCCGACACGATAACCACTCACCCATCGTGGCAAGCTATCAATCAATAATTACCTAATAAAATTAATAATAATATTAATGATAATAATAATAATAAATATTCCACTTAGTAACTACACGGCCGACCTCCCCCTGTGACAGCGTGGCAGCCATATTGCCCATTAGCCCCTGTGCCAGCTCTGAATGACCTCTCCATAAGAATAACATAGGGCTGGTTGCGCGCGGCGGCCATCTTGCCCATTAGCCCCTGTGCCAGCTTCGGCCTATATATCCTACTATAATTAAACATTTTACTGTAATAATAATTAATAGCAAGCGGCCATCCTCAATGCATGATCATGTTAACCACATTCTTTCACCCTAAAACACATGACTTTACCCAGTTCAATATTTAGTTTATAACATTTCAGGCCAATGACCTTACCGTTTTGGCTCTTTGCGTACATGCACATGACTTGGTCGCGCAAATGTTATAGGTTTCGATATTATAAAACCATTTACTGTGCCAGACAGCAGACTCGCTTATTACCGTTTACTAGCATGTTGAGGCCCTTCAGGGGTAAAAAAAAAATCCTAGCATACTTAACACATTTTCAAATATTCGCCTCCATCCGTCATAGGAAATGTCACAAAACCAACCGTCATAATCTGCTCCGCCATCCCACCAATATAGCAATTCATTTCTTCAGGGCACGGTCACCGAGATCGCCAACGTCTAAGAATCACTTAGTCATATCCTACAACCGTCTGTTGTGTCAGAGAGCGATCTCGCTCATCACCGTTAACTAAAACGTTAAAGATCCCCTTCAGGGGTAAAATATCATAGCATGCTTGTCACATTTCAAAATATTCGCCTTCATTCATTCGTCATAGGAAAATATGTCGAAAAGCAACCCCTCATTTTGCCATACATCGCCCCGTCAAAATAGCCATTTCCTGTATCCACCATGCTCTGTCATAGCCTCGTTGTAACATACGTCAAGCGCTACCGGCTCTCTGTCTACAAACACTCTTTTATTTAAAAAAAATTAAAAATGCATTGTTCTTGTCCTAGAGACTAGCCATTTATGTTCATGGTAGAGGGAGTAAATACCAACCATTCATGTCAAACAAACTTATTTGTAAACTTGTTAGTTTCCCAAAATAGTAAACATTTCAAAATTTAAGTGTTTTCAAAAAATCTCAAAAAATAAAAAAGTTTTATTATAAAAAATAAAGGTCATATAGACCATTCGTTTCAACTATGGCACAACGTTCTATCATGATTGGTTTTCAAACTATCGCCTATTTTCAAAAAAAATATATATATATATGTTAACGAGTGATCTATAGGAAAGAGCACGGCAGCTCGTGTCCAACGACACCTCATTTGTTGAAATCCGACCATCGGTTCGCCAATTATCACCAATGTTCGTGAGAAAGTAGGCTATCATTTTTCCCTCCTACACCCTTGAAACTTCCTGCCCACCTAGAGGGCATACGCACCTTTCCTTAAAGTCCAACAAACCTTTTTTCCAAAATTCACCGTTTCCAAAATAGCGCCAATCAAAAAAAAAAACATTTTCAATTTTTTTTTTTATACCAACACACATTCATAGCCAAGAGAACGTCACCGCGTTCCTAAACAACACATCGTTCTAGACTTACAAGCTCATTAAATATCACCAAAATGTTAAAAAACCACGTTTACCTCAAATTGCGTTTCCAAATTTCACCCATTTGAAAAAATAACCTCACCATCAAATAGGGCGGAAAAAATACCATCTAAACGACCCCTCATTCGACCCTAGTCCTCCCCCACCACCAACTTTTTCCAACATAGCCATACGTATTCAAGCACGCACGCGACTTGCAGGAGAACCCGTCTTGCCCCACTACTGCACAGTTTAGTCCTAGGGGATTGAAATTTATTTTGCAGGTAGAGGGGGTCAGGGCCATTCATTTATGTCAAACAAATTTTTTGTAAACTCTTTAGTTTCCAAAATTTAAAAATTTAAAAATTTAAGTGTTTTCAAAAATTCTTAAAAAATAAAAAAGTTTTATTATAAAAAATAAAGGTTAGAGTGACCATTCGTTTCAACTATGGCACAACGTTCTATCATGTTTGGGTTTCAAACTATCGCCTACTTTCAAAAACAAAAATTTTCAAAAAAAATTCAAAAGTATAACGAGTGGTCCATTGCAAAGCCCCCGTCAGCTCGAGTCCAACGACACCTCATTCGTGAATCTCTGACCACGGGTTCGGGAATTATCGGCTCGCATTGGGAGTAGCGGGGTGGGGGGGGGGGGCAGAACCCGTCACTCCCCCCTGCTCTTGACTGTCACCGCGGGGCCCCGGGTTGGATTCCCGACTCTGCCAGGAAATTTAATTCTGATCTGAGTGTTGGAACGGGGTACACTCAGCCTCGTGAGGCAAAACTGAGTACAGGCGGGTCGATTCCTATCCCAGCCATCCTGGAAGTGGTTTTCCGTGATTTCCCACTTCTACTCCAGGTGCCTAACTTAAGGCCACGGCCGCTTCCTACTCATATCCTTCATCAATTACAAATACACACATTATTACAGCAAATAGAGTGGCACAGGTTAGTAGACAAATGCTCTATACACCTAAGCACACGGTGCTACTGTACATGACCTCAATGTCGCAAAGCCCTTAAAGCATCAACAACAACAACAACAATAACCTGAGTGTAAGGGTTTTGATGATGATCGCTTGACGATCGAAACTACAGAAGACATCCTAGTGAATTAATTATCTCATATAGCTTTCTTTCAGGTTTAGGACATCCAACCATTACAATTGGGTACAATCATGTTGACCGACTGAAAAGCATAAAGCATAATTTGCTCTTGTTAGGGAAAAAGGGTTTAAGTAAAAAATACACCAAAACTGAAATTAGGAAATTGTCATAACTTTGTTTGTGCAAAAGGGTTTAAGTAGATTCTGAATACTCCGACTGTTAGGGCAAATGGGCATAAGTCAGAAGAATACCAAAACTGACATTATGCAATTGTTTCGTAGTGAACTGCCATAACTTTGTCTTTGTATTATTTGACTTACACCCGTTTGCCCTAACAAGAGCTAATATTCGTTTAATAAGCTAACACTGAATAATGGCTTCCAATACGATGATGAGAAATACTGTATTGATGTTATTAACATCAATTCTCACACTATAGGAGATGCCACCAGATTAATGTCTGAAAAAAATAGAAACTAAAGCTAGTAATGGAGCGAGAACATGCTGGATGAAGTTTCGGGTAAGAATATAATCTTATCGTTCTCGATACAAAGTTGCCGGCAATAGCAGTTCAAAAACCGTCTACTCCATTCCTCTTTCTTGCCTACGAGACTGATAGGATCTGGGGTGCTGTTTGCAAGCCTCTACGCGCTAGATACACAATGTCCTCTTGCGTTTCAGCTATTTCATTCGTAGGTAGGCCTAGGCCCTTCATGGGCTGTAGAGCAAGGGGTTATTTATATATGCAATTTGTTGAGCCGGCCCTATGGTGTTGGGGTAGCGCGGCTGCCTCTCACCCGGAGGCCCCGGGTTCGATTCCCGGCTCCGTCAGGGATTTTAGAAACTGACGTGAGGGCTAGAACGGGGTGCACTCAGCCTCGTGAGGACAAATGAGTAGCCGTCTGACAGTGAGAGCGCCCCGATCATGAAAACCAAGATTAACGGCTGAGGGAACCCGATGCGCTGATCACGCGTCACCCCAATATCTGCAGGACAAATGGCTGGGCATCGGTCGCTTGGTAGGCCTAGGCCCTTCATGGGCTGTAGAGCAAGGGGTTATTTATATATGCAATTTGTTTGCTTGGTTTTTGTTTCTTTTCAGGGGCTTGGACACCGTGGCAATTTAGCCCCATGTACTTCGGTGTGTGTAGGATTTGTCTGATAGCTTGTGTTATTGTGATGACTGCAATCATTGAGAAATTGAGTAATTAGTCATCGAGGCTAAGAATGGGAAAGAGGCGGTCGTGGCTTCAAGTTAAGTACCATCCTCCCATTTGCCTGAAGTGAAAATGAAAAACCACTTCTAGGATGGCCGAGTTGGAAATCAAACCCACCTCTTCCCAGTTTCGCTTCACGAGTCTCATTGGACCCCGTTCCAGCCCGCAGACCAGAAATAAATTCCTTGGCAGAGTCAAGAATCGCACTGGGACTACGGAGGTGACAGCCAAGTATGCTAGCCGATACACCAGGAAGTGGTCATGAGGTTATTCTGTTCATTTCAATCAGTTTATCACATTAAAATGTTTTATTCAATGGTCTCCACACAGCAGAAATAGGCACATTGCCGATTTATCTGGTTAGGTTACGCACAATCCACTGTCTGCCGATGTCTGGTCATATTTCTATTCCTTCAAATATGCATATTTCTAGCAATGACGTAGGATGTATTTCTTCCCCTTTTAGTTTTACCTAAACGAGATATTGCTCTGACCATTCTCCTTTTCCGTTTTCGATGGCCTTGCTATATCAATTAAAGGTCAGACACATTTTGAACTCGAGCTATTTACTCGTAAATTAGTGTGTTTGCTGTGATGATGTACCTTCCCTAACGTTCCGATGTGTTCTTTGATATAGTCTCCCAAGCCTTGCCTTAATATTTGTTGTTTTGGAGGATTTTGAGCTATGTCAACTCAATTTAGTCTTGGATGAGTGTCACAAAAGTTTGTATCCAGATATGTCATTTCCAGGCTGCCGGTCTTTTATATCTGTCAAAGGCACATTTCAGAGTAGTTCTGAGATAGAATATTGTTCCCATAGTGATTTGCTTCATGTTCAACTCAAGCACTTCTTGTTACCAGTGGTTTCTTAAATATCGTATACTCGCGCAATGAGCAGGAGGAGTCATGTTAATTTTACAAACGCCCGACCACTCCGACCATCACTCAGTGAATGAGACGCTGTAGCATCGCGTGCTCTGAATGTCGGCCGGCGTCGGGAGCGCTCGGCTCCACTTGAGAAGTACAGTAAATACTGTATGTAGGAAGTATAAATCAAAGAGGTCTGCGTAGAATGCTTACGTTATACCGTTGTGCATTTTGCACAAGCATGCTGTCATGTATTGCACTCTGAAAATTAATACGAATACCAAAGTAATATTTGTATTACAGTATATTACACTAACAAAGGTGTAAAATATATTTTAATTCCTGACAGTGGATTAGGGTTTTAAATTTCCAGGATAAGGATTTTAGGCAGAAATACATGGAAATGAATGATGAGAAATTCCAAAGAGTAGATGGCAAAGAATTGCAGGACATTGAAACAGAGTGGTCAGGATACAGGGATTCAGGCATGTATTGGGACAACAATGAGTTAAGACAGAAAAAGCGCATATCCTGGTGGAAAGATACAGTGAAGTCTGCTTTTAAAAGTAAAAAAGGCAGTTTACAAAAAATCACTCCAAAACAAGGAATCCGGCAGACCAAATCAACAATAATAGAGACCACGACACACAGTGGACTTTTTAGGCTATCTGGCCACGCAAAATACCTTTGCATAAAGAAATGGTTTATAAACTTTAAAATAATTGTTGAAAATTATGTTTAACACTTTCTTTATTCTCATTTACGAGAATTGAGGTTACATTTGTCTTAATAATTAATCATATTAACTTAGTATTATTATTATTACCGGTAATAATATTAATATTAATTTCCAACTGGATAAGGATTTTCATTAACGTCGCTGAAATAATGTGAATTTGCTACTAGTTTTTAGAAAAAACAACGGATAAAAGAAATACGCAACAACTTGTATTTTTTGTTGGCCTCCTAGCTTCATAAAACCCACAGATGTTTCAATTGAACTGTTACAGATATATTAATAAGTTACTATATAGGCCAATTTGTATTTGAGAATATACTGTACATTAAAAAGTAGTATTTGAAGTATGGCTAATATCAACTGAACTCCCTGCAGAGTTTGTATTAGCGGTTCCCTCTTTTCGAAGATTCACTACACTCCATGAATGACTGAAAAAGACGAACCACATTACTTGTGGAAGCTTAATTCTGTATTCCTTCTCCGTGTAGTGCAATGTACCCTTCCAGTGATTTCTCTTTGTGACTGAAACTAGCTTAAGATCCGGTGACTTCCAATCCACTTGTTTTCTTAACTGCATGAGTCCGTTTCGTAGCGCAGTGGCTAGCATTCCTGACTGTCACTGCGAAGGTCCGGGTTCGATTCCCAGCTCTGCCAAGAAATTTCATTCTGATAAGAGGGCCGGAACGGGGTACACTCAGCCATGTGCGGCAACACTGAGAAAAGGCGGGTGCGATTCCTGCCTTCGACATCCTCGAAGTGGTTTTCTGTGGTTTCCCACTTCTACTCCAGGTTTCTAATTTAAGGCCACGGCCGCTTCCTACCCAAATCCTACCTCGATCAAAACAACACACACTAGTACAGACAACATAGTGATAAGGGTTATCAGACAACTTCTACACTCACTCACGTATACGGGGCTACATGACCACGATGTCGCAAAGCCCCTATATGAATCAACGACAACTCTTAACTGCGTGGAATAATTAATAAGTTTTTTCTATCATTACCAGACTGTCCAAGGGTTTGCAGATGTCTGTTTTCTATTAGATAGCTCAATAGCAGATCACTTCTTTCGCATTCCCACCTGCATGGCGCCAAACATCGAAAAGATCGTTCCGCGAAATTCCTTCCGACAGCACCAAAAGGAGAAAAAAAAGAGCCAAAGTTGAAAAACGTAGCAAGTAAATTTACACAGCCAACATATTGGGGTATAGTCTGTAGTCTAATGAAATTAAATTCAACAATAGTTGACAATTAATTGTGACATTCTGGGTCTAAAAACTCATAAAATAAGAATTATAATATTTTCACTATTTTACAACGATTATCACATAAACACAGCAACATTTGTACGATTTTGAAAATTTCATAAAGGAAGAGCATGCCTTGGTCTACCATATCCACTGGCAAACGATGAAGACAGCTGAACAAACACGTCTTTACAAGCACAAGATTCAAACACAAATAATCAGCTCCACTTCCAGCAGGGGATGCGATAAGAAACATCATACCTCAGCGATCTTGCACATTCCAAGGGATGAAGAAATAAGACATAAAATTACAGTTCTTGGGACCTCGGACATTAATGGCACTAAAAACGTCATACCGTACATCATGAAAATAAAATACATTCAGTTTTTACATTTTGAGCGCCCAGATAGTGCAAAGCCTCTCAACGAGTCAACAAGATACACAGTGAGATAATGGAAATGTCACAACCAGGAGAACAGTGATATAGGTTTCTTTCATCCCGCAACTGGTCATTCGATACTAAAATGAGCATAACAAAGGTTGTCATTATAAAATGTTTCTTTCTGTAACAGAGATTGGAATTGTAGAAAGATATTTTCAGTCGCAGCATGATATGCGACTTACTTCCTTTCAAGCAAATTTCATTTTTAATTTAGGAACTTGCACCATATTGAGGGATCAGTGTTCTTGTTCTTGACTGTGATCATTATTATTATACGCTTTGTATTAAGGATACTAACGTGTAGCTTATTGTCCCAAATGATGAGAATAGTTGCAGTTGCTGCTATACTACTACTTGCAAACGTACATACACTAGAAGAAGAGAGGGAAAGTGGTCAAAGGATTCAAGAAATAGGAGACAAGGAAGAAATGTCCTCAGCCATTGAAGAATGACGGTTGAAGGACTTAGAAGCAAGTTGGTCTGTGAAAGGCAGACGGGACTTTACCCAATGGCAATGGAAACAAAATGTTATGTTAAAGACCATGTAGCAAACTTCCTCTTAAATGTATGGATGTTGTTATGACTCTTTCCCCTTGCCAAGTAATAGAATTGAATGTTCTTGTGATGAACGTTAAGAGTTGTACCTTACATAAAACTCCCCGTTTACTAAGTTTCATTGTAATTCCACTCTTTCAACCAGAGGAATCGATTACAACATTAGAAAAGTACGCCCATCCGACATCTTGAAAGTATGACATCGTTTATCTTGCGCCTTCTGCAGAGAAAGCCTTTATGTGAGACTACAGATTTGCTGCGTTTCGTCATTGTAAATATAACAAGTTGTTCAGTAAAGAACATATAGCCTACTTTCTCCTAAATGCATGGGTATAGTTATAACTCTCTGTCCTTTTGAAGGAGTATAATTGAATGTTGGTTGTAGTAGCTTGTTGAAATGCAGGGTGCAATACGGATATTATACGTTGATTGATTGAATCCACACCTGAATTATATACACACACACTAATACAGCCATCACAATAACACAGGATATCAGGCAAAATTTAACACGGGGCTAAATGACCATGATGTCCATGCATCTCAAATGAAACAACTACAGCTTCCTACCCAAATCCTTCCTCGTATAAAAGTACACACACTATTAAGGCCACAGACATCACAGTAACACAGGTTATCAGACAACTTCTACACACACCCGAGTAAACCGTGCTACAAGACCATGCTGCCGCAAAACCCCTAAACAATTAACAACAAAAACAACAACAATAGACTCTACCGCGGATCAAGGACAACGTATTTTATTCGATGTAGCCAAGTGTTGAAATATGTGGTATTTTAAGTATATATATAACTAGCAGTAGTGCCCGGCTTCGCCCGGTTGATTTATTTTTTGTTTTATGGATGATAATGAATACTTCTACTGAACTGACACATGCAACTTACAAACTAACAGAAATAAACATGTTTAAAATATAACATTTTGTGGTGCTGATTAGTAACGTAATGGACGTAATATCCAGGACATTTTCCCCTAATGATAAACATATAAATATGAACATGGAAACAGCTAATTACTAACTACAGTACTGTCACATGCAATTTAATATAAATTGAAAAAAAAATGTAAAGAGGAGTAACTATATCATTGGCTATTATAAAAGTCAGTAATAGTGTCGTATTTTGCCGCATAGTGCCATAGGAAAATAATCAGAGCACTTCCGAAAACTTCGACTGTCCCGAGCTCCACACGGAGCAATAGTGTCATTTTTCGCCACATAGCGCTGTAGAAAATTTTAAAGCACGAACACTTATTGCATCTGATAACCTCAATGTACTACGCAAACACCATCGCACCTATACACAGGCCTGTTGATGATCACTGTTTTAAGGGGTCTAAGAAATCATTTTGCACTGTTAACTCCCCGCGTCTGCAATTTGTAAGCAAGGTAAGGTGTAACAATATGCACAATTCCGCACCAGAACACGGGTAGGGACGGCGTGATTCAGCCCGCATTTCCAGTCAACAATAAACTCATTTACATATTCTTACAGTTTCACCTCAATTCCCAGGATCTTTGGACCCCTACTACAACACCGAAATATTTCTGAGACGGTTAGTTCTAGGGTCGCAAAACGTGATTTTCTGGTCCATTTGTCTGTCTCTTATTTAAATAAATCTACACCGTTTCAGTAAACTGGCCAAATTTAACATCCAGTATTTTGTTACTTGCATTGCGAGGCTTAATTTGATCCTTGTTTAGGCAAAGCTAAACAATTTTATGATTACTACCTGCTAAATTCTGTAAGACTTGAGATAGCTGATCCACATTTACAGATTTCCCACATTTTTGACAGAAAAGAGTCCTTCCATTACTTGTAAAAATTCCACTAAATTCAGCAACATATTGCTGCAAACGTAAATGAATACTAGGCTTTATTTTTGGCATTATCAGTTATCATCAATCACTTATTCACTTCACTTATATAGCGGTACTGAAAAATGGTCTGATTTAATCAATACGAACTGACTGACTCACTGCCTCACCCACATCACAAGACACACTGACAAGAATATGCAAGGCCAGTGTATTGCGTCAGCCATTCATTTGATATAAGGGATTCCCCTTCGAGCTAGCACGTGGATCGAAGGTCACCTCTCCCGAAGACCAACCAAAAAAAAAAAACAATTTGTGTTTTTAGTCAAGGAGAGTATTCCCCGACAGCGTATCTCTCCACGATGGCGTTTTACTGACCTGGAAGTGTTTGAACTTCCAGAGGGAATTCGATACAAACCACATATACTCTGATAAATACGAATCACATACACTCATTGGCCATCTTGTGATAAGCAATCTCGACAGAGTTGGAAGTTTTGGGCAAATACCCATACCATCTATCTCCACCCATGACCTAATTTACCTATCGTACTCCCTACGTGTGCCTAAGTACACACGTAAATATATTATCACTAGAAACATGAAACATATTAATATGGATGACTTAAAACATGACGCATACAACCTTCCCTGGAATGACATATTACTCTTAGATAACTTTGACGCAAAAGTAAACAAGTTAAATTCTCTTATAATTAGTCTGTATGACAAGCATGACCCTAAACATTCGATCAAAGTTACTCGCCCAGCATGCCCATGGTTAAACGAAAACATTAAAAGTATGATGGCACAGCGTGATGCACTGTTCCGGCGTTTTAAACGTACCCATGACGAAACTGATTTTGAAAATTAGCGTGTGCTCAGAAATCGTATTAAGCAGCTCGTAAGAAACTCCAAATTCTCCTACATACAAAACGTGACACAGAAGATGAATACAAGGAATGCCTGGAATAATATGCGTTCTCTAGGTATAAGCAAACAGCAGCAACAGACACATGTACCAGACACACCACTTGATGAGTTAAATGAATATTTCACGAAGAGAGAGTACCAACTAATTCAACACCCCATGATCCTTATCACCTGACCACTCGCTCTTTACTTTCCATCCGGTTACGGCAGACAAAGTAAAAAAGGTACTATATTCCATAAAATCAAAAGCGAGAGGAGTTGATATTCCCATATCCTTCATACATAATATCATTGGTGCCGTTCTACCAATTATTACTCACATATTCAACCATAGTCTTACAACTAACACCATTCCCTTCCTATGGAAACAAGCCAATGTCATCCCTATTCCTAAGAAAACCGAACCTTTATGTCCATCTGACTATCGGCCAATATCCATTCTACCTGCACTTTCAAAAGCCCTCGAGCGTCTGGTTCATGAGCAAGTACTTGAATATTTGAATAGCCGTTCTCTTTTAGACCCTCTGTAATCAGGTTTTAAGAAGGGACATAGAACCACAACAGCATTACTCAAAGTGACTGACGACATTAGACACGAAATGGACCAAAAACTGGTGACAATCCTCACCCTTCTTGATTTCAGCAGTGCTTTTGACACCATAAATACTCGGACACTATTGAAAAAGATGGAATTGTATTACTTCGACCAGCAGACAATTAACTTTTTCGCATCATACCTGAATAATCGCCAGCAACGTGTTGTAACCCAGGATAAAACTTCTCAGTGGCTAAGCAGAAAGTCAGGCGCCCCACAGGGTAGTGTACTAAGACCCTTGCTTTTTGTACTATATATCAACGACATCTCATCTAATTTGAAAAATTGCAAATATCACCTATATGCAGATGATTTACAAATATACTCCCACTGCAAGACAAACGATATTCCATTGACAATTGAAACTATCAACGCTGACTTTCAACGACTTGGAAAATATTCTCAGGAAAATTCCCTTCTTTTGAATCCCTCCAAAACACAAGTTATCATAATTGGCTCTCAAAAACTATTGACGTCACTCCGAGATCAAATTGTTCCCCCAATTGTACTGAACAAGAATGAAATTCCATACTGTCCAACAGTGTGATAATAAATCAGACTCTTGAATGGTCTGAACATGTACAGAGAGTATGCAAGAAGATTTTCGCAAAGCTCCACTCCCTCAAAAGAAAAAAAGATATTTTACCATTTTAAGTAAGAATCGTACTCATACAGACACTAATACTTCCTATTCTTGACTACTGTGACGTTATTCTTGTAGACGCAACCAAAACATCAACTTTGAAACTTCAACGAGCTCTCAACTCCTGTATACGATTTATCTACGATCTGAGCTATGATAAACATATCACTCCCTATTATTGCGCTCATTCCTGGCTGAGACCTGAACTACGTCGATCATATCACATTCTTGTCCAGATTTTCCGATTATTGTCTGACGATAGACCACTATACTTATCAAATATATTCAAGTACTTGTCTTCTTTCCATGGTAATAATACACGCTCTGGTTCTTCCCTCTCCGTTCCTATTCATCGCTCCTCTATATACAAAAACTCTTTTCATGTGGTGGGGTCTAGGCTGTGGAATACCCTTCCAGACAGTGTCAGGGGCACCACCTCACTATCTAAATTCAAGACCACCTGCTGGGGCTACCTGCTGAACACTCCTGATCGACAACAAGTGTGACTGCATGAGTGACTGAGAGTGTGAAAGTCATTATCTATGTCAATTATTATTGTTTAATTTCGTCAGCTATATAAATGTCATAATATGTTTATTGTATTGTATTAATGTGATTTAGTGTAAGAGAGGGCCAAGAACCCTAACTGCGCCACCAATAAAGGCAATAATAATAATAATAATAATAATAATAATAATAATAAATAGCCACTACACATTCGGTAATATGACGTTTGCATAATTTCATACAGAATCATTTTAAAAAAAATTCAGTAACAAATATTGCCGATTTATGTGCTTATTATGGATTTTCTAAAAATACACACATCAAAAAAAGTTTTGCATCACCTCGGTTCCCAGATCTCCGGCATATAGACGTTGACTGTGTATATTGTATCCAAGATACAGTCCCTTTGACTGTTCATAGATGTCACTAAAACTGCTCAAAGATGTAAACAACCATGCATGAGCAGGGCCTATTAGACGGAGGGGGTACGACAGCCGATCAGTTCCAGTCATTCCACCAGGACGAAGGTACGCTGCTCATGTTGTCTGTAGTTCTACCATGCCTAGAAGGTCAATACCGCAGTTCGATCGCGTCCGCATTGTTACTTTGTGTCAAGAAGGGCTCTCAACAAGGGAAGTTTCCAGGCGTCTCAGAGTGAACCAAAGCGATGTTGTTCGGACATGGAGGAGGTACAGAGATACAGGAACTGTCGATGACAGGCCTCGCTCAGGCCGCCCAAGGGCTACTACTGTAGTGGATGACCGCTACTTACGGATTGCCGCTCGGAGGAACCCTGACAGCAATGCCACCATGTTGAATAATGCGTTTCGTTCAGCCACAGGACGTCGTGTTTCAACTCAAACTGTGCGCAATAGGCTGCATGATGCGCAACTTCACTCCCGACGTCCATGGCGAGGTCCAGCTTTGCAACCCCGACACCATGCAGCGCGGTACAGATGGGCCCAACAACATGCTGAATGGACCCCACAGAATTGGCATCACGTTCTCTTCACCGATGAGTGTCGCATATGCCTTCAACCAGACAATCGTCGGAGACGTGTTTGGAGGCACCCTGGTCAGGCTGAACGTCTTAGACACACTGTCCAGCGAGTGCAGCAAGGTGGTGGTTCCCTGATGTTTTGGGGTGGCATTATGTGGGGCCGACGTACGCCACTGGTGGTCATGGAAGGCTCCGAAACGGCTTTACGATACCTGAATGACATCCTCCGACCCATAGTGCACCCATATCGGCAGAATATTGGAGAGGCATTTGTCTTCATGGACGACAATTCTCGACCTCATCGTGCACATCTTGTGAATGCGTTCCTTCAAGATAACGACATCGCTCGACTACAGTGGCCAGCATGTTCGCCAGACATGAACCCTATCGAACATGCCTGGGATATGTTGAAAAGGGCTGTTTATGGACGTCTTGACCCACCAACCACTCTGAGAGATTTACGCCGAATTGTCGTTGAGGAGTGGGACAATTTGGACCAACAGTGTCTTGATGAACTTGTGGATAGTATGCCACGGCGAATACAGGCATGCATCAATGCAAGAGGACGTGCTACTGGGTATTAGAGGTAGTGGTGTGTACTGCAATCTGGACCACAAATGCTGAAAGTCTAGCTGTATGATGGTACAACATGCAATGTGTGGGTCTCATGAGCAATAAAACGAGCTGAAATGTTGTTTGTGTTGATCTCTATTCCCTTTGTATTTAACGGTTCCGGAACTCTTGGAACCGAGGTGATGCAAAACTTTTTTTGATGTGTGTATGTATCTACATTTAAAAAATCTGAAAATATGTGTTTTTATGTGAAATAAGAACACGGTTTTACGCTTGGGGAAGCACACTTCGAATAACACGTATCGAAAATTGTGCTAAAATGAACGCAAAAAATATGTAATTACATAAAAATCCGCTCCCTAGTAATGATGCATTATCATCATTTCGACGAGAAGTTGCCTTGCTACGGGAGTACTACAAGATCATGGATCACCCTACACTACCAATTCATGAAGACATCCCCTCTCTTCAAATGAACAGGCTCAAATCCAGGAAGCCACCCATTTGTCATGCCCAGAAGCTTGTAAGAAACCATTTTGATTCCAGCATGCAGTGGAATACTGAATGGACACTAAAAGCTTGTCCTGAGTCGAGCTCCTTCCTGGACCCTACAAGAACATCCACTCCAGGTTCCGATCTGCCTAGGAGGGCTTGGGAACTCTCAATAGGATTCGGACAAACCACGGAGTATGCAATGGAACTTTGTTCAAATGGGGAAAAATTTTGTCTCCTCAGTGTGATTGTGGTGCTCCTAATCAAACCATCCAACACATTACAACTGACTGTCCTCTGAGGGCATATGGAGGGGACTGGATCGACTTCCTGTTGGCGACACCTGACGTGGTCCAATGGATAGACTCATTAGACCTGAGACTGTAATAATAGTGTAAACAGTAAAAATAATGTACAGCAGATTTTAAAGTGATTTTCTTTGTAACTTTCTCTGAAATCTTGTATTGCCAAACGATAAATAAAATAAAATAAATCATCGATAGCTTGGCCAAACGCGGTTGTTTTCGTTGCATGACGTCATCATGGTGTGTAATTTCGCAAGAATAATATTCACGGCGTGACTCGAACTGTGGTTGCTCAGCGATGAACGACTTTACAACCTGACAGCTAACCTACTACGCTACAGCGCAACACACGTCATTGTGAGTGTATATTGTCTTACCATGGCCACGGTGCGTGTGGGTGCGGGGCGATAGGCTGGCCGATAGCGAGAGAGAGCGAGGGAAATACGGACTGACCATGTTGCAGTACATATCCACCGAGCTGTACGCAGCCGACAGCAACCGAAGTGACACGTAGCATTTTTCATGCGTCAAGAGATGCGATATTTTATGATTGTGTATCTGCACATTTCTTTTGATTTTCGTTGTTGTATCTTAAAAACATATTATCCACACGGCTGCCGCGAGTTGTATTAAGTGTGTTAAAATTATGGCTTACTTCAGCAAGGTTCCTTATGCGGTACTACTTTCATTTAGTTGCGCAATTACCTTCTGAATGATTCACGATTACGTTTTAATAATACTGTATGCCCAACCACTATCTTGAAAATTTGAAGTCGCTGTTATTTTGCTATTGGGCATACTCCAAATGGATTTCTACCGTATCCCTAATTCTCATTATTGTAGTTCTAAAACATAAGAAAATGTTTCTTTTTAAATGATGCAATTTTTGGATGGATGCTTTGCGGTATATTCAGTGGGATAAACTTATCACTAACGCTACTAACGACTCTTATTCAATACTCTTCTTCGACCAAAGTATGCCTAAATTGTGCAATAACATCCTGAGTTATTAATTTGTATATTGTATGCCATTCTGAATCCAAGGAGTAACTGTTCATTTGCTTTTGGCATACGAAAGTAGTGTTTTTTGGGGGGTTCCAGCGCCACCACAACTACTCCACCGCCTCCTCGTTCTCCAAAATGGCGGCCATAGCTTAACTTAACCTAGCCTAACCTAACCTAACTTAACCTAAGCTAACCAAACGTAACTTAACTTAACCTAAGCAAACCTAGCCTGACCTAACATAACCTATCCTACGAGTTGTGATAAAAAGTTCCAAGATGGCGGTCATAGCTTAACTTAACCTAATCTAACCTAACCTAAGCGAACTGAACCCGAAGATGGTAGCCAATTATTGACTATTGATTATAATTATCGATTTTTTTTTTGTCGTGTGGCCTCCTGAGAGACCGAGTGCAGGTCTTTCTAGTCGACGCCCGTAGGCGACCTGCATGTCGGGATGAGAGATGGAATGAATGAAGTTGAATGAAACTGGGCAACTAATAATCAACTACTAAATCATCTGCCCAACATTTTCAAAAATACCTGATATCACGCGAACCAATAACTTTAGAAAATGGTACAGGGCCCGCACGAAAGGCCTCTATCCCCTCTATCCTTAGGATATACACTTTCAACCCTAAGATAAAAATTACCCTACCACGGGGAGTGAAATAGCGTTTTTAGTATGCATATGCATTCGCGGCCCTTGTAAGACAGTGAGCATTTTGAAATGATTATTTATCGAATATTCACTATCGATGTATCGATTATTGATCAAATACTATGTCATTGATCACAGATTTTTCAATCCAATGATCGGAGAAAGTTGTGCTAGGGTACAAACGAAAGGGGTTCACGAGTGACACTAGGCTTTTTGGCCAATTTTATGCAGACGCACTCGCGGCTCTAACCCGGCACTGCTCGGGCTGTATTCAAAGTTCCTATACGGTGATAGCGTTGATATTGGTGATACGAAGATGGTAGCTGATTATTGACTGTTGATTATTGACTGTTGTTTTAACAATTAATGATCAACTACTAGGTCATCTGCCCGAGATTTGTGAAAATACCCGATATTCCTAGTAGGGGGATGATGACAGTTTAAATCCACCCGGCGTTGCTCGGGCGGCGTCCATGTTAAATAATTAATAACTCCCGAACCCATGGTCGGAGATTCACCAATGAGGTGTCGTTGGACTCGGGCTGATAGGGGCTTTGCTACGGACCACTCGTTATATTTTTTTTTAAATGTTTGAAAAATTTTGTTTTGAAAATAGTCAATCGTTTCAAATCGAACATGATAGAATGTTGTGCCATGGCTCAAACGAACGGTCTCTATGTCCTTTATTTTTATAATAAAACTTTTTTTATTTTTTTACATTTTTTGAAAAAAGTGTAATTTTGAAATTCCTATATTTTGGAAACTAGGAAGTTTACAAAAAGCGTTTGTTTGACATAAATGAAAGGTCCCTACCCCCTTTACCCCTAAAATAAATTTCAAGTCTCTAGGGCAAATATTTGTGTTTTGTAAGTAGTGTCATGATGGGGAAGCTGATTACGAAAGGAAGTTGTGAACCCCTGGCGACCTTGGAATGGAGGGAGTGTTGCTAGGAGGGCGTGCATGGATTCGTGTTTTTCGTCTCGTTGCGCTCTTCACGGGAATGTAGGTGTCGAAAAGGTGAAATGCTGGAAACATGGTTTTTTGGGTAAAACCGTGATTTTAGACTTTTTGTTATATCTCGCGAACCAATCATGCTAGAGGCGTGTACGAGGGGTCCAAGGACTCGAGATGACGTCCTTTTTACTATGGACCACTCGTTATATTAAAAAAAATGAAAATTCGATTTTGGGGTAAAAAAGTGTTGTTTTTTTTTTTTGTGTGTGATTTTTGCTGATATCTCACGAACGAATAAGCCTAGAGACTTGTAAGAGGTGTCAGGGCTCAAACGAAAGATCTCTATCCCTTCTATCCCTAGGTCATGTCTTTTTCACCGTACGATGGAAACTACCCCTATCCTTTGGGTAAAATAAGGTATTTTGGGAGATTTTATGTGGATTAGTGGCTCTTGCAGTAGCTATATGAGGTGGGATTGGAGGGTCTTTTTTAAGGAATTTATCTTGGGGGTGGACGGTCCGGGGTTGTCCCAGGTGACGCGTATGGTGTCTGAGCGAGGTATCTTTAGTCGGGTTGCCAAAGATAGTGATGGTTACGTGTGTGGGATAGGGCAGGGGTTGGTTAGGGAAGAGTATTTTTAGAAGTCGTTCTCCATGGTTGTTCCATGCAAATCCACGAGTGGAGGCACAACCTTAACATCCTATCACCTAGTCTAAACAAAAAGACTTGGGTGATGCGTGATTATCATATTAGAGAAAATCAGAGCTGGGAAAGAACAAACAAGCTGACGCGACCACATGCAAGGTGTAGAGTTATAGCAAGCAAATGTTTGAAACATACACGCAGTATCTTGTTATGAGGAAGCGTATGACCTCACGCGATGCCGGTGTTTATTATTCTACGATTCCTTCAACAGAAGTCGTTTTCCATGTTTGTTCCATGTAATTACAGCAGTTGAGGGCAGATCTGCGATGCGGGATCATTATATTGAATGAGGAGGCGGTGCATGGTGATATATCTTGAACCAATAATCGTCAAAAGTCATGCAAGGGCTCAAACGAAAGGGCTCTATCCCCTCTATAATTGAGACACATCATGTCCACCCTAAAATAAAACTACTCCTACCCCCGGGAGGTGAAAAAGTGTTTTTAGTACCCATGTGGTGGCTAGGCTATAAAACCATTACCGCTTCTCCAGTTTTTGAAAAAATCAGTCATTGCTCGCCGTGGAAAACTACTCATTGACAGTGATCTTTTTAAAATGATTATTTATCGATTATTCACTATCGATTATTGATCAACTACTAGGTCATTGACCCGAGATTTCTCAAATCAATAAACGGGGAAAGTTGTGCTAGGATACAAAACGGAAGGGGGTCACACTCTTCAGTAAACCGAACGGAAACCAAACCGAACCAAACCCGCACCGAACAAAACCAAAATCGAACCGAACCGTACCAAACTGAACTGAGACGAACCGAGCCAAATCGAACCGAACCGAGCCGAACCGAAATGAACCGAACCTAACTAAAATTAACCTAGTCTCGCTAACCTAACCTAACTCAGCTCAGCCTGTGGGGTTGTAGTGTTGTAGTTTAAAAACGGCTTCCTCCTTCTCCTCCTATTACTACACCTCCTCCAAGATAGGCTCATACCTAAACCTAACCTGTGGGGGTTTTAATGCCACTGCTGCCACTAGAGATTCGTGATGCGGGAAAAGTACATTTGGTGAGAAATGGAGAGTTGGACTAGAAGCCGGTGTGAGAAATATGATTTTTGGAGAGACAAGCAGAATCCGGTAACATCAACTTGCAAAATTGTGAGAACTCTGCATCGGCGGATTTTTGATGCGATGCAGGTGCACGCGTGTCAAGGAAAAATGAACTCACTTGCCAAGCCGTGAGAACGCTGCATCGGCAGATATTTGATGCGATGCAGGTGCACGTATGTCAGCGAAACATGAACTCATTTGTCAAACCGTGAGAACGCTGCATCAATTTGATGCTGCAACAGGCTGATCATGGCCTGGAGGTGACCAAATCAAGTAGGAATAGATCCGTGCTAGGAGGAATGATTTAGATGTAGCTACTCAAGAAGTGGACTGTATTTGTGGTCAGGTTGTGCATAGCATACTTTTCCAGTCCTTCGTGCTTATACATATCAGTGCTCTGAGATGATCAATTGTAAATGTTGATCTATCTCCTGTCATAAATGCTTTAGGGAAATGGAATGAACGAATCGTCCGTATAGTATGTAGGAATGATAGCAAATCACACTCATTTATTGCATTGGAAGTTTATACAATTACGAACTGTACCTTGTATTGTCTGTGAGTGGCGTTAGTTGCCTTAAGAAGCTTTTCTTACTGCGTAGGTTAGCATTAAACAGCTGAGCAATGCCATACACTTTGTGTGAATGCTGGATTGTCGATTTCTGTCGTATTGAAGCAAATTTTATTATATACAGACCTAATCACATCTGGCTAATAATATAGTAAACTAATCGTGTGTTAGTATCGAGTATTACTGCGTATGTACCAGGTTTTGATTAGTGATTGCCGTTCACGTGCTGTAGGAAGACATTCTCTTTTACAACAATCTAATCTATATCTTGCCATGGAATACTTAGTCTCGATCCACCCACCTCATTCCTTTCCACCGCCATTTAAGCCGCGAGCTCAGGCCCAAGTCATGCGCTGCGCTCTAGTGGACAAATGGAGAAAAAAACGACCAGAGCAGACCAAAGCCAGCATCCCATTGGAGCAAGAGAAAGAATAAATACTGGCCTTAGTGGCGCAAACATAAAACCTAAATTGAGGGCAGGAACATGTCATCCAAATCTAGACAGATGCTATGCAGGTGTATTCGTGAGAACGTTTGATCAGCAGATATATGATGCAATGGAATGCAATCATTTTATGATCGATTCTAGCTCAAGGTTAAGTCGTTATTCTAACAAGAACCAACCTGTTGAGAGGTGGTGGATGAATGTTACAGGAGGGGTGGCTAGGCTCTAAAACCATTACTGCTTCTTCAGTTTTTGAAAACATGTCACTGCTCGCCGTGGAAAACTACTCAATCATGGTACCTACTGGAATGATCCTAATACCATGGTTGAACGTCTTCAGTTATTACATGCCAATAAACAGGTTGGTCATACTGGACATGAAGGTGGACAATACGAAATACAGTAGAAGAGAAGATTCATGTTGGTATAATAATGTTATGGGTCAACGTAGCAACACCCCATCGCCTGTTAAAACGGCCATTGCTCACAAGTTAACTACATCAGCTCGTCACGTCTACTGTCGGCGTCATGCCATTACACGAGGAGTTGGTGATTTGTGGCAAGCTTATTTGGATGATATTATTCCCTGTGCTAACGCTAACCATGGTGTACGCTATCTGCCCTCCGTCATTGACGTCTACTGCAAAATGGCATGTGTTGATCCGGTGAGTCGTAAGTCACGTCCTCTAGTCACCGCTGCTCAAGAATAATATTCAACGGTCTAAATGACAACCTCGTTCTCTCCAAACAGATCAAGGGAAAGAATTTTGCAACACAACGTTCTCTAGCTTTCTCAAAACATGTGGCATCCACCACCTTTCTACATATAGTAATCTAAAGGCTAGTGTGGTGGAACGATTCAATCGAAATCTGAAGACTAACATTTGGTGGTATATTACGAAAGTTTGTTGCTTTCCAGTTGGTCAACACGATTGTACCCAAATGAGATGGTTTATTCCCCAATCCTGAAAAACATTTGCATGAGATTAATGAATACACTTCGATGACCAGATTCGGTCGTCAAGCGATCACCATCAGATCCATTACACTTAGGCTACAAACTTTCTATGTCTGAAAGTATGGGTGGAAATATTTACATTATGTACATTTCTTTAGTGTTCAAATCGTCAATATATGTTAGTTATAGTCCATGTGATGTTTCGTTAAAATACTGAAAGTGGTGATTGACCTCCAAACTTGCTGGTTTAGAGTGAATATGTGATTGTAGTTAAATAGTCAATTCAGGTTGTATTGTACAGGATACTTATCTGATTGTGTCTTGTTTGTCCTGGTGAGAGCAGTGGTCTTCGTCACTATCTACACTCAACACTCAAATACCATAATGGTGGTATATTCTTATAATATACGTTCAATGTAACTTCGCACCCATATCGCGTTTTCTTTAATTTATCTTTTTTTTTTCACTTTTTATCCTGCGAAAACCATCAACTGAGAATTCTGTGTGATTTTGCTATTCTCTTGTGTTTTTGTTTATTTTTTGCATTACTATGATGCAGAGAACGAGTCGCCTTTCCGCCTGTTTTAATGGAACATCAAGCTTTGCCTTGCTACGCTATCATACGGTGCCTCGCTCAACTCTTTAGTCCCTTGCGGTCGGCGTGGGAACTCGCTGTCAACAGCTACTCAAGAACGGTTATTAATTCAACTCATTCCAAACAGATGGCAGCCTTCTCGCTCCGACGTTCTTTGAACTTAGCGTCATGAAAGAAATTTGTGTATTCGAACTATTTTATGGTGTACCTGTTGGTATGTGTTACGTCAACTTACCTCCCCTACCCCTACCCCACCGCTTGGCTCGCATAGTCGAGAGCCCACTTGCTCCGTCACTACTCTTGGGAACTTCAAGCAGACCCGCTCGGTCTTAGAGCAAGGTTCAGAAGCTACACCAGACATTTTGTGACGGTCATGACACGTACACCACCACCACCTTACAAGTCATTATGAACAGATAAGTTGAACAATTTCTTAATCTGGCTATGAAGCCATTTTAATATTCGCAAACATTCAGCTCTTGAATTTTTCCTTGCTGGCAAGGTACCATTTTCGTAATGGCATAACATCATTTGTTATTTTAATCATCCATTTCCTCCATGGGAGTACATTCTAAATGTGAAACCGTGACTTTTGGCTAGGCGCAATGAGGGATTTGATCTAGTTTCCATCTTTATTCTGTCAAAGTAAACAGGTTAACGCATCGTGAGAGGGTACCCCTTAAATCTGTTAATTGCCAAGTAATGGTCCCATCGTGGGACTGTCTCGATTCTACATACAATCCAGGCAAATTAGTCTCGAAAGTTCTTCCAGTAATCGTCAGATTCAAAGTCTGTCATTGACATTTATGAAATCCACCCAACTCTGTTTAATGGGCCAATTTGGTCATACCTAGATTCTCAACTTCACGCAAACACATCCATGTTCAAAATTGAAATAGCATGGAAACTAAGTAAATTCTCAACCAGGAAATAATCCACCACGTTAATCAGTGACATTTTTTATCAAGATGTTCTATCCACAAACTCCTAAGTGCTGCGTACCTGAAACTAGTCTGGTTCGCAAGTTACAGTGTTGCGCATACATAAATACATGCATGAACTTACAGTGAAAAAATCCTATATCCTTTTCTCCCCCCATTAAACCCAAATATCAATCAACTATCGAATTAAGTAATCTGCTTTGCACTTGTTTTTTGTAACTCTGAGGTTCGGTCCAAGGACGTCCTCTCCAATCTTGAATGTATCAATCTAGTACTTCTGTAAAAATTCAGTGGCATTGCCCACAACCTTCCTTTGTCCAACTGACACATAAGTTGGAACTTTCTCGAATCCAAAGCACTTCAAAATTGTCGTAACTTTTGAATCTTGCAAGCTCTTTACTTTCTTGTGCCGTCTAAGCCATTTATCATTCCTGTTCCGTCTTGGCCAGGTATCATTCTGGTGCCATCTAGGGCCAATCTCATTACATTCTCTTGCCATCTAGGTCCTGTATCATTCTGGCGCCATCTAGGCCCTAGCTCATTAAAATATTGTGCAGTCTAGGCGAGGTATCATTCTTGTGCCGTCAAGGCCAGGTATCATTCTTGTGCTGCCTAGGCCAGGTATCATTATTGTGCCGTCTAGGCCAAGTACCATTCCTTAGCCATCTAGACCAGTTATAATTCTTGTGGCGTCCAGGCCCTGTATCATTCTGGCGCCGTCTAGGCCCAATCTTATTATTCTTTTACCGGAAAGGCCCTGTTGTATGGATTTTCCACTCTCAAATTGTAGTTCAAACTTTTGCAGCAATCACTGCTGTACCCAAGTTGCTAGGATCAACTTACATTTGTCTATCTTAATTTAAGTTTCAGTGGGTCGAATGGGGCACATTTATTTGTCCTATTCTTGTTTATCTAATCTAGCCCACGCAACAATTATAATTTTTGAATAGATACGCTATTCGAGTGTATCCTTGGTCTGAGACCAACTTTTCAACAGAAAGTGCTCTATATTGTATATGAAACTTACAGCAATTGAATTGCTCTATTTTCATATTCGTGGCATAGTTTAATTTTTTTTAGCCACGGCCGCCCCTTTTATATCTTATAACATTTTGTAATTACTCAAGTTTAAAACTACATGCTCAATTATTGTTGAAGCTAATTAACCCTATCGCTCTCACAAATGCTCCCTTTAGATGTTCACTTTCCTCTTCGAGCACAACAACCCATTTTGTCCTTAAAGCTTTAAAGTTGTTTATATATATAATTAAACTGTTTCCAATATTTGTCAATGGGCCACTCCCCCCTCCCTCTTAATTATTTTGTTGTCTTCTACGCTTGTTATAAATAAATATTTATTTGTTTGGGTTCTTCCCATTTATCCGATCTTGTGATTTCACTCCTAAGCTTGTTCCTCTTTCTACCGCATATTCCCTATGGTGGCGATTGGACTCTGTTCCAATTGCACAATGTGGCATGAATTTACAGCAAGAGGAACCTATCACTGGCTTGATGCGGTGGACAGTGTATTAGTGCAGTATAATGATACCAAAATAATAAAAACAATCAACATGAAATCACGACTTGTAACAAAAAATATTCCACAGCTGGATAAACTTTTTAACCCCATCAATACTGCAGATTCACGACCTTATCGCTTTCAAGCTGGTGATAATGTATGCATCAGTAAACACATGTCTGTTTTCAACAAAGAATATATACGCCCAACTGGAGCACTGAGAACTTTCGCATTCGAACGGTAAAACTTCACAATCCAGTCACCTATTTACTCCAAGACGACGCAGGACAACCTATACAAGGAGGCTTCTACGTGGAAGAATTACAAAAGACAGCATTTCCAAAACACTTCCTGGTGGGAAAAACAGATTAAAACACATGGAAAGAAACATTTTGTAAAATGGTTGGGGTTTAACTCTACCATACATTCTTGGATCAATAAATCTGATTTAGTGTAAACCTTGTCATTTATTAATATCCCTCTTTTGCTTGCTTAGCCTAGCCACCACACCTGTAACATTCATCCACCGTCTCTCAACAGGTTGGTTCTTGTTTGAATAACAGTAGTGTATTTGTGGCGGTACCACACCCTCCACCTCCACATTCCTCCGCATTCCTCCTCCTCCTCCAAGATGGCGGTCGAAGCTTTACTTAACCTAGTCCAACCTAACAAGACGGCGGCCGTAGCTTAATTTAACCTAGCCCAACCTAACAAGATGGTGGCCATAGCTTAACTTAACGTAAACTAACCTACGAGGTGTGATAAGGAAGTTCAAACATGGTTGCCAATAGCTTAACTTAACCTAACCTAGTCTATGGTAACCTAATCCAACCTAACCTCACCTAAGCTAACCTAACCTAACATAAGCTAACCTACGAGGGGTAATCAAAAAGCTTCAAGATGGTGGCTATAGCATAACCTAACCTAACTTCACCTTACCTAACCTAACCTATGTTAACCTAACCTAACCTAACCTAACCTATGTTAACCTAACCTAACCTATGTTAAACTAAACTAACCTAACCTACGAGGTGTGATCAAATGTTCCAACATGGTTCTCTATAGCTTAACCTAACCTAACCAAACCCAACCTAACTAAATCTAACCTATGAGGTGTGATCAAAAAGTTCCAAGATGGTGGTCGTAGCTTAACTTAACCTAATCTAACCTAACCGAACGGAACCCCAAGTTGGTAGCAAAATTATTGACTATTTATTATTAACTATCGATTAAGCAATTTTATAATCAACTAGTAGATCATCTGCTTGAGAGTTCGGAAAATACCCGATAATTCCCGAACCAAAAATCATAGAATGTTGTGTGAGGGCTCAAATGAAAGGTCCCCATTCCCATTATCCCTAGAACACGTTATTTCCATCCTAATATAAAAACCACCCCAGCCCCGGGGTGAAATATTGTTCTTATAGTACGCATGTGCTTTCGTGGCTGTAGTAAGTCGGTGAGCTTTTTGAAATGATTATTTATCGCTTATTTACTACCGCTTTATTGATTATTGATCAACTACTAGATCATTGACCCATGATTTCTCAAACCAACAATCGGCGAAAATTGTTCGAGGGTACAAACTCTTTAGTAAACTGAACCGAAACTAAACCAAAATAAACCGAAACGCAACCGAACCAAACCGAACCGAAAATAAACCGACCTGAACCGAACCGAAACCGAACCGAACCGAACCAAAACCGAACCGAACGAAATATTCCAAGATGGCGGCCATAGCTTAACCTAAACTAACATAAGTGAACCTAAATTGTGGGGGTTTATAATGCCAAATACCACTGCTCTACCGCTGGAGTAGCTCAACTTATTACCGAGCACAGGTGTGAGAAACACCATTCTTGCCGAAACCAAAACGAAACCAAACGGAACCCAAACCGAACCGAAACCAAACCGAACCAAAATCAAACCAACTGAACGGAGACCGAAACTGAACTGAAACCGAATCAAACTGAACCTAACCTATGTTTAACGGTTTAAATGAAAGGGCGTAAATTGCTCTCTTTCTCGGACAGGTCTTTTATCTTTTGACCAAGGGTCTAACCCAACGTTTGTCGAGCAAAGCTGAGGTGTCATTTTTGCAGAGACAAGCTAAAGCCTGACACAAAGCAGCATATGACGTAATAGGAAGCAACGTTAGCTATTTTTAGAAGTTGTTTTTTCTGTGGTTGGACTATGAGAATACTGGGATGGTGGTTACACGTTCTCCGTATGGTAGTTACCCCAGAGGCTGGTTGGATCTCGAAAAATACCACTGCATATTAGGTCGGTAGATACACATAGGAACCTAATACAGCACTATGATTAGGCTACTATGCAATGAAGCATAGTCTAACGATTATAAAATTATTGCATTCCCCTTTCTTTGGTAACGGCTAGGAAATTGGTGATTTACATACACCTACACCCATCTATATGGTGCCGATGACCAAGATAAATTATTATGGAATCCAGGATGTCTAAATCTCTTACACTCCCACAACTGTATTCGACAAGATTGATATATAGCTAGCAATCTAAGTGGTGGATAGGATAGGTGAATACCGGTTAGTGGATACTTGTTCCCCAACCCCCACCTCAATTACAAAATACATAAACTAAAAAAAAGACACAATTGCACAGGTAATCAGACAGAATCTACAAAAATCCTGTACATGGGTTTAAATGGTCACGATATCGTGTAAGACTCTGAAGTCCGGCCCCGTGGCTAATTGATTAGCATGCTAGACTTTGACCTGGGTTTCAATCTTCGGGATTTTAATCTGTTATGGGAATAGGAACCATAGTAATGGAATAAAGGGTCGAGGCTAAGAACTGCAGACTAGGTGAAGGTTCAAATAAGCTAAACAGAGTATCTTAGAGACCCAGCAACCCTCAATCATCTGCGATATGCGATCATCACATTGAATGAGAAGGAGTAGGGAGTTGAACAAACAAGTTGATGCAACAGAAAGTGAGGCGTAGAGTTACAGAAGGCAAGTGTGAAAAACATGATTCTTGCAGAGACAAGCTACATCTTGTCTCGAAGCAGCATATGTCGCCATAACAGAAAGTGAGTAATAGCGTTACAGGAGGGAAGTGTGAGAAACATGATTCTAGCAGAGACAAGCTAAATCTTGTCATGAGGCAGCATATGATATCATAACAGGAAGCGAGGTGTAAAAATAGAGAAAGCATGTGTGAGAAACACGATTCTTGTAGAGACAAGCCAAATCCTGTCACGAGGTAGCATATGAGGTTATAGAAAAGAATGTTAGCTATTTTTAGAAGTCTTTTTCCGTGATTGGTCCATGCAAAATACCACCACCTGCTGGATGACCAGCCATGAGCTGACGCAACTCTTGACCTTGAGGATACGCGGCACAGGTGGATAATTGTTGGTTTTTGAACCATAGATCATTTAACCGTGTGCCCAGCAGTATACTGCCTGAGCTATTGAAGAGGTGGTTGTTTATAATCCTCTATATTACCACATGGTAACTATGATATTGAAATGATGCTAATGGGGTAAGTTATGGTGTGCGTTATTACACCACGAGTGGAGTTTGCGAAACTTTAAACCGATAACTTTATGGTCTAGTGGCTAGCGTTCTTTGATGTCATTATAGAGGATTGGGTTCGATTCATGGCTTTGCCTAGAAATTAAATTAGGGCTGGGACGGGAAATTCGCAGACTCGTGACGAAACCACTGAGAACAGGTGGGTTTCATTCCCGTTTCAAACATCCTGGAAATGGCTTTCTGTGCTTTTCCCCCAGGAAATATGCTTTCATGGTTCCTAACTTAATATTACGACTACCTCTTCCCCATCCCCCCACCTGAATTACAAATACATAAACTGAAACAGACACCACAATGACACAGGTAATCAGACAAACGTTACAGACACTAAGTACACGGGTCTAAATGGCCACGATATCGCAAAAGCCCTTTAAACTCGGCCCGTGGCTAATTGGTTGCATGGTAGACACTAACCTTAAGGGACCAGGGTTTTAATCTTGTATGGTCAGTTCCCATTGTTCGGCACCTACGTGCTTGTTGCATGATTGTGTGAGTTAAAAAGAACAAATAGAAGGGTCTAGCTCAAAAATTTACACAGAATTACTCAAATGTAAGTTTACACCTAGTGGAACATGGGTTGACGATCAAAAGTCTTCAAACGTATTGAGCCCGTTAGAGGAGCTTATCCGGGTACCATCCGCCGAATAAAATGGCACGTCGAAAGACCCCGTCCTTCGAAACCAACACCTTCGAGGATCGGGTGCATTTCTTTGTAGGCTTGCTCAGCACGAGGGGCTTGATCCAGGGGATCTGGGTCATTTAGCACGGAAACAGTCATAGACGCCCAAAGAAATACATCCGAAAAATACAAAGCTAGCAATAAAAAGAGATCCAGTCTTAAGTTAGATTCGTGCATGATTTACTCAAGTAAGACCCCTAAACTAATTCCGAGGGTCGAAATCGGCTAATCCGCTACTCTAATTACAATAATGAGTCGTTCCCTAGTTTGATGAAAAGTACCCTCGCGAAGTCCTAGTTACATGAACCAACAGCAAAACTACCTAGGGGCGTGGTACAAGAAGAATTGACGCGTAGCAAATTTACAAATAAATGACTCGGTATAATTTACATTTAACAGCTAGCAAACCAATCCCTAGGTTAGGATGGTACCACGTCCACATTTAATATTACATTTAAATTCTGTCTAATGCCTATGTGAACGAAAGTATTACGACGAGACGCGTCGTAAACAAATGCTTATTACAAAATCTAATGATAGTTTGACCACTGACTATCAAAAAACACACAAATAACACTCTTATGTCTGACAGGAACGCTAGGGTAAATACGCTCGGGAATGAATAAATAAACACTCTAATACTAGCCTGCCTCCGCGAACTGACGTACTGTTTGTACCCAGTCGTCATCTCATGCATGTGAATTAGGTTGGCAAAGCGCAATCATCACTGCGACTTACAAGCTTTGAATCACGCGGACCACAAGTTACTGATTTCTGGTCCCGAAGATCCATGTCGTCGAAAAAAAGTAGTGTCAGTTCATTTAATGGTCATCTCCCACATGGAAATGAATTGAAGTCACGGTGTCAATTAAACAACAAGCAAATGGTTGCAAAGTTATGGCTGTAATTATTTATAATCAATTAATTAATCCATTGGTTTAGGATAATTATGCTTTTGATTTATCAGAAGGTTTAAATACTGTTGAGTTAGTTCAGCTTGTGACACCAGTCGTAGGCAGCAGCATGTGATCTCGCTTGAGATTCACTCAAAGAACATGACTTCTACAAGTCAACAATAACACAGGTTGGCGCGTCTTACTCCCATTGCGCGCAAGTACCATCGGTCTTCTTGGCCGCAGCTCAAAGAACGACGGAATAAATCAGCAATAAGGCGGACATTCATCCGTCCTGCCTAATTACCAAATAATGTGTTTACGGACACAACAATTACACTTACTAGCCTAATTTATACAGAAGCTGGGTCAATTAACATTATTGTTTAAACCATTCTATAACACGCCAGATGAATCAATGTCATCGGCTCAAAACATTAAAGGAATTCACGTACTGCGAGCATTCTCTCACTCTTTAAAAGTGGTGAAAGAAATAACAGATATTGACAGCTTACATAGCTGTTCTCCAAAGCAAGGTTATATTAATAACAGTGACCTTCACAAATTCCTAGGACTTGTGACGTAAATTAACATACAAAAAATAGTCAATATTGTCGTCTCCCGTTGCATCTCGGGTAGCAACCGGTTATCAGCTGCCCGCTCAAGCAACGTTCACACTGCATCGCGTACTGCTTTACCATAGCAAAGACTGTGTCTCATAATTGATCATTTTAATCTTGTAGTAGCACAAAATACAGTCTTCAAGTGCTCTGCAGTTTGTACTAAGAACGTATCATCACTTCCCTAATAGTGTTGGGTAGATTATTGGCTGAGGAATAACCTAACCAGCAAGGGAATATGATAAAGAAAAGGAGGTGGGTATTGGACTGGAGAAAAAGGATAGAAAAATAGGAGGAGAGTCCCACAAAAGTTATGAATTTAACTTTAAATGCACTTAGAGGCGGTTGCCACTGCAAATCCTTTTTCTGATACCTAAAGTGGGTAAGGACCTGGTCGAAGCTAACGGGAACCGCAGCTAGGACTTGGGCGGTTTGCAAGAGAATGGCTTTAGAGTATTCCCTCTCAAGCATGCATATGCGTACTATGGGGAAGGGTGATGGTCTGGCAAGACAGATGGTAACTGACTTATTGTAGATCTGTTCAAAGGAATTCTTTTTTGTCCAAGTAATTCGAAGAGTACCAATAATTTGCATCGATTTTGATAATTCCAGTTTTCGAAGTTGTGGAGTTCCTAAAAAGCGACCAAGTACTTCCAAGAAGGATTGTGATGAAAAAAATATACCTTGGGGAGTAATTTTGGTAAGTGAACCAATAGTTGCATTTGGAAATGGCTAAGCTTTTACTCAGCAAGGAGCCGGCTAAAAGTTTAGACAAAGAGAAACACTTATCTTTTGGAAAACCAACCATAAGTTTTCGGAGAGGATCTCCACAAGCAGGTAGCTGGCGTAGCGAGCTGTACTTGCCTTACAGGCCAGTTAGAATTAGCTATTAAAGCTAAGAGAAACTTTAACGAGATTACCACTAAGAGTTCTTGCTCAAATGCAACGAGTGGTGAAAGCCCTATCAATAGATTTAATGGCATTGAGTAGGAAGAGCCAAGGAAGACAGGATCTTGCCTAACCGTTGTATTAGAGAAATGATAAGTCGAAAAGGAAAGTTTGAATTTATTTAACAATGCAAAAAAGTCTAATAAATTTGACAAGTATATAGTTTCAATTTTTAGTAACAATTTGGGGTCGCAGACCTCCTAACATTTAAAGTTTGCTCCAGGCAATTAGCAATTTATTAGGTTCCAAACCTTTATAAAATCCTAGCAAGGATTTAAAATAGCGAAGATAAAAATTCAAAATTTAAAGACAATTAAGGTGATTAAAGTTTAACAATAAAATAGAGTACAAGGTGTGTACTATAAGAAATTTCTGAGAAAACATTCTAGAGAAAGTAACCACTTCGAAAATAACAACAAGAAAAACATGAAGAATAAGATAGAAGTTCCTATAACTTCTTATATTTGTGCAGAATTACTTTTATTACAATTATACAAAAGAGGGCAGGTCACTTACTGTGAAACCTGAAGAGAAAGTCAAAAGGTTCTAGACTTCCTATGTTTAATTAGGAATCACGAGACTAATGGGGCAAGTTTCCCTTTCGTGAAACCTAGGAATAACTCACTCCTGAGTTGAAAGAATTGTATTCCCTGATTATAAGGGAGAAACAATGTAAGCTTGAACCGTGTATGAAACACGTGGTTATGCAGAAATTAATTAATGAGATATAAGCAAAGGTGGGAGGGCACGTCTTTAGAGTGACACCTCATTGCAATAGACCTTAAAGTAACAATTTTATTAACATGGTTTGTTAGTAGAAGGTTTAGGAAAGATCAATTGGGATTTAGGATAAATGTTCATGGCCTTATTTATGGTAATCGGACGATCGCGACGCGGTAGAAATGTTGAACAAGCACTAGTTCTCACTATAGTTTGTTGAATGGATGAAAAGTTCACTGTAGTAACACGAAAGTTTATGGGAATGAAAGTTATTGCAATGATGAAAAATAACTGGTTGCACTAGGTAGGCGAGAGTCTATTGCTTGAGTTGTTGTTTGAGTCTTCAGTCTTTTGACTGGTTTGATGCAGCTCTCCATGCCTCCCTGTCCTGAGCTAATCGTTTCATCTCTACATAACTACCACACCCTACATCTGAGGCAATCTGTTTAACATATTCTAACCTTGGTCTACCCCTACAGTTCTTGTCCTCGACCCTTCCTTCCATAACTAAGCTTGCTATTCCTGGGTGTCTTAGTATGTGTCCTACCAACCTATCTCTTCTCTTCATTAGCAGTCGCCAGAAACATCTCTCCTCTCCCACTCGTCTTAATACCTCTATGTTTGTAACCCTATCTACCCATCTGATCTTCAACATTCTCCTGTAACACCACATTTCAAATGCTTCTATTCTCCTCTTTTCTGCTGCACCAATAGTCCAAGTTTCACTTCCATAGAGTGCCACGCTCCAGACAAAGGCTTTCAAAAATGACTTCCTAATACCTAAATCTATATTCGATGTCAGCAGATTCCTTTTTTGTAGAAAAGCTTTCTTTGCCTGAGCCAACCTACTTTTTATATCCTCTTTGCTTCGTCCATCACTGGTTATTCTACTTCCTAAGTAACAGAAGTTTTCTACTTCCTTCAGCTTTTCACCTGTCAATTTGATCTCCATAGAGGTTTCTGATTTATTTCGGCTGCATTCCAGTATTTTTGTTTTACATTTATTAATTTTCATCATGAATTCTTTCTGTAAGACGGAGTCCATACCATTCAAAAACTCATTCAAATCCTCAGGCTTGTCGGCCAAGATGACGATGTCATCAGCAAATCTCAGAGTTGAAATTATTTCTCCTTGAATCTTCACTCCCACTTTAAATTTTTCTCTAATTTCCTTCATTGCTTGTTCAATGTAAAGATTGAAAAGTATGGGTGATAAGTTGCAGCCTTGCCTTACACCTTTCTGAATACCAGCTTCTCTCTCATGTCCTTCAACTCGAATGACTGCTGTCTGGTTTCTGTATAGATTGTATATCACCCTCCTATCTCTGTACTTTATTCCAATCGATTTCAAAATGTCAAACAATTTAGTCCAATCAACGTTATCAAAAGCCTTTTCTAAGTCTAAAAAAGCGATGAACGTTCTCTTATCTTTCCTTATTCTACCTTCCAAAATCAGCCTAAGACTTAGTACAGCTTCCCTTGTTCCTACATTTCTCCTGAAACCAAACTGGTCTTCACCCAACTCCGTTTCTATCTGGCTTTCAATCCTCTTGTAAATTATCCTAGACAGGATCTTTGAAGCATGAGTAATCAAGCTGATTGTACGGTAATCTTCACATCTGACAGCTCCCACTTTCTTTGGTATAGGAATGATTACATTCTTCTTGAAATCAGGGGGTACCTCACCTGTCTCATAAATCCTACACACCAAGTGAAATAACCTGATCAGACCTTCATCTCCTATGCAGCGTAGCAACTCAATCGGTATATCATCTATGCCTGGTGCTTTGTTCCTGCTTAAGTCTTCCAAAGCTCTATCAAATTCTGATCTCAATATTAAATCTCCTTTCGCATCCTCATCAATTTCCTCCTCCCTTTCCATTACATGATTCTCAATCTCCTTTCCCTTATACAAACTCTCTATGTAAGCTTTCCATCTCTCAACCTTTTCTTCCCTATCTGTTAGAGGCTTTCCATTTGTGTCCTTAATATTACAGCACTTAGTCTTCTTTTCCCCAAAAGTATTCTTAATCCTTCGATAAGCTGTGTCTACTTTACCTAATTTCAGACAATTTTCTATACCTGCACATTTCTCTTTCAACCATTCTTCTTTCGCTTCCTTGCACTTCTTGTTAACCTCATTTCTCAGATGTCTGTATTCTGCTTTTCCCTTCTCATCTCTTACATTCTTGTGTTTCCGCCTTTCATCCATCAATTCTAGTATATCCTGAGTGATCCACGGTTTTCTACCTATTCTTTCTTTCCTACCAATGTTTTCTTCTGCGGATTTTGTTATTTCATTCTTCAAAAGTGCCCATTCGTCTGCAATTGAAGTTTGTTTAGGGTTTTTCATTAGTCTTTCCTTTATAATCTTCTTGAATCTTTCGTTTACATCCTTCTCTTTCAGTCTGTCTATTGCCCACCTTTTTGGCTTTTGACTTTTCTTCAGTTTCTTCAACTTTAATCTGCATTTCATTACGACCAGATTGTGGTCAGAGTTTATGTCAGCACCAGGATATGCTTTACAATCCAAAATCTGGTTTCGAAACCTCTGCTTGACCATAATGAAAGTTGTGAATTACAATTAAATGCGCCATAGAACATTCCAACGGTGGAAGAAAATTTAGCTATTGCAGTAATTTATAAGGAAGATTCCTCATTTTAAAATAGTATTCCCACAAGTGAGTGAAAAATACATGACGGCAAGACTTGTAGATAGAGTACAGAATCTGGAAGGTTCCAGAACAATCCTAATAGGAGAATGGGGCCAAAGTTAATCCAGCGGTGGAACGAGCTTAATATTTTACGGACAGCGGGTATTAGATAATATCCCACGTTGTGAGAAGCTCTCTCATATAAATAGCTTAAGAAAAGCTATTTTCTATTAAGGTTGGCTTAGACAGACAAAAGCCCAACATGGCAAATCCCGCGAAGAATGATTACCGCCCCAAATAAGTAATCTCACGCTGTCTATAAAATGATCAATAAAAGCATGTAGATAATAAAACTGATGAATATGAGGTTAATACCTTAAGTCTGTACTTATCTTGGTTGCATGTCGAAAGTGAAGTTCCCTTTGACGAATACTTAATGTGCCAACATGGCGTAGAATGTAGAGAGTACCTCTTGGTTTGAGGAGACTGGCTCTAGTTGAGCCTTGACTGACCGAGTCAACTGCCGACTTACAAGTGAGACCCACTCAGCGAAGCGTGGAGGGTCCAAGGAAGGGAAAAGAGTGGGGGTAGGAGACAAAAGGAGAACATATAAGCATGACCAATATTGTAAACTTAAATTCTCTTGAGGAAATGGTCTTCCAAGAGTTGATAGCAGGCGATACTAGCGCAGCATCGTGAGTGAAAAAGTAGACGAAGTTCTCTTGATCAAGGAGATGATAGCTGGCGATGGTGACGAGATCTGATGGCCAAATGGAAAAGGAAGTCCTCTTGCACCAGGAAGAATTTAGGAGCTTCAGAGATTCGCTGCTAGATGACGCTAGGTGGGTCATGGAAGATATATATCTAGAACAGACTCACAAAGACATAAGAGACATGACCATCAAAGAGAAAATAGAAGATCACTGTTGGTGTTTGATAAAAAAAGGAAGAAATGAACATGCAAAAGCATTAAAAATTATATTCTCCCGTACCGTGTATTCCAAGAATACACCATACTGGGTGGGGTAAACACCAACAGAGAACAAATAAGCAGTTAAGCATTTAAAGGTAATGGAGCGATCAAAGACAGTGGTCTTGTGATCGGACCATTAGTGGTCAAGACTCTGACCACCCTGACTCTCCCATCCTTTCCAGGATAACACTCGGTCACTCTACCAGAAATCCAGACCAGGGGAGGGGAAACGTCCCTAACCAAGACCAAGTCCCCCACTTTGATGTCGGGACTGGAAAGAAGCCACTTCTGTCTCCGTTGCAAGGAAGTTAAATATTCCAAGTTCCACCTCTTCCAAAAGGAATTGCGGAGGGCTTCAAGTTTACGCCAAACAATAGGTAAATTAGAATCCCTGTAAGAATTAGGAAGGGGAGGAGGGGCAGAGAGAGAAGTGCGTGTAAGGAAGTGACCAGGTGTGAGTGGAAGCAGGTCATCAGGGTCATTGAAAAGCGGAGTTAAAGGACAAGAATTAACAACACCTTCAATCACAAAGTAGCTAGAAGCTGCGGGAAATATAGCTCTAGTAAAGATCGCGATAAGATGCGAAAGGAGTGTTAACAAGTTTAAACAACGCGTATGGAAACAAGTACATCTATTAAGGATAAGAATATACCAAATAAACAAAGGAACTATGCGAGTAGGAGGCAAGAACGCCATAGGTAACAACAATCTAGTAGCCATAAACAATGACCTTAAATTATAATAAGCATCAAAGGGGTTAATCAGAAAAATACTTAAGTCAGCGAGAAACGTGACATGACAAGCATAAATACAAAAACACATCGAATATGACGACGAGAAATAACAAGTTTGTTCAACAACGAACAATAAGATTCCAAAATATGTAAGCAAGGAGCAATACATGAGCGCGTGAAAAATACGCAACGATGTTATGAAACAAGAATCGAAGCAGTTGTAGGATACGAGCGTAAGCAAGTGGGAGAGACAGGCAAACACGGCCTTGACCCACATAATACAGCGAGATAAGGAATATAAATAGCTGAAAGAGTCCTTGACAGGAACAAATTTATTTTGGTAATGAGGAGAGCAGCTTCTGAACTTACAGAAGCAACTCGCAAGACAATGGTTGGCAGTCAGCCAGAGTTGAGATAAGGGAAACTTGCTCTGACCTTTGGCAAGCATACAGGAAATAAACGACAACTTGGCGTTATCCGAGCTTGTATACAAACAAGATTGAAAAACAAGCAGTTCGAAATAAACAAACAACACTAGTGAAATCAGCTGAGACTTAAAGCGTATATTCAGGTTAGACGGCATGCAGTCATTCGTGGCTTGGACGTGAAAAACCAATTTAGAGACATATGAAATAAAGTAAGAAATCAATTTCGCATAATTTTGAGGATTACGGAATCCAACAACTTTCGACAGCAAAAAGCTTAATTCTTCCGAAAAAAGAACAGAAGCTGGGACATTGAAAAGGAGTTTATGCGTAAGAATAGTTATTCTAGATGCTAGAGAATTCAGATTTTCAAGCGGTTTCAAAAGCGGCTTCCAATTGTGAGGAAGGGGGAAGGAGCCGGCCGTGGCCATCTTACTAAATAGCGAAAGAAGTGAAGCATAGCTTACAGCGAAATGATGGTGACTGATAGCCATGGTTTTACACAGGGGAAGATAGTTTTCAATAGAGAGTTCAAGCAATTACCTGCTATAAAAATGACATGAGAAGGTAAACGAAGTAACACAAGGTGAGGAGAACTTGAATTGCCATTTTGTGCGGGAAGAAGGCAAAACCATTTAAACAACTTACAAAGGTAGCGTAGTTGTTTACGATAAGACATCGTTTCGGCAAGTGTTTTTCAAATATATCGAGATCGAAAACATGAGCGTTCTCTTTTTCAGAAATGGGATTTATATCAGCAGTAACAAAATGACATTGCGATTTGGTTTGAAGACTGGGTTGTTGGATTTCACCAGTAATAACCCAACCAAAATCGGTGTCTGTGGCGACCACGTTTGAGGATAACTTGTGAACCTGTTTACGGAGGCAATTCCAAAAAACATTGGCACTGAAAAGTACATCAATGGGACCTTGAGCATTAAACTGAGGATCAGCTAACCTTAAGTGCGAAGGAATCTTTAAACCTGAAGTATTAATAGAGCTGCTAGGAGTGTCCTTGCCAATACTGGTAAGAATGAGACAGTTTAAGTTAAGATTGGTGTTTCTTTGGCAAACGTCTCTGATTTTCAATTTTGAAGACTGCAAGGCTTGAGTTTTCAAATTGTCAATGCCGCATACATTGATGGGAGTAGGCGATGACAAAAGACCTAGTTTTTTAATTAACGATTGCGAAACAAAGTTGTGAGTTGAAGCGGAATCGAGAAGACCGCGGGTACGAAACCAATTTCCAAATTTATCTTGGATTTCGAATTGTACAGTGGACAAAAGGACTTGCGCACTGTGAGAAGTTTCGGCATTAGAAATGCAGGAAGAAGCATTAGTATGTTCGGAGCTGCTCTGCATGGAGTTTGAAGAAGCGGGTACTGGTGACCTCGATTGATCATGAACGTGCAATAAAGAATGGTGAGGTTTTTTACAATGGAAACAGAGGTTGGAAGACGTACAGTTTGAAGAAGAATGCTTAGGTGACAAGCAGTTGAAGCAATGTTTGCTATTGAAGACAAATTTCCTTCGGTCTTCGACAGACAATTCTTTAAAGGATTTGCACAAGTACAAAGTGTGCAACTTTTTGCAGAGCATGCATTTTAAAAATTTGTTGAGCGGCCTGATATGTTCTCTTGGATGGTTGAAAGAAGCAGAACGAGTTTGCTTGTTCTCGAGAGATGGGGGCTGATGACCATTTGAAGAGACAAGTTTTTTCTCAAAAATGTGACACTTATGACTCGTTTCGACATTTTCGCACTGAAATGAGAGTTCTGTAAGGACTTGGCACCGGCTGTTGAGAAACGAGATGAGGTGTTCAAACGAATGTTCCTCGTTGCGAGTGAGTTCGATCTCCCAAGCCTTTAATGTCGACAAATCGAATCTTGATGTAGCTAGATGAATAAGAATAGTGTCCCACGTTTGTACTGGTTGCTTGAGTTGATATAACGCTCTCACGTGCAATTGAATAGAGTCTTACAGGTCTCTTAAAGAGGTGACGTCATTAGGTTTGACGACTGGCAGGTTGAACAGACAGTGGATGTGGCGAGCCACACACAAACGTAAATTGCCATATCTCTCTTTAAGGAGATTAAAGGCGATGCGGTAGTTATCTGCGCTTAAAGGAAGTGACTCCACCAAGGCCAAGGCCTCGCCTTCCAAGGACGCACGCAGGAAATAGAACTTATGAATGTCGACAACGTCTGAGTTATCATGAATAAGTGAGCAGTAAAGTTCGTAAAAAGAATACCATTCACCTTCCTGGCCTGAGAAGTGAGGTAGGATTATCTTTGGAAAAAACGGTTTCGGTTTATCCTTGTGAACTGAAGCGGGTGCGAACTGGGCCGGATTGATGACCCTAGTGTCCGGTACTGAGATACTGCGGATCAGTTGGTGGGCCTTGGCAATCCCTTCAAAGTACAAGGGTTCGACCTCGTCCCGATCCGATTGAAGTTCTGGGCAAGCGGATTCAATCTCGGTTTGAGTTTGATCGTAATAATCATACGACCGTTCGTACCACTTATGGCGTTGTGTCAAGATGTCTAAATAACACTCGGCGGGATTTATTTTGTTGATGAAATTTCTGAATCTGGTAAGTTGCCCTTTGTAGGAAGAACGTCTAGCAATGAGAGTTTCATCTTTTTCAGTAGGAGCCATGAGAAAGTAAGTAAATTAAAATACAACTTACGAAACTGTGGAACCTCGGAAATGCTGTCAGGCTGGCAGCAGAAAATAAGTAGAAAAAACGGGACACACCAAAGGAGACAGGAGCGGCCTCTTTCCCCCTTCACAGGCTTTGCACGATATAGTTATAGCTGAAAGATTCAAAGCAGGTATTAATAATTTGCAAGGTGTTGTCAAATGACACTTGACAAAGAATAGAAATAGCAAATGGACCCTCCCGGGTTTCTGGTACCAAATTTTGGGTAGATTATTGGCTGAGGAATAACCTAACCACCAAGGGAAGATGACAAAGAAAAGGAGGTGGGTTTCGGACTGGAGAAAAAGAATAGAAAAATAGGAGGAGAGTCCCACAAAAGTTATGAATTTAACTTTAAATGCACTTAGAGGCGGTTGCCACTGCAAATCCTTTCTCTGATACCTAAAGTGGGTAAGGACCTGGTCGAAGCTAACGGGAACCGCAGCTAGGACTTGGGCGGTTTGCAAGAGAATGGCTTTAGAGTATTCCCTCTCAAGCATGCATATGCGTACTATGGGGAAGGGTGATGGTCTGGCAAGACAGATAGTAACAGACTTATTGTTGATCTGTTCAAAGGAATTCTTTTTTGACCAAGTAATTCGAAGAGTACCAATAATTTGCATCGATTTTGATAATTCCAGTTTTCGAAGTTGTGGAGTTCCTAAAAAGCGACCAAGTGCTTCCAAGAAGGATTGTGATAAAAAAAATTATACCTTGGGGAGTAATTTTGGTAAGTGAACCAATAGTTGCATTTGGAAATGGCTAAGCTTTTACTCAGCAAGGAGCCGGCTAAAAGTTTAGACAAAGAGAAACACTTATCTTTTGGAAAACCAACCATAAGTTTTCGGAGAGGATCTCCACAAGCAGGTAGCTGGCGTAGCGAGCTGTACTTGCCTTACAGGCCAGTTAGAATTAGCTATTAAAGCTAAGAGAAACTTTAACGAGATTACCACTAAGAGTTCTTGCTCAAATGCAACGAGTGGTGAAAGCCCTATCAATAGATTTAATGGCATTGAGTAGGAAGAGCCAAGGAAGACAGGATCTTGCCTAACCGTTGTATTAGAGAAATGATAAGTCGAAAAGGAAAGTTTGAATTTATTTAACAATGCAAAAAAGTCTAATAAATTTGACAAGTATATAGTTTCAATTTTTAGTAACAATTTGGGGTCGCAGACCTCCTAACATTTAAAGTTTGCTCCAGGCAATTAGCAATTTATTAGGTTTCAAACCTTTATAAAATCCTAGCAAGGATTTAAAATAGCGAAGATAAAAATTCAAAATTTAAAGACAATTAAGGTGATTAAAGTTTAACAATAAAATAGAGTACAAGGTGTGTACTATAAGAAATTTCTGAGAAAACATTCTAGAGAAAGTAACCACTTCGAAAATAACAACAAGAAAAACATGAAGAATAAGATAGAAGTTCCTATAACTTCTTATATTTGTGCAGAATTACTTTTATTACAATTATACAAAAGAGGGCAGGTCACTTACTGTGAAACCTGAAGAGAAAGTCAAAAGGTTCTAGACTTCCTATGTTTAATTAGGAATCACGAGACTAATGGGGCAAGTTTCCCTTTCGTGAAACCTAGGAATAACTCACTCCTGAGTTGAAAGAATTGTATTCCCTGATTATAAGGGAGAAACAATGTAAGCTTGAACCGTGTATGAAACACGTGGTTATGCAGAAAGTAATTAATGAGATATAAGCAAAGGTGGGAGGGCACGTCTTTAGAGTGACACCTCATTGCAATAGACCTTAAAGTAACAATTTTATTAACATGGTTTGTTAGTAGAAGGTTTAGGAAAGATCAATTGGGATTTAGGATAAATGTTCATGGCCTTATTTATGGTAATCGGACGATCGCGACGCGGTAGAAATGTTGAACAAGCACTAGTTCTCACTATAGTTTGTTGAATGGATGAAAAGTTCACTGTAGTAACACGAAAGTTTATGGGAATGAAAGTTATTGCAATGATGAAAAATAACTGGTTGCACTAGGTAGGCGAGAGTCTATTGCTTGAGAAAGTTGTGAATTAAAATTAAATGCGCCATAGAACATTCCAACGGTCGAAGAAAATTTAGCTATTGCAGTAATTTATAAGGAAGATTCCTCATTTTAAAATAGTATTCCCACAAGTGAGTGAAAAATACATGACGGCAAGACTTGTAGATAGAGTACAGAATCTGGAAGGTTCCAGAACAATCCTAATAGGAGAATGGGGCCAAAGTTAATCCAGCGGTGGAACGAGCTTAATATTTTATGGACAGCGGGTATTAGATAATATCCCACGTTGTGAGAAGCTCTCTCATATAAATAACTTAAGAAAAGCTACTTTCTATTAAGGTTGGCTTAGACAGACAAAAGCCCAACATGGCAAATCCCGCGAAGAATGATTACCGCCCCAAATAAGTAATCTCACGCTGTCTATAAAATGATCAATAAAAGCATGTAGATAATAAAACTGATGAAGATGAGGTTAAAACCTTAAGTCTGTACTTATCTTGGTTGCATGTCGAAGGTGAAGTTCCCTTTGACGAATACTTAATGTGCCAACATGGCGTAGAATGTAGAGAGTACCGCTTGGTTTGAGGAGACTGGCTCTAGTTGAGCCTTGACTGACCGAGTCAACTGCCGACTTACAAGTGAGACCCACTCAGCGAAGCGCGGAGGGTCCAAGGAAGGGAAAAGTGTGGGGGTAGGAGACAAAAGGAGAACATATAAGCATGACCAATATTGTAAACTTAAATTCTCTTGAGGAAATGGTCTTCAAAGAGTTGATAGCAGGCGATACTAGCGCAGCATCGTGAGTGAAAAAGTAGACGAAGTTCTCTTGATCAAGGACATGATAGCTGGCGATGGTGACGAGATCTGATGGCCAAATGGAAAAGGAAGTCCTCTTGCTCCAGGAAGAATTGAGGAGCTTCAGAGATTCGCTGCTAGATGACGCTAGGTGGGTCATGGAAGATATATATCTAGAACAGACTCACAAAGATATAAGAGACATGACCATCAAAGAGAAAATAGAAGATCACTGTTGGTGTTTGATAAAGAGGAAGGAATGAACATGCAAAAGCATTAAAAATTATATTCTCTCGTACCGTGTATTCCAAGAATACACCAAGTGTCTCTTGGGATATTTTATCCTTCAATAATATACCTAGGTATAACGTAGTTACGAATTCAAAGAATACTATTGTAAAGATGTCACACTCGTGCATCTAACTGCACTGACATTCGATGATATGTCACACATTCCATTCTTAGTGCACGTAAGCTTTGATATGCGTGGCTTGGCACTTTCCACAACAAAAATAAAACATCTAACCTCTGCTGCGATGTTTGAAAAGATACGATGTAGGTTTACCCACCAATCTTACTGTGTGTGTGTTCGTCCCTCCGGAACTTCACGTAGTAAATGGTGCTCACGAAAAATGTCAAATAAAGAGTACAAAAATGTGTCAGCGACTTTCGGCTGAGAAATGATACGAAAATAAAGCTCTTTCAACTTAAAATAAGGGACATAACTATAGGGTGTCCCCTAAACCATCAGAAACCTACACCTTCTGTTATTAAGATGTCGTTTACATCGCATAAAATCACAGCTCCTTGCCGGATTATAAATACACTGAAAAGTACATGTAAATGTGCACCTGCCGTATAGGATACGGACTGTGGTGACTAACTGAAAGATTGTCCCATTGCCAAGAGGAAAATACGTACTTTCCTACCTATGTGGTCAAATTATCGAGTCATTCTGGATAAAAATACATTCAAAGTCTACATCAACCTGGTCAATCCCCTTACATAGACAATACAGGACTCACGATTAATTCATAAGGTAGATCACCTTCCATAATTCCCATTGGAAATGGAAATATGCTTCCACGGCTCCAAGCATATCCCTGGTTAAGGCTATGGGTTTCGGCCTGTCCTTTTGGTCCTTGGTTCTATTCTTGTACATGGCTTGTACCTGGTGGTGTCGGTTGGACAATTCCATGGTGGCGGTTTATTTCACCGGTGTTTCCCTCACAATAGGAATTATTCCATCATGACGCTCTCAAAGTAATGTCGAAAAATCACCAGCATGTGGTGCATTAACGTAGGCATCGTGGTTATTAAATACACAGATTCTATTGAAAAATGATTATATAAATGCACACTGGCTTTAATAATTGCAGGTGATCAAATACTCTGCTTTTGCCCGCCACAGACTCTAGTAATACCATACACGTGGTATTGTTCACAGATTTTACACTATGTCAAATCGCTGTAAATCTGAACAATCACTGTCACATGCGTGCGATGCGTAGCTTTATCATAGTTGATTTTCGTAGTAGCACACACTGGGCTATAAGACGTAGCCGTAGCCTAAATATTTCACGTCTATATGAAAATTTCACGTCTGCCTTCAGACGGTCCTCGTGGTTGGTGAAAAAATATGTCGAATTCACTCAATTAAATTTCAACTTTCACAATAACGTAGCGCTGGCCTTGCATGGCCGAAATAATACTTTACGTGCGCTTAACTCGTAATACGCAGCTCGATGGCTGTAGATTGTAGTCCTCCCAATTATGGGGTATGCACTCGCCACAAATGGCCTTCGTCTTAATGACGGACAATCGACACAATACGTCCTGCCTCAGCGGATCATCAAAACGGTGTGTCTGTGCGTAGCACGGTTTCCTGGTTTGAAGGAAGTTGTTGAGTCGATTAGCGACTCTTTACATTGTCCTCCGCGTGTCTGCGGTGAAAAATACCTTTACCATAAAGTGATTTACCATTTCCAAAAGGCATAGAAATTTGTAAATTATACAGAATTAATTATTATATGATCCTGAGATATGAGGCATTAAAATAGTAAGTAATATATCTCTAGGAAGAAATTAAGCTGTCCTCTCCGAAGTTAAAATAGCGGATTGTTCATGAGGAAGCTTCAGGGTACGTTCTCTCGAACTGAGAATATAAAGTAAGTATGCTTTCAAAGAAATATTTGACGCATGAGCCTAGTCGGGCTCAGTATACAGTGTGGTCCACCCGCCCCTTATTATTTAGTTTTATGAAACCCAACTAACATCGCATTTCTCCCGATGGTCGATATTGCTCTGCGCTCTGACTGTGTGACAGCAATGTAATTGGGTCATGGGTCTAGCAAAGAAAAACCGACCTTAAACTTTTCCCCGCCAAATACTATGGCCCATTCTACTAACATATGACTTACTGCTCCTTGAAATAACACACATACACGTAATACGATCCAATTAATAGCTTACGCCACGTGATCTGTAATAGTAGAAAGTTAAATCAACACCATAAACCGTGATTGAAGACTTTGAGATGGAATTAAACGTTTGAGATGGGACGGCTACAGAACTACAGCACGTTTAGCGTGCGGAACCTACCATGTGTTGATGGCTGAGAGGCTTAAAGCCTGACCGTACGTGATGGGCGAGAACGGGTCGAATGCTGCTTCGAATCCAGTAGAAGGCATACTTTTTTGAACGAAAGCCCACATTCCATTTTACTCGGGATGTAACTAAATTGCCACATTTATTTCCTTACGACGAATTTTTGTGAAGAGTACGTTGCTTTTTGCTGATTTATAAAGAGAATACGATCGAATTGGTACGTTATGCCACGTGACCTGCAATGGCAGAAAATTAAAAAACTGGCATGAATATTACCATAACATATCGAAGTGTCGCTCCGGAGGTCCGAGTTCGATTCCCAGCTCTGCCAAGAAATGTAATACTTTACTGAGGGCTGAAATTGGGTACACGAAGCCTCATGAAGCAAATATGAGAAGAAGTGGGTTCGATTCCCACCTCAGCCACCCTGGAAATGGTTTTCCGTGGTTTCCCACTTCTACTCCGGCCAAATTCCGCGACGGATTCTATCTTAAGGCCAGGGCCGCCTCCTTCCAAATCCTTAATTGCGAATACACACATAATTACAAGCCCGAAATAACTCAGGTTATCAGACAAATTCTACACACACACCCAAGAAAACGGGGCTAAATGACCGCGATGTTCTAGCCCCTCAAATGAAACAAAAGAACAACATATCGAAGGATATTCTGATCGCCAGTGCTTGCATCAAAGTATACGTATTCCTTAGAAATTCCCAGGTATTATTAGCATACTTTTGATTTTTGCAAAAAATGAAAGTAGACTTATGAGATATACACAGGGCCAAAAATTGTGTGTTTGTCTGTGTGTGTGTGTGTGTGACTGTGTGTCTGTGTGTGTATGAGTGTGTGTACTCTGAATGTCTGCCACCCCCTCCCCCCTTATCAATACAAACACGGTGAAACCGAATTGAACGAAATTCGGTACAGAGGTAGAACTAGAAAAGGGCACCACAGTGGCATGTTTTATATCGCCGCCATCTTGACGGAAACGTAATGGCGGCCTCCCAAATGTTCAAAGCTTAAAACAAATTACGAATAATCTAATCATCCGATCTCTACCAAATTTTGCAACAACATATATTTATATGGCGAGCGTCTTTTGACTAAACTACAAGGTAATCAGCCCAATAGTTTGCAGATGGCGGCCATGTATGTGTGCAAATCGATTCCCCCTATCAATTCAAACACGGTGAAACCGAATTGAACGATATTTAGTACAGAGGTAGCACTAGCAAAGGACACCTCAGTGTCATGTTTTATATCGCCATCATCTTGACGGAAACGTAATGGTGGCCACCCAAATGTTCAAAGTTTAAATCAAATTACGACTAATCTCTTCATCCGATATCTACCAAATTTTGCAACAACATATACTTGTATGGCGAGCGTCGTTTGACGGAACTACAAGGTCATTAGCCAATTAGTTTGCAGATGGCGGCCATGTATGTGTGCAAATCGATTCCCCCTATCTTTTCAAACACGGTGAAACAGAATGGAACGAAGTTTGGTACAGAGGTAGCACTAGCAAAGGCCACCTCAGTGTCATGTTTTATATCGCCACCATCTTGACGTAAACGGTAAGGCGGCCACCCGAATGTTAAAAGGTTAAATCAAATTTCGACCAACGTAATCATTTGATCTCTACCAAATTTTTAAACAACATACCTTTTTGTGGGAAGCATCGTTTGACTGAACTACAAGATCATCAGCCCAATAGTTTGCAGATAGCGGCCATGTATGTGTGTAGATCGATTCCCCATATCAATTCAAACACGGTGAAACCGAATTGAATGCTTTTTTTTACAGAGGTAGCACTTGCAAAGGGCACATCGTATTCATGTATAATATCCGTATAGCACGTTGTATTTCAAGAAGTTACTACAACCGACATTCAATTGTACTCCTTGAAAAGGACAAAGGGTTATAACAATACCCATGCATTTAGGAGAAAGTAGGCTATATGTTCTTTACCGAACATCTTGTTTTGTTATTAAATTAAAAAAAAGGTCTTAGCATATCATAAGGCCCGTAGTACACGACACTCGCTGGCAAGGAAGCAGCTGAGTTCGCTGGTACAAAAATCCTGTATGATTCTGTTCTCTTCGTCAGTACAACTGCTTGTATGACCGAAGTGTATCACTCGCTAGCATTTTGTACGCTAAGTTGTATGAAATAAAACCGAAGGGCTGGCGTTTGAGGGCATTATTTGCAGTTCATTCGCCTTATTAACGCAAAGCGGTCGCGAAACTTGCTTTAAGTAAATTAGAAAACATGCCAGGTACTGAATGAATGCATTCCAATAAATATGTAATATCTAACTGTAATAATTGAATATTTTATCCGCTCGCTCATTCGAAGATCCCGGGTTCAAGACTATCCAACGGCAGTTTTTATTTAAATTATTTTATTATACCCTCCCTACCTCGTACAGCAAGTTTTCAACTTGGTTTTGTTCACATTATCTACGAAGACGATAGGGAAAGTTATTTTCTTGTCTCATTTAAATGGTTATTTTACCTAAATACTGTTCAAAACCATGGATTGATACTATTCGTTATAATTATTATTATTTTTTCGTCGATTTTACCCTCCAGGCTAGGTTTTCCCACGGACTCAGCGAGGGATCCCATCATTCCCGCCTCTACGGGCAGTGTCCTGTAGCTTGAAACATCTCGTTTGGGGGCTACAACTGGGGAGGTGGAATCAGCACCTCGCCCAGGCGGTCTCACCTGCAAAGGGAACAGGGTCCTCTTGAGGGATGGGAAGGGAGGGGAAGATCGGTAGGGATAGGCAAGGAAGAGGGAAGGAGGCGGCCGTGGCCGTACGGTAGGTAACATCCCGGCATTTTCCCGAAGGCGAAGTGGGAAACCACGGAAAACCACTTTGAGGATGGCTGAGGTGGGAATCGAACCCCCCCTACTCATTTGGACCACCGAGGCTGAGTAGACCGTCCCAGTCCTCATAGGCCTACCACTTTTCAAATTTCGTGTCAGAGCCGGGAATCGAACCCAGGACGTCCGGGGTGGCAGCTAATCACGCTGACTACTACGCATCGGAGGCGACTCTATTCGTTATAGTTAGAATTTTAATAGTTCAATATTTATCCCAGAATAATAATATGACACGTTCTGTAATTTCTGCCTTGCTGCGAGGCTCAGCGGTAATGTTCTCGTTTGCTGTGCCCAAGATTGCAGGTTCGTATCCTGGCGCAGTCAGCTGGCATTTGAGGGTGCGCAAATGCTAGGGAGCCGTGTCAGTACATTTACTGGCACGTTGAAGGTCCCCTTCGGAGCAAAATTCCGACATCCCGGAGTATCTAAAAGCCAGAGCAGTTAAAAAGGACGTAAAACCAATAATGTTATAATTATCTGTATTTACTGTATGTTTGGGGAAGATGACCTCGTAGTTCCGCCCCTTAAAACCTCACTAACTAACTATTACTGTATGTGTATAGCAAGCGCTTTTCGCACAGACGCTGTTGAAAGAAATTATAGTTTTGGTCTGATGTATCTATTCGTAGATTTGTTATGTGGGTCGTCTGAGTGTGTCTGAATTTTCCTTTAAATCAAGGTGTCAAAATTTCAAACACTCGCTACCTTGAATATACAGGATACCTTGCTTTCGTTCTTTCTTTCTTTCTTTCTTAGTCGTTTATCCTCAAGGTTGGTGGAACCCACGGACTCAGCGAGGGAACTCACCACCACCGCCTCTACGGGCGGTGTCCTAGAGCTGGGAACATCTAATCGGAGTGGATACAACTGGTGAGGTGTGATTGGCACCTCGCCCAGGCGGCCTCACCTGCAAAGCGATCAGGGGCCTCATGAGGGAAGGTAATGGATGGTCAGGATGGATAGGCAAGGAAGAGGGAAGGAGGCTGCCGTGGCCTTGAAGAAGGTACCATCCCGGCATTTGCCCGAAGACGAAGTGGGAAACCACGGAAAACCACTTCGAGGATGGCTGAGGTGGGAATCGAACCCCCTCTACTCATTTGGAACACCCGAGGCTGAGTAACCCCGTTCCAGTCCTCATACCACTTTTCAAATTTCATGGCAGAGCCGGGAATCGAACCCAGGACCTCCGGGGCGGCAGCTAACTATGCTGACCGCTACGCTACGGAGGCGACTGCTTTCGTTCTACAGATCATTATGTCGTCGTCCAATCTGGCTGCGTAACATCGGATAAGTACGGTCCTTTTGAGGACCAAATAAAAAGTCACTCGTTGGAACAGATAGATATGCGTCCATAATACATCCACAATAAACTACAGTAAGCAAAAAAAAGTACTAGTTCAAGGTTCGAACATACTACTACTAGGCGACTTCGCTGACGCTACTATAGTAATTCTTGATTTAGCCACCATAGCTACCGGGAAACACGGTGTATTGCTGGCACGTATTGAATCTATTCGTAGACACTTCCTGCCCAAACATAAGAAGGTGTTATTCGGAGCTCTGATTGTTTCAATCATGCATTATATTTGAGGTCATTGAAAGAACACTGCCACTATTGATTTCCACTATAATCGCGAGGATGTACTCAACGGTAAAGTTGTACAATGGACGTAAAGGAGCAGGTACGAATGTTTTTAGAATGACTGTGATATACGCGTTAGTTGGGTTGCCTACCTCCAAAAATAATAAGGGGCTGGTGGACCACACTGTATAGTATAGTTTTTACTTACTTGTGAAAATTGAAAGTGGGCACACATTTTAAGTGGGCGTAAATTAAAGTGGGTGCAGCATAAAGTGGGCGCAACGTAATGTGGGTGGAAATGAAAGTGGGTGCAGTTTTAAGTGGGCGCAAAGTAAAGTGGGCGCAAATTCTAAGTGGGTGCAAATTAAAGTAGGTGAAAATTAAAGTGGGAGAAAATTAAAGTGGACGCAAAATAAAGTGGGTGCAAATTGAAGTGTGCGCAAATTAAGTGGGCGCAAATTAAAGTGGACTCAATTTAAAGTGGGCGCAGAAAAGTGGACGCAAATTAAAGTGGACACAGTTTAAATTGGGCGCAATTTGTAGCTATATATCTGTCTTGTTGAACGAAACTGCTTACGAGTGTTTGTAAAATGTTGGTCATCAGCCTCATCTAATTAAACTTGAGGCATCTAAATCATTAGTATTGTGTAGTTGGGTTTGTAAGAGATTGATACATCTCAATAATCACCTCCCCCATGTAGCAAGGAACTTGGAATTTTCCCCAACAATCTCACGTATTTCAATGATCCAGGACTTGGAACTTCTTCGACATTCTCCTCTTTTATAAGATGCCGTGACTGAGCTACATTCTAGGTGCTATTCAGGTGTTCGCGAAGCGTTTGTTTCAGTTAAGGCAGAGATTGACGAATGTTAGTGATTGCTACTCAACACTCCTAGTGGTTTTGTAACGGTTGTAATGCCTCTACACTCATGTGGAGTGTGGAGTTCTAAGAGGGTGACTATAGCTTAACCTAACCTAAGCTAGCACCCACTCACAAGGTGTAATCAAAAAGTTCCAACATAGTGGTCATAGCTTAACCTAGCCTATTTTAACCTAACCCCCACCTCCGAGCTAACAAGGGGAGGATGCGATGCATGGGTCACCGATTCGAACCAACTATAGTTCACGTGTAGGGCATGACCTGACGTATACCAGGTGCAAGTAGTAAGATGCGCTTCTCAGCCGTTTCCGAGAAATTAATTAATGGAAATTACAGTGCGGCGTCTATGTGTGTTGTACGCTAGCAAGAATTCAATGAGCGCGTGGTGCAGTGGTAATAGCCCTCCTTCGTAAGCGCGGGATCACTGGATCTAACCCCACCGGTGAGCCCTTGCTAGGGTGACCAACTCTAAATTTTCAAATGGAGGACAAACTCTTAATAAAAGGAGGACTTTTCATAAAATAAATCTAAAAATGGAGGACAAATGGAATTTTAATATTTACATGCAAAATTTAGTATTGCATACCTTATAACTGTTATGTTGATGAAGATGCTGAAGTTGTAGTTATTTTATTCTGATACTTATCGACTGCACCCACTTTCGACAGCAAAGATTAATTATTTTCTTGTAATAAATAATTGTAAAACTCTCCACATGACATGTTTTTAAAGTTGTACTTCACTATTATAATACCCTTAACCGACTCAGTCAGCAAACTGTTTCTTTCTTCTTACCACTGTGTATTAATCAGGGAAGATACTCTTTCAACGGTTGCATTGCAACCTGGAATAGCGAAATAAAACTGACAAATTTTAAGCAGCTCACTAAATGTTTCAATGTTAGGGCTATATTTGAAAAACTCACACCACTGCTTATCTAATGTTGTATGTTTATCAATTTCGGAACTCCTAGTGTATTTCTGAACTTTGCATAATTGATCAAAAAGTTTAGAATCGTCTATCTCCACACCTTCAGATTGCAAATACTCGAGACAAGGAAGAACATATTCAAACTTAATGTATTTCATACTATTGGAAACATTTAAATTCTTCCATCATAGGGTTACACCACTTTGACAGGTATTGAATGCACGTCTCATAAAAAACAACAACATGTTATACAAACGCAATGCATTCTCTTTCGAAGTCATTTTCAGTGAGTGATTTCAGAGACTTTTTGACTTTAATAGGTATGAATTTATTTTCCATCCTATCATTCAGTGTGGCCAGAGCTGAACCTATTATATCACAAACTTCTGCTATAGAGAGCGTTTCATTTTGAATGTATGAAATTTTGTCGTGAAAAATGTGCATAGTGGCATGAACAAACCACATGTAAAGCTCAGAAAACTCGTTTTCAAAAAAGGACCTAATTATAGCAGGAACAGAATTTGAAGGCTGAGAAAGAAAGTACGACTTTAGAGCTGCAAACAGTTTTAGCATTCTTTCTACTGCAGGAAACAAACTTAACCACCTTGTTTTGCTGTGACACAAAAGCTGTTCATAATTTATTTCAACAAACTCGCAGAATTCATTGAGTTGTTCAGTGCGAATTGTATAGATATGGAAATAATTGAAGACTTTTAAAATTATACTCTCTACATCAACTGGCAGTACATCAGCACCTTGTTTCAAACAATTATGCAGTACATATGCTGGGCATCCAACCCCGATTATATGTTCATTTAATTTACTTTTAAGTGCTGAAAATACTCAACGATTAACCCCTCCAAAATTTACATTTGCATTGTCTCCACTAAAATCAACGCATTTAGCAGAAATATTATGCTTCTTAAAAGTCTCGGAAACATAATTGGATATTGTCTCTGAAGTTTCATTAGGACATGTTTGTAGTTCTAAGACTTTAGTATGAATATCATTTCCTTTATAGTCGAAATATTGTATAACTATAGGAAAAAGTTTCAAAGCTCCATGGTTGCTAGCACCAGTCCCCACTCCGAACCAAGGAATACTATTTTTCAATGTTTTAGTGATAATGTCAATAGAATAAAAGGCGATTACGTTATTTATGATAGCTTCAGTTTTGGTTCTAGCGCATGATATTTTGTTAGCAATCTCAGAATCTGCAAACAGCATTTTATCAAACTTTGATGTGCAGTCCATAGACCTATACGACTGATGGTGAGGAACAGTGTGATATGCCAATGTTGCCTCTGTTGCCCGAAATTTCCTGTCTAGTGGGGAATGTTTAATCGGGAAAAATGAATCAATATTACTGCTAGAAGAACTGCTTCTAATTGTTTTTCTATGCTTTTCACTAACAATATGTCTCTCGAGATCACCTGCACCTTTATTTCCAACAGTTACATAACAGTCACAAATATAACATTACGCCTCACTTTCGTTACGTCCCTCTCTAAAACACGGGTACTTCTGTTTCAATTTCTCCGAGAACTTACATTTCCTCTTTTGTGCCTCGCCACTTTTGAGTGATGACATACTGATATTATTCAAACAAACACGCCACTCACTCAGAAGGTCCGAATCCAACTGGCACAAAAACAAAACTACGTAATACCGCAGCCAGCATTACTTGACTGGTGAATCCCCGCCGGGAATTCCCCGGCCCCGACCGAGCACGTTCATAACACGTCGGGCGGTGTCACCACTTTGGTGACAGGCCCTTCAGACAGCTCTAACTTAAGATATGATTTATTATTAAGTGAGTAAATGACGTAGTCTGATAGGGGTATCCAGAATATAGACTGAGATAGAGGAAGTGCAACAAAAATAGTTTTGCAACAGAGAAAACAATAGAAAACTGAATGACTGAGAGCACAATATGCAAAAAGCCGGACATTTAATAGCAAATAATAAATGCCTGCCGGACAGAGGACAAGCATGAAAAGAGGAGGACATGTCCGGCAAATGCCGTACGGTTGGTCACCCTAGCCTTTGCAGTGTTTTTTTTTTGTAACCATTGGCAATTTCCAACCAATACCCATAGCATGAGTCACTGCTTGCGGGGTACGGGGTGGTCTGATGGTTCACAGACGTGCAATGAACAGAATAGACTGGGCCTTCAATTTATGAATGTATACATATACTGTAATATAATACAACTGACCGTGTATAGAATAATACCAATGTATTTGCAATTACGATACTGTACATTATGTAAGATCGCAAACGTTGACCCCCATACGATGGTTTCAGAATCTGTTTTCCCGCTCACATTACATGTTATTACAATTGACTGCAAAATAAACATTGTTCACAACACCTATGGTTTTACAAGTTGCCAATATTTACAAAAGAAAGAAAAAAAGAAACACAACACACTGCAAATGCTCATCGGTGGGATTCGATCCATCGATCGCACGCTTACGAAGCAGGGCTCTTACCGCTGCACCACGCGCTCGTTGGCTTCTTGCTAGCGTACAACACACATATACACCGCATTGTAATTGCAATTAATTAATTTCCCGGAAACGGAAAAGAAGTGCATCTTACTACATGCACTTGATATACACCTGGTCATGCCCTACACGTGTACTAAAGATGGTTCGAATAGGTGACTCATGCATCGTATCTTCCCCTTGTAAGTTAAAATAGTGGATATCTCTCGAACTAACAACCATACAAAGTTGTGTGAGGGCCTAAACGAAAAGGACTTACAACACTGGACCCCCTTTTTTGTCAATTAGGTTAGCAAGACTAGGTTAAGTTAAGCTATGGCCACCATCTTGGAATTCTAATGGGTAAATAGAGTTGTAGATTTGCGAAAAGCGACAAAAACGAACATCCAGATCAAAATACGACCAAAATCAAACATCCAGATCAGAAGCTGACAAAAGCGACCGTCCAGATCAAAAAGCGAGCAAAAGCGACCATCCTGGTCAAAATGCGACCATAAGCGACCATCCAGATCAAAAGGCGACCAATAGCGACCATCCTGATAAGAAGCGACCATCTAGATCAAAAATGCGACCATCCAGTTCAAAAAGCTACTAAAAGCAACCATCCAGATCAAAAAGCGACCAAAAGCGACCATCCAGATCTAAAAGCGACCAAGTTCAAAGATAATGACCATAGCTCAACCTAACCTAAGGTAACATAACCTAAGCTAACATAACATAACTTAAGCTAACCTAGATAAACAGAAAGACCTAAGGCTAAATTCTAATGAGGCATACTATGCAATCTCGCATATCCTAATCAACATAATTTTATCGCATGCCGCGTTTATTTGGTAACAGCAGGGATTATAAGCCGATTCTGGTGGAGGGCCTAATGTGCAAGATGGCCGCTGCGCACAACTGACCCCATGCTGGTGGTATGAGTCGTATCTAGCACAGGGGCTAAAGCACTAAACTGCAAGGTCATTAGCCCAAGATTTCTCTAACCCATAGTTATAGAAACCTGATTTAAGATTCTAAGTAATGCATGTAAGATGATTTTTTTTTCTTTAGATTTTAAAATTTAAATTATTAATTTTGAATTTTAAATTTTAAATTTTAGATTTTAGATTTCTGACCTTATATTTTACATTGTAGATTCAGCGATAGGATAAAACTACAAGATCACAGACCTCAGATTTTATTTTTAAATTTTGTTTGTTTTAACTTATTAATTTTTATCTATTTAATATTTAATTTCTTGTTTTTTAGCACCAGGACTAATGCGCAAGATGGTCACCACGCGCAACCACTTACACAAATGGCATGCTAACCTAGTCTACTTATCCGTACCTAACCTAACCTAACTTAAACTAACCTAACATAACCTGATCTAACCTAACTTAGGCTAACCTAACCTAACCTCACCTAACCTAACCTCAACTAACCTCAGCTTAACTAACCTAACGTAACCTAACATCGACTAACCTAACCTAACCAAACCTAACCTAACCTCACCTAACCTAACCTGACCTATGGTGTATTCTTTGGAATACACGACAAGTCAGAGTTAGCTTTTGCTGGTCTTCGATTCATCTATTTATTTAATTCCTTCTTCGCAGACACCAACATTGATCTTTTTCATTTTCTCTTTGTGCACAGGTTGATTTTCTCCTTGAGTCTGTTCTAGATATGTAACTTCCAAGGAGAACCTAGCGGCTTCTAGCAGCTAACTGCCGAAGTTCTTCAATTTCTCTGAACTCAAGAGAACTTCTTCATCAAACCACCAGGCGTCTGCATTGTCGCCAGCTAACATCACCATGAACACCGCTCCATGAAGAAGAATATTTTTATATAAGAATTTTTTTGTCGTATTGTACATTCTGTTGTATACTATCTTGTCTCCTACCCCTTCTCCCTTGCTTCCCCTTCCCCTTGTTTACCTCCTCTGTCGTGTGAGGTATCGCTCGTTCTCACTTATCATAGCTCGGCCGTCAAGTACAGTGCAAAGCCCTCCCACGGGCCAGTCTCCTGTCCACTTGGGACATTTTAAAGCAGACGCCACGTCTGCACTTTAAACCAACCGCCACCAGGAACCATCGCCTGTTCTACATGAAAAGAAAGCTAAGTACAAAAATTCAATGTTTTTAAACATATTTTAATGGTTTTTAAAGAGCTAAATGCTTTTTAATTTAAATTTATAGACAGTGTATGGAATTGCTAACTATTGTACAATAACCGTCTTCGAGGGATTTTCTTGTCATGCTCTAGCTATCTAAGCTGACTTTAAAACATGAAAATTTAGTACTTCTTGTACAAATTAAATGGGAATACCCTCCCACACCGTGGGATTCCTGTTAAATCAACCCCTGTCTATAAAACTTAGCTTTCCACCGCGGGACATCTCTTGTCCCATTTAACCGTCATCATAACTCCAGAACTTTCTATGTCAACCAATTTCAGTTACTATTCAAGCAATCCAGTATTTTCCACAACAAAATATGGGAATACTTTTCCCCACCGAGGAATTCATGTTACATTAACTGCTGGTCAACAACTAATTTGCTTTCCACCGTGGGGACTTTAAATCATCATTCAACTGCAACCAATAAACTTTCCAACGCAATAACCTGATACAAGCTTAAATTACGTTAAGTATTCTCCATAACTGCAATAACTTTCTCTTGTTCTACAAACCTACATACACTACGATAGTGAAATTTTTCAACTTATCAAAAACTATAAGTGCTTCGAATTTGCGTGTGCCAAATATCTTCCGCGCCGCGTTCGGTTGAGAGAAAATAAATCTGGCCAGGACTTTTTCCTAAAGTTCCTATTTCCCTTTCCCAAATACCTTTTTACTAAGGCCCCCAGGGGCTCACATCTAGTGGGACGTGGGTTGGCGACCACGGGGCCCCAGCTGAGTCCGGCATTGCTTCCACTTGTGCCGGCCTCTTCTGTGTCTTCATTCCTGTCGACCTCACTTGGTCAAATCTTGTTCTCTTCCGACCCCGACGGTGTTAGGGTATCCGAATCCTAGAGAGTCTCTTCCTTTCCCGCCTTAAATGGCCCTTGTCTCATCTATTCCGATTCCATCATTCTGCGAGGGGTCAGCCTTCTTTTTCTTTTCATGTTATCTCCTGCCTTCTGCTCAAGGCCCTCAAGGAGGCCGGGTGTATGTAGCCCCACCACTTCTGGTGCACCCTAGATAATGCTACACCCTCAGGGGCTCACGGCTGGTGAGTTCAGGAGATGGCGACTCCGAGGGATTCCTGAACTATGTCCGTTTTCCCCTTTTGTCCCTTACCTTTGGGGCGGACCCTCTCCTCATTCACTTTCCTATCTGCCTTTCATGGCTCTCCTTCCTTCCAAGTCCCTCAATCCGCATTCTTCGAGGGTTGAGGGCATATCTTTTCCTCCTGTCCGTTATTTGCCTTATTCTCCTTTAGTTTTCCATTTTTTCTTCTGGTATGTAAGTTAGTAGTTAGTTTTAGTTTTAAGTTTGCATTTCATTAATATCTTCACGATCACCCAAATCATCAGGGGCCGATAACCTAGATGTTAGGCCCCTTAAAACAACAATTATCATCATCATCATTTTACTAACCAAATTAAATTTAACTATTGGGTTGCTTCCTTTTTCTACGAGGCTTAGCCCACAGAGGCTCCCTCCCAATTTGTCGGATTTACCATACCTTCATTCTGTATAAACTGTGGCTAGTCCACACTTTAATATGTATATTTCCCTTCTAAAATTAGGGAATCGTACTTTTTATAATTATAAAGGAGTTAACTATACTCTGTGAGCTGCCAGAATAGGATTGACAGTTCGCGTCTCGCCATGTGGTCTGAGAACGAGGTTGCCAAACTGTACAAGCCAGAGATACAGCTGACCAGGCACTGAAGCACGTGGGCTGTAATATTGCAACGCAGAGTATTATGACATCAACTATGCGAACATGGATTGGTCAAGAGACAGATGAGTGATGACTGAAGTGGAATTTCCGCTGAAATGTCAATCCTATTCAGGCAGCTCACAGAGTATGATTGTAATCCAGGCTTCGATAATACGACCTGTGCAATTTTTTTTTGTATCACCTCTAGTAATTTCTATTTAAAAAATAGCGGCAATTTCTGCTTGTAACTTTTTCTTCTTGTCCTGTTACAATCAGGGATCTAACTTATTTGTTTATAGCCTTTTCGATTGCCATAAGGGCATTTTAAAGTGCTTGAATCATACCCATTAAATTTTCAAAGTTAAAATTGCTTTACAATTATCGTTACAAACTTCAAATTTCTTAATCGTAAGCACACTTTTTAAAATCTTTGTAAGTTTTAGTGCTTTATCAGGTTCGAAACGTGAACTATATTTAATATTGCTCATTGTAAACCTCTTATTATTAGGTTTGAGACCTTGGCATTTTACAAACAATTGTTATTCTTAACTCAAATTAAATCCTAACCTAAGTATTGGTAAGTTTCTAAATTCTATACTACTTGTTAAATAAAGCAATTGATTTCCTTTTCGCTTATCCTTCTCGCTAGAATCAAGATTAGGCAGCACCTTCTCTTCCCTGATTCTTACTCTAAGCTTAATTCCTCTTTACTAAAACGTATAATTCCTCAAAAAAATAAAGTCTTTACTACTTGTTGTATTTAAACTAAAACTTCAAATAACAACATTTTCAAAGGTTCTCTTGGTTTTCATAGCCAATTCTAACAAGCCATTGAGGCAAGTATAGCTAGCTCCGCAAGCTTCCTACTTGTAGAGATTTTCTCTCTGACTTATGGTTTGTTTTCAAAATTTAAGTTTTGTTTGAGTTAGGTTTGACGTCATCCTCTGTTCTAAACTTTTATTCGGCACCTTTCTGGGTAAAAGCTTAGTTCTCCTTAAGCGCAACAATCGGTATTCGAGTAAGATTTTCGCAAAAAACAATAACATCTCTACAATCATTAAAACAACTTTGTCTCTTCACTTTCTGTGAGCATTCGATTGGTTTGCCAGAGATCCAACAGTTCCCAGAAATAAAAAATATCACGCAAATTCAAATCTCTCCAGCATTTTTAAATGCATAATTAAATCTAACCCTTCTGAAGGGAAAGTTATTACATCCTTTCATTTTGGCTTATTTTGTCTTGCCAGACTACCACCCGTCCCCATAGTATTGGAATATCGACTCGAGAGGGAAAGTACACTTCCCAAGCGCCTGCTGGCAACCTCCATTCACGCTGCGCTCTCCGCTTGCCTTGTGCGAGTCCCCACTAAAGTTAGTCATTTCATATGGTTTGCACGGCTAAATTCCTTTTTATATATAAATTTACTTAAAGTTTGTGGTGGATACTCATCCTATCTACCAATACTTGTCTCTATGCCGAAACCTATCTCCTTTTCTCTCTTATCATCGTCCCTTTGGTAGTGTTAATCCTCAGCAAAAACCTACCAAACGTTGGTCCCAGAAACCCGGGAGAAACCATTAGTCAATATCTTGCAAAATACTAATATCTATTTTGAATTTTTCAGCTATAACGTTATTGTGCAAAGCTGGTAGAGGTGAAAGAGGTCATTCCTGTCTCCTTCAGTGTCATCACCTTGCAACCTGTCCGCTGCTGCCAACCTGACAGCATTTCGAAATCTCTCCATTATCGTATGTTGCACTTCCATTGTAATTTTCAATCATGGTACCTCCAACTCAAGCAACGGCAAGGGATGAAACTCTCATTGAAAGATGTTCTTCCTATAAAGGGCAACTTCCCAGCTTTCAATACTTTCTTAATAACTTAACTCCCGCCGATTGCAATATAGATACCCTCTCTCAACGTTTAAAGTTGTACGAATGTTCATACGATCACTACGATCAAATCCAAACAGACATCGAATCCTTCTGCCCCGAACTTCAATCTGATAGGGACGAAGTAGAACCCTTGTACTTTGAGGGGATCGCTAAGGCCCACCAATTAATTCAAAGTTGCACAGAACCGGACACTAAGGTCATCAATCCGGCTCAGTTCACATCTGCTTCAGTCCATGAGGACATTCACAAACCGAAGGCTATACTTCCCAAAATAAGCCTACCTCACTTCTCAGGCCAGGAATGTGAATGGGACTCTTTTTACGAGTTATTCTCCTCCCTTATCCACGATAATGATGATATCCTCGCTACCCACAAGTTTTATTACCTGCGTTCATGTCTGCAAGGTCAAGCGCTTTCACTCGTGGAATCACTTCCTTTGATCGCTGAAAACTATGCTATTGCCTTTAAGTTGCTTAAGGAGCGATATGGGAATTTACGTCTCCGGGTTGCTCGTCATATGAAGTCTTTGTTCAACCTGCCAGCGGTTAGCTCCAATGACGTCACCTCTTTAAGAGACCTGGTCGATACTAGGCAACTGAATGTCAGAGCCTTATACCGAATTCAGCAGCCCGTCCAAACTTGGGACACTTTCTTGATTTACCTTGCTACTTCTAAATTCAACTTCTCAACATTAAAAGCATGGAAAGTTGAGTCAGCTCATAAAGATGAGTATTCCTTCGAACATTATATCATGTTTTTAAACAGCCGGTGTCAATTCCTCACCGCACTCTCTTTCCAGGGCGAATGTGTTGAAGCTAGTCCTCGGCGTCACAACACCTTTGATAATAAACTTGTCTTGTCAAATGGTCACAAGCCCCTACCTGTCGAGAATGAACAAACTCGTTCTGCCTTCAACCGTCAAGGAGAACATACTAGACCGCTTAACAAGTCCTCAAAATGCATACTCTGCAAAGATTCTCACGCTCTATACTTGCGCACGTCTTTTAAAGAACTGTCAATTGACGACAGAAGGAAATTACTTTTTCAAAATAAATATTGTTTCATCTGCCTTTCACCCAAGCATTCTGCTTCTAATTGCAAGTCCTCCAGACGCTGTTTCCATTGCCAAAAAGCACATCACACCTTATTGCATCTTCATGATCAATCGATGTCATTAGCAGCATCCACTTCTCAAAAAAGTGATAATGCCAACAGTCCCAATGCTTCATCTTTTATTCAAAACTCTAAGTTTTTGCGTAGTGCTCAAGAATTATTATCCACTGTTCAAGTTGAAGTTCAGGATAAATTTGGCAACTGGGTTCGTGCACGAGGTCTCCTCGATTCAGCGGCAACCCATGACTTTGTTTCTAACTCTTTAATCGCAAAACTGGGTCTTCCAGTAACTCCCACTTCTATCAATGTATCAGGCATCAACAGCTTAAAATTGCAAGCTTTGCAATTCCCAAAACTAACCATAAAGGATACTTGTCATAGAAATAATTTTCTCAAACTGAATTGCCTCACTCTTAACAGCATTGGAGAAAATACTCCAAGCCACTCTGTTGATACTTCATGTTTAAATATTCCTTCTCACTTAAGGCTAGCCGATCCTCTGTTCAATAAACAAGGTCCCATTGACATACTTTTAGTGCCAATGTTTTTTGGAATTGCCTTCGCAAACAAATTCGTAAATTATCTTCAAATGTGGTTGCCAGAGACATTAATTTTGGATGGATTGTTACTGGTCAACTTCCTCATCATTCTCCCCAACCCGTGCCCCAATGTTATTTCGCAAGTACTGATTTGGAACAATCCTGGAAACTTGAAAACATCGATTCCCCAAGCTTAACCTCCACAAAAAATGAATTCTGTGAGCAGCTTTTCGTTTCTACCACTACTCACACAACAGAAGGCCGATTTATAGTTCAGATGCCAAGATTACTCAATCCTCCCAAACTCACTAATTCTCAACCCAAGGCTTGAAAAGCTCTCTTTGCTATCGAGAGCAAATTTAAGAAAGAACCCCTCGTTAAACAGTATACAGAGTTCATGGACGAATACGAAAGTTTGGATCACATGGAAGTTGTCAGCAAAGCTGATGACGAATTACACCCGCCAATAGAAACTGTATTCTTAAATCATCATCCCGTATGGAAAACCCCTCTTGTTAAGGATAAAATCCAAGTCGTGTTTAATGGGTCATCACCTGGCGTTAATGGCAACAGTCTCAACGATACTCTCTACTCTGGTCCTGCTATTCAATCCGATTTGTCTACTATCCTCTTAAATTTTCGCTTATTTCCCATAGCTGTCATAGCAGACATTAAACAAATGTACCGTCAAGTTTTAAATCAATCCGAACAACAAGATCTCTAAAGAATCTTATGGCGTGACGAAACTAGTAAACCCATCAAAATATTTCGCTTGGAAACAGTCACGTATGGTCTTAAACCTTCCGCTTTCCTAGCCATCCGATCCCTACATATGTTAGACTCCCAAGATGGTCATTTATTCAATGCTAAAGCTTCAGAAGCATTAACTACATCTTTTTACGTTGATGATTACCTCCAGTCCTTTCAGACTCTTGAAGAAGCTGCGCTCATATCGCTATAACTGAAGGCATTGTTAAAGAATGGAGGATTCCCACATCATAAGTGGAATTCTAACTCCCCTGAGTTCCTTTCTCAATTTCCCATCGAAGATGTAGACCCCTCGTCTGTCGAAATCGGCGGAGATTCTGAATCTATAAAAACGCTAGGAGTACACTGGTGCACTCGCACCGATACTCTCATTTATAAGGTCTCGCTTTCCAAAGAGCTCCCTAACACAAAAAAAGGCAAATTTTATCTGAAATTGCAAAAATCTTCGATCCGCTTCAATTCCTTGCTCCGGTTATTGTTATCGCCAAGCTTTTCATGCAAGAGCTATGGACTATTAAATGCGAATGGGACGATGCCGTTCCCTCTTTTTTCCTCAAAAGATGGCTGTCTTTTCGACATAGTTTACTTGATCTTTCTTTTATTGAAATTACTAGAAATTTAATTAACGCTCCTCCTAATACATCTTTCTTTCTTCATGTTTTTGCCGACAGCTCCGAAAAAGCTTACGGTTGCTGTGCATATTTGTTTTATCGTAATTCTCTAAACGAATCTTCGTTTTCAAATCTTATTTGCGCTAAATCTAAAGTTGCTCCTCTTAAAACTATCACTTTGCCTAGGCTCGAATTGTGTGCTGCACTCATGGCCGCAGAACTTGCTAAAAAACTTCAGAAAGTCTTAAAAATTGAATTTTCGCAAACTTATCTGTGGAGCGACTCCGTGATTACTCTTTCTTGGATCGCCAAATACCCCACCCATGGGCAAACCTTCGTTGCAAATAGAGTTTCTAAAATTCAAACCCTTTCTTCGGGATGTCAATGGAGACATGTGCCTAGCGCTGATAACCCCGCTGACATCATCTCCCGTGGTTGCTTACCATCTCAATTGGCAGCATCTCAGTTGTATTGGTATGGGCCTTCGTGGTTAATTGATGACTCTTCTTGCTGGCCTTCTAAACCTCCGGTCACAAACTCAAATTTGCCTGACTCTAAAGTATCTAAATCTACCGCTTCGTGTCTTATTTCCAGCGTTTCATTTCCCTTGTTGTCTCGCCACTCTTCCTTTCATAAATTAATTCGAATGTTTGCCTATCTTCTCAGATGGAAACATCTTGTTGTTGACCAACCCGTTCTTCCTAAACCGCATCTAACTAATCATGAATTAAATCTCGCTACTATTAAAGTTTTGCAACTCACACAGCAAGAAGCTTTTCCAACTGAATTTTCTTTGCTTTCAGCTAAAAAAAGATATTCCCAAATCTAGTCTTTTCGCGCCTTAGCCCCTTTCCTTGATAACAATGGGTAACTCAGAGTAGGTGGTAGGCTTTCGCACTGTTCACTTTCTGAAGACAAAAAGCATCCTGTTATTTTGCCTTCTAAACATCACGTAACTTCTTTAATTATACGTGACTTTCATTATCAAAATTTGCATGTCGGCACTCGCACACTGCTTTGTTTACTAAAGGAAAAGTACTGGATAATAAATGGAGTTCATGAAGTTTCTTCTGTAATTCACAAATGCATCCCTTGCTTCAAGGTGAAACCTAAGGTTAGTACCCAATTGATGGGCGATCTACCTTCTTTCGGCTCTTCCCCTATTCGTCCTTTTGCTTTAACTGGAGTAGACTATATGGGTCCCTTTCAATATCAACGTAATTCTCCTGAAGCCAAACGCAAATTGTTTGGAAAGCTCTATGTTTCTCTTTTCGTTTGCATGGTTACTGGTGCGATCCATCTGGAACTAGTAAAAAATGCCCCTACTTCTTACTTTCTGTCAGCCGTTTCTCGCTTCACTGCCAGGCGTGGCGTTCCCTCTGGAATGTTCTCCAATAACACCTCCACCTTTCAAGGCGCAGCTTCATTGTGGAAGAAAGCTCTCACAACTCTTTCTGCCATGGAACAATTTTCTAATTTCTCCTACTCTAAAGGTTTCAAATGGCGGTTTATACCTTCCTACGCCCCTCATCACGCCGGTAGGTGGGAATCTTGTGTCAAGCTTACTAAACGTCATCTAAAAAACGTTTTAGGTAGTCGCATTCTAACCTATGAAGAAATTAACTCACTGTCTATTCTGATTGAGGGTATTGCTGATTCTCGCCCGTTGACCCCGCTTGATGATTGGCTTCCTTTAAAACCTGGTCATTTCCTTATAGGCGCTTCTCTTCCTTCCCCTCCCCCCCCCCCCCTTCCTAACTCTTATAGAGATTCTAATTTACCGATTGTTTGAAGTAAACTTCAAGCTCTTCGTAATTCTTTCTGGAAGAGGTGGAAATTGGAATACTTAACTTCTTTGCAACGGAGACCGAAGAGGCTTCTTTCTAATTCTGACATCAAAGTGGGGGACCTGGTTCTTTTAAGGGATGCTTCCCCCCCCCCCCCCCCCCCCCCTTTAGTGTGGATCTCTGGAAGAGTGGTCAAGTGTTACCCAGGAAGGGACGGAGGAATCAGGGTAGTTAGGATCTTCACAACTAATGGGCATATCACAAAACCCATTTCTATGCTAGCACCCCTTCCACTCAATCTCTAACATTGTATTTTTTGCTCCCTGCAGGTGTCTGCCGCCCCTCAGTATGGTGTATTCTTTGGAATACACGGTCAGTCAGAGTTAGTTTCGCTGCACTTCGATTTATCTATTTATTTAATTCCTTCTTCGCAGACACCAACAGTGATCTTTTTCATTTCCTCTTTGTGCACAGGTTGATTTTCTCCTTGAGCCTGTTCTAGATATGTAATTTCCATGGAGAACCTAGCGGCATCTAGCAGCTAACTGCCGAAGTTCTTCAATTTCTCTGAACTCAAAAGAACTTCTTAATCAAACCACCAGGCGTCTGCATTGTCGCCAGGTAACATCTCCATGAACACCGCTCAATGAAGAAAAATATATTTATATAAGATTTTTTCTTTGTCATATTGTTCACTCTGTTGTATACTATCTTGTCTCCTAACCCCTCTTCCTTGCTTCCCCTTCCCCTTGTTTACCTCCTCTGTCGTGTGAGGTATCGCTCGTTCTCACTTATCATAGTTCGGCCGTCGAGTACAGTGCAAAGCCCTCCAACGGGCCACAGTCTCCTGTCCACTTGAGACTTTTTAAACCAGACGCCATGTCTGCACTTTAATCCAACCGTCACCAGGAACCATCGCCTCTTCTACATGAAAAGAAAGCTAAGTACAAAACTTCAATGTTTCAAACATATTTTAATGGTTTTTAAAGAGATAATGCTTTTTAATTTAAATTTATAGACAGTGGGTGGAATTTCTAACTATTGTGCAATAACCGTCTTCGAGGGATTTTCTTGTCATGCTCTAGCTATCTAAGCTGACTTTAAAACATGAAAATTTAGTACTTCTTGTACAAATTAAATGGGAATGCCTTCCCACATCGTGGGATTCCTGTTAAATCAATCACTGCTCATAAAACTTAGCTTTCCACCGCGGGACATCTCTTGCCCCATTTAACCGTCTTCATAACCCCAGAACTTTCTATCTCAACCAATTTTTTTTTTACTATTCAAGCAATCCAGTATTTTCCACAACAAAATATGGCAATCCAGTATTTTCCACAACAAAATATGGGAATACTTCTCCTCACCGAGGAATTCATGTTACATTAACTGCTGGTCAACAACTAATTTGCTTTCCACCGTGGGGACTTTAAATCATCATTCAACTGCAACCAATAAACTTTCCAACGCAATAAACTGATTCAAGCTTAAATTACGCTAAGTGTTCTCCATAACGGCAAAAACTTTCTCTTGTTCTACAAACCTACATACACTACGATAGTGAAGACTTTCAACTTATCAAAAACTACAAGTGCTTCGAATTTGCGTGTGCCAAATATCTTCCGCGCCGCGTTCGGTTGAGAGAAAATAAATCTGGCCAGGACTTTTTCCTAAAGTACCTATTTCCCTTTCCCAAATACCTTTTTACTAACCAAATTAAATTTAACTATTGGGATGCTTTCTTTTTCTACGAGGCTTAGCCCACAGAGGCTCCCTCCCAATTTGTCGGATTTACCATACCTTCATTCTGTATAAACTGTGGCTAGTCCACATTTTAATATGTATCTTTCCCTTCTAAAATTAGGGAATCGTACTGTTTCTAATTATAAAGGAGTTAACTAATTGCAATCCAGGCTTCGTTAATACGACCTGTGCAATTTTTCTTTGTATCTCCTCTAGTAATTTCTATTTAAAACTAGCGGTATTTCCCGCTTGTAACTTTTTCTTCTTGTCCTGTTACAATCAGGGATCTAACTTATTTGTTTACAGTCTTTTCGATTGCCATAAGGGCATTCTAAAAGTGCTTGAATCATACCCATTAAATTTTCAAAGTTAAAATTACTTTACAATTATCGTTACAAATTTCAAATTTCTTAATCGTAAGCACACTTTTTAAAGTCTTTGTAATATTTAGTGCTTTATCAGGTTCGAAACTTGTACTATATTTAATATTGTTCATTGTAAACCTCTTATTAGGTCTGAGACCTTGGCATTTTACAAACAATTGTTATTCTTAACTCAAATTAAATCCTAAACTAAGTATTGTTAACTTTCTAAATTTTATACTTCTTGTTAAATAAAGCAATTGATTTCCTTTTCGCTTATCCTTCTCGCTAGAATCACGATTAGGCAGGACCTTCTCTTCCCTGATTCTTCCACTAAGCTTAAGTCCTCTTTACTAAAACGTATTATTCCTAAAAAAATAAAGTCTTTACTACTTGTTGCATTTAAACTAAAACTTCAAGTAGCAACATTTTCAAAGTTTCTCTTGGTTTTCATAGCCAATTCTAACAAGCCATAGAGGCAAATACAGCTAGCTCCGTAAGCTTCCTACTTGTAGAGATTTTCTCTCTGACTTGTGGTTTCTTTTCAAAATTTAAGTTTTGTTTGAGTTAGGTTTGAGGTCTTCCTCCGTTTTAAACTTTGATTCGGCATCTTTCTGGGTAAAAGCTTAGTTTTTCTTAAGTGCAACAATTGGTATTCGTGCACGATTTTCGCAAAAAACAATAACAACATCGCTACAATCATTAAAACAACTTTGTCTCTTCACTTTCTGTGAGCATTCGATTGGTTTGCCAGAGATCCAGAAATAAAAATTTCACTGAAAATTCAAATCTTTCCAACATTTCTGAATGCATAATAAAATCTAACCCTTCTGAAGGGAAAGTTATTACATCCTTTCCTTTTGGCTTATTTTGGCTTGCCAGACTACCACCCGTCCCCATAGTACTGGAATATCGGCTCGAGAAGTAAAGTACACTTCCCAAGCGCTTGCAGGCAACCTCTATTCACGCTGCACTCTCCGCTTGCCTTGTGCGAGTCCCCACTGAAGTTTTTCATTTCATACGGTTTGCACGGCTAAATTCCTTTTTATATATAAATTTACTTAAAGTTTGTGGTAGATACTCATCCTATCTACCAATACTTGTCTCTATGCCGAAACCTATCTCCTTTTCTCTCTTATCATCTTCCCTTAGGTAATGTTAATCCTCAGCAAAAACCTACCAACCTTACCTGACCTAACTTAGGCTAACCTAAACTGACTTAACCTAACCTAACCTATAAAGCTAGCGCAGGGGTCAATGCACACACACAAAGTACATAGGGTGCATGCAACTATTCCTATGCTAGTTTTATAGAAAGTAAATTAAAGCTACAACCGTGGCTATTGTGTAAATTAACCACCACACACTACGAGCTCAATATTACAAAGTAAGTTAAGTTTTAAAAATTAAAAGCTTTTGTTCATTTTTTTCTTTTCCTGGGCTTAACACGAACACTAGGGCATAACCCTATATGCAGAGTTAACACACACACAGGCCTACGAATAAATCATTCTCACGTAAAAGGTTTCTAAATTATAAGTACAAGGCCAGAGTTTAAATGCGGTAGGGTGGCAACTTTCTTCACGCTGTTTATCTTGCCACAGCATCCTGCCAGAATATTATTCCATCCACATTCTGTCGATTATATTTATAAGAGTAACCTTTATAGAGTGCACGTTGGTAACCTTTGTTGGTTGTAGTAATTTCCATGGTAGTAACTGACCTGTCAGTATGATTTGCACACTACAAAGGCTACAACTGTTCTGGTGATGGAGTGACTAACCATAAGCTTATGTATTGGCTTATGAATTGGCTTATCTATCTATTGGCTTATGAATTGGCTTATGTATTGGCTTATATATTGGCTTATGTGTTGGCTTATGTAGTCTCCCATAAGTCCAAACCCTCGTCCACGTCGTGGGAGACTGGCAACGGCACAAAGTAGGGGATCGCCTGTAGGGGCGAAGTACAGTGGGGACTTTGTGTGCCCCGGGACCGTTACGGTAGCTGTGAAGGTCCTACAGGAACCCTTAAAATTGACGGCTTACGGGGCTCTGATGAAGCTACGATAGCCAGTAGTGGATGAAACCAAATGCTTTCAAGAATGGAACGAGCCTCGGACATGATGAATATAATAGATGACGACACGGCTGTACACACGGACTATGATTTGGAACTTTAAACATAAGAACGCTGACGGGGAAGGTGGAGGAGATAGTGGATATGATGGAAAGAAGGAAGTTGGATTTATTGGGATTGGCAGAAACAAAGTGGAAAGGGGAAGGAAGGAGAGAACTGAGAAAAGGCTATAGACTGTACTGGATTGAGAATAATGAGGGAAAGTGGAATGGAGTGGGAGTAGTAGTACGAGATGGTTTAAAAGAAGAAGTGAGGAGAATAAGTGATAGGATGATGAAAGTGAAAGTAGCACTGAGGGGAGAGACCTTAGAAATAGCGCAAGTATATGCTCCACAAGTAGGCTGCGCTGCTGCAGAGAAGGAGGTGTTTGAAGAGGAATTGCAGAAGCAGCTGGTAGGAAGAAATATGATTGTTATGGGGGATCTGAATGCCCATGCAGGAAGAGAAAGACAAGGTTATGAGAGTGTTCTAGGACCCGAGGGTTGGGGCGGAAGAAATGAGGAAGGAAAGAGACTGTTTGGCCTTCTGCCAGAGGAACAGCCTGCTAGTTGGGAACTCCTGGTTCAAGAAAAGAGAGAGCCACACAATCACATGGTACAGTGATGACTTGACCAGGAAGTCGGTGGTCGACTATATACTGTATGAGAAAGAACTAAATAAGAACATCACGGACATTAAGGTTATACCATCGGAGAACCTGGATAGCGACCATCGATTGCTGGTAATGAACCTGAGAGGGAGTAAGGAGAAGAAAGGGACTGAGAACCAGGAAAGACGTATAAGAATATGGAAACTGAAAGAAGGGGATAGAAGGGTCGAGTACCTCAAAATGGTAAAGGAAGGAATTCCAACAGATGAAGAAAGAGGGGTGGAAGGGGAATGGGCTAGATTTAAGAAGACACTAGTAGGTGCAGCAGAAGCAGTATGTGGGAGGACAAGTAGTAAGAAGAGGTGGAAGGAAACACCATGGTGGAATGAGAAGACAAAAGATATAGTAAGGGAAAAGAATAGAGCCTTTAGGAGGTGGTATCAAAATAGGACGGTAAAGACAAGGGAAGAGTACCAGGGAAGAAAGAAGGAGGTGAAGAGAGTAGTGGCTGCGGAGAGGAGAAAGTGGATGGAAGAGTGGACAAAGATGATGAAGGAGGATAGTGAAGGTACAAAAAAGGTCCTGTATGGGATGGTAAAAAATAAGAGGCGGAAGGATCCTACGAATTATGTTCGAATGGTGAACAAAAGGGGACAAGAGATAGAAAGTAGGGAAAAACTGAAGAAAATGTGCAAAGAATATTTTGCAGAACTTCTGAACCCAAATGGAAACCACGGCGAGGAGGAAGAAATCGGGGAAGAGGAAGATGAACTGCAAACAGAAAAAGACTTAACATGGAAAGAAGTGGAAGATGCAGTGAGGAAGATGAAAGGAGGGAAGGCACCGGGTGTGGATGAGTTGTGTGTGGAGATGGTGAGAGCAGCAGGAGAGGTGGGGATACAATGGTTGTACCGAGTGATGAGGACAGCATAGAAGGAAAGGAAAACCCCAGAGGACTGGAAAAAAGGAATAATTGTCCCGATCTTCAAGAAAGGTAGTAGAACAGAATGCAGAAACTACCGGGGAATAACACTGATGAGTCATTGTGCAAAGATCTTTGAGAAAGTTTTGGAAAGGAGGATTAGGACAAGGATAGAAGGAGGGATGAGGGAAGAACAGCATGGCTTCAGAGCAGGAAGGTCCACAGTGGATTTGATTTTTGCTGCAAGGCAGTTACAAGAACAGCACTATGAGTATGGAACAGATCTACTGATGGCCTTCCTGGACATTGAGAAAGCATATGACAGTGTATGCAGAAACAAAGTATTGAAGTCCCTGGAGGATGGAGGAGTAGAGAAATGGACTATAAAGAGGATAAAGGAGATGTATAAGGGAAGCGTGAGCTGTGTGAAAGTGGGAGGAGAGTGATCGGCCTGGTTGGAACAGAGAAACGGCCTGAAACAAGGAAGTGCACTGTCACCGTTACTTTTCATTGTGGTGATGGATGAAATAATGTCCCGAGTGGCACAAGTAATTGGGGAAGGAAAGATGATAGCAATGGTGTTTGCAGATGATTTGATGATTTGGGGAAACAAGGAGGAGGAGGTACAGGAACAGTTGGACGTGTGGGAAGGAATAATACAAGGATATGGGATGAAATTTAGCATAAATAAGTGTGAGATGGTGATCACAACAAGGAAGAAGGAAAGAACCACAACGGGAATAACAATTGGTGGGGAACAGCTGAAGAAAGTGGAGAGTTTCAAGTATCTGGGAAGCCTGATACAAGATAATGGAAAAAACGATAGAGAAATAAATGAGCGGGGGAGACAGGCAGAAGCATTCCGGAGGAGTGTGAGAAGCATGTTATGGAGCAAGGATGTCCCTCAGAACAGCAAAAAGATCATATATCGGACGTACTATGTCCCTATCCTGACGTATGCCTCGGAGACCTGGGTTATGAAAGGAAGGGAGAAGAGCAAAATACAGGCCAGTGAGATGAGGTTCTTGAGAAGGAGTATTGGAGCTACAACGATGGACAGAATAAGAAATGAGAGGACCAGAGGGTTAATGAAGGAGGAACCATTACAGGATGATATAGAGAAATCTAGACTTAGATGGCATGGGCATGTAAAACGAATGTAGGAGAAGAGGATACCCAGGAGGGTACAAAAGACGAAGTGGGAAGGAAAGAGACCGAGAGGAAGACCGAGAGACGGGTGGCTGAAGGGGGTGGAAGAAAACGTGAAGAAGAGAGGAGAAGACTGGACAAGGGTGGAGGCTGAGAGATGGTGGGAAGACAGAAGACGTTGGAGAGGCTTGTGTTCCAAACAGACCCGGACAGTGGCTGGAAACTGTGCAAGATGATGATGATGTTGGCTTATGTATTGGCTAATATATTAGCTTATGTGTTGGCTTATGTATTGGCTTATGTGTCGGTTTATGGATTGGCTAATGTATTAGCTTATGTGTTGGCCTGTGTCTTAACTTATGGATTAGGTTATCTGTTGGTATATGTATTAGGATATATATTGGCTTATATATTGGCTTATGTATTTTCTTATGAGTAGACTTACGTATTAGCTTATGTGTAGGCTTATGTGTTGGCTTGCGTGTAGACTTACGTATAGGCTTATGTGTTGGCTTATGTATTGTCTTATGCAGAGACTTACGTGCTGTCTTTTGTATTGACTTATGTGTAGACTTATGTATTCTCTTTTGTGTTGGCTTTTGTGTTGGCTTATGTATTGGCTTATGTATTAGGATATATATTGGCTTATATATTGACCTATGTGTTTGCTTATGTACTGGCTAATGTGTAGACTTACGTATTAGCTTATGTGTAGGCTTATGTGTTGGCTTATGTGTAGTCTTATGTATTAGCTTATGTGTTGGCTTATGTATTGGCTTATGTGTAGACTTACGTATTGGCTCTTGTGTTGGCTTATGTGTAGACATACTTATTGGTTTTTATGTTGGCTTTTGTGTTGGCTTTTATGTTAGCTTTTGTGTTGGCTATTGTGTTGGGTTTGTGTTGGATTATGTGTTGGTTTATGTATTGGCGTATGTGTTGCCGTATGTATTGGCTTATGTGTAGATTTACGAATTGGCTTATGTGTAGCCTCACGAATTGGCTTTTGTGTTGGCTTATGTATTGGTTTATGTATTGGCTAATGGCTAATATATGACGATATATAAGCCAATATATATCCCAATACATAAGCCAACAGATAGGCCAACACAAAAGCCAACATAGAAGCCAACATAAGTCTACACTTAAGCCAATACGTAATTCTACTTATAAGCCAGCATATAAGCCAACACATACGCCAATACAATAGCCGATATATAAGGCAATATATATCCCAATCCATAAGCCGACATATAAGGCAATCCAATGCCAATACATAAGCCAACACATAAGCCTACACATGAGCCAATTCGTAAGTCTACACAATAGGCAATACATAAGCCAATACATAAGCCAACACATAATCCAACACATACGCCTATACGTAAGTCGACATGTAAGCCAATACATAAGCCAACACATAAGCCAATACATAAACCAACACATAAGCCAACACAAATGCCAACATAAATGCCAACACGAAAGCCCACACAAAAGCCAATACATAAGTCTACACATAAGCTAACACAAAAGCCAACTCAAAAGCCAATGCGTAAGTCTACATATAAGCCAATACAAAAGTCAACATATAAGCCAACACATAAGCCAATACATAAGCCGATATATAAGCCAATATATATCCCTATATATAAGCCAACATATCAGGAAATCCATAAGCCAATACATAAGCCAATGCATAAGCCAATTCGTAAGTCTACACATCAGCCAATACATCAGCCAATACATAAGCCAATATATCAGCCAATACATAAGCCAACACATAAGCCAGTACATAAGTCTACACATACGGCAACACAAAATCTACACAAAAGCCAATACGCAAATCTACACATAAGCCAACACATAAGGCTATACGTAAGTCTACATTTAAGCCAATGCATAAGCCAACACATAAGCCAACACAAAAGCCAAGATAAAAACCAACATAAAAGCCAACACAAAAGCCAACATAAAGCCAATACATAAGTCTACACATACGCTAACACATAAGAGTACACATAAGCCAATACGTAAGTCTACACATAAGCCAATATATAAGCTAATGTACAAACCAATAGTATATCCCAATATATAAGCCAACACAAAAGCTAACACAAGAGCCAATACGAAAGCCAACACATAAGCCACTATATAAGTCAATACATCAACCAATACATAAGCCAATACATTAGCCAATATATAACCCAATACATAAGCCAACACATAAGCCAACACATAAGCCAATACATAAGCCAATATATCCCAATACATAAGCCAGCAGATAAGCTAATGCATAAGCCAATACATAAGCCAACACATAGGCCTATACGTAAGCCAACACATAAGCCAACACATAAGCCAATACATAAGTCAATACATTAGCCAATACATAAGCCAACACATAAGCCAATACACAAGCCAACATATGTCAACACATAAGCTAATATATAACCCGATTTATCATCCAATACATAAACTAACAGATAAGCCAAAACATAAGCCAACACAAAAGCCAACACAAATGCCAACATAAAAGCCAACATAGAAGCCAACACGAAAGCCAACACGAAAGCCAACACAAAAGCCATCACGAAAGCCAACACAAAAGCCAACACAAATGCCAACACAAAAGCCAACACATAAGCCTGCACATAAGCCAATACGTAAGTCTACATATAAGCCAATACATAAGTTAACATATACGATAATACATAAGCCAAGACATAAGCCAATACATAAGCTTATGGTAAGTCACTCCATCGCCAGAACAGTTGTAACCTTTGTAGTGTGCAAATCATACTGACAGGTCAGTTACTACTATGGAACTTACTACAACCAACAAAGGTAACCAACGTGCAATCTATAAAGGTTATTCATGTGACTATAATCGACAGAATGTGGATGGAATAATATTCTGGCAGGATGCTTTGGCATGATAAACAACGTGAAGACAGTTGCCACCCTACCGTATATAAACTCTGGCCTTGTACTTATAGTTGAGAAACCTTTAGCGTGAGAGTAATTTATTCGTAAGCTTGTGTGTGTGTTAACTCTGCCTATAGCCCTTGTTCTGGTGTTAAGCATGCGGAAAGAAAAAGAAATGAACAAACGCTCTTACTTTTTTAAACTTGACTGACATTGTAACCCCAAGCTCGTTGTGTGTGGCGGTTATTTTGCACAGTAGCCACGGTGGTAGCTTTACCTGACTTTCTATAAAAGTAGCATAGGTATAGTTGCATGTGCCCTATGTACTGCACCCTTGTAATGAAGCTCTTAACCAGATTCTGTCTCCGGGGTCGCGATCAGTTCTTAGTGGGTTAGAGAAATATTTTGCTTCATATACATACTGTAACAGGGACTCATAGGGGTATAATCCTAGGAATGATGTGAACCAAGGATAAAATAAACAACTTTCAATAACTGAATCATACTTAACCAAAAGCAAGCAAACATCTCCCTGAATCACTCCCAAAATTAATCATAATAAAAGAAACACTCTCTGATTGGAAACCAGTCCTCAAATAATCAGCTAAAACTTCACTGAACTCAATTCATAGATAAACTCCATTAATTTCTCTTTATTGTTTGTGTAAATGTGGAAGACTATGAAAAACGCGAGTACTTTTTTAATCGAAAATTCGCTTCCATATGATCAGATATCAAGTCGCGAATCCCAGCATGAGAATCAAATTGGCTCAAGAGAAATACAAAACTATCTCTAAGTGGCTATACACAAATAATAATACTCTGACCTACCCTACCCTTACAAAATTACATAACTGAATACTTCAACAGAAGTTCAACAAAGTGCACCCGCATACACAGAAATAAAGTTGCTCAAACCGGGTCTTACACACAAGACTATGGTACGCTCACGTGGCCATTTACTACCTCGCAAAAAACACCTGGCTGACCGAATATCACCATAATTAAATTATGCAAACACTCAGTGGTATACAAACAACTCAAAAAATACAACCTGCCAGCAGTAGCTATCAAAACACAAGAAATAAAAATGCTATGAACACATGACAACATAACAGACCGAAAATACAGTCTCGTCGTGGATAACTAACCCCTCTTAATAATAAAGTAACTTCTAATCACTCAGGTTCATATTTCAATATTTAAGTTTGTGTTTTGTGTTTGTATTTTGTATTTTTTTTTCAAGGAAGTGGGGGAATGTTGAGCCATTTTTATGAGAACTATGATTTACCCCTTTGTGCCATTTTTATCTGAAGAGATGAGCCCACGCCTTTGTAGTGCGTGGCACTTTTGTCTGTCAGTCTATGTGTTTCTCTACTACCATTTATGGACATATCTGCGTCTTCTCCCCTTGATTGGCCAATGATTTGTATATTGTAAGGGGTCGCGTCCAATCAAATCATACCACGCAGTTACCCTTTGGGTTGCGAGATTACGTCGTCATTGCTTTGTCTCGGGGCATTTCGTTCTTGCAGCCAAGTAGACTAGACGTATTCCCATATCCTAGGGGAAGTGCCCGTGTTCAAGGTGAAACCATGGCGAGGTGTCTGTATGTCGTAAACTATAATTGCTTTACTGTAGTTCAGTTTCATATTTCGATAATTTAAAACTTTTATTCTGTGTTATTTTCATTTCTTTCACGTGTACTTGCTCTCTCCCGATATTTTTCCTCCGCCCTTTTGTGTGCGTGTAATTGATGGTGAGTTTTTGTTTTGTATGGTAGTATTAATTCATTCAATTCTTGATAACGTAGTTTTTGTACTTTAAGGGTTGAAAGTTATGTAAGAGGGCTGTCTTCATTCTCTTCTGGAGTGCGTGACAGTGGGTTTGCCTACCTTGCAGGAGGAACCATTCTGTCTGTCATTCTGATTACAATTTACGTTATCTGACCTTTGATCTCCGTGTGCTCAATACGTGGAATGTCATCTCACTCACTAGATTGCCAGGGTCCACAAAATGTGCCACAAAATATAATATCTCGGGAAAGCTCTTGGCCTCCAAAGATCCGTCGAATCAACCACCAATGGGCTCCTATAAAAACATGTGTCACAAAATACCAAATTTCTCAGGAAACCTCTCAGGAATTCCAAAGATCCGAAGATTACTAACAGCGGCTCCGTAGATCAACTATTGTAGTAATATGCAGCATACAGAGTTTGGCCTCGGTCACCTCTATCTTACATCTCAATAACAACACATAACACTGTCACACACATCCTGGACCAACAAGCATACCTGCTCCACAATCTTATCTCACGCGCGATGAAAGCCTCCCTAATATTGTTTTGCCCTCTAAGGGGGTAGAAATATGGGACGTGTGTGACGGGTGTGGTGTCTCTAGGGGATGCGCGATCAAGTCGAGCCTGATCAGGTGATTTAAAGTGTTGGTCTAATCTCCGCAACAATAGAGAGTCTGAGTGTGTCGGGGAGGTGAACGAAGCTCTGTGAATTAGTGATTAAAAGAAAGGGGTGATTCCTAAACAGAGGTAACGCCTAACGAGCAATGAGTAAGGCGCGCGCGATGGACAGAGTTAGCAAATTGCTTATAGCGCGGTATGGCAGAAGGTACGCACGTAGCGTGAGTGAGGGACAATGTCAGTGTCAATAAACAAACTAATAGCGCTTACGCAGCGATTTACAAGTAAGAAGGCAAATTGTAATGTGTGGGAGGGGGACCAGGCCGTGAACCATAAGATAAATAAACAATTATAGTAAATGTGCTTGAGAATAATGCACTAGCTTCACTAAATGTAGTGATAGCTTAAAAATGTTGGTGCAGTGATACAATTTAAATAGGTAAGGCAATGGGTAAGGAATCAACTTGTGCAGGATACCTGAGTTTACACTCACCTCGGTACTCTGGCGTCGAACGTCACTCAGACAGCACCACGGTAGAAGAGACAGTTTCCCTGTGAGGGGTAGATCTATTTATGTGTGCTGGTGTGCCGACTGCGGCTAATTGACACACCGCTGTTCTACTTAGCAACTCCTGTGTTTTTGTTGATAGGTGTAGCAAGAGTTTGAGCAAGAGCCGGGGCATGGCTCTGCCAACTTGGTATGAAATGAAGTGAGTGGTTGTTGCTGTTGCTTGCCGCTTTGGGGTAGATTCAGGGGTGAAGTGGTGTAGATAGGTGTAGATAATGCGGGTGTGATTGTAGATACTTGCAGACAATTATAGATGTATGGAGTGTAGGGTTAGTCGTAGATTATAGTAGGTATTTTGTAGATGTATGTATGTGTACCTCTAAGGACATTACAGGCCTTAAAAGTATAACAACATCGTGTTCAACAACACAAATACTACTGTGAATAACTTGATGAATAAAAATTACGGACGAAGCGGGTGGCTTCCCGTTTCAGCATAATGCAACAGTCGGCATTTTAATAAATTACAGCCTGGGTACATATCCTGCAAATCAAATGTTTGTAACCCCCAGTCCTGTTCTTAGGTTATTCTTAATAAAATGATCCACTTCTGCCGTAGACCCCATTTTCCAGTCATGATGACTTGTTTGACTCCCCGTAAAGTTGAATAACATTACAATTATCTACAAAATAGTCACGCCACGTCCTTCATTGGACCGTCAGTAATTGCGTTAGACAAACAAAACTAATATTAAAATCACACAAAAACAATATATAGGCCTATTTACAAAATTATTTTGATGCCATTTTTGACCCGTCCAAAAAGAAAGAAATTCAATGTAGGTACTCATCATTTCTTGTCTTTTCTTAACAATTCTGTCTCCGGGGTCGCGTTCAATTCTTAGTGGTTTAGAGAAATATTTTGCTTCATATACATAACAAGGACTCATAGGGGTCTAATCCTAGGAATGATGTGAACCAAGGTTAAAATAAACAACTTTAATAACTGAATTTTTACACCAGTGTGTACACCATCTTCATCCTTCTATCTTCTCTGACGTCACCTCGTTCCATAGCGATGCTGCATGAATAAATTAGCGTAAATGTTAAAAGAATTATGCACACGTTCGTTTGCTATTATTCGGTCGTATCGACTCATACAATCTATATATTTTCTAATAGTCAAGTTACTCCATTCGCCCGACAAGTCCGTGTAGCCTCACATAACTGCCATAATTAAAATAGCTTGGTAGCTATCTGCATCTATAGCCGAAATAGCACTTCAATAATCACTCAACGTCATACTGTAAATTATTGTAACAAATAACTGTCTCATTCCACACACAAATTGAGAAATATGTCCAATTCGGGCCAGAAATATGAGATGCTGTTCACCTCGAACGTATAAAATTAACAAGTCTTATGTGTCCCTCAGACACTCAAAATTGAATAATGTCTATGTCCCACGGACATTCAAAACGGAATAAAGTCTATGTCCCTCGAACATTCGAAACGGAATTATATGTACAAAAATGAGTCATCTCTACAGCTCCCACTGCAATATTTATATCATTCTCTAACATTTGCGAGAGTGGGGACATCTCAAAAAGCTAACTTCTCTTACTTCTATCTCACTCGCATGCAACACATCTCAAAATACTCCTCGGAACTCGCAGATTAATATTATGACAGTCCGCACTCAGTTCGATCGTAGATTGATTAGATAATCACTTCCCGCCAATCTGGTAGCTTTCTCTGATTAAGCATCTTTGGCACCCTGGACCGCGTCCTTATTTCTTATTGGCTGGTTATTTCCGAAGATCGCTGCATTTTCTTTCACCTTCCAGTGGGCGTATCTGCAGAGTCATTCTGACTCAAGAGTTGCATACTCTGTCTTTCTCTGACGCTACTAGACAATGACATTGTAAAAGCATGTCCTGACGCTACCCATAGCTGTCCCTAATTCTTTGAACTTGAAGCTAACGGTCCTTCGCTTCTACTTGGGCCCCCTCATAAATTAATAACATCCCGTCGTCTGTTGTTTCCAAATCTGCTCTTTTCCTAAGCCCCACGACTCACCGTCACCAGCAAACTACCTGTTCTTGTGAAACATTTCCTTGTGTTTCAACGTGTTTCCAACTTGCAGTAGAATAATCTTAGAAGCATTAATGTGGCCTCAACATTAAGGGTTCAATACTTTGGGTGTGTGCATTACCCCCTGCTCTAGCTTTACAGTTTAGGATAGGTTAGGTCAGGTCAGGTTAGCCTAAGTTAGGTTAGGTTAGGTTAGGTTAGGTCAGGTTAGGTTAAGTTAGGTTAGGCTAGGTTAGGTTAGGTATACTGAGGTAAGTTGAGCTTAGGTTAGGTTAGGTAAGCTGAGGTTAGTTGAGGTTAGGTTAGGTGAGGTAAGGTTAGGTTAGCCTAAGTTAGGTTAGATCCGGTTATGTTAGGTTAGCTTACGTTAGGTTAGGTGAGGTTAGCTAGACTAGGTTAGCCTAAGTTAGGTAAGGTCAGGTTATGTTAGGTTAGGTTAAGTTAGGTTAGGTGAGGTTAGCTAGACTAGGTTAGCATGCCATTTGTGTAAATGGTTGCGCACGGTGACCATCTAGCGCATTAGCCCCTGTGCAAAAAAATGATAAATTAGATATTATATAAATAAATAAAAACAACATTTAGAAATAAAATCTTAGGTCTGTGATCCCTTAGTTTGATCCTTTCGCAAAATCTAAAATGTAGAATATAAAATAAAAAATATAAAATATAAAATATAAAATATAAAATGTAAAATCTAAAATTTAAAATTTTAAAATCTAAAATGTTAAATTTAAAACTAAAATCTAAAAACAAAAAAATCTAAAATTTTAAATGTAAAAATAAAAACATCTTACATGCATTACTTTAAATCTTAAATCCGGTTTCTGTAATTATGGGTTAGAGAAATCTTGGATTAATGACTTTTTAGTTTAGTGCTTTAACGCAATAAAAATTAAAAAATTAAAATAAAAAATAATAACTTAAATATTAAAATTTAAAAAAACATTAAAAATTATATGAATAATAAATTATATAAAAATAAATAATTAATGCATAGTAATTTATAAATTATAGTTAATAACAAAGGAATAATGATTTGAAAAGCCCGCTATTAAAGAGTGCGGTTGCGCGCGGTGGCCTACTTGCGCATTAGCTCCAGCGCTGGCTATGACTCCCTCTGTATACCACTAGCATGGGGTCGGTTGCGCCCGGCGGCCATCTTGCGCATTAGCCCCTGCACCAGAATCGGCTTATAATCCCTATTGGTAACCGCTGAGGATGAGTGAATTACATACACCCAACTACATGGGGCAGAGGATTGAGGTGTCCCAAGTTCCTTACTATACAGGACTGATGATGACGATGTCACATGTACAGTCTGTAGCTCCACACAGTGTGAAGGTCGAACGTGTGTTAATGTAGAGACTGACATTCATTGGTCTCGGGCCGAAGGGTTTGATTCACGGTTCTGAGGGCTAGAACGGAATACACTCAACCACGTGAGAAAAGGTGAGTTCGATTCATACCTCAGCAAGTGGTTTTACTCGATTTCTTACTGTTATTGCAAACAAATATTGTGACACACACCACGGTCGCCTCCTATCTGAATCCTACCTCCAAGATAAATACACACACAATAGTATAACCATTACAGTGACGGAGGTTAGCAGACAAATTTTACACAAACCCAAGTACACAGGGTTGATGACCATGATATCCTAAACCCCGGTTATCAGACGCGTTCTTCACAAACCCAAGTACACAAGACAGATGACCACGATGTTCCAAGCCCCAAGTTTCAGACAAGTTCAACACAAACCTAAGCACATAGGGTTGATGACCATGATGATCCAAACTCTTTCCTGGCTCCACCAAGATATTTTAGGGTTTGAAAGGGTTACACCCAGTCCCGTGAGGCTAAATATGGAATTGGAGAGTTCAATCCCCACCCCATATATCCTAGAAGTGGTTTCCCAACGTCTATTTCAGACGAATGATGGGATATTACCTAACACCCCGACTGCGTTTTCCCCGAATTATAAATACACTGTTCGGAGATCTGAGGTTCCAATCCATGCGCTGACAGCGGCTATAATGAGTGTAGTTTCCCCACCTGTTTTCCCCACGCTCCATCGGGTTCAATTCACAGCTCTGCCAAGAAATGTGATTCTGGTCTGAGGGTTGGAACGGGGTCCATTCAGCCTCGTGAGGCAAAACTGAGAATAGGTGGGTTCGATTCTCGTTTTTTTTTCGATTTTTGTTTTTACGCTTGCGCACTTGGGGATTTTATACACTCAACCACGTGAGAAAAGGTGAGTTCGATTCATACCTCAGCAAGTGGTTTTACTCGATTTCCTACTGTTATTGCAAACAAATATTGTGACACACACCAATATGAGTTATTTTTTTAATTTAACCAAAAGATCGAAAACTAATAGGTCATGTGCTTTTTAATATCTTGCGAACCAATAAGGCTACGGACATGTATGAGAGGTCGTTGGACTTGAGATGACGCCCCGTTTTTGAATGTGTTTTTGATTTTTGTCAAAGGGGCCTAGGTGCACTTTTGTTAATATTTTGCGAAACAATAAGGCTACGGACTTGTATGAGGGGTCGTTGGACTTGGGGTGACGCCCCGTTTTTGAAAGTATTTTTGATTTTTGTCAAAAGGGCCTAACTGCACTTTTGTTAATATCTTGAGAACCAGTAAGGCTACACACATGTATGAGGGGTCCTAGCACTTGGGGAGATGCCCCGTTTTCGAATGTAGTATTTATTTTCTTCTAAAAATTACAAAGGGCCTAACGCTATACTACATGTTGAAAAAAATTATTTAAGTGTTTAAATTTCAATTAAGAGTGGTCGTTGAAGGAGACGGTACCGCTATCATGTGTTTCAACGAGTCTGTTGCCGACCACGGTGACTTAATCTAAATAAACATGACCCGTATTCAAAGTTAGGGGTATATTCTATAACGTGCCAAGACACTGGTTGTCAGGCTTATAACATCGGACAGAGTGGAAGACGAGTATACACACGTTATAATGAACATAGGAATGCGATAAGATACGGAACACAATCAGCCGTATGCGAACATATGTGTGACGCGGGGCAAAACTTTACTAACATCGAGACGGACATAAAAATAATTCATCACGAATCGAAAGGCAGAGCTCTTGGCATAAAAGAAGCAATCGAGATACAGCTAGCCAAACGAAATAATCCCAACAATCTAAATGAACACACTTTTATGGAGAGCTCACCCCTCTTCACTCTACTAAAAACACACCCTATCAGAAACAAGAAACACCTTAGCGATACAGCCAAGCTAGATAAAAGGGGGGGGGATTAAGGGGTTTTAATAAGTAAATGTTATCTGGATCAGGTGTATGATGTACTTTTTTCTGCAATAAACCAAGGCCGGTATACGCGGCAGTATTGAAGGTGCCGGGACGTCCTCAAAGACCGGGCAGCGCTTAGTTTGAATGGCTATTGGTCCACGCGTGGCGAGGAATGTTCCACGGTCTTTAATAGTTGTAGACCCACCTCATTCAATAACATACATCTTATCTAGATTTGGTCTCCCACAAATCCAACCCCTCGTCCTCGTCGTGAGAGACGGGCAACGTAATTAAGTAGGGGATTGCCTGTAGGGGTGAAGTACAGTGGGGACTTTGTGTGCCACAAGACCGCTACGGTAGCTGTGAAGGCCCTACAGGAACCCTGAAGAAATTACGGCTAACGGGGCTCTGGTGAAACAACTGCTGCCTTGTAGTTTGGAGTTGGTTCTTCAAAGGCTAAGGGAAGAAACCCTGACAGAAAATCAGCCTGGTGCCTCAGGCTTAAGGTGGCAGCCCCTCCAAGGCACTCGGAGGCAGTGGGTTAATCACTCGCTCCTCTTAAATAAACTGATTACGGAAACTGAAGCGAAATTACAAAACCGGACGGATAAACTGATGACGACTTTTGGCATGAAGAGGACTACGAAATCGGTTTCTGGAATGTGAGGACCTTGATGGAGAAAACCAGACTGAAACAAGTGACACGGGAGATGAAGAACTATGGGCTGGATATCCTAGGATTGAGTGAAGTGAGGTGGCCAGGATTTGGTGAAACACAGACAACAGATGGAATTACATTTCTCTATTCTGGGGGCGATGATGAAGAACACAGGGATGGAGTGGGGTTGCTGCTCAACAGAAATGCAAAGAGAAGTCTTATGGAGTGGAAGCCAATTTCTAGTAGGCTCATGTTTGCTAGGTTCAAGACAAAGATCAGGAATGTGATCATCATCCAATGCTAGGCGCCTACAGAACAGTCTGAGCCAGAGAAGAAGGAAGAATTCTACCAAATGCTGCGAGATGTCACAAGACAAACAAGTAAGGACATTCTCGTTGTTATGGGAGACTTCAACGCGAAGGTGGGCTCAAACAATGAGGGGTTGGAGCAGATCATGGGTAAACATGGCCTTGGTGAGATGAATGACAATGAGGAGAAATTTACGGAATATTGCGCCAGTCAGGATTTGGTGATGGGTGGCACGGTATTTCCTCATAGGCGGTGCCACAAGGTCACCTGGGTGTCTCCTGATCAAGTCACAGAAAATCAAATTGATCACATCGCGGTGAGCAGGAGGTTCAGAAGAAGCTTGGAAGATGTTAGGAACAAGAGAGGAGCAGACGTTGGTAGTGACCATCATCTTGTGGTTGCCAACTTCCGCATGAAGATCGTCGCAGTCCGCCGAAAGTTTAACAATCGGCACAACAAGTTTGATGTGGGCAAGCTTAAGAACCAGCAGAGATTGGACCAATTTAAACTGGAGCTCAGAAATAAATTCCAGGTGTTGGACTCCGAGACAGAGAAGGACGTGGAGACTGTGTGGAGCGAGGTAAAGAATATCTTCGTGGAAACCAGTGAGATGCAACTCGGGTACAAGAACTACCTGCGGAAAGAATGGATATCCGATCAGACCTGGAACAAGATAAATTATAGGAAGGAGATTAAGGCCAAGCTCAACACCTGCAAGACTAGGCAGCAGAAGGCTCTCACACAAGCAAAGTATTCAACAGCAAACAGGGAGGTAAAGAGGAGTGTACGGAAGGATCATAGGAGGTGGATTGATGAGCAGGCGGAGAAAGCAGAAGAAGCGGCAAGAAGGGGGGATGTTAAGGAGCTCTATGGCATCACAAAGATGCTTTCGAAGAAAGGTTTTAATAAAACTAGGCCTGTGAAGAGCAAGACGGGCGAGATCCTCACGACGTGTGAACAGCAGCTGACAAGATGGAGAGAACACTTTGCGGAGGTTCTTAATAGAGATAGAGGACCAGAAAGTAAGCAGCGAGAAGATGAAGAGGAAGCAGAAAGTGACCCAAGCATCAGCCTCGACTCCCCAACTCGGGGCGAAATACGGACAGCGTTGAAGCAGATGAAATGCGGGAAGGCACTAGGTCTGGATAATATCCCAGCGGAAGTACTGAAAGCAGACCTGGATATTACGATCGATCTGCTGCATCCGCTGTTGGAGAAGATCTGGAAGGAGGAGAAAATACCAACCGACTGGAAGAAGGGGTTGATAGTCAAGTTGCCGAAGAAAGGGGACACCACAAACTGTAACAACTGGAGGGGTATCACCTTGCTGTCCATTCCAAGCAAAGTGCTGGCGAGAGTCATCCTGAATCGTATAAAAGACTGCGTAGAAAAAAGGCTTCGGAAGGAACAGGCTGGATTTCGACAACATCGCAGCTGTGTGGATCTCATCAGCACCCTCCGAATCATCTTGGAGCAGAGTGTGGAGTGGCGGAATACCCTTTACCTCACATTTGTTGACTTCGAGAAAGCCTTCGACTCCGTAAATCAAAGAATCATGTGGAAGACCCTCGAGGAATATAAAATTCCAACAAAGATCATCAGAATCATGGAAGAGATGTACGAAGGGTATGAGTGCCAGGTTCTTCACGAAGGCAAATTAACAGAAAAGATAAAGGTCAGTTCCGGAGTGAGACAGGGGTGTGTCCTTTCCCACCCTCTGTTCCTGTTGGTCCTGGATAGTGTGATGAAGAAGGTAATGGTAGGACGGAAGAGGGGTATTCAATGGGGTATAAATGACAGGCTTGAAGATCTGTATTTCGCAGACGACATTTGTCTTATGGCACAACGGTACCGAGACATAGAAGATAAGCTGGGGAGGTTGCAGAGAGAAGCAGAACGTGCAGGACTGATGATCAACACCAACAAGACCAAAGAGATGAGGATAAATTCTGACATCACGACTAGTTTGACAGTCAACGGAAAGGACATTGAGCGAGTTCAGTCCTTCCTCTACCTTGGAAGTATAGCCACAAATGATGGGGGAGCAGAGGAAGATGTTCGAAACCGTATCAGGAAGGCAAATGGTGCCTTTGTCCAGCTCTACCCCATCTGGAGAAATAGAAACATTTCCAGGAAGACCACCGCCTTTTCAATAGCAACGTAAAGTCGATTCTTCTCTACGGCTGTGAAACATGGAAAGTCACAAAACCGATCAACAACCAGCTACAGGTGTTCATTAACAGATGTCTGCGTCGCATCATGAATGTGAGGTGACCGGACATAATCTCAAATGAAGATCTTTGGACCATCACCAATCAACAACCGATTAGCATCCAGATCAAGGAGAGGAAATGGCGCTGGATTGGTCACACACTAAGGAAGCCGGACGGAGCTATTGAGAGAGCGGCGCTAGACTGGAATCCTCAAGGCGCCAGGAAGCGAGGTCGACCTAAGAAGACCTGGAAGAGGACGATCGAAAATGAAATTACAGAGGTGGACAAGAACTGGAGTCAAGTGAAGAGAATGGCCAGGAACCGTACTGCGTGGAGAAATTTCGCCAAGGCCCTATGCTCCGGAAGGAGCGGCAGGAATTAATCTAATCTAATCTATCTAGATTTGGCAACATCCCACAAAAACACATCGCACTGACTTCACACAGCACATATGAACAGGGGGGAGAAAGGGAAAAACCAGTGTTGTTGAGATAACAACCCATTTCAGTCGACCGCACCTGGAGTAAGAGTGAACACGAAACTGCTCGTAGCTCCAGCGAGGAAGACAACCAGATAAGTAGTAACCTGTAATATTACAGTTTAACCATAGTTGATTTTTTACAACCATATAGTCACTCCAAATATAGTAACTCCGGATTTCATGAAATGTTTAAAAAATATATATAGATTTGGACATGCCACCCGCGAACCCCTTACATGTTATACCAACATCTTCAGACACTATTTTCCAAAATACAAATGTTATATTGGGCTCTATGCCACCCTATCGGGATGTCAGAACAAAAACTCTATAATGTAATCACACGCTTCTATGAACATTTCGATACGCAGGGCTCTATCAGGCGATGCGACCAGCCTGACATGTGAACAGACTGCCCCGTCTAGCGTCAGAGCAGAGTGGTGTTAATGCATTTCACGGCACAAGCTCAATATAACGACGGCATTTTTTTATCATTTAAGGTACTTCCCGTGGATAATCGCAGCTAAAATATAGCTTGTAGGCTTAATTGGCAAATAATGCGCGTGAAAATATGAGATGGTGTTTCGATATGAGCTCATTGATGGTTCCCTTTTAGTTTTCTTGTGTAATTGTTACTCAGACTAGGGCTTCAGTCGAAAGCGACAGGAATATGAGTGAAAATGGTTTTCAAAAAAATAATGACAAACCGAAAAATAGGTTATAATTTATGTATGTCTTGCACCTGTGAGCAGGATACTCCAGGGTTAGGACTCTCTTCTTCGGGGTCGCGCTCAGTCCACTGCTTTACTATATAACAATACTATCCTGGGAAGTTACATGAGATCATAGGGCTGATAAACAAATCAGTACTCGCGGATTGATTCCCACTGTACAAAAATATTTATTGCACTATACAGGGTAAAGACAAGATTTAAAAATATGTACCCAAACAAATCAAAATAGAAATTCAAGATCCCAAAATAGAACATGCGATATAAAATTCAGTCCGAAGACAAAATACAAGCAAAAAAATGTCAATAAGAAATGCTTAGTTATAACTTAAATTGTGCTGATAGTTGCTTCTTTGTAAGTGTGGTATGGGAGGATGAGATAAGTACTCATTTCGTGATCCAATTCTAACTGATCACGTACTTGAATGTCGAGCTGTTTTAATTGCCGTCTATTTATAGGATGGAGGGATAAACATCTAAACATAAAGAAATAATGTGCCCTAAGCTTCCCTAAGCATGAGCTCAAAGTAGTACAAGATTCATACGCGTGAGTAGGGTGTATTCTCGTCACGAGTATAGCCAACAACAAATATCCAAACAATACCATCAAAACTAATCTACGGTTAATTCGCACCGTTGCGTAGTGGCTAGCATTCATTGCAGTCACTGCGGAGGCCCGGGTTCAATTGCCGGCTCTGACAAGAAATTCAATTCTGGTCTGAGTATTGAAACGGGGTCTACTCAACCTCGTGAAGCAAAACTGAGAAAAAGCGGTTTTGATTCCTACCTCAGCCATCCTGGAAGTGGTTTTCTGTAATTTCCGACCTCTAGTCCAGGCAAATGTTAGGATGGTACCTGACTTAAGACCACGGCCGTATCCTGCCCAAAAATCATACCTCAATTACAAATACACACACTAGTAAAGACATTACATTGACACAGGTTATCAGACAAATTCTTCACACACCCAAGTACACGGGGCTACTTATGTGGGGAGGGGCACGATTGAGTTCACCGTCTGAAAATCAATTCTGTTAATATATACCATAACGATGTCTAACATATCCTAGACCCACACATATGTAGGGTGCTGATGACCAAAATATTATTAGCCCCTAAATGGAGCAGCAACTTACACGCCTTATCAGCACCACAGTTCTTGGATTCCGTCTACACCCCTAGGTCTTGAAGAACAATAATTGCAGTTCCAAGATGATACGCAGGTTATTTATTATTGTTAATATAATTACTGTATTATCATTAGTTATTGTTATTATTATTATTATTCATGTTCTTGCTTATTTAAGGGGCTGCGGTATCGTGGTCATATAGCCCCGTGTATTTAGGTGTGTGTGAAATTTATGTGAAAACGTATGTAATTGTGAAGGATGTACTGCTCGGGTCCAAGCACCGTGAATCTGAGAGGAATGTGGATCGCGGACTATGAGGAGTGATGGTGACAAGTGATGAGGGTTCCCGGTCCGTGCCTAGTAACTGAACCAATTCCATTGGTCGGTGACACACTCACTCATTTGCAACACCACAGTGGTATGGGCAAAGGCCCTGTGTTAGCAGTATTGGAATAGACATGAATTCCAGATAACACAACGGGCTGTTGACAGGCCCTTCCCTTCCCGCCTGCCACTTCACCTCACCCCACAAGTACACAGAGCTTGGACCCAAGCAGTACTAGTCATGGTGTAACTACAATGGTGAGGCGGATTGCTCCCTCTCTCTTGTGTGGATGACGTCACAACGGGGGCATTTCGTTCGGTGACACAGCACGAAGTATTTGACACGGCTCTGGTCTTAAGTTGAAGACATAATTAATAAATAAAATGTATTATAACACTCAACATACTTTGTATTGTAAACACCGATAAAAATGTTGGTAAGTATGAATACGCCGTACCTCTAAATAATATTAATAGTCCGATAACGAGATCAACTATTTTCTTACATTGATGAATTTACACATTTTGCGATTCAATTTTCTCTGTGAATTGCCGAAACTTATTTTTCTGTTTAAGCCAAGCAACCTAATATATGTTCGGGTTCGAGCTAAACAGTGAATAACCTCATATGCAATATTAATATGAGGCAATTTTTACAAGGTCCTGCTGGTTAATTCATTGAATATAAACGTATCATTTGATAGCGAAATGTCGTGAAATTTATGAAACTCAGCGTCCATTGTTGTTTCAACTTCCATATGTTCATTAGAGGGATACAAAAGATTTCCCCTTGAAATAAACTGGAGCCAATTTGGGCCTTCATTACTGGGTTAATGTTCTTGAGATAATGTTCGCAAATTTTTGTACTTATCCCTGAATCTATGTGCTACATATCCTGTACTGTATTTTAAACCTTCATGGTTCATTTCATCTTTAATATCTGAGACATCAAATTCATCCAACAATTCATTCTGATGATCGGTCATTTTAAACAAACTCATATTCATTTCCACAGTTTCGTAATTTGATTCAATAAATAAACTGGAAACTAGTTTTTCTTAGTCAGGAGCATCCACGATATCAGGAATATGTTTGGCAACATTCACTAACGCAGTCTGCGAGAAACAGGTATCGGTTTCTGTTTCCATTGGTTTAATCCGACACTTTTCGTCAATATCCTCCTCTGTATTTATATTTTAAGTAAACACTGAAGTAGACGGCTTGTCCAAAATGTACCATCTCAATCTATAGTTTATTTAATATCCAGAGGATATGGGTGATCATTGGAGCCTCCCATTCCTCTAATATATGTGAGAAGGTTCTCCAAAATATCTTGATTTAGACGATAAGTTATTATGTACTCGACTTGGTACATCGGCTTCAAGCATCTAAAAAGGTTAACTAGATACGGGTTGCTGAGTAGAATTCCTTTTCGAAATTGGAGTAAGGCTTTATGTCGGTCAACTCTCATGGACGTTATCAACTCATTGACATTATTTAGCAAACTGATTTGCTTGTCTAAATCAGTACCAAATACATTTACTTCAGAATGATGATGATGATGATGATGATGATGATTGTTGTTTTAAGGGGTCTAACATATAGGTTATCAGCCCCTAATGGTTTGGGTGATAGTGAAAGATGAGATGAGAATGAAAACTATAACTAATACAAACTAGACTTACATACTAAAAGAAGAAATGGTAAACAAACAAAGGATCAGGCAAATAAAGGACAGGAAGAAAAGAAATGCCCTCAACCCACGAATAATGAAGATTGAGGGACTTGGAAGGAAGGAGAGCCATGAAAGGCGGATAGGAAAGAGGAGAGGGCCCATCCCAAAGTCAGTGGTAAAAGGGGACTAAACGGACCCAGCTCAGGAATCCCTCGTGATCGCCAACTACCGAACTCACCAGCCGTAAGCCCCTGAGGGTGTAGCAATATCCAGGATGCACCTGAAGTGGTGGGGCTACACACACCCTGCCGCCTTGAGGGCCTTGAGCAGAAGGCAGGAGATAACATGAAAAGAAAAAGAAGGCTGACCCCTCGCAGAAGGAGGGTATCAGGAAAGATGAGACAAGGGCCAATTAAGGTGGGAAAGGAAGAGACTCCCTAGGCCTCGGAAAACCGTCGGGGTCGGAAGAGAACAAGAGTTGACCAAGAGAGGTCGACAGGAAAGAAGACGGAGAGGAGCCCGGGACAAGTAAGTGGAAGCAATGCCGGACTCAACTGGGGTCCCGTGGTCACCAACCAACGTCCCATAAGTTGTGATCCCCTGGGGGCTTTCAGAATGACTCCCAAATTTGTTTTTAGCATTAAGTAAGCCAAACCAGTCATTTATTAATTTTATACATCTAGCAGCTTCTTCTCAGTCAATGTTTTTCATCAAACCTTTCCCTCAACACCATTCAAGAACCTTTGATACCTGGTTTAAAAGTACTTGAGCTGCAGGCCGAAATTTTTGTCTCTCAGATCCCTTTAAATCTAAATGATATCTGCTAATTTTGTGCGCAATAGTGAGTTCAGAAGAAGACATAGAAATTAGTAGTTCCAAAAGATTCCTTGCTCACCTTTTTCCCATTGAGCAGTACACATCCCTGATCTAATTACGGACAAATCTAACGAATGATTTCTCACAAATTTCAATAAATGAGGAATGTCTGCAAACACCAACACCTTTAAGGAATCGTTGCTTGGATGATTGAAGACACATTCCTTATTATGCCGTTGACAGAGATTGAAATACAATACTTTCACTAGCAACGTACACACCTGTCAACATTAACATAATTATTTCAATCGACTGCGGATTCACGCGCTTGACTCCCGCCTTTAGCCACAAGTCACGGCTGCCTCCGTTGTGACGTCATCCGCACGAGAGAGAGGGAGCGATCCGCCTCACCATTGTAGTTACACCATGGTACTACTGTACGTATTTGTAAATTGTGGGATAGAATTGGGAAGAAGGTGACCGTGACATAAGTTAGGAATCATCCTAACATTTGCCTGGAGTAGAAGTGGGAGACCACGGAAAACCACTTCGAGGATGGCTGAGGTGGGAATCAAGCCATCCTATGCTTAGTTTTACCTCACGAGGCTGAGTGTACCCCGTTGCAGCACTCACACCAGAAATAAATGATTTTTGGCACAGTCGGGAATCAAACCCGGACCTACGGACAGCCAAGAGCGCTGGCCACTAAAACACGAGGTGGTCAATTACCCATGTCTTTACAGAAAGTTATGCATATAGTTTTAATGTACACCGTAATACAATGTACAGTACATCATTATGTGCATGTACAGTGTGTTAAATCTACAATAAACGAACACCAAGATTCGTGACCAGACTCGAACTCGAACCGACATTGGGCTCAATGCACAGTTCCACAGCCTGCTGTTGACCTGCATGCTGAGTTGTGAGAGGGCATTCTGTCACTCTTGCTTGTTCGTAGATCGCGCGATGACATGAATTCTGGTCGTAGGAGGACGTACAGACAAGACGTTTGGTTAATATTATTAGACGAGTGAAAAATCCTAATGAAAGCCTGGAGGTGAGATACTACCTGCTCGCGTCTAAGCTCTGTGAACTTGCGGGATGAAGGGTAGATGCAGGGTAGGAGCAGGCGAGAATTGACAAGCCTGTCGACAGCCCGCCATGTTACCTGACATTCTCGTCTATTCCAATACTGCTAACATAGGGTCTTTTCTGAGACCTGTGTGGCGTTGGGAATGAGTAAGTCACCGACGAATGTATTTGCTTCTGTTACTACGCAAGGACCGAGAAACCTCATCACTCGTCACCACCACTACTCATAGTCTGCGATGCGCATTCCTCTCAGGTCCACGCAGCTTAGACCCGAGCAGTACAGTACCTGTGTTGTTGTCACCAGCCCCATGCGGTCCGATGATGGACAAAACTATAGCACGCTACTGCTGAAGTACAGTCATTGTCAAAAAAAAGGTGGCGATCTGTTCGTAACTACGTAACGTGTACTTCCGCGTCACACAATACTTCGACGTAGACTAAACTTTTCTGCACGGTGGAGTCGTCACATGCTCAAGTCTGAAATGTCATTACATCAGACCGGTGGTGACAAGAGAGTGAGGCGAGAGAGCGATAGAGTGACTGTGTACAGGCTCACCCGCAAGCTTCAAGGTTAAGGGCAATCGTCTAAAACAAAAGTCCGGCTTGAACGGCTTGCATTGACCGAATCACCGTGATGAAGTTTCTATATCATCGTACTCACTTGCGCAATTTCATAAGGGACCGAGGGAACGCGTCCCTCCCCCAAAGTACCATAAAAGTGGGCCAGTCCCCAATGTTTCAGTAGAAAACTCCTTTACATAGAATCTATATATAAATCAATGTTACGGGATAGTTTGCCTGTCCCCAATGCGTTCATATACCATCCATCCGATTGCGATGAAAATTGGACGAGTTGTTGTGTACAGTCCAGGGAACGTTTCTAGCTGCAAATTATTTATTTAACACAAAAGGGTGAGGGACTTAACAGGAACCCTTAAATACCACAGTAGCCCAATTGCACAATCTGTATACTTATCACACCACAATGCCAGGTGTGAGAATAGCTTGCTGATTAATCGCGAGATGACATGAGGAGACTGTCAGCAGCCCGCCGTGTTATCTGGTATCGCTGTCTATTCCAGTACAGTTCACGCCACGGTGTTTGGCCTTTCTGTCTTTGATTGGCATTGCAACGCATGCCGGGAATAGCTACAGTAGTAATCAATACCAAAGTAAGGTCACGCATTTATATAATTTGAAACCCTTTAGCCTAATTCCATTAAACGACGTTGTTGGCAAGACAGCAACCTGCCATACTTTATAGTAACCAATAAAAGTACGGATTTGGTTATAATGATGTAGTGGAACAGACATCTACCCATCCTTGGACCTCTATCAGAATCTGTCTGTACAATAAAATCCTGAAACCAACTACTACTAGCCTGAGGATGTATAGGCCTACCTCACGGGCGTCCTTGGTGGGGCACAAGTGGGGCGCGAGATTTATTCCAAGAGGCCCCCCTTTCCCAGAGACTTTTATAAACTCGTTCTCATCTGTTCCACAGAAATAGTGTCTAACCATAGGACCAGAAACCCACACTTAATGCCATGCAGTGCCCGTCGTTCTGCATTTTACGGAAGACAACCCACGGTTAGCATCTCTTCATAAAACGGAAAATGCAATCACTACTGGTTTAAACCATTGACGTGATCGAAGCATCACTCATTTAAAATGTGGTTGATGAAAGGAAGGAAGCTTGCAGTTTAACGTGAAGGCTAATCTTGCGATCATAAGCCATGGGCCTTACTTTCTGCGTGGAATCGGAACTACTGGAGGTGACATTTCGCCTCGAAAATCCCACATGCATTAACCGGGAATCAAAACCGGTCTACCTAGGTGGGAGGCAAGCAACTTGATCGCAGTGCCATCACACCCCTATAATGTGACTGATTAATAGCAAGGCAAGTGCAATAATGGAATGAAGTGGAACTACAATCGATAGCGAGATAATAATAATAATAATAATAATAATAATAATAATAACTAGCGGACCCGTGCGAGAACTCTCGCATAATGGATTGTGTGCACCCTACCCGACGGCTCTAGTGCTATGCGGGCTGTACACGACACAGTTCTGCCTGGGGCTATCTGGGTTATGTGTGCCCCATGTGTACAGACTACCCGCCCGTCTCTAGTGCTATGCGGGCTGTATGCGACACAGTTCTGCCAGGGGCTATCTGGGTTGTGTGCGCCCCATGTGTACAGACTACCTGCCCGGCTCTAGTGCTATGTGGGATGTTTTCGACACAGTTCTGCCAGGGGCTATAGTCTTGTTTATTTCTTAAAAAGCACTTGATAAACAAATAATTATATTTCCGTTGACTCTTCAAGAAATGCAAGATTTTTCCCGTACTATTGAGACGATTTGGAAGATTTCGGTACAAACCACACCTTCTAACTCCCTCTGGTTTAGGAGCTTGAGTTTTGTGAAACCAACACCTCAGCGTATTATATAATAAGATAATAATAATAATTGTAATGTGACGTGGCCTGGTCTGGTGCATGTCTTTAGAGTTTGCACCTGTAGGTAAACAGCGCGTCATGACGAGGGCAACATAAAAGACGAAGACGCATAAACACTCGGATCCCATGGCAAGGAAATTGACTCTCGGTGCAGCCAAGAATCGAACCCGGGACCCTTCAGGCCAATGCCTAGTATGCAAACCACTTAGCCACTGGCCCCCCAGATAGTAAAAAATTCTGTAATATGTGCAATATAACAGCATAGAACCTTTCAGACTAAATATTTTCTATGAGGAAATGTGGCTGAACCTGCAAGCAAATGGCGACTGTCTTGATTATAAAACTCCTGCGTCAGTAATTTACATGTACATTAAAAGAACACTCTTTGTAAAATTATGGCACTGTACAGTGGTTGGCCTTAATTATGATTATTATTATGCACTATTATTATTATTATGTTCCAAACAAACAGCGGTAGCTACGCTCGCTAACGCGCAGCGCTAGGCCATGGGGCCAAGCTCTATGCGAACTCGGTAGATGTGGGTTCGAGCTCCACCGTCGGTCATCCTTGATATGGTTTTCCGGGGTTTCACAGTGTCAAAACCAGGAAAATTCTAGGACGGTACCTTCTCACAGGCCACGGCCGCTTCCTTCCACATCCTTGCCCAGTTTCGTTCATCTTTATTCATTTCATCTGTCATTAATTTTTCTCGTGAGGTTGGCGTCAGGAAGGGCATCCGGCCGTAAAATCCATCCGCCACAACACTTGCATCGCATCTCATCCCCGACCTCGTTGGAAAACAGAAATATAATGGGTAGACATACAGTTCATTATTACAGTATGTTTTAGGGGTATGGATATCGTGGTAGTCAGTCACATGTACGTGGATATGTGTAGAATTTGTCTGATCACCTGCATTATTGTGGTGTCTGTAGCAGTGTGTGAACTTGTAATTGAGGATGGTATTGGGGATGAGGGGGATCTGTGGCCTTACGTTGGGAACCATCCAAATATTTTACTGAAGTACAAGTGGGAACCCACAGAAAGCAACTTCTACGATGGGTAAGGTTGGAATCAAACCCACCACTTCTCAGTTTTGTTTTTCTCACCAAGGCGGACTGGGTTTGGTTCCCGGTCAATCCATGTGAGATTTTCGAAGTGAACTGCCATGTCCTGTGGTTGGGATTCCACGTGAAAATGAGGTCATGTGGCACATAATCACAAGATTCACGGTTCGGTAAAACTACAATTTTCCTTCCTTTCAGTTGTGTTTTAAGACGTTGATTGTACCACGTCTCAACCCTATGAATTCTAGTTGAGCCACACACTATAACACGAATAGTACATATCATATAGCCTATATTAATTTATCATTCAATATTTCAAAATGCCACATAATTTTGTTTATTCTCAGCAGAGCCGAGCACGTTAGGTCATAATCCTCGACTGCAACGAAGAGCTGCAAGTTTGGAGATCTGAGGTTCGAATCTCGGCATTGACTATCATGAGTATAATTTCTTCCACACCCACTCTTGGCAAATACCAGGACAGTGCCTTGGTTCAAGTCCCGGAGCAGATCCCAAAATCCTAAACCACCACAATAACACGGGTTCTCGTATCAGAAAATGTTCATAAAAGTACATGGGGCTTATAACCATCATTCTCAAGACCCTAAATGAAGCAACATTATTGATTTTAATTTGTAGACTATGTGTGTTTTATACTGTTGGCGGTACCCTCTGCATTGCGGCCTATCCGCCACTGTTGGTGAGACTACACCTTACCAATTAAACCACCTCCATGACGAATAGAATACATAGTGTTAACACTGACCGAGTTCAAGCGCGCCCCGCTGTTGGCTAGCGCTAGCGGCGTAGACCCCCAACGCTACACAGTCAGCCGCAGTCAGGTGTTCAAATATGGGATACGCGCTGGGCTACGTAAACCTCTTTACGAAGGCTGCGGTTACGCCGATTACAACAAATTGTTTGTTTAGACTTATGAATAATAAGTTACCGTGAAAAAGTTTTTATTAATATTCTCAGTCCCCATGTAGAACTATCTTTTAAAACCTCCCGTTAGTCGAGCATTGGCCTGACAGTTCCGTGGTTCGTTTTAGTTGTAATATCAAACCAATAGTTCAAGTTATAATCTTATCGTCTCGGGACATCATACACCATTCCTAGAGCTGTAAAATGACGAGCCCAAAAGTAACTCTACACGAGTAAGTGTGTCGCCTTCTGCTGAAAGATAACGAATCGCTAGTTCATGAATCAGTAATTTCAAAGGAATTTGTGACTGATACTGAAGACAAAGTTGAAACAAGATCCGAAGACTCGGATACTGACCATGATTTTGTTCAAGAGGACTGTAACGCAAGCGAAGAATTGGATGGCCGTTTATTTTATTGGCAGGTTGGCCATTCTTATTATTATATGTCCGTCTCATTCTTGGTTATCACCGCGGAGGCCCGGGTCGATTCCCGGCTCTGCAATGAAATGTTATTCTGGTCTGAGGGCTGGAACGGTGTTCACTCAGCCTCGTGAGGCAAAACTGGTAAGAGGCGCGTTTGATTCCTATCTCAGCTATCCCGGAAGTGGTTTTCCGTGGTTTCCCACTTCTACTCCCGGGATGGTACCTAACTGAAGGCCACGGCCGCTTCCTACCCAAATCCTACCTCAAATCCGAATACACACACTACTACAGACATCACAATGACACAGGTTATCAGACAAATTCTACACATACCCAAGCACACGGGGCTACGTGACCACAATGTCGCAAATTCCCTAAAGAACCAACAACTATAATTATTTTAGGCCTATTATTATTAAGATGGATTATATATATTTACATTTTAAGTAAGGATAGCACGAAGTAGAACAAGTAACCATGAAAGGCTGCCTTCATTCCGTATCCTCCTGGGCGCATTCGTGATTTTAACACAGAGGATAGATATTTCGGTAAATTTTGAAAAAAATGTGAGGTACAAATCCTGGTTTTATTTCCATTTCACGCGAGGAAGTTCCACGTTCTCACAGTTCACTACGAAACAGTCCGCCTTTATAATAATTAAATCTTCCGAAAAACGCACGTCACAGATTCTACTTTTGATCGACAATTGCTTACCTTTCCGCGGAATAACTCTCGCCCATTTCGCAAACAGATGTGTTTCTTTTGGTGGTGTGAAAAAATGTCTACCATCAGATTTTCTTCCGTAACCCGATTTACATCCAGGAACGAAACAATACGACATTTTCCCGAAACAGCAGAAAATTTAGTTGTTTGCACTCACAAAGCACTGCACAGACATTCGTAAACTATTACAAAGCAACAAATTCCCTCGCATAATATGACTTCTCGCGCACCTCGTGGGCTACTTGTCACAGGTGCTTATGGTTCGGCGCGACTTCCGCGTCACACACTGGCTGGACCATGAACTACAATGTTTAAGGAGCGGAGTGATGACACTGTTTATTTCTATTCGTCATGCCACCTCGTTACTGTTGCTAAAGGCAGTGAAGTCACAAGATACTAAAGGTAAGGTAAATGGTGATGCACTTCTCCCATTTTTCACATGAATAACTCTCTTCGTAATTTTCTTTTATTGCAAGAAACACAAATACCGAATGTGTGGATGAGAGTAATGGATTAAGCACGTGCTAGAAGTGACTTATACACAGTTCCCACACTCCATCGACCACGGAGACCACTTCGTGATGTAGTGGCTGTCGCCCCAATTAACAGGGTTCGATTCCCGGCTCTGCCAAGAAATTTTAATTCTGGTGTGAGGGCTGGAACGGGGTAAACTCGGCCTCGTGAGGCAAAACTGAGACGAGGAGTGTTCTATTCCCACCTTAGCCATCCTGGAAGTGGATTTCTGGGGTTTCCCACCTCTACTCCAGGCAAATACTTGGATCGTTCCTAACATACGGCTACGGCCGCCACCTTCCCAATTATATCCCCAATTTACATATAAACACTCTAGTACAGCCATCACAATAACACAGTTTATCACACAAATACACGGGGCTATATGACCACGATGTTGCAGCCCCTACGATAAGCAACAACGACAACATCAACCGACCAGGAGTTGCTTCAGCCGATGGGAAGCGAGGCACTTCTTGATAGTAGGGGTCGGGAGAGAGATTACTCAAAAATAATCGGAGATCACCGATTGAAAGCGCGCGAAATCAACTTCCGGAGAGTACCTATGCCCTTATTTCGCATCAGTGATGATCCGGTATTTGTTGCTTTATCAAATCGTGTAAACAAATGGAACTGGTTTCCCTACACCAATTTGCACTGGTGTCAGATCATCGCCGCGATTGATTTCATTTCAATTCGCTGGCCATTTCGTGAAGAAAAGAAATAACGATATAGACATATGGCAGCAAAACAACTAATATTTTGTAACTTATCCAGATTAAATTAAGAGATATTTTGTTCATGATATGTATAGTAAATTATACAGAGGACCTTGTAAATGATAGTGCCTTGGAACATTTTTATGTAGGCCTGAATTTAATGTTTTTCGTTTCGTTTACATTCATTATTACGAGAAACTTCTGCTCTAGATGCTGTAGTAAGCAGTATTAAGGAAAATTTCTCGCCTAAGACTATTTTGGGAACTTCATATATATGTTTGCAATCAGCTGATTGACGTAAATGAGAACATATCGATACCATAGCGGAGAAGTAAAAGAATTATACTCTATTATTTGAAGGACGACCATCGCCGTAGAGCGTAATCATCTCACAGCACTAGCCGGCACATATCAATGAAGACTAAGAGCGAGCTACCCCGTTTGGCCACAAATTGGCGCTAGCTGCCACAGAGCTCCCTAGACGGGCATGCGCACTGCAACTTACTTCTTGGGATTGGCCAGCGCGTGTATTGAATGAGAATGCGGCTTGAACACCATCCTCTTGTTTCGCCAATAAGCTACTGTTTTATTATTACTCACCCAGGGATCGCATTATTATTATTATTATTATTAGTATTATTAGTATTATTATTATTATTATTATTATTATTATTATTATCTCATACGACAGGCAAGGAACACCGTGAGTATATTCCAAAATTCAAATTTATGGATAAGGTAGAAAAAAGAAAGGGGTCTAACGAAAATTAAGATACCATAGTAAGAAAGAAAAGACAAAGCCAATTAAAGCGGGAAAATCAGCATAGCCCCGGATACCGTAATCCCTAATACATCGAAGTCAATATAAACAAAAGTTGATCAAGTGAAGTCGACAGGAAATATTACATACAAGAACCAGGCACAACTAGGCCTAATGATACTTAAGTTATGAAACCTTGAATAATAATAGACTAATAATAACAATAATAAAGTTCTGATCTCTGAGGGAGGATAATTATAAAAATAATAATAATACCGATAATAATAATATACTCAGCTAACTGGTAGAGAATTTTTGACGTTTCGTTTGCAGTGCTATCAGAAAACCCCGGGAGCTGCCGGTGAATCTACAGGCACGAGTCCAAACGATCAACCCCTGGCACTACAGCCCATGAAGGGCCTAAGCCTACCAAACGACCGCTCACCAGCCATTTGGCCTGCAGATATTGGGGTGACGCGTGGTCAGCGCATCGGGTCCCCTCGGCCGTCAATCTTGGTTTTCGTGACCGGGGCGTTGCCTCGCTGTCAGACAGCTACTCAATTGTCCTCACGAGGCTGAGTGCACCCCGTTCCAGCGCTAATGTCAGTTTCTAAAATTCCTGACGGAGCCGGGAATCAAACCCGGAGCCTCCAGGTGAGTGGCAGGCGCGCTACCCTAACACCACGGGGCCGGAGCCCCTTAAATGGTATATTATTTCACGATGAGCAAGCAGAAAAATTTAGCCTATCATTTTAAATGAAGCCAGAGCCAAACAGGAGAATATTTTCGTACGTGAGTTTCTAAACATTTGTAAAACAAATCAATAAATTAATCTATTAATAATCACATTTTATACTTGCAGGTTGCTCTTGGTACATTGGTAAACCACAAATGGTGAGCTCCGTTACGTAGCCGAGCGCATTAAGTCACGATCCGCTTGCAATTGGGAGCTGTGGAATGAATCACGATATTTAAAGCGGTCAATCTTTATTCTGTATGTAATTGTTGTATTAATATGCTCCAAATCACCCTCTATCGTTACTTTAAGCTACAGTGTAGCTGTGCTCGTTTTGAGTCACGCTCAAAGACTGCAAGAGAGAGCTGGAGGTCTGGGGATCGAAGGCTCAAATCCCGGCGCTGACAGCGGCCATCCATAGTGTGTTTTCTTTCCTCGAGTTTTGCCACACTCCCTCCACGCATATGCCGGGAAGGTACCTTATTTCACGTCCTGGCGCACTTAACCGAATCCAAAACCGAAATAATTTAAATTGCACTAGCTGCTACAATCGCTATAAAACGCAGGTTATCAGAGAAATTCAAAACACAACCAAGTTTATGGGTTTGATGACCTAGATGTCCCAAGCACCTAAAATATCTGCTTTAAAGGGCTTCGACCACCTCGTGTTTTAGTGGTTAGCACTTAAGGCTGACACCGCGCTGATCCGAGTGCGATTCCCGGCTTTGCCATGAAATTTAATTCTGGTCTGAGGGCTGGAACGGGGTCCACTCAGCCTCGTGAGGCAAAAATGAGAAGAAATGGGTTCAATTCTCACCTCAGCCATCCTGGAAGTGGTTTTCCGTAGTTATCCACTTCTACTCCAGGGGAATGCCGGGATGGTTCCTAACCTAAGGCCACGGTCACTTACTTCCTAATCCTCACTTGAATTACAAATACACAATAGTACAGTCATCACAATAACACAGGTTATCTCACAAAAACTTAACACAAACCCAAGTACACGAGAAAAATGACCACTAAGTCCAAGCCTATCAAATGAAACAACTATTATACTTAAGGGGCTTCAAAGACATTGTGAGTCTCAGAGCCGCTTCTGCATGACTGCCAAGTCACGGAACCCCAAGGAGAGATTTCCTGGTTTGACTGAATGTTAAGAGCACTGAAATAAGTATATGTAATGCAGTACTATCTCTTGGCAGAGAAGGTTCTACACTAATCTGAAGACCGGGGCAAAAGATCAGCGAGCAAGCCTGCTATCGGAGCGCATGACAGCAGGGCTGTCCATTACCCATATCAGAATCCTGACAGCGAACCAAGTTATTTCGTTTCGTGCAGCTGACAGCTTTCCATGTTGTTTAATCTATGGCACGCGATTTGCATCTGTAAGAATATTCAATGCTTTGCAGTATTATATAAATTCACACGCCCAACAGCAGGATGACGGTGTTGTCACTGACAATCGCGTGACTATCCTACACCAAATGAAGGAAGAATTTTCAGATCAATAATATAGTACGAAAGGGAGGTTGACCATTAAATAGTACTTTGAACATTGCAGGCATGTCACGACATAATTGCGATGACCAACAAGATAATTTACACGATCAACACCACAATAGCTACCATCGTCATTATTATTACTATTATTATTATTCCTAGTATTAGCCCAGATAAAAATCAAGAACAATCCAATTTATATTCTCTCTCCATCTCACCAATTACCATGTAGTCCACCTCTTCGTGCACACGCAATGTAATCTTCCACGCTCACCAAAAAGCAAGCTTATAGTTTTATGTGGCTCCGAAATTTTCTACATAATTTAAACCCAAATCACTGGATGTGTCTTCTTAACTTCGAAAAACTCACATGCATTAACCAGAAGTCGAACCCTAGCTCTCTTGGTCAGAGCCAAGTAGCTTGATTGCTGCACTATCATGCCTGTTCACTGACTCAAGGCAGTGTTAAGTCCATCCAAGAGGGGTGTTCCTGCCGAAATCTAGTGTTTTCTCTAGCCTTGTGAAGTGAAGCATAAAGTTTTTGATTGAGTAAACTACCAACATGATCTTGTAGTCTTAAGGTACATATTGAAACTCCAGATCCATAAGGCCCTGGGTCCAATTCCCAGCACTGCTTAGAAATTCAATTCTGGTCTGAGAGTTGGAACGGGGTACAGCCTCCAGAGGTAAAACTGAGAAGAGAATAAATGGTATCGATTTCCACATCGACTGTGCCACAAGTGGTCTTCTGTGGTTTCCCACTTGTACTCTAGGCAAATGCCTGGATGGTTCCTAACATAAGGCCACCTCCGACTCCTTCCAAATCCCAGCATCAGTTACAAATACACACACTACTACAGCCATCACAATGAAACAGGTTGTCAGAGAGATTCCACGCCCACCCAAGTTCACGGGGTTGAATGAGCACGATGTCGCAAAACCCCTAAATGAATCAACAGCAACAAATCAACATGGTTTAGTGTTCCTGATTTAACCGTGTCATTACGTATATCTTATTTAGAGTATTAATTAATCTCATGTATTTATATTTTCGGGCGTGGGTAATAGCCCTCATTTAAATTTGGGTACATACGTGTTCTCTCATTGAAAAGCATTTAAATTTCAGCTACTAAGGCAACACTGAAAAATGGCTTCCAAAACAATAACAAATTGTTCCCGCCACTCGAATCCATTTGACCTCCTGCACTTTGCTGTGCCTGTGAATGATATCACAGAATTCGTACAAATGTGATTCTGACCATTGACAAGAAATCGTGGTGAGAATACAGTGCACTCTCGGTAATTCGCGGTAATTAATGCACGAAATTCCGCGAATTATTGAAAACCGCGAATTATCCGCAGTTATTTTTGTTAAGCCTAGCCAAAACATAACTATTGATTAAAATATTGAAATATGCTTGAAACGCAAAATAATAATTGAATCACTTGATTTTAGTGTCTTATAAGACATGCTAGGCTAGAGGCAGGCCTATGTGGATTATGCCTACAATTTTTTATTTTTTTAAAGTCATCCCATTTTCCGAAGAAAACATTATAAGAAAACGAAAAATCATTTCGTTTTTCTATATAAGAGATAAGTGTAACTAGAGACTGTGGGAAACTTTCGGGATTTCCGTTGCATCACTCCCGCACTCGATATCAACTGGATCTCAGTTTTCCTCACCAACAGTCAAATTCCGTGCTATTTCATCTTTGTTTTCATGTCTTAAATCGTAATCGTCTTTATCGGCGTCTAACTTGCCCGTTCGAAATATCGTCGTTACAGATGTCGGCAAGCGCTTGCTTTTGTAGCGGTATTTTTCTCTCATGACTGGTTGACTGCATGAAGAGCATCCAACAAACACGCTCTCGGTCTCGCGAAAGTTTACGTCATTACGCAATAATCGCTGTTTACAATACGCTGTCCGCGCATCCACCCTTCACAACTCACAGGTCAGCGACCTTTGAGTGTGGCTGTTGGGAAAGGGAGGGTAGGTTCCCAGTGAAAGCGCATTCCTCTTGTATTGTTTGGGCTTCGAAGATAAAAGGAAATCTATGCTATACCACTCGCGGCAACCTGCTCGTATGTTTCGAACATTGTGCAAGTAGGCCTACTGTTCCATCACAGAGAAACGCAGTTCAGTCTTCTCGAATGTCAATGATTTCGTCTTTACGCATTGCGTCGCACGAAAATTCATTTAAATGACGGAGAGATTGCTTTACTTAGCATGATGATTAGTTGCCGTGAGAATTTCTATTTAAAAATATATTTGGAGACCCGCGAATTAACCGCAAAGCGAATTATCCGCACGCGAATTATCGGGAGTGCACTGTATTAACACCCTCCTTTAGCACCAGTGGAGGGCAGTACGCGTCATCTCAAACAGCGTGGTGCTGTGGGCTAGATGTTCACGCGTTTGTGCCTTATCACTTGTATTTCTTTTACCCATATTTTGAACTGTGCTTTATATACAGTATAGCGATACGCGTATTCGATCACTGTGAATGAATTGCACTCCATTGCAAATGTGCTTTCTAAATTGACTGAAGTAAAATATACCATACTCTGTTCATTTTGTTTATTTATGCGCTGTTGTTTTCATGGCTTCATTTAGATAGTTGTGTGTGTAGAATTTGTCTGATAACCTATGGTATGGTGGTGCCTGTAGTATATGTGTGTGTGTATTTGTAATTGGTGCTAGAATTGGGATGGAAGTTGCTGAGGCCTTACCCATCACCTGTATCTGTCGCGAGTAGAAGTGGGAAACCATGCAAAACCACTTCTAGGATGCCTAAGAGGGAAATCGAACCCAAGTCTTCTTAATTTTGCCTCACGAGGATATGTGTACTTCATTCCAACCCTCACATCAGAATTAAATAAGGCCGGGCGATAACCTAGATGCTAGGCCCTTTAAAACAACAATTATCATTGTTATCATATCAGATATACTGTAAATGCAATGGCCGAACTGGGAATCGAATCCAAACTTCAAAGGCAATAGCCAGGAATGCTAGTCAGTGCACAACAAGGTGGTCTAGCACAAAACGAGGGCACTTTATATCACTCCTTCATTTTTCGCCAACAGTTGGCAAACGTCTTCGAATGGCATCTCTTACTTCTATAGCAGTATTTTTTTTTTTTTTGAAAGTCAGTAAGTCAAATGACAATGTAGACTACTTCTCAAGTTCCCTGATAGGCGACTGAGTGTCAGATGAAGGGAAATTTCCCACATTTCGGGGAAGAACAGATCCCTAGAGGGAGAAATGAGAGAACTTTGTTGAAAAGGAATATTTGATTTAATTTATCATTAACGTTTATTTAACAATATTTTCTTTTCACTATACTAGCACCAATCAAACTAGAATTAATATGCATATTTAATTGTATATAATTTTATTGAATACTATTCCACGATTTTTCAGAGGAGAAGAGAATGAGCAGTGAGTTAGTCGGGAGATGACCCCCACGCTACCAAGCAAGGAGCATTGATTGTCGAGAATTAAATGTTAGTAGAAGCCATCTATCATTACACAGTTCTGGTAACCTGTACCTAATACGGCAGAAAACGTCAGCGTCCCTTCTACATAACTACATTAACAGAGATTTTCCCGCAGAGAGTTAGTAAATTCGGATTTATTTGCATGACAATCCTTGTCAATCATTTCAAGTAATTTTTGTATTATTTATATATTTTAAAATATTATCAACTATAATTTTTAAGTCTGTTAGAATGAGGGATATAATGCTCTCGAAAGGGAAATTACAGCCGATCTCGAAGGAAATTATCCGAACACAATCTAACACCACTTAGATGTATCATATTTTCGAAATCTCGATATGCCTGCTGGTCATGTTCATGGGTTGATATGCAAACCATACGATAATTCATCATCTACGATACTTTTAAAACCAATGCGATATGCGACGATGTCCTTCCGATAACTGTTCAACCTACGACAATTTAAAGAATGATTTTAAAATTTGATTTCCATTATTGGATGGAAGTTACACCGTTCGTGTATTTCAGTCAATCATTTAAAAGTGATTTTTGTCCCACCTTCTTTTCTCTCAGAATCAGTATTGGCAGTTTAAAATTAAACATGCCCTTAAAGAATAATTGAATTGTATCCAGTATTTTATGAGCACTAGGAAGATGGCAATAATACTTCGAAAACTTGCTAAATGAAAATGGAAATTTTTCTGGCATGATATTTTGGAAAGGAGGCCCCTGACTGGACAAGAGCAATAAAAAGAACAACCTTGGCACCACTGCCCATCAAGAGCCTAGGCCTACAGAGTGACCACTGCCCAGCCATTGGGCCTGCAGATTGTGGGGTAACGCGTGGTCAGCGCGTCGGATCCCCTCGGCCGTTAATCTTGTTCTTCATTACCGGGGCGCTGTCTCACTGTCAGACAGCTACTCAATTGTCTACACTAGGCTGAGTGCAACCTGTTCCCGCCCTCTCGTCAGTTTCTAAAATCCCTGACGAAACCGAGAATCGAACCCGGGTCCTCCAGGCGCGCTACGCTAATACCACGGGGCTGGCTGGACAAGAGCAATAATTGTCCCAATTTATAAGCAAGCAAACAGGAAATATCAGTCAATTATAAATGTAGGCTACCTCTTTGGTGAGTGTCACAGGCATCGCGTTCTCAAGCAATGTAGAAAGGAAGGAAATCTGGGGGCAGATGACCACGCTGTTCCGTCCCTTAAAACAACAATAACTAACTAAGGAAGGAAATCGGCCGTGGACCTGTTGGAAGGAACCAGTTTCAGGACGGCCGGGATTCGAACCCACGCTCTTCCGATGCCAGCGAGGCACGAGTTACCGTGACCGGTAAGGAATGGTAATTGCTTCTGGGAAAGGTTGGCTGCGTGGTACAGCGGTAACGTTGTGGCCTGATTGCGGGATTGAATCCTGGCGCAGTCAGTTGGAATTTGAAGGTGATTAAAAGTGAGGGAGTCGTGTGAGTAAATTTACTGGCACGTTGAAGATTCCCTTCAGGGCGATATTGCGGTACCCCGGTGCCTCTAAAAACCGCTGCAGTTAAAATAGAAACCCTACAATAATTATGCTTTTTGGGTACCAATCCTTTTAAAGCTTGGACTGGGAATGTTATGGTGTAGAAACAATTCACTGATACTGTAGTTTATGGCAATATTATTTTATTAGAAACATGATATGCAAAAGTTAGCGATTCCACCCACACATCTGTTCTTCGGTTATGCTCGTTCATTCGGGCTAATAGCCGATCGCGTCCGAAACTCCACGAGTGCTGCTTCGCTGCTTACCGAACTCCGTGACGTGTCTCGTGACGTTCAGTTTGAACTAGCGGCCTCACTGCGCTCGACTCAGTCGCCGCTTGGAGTTGCCAGCAAGTGGTGATATACTTCTGGGAGCAGTTGGCCCGCAGCGGGAAAAATTTCCTGGCAGCAACTTGCGTGTTTTCTTCTCTTTGTTATATAATCATGACACTAATATTTTGTTAGGGTCTTTATTTACTTTATTGACAGCGGGCTAACTGAAAATCAAAAGCAAGTTTTCTTTTGATAAAATTCTGCTGGTCTAACTAGGCCGTAGACATTAACCTTGACAGTATACAGGTGAACACATCATGTGAAGAATCTTAACTAAACTATTAAATTCGGCTTTTTTTGTTGTTGCAATTCGTGTTAGATAGTGTTGTGAATTTTGTGTTTTTATGAAGAATGTTCCAATGATGTCGCTGAGGAAGCTGTTGCTCCTGGTGGGCTCCGCACTTCTCGTTCTTGGACAGCATGACGTACCAGGTAATGAACACCTGTTTGTTTATTATATTAATCCACAATTTTGAATTTCATAGGATTAATTTCTGGGGACGTGTACACATTTTGTTGACTACACTATCTTAAAAAGTTTTCCTGTTGCGCCAAGCAGAATAGGTGAAATTATCTTATTAACTTTGTCCCTTAATTTTATTGCGACTTTTCAACTGTTCTCAAATTAAATAAAGCTAAGATATTGTAAATTATCTCTCCACAGATAACTGCATAAGTGTGGCAGTGAAATTTTCCTCTTGTGTTAAACATTTTCCCACCTGGTGTGTGAGGTTCACTTCAATATCCTAACGCGGTTGTTGAAGGCTGGGTGTGGCAATGCCACTGAATAGTTGTGTGGAATTATATTATATTGTACAGCTCTTTTCCTTGGATACCGGTACAAATACTCTGGGCACCGGTATCAGTTCGTGCAACTTGTCGTGACTAGTTGTGACGTAACAATCCCAACCGCTCTTGAGAAACATTCTGAACTTTTGAAATTACCTAGCGGAACACTTTCGAAACACGATAAGACAGACATGATTCGCCGTATGTTTCGGAAGTTCCTTTCGTGGTATAGTTAAGGATATTTGAGGCGGTAGAACTATTTTTAGTTTGCTTAGACCTTTCAAGAAGTTGGACTGTTATTTCAATTCGAGTTGAGGCAACAGTTTCATCTTCCAGGACTTAGATGAATCAGCATGCGATAGGCCATTGTTGTCCTTTTGCAAGACCATCGAGGACTTGGAAAGTATTCTATCTCCATGAACTATTCTGGTAGGGAATTCATTAAGTTAGCTTGACACTTTGGATTAAATGTATGGACATTGTGGTTAGAATTTGTATCCTATTTTTGAAGTTGTAGTTCTATTAAATTCGAGTAACATTATTTGTTCTAAGTTCCAATACTACTGATATATTACGCATGGTACCGTACGTATATATTTCTAGTTACGTTCCCAGCACGGTATGGAATAACGTTAGGTTTACTGTTTTCACCGTTATTTTGACGCATTCCTTGGCACATCATAGAAGTGATTTAGTTCCGTCTTCTTTGCGGCAAAGTGTAGATAAGATGATTGTTTTTAACCCTTCTAGATCCCTTTGTTATGTAATAGTTTCAAATTTCTTCCTCTGTCAAATTGCTCCCGGCGGAACTTCCGAAACAGCGTTAAATGGTCCAATACACTGCGGTGTAGTTTCCAGTTACATAAATATTGGTCTATTTGTTGGGAACATTTCCTCTATCATAGCAAGTAGCTTCATTTTCTAGATTTGTGAGAACCAAACAGGCAACAGTAAAATTAAGTTCGAAGATAGGTTCAGCATCGGGAGCAAACTCTTGGATAGGTGTTAGCCAAGTGTTTCTACAGCATTACTCATCCATCAGTATGCTCTTGGTTTTCCGCTTAGTCTCTGAATCACTCTTGACTCCGATCAGGGCGTGATTACGAATGCGTCAGGGCATCTCAAGTTCCTCAGTTTGCCATTTCATAGGCCGGGAATTATCGGGCAACTCTCTGGAACCAGGGATTTTCTTTTGTTCGCGCGTATTTTCTTTTTTTCTGAGCTGATGAATTATTGCAGTCTACACGGTTCGTATGAGAATCTGAAGGAAAATTTGAATTTGTTCCTTCTTTATACGTCTGCTCGTAATTTGTCAGCAGATTCACAGTCTCTTCTGAAGTGCGCGCTTCCCGGTAAAGAGGTCGTAATTCATATCTGATAGTGGAATCTGGCGCTCTTGAATACGGTACCTCCACCTCAAGAAGGCTGGCCGTATAAATTATTTCACCTTATCCTTGTCGATTCGATCGGACACGATCAGCTTCAACTGTCATAATGAGACTAAACGACCTGGTCTCGCCTCAGCTGGCCCATCAATATCCTTTTCCAATACCAAAACCGTGCCAATTAAGATTAAACTGTCTACTTTCCTGTGTTTGGTTAGTTCAAAAAGTGCCTCGGGTATTGTGAATAATTTGCTAGGTGGCAAGGGCAAAATTGTAGTATTCAGAGCTTGTCAAGTAGTCAGTTAAGGCGCACCTTTACTACCCCGAGCTTGCAGTCTCCACGACATTTCTTGTCAGGATACGAAACTATAATAGTTTTTATTTACTCAACATATCGGCTTGTAATCCACGTTGCGATGTATGTTTGTTCTTATGTATGGGAATACACTCGTTCTAATGAATATAACATTTCCCTATAGGGTAAATGTTCGTAACGTGAACATTAATGTAATAATGGTTGATATGCGTTGATTTTGCTGTTTATCATTATGTATAATGAGGGGTACTCACTGTACTTATTTTTAAATTGACTTTGTTCCATCACAAGTGATGTCAGACTCGAGCAGAAAGTCGAGAAGATTCTGACAAATGTGCAGTACCTGACAACCCTTTCCCTTGCACATTTTACTTCCTCATAATTAAGCCGTTACGAGTTATTTTGCAAGTGTTTGGATACCGGAAACTCTTTTAGCCCGGATCCGCATTTGTCAGTCTTAGTTACCTAGTTAAAGATTTATTCCCGTTTTGGGTTGCTGTTCAGAATGATTCTCAAGTGCATTATTTCGACATATACGTAAATGAATATACGAACTTGTTGCTCCGATTCAGTGCCTTGGGACAATCAAGTTATCGCTAGAGAGCGGATTTATGTGAAGAACATTTATGAAAACAATGTACCTGAAATAAAAGATGAAATCTTGAAAGCAAGAACATGTAAATACATAAAAAAGATCTCATACTGTAATTTATAACAAAATTGTTCACCGTCGCCAGTTAGCAGTAATACTGTAAACGACAGATGAAACGCTCAATTGTGTTGAAAATAAGCAGTGATGATTCAGCAAAAAACTATCCTGAGCAGAATTATGTTGTAGAAGTAAGCGTCCGGCACAGGGCTTTATCTGTAAATGCAAGATGTCTGCTTTCGATAGCAAATTCATATGAACTTCATCACCGAAATCGACACTTTAATTACTGCAGCTTTCCAATGCCAGAATACTTTTCATTTTGGTCATAACATTGCACTTAGTTAGATCTTTAGTTCTTGATAGTAAGTTGGTTAGCGAAATTTATGCATTTCAGTCTGTCAACACGATTGTACCCAATTGTATAGGGTGTTTTGCTTTAACGCTGAAAAAAAAATCATGAGATTAATACATTCACTTGACTAAACTAAAGTAAAATTTGTTAAACGGCTGTGTTTAAAATATAGCCTAAGGAGGAATTACTTCTAAGACTTTCAGATTTGTGTGTCGAGAAATTTCGTAAAAAGGGAATTTTTATATTAAGAAATGTACAGTATATTAGCAAGAAAATGGAATCAAAGATTTCTCCGCTAATAAGGAAACTGTGATCGTTTGGGTTTTGGGACGAGATATGCTCCGACACCACAACACCCGTCTTGCTTTCTTAAAATGTGTTTGTGTCTATTGTCTAATAGAGAAAAAACTAAGAATCTAGAGAAAAAATAATAGCGAGTTTAAGTCACTACTGTAATAGGACGTATGGTTTTGGGAACGTAGTCTTAAACATGAGCCACGAATAAAATAAACTTACCGTTAGAAAGCTAACAGTCCGTAGCTTAATATGACGTAAAAATGAATTGTTGAAAATATTGAACATTTTCAGCATTCCGGAGCCCCTTAAGTGGACGTTGGCTGTCATCTTTTTCCCACTTCCCAAAACACTCTCTAGTGCCCTGTTCTCAATACTGCACTTGATGTCATGCCGGACTACTGTCGCGCATTTTTCCGTAATTAAAGTCTCAGTTTAATACATGGTATGGAAGTGCTAGGAGCCATTTTCAATATTGCCTTAGTAATCTATTAACAGTTATCTTTTGAGAACACACTAATACCTGAATAAATATACAGGGTTATTCACCTAAGATGTTACAAGGAAATAACGTCTAAAACAAGTAAAGATATCTGTATTCTGTTTACATATTGGTAAGTGATACCCAGGGGCTTGTAAGATAATGTGCTACTTACGCTCACGGGGTAAGTAATAACAGAGGTATTGATACCAACTCCATATTTTTTAATAGAACGGCACAAATTTATACAGCTGGCCTTAAAGTTCAACTGCGTACAAGTTGAAATATGTAAATACTTTCAAAATCGGACAGTTACTTTTTGAGATATCAATAAGACAGCGTGCAGTCGAACAAGGACATTTTTAATATTGACGCGCAAGGAGGTTCCTGGGTTCATACCAAATACACTGACGAGACGTTATGTTCCCGTTATAGCTTTCGTTATGTAATTATATTTGAAGTCGGAGTAATTATTTCATTCCTTTTAAAAACATCAAACCTCTCTGTCCTGTCATGCGTTCACCTGTCATACACACTTTGCAAACCCATCACATGTGTACGATATGCTTCCATATCTGGTATACATTCTGTGGATGGAATCACACCCAGGAACCTCCTTGCTCGTCAGTACAGTATGTCCTTGCCCGACTGCATGTTGTCTGATGAGGCTTGGACAACAGTGCATGTTGTTCTTGTTGATATCTCAAAATGTAACTGTCCGATTTTGAAAAATACTTACATATTTCAACTTGTACGCTAGTTGAATTTTTAGGCCAGCTGTATGCATTTGTGCCGTTCCATTTAAAATATGGAGTTGGTATCATCAATATCTTGGTTACTACTCACCCCATGAGCGTAAGTAGCACATTATTTTCCAAGCCCCTGGGTATCATTTACGAATATGAAAACAGATTTCCGATATCTTTAATGGTTTAGACTTAATTTCCGTGTAAATAACCCTGTATATTACACGAGTTAAGTGTAAGTTTATTAAAACACTTCTCGAACAAATGGGGAGGAATGCCGCAAAAATGTGTTCCTTAACGTGCCAGTAAATCTACTAACATCAGGCTGCCCATTTAAGCACTTATTATACAATACGACTGAGTCTGGTTCGAACCCACCATCGTGGATTTTAATAACATCCGGTCAACAGTCATTGAGTTTGTATTCCGGTGTTCTATGTTGGTGACTGCCCTACTATGAGTATGCAGGCTCGTGTAGGATTGGAATGTTCGGGGTGTGGATTAACTTCGCTGTATTTACTGTGCAGATAGGAACAAACAGCGAATTACCATAGAGGCTTGGATATTCCCTCCGCAATGGTGTACTTACGATTTACCTAAGACGTGGTTCAAGGAAACGTCCAAGGTTTTTAGGTTCTAAACTACTCATGTTATAACTGGGAAATGACTTAAGATTATCGTTGTTTTTGAGGGGTGAACATGTAGGTAATCGGACCCTTATCTCTGTATTTATGATTGAATAAATTACTGTACTATGAGAGAAACGCGGCTACGCATGCATTTTGCCGCTGCGCTATATTGCTTCACCGATAAGAAAAACGGACCCAGTATTATACTACCAGGCAAATTTTGAACATTTGTAAAGGTTGTTTTTAGAAAATTGTTAGTCTATCATGTATTCCTGTTTTAGCATATTTCAATCTGAACTCAATATCATCGATATTTTTCGTTCTGCATTTATGTACAGTGTATGTACCGATACTTCTTAAATCTGCTCCTCCACTATAATCCAGCTGTTTCGCCTGCTCCGATTTGGATTTTAACATGGGTTCCACTCTCATGTACGCAAAGATTTAACTAGAAAAACAATGAGCAGTTTTAGTTAAAATTCACGGGAGATAAATTTCTAGCGTCGAAATAAGCTGTTCTTCTTTTGTTTGATGAATGATTTTCCTTTGGGTCGTGTGTATGTGAATGAATTTCCGCATCTGTCCTTAGTATAGCAAGAAACTAACTTGCAAGTTAGATGTCGCATTACTTGTCATTTCTTCAGAACTCCTGATCATTAGGCTGTAAGGAATTTTACGTCCTCATCATTCTGCTGTATCAATAAGAGTATTCCGGGACGCCTCTGATCAATACCTGGTATCGATTTATTTCCTGAACGTTTGTTTGTAGTTTGTTCCTTATTACTTTTCCTATGGAGCCGCTGAACGGGTATGGCATTTTCTTCTAATAACTGGAAGGTCTGGGGTTAGTTCCCGCTAGTGGCAGGGATTTTAGGTCTGTTCTTCAGCTTCTGTTTGGTTTGGTTATCTAGCCTATGTAGACTATAAAAAATGAAGACTGGGGAGATCATGCTTCATCGACGGATTCCCATTGGGGGTAGAGATCAGTTATGGCGCAGTGCTGTTCATATCCCTCTCACGTTCCACCCCTTATGACCGAGAAAAAATTTTGATGTAGTGGAAAGTTTTATGCTCGGATGCCCATCCTGCCGTCATCTTCTCAATCGGTACCACCTTGTTTGTAATGGTTAACATTCGCGGCTATCACCGTCGTCATCCAGCAACAATTTTTGCAATAGTTTGCAAACGCAGCTCACGATGAAGTTCTTCATTTTGATATAAACAGTATGAAACTGCTCTATATAAGCAATTCCCCCCAACTGTTATAGGTGCATTCCATTGAGTTTCTATGACAGTAAATTTTGCAGGGGAGCTTAGAATCACTTCTCCACCTAATGGAATGATCATAGACTCAATTCGCCAGCCAACGTTATTGAGGAAGTTTTAGAAATCTCTGGCCCGTGCATGTCAAAAATCGTATTAACTCAAGGCTACATTCTTGGCTATCGCCCCGGAGATCCAGGTTCGATTCCCTTCTCTGCCAAGAAATTCAATTCTGCCTGAAAGCTGGAACGGGGCGCACTCAGCCTCGAGATGGAAAACTGAGAGAGGTAGGATCGATTCCAACCTCAACCATCTTGGATGTGTTTTTCTGTTGTTTCCCACTTCCACTCCTGACAAATACGGGGATGGTTCATTACTTAAGGCCTCGACCGTCTCCTTCCCAGTCCCCAATTTAGTTACAGATACACACATTAATATAACAATCTCAATAACACTGGTTACAAGATAGAATATTACACGCACACCAAAGTACACGGGGCTGAGTGACCACGATGTCAATGCCCCTCAAATAAGTTATGTTCACCATTTGTCTCTCATGGCGAAAGCGGTTGCGCGCACGTGCGAGTGACTGGATTACTACAGATTTCTTGGGTATTTTAAAGTAGACTATATGGCAACGTAAATCGATGAGAATTCGTTACTTTAAAATATGTTTTCACACTGGAATACCAATAGCAAGAAAGAAGAATACGGAAATAAAAAAAAGATTTACAATAAAGATCAAATAGCCTACTTTCTCCTAAATGCATGGGTATAGTTATAATTCTTTGTCCTTTTCAAGGAGTATAATTGAACGCTGGCTGTAGTAGCTTCTTAAAATACAACGTGATATACGGATATTAAACGTTGATTGATTTAATCCTCACCTGAATTATATGTATATGTTACAGGGAAAGTCGATTCTTAGTATGAGTTGACTCTCCCTAGGCAGTCAACTCTTACTAAAAGTATCAGTAATAGTTGATTGAAAACAAACAGATCAACTTTTCCTAGGGAGAGTTAACTATGCCTGCTGTGGTTCAGTAAAAGTTGATTCACAGATGCTGCTCAGAAAATGTAACCGCGCGCGCCAAACCTTTGTTATGATTATTAAAATATTGCCATTGTTTGGACTCGTACTTCCATTATTGGACCGACCGTTATCGATCGGAACATTTCTTTGTTTTATTACCCCACCACACAACAGGCAGTTGCCATTCGTCATTACTCGGCTCTTTATTGTTGTGCAATAGTGACAAAAGATTCATTTACGTTTAAATAATTAGTTTAAGTGTGTAATAATTATGTCAGACACCACGGCAGTACTGTTTAGTGAAATATTGCAGCAGTACCGCTCGACTTCCAAGGTAAATGCACTGACATTGACCAAAGTGAAATATGATAGCTACATTCAAAAAGTAAAAAAATCTAAAAAATGCAATTAAAAAAGAAAGTAACGATATCAGGCTTTAGGACGATATGACATTATTGAAGTAAATTGTATTACATAACTAATACACCCTGCCACAGACCAAGACAGCAAAAGGTAGCCTATTATGTTTTTGATGAAGAGTTGTTTGAAGTTCTTCATGAAGTGCACATAGCACATCCACTGGTCACTGAGGAAGAGATCGTATTTAGATTCAGCAATTGAACGGGAAATTTCAAAATGTTATTACAAAGGACATTTTACTATTTTTAAGCTTGTGCGAACCTTGAGATCAAAAACTGAAACATAAAAGGTAAGGACTGGTTGTAAAGCCTTTGTTATTCAGGGAAATGAATTCACCATGTCAAGTGGACTTGATTGACTTTCAGTCGCAACCTGATAAAGACTTCAAATTTATAATGGTGTACCACAGGCTGTTCCAAATCCATGAGTTTGAGTATGCGCACACGCGAGTACTCAGCAGTAATGCTCGGAGCAAGGTTGGAGAGGGACTCGGGGTGAGAGCCAATACGTCACTGGGCGAAGGTCATAGCACAAGTCTATGCGTTCCTGCTAGTCTTGATGTATCCACCGCGAAGTGACGGCAGCCCCCCACAGCAGAGCTGTATTGCATGTTGCAGGTTTACTCACGAAAGGCGGCGAGTACTCCGCTGCTCGGCTGGAACAGCCTGGTGTACCAGGACCATTTAACAAAGTTTGTTGTGCTAAGACCACTGAAATCAAAGACTGCAGACGAAGTGTGTAATAATATCGTTGATATTTTTAGCCTATTTTCATTTATGAAAAAATGAGATCACATTTTGTCGGTGTGTGTGTCTGTGCGTGTGTGATGGTGTGTGCCTGCCCGCCCCCCCCCCCCCCCCGCCCCCCCAAACTGCTAAACGGCTAAAGCGATTTCAATGAAACTCGGTAAGTTCATAGCACTGTTCTGGGCACCTCGACCGTGTCCTTCAAAAGTTGTTACGTCTCACCAATTCAACATGGCGGCTGTGCGAAATATTTCACCAGCATTCATTATCTCCGAAACTAATACCGATATCACCCTGGAATATTTTACGGTGATAAAGGGAAATACTAGAAGTTCACCTATGTGACTTTTGAAAACCTGGTAACTACAAAACCAACATTGCTGCCAAGCGAATTTGCGACTTTGAAATATACGTTTAACCAACCAAACCCAATAAAACTTGACACAGCATATGTTTATTCACATTGTAATGCACAGACATCTAACTTCGTTCAATTGTTTACATAACCTCAAGATGGCGGCTGTGCGAAATATTTCACCGGCATTCTATATCTCTGAAACTATTACCGGTATCACCATGAAATTTTGTATGGAGATTAAGGGCGCTACTGGAAGTTCATCTATGAGACTTTCAAAAACCGGTTAACTACAAAACGAACATGGCGGCCAAGCGAATTTGAAAGTTTTAAATAGACTTTTCTCGCGATTTAATGATCCAAACGCAATGAAAATTGGTACAGCAAATATTTATACACATTGTAATGCACTGGTATCTAATTTAGTTCAATTGTTTATATAACCTCAAGATGGCGGCTGTACGAATTACGAAAATTATTATTTTTATTTCCTGTGTTCTAATCATGCAATCGAAATCAACATTTGCATAATGAACGTACACAATAATCATCATCTAATAGTACATAACTCTATGGCCTACATATATTAAAATCCAACATGGCGACCATCCGAAATATTTAGACAGTTATCAATATCTATTAATCTACTACAGCAATCAAACTGAAATTTTGTAAGTGTATGGAGGCTATAAGCATAAGTTCACCTATGGGACGTTCAATAACCTGGCGAGCACAGATCCAACATGGCGACGACGCGAAATTTAAATATTCAAATGGACGTTTCTTGCGTTTTAACCATCCGAGCGCAGTGAAACATGTTACGGTATATACTTATACAAATTTTAATCGACTGGCATCTAATTCATTTAAATTATTTTCATAACCACAAGATGGCGGCTGAGCGAAATTTTAAAATCCCGCTTTTATTTCTTGTGTCCTAATCATGCGATTGAAGATTGAATAAAACACCTACACAATAATCTTCATGTAAAAGTACATAAATCTACGGTCTATAATATAAAAATCCAACATGGTGACCATCGAATATATTTAGACGGTTCTCAATATCTACGAATCTATTACAGCAATCAAACTGACAATTTGTATGTTGCTAGAGGCAATTAATATTAGTAGGATATATGAAAATAGGCTGTTAAGTTCTTCACGGAACTACTTGTTTTGCTTTGTTAGGCGCTCCTTGTATTTTACAATCAGACAATGGGAGAGAATTTGTTAATAAAATTATTGACAGTCTGGTTAATACATGGCCCAACTTCAAAATGGTGCACGGCAAACCACGACATAGTCAGAGTCAAGGTAGCGTCGAAAGAGCCAACCAGGACATAGAGAATATGATAACCACCTGGATGCAAGACCACTAAACATCAAAATGGAGTGAACGCTTAAAGAGAAATGAAGCTTTCTACTGTCTAGAACAACAAGCTTAACGTATGAAAAAAAAACTCTGATCACATTCATCCGCCAGTAGAAAAAGGAACAACAGTCCGAATTCCTGTCCCCGATGTTGAGCCCGGTAGAGGAGATTCTCGATCTATCCTTGGCGTGGTACTGGAGGTTGTCGATGATGGATTTTATCGAATTGGAACGAGAAATGGAATTCTGAAGCAGTTTTTCTCAAGGTAAGTTTTCAAAGCTAAAAGATCTCTCTCTCTCTCTCTCTCTCTCTCTCTCTCTCTCTCTCTGCCCATAGTATTCAATTGTTCAGATTTTAATGATTACATTTTTTCAGGTCTCAATTCAGTAAATGTCCTACGAACATTATCCAAGAAAATGAGGTTCCTGTGGATAAAACAATAGCTGTGAGGACTGTGGCAACTTCACAATCACTTGGAAGTGGACAAGGTTTTTTCAAATGTTCTTGCAACACTAAATGCGAATCCTTGAAGTGCATGTGCAAGAAGAAAAGTGTACTTTGCAACTCAAAGTGTCACAAATCTTTACTGTGCTGTAATAAATGATAAATATTTATATCCCTTTATGTACTTTAAAGGTTTTTCATTTTTATTAGTTTCTCTTAAATATTTCTCTCTCTTAATGTATTGGTTTTGCCTTCTTATTTGTTCTTTATTAGCTAGTACCGTTTCCTTGCAAATAGTCAACTGTTACTACAGTATCTCAAGACAGTGAGAGTATACTCTCCCTAGGTATAGTCAACTCTGACTAGTAAATGTTGATCGAAATTGAACACTTACCGCTTTTAATCAACTTTTACTGAAATGATCAGTAACAGTCGACTTTACCTAGGGAGAGTCAACTCTTACTGGAGAATCGACTTTCCCTGTAACATATATACACACTAATACAGGGTATCAGAAAACATTCAACACTAACCCACGTACGCGGGGCAAAATGACCATGATGTCCATGCATATTTGTTCTTTATTAGCTAGTACCGTTTCCTTGCAAATAGTCAACTGTTACTACAGTATCTCAAGACAGTGAGAGTATACTCTCCCTAGGTATAGTCAACTCTGACTAGTAAATGTTGATCGAAATTGAACACTTACCGCTTTTAATCAACTTTTACTGAAATGATCAGTAACAGTCGACTTTACCTAGGGAGAGTCAACTCTTACTGGAGAATCGACTTTCCCTGTAACATATATACACACTAATACAGGGTATCAGAAAACATTCAACACTAACCCACGTACGCGGGGCAAAATGACCATGATGTCCATGCATCTCAAATGAAACAGTTTCTTACCCAAATCCTTCCTCGTATAAACGTACACGCACTAGTAAGCATACAGACATCACAGTGACACAGGTTATCAGACAACTTTTACAAACACCCATATAAACGGGGTTACAAGACCATGATGCTGCAAAGCCCCTAGAGAAGCAACAACAAAAGCAATATGTTCTACCGCGGATTAAGGTCAACGAATATTAATCGCTGTAGGCCTATTCGATTGTTGAAATAAGTGGTGTCATACGTAGACCCATAATATTTTCGATTACAATTACACACTATATATGCTTAACATTGGTGTGAGTAGTTATACATCAATAAATACCCCCCCCTCCAAAAAAGGTAAAAAAATGAACTTGCAGGGATTTGAACCACGAACCTTCAGACTATGAGCCCAGGTCACTACCATTACGCCACTGATTCGCTACGATAATACTTGGTAAACAACTGGTTTAGTATAACTATCCTATTTTGTGCTGAAATCAACGATTTCATTAGCGTTGTCTGGCGTTTCTAAAACCATTTGATACTAAATGTCTTATTTTGTTCAGTACATTCCTAAAAGTATAGGAACTTACGCAGTTACGGAAATATATGGATTTACGAGCAAACTTAGCGGCCATTTTGACAACGGGACGGCACGGACCCACAACGATATGGCATGGTTGGCCTGACCTGTTAGTCACTTCGACAGTTACATTCTCTATTATAATATACTAATACAGTAAAGTCTTGCAAACTCGGCCTAATGTGGACCGAAGGGTGGCAGAGTTCACGAAAATGCCGGGTTATCGGGAAATGTGTTAAAAAGAAGAAATAAGCTGTTTGTTTTGGTTTAAAAGTAATGCAATGCAGTACATTTATTTGTTTTTAACAGAAACACAATTTTTAAAACGATTAAGCCACTACAATTACAGTACTTGAATATATAGTTCAGTATTGTACTACCGTACTGCATAAGAATCAAGGAAAACAATTAAATTATAAAAGAAAACTTAGAAAAACTAGCCCTACACATTATTTTTTATAATATTTACACTGTACAGTATATGTACAAAACAATTTCTGTACGCATATAGTTTTTTAACTTAATGAAAATTATCATTTACTTTTTTTTTTCAAAAAATGTAAGTAATGTTCTTTTGCTTTCAAACCTGTTTCTTGAAGCCTCGTCACGAAGACGGCGAAGAAACAGAATGTCCATAGTGGAGAAGACGAAAGAAAACATAATAACGCTCTGTGAGGAAACACAAAAACAAACAAAAATCACGATTTTTTCTCCTGTCTGGGTGGCCGAGAAATCCGGAGTGCTGGGTTACCGAGTGCCGAGTTTGCGAGACTCGACTGTATCCTACTGGTCTCCTCCTTGAGGACAGTTTAAACCTCCCTATGTACGATAAACTGAATTGTTGAAGCCAGGCATTGTTGAATCGTAAGTTACGGTTAGGCTATAGTACTTGCGTGATTTATACATCCGCCATCTTGAAACTATCTGGCTGATGACCTTGTAGTTTGGGGTAGATGCCCTCGTAGTTCCGCCCCCTTAAAACAACAATATATAACGACCTTGTAGTTTGACAAAAGACACTTCCCACATTAAGGTATATTGTTGGAAAATTCGGTAGAGATCGGATGATTAGGTTAGTCGTAATTTGATTTAAGCTCAGTACATTTGGGTGGGCGCCATTTCTTTTTTGTTATGATGGCGGCGATATATAACATGACACTGAGTTGTCCCTTGCTAGTGCTACCTCTGTACCAAAGGTGGTTAGATTTGGATTTCGTTGTGTTTGAATTGATAGGGGGAATCGATTTGCACACATGCATGGCCGCCATCTGGGGCTGATGACTTTGTAGTTTGGTCAAAATACACTTCCCTCATGAAGGTATGTTGCAAAATTTTGTAGAGATCAGATGATTATGTTCATAAATTGTTGGATTATATTGTTCCCCATGTTAGAAATAGAAATACAGTACATGAACGTGGATTTATTGATCGTGTATTCTTTTACTAAGAAATTATTATTATTATTATTATTATTATTATATGAGGGTTCTGAACTACACACCTACTGGGCCCCGCATAATAGGCCGTCTGTTGAACACCCCTGCTCCGCTCAAAATATTGATACGAACTTGTTAGTTCATTTTAGGGAAGTTTTCCCGACTTATTAGATACGGTTTACTAGGGTTTGAGTTTCCTAATATTTCACTGGATAACGCGTGGGGGTCCCTTGCCTTTCTTTTTAGTCTCCTTATCCCTCCCATGAGTCACATGTAGCGACCATGGGTCCCCAGTTGTCCGGTAGGGCTTCCACTTGTGCCAGGCTCCTCGGTCATCTTTTCGGTCGTCCTCCCTTGGTTAATTCGTGTTCTCTTCCGACCCCGATGGTATTACGGTTCTTCCGCTCTAATTGGCCCTAATCTCATCTTTCTTGAAACGCTTATTCTACTAGGAATCAAACCTCTTGTTTTCTTATCGTAGTATCTCCTGCCTTTACACAAGGTCCTGTAGGAGGTAGTGTGTATAATGTAGCCCCACCATGCTTGATGCTCCCTGATTAATGCTACACCTTCAAAGACTCACGGATGGGTCAGTTTTCCCCTTCTACTATTGGTGTGGACCCTCTTCTCTTATCTTGACTGGCTTCGTGGTGCAACTGTAAAGTTTTTTGCCTGCTGTGTCCAAGATTGCAGGATCGAATCCTGGCGCAAACCGTTGGCATTTGAGGGTGCGCAAATCCAAGGGAGCTGAATCATTTCAGTAGATTTACTGTCACGTTAATGATTCCTTTCTGGGCAATATTCCGGCATCTCCAAAAACTTCGGTAGTTAAAAGAACGTAATATCAGTAACATTATTATCTTATTTCTCCTTTCCTGTCTGCCTTTCGTTTCCCTTATTCATCTTTATTGTCAGTTTGTAAGTCTGTATTTTTTCATTTCATTTTCACCATTATGGGCCGGTAGCCTTGATGTTAGGCTCCATTAATTTTCACCATCATGGGCCAATAATCGTGATGTTAGGCTCCTTTATAACGACAAGGATTACCATCACATATTTATGAATAATAATAATAATAATAAAGGATCGTTCCGTAAGGTAGGCAAACGCCAAATTTTATCCCCTCCTGGCCCGTTGAATTCGTACCTGCTGGAGGTCTACATCTTTAGTGTTGAGAAGTGATTGAATTCCCATTTACTCACCATCCTTTTGAGCTTGCTTTCACCGAGCCTGGCGACCTTGTGTTGCCTGTTTGTTTCACTGTGCAGTATAGTCTGGCATCTATGACGTCAACCTTGCTGACATTCCTGGACGCACTTGCTAGGTGTTGTTGCTGCATCATCCCATATATTTGTGCGTTCTGTAGTCTGTGGTGTTATTCTGATGCAGGTTTGCTCTTGACGTAGGGCCTGAAATTAGATACTATCCCAGCATTTGCCTGGGGGGGGGCAAATGCGGAGAAACCTTTGAAGAGAGCCACGCCCAGAAGGGCAGCTGTCGATGCCGGGGGCTAGAGAATGTCCCAGTACTTGATGTCAGGCCTATCCCAATATTTACTTGTAGTGAATGCGAAAATTATTCGGAAGTAGATATGATATACATACTTGAAGATGTGCCGTGAGAATTGGGGGCGTGGTGGCTCAGCGGTCTAGCTGTATGCCTCTCACCAAGGCAGCCCAGGTTCGATTCCCGGTCAATGCATGTGAGATTTTCGAAGTGAAATGCCATGTCCTGTGGTTCGGATTCCACGTAAAAAGGAGGTCCCGTGGCCCATAATCACAAGATTCACGGTCACGTAAAACTACAATCTTCCTTCCTTCCTTCTTCAGTAGGTGAGAATTAACATTGATTCGAACTTGTCTAGTCTTTAGAGTGAAATCACTGAATGGATTTAGTTCTACCTCCGCCATCCAATCTTCCTCTTCGGCAAATTATTAATTAAATAGTAGGCCTATTGTTTCTTGGCGTAGCCAGTTTCATTCTTCTCACGCCGCTCTCTCTTCCTTCGCTAGCAGTACGTGGTCCTCAATACAGGACAGCCTTCCATGTACTGACCACGCTGAATGTTGATGAACCTCGTAGGTCCCACGGTATACCTGTTTTTGACATGATTTTTGAATGGCATGGTAAATCCAGTATTATTATAAAACATCAAGCAGTGAAAATCCAATTGAGATCATTGTGTGGTAACTGTCATCCAGTACGTAGGTCTGGCAGACTTGTTTACTTTCCTTACATGTGGCTTCCCCGGGAAATTAACATCAAATGCGATGCCCTCTCCGCCCCTTTGTATTTCAGAATACAGTTATCTCTTTTTCTTGGAAGATGTCTTCAAACATTGCAAGAGTATTACGTTTTTGTCTTTATTTTACTTGAGGGGCTTCTACATCTTGGCCATTTAGCCCCGTGTACTTGGACGTGTGTAGAATTGGTACAATAACCTTTATTATTGTGGTGTTTGTACTAATGTGTGTATTTGTAATTAACTTGAGAGTTGGTAAAAGACGTCCGTGGCCTTGAGGTAGAAACCATCCCGTCATTTGCCTGGAGTAGAAGTGGGCAAACCACAAAAACCACTTCCATGGTGGCTGAGATAAGGATCGAACCCACCTCTTTTCAGTTTCACCTCACGTGGCTGAGTGTACTCCGTTCCAGCCCTCAGACCAGAAATAAATATCTTGACAAAGACGTGAACCAAACCCGGACAGCCAAGATTGATATGTACAACGCGTAATCCTTCTGCTTCTTCAGTCACCCCACTAAAGCGTTCTTAGCTTGCACTTACCCCGCGGCGTATCCAGGCTCAAATCGTTCATCACTGCTGCGAGGGCAGTTGCAGCAAGTCCAGAGATCACAGGTTCGAGTCCTGACAATGACAGCGGCAATCCTGAGTGTGGTTATACCCCAGAGGTTTCTAAACTAACTCCGGCCACCTACCTCATCCCTGACCCTGTCCCTAATACAGTTACACACACTCCTACAGTCATCGCATCAATACACGTTATCGTACCCACCCAACTACACTGGGCTGATGATCAAGATGTCCCAAGCCCCTTAAATGAATTATCATCATCCTTCAGCACTAAGGAACTTTTATTTAGTTATATTTGCATTTATATTTAAGTTCGATCAATAAAAGATCGAAGGGAAGCGCATTCAGTAAGTATACACCTGAATTGGGTAAATGAATTAGTTACAGGGCATACACCGGAAATTGTAAGAGTGTTAGGATATCAGACGGATCATCGGATGCATGGTTTTCTCAGAATACGATTATTTCAGAATGGTATATTCAACTTATTGTTAAGAGTTGGTTATTATGCAAAAAGAAACAGCATTATTGTTACAGAGGCAGAGTAGCAAATCTATTACTTTCCGTCTGTTTTATATAGTTTTACTTGGTTAACGATACTCCACCCATCCCCCATGATCTCCCGTTATAGGGAATAGTTGGTATTAACTGTACAGTATACAAATAGTAGGCCTATATGGTATTTCTGCAATTCAAATAATGCTTATGTGTAGGATGTATTCTTTATTGTATTCAAATAAATTTTCTTTTGAGGTGGTTGTGCCTTTAGTCTTCCAATACAGTCAGTAAACCTATGTACACACATCAAAAAAAGTTTTGCATCACCTCGGTTCCCAGATCTCCGGCATATAGACGTTGACTGTGTATATTGTATCCAAGATACAGTCCCTTTGACTGTTCATAGATGTCACTAAAACTGCTCAAAGATGTAAACAACCATGCATGAGCAGGGCCTATTAGACGGAGGGGGTACGACAGCCGATCAGTTCCAGTCATTCCACCAGGACGAAGGTACGCTGCTCATGTTGTCTGTAGCTCTACCATGCCTAGAAGGTCAATACCGCAGTTCGATCGCGTCCGCATTGTTACTTTGTGTTAAGAAGGGCTCTCAACAAGGGAAGTTTCCAGGCGTCTCAGAGTGAACCAAAGCGATGTTGTTCGGACATGGAGGAGGTACAGAGATACAGGAACTGTCGATGACAGGCCTCGCTCAGGCAGCCCAAGGGCTACTACTGTAGTGGATGACCGCTACTTACGGATTGCCGCTCGGAGGAACCCTGACAGCAATGCCACCATGTTGAATAATGCGTTTCGTTCAGCCACAGGACGTCGTGTTTCAACTCAAACTGTGCGCAATAGGCTGCATGATGCGCAACTTCACTCCCGACGTCCATGGCGAGGTCCAGCTTTGCAACCCCGACACCATGCAGCGCGGTACAGATGGGCCCAACAACATGCTGAATGGACCCCACGGAATTGGCATCACGTTCTCTTCACCGATGAGTGTCGCATATGCCTTCAACCAGACAATCGTCGGAGACGTGTTTGGAGGCACCCTGGTCAGGCTGAACGTCTTAGACACACTGTCCAGCGAGTGCAGCAAGGTGGTGGTTCCCTGATGTTTTGGGGTGGCATTATGTGGGGCCGACGTACGCCACTGGTGGTCATGGAAGGCTCCGAAACGGCTTTACGATACCTGAATGACATCCTCCGACCCATAGTGCAACCATATCGGCAGAATATTGGAGAGGCATTTGTCTTCATGGACGACAATTCTCGACCTCATCGTGCACATCTTGTGAATGCGTTCCTTCAAGATAACGACATCGCTCGACTACAGTGGCCAGCATGTTCGCCAGACATGAACCCTATCGAACATGCCTGGGATATGTTGAAAAGGGCTGTTTATGGACGTCTTGACCCACCAACCACTCTGAGAGATTTACGCCGAATTGTCGTTGAGGAGTGGGACAATTTGGACCAACAGTGTCTTGATGAACTTGTGGATAGTATGCCACGGCGAATACAGGCATGCATCAATGCAAGAGGACGTGCTACTGGGTATTAGAGGTAGTGGTGTGTACTGCAATCTGGACCACAAATGCTGAAAGTCTAGCTGTATGATGGTACAACATGCAATGTGTGGGTCTCATGAGCAATAAAACGAGCTGAAATGTTGTTTGTGTTGATCTCTATTCCCTTTGTATTTAACGGTTCCGGAACTCTTGGAACCGAGGTGATGCAAAACTTTTTTTGATGTGTGTATAAGAAATAGTTCTCCTCCATGATCCCATATTAGCAGTTAACACTGCGGCCTCCTCTGCTTCTATCCCTCGCATCGTGTTTATAGTAAAAACAAAAGATTTTTCAAGGCCTGGGTATCGAAGAATCTAATATATTACAATGTGATCAGTAGTTTGGCTCATCATTCGTAGTCAGTTTGCCCTCCAGGTAAACTTTTCCCACGGGCTCAGTGGGTGATCCTACCTTTACCACCTCTACGGGCAGTGTCCTGGAGCTTTACATCCGGTCGGGGGATACAACTGGGGAGGCGGGACTAGCGCCTCGCCCAGGCGGCCTCACCTGCCAAGCGAACAGGGTGCCTCATGAGGGATGGGACGGGTTGGGGAGAATGGGAGGGATAGACAAGGAAGTGGGAAGGAGGCGGCCGTGGCCTGATGGTAGGTACCGACCCCGTATTTTGATTTTCGTTGGAGAAAATATTTTATTTGATCCCGTGATAGACTGTGTTAACATGGAAATTTTATTTCTGCAAAGTGTCACAAAGCTTGTTTTGTCGTCGAGGACAGGCTAGATCACGTGACAATTGCATGATGGGAAGACGGAAGAAATCGCTTTGGCACGTGGAACAGTATCCCGCGAATTTACAGCATCAGAGAGGGAGGAATATTGGGATTGGATGATTACGATTAACCAATAGGTGAGGTTTTATGGAAGAGAAAAACCTGCTCTTGAAGTAATTGGTTTCGTAAAATAATTACTCCCAATACCTCTACATAACAATGTTATATATGAAAAGATGCAAAGAAAAGATGCAGAAATGAAAGGGGAAAATTGTCATCATTCTTATTCAGAAGACAAATACGCAGTACGATGTAGAATTGCATTCAGCAGTTTACGGCGTCAAGTACCCGCGAGTTAAGGAAAATGGCGGAGAAACAGATGTCTTGGTGGGAGATTGCGAGGAAGAATAGAGGCTTCTTTTCATTGGAACGTCGGATAGTAAAGTTGTGTCGGAAATTGTTCGAACCCAGAGCGGAGCAATTTTACTGAGTGCAGGGCGAGTTATAGCAAGGCCGGATTTGGACAGACATCAACATGAAGTAACAATACGGGAGTGAACTTCGAATTGAGTTAATAAAGTATAGAGTTCGACATATTAAAAGATTATAATCGTGAAATAAACTTTCGGCATAGAAACTACGGACAATTGAGGCAGCTAACATAAACATTTTACGCTATTCGCTGAGAGGAGAACTTTCGTGAGGTATCCTATGAACATTGCGCATTTCAATAAAAGCTTATTCAGAGCTATAACAGTGACGGTCTGAATTATTAGCAACGTTATCACGCAAATATTATACTAAACCGACGTGATCTTATGAACAGTATCAACATGAGAATAGATAGTGGAATTACTATCTCATAATTTTCATTATGTTATTTAATTCAAAGTTGAGAGGAATGTTGACTTACTACGTTATTGAAGTGGTTATGATAGAGTAGAGAAATATGTGCAAGGATCACATTATATAGAGAGGGAAGATGGACATTTGGAGCAACGACAGCAACAACATAAACATCAGCCGCAAAATTTGTAATAATTGGAAATTATGATGAAAATTAAACAAATACTCGGAAATGAATATCAACATTAAAAGAAGACTACGCCTAGATGATCTGCGCTAAGAAGAGACGAAGCAGATGAGATTCGGGACGAACCCAATCTAAAGCATGAAGACTGGTACATTCGAATACGAGGACCGGGGGAACGCCATTCGAATCCCGAGGAAGCAGTTCGCTATGTTTGGTCCTGGAAGTGTTACAGAGTGTGTTTATATATATGGTCGCATAAGGATCCACATTACGGTAATTTCAATTCCCATTTAAGATGACTAAAACAAAATTCGCTCTGGAAGAGAGAACTGATGAGGGAATTCCAGTGATTCTCTCTTTGAGCTGATAAAATCGTCCCCTTCGGTAGTGACGTAAGGTAATAAGATGTCATGCGCTTAGTAAATGGTAGGTTAACTATCATTTACAACTTATTTGGATAATGCGATTCGTGTGTGAGGATGGATCCATAAGAAATGCACAATGTAAGAGAGCTTTTTCTATGTGCCCAGTTTTAGGTTCCATGAAATCTGTTGGATCCATATGCCATGCGATATGAAGTTATGCATATTATTTAAATTTTGACTTAAAGAACTTAGATTGGAATTGATCCTTGATTGCAAACGCGTGAATTCACGCAATTCGAAATCGCTCCTCGGTTACAAACGCGTGAATTAACGCAATTCGAGGTCCTGTAAGTGGTTCGTCATCACTCAGAAACAATGGTGACGTAATCCATTAAGTAAGAAAATCCCTATAATTTTCTCGTTTCAAGGAAGTCCAATATGGGGAGAAATATGAGTTAGTAGTTAGTTTTGATTTATGCCACAAGAGGGAAGCGTGCAAGCAACCTCAGACGCTTAGCGCTGGCTTCCACTGCCCTCTCCCGTGCTTATTTAAATCACGTAATCTTGTGAATTTTATTACATAAAACCGCAGTACCTCGCATCTTAAAATGGAATAGAGATTACCGTAATGTGGATCCTAATGCGACCATATAACTAAACGCACTCTTTTAACACTTCCAGGATCAAATGCGATGTAGAATGAATTGATCCTCTAATAGAACTACATAAAATCAACAGAAAATGAAGAAGAAACCCACGTGCAAGGATTGCTCAAACGAAACAGACTAATGTCTAGAAGCGAACGCAATATGTATTGTACAATATAAGCTTTTCATTACAGCATACAGAATACAGCTCGAGGGAGTCTCCCAAAGGTGGACAAGTTTCCCTTCAACCTTCGGGAGGAAGGACGCTGGTTGCTGTTGAAAACACTCTTCCATACCCTATAAGAGTTTTTACAAAACACCAAAGACGTGATAGTCGCAAGGAGAGAGATCTGGATTGTAAGGCGGTTGAACCATTTGAACCCAGCGAAAACTGCGCAGTTTGTCCTGGATTGCATTGGTAGCAAGAGAGTGACGGTGTAGTATAGATTAAATAATCTTCAGCAAGGGCGTGCCCATTAACTAGCGGAGGAGTGTTTATTCAGTGATATAATGGAAAACCGCAGAAGATATTTTAAAGATGTACGCTGGTGAGATGTGAACGCACCTGTCTCTAGAAATTAGAAGGTATTTTGTAATTATATAAATTATAATTTAAGAGACTCTTCATTGCATCTAAATAATCAGTATTGTTATTATTCATCAATATTCCAAAAGCTGTTGGCTCATGTCAGATTTCTTATTTTTAAAATATTTTTTTCCCTTTTGTGATAAGTAGGGCTAGGACTTTTAGGTGCTAAAAATCGGGAAAATATTTATTTTTTATGTATTAAAAATGCCTAAAATGTGTGACAAAAAAAGTAAAAAATATTTAATTATAATTTAGTTAATTAATGTGAATATAAACAATATGCAGTGCTCACGAATGCAATTTATGCTGTCTCACTGACTGCTGAAGCATTACAATACATAACGAGATACATCTTCAGGTTGTCCATCACAAATTACCGACGATTATCGCGAAATACTTCCTCTGAAGCGCGCAACTGCGACAATATGTTTCTTGCCCTTGAGGTGTAGTTTGAGATCGCTGTTCAGCCTTGATTGCTTTCCCACATGGTTGGCAGAACAGAACGCCCCCATCAGAAGTAAAATTATCTTTAAATTCTGCAACAGACGATAAATTGTAGTTTTTTTTTACCATAGGCCTTACATCGCCTTACACATCACAGTGCTAGAAATGAACTGCATGCGAGTGACTCTGGTTCCAGATAGCTGGGGGAGGGGGAGGTTTAGAACGTGGTTCAATATGGCTATGGACAAGGAAATCCCCGGCTTTCACAGTGAGTGGCACGGGGCGGCAAGTTAAGCATAACCCAGTTGCAAGCTAACATAGGCTACGCTCTGCATCAAGATTAGCTAGCACACAGGTTCTTCCCCGTTGAAGTAACACAGAACAAAAAAGCAATATGTTCTAATAACTGTGCTAATAACTGAAAAGCAGGGATTTATGTATTTATAGAAAAAATTCTTAAAATATGTATTTACATAAAAATTATTTATTTACCTAAATATCCGAGTCCTAGTGATAAGATTCTGAGATAGTGGGAGGTAACTTTAATGACAAACGTTGTCACGTCAGAGGAGGTTCATTGTTGACCGAGAAGCCTAATCGGCTATTCTTGAGCATATCAACGGGAACTCATTCAAAAACACAAAACGGCATGGCTATTATTACTTATCAACTATCGACAAATAAGTACAGATTGTACTTCAATTAATAGCATGATTGGAATCCATGGCTGAACTATTCCACCGCGCTTGCCCCGCTCGGTGTATGACAACTTCGATGCAACAAAAGCGTCGATGAGAATTTCCTTTTTGTGATGAGCCAAACCACTGATCAATTAGATTCTTCGAAACCCAGGCATTGAGAAATCTTTTGCTTTTACTATAAACACGGCGAGAGGGATAGAAGCAGAGGAGGCCGCAGTGCTAACTGCTAATATGGGATCATGGAAAACTATTTCTTAAACAGAGGCTTATAGACTAGATTGGAAGCTGAAAGGCACAACTACCTCAAAAGAAAATTTATTTGCATACAATAAAGAATACATCCTACACCTAAGCGTTATTTGAATTGCAGAAATACCATATAGGCCTACTATTTGTATACTGTACAGTTAATACCAACTATTCCCTATAACGGGAGATCATAGGGGATGGGTGGAGTATCGTTAACCAAGTAAAACTATATAAAACAGACGGAAAGTAATAGATTTGCTACTCTGCCTCTGTAACTATAATGCTGTTTCTTTTTGCATAATAACCGACTCTTAACAACAAGTTGAATATACCAGTCTGAAATAATCGTATTCTGAGAAAAAACATGCAACCTATGATCCGTCTGATATCCTAACACTCTTACAATTTCCGGTGTATGCCCTGTAACTAATTCCTTGACCCAATTCTGGTGTAGGACTATATTTACTAAATGCGCTTCCCTTCGATATGTATTGAAATATATTTTTGATCGAACTTAAATATAAATGTAACTAGAACCAAATTAAAGTTACTTGGTGTTGAAGGATTATGATGATAATTCATTTAAAGGGCTTGGGACATCTCGGTCATCAGCCCCGTGTAATTGGGTGGGTGGCAACCTTGTATGATAACGTGTATTGATGCGATGGCTGTGTTAGGGACAGGGTCAGGGATGAGGTAGGTGCACGGAGGAAGTGTAGAAATCCCCGGGGTACAACCACACTAAGGATAGCCGCTGCCAATGTCGGGACTCGAACGTGTGACCTCCGGACTTGCTGCAGCTGCCCTCGCAGCCGTGATGAATGATTTGAGCTCTGCTACGCCGCGGGGTAGTTGGAAGCTATGAGAACCCTTTACTGGGGAGACAGTGAAGAAGCATGTCATTCTTGGCCGTCGCCAGGGAGGTCCGGATTCGGTTCCCGCCTTGTCAAGATATTTATTTCTAGTCTGAGGGCTAGAACGAGGTACACTCAGCCTCATGAGGTAAATTTGAAAAGAGGTGGGTAGATTCTCATCTCAGCCATCCTGGAAGTGTATTTCCGTGGTTTACTACTTCTACTCCAGGCAAATGGTCACTAACTGAAGGCCACGGCAATCGAATCGAAACAAGGATATAAGACATTGTCTTGGAAAAATCGTACTGAAAGTTATTCAGCATGACGTAAATATGTCGTATTCTGACCTCCAATTGTTGACTACTATTCTGTACGCAGGTTAACGAAGATGGAGCAATTTAATTGGAACCCAAACAAAACATCGATTTGGAGAGGTTAGCCATTTGGCAACATAACCGCCGACTTCGACAGGTAACTTGCAGGACGTATATCTTCGCTGTCCTATGTAAATTTTCTAGGTGAAAATGGAAATGTTATCTAGAGTATATCATAATGGAGATTCCAGTTTGCCTGACAATTAAATCGTCCACTCATCACCACGAATCAAGGCCGATTTGAGAATTGACTTAAATACTGAGCAGACCGTATACCTCGAATCAGCCCCACACCCCCATAGGGCTCACAATTTGTGGGACATGGGTTCGCGACCGCGGGACCCCAGCTGAATCCAGCATTGCTTCCACTTGCTTGTGCTGGGCTACTCTGTATTCTTTCCTGTCAACCTCTCTTGGTCAACTCTTGTTCTTTTCCGACCCCGACTGTATTAGGGTATCCGAGGCCTAGGGAGTCTCATCATTTCCCGCCTTAATTTGCCCATCTCTCATGTTTCCTGATCCCTCATTCTTTGAGGGATCAGTGTTGTTTTTTTTTTCATTATATTTCCTTTTCTTTTTAAGATTCCCGCACTATTTTTGTTAATTGGCTCCCTGTGTATCCCAATTATCTAAAGCGAATTTTATGAATCTACACTACATTTTGCAGGCATTTTCAAAATAAGTTGCATTTTGTGAGTCTTTTCTATCTAAAATTGCATTTTGTATGGATTGACAATCGGAATTGCTTTTTAGTAGGTCTTTCAATGTAGGAGCAGGTCATTTTTGTGAGTATTTTGAATTTTAATAGCGTTTTGTAAGTAGTTTCTACCTAAATTGTATTTTGCAAGCATTTTCAATCTAAATTGCATTGTGTATGTTGGGCCTTCTTTAAATATTTTGATTGTCAATTGCATTTTGTGAGTATTTTGAAACTAAATTACATGTTGTAAGTATTTTCAATCTAAATTGCATTTTGTAAGTATTGCCAATCTAAATTAGTAGTTTGATTCTACCATACAATTTGTAAGCATTTGCTATTTCAATTGCATTTTTTTATGTATTTTGGACCTAACCTATATTTTGTGCGTGTTTTTCAATCTATTCCTTAAGTGAGTATTTTCTTCTAAATTCCCTTTTTAAAATATTTCCACTGTCCATCTTGTGAGTCATTTCAATCTGAGTTCAATTTTGTAAGTATTTTCAGTCTCATTTCATTTTTGTTATGATTTCCATTTCATTGTCATTTCCGCTATCAACCAGACCATTAGGGGCCGATAACCTGGATGTTAAGCCCCTTAAAACAACAATTATCATAAACATGAAGTTGTGATCATATCCTGCATAGTATTCATCATAATATCGAACACTTCGATGTTCCGATGTGCTAGACTCGCTGCCCACGACTTCGATGCGTGTGGTTATGACTATGAGCCGCCAGGTGCGGTGATCGTCTTGCTGCGGTCTAAGCTCCAGAGGAGCAATGTGGTGTGAACTCTCACGGAATTTTAAATTATATTTCGTAGTTGCTTCTAATATTGACCTCATTATATAGGTGTGCTGTTGTTCGTTCATTGAGGTGGTTGAGACATCGTGGTCATCAGTTCCATGTACGTGGTTCCGTATGTGGAAGCTGATGACCCTTGCCATTGTGATTGTTGAACTGGTATTTATGAGCCTATGATCGGAAAGGAGTTAGTTGTAGCCTTCTATTAGGAACAATCCCAGCATGTGCTTGTATGTAAGAGTGCGATACATTGATGTGGGGGGGGGGGGGGGAAACCATTTACTGGTTGGCAAGGTTAGGAATCTAGATCATTCCTGTTTTACTTCAGGAGGCTTCCATCTCCTGATGTGGCAGCTGGTATTCTTGGCTGTCGCCCCGGAGGTACGGGTTCGATTCTCGGTTCTGCCAAGAAATTAATTTCTGGTCTGAAGGCTGGAACGGGGTACGCTCAGCCTCGTGAGCCAAAACTGAGATGAGGTGAGTTCGATTCCCACTTCAGCTATCCTGGAAGTGGTATAGCTATGCACATCAGTACACGGGGCTAAATGTCCTCGATGCCCAAGCCCCTCAAATGATATTACAGCTTTAAGAGGCTGAGTGTACTCCTCAAACCAGAATCGATTTCCTTGGCAGAACCAGGATTCGAACTCAGTTCCTTCGGGACATGAGACGTAAGATATATGCAGAGAGACCACACAAGGCGGGACCCTTAGTATATGCACGTTTCATCTACTTCAAAGTTGAGATGATTGGCTTTTTATTCGGTTAGGAGCATGGGGTTTCTTGATCGTAAGTCACGTGCATTTGGGTGTGTATTTGAAATTGTCGTGTTTTTCTGTGCCTACTCTTGTAGGTTATTGTTTTATTAATGTGTGGCACAAACCTTGGGGGAAACCACTCCCGGAGTGGCCACTGTAACAACCAGGATTCATACCACAGGTCTCGCAGCTTGGCTATGCTGTTGTGTAAAATGCTCAAATGTTATTTTATAGGACCTAAAGTGGCTTATTTTGATTTAACACCTAGAAAATGTACTTGGGTCTGCAGACAACCTTAGTCATCTTTTAGGTTTCGTAGTTCTGGTCTAAGCCTCTAATGCGCTTGCACAGTGATCCTTCAGTGGTGCATGGCACGTTTTAAAACGGGAGGAAAAATTAATCATACCCTTCCTGTAATATTTTCAACATAGGCTGCTAAACTCGAGAGAAAGTTTCGAAGCCAAAAGTTTCGGACTAAGCTAATTAGTAGATTTGTCTCAATCAAAGTTGTAAACATGTGTTATTGCATAGTCCTCCCAGAATGAGTCTTCTGTGCTGGACATTCCTGCCCAGCAGCATAGTCGAGTGTGTCAATTCATGTTCCCTGACTTCAGTTTGGAGCTGAAAAATCCGAGAACTGAGGTTCGAATCCTGGTGTTGGGAGCAGCCATCTTTGCTCACTTTGAGCTGGAGTGTCAGAAGATTATGCCCGTATTACACAACCGGATTCGATTCTCCGCTCTGCCAAGAAACTTAATTCTGGCCGGAGAGCTAGAACGGGCTACACTTAGCGTCGTGAGGCCAATTGGAGAAGAGGTGAGTTCGATTCCCACCTCTGCCATCCTGGAAGTGTTTCCTTTGTTGCTTGCCACATTTACTCCAAGAATATGCCAGTAGAAGTATGGTTCCTAACTTTGTCACGCGCTACCTCCTTTCCAATCCTCACCTTACTTACAAATACACACGTCATAACAGAAACCACAATTACGCAGGTTATCAGACAAATTCTGTTTATATTTATTTGTATATACAAGCCCAAGTACTTGGGGCTTAATGAACTAGATGCCCAAACATCTCAAATGAAATAAATTGTTTGTGTGACATTTAAATTAATAGTGAGGTTAGCGTTTGGTTTGTGGAATAGCATAAGGAACACGGGCATGCGTGGTGAATTATCCTTCTCCCTATTGGTTGCTGCTAAGCAGTCCACATTCTTGCATAACTGATCAGTGGATTTTGAGTCACTTTTCTTAGACTATTCTTTTAAATCACAGTATACTTTATAACACAGATTTATCACATTTATTTTGCGTTTGATGCTGATGACCACGGTGTCGCAAGCTCCCTAATGTCATTATATTTTTAGCGTTAACTGCCGAACTTAAGTTGAATTGTCTTTTTTCATGGAATCCTTGGGACTTCAATTTCATGCAGAATAGGCCTATTCCAGTATCAAAGCCGAAACAAGAATGTGAACATTCCCAAATCCTATTTCGTCGTTTGGGGCATGATGGTGTAGTTGTCAAGCTGCTTGCCTCTCGCCAAGGCGGGCCGGGTTTGTTTCCCGGTAAATGCATGTGAGATTTTCAAACTGAAATATTACGTCCTGTGGTTCGGATTCCACGTAGAAATGGAGGTCCCGTGGCTCATGATCGCGAGGTTAATGATAACTTAAAACTGCATCTTTCTTTCGTCACGAGGTCTTCTGATGTTCGATTCAATTAAAATGTTTAATAACGGAACTTCCTTTGTGCATCCGAGGAAGTTGTAATTTCGAAAGATAAAAATATGTCCCAACTCCACGATCGGATTAGTTTATCGGCTCGTACAAGACCTCCCGTATAATATTTGGTGATAACAAGATTGACTTAATTTATCGCTATATCGTAATTCCTAACATTGTCCCGTTTCTCTGCTAGATGGCAGTAGAAATTAAATTTTGAAATTCTGAGAATTTATTTGGCTCCGCCTCAAAGACTCGACATTATGTAGATGAGCATTATTATTATTGCTATTATCAAGGATGATTTCTCCCTTATTAAGAAGAGAGGTTGCGTAATATACTGTATACTGTCAACGTAAGATACTAATGGGTTCTTCTACTCACCAAGGCGGTTCAATATTCAGTCAGTACTGTTCTCACATTCATCCTATGTGATGTTTCGTTCAAAGAGAATTGTGGGTGCTGAACTAAGTGTGTAATATACCAAAAAATTCATAGCTGACAAAGACAACGCTCAGTTGCAAACTGACCTTTCAACCTGGTTCATAAATGGGCGGTTGACAACAAAATGATCAATACGAGTAAATGTAGTCTCATGAGAATAGCGAGAGGGCGAAGGAATGATTTTCAACATAATATCGGCTCGGAAATACATGTAGAAGAAGACTCGTGCAAATACTTGGTCATCCATGTAAGGAATGATATGAAAAGAGTACCCATGTGGGTTGTGTTGTCTCCAAAGTGTACAAATAACTTCATTTTGTAATGCGGGTATTAAAAGGCAGTAGTTCTGCCGCAAAAGAATTAGGATATTTGACACTGGTGTGGCCAATCTTATAATACGGCTCAGCGGTTTGGGCCCCATATCAGGTATGGCTCAGGCTCATCAATGAGCTGGAAATGGTACAAAGGAAGGCTGCTAGGTTTTTGCTCAATGCTTTTAGTCCTAAAAGAAGTGTAACTGGAATGATAGAAAAACCAGGTTGGGAATCTCTGAAAGATAGGACGAAATCCAGACTATACGCTATGTTAAACACTTCAACTAATCGGCCAGCTTGGGTAGAACTAAGCAAACGTCTGGGGGATCCCACCTACCTGAGCAGGGCAGATCATCCACACAAAGTTCAGGTCCGACCACAGCGTGAAAATTATGGGAAATATATTTTCATTAACCGTGATATTGATAATTGGAAGTTATTACCTACCTCAGTCTTAGAGCCTTACCCCATACATATTGATGTGTTTAAGAGAAGTTGGAAATTTTGTGTAAATACTACGATGTAATTACTGTAGTTCCTAAGTTGCGAATTGTGTATATTTTGTTTGATGTTATTGTTGGCAATTGTCTGTATTGTATAATTTGCCACAGGGGAATTACCTTACCTGTCCTGACCCATGCATTCGATACCCCCATTTGCAAATATTATATATAATAAAAAAGTGGCTTGAAATGGCAGAAACTGACATACATTTCCAGGACTTAGTTTGTGGGTGAGGGATCCATTTTCTTCTTACCTTCATTCCCTCATAATTCTGCATTGATTTCAAAGTTTTGAAGCTTTCCCTTGTAGGTATTGAAGAGCTTGTCCGCGATTGGTGTAAGGTATTTTACAATTTGTAATGTGCCGAAAGTCATAATAAGAATGCGTCATGAATTTTACATGGTTATAATTCTCGTCGAACTGTATAGATCCCACCGATTTTCATTGCGATATATTTTTTGAATGAACTGTTGGAACGGGAAATATCGCACGGTTTTGAAACTAAACTGTCAATGTAGGGCTTGTTCCAACTTGACACGTGATTTCATATTACTAATAGTGTGATTGCAGTTAGCAGTCACTTTGCTGTATTCTTCGCGTGTAACAAATAGACTTCCTTGTGAAATGTAAGGAGAATGAGTGCAGAATTTTAGCGTTCTATTGGCAGCAATGCGCGTAGAGCGGACGCTCGCAGTCGACTGAAATCCACGTCATGGTATTGCTTGGGCAATATGACAGCCAGGGGTCTCTTGTGGCTGCGCGCGGAACTTGTGAAGCTAGCGGTTAAATTGAAAGCGTTTGGGTCTGCGACATGTGATTCAGGAACGTACGTTCTTTCGCGCACCATGCAGCATTTAGTTTCACAGCGAAATACCATGTATAATTTCGTTTCTGGCTCCATATTCCTTGTTCCTTCGTTATACTCCAACTTAGGCTTTGTATAACTGCTGCTGCTGATGATGATAGTAATAATAATAATAATAATAATACTGGTAATAGTACTCTTATGGCCTCACCTACCTGGTGTTGATCTTTTGTAGTAGAGCTATTTGGGTGACAGATTCACTAATTTTTCCCTTCCAATTGCTCTGCATTCTAGGAGGGGAACTGGAACTCCGTTGGGTAACCTGTAGCTTAAATGAAATTTATTTTGTTCTGTTTGTTACGAGCAGAGAATTTTCGACTCGGGGTGCAACGACTATACCCGCCCTACAAAATTCTGAATTTCTCGGTCGGAAATCGAACTGCGTTCCTGAGACCGTGAAGTGGGCACTCAACCGCTGACACACAAAGGAAGGTGGTACAGCACTAGCACAGCATGCGCATTTCCTAATGTCGGTACCATATTATCTGTGGTAAAAATCTCTGCGCTATAAAACTGTATTACATCTAATCTCTTCCCCCCCCCCCCCCCTTTTTATTTTGCTCCCTCTTAGCACTCGCTTCACTCATTTGAATGCACAAACAAATGGTTCACCTGTGTAGGCTATACCTCGATTGTCTTGCCCTTTGTCATGGTGGCTCAGCGCTAAAATTCTCGCCTGCTGATCCCAAGATAGCGGGATCGAATCCCAGCGCATTGAGTTGGCATATTTACTGGCACGTTTAAGATCCCCTTCGATGCAAAATTCCGGCACCCCATCGTCTCTAAAATCCGCAGTAGTTAAAACCCATAACATGATTATGATTATTATTACCTTTCACATGTATGTGGCCATAATAGTCGGTGGGTTTTCATACATTACATTGGGCATTAAAATAAAATTGCGCGCGAAAATCAGTCAGAATTATCCATAGAGCTCTGACAGACTTTTGGTGATAATAAAATTGAGAATTTCGGAATGTCATTAATTTTATTATTAGACTATTTTCGTGATTCATTTTTCTGATTTAAATTCTTTCTAAGTGTGGCACATTTTAAATGAGCATTCACACGTATTGTTATTCATCATGCCTAAGTATATGATGCCGCCCACACTATCCTCAATTTATAGAACAAGCTGCTGCTGAATTTTCAAAGCTCAGGATTAATGCATTATATAAATGTTAGATGAAACACCACAAGTTCTTACGAAAACGTCACGTTTTCACAAATTTCCCAACCGTTCAGATATTTTGTTAGTTTATCTGTGGGCATATCGTTAATTGAAATACTCTACAAGTGTTTAATTAATATTGTATTTTAGAAATTATAACTAATTATTTTGAATCAGTGAGTTTTAGTAATTATTCAGTTAGCACTCATTGTGACTTTTGCCTTTTGTGCCCATATAATGTTCACCACTCTTCCAAGCCAAATCAGCACAGAATTATTTGAAAGCTTCCCACTCAGAAATACACGGCGTTTAGCTTTATCATTGTTCTGTGATTAAATTTAAATAAACCCTGATAATGTATTTGTGTTCAGTCTCTCCAGCAAGTGAGTACTGCATGGGCAGCAAGCTAAAGGAGTACAGTAGCTGCGGAAACGACATTGAAATACCTCAGTGTCAATATGGTGGCCGCCGTAGTAAAACACACTATATCATGTCTCCATTCATGTAAATAAATAAAAGTGAAACTTACGTAAAGTGCCTACAGTTTTCCAGTTTGCGCTGTTTCTGGCAAGGGAGTCAATACTGGCTCCTCTGATCCGTTTCACACTCCCCTCCCATTTTTGGGATCGAACCAGTCAGTTCTATCATTTGTTAGGTGACTAAGATCCTAGCATTCTGCACAGTGATCCAAAGTCAACAGAACACCATTTTAAAAACGGTTTTGTTTCAGATACCCATAAGTATTCGGGCCCTCCAAACACTGTGCGAGAAAAATGCTTTATTGCAAGCCATCCTGATTAGGTGTCTGCACCTACGCACTCATGGTGAATGCTTGGATAGTATATTTTATATCATGAATGACAAGAAAACCCTTCAGACATGATTTTCATTGTCCACAAGCGAGCAGAATCTGATGATTATCGCTTAACGATTGAAACATGTCATCCAAAACGATTGAAACATGTCATCCAATTACGTACCCTCACTCTTTTTCTTGTACATAAAGCGTTTTATTTTGTGATAAATACCTCGTGTAATATTTCTTTCGGGTTACGGTGTTTTAAGTTCTAGTTTTCACACCTAATGTGATTGGGCACAGTTTGTGTCGACTGACTGGAAAGCTTGAATGGTTCACAACGTGAAATGTGTTTCCAAATTCATTAGTGTCCAAAAGTTATGCATAATCATATCCGCAGACCTCGCTGGCCAGTCCATGCGATGAATGTCTTCCCCAGCCACAAATTCATCCACCAGAGCAGCGCGGTGCGGTCGGGCATTATCGTCCAGGACGTCTGGACCAACCGCACCTCTGAAGCGTCGAACATGTGGTCTCAGTTCCTCATCCCTGTATCTCCGAGCGTTCAGTGTTCCTCGGACCACCCATGAAGATGTGCTGGTCCTTACGGCCATTCAACATGTTGCCGCCCCACACCATGACGCCACCACCACCACCATACTGGTCCCGTTCCACGATATTGCCGCGGTTGTATAGGCTACCCGGTTCTCTCCAGATTAATGTGCGACGGGAATCGTTCTGCAAACTTAAGCGGGATTATCTGTGAAGAGCACATGCCTCCATTCATTCATGGTCCAGTTTCGACGTTGACGGCTCCACAGTAAACGGGCCCATCTCTGTGCTAGAGTGAGCGGGACGCACACCGCTCGACGTATGGCAAACAGCCCTGCTGTTCCGAGCCTCCAGTACACAGTTTGCCGGGAAACGGCAACCCCTCAGACGGCTGCAAGCTCCGCCGTCAATTGTCTTGCAGGTGCACTCAGATTTCGTCGGGTGGGTAAGGCCCGATATCAGTCCTGCTGGTCTTGGTCGACCTGGTACTGGCCTACGGCTAACATCTCCTGCGTCTCGAAATCGTCTCCAAAGCCTGGAAATGATACTTTGTGGCACATTCAAGGATACGGTGACTTCGGTCTATGTCTGGCCTGCTTCCAGGTGGCAGAGTATTCTACCTTGCAAAACGGGGTCCAAATTGCGTCGTTGTGTCATTATGTTGTCACGTTCACTACGAGGCTACACTCCGCACTCTATAACAGGGCAAACACGACTGAGGGAATATGGGTCGCAGGCAGTGGCTGTGTTTACCTTGCGGTTACGCCGCTAGTCAAAGCAGGGAATACTCCTTTCCCATACAGAGTGACAACGTAAGGTTGGTATATGCATATGTTGTGCGATTTGCGGTCTATTTCCTGTTGCCTTGTGTATTCGTAAATTATGCTTAACTTTCGAACATTAGTGTATAACTGAATGCAGAATCACGCTGTAATATTATGAGCTGGTCCTGGTATAGGGGCGGATGGTATCCGGAAAAATGTATACACTCTTTACGGAACAAAAACTATTTATTTTGTGTTCCTTTTACATTTAAATTTTGATTACACATGTAGTACTGTCTTCAGTTACACATATGGTTACATGAGATGTTCAAAATGTTCACCGTTGGCTGCCAGACACATAGCAGAACGACGAGCGGTCGCTGCAACTACGTCCGTCAATGATTGAATGGGGACCGTTGCACATGCCGCTGTAATCTGGCGAAGGGCCTCTAGCGTGCGTGGCTTACGTCGATAGACTTGATTTTTCCCAGTTCCCCACAAGTAAAAGTCCATAGGGGTAAGATCTGGCGACCGTGGGGGGAACTCAATGGGCCCCCTTCGTCCAATCCAATGTCCCGGCAGATTGTCATCCAGGAAAGCTCTTACTGCTACATGGTAGTGTGGTGGCGCCCCGTCCTGTTGATAGAAGACTTCATCATCGGCTCCATAAAGCGCACGCAAAGCTGGTAAAATTATAGTGCGTAGCATTCCCAAGTACACTGCTCCAGTGGCAGTACCATCAAAGAAAAAGGGTCCTAGTAAGCCCCTCGACGACAGTCTACAACAGACATTAACCCCTGGTAGAAGGGGGTTGCCGAGGCCGTATGTGGGGATAGGCACAGCAAAGACAAGGAATGTAACAAGAACGGAGAAAAGATTTTGGAACTATGTGGCGCAGAAGAGCTATATATATTAAATGGTGTCTGTGTGGGGGATGAAGAAGGTAACCTGACGTATATAACAGAGATTGGAGGACGTGTAATAGATTTAGCAATATGTTCCAGAGGAGCACTAGCCCTAATTAAGAGGTTCACTGTTGAAGAATGGGGAGAATCACACCACCTACCAATTGTCGTCAACATGCAGGGAGCGGTGACAAAATCAAAAGGGAACCCACAAGTTAAAGCTATAGAGAGAAAAGTAAATAGATTCAGATGGAGGGAGTAAATCTGCAGAGAGTTCCAGAACTACTTCCAGGGAGAAAATTTTGAGCTGATAAAGGTAGGGATAAGTTTAATGATCAGTAATGATGAAATTGAAGGGGTAATACGTATGATTGAGAATGCAATTATGATGGCCGGGCGGAAAATGCGCGTGAAGGCTAGGGGAAAATTAGGGAGAATTAAAGGATGGTACGATGAATCTTGTAGAAGGAAGAAAACCGAAGTTATTAAGTTATTAAGGCACTGAAGTTATACAAGAGAGGAGGGGATGATACGATGAGAGTCGAATTTTGTCGTCTAAGGAAAGAATATAGGGAACTGCTCAGCAAAATGAAAGATGAATGGCAGGGTAAGGAAGCAACAGCACTAAATAAGGATTCTAAAGCTAACAACTGTAGCAAAGTGTGGAGCAGGATAAATTCTTACTGTAGGGGGAGCAGAAGTGGTGGGGGAGCTCTATTAGTGATGAAGTATGGATTGCATATTATGAGAATCTGTTAAATGCTGAAGATAATTGGAGGAAGAGGGATGAGTTTGGCGTCCCGAGGGGGCTGGAGGCCGCTCTGCCTATGCTGGACCAAGTCATATCGATAGAGGAAATTAAGGAAGTAATAGCAAAAAGTAAAGGAGGGAAGTCAGGTGCTATTTCGGGGATAACAAATGAATTTTGGCAAGAGTTGAGTAACAATAGGTTCATGATGGACAGCTTGGTAAAAATCTTTAACAAAATCTTTGAAGGAGGTAGATTTCCGAGGGCGTGGCAGGAGGGAATAATTTGTCCAATATATAAGAAGCATGGGGACAAACTAGACCCAGGCAATTATAGAGGCATAACTTTGCTTGATAATTTGAGCAAAATGTACACCGGGGTCTTATCCAAGCGTTTAATAGCATGGGCAGAGGGCTGTTCGGTGTTCTCGAGACTCCAGACAGGATTCAGAAAAGGGATGAGGACCAGTGACAATATAATGGTGGTTAAAACGGTGATGGACAAGTACATAAGAAGGAAAAGAGATAAGCTGTATATCACAGCTATTGATTTGGAGAAGGCGTTTGATTCAGTGAGCAGGGGAGCTGTCATGTCTAAACTGGGAAAAATCGAGGTGTCACATAAAATGATACGAGCAATTGAGAATGTGTATTCCGAAGTGAAATGTGCAATTAAAACTAAAGATGATGTAATTGTAGGAGAGATAACGTCTAATATAGGATTAAAACAGGGATGCAAATTATCCCCGGTGCTTTTTTTTTTTTTTTTTTTTTTTGCTATTTATCAACGATATTTTCGATTCAAAGGGCTTTGAGCAACGGTCCAACCCTTGCTTGGACAATTGTGATATCCCGGGCCTAGCTTTTGCTGATGACATCCTTCTGCTTGCTCTAACACCCTATAATATGCAATATAGTATTGACGAGATTGTGAGATACTGTGAGGACTGGAACTTAAAAATTAACCCGAGTAAGACCAAAGTTATGGTCTGCAAAAAGGGAGTTAAACTGGCTAAGAATGAAAAGTGGGTCATGTATGGGTCACAGTTAGAGACGGTGAAAAAACTTGAGTATCTAGGGACGATAATGGCGAATAATGGTAAATGGACCGAACAAATTAAAAGGGCAAAATCGAAAGGGCTAGCGGCATTGGCGAATGTTAAAGTGTTAGAGCGTAGGTTACCGAATCTTGACTACAAAGTGTATAAGAATGTGTTCAACGCACTCATCGTTTCAAGAGCACTCCATGGAGTGGAAGTATGGGGTTTAGAGGAAGGAACGAAAACCCTGGACAGTGTTGTAAGTAGGTTTGCCAAGATAATTTTGGGGCTACCTAGTTGCACGGCGAATTGTGGAGCGAGAATGTTGTGTGAGGATGTAAGCATTAGACAACATATCATAAAAAGGTCATAAAGCCTTGGATTCGTTTAAAAGCAGGGGGGGGGGGGATGCTTAAGGTAGCCTACCTGCACCAAATGAAGCATCAGCAAGAGGGCTACTGGGTGGACGGGGTAAGAAGTGTACTGGAAAGATTAGGAATGGGTTATCTATGGGATAGGGACTTACAAAGAGAGGAAGGTAGGGCGTGTAAGAATGTGTGTAGAAGGGTTAATGACGTAGAGCTGCAGGTGCTAAGAGAAGAGTGCACCAGTAGGAGAACCTTAACGGAGTTCTGCGAAATAAGGAACTTTATGAGCATAAAGCCTCAATGCCTAATGAAAAGAGAAATGAGAGGGATAATTTGGTGGTTAATGGGGGTGTATAAGAACAAAGCGTTGAGAGAAGTAGGAAAAGAGGACATTTGCCTGTTTTGTGGGAAGGTTATGGGTGCAGCGCACCTGATCAGGGAATGCAAGGAAATTAAAATGATAAGAGCAAAGTTTGTAGACAAAGCAGATCTAAACAGAATAGAAAATGAAAATGAGTATCACACTTTAATTAAATTACTAAAAAGGGAATGGGGGGAAAGCAGGTCAATTAGCAAAATATTTTAATACCATCAGGACAATGTGGAATAAGAAAGCGTCGGATGAGATTCAGAAAAAAGATGCATGTAAATTAAGCATTCAAGTACAGGAGATGGCTTCCTAAGCTATAAATCTTGTTAAAGCCTAGGAGAGCCTATCTGTAATAACTAGGTAGCCTATACGATTACTACAGTACAGCCACATATTGCTGTCTGTAGATTTTTCCTGTGAGTTTGATTTTTTTTCCTTACTACAAAACGTATCAGACTCTTACAGTCAGTAAGGGCTCGATAGGGAAATAAAAGTAATTCTTTCTGTGATGTGTCTCCCATGGGGAACTGTCAAAAAATGAAGAACACTGTGTTCACATTTATGATTAAGAAAGAACTAGGTGCAGTCTCCATCAGAAAAGTTGCCCAGTGATATTGTGAATGAAGATAACTACTGTAAAGCATTATTAAGTTTTGAAATAACGAGGAAGCTATGAAATGCCGAATGAACATTTGGTTTAATTATCTAACGCCATACTGTAAATTTGTTATCTATATGTTTATTGTATGTATGTCACGATATGACTGTGAGTTAAAGTGACAATTAACAAGTAGATTTGGCTAAATAACCCCTGGTAGATTGACCGCCTTGTCCACATGAACATGAGGATTTTCCGGAGCCCAGTAGACACAGTTATGTCGATTCACAGTTCCATTAAGTTTAAACTGGGCTTCATCAGACCACACTAACTTCGTCAGAAATTGTTCATCTTGGGTGACCATTTGTTGATACCATTCGCAAAATTGCATTCGACAATCGGGATCATCCTCATTAAGCGCATGCAATAATCGTGGGATGTAAACTTTCCACTTAGCTGTTTTCAAAATCCGTCGTACACTCTTACTGCTAATCCCCACTTCCCGCGCACATTGCGTAGCAGACTTCTGTGGAGAATTAGCAATCCTTTCCAACACGTGAGCAGACAAAGCAGGACTAGTAGCTGTACGCGTCCTTCCCGATCTTCCTTTGTGAATATCACAAATCGTTCCATGCGTCTCAAACTTCCGCGTAATGAGTTTAATTGTTAGGCGTGTTGGGGGTTCTGTTTCAAACTCCCTCCTCCACTAACGTTGCACTTCAACGGCATTACCAAACCTGATGAACCACTTCAGAATGTACTTTCGCTGCTCGAACGTCAAGCTTGCTCCAGCCATTTTGTTTTCCCACTATCGTGATGTAAGACCGACATCTGACGAGCGAAAGACCATACTACAACATTTAAAAACAATGACATCAGTTGACAATGTCATATCCCGATATCGTTTGACAAAGAGTGTATACATTTTTCTGGCAGACTCTGTAGTGTATTAAATACTTAGATGATTTACTCATATTTCAGGTTGGTGTCACTTTATTTTCTGAGTGTCCTGTATATTGAAGACGTGTGCAATAACAGTATGTTCCTTACTAGGCTGTGCAAGTCACAGGTAACAAGTAGTTCCGTGAAGAACTCAATAGCCTATTTTCATATATCCTACTTACTGTATATTAATTGCCTCTATCAACATACAAAATGTCAGATTGATTGCTGTAATATATTCGTAGTTATTGAGAACCGTCTAAATATTTCGGATGGTCGCTATGTTGGATTTTGATATATGTAGGCCATGAACTGTTAGATGAAGACTAAAGCGTAGGTTGATTATTCAAACTTCAATCGCATGATTAGGACACACAAAATAAAAACGAGATTTTAAAATTTCGCACAGCCGCCATCTTGGGGTTATGAAAACAATTGAAATAAATTAGATGTCCGTGGATTAAAATTTAGATAAACATTTACCGTACCAAGTTTCACTGCGCTCGAATGGTTAAATCGCGAGATACTTCCATTTAAATATTCAAATTTCGCGTCGGCGCCATGTTGGGTCTGTGTCCACCAGGTTATTTAAAGTTCCATAGGTGAACTTACGTTAATAGCCTTTATCAGCATACACACATTTCAGGTTGATTGCTGTCATAGATTAGTAGATATTGAGATCAGTCTAAATATTTCGGATGGTCGCCATGTTGGATTCCTGTAGGCCATAGTTATGTAGCCTACTATTAGATGACGATTTTTGTGTAGGTTCATTATTCAAACGTTGACTTCGATCGCATAATTAGGACACAAGAAATAAAAAACTTAATTTTGAAATGTCGCATAGCCGCCATCTTGAGGTTATGTAAACAATTTAATAAAACAAGGGGTTCGTGCATTGCAATATGTATAAACATTTGCTGTACCATGTTTCACTGCGCTCGGGTGGTTAAATCGCGAGAAGAGGCTATTTAAATGTTTCAAATTCGCTTGGCCGCCATGTTCGTTTTGTACTTCACAGATTTTTGAAAGTCACATTGGTGAATTTTTAGTAGTGCCCTTTATTACCGTACGAAATCTCAGGGTGATGTCTGTAATAGTTTCGGGGATATAGAATGTCAGTGAAATATTTCGCACTGCCGCCGTGTTGAATTAGTCAGACGTAATCAAATTTGAAGGTCGGGGTCGGAAGAGGTAGTGAAAATGTTCTTACCGAGTTTCATTGAAATCGCTCCTGCCGTTTAGATATTATTAGGGGGACACAAGCACGCACACACACGCGAACGGTGATCTCATAAGCCAATATTTTGATAAATGAAAATACGCTAAAAATAACTCCATTGCAAATATTTAATAAAGCTTACTGTTATACATCATGCTAGCCCCAAGATGTAGGATCGTCCAATTCAGATATCAGTTGTGGTGAACGGCACTTCAGTCACTGGACTACCAGAGCTATCTAGAGGAGACGTCAATATTATTAAATAACGGAAATTAATAATGTCCACAACGGTTCGATATATTACAGTAAATATTTGAGTAAATAAATGTTCAGTTATTGATAAAATGGAACTTCTTGGTAATAGTTTCTTCAATTTAGCCACAAAAGTTATTTTCATGAGCAACCATTTTTCAACAAGTTTACTTATTTTTTATGTCCATTTGGTATTTAATATACTGTAATATATCGAACCGTTGTGGACATTATTAATTTCCGTAGTTTTAATAATATTGACGTCTCCTCTAGATAGCTCTGGTATTTAGAGACCAAGGTATCAGAATTATGGCAGCCTTGGAGGGTTCTTTAAAGATACTTCTTTTTGCATGGGCGTGCAGAAATTAGTCTTCCTTCAATGTATACTGAGTGTTGTTATAAGAATTGATTTCACAACGTCGGGCCCAGTGCCACTAATTTTCACCACAACAGCACAACCACAACAACAATTTATAAATAGCTTCCCGTGGTTTTTGTCCTCTTTGTGCCTAACATACGACCAACCCCCCTCTCACCTCTTCCCAGTTCTAAGCACCTGTCCAACTGAAGGGGCAGTTGTGAGTTCGTCAAATCATTATGTGCTAACAATAAACTAATCTAATCTAGTACGTTAGACCAGATTATCGTAGGTTTTGAAATGCCCCGCAGGGAGAGAATCTCTTGGCTCTAATCGATGACGATGTTATTCACAGAACGACGGAGCAGTGAAACACGTGTATTTATATGTGGGTCCCAGTAGCAGGGTAAATTACATGTAAAGCTCTTTAACTCACTCCATGTCTTCCGGTAGTTAACCTTGCCAGGAACCTTAATCTCGTTCTGTGGATGTGTTCATGGTACAAATGTTACAAAATCTGTTATGCCGAATTGCCGGACAAAGTCGTTGCTTTTAATTTATATGAATGAGCTTAAGGTAGTGAAGTTTGACAATTAGATTTAGTTGCAAGATCCTACCAATTAAAGCTACCTCAGTAAACTTCGTAATGCTATCTACTTGTATTGCCATTATTATGTGGCATCAATTTAAGCCTCCGTGGCTTAGGCGGCAGCACGCCGGCCGCTCACCGCTGGGTCCGTGGTTCAAATCCCGGTCAATCCATGTGAGATCTGTGCTGGACAAAACGGAGGCAGACAGGTTTTTCTCCGGGTACTCCGGTTTTCCCTGTCAAAATGTAATTCCAGCAACACTCGCCACTATCATTTCATTTCATCTGTCATTTATTTAATCATTGCCCCAGAGGAGTGCGTCAGGCCTCGGCAGCCGGCACAGTCCGTATCCTCGCCGCTAGATTGGGGCTTCATTCATTCCATTCCTGACCCGGTCGGAGACTGTAAGCAGGGTGTGGATTTTCATGTGGCATAAATTTAACCGAACGTGGCCTTTATATTCTAGAATTTCGAGATTTTACTCCTAGGTCACATTAACCGGATTGAAATAGGCCTATGTTTTTATATTTCGTTTAATAGACAGTACAGCTGTGTGGAGGGACCTCAGTAGGCTTATTTAGGTCGGCAGAATGTGTCCGAGGGGGAAAAAAAGCTAGTTGGAATAGGCAAGTTAGATTCTTCTTGTCTGAGTTTAGCGTGAAACGAAGAAATAAACCAAGCGCTATCTCATGCTGCTGCAAATTGTGTACGATGTAACATCCCAGTGGGAGGGCCCTTGCTTCTCAAACACCTTAGTGGTTTGGCTTAAAACCTTGGAATAGTTTAAAAGTTACATTGCCGGTGGGATCTGCCTTCTGTTATTACAGATAGCTTCTTTCGTTCGGCGTGGCATGTAGACCATCGATTGCATGGGTAATGGATTACTTCATTCCAGGAAACTCTTAACACGATTGCCTGTCCTAATATTGTCACTTGTCAGGGAGACGATCATTAGTAATGTCTGGATCCTTATGTAATAGTATATTTTATCTTAGTCTTCCTATATTTCCTTTTAACGCATGTGTAAACTTTACGTACATTGCTCTTTTTTTGTCGTATGAATGCCTATTTTGGCCCTGTTCTATGAAGGTTTTAGCTTTAATCCTCCTACTTTTATAAATTTAAGTGATTGAAAGGGACGTAAAACTTATTATTATTATTATTATTATTATTATTATTATTATTATTATTATTATTATTGATCCGATACGCAAATTCGTAATTCCTTCTATTTTTGCCCCTTTGCAGTTCGCATGAATCCAATTCATTTTCTTCTGAAGCCTGAGTTATATAATAGTCTAATAATAATAATAATAATAATAATATTAATAATTCGTGTTTGACATCACTTGTAAATGCTGTGGCTTTGGAGGGACACGAGGTTGTCGCATTTTAACACCATTAAATGTCGTCGGGTCTGCAACATTCCAGTGGAGATCCGTTCCTTCTAATTCCATGAATTAACAACCTCACTTGTCCGGATTTGGCGCCGTACAACAGAATGTTAATGCGCACGACTGAGCTTAATTTTTTAACTCAGGGGTTTTGAAGGCTTATTACGTATAACAGACTCAATCCGGTACGAGTAAATGTTATTGGAGCTTCATAATCTAGCCCCACTTTTCATATTTTGGCCTATTGGGTCATATATTTGACATAGTTAAGAGTTCCTGGAGTCTTCCATATATGAAGAACATTGCCGTAAAATTCTAGACTCTTAAGCAATAAATATATTTTGGTATGCCATAAATTTCTGTCTGTCGATTCTTTGTCCTTTTAATGGATGCAGGATCGTCGCGTTGGCTACAAGTGCCCGGGACGGAATCCACTGAGACTCGACCCCTTTGTCAACCCACATTTTATATAAAACAAGGTATAGTCTCAGTTCGTGAAGGAATGTTAATGTGAATATAACAAACCATTATAAACTTGCCAGTAGACTTAACGACAGAAGGTTGCTGCATTTAAGGACCCTTAAATGGCATTGGGCTGCAACTTTCCATCTCTCCCTCTTTAAATGGAATTTTGCCAGTAATGCGAATCTTGAGTTACAAACTGAAGCTTAATCGTGTGCACAAATATTGTTGTTCAGCGCCAAACCCAGACCTTGGTTAATAAGCTTCACTTTGATGATACCAGTTTACCAAATTTTAGAACACTGAACGTTGGTTTGTTGATAAGATTCAGAGATTCCTTTCACGAATACAGTAAATAAGCATTTTATGAAGCGCACAAATCGTGCCTGTTGCAGGTTGTTTATTGTATGAATCTTCTATAGTTTCATAGTAGTAGTAACGGATAGGAGAGCTCCACCACTTGCCAACCTTCCATCGTATAGTCGAGGTCAATTGTACAATAGTAATATAATAATAATCATAATAATAACAATACCAACAAGAAATAAAGTTGTTTTATATGAAAAAAATTGTCAACCAGGATTTTGCTGCAAACACAGATATTTACATTAGCGTTCATCATAAATCCATGCTGCAATATCATAGCAGTAGGTCATGTTTATTAATACGTAGTAGATGTAATATGCAGCCGAAAATGTAGGATAGTTCTTCAGTCGCGATGTGTTGCGCGTCGATAGTTGACTATCGATGCGAAGATTGCCATCCATGAATGACGTTACATCGTCTGCAGGTTAACTGTAAATATGGTGGCACTCAAACATACCGATCACGTCGTGGTGTAGCGGCTCTAGTTCTTGTCTGTCGCCCCGGAAGTCCGGGTTTGATTGCCGGGACTGCCAAGAACTAGCGTGAGAGCTGGAACGTGGTACACTTCGCCTCGTGAGGCAAAACTGAGAAGAGGAGGGTTCGAATCCCACTTCAGCCATCCTGGAGTTCCTAAATTAAGGCCATGGCTGCCTCCTTCCCAATCCTATCCTCGATTTACAAATACAAACACACTAGTACAGCCATCACAATAATACAGGTTATCACACAAATTACACACACACGCACCCACACCCTAATATGACCACGATGTTGCAGCCCCTTAAGTAAACAACAACAACAACGACAAATGTAATCTCGATTCAAGCCAACTGCATGAAAGTTGCTATAAACCGCGATGGTGGACAAATTGTATGATATCATCTGTTGTCACTTATTTAAGGTGATCCAGACTATAGCTAGTTCAGGGACTTGTTAACCCCCTCACTCCAAAAAGAGGATGTACTTTAATTTGATCGTTAATTTCGCGGTCGTAAGACGCGGGACCTTTTTACGCGGAAATCATTACATTTCACGTCGACAATTCAACAGGCATGAACATGGAGTAGAATCCGGGCCGCCTTGGTCCGCTACGTCCTCATGGCCTTAAACCTCCACTTTCTCAATGCATAATCGGATCTGATTATTTTTTTATATTTTGACCTTCCTCTAAATCTGAACTCGCCTGTCTTTTCAAGCAAATAATTTGTATCCTAGATTTCAATTCCCTTTGGGGATTATCGAGAAATGTGGAGATAATATATTCCACACCAGGTTGTGTATAGTCTCAAGATCTGGGAGTAGTGACGGGACTGATGACATAGTCGTCCCAAGTCACTATAACGAATTAACAAAGTTAAAGATAGTTACAACCTTTCCTGTAAAGTCAGGTACCAATATTAAATGTAATTATATTTGCCCGTTTTCAATTGATGCATGACCAAACATTCGGACGCGCAGAAATCAAACAAAAGAGGTATTTTGGCATTGTTGTGTTGCATAACGATTGTCAACATTCTCCTGTTCTAATGATATGAATTGTATGGATTGACTGCGAGGTTGAACTCTGTGCTCACAAATGGTGGGAATACCAATCTCAGTGCTCCATATACTGATGATTTTCAATTGAAGTACTCAGTTTTGGATTTGCTATGTCAGTTACTTCGACGTCGTTAACAGCTCATGAAAGTATTGTGGTAGAAAGTGCTGCAGCGAACAGGACCTCGGTGGCAGTCTAATAATTCATGACATCTGGTCTCTTGTTGCTGTAAGGCTTGAATGGGACAATGAATAGGAAAAATAAAGCCTGATGTTGCTTGGTGGAGTGGCTAGGGTGGAGCCCTGCAGCAGGATAACAGGGGATTACGTGTAAATTATGCGAAGAAAACTGTGTAACACTTTCATAAACGTTATGGCTTATCGAGAAATGTGGAGGTAATAAAATTCCACAGCAGACCAGGTTGTGACGGGTGTAAAGATCATCTGTGAATAGTAACAATACGCTTATATAAAATGTCAAGTATCCTGAAGATTTTCTTCTTACACGTAAGGCCTAAATAATAATTTGTGTATTGATTTCTCATTCATGCTGCTGTATAACAGTAATAATGTCAAAAGATTCGCTGTTAGTTTGGAAAATCGGCATATCTATCTCTTTTGGTGTACAATGTTCCGAATGTTGTGTAGAATTTGTATGATCAAAAACATATTCTCGCACTTAAAAAAATGCTCATAGGCAAATGCAGCTCTAGAAGATAGACTAGGGAGGTGAACACTCGTGAAAGGACTTTTTATCACAACCTGTTATATATTTTGATGCGTTTATATACTTTCATTACATATATTAGGTCAGGTATGTTTGCTAAACGACATTTAAATACGGAAATAAATGAACTTTTTATTCACTTATTGATTTGAATCACCATTTCTATTTGTTACCGTATTTCTCTGATTTCCGATTTCCAGGTTAATTTCATTCTTAAGTATCCATTTCATGAGGATTTTATATTACTTTGTCTGACTCCAGCATTATATTCTTCTATTTTCATAGGGACTGATAACCTCTATGTTCGGCCTCTTAAAACAAAACTAATCTTTTATTTTCCCAGCAGCGTAGGTGACTACGTTGTCACGCCCCCGGGCTGGAATGGGGAGTTGCAAGTTCTGAGATTAGAAATGTGTGTCCCGGCATAGATAGTGGTCATCCTGGGTGTTCCTTCTCGGTTATTTCAGTACTGTCTCCAGGTAATCGCCCTGTTGACAACGAACTGGTGAAAATCTAATGGTAGTGACCGCCTAATGGTGTAGCGACTAGCATTCTTTGCTGTCTCCTTGGAGGTCTGGGCTCGATTCACAGCTCAGTCAAGAATGTAATTCCGGCCTGACGGTTGGAACGGGGTACACTCAGCTTCGTGAGGCAAATCGGTGAAGAGGTGGGTTGGAATCATACCTCAGCTATCCTGGAAGTGATTCTCCGTGGTTTCCCACTTCTACTCCAGGCAAATGCTGGGACTACCTTCTTCTCAATCCTCACCTGATTTAGAATTACACACTATTACAAATACCGCAATGACACAAGTTATATATACAGTACTAGCAGTAGTACCCGGCTTCGCCCGGTGGAATAATGATAATGTCTCAAAGTCTCCTTAGAAATATAACGGACTTTAAATCAAGGTCATTTGCCCCGAAAGACAATGAGGGCGTAATATCTAGGTCATTTGCTCTTTTGATGAGGATAATGAAAACTACTGTTGAATTGACACGTCAAACTTACAACCTACCGTAACAGAAATACATATTTCAAAATTCACAGGCGAGGAAGACTTATTGTGTGTGGTGATTAATGGTGTAATGGGCGTAACATCTAGGTCATTTGCCATTATGATGAGGATGATAAGGGAAACTACTACCGGTATTGAATTGACACTTCAACTTATAATGTACACAATGTACTGTAATAAAAATAAATATTTTAAAAATCTCAGTCGAGAAAGACTTTATGCGGCGGTGATTAGTGGTATGATGCGCGTAACATCTAGGTCATTTGCACTAATGATGATGATGATGATAATAAGGTAATGAAAAAATGACTACTAAACGAACATGGTGTAATTTTAAAACTGATATAGGTAATTCAGATGTCTAGCATCGATGTCTTCCAAAGTCTCAACCTTATTTTCTCGCTTAGGCCTGTACTCGATGCGTCTAGTGAAAGAGCTTATGGCATACTGCTCGGCAAAGAATATGGGTCCAAGCTGCACGAACCTGAGATGATCGCAGATGATGACGAAATATGATGACACACGTTCGGGGTTCCCCGTCCTATTTAGATTGGCCGAGGAATCACTCACTCTTTCGCAACACCACAGTGGCTTGAGCAACGGCCCTGTGCTGGCATCAGCATAGACAGCAGATAACACGGCGGGCTCTGGAAAGTCTGGCATCGCTTCTACTTCCTGGTGCCGGGCTCCTTTCAGTTTTCTTTCCTGTCGGCCTCCCTTGGTCAACTCTTGTTCTCTTCCGACCCCGACTGTATTAGGGTATTCGAGGGCTAGGGAGTATTTCAATTTCCCGCCTTAATTGGCCCTTGTCTCATCTTTCCTGATACCCTCATTCTTCGAGGGGTCTGCCTTCTTTTCCTTTTCATAATATCTCCTGTCTTCTGCTCAAGGCCCTCAAAGAGGCAGGGTGTGAATAGCCCCACCACTTCTGGTACACCCTCAAGGGTTCATGGCTGGTGAGTTAGGAAGCAGGCAACCCCGAGGGATTCCTGAGCTGAATGCAGGGAATGGAGTGGTATGTCAGAAATTTCAAGTGGACAGTTTTACTCATCGGGTTCCAAAGGGCAGTATGTAAAATTTGGTTCAGTCGGTGAAACGGTGTAGATTTGTGCGAAAGGGCCTAGATGCAGGGGCTGGAGTAGCCTCTGCGCAATTTCAAGCAGTTAGTGTTAGTCGCAGTGTTCCAAAGGGTAAATATACACATTTTGGTTGAGATCGGTGAAACTGTGTAGATTTGGGCCAAATGGCCTAAATGCAGGGAATGGAGTGGTCTGTCCGCAATTTCAAGCAGACAGTGTTACTCGCAGGGTACCAAAGGGTAAGTATCCGAATGTTGGTTCTGATCGGTGAAACGGTGTAGATTTGTGCCAAAGGGCCTAAATGCAAGGGAATGGGGTGGTCTGTCCGACATTTTAAGTGGACAGTGTTATTCGCAGGTTTCCAAAGGGTAAGTATACAAATTTTGGTTCAGATCGGTGAAACGGTGTAGATTTGTGCCAAAGGGCCTAATTGCAGGGGATGGAGTAGACTCTCCGCAATTTCAAGCAGACAGTGTTAGTCGCAGTGTTCCAAAGGGTAAATATACAAATTTTGGTTGAGATCGGTGAAACGGTGGAGATTTGTGCCAAAGGGCCTAAATGCTGGGAATGGGGTGGTCTGTCCAAAATTTGAAGTGGACAGTGTTACTCGCAGGGTTCCAAAGGGTAGGTGTACAAGTTTTGGTTCAGATCGGTGAAACGGTGTAGATTTGTATACATAACAGACAAACAGACAAACTTTGTGCTTTATATATATAGATATATACAATTTATCAGAAGACTGGCTAAATGACGATGATGTCCAAGCCCTGCAAATGAAACAACACAAGCTAATGACAGTGGGAGATTTACTGCTAATTGAATAAGCCGTGATGGACGAAACAAATAGGAGAAAAGAAACCTGTTAACATGAAATATAGATATAGGTATTAGAAAGTCATTTTTGAAAGCCTTTGTCTGGGAGCATGGTGCCCTATAAAAGTTAAACCTGGACTGTTGGTGCAGCAGAAGAGAGGAGAATGGAAACATTTGAAATGTGGTGTTGCTGGAGAAGAGTTCTTAAGACGAGTGGGGGAGGAGATATGTTTGTCAAGAGAAGAGATAGGTTTGTAGGGCACAAACTAAGGCACTCGGGAATAGCAAACTTCCTTATGGAAGGGTCGAGTACACAAACGGTAGAGGGTAAGCCAAGGTTAGAATATGTTCAACATATTGCCTTGAATCAAGCGTGTGCTATATGTTGGGATGAAAGGATGAGCTCAGGATAGGGAGGCTCAGAGAGATGTATTAAACCAATCCGAAGAGCGAAAACTCTTAACACACACTTGAGAGTTGCTCACTGTCCTTTATGTCATAACATTTGTTGGACGTCTGAAAGGTCACTAAAATACTTAACCGAATTTGCATTTGTTAGTTTCTGGTGTGTAGCTGGTTTCATTGTTGGGAAATAGGCAGGCAGGCCTACTTGAATCCTATTGCGGAAAATCTTAAAAATGAAATGGTGGATTATGTTAGTTATGTTAGTTTTTAATCTGGAATTGGAGGCAGACTACATAGGATCTCAATGCAAAACACGTTGTAAGCTTGTTCATTCCATCACCGATACAAGAGCATTAAGGCTGGGTTAACCGCCTGGCGCTATTCCAAACATCTACTACACGAGAATTGAACCAGAAAATTGTGCCTGCTTTGGAATACAGGCATACCTAGTGTGCGTATGTTCGTATCAGGTGTAATATTGTTTGATGCAATCTGCTGATTCACAATTTGATGGTCTCCAGTATACGTTAGCAGAGGTCGTTATTTTATATATTATAGTGGCCGCTTTCTGTGATCTCGAGATTCGTTGTTGAATCTTACGTGCAAAAGGTCCTGGGTTGAACTCCCAGCTCTGTTAAAAAATGTAATTCAGTCTGGGGGGTTATAACAGGTATACTGTACAGTATCTAACAACTACGGTAATTTCCGGAAGTTTGTGCTTGACTGTTATAATAGTATTCGGTATACAGGTCGGAGCAAGTCAGAAGACAGGGATACCACCAATGTCTGACCTAAAAACATAGCACGTTCGTAGAAGAGAGATTAACTAAGAGGTTTATGGAATCTGCTCCAGAGGATGAAGAGAAGTATGAGGTAAGCATTATTAACTGTCGTCGATGAGGGCCAGCTCTGCCAAGAAATGAGTTTTAGTCTGAGGGCCAGAACGGGGTTCACTCAGCCTCGAGAGCCCAAATAAGAAAAAGCTGATTAAATTCTCTTCCCAGCCAGGGTTTTTCTGTGGTTTTCCCAATTATTTTCCAGGTAAATGCCTCTACTGTCTCCGTACCAACCTCGCCCCTACACACACACACAAAAGAAGATACGAATGCTAGTATATACACCATATTTACACTGGTTATCAGGCATCTTCCGTTCACATAGCGGCTTCCTTGGCGTAGTTGGTAGCATGCTGAACTGCTATGCCCAAGGTGGTGGGTTTTTAAGAGCGACAAAATCCTTCAGTATGCCTTCCTTCGGAGGGGAATTAAAGCCAGCAGGCCCATGTCATAGATTTATGGCATGAGAAAGAACCTACCACTACAATTGGTAGTGTGTAGCTATATTTGTAGGTTATTTGGTTATAAACACTATCATTTACAACGTTCGCCGCTGGGTGTTGACAGTTGCATCTGGTAGCCAAAGTTGGAATTACTTGAAATTGAACTTTCATTCATCTTCATTCATTTCATCTCTCATTAATTCCTCTTGGGAGATTGGCGTCAGGAAGGGCATCCGGCCGTAGAAACTATCAGCCACGTGGAATTCATTGTATCTCATCCCCGATCCAGTTAGAAAAGGGTTTGATATGGGGTAGGCATAGATAGATATATCATCTTCCATACACACATCCACGCTCACGGGGCTGATGACTATATTGTCGTGTTTTATGACTACCCCTTATTATTTCCGTTTTTCTAACGGGGTCGGGGATGAGATGCGATGGAAGTCTTTGTGGCGATGGTTTTTACGGCCGGATGCCCTTCCTGACGCCAACCTCAGGAGAGGAGTTAATGAGAGATGAAATGAATGATGGTGAATGAAACTGGGCAAGGATGTGGAAGGAAGCGGCCGTGGCCAGCATTTGCCTGGTGTTGAAAATGGGAAACCACGGAAAACCATTTCAAGGACGGCCGACGGTGGGGCTCGAACCCACGCGTCTACCGAGTCAGCAGAGAGCTTGGCCCCATGACCTAATGCTGCGCTTTAGCCAGCGTAGCCACTACTATCGGTACTATATTGTCGTAATCACTTCAATTAAATAGCATTATTGTCGGGGAATTCTGAAAAGTCGATCGTGTGATTCAGTTCCATGTGGCGTTGATGAAGAAAAGACTGTATCCACTAACATCTGCAATGATCTCATATCTCATTTTTTCACGCACAGTAATTGTCAATATGAGCCACATGAGATATTCTAGCTCTTACGTTGTGCGCGTGTTCTGGAAGTCGTAACACCCGTCCGCTTGGCGTTGGCTGGAACAATCTGTTTACGTGGAAGGCTGTGCTAGTGTGTGTACTTGCAATCTAGGTAGAAATTGGGTAGGAAGCGGTCGTGGCCTTACGTTAGGTACCATCAAAGCAAATGCCGGGGTGGTTCCTAACTTACGGCCATGACCCATGGCCAGATGCGTTAAGGACTGTATATCGAAATGTTCATAGACGTCTGATCACATTATGGAATTATTTGTTTCACTTAAGAGTTTGGCGACATCGTGGCCGTGTAGCCCCGTGTACTTGCGTGTGTGGGAAATATGTCCGATAGCCTGTGTCATTGTTATGGCAGTAGTATTGTGTATATTCGTAATTGAGGCGACGATTTGGAAGGAGAGGGGCCATGGCCGTAAGTTAGGAATCACCCCGGCATTTGCCTTGATGGCACCTAACATAAGGCCACGACCACTTCCTACCCAATTCCTACCTCGATTGAAAGTACACACACTAGCACAGATATCACAGTGATACAGGTTATCAGACAATTTCTACACACCCAAGCACAAGGGGCTACATGACCGCGATGTTGCAAAGCCCTTGAAGAATCAACAACACCACAAATTCTGATGTAAGAAAGGAAAGGGATTAGTTAAATACCTTCTCAGTCATTCGCTGTAAGATTAGAAGTGAATGATTTATTGCGGTCTCGCGTACGTCATCGCAGGTGTGGTGTGGATAGAGGAGTGATAATCCAGATGAAATGTTAATTTTTCAGTGTTACTTATTATAAGAAGCTTTTCAGTCGGTCAACACGAGTGTGCCCAATTAGGTTGAGGAAGGGGGGGAATTACAATTAATTCCCTAATGCCTGAAATAAATTACACGAATTATTTATACAATTAATAAAACACTTCATACATAAATTGGGAGGGGGACTAAATTGGATGACTAGTTTCGTTCGTCAAGCGAACAAGATCGGGCCCTGCTGATTTAGGCTTAATTTTGGTTCGGTGGATGTGTAGCCTATATAACACTTATGTACAACAGCATTTACAATTATTAAGCTACAGAAGTTTAATTAAAACTGTGTAAAGTGAGATTCTTTTAGACAATTCTATTTTTACCCGTTACTCTATTGCACTTCTATAATGTTGCGTTTTTTGCTAGTACTTTTTATGTGTATACATGTGAAACCGATTTGAAGCTTTTACTTCTATCATCTATTGCACTACTTGCGTTCTCGACTGTTTTGTTAATAACTGTTACTTTTCACTTTCATATTTACTTGATGAGTTTTTGTAGTTGGTTACTTAGATTAAACACTTGAATGTAACGGATTTTACAATGTGGTTTTGTAGACTTGGATGATTTGTTGTTGTTGTTCCTGTGCAGGTGTTCAATTCACTTGACTTCCCGTTGTTGACCTGTGTCCCCAGTTGCTGCTTCATACCCCTGTTCATATTTTATCAGATTATCTCAGTGGGGGAACGACTTCCTCTTAACCCCTATTTAAATCGATTAACCCAGCACCGTTCAAGGTCGAGCCGCACGGTGCAGTCAGTGTGTGTTCAGAATAACAGGTGTGAATCCCCTCCCTTACGGTACGTCCTTGCTTCCTTTCCACTCCGCGTGGTAGGGGAGTGTCATCGTTCAAGAAACGTGTAGAGGTCAATTAGCAGATGACGAATGTATTTTGCAGGCAACGTAGCAAGAACACCAAATTGCTTGTCATAATGAAGGAGGGGCCTAGGAAGGAGCGGCAAAACGTGTTCTTTCAAGATTATGTTCATGTTATCTCTGGACTGTTTCACGCACAAAATGTATAGTCATTCATGTACATGTCTCCCTTCCTATGCAAAAGGGGAAAAAACCAACATATTTCCGCTGTGCCAAATATGACACAATAACAGCTTTACTGAAAGACAAAATACATAATGTCTCTACAATGGCAAACGTACAACTAATTTCACACACCAATTAAAAACTAGTATCGTACATGTTGGCTTATACACATAATGTTTATTGCTGTTCACGTTTACAGTACGCCATGTTTGTGTGTGTTAACAATCTTGTTACAATTAGGCGCAAATGAGCGCGTTACAGACAAAAGTAAACAACTTCTCAAATTCTTATCTGAAATGCCTGTTCGGAACCTCGGTTTGTTACGTTTAAATATCGAAAAATATATTTCACATACATAGGTAGAACCGAACATACTCATACGTTTGGCGGCCTCGTGATGAAGGTGAGGAAATTCATTATGGGGAAACAGATACGTCTCTCCCATAATGCGCGCGCACTGTTGTCTACCGTGACCGAACAGACACCACGCCTACCACGATTCTGCACTATGCCTTACAGGTGTGGCAGCTGTGCGGCTTAGTACAGTGTGAAGATTCTGGACGCTGCTGGATTACCCGAATAATAGATTAATCGGCTAACCAAAGAATCGATTAATTCATTGGTAGACACGAGATAAGAATACACGTTCAAATGAGAGGTCATCACTTACGCTTACGCTATTTCCGGAATGATGTATAGAAATCTACAAAAATACCTTTTATTTTAATGTACAAAGTATCCTTTCTTTCTTGTTTATGACAACAATAACGAAGTAAGTCAGAGACAGTGGAAGGAAAAACATCAATCGAATTGGGAAGGGTTTCAAAAAAAGAAAACTGTGAGTTTTCAGACAAGTTTAAATTCTTGTTTACAATTCAGGACATGAACATTTTTTTTACTTTGTTTTAGCCCAGTTATCACAAAGAAGGTACATTATTTAAAAAATATGGTAAATGTCTGTTTTGCTTCTATGATAGCATAGTGAAAGGAGTGAAGAACATCGACAAAACAATTAATCGACCGATAGATCAATCTATAAAATAAGGTTTGGTGCTGTTCAGTCGGTCATCACGAATGTACCCAAATGAGTTGGGTTATACCCTAATACTGAAAAAAATTACATGAGATTAATAAATTGTATTAATTTTAGGGTATAACCCAACTCATTTGGGTACACTCGTGTTGACCGACTGAAAAGCAACAAACTTTTGTTTACTAAGGCAACACTGAAAATGGCTTCAAACACCATAATAAAGATTAATCTATTAAACGCACAATCGATTAATCGGTTTTGCAGAAATTAATCAATGTTTCTGCTTCGAGTAATCTATTGTTCGAGAACTCTAATTAATCTATTAAATGTACCAGCCCTAGCGAAGAACACACACACACAAGAAAAACGGGGTAAGTCACATTTTGTAAATTTTTCAGGAGAGCGAATTTAAACTCTCAAAACTAAAAAGAAATACTTAAACACCCCAATTGAGGGTAAGCGATATAGGTTTTTTTTTTTTCAAATGTATTTCTTATAAAAGGAAGTACATGTAATACAAATAACAACTAAAGTTAAATTATGAAAACATTACAGTCAGTCTGAAAGACTAGACGTTATATCATTTCAAATGACGCATGCTACAAATGCTACACATGTTAGAAAGGCTCACGAGGGCTTCTCGCTTCGCTCGAAGCCCCAGGACTCTTTCAACAGACTCCATTACCCATTAACTTAGGCTTCCCGCGCGGGCACCTCTATAAGGGTCACCCTGTATTTGAGCCTGACATCTTTTACAACGCTTTAAGGGTCACCCATTATTTGAATCTGGTATCTTGCAAACCTCTTTAAGGGTCACCCTGTATTTGATTGAATCTAACATACTGTACACCTCGTTAAGTGTCACCCTGTATTTTGCTCTGACATCCTGCACACCTCTTTAGGAGGCACCCTGTATTCTTAACTGGCATCTTGTATACCTCTTTAGAAGTCACCCTGTATTCTTGTGACATCTTGTACACTTAAGGAGTCAACCTGTATTCTTGTCTTGACATCTTGTGCACTTTAGGAGTTATCCTGTATTCTTGTCTGACATCTTGTGCACCTCTTTAGTAATCACCCTGTATTCTTGTCTGACATCTTGTGCACCTCTTTAGTAATCACCCTGTATTCTCTGCCATCTTGTACACCTCTTTAAGTCACCTTGTATTCTTATTTGGCATCTTGTATATCTCTTTAGGAGTCACCCTGTATTCTTATCTGGCATCTTGTACTGTATTTTGCTCAGACATCCTACACACCTCTTTAGGAGGCACCCTATATATTCTTACATGGCATCTTGTATATCTCTTTAGAAGTCACCCTGTATTGTTGTGTGACATCTTGTACACCTCTTTAGGAGTCACTCTGTATTCTTGTCTGACATCTTGTGCACCTCTTTAGGAGTCACCCTGTATTCTTCTCTGCCATCTTGTACAACTTTTTAAGAGTCACCTTGTATTTTTCGCTTCGCTCGAAGCCCCAAGTCGCTCGACGCCCCAGGACTCTTTCAACAGACTCCATTAACCATTAACTTCGGCTTCCCGCGTGGCTGCATGACGTCACGCACTCGCCGTCCTTACCCATTAACTTAGGCTTCCCGCGCGGCTGCATGACGTCCCAGTCTGTCTCCGTAACGCAACCGTCTCCGTCCCGCATAACGTTAGACCCGAAGAATAACGACGAAGTCGACAAGATCATTTGAAATGATAAAACCTCTGTATCTCGGTGACATTCCGCTTAATTTGAAATTAATTTAAACTAGTCTGTAGTGATTATGGCATATTCTGGTGGCCAGCCATCAACTAATTTCCGAAAAAAAATGGACTTACCCCGTTCTTTCCGTGGGGTTTTCAACTATGAAACCGAAGGTATATTTAATCATTGTGCACCTTATCCGGGATAAATACGAAGTTTCAGCCAGAAATACATAACAGACAGCTATTTTAAGAGGTTTGTTTGGAGTGGGTTTCAATTCTTTGTTTCCAATAGTAGCTATGTAATACCTGGAACGTGTACACGCTGCGTGGTATTTATGTTTAAGGCTTAGCGTTAAAGAGTTAATGACCATTCTGCTACGTGGCGATACAGCTGCGGCATCCAAACATGTTGATTTCCTCGGATTACACCCGTTAGTTCTGTAAACGCAGATTTGTATTGGTGTAGCCTCCCTTTTCGAGCGGTGTGACAGATGGAGATAATTATCACAGGCAGGGTCTTCCATCATTTCCTGTCAACTTGCGCCTTTTCAGCGCCAGTCAGCCGAGTTCTTATCGACTGTCCAATTCTTGTTCGCGTTCGCGCTTGTACAGTTCCTCTGCTGGTTCACTAAAGCTGGGTGCGAGCTTTTTCAGACATAAATTCCTCACTGAGTCGTTGTTGTTCTAGAGAACTTAGTTAAGCAGTTAAAGGATGAGCACAAATGAAATTTACACTGTCGTAAATAATATTAATAAAAATAATAATTATAATTAATTTTATTAAAGCAACAAATGGCCAATTATTTTATTTTCAGGACGGATCAGGGAAAGGATTTAGGAATAATGGAATAATAATATGGGTTTGATGTCCGTATTTAGGCTACTCTTATGGCTTATAAGATGCCCTTGAGGTAAGAATCCCTAAAATTAAATTTTAGTCCAGTTGTCTGAATATTTCAGGAAGTATCATAAATCAATTAAAAGGTATGGCTGGGAGCGCAAGGAGTCCATTCATACCGGAACTGTGTCGCGTCAAACCAGTAAAACACTACACTGTACGTTCTCTACGACCCAGGTATAAAGTAGCTTCTATGTCATGCTGAGAAATTCAGATGGGAAATGGGAAGCGATCTGGAGGGTGAAAACTGTGCGACAGGGATTAGCAGTTCCGATAATGAGAATTTTGGGTTGGTAATATTATTTTTCATGGCACAGGAAAGGCTATAATTATCCAGAAATAATATGGGGGGGGGGGCAATAGGAGGCTTCTAATTAATGTGAACGATAATGTATTAGAAACTAAAATGTTTCGTCCAGTCCACTCCAACCAGTGTTTTATACTGAAAAGTTAATTTTCTATGTTTGTCGTTTTGGGAGGATAGGGGGTGTATATACAGGGTCACCATTCTAAATCAGTCCTATACGCTCCCCTAGGTCGGTAAAGGTGGCCTTGGCAGGTGTAGCCTTATCTACCAATGATCACGTGCGCTGAGAACGGCAATGTTGCAATAAGCTGTCAGTATCTCCGGTGTCTTAAGTTTGTGAATTGCTAGTTGAATTGACCTAACATACTGTACAGTGCAGTCTCGGGGCAATTTTACAGTTTATATATTGCCTTAAAGTGATGTTTGCTATACAACAACTTGCCATTGTGCTTTGTTATGCGAAGTATTCTTCTGTTAGAGAGTGCCGTTATCGATTCATTTGGAAATTTCCTGGTATCCGTCCTCCATATCGGTACACGATACGCGATATTGTAAAAATGTAATGTAAAAATGTTCCGCTCCAACGTCACCTAGGGAGAAATTCGCCGTGTGTCTGGAAACTGGTATACGTTGTGCCAGGCATGTTTGCTAGCTGACGGAGGACACTTCGAACATTTCCTGTAAAACCAGGTGGGTTTGTACTTTGTAGATAATTATTTTCAATAGAAATTGCTATTAAACGACTGTATGTAGACGCGAAGTAGCGGGGAGAAGTCACGCACTTTCTACCGGCCAGCGAGCGAGTGTCAGTGCGAGAGCTTGCCGCGCCTTGATTGGTATCGGAAGGGAGACTTAAATTGATGACAGGGTATATGTAAGTCCCAATTATTGATCTGCAAAATTGTTACAATATATTTCTTTGATATTAAATTTTTGTAGCAAAATTTGAAATAAGTCTGAATTATATTTCATGGGAAGAAGGTATTGAGGCCGGAAAGCTTGGCTATGGCTTCGGAGGGGTGGGGGATCCAGAATATTGGTTTTATTGTTTTTCAGATAACAGGATTATATTTATCTAAAATCTAGATTCTATTCCATACCCAAAAACTGAGTAGGAGACTGCGGGTGGCTTTTGCGGGGTTAATATATTCTAACCGGGATTGCTGTCTGAATGGCTATTCTGATCGTAATCAAATTTGAGAGGAGGGAGTTATATTATTTTTAAGAACACGGTATGGTCTATTTTAATTGGAGGATAGGGGTATACGAGTATAGCCTATAATCAGCCGAGCCAGCCTAAAATGTTTGCAATATGTCTTTGTTATGGTAAGTCAGTATGCTCGTCGAGCTCAAAAATAACGAGTAATTAGCCTATTTTCATATATCCTACTAATGTTAATTGCCTCTATCAACATGCAAAACTTCAGTTTGATTGCTGTAATAGACTCGTAGATATTGAGAACAGTCTAAATATTTCGGATGGTCGCCATGTTGGATTTTTATATTTGTAGTCCATAGAGTTGCGTACTATTAGATGAAGATTATTGCGTAGGTTTATTATTCGAACACCAATCGCATGATTAGGACACAAGAAATAATAGCAAGATTTTAAAATTTCACACAGCCGCCATCTCGAGGTTATGAAAACAATTGAAATAAATTAGATGTCAGTGCATTGAAATTTGTATAAGCATTTACCGTACCGAGTTTTATTGCGCTCGGATGGTGAAATCGTGAGAAACGTCCATTTAAATATTTAAATTTTACGTCACCGCCATGTTGGATTTGTGCTCACAAAGTTATTGAAAGTCCCACAGGGGAACTTAAGTTACTAGCCTTTACCAACAAACAGAAATTCAGTTTGATTGCTGTCATAGATTAGTAGATATTGAGAACCGTCTAAATATTTTGGATGGTCGCTATGCCGGATTTCTATATATGTAGGTCATAGAGTTGTGTACTATTAGATGACGATTATTGCGTAGGTTCACTATTCAAACTTTAACTTCGATTGCTTGATTAGGACACAACAAATAAAAACTTAATTTTAAATTTTCGCACAGCCGTCATCTTGAGGTTATGTAAACAATCCAACTAAATAAGATGGCAGTGCATTGCAATGTGTATAAACATTTGCTGTACCATGTTTCACTGCGCTCGGATGGCTAAATCGCGAGAAAAGTCTATTTAAATATTTTAATGCTTGGCGGCCAGGTTCGTTTTGTACTTCCACAAGTTGTTGAAAGTCACATAGGTGTACTTTAACGGCGCCCTTTATCACCGTACAAAATTTCCGGGTGACATTAGTAATAATTTCGAAGATATTGGTTGAAGGGCATCCGGCCGTAAAATATTCGCTACTTGGAAAAGGCAATTCACCTCTTCCCGACTCATCTTACCTTTTAACTTTTCTTACAATCGGTAGTTAATTAGCGTTAACTTACATCTTGGGGAATTTTTATAAAGTTCATAAATTTCCACAGTTAGTGAACATTTCTCAGAATGCACTCATCCTGAATGTTAGTTGGCCATGAGGAGGAAGTCATCAACACTTGTGTTAGCTGATACGTTTGAGCACAGAGTACCGGGCAAAGGAATTCGAATGTCTGTGGACGTGTGACCTGGACAGTGAGAATGCCAGGTGGGGAGCGACCTGGTGTGGTGTGAGATCCTGTCAGGAGGTGAGAGGGTGAAGTCCATCTTCGTTTTCTCTCCCACAGCCACGATGAACGTAAAGGTCAACTCAGAACGTGACCTTCACTAATATAAAAGAGCGGGATGTGACAGCTGGGAGATATTAACGTGAGCTTCCTATCTCATCAGAAATAGGAAAGTATGTCGGATCATAAAACCAAAGCTCAAATGCCTTCACCAGAGGGTCAGGGAATGCTTTTAAAACCAGTCATAAACTTTGTCTAGCTGACGAGCCGTACTAGAAATTAAGTGTATCGATGGCCGTTTTGCAAAATTAGCAGTTTCGCAAGCAACCAAGGTACTTCTGCCCCTTTTTATTCCCGGGAGTCGAGAAGAAGTGAGATGACTTTTCAAAGTAGCGGATATTTTACGGCAAGATACCCTTCCTGATGATGCCAAACGCTTTTGAGTAGTTAATGATAGATGAATTAAGTTGATGTTTTAAAGGTCATCTGCCCCAAATGAATGAAACAGGGCTAGAAGTTAATAAGTAACCCCGGCATTTTAGAAGGTACAGTTTTTTTAGAAGGTACTGCAGTTGAAAACGAGAAACCAATTGAAGGACGGTCTTGAACCCACTCGTCTACAGAGTCCTGAGATAGCTTGGCCGTATGGCCTTGTCCCTTTCTATGCGTAGCTACCCTGATCTGTTTTCACTAAAATTATTCAGCAATGTATTCGTGTGTGTGCACACGAAGAGGGGTCAGTTGTCGGTAATGGTTGTCTATATGCATCTGTACTTCGAAAATTCAGGTGGGCTATCATGTAGATTAATGGACTTGGAACTTTAGACCTACGTTTTAGAAAATGGTATAGAAAATTCCAACCTTTGAAAACCTTAATCTCGTTTGTTGGTGTTTGTCTTGACCATTGTATTCAATCTGTGGGTGATTTTGTATCAGAAATATGTGTGATCAATTTTACTTTGTCGTTTGCCAATTTATGCTAGGAATATGTTTAACGTGAGGGTCGGGACTGATCTTTCTTCGTATGAATGAAGGAAATTAGTTTAATGCGACTGTAAATCACACGTTCACGCCGGCCGCGTGGTGTTGGGCTAGCGCTCTTGCAGGTCGAAGGCTGGGCAGCGGTCGCTTGGTAGGCCTAGGCCCTTCATGGGCTGTAGTGTCAAGGGTTTTAAATCACACGTTCATAGGGGTCCTGAGTTTAGTCCGAATTCCGTACCACCGGACGTAACATTTCACTTCGAAAATCTTAACACGCATTAACCTGGGTTTGAGCCTGTTCCGTCGTGGCTACTAGCAGGACCACTGCGCTATCATATGCGAGCACATTTTATTCAGTTCTGAGGAAGTCAGAATGTCGGTGTATTTTATTGAAAAGATTTTGGGGATTGCAGTAAATTTCTTGAAAAGCATTAAATTCTTGAATGTTGTAACATGATAAGTGTGCCACTGGTGTTCAGATTGTACACCTTCATTTTACAAGTCTTATCTTTTGCTGGTATGGTACCTTAATTCATGTCGGGGGCATCTACTAGATCCTTAAAATGTCAAATTATACATACTACAATAACACAGGTTATCATGAGGTTACGTAATCCTCTTAATTGAAGTAGCAGTAAAGCAGAAGTGTTTTCATCATATCTAATCATTTGATCAGAAATGTCCATCTTCAGTGAAGAATGCGGCCGGCTTTGTGGGCCAGTCGGTAAGCTCCTGCCTATAGTGCCCAGAGTTGCAGGTTTTAATCCTGGTGCAGGTGGTTGACATTTTAAGGACGAAACTTCTGTGGGTAAATTTTCTGTAACGATACGATACTTCTCCCCAAATTATTTCTATGGCCACCGTGGTTAAGATGATAGTGAATCCCATCGTTGCTGTTGTTGTTGTTATTATTGTTGTTGTTTTGTGTGCATACGAAAAGGTACCAGTTACCGGCTTCTAGTTTTGGGTATATTCCAATTCAAACTGGAAACTGACAAATCCTTAAATGTATTAACCCTGTATATTTGTTTTCCTTTGATTTAGCAATAAGCGCTAACTGAGAAGGTTAAATGTTGAGTGCCAACATACCAAAATATGGTTCGGAAGTTAGTTTTTCTAGTGCATTTTCTAAGTTTTAATTCCAGGTTGAAAATTACAAGTTCAGTTTCCTAGATGATAAGCAATCTATATTTAGATGGCATTTGTCTGCTGTAGAAGTGGGGAAACCACGGAAAACCACTTCCAGGATAGTTCAGATGGGAATCTAAATCGAACCTGCCTCTTCTCAGGTGTGCCTCACGAGATATAGTGCACCCGTTCCAGCCCTCAAACCAGAAATTTCTTGGCAGATCCGGGTATCTAATCTAGTCCTCAGGGAAGACAAGCTAAGAATGCTAGCGTTTCCACCATGGGGCAGACATCTTGTAAAATAAGATCATTTGTAACTCGTGCATCCAAGACCGAAAACTCCTGCCGAAAATGCTTGCTCAGTTGCATACGTACATGTTCCTTAACTTCTGAAGGATTTGGCTTCAAAGTTAGAAGTAATGCGGTTAATAATCCATTATGCTAACTACTGTAATACAGGGTGTCTACCGGTAACGAAAGTAACGAAAGTAACGAAAAAGTAACGAATTTTACAAATGGGTAACGAAAGTAACGAAAAAGTAACGAAATTTACAAACGGGTAACGAAAATTTTCTGAAGGCGGGTTGAATCATTTAAACTCGCGCCGCTAGGCTCAGAGATTGCGAGTTTCACGCAAGCGGCGCCGTGCCTATTGCATAGTACTAAGCTATATGTCTCCGTGCCCGACCTCAAGGAAATACATACCGAGGATACCTTGAGCTGTATACATCGGTTCAACGTATATTTTAGGCATCAAGAAGTCGTAAGTTTCGTGTGAAATATTTTTCTGTGTTACTGTATTAGGAAACCTGACTTTTCGCGAGACGTTTATTCGCGAATACTTCCGAAACTAAAAAGAAATCTCTCATTTCTGTTATTTGGAAACTGTGTCAAATTGAAGTCCAGAAATAACGCGAAGCAATTTAATGTCGCAATCTTGCGAAATGTTACCGTTTCGAAAAAATGCGAAAAATCTTCGAAATACATATAACTTATTTAAAAAATATGTCAAGTAAATTTGCGACATTCAGTATGGTTAATTCGAAATTCCGTTTTAAGTCGATTTTTCCTTCGAACTTTCGTTCCATCGGATATATAAACTAACCGATTATTTCGATAACTTGTTGATAATTCGTGGTTCTCGATCGAAATAAAACTTGTCCTCTTGTCATATTTTTCGTGCAATCCTCTCAGAACAATTCGTAATATTCGATACCGTACCTACTTCGAACGTTCATCCTCCAAAATCGCATCCTCAAGACGACCGGCTGACCGTACGACTTGCCTGCGGGAATCTCGTCAAACGGACCGAGATCGACGTCAGTTGCGTAGAATCATAAAACCCGTCCCCTATCGTGAACTTGTGACCACGAGGACTGCGGGAATCCTGTCAAAGGTGATTGGGCACCCATCACGGGGCACCCATCACGAAACCTACTTGCCACTTTTCCCATGACCGTATACTTAAAAGCGTGCGGGGAGCGAGAAGTGCATCAACCCACTTAAAAATGGCAGCCTACGTAGCATCGAAATACTAAATCCTCCTCGTGATCCACCCTGAACTCATGAACTCCCAACTACAGCATAGGGACAAAGGGAATCAGGGCGCCGACGGAACAACATGTTCATAACTACGCGTGAATTTTAACCATGCCCAACCTTGAGCTTGCCTCCGCCATTCTATCAGAACAGATAGACAGGCAGACAATCGTTGAACGGCCGGGTGCGGCGACGATTGCATAATATCTCGAGGACAACGTAAAACGGCCGAGAGCGGCAGCGATTGCGATACATCGCGATATTTCTCCGCATTCAATGATGAGGACAACTGTATTCTTGTCAAACGGACTGCAAGTGGCGCCGATTGCGTAATAATGCTATATTTTCTTGTGCCCGAACTCGAGGACAATGGAAATCTCGTCGAATGACTAAAAGTGACGCTGATGATCTAAATTGCGATTTTTCTCCGTGTTCTATCGTAAAAACTACGGGAAGCTCACCAAACAACTGAGACCAGCGCCGATCGTGTAACATCTCAATATTTCTCCGCATTTGACTGCGAAGACAGAATTCGGTGACGAACGCGTAACATCGCATACATTTCTTCGCGGCCTACCGCGGGGATGAAGAAAATCTCGCCAAATGGTCAAGAGCTGAGCAACCTCTTGGTACCGTAATAACAATATATTGTGGACAAGACGACATATTAGCTGAAACAACTCATTGGATATTAAATATCTAGTATATATTTATTATTTTTTAATTTTTTATAACATCATGTGAATTTTATTTAAAGCGGCTTCGGTGGTGTGGTTGGTAGCATGCTGAACTGCTGTGCCCAATATAGTGGGTTCAAACCCGGCCGAAGTCGTCGGATTTTTTAAAAGCGTTAAAAATCCTTCAGTATGCCTTCCTTCGGAGGGGAAGTAAAGCCGGCGGTCCCATGTCATGGATTTATGGCATGTAAAGGATTCTTCCACAGACAAAACTTGTGTGAAGCTAAATTGTTAGGTTATATTTCGTCGAAACGCTCTATGAAAGTTCCAACGTTCTCCACTAGGTATCATTGATATCTGGTAGCAACTTGAAATTGAACGGAACTTGTAGCTCACCCTGAGGGTGTCCGTTGGAAGCAGCTACAGACTCAGACGAGCTGAACATGTCCTCGGACACTGCCGGCACTAAAAGCCATACGATAAATAAAAAACTTCTTTAAAAACCGTTCATTAATGTTTTTTTCACCGCGTGATGAGCGCCTATGCTTGTAGACCGCAGACGTAACTTGAATTCAAAGGTAACTAAAATTAACTGAAAGGTAACTAAAAGGTACCTAAAAAGTAACTAATTTTTACTTCATCCTTACAGTAGACACCCTGTAATACGACAAATCGTTTCTCAATAACTCGACATAATGAGTTGACCTACAAGGTCAGGTCAGCAGTGGAAACTCTTAGACTCAGCTGTTGAGGATATAAGGAGCATGGGTATGCCTATACAATGGTAGTTTACAGGCTATATACAGTATAAACATTGCTGGGTGAGAGTTTTCAAATCAAATTCGGTCTAGAAACTAATTACCGTAAAACTGGAGAATGTTAAAGGTTCACAGTTCGTTCAAAGGCATGCAGCATGACGCTCAAGGGCGTATGTTTCTAAAAAGGTAAATAATTCAACAATCTTCCGTTAAGATAGAATTGATCTATTTTCTTTGAATATGAAATAAAGCCTCTTCAAATTCATCGGTTACCTTCGATAAATCAAGACAGAAGCCGGCCATGAGGTGGGATCTCCCATTGGTTGTGCATTAGCCGCCCAGTTAAGTGATCTACCATCCCCTTTATCGTCGATTTGTTCAGACAGCGGAATATCTGCTTCAACGGATTGGTATCGCAGAGCTGGTGAAGTTATTTTCGCCAGTTGATTAATGAATCGCACTTCCTTCATATCTTAATTTACATAATTATACGTCGGTGGTATGCAGCCGTCAAGTGGCGCGGAGATGGCTACTAAGATATACAGGGCTGTAATATTCGTACATTGTAATTGTTTCGGATCAGTCTACTGTTAATTCAGATTATTAGTTGTGAAGTATTGGACATTAACCCACCTTTATGGCTTCCTGTTCCTACTTGCAGAGGAGAGTATTAAATGACCCGTTGTAATGGATGTTAGCACATTATATTTCCTATTTTTATAACAGCCACAGATGACTTTATTGCCATGGAACATGAAACGACTCCGTCATACGCGGTATGCCCATTCTTCTCAGATATCGAAGAGGACAAGCCACAGAAGGGCGCTGATGTGCACGTTCTTAGGACATTCCTCCCAAACTGGGTACGCCTCGTTGCTTAGTGGCTAGCATTCTTGTCTATCACCGTGGATACGTTGGTTCGAGTTCCAGCTCAGCCAAGAAAGTTAATTCTGGTCTGTGGGTTGCAACGGGGGAAAATTCAGCCTCGTGACCCAAACTGTGGAACAGTGGGTCCAATTCCTACCTTAGCTATCCTGGAAGTGGTTCTTCGTTGTTTCCCACTTATACTCCAGACAAATACTGGGATGGCCATGGCCGCCTCCTTCGCAATCCTCAATGACTGGCTGAGTGGCCCAGCGGTAACGTTCTTGCCTGCTGTTCCCAAGGTTGTAGGGTTGAATCCTGGCGTGAGGGTGCGCAAATGCGAGGGAGCCCTTCGGGGCAAAATTCCGGGATCCTGGCATCCCGGCGTCTCTAGAAGTTGCGGTAGTTAAACGGGGCGTAAAACCAATACCATTAGAATTATTTAATTACAAATACACACACTAATACAGCCATCACAATAACACAGGTTATGGGAAAAATCACACAAACACCCACACCCACTCGAGTACTTGGGGCTACATGACCACGATGACGAAAACAACTATCCGTGTTTTTAGAAATGCAGTAAAAATATAGAATTTCCTCTGCTCATATAACTGCTGTCCATGAGGTGGTTCTCTTTGTTTGTTTTTATTGAAAATGATTAAAAGTACAGACTGTTTTAAAAGATACATGTTCAGCATTTACTGTACTCTAATGGAGCTCACAAGGAAAGTATCAGGTAAGACAGGTCAAAACCGATCTTGAAACTTTGTGGACGCAATCGTTGTTCGATAAGAGGACAACCTGCGGAAAATCAGCTGCCAGATTGAACTGTAAGGTTCAGAAATTATTTGACGAATCTCTCATAAAAATCAGTGGGAAGTAGCGAGTACCGTACATGTTGGAATGGACAGCTCTGACGGCCCAAGCGCTCAAGGCCGGTGGGAAGCAGCCGCACTCTCCAGCATATACGCCCCACCTCGCTACTACACGGAGTGCCGCAGGGATGTCCAGCTCCGCTAGCCGTCATGCCTGCGTACCAGGATGTCAAGTACGGTTTTGGAGCCTCGCAGTTCAATCTGGCGGCTGATTTTCCGCATGTTTTACTCTAATCGTACCACGATTGCATCTATAAAGTTTCTAGTACAACGATTGCATCTACCAAGTTATTTGTAAGTTAATGGATTAAATCGTCCTTAGTACGAAGCATTGGACGTGAAATACAGCGATTATGGCTTGTAGATGTGCTGTGTATGTTTTCGAAATTATATTATAGAGGGGAAACTTAGTACGTTGGAGTATTTTAGCTGGCCGTGCTAAATTTAAATCCGTTTTTAATAACTACGACATTTGCATTGTTTGCATACTATCCGACCCGGTTTTAACGTAGAGGCAAATTAGCAATGCGTTCTTGCTATTGCTGGATTAGTGATGGTTGGGCTGATAATAAGTAGACACTCGGAATGAGTTACTGATAGAGCAACAAGGCCACTAGACCGACAGGTATTTTGATCTGGAAAAAAAAACTGTTATATTCTATTACGGTATGTACTGTATGAAGAATCAACTACAGCAAAATAGACTAAAGTATATTTTGTAGTAGATTCATCTGGACTCAATGCTATCGTTCTGATAACGATGGTAATACTATCAAATAGCTTATAAAGATAATAGCGGAAACTCCTCGCCAAAACAGGAGACAGCGCTTCCCAGCACCGCCTAGCGGTCCGAGTTGGCAACGTAAGACCAGCTGATTTACAACCGTGAGCTCCAACCAAACAATTAAAAGAAATTATTGACCTGTGGATGACCTAATTATCCAATTGTAATGGTTGGTCCGGGGAGTATTTGTGCCATATATGGCTGTAATAATTATAAACAACAAAGTGACCCAAAATCTTTCTTCAGGTTCCCAAGAAATAAGGAAATGTAAGTATGAATTTATTGTAAACAAGTAGCCTACCATTACACTGATATTTTGGTTTTCTTTTAATACAAAATGCTTTTAAAATATAATTTAGCATATTTTTGCCTGTTCTTTATTTATTTATAGATGCACGCAGTGGGTTATTCGAAGCAAAATGCTTTTCCCTATACTCTGTGAGCTGCCAGAAGAGGATTCACAGTTCTCGCTTCGCCATGTGGTCAGGAAACAAGGTTGCCAAACAGGTAGAATAACAAGCGATTACACTGTACAAGCTAGAGATACAGCTGACCAGGCACTGACGCACGTGGGCTTCAATATTGCAACGCAGAGTATTATGACATCAACTATGCGGACATGGATTGGTCAAGAGGCAGAGAGGTGATGACTGACGTGGAACTTCCGGCCAAATGTCAATCCTCTTCAGGCAGCTCACAGAGTATAATGAGTGTGCTCAAGATCTGTCACACAAAATGTCAGAAATATTTAGATGCAATTTTGATCAATTTTTGATTGAAAGCACGCATGGGGTCAAAATCAAGATGGTTAATTTACTTACGAGTGAATGTGCCACACCGGAGGGAGTATGCAAGAACTGTATTCTGTTCTTGGCTAGCAGATATTTTGCAGTCTTCATAAAGGCATTTGTGAATAAGGCAAATGATTCTTCTGAATCGTATGTGAACATAGGAAGTGTTAAATTACGAAAAGTAACACATCAAGAAGTGTAAATTCTTACGGGTGTGTATGGGCATATTCCAGACTTCAGTAACCCACACCAATACCATGTCATGAATTATCAGCAGTATTTTTTAGAATTCTATATAAATTGTACAGAACCAAGTATCTTTTGTTTCTTTTAACACTAATCTTTAAATTATTTGCTGCCTAAATATCAAGCCGAGACATATATTAACTTCACAATGGAATTTCGGTCGGTGCGCACTCAAAACTGCTAGCTGTGGGTGGCAAGTAGAGTAATGCTGTCAACTCGCACCAAGAGATGGCACTGTGATCGCTGTCTCCAGGCGAGTGCATGCTTTTACGGCCGAGTTTCCGCTATTATCTTTATAAGCTATTTGATACTATCACGTGTCTGGAATGATTCGAACGACCGAAAGAAGGTACCTTGGGGCTGAATGTACACACATCAAAAAAAGTTTTGCATCACCTCGGTTCCAAGAGTTCCGGAACCGTTAAATACAAAGGGAATAGAGATCAACACAAATAACATTTCAGCTCGTTTTATTGCTCATGAGACCCACACATTGCATGTTGTACCATCATACAGCTAGACTTTCAGCATTTGTGGTCCAGATTGCAGTACACACCACTACCTCTAATACCCAGTAGCACGTCCTCTTGCATTGATGCATGCCTGTATTCGCCGTGGCATACTATCCACAAGTTCATCAAGACACTGTTGGTCCAAATTGTCCCACTCCTCAACGACAATTCGGCGTAAATCTCTCAGAGTGGTTGGTGGGTCAAGACGTCCATAAACAGCCCTTTTCAACATATCCCAGGCATGTTCGATAGGGTTCATGTCTGGCGAACATGCTGGCCACTGTAGTCGAGCGATGTCGTTATCTTGAAGGAACGCATTCACAAGATGTGCACGATGAGGTCGAGAATTGTCGTCCATGAAGACAAATGCCTCTCCAATATTCTGCCGATATGGTTGCACTATGGGTCGGAGGATGTCATTCAGGTATCGTAAAGCCGTTTCGGAGCCTTCCATGACCACCAGTGGCGTACGTCGGCCCCACATAATGCCACCCCAAAACATCAGGGAACCACCACCTTGCTGCACTCGCTGGACAGTGTGTCTAAGACGTTCAGCCTGACCAGGGTACCTCCAAACACGTCTCCGACGATTGTCTGGTTGAAGGCATATGCGACACTCATCGGTGAAGAGAACGTGATGCCAATTCCGTGGGGTCCATTCAGCATGTTGTTGGGCCCATCTGTACCGCGCTGCATGGTGTCGGGGTTGCAAAGCTGGACCTCGCCATGGACGTCGGGAGTGAAGTTGCGCATCATGCAGCCTATTGCGCACAGTTTGAGTTGAAACACGACGTCCTGTGGCTGAACGAAACGCATTATTCAACATGGTGGCATTGCTGTCAGGGTTCCTCCGAGCGGCAATCCGTAAGTAGCGGTCATCCACTACAGTAGTAGCCCTTGGGCGGCCTGAGCGAGGCCTGTCATCGACAGTTCCTGTATCTCTGTACCTCCTCCATGTCCGAACAACATCGCTTTGGTTCACTCTGAGAAGCCTGGAAACTTCCCTTGTTGAGAGCCCTTCTTGACACAAAGTAACAATGCGGACGCGATCGAACTGCGGTATTGACCTTCTAGGCATGGTAGAACTACAGACAACATGAGCAGCGTACCTTCGTCCTGGTGGAATGACTGGAACTGATCGGCTGTCGTACCCCCTCCGTCTAATAGGCCCTGCTCATGCATGGTTGTTTACATCTTTGAGCAGTTTTAGTGACATCTATGAACAGTCAAAGGGACTGTATCTTGGATACAATATACACAGTCAACGTCTATATACCGGCGATCTGGGAACCGAGGTGATGCAAAACTTTTTTTGATGTGTGTAGTTCACGGGCTGCCTGATGATCATAATTAGCCTAGAAGCTAAGGAATTCAAAGAAGCACACGTCAGTCGTTGAACAAATGTTGAACAATTTCAAGGTGTGACTAATAGAAGCATATCTGGCTGTCCTGCCAACTGTTAATCTACGGGAATTTGTCACCTAGGTACACGCTTGCCATGGATTATCCACCCATTAGCCTGTATGATTGTCGTATGGACCAGTGGTGTGCAGCTAAGGTACTCGGCTAGTCCCCATTGTTTTCTTTAGCCTTTTTTTCATTTTGATTTATGAAAAATAGTCTTATGAGATTACTTTTTGTCCGTTTGTGTGTGTGTGTGTGTGTGTGTAACTTCTAAACGTCTGGAGCGATTTCAATGAAACTTGGCAAGGTCAATATTCCAAGAATATTCTGTCCCCGACCGTGCCCTTCAAATTTTACTACGTCTCACCAATCCAACATGGCGGCTGTGCGAAATATTTCACCCGCATTTTATATCTCCGAATTTATTATTCATATCACCCTGAAATTTTGTACGGTGATCATGGGCACCACTAGACGCTCACCTATATGACTCTCAGAATCCTGTTAATCTCAAAACGAAAACGGCGGCCAAGCGAAGTTGAAACATGTAATATACCCTTGGAAAATAGCATGTAGACAAGATTCGAGGTTTCGGGGTCGTAATGGATTCTTGTGAATGTGATTTAGAGATTTTATGCTATCAAAATAACTTCCAGGGTTCATAAGGTTAACTAATATTTACAAAGCCAAGAAAACAACAGGATCTTCTAACAAATAAAATTTAATAACTGAATCAAACATAAAAACACTTAACAATAAACCACCCTTAAATTAGTTCACTCGCACGTGAACAGATCTGACACTGACTAGTCTGACGTACCTTGATACACGGCATGACAGCTGTCAAATAAGTGTTGTGACTGCAATGTCACTTAATTCAAAGTAACAAAGTAAAACGGATCACAGGATCCAAAAATAACAACGAATAAAAATAGTACAAGAATTTAATATTTATGAGCGACACGCGTTTTAAGACTAGTTCAAGTAATGAGCACTTTGACGGGCGCTCGTTTCCGACCAAAACAGTCGATTCGGGAACGAACTCCGTACTGCGAAGACGAATTACGGAAATGTGGGAACAACAATTACATATTTAAATACACTACTGACATGCTCTAACCTTAGATTACCACAACCAAATACACGTGTGTATTATTTAAAATAAGGGCTGCGGAATAACAGTCTTATACCTCAAACACTAGGAAAGCACAACGTGACATGAACAAGTTTGGCCGGTTGCCAAATTATATTTATAATGGATACAGTGGCCTTGAAAATAAGAGCCAACAACAACAAATACAAATTTTTAATTTCACGCCGGAAAATTAGGCGTTTAAACAATGAACAAATAAGTCGTAGTCATGATAAAAACCCTCGGATCGACAACATGGCAACTCCCCAAATTAAACCAAATAAAAATAACCTTAACTCGTTAGGCTTTAAAGCAAACATTTACGTGTCATAACAGAGCTGGAGACAGCCGGGTCTGTTATCGCATATCTGAGTAAGTGGCTGATTCCTTCCCCCAACGTAGTAATGTGTGCCACGCTAAATATAGATTCTGGCCCACAGCCAGCGTCCAGCGACCTTCTAAACGTCACCTGTTAAACGCGTAAATACAAAATATCACATTATCTCAAAACATCCTCTCAGGGATTTTCAAGAACACATCTCAGGTCAAACTTAGCCCCAAGTGTAACTAATTTGCCGGAATGATGTCGCAGTCAAGGACAGGCTTACCTTTCCTCATCATCACACTTACACCCAAAAATACGTGGCACTCTCTCGAAGATCTCGTCGCAGCATATGAACCAGCACACCCTTCAGATAAATTACACAAACCTTGTCCAAATGACAATAAAAGAATTAATAACTGGAATCAGAATTAGCCCGAGTTATAAAAGCAAATAAAATACTAATTTTCCCCCACGTCTAGTTTCAGTTTTACATTATCATTAATTCAGTCCATTTATCATTGTCGTTCCTAGGTTCTCATTCATGGCTACACTTTTTATTGATACGTTAATCATATGTGGCCATTTCGCTGTAAGAATTACGTATACATAAAGACAACATTTAAGTTGCAAAAATTATTGTACAACATAATTGTCACGCAATGCCAAAAATTACTACACGCATGTCAGTTAAGAAATCAAACCCTAAATTTAAACTAAACCACACAAATACAATCTGTACAAAGTTCCACACATCTCTCGCTATTCCCCTCGTCCAAAATCAATAAATCAATTTTTTAATACTCGTCACTTAAACCGCTTTCCAGAGGCCTCCCGCCTCGTCATCTCCCCCCATAGGCCTTTAGCCCATTACACTCATGGTGATGGAGGATGAAACTTGTTGCCTTCTTTCCATGGTCGACATCTTGCCGCTGTTAAAAACACAATTATATTAAAGTTTTAAAACTGCTCTATCTGCTTTATGAGTATTTTATTTCCTCATATAGTCCTATGCAGAATCGTAGACTTTCCCTATCTTATGGCTAATTGCCATCTCACAAATTATGAAATTATAACTTAGTTATCGACACACAACTAGAATTTTAAAACATAGCCCGTCACAAGGACGTCTTAAATTGACTGTCGAAGAATAATTAGGAGTGCCCCGGTTCATCTCAGACATTTGTTTATATACAGAAAGCCTAAAAGTTCCCATGGAGGGAGAAACAGCTCCTCAATATTTTAAATAATGGGCCTATAATTATGTGTGACCTCTCATAAATCTTGTAATTTCTCACAGGTCGCGAATCTGCCGCCGAACACGCAAACCGATCGCTAGATCTTTTTATAACCGATTGGCGCGCAAAAACACACTGATGCTATGTTCTGGCGTCCTATCCTCTCATTGGTCAGTTAAGTTAGCGTCGGAGTTCTCACCTTACAAATTCCGCCCTTATTTTGACGTCACGACACTTCTCCTCTCTCTCACTCCTTGCCTTGGACCAAGCATCGAGAGTCACGTACGCCTCAGCGTCATACCTGATTTTCTCAGAAGAATAAGAATAGCATTGGTTGTGGAACTGTCGGTAGCTTCCACCCAGCACGTAGCCCAACTTGCCAAGTCCAGTTTGCTTGCTACATCAATTTTACTCAAATATCCAGCATATCATGTATTTAGTATTTCCAGCAATTTTAATAATATGAAACATTATTATTGGACACAATGATAAGGGTTCAGTAAATAGAAGTTTCTCGCGATTTAACCATCCGAACGCAGTAAAACTTGGTACAGCAAATGACTATACAAATTGAAAAGCACTGGCATCTAATTTAGTTCAATTTTTTACATAATCTCAAGATGTGCGAAATTTTAAAATAAAGTTTTTATTTCTTGTGTTCTAATCATGCGACCGAAATCAACGTTTGAATAATGAACGTACACAATAATCCTCATCTAATAGTACATGGCGACCATCCGAAATATTTAGACGGTTCTCAATATCTATTAATATATGACGGCAATCAAACTGAAATTTTGTTGTGTATAGACGCTATAAGCATAAATTCACCTATAGGACGTTCAATAACCTGGCGAGCACAAATCCAACATGGCGGTGACGCGAAATTCAAATATTCAAATGGACGTTTCTCGTGTTATAACCATCCGATCGCAGTGAAACTTGGTACGGTATATGCTTATATAAATTTTAATCCACTGGCATCAAATTCATTTAAATTATTTTCATAACCACAAGATGGCGTCTGAGCGAAATTTTGAAATCTCATTTTGATTTCTTTTGTCCTAATCATGCGATTGAAGATTGAATAAAACACCTACACAATAATCTTCATGTATGTATGTCTACCCCTTATTATTCCCATTTTCCAACGGGGTCGGGGATGAGATGGTTTTACGGCCGGATGCCCTTCCTGACGCCAACCTCATGAAAGGAGTTAATGAGAGATGAAATGAATGATGGTGAATGAAACTGGGCAAGGATGTGGAAGGAAGCGGCCGTGGCCTGTCAAAAGGTACCGTCCCAGCATTTGCCTGGTGTTGAAAATGGGGAAACCACGGAAAACCATTTCAAGGACGGCCGACGGTGTGGTTCGAACCCACGCGTCTACAGAGTCAGCAGAGAGCTTGGCCCCATGACCTAATACTGCGCTTTAGCCAGCGTAGCCACTACGTCTGTACACAATATTCTTCATGTAATAGTATATAATTCTAAGGACTATATATAAAAATCCAACATGGTGACCATCCGAAATATTCAGACGGTTCTCAATATCTACGAATCTATTACAGCAATTAAACTGAAAATTTGTACGTTGATAGAGGCGATTAATATAACCAGGATATATGAAAATAGGCCATTTAGTTCTTCACGGAACTATTTGTTTTTATGTGAGTTACTGCGTAATGTTAGAAATTATATATAAGTACATTATTTTCTCCCACTATCTGAATCTCAGCATTAAAATACTAAGCACTTGTCCCACATTATTATCTCCCTTTGTCTCAATTAGCAATAAAGTACTGAAACCTTTCCCCCACATCATTATCTCCCACTATCCGATTCTGTTCGAAGTGAAGTACTGAATGCTTTTCCCCACATCAATATCTCCCACTATCCGATTCTCTTAACAGTAAAATACTGAACGTTTCCCTACATTTTACGCCCAACGCCTACCAACAGCTTTGGAGCTATACCCCCTCTCATTCGACAGCACATTCGTTGTGGAGACTATCGCTTTTTTTCGCTTCCAAGGAGCATATGTCGAAGATAATGAGTTTCTTAGGTGACGTACAGTACTTTTCGGGTGCGAATGCCGCGCACATTGGGATTTCCAACGCCACCTTGATGCAAGAACTGACTATACATGGAAGCAAAGAATGTGACAGAATGAAGGGGGTTTAGTTGACTGTAAGTGCCAGCAATGAAAACGAACTCAGACGTAAGTTATCACGAACATACAGTAGATCATTATTGATTGTATTAAACAACGGATTTGTATATATAACAACGCATAGATTCTTTAATGTTAGGGGGTAATGCGCCTGCGGAAAATTAAGATCTATTCACGGATTTGTTCCAGAATGTTGGTAACATTACTAATTCAGATAGATCAATCGCGGTTTTATTTGTCCATTTTCATGTTAGAGAAGGTTGGAGTTCAGGAGAATCGTTCTTTGTAATGTCCTAACTTTATTATTAAATAAAGTGTGGAATTAATGCTGCTATTCGTAACATGTAAGGTACCAAAACCTCCCAAGTTCAAACCCCTCTCCCTCCAAACTTCTCACCAAGATAATCAGTAAGACTTGTTTCATGTTTTGCATTCCTTACATGTATATTTGGGCACAATATCATATTACAAACCAGTTATGTTGGTTTATGAGGTGCAATGAACTGTGTAGATGTCATCCATAGCATGGAAATATGGGATGTTGATTGCATTCACCAGAATCAGATCCTGATTTAATATGTACAGCAACATTAAATAAACAAGTAGTTCCGTGAAGAACTAAGAGCCTATTTTCATATATCCTTTTTATGATAATTGCCTCTATCAACATACAAAATTTCAGTTTGATTGCTGTAATAGATTCGTAGATACTGAGAACAGTCTAAATATTTCGGATGGTCGCCATGTTGGATTTTTATATAATATGTAGGCCATAGAGTTATGTACTATTACAAGAAGATTATTGCGTACGTGTATTATTCAAACTTCAATCGAATGATTAGGACAAAGGAAATAAAAATGAGATGTTAAAATTTCACACAGCCGCCATCTTGTGGTTATGAGAACAATTGAGATAAATTAGATGTCAGTGAATTAAAATTTGTATATGCTTTTACCGTACCAAGGTTCACTGCGCTGGGATGCTTAAATCGTGAGAAACGTCCATTTAGATTATTAAATTTCGCGTCGCCGCCATGTTGGATGTGTGCTCATCAGATTATTGAAAGTCCCATAGGTGAAATAACGTTCATAGCCTTCATCAACATACAAAATTTCAGTTTGGTTGCTGTCATAGATAAGTAGTCAAGATATTGAGAACAGTCTACATTTTTCGGACGGTCACAATGTTGGATTTTATATAATGTAGGCCGTAGAGTTATGTACTATTAGATGACGATTATGCGTAGGTTCATTATTCAAACGTGGATTTCGATTGCATGATTTGGACACAAGAAATAGAAACTTAATTTAAAAATTTCAAACAGCCACCACCTTGAGGTTATTAAACAATTGAATTTATTAAATATCGGTGCATTAAAATGTTTATAGATAGGTTTATGAAAGTCACATAGGTAAAATTCCAGTAGTGCCCGTTATTACCGTACAAATGGGTGATATCAGTAATAGTTCCGGAGATATAGAATGCCGGTGAAGTATTTCGCATAGCCGCCATGTTGGATTGGCAAGACGTAATGAAATATGAAGGGCACGGTTGGACGAAATAGTACGATGACCTTACCCAGTTTCATTGAAATCGCTCCAACCGTTTAGATTTTATTATGGGGACACACACACACACACACAAACACGAACAAAAAGTGATCTCTTAAGCCTATATATATATTTTTCATAAATGAAAATAGGATAAAATAATCTCTCAAGTAGCTACAGACATCAATGCAGTTATATCTCATTTGAATAATAACAATAATGTTATTGGGAACCGAACTATGACCATCCTTTAAGATGCTTCTCTAATTATTTCCGAATAAGCAGATAGTCATTAGTTTCCAGGGAGGAAAGAACGGAAGGAGATGCCTTCACTGCGCTGCCTAGTGCAAGCTGTTGAAGCCAAACGGCACGCCCACTTTGGGGAGCAAGAAAATGGCTGTTCCCATGCTTAAAGCCGTAAACCACTCCAACTAGTCTTGGATTTTAGTGACTTAAAACTGCAATGAAAAGTCAAGATCTTTTCTTGGATAGGCAGAATACACTCTGTAAATCACGGTAGTTGGCACAAAAAGCTGCGTTATCGTTTTAAAAGCCAATTTAAATAGAAATATGAGAGCACCTATGCAAGGCTACTTTTGTAAGAAAGACGCGGCTAAACGTAATAATACGCGGGAACACTGATTAAATTGAATACAGGTGTCGGAAGGTGCGAGTTATTCCTAAGAAGGAGCATCTTGGGAACGATCATAATGATGCCGAACTAATCACGGTATTTACACCAAATTGATTTTTGTTCTTATTGGTGTTGAGGTATTCATCAGTTTTTATGCCTAATTTAGAGCACAGCCACTTTCACTCATTGTTCGTACATATTTTGATATTCAAGAATACAAACCTTAAAATTAATAAATAGAGCACATTCGATTCGTACAACCATATGCAAGTCACGGAACACCGAATACAAATTAATGTTACGCCCATTTTGGACGCAGCGTTTGGCTTCACTCAAGCGAGCTCAGGGTATCTCCTCTTATTCTTTCTTCCATGTTAGTTTCTGTACAGGACCAACACAACAGACACTAAAGCTACTTGATAGGGTTGGCAATTTTGAACATTCCACATGCCTACTAGGCGCCTTCCATTGTTTTGCTGATGGCCAATGGCTGTCGCTTTGTACCCAAACACAAAATAACGATCTCCATGATTCCAAGGAAGTTTTTAATGCCTGATCGCCTCTTCTAGGACCAAGTGCCACATGTGTGACCAGAGCTTAGAAGTTGTGACTCCGTTCGGAAACATTCGGTTTGGTCGGCTGCACTGGACTTAATGCTTCTCAAGCGTTTGCAACCACTCTGGGCACAGAGATCGATGAAAAGGATTTTATTGAAAATGGTTAACTGTGCTCAAATAAAGAAGAAATTCTGTATTGTTGGTTTATTGCGTTCTGGGCGGGGGGGGGGGGGGGATTTTTTTCTTTTTCTTTTTGCAAAACGAAGATGAGTTGGGAAAAGGTTTACTCACACCTGGAACAGGATACATTCAGGCTCGTGAGGAAACATTGAGAACAACTCCGATGTGTAGCACCACGGTGTGAGGGTAGCTGCAGTAAGTCTGGAGATCGCAGGTTCGAATCCCGGCATTGACATTGGCTATCCTGAGTGTGGTTTCCCCATCCCACGTTTTTTATTTATTTTTATAATTTCAAATGATCTTGTCGACTTCATCGTTATGCTTTGGTCTACCGTTATGCGTTGCGGTTACGGCGTGTATGACATCATGTTGTTCAGTGCACATGCACCGAGTCTGAGTTTACTCCTGGGGTCTGGCGTTATGCGATACGGAGACGGTATGTGCGTGACGTCATGCAGCAGAGTGCACCTCCCGCTCTCCGTTCCCCGCGCGGGAAGCCTAAGTTAATGGGCAGTGGAGTAGGTTGAAAGAGTCCTGGGGCTTCGAGCGAAACGAGAAGCCCTCCTGACCCTTTCTAACATGTGTAGCATTTGTAGCATGCTTCATTTGAAATTATACAAAGTCTAGTCTCTCAGACTGACTATCTTTTTTTAAACTCTCTCCAGGCAATTGCCGGGTACAAGTCCCGGGGCATCTACTTAATCCCTGTACCTAATACAGTTGCTACTACAGTCATTACGTAACTACACGTTATCTTGCAATGGAGTTTAGACGAATCCTCTTTTAGTCTTTGGTATCATTGAACCTAGTCCCGGTTACCTCGAACATAGTCCCATTCGGAAAACAAGAACCGTCGCCACTGGTTGGCCATTTATATGTTCTGGATAAATTATGTGTCGGCTTCCTTTATGTTGGAACAGTGTGTATTGACATTTCGACATTCTTGCGTATTGTTAGTGGAATCATTGCACGAGATCCTGAAGCAGGTTGTTACGAGTTCTGAGAACAGGCTGGGCGACCTGGCTATGCTGATCCAGAAGTGGTGAGTCATACTGGATACAGTACGCTGCTTTCTTTGTTCCTTGAGTGTAGGTGTCTACTGATACAGAGGTGGCGAGTCATACGCTGCAGTACGCTGCATTCTTTGTTCCTTCAGTTTAGGTGTCTACGCCAACTGACTCAGCAATTTCACTACAGTATTGGGAACAGTGCAATAGTCCGTACGAGGCATTGCCAGTTCCGCTCACCTTTGTTCTTTTCCTGTGTTATCTTAGACACAGCCACATCCCTTCTAATCCATTGGCTTACAGTATTACATTTATATTTTATTTTGCAATAATAATAATATATCTTTGTCTGTGGGGTCGTTTAGACAATCTAACTTTCAAATATCAACGATCCATTTGTGCATTTTGTCTTGTGCTAACTTATTAGCTCAAGATATGGAATGTATTTTCTCCGGCCCTATGCTTCGGCATAGCATCAAGAGGTGGACACTCTACCACTAATCCACGGAAGCTGTGGGTTTCGAGTACGATATTGCGGTCAGATTCAAACCTATATTGTGCTGACAACATCAATAGAAGATTTCCATTTTTAGAATTTACTTTACTTTATTTTATGTTATGTTATTTTATTTTATTTTAATTTTATTTTATTTTATTTTGAATACCTGCTGACAACATCAATAGAAGATTTCCAATTTTAGAATTTACTCTACTTTATTTTATGTTATTTTATTTTAATTTTATTTTATTTTGAACACCTCTTGGTGTGGTGGCTAGCATTTTGGGCTATCGACCCAGAGGTTCGGGTTCGATTCCCGTCTTTGCTAAGAAACTTGATTCTGGTATGAGGGCTGGAACGAGGTACACTTCGCCTTGTGAAGCAAAACTGAGTAGAGGAGAGTTTGACTCCCACCTCGCCCTTCCTAGAAGTGGTTTCCCATTTCTATTTCAGCAAGTGCCTGGATGGTTCCTAAGGGTGAAGGCCACGGTCGCCTTGTCCCTATCCTTGCCTCACTTACAAATACACACATTATTACAGGTATGAGAATGACACAGCTTATCAGATTTTATTTATTTATTTATTTACACGCCCAAGTACACGGGGCAGAAGTGACCACGATGTCTAAGCCCATAAATGAAGCATACATACAGTATTTGATTATAGTACTAGGTTGGGATCTCGCCACAACAGTACAGTATACTAATAATAATAATAATAATCCCTGGCACTACAGCCCGTGAAAGGCCTAGGCCTACCAAGCGACCGCTGCCCAGCCATTAGGCCTGCAGATATTGGGGTGACGCGTGATCAGCGCATCGGGTCCCCTCGGCCGTTAATCTTGGTTTTCGTGATGAGGGTGATGCCTCACTGTCAGACAGCTACTCAATTGTCTTCACGAGGCTGAGTGCACCCCGTTCCAGCCCTCACCTCAGTTTCTAAAATCCCTGACGGAGCCGGGAATCGAACCCGGGGCCTCCAGGTGAGAGACAGGCGCGCTACCCTTAACGCCACAGGGCCGGTCAGTACAGTATACTGGTTGGTGAAATATTTATGTCCTTCATAATGTTGACAGTTAATTGTTCAAACATTCGTGTATTGTTCCTCCGCCTCGGTTGCCTCTCCCAAGCTCTTGTGCGGAAAGGCATTTCCGGTGTGTTGCGGTACCCAGGCGTCACTTCCGGCTTGGCCAAGACTGGCTGGATGGTCTACCTGACTAAAATATGCACCTTTGTTTCCATGCGTGATCAAAGTTGGACATTGGCTATGAGCGTTTTTGGCACTAATTAATTAACCCTGGAACACACACTCCCGAAGTATATACGTAAATACCACAGTGGGGTCTGACCGACCCAGTCGGGTTGTAGTCATCTATATCGTATGTCTCCCCCAGGGGCTCACATCTAGTGGGACGTGGGTTGGCGACCACGGGACCCCAGCTGAGTCTGGCATTGCTTCCACTTACTTGTGCCGGGCTCCTCTCAGTCTTCTTTCCTGTCGACCTCCCTTGGTCAACTGTTGTTCTCTTCCGACCCCGACGGTATTAGGGTATCCGATGCCTAGGGAGCCTTTCACTTTCCCACCTTAATTGGCCCTTGTCTCCTCTTTCCTGATCCCTCCTTCTTCGAGGCGTCAGACCTCTTGTTTTCTTTTCATTATATTTCCTTTGCTCTTTAAGATTCCCGCACTGTTTTTGTTAATTGGACCCCCGTGTATCTAAATTCCATTCAGCGATTTATATTTTTATATATATTTTATTATTTTTATTTTTGTTGCATATACACTCCATTTTGTAGGTGTTTTCAATCTCCGTTGCATTTTGTAAGGCTTTTTGATCTAAATTGCATTTTGTGAGTGTTTTCAACCTCAATTGCATTTTGTAAGGCTTGACAATCTAAATTGTTTTTTAGTAAGTCGTTCAATATAGGGTCTGGGACTTTTGTGAGTATTTTGAATTTCAATTGCATTTTGTATTTTCAACCTCTCTTTGCATGTATTTTCAATCTAAATTGCATTTTGTAGGGTGCGCATTTTGCAAGTATTTTGATTCTCAATTGCATTTTGGGGGTATTTTGAATCTAAATTACATTTTGTAAGTATTTTCAATTTAAATTGCATTTTGTAAGTATTTTGAATATTAATTGCACTTTGTGATTATTTCGAATCTAAAATGTGCATTTTTCAATCCAAATTGCATTGTTTATTTTAAATTTCAATTACATTTTGTAAGTATTTTGAACTTCAATTGCATTTTGTACGTATTTTCAATCTCATTTGCATTTTGTAAGTATTTTGAATTTCACTTGCATGTTGTAAGTATTTCGACTGTACATTGCATTTTGTATGTATTTTGAACTTAACCTACATTGTGCGTATTTTTCAATCATTCCTTTTGTAATAATTTTCGTTCTAAATTCCCTCTTGTGAGTATTATCGCTCTCCATTTTGTGAGTAGTTTCAATCTGAGTTCCTTTTTGTAAGTATTTTCCTTCTCTCTTAATTTTCGTTCTGGTTTCCACTTCATTGACATTTTCGCTATCACCCAGACCATTAGGGGCCGATAACATATATGTTAGGCCCCTTAAAACAACAATTATCATCATCATCATTATATCGTATGTGACGTATTTCATAATTTTTGTTATTCTAGCTGTCTACTTTATAGTTAAGTGGATACCGTAAAATTTAAGCATAATGAATTAGAATTTCTGAAAATGGAACTTAATCCGAGAAGGTTTTGATCCATTTGACCCAATTTCACAACTTTTAATAGATCGTGGGATAATTCTGACCATCCATGGTAGGGGAATAGGACGGTAATATATACCCAAATCTTAATTACTAGAAGAAACAAGAGTGAATTGTGCGTACAAATGGCCTTTCACTCTCTTTATGTTTCTTGAATGTTGGAGAGGAAACTCCGAGTCAGGAATTAAATAACCAGTTCCTATTCCGCAGCTGAGAAATACACACATCAAAAAAAGTTTTGCATCATCTCGGTTCCAAGAGTTCCGGAACCGTTAAATACAAAGGGAATAGAGATCAACACAAACAACATTTCAGCTCGTTTTATTGCTCATGAGACCCACACATTGCATGTTGTACCATCATACAGCTAGACTTTCAGCATTTGTGGTCCAGATTGCAGTACACACCACTACCTCTAATACCCAGTAGCACGTCCTCTTGCATTGATGCATGCCTGTATTCGCCGTGGCATACTATCCATAAGTTCATCAAGACACTGTTGGTCCAAATTGTCCCACTCCTCAACGACAATTCGGCGTAAATCTCTCAGAGTGGTTGGTGGGTCAAGACGTCCATAAACAGCCCTTTTCAACATATCCCAGGCATGTTCGATAGGGTTCATGTCTGGCGAACATGCTGGCCACTGTAGTCGAGCGATGTCGTTATCTTGAAGGAACGCATTCACAAGATGTGCACGATGAGGTCGAGAATTGTCGTCCATGAAGACAAATGCCTCTCCAATATTCTGCCGATATGGTTGCACTATGGGTCGGAGGATGTCATTCAGGTATCGTAAAGCCGTTTCGGAGCCTTCCATGACCACCAGTGGCGTACGTCGGCCCCACATAATGCCACCCCAAAACATCAGGGAACCACCACCTTGCTGCACTCGCTGGACAGTGTGTCTAAGACGTTCAGCCTGACCAGGGTGCCTCCAAACACGTCTCCGACGATTGTCTGGTTGAAGGCATATGCGACACTCATCGGTGAAGAGAACGTGATGCCAATTCCGTGGGGTCCATTCAGCATGTTGTTGGGCCCATCTGTACCGCGCTGCATGGTGTCAGGGTTGCAAAGCTGGACCTCGCCATGGACGTCGGGAGTGAAGTTGCGCATCATGCAGCCTATTGCGCACAGTTTGAGTTGAAACACGACGTCCTGTGGCTGAACGAAACGCATTATTCAACATGGTGGCATTGCTGTCAGGGTTCCTCCGAGCGGCAATCCGTAAGTAGCGGTCATCCACTACAGTAGTAGCCCTTGGGCGGCCTGAGCGAGGCCTGTCATCGACAGTTCCTGTATCTCTGTACCTCCTCCATGTCCGAACAACATCGCTTTGGTTCACTCTGAGACGCCTGGAAACTTCCCTTGTTGAGAGCCCTTCTTGACACAAAGTAACAATGCGGACGCGATCGAACTGCGGTATTGACCTTCTAGGCATGGTAGAACTACAGACAACATGAGCAGCGTACCTTCGTCCTGGTGGAATGACTGGAACTGATCGGCTGTCGTACCCCCTCCGTCTAATAGGCCCTGCTCATGCATGGTTGTTTACATCTTTGAGCAGTTTTAGTGACATCTATGAACAGTCAAAGGGACTGTATCTTGGATACAATATACACAGTCAACGTCTATATGCCGGAGATCTGGGAACCGAGGTGATGCAAAACTTTTTTTGATGTGTGTATAACAGCGAATAAGGTTTTATTGCCAATTTGCTGACAGATTTTTGTGGCCCTACCTCGTGTGAAAAAAGGGGCTATTAAGTTAAAGCGTTCCATTTGAACTTTGGACACCCATTTGTAACATCGAAATTAAAATACTCTGAGCGTGTAAAAAATATGATTTTTGACTTTATAGTTAATTAAGACCTCGCGGATGCTAATTAATTAAATTAAGTACAGTAGGCCCTACATGCCATTTAAGTTGCCCCGTGTAATGAGAAGTGTATAAAGGCGAAATAAATATCACTCTTTAAATACTGTTTTCACTAAACAAATTATCATTATTTTATTAATTTATAAAGTTTGGATGAGATCTACTGGATGTTTATCGGGTGCCTGCGCTGTCGCATTTTACGATTTGCTTCGATGCCCCGGAATTTGAAATTAAGTTCTATTCTAGCACTTACTTGGAATTAGAGTAAGTCCCATCGGATTAGCAGCTAAAAGTCGTGGTGGCTGGGATTGAAACGCTCGACTTGGTTTCGTAGTCCTGCAGTTATGATTGTCTCAGCGTCCATACAGTAGGAATCGATGCAAGTCTATTCAGTAAGGCACCATTCTTCACTTCCCGTATGGTGATTCCATTCCGTGCCTTCCATTTCCTTAATTGAAAGCACACGACCACTCAAATTCATCCAGCTATGGTCTGGAGGAGTCAAATATGGGTTTAACCAGGATCTGGTATTTAATACATTTTTGTTACAGGCCCCTTATTACATTATACGTAAATTCCATTTTGACTGCTAAGTACTGTGTGCCAAAAGTAGTTAATGTGTGTGTTTTTATACGATCATTCCCTCATCGCTTTATAATGGTCATAGGTCCTTTGTGTAGCTCAAAAATTGCAGCGTTCTATCCTAATAATTTGTTCAACTTTATGGATTATTCTGAATATTTTATTTGTTGTGTTTTCGTGAAATAAAAAGACTAAAGAAGCCTATGGTTGCCTGCTTTAACCTCACTGAGTTCTTGGGACGGTCGGAAGTGTGAGGAGTTGGCTATTCGATTGTTAACTGTATGTGATTCAATTACGTGAGGAAGAGTGTCGGGAAGCTTGAGCTACGCTAAAAGCTCTTGGGAATGTGTTGTTGTTGCTGTTGTTGAAACAATCGTAAGATAAACTCAGTCGGAGCACCTGCTTCCTAGAATTGTTTGATTCGGTTCCTTTAGAAGCTTTGTCTTGCACGGGTCCATGGGTGACGAACCTGCACTTGCTAACAAATCTTGTAGTGGTTTACAAATTGGGCCCATGCAATGGCCTCCCATAAGCAAATTAAAATTCAGTGGAAAAGCAGGAAATAATGGACACCATTGGTACTCGAAGCTGAGTGGCAGTGTGTGTTAGAGATTATATTTCAGTGTTTAACGCACCTGTTGTAGAGAAACGGGAACCCATATTGGTGTCCAGAAAGTTGAAGTTACATTTCGTGATTTTATAAATATTTTTAAAATAATATATTATTCTTAATCCAATAATTATGAGATACAAAAATGAAACTAGATCATTTATTCCTGATGGATGTGTTCTTTTGTTTTACCTACAATATTTACGGACAACCTTTCCAAGAGCAGAACCTTTCATTATGACGTATGCCATCAACAAAACCATAGATTTAAATGTACGGCGTTCTATCTGAAGCTTAGGGAAATTTCATAGCTGTTAGGTGTCATTTTTCACAGGTTCTCGTGTTTTCACTCCTGAAAAATATGGCTAGTACCTTATTTCACGCCCACGATCTACAATGGAATAGTTTGCACACCGCTTGTTATAAAATGGTATTCTCTTTCACATATTCAGTTGTTCTTGTGAATCGTGATCATGTCGTGCCGTGTACTTGGGTGCGCGTGTCTGTGTGTGTGCGTGTGAGTGGAATTTGTCTGATAACGTGTGTTACTGTGATGGCTGTATTAGTGTGAATATTTGTAATTCAGATGAGGATATTCGGATGAGGATGTGGAAGGGGGCGGACGTGACCTTAATTTAGGATCCATCCCAGCATTCGACTGGATGGCTAAGGTGGGAATCGATCCTGCCTCTTCTTAGTTTTGCCACACTAGGCTGAGTGTACCCCCTTCCAGCCCTCAGATCAGAATTAAATTTCTTGGCAGAGGAATTGAACCCGGGGCTCTGCGGTGACAGCCAAGAGTGCTGACCATTACGCAAAGAGGTGGACACATTTAGTACATGATACATAATCTTAAGCTGTTCAATGGAACTTCAAATAAGTTAAATGATGGAATTATAAACAACTGAACACGAACTTGTTAAAAACCTCCCACATAAGCTAGCAACACTTTACACTATTTATGGCCAGTTATTGCGTAAATTAATATTCTGTTAATCGTACGGATACTGGGTTACTCTGTTCATAATTCCTCGTTAACAAATACCCACATTGCGATGCGTGCTATCTGTAAGAGGGTTCTGAAAACTCAAAAGCTCTTGCACAAGAAGAGTCGTCCATTGCTTTTAGCCTATTTTATTCTTGTGTTTCAGGGAATAGGGGATCACATTTTGTAGTTTGTATTTATGTGTATGTCTAAATGGCAGGTAAATGGCAGGAGCGGTTTCGTCGAAACAAGGTAAAGTTTTACTGTTAACCCGTCAGACGTCGACCGTGACTTTCAATTTCAGTGTCACCAATCCAACATGGTGTCAGCGCGAGTCAATTCACTGACAATCAATATCTCCAAAACTATTGCAGCAGTCAACTTGAAATTTTGTTTGCTGATCAAGGCCACTCGAACTTCACCTAAGCGATTTTCTAAATTTCAAAAGTGTAATACCAACATGGCGACCGCTTGAATTTCATTTATTTGAATAGGCATTTTTCGTGATTTTATCATCCGAGTGCAGTGGCAATGGGCACAGTACATCTTCATATAAAGCTTAATATATTGCTGTTTAATATAATTCAAATGTTATGAGAAATTCAGGCTAACAGCCGTGCAAAATTTTAGTCACGTTATCCCTATGTATTACTCAAGCGATAGATGTGAAACATGGCATAATATACCATTGTTTTAATATATATCTACTGGTATATAACAATCCAACGTGGCGGCTGCAGAAAATATTTAACCTATACTCAATGTCTTCGAATGTAATCAAACCAATCAAACTGAAAATGTTTCACAGTGATGAGACGATTAGTAAGTACACGTTGCTTACAAGAACTTAATAAGCATAAAAACAACAGGGTGGTAACGTGAATTTCAACTATTTTATTTATTTATTTCATCACGTGGAGAACCTAACTGGTGGAAGAATTTTGAAATGGAAATTAGTTCTTCACGGAACTACTCGTTGAACAGCTACATGTGTTAAGTTCTGGCTTACATTACATTAAGTGCAAAACATTTCAACTAACGCGACCCGCATTAATTCCTTGACCTGACCTGTATGTTATGTTGATTTTGTTGGTTCATACGCGTTGAGAGTCGATATTTTAGTAATATCTCCTACTATGTTAAAACAGGAGATTTGTACGGTTTGTTTTCTAGCATGTGGTATTCCTCCAAGATGATATAAATATTTTCAGCAGTTAATTGTTTTTGTAGTATTTAACACCCTTCTTATGGCATTCTTCCACAATGATATCCCTGTATATATTTTTAGAGTCATGCCGAGTGGCGTAGTTGGTTAAGCGTTAATCTCCAAAACCCTCGGTATTGAGTTCGATCTCGGCTCAGTCCGACGACATTCAAATCCCAGTCCGCTGGCTGCGTGGATCCTCAAAAAGTACCGCAACAAGTTAGCAGTTAGCATTTGGGAGTCCTGCTAGTAGAAATACTGGCAAATTGAAGGTCCCTTTCAGGGCATAATTTTGTCACCTTGGCGTCTCTAAGGGTCGCTGTAGTTACAAACGGGGCGTGCAACCCATAACATTAAGAGAGTTGTTGTTGCTATTATTATTATTATTATCATCATCAGGACCCAGATTTTGATGACGTAATCTTGTAATTGGTTCACCGCAGACATTGTTAATTAACACATACATCCTGATCATAGTTGCACATTGTAGAATTGCTAATTTATTAGGCCTACGTCATTTTTTGTAGTTTTTATTCTTGTAATGTTTAAGTATACATCATTTGGAAATATTATTGAATTTATTAGACCATTTTATACTTTTGGATCATTTTCTCATATTTTTAAGGTAATTGATTTATTTTGTATGTGTTAACCTATTTGATATTATATGAGCTTAAGTGAGGACGAATACGGAGTGATGAGAATCTTCACAACTCATTGTAAATCTAAAGACTAAAGTAACATTGTTCAGTCCGTACTTCTTGAATGTATCCATATTCCAGGAGAGACACCTGTACTTGCAATTAATCAGAGTATGATGCTGAAAGCGAGGGAAGCAGGACAGACTACAATAGGCAAAGTAATGTCTGTCTAAGAATCTTAGTGCAACTAAACGTGTGTTGAGTGGAAATGCCTAAGTTAAAGTCATCTAGGGCAGCTCATTTCAAACAAATAATTTCTGAATTAGGCGAGGATATTTTTTCTACCGATAGTGAAATTTTGCGAAATATGTGAAGCGTAAGTAGTAGGTGATCGGTGATTTGTAGGTCATTATGCGGGTCATTTTTTTGCAGTCATATTAATATTGTTTTTGATATTTTCGAGTCGTCAAACTATGGGTCCTGATAATTATTATTATTGAATATAAGGCTTCTTCTTCTTCCTTCGTTACGGCCAACTAAGGACCACGTCATGTCAACTGTTTTTTCTGCATTTTAATGTTAGCCCAGTACTCCTTCATTCGCAATCGATGTTGCACCTTTCTCTCTGTCGTCCACGCCTTCCCGGGTTTTAGCTTCGGCTTAAGTTGAAAACTCCGATGTTTCTGAAGTTTCTCCCTAAGTGGGCCACGCTCTTGGATATCTTCACGTGTAATCCCAGTCTCCAACAGATCTTTCTCTACTTCATTGAACCAGGCCCCCCTTTGTCTTTTTCTCACGGAGAAAAGCAAAAATTCTGTTGGATAGCCGTGTTGATTTCATTCGGGTTATATGTCCAAAAAAAGAAATCCTCCTTTTCCTCATCACGTCCGTTATTTTCTCTACGTGAGTGTACAACTCGTGGTTGTGGCGTCTTCGGAACTCGCCGTGTTCTTTGACTGGACCCAGGATTTTCCTCAATATCTTCCTTTCCTTGGTCTCTAGTTTTTCCATTATGCCTTTTCTATTCATGGAGAGATATTCCGCTGCATACAAAGCTTCTGGCCGGATGACCGTGCAGTAGTGCTTCAGTTTTGCATTCAGGGCTATTATTATTATTATTATTATTATTATTATTATTGCCACTATATTTTTATAATTATGATTATTATTATGATTATTATTATTATTATTGAATGTTGATCATCCCTGCTGTTGCAAGACTCTCCGTCCATTCCATTAGATAGCGTTGTGTGTCAGCACAGGGCCATAGTGTGAGGCTATGAAATTGTTTGATCCGTCAGCAACCAGTTCCAGTCAGGTCTCCGACATCGGTATTACCATTGTCTGTAATGCTGAATCTAACTTGTTATGCACATGGATCATAGTACATGATATCAACGGTGTGTATCGGATCGAATGAATGGGTGAAAACCATAACTGAGTAATCAACAATCAATCACAAAAATGAGTTAAGCACATGTTCTTGATTACTTGATACTGCTATGACCACCCAGGCCCGAGAAAAAGTTGTTTTACAAAATTCACAAAAACTATTTAAAGAAACGTCAGATCAGATTAAAACTTCATATACGCGTTAACAATAAGTTCCTTTAAGACTTATTAAAGTTTCGTTACGATCTGATGAATACTTTTAACGTAATGTTCCTTCTAAGTGAGCGCTCCGTTAACTTGGTAAGAAAAACCGGTACTTTTTTTGTTCAATCTGCTATAAAATTTTAACGAGATATAATGCAAATATTTACTCTATACCGTTAAACGACAAATAAAACAAGACTAAGGGTAAAGGTTTTATTGACCTCTAAACTCGAGTATCTATACTTATTTCCCCGACAACAGAAGTACACAATGAGAAACAAACATATGTTTTTATAACGAGAAGAAATGTTACTTGCACTGTTCTGGTCTCCTCCTATTCAAATAAGATAATACAGTATAAATGTACATGCTTTCATCATGGCATGAATCCTAATTTTATCAGGCTGCATGGTCAATAAATACTGAAAAGTAAATTGTAACTTAACTTGGGGATTGTATTTATTACCGGCTAGTTATCCAGCCATTGAGGGACAATTCCTGCATCTGCTAATTAAAAACAGTAGGTAAATGCGAATAACCTACATGTTGTGCGCGTACATTTTCTAGGAAGAATATCAATTGGCCCTTCTCTTGTTGAGTTCTTAACGTATTTAGGTTTCACGGGTAATAATTCTCGCACTTGTCCTCCACACACTTCGAAAAGACCGGACATTTGTCGATTGGCAAGAGGTAGGTGAGATAGCGTCCTTCATTAAAGTCAGCCAATTTTGTGGCTATGGTCCGTATTGATCCAATATACTTCAGGAACTCGACAACTATTGAGCCCACACACGTTGAAGTACATGTTTGATTGCTTCCAATGTCATAACGTTATTACTGTACTTAATCTTTTGTGATCAAAGTTCTTTCTTTCAATTTAGTTGGAGAATATATCACAAACTTCCTCAGCAGTTATGAATGTTCAGGTGGATTTGAATGTGTAAGAACTGTTCTGATAACTATACCTTTTTCTCCTTCAGCTTCCAGGAATTCATTACTGTAGCTAGATAAGTAAAGTTAAGTGTTATAGTGTAATAATATACTTATTTTTAGTAGACTTAACCTTTTGTGAACTCAGGAATGTATTTCTAAAATACTTATAGAACACCGTATGTTTTAAATTTGTCCTTTATTCTGTCTCTTTGGTCCGTGCCAGGTAACTATGTTATCTGAAGATAACTGTCACTGGTGCAATATTTGGAATGCACAATTCCATGTTTTTTATGTGTTGAGCTTAGATTCTTCTGTATGTCCTTGATATTCGTCATGTTTTTTTAATATCAATCGTAAACTTCTTTGCCCACTTTTCAATACGAATTATCACTATGCCACTATCGGTACATGTTTCGGCACATTGTGCCTTCTTCAGCCTTTCACCACAATATTATACAATATTAACAGCAATTTACGTCACTTTCAATCTATAATCACATAATATTGTTTTGTCAACATATTTTTTAGCCTCTAAAATATTGAGACAGTAAAAGATTTATCCGGAAATGCTTCCTTTGTCAATCTTGAAAATGAAATTTTCTAGAAAATGCTGAAATGGCTTATTGGTTCATGAAACCTGGGTTATAGAAACAATAAAATTGTCCTTCATCGATAAATCCTTTGTGTGAAAACGTTTTTAGGGATTGTAACTCGATAGTGCTTTGGAGGCGCTGATGGTTTTTATTAAAACATAGTAACTATAAGCGAATTCACCTGCTTTCTGCTGGCAGCCTCGGTGTTTATGATCAGGGCAGGGTGCGAAGTTTTTGCCTAGAAATGCGCTCTCGGAATATGTTAAAGTTCGTGCGTGTGCCTCGCGATGGTGCGCATTTAATATTGTTTGTTCATACTGTTTTCCGCTCGTGCTACAAATAGTGTTCTATATTGCACTGTGAAGAGTTCCGATAAAACCAACTGCGTATGAAGCCCATTCACACTACGAGCAGACAATGGCGGGCTGATTCAGTATATAAATCTAACTGCACAATGAAATGAACAGTTTTAGGTACAAATTCGTTTTTAAAGACGTTCCAAGGTGTTCAAGGCTTGGAAGAGTCCGAGATCAGGTGGTTAAATTGCATTTTAGCGACGTCGGCACACAGTGCAGTGATTTTGAAGACCAGTGGTGAGAATGAAAACACCCCGAAACGTTAGTAGTAACGGTAACGAAATAAAGGAAATCTTCTAGTTCGTATCAGGCCGCGGACGAGTGGGTATGACATTCGTAAAAAGTTTATACACAGCATTATTGGCACTGTTTTCCTTATGCAATAGAACGTTGCCACCAATCTGGAAAAATGTTCATGTAACCACTTCAAGAAACGTCCTCAACTACCGCCTCAGTCTACTAGACTTACTGTAGTCTGATTTTAAGAAGGGTCACAGCACACCAACTGCCTTACTTAAGGTGGTGTTATTGTTGTTTTAAGGGGCGGAGCAGCAAGGTCACCTGCCCCTTACTTAATGTGACCGATGGCATCAGGCAAGCAATGAACCAAAGACTGGGAACAAGACTCATACTACATGACTTCAACAGAGCGTTTTACACCATAAATACCCAGATCCCTCCTTGGTATCGAGGGCATGGAGCTAACCTAACGAATAGAAGATGACACGTGATAGTTCACGATACCTACTCACAGAAGAGTCGCAGAAGGACAGGCACCCCCCAAGGAAATAACTTTGGGCCCCTTCTGTATGTCCTCTTCTCAACAAAACATGAAGATTAAATTCACCCATACACTAATAGACCATTACCAATTCTCTACTAGTGTGATATTGTTCTTGTTGACGCGGCCCAAGAACAAACAATACCATTTAACGACTATTACTAATAGAAATATACTGCCACTCTAGGATCAACGATACATCAAAAACAATAAGAGACATAAACACTTATCAACTTAGTAGGGGACAACTCTCCCATCCTTAATCATCGAGGGCCTTGGTTTACCAAGTGACCGCTGTCCAGCCACTTAGTCTGCAGATTGCGGGGTGACGCTTGGTCAGCGCGTAAGATTTTCTTGATCGGGTCGCTGCCTCACTGTCAGACGGCTACTCAATTGTCTCCCGTTCCAGCCCTCACGTCAGTATCTAAAATTCCTGAAAGAGTCGAGAATCAAACCTGGGGCCTCCGGATGAGTGGCAGGTGCGCTACATGATCACCACAGGGCCAGCGCTTGATTAAGATATCAAGAAATATAATCATACTTTCAATGTTTCACGCATCCATTATCTTTAATGTTTCAAAATAATTGAATGTTATTAGACGGCAAAAATGCAGGGTTATTCAAAACGATTGTCGGGGTTACACAAATTCATAATACACAGTGCAGTTGACGTAGGAATATGAATCTTGTTTGTGTACTGTAACTCAAAGTTTTTTTTTTTACATACATTGCAAATGCTCGATATGTACGCCTTTTGTCTCTATACACACATCTAGCCTACTCGATAGTCCATCTCTTCCCACACACGCTCCAACATGTCAGCAGTGATGTTTTGGAAGGCGGCTCGAATGCGCTGCTTAAGCTCCTGAATATCCACCAGTAGAGGAAGAACAAATACCTGATCTTTATTATATCCCCACAGGAAGAAATCGCACGGTGTCAAATCTGTTGAGCGTGGTGGCCAGGGTAAGAGCATCTGATAACCTTCCGTTCCGCGTCCGATCCGTCGTTGTGGAAGTTCTTGGTTTAAAAAAGCTCTGACCTCCCTGTGGAAATGAGGTGGTGCACCATCTTGTTGCAGCACGTAATCGTCCCTGTCGTCACTCAACTGGGGTAACAGCCATTCCGTGAGCATGTCCAGCTAAGTCAGCCCTGACACTGTCTGTTCATTGAAGAAGTACGGGCCGTAGACCTTCGTCTTTGAAACGGCGCAGAACACATTCACTTTTGAGGAGTCACGCGCATGTTCCACATAAATATGGGGGGTTTGTTGCACCCCAAATTCGAACGTTTTGTTTATTCACCTTTCGACTCACATGAAAAGTAGCTTCGACACTGAAAACTAGCTTGACTAGAAAACCATCATCCATAGATTTGTCGGAGGGAGGGTCCTTCCCGTATTTTGTTCGAAAATGGCGCTGGACTATGGGTCCCATGTTGTTGATGTTCAAGTATACAAAACGCTTTCTCATCGCTGACTGTCATTTTGTTGGTGGTAACTGATGTCACAATAAAACTTTGAGAGTTCGTCTAACCGTCACTGCAACAATAATAATGTTTTCTCTTTTTTTCTAAAAAAATATCATGAAACCCTGACAATCATTTTGAATAACCCTGTAATTGTATTCCACTTGGCCACCATGTTGGTGCTTATCAGGAGTTTGAAAGTCACATATGTGAAATTACTTACAGTTTTCTATCACCATACAAAGTTTTGGTTGATTGCTGCAAAAAGTTTGGAGAAATTGAAGACTGGTGAAATATTTCGCTCGGCTGCCATGTTTGATAACACCAAAATTTGATAAGCACGGTCGGACCAACTAATCAAAATGTATTTGGAGATCACAAAATTGAGCATAAAGTTATCTCATAGCCCTAACGTAAGAAAATAGGCTAAATAGACGACTTCCAGTAGGTATTTGAACTATAGTTTCAGTTTGCGTCTGATCGAGTAGCTGTAATCACTTCTGAGTATTAATTTCCCTTCTAGGGTACATTGAACGAATTGTTAGTCAAGGTATTTGGTCCTTCACTGATACAGAAGTTTGCCATGCCTTGGAATATGTTGGATTGACCCCGACCTTGGTTCCCATTTTGCTATAGCTTTACGCAATGTCATTCACATGGCTGCAGATTGCGGATGTGCATGCCTCTTCGCCGTACATGTAGTATTAAGCTTGTTATCCCCAGTCTGTCGCATTCCCTGCTGACATGGGCACTATCGGTTACAAGATTGATTCTCACTCACAACATTTCAGACTGCAGCACTCCGGCTCAGCCAACGTCAATTTAGGTTGTATAGTTCACCATCATGTTTATTCTGGGTTGACCAGCATATCCTTCCTCAAAGTGCGCTCCAATCAACATACTGTGGACATTCTTGCCAATTATTACTTTTCGCTTCAGCTGGTGTTACTTGTAGTTTCACTAAGACATGTTTTACAAATTTTAAGTAGGTAGAAGTATCGAGTGTAACGCTCTTTAAATCCAATTATCAGTAAAAGCTTCACTAGTTCAGAATTGTTTCCTCTTTAGTCCACATCGTTGCGTAGTGGCTAGCACTCTTGGCTGTCGCAGCCTAGGCCCGGGTTCGATTTCCGGCTCTGCCAAGAAATGTAATTCTGGTCTGAGGGCTGGAGCGGGATACTATCAGGCTCGTATAGCGTAGAGTCAAGTTATTCCGTGATATCAAGTAACGCCGTGATAAAGCGAATCAATTCCGAAGGATCCAGGTTTTTACCAACAGATGGCAGCAGAAACCAGGCATCCAGGAAGCCCTTGCACTCTTATCTTTGGCCAACTCGAAGGTTAAAGAAAGTATTCAGAGTTGACATTTCAACAAGTGATACACATCCAGTGAAATGAGTGGTGAGGATTTTAAATTCTTACTAACAGCTGTATCATTGTATAAGTTTCATTTTGAGACCAGTCAAGAGGTAAGATACAGACCATTCGCATATAAAACATGCAAGCATGCGTGTGAGCTTTGCAATAGGTTCGTTCTTAGGTTGGAAGTGAGATGTTGCCAAAGCGGAATAACGAGTCTCGCTCCTACACAGCTGAAACACTTCAATAGGCATTGCGGTTGGTGAAGGAAGATGTATGGACAGTATACAAGGCCAGTAGACGTTTTAGTAACCCGTGGAGTACACTAAAGGATTATTGCACAAAGTATTTAGTCGATCCAGGAAGTGCAACCCTTGCAAAATTTTCAAAGCCATTCGTTATACGACCTGAACTTGAAGTGAAGATAGTGTGTCAAGATAGACACAATAGATCGGTCTAGGCATAATTCCAGACCCCAGAAAAGTGACTATGATGGTTGTAGTGAGTGCGGTGGCTCCCCTTGCGGATGACGCCAAGAGGATGAATGGAGCCGATTGGATTGAGTGACAGTTTTGTAATGTCCTGTACCTACAATGTCTATTTTATGTGTGATAGGTGCGAGGAATGAGATCGTGACTAAGAAGAGCCAAGTAGACATAAAATGTGTTTAACACTTAGAGCGCGGGCGCCGTACTATTACGTTTGAAGGTAACTTTTTAAAACTGCGGCGAGCGTAATATTACGTTGATCGATTTCTCGCGCTTTGTGTTGGAGAAAAACGTAATATTACAGCACACTCGCGTGTGGGTGCCAGTAAGTATGTAGTTGCACATACTATCGCTAGATAGCACCACGTCACTGATCAGCGGAAGAATATCGTATCAGTGTACTGACTGTGACGTTGGACTTTGTGTCACCCCTTGTTTCAAAATTTACCATACCGTAGTGCATTATGAGAAGTGACATTTTTAGCCTACTTTTCACATTTTGCAAAAATGAGGAAAGAGTAGACTTATGAAATCGGGCAAATGTATTGTTACGTGCCACCCCCCTAGTGGCACTTTTGTTAACTGGATTACGTTGGGTAGAGAACACAACACCAATTACTGCTTTAAAGAGAAGTTAGCTTTATTGCTTGCAGGAAGATACAGCACTCATCAGTAAATACAAGCAATTATTACCTTACTCCAGTTTCCTCAAGTCTCTGCCTTTGGAGAGTTCTTGCCCCCTTTCACTTGTCAACAAGCCGCAGAAGTTAATCCCTCGTAATGAGGTGGCCCCGTGCGTTGGCTGGAAATATCTGCACTCAGCCTGTCACCGTACTACACACTGTTTCACAATGCACCACAATCACTTCCTCGCTGTCAAGAGAATCAGCTTCACTAGGGGTTTCGCAAGTCACCACACTTCTGTCCCTCAGGATAAACACTCGCACTAGCTCATAAAAACACAACAACTGCTTGACGGGTCGCTCTTATATAGCAGGCCGGTGACTCAATAAATGCTTCTAGACCCATCCAGGGTTCACGGCTTCTCGAGGCTTCCATCGCTGGCTCAGTCACGAATATTCTGGACCATCCCTTTGTCCAGTAGTCCTGTTGAATAAGGCGCACGCAATACACTGAGGGAGAGCAGCCCAGCCCTGGGGCAGTTGTGACTCATGCGGCGAGCGCACAGCCGTAACACCACCCCCTTCCTAAAAGGCTGATCGTCCCGATCAATCATTGGCCCGTCTGTGTCCCTCCGTAGGCTGCCAGGCGATCTCGATGCACGATCTTCATCTTCGCCCTCGGGCTCCGCTGGATCCTGTAGACGACATCGTTGATCCGTTTCACGACTCGGTACGGGCCCTCCCAGGACTTCTGCAGTTTGGGTGACAGGCCTTTCTTCCGTAATGGGTTGAAGAGCCAGACCAGGTCGTCCTCGTGGAATCCGCCAGCATCCGTCTGTTGGTCGTATCGGGTCTTCATTCGGTCGGTCTCGATCCGCAGTTTCCTCCTCGCGAACGCGTGCACGTCCTCCAGTTGGTCGACCAGTTCTTGACAATACTGGCTTACCGGGACCGGATCATTCCCAGGTCGGCCGAAGGCAAGATCGACAGGTAGACGAAGCTCCCTCCCAAACATGGCCCGGGCTGGTGTGCACCCGGTGGCTTCATGCACGGCGGCGCGGTAGGCCAGGAGAAATAGTGGATGATGTTTGTACCAATCCCTCTGGTGCTCGCTGACGACTATTCGGAGATGGTTCTCGATGGTGCGATTGAATCGCTCTACCATCCCGTCGGACTGAGGGTGTAACGGCGTTGTCCCTGTCTTCCGGATTCCTAGCAGCTGGCATAGGTTCTGGAACACCTGCGACTTGAAGTTCCTCCCTTGGTCGGAGTGTAGCTCCAGGGGTACTCCGTACCGGCTGACAAATTCCTTCACCAGGGTCTCTGCGATCGTCGCGGCTTCTTGGTTAGGGAGCGCATACGCCTCCGGCCATTTGGTAAAGTAGTCGCTGACGACCAATATGAAGCGGTTCCCTGCCTCGCTCAACGGGAATGGCCCAGCAACATCGATGGCCACTCTCTCCATGGGGCCGCCCACGTTATAGGTCTTCAGTGGACCCCGTCGTCTACGTCCTGGGCCCTTGCTGGCTGCGCAATCGTGGCACCTCGCGCAATGGTTCTCCACGTCAGTTCGGCATCCGGTCCAGTAGAACCGCTCTCTCAGCTTCTCCAGGGTCTTCTTTATCCCTAGGTGTCCACCAGATGATCCTCCATGGACTTCCTTCAGGACTTCCTCCGTCATAGCCTTTGGAACGACGACTTGTTCCCGAGATGTCTTCCCGTCGGTGCTCTCCCAAGTACGGCATATGAGGCCATCCCTCACAACCAGCGAGTCCCACTGCGCCCAGTAGGACTTAAACTTTGGGCTGCAGTCACTCACAATGTTCCACCCGGGTCTGGGGACACAGGCCCTCTTCCATTCGGCTATCAGTCTCAGGTCATCATCTTCTGCTTGTGCCCGCGTGAAAGATTCGCGGCTCCAGCCCCCTTGAAGTTCCACGGTAGTCCTTCGGCACTGTATCCCGGTGTTCTCCTCCCTTCGGGCACAGAAGGTGCAGTCTTCGGGGCACGGTCTTCGTGACAGGGCGTCGGCGTTAGAATGCAGTTGGCCTTTCCTGTGCTGAATCTCAAAGTTGTACTGTTGAAGCCTCTCTAACCACCGCGCGAGTTGACCCTCGGGCTGCTTGAAGTTCAGGAGCCACCGCAGAGATGCATGGTCGGTCCTGATGAGAAATTCTTGCCCGTACAGGTACTTGTGGAAGTGTTCAATGGTCTTCACGATGGCGAGCAGCTCCTTCCTGGTGACGCAGTAGTTCCTTTCTGGCTTTGACAAGGCCTTGCTGAAGTAGGCCACTACTCTCTCCTCGCCGTCCACTACTTGCGACAGGATCCCCCATATGCCAAAGTCGCTGGCATCGGTATCGACGATGAACCTTGTTCCAGGTCTGGGGTAGGCCAGAGTAGGCGCGGTGCACAGAGCCTGCTTGAGTTGTTCGAAGGCACTGTGGCATTCTGCTGTCCACGTGAAGAGTTGGTCCTTCTCAGTCAGTTGATGTAAAGGTTTGGCGATGTCGGCGAATCCTCTCACGAAGCGACGGTAATAAGTGCAGAGTCCCAGGAATCTTCGTAGTTGGGACTTGTCCTTCGGAACTGGCCACTCCCTCACAGCTGCGGTCTTCTCTGGGTCGGTGCGCACCCCTTCCTCGGAGACGATATGCCCAAGGTACTGGACCTGCTTCTGGAAGAGCTGACACTTCTTGGGGCTCAACTTCAGCTGGGCAGCCCGTAGCTTCATCAAGATCTCCTTCAGGTTGCTGTAGTGCTCCTCGAAGCTTCTTCCTAGAACGATGACGTCGTCTAGGTAGACCAGGCAGGTCTTCCAATGTAGTCCCCTCAGAATGGACTCCATTAGCCTTTCGAAGGTCGCAGGGGCGTTGCACAGACCGAATGGCATGACGGTGAACTGCTAGAGCCCGCTGCCCACAGAGAACGCCGTTTTCTCGCGGTCCTTAGGGTGGACCTCCACCTGCCAGTAGCCACTCTTCAAATCCAAGGTGGAGAACCATCTTGATCCTGATATGGTGTCCAGCGTGTCGTCGATCCGGGGTAGAGGGTAGCTGTCCTTCTTCGTGACGTCGTTCACCCGCCTGTAGTCCACGCAGAACCTGGTGGAACCGTCCTTCTTCACTAGCACGACCGGAGAACTCCAAGGACTATGTGATGGCTCGATCACCCCTTGCTCCTTCATCTCTTCTACCATCCGGTCGACTTCGGCTTGCTTGGCGAGCGGGACACGTCGGAATGGGGCCCTAATCGGTGTGCTGTCCCCAACGTCGATTCTGTGCTGGACCAAGCTTGTCCTACCGAAGTCTTTGCTCCCCACGGAGAAGACATCCTGGAATTCGCGTAGCAGGTCCTGAAGTTGGCGTGATTGCTCCTCGTCTAAATGGTCCTGGGATCCTTGGTACAGCTTCTGTAGTTCTTCTGGCAGGGCTCGTCTTCTTCGGTTGTGCGTCTGCAGGTGTCCGTCCGTCGTGTCTGTGATGCGGGCAATCCAGGTAACGGGCTCGCAGACTCCTAGGTTGGTGTCCCGGTGAACCGTAATATCGTAGTCGTTCAGGTTGGACAGGCGGACGTACGGCCGAGACGTCGTGTTGATGAGAGTCTTGGCAACTAGCAATCCTTTTGTCTGGATGTCCTCATATTTTGGCTCGATGACAGCCGCCACTCCCTTAGCAGTTCCGTCGACAATTACGGCAGCGCTGACTTCCGTCCTGGCGGGAACGATGACGTCCTCTCTCAGCCTTACTCGTCGTGCGGCGACGGCCTCGTGTGCTGGTTGCAAAGGAAGTTCCTCACTTCCGAAGTGCTGAGTGTTGGTACTCAGATCCAAGAAGTCCAGTCCGATGATCACTTCATTTGATACGTCAGCCACAAGCACTGGATGCTTTATCGCCCGTCGACCAATGGCGAACTCCAGTGATGCTTCGCCATGTACCGGTGCGGTCTCTCCGGTCGCGGTTATTAGCTGGAGGTTCCTTTGTGTGGGTTGCACTCTCCACTTCGGGATCACGGTGGGGCTGACGATGGTCCTCGATGCTCCCGTGTCGATTAGCATGGGCCAGCTCACTCCGTTGATAACTCCGTCGACCATCAGGCTGCTATTGTCCCTCCGTAACTTCGTCACACGGACTTGGACTGCCGGGGCTTGACGTCTGTCACAAGCCAACCTTTGCCCCCCAAGGCTGGCTAATACTCGTTTCCCTGGGCCGCGCGGTTTTCAGACGACTGACTTCCCGTCGGATACCCTCGGCGGCGGCGATCACCGCAGTCCTTGCTCAGGTGGCCTTTCTTACCGCAGGTCCAGCAGGTCGGTAGTCCTCTTCCGGGCCGCCTCTCCGGTTGTCTTCCGGCTGTGGCGTTGCTGGTAGTGCCGCGACTATCGAAGAGACGGCTTAGCGCCTCCATCAATTCGTCGGCCAGGGGCTTGGTCTCGTTGGTTTTTGCTGGTTCGTCGACGTCCACTTGACGCACCCGTGCGTGCATTCTAGATGCCTGTTTCGCCATCTCGAATTCAATGTGTGGCTCAGCGCATCTGCCAGGGTCTTATTGCGCGCGAGTCGCAGTGCCTGTTGAGTGTCAGTCCCGTAGTCCGTCGGTGAAGATCTGCGTCGCAATCTGTTCCAGAAAGTCGGCCGGCGCTGTTGGGTAGGCGAGCCTTACGAGGCGTGCGATGTCCATCTCGAACTCCTGCAGGGTTTCCGCGTTCTTCTGTACCCGGGTCCGGAGCTGCATCTGGTAGGCCTGCTGAAGATGGCTATCCCCATAGCGGGACTCCATATGGGCGATCAGTGAAACGTAGTCCTGGGATCCAGTCGGGATGGCCTGAAGGACGTTAAGTGCGTCCCCTCTCAGCGCTACAATGAGAGCTGTAGCCTTTTCCGTGCTGTTCCAGTTGTTTATGGAACAGGCTGCCTCGAACTGACGTAAATAGGTGCTCCACGGTACCTTTCCGTCGAAGGTTGGGGGCGTCACTTTACTCTGTCCCGTTCCTGATGTCCCCGGTGTACCTGTGGGCGGGCGTCGGCGCAGCTCGGCAACTTCCTCTTGAAGAGCGTTGAATTTCTCTTCCACCCCCGTGAGTGGGCGTTGGCGCAGTTCGGCAACTTCCTCTTGTAGGGCTTTGACTCTCTCATCCACTCCGGTCGGCGGGCGTCGGCGCAGCTCGGCGACTTCCTCTTGTAGGGCTTTGAATCTATCTTCCATCCCTGTCGGCGGGTGTCGGCGCAGCTCAGCAAATTCCTTTTGTAGAGCGTTGAATCAAATAGCTTATAAAGATAATAGCGGAAACTCCTCGCCAAAACAGGAGACAGCGCTCCCCAGCACCGCCTAGCGGTCCGAGTTGGCAACGTAAGACCAGCTGATTTACAACCGTGAGATCCAACCAAACAATTATAAGAAATGATTGACCTGTGGATGATCTAATTATCCAATCGTAATGGTTGGTACGGGGAGTATTTGTGCCATATATGGCTGTAATAATTATAAACAACAAAGTGACCCAAAATCTTTCTTCAGGTTCCCAATAAATTATTGTAAACAAGTAGCCTACCATTACACTGATAGTTCGGTTTTCTTTTAATAGGCCTACAGAATGCTTTTACAATATAATTTAGCATATTTTAGCCTGATGTTTATTTATTTATAGATGCACTCTGTGGGTTATTCGAAGCCGAAGAACTGACTTAGATGGCGTATTGAAAAGGAATGGCCCAGAACATTTAAACAGAACTCATGTTGTATGCTCAGACCACTTTGTGGAGAAAGATTTCAGGAACAAAAACGTGTTAAGTCAAGGGTAAGATCTTTGGAGGTTGTTGATAGTAGGCCTAATGTTAATATTGAAATAACAGCCTTTATAAAACGTGGTGACTCTACGGTACAGTAGGCCTAAAATGTAACAACATGCTTCAATATTTCCGATTGAAAGTGTACGTAGTTATTTATTGTTGTTATAAGGGGCGGAACAGCGAGGTCATCTGCCTGTAAAGTGTACGTATTGCACTATTAAAGCTAAGGAGGTTGGTGTAATCTAACAAGTTCAGAAACACAAATTTTAATTTTACTTACTTTATTAGGAAATATATAAGAAGGTACGGTAACTGTTTTTTAAATGTAATTAAACGTGTTCAACTCGTTTTTAAATACCAGTATGTCAAAAAGGATGGGTTAAAACCAATATGCTAACATTTCCTTCTAATTTTCAGTATTTGGCCTGGTGCAGTGCCTTCAGTTCTACTGCCTATGGCAAAGCAAACCATATGCAGAAGCAGTCCAGTATATTTTAGAATTCTATATAAATATTGTACAGAACCAAGTATCTTTTGTTTCTTTTAACACTAATCTTTAAATTATTTGCTGCCTAAATATCTAGCCGAGACATATGTTAACTTCACAATGCAATTTCTGTCGATGCGCACTCAAAAATGCTAGCTGTGGGTGGCAAGAAGAGTAATGCTGTCAACTCGCACCAAGAGATGGCACTGTGATCGCTGTCTCCAAACGAGCGCATGCTTTTACGGCCGAGTTTCCGCTATTATCTTTATAAGCTATTTGGTTGAATCTCTCTTCCACCCACGTCAGCGGGCGTCGGCGTAGCTCGGCAACTTCTTCTTTTAAGGCGTCGAACTTCTTTTCCACTGCCGTGACTTCCTCACGCAGACCCAGTTCTAATTTCTTCAAGTCCTGTGCTAACTTATTCTGCCCGTCTTCCATCTTCTTCTGGCCGTCCTCTATCTTCTTGGTTAAATTCTTCTGGCCATCTTCTAATTTAGCAGTTAGGTCCTCGGCTAACTTCTTCTGGCCGTCTTCTAGTTTGGCAGTTAGGTCCTCGGCCAACTTCTTCTGGCTGTCCTCCATCTTCTTCTGGCCGTCCTCCATCTTCTTCAGGTCCTCCGCTAACTTATTTTGACCGTCTTCCATCTTCTTCTGGCCGTCTTCTAATTTGGCAGTTAGGTCCTTGGTTAAATTCTTCTGGCCGTCTTCAAATTTGGCAGTTAGGTCCTTGGTTAAATTCTTCTGGCCGTCTTCCATCTTGGTTTTCATGCCACTGAACTTTTCTAGCAATGCTGCGAATTGCTCTTCCATTTTAGATGTTTGTCTTGTAAGGGGCATGCGCTCACAGGAAAATTTAAAAAAATGACCTGCTCGGGTTTTGAAACCAGGACCGTCAGGTGTTGTGCTTGTGCTTGAGTTCGTAATCCCACTTCTGACACCAGTTGTTACGTGCCACCCCCCTAGTAAGCTTGCCACGGTGGGTGAGTGTATAGCGTGTCGGTCTACTAACCCCAAGATTGCAGGTTCGCCCCTGACCGTGGTAAGTGATTTTTGAAAGGCGGCAAAAATACGATACGCATGTCATACGATGTTGGCATGTCAAAGAACCCATTTGAATTCAGTAGGCCGAGTTCATAATGGCAAAATTAATCTCGGGAGTTTCCGCCAGCACAAAGTTCCTAGTTTCTCTACTAGAAAGCGCTATTGTGTTCAAGGAGATTAGATATCTAACATCTAACCTCCTTGACTTTCATAGTCAAGGAACTACGAAATTCGACATGCAAGCTACCCCCTGGGTGTCAAATAGCAAAGCTTGCACCAGGCACCCGAGGCCATACGATATTATTATTACCCCCCTAGTGGCACTTTTGTTAACTGGATTACGTTGGGTAGAGAACACAACACCAATTACTGCTTTAAAGAGAAGTTAGCTTTATTGCTTGCAGGAAGATACAGCACTCATCAGTAAATACAAGCAATTATTACCTTACTCCAGTTTCCTCAAGTCTCTGCCTTTGGAGAGTTCTTGCCCCCTTTCACTTGTCAACAAGCCGCAGAAGTTAATCCCTCGTAATGAGGTGGCCCCGTGCGTTGGCTGGAAATATCTGCACTCAGCCTGTCACCGCACTACACACTGTTTCACAATGCACCACAATCACTTCCTCGCTGTCAAGAGAATCGGCTTCACTAGGGGTTTCGCAAGTCACCACACTTCTGTCGCTCAGGATCAACACTCGCACTAGCTCATAAAAACACAACAACAACTGCTTGACGGGTCGCTCTTATATAGCAGGCCGGTGACTCAATAAATGCTTCTAGACCCATCCAGGGTTCACGGCTTCTCGAGGCTTCCATCGCTGGCTCAGTCACGAATATTCTGGACCATCCCTTTGTCCAGTAGTCCTGTTGCATAAGGCGCACGCAATACACTGAGGGAGAGCAGCCCAGCCCTGGGGCAGTTGTGACTCATGCGGCGAGCGATGAAACGAACTCACAGCCGTAACAGTATGTCTGTCTGTCTGTCTGTCTGTCTGTCTGTCTGAGTGTGTGTCCCCCCCCCCTATCAACTCCTAAACGGCTGCAGCAATGGAAACAAAATTAGGTAGGAGTCAAGATCTATACCTGAATATCTCACGCCCATATTTGAAAATGTCAGTGCTACCAACTGCTGAAAAATCGCAATTGAAATTTGAGCTCCATGTTGGATATCTTGGAAGGTATGAATGGGAGCTATTTCAAAATTGGCACACGTATAGATAATAATATTGCAGTTTAATTTCCAGGAGGCCATACATGGCAGTGTTGCCAAAATGATTATAAGCCTGCTGTTAGGTCCAAATTTTAAATGCATATAACTTCTACACTATCAATTGGATTTCAACCAAATTTCGTATGTGCTATGTGTACATAAACAGATATGTCTATGCCGATTCTTAAGAGTAACCAGGGCTGCCAACTGTTAATAAATACTGTCTCTATTTTTGTTACCCTAATATCAATATATCAGAAAGTATGCAAGCCAATAGCTCTAAACTTTGCACACGTATAGTACCTGGCATTCTAGATTAATTTGGAGTAACTAATATACGTCAGTGCTGCCAACATGATTCTAAGGCTGCAGATAGGTCCAATTTTAAAATGCATGTAACTTCTATACCAACTAATGGATTTCATTCAAAATTGACACAACAATAGATCATATTATTTCAGATTCTGAACAATACAAGTTTGTCATTATTGCCAACATGATTTTACGCGCGCTGTTAGATCCAATGTTTAACTGCATGTAACGTCCATGCTGTCCATTGGACTTCAACCAAATGTTGTATTCTGTACCTTAAGTGATGGAACTAAGAATATATTCAGTCGCCAGGGCTGCCAACTGTAGTTCTCTATTAGGCCACATTATGCCAGGTATACAGTATTTCGAACTAATTAGAAATTTCGATATTACCAACTTAATTTCGTCATTATTCTAGATAGATCCATACAGATTAATCATTGGTATGAATCTTAAATTTTAAGGAAAGTAGGCTCTTTAGTTCGTCACGGAACTTCTTGTTGGTTTTAAGTTCAAAGTAGGATGTTATGTCAATGAGATGATCATTGAGATTTATTTCAGAGTGTAGTGCATGCACATTTGATTTACAATTTTTTTCTTCCACAAAAAAAATGTGTAATTTTACGGCAGTTTTTATTTTTACAATATAGTTTTTTTTCATCGTGTCGGATCTTTATTAAATTTGTAGTGTAAGGATTCGGAAATAGAACGGACTTCTCAATTTATTTGTAACTCAACCCACATTCAGTTTGTGCCATTCTGAACATAGCCATACATTCTGGAAATCAGCCAGCACACGGATGAGGAGCAACATTTAGGGCATCAGCAGGGTAAGTGTTATTGGAATGTTATCTTAAATAAATTTTTTAAAAATGTTTAGTGAAATGTTTCAATATGGGCAATATGGGTAATAGAAACTTATATATAAGTTACGATTTGAACACTTTCATTACATTGAACATTAGTTTTCACGCTTAAAAAGCACACTGAATGGTGAACACCATGCTAACACGGAGTAACTTTCACGGCGTTACCTACTTCTACTGCCGTAATTTGTTAGTTAATTAATACGTTGAAATATGTTATGGATATTTGGAAGATATATGCCAGAAATGTTCCGTAGGGCATCCCTCTTTAACATGAAACGAATCGAAATAACTGAAATCAAAAATGTCTGAAATACTGACAAAGAAAGCTTAGTATCACGGAGTAACTTGACTTTACCCTACCCTTTGTTTGAGGTTCCCCCACACGTAAAATTCGCACGACGCTGAAACGTACGAACATATTTACTGTAAGACTTTTTCATGAGAAGAGAAGGTTCCGCTAGGAAAATTCGATGTTATCTTCTATACCTAACAATGTTCACGGGATACGAGATAGGCTACAGTACTTCACCACAAGTCTTAATTATCTCAACTTAGGCACCTTACCAGCTGCGTCTGTAATCAATGCAATGCCAGCATCCGGTGATTCCTGACCTTCTGTTGTGAAATCGGTGGATGCTAGTCATCTGGTGGTGAGTCAACGCTCACCGTCCGTCCCACGGCCCCTTTCTATAGAACAGGACCTCACTGTACGACTTGACCACAGAAAGTGGAAGCCTTACCAATTACACGCGACACAGCCAGTCAACAACTCTATTTACATGGATGGTTATATACTTTTAGTTTTATAGTTTATGTTCCGTTACGTACTGTACTTCCATCACGTGAATAGTAGAAGAGTTAATCATTGCAGTGGTAGATTAAAAAGACTGAACTAAATATTTACGCATATATAAAGAGTTGTTAAATCATCTACGACCCATGTCAGTTAGCAAACCTTCCTGCCTCTTTCATAAACCCATAATAGTCAAGTAACATCTCCGACTTCATCATAGTAAATGAGCAAGAAATGTGCGTTATCAGTAACTACCAGACTTAACAGCCTGTAAGAATTCCAATAGTATTAATCGTTGTTTATTAAATTATCCACTACCCTCCAGCGTTGCGTTTTGCACAACATTATTAATATCAGAAGAATCATCATATTTATTATTTCAGTAGTATGCATCCCTCCTGCGGAGCTCACAAGCGACCGATCGTGACAAATGAGGATTCAAATGACTGAGTATAGACATAAGCAGTGACTTATTGCACTATAATTTCATAAATATCTATAATTTCTTTAAGAAATTACTTTAAAAAATTGTACGAAGTGTGCGATTTGCAAACACCGTTGATGTAGGAAAATACGCTCAATTATTGCTGTCCACGGGTCGCTGTGACGCCTGTTTCATGTCATATTAACATTCTGAGGTATTTCCTTTATCCTGAAATTTAAATAGTGTTCTATAATCATTTGGTCTAACTAAAAACATAACCTTTCTCCTTAAGTGTCTCATTATAAACCCATTGGGGAAAGTGCGGTTTATGAACATGCGAGATTTCTCGCACGGGTACGCTAGTCATCCTATATACCTACTGTATATCCGCGCAGTCTCTAGTTATATGTAATAAAATATGTAATGTTGAATAAAGGTATTATCTGGCTGCAGTGGTTCCTCGATGCACATGATGTAGTCTTCTCTAGACTATTGCTCCGTGTGAACCGGCCGGCTCGGCGTGAGAGGGAAGCAATCATCACAAATCTTGTTTATCAGGACCTCTATATACGTGGAGCATAGTGCTTATCAGCCTTGTTTGTCTTGCAGTATCTCGCTTTGTCTTGGCAACGTCGCTAGACCATGTCCACTGTCCGTGGCAAGGAGAAACATGATTTGCTTGAGAAGAGTGTGTTCTGTGTGGCATCATCCTAATGAATTATCCAGGAAGACACAACAGTCTAATATTCTCTTACACTCGTCGCGTCGCTATGGTCTGCTGACCGTATACTGTTCAATCGCAAGAGCCGTAGTGAATTCACTACCGCTCTAATAATGATTTTTTTTTCTTCAAAAGGAACACACTAACTGCTGTCTTAAGGTTAGAAAACCATACCTTGTTTGCGTTGAAAAATTCAACTTTCTGTGGGTTTTTTTTCCGACGAAATCACCTTATTAAAACTCCCCAGAAATTAGGTTTCCTCCTGAATCAGCCCGTGTATGCCGTAGCCCGATGGTTGGTTTGGTCATTAATTAGCTCCACTGAAGGTTAGATGACGAAGAAAATTTTAAGAAAGGTCATGGCAACGCTAAAGGAGATGGGTGGCTGTTCCCATCCTGGATTCTATACTGTCATTTAATGAGCGTACGAGAGTAAGCAACATTTATTCTCATAAAAGTCACACTGTATAGGCCTATCTGTGTCCTCTCAAATATGTAGTTCTGTTTCATAGTACAGTAAGCCATATAAATCAAAAACTCAGAAAATGAGTATTTCATGTCATTTTGGTTTGTTTTGACGAATATCGTTTACACACAATCGCAGAAGAAATAACTGGAGACTGTAAACTTATTATACTGAGAAGGGCATACCTCGCTCCCTTTTGAACTTACCGTTGATACGAATAATTGTAGCGAAGTGTGCGAGTAGAGGGAACGTGTCTGCCTAAATGATGTTTAAATATGCCTGTCATGCGTTATTAGGGAATACGAGCACGGTGATATGTGCTGAGTATTTCTGAACAAAATAGAGATTTTGCATCAAAATTCGCTGACTGATGCATGACCTAAAATAAGGACACTCGCAACCATTAACCTCTCCTTTTGACTGATCTCCTCGCTGAGTACGTGTCTTCCATTCCATACGATGTACATATAAGGCGTCATTAGTAGTATTTTTTTTTTTAATAAATGCAGCCAATGACCATTCATTTTATTTTCAGGACGGGTTAGGGAAGGGATTTTGGAAGTAAATGGACTGTGGACCTATTCAAGGGAACTGTCCTGGCATTTGCCTGGTTATTATTTTAATGGCACCATTTATTCTTTCTGTTCTTCCTAGTGGAACCAGCCTGAAGTGAACTTGAAGAGACGAAGCGTTGGATAGCTCACGTTCCGATGCTAGTCGAGTCCCAGACCTCGATAGATAGATGGATAGATATGTGTGTACAGATTGTTAAAATAAAAGTTTTAAAATACGAAAGAAGTGCTTGATGGCGTTGAATTTCATTCATTCGGGCTGACTGTTAATACAATACGGATCAGTTCTGTGAGGTAGCTGAGACAAAGGTTGCGGTATGAATCCCAGCCGAATCATTTGGGATTTGTGGGCGGGGCTCAAAAGTGAGAGACCCGTGTCAGTGAATATACAGGAAAATAATAGCCCCCTTCCTCCCCCCCTCCCAAAGCATCTGTAAAACCTTGGCAATGGAGAGGGACGTTAAATAAATAATAACTATTGGTCGATAAGAAAGTGGTTAAGACTCTGATGAGTCTACAGTTTGTCTCCTTCTTTTTCTCTCCCATAGATTCTTGATTTCCAAGCCCTATGACCACTATGGTTCATCTGATAAATCCATTTTTTTCTGCCTTACATTTGCCTTTTTAGGTTGGCATCTCCGTTTTTTGGGACGATTGAAATGCAGTTATGCACCTTGAAGAGCAGTCATTTCTTATTGATTTTTCACAGAAAACTCATAAAAAATCTGTTAGAAGGTCGATAAAAAGTTTTTTTAATATATAAACCACGTATGGGGTCATCCACATTCATTCTGTACTTCAGTTTCTTTATGTAATCAGGTGGACAACTTGTTGTTCTTTCAATTAAGGGCTTGGACATCTTGGTAATTTAGCCCTAGGCCGATAACCTAGATGTTAGGCCCCTTAAAACAACAATTATCATAATCATCATTTAGCCCTGTGTACTTGGGTGCGTGTCGAATTTGTTATTGTCGTGTATTTATAATTAGCCAGGAGGTGACCGTGGCCTTTGGTTTGCTTTGACGAATATCGTTGACATACAATCGCGGAAGAAACAACTGGAGACTGTAAACTTAAACTACTAAGAAGGACTTGGCTCTTAACTCAAGGCTTTGAATAGAAGTGGGTATCCTCGGAAAATTGCTTTTAGGATGCGAGGGGGAATCGAACCTACCTCTTATCAGATTTGCTTCTTGAGGCCGACTACGCTGCTCCATCCTTCAAACCACAATTAAATTACTTGGCGGAGCCGAGAAACAAACCCGGACGGTTGGAATGCTAGTCAATGCTTCGCGTGGCGGTGTGTCATTCTTCTAGCACCTGCCAGGGAAGCTGTGCAATTAGGTGAACTGTTGGTTTTTCTTTTTCCTGGGATGCCCATGAAACATGCCACAATGGTTTTTTTATGTCTAAATATACGACATGGAGAGTAGTGGATTTTTACATTCCTTAAATTTCCGTGTATCTCAGCCGGGATAAGTCTCTCGATCTTGGGAATATCGCTCGTTTCATTATCCCTGCGTCACCTACTGATGTAGCGGCAAGCGTTCTTGGCTGTCGCCCTGAAGGTCCGGGTACAATTCCTGAGAAGTGGTGGGTTCGATTCCCACCTCAACCATCCTGGAAGTGGTTTTCCATGTTTTCCCACTTCTACTCCAGGCAAATGCTGGGATGGCTCTTAACATAAGGCTACGGCCATCTCCTTCACAAGACTCACCTGGTTTAACGATGTCCAAGCCCCTCAATAAAACAACTAATTCTGATTTATTTATTTATTTAACAGAGGCAACTTAGCTCATTCATAAAATTGTAAATTTTGTATTTACCCCTCGTAGAATTGTTTTATGGTCGTGGTGGTGGTGGTGGTGGTGGTAAGGAGTACGTGGTCATTTGTATCGGTGCAGAAACACAGAAGCTCACCGGTAAAATGCCTCCATAGCCGGGTGATTCAGTACCGAGAGATATATTGCTGTGCTGCTATGTTGGTAGACCGATAAGAAGAACCATGTACAGCAGGAGTTCTCAATCTTTCCGAGTCTGTGAGCCACTAATTTCTATGTGATAATAATAATGCAACATGAGCCTCTCTCTCCTTTTCCTATCTCTCTCCCTCAGAAGTGCTGAAGTAGCTAGGGAATCACCGCTCACCAGGCATGCTTACACTACGCGCATGACTCGTGCAGATCAGATACTTTTACGTGTGGACAATCGAATGGAATAACCATATTTCCTGTTAATCCTAGAACAGGGATGTCCAAATTAATTTTATTGTGGTTTAAAAATACTATTTCACAAAATGATAAAACTTCCAATACCCTACCTGTTATGAAAACATTATTATTCTAGTCCGTGCAACAGAATAGAGCACATTTTGGCTCGTATGTTAGCACCAAATTTATTTTAAAGAGCATCAGGTTGAGAACGCCTGCTGTACAACTTGCCGAGTACTATGTTGAAAAGGAAGCATCAGCAGTACATTACAATGTTTTCCAGCATACAACACAAGACCCTCAGAAGTGTCGGTGAGCAACGTAATCGTCCAAAACCCTTCTCTGAATCGACGTGCTGTGTTGCGTACGGTCGTTTGTTGTATGGGCTAGCGTAAAGCGCCAGTGACCCTCAGGTGTGGGTGTCCAACTACCATGACCCTCCCCCATACATTCTCCACAAACACCTGTTGCGTGACACTCCTTACCATTCTTCCCCTCTAACGTAATGGGGCGTGTAGTTCATACCAGACAACGCGCTTTTTGTAAACATAATACTTGTAGCATTGTGTACACAGCTTTGAGTCGTTCAGAAAGTTGCTAGTCAGTCGATTGCTCCCTCTGAAGCTTTCCGTCCACCTAGTCACTCTCAGCTGTAGCTGCGCTCTGCAATTTGCAGTGGAAGCAAATGAGTGGAGGTAGGGAAATACATTTATCAGTGGCGGTCATTGTGTACTGAATTGTGGGAAGCATAGATTATAGCCTATACCGATTGAGTTGCTACGCTGCATAGGAGATGGTCTGATCAGGTTATATCACTTGGTGTGTAGGATTTATGAGACAGGTGAGGTACCCTCTGATTACAAGAAGAATGTTATCATCCCTATACCGAAGAAAGTGGGAGCTGACAGATGTGAAGATTACCGTACAATCAGCTTAATTACTCATGCTTCAAAGATCCTGTCTAGAATAATTGACAAGAGGATGGAAAGCCAGATAGAAACGGAGTTGGGTGAAGACCAGTTTGGTTTTAGGAGAAATGTAGGAACAAGGGAAGCTGTACTAAGTCTCAAGTTTATTTTGGAAGGTAGAATAAGGAAAGATAAGAGAACGTTCATGGCATTTGTAGACTTAGAAAAGGCTTTTGATAACGTTGATTGGACTAAATTGTTTGGCATTTTGAAAACGATTGGAATAAAGTTCAGGGATAGGAGGGTGATCTACATTCTATACAGAAACCAGACAGCAGTCATTCGAGCTGAAGGACATAAGAGAGAAGCTGGTGTTCAGAAAGGTAAGGCAAGGCTGCAACTTATCACCCATACTTTTCAATCCTTACATTGAGCAAGCGATGAAGGAAATTGGAGACAAGTTTAAAGTGGGAGTGAAGATTCAAGGAGAACTAATTTCAACTCTGAGTTTGCCGATGACATAGTCATCTTGGTCGACACGCCTGAGGATTTGAATAAGTTTTTGAATGGTATGGACTCCGTCTTGAGGAAAGAATTCATGATGAAAATTAATAAATGTAAAGCAAAAATACTGGAATGCAGCCGAAATAAATCAGAAACCTCTATGGACATCAAATTGGCAGGTGAAAAACTAAAGGAAGTAGGAGATTTCTGTTACTTAGGAAGCAAAATAATCAGTGATGGACGAAGCAAAGAGGATATAAAAAGTAGGTTGGCTCAGGGAAGGAAAGCATTTCTACAGAAAAGGAATCTGTTGACATGGAATATATATTTACGTATTAGGCAGTCATTCATGAAGGCCTTTGTCTGGAGCGTGGCACTCTATGGAAGTGGAACTTGGACTATTGGTGTAGCAGAAAAGAGGAAAATTGAAGCATTTTAAATGTGGTGTTACAGGTGAATGATGAAGATCAGATGGGTAGATAGAGTTACAAACGAAGAGGTATTAAGACTAGTGGGAGAGGAGTGATGTTTCTGGCGACTGCTATTGAAGAGAAGGGATAGGTTGGTAGCACACAAACTAAGACACCCAGGAATAGCAAGCTTAGTTATGGAAGGAAGGGTCAAGGGCAAGAACTGTAGGGGTAGACCAAGGTTAGAATATGTTTAAACAGATTGCCTCAGATGTAGGGTGTGGTAGCAATGTAGAGATGAAACGATCAGCTCAGGACAGGAGGCATGGTGATCTGCATCAAACCAGTCAAAAGACTGAAGACTCAAACAACAACAACAACAACAACTGCTAATATCACTCCATAGTAATGTTAAAATTCTTTACGCAGTGAAAGGTCAAATTTCCAGTGAGATCTGTGATAAATTTTAAAAGCCACTTCCAGTTAACTCTGTAAGTACATACATCAAATTTTGGGACGCAAGGATATGCGCGGGGTGCTTTTCACCCCAGGTTTATATTTATAAGATACGATAATTCTTTAATCGGCAGTGTCGGCATAAATGACTCTCTCCTGGATATTGAATCCAGGGTTCTCCTTCAGTAGTTTTCTCTTGTTAGCTTGATAACATAAATCGGGCACATTTTGTTCTTATGTCATAATTTTTGTCATAATTGCCTAATTTGATCCAGAGTTATAGATTTGTTTAATGCTTTATGAGTAGGCTATGCACAACCACCATTTGAATATATGGCGATACTCTTCCTTTGCCTTGGGCATACAAAGCCCGTACATGGTTCCACTTTAATACTAATTACTGTATTGTATTATCTAAAACATATGGAGTTATATTCCATAATTTAAGTTGATAGCTGTGCGTAATATTCACTCTCATTTAGCTGTCAAATTGGTAGCAGTGGGCCTTTATGAAAAACTATCTGAATGCGAAGTACTGTAAATGTTGATTTATTGGATCATAAGTTCTAAATTATAATGCTAGCATGATTCGCACGGCTGCCATATTGAAATCATTTCGCTGATGGCCATGTAGTTTGAGCTCTATATATGTCTGACCTGAAGGCTGTTTCTTTCTAAACTAGGTGCAGGTCCGCCGGTTAGTTTAGAGTGGAATTCTATATAAGCATTGAACACTTGAGTGGCTGCAATTTACTGTAGTTTTCTTTACGATGGGGCAGTTGTCAGACATCGGGGTGTCTTGTACCAAATTTCGTTTAATTATATTTGGTTTCGTCGATCGGGAATCGATAGCGGGGGCACAGAGAGACACACACATACAGTACTATTTGTTCCATGTAGATCTCATAAGTGTACTTTAATGCTTTACAAAAAATACGAAAGTAGGCTAAAAGTTAATAACTATGTTATAAACGGTAAGTCTACAACCCTTGACGAACATACGGGAATTGGGCTGCTTTGATTAGGGCAGGGCGTTGATAAATGATTTGTTGACCTGGTAGGGAAGTGAAATTATGCAAGGTGGAATTTCCCCCAGCTCATTTTAAGGTCGTAACTTAAATTTCGCAAGTAGGCTTTTGTGCGTGAAAAAAGTGTTTCTTTTTATGAGATCAGTGACTGGCCCTTGTTAGGCTAATAAGCCTTCTTGGAGTTATGTACCTTCCACTGAGTGTGCTAGCGGGCTACATGGAAATAAACCGTAAGCTAACATTTGATATCAAGGCACCGTAGCTGAACTGTCGCTAGTAAACGGTTTCTTTTAAGTTTAGTACACAATGGCTCACAAAAAAGACAGCACGAAAAGAGTGAGCAAGAATTCTTGATATTTCAATTCTTAACGCTAGTTATCATGAAGCTTAGAGCATCAGTTGGTGCCATAGATTCATTGGGAATGCACGCGCGTGACCTGTTTACCCTCGTACACCTTTACCCTCGTACACCTGACTAAGCGTGGCATTTAACTGGAGAAAAGCGTGCAGTAATTACACAGGTAAAAGGATATAACTCTCTTGTTCACTAACCACTGCCAGGTACATGCACTGTAGTTAGGTTCGGCTGTACGGGTCGGATATATCCAATCGGAATATTTCAACAGTATTAAAGTTGTATTTGCGCTCCACAGAGATCACAAGGCATAGGCCTAATTCTCACTGATTATGCTGATAACAATCAAATTACATTAAAATCAGACATTTTAGCATAGTGATAGTGGCATACGCCAGTTTTCGAAGTTGCGGTTCCTTCTTCATGAGCATTGAAATATTAGAAGACCATTTTCAGTGTTGCCTTGGTTTTCTATGAACATAATTGCTTTTCATCAACAGGAGTCAAGTCATGTTGACCGACTGAAAAGCAAGACGAAGAGCTTCAAAAGAAGAGAAAATGTCCTTGCAGAGATGGTCATACTGTATACAGACAATTACTCCAATTACTAATTAAATGGAGGGGATATGCACGAGCTCAGTTTCTCTTAATTTTTGACCTGCAGAACTCCCTTATTTAAGTACGGTAGTCCAAACCACCAGATATATAAGCTTGCTTATTTTTCCACTCCTGCCAGGGATAGAAGAATCATTTCCAGTGATAGCTTTGTGATAAGTGTTTCGCACCACCAGTTGACCGCAACTAGCCTACCTCATTTCAAATCTAACGTGTATAGCCTACTCGACGGGAAGAGACGCTAAAGGGAAGGAAACTTGTCCTACGTGACAGTTTAGTTCGCGATCACAAGTCATTTTACGTGGAATTCGATCCGCGGGGATTGATACTTCACCTTGAAAATCATGCATACATTAACCAGGAATCAAACCCGGTGCGCATCGGTTGGAGGTAAAGAGACTTCAAGGTACATGTTTGGTCTTAAACGCCGCCATCTGTGGTATCGGGTTACTTACCAAAACTTCGGTCCTGAAGGTTCTGGGTTCGATTCCCGGCCCTGAAAAGAAATATAATTCTGATCTGAAAGTTGGTACGGGGTATACTCAGCCTCGTGAGGCAAAAACTTAGAACAGGTGGGTTTGATTCTAATCTCGGCCATCCTAGATGTGGTCTTCCTTGTTTTCTCACTTCTACTAAGGACAAATGTCGGGATGGTTCCTAGTGCCCCCCTCCCCTTGCTATAATTATTTACATATACACACACCACTACTGACACCACGATAACTGACGTTATCAGACAAATTCTTCTTATATCCAAGAATATGGAACTGATGACCATGATTCATAACATAAGCCCTAAATGAAACGACTACTACTTAGTCTTAAATTATAATCGTCGTAAGTGTTGGTTTGTTGTTAAAGTGGAGAATGTTGAAGGCGTGACCTTATATTTAGCAGCAAAACTATCCAAGATTTCCTTCCATGTTCGACGTAGCGAGTTGATATAGGAATGATTTATTGGTCATTATCATTACCATAAGATAAGATAAACATTTATCTTTGGTTTGCATTTGGTGGATAACGCAGCCACATAATTAAGTTAAAACTTGCTGCAGACCAACGAAGTTAAGACTATGTTAAATGCAAGGATGTGAATGTAAATCTGTGCTAAGACCCCACAGGAGGTTTAGTGAAACATCAGTTAGGTACTGCCGATTCACTTTTTCATGAAAGGCGAGGATTGCTGTGAATCACTATAACTGATGAAGCTCAAAAACCAAACCAAATCTTGATGCCTAAGCCTACCAAGCGACCGCTGACCAGCCATTTGACCTGCAGATTATGGGGTGACGCTCGGTTAGCACGGTGGCTTCCCTCGGCCGTTAATTTTGGTCTCCGTGACCAGGCCGCTACCTCACTTTCAGACAGCTACTCAATTGTAATGACACAGAGTAAAACAAAAGAGTATCCTGGATCCAGATAATAAAGGTTCGAATATCACCAGAGACTTATGTCATGCACAGGTAGGTCTTTCTGAATAAAGACTGACGTGGATGAAGTGTGCTGCTCGCGTGTGAGGTACAATTGACATGTCTGATCCAGCTTGCCTTGTTTCTCCGCTTAAGTGGGGAGGTGATGATGTTAATTGATTTAGGGGCTCTGTGACATCGTGGTCATATATCCCCGTGTACTTAGGTGGGTATGGAATTTGTTCGTTAACCTGTGTTATTTTGAGGGCTAGAAATGGGGGAGGAGGTGACCGTGATCTTAATTTAGATACAATCTCTGCATTTGCTTAGAGTGGAAGTGGGTAAACCACGGAAAACCACTTTTGGAATGGCCGTGGTAGGAATCAAACCCACGTTGTCACAGGTTTTCCTCGTGAGGCTGAGTCTACCCCATTCCAACTCTCGGGCCAGAATTATTCTTATTTTGGCAGAGCCGTGAATTGAACCCGGATATCAGGGGTGACAGCCAAGAATGCTCGTCACTGTGCCGCTAGGCGGTCGGACAGGAGATGGCCTTATTACGAATGTAGAGGGAAGTGAACGGCTAGCTGCAAGAACTTGGCACGCGAGGCAAGTTTCTGGCCAACCCTGTTCATTATAGTTAAGTTGCCCTCACGAAACTAATCAGTACTTGTAGAAAATACAATACTTTGTACCAGACGAAGTTAACTAGAACTAGTTACTTCCTACATCGTGGATGGGGGTCCACACTTCACCTTGGTCAGCCAGTACCACCTAATGTTGAAACAGGTGATACAAATGGTTTGCAGTGGAGGGCAACGCTTCTATTACGTTGTTAATTCTACAAGGTTGCTGGTCTTAATTCTTCGAATTTAGTTCTTTTATGCAAAGAAACTTTTTGTTTTCAGAGCATGTCATAAAGTATGCAAATGAGTGTTATTTTCTCTTCCCGGGTCTCTCGTTGCCACGCTTCGTGATGCCGAGAAATGGAAGTGACGCATGCTGCTAAAGAGCGTATTCATGTCCATCCTTTCAGCAACATTTGAAAATATGTATATACTTAATGTAAATAAATGACTCTCTTTTATAAAGATTGAAGTGCATTTTGTTCACTTTTCAGTTTTTAGTTCTGTAACTAGCAAAATAGACTCTTAAATAGATCAGTGTTCTTTGTATAGATGCTTCGACGCTTTTACAATGTTGAAATAATTTTCATTAGGTGGTTACCGGGTATAGTTAGTCATCTGATCAGTGTTCCACAATTCATTGCATTCAGTGAAGTATTGGATCACTTCGTGAACACATCTTTTACTGATAATTTGAGTCTTCTTATCAGAGTTCGTGTTGTGCTCCATGTTACTTACATTACAGCTCTTGTAGCATGGTAAACGAGATAATAACAATAATAATAATAATAATATCATTATATTCTATTACCAGTTACCCACACCATACACAACCTAACCTCAGTAATGGTTATCTTTGGAGGCGTTTAAGAATAATAATATAAACTAAACTAATTACTGTCTTTCCAAAATTGTGACATCTTCTTACTGAGGTATTTGGTTACACTCGAGGAGGTAGTTCCCTGTAATATATTGCCCCATGCATGGAATATTTGTTTTGGTTCTGTGCTTCATTTCAAAGAGTTCGGCTATCGTTGGTGATTTTGACTTCATTTTAATGTTACGCCTGTTGTCGCAGACACGCCCATAAGAGTTGATGCGTGTCATGTCCATCGCGCATTGGTCGTGCCGGTGAATTGCCACTCTGTATTTTAGGCTGGGGTGTCCTGCTGAGGATAGATTCTTACAAATCCTCTGCGTTGGTGAAAGTCCCCAACATGTTATATCTGATGATTGACAGCTTTCTGGAACAAAGCATGTGCGCTCATGTGAAATCACTCAATGAAGCAGTGGTTTTTCATTTTAATGAAAATGAGATACTTGTATGTCAGTGTAATTTGCTTAGCTTAGGTCCAGAATACGGTGACCACCTCCTGGTGTAGCGACTAGCATTCTTGGCTGTCGCCTCGGAGGTCCGTGTTCGATCCCCGGCTCTGCTAAGAAATGTAATTCTGGTCTGAGGGTTGGATCAGGGTACACTCAGCCTCGTAAGGTAAAATTGAGAAGCGCTGGGTTTGATTCCCACCTCAGCCATCCTGGAGATGATTTTCCGTTGTTTCCCACCTCTTCAGGCAAATGCATGGATGGTTCCTTACTTAAGGCCACGGCCGCCTCCTTCCAAATCCTCACCTGAATTTTTAATACACACACCAATACAGACATTACAATAACACAGGTTATCAGACTATTATATATATATATATATATATATATATACACACCCAAGTACACGGGGCTGAATGACCACGATGTCCATGCCTCACAATTGAAACAGAATGCGAAGTTTAGAAAACTTGTATTGGTATTTTCTGTATCTACGAAACACGATCCCCCACCTCTCCTCGGTCTATAACTTTCCTTTCTCTTATTTACTTATAAGTCACTTCTGTTTACCATCGAATCATCTTGCAGTGCATTAAAGCTATCCAATGCTATGGGCATGAGACTACAGTGGTTTGCCTGGACTTCTTCTTGACCATATGTTTGTCTTCTGTACTCGACCTTTGTTCTGTTGTCCTAAAGGCCAACATAAATGGCCTTGAGATCCAAACAAACACGCAACGGTGCGGCTGATGAATACAGCGTGACGTCGCGTCGCCTCGTGTGCGCTCAGCACCGCAATTCTACTGACAGCCTATAAAGACTCTCCTAATTTATTGTTAGGGGGTGGGTTTTGATGAAATGTTACTAGTTTTCACCTTTATCACTATAAAATAATGTTCATATTGGGCTTATTAGTTATTATTTCACTATATTAGGTCGTCTTTTTTGCTTCCTTGGTGTACTTGTAGATGATTTAAAAACATTATAGCATACATAAAGTTGCAGAACGGTCCAGGCAAGAAATTTATTCTAGTGGCTTGCGATGATGCTCTCCATTCAAGAGCAATCGGTCACTTTCACTGATGTAGGATCATTAGCCGGAATCATCTTGCTTTGGCCACTAAAAGCAAGGTACCGTATGTATTCCTTGAAGAAGATTTATCGTCAGAGCAAAAGCTGCCAATACTTTCTTAAGAATCGTAAAATTACTCTGTAATAATGTAACACGAGGTCAGTTATAGATGGCATAATCTTTGCCTATCATGTACACTAATACGTTGTAAGTGAAAATGTATCAATGTTCTCCTATAGGTGTTGCATTATTGGTTATGTTATCTGTTTGCTATCTATTAGTACGAGCTATTCGGTCGTTAAATACGAGTGTTCCCAAATATATTGAGTAGGGAGTTACGGTTAATTTCCTATTGCCTGAAATGGGTGGGGGGTATTGGGATTAATAGTTTTGTTAGTTGAGCGAACATTATCAGATCCTGCTCACTTAGACTTGAGTGGTTCAGAGCAAAAGTGGTCCAAGTCCACTTTTTACACTTCTGAGAAAACTTCAGGCAAAGTTAAAACTATGTAATTCTAATTAAGCATTAAGCTTTAAGAAAATGCTGCACTCTGGGGGATTGGTATTGAAATTCAGACTTAATCACTATTACCGAATACCTACCTACTAATAATTACTATCCTAAAAGGGGAAAAAAAACAAAAAAAAGTTACTTTTGGACTTAGTCCACTTTTGCACTGAATCACTCACTTATTTGTCAGCGGATATGTATATGGCATTACAACAGTATTTACCATTATTAAACTACAGAAGTTTTTAATTATACATAGTAGTATCATATTTTTAACCAATTATTTCTTATTCTGTTAGTCTATCACACTTCCGTTAGCTGATTTCTGGAAGTTCCTGTACAGACGTTTAATTCACTCCCCACTGTTAACCTGGCAAACGATGTGAAGATATGTGATCCTGAATCACATCACAGTAGACAACTCATGATGGCAACATTACAGTACAAGTGCCCATTTCAATGTTTACAAGTGACCTGTAATCATGGTGACGTCGAAACATAGGTGGCAACAGTGAATACAATCCTGATTCAACACCTCCTAATATGTTGCTATATATTACCACCTTAATAATTATGATGGGGGACACATGGTACGGTTCTTTTAAGTGTAACCTATTTGAGGTGACGAGGACTATACAAGTGGAGTTCATATAACAAACAGGCTCACGTGCGTTGGAATCAAAAATGACGTCAACTTAAGCAAGCAAAATCCTTATTCCGTACTTTCTTCGTGTTAAGACCTAGATTTTTGTGAGTCTCGCACGTGTAGCGTAAGAGCATGCAGGTCTCATTCGCCGGGTCAATAGTGATGGTACCTTGGTGCTAGCCTGAAATGAGATTTTGCTCGTGAGAGCGCGAGAAGTTAAACTTTGCTTGCTTCAATTAAAGTGTGGTCCAGACAGAGATCATACCACCTCAGGGGTGTCGCGTCTAGTGGCAGTCCCGAAGCGTCCTCACCCTGTCAGGGGGCGTGGTGGCGCAGCGATCAAGCTGTATGTCTCTCACCAAGGTGGACCTGGTTCGATTCCCGGTCAATGCAAGTGAGATTTTCGAAGTGAAATGCCATGTCCTGTGGTTCGGATTCCACGTGAAAACGAGGTCCCGTGGCTCATGATCGCGAGATTAACGGTCACGTTAAACTACAAGCTTCCTTCAAGCTTCCTCACCCTTTCAAGTAGATCTGTGAATAATTTCCTCTTCCTTTGTATGCTGTACGCTATACTCTCTCTTCCGTAGCCGAGTGCATTGAGTCACGCTCCACAACTTTGTTATTGAGACCAAAATAATTACAACTGCATACACCACAATAACAAAGAATAGCAAATTCTCCACACATCCTAGAATAAAGGGCTGATTAACATGACCCTATTCCATAAATTAAAATGTAATGGTAACAACGACCGCGTTGTATTGTACATGAAGGCGTCCCGTTTTCCTCAAGTGCAGGGCACTGTTCCAGCATTTGGGCAGAATAAGAGTGAGAGAAAGGGAGAGTGGGAGGGGGCTTGTAGAACCACACTCGATGTATCAGGCAAAAATCTCCGTGACCTGGGATTAGTGTCAAAACTACGGGGGGTGATAAGGGGGATAGATCCCCCCAGAGCCAAATAATAAACATTTAAATGAGCTGAAGTTCTTAATTTTGAATAAAACCTATCTTCGGATTGATGACTAATAATTGGACTGTGAAAGTTTATAAATTTATATGTAAGCATTTCTTTTCACTCGTGTCAAATTTTTAATGTTACTCCAACAACTTAACACTTCCAACAGATGCAAAATGGTCACCTGTTCAATAGCCAGAGGGGTGGCAGTGAGATGGGTGTGGCACTATCCTCATCCCTTTCCAAAAGTACACCACTTGAATGTTGCTATACTGTTAGTATCTGAGTGTGAATATCATTTAGGGAAGTGAATAATATTGTGGTAAGTTGTATTAAACGTTAGTTGAAAACTGTAGTATATTAATACTTATACAATGTCGGGGGATATGAAGGGATAGATGATATCGCGAAGAAAACTAGACTTTATAATTTAACATCAACAAAATTGTTAATTTTGAGAATTTGCACATTGATAAATGCAAATGCAACGTATCCAATGCCAATGAAATCAAACAAGAAAAAATATAGATATGATTTTTGAATCTTCGGGACCGTATATTTGCTTTAATTCGTTATGGCTCATGTCCGAGCCCCCACCGATGAATTTATTTTGACTAATTTCAGCTCCCTCCAGAAGCAAATCCTAGTTACGCCACTCCCTGTAATGACAGTTCTTGACGTTGGTTCCTATTATCTTAAAACGTGTCATAATTAGCACGGGTATTCATGTACAGTATGCACGGGGCACCCAGTATCCTAGCTGTGTATCAACGACCATGTTTTGTAGAGCCTGGAATAAGGCCCTCAGTCTGCTATACTGATGCTAACGCGTACACTAGTGTCCAAAGGTTAAGCATAGTCACTAAAAGAGGCCATACCGCCTGGTAGGAATGTCAGACGGATTACTGAGCAAACGGAAGCTGAATCACACACCATATGTCACACAACTTGTCAAAAAAGAAAAGTATCAGAAAGGTTCTGATAGCTAAGTTACACCTTTGACAACAACTAACAAAACTTGGCAATGTCTTCCACAACAAAATATGCTGTTAATAGGGTGTATGGTTACCCCTAATGGCCACACATGCTTCGCAGTGAGGTGGCATGCTCTCTGTCAGATGGTCCAAGAGCTCTTGTGGCAGTCGATCCCATTCCTCCGAAAGGGCAATGCGAAGGTCTTGGAGGGTCCTTGGTGGAGGCTGACGGGATGCAATTCGCCTCTCCAATGCATCCCAGGCATGTTCTATAGGATTGAGATCCGCAGAATTCGCTGGCCAGCCCACGCGGTGAATGTCTTCCCCAGCCAGAAATTCATCCACCAGAGCAGCGCGGTGTGGTCCGGCATTATCGACCATTAAGAGGAAGTCTGGACCAACCGCGCCTTTGAAGAGTCGAACATGTGGTCTCAGTACCTCATCACTGTATCTCCGAGCGTTAAGTGTTCCTCGGACCACCCGTGGAGATGTGCAGCTCCTTACGGCCATTCAACATGATGCCGCCCCACACCATGACGACGCCACCACCACCACACTGGTCCCGTTCCATGATGTTCCTGTGGTTGTATTGGCTACCCGGTTCTCTCCAGATTAATGTGCGACGGGAATCGTTCTGCAAACTGAAGCGGGATTCATTTTTGAAGACCCCCCAGGGGCTGACATCTAGTGGGACGTGGGTTGGCGACCACGAAACCCCTGCTGAGTCCGGCATTGCTTCCACTTACCTGTGCCGGACTCCTGCCCGCCTTCTTTCCTTGGTCAACTCTTGTTCTCTTCCGACCCCGACGGTATTAGGGTACCCGAGGCCTTGGGAGTCTTTTCCTCCCGCCTTAATTGGCACTTCTCTCATCTTTCCGGATCCCGCATTCTTCGAGGGTTCCGCCTTGTTTTACATTTTGTATGTCTTTTCGCTTCCAGTTACATTTTGTACGTCTTTTCAATCTAAATTCCGTTTTGAGAGTTTTTTTTTTAAATCTAAATTGCATTTTGCACGTACTTTAATCTAAATTGAATTTTGTGAGAATTTTGACTTTCACTTGCATTTTGTGGGTATTTTGAATTTCAATTGCATTTTGTAAGTATTTTCAACCTAAATTGCATTTTGTAAGTATTTTCAACCTAAATTGCATTTTGTAAGTATTTTCAACCTAAATTGCATTTTGTAAGTATTTTCAATCTAAATTGCATTTTGTAAGTATTTTCAATCTTAATTGCATTTTGTAAGTATTTTCAATCCAAATGAGTATTTTGAATCTACGATACATTTTGTACGTATTTTCTATCTCATTTGCATTTTGTAAGTATTTTGAATTTCAATTGCATTTTGTAAGTATTTCGAATCTAGGCTACATTGCATTTTGTCCGTATTTTGAACCTCAACTACATTTTGTGCGGTGTTTTTTTTTTCAATCTATTCATTTTGTGCGGATTTTCCTTCTAAATCACTCAACTTTTTGTGAGTTGTTTCAATCTGAGTTCCATTTTGTAAGAATTTTCAGTCTCACTTAATTTTCGTTCTGGTTTCCATTTCATTGTCGTTTTCGCTATCACCTAGACCACTAGGGGCCGATAACCTAGATGTTAGGCCCCTTAAAACAACAATTATCATCATCTTTGAAGAGCACAATATGCCTCCATTCATTCATGGTCCAGTTTCGACGTTACGGCTCCACGGTAAACGGGCCCGTCTCTGTGCTGGAGTGAGTGGGACGCACATCGCTGGACGTCTGGTAAACACCCCTGCTGTTCTGAGCCTCCGGTGAACAGTTTGCCGGGAAACTGTAACCCTGGAGACCGCTGCAAGCTCCGCCGACAATTGTCTTGCAGGTGTACTCAATTTCGTCGGGCAGATATCTGTCCTGCTGTGGGGTGGTTACTCTCAGTCGACCTGGTACTGGTCTACAACTAACATCTCCTGTGTATCCAAAGCCTGGAAATGACACTTTGTGGCACATTCAGGGATACGGCGACTTCGGTCTGTGTCTGGCCTGCTTTCAGCCGGCCGAGTATTCTACCCTGCAAAACAGGGTCCAAATAGCGTCGTTGTGCCATTATGTTGTATCGTTCACCACGAGGCTACACTCCGTACACTATAGCAGGGCAAACACGACTGAGGAAATATGGGGCGCAGGCACTGTCTGTGTTTACCTTGCAGTTACGCCGCTAGTCAAAGCAGGGAATACTCCTTTCCTATACAGAGCGAACACGTATGGTTGGTAGCTGCGTATTCGTAACATACGCTTTACTTTTGGACAAGCGTGTATTTCTCACAAAATCCAGGCAAATGCCTGGTTCTTTCTTGGTGATTATGTCCGTGGAAGACAATGCCCTAATCCGTGGTGAATACAGTACCTCCCTTCAGGAATAACCACAATAGAGTAACTTAGAAATTGTAAACAAGAATTAAATGCTTATGTTGGCAGAGCCAAATTGTCCACACATCTGCCACACTCAAACTGGTTTCTGTGAAAGAGGGAGGGAGTGAGGTAGTAGGGGATAGACGCAGACTCTCCGGCTGACCGGATCGTGGTCAGAATAATATTGTTGCAAACAGTGCTGAGCGCCGCGCTTGGGAACGATCTGCATCTAGACTTGTCATGCAGCCCCGTGTGCTTGGAGGGGGGGGGGGGTGAAATCTGTCTAATAACCTGTGTCATTGTTATAAGTGCAGTAGTGATTATGTAATATGGGCTAGTATTGTTTTTGTGTTACGTGATTAATAATTCATGTATTATTTCTTTCAGGTTAAGGTGTTGAAATATTTTAGATAATTGGGCACAATCGTGTTGACCGACTGAAAAGCATTCTATGATAGGAGGCGGCCGAATGGAAAACCACTTCTAGGAACACTGCACCATCACCCCTCATCCGGAATGACAGTCAAGAGCGCTAGTCACAAGGCCTCGAGGTGGACAGCAGAACATACAGTAGAATTAATGGTCCTGCAAAATGGAGCAGTAATTCAGAATATTAATAATAATAATAATAAAACCAAACCCCGTGGCTTACCAAGCAACCGCTGCCCAGCCTACAGATTGCGGGGTGACGCGTGGTCAGCGCGTCGAGTTCCCTCACCAGTTAATCTTGGTTTTCGTGACCGGGCGCTGCCTTGCTGTCAGACAACTACTCAAATTGTCCTCACGAGGTTGAGTGCATCCCGTTCCAACCCTCACGTCATTTCCTAAACACTCGACTGGCTGCGTGGGACATCGGTGACGTCCTCGCCTGCTGTGTACAAGGTTACAGGATCTACTCCTGGCGCAGTAAGTTGGCATTTGAGGGTGCGCAAATGTGAGGGAACAGTGTCAGTAGATTGACTGGTAGTTAATGATCCCATCGTTGTTCATCCTTCGTGCTCTCTGGAGTTTTGAAGCTTCTGTTGTACCAGAGACATTTAAGAACTACCCAATGCGTGAATTTGCCCTTTGACTCATTTCTATTTTAGGCTAAAATCCATGAAACATTTCCTAGGATTAGGTGCATGCAACTCCACCTGTGTCAGATACTCAGTAAACTTCTGGCATTGACCTAGAATGTGTGATTAAAAGCACACTCAAGGACGGGGTTCAAATCCCTAATCCAGAAGTCCATCTACCTAGTTAAACTGATCCGTTTAGGAGGTGGGTTTAGTTGAACGTGTTTCAACTCCCCTTGTTCTAGCAAATTCTTTAATAGTACATGACTTCATGCCGGTGAATAGCCTTGGCTTGTGGTTCTCCTTGTACGTCGAACCCTATGCATAGAGCTCAGTAAGAAAGGAGACAGCCCAGTGGATGGAATTAATGGCTGAACCAGGCAACTGTTGTTGTCCTGATGAGATTCCTTGAATCGATCGTCATGGCATCATTTTCAATCTTCTCCTGGAACTGAGTTCACTCAGCCTTGTCATATCTCCCAGTGACAGGTGGAATGTGAGGCATACCTTATTTGTGATGATATTAATCTCGTCAGGCAGAACTGAGAAGAGCTGGGTTTGATTCCTGAATGCCGAGATGGTACCAAAATTAAGGCCACGGACACCTCCAAACCAAACCCTAGACCCAATCACAAATACCCCACCCCATGAAGCCATCACAATGTCACAGGTTGTCAGACCTATTCCACATACCCAAGAACCCGATGACTTAAATCCACTACATGAATCAACAACAATAACTAATCCTCCGTGCTGTATTATCACTAGAGACGAGAATTATAGGCACTAAAAACCGTTAAAATAGGCAGGCATATAGGCACTTAAAATAGCCAATATAGGCATGTAAATAGGCACTAACGTGTAAAATAAGCAACAAAATAGGCATGAAAAGATTTCTTGTAATTTAATAACATATTTAATTACTATAAAAAGAATTAACAATAAGCAACTTATAATTTAATAACATACTTATCTTATATATAAAAGTGAAATTCTGTATGTATGTATGTATGTATGTATGTATGTATGTATGTGGGTGAGTGGGTGGGTGGATTTGTTCCGTATACAAATCTACACCGTTCCACCAATCTCAACCAAATTTTGCATACACATAGTTTAAGACCCAGAAGGAAAGTCCTACATGAATTTTCGACAGTCTTTCTCATTCTTCTGATTTCGGCCTTTTTGCACTCAACCAAAGGCTAATAAAAGCAGAAAATAAACTGATGGAAGTAATAGCAAGGCAGGCCATCTCGATAGCAACAGTAGCTCGAGACGGGACCACCAAGTTTCCATATATCTTGGTAAGAGGCCATGCTACACCCACTGCCAGCTAGATCGCATGCCTCCAAGCTGCTTTAAACTGTCTGTTCATTCAACACAAGATAGGTTACAGCACCAACGCACTGATCACCGCTGCATTTTCACTCCCAGCTGGACCGCATCCCTCCTGGCTGCTTTAAACTGCCTGTCCATTCAACACAAGATAGGTTACAGCACTAACGCACTGATCGCGGCTGCATTTTCACTCCCAGTTGGATCGCAACCCTCCTGGCTGCTTTAAACTGCCTGTCCATTCAACACATGATAGGTTACAGCACCAACGCACTGTGATCGCCGCGGCATATTAACTGCCAGCTGGATCGCATCCCTCCTGGCTGCTTTTAACTGCCTGCCCATTCAACACTCAGACGCGTACAAGATATACTGTATATTAATTCACTGTTAGGTTCCAGCGCCAACCTAACGCGGCTTTTGAAGGGGACGATACCTGAAACGAAGGGTTTTTAACTTTGGAGGCTTAGTATCGAGATTGAAAAAACGCGAAAACATGGCACTAAGTTAGTTCTTTTGTTATTCAATCAGCATAAAGTTTATGATATTAATTCACACACATACTAACGGGTAAATTTTCAGTATAAAGAAAAGCGAAATACAAAACGAAGGGTTGTTAAGTTGGGAGGCTTAATATCGAGATCCCAGGCGCTATTTCTGGTGACTTTCGAGAATTCCCATTCTTGTTCGAGGGGTAAACACATATTGAGAAATGAGAATATAATTCTGTCGAGCACACCAGCTGCAATATAATGCACTTTAAAATACAGTCAAAAGGCATCAAATAGGCAATTATACTACAAATAGGCACAAACCCTTGAAATAGGCATTTATAGGCACACTAAAACCAACGAAATCTAGCCTAAAAGAACCTAAAACGGATTTATATCTCGAAAGCCTACGTTTCTAAACACAGGAATAAAATAGGCAAATAGGCAAATTCCCGTCTCTAATAAATTATCATTGTAGGCTAATTACGGTAAGTGCGACAAACCATGTCAGTTCTGTTTCCGGCAGTTGAAAGAGATTTTCAAAGGTTTCAGCGTAGATACTAGTCATAATGTGTGTCTTCTAATATACACCTAGCGATGATGTATATATGCCGGACCCGTGGTGTTGGGGTTGCACGATTTGGGTTCGATTCCCGGCTCCGTCAGGGATTTTAGAAACTGGCGTGAGGGCTGGAACGAGATGCACTCAGCCTCGTGAGGACAATTGAGTAGCGACCTGACAGTGGGTTGTCTGACCGGGGCTGTCACGAAAACGTTGAGGGGGCCCGATGAGCTGACCACGCGTCACGCCAATGTCTGCAGGCCAAATGGCTGGGCAGCTGGTAGGCTTAGGCCCTTGATGGGCTGTAGTGCCAGGGGTAAAACAAGTAGTTCCATGAAGAACTAAACAGCCTATTTTCGTATAACCTAATTATGTTAATTGCCTCTATCAACATACTAAATTTCAGTTTGATTGCTGTAATAGATTCGTTGATATTGAGAACCCTCTAATATTTCGGATGGTCGCCATGTTGGATTTAAAACTAGATTTTAAAATTTCGCACAGCCGTCATCTTGACTAAATTAGATGTCATTTCATTAAAATGTGTGTAAACATTTGCTGTACCATATTTCACTGCGATCTGATGGTTAGATCGCGGGAGAAGTCCATTAAAATGTTTCAACTTTGCTTGGCCGCCATGTTCGTGTTGTAGTTAACAGGTTCTTGAAGGTCACATACGTGAACTTCTAGTAGTGCCCTTTATCACCGTACACATCTTCAGGGTGATATCAGTAATAGTTTAGGAGATATAGAACGTGGGTGAAATATTTCGCACAGCCGCCATGTTTGGGTGAGACGTAATACATTTTGAAGGGCACGGTCGGAAGAAATAGCCCTATGTCCTTACAGAGTTTCATTGTAATCGCTTCATCGGTTAAGATTTTATTGGGGGGGGGGGCACACGTACACACACACGAACACACATACGGACAAAAGGTGATCTCACAAGCCTATTTCTTTTTCATAAATGAAAATAGGCTAAAAAGTGACGTGTGTATATATAGATATAGGTTACTGGATGTATATTTCTGTTGTTAGGGGTTTGGGGATAGGGCGAGATGAGTTTTCTCGCACTGACAGTTCTTACTAGTGGATGCTCTTCCTGGCATGAACCTTGCCGATTAAGTTACAAGTTACTGGACGTTTTTAAGCTGATACACTTAAGAGACTACTGTATCTTTTTAAGATCTTTTTCACAAAGTTGTCTCCAAATCGTGTTTCCTAGTGGCTCTAGCAAGCTCTTCCTCAGTTACGACTTACCCCTCCAAAGTGATACACAGCATTTTGTGGTCTTGTCACACTCATTCAACTCTAAACCAAGTCCCTGATTCTTGGATGTTACGGGTAATCTCCAGAACCACTGAATGGATTTTGATGCGATTTTAACCATTCTGTATAGGATATCTCGAGGAAGGTTTCTGTGGAAAATAATTCATTTATGACCAAAGGAAGTCAAGCACTAACAATTTCAGTGAAGAGGTCGAAAAAAAAAAAACCTGGCGTCCCTGCGCTTTTTAAGCTTACGCTGGACAAACCGTTAAAAATATCTAATACTATGAGGAAGCATTGTTCAGCATGAAACGTTCTACAAAAAAGCCCGAGAGAGCATCTCTTTCTTCAATACATCGCCTAGTGTAAGTGTTTTTACGTTTTCATTTCTTCCAACAATCTCCATTCAGTCACTGAGGCGACAGTTTACGAGCTAGCTAGGGGCGAGTCTATCATCCCAGTTACAGCTTAGCTAGTGGACGAGCTTATTGCCCCAGATACAGCCAGCAGCAAACTGTCGAGTAGTGTTGAATTAAAAACTTTAGAGAAGAGTGGTTGTGTTTGGAGTTTCCCTGGAAGTGCAACTTGGCTATTCTTTATTTCGCCTGTGAACGTTTCGTTCCGCAAAATTCAGTCAAGTTAAGATTGGACGGAAGGGGGATTTGTGTTTCATGCACCTCGCCATTCTTAAATTACGTCTGACAAGAATTTGTTGCACATGCATCTCCATGATAATAATTAATAGTCCAGTCAGTGATTTTAACCCATCATGCCGAGACGTAAAACGGATATTGGTCGTTGTTCATTGGCATTGGAAAATAATAGTGCTTATCACGTAATGCATTCATAACTATTCCCAGGCGAAGCCGAGTCGGGTTGCTAGTGCTAATATAAATTAATGGTTATGGAACATAACTGAAATGAAAAGAGAGGAGGAGTCGATGATCTCGGAGAATTAACGACCTTAGCTTTGTTTGGTACAGGGTTCATATTCACCAGCCCAGGATGCAGTTCAGAAAGGTAAATGGTAAGTCTGCGCCGCGATGGGACCTAGAAACTTATACAGATCTGCATATGACACTGTAAGACTTTTGATCCTTAAACGAGGTAAAATAAACCCCAATGATATATTGAATTATATTAAGATACTAGCAGAAATATCCATTTTTCGAACGGCTTTTGATACTTATCGGAGTAATGACTCACAGAATCGCATATTTTAATGGAATTATATTATTACCTGCTTATCAATTAGAATCAGCCTTTTCTCATCCTGTCGCCCCCCAGCTCGGATGCTATGACACACATAGCTCGTGAACGGTTGATTGTAGGGCCTTAAAATATGGTTTTAGAAGCCCCCTGGGACCTCCCGAGTTTTCTTTCTCACTCAGAGGGTCTCAAAATAAGCTTTGTCTCGTCTCTGTATGACACCTTTTGTATTTCGCTTATTTTAGCGCGTATTGTGTGGGAGTTTCCTCCACTCTTCCTTCTATGAGAGGTATGGTGAGATACATAACTGATTGTTGCCTTGCATGTGTTGGATACACATGCCAAATTTTTCGTTAATCCACCCTGCCGTTCTCGATGTATAAGAGTGTCCTGCAAGTTCTATTACTGGCTCGAATGGGGGTGGGGCAGGACTGAGGAGAGGTGGGGAACATTCTCACCTCAGCCATCCTAGAAGTGATTTTTGTATGGTTTTCTATATTAATTCCAGACTTGTTTTCTCGTGCACCCACTTCTTTTTGGTGATGGTTTTCCTGGACGTTGGTCATTAATCCTGCTAGACTTCCTCATATTGATTGAATTGTAGCACAATAAAACTGTACCATAGCCTAGTTCCTGCTCGAAGTGATGCCCATTATTTAGTGACTTGTTGCTTTCATTCAATACCTGCTGACATGTCCCTCAGAGTGTTAGTTGGTGTTACGTTCAGCAGCTGATTGGAGCGGGGAACGTAACGTGTCTGTGCCATCTAAGGAGAACATTGGGACTTAGTTTTCTACAACGATGCAATCCACTGGCCAAATTGCGGAAGACGATCATTCTTTCCTGTTAGATAACCTTTATGTTCCATCATTCCCTCAATAGGTGCCGTTGCTGTTTATGGCATGTGTACATGTTTTCGAAAATCTGCCACGCGGAGCTGCAGATTCCCTCCATTGCACCGCTTTGTTCATTATCTCGGGTGTTAGCGCTTTCTCTTTTATGGTCAGAGGGACGGTAAGGCTTCCAGCCAGGGGCGTCCCTACCTGGACACATGAGCGATAGCACTCTCAGCTCCCGTAGGGCCTCGAGTTTTTGTTCGAGGCACTCTATGAAATTGGTGGACGGAGAGGTCCTCGTGAAATAGCCGTGAGTTATTGTCTTAACGCTGCATACACTTATAAAAAATTAAAGGAGGCACCACCTCGTGGTTTGGTGGCTAGGATTCATGGCTGTCCCCCGTGAGGTCCAGGTACGATTCCTGGCTCCCGAAAAAAAAAAAAACTGGCCTTGAGGGCTGGAATGGTGTTTACTCTGCCTCGTGAGGCAGAACTGAGAGGATGTGGATTCGATTCCCACCTCAGCCATCCTAGAAGTGGTTTTAAGTGGTTTCCTATTTTTATTCCAGGCAAATGATATGATAGTTCCAAACTTAACACCACGGTGACCTCCTTCTCAAACCTAGCCTCAATTAACAAATACACGCACACGTGTACGGTCATCACAATATTATAGGTTATTATACAAATCCTACGCTCACCCAAGTACACGGGCTAAATGATCATTATAGCCCAAACACCTGTCGCAGTGAATCAACAGCAAAAATGTATCTGGAATGTGTTGATGTCTTCCAGTAGCCTACACGTAACCTGTGTAGACTGAATTTCCATTTTTAATTTACCTGTGCTGCTTGGACTGGTCCCTCGATACACTGCACGATACAACACGCTATTATTGTCGTCTTTTTCATTGCCTACTTCTGTGGAATCACAGAATGAGCCTAACTATAAAAAAATTTAAGCTCCTTGGTTAATACTTAAGGGCCTATAAATGACTTACGATGATGAAAATTACGTCACGGAAGTCCATCCCCATTAGTGTGAAGCGGTATTATTCTTAAAACTCAGCAATTCTTCTAGGTTTGTGCCGTGTCTTGTGTGGGGTTTCGCCTAGGACACCAAGCTAGGCTCATCGGCGGGCTCTTGGTGTCCCTGCCCGGACCCCCACAGGAGTATCGAACTGCGCGATACCTCCCTTTATATAGAGTGCAACTGCACTCCTTGACTGCGAGAACCAAAAGCTCAAGCAGCCATAACCTCCCTATGAAGGCTTCCAAAAAGATGGTGTATTGGCTTTCACGGCCGGTGAATTAAAACTCAGCAATTCTTCTAGGTTTGTGCCGTGTCTTGTGTGGGGTTTCGCCTAGGACACCAAGCTAGGCTCATCGGCGGGCTCTTGGTGTCCCTGCCCGGACCCCCACAGGAGTATCGAACTGCGCGATACCTCCCTTTATATAGAGTGCAACTGCACTCCTTGACTGCGAGAACCAAAAGCTCAAGCAGCCATAACCTCCCTATGAAGGCTTCCAAAAAGATGGTGTATTGGCTTTCACGGCCGGTGAATTAAAACTCAGCAATTCTTCTAGGTTTGTGCCGTGTCTTGTGTGGGGTTTCGCCTAGGACACCAAGCTAGGCTCATCGGCGGGCTCTTGGTGTCCCTGCCCGGACCCCCACAGGAGTATCGAACTGCGCGATACCTCCCTTTATATAGAGTGCAACTGCACTCCTTGACTGCGAGAACCAAAAGCTCAAGCAGCCATAACCTCCCTATGAAGGCTTCCAAAAAGATGGTGTATTGGCTTTCACGGCCGGTGAATTAAAACTCAGCAATTCTTCTAGGTTTGTGCCGTGTCTTGTGTGGGGTTTCGCCTAGGACACCAAGCTAGGCTCATCGGCGGGCTCTTGGTGTCCCTGCCCGGACCCCCACAGGAGTATCGAACTGCGCGATACCTCCCTTTATATAGAGTGCAACTGCACTCCTTGACTGCGAGAACCAAAAGCTCAAGCAGCCATAACCTCCCTATGAAGGCTTCCAAAAAGATGGTGTATTGGCTTTCACGGCCGGTGAATTAAAACTCAGCAATTCTTCTAGGTTTGTGCCGTGTCTTGTGTGGGGTTTCGCCTAGGACACCAAGCTAGGCTCATCGGCGGGCTCTTGGTGTCCCTGCCCGGACCCCCACAGGAGTATCGAACTGCGCGATACCTCCCTTTATATAGAGTGCAACTGCACTCCTTGACTGCGAGAACCAAAAGCTCAAGCAGCCATAACCTCCCTATGAAGGCTTCCAAAAAGATGGTGTATTGGCTTTCACGGCCGGTGAATTAAAACTCAGCAATTCTTCTAGGTTTGTGCCGTGTCTTGTGTGGGGTTTCGCCTAGGACACCAAGCTAGGCTCATCGGCGGGCTCTTGGTGTCCCTGCCCGGACCCCCACAGGAGTATCGAACTGCGCGATACCTCCCTTTATATAGAGTGCAACTGCACTCCTTGACTGCGAGAACCAAAAGCTCAAGCAGCCATAACCTCCCTATGAAGGCTTCCAAAAAGATGGTGTATTGGCTTTCACGGCCGGTGAATTAAAACTCAGCAATTCTTCTAGGTTTGTGCCGTGTCTTGTGTGGGGTTTCGCCTAGGACACCAAGCTAGGCTCATCGGCGGGCTCTTGGTGTCCCTGCCCGGACCCCCACAGGAGTATCGAACTGCGCGATACCTCCCTTTATATAGAGTGCAACTGCACTCCTTGACTGCGAGAACCAAAAGCTCAAGCAGCCATAACCTCCCTATGAAGGCTTCCAAAAAGATGGTGTATTGGCTTTCACGGCCGGTGAATTAAAACTCAGCAATTCTTCTAGGTTTGTGCCGTGTCTTGTGTGGGGTTTCGCCTAGGACACCAAGCTAGGCTCATCGGCGGGCTCTTGGTGTCCCTGCCCGGACCCCCACAGGAGTATCGAACTGCGCGATACCTCCCTTTATATAGAGTGCAACTGCACTCCTTGACTGCGAGAACCAAAAGCTCAAGCAGCCATAACCTCCCTATGAAGGCTTCCAAAAAGATGGTGTATTGGCTTTCACGGCCGGTGAATTAAAACTCAGCAATTCTTCTAGGTTTGTGCCGTGTCTTGTGTGGGGTTTCGCCTAGGACACCAAGCTAGGCTCATCGGCGGGCTCTTGGTGTCCCTGCCCGGACCCCCACAGGAGTATCGAACTGCGCGATACCTCCCTTTATATAGAGTGCAACTGCACTCCTTGACTGCGAGAACCAAAAGCTCAAGCAGCCATAACCTCCCTATGAAGGCTTCCAAAAAGATGGTGTATTGGCTTTCACGGCCGGTGAATTAAAACTCAGCAATTCTTCTAGGTTTGTGCCGTGTCTTGTTTGTTTTCTTATTTACTATTGGGGGATTGACAGGAGTGGTTTTAGCTAATTCATCAATTGATATTATTTTACATGATACTTATTATGTCGTTGCCCATTTCCATTATGTCTTATCTATAGGTGCAGTATTCGCTATTATAGCAGGATTTGTTCAATGATATCCATTATTTACAGGACTATCCTTAAACCCTAAATGATTAAAAATTCAATTCACAATTATATTTGTAGGGGTAAATTTAACATTTTTCCCTCAACATTTTCTAGGATTAGCAGGAATACCACGACGATACTCTGATTATCCAGACGTATACACTTCATGAAATGTAATTTCTACCTTAGGATCAACTATCTCATTTATTGGTATCATCCTACTTATTTTTATTATTTGAGAAAGTATAATTTCCAACCGTTCTATTTTATTCTCCTTAAACATAGTAAGTTCCTTAGAATGATACCAAAATTTACCTCCTGCTGAACACAGCTATTCAGAATTACCTATATTAACTAATTTCTAATATGGCAGATAAGTGCAGTAGATTTAAGCTCTACATATAAAGAATAACCTTTTATTAGAATAATGGCAACATGATCAGATTTAAATTTACAAAATAGTGCATCTCCTTTAATAGAACAACTCATCTTTTTTCATGATCACACATTATTAATTCTATTAATAATCACCATTCTTGTATCTTACATTATATTAACATTATTCTTTAATAAATATACTAATCGATACTTGTTAGAAGGACAAACAATTGAAGTAATTTGAACAATCTTACCTGCTATTACACTTATTTTTATTGCCCTTCCATCCCTACGTCTTCTTTATTTATTAGATGAATCCTTAGATCCTATTATTACTGTAAAAACTGTTGGGCATCAATGATATTGAAGTTACGAATATACCGACTTTGTTAATCCCCATGAATTTGATTCCTATATAATCCCTTACAATGAAATAGCTAATAACGAATTCCGATTACTAGACGTTGATAATCGAACAGTTTTACCTTTAAATACACAAATTCGAATACTAGTAACAGCAGCAGATGTTCTACACTCATGAACTGTCCCTGCTATAGGTGTAAAAGTAGATGCTACACCTGGTCGACTAAACCAAACAAGCTTCTTTATTAACCGGCCAGGTTTATATTACGGACAATGCTCAGAAATCTGCGGGACTAATCACAGTTTTATACCTATTGTCTTAGAAAGAGTTAATACTAAAACATTTATCAACTGAATTATTAATAATAATTCATCAAATGACTGAAAGTAAGTAATGGTCTCTTAAACCATTTTATAGTAATTAACGTTTACTTTTGATGAAGAAATTAGTTAAAAAATAACATTAGTATGTCATACTAAAATCATTAATACATTTAATATTTCTTTATTCCTCAAATAGCCCCTTTAAGATGATTATTTTTATTTTCAATATTTTCTTTAGTCTTAATCATTTTTTCTATTATTAATTACTTCTTCTTAATTTATCAACCAATTTCCCCAGTAACTGAAGAGTCTAATATCCCCCAGACTTCCTTGAATTGAAAATGATAACAAATTTATTTTCCGTTTTTGATCCCTCAACTAATATTATAAATTTATCCTTAAATTGATTAAGTACATTCCTAGGTATAATAATTCTACCTCTTATTTATTGATTAATACCCTCACGCCATAATATAATCTGATACTCGATTATTAAAACATTACATAATGAATTTAAAATGTTAATTGGACCTACGGGTCATAACGGAAGTAGATTTATATTTATTGTATTATTCTCATTAATCTTATTTAACAATTTTTTAGGTCTATTCCCATATATCTTTACAAGATCAAGACACTTAGTAATAACTCTAGCATTAGCCCTACCCCTATGATTTAGTTTTATAATCTATGGGTGAATCAACCATACCCAACATATATTTGCTCACCTAGTTCCTCAAGGCACACCTGCAGCTCTTATACCTTTTATGGTCTGTATTGAAACTATCAGAAATGTAATTCGACCAGGAACTCTAGCTGTACGTTTAGCGGCTAATATAATTGCTGGACACCTACTTCTGACTCTACTAGGTAATACTGGTCCTTCATTAACCATAATACTCCTATCAAGACTTGTATTTGCACAAATTGCACTATTAACATTAGAATCAGCTGTTGCAATAATCCAATCTTATGTCTTTGCAGTCCTTACCACATTGTATTCTAGAGAAGTAAATTATGACAACACACTCTAATCACCCTTTTCATTTAGTTAATCCTAGCCCCTGACCTTTAACTGGGGCCATTGGAGCACTTGTGACAGCTGCAGGATTAGTAAAATGATTTCATCATTTTAATAATTCTCTTTTATTATTAGGGACTTTAATCACAATTTTAACAATAATTCAATGATGACGAGATATCACTCGTGAGGGTACTTATCAAGGATTACACACCCTTTCAGTAAATTACGGACTTCGTTGAGGAATAATCTTATTTATTGTATCAGAAATCTTCTTCTTCATCTCTTTTTTTTGAGCGTTTTTTCACAGAAGACTATCCCCCAATATTGATTTAGGTGCAATATGACCCCCCACAGGAATTAATCCCTTTAACCCATTACAAATTCCTTTATTAAATACAGCAATCCTCCTCGCCTCAGGGGTTACAGTTACATGAGCTCATCATAGATTAATGGAAGGAAATTATAGTCAAACAACACAAGGTTTATTTTTCACGATTATTTTAGGAATTTATTTTTCCATCTTACAAGCTTATGAATACATTGAAGCTCCTTTTACTATTGCAGATGCCTCTTATGGATCTAGTTTTTTTATAGCAACAGGATTCCATGGACTACATGTTTTAATCGGAACAACATTTTTATCAACATGTTTACTACGACATCTAATATATCATTTTTCTCCTAATCACCACTTTGGGTTTGAAGCTGCTGCATGATACTGACATTTTGTTGATGTTGTATGATTATTCCTCTATATTTCTATTTACTGATGAGGTAGATATTTATTTAGTATATATGTGTACATTTGACTTCCAATCAAAAAGATTGAACATTCAAAATAAATAATTTGAATTATATATATTATATCTATTATTTCCATTACCTTAGCAATAATTGTTATAATTCTAGCTTCAATACTCTCAAAAAAATCTATTAATGACCGTGAAAAAAGTTCACCATTTGAATGCGGATTCGACCCTAAAAGCTCAGCGCGTCTACCCTTCTCTCTCCGATTTTTTTTAATTGCTGTTATTTTCTTAATTTTTGATGTAGAAATTGCCCTTCTTTTACCTATGTCTATTATTATACAAACATCAGATATTACATCATGAACTTTAGTCAGAATATTTTTTTTATTTATTCTCCTAATTGGATTATTCCATGAATGAAATCAAGGTGCTTTAGAATGAGCTTATTAATTTCATAGGGTTGTAGTTAAGTATAACATTTGATTTGCATTCAAAAAGTATTGAAATTCAATCTTCCTTAAATAAGAAGCGATATATTGCAATCAATTTCGACTTGATCTTAGATGATTCCATCCTTATTTGTGTACTTATTTTAGTATTAATTGAAACCAAAGAAGCGGTATATTACTGTTAATAATATTAGTGAAATTTATTTCCAATTAAGCCGAAATGAGAGGATCAAATTAAAGCTGCTAACTTTTTATTTAAATGGTTTAACTCCATTAACATTTCTATTTATATAGTTTAAAAAAAAACAATACATTTTCATTGTATAAATAATAAATTATTATTTATAAATATTTAAAAATTAAATAATTTCCCTGACATCTTCAATGTCATGCTCTACATATAAGCTATTTAAATATAATAACATTAATAAAATAATAAATCACAAAACAAAACTAATTAAATATATCTTGATTCTATTATTTTGTCACCACTGAATAGCCCCAGCATACTTAACAGAAGTATTATAAATTATTTGACCTCCTCAATCCTCGCTTCAACCTTGATCAAAGGACTTATATATATAACTTCCTAACTTCAAAGGTAAAAAATTAACCCCATATGTAGATATAAAAGGCATAAATCATATAGATCCAATAAAATGAGATATCAAATAAAACTTTAAAGACTGTAAATTATATGATAAAGAAAATTTTGATAATTCATAACCAATTCATCCACCCAACAAACTAACGGTTAAAGCTAAAATCTTTAATCAAAATGGTAAACAAATTATAGAAGGAGAAGGAAAAATTACTCATCTCAATATGCAACCCCCTATAACTGCTATAACTATTAAACTTAATATACCTTTTAATATAATTCATCTTTCATCACTTAATAAATGATATGACGAAGAATTAAAATCCCCTCTTATTGCATAATAAACTAATCGTAAGGAATAACATACAGTTAATCCAGTAGAGAAAAAATATAAAAAAAATCTAAAAATATTTAAATAAGTTAAAGAAACAATTTCTAAAATTAAATCCTTTGAGTAAAACCCTGCCAAAAAAGGTATACCACACAATGCTAAATTTGAAACATTAAAACAAATAACTGTTAAAGGTATTTGTCTGCATAAACTACCCATAAATCGAATATCTTGAGAATTTTTCATATTATGAATTACAGAACCTGCACATATAAATAACAATGCCTTAAATAAAGCATGTGTAAGTAAATGAAAAAATGCTAACTTAGGGAATCCTATAGCCAAAATTCTTATTATTAATCCCAATTGTCTTAATGTAGAAAGAGCAATAATTTTTTTCAAATCATATTCAAAATTAGCCCCTAATCCTGCTATAAACATTGTTAAACCAGCAATTAATAATAATCCCTTACCTAATCTATTGTCAACAATAACAGTATTAAATCGAATTAATAGATAAATTCCTGCAGTTACCAAAGTTGAAGAATGAACTAAAGCTGAAACAGGAGTCGGGGCTGCTATTGCCGCTGGTAATCAAGAAGAAAAAGGAATTTGAGCTCTCTTTGTTATAGCTGCCAAAATTACTAATGCAGTAATAATATATATAATTCTAGAATTCTTCATTACATCCAAATAATAAATATAATTTCATCTTCCAAAATTTAATATCCAAGCAATAGCCATCAATAAAGCTACATCACCAATACGATTAGATAAAGCTGTTAATATCCCAGCTCTATAAGATTTCACATTTTGATAATAAATTACCAAACAATACGAAACTAAACCTAATCCATCCCAGCCTAAAAGAATTCTAATCAAATTAGGACTAATAATTAAAAATATCATAGATAAAACAAATATCAATACCAAAATAATAAATCGATTAATCACTAAATCCCCGTGTATATATTCTTCACTGTAAAAAATTACTAGTGAAGAAATAAATAAAACAAATCCTATAAATAATAAAGATATTCAATCAAATAAAAAAGTTATAATTAAAGAAGATCTATTTAAATTAAAAATCTCCCATTCAATAAAAATAACTATATCATTTATAATAAAATAAAATCCTATTATTACCAAAAAAATTGCTATAAATAATAAGAAAAAAAATTAAATGAAACAAATTGATACTGATCATAAAATGATTTAAGGTAAACTCTTTACGTCATTGACACCACAAATCAATATTTTTATTTAAACTACTTAAATATAATCATAAAATACATAAATCACCCTTTAAAACTAAAATATTTAAAGGTAATCAATGTAATATTAATAATAAGTACTCTCGAGTGTACCCTATAGAGCAAGAATAAACACCAGAATAAATTATACCATGTTGACTATAAGAATATAAATATAAAGAATAAGCCGCTCTAAAAAAAGAAATTAATATTAACATAACTATTGAAAGCCAAGATCATATTACTAATCCATTTAATAACCCAATCTCTCCCATTAAATTTAATGATGGGGGAGCTGCTATATTAGAGGATCTCAATAAAAATCATCATAATGTTATAGAAGGTATAAAATTCATTAAACCCTTATTAATTAATAAACTTCGTCTCCCTAATCGTTCATAAGAAATATTAGCTAAAGCAAATAACCCAGATGAACATAATCCATGAGCAATTATTAATGTATACATTCTTATAAATCCTCAATCTGTTAATGTTATTATCCCTCCTAAAGCTATTCCTATATGAACGACAGAAGAATACGCAATTAAAGCCTTCAAATCAACTTGACGCAAACAAACCAAACTCATTAAAAATCCACCTACTAAACTAATTCTAATCCAAATTACATTATAGGTTAATCCAAGCTTGATTAATATTAAATAAACTCGTAATAATCCAAACCCCCCTAATTTCAATAACACCCCTGCTAAAATTATTGAACCTGAAACTGGCGCTTCAACATGAGCCTTAGGTAATCATAAATGTACTATAAACATGGGTATTTTAACCAAAAATGCTAAAATCAATCTTATATAAAATAACACTCTTGATAATCTAATATTATTTAATAGTCCGATATATAATCTACCATAAAATCCGTAAATATTAAACAAACTTACTAATAAAGGTAAAGAAGCCAATAAAGTATAAAATAATAAGTATACTCCCGCCTGTAATCGTTCTGGTTGATACCCTCACCCCAAAATTAAAAACAAAGTTGGAATCAATCTGGCCTCAAAAAACAAGTAAAAAGAAAATAATCTCATTCTTCTAAAAGTACAACACAACATTAATAATAAAAAAATTACAAAAAAAAGGAAAAAAGAATTAAAATACCTATAGTGATAAACACTTTCGCTAGCTGTAATTATTAATGAACAAATTCAAAATCTTAATAAAATTAAACCATATGACAAAATATCAATCCCAAAAATATAGCTCAAATTACAAAAATCTGTTAGTGTAATATATCTCATTATAAAAAAGAAAGTTATCAAATATAACAAACTTTGAACCAATCACCAAAACTTATTTAAAAAACTAAGAGGGATTAAAAACACAAGCATAAAAATAAATTTTAACATTGTAAAATTCTAAATGTCTGAAAAAAATCATTTCCATGGGTTCGAATCATCGAAACTAAAATAGAAAGACCCAGAGCCCCTTCACATACTGAAAATGTCAAAAATACTATTCTAAAAAATAACTCAAAAGCAAATATGTTTAAAAATATAAATAATATTAAAAATAATCTTAAAACAACAAATTCTAATCTTAATAACGTGGATAATAAATGCTTTCGATTAGAACAAAACACCCATACACCTCTTAAAAAGACCAAGATTACTACAATTCAATTAATAAGTATTACCATTGTTTTAGTAGTTTAAATAAAAACACTGGTCTTGTAAATCAATAATAAGTATCATACTTCTAAAACTCAAAGGAAAGAAAATTTCTTATCATTAATCCCCAAAACTAATATTTTATTTAAACTACCCTTTGTATATTAAATCTTAGAATTATAATTTCCAATTTATTAAATGTTATAATTTTTACTCAAGCAAATCATCCAATAGCAATAATATTAATTATTATTTTACAAACCTTAATTGTAGCACTAACAACTGGAATAATAACTTCAACTTTTTGATTTTCTTATATTCTATTTCTTGTATTTCTTGGTGGAATATTAGTATTATTTATTTATATTACTACACTTGCATCCAATGAACTTTTCTCAATTCCAACTAAATCTTTAATTATTATGTTATTCTTATTCTCCCTAGTAATTTCTCTATCTCTAATAACAGATTCAACTTTATGAAATCTATTAAATTTTAATGAAGAAATGAATAATATTAATAATGATTTAATTACCTTGCATGATGAATCCAATTATCTCCTTACTAAATTATATAATAAACCAACAGATTTAATTACACTTATATTAGTAAATTATTTATTTTTAACTCTTATTGCTATTGTAAAAATCACTAACATTTTTCAAGGTCCTCTTCGCCCTAAAAACTAATGAATAAACCAATCCGCACCTCCCACCCTTTATTTAAAATTGCCAATAGAGCATTAGTGGATCTTCCAGCACCTTCCAATATCTCTGCTTGATGAAATTTCGGTTCACTTTTAGGGCTTTGTCTAATAATTCAAATTGCAACAGGACTATTTTTAGCAATACATTATACTGCAAATATTGATTTAGCCTTTAATAGTGTAGCTCATATTTGTCGTGACGTAAATTATGGTTGATTTCTACGTACCCTTCATGCTAATGGTGCCTCATTCTTTTTCATTTGCCTCTACTTACATGTAGGACGAGGAATATACTATGGCTCTTATAATTATATGCACACATGAATAACAGGGGTCATCATTCTATTTCTTGTTATAGGGACAGCCTTTATAGGTTATGTCCTCCCTTGAGGACAAATATCCTTTTGAGGTGCTACTGTAATTACCAACCTTCTATCAGCTATCCCATATTTAGGTACAGAACTTGTTGAATGAGTTTGAGGGGGTTTCAGTGTAGATAACGCAACCTTAACTCGATTTTTCACCTTCCATTTTGTCCTTCCATTTATTGTCTCAGCTGCTGTTATAATCCATTTATTATTCCTTCACCAAACAGGTTCTAATAATCCTTTAGGACTAAATAGAGATGTTGACAAAATCCCCTTTCATCCCTATTTTTCTTTTAAGGATCTCTTTGGATTTATTATTATAGTAGCAACTCTTATTTTCTTAAGTCTCCTTGAACCTTATATACTAGGAGATCCAGATAATTTTATTCCGGCTAATCCTCTTGTTACCCCTGTCCATATTCAACCTGAATGATACTTCTTATTTGCTTATGCAATTCTACGATCTATCCCTAATAAATTAGGAGGTGTAATTGCTCTAGTAATATCCATTGCTATTCTATTAATTTTACCATTTTACAACAGTAATAGATTCCGAGGTACTCAATTTTATCCAATTAATCAAATCCTATTCTGATCAATAACAACAATTGTTATTTTATTAACGTGAATTGGTGCACGTCCTGTTGAAGACCCTTATATCTTAACTGGACAAATCTTGACTGTTCTTTACTTCGCTTACTACTTAATTAATCCTCTTGTTCTCATAACTTGAGATAAATTAGTAAATTAGTTATAAAGCTTTATGAAAGCATATGTTTTGAAAACATAAGACAGAAGTTAAATTCTTCTATTAACTTTACTAAAATAAATACACTAAATTAAAATAGAAAATATAATAATTTTTAATCCTAGATAAAAAAATAAAAAATTTAAGGACAAAGGTAAAAATCTTTTCCAAGCTAAATATATTAATTTATCATAACGAAACCGAGGAAGTGTCCCTCGAACTCAAATAAAAACAAAGGACAAAAATGTTAACTTAAAAAAAAATAAGAAAGAAAAAGTATCTCTTCCCATAAATATTACACAAAATAACATTCTCATAAATAAAATTCTTGCATATTCTGCTATAAAAATTAATGCAAAACCTCCACTTCTATATTCTACATTAAATCCTGATACTAATTCAGATTCTCCTTCAGCAAAATCAAAAGGAGTTCGATTAGTTTCAGCTAAACAAGAGGCAAATCAGGATAACATTAAAGGAAAGGACAAAAACATAAACCAAGTATAATTTTGATATGTTATAAAATTTAATAAACAATATCCATCAATAAGAAACACAAATGATAACAAAATTAAAGCCAAACTTACCTCATAAGAAATTGTCTGAGCCACAGCCCGAAGACCTCCCAATAAGGCATAATTAGAATTAGAAGATCATCCAGCAATTATAACTGTATAAACCCCTATACTTGTACAACACAAAAAAAATAATAATCCTAAATTAAATGAAAACATCACTGACAAAAAAGGATAAACTATTCAAACTAATAAAACTAAGAATAATCTAAAAATAGGAGAAAAATAATACAAAAAGTAATTAGATAACAAAGGATAAGTTGATTCCTTAGTTAAAAGTTTAATTACATCAGCAAACGGTTGTGGTAATCCAACAAACCCAACTTTATTAGGACCCTTTCGAATTTGAATATATCCTAATACCTTACGTTCCAATAAAGTTAAAAATGCCACTCCAAGCAAAACTCCTACAATCAAAATCAATGCACTTACTAACCCAGTTATAACTTCCTTTATCAATACTATTTGTAATTATTTACATATTTGAATTCTAAATTCAAGGCACTCTTTCTGCCAAAATAGTTAATAATAATCATTCTCTACAAAATTATTTTAAGTATTTGGTCCTTTCGTACTAAAATACTTTCTCCTAATGAGGATAGAAACCAACCTGGCTTACACCGGTTTGAACTCAGATCATGTAAGGATTTAAAGGTCGAACAGACCTATAAATTAAACTTCTACACCTAATTATATTCCTTAATCCAACATCGAGGTCGCAATCTTTCTTGTTGATATGAACTCTTAAAAAAAAATTACGCTGTTATCCCTAAGGTAACTTTATCTTACAATCAATAATAATGGATCAAATATTCATAAATCAATGTACTTTTAATAAAGAGTTATTTAAATCTCTATGTCACCCCAACACAATATATTTCTAAAAATATTTCAACAATTCTAAATTAAATATTCTTATAATATATAAAGCTCTATAGGGTCTTCTCGTCCTCCATTTCTATTTAAGCCTTTTGACTCAAAAGTTAAATTCTTTATTTTACATTGAGACAGTTAATATTTCGTCAAACCATTCATTCTAGCCCTCAATTAAAAAACTAATGATTATGCTACCTTTGCACAGTCAAAATACTGCGGCCCTTCAAATAATCAGTGGGCAGGCCCGACTTTAAATTATACACTAAAAGACATGTTTTTGTTAAACAGGCGAATATTAATTTTGCCTAATTCCTTAATATAAATTCCAATAATAAATTTTTATTAATACATTCAATTATACTAATTTCATCATTATTTCAAATAACACATTAATTATTAAATTATCCTAATTCACTAATTAAACTTTTTATAAAATCATAAACAATCAAAATAATTTATAACATTATTAACTTGATGACTAATTTAAAGTCTACAATTTTAATCACATTTTTAAAAATTATAATTTACAATTTAAAGCTTATCCCTCAAACTATTTTCTAGTCTACATAATCACTTATTAATTTAAATAATTACTTAAACTAAACTGAATTAAATTCATTTCTTAGGAAACTAGATATCTTAAAAAACGATTAACATTTCATTACTAATATAATATTTTTAATAAATATATTACATTAAATAACATATTATATTAGCTCTTTTTAACTCGAGAAATATAAATTCCTTACAAAATTTTTAATAAACCCTGATACACAAGGTACAATATAAATTTACTTCCTAAAAAATAATTTTTCAAATATTTCATAATTCTTTCACAATACTACTACACTATAAATTTTCATATTTTTTCTATAAACTATACTAAAAAAATCTCTTCTTAAAATTACTTTAATTAAAATAAATTTATACATACTTATAATTAATATTCGTCTTTCAAAGTAATTCGAATTGCACGAAATTCCCTTCAATGTAAATGAAATGCTTTACTTTAAAGCTTCACTTTGACATTCTAGATACACTTTCCAGTACATCTACTATGTTACGACTTATCTCACCTTAATTAATGAGAGCGACGGGCGATGTGTACATGTTTTAGAGCTACAATCACAATATCATAATATAACAACATTACTTTCAAATCCACCTTCAACTATCTATTTCAAGATCATATCCGTTTAAATATTCAAATTTATTGTAATCCATCTCCTATTCAACCATAAGCTGCACCTTGACCTGACATAAATTTTATTACAAAATCTAGAAAATTCTTTCTCTTAAAAGATAATCTTACGACGGCGGTATACAAGCTGACATTACAAAATTAAATTTATTATAGTGTGTATTATCAATTACAGGACAGATTCCTCTGAAAAGACTAAAACACCGCCAAATTCTTTAAGTTTCAAGAACTTAACTATTACTACTCAAGTATTATATTTTATATTTAAAAATAATAGGGTATCTAATCCTAGTTTAAGCTTTAAATTTCAAAGCTTCATTATCCTATAAAAATCTATTTAATTTTCAAATTCTACCTTCTAAAATCAATTAAAATCTTTTTCTTTAATAAACTAACTTTAATACTGATAATATTCATTCAAGTCCTACGTATAACCGCGACTGCTGGCACGACTTTTGTCGACCATAAATCAAATTACTAATTCTAAATTGCCTTAATTACTAATATTAAATACTGCGAATAACATATAATCATTTAGATCTTATTATAACCCACAAAAATTTACATGTAAAATATTCAAACAATAAATTATTAAGTAAGAATAAAACTTTCACAAATACCTATAAAATATTGGTTCAACTATAATAGTTTATAACAATTTATATATATACTTTAATTATAGAGAAAGAAAAAAGGAAAAAAGAATATATATATATATATATATATATAAATTTATACACAAGATTATTTTATTAAAGTCCACTAATATACCTATATCAATACTCATTATATCATTTCTTTCATACAATACAACGACCCTACCGTAACACAAGCAATCAAGCCATTTGATCATTTTTCGCTAAAATTCGTTTCTCACCACCTTCAAAATCTCATTCAACGACCCTACCGTAACACAAGCAATCAAGCCATTTGATCATTTTCGCTACAATTCGTTTCTCACCACCAAATATTTTAATCGATTTCTTCATCCAGTTCTCAAAACCCAAATCAAAATCTGACATCCCATAAAATTCGTTTCTCACCACCTTCAAAATCTCATTCAACAACCCTGCCGTAACACAAGCAATCAAGCCATTTGATCATTTTCGCTAAAATTCGTTTCTCACCACCTTCAAAATCTCATTCAACGACCCTACCGTAACACAAGCTATCAAGCCATTTGATCATTTTCGCTACAATTCGTTTCTCACCACCAAACATTTTAATCGATTTCTTCATCCAATTCTCAAAACCCAAATCAAAATCTGACATCCCATAAAATTCGTTTCTCACCACCAAATATTTTAATCGATTTCTTCATCCAGTTCTCAAAACCCAAATCAAAATCTAACATCCCATAAAATTCGTTTCTCACCACCTTCAAAATCTCATTCAACGACCCTGCCGTAACACAAGCAATCAAGCCATTTGATCATTTTCGCTAAAATTCGTTTCTCACCACCAAATATTTTAATCGATTTCTTCATCCAGTTCTCAAAACCCAAATCAAAATCTGACATCCCATAAAATTCGTTTCTCACCACCTTCAAAATCTCATTCAACGACCCTATCGTAACACAAGCAATCAAGCCATTTGATCATTTTTCGCTAAAATTCGTTTCTCACCACCTTCAAAATCTCATTCAACGACCCTACCGTAACACAAGCTATCAAGCCATTTGATCATTTTCGCTACAATTCGTTTCTCACCACCAAACATTTTAATCGATTTCTTCATCCAATTCTCAAAACCCAAATCAAAATCTGACATCCCATAAAATTCGTTTCTCACCACCAAATATTTTAATCGATTTCTTCATCCAGTTCTCAAAGCCAAATCAAAATCTGACATCCACAAAATTTGTTTCTCACCACCTTCAAAATCTCATTCAACAACCCTACCGTAACACAAGCAATCAAGCCATTTGATCATTTTCGCTACAATTCGTTTCTCACCACAAAACATCTTCTCAAATTCATATAAATTGCCTAAAAATCTAGAAAACAATTCATAAATGATAGTAATAATCAAATAATTTTTTTAAAAAAATATAAATTCCCCCCCAAATTCATATTTTTTTTATCTAAAACTCAAATATTATTGTATCTTTTCCCTATAAAAGGTTTTCTTAACTTTTATAGAAACATATAAAGTCATGGTACAAAAATAGATTAAAAAGATAAAAATAATAAAAGCTCGCGCCCGCGGTTAATCAATAAAATACTATATATTTATTCAATTATATAAATATAAGAACCTCAACAAATATTTAATTTTGGGTAATATTATTTTTTTTTTTTTTCATTATTGTATTTTATCTTATATACTTCAAATTTTTGGTCAATTTATAATAAATGCATATTTTAATAAAATACTTTAATCTATTAATAAAAATAAATAAATAAACTATATAGGTTATTATATATATATAGTATATTTAATTATATTACAATACACATTTATATATATATAAATAAATATATAATATGAATAAAGATTGCGATCCTCTACAATGTCATAAATATTTTTAAGATCCTTTCTTAGGCCTCTATCCTATAGGTCTTTAATAGGTCGGAAGGATCTGCATATTTATAAGTTCTTATTGATTAATAAACTTCTCTATAAGATATTACATTTATTATATATACGTATATATATATATAACAGATTGAACTTGGAGGGTCCATTAATCAGTTTTTCTATTACTACCACATGAATTTTTTTATCTAAGCTGTTTTTTGATCCATTCTATAAAAATTCTAATTAGCATAATAGCGTATTTCTAATCCTTTCCCCTTATAACTCCTTTATTTCACAGAAATATATTATTATAAAATTTCATCTGTATAAATTTAAACTGATTGATTATAACAGGATAAAAACTCTTTTAAAATTACCTTATAAATTTAGGTAATTCTTTCCATTAAATTAATCACAAAATTAATTAAAAGACCAGAACTTATCATTTCATTTTAAAAAATAAATTTTTACATTGATTTTAATCAATCTCTACTAAAAGAATATACATAAATTTATTCAAATTACTTTAAAATTTAACACTTGTCTTTTAAAAACATTTTCCTTTTTATAAAGTATAATAATCAAAAGAAATTAATTATAAGTTTATTTTTAGTACCTACACTTTTAAGAAATTTTATAAAGTGAATCATGTTCACAGGAGAAGACCCTTTTTGAAATAGAAAAATAATTTCAACCCCCCTTGAAATTACCTCCACGTCCCGGAAGATGGGGTGGCAAAAAAAAACTTTTTTATAATGTTATTCATTCTATTAATAACTTTTTTAATTATAAGTTTATTTTTAGTACCTACACTTTTAAGAAATTTTATAAAGTGAATCATGTTCACAGGAGAAGACCCTTTTTTGAAATAGAAAAATAATTTCAACCCCCCTTGAAATTACCTCCACGTCCCGGAAGATGGGGTGGCAAAAAAAAACTTTTTTATAATGTTATTCATTCTATTAATAACTTTTTTTAATTATAAGTTTATTTTTAGTACCTACACTTTTAAGAAATTTTATAAAGTGAATCATGTTCACAGGAGAAGACCCTTTTTTGAAATAGAAAAATAATTTCAACCCCCCTTGAAATTACCTCCACGTCCCGGAAGATGGGGTGGCAAAAAAAAACTTTTTTATAATGTTATTCATTCTATTAATAACTTTTTTTTAATTATAAGTTTATTTTTAGTACCTACACTTTTAAGAAATTTTATAAAGTGAATCATGTTCACAGGAGAAGACCCTTTTTTGAAATAGAAAAATAATTTCAACCCCCCTTGAAATTACCTCCACGTCCCGGAAGATGGGGTGGCAAAAAAAACTTTTTTATAATGTTATTCATTCTATTATAACTTTTTTTTTAATTATAAGTTTATTTTTAGTACCTACACTTTTAAGAAATTTTATAAATAAAAATAAATATCTATATATATAATCTACTACCTTTAAATGAAGTGCCTGATTAAAGGATTACAGTGATAGAGTAAATTATGTAAAAAAATTTTTACCTTCATTACATTTAGTAGATTTAAACTACTCCTTAAAGTATCAAAAACTTTTGTGCATCATACACCTAAATATATTTAGATTCATAAAAAAAAAGGTAAGCTAAATATAAGCTAATGGGTTCATACCCCGTAAATAGGATTTGCCTCCTTTTTAATTTTAAAAAATTCTTCAAGAGTTTTATTTTTAAGTACATTAATTATAGGTACTTTAATTTCCATCTCATCAACTTCTTGGCTAGGTGTTTGAATAGGATTAGAAATCAATTTATTATCTTTTATTCCATTAATATCCGATACAAAAAATATTCTATCAACTGAAGCATCCTTAAAATACTTCTTAATTCAGGTTATTGCTTCTTCTCTATTATTATTCTCTTTAATTATTATATTCCTAATATCAAATATTATTATAATAATAAATTATGAAGTATTTTTATTAATAATCAGCTCAGCTCTTCTTTTAAAAATAGGGGCAGCACCTTTCCATTTTTGGTTCCCTGGAACTATAGAAGGACTAAATTGAAGAAATAATTTAATTCTAATAACATGACAAAAAATTGCACCCTTAATACTATTGTCTTACACCATTAAAATAAATATTTTCTTTTCAATCATTATTATTTCTTCAATTTCCATTGGTTCCTTAGGAGGATTAAACCAAACATCCTTACGAAAATTAATAGCCTACTCATCCATCAATCACCTAGGATGAATGATCGCTGCTATAGTTTCTGGCGAAAACTTGTGAGAACTATATTTCCTTATTTACGCTTTCCTGAGATCATCAATTATTTTCTTATTTAATACCTTCCAAATCTTTCATATTAATCAAAATTTTCTTATAATAAATAACAACCCAAAAATTAAATTTTGTTTATTCTCATTACTCCTCTCGTTAGGAGGTCTACCCCCCTTCCTCGGATTTCTACCAAAATGACTAATTATCCAAACTATAGCTGAGCTTAACAGACTAATAATTATTACCTTAATAGTAATCACAACATTAATCACTTTGTTTTATTATCTTCGTGTAACCTTCACTGCATTTCTCTTCTCTTACAGAGAAACTAAATGAAATTACAAGCAATTTTATAGTAATCAATTTTATATTATAATATCAACCTTTACTATATTTTCAACCTTTGGATTATTATTTAGATCATTAATCTTTAATATATTATAAGGTTTTAAGTTAATTAAACTAATAGCCTTCAAAGCTATAAATAAAATACCAATTTTTAAACCTTAGTAGTGTTCTACTCCTTTAGAATTGCAGTCTAATATCATTCATGACTATAAAGTCTGATAAAAGAGACAAACCTCCTAAATAAATTTACAATTTATCGCCTATAACTCAGCCATTTTACCGCAACAATGACTCTTCTCAACAAATCATAAGGATATCGGAACACTTTATTTTATCTTTGGAGCTTGGGCAGGAATAGTAGGAACTTCATTAAGAATACTTATTCGTGCAGAACTTGGTCAACCTGGTTATCTAATTGGGGATGATCAAATTTATAATGTAATTGTTACAGCCCATGCATTTGTAATAATTTTTTTTATAGTAATACCAATTATAATTGGAGGATTCGGAAACTGATTAGTTCCTTTAATATTAGGGGCCCCTGATATAGCTTTCCCCCGAATAAATAATATAAGATTTTGATTACTACCTCCTTCTCTTTCTCTATTATTAGCAAGAAGTCTAGTAGAAAACGGAGCCGGGACCGGTTGAACTGTCTACCCACCACTCTCTGCAAATATCGCTCATGCTGGCGCCTCTGTAGATTTAGCAATTTTCTCACTTCACTTAGCAGGAATTTCTTCAATTTTAGGGGCAGTAAATTTTATTACAACTACTATTAACATACGAGCTCCAGGAATATCTTTAGATCAAACCCCTCTATTTGTATGAGCTGTAGGTATTACAGCACTTCTTTTACTCCTTTCTTTACCCGTTTTAGCTGGGGCCATTACTATATTATTAACAGATCGAAACTTAAATACTTCATTCTTTGATCCTGCAGGAGGGGGTGACCCCATCCTATACCAACACTTATTTTGATTTTTTGGGCATCCAGAAGTTTATATTCTGATTTTACCTGGATTTGGTATAATTTCTCATATTATTAGACAAGAAAGTGGAAAAAAGGAAGCATTCGGAACATTAGGAATAATTTATGCTATATTAGCCATTGGTTTATTAGGGTTTGTCGTTTGAGCTCATCACATATTTACAGTAGGAATAGATGTAGATACTCGAGCTTATTTCACTTCAGCAACAATAATTATTGCCGTGCCAACTGGAATTAAAATTTTCAGATGATTAGCCACTCTTCATGGAACACAATTCAATTATAGTCCATCGTTACTATGGGCATTAGGATTTGTTTTCTTATTTACTATTGGGGGATTGACAGGAGTGGTTTTAGCTAATTCATCAATTGATATTATTTTACATGATACTTATTATGTCGTTGCCCATTTCCATTATGTCTTATCTATAGGTGCAGTATTCGCTATTATAGCAGGATTTGTTCAATGATATCCATTATTTACAGGACTATCCTTAAACCCTAAATGATTAAAAATTCAATTCACAATTATATTTGTAGGGGTAAATTTAACATTTTTCCCTCAACATTTTCTAGGATTAGCAGGAATACCACGACGATACTCTGATTATCCAGACGTATACACTTCATGAAATGTAATTTCTACCTTAGGATCAACTATCTCATTTATTGGTATCATCCTACTTATTTTTATTATTTGAGAAAGTATAATTTCCAACCGTTCTATTTTATTCTCCTTAAACATAGTAAGTTCCTTAGAATGATACCAAAATTTACCTCCTGCTGAACACAGCTATTCAGAATTACCTATATTAACTAATTTCTAATATGGCAGATAAGTGCAGTAGATTTAAGCTCTACATATAAAGAATAACCTTTTATTAGAATAATGGCAACATGATCAGATTTAAATTTACAAAATAGTGCATCTCCTTTAATAGAACAACTCATCTTTTTTCATGATCACACATTATTAATTCTATTAATAATCACCATTCTTGTATCTTACATTATATTAACATTATTCTTTAATAAATATACTAATCGATACTTGTTAGAAGGACAAACAATTGAAGTAATTTGAACAATCTTACCTGCTATTACACTTATTTTTATTGCCCTTCCATCCCTACGTCTTCTTTATTTATTAGATGAATCCTTAGATCCTATTATTACTGTAAAAACTGTTGGGCATCAATGATATTGAAGTTACGAATATACCGACTTTGTTAATCCCCATGAATTTGATTCCTATATAATCCCTTACAATGAAATAGCTAATAACGAATTCCGATTACTAGACGTTGATAATCGAACAGTTTTACCTTTAAATACACAAATTCGAATACTAGTAACAGCAGCAGATGTTCTACACTCATGAACTGTCCCTGCTATAGGTGTAAAAGTAGATGCTACACCTGGTCGACTAAACCAAACAAGCTTCTTTATTAACCGGCCAGGTTTATATTACGGACAATGCTCAGAAATCTGCGGGACTAATCACAGTTTTATACCCATTGTCTTAGAAAGAGTTAATACTAAAACATTTATCAACTGAATTATTAATAATAATTCATCAAATGACTGAAAGTAAGTAATGGTCTCTTAAACCATTTTATAGTAATTAACGTTTACTTTTGATGAAGAAATTAGTTAAAAAATAACATTAGTATGTCATACTAAAATCATTAATACATTTAATATTTCTTTATTCCTCAAATAGCCCCTTTAAGATGATTATTTTTATTTTCAATATTTTCTTTAGTCTTAATCATTTTTTCTATTATTAATTACTTCTTCTTAATTTATCAACCAATTTCCCCAGTAACTGAAGAGTCTAATATCCCCCAGACTTCCTTGAATTGAAAATGATAACAAATTTATTTTCCGTTTTTGATCCCTCAACTAATATTATAAATTTATCCTTAAATTGATTAAGTACATTCCTAGGTATAATAATTCTACCTCTTATTTATTGATTAATACCCTCACGCCATAATATAATCTGATACTCGATTATTAAAACATTACATAATGAATTTAAAATGTTAATTGGACCTACGGGTCATAACGGAAGTAGATTTATATTTATTGTATTATTCTCATTAATCTTATTTAACAATTTTTTAGGTCTATTCCCATATATCTTTACAAGATCAAGACACTTAGTAATAACTCTAGCATTAGCCCTACCCCTATGATTTAGTTTTATAATCTATGGGTGAATCAACCATACCCAACATATATTTGCTCACCTAGTTCCTCAAGGCACACCTGCAGCTCTTATACCTTTTATGGTCTGTATTGAAACTATCAGAAATGTAATTCGACCAGGAACTCTAGCTGTACGTTTAGCAGCTAATATAATTGCTGGACACCTACTTCTGACTCTACTAGGTAATACTGGTCCTTCATTAACCATAATACTCCTATCAAGACTTGTATTTGCACAAATTGCACTATTAACATTAGAATCAGCTGTTGCAATAATCCAATCTTATGTCTTTGCAGTCCTTACCACATTGTATTCTAGAGAAGTAAATTATGACAACACACTCTAATCACCCTTTTCATTTAGTTAATCCTAGCCCCTGACCTTTAACTGGGGCCATTGGAGCACTTGTGACAGCTGCAGGATTAGTAAAATGATTTCATCATTTTAATAATTCTCTTTTATTATTAGGGACTTTAATCACAATTTTAACAATAATTCAATGATGACGAGATATCACTCGTGAGGGTACTTATCAAGGATTACACACCCTTTCAGTAAATTACGGACTTCGTTGAGGAATAATCTTATTTATTGTATCAGAAATCTTCTTCTTCATCTCTTTTTTTTGAGCGTTTTTTCACAGAAGACTATCCCCCAATATTGATTTAGGTGCAATATGACCCCCCACAGGAATTAATCCCTTTAACCCATTACAAATTCCTTTATTAAATACAGCAATCCTCCTCGCCTCAGGGGTTACAGTTACATGAGCTCATCATAGATTAATGGAAGGAAATTATAGTCAAACAACACAAGGTTTATTTTTCACGATTATTTTAGGAATTTATTTTTCCATCTTACAAGCTTATGAATACATTGAAGCTCCTTTTACTATTGCAGATGCCTCTTATGGATCTAGTTTTTTTATAGCAACAGGATTCCATGGACTACATGTTTTAATCGGAACAACATTTTTATCAACATGTTTACTACGACATCTAATATATCATTTTTCTCCTAATCACCACTTTGGGTTTGAAGCTGCTGCATGATACTGACATTTTGTTGATGTTGTATGATTATTCCTCTATATTTCTATTTACTGATGAGGTAGATATTTATTTAGTATATATGTGTACATTTGACTTCCAATCAAAAAGATTGAACATTCAAAATAAATAATTTGAATTATATATATTATATCTATTATTTCCATTACCTTAGCAATAATTGTTATAATTCTAGCTTCAATACTCTCAAAAAAATCTATTAATGACCGTGAAAAAAGTTCACCATTTGAATGCGGATTCGACCCTAAAAGCTCAGCGCGTCTACCCTTCTCTCTCCGATTTTTTTTAATTGCTGTTATTTTCTTAATTTTTGATGTAGAAATTGCCCTTCTTTTACCTATGTCTATTATTATACAAACATCAGATATTACATCATGAACTTTAGTCAGAATATTTTTTTTATTTATTCTCCTAATTGGATTATTCCATGAATGAAATCAAGGTGCTTTAGAATGAGCTTATTAATTTCATAGGGTTGTAGTTAAGTATAACATTTGATTTGCATTCAAAAAGTATTGAAATTCAATCTTCCTTAAATAAGAAGCGATATATTGCAATCAATTTCGACTTGATCTTAGATGATTCCATCCTTATTTGTGTACTTATTTTAGTATTAATTGAAACCAAAGAAGCGGTATATTACTGTTAATAATATTAGTGAAATTTATTTCCAATTAAGCCGAAATGAGAGGATCAAATTAAAGCTGCTAACTTTTTATTTAAATGGTTTAACTCCATTAACATTTCTATTTATATAGTTTAAAAAAAAACAATACATTTTCATTGTATAAATAATAAATTATTATTTATAAATATTTAAAAATTAAATAATTTCCCTGACATCTTCAATGTCATGCTCTACATATAAGCTATTTAAATATAATAACATTAATAAAATAATAAATCACAAAACAAAACTAATTAAATATATCTTGATTCTATTATTTTGTCACCACTGAATAGCCCCAGCATACTTAACAGAAGTATTATAAATTATTTGACCTCCTCAATCCTCGCTTCAACCTTGATCAAAGGACTTATATATATAACTTCCTAACTTCAAAGGTAAAAAATTAACCCCATATGTAGATATAAAAGGCATAAATCATATAGATCCAATAAAATGAGATATCAAATAAAACTTTAAAGACTGTAAATTATATGATAAAGAAAATTTTGATAATTCATAACCAATTCATCCACCCAACAAACTAACGGTTAAAGCTAAAATCTTTAATCAAAATGGTAAACAAATTATAGAAGGAGAAGGAAAAATTACTCATCTCAATATGCAACCCCCTATAACTGCTATAACTATTAAACTTAATATACCTTTTAATATAATTCATCTTTCATCACTTAATAAATGATATGACGAAGAATTAAAATCCCCTCTTATTGCATAATAAACTAATCGTAAGGAATAACATACAGTTAATCCAGTAGAGAAAAAATATAAAAAAAATCTAAAAATATTTAAATAAGTTAAAGAAACAATTTCTAAAATTAAATCCTTTGAGTAAAACCCTGCCAAAAAAGGTATACCACACAATGCTAAATTTGAAACATTAAAACAAATAACTGTTAAAGGTATTTGTCTGCATAAACTACCCATAAATCGAATATCTTGAGAATTTTTCATATTATGAATTACAGAACCTGCACATATAAATAACAATGCCTTAAATAAAGCATGTGTAAGTAAATGAAAAAATGCTAACTTAGGGAATCCTATAGCCAAAATTCTTATTATTAATCCCAATTGTCTTAATGTAGAAAGAGCAATAATTTTTTTCAAATCATATTCAAAATTAGCCCCTAATCCTGCTATAAACATTGTTAAACCAGCAATTAATAATAATCCCTTACCTAATCTATTGTCAACAATAACAGTATTAAATCGAATTAATAGATAAATTCCTGCAGTTACCAAAGTTGAAGAATGAACTAAAGCTGAAACAGGAGTCGGGGCTGCTATTGCCGCTGGTAATCAAGAAGAAAAAGGAATTTGAGCTCTCTTTGTTATAGCTGCCAAAATTACTAATGCAGTAATAATATATATAATTCTAGAATTCTTCATTACATCCAAATAATAAATATAATTTCATCTTCCAAAATTTAATATCCAAGCAATAGCCATCAATAAAGCTACATCACCAATACGATTAGATAAAGCTGTTAATATCCCAGCTCTATAAGATTTCACATTTTGATAATAAATTACCAAACAATACGAAACTAAACCTAATCCATCCCAGCCTAAAAGAATTCTAATCAAATTAGGACTAATAATTAAAAATATCATAGATAAAACAAATATCAATACCAAAATAATAAATCGATTAATCACTAAATCCCCGTGTATATATTCTTCACTGTAAAAAATTACTAGTGAAGAAATAAATAAAACAAATCCTATAAATAATAAAGATATTCAATCAAATAAAAAAGTTATAATTAAAGAAGATCTATTTAAATTAAAAATCTCCCATTCAATAAAAATAACTATATCATTTATAATAAAATAAAATCCTATTATTACCAAAAAAATTGCTATAAATAATAAGAAAAAAAAATAAATGAAACAAATTGATACTGATCATAAAATGATTTAAGGTAAACTCTTTACGTCATTGACACCACAAATCAATATTTTTATTTAAACTACTTAAATATAATCATAAAATACATAAATCACCCTTTAAAACTAAAATATTTAAAGGTAATCAATGTAATATTAATAATAAGTACTCTCGAGTGTACCCTATAGAGCAAGAATAAACACCAGAATAAATTATACCATGTTGACTATAAGAATATAAATATAAAGAATAAGCCGCTCTAAAAAAAGAAATTAATATTAACATAACTATTGAAAGCCAAGATCATATTACTAATCCATTTAATAACCCAATCTCTCCCATTAAATTTAATGATGGGGGAGCTGCTATATTAGAGGATCTCAATAAAAATCATCATAATGTTATAGAAGGTATAAAATTCATTAAACCCTTATTAATTAATAAACTTCGTCTCCCTAATCGTTCATAAGAAATATTAGCTAAAGCAAATAACCCAGATGAACATAATCCATGAGCAATTATTAATGTATACATTCTTATAAATCCTCAATCTGTTAATGTTATTATCCCTCCTAAAGCTATTCCTATATGAACGACAGAAGAATACGCAATTAAAGCCTTCAAATCAACTTGACGCAAACAAACCAAACTCATTAAAAATCCACCTACTAAACTAATTCTAATCCAAATTACATTATAGGTTAATCCAAGCTTGATTAATATTAAATAAACTCGTAATAATCCATACCCCCCTAATTTCAATAACACCCCTGCTAAAATTATTGAACCTGAAACTGGCGCTTCAACATGAGCCTTAGGTAATCATAAATGTACTATAAACATGGGTATTTTAACCAAAAATGCTAAAATCAATCTTATATAAAATAACACTCTTGATAATCTAATATTATTTAATAGTCCGATATATAATCTACCATAAAATCCGTAAATATTAAACAAACTTACTAATAAAGGTAAAGAAGCCAATAAAGTATAAAATAATAAGTATACTCCCGCCTGTAATCGTTCTGGTTGATACCCTCACCCCAAAATTAAAAACAAAGTTGGAATCAATCTGGCCTCAAAAAACAAGTAAAAAGAAAATAATCTCATTCTTCTAAAAGTACAACACAACATTAATAATAAAAAAATTACAAAAAAAAGGAAAAAAGAATTAAAATACCTATAGTGATAAACACTTTCGCTAGCTGTAATTATTAATGAACAAATTCAAAATCTTAATAAAATTAAACCATATGACAAAATATCAATCCCAAAAATATAGCTCAAATTACAAAAATCTGTTAGTGTAATATATCTCATTATAAAAAAGAAAGTTATCAAATATAACAAACTTTGAACCAATCACCAAAACTTATTTAAAAAACTAAGAGGGATTAAAAACACAAGCATAAAAATAAATTTTAACATTGTAAAATTCTAAATGTCTGAAAAAAATCATTTCCATGGGTTCGAATCATCGAAACTAAAATAGAAAGACCCAGAGCCCCTTCACATACTGAAAATGTCAAAAATACTATTCTAAAAAATAACTCAAAAGCAAATATGTTTAAAAATATAAATAATATTAAAAATAATCTTAAAACAACAAATTCTAATCTTAATAACGTGGATAATAAATGCTTTCGATTAGAACAAAACACCCATACACCTCTTAAAAAGACCAAGATTACTACAATTCAATTAATAAGTATTACCATTGTTTTAGTAGTTTAAATAAAAACACTGGTCTTGTAAATCAATAATAAGTATCATACTTCTAAAACTCAAAGGAAAGAAAATTTCTTATCATTAATCCCCAAAACTAATATTTTATTTAAACTACCCTTTGTATATTAAATCTTAGAATTATAATTTCCAATTTATTAAATGTTATAATTTTTACTCAAGCAAATCATCCAATAGCAATAATATTAATTATTATTTTACAAACCTTAATTGTAGCACTAACAACTGGAATAATAACTTCAACTTTTTGATTTTCTTATATTCTATTTCTTGTATTTCTTGGTGGAATATTAGTATTATTTATTTATATTACTACACTTGCATCCAATGAACTTTTCTCAATTCCAACTAAATCTTTAATTATTATGTTATTCTTATTCTCCCTAGTAATTTCTCTATCTCTAATAACAGATTCAACTTTATGAAATCTATTAAATTTTAATGAAGAAATGAATAATATTAATAATGATTTAATTACCTTGCATGATGAATCCAATTATCTCCTTACTAAATTATATAATAAACCAACAGATTTAATTACACTTATATTAGTAAATTATTTATTTTTAACTCTTATTGCTATTGTAAAAATCACTAACATTTTTCAAGGTCCTCTTCGCCCTAAAAACTAATGAATAAACCAATCCGCACCTCCCACCCTTTATTTAAAATTGCCAATAGAGCATTAGTGGATCTTCCAGCACCTTCCAATATCTCTGCTTGATGAAATTTCGGTTCACTTTTAGGGCTTTGTCTAATAATTCAAATTGCAACAGGACTATTTTTAGCAATACATTATACTGCAAATATTGATTTAGCCTTTAATAGTGTAGCTCATATTTGTCGTGACGTAAATTATGGTTGATTTCTACGTACCCTTCATGCTAATGGTGCCTCATTCTTTTTCATTTGCCTCTACTTACATGTAGGACGAGGAATATACTATGGCTCTTATAATTATATGCACACATGAATAACAGGGGTCATCATTCTATTTCTTGTTATAGGGACAGCCTTTATAGGTTATGTCCTCCCTTGAGGACAAATATCCTTTTGAGGTGCTACTGTAATTACCAACCTTCTATCAGCTATCCCATATTTAGGTACAGAACTTGTTGAATGAGTTTGAGGGGGTTTCAGTGTAGATAACGCAACCTTAACTCGATTTTTCACCTTCCATTTTGTCCTTCCATTTATTGTCTCAGCTGCTGTTATAATCCATTTATTATTCCTTCACCAAACAGGTTCTAATAATCCTTTAGGACTAAATAGAGATGTTGACAAAATCCCCTTTCATCCCTATTTTTCTTTTAAGGATCTCTTTGGATTTATTATTATAGTAGCAACTCTTATTTTCTTAAGTCTCCTTGAACCTTATATACTAGGAGATCCAGATAATTTTATTCCGGCTAATCCTCTTGTTACCCCTGTCCATATTCAACCTGAATGATACTTCTTATTTGCTTATGCAATTCTACGATCTATCCCTAATAAATTAGGAGGTGTAATTGCTCTAGTAATATCCATTGCTATTCTATTAATTTTACCATTTTACAACAGTAATAGATTCCGAGGTACTCAATTTTATCCAATTAATCAAATCCTATTCTGATCAATAACAACAATTGTTATTTTATTAACGTGAATTGGTGCACGTCCTGTTGAAGACCCTTATATCTTAACTGGACAAATCTTGACTGTTCTTTACTTCGCTTACTACTTAATTAATCCTCTTGTTCTCATAACTTGAGATAAATTAGTAAATTAGTTATAAAGCTTTATGAAAGCATATGTTTTGAAAACATAAGACAGAAGTTAAATTCTTCTATTAACTTTACTAAAATAAATACACTAAATTAAAATAGAAAATATAATAATTTTTAATCCTAGATAAAAAAATAAAAAATTTAAGGACAAAGGTAAAAATCTTTTCCAAGCTAAATATATTAATTTATCATAACGAAACCGAGGAAGTGTCCCTCGAACTCAAATAAAAACAAAGGACAAAAATGTTAACTTTAAAAAAAATAAGAAAGAAAAAGTATCTCTTCCCATAAATATTACACAAAATAACATTCTCATAAATAAAATTCTTGCATATTCTGCTATAAAAATTAATGCAAAACCTCCACTTCTATATTCTACATTAAATCCTGATACTAATTCAGATTCTCCTTCAGCAAAATCAAAAGGAGTTCGATTAGTTTCAGCTAAACAAGAGGCAAATCAGGATAACATTAAAGGAAAGGACAGAAACATAAACCAAGTATAATTTTGATATGTTATAAAATTTAATAAACAATATCCATCAATAAGAAACACAAATGATAACAAAATTAAAGCCAAACTTACCTCATAAGAAATTGTCTGAGCCACAGCCCGAAGACCTCCCAATAAGGCATAATTAGAATTAGAAGATCATCCAGCAATTATAACTGTATAAACCCCTATACTTGTACAACACAAAAAAAATAATAATCCTAAATTAAATGAAAACATCACTGACAAAAAAGGATAAACTATTCAAACTAATAAAACTAAGAATAATCTAAAAATAGGAGAAAAATAATACAAAAAGTAATTAGATAACAAAGGATAAGTTGATTCCTTAGTTAAAAGTTTAATTACATCAGCAAACGGTTGTGGTAATCCAACAAACCCAACTTTATTAGGACCCTTTCGAATTTGAATATATCCTAATACCTTACGTTCCAATAAAGTTAAAAATGCCACTCCAAGCAAAACTCCTACAATCAAAATCAATGCACTTACTAACCCAGTTATAACTTCCTTTATCAATACTATTTGTAATTATTTACATATTTGAATTCTAAATTCAAGGCACTCTTTCTGCCAAAATAGTTAATAATAATCATTCTCTACAAAATTATTTTAAGTATTTGGTCCTTTCGTACTAAAATACTTTCTCCTAATGAGGATAGAAACCAACCTGGCTTACACCGGTTTGAACTCAGATCATGTAAGGATTTAAAGGTCGAACAGACCTATAAATTAAACTTCTACACCTAATTATATTCCTTAATCCAACATCGAGGTCGCAATCTTTCTTGTTGATATGAACTCTTAAAAAAAATTACGCTGTTATCCCTAAGGTAACTTTATCTTACAATCAATAATAATGGATCAAATATTCATAAATCAATGTACTTTTAATAAAGAGTTATTTAAATCTCTATGTCACCCCAACACAATATATTTCTAAAAATATTTCAACAATTCTAAATTAAATATTCTTATAATATATAAAGCTCTATAGGGTCTTCTCGTCCTCCATTTCTATTTAAGCCTTTTGACTCAAAAGTTAAATTCTTTATTTTACATTGAGACAGTTAATATTTCGTCAAACCATTCATTCTAGCCCTCAATTAAAAAACTAATGATTATGCTACCTTTGCACAGTCAAAATACTGCGGCCCTTCAAATAATCAGTGGGCAGGCCCGACTTTAAATTATACACTAAAAGACATGTTTTTGTTAAACAGGCGAATATTAATTTTGCCTAATTCCTTAATATAAATTCCAATAATAAATTTTTATTAATACATTCAATTATACTAATTTCATCATTATTTCAAATAACACATTAATTATTAAATTATCCTAATTCACTAATTAAACTTTTTATAAAATCATAAACAATCAAAATAATTTATAACATTATTAACTTGATGACTAATTTAAAGTCTACAATTTTAATCACATTTTTAAAAATTATAATTTACAATTTAAAGCTTATCCCTCAAACTATTTTCTAGTCTACATAATCACTTATTAATTTAAATAATTACTTAAACTAAACTGAATTAAATTCATTTCTTAGGAAACTAGATATCTTAAAAAACGATTAACATTTCATTACTAATATAATATTTTTAATAAATATATTACATTAAATAACATATTATATTAGCTCTTTTTAACTCGAGAAATATAAATTCCTTACAAAATTTTTAATAAACCCTGATACACAAGGTACAATATAAATTTACTTCCTAAAAAATAATTTTTCAAATATTTCATAATTCTTTCACAATACTACTACACTATAAATTTTCATATTTTTTCTATAAACTATACTAAAAAAATCTCTTCTTAAAATTACTTTAATTAAAATAAATTTATACATACTTATAATTAATATTCGTCTTTCAAAGTAATTCGAATTGCACGAAATTCCCTTCAATGTAAATGAAATGCTTTACTTTAAAGCTTCACTTTGACATTCTAGATACACTTTCCAGTACATCTACTATGTTACGACTTATCTCACCTTAATTAATGAGAGCGACGGGCGATGTGTACATGTTTTAGAGCTACAATCACAATATCATAATATAACAACATTACTTTCAAATCCACCTTCAACTATCTATTTCAAGATCATATCCGTTTAAATATTCAAATTTATTGTAATCCATCTCCTATTCAACCATAAGCTGCACCTTGACCTGACATAAATTTTATTACAAAATCTAGAAAATTCTTTCTCTTAAAAGATAATCTTACGACGGCGGTATACAAGCTGACATTACAAAATTAAATTTATTATAGTGTGTATTATCAATTACAGGACAGATTCCTCTGAAAAGACTAAAACACCGCCAAATTCTTTAAGTTTCAAGAACTTAACTATTACTACTCAAGTATTATATTTTATATTTAAAAATAATAGGGTATCTAATCCTAGTTTAAGCTTTAAATTTCAAAGCTTCATTATCCTATAAAAATCTATTTAATTTTCAAATTCTACCTTCTAAAATCAATTAAAATCTTTTTCTTTAATAAACTAACTTTAATACTGATAATATTCATTCAAGTCCTACGTATAACCGCGACTGCTGGCACGACTTTTGTCGACCATAAATCAAATTACTAATTCTAAATTGCCTTAATTACTAATATTAAATACTGCGAATAACATATAATCATTTAGATCTTATTATAACCCACAAAAATTTACATGTAAAATATTCAAACAATAAATTATTAAGTAAGAATAAAACTTTCACAAATACCTATAAAATATTGGTTCAACTATAATAGTTTATAACAATTTATATATATACTTTAATTATAGAGAAAGAAAAAAGGAAAAAAGAATATATATATATATATATATATATAAATTTATACACAAGATTATTTTATTAAAGTCCACTAATATACCTATATCAATACTCATTATATCATTTCTTTCATACAATACAACGACCCTACCGTAACACAAGCAATCAAGCCATTTGATCATTTTTCGCTAAAATTCGTTTCTCACCACCTTCAAAATCTCATTCAACGACCCTACCGTAACACAAGCAATCAAGCCATTTGATCATTTTCGCTACAATTCGTTTCTCACCACCAAATATTTTAATCGATTTCTTCATCCAGTTCTCAAAACCCAAATCAAAATCTGACATCCCATAAAATTCGTTTCTCACCACCTTCAAAATCTCATTCAACAACCCTGCCGTAACACAAGCAATCAAGCCATTTGATCATTTTCGCTAAAATTCGTTTCTCACCACCTTCAAAATCTCATTCAACGACCCTACCGTAACACAAGCTATCAAGCCATTTGATCATTTTCGCTACAATTCGTTTCTCACCACCAAACATTTTAATCGATTTCTTCATCCAATTCTCAAAACCCAAATCAAAATCTGACATCCCATAAAATTCGTTTCTCACCACCAAATATTTTAATCGATTTCTTCATCCAGTTCTCAAAACCCAAATCAAAATCTAACATCCCATAAAATTCGTTTCTCACCACCTTCAAAATCTCATTCAACGACCCTGCCGTAACACAAGCAATCAAGCCATTTGATCATTTTCGCTAAAATTCGTTTCTCACCACCAAATATTTTAATCGATTTCTTCATCCAGTTCTCAAAACCCAAATCAAAATCTGACATCCCATAAAATTCGTTTCTCACCACCTTCAAAATCTCATTCAACGACCCTATCGTAACACAAGCAATCAAGCCATTTGATCATTTTTCGCTAAAATTCGTTTCTCACCACCTTCAAAATCTCATTCAACGACCCTACCGTAACACAAGCTATCAAGCCATTTGATCATTTTCGCTACAATTCGTTTCTCACCACCAAACATTTTAATCGATTTCTTCATCCAATTCTCAAAACCCAAATCAAAATCTGACATCCCATAAAATTCGTTTCTCACCACCAAATATTTTAATCGATTTCTTCATCCAGTTCTCAAAACCAAATCAAAATCTGACATCCACAAAATTTGTTTCTCACCACCTTCAAAATCTCATTCAACAACCCTACCGTAACACAAGCAATCAAGCCATTTGATCATTTTCGCTACAATTCGTTTCTCACCACAAAACATCTTCTCAAATTCATATAAATTGCCTAAAAATCTAGAAAACAATTCATAAATGATAGTAATAATCAAATAATTTTTTTAAAAAAATATAAATTCCCCCCCAAATTCATATTTTTTTTATCTAAAACTCAAATATTATTGTATCTTTTCCCTATAAAAGGTTTTCTTAACTTTTATAGAAACATATAAAGTCATGGTACAAAAATAGATTAAAAAGATAAAAATAATAAAAGCTCGCGCCCGCGGTTAATCAATAAAATACTATATATTTATTCAATTATATAAATATAAGAACCTCAACAAATATTTAATTTTGGGTAATATTATTATTTTTTTTTTTTTCATTATTGTATTTTATCTTATATACTTCAAATTTTTGGTCAATTTATAATAAATGCATATTTTAATAAAATACTTTAATCTATTAATAAAAATAAATAAATAAACTATATAGGTTATTATATATATATAGTATATTTAATTATATTACAATACACATTTATATATATATAAATAAATATATAATATGAATAAAGATTGCGATCCTCTACAATGTCATAAATATTTTTAAGATCCTTTCTTAGGCCTCTATCCTATAGGTCTTTAATAGGTCGGAAGGATCTGCATATTTATAAGTTTGTTATAAGTTTTTTGGAAGCCTTCATAGGGAGGTTATGGCTGCTTGAGCTTTTGGTTCTCGCAGTCAAGGAGTGCAGTTGCACTCTATATAAAGGGAGGTATCGCGCAGTTCGATACTCCTGTGGGGGTCCGGGCAGGGACACCAAGAGCCCGCCGATGAGCCTAGCTTGGTGTCCTAGGCGAAACCCCACACAAGACACGGCACAAACCTAGAAGAATTGCTGAGTTTTAATTCACCGGCCGTGAAAGCCAATACACCATCTTTTTGGAAGCCTTCATAGGGAGGTTATGGCTGCTTGAGCTTTTGGTTCTCGCAGTCAAGGAGTGCAGTTGCACTCTATATAAAGGGAGGTATCGCGCAGTTCGATACTCCTGTGGGGGTCCGGGCAGGGACACCAAGAGCCCGCCGATGAGCCTAGCTTGGTGTCCTAGGCGAAACCCCACACAAGACACGGCACAAACCTAGAAGAATTGCTGAGTTTTAATTCACCGGCCGTGAAAGCCAATACACCATCTTTTTGGAAGCCTTCATAGGGAGGTTATGGCTGCTTGAGCTTTTGGTTCTCGCAGTCAAGGAGTGCAGTTGCACTCTATATAAAGGGAGGTATCGCGCAGTTCGATACTCCTGTGGGGGTCCGGGCAGGGACACCAAGAGCCCGCCGATGAGCCTAGCTTGGTGTCCTAGGCGAAACCCCACACAAGACACGGCACAAACCTAGAAGAATTGCTGAGTTTTAATTCACCGGCCGTGAAAGCCAATACACCATCTTTTTGGAAGCCTTCATAGGGAGGTTATGGCTGCTTGAGCTTTTGGTTCTCGCAGTCAAGGAGTGCAGTTGCACTCTATATAAAGGGAGGTATCGCGCAGTTCGATACTCCTGTGGGGGTCCGGGCAGGGACACCAAGAGCCCGCCGATGAGCCTAGCTTGGTGTCCTAGGCGAAACCCCACACAAGACACGGCACAAACCTAGAAGAATTGCTGAGTTTTAATTCACCGGCCGTGAAAGCCAATACACCATCTTTTTGGAAGCCTTCATAGGGAGGTTATGGCTGCTTGAGCTTTTGGTTCTCGCAGTCAAGGAGTGCAGTTGCACTCTATATAAAGGGAGGTATCGCGCAGTTCGATACTCCTGTGGGGGTCCGGGCAGGGACACCAAGAGCCCGCCGATGAGCCTAGCTTGGTGTCCTAGGCGAAACCCCACACAAGACACGGCACAAACCTAGAAGAATTGCTGAGTTTTAATTCACCGGCCGTGAAAGCCAATACACCATCTTTTTGGAAGCCTTCATAGGGAGGTTATGGCTGCTTGAGCTTTTGGTTCTCGCAGTCAAGGAGTGCAGTTGCACTCTATATAAAGGGAGGTATCGCGCAGTTCGATACTCCTGTGGGGGTCCGGGCAGGGACACCAAGAGCCCGCCGATGAGCCTAGCTTGGTGTCCTAGGCGAAACCCCACACAAGACACGGCACAAACCTAGAAGAATTGCTGAGTTTTAATTCACCGGCCGTGAAAGCCAATACACCATCTTTTTGGAAGCCTTCATAGGGAGGTTATGGCTGCTTGAGCTTTTGGTTCTCGCAGTCAAGGAGTGCAGTTGCACTCTATATAAAGGGAGGTATCGCGCAGTTCGATACTCCTGTGGGGGTCCGGGCAGGGACACCAAGAGCCCGCCGATGAGCCTAGCTTGGTGTCCTAGGCGAAACCCCACACAAGACACGGCACAAACCTAGAAGAATTGCTGAGTTTTAATTCACCGGCCGTGAAAGCCAATACACCATCTTTTTGGAAGCCTTCATAGGGAGGTTATGGCTGCTTGAGCTTTTGGTTCTCGCAGTCAAGGAGTGCAGTTGCACTCTATATAAAGGGAGGTATCGCGCAGTTCGATACTCCTGTGGGGGTCCGGGCAGGGACACCAAGAGCCCGCCGATGAGCCTAGCTTGGTGTCCTAGGCGAAACCCCACACAAGACACGGCACAAACCTAGAAGAATTGCTGAGTTTTAATTCACCGGCCGTGAAAGCCAATACACCATCTTTTTGGAAGCCTTCATAGGGAGGTTATGGCTGCTTGAGCTTTTGGTTCTCGCAGTCAAGGAGTGCAGTTGCACTCTATATAAAGGGAGGTATCGCGCAGTTCGATACTCCTGTGGGGGTCCGGGCAGGGACACCAAGAGCCCGCCGATGAGCCTAGCTTGGTGTCCTAGGCGAAACCCCACACAAGACACGGCACAAACCTAGAAGAATTGCTGAGTTTTAATTCACCGGCCGTGAAAGCCAATACACCATCTTTTTGGAAGCCTTCATAGGGAGGTTATGGCTGCTTGAGCTTTTGGTTCTCGCAGTCAAGGAGTGCAGTTGCACTCTATATAAAGGGAGGTATCGCGCAGTTCGATACTCCTGTGGGGGTCCGGGCAGGGACACCAAGAGCCCGCCGATGAGCCTAGCTTGGTGTCCTAGGCGAAACCCCACACAAGACACGGCACAAACCTAGAAGAATTGCTGAGTTTTAATTCACCGGCCGTGAAAGCCAATACACCATCTTTTTGGAAGCCTTCATAGGGAGGTTATGGCTGCTTGAGCTTTTGGTTCTCGCAGTCAAGGAGTGCAGTTGCACTCTATATAAAGGGAGGTATCGCGCAGTTCGATACTCCTGTGGGGGTCCGGGCAGGGACACCAAGAGCCCGCCGATGAGCCTAGCTTGGTGTCCTAGGCGAAACCCCACACAAGACACGGCACAAACCTAGAAGAATTGCTGAGTTTTAATTCACCGGCCGTGAAAGCCAATACACCATCTTTTTGGAAGCCTTCATAGGGAGGTTATGGCTGCTTGAGCTTTTGGTTCTCGCAGTCAAGGAGTGCAGTTGCACTCTATATAAAGGGAGGTATCGCGCAGTTCGATACTCCTGTGGGGGTCCGGGCAGGGACACCAAGAGCCCGCCGATGAGCCTAGCTTGGTGTCCTAGGCGAAACCCCACACAAGACACGGCACAAACCTAGAAGAATTGCTGAGTTTTAATTCACCGGCCGTGAAAGCCAATACACCATCTTTTTGGAAGCCTTCATAGGGAGGTTATGGCTGCTTGAGCTTTTGGTTCTCGCAGTCAAGGAGTGCAGTTGCACTCTATATAAAGGGAGGTATCGCGCAGTTCGATACTCCTGTGGGGGTCCGGGCAGGGACACCAAGAGCCCGCCGATGAGCCTAGCTTGGTGTCCTAGGCGAAACCCCACACAAGACACGGCACAAACCTAGAAGAATTGCTGAGTTTTAATTCACCGGCCGTGAAAGCCAATACACCATCTTTTTGGAAGCCTTCATAGGGAGGTTATGGCTGCTTGAGCTTTTGGTTCTCGCAGTCAAGGAGTGCAGTTGCACTCTATATAAAGGGAGGTATCGCGCAGTTCGATACTCCTGTGGGGGTCCGGGCAGGGACACCAAGAGCCCGCCGATGAGCCTAGCTTGGTGTCCTAGGCGAAACCCCACACAAGACACGGCACAAACCTAGAAGAATTGCTGAGTTTTAATTCACCGGCCGTGAAAGCCAATACACCATCTTTTTGGAAGCCTTCATAGGGAGGTTATGGCTGCTTGAGCTTTTGGTTCTCGCAGTCAAGGAGTGCAGTTGCACTCTATATAAAGGGAGGTATCGCGCAGTTCGATACTCCTGTGGGGGTCCGGGCAGGGACACCAAGAGCCCGCCGATGAGCCTAGCTTGGTGTCCTAGGCGAAACCCCACACAAGACACGGCACAAACCTAGAAGAATTGCTGAGTTTTAATTCACCGGCCGTGAAAGCCAATACACCATCTTTTTGGAAGCCTTCATAGGGAGGTTATGGCTGCTTGAGCTTTTGGTTCTCGCAGTCAAGGAGTGCAGTTGCACTCTATATAAAGGGAGGTATCGCGCAGTTCGATACTCCTGTGGGGGTCCGGGCAGGGACACCAAGAGCCCGCCGATGAGCCTAGCTTGGTGTCCTAGGCGAAACCCCACACAAGACACGGCACAAACCTAGAAGAATTGCTGAGTTTTAATTCACCGGCCGTGAAAGCCAATACACCATCTTTTTGGAAGCCTTCATAGGGAGGTTATGGCTGCTTGAGCTTTTGGTTCTCGCAGTCAAGGAGTGCAGTTGCACTCTATATAAAGGGAGGTATCGCGCAGTTCGATACTCCTGTGGGGGTCCGGGCAGGGACACCAAGAGCCCGCCGATGAGCCTAGCTTGGTGTCCTAGGCGAAACCCCACACAAGACACGGCACAAACCTAGAAGAATTGCTGAGTTTTAATTCACCGGCCGTGAAAGCCAATACACCATCTTTTTGGAAGCCTTCATAGGGAGGTTATGGCTGCTTGAGCTTTTGGTTCTCGCAGTCAAGGAGTGCAGTTGCACTCTATATAAAGGGAGGTATCGCGCAGTTCGATACTCCTGTGGGGGTCCGGGCAGGGACACCAAGAGCCCGCCGATGAGCCTAGCTTGGTGTCCTAGGCGAAACCCCACACAAGACACGGCACAAACCTAGAAGAATTGCTGAGTTTTAATTCACCGGCCGTGAAAGCCAATACACCATCTTTTTGGAAGCCTTCATAGGGAGGTTATGGCTGCTTGAGCTTTTGGTTCTCGCAGTCAAGGAGTGCAGTTGCACTCTATATAAAGGGAGGTATCGCGCAGTTCGATACTCCTGTGGGGGTCCGGGCAGGGACACCAAGAGCCCGCCGATGAGCCTAGCTTGGTGTCCTAGGCGAAACCCCACACAAGACACGGCACAAACCTAGAAGAATTGCTGAGTTTTAATTCACCGGCCGTGAAAGCCAATACACCATCTTTTTGGAAGCCTTCATAGGGAGGTTATGGCTGCTTGAGCTTTTGGTTCTCGCAGTCAAGGAGTGCAGTTGCACTCTATATAAAGGGAGGTATCGCGCAGTTCGATACTCCTGTGGGGGTCCGGGCAGGGACACCAAGAGCCCGCCGATGAGCCTAGCTTGGTGTCCTAGGCGAAACCCCACACAAGACACGGCACAAACCTAGAAGAATTGCTGAGTTTTAATTCACCGGCCGTGAAAGCCAATACACCATCTTTTTGGAAGCCTTCATAGGGAGGTTATGGCTGCTTGAGCTTTTGGTTCTCGCAGTCAAGGAGTGCAGTTGCACTCTATATAAAGGGAGGTATCGCGCAGTTCGATACTCCTGTGGGGGTCCGGGCAGGGACACCAAGAGCCCGCCGATGAGCCTAGCTTGGTGTCCTAGGCGAAACCCCACACAAGACACGGCACAAACCTAGAAGAATTGCTGAGTTTTAATTCACCGGCCGTGAAAGCCAATACACCATCTTTTTGGAAGCCTTCATAGGGAGGTTATGGCTGCTTGAGCTTTTGGTTCTCGCAGTCAAGGAGTGCAGTTGCACTCTATATAAAGGGAGGTATCGCGCAGTTCGATACTCCTGTGGGGGTCCGGGCAGGGACACCAAGAGCCCGCCGATGAGCCTAGCTTGGTGTCCTAGGCGAAACCCCACACAAGACACGGCACAAACCTAGAAGAATTGCTGAGTTTTAATTCACCGGCCGTGAAAGCCAATACACCATCTTTTTGGAAGCCTTCATAGGGAGGTTATGGCTGCTTGAGCTTTTGGTTCTCGCAGTCAAGGAGTGCAGTTGCACTCTATATAAAGGGAGGTATCGCGCAGTTCGATACTCCTGTGGGGGTCCGGGCAGGGACACCAAGAGCCCGCCGATGAGCCTAGCTTGGTGTCCTAGGCGAAACCCCACACAAGACACGGCACAAACCTAGAAGAATTGCTGAGTTTTAATTCACCGGCCGTGAAAGCCAATACACCATCTTTTTGGAAGCCTTCATAGGGAGGTTATGGCTGCTTGAGCTTTTGGTTCTCGCAGTCAAGGAGTGCAGTTGCACTCTATATAAAGGGAGGTATCGCGCAGTTCGATACTCCTGTGGGGGTCCGGGCAGGGACACCAAGAGCCCGCCGATGAGCCTAGCTTGGTGTCCTAGGCGAAACCCCACACAAGACACGGCACAAACCTAGAAGAATTGCTGAGTTTTAATTCACCGGCCGTGAAAGCCAATACACCATCTTTTTGGAAGCCTTCATAGGGAGGTTATGGCTGCTTGAGCTTTTGGTTCTCGCAGTCAAGGAGTGCAGTTGCACTCTATATAAAGGGAGGTATCGCGCAGTTCGATACTCCTGTGGGGGTCCGGGCAGGGACACCAAGAGCCCGCCGATGAGCCTAGCTTGGTGTCCTAGGCGAAACCCCACACAAGACACGGCACAAACCTAGAAGAATTGCTGAGTTTTAATTCACCGGCCGTGAAAGCCAATACACCATCTTTTTGGAAGCCTTCATAGGGAGGTTATGGCTGCTTGAGCTTTTGGTTCTCGCAGTCAAGGAGTGCAGTTGCACTCTATATAAAGGGAGGTATCGCGCAGTTCGATACTCCTGTGGGGGTCCGGGCAGGGACACCAAGAGCCCGCCGATGAGCCTAGCTTGGTGTCCTAGGCGAAACCCCACACAAGACACGGCACAAACCTAGAAGAATTGCTGAGTTTTAATTCACCGGCCGTGAAAGCCAATACACGGTATTATTCTTACCCCATTTCGGAAATGTCGTTACTACTGTCAGATGATATCGTACGATTATTGAAACCCCTCCCATCTAGAAAAGGCAGAGACAAGGCGAGACCTGATCCCTCAAGAGATTCATGTACCGGTTAGGAAGAAGAAAGGCCGTCATAAGACTTCAGAATTCGAATATTCGAATATTTTAGAGGTTCAAACCAAGGGAAGTCTGATAGGAAAGATACAACATAGGTGACAGGTGCAAGTAAAGTGTGGAAGGTGCATGTTATTCCACATTTTCTTTTACTCGTGAAATAATTGCTGTGCTCTGCGAATTATACTCTTTTCCTGGTTTCATGAATCGCTTCAGAAGCAACATGTCAAGTTTACCGGCGAGTTGAGCTAATCAGGTGGGGTCTGCCAGCTGTGTGGACGTCAGCCATGCTGTATGCTTTACTTATTTCCAGTCACGTTTCAAGTTTTACTTAGCTCCTTTGGTTCGCACTCTAACACGCACGCATTTAGCCTTACAATGTTTCCTTTAGGTAGACGGCCCATGCATAGTAAGTGCTTGCCATACACCAAGCGAACAGCAATGAATTTTTCCAGTTTTCATTTGAGGCGACAACATCTCAATGTTAGATTCAAATGAATTAGGCCACAGAACCTGGAAATAAGGGAAATGTCAGGGAATTTCGCAAAGGTGTAGAAAAAATCAGGGAAATTTGAAGAAACTTAAAAAAACAACTAAAATACAACAAATTTTGCGTCGAGAGAGTGAGAATTATTTTGCAGCCGCTAAATTAATATCAGGGAATTTTGTGGCAACATCAGGGATATTTGTCAGGCAAAGACTGTCGCCACCATGAATACTGATAACGAACTCAGCTATTATTTTGAATGTAGCGTCACTGCTCTCTCTTCGCTACAACCAATTTTAGGTAAGCGTATTAAAAGCATTCATAGTGCGTAGTCATTGCGTGCCTGTCATTAATGCTCCGTAAGGTCTAACTGCTTTGTTACATGGTGTTCACCCATGTTAAATTATTTTTTATTTCCTGTAGTGTAGTGTAGTTGTAGGATGTCTTAGTGTTAACGGCCTGCCACTTAAAAAACAGGAGACACCGATTAAGTCAAATAGGGTAGCGAGTTACTTATTAGCTACTAAGAAGAGATCGGTGTCCATCGTACAAGCTCTTCGTCAGTTTATTGACGTGTCCTTTAGTGCAGGTCTTCATGCACAACAAGAAATACTTTATGATAAATGACGTTACTTCACTACTTTTAAGTGAACTAAATAATGAAACAAAATATAGTTCGCTTATACAGTACATTCCTAGTTTAAGGATCAGTAACCCCGTTCAATTGAACATCTCCTTTAATCCTCTGAGGCTTGTTTCTATGTTACATGTGATAATATAAGTTGCTCTTCCTTGGAATCATTTTGAATATGCTTATGGCTATGTTGTAGGAAGATAAAATTCTGGAAATCAATATAAATTACGTAATATTTAAGGCAAATGAAAATTATTAAACCCAAAATGTGTGTTGAAGGCTGAGGTTGAATTGAAATTTGTTACATTTTCTTTAAATGTCTTTCAATCCCTTTCTCATAAAATAACACCGGTTTGAATAAAAGCTTCTAGTTTAGTTTTAGAGATGGAGTTGGTTTTACCGGTTCTTAGTAGGTCATTATGTTGTTTGCTTGGGCAGAAAAGGCATCATAACTGCAGGTAGCTCCTTTCTCCCACCCTCTCCCAGCCCACCTCTTTCTCAGGTATTTGTATTGAAAGTAGAAATGCTGTCCCCATCAGGACTCCACGAGAGTTGTTCACTCTTCCCAAGCGACGTGATCTTGAGACATTTTCTCTCCCCTGTCAGTCCATTCTGGAGGCTCGTACATTCCGAAACTTTAAATTAATTTTCCATATCTGCCATAAAACTCAAATTCAAAACACAGTAGCTTATATGAAATTGACTACCGGTACTGTATATCGGAAGAAAAACGTTCGAATGTGTTTTCATTACAACCAATTCGGATTAGGAATTCCCACCACCCTGGAATTTCATCTGACCTTCAAATGAAGCATTTGTTAGATTTAAAACTGGCGGAGGAATAGGGGAAGATTTGAATTGTGCTTACTCCTTAAACTTTTCGTTTTATTTTCATTGTTTTTGTACACATCAGCACGACTACAGCATACTACTTGAAAGTGGATTGAAATAGAGTATCAATAAAACGAGGGATTAAAAATTAAAAGAAAGCAATTAGCCACACCTAACTGTTGATATGAATGTATTATATTGGTATGATGATGGATTTGCCATTATAGTTATCAAGGTTTTTATGCCATTCACCTCGTCTTATCTTTGGGATATTGGCTTTTCAGCCTTAGTTCGTTAAATAATACAAAATCAGGCTTTTGAATATTCAGCATGATTTTCGTTTGAGGCTAAGTAGTAGTATTCTTCTAAATATTGCAAAATTGTTGACATATTCATGCTAAGCAGTCACATTATGACTTTTACAAAAAGGTTATTCTAACTTTATTAACATGCAGTGTGTTTTGGATAATCATGTATAAGAATACTGAAGATTTGAATCTCGTTAATGAAGTAAATAAACTTGTTTTGTTTTCAGATTAAAAACCTAAAAGGTACAAGGTTTGCAATTCCTTTTGCAGTATTTAAAATTTATTATTGCAGATGGATTTAGGAACTAACACAAATTTTAATAATTTATATTATTCACTTATATTGCACTTCATATAACCACTTATTCTTATTTTTATTATTTGTTGCATTTTTCTCTTCTGTATCTATACTGGATGCGTGGCGCGGCAGTAACGTTCTCGCCTGCTGTGCCATAGGTTATGGCATCGAATCCCGGCACAGTCAATTGTCATTTGAGGGTACTTAACTACAAGGGAGCTGTGTCAGTGAGTTAACTGGCACGTTAAAGATTCCCTTCGGGACAAAATTGGCGTCCCTAAAAATTAGTGATTAAAAGAGTCATAAAATAAATAGAAATCTTCTAGTGTGAAATATGTACGGTAGCACTTGGGGTATATATGTATTATATAATAACAATGTAACATAATATATCCCACAGATAATCAGCACGGATTCTCCAACGATTCATTACGTGTATTGCCAATGTATTGAATATGCATACTTAAAGAATAATAAAATTATTAGTAGTAGTGGTTGTATAAAACGCACTCCATCGTTAAGTCTGACAAGTGGGTACGCCATGAATGAAGTTGTGAACCACTGCTTGAAAGCAGCATTTAATGCCCTGGCATAGCCTATTACCAGATGATTTACTTCCTCTGTGGTACGGCTTCACACCAGCGTGCTTCCTCTTGAGTTGTGTCGGATGGTACCCTAGAAGCTCACGGGGTTGAGGTCGTGCTAAGTGTCTCTGGACCTCTGCTGACAGGATCTTGTTCACTGTTAGTCATATGACAGCCGCATCATCTAAGCCACTGCCTTGTGTGAATCATTAATTCTTAATGCTACTCGTATTTCCCCTTAACGATTTCCCGTCCATTATCGTTCCCACTCATTCGCTTCCATTAATCATTCGAACGTCCTTCACATCGTGACCTGCTTCCATGCTATTTTAACTTTGGAGTGCAAAATATGCGAAAAATAGTTGTTCAGCTGTCTCGATATGTTAAGAGTGACGTGTTGAATGCTCATATTATGTTACTTAGGCCGGTATTACACTATCAAAGAAATTTTATGAAATATTTTATTAAACTTTACTTTTATAAAAGTTATACAAAGCAATAATCACACCATTACACTACATGAAATATTTTACCATAGTTCAGGATAGTTCCTTGTTCGCTTTACTGTATTATGGTAGTTGAAATTCTGTAGTGGCAATATCGGTATGTAAAAGAAACAGAAAGATAAATCAAACGTCTATGAGTTAAACCATGGGTCGCCCACGTGACAAGAATAGTACATTATGCAACGAGCCTATAATGGCTATAATTAAGACAAGAGTATGTTTATAAAACGAGCGTAAGCTAGTTTTATAATTTCCATAAGAGTGTCTTAATTACCATTATAGGCGAGTTGCATAAGACTGTTTATGTTCGACGATAATTATAACTTTATTATATGTTTTAACATAAATATTCATAAATATCTGTTCAGTAACTAGAGCCTCCGTGGCTTAGGCGGCAGCACGCCGGCCTCTCACCGCTGGGTCCGTGGTTCAAATCCCGGTCACTCCATGTGAGATCTGTGCTGGACAAAACGGAGGCAGACAGGTTTTTCTCCGGGTACTCCGGTTTTCCCTGTCAAACTTTCATTCCAGCATCACTCTCCACTATCATTTCATTTCATCTGTCATTCATTTAATCATTGCCCCAGAGGAGTGCGTCAGGCCTCGGCAGCCGGCACAGTTCATATCCTCGCCGCTAGATGGGGGCTCCATTCATTCCATTCCTGACCCGGTCGGAGACTGGAAGCAGGCTGTGGATTTTCATTCATCTGTTCAGTAACTAGAATGTTGTGATCGGATGCTGTGCTGGGTAAGATATCTCTGTGTTCCAAGCTCTCTGGCCGACCGACGCATGCGCTCTGTGTGCTTCAATCCCATATGTGTAGATTGTGAACCAGTATTCAGTAAAACTTGTCACCGTAGTCATTTGAAAACAACGCGCCGTGTAGACATTGGATTTGGGGATATTAAGGTTCAGTGCTATTTCTTGTCTCATATTCACCAGTTTATTTACGCGAACATATGGACGGTGCACTTTCGGTAATTTATATAAACATGTTGGATTTTGAGCGCATGCGCGAAGGTATCCTTATCTAATTGGTCAAACAACTGTTTCTTGAGCTGAGATTGGTGGGAGAAACTGTTTCATAATGAAAAATAGTGTTATAATGACCATCATTATGATAAATTTTTGAGACATATAATAGTCAGGGTCGAACATAAAGATATTTATACGAGTAAAATCTTGCTGAACGAGGACTTGAAAAATTACATTAATATTTAAGTAGGCTATTAATAATTATGATGAATTGAATGATGGTGACTTCGAAAGAATCACTGCCCGAGCAAATAAAATTTAAACATACGAAGGAAAAAAATGGCATTAGGTGGGATTCCATCTCTGTCCTCTCGCATCGGAGTCGAGCGCTCTACTCATTCCGCCAACTAGACACTTGCTTGTAACGGATGGTTACATGTATTATTTGCCGGTAAAGATAGTGCTTACTTAACTTCCTTGTAATACCATACGTGAAATTGACGAATTATAACACAAACATTATAACTAAAACGGCTTATTTCAGCCTGTTTAACTGTTTAATTCCTCTTTACAGTATATCCTGAAATGTGCGTCATTGATGTGCAGCGCTTATAGCTAGAGCCCTGCGCGGATAGACAAAACGTTATCCGCATCCGCCCCGCATCCGCACGGCTGTTATCCGCATCCGCACGACTTTTATCTGCATCCGCCCCGCATCCACGTGACTTTTAACCACACGTTTGTTATCCGAATCTACTGGCATTACAATAATATTTTCATTGTGTCGCCTCACTGTATACTTTGTCTTTTAGACATTTGAGCAGCAAGTCGAACCCTTAGGCTATGTACTGTACAGTATGCCATGTGCTATGTCTAAAATGAATGTTATACAGCCAGAATTGCAACCCTTTTCAGTTCAGTTCGGAGTGTTGATTATCCTTAATGACATAATTTGAATGGGATTATCGTAAATCATCATTTTACATTTGTCATGAAAAACCATAACGGAAAAATATGATATGTCATAAATATCCGGGCCCTAATAAGGGAGAGTGGGGGAATTGTCCGCACTTAAGCAAGAATCGGTCTTGTGATGATGAAATAATAGATAACGCAACTGCAGTTATGAATAAGGGTGCCTTAGTAACTCTATATTCGATGTGCAGAAACAAATTTAATTCACAAATAAATTTGGTGGACTATAATTCGAAATTTCGCAAATATGCATTTGCGCACGATTACCCACCCTGCAGGGTTGGGAAATTGTGCGCATGGGATGAATGTTGGAAAGCCATACGAATACCATGTGAATTGGCAGAAACTTGCACTGTGCATTAACATTAGAATATTGCAATGCTTTTTACAGAAGCATAACTGTGCAATGAACTTAAATTCAGCAGTTTTGGATATTAGAATAAAATATCTTTGTTTCGTCAGCATTAAAGGAGGCAATCCAATTAAGGCTTGTTATTTCAGATTGTCTCAAAGTTAATGCAGGATATCTCTTCAAGAACTCATGCGACCAATATTTGCCTGCTAGACTTTTAACTTTATGGAAATTATGGAGAATCTTATTCTCCTATGCAAACTGACAAGCTTTGTGGGCGTTAAGCCATAAAATAATTTTGCCATTGTCGAAATGTATTCGGATAATTATGACTCCATTTCGTTGGTAAAACAGCTATACGGACTAGACAAGGTGGAGCAAGACAATTTTGCAGCAACTGCTTTGGTAGGATTGTCTGGGGAATGTTGAAACTTCTCCCCACTTCCCTTATTTTCCTCCCATCATCCCTAATTGCACGTCGAGATTTCTGCACATTTTCTGCTGGGTAGGAGTTTTTCTCCGTTTTCCGTGTATAATTTCTTGGCATCTGGAGAACAAACACGAAACATTTTGCCATTAAAGTCTCATTGTATTTGCAGTCTATTTGTAGTACTTGTATCATATATGATCTGCGCACCATACCCCACGCTGCTTTTAAAACGTAACTCACTGAATCCCGGTAAACTAATCTATTATATTGAAAAATAAATACATGCAAAACCACTGTACACACTGGCATTTAAAACTACATTTAATTTTAAATAATTGAAACACAACTGTAAGCTTACCTTATTATTTGCTGGCTGCAGAAAATAACATGCAACGTGTTAAGTTTCTTCATCCAAGCCTCCGGTTATCACATAGCGACTGGCATCATGCTGACTGTCTCTATCTGATAGGTACGATGACAGCTTAAGGGTAGCAGTGAACTGATGATGATGATGATAATTGTTGTTTTAAGGGGCCTAACATCTAGGCTATCGGCCCAGCAGTGAACTGAGTTGCTAGTTGTACTACCGACTCGAAAAACATAGGTGCGCACGATTACCCACTGCGCACAATTACGCAACTTTCCCCATCATATTCAACAAGTTCGGATTGTATTCGAAAAACTATCCGCAAATTAACTCCAAATATTATCCGCAGCTTATCCGCTATCCGCACAGCCATGCAAAGTATATCCGCATGGCGAAAAATGTTGCGGATATCCGCGGGTTTATCCGCGGATATCCGCATCCGCGCAGGGCTTTACTTATAGCCTCGGCTATTTTTACCTACACTTCTATCTGTTATTTATGTTTTACATTGTATACCATTCATTATGTAACATATTATGGTAACATTTCATGCATTTCACACTCTGATATGAGCATCTTTGTTGTGATAATATACCTGCCGTTATGATCCGCCATTTTGGTTTGAAAGTTAGCATGATGTTCATACATCTTATAAAAGGAATTTTATAAATACCCTTTTATAAAAGATTTCTCCATGACACTGTCATATATTTTATAAAAGATCGTTTATCAAAGATCGACAAATTTATTTGATAGTCACCTGCCTTCGTGACTAGGAGTAAGGGACAGTATGGTCATCCGCACCGTATTCGTTTTGTCAAGCTATCTATGTACAGGAGGGTTCTTCTTCGATGATGTAGCAATGGCCAGGGTGGGACGGACATCCTTGGCTTGCAAGCAGGACGGTATCAAGGTTTGTAGAATTCTACTAACCTTGGGACGGTATGGGATATCCGATCCCCATAAAACGGGCTGGCACGTACGGAAAGATGGGACAAAGAACTGCAGGTAGATGGTGATGGCGCTGTCCACTGCGTGTTACTGTGTCATCGAATCCCGCTGGATAGCGTTTGCATGTTAATATGGCTAAGAATAGGCTATTCATATTTGAATTTCCAGTCGACTTTGTTCTATATATTTTCCAAATTAAACTAACCGTTTAGAGGGAAAGAATTAATAAACTTCTATTATGATTATTATTATTATTATTATTATTATAATTATTATTACCTTCTCCGGGTGGCTCGGGTTCACTTTGAGAGCTGTCTTGCTTCATTTACGTAGTAACAGTTCCTAGTAATAACCTTAAACAGCTCGTCATTCACTGAGATTTGAGAGTTCCATTGTTTACGGGTTTCCTCTAAACTCCCTCACCCCTTGGTGTTATAAAACTAATAAATTGTAGCCTATATACCAGAAGTTACGCCCCTTTAAACAATCATACGTATTCTCCCGAGCATGCCTTCTACCAATACTAAAATACACGTCATTTATACCAGTAGATTTCACGCAAACGACTGTGTTGCCAAGTTAGCAATTCTTGTGATCCCTACCAATTTTTCCGAAAGTTTGGTGGCAAAATATTTTAAATTTAGTAATGAATAGGCACGGATTTAGTGACTGCAGTATTAAAATTCCCGGTGGCAGCGAAATACGTTGTTTTTGTTTCCTAAGGGTCTTCGCGACATCGTGGCCATGTAGATTTGTGCATTTGTATAATTTGTCTGATAACCTGTGTCACTGTGATGTCTGTACTACTGTGTGTATTTGAATTTAGGTAGGGTTGGGTAAGAAGCGGCAGTGGCCTTCAATTAGGTACTATCCCGGCATTTGCCTGGAGTAGAAGTGGAAAACCACTTCCAGGATGGCTGAGGTAGGAATCGAACCCACCTCTCTTAGTTTAGCCTCACGAGGCCGAGTGTACCCGGTTCAACCCCTCGGACCAGAATTATATTTATTGGCAGAGCCCGGAATCGAACCTGGGCCTCCGCGGTGACAGCCAAGAATGCTAGCTATTACGCAGGGAGGCGGACCGGCAGCGAAAGACTACGAATCTAACTACTTTCACCTACTGTACTACCTATTACTGGTGATTTATGAAGAGGCCTTATGCAGGTACTTCGAGTTGGAGCCCATGGGTGACCTGCATGTCGTGATGAGGATGAAATTAATGACGAAGACGCAACAAAAATTAACCACCTAAAGTGAAAATCCCGTGACCCAGCCAGGAATCGAACCCGGGAACCTGTCATGCCAACCACTTAGCCACGGAGCTAAAATACATACTGTAAGACTAACAAATAAACATTAAATTGAGCATATTTCATTAAAAAACTACTTCTCAAAATGTTTTGGCGGTAAATTTAAAGTGTGCATACAGAAATATGATTCTCTGCAGTATATTAGTCACCGGCCGTGTGGCGCAGCGGTAACGTACTCGCCTACTGTGTCAGTTTTCATTTGATGGTGCGCAAATACGAGAGCGCCGTGTCAGTAAATTACTGGCACGTTAATTCCAACAAAATTCCGAAACACCGGCGTCCCTAAAAGCCGCTGTAGTTAAAAGGAACCTAAAATCAGTAACATTATTATATTTTACAAGCAAAATGACCACTTTAGGATCACGCTAAAATGTCATTTCTTTTTCCTCGTGCGGATTTTCTCTGTGACCAGTTTCACGCGTTCGCTGGCCTGCTTCCGTTGTTGTTCTGTCCAGGCTCTTCCGATCTTTTTGATTCTATCTGTGGCGGGAAGCCCTTCCAAATTATTCACTTTGTTCCTAAATATACTTCGGTGTAACAACATTGGACCTCTGGGAAGTTGAACATTTCCATTTCCTTCTTTGTTCAGTTAATCCATGCTGTAGTGGTCTTTTTTTTTTCTTTCAGAAGTTACGAATTATCTGCTTGGTAAGTCTATTGTTCATTCTGTACTTAAGTCCCAGGAATGCCAGTCTAGTCTCCGAGATTCTTTCCACCTTCTGGTAAACATCCTTGTTGCTCAAAAGTTTCCATCCGCTTTCAGTGTGAACAGCTCCCATGATTTTTCTAATGTTTCTTCTTTCCAAGCTACTTCAGCTTGTAGTTTAATTATTAATATTATTATTATTATTATTATTATTATCATCATCATCATCATCATCTCCGGGTGGCTCAGGTTCACTTTGAGAACTGTCTTGCTTCATTTACTCGGTAACAGTTTCTAGTGATGACCTTAACCAGTTCGTCATTCACTGAGATTTGAGAGTTCCATGGTTTACGTGTCACAGACGTACGTCACTGTTCATTCTTATCGTGACAAGGAGGTTTAGGTGTACTGTAAGTCAGTATAAAAGTGATAACACTACATGGGAGCTAGGAATGTTGTGACTCATATTCTCTCTGTTGCAATCATTGACTCAAGTCAGCTTTTACATCATTTCAGTCCTTGAGTCATGCACTTCCGCATCACGTGGCTAAAAGCTTTGATTGTGCTGGATCATCCACACAAACGGTGACAATAAGTTCGGAACTTCTACTCCATATACAGGGTCATCGAAAAATAATGCCTAGATTTTAAATAATCGCTATAAAAAGACTATTAAAGGTAATGTAATGGTTGAAGCCTTGAAATGCGTGGAAAAAATAACATTTTTTTCTTACTTTAGTAAGTTTCAATATGAATTCCGTTTGTTGCTCTGCAGACGTCTAATCTGTAGTCCACTTCGTGCCACGTGCGTTGAATCATATTTGGAGTAACAGTAGAGATGGCGGCAGCAATTCGCTCGCGAAGATGCACCAAATCACGAATCTTTTTTGATTAAACAAAGATTTTTATGAACCCCCAGAAAAACATCCAAAGGGGCTAGGTCTGGACTTCTGGGAGGCCAGGAAATGTGGGCTTCTCTGCCAATCCAACAGTTTGGAAAGCGTGCTTACTAGTGTGTATTGCGTACCACGCGAAGGTAGTGAGGGCCCATTTTGCATAAAAATGACACGGTGTTCAGTCGGTTGTTCGATGTGTTCTATTTGAGGGAAGACAAATTGTTAAAGCATGTCGAGGTAAATTAGGCCTGCATTTTCTTTCTTTTTATCTTTTTCTTTCAGCAAAAAGTAAAGGTCCAATAACTTGGTCATGAAGTAACCCACTCCACACATTTGCTTTGGGAGAATCACGAACATACTCGTTGATTTCGGTAAGCAAAAAGTCTGTGCATTCCAAGGTCACGCTAATGCATTAAACAAAACATGCGCTAACCAGCTACCACACAGCTTAAGAATCACTGATTTAACGTAAGAGGTTTCGATGTTATAATTGTTTCATATCTAGGCATTCTTTTTTCATTGACCCTGCCCCCCCCCCCCCAGGCTCACATCTAGTGGGACGTGGGTTGGCGACCACGGGGCCCCAGCTGAGTCCGGCATTGCTTCCACTTACTTGTGCCGGGCTCTTCTCCGTCTTCTTTCCTGTCTACCTCACTTGGTCAACTCTTGTTCTCTTCAGACCCCGACGGTATTAGGGTATCCGAGGCCTAGGGAGTCTCTTCATTTTCCGCCTTAATTGGCCCTTGTCTCATCTTTTCTGATTCCCTCCTTCTGCGAGGGATGAGCCTTCTCTTTCTTCTGCTCAGGGCCCTCAAGGAGGCCGGGTGTATGTAGCCCCACCACTTTTGGTGCACCCTGGATAATGCTACACCCTCAGGGGCTCACGGCTGGAGAGTTTGGGAGTTGGCGACCCCGAGGGATTCCTGAGCTGGGTCAGCTTTCCCCTTTTGTCCCTTACCTTTGGGGCGGACCCTCTCCTCTTTCACTTTCCTATCTGCCTCTCATGGCTCTCCTTCCTTCCAAGTCCCTCAATCCGCATTCTTCGAGGGTTGAGGGCATTTCTTTTCCTCCTGTCCTTTATTTGCCTTGTTCTCCTTTCGTTTACCATTTCTTCTTCTAGTATGTTCAATCTCCGTTGCATTTTGTGAGTCTTTTCGATCTACGTTGCATTTTGTAGGTGTTTTTCAACCTCGATTGCATTTTGTAAGTATTTTCAATCTGAATTGCATTTTGTAAGTATTGTCCATCCAAATGAGAAGTTTGAATCTACCATACATATTGTAAGCAATTTCCATTGCATTTTGTATTTACAACCTAAACCGCTTTTTGCAAGTAGTTAATTCTCAATTGCTTTTGTGGGTATTTTGAATCTAAATTACATTTTGTATGTATTTTCGATCTCATTTGCATTTTGTAAGTATTTCGACTCTACGTTGCATTTTGTACGTATTTTGAACTTAACCTACATTCTGTACGTATTTTTCACTCTCTTCCTTTTGTGAGTCTTTTCGTTCGAAATTCCCTTTCGTAAGTATTACCACGCTCCATTTTGTGAGTAGTTTCAATCTGAGTTCCTTTTTGTAAGTATTTTCCTGCTCACTTAATTTTCGTTCTGGTTTCCACTTCATTGACATTTTCGCTTTCACACAGACCATTAGGGGCCGATAACCTGGATGTTAGGCCCCTTAAAACAATTATCATCATCATCATCATCATCATGGACCCTGTATAGAGTTGCTAGGAATCATGGGCTCGATTGCCATTACCTTTGACTGTACTCATTGATTTGACCCCTCCCTGCGCCCAGTATTGCGGGATCAAATCTCGGTACAATCTGTCCGTATTATTGGTGTGAGAGACCCTTCACAGTAGATTCTCCCCTCCTAGGAGCACATTTCCGCCACGCTTGTGTTTTTAAAACAATACACATTATTATTAGTATTATTAGTATTCTTAGTTATTCTTAGATCAGAGTCTGGTAAAATATAAAACAAGTATGCAAATTACACTGAATCAAAGTATACCAATGACCTGAATTTACGAACTATCCTAGTTGTAGCCAATATCACTGCTTTCTCTAATAATTTATACATTTTAGTGTTCAGATCAAGCTATTTTATCCCTTTCAGAAGACGTTTAGGAACGACACCAGTGCTTGAGAGGACTATTGGTACAATTCCAACTCTATGACCTGCCATTGCTTCTTGATAGGCTCTACCAGCTCCAATTATTTGGACACTTTTTCAGCATAATATTATTATTATTGTTATTATTATTCTTGAAAATTTAATAAATATAGTGCACTACGATTCTTATGTATAACTTTTTGTCTTTCCAAATACATAATGGGAATCAAGAGTCTTTAATTGTAAGTTGTTACCGACAATCTGTATTTCTCTGACCACCTCATGATGTAGCAGCTAGCATTCTTGACTGTCTGTTAGCCGTGTTTGGTATTGGAAGAACTACACATACATTTAAATATTATTGGGCATTTCGTCTGCCAACAGCTGGCTGCGTGCTGCACCTGTTGAGTCTTCGCCTGCTGTTCCGAAGAATGCGGCATCGAATCCCAACTCAGTCAGTTGGCATTTAGGGGGATTGCTAAAATGTCATTCACCCGTGTCCATAGATATGTCGAAACGTAACAGATCCCATTGAGGGCTGAATGACGAGATAGTTGCGTCTAGTTGAAAGAGTTGTAAAGCCTACACCATTGCTGTTATCGCTTAAAATTTCAGGTTATGTTTCCTCTTAAGTAAACGCTCGTCATATACAGTCACCAGTACAATAACTACAATATAACTGGTTATACAACTAAGGTTATCCTTGTACCCAAACAATGTACGGTACGTGACATTTTCGAGATGAAAAATCAATCCAGTAGCGATAATTGAAGCCACGTAAAACTATACTTGAGAAGAAAGTTCGTGTACATGGAGAATAAATACTTCCTCTTGCAGATCTACAGTATCGTGTGAATTCATGTTGCCTTATCGGCATCAGTTCAAACCTGTCGGATAGTGGTTGGTCGTTTGAACTACTTACTTGAATATAAGCAATGGCGGTTGGCTGAGGTCAGGTGATCTGTTGGAACAGCGTTCGTTAAACCCAGGACTCTGATAAACATTGCCATGCTTCCCGCTCACGTATTGGCCTTGATACGTTACGTTGCCCGCCCTACGGAAGAAAACTGTGGACATTTCTGATACAGTATGCTCATTGCTTTGACCAAATTGCTGCTCCTTCATTTTATATAATATAATCTCATTCTCCGATGACAATTGTCATTGGGCATGGCCTCAGTCACCATGTGGGGGGTAATTAATTTAACTTACCACCCAGATGACTCTATATCTATTCTTGGTTGCTCCTTAAAGGATTTAAATTCTGGTTTGAGGATTGGAGTGGTGTTCATTTAATCTTATGAAAGTGGGTATAAACTACGAATCCCAATCTCGACCATCCTGGAAGTGGATTTTTGTTCCCTTTTCTCAACTGCAGTCAAATTCCAGGATGCTATCGAATATAGGCCGTGAATAACTCCTTCTTAATCTTATCCCAAATTACAAATACGGACAACTCTCTTAACACACCTAATTGCGCGGAACTAATCATCATAACGTCGCAATTTCATAAATAGAATAACAGAAGTTCATTAAAATCTTGAAGCCCCAGACAAGTGATATTTGCACACTGTTCATATTTACTTTCATTTTACCTTCCAGCGTCCAGTCTAGTCTGCAAGCCTCTGTTTGCGAATAAGTCAGCTCCTTGATCCCTGTGGCCTCATATATTTCTACACCACTAAATTTGAAACCGTTAACTGAATATAACCATTACCTCGATCCAACTTTGCGTCTCTTACCCTCCTTAGCTGAGCTTATTAACATTTTACGTAATCTCCCTCCCCCCCCCCTCAGGAGCTCACATCTAGTGGGTCGTGGGTTGGCGACCACGGAAACCAAGTTGAGTCCGGCATTGCTTCCACTTACTTGTGCAGGGCTCCTCTCCGTCTTCTTTCCTGTCGACCTCTCTTGGTCAACTCTTGTTCCTTTCCGACCCCAACGGTGTTAGGTTATCCGAGGTCTAGGGAGTCTCCTTTCCCAGTCTCCTTTCCCGCCTTAATTGGCGCTTCTCTCCTCATTCCTGATCCCTCATTCTCATTTTCATTATATTTCCTTCTATCTTAAGATTCCCGCACTGTTTTGTGAATTGGCTCCCCGTGTATCTAAATTAAATTTTGTAGACTTAAGTCTTTTGCCATCCAAATCACCTTTTGTGAGTATTTTCAATGTACATTGCATTTTGTAAGTACTGTATTTTCAATCTAAACTCCATTTTGTAAGTATTTTGAATCTAAATTACATTTTGTAAGTATTTTGAATTTCCATTGCATTTTGTGAGTATTTTGAATCTATATGGCATTTTGTAAGTAGTTAGAACCTAAACTACATTTTGTGTGTATTATTCAATCTAAATTGCTTTTGTGAGTCTTTTTCATCAAAATTACCTTTTGTAAGTATTTCCACTCTACATTTTGTGAGTCTTTTCAATCTAAGTTCCATTGTTGTAAGTATTTTCGATCTACCTTGGTTTTCGTTATCATTTTCATTGCATTGTCACCTTCGCTATCACCCAGACCATTAGGGGCCGATAATCTAGATGTTCAGCCCCATAAAACAATTATAATAATCCTCCTCCTCCTCCTCCTCCTCCATCAAATAATCCCACCATCTGAGTCTCCTCATTTCGAATAGCGTCATTTAACTTCTTTATTTCTAACGTAGCCTTTATCTCTTCATTGCGAATACCTTCCTGCCATTGTTCCCATCTATTTGTCCCGGCAATCATTCACGGTACACTAATATCAGTTCTCCAGCTTATGTAGGAGATAATCAGAATCCACCCAGCTCTCACTTCCATACAGCAAGGTTTGTAAAATACTTCAGTGTTTTTTGCAGAATACTATACTGATCTTTTTACCTACCTTTCGTTAATCCTACCAATGTAATTAGAAGCAATTAACTGTCGGTACAGTTATGGTCTGTTGTGGTGCCTCAGCGTGTGTAATACGTAGCAAACAAAAAGACTACAGCTGAGTGCTTGAAGCTTTTCGTGCAGAAATTGTTTGATCCGGTCGTACTCTATGTTCCATGCTTGCAGAAAAATCGCTTAGTGCTATCGAGGGAGGAAACAATCTCGTTGCTCCAATTCCCTACTTGAAACTCCCAATCCGGGCAATCGCTAGCTATTACTGTATAAATGTAATATGCTTGTCCTGACATTAGTAGTCCTATTGTTTTTATTACGTTGCTTCAATTCTTATTTTGATGGGAGAAGGGACGGCAGTTGCAGCATCGCCATACCTATCTGCGAGATTCCGTTATAAGGCTTTTGTTCACAAACTCACTGAATCCGTCGTCTAATTTCAAGACTGGGTATTGTTAACTTTGACATTCTTTGTCATGAGTAGAAATTTAAACGTACCGTCTTCCGATATTCTTAACGTTGTGTTAAGACGGAGTTCAGGTTTATGGGCACTAAAAACACGAAGTGCACAGGTAGCTGGGAACTAAAGTTAATTGAAAATTGCGTAAAAATAGACAACCTTACGAACATGTAAAAAGATTCCAACCAAGGGGAAGCTGTTACTAAAAACATTTCTTCTCTTCAAATACGAGGGGCGTTTAATAAGTAAGTTCCCTTATTTAAAAACAATTCAACACAATTATGATATTGAAATAATTTTTTAAATATGTACCTTGTACAACCCTTCTGGTACTGACTGGCTGCGTGGCTCAGCGATAACGTTCTCACCTGTTGTTCCCAAAGTTGCATGATCGATGTCTGGCACAGTCGGTTTGCATTTGAGGTTGCTTAATTGCGAGAGAACCGTGTCAGTAAATTTACTGGCACGTTTAAGACCCCCTTCGAGGCAAAATTCTGGCACCCCGGCGTCTCTAAAAGCCGCAGTAGTTAAAAGAGCCGTAAAACCAATGGCATTGTTATAATAATCATAAAAATAAAATAATAATACCTTCTGTTACTTTGGACAGTCACCACTTTTGGTAACGTGACACTAGTTTTTTTCAAACTGGCGTTGTACCAGATTGGGTCCTATGCTCATTTCACTTCTGTTCTTCTCATTTGACTTCCATCATCGGTCCCATCCTCAGTTTGAAGAGGAAATCTGGTACAACACTGGTTTGGAAATACTTAAATTATCATGTTACGAAAAATGTTAGGACAAAAAAGGGTGGGTATGTGGAAAAATACAGAGGAGTTGTATAGAATATAAATAAAATTATTTCAACATAGTGTTCATTTTTTAAAATAGGAAAATTTACTTACCAGAGGACTTTCGTACATTCACACTGTAAAAATACCACACTATCACTAGTTACAAAACAGATTCCACACAAACCGTATTTATCACTGTTGTCCGCTGTAGCTAAGGTCCGTAAAAGAAAGAAAAAAGTACCATGTTAATGGAAAACACATTTCCCAACTATTCATACTCTCTAGATAGGCAGTTGAAATTAAAGTTGGTGTTAATTGTTGAAACAGATTACTACTATAAACTTGAATTAAAAGGTGTAAATTGTCACTTCTCCATATACAGAAATAAAATTGTTTACTGGGTGGAGCCAGAGCAGTAATGGCCAGTAATGACATTGCGAGCTGACGGCAGACAGTGAGAATGCGGAAGATTTTCCATCGATGATGACAGTTAGAGAAAACACTGTTTTGAATCCAGGTGACCCTTTGTGTGAGGAGAAGGAGAGGGTATTCTCAATATTTATTTGAATTAATCTTCCATAATATCCAGGACAATTAACTGCTTTGCATTTCGGTAATCTTCACATCAAGGAGAATTAATTTGGAGAATTGTGTGATATTGAAACATGCGCTTATTGCTATTAGAATTAATCTTTCTTTCTTTCTTTCTTTCTTTCTTCGGCTTTTCCCAATTAATTGGGGTCGCCGGAGCTATCTTGGTTTTGGCCGGGGATTTAAGGCCGGATGCCCTTCCTGACGCCACGTGATTTTTAGGTGAAAATTCCACCCTGCTGTCACCGGGATTCGAACCCCAGCCGTCCGGGTGAAAGACGAGCAGCTAAGCCACTACGCCATCACGCTCCCCATTACTATTAGAATTAATAACAACCCTAATTCCATGGCAGTGTTGAGCTATCTTTTTAAACTCGTGGCACTAAATTATGCAAAATGTAATACCTTCAAAAATTTGACGCTAATATAAACGACTCAATATTATATTAATAATAATTATTATTATTAAACAGAAATACACTCCATAAAAATACTTCTACTTACGCCTTCAGTGTGATACTTGGCGCTCACTTGACTTCACACAGGTGGTTGATCCATGGTGGAATAGTTGACACTGCAAGTCTCATTTCTTCCTCGATGGATTTGAGATTGTGATTTATTCCTTAATTTCAGTGAACGTCGAGGAGAACAGCTGTTCACTTCTGATTTGACTTCCATCATACTCAAAATTCGCGGCATGTAATGAATCATAATCAAACATTGTTTTGATGAGTGCAGCGGCAGAAAATGAAATACAAGCACATGAACCACAGTAACAGGGACTTGCAGTTATTTTTTTACATTAACTAAGATAGTAGGTAAGAGTTCGCGTCCTACCTTTCACCTCCTGATGGTTCGCTGGTTGCGGAACACTGTTATATGAAACAGATCAATTTGAAGATGAAGATAGCCACTAGTCCGCTACTCATCAACATTACAATCAATCCACTTCGTTTTAAAGATGCGTTCGGTAGTTTCCGCATGACTTAAGATAATCTAAACTAGTAATAGTCTGTTCAGTTTGAGGCACCTCACTTTATACTTCCGGCTAAGACTGAGTTTGTAGCATAACTTATTTCGTCGTCTGTATTAAAATATTGTATATTTGTTCAGACTTGTTAATTGTAATCACGGTTTGATTAACAAAAGGAGGATGAATAACTTCTAATATAATTGCATCTAGATAGCAAACAGTACGCCTGGAGGGGACAGAAATAATTTGGCGCGTAGGATTTGTGATTATTCCTCATTCCTGGAGTGCGATGTGTTATAGCAAGGTGTGTGTTTCTGCGTTGCACTGCCGAACATTTTGCTCTTTGGGCCTCGGTTCCTACAAATACAAGGAGCCTGGTGATCAGTCGTTAGGTGACAACATTATGTCGGAGTGAGAAGAGACCTGAAGAGTTGGACAAAAGCTTGGTCTTTTCATCTTGTGCGCCTGTCTGCTTTGTCATTTTCTTACCGCCGGATATTAAAGCTGCGGAGTTTGGTAAGGACATTTATTATATTGCAGATATTGGTCCATGTTCCTGCACAGCTGATGGCCTTCGGCAGCGTTCTTCCTTTTTGCTTGCCTTCTTACGGCGAATTGCCTTTCCATCTATTGGAAGTCACGTGTAATTTGTAGAGCTGTCGTAATTGTACCTAGATTGCCTTTTCAGTTTCTCATATTGAAATATGTATGTATATTTGCCCGTTCGTTTGTGGAAGTGTCTAATGCATGGTTAGTGATAAATAAGGTTCGGATGTTAAGGAAGTCATATTTTTTTCCTGAGCTCATTTTACCCGAAATCTGAAAAATAAGTTTAAATGACTGGTCCCTGACCTCGTTTAAAGCAATTTGATGTTGCCTATAAATGCATATTTCGGCCATTTTTTATTGTTTAGGTCATATTTTAGTGATATAAAGGTCATATTTTATTATAATTTCAGCATTTGTGTTTACATATAGGCGTCGTTAACAAGGTACATGTTATCTGCGTCGAGTTTCAAACACGGGATTTCCGAATAGTGTAGTAGATACAGTATATTTCTCTTTCTTTTCCCAGAACAGGCAGATATCAGGTTTAGAAGACCTGATTCCAAGAAGGCGCTCCTCTACGGACGTCTTTTAGCACATCTTTCTGGACAAGTTAGATTGCGACAGTGAGATCACGGAACATGACGATAGTGTGCTTCCGCCTTTCAATATGATGTCTCTCCAGTAGATAGGCTAGCCTATATTTAGCTCAGAAGCAATTAGCAAACAAGGAAATGCCATGTTATGTCTTTTAGGAAAACCGTGCAAGAACTGCATCTCAAGGATATGATACTGAATGAATGTTGAACATTTTAATGTATTGTCTCTGTCAGTTTGTATGATTAAATGTGTGTGGTGTATTATCGCTGATCACGTTTTGGCACTTAAGACGTTTACTGTACGTTAGTGATACTCTACTGCTCGGTTCCAAGCTCTGTGAACTTGCGGGATGAAGGGGAGAGGCAGGGTAGGAGCAGGCGAGAATTGAGAAGCCTGTCGACAGCCCGCCGTGTTATCTGACATCTCGTCTATTCCAATACTGCTAACATTGATCTTTTCTGAAACCAGTGTGACGTTGGGAATTAGTGACTGAGCCACCGACTAATGCATTTGCTTCTGTTACTACGCAAGGACCGAGAAACCTCATCACTCGTCACCACCACTACTAATAGTCTGCGATGCACATTCCTCTCAGGTCCACGCAGCTTAGACTCGAGCAGTACCTATCCCATAAATTCATGTCATATTTCATAGTTTTTAAGTGATATTTAGCTAGTGTTTAGGGCATATTTTGTACTTCTTTAGGTCTAACTTCCGAAACTTAGTGATAAAAGGAAGGAGTACCCCATCCAGGGGCTCTGATTCCGATTACTAGTTCCACCACGCAAGGGTCAATTCTGGTGGTGGTTGGTCCGAATGCATCTGTTACGAAGAGTTAACTTCGAAGTTAACTCGCCAAATTTTCGTACTGTAATACTTCAATATATTTCACCAGGTCCATTTGGATACACCGCTAATCGTTGGAACGGACTTGCGCAACTGAGCAGAGAGATGGGTTCGAATCTCAGTCTCAGCCATCTTAGAAGTGATTTACCGTTGGTTCATACTTCAACTTCTGGAAAATGTGTAGATACCTATTTCAAAGCTACGGACGCCTCCTTCTTAATCCTCGGCACAGTTACGAGATCGACCGACTGGCTGCGTGGCGCAGCGGTAACGTTCTCCGCTGCTGTTCCCAAGGTTGCAGGATTGAATCCTGGCCAGACAGTTAGCATTTGAGGGTGCACAAATGCAAGGGAGCAGTGTCAGTGGATTTACTGGCACGTTAAAGATCCCCTTCGGGGCAAAATTCTGGTGCCTAGCCGCAATAGCAAAAAGGGACGTAAAACCAATAAAATTAATTTGCAGACATCATACGTAATCAGATGGAATACAGCCTACTTAGTACACGGGACTGATATCCACGATGTCCCAAACCTCTAAATGTAACGGCCAGATCCTTAGTGAATTTGTAAACGTCCTGGGAAGGACAGTGACTGGTTGAGCCTCCCAGCAGGCATAGTTTCATACGTGAAATGGAGCTCTTGGCTCATGCATATTAATACTGCCTGTATGGTAACAAATTGTGTCCCACAGAATACGCTGCCAACTTTAGTTTTCCTCTGTCCGAGGGAAGGAAGTAGGCCTACATGCTGTCATGCCAACAGGTTGCTGTATTACTGTTTTTGCGAGCCGCTAGTTGATGTTCCAGATTAGATTACGAAGTGTTGAGATCCGGGCAGGGTTTTGGGAGTTGAATAAAATAAAATAAACAGTGACGAATGCAATGAGTGGCAATTTGCTATGTGAGATTCTTGCTGAGATTATTCTGTACAATGATGAACTGCTACAGTAACTCATCTCGTTTGTTCTGCATGGCAAATTGATTCTCTCTCCCATGTGGCTTCCCGCAGATTTAGAGCCGTATCTCGTATGTGTGGACTGTATTAAGAGTAGTGTATTTTGTTTGTGATACTAGTGAACTGGGATAGGAACCAATCATCGCACGGCTCATCCGATCCCCCTTCTGTTTCTCTTACTATCTTAGTAATTAGTACCATGGCGGAGGCGGCGCTGGGCATGATTATTTGAAATAAATAATTCAGACATTTCCCAGGTGAGTGTGAGCTGAATACGCAGTCGGGATGGCCACCCCTAATAGCCAAAATATTAAGTTGAACCCAAACTTGAGTACACACTGCCCCTCCATCCCCACACTCATTTCCCTATATTAATTAGCGACCAGGACGCTTTATATTGAAGAGTTCAAATGTATAAATTATTTAAAAATACCCCATGGGCTAGAACAACAAACTTGGTTCCATTCTTTTAGCAGAAAGCCAAATACGCTAGGTGAAACTCCACTACAGTGAAGCTAGAGTTTGGAGATCCGAGGTTCGAATCCAGAGCTGACAATGGCCAATCTGTGTGTGGTCCCTCCACCCAGGCTTTTACACACACCAAGCAAATCCCAGGAAGGTAGTCTTAACTTACTTCAAATCCCAGACCACGTATCTCGAAGTACAGTTATAATTCCGCACTCTACTCCAGTTATCACTTTCGTCCGTCCAGTTCCATGGCTAATTGGTTAGCCTGCTAGGCTTTGGCCCGAAGGGTCCTGGGTTCGATTCTCGGTCGAACCATTAGGGATTTTAATCTCCTGTTGTTGATTCCCGGGGACTGGGTGTATGTGACGTCTTCGACACTTCATCCTCATTACGACGTGCAGGTTGCCCACGAGCGTCAAATAGAAAGCCCTGCGCTCGGCCTCTCAGGAAGCCACACGAAAATAAATCACCCCAATTCTGGAGAATTTTGAGCCAAGAAGGCCATAAGTTGGCCTAAGCCTAGCTGGGATCTAACAAAGAATCCGCAAAAGAATCGCAAACATGCCATGCTGATAGTAGCTAAAAACAGTCATAAGTATGTTACTTTGGCGTAACTGTACGAGAGACACGAGTCTCCACTTTGGAATGCAATACACTTGGGGCTGTTGACTCAAGATGTCCCAAGCCCCTAGTCGAAGCTTTCGAAAAGTAAGGAAACTATATTATCTCCATCGAATATAGACATTTTCGGTGTTGCCAGGGGCCTATTACCTAGCAGTTTCAACTCATTCCTGTTCTGTTCGCTGAATTGTGCTCGTATTCACTGAAACATGTTTGCATAATATTAGTAAAGCATGCTGCGCGCTTAATTAGTTGTAAGGCTCGAATGTTTCAAGAATAACAGGGCGCTTCTTGTGCATACGAATAGTGCAGGCATGATGCCGCAACTGTCAAGCAGCTTACCTCCCACCAAGGCGGACCGGGGTAGATTCCCGGTTAGCCTAATATATATGAGATTTTTTAGTAAAAATATAAAGTTTGTAATGGAGAGTTCCAGTGGATTATGTTAGCGAGAATAACGGTCGTGTAAAACAGTATTACTCAAATAAAGTGGAGTACTCTCTAAATTCACACAAGAGAGCAGTTCTGCTGAAGATATCATGCAAGTATTCCCTGTCAGAGCACTTCAGGCTGCAGTCCTCAAAAGTAGTTTATTTTTACCAAGAATATTCCATTTGGGACGGATTAATGTAATGTAATGTAACATAATGGTCTTGCTTCTAGCAGCCTACTTAATAAAGATGTAAATGGCAATGTGGTGATGCGCTAGCGTGTGAACAACTTCGTCCTTGTTGCTTGCAGGCGTGCGTGTCTGTCAAGCGGTGTTCGGCGTAACTGTACTCACAATGCTGTATTTCATTTTAATATGCTATTAGTAGTCTAAAACTGGTCGCTTGGAACCCGTTGATGGGATTAAATTTCCTTGCTGAATGATTTATTTACCTTTCCTGTTCAATTGCATTGGCTCCGATTCAATTCCAGGCGTTAGTTATGATTTAAGATAGGCAAGTGAGTTTCGCATTTTTCAGTTATTTCTAGCTAAACCTCTGTATAGGTTGTTCTTAAGTCATTCAACTGTTATCGAATGCGAGTATATACAGTATGTAGCGAGTGCCACCTTCTTTAAATTTTGCGTACTTAAGGCATATTTGTGTTCATAACTGTTCATTATACATTAATAGTGTCCACACAATATAATTGAGCCGATTTACTATAAGTGAAAAACTGGGACACTTTACTTCCGTATTTAAACTATGCGAAATAAAATGGGGAAAATATATTATGTTCCTTGTATTATAATGTAAGCATTAACACCCTGAAAATGTAGTCGAAGCACTTGATAAGAACAACGAACGTGTTACATATAATTAGAAAAGTGAATGCTTGAATTATCGATGTGTTAAGTTTTACATATTTTTTTCTTTTTCGCCTTTAAGGATCTTAAGGTGAAACTGTATGCTCGGTAATTCAAATACAAATGGGTCTTGGTGTCACTCAAGCCTCAACAGTGTCAACATTCAGCGTAGTTCTTTCGTCAGTCCATAGCGAGTTCATAACTTATTGAAAAAAAATATGCTCAGCGGATTTTGGAAAGAGTAAACCGAATTCAGCTACAATGAAAAATCAGTGTTCGGTAGACCTTATAGGCTATGTGGATTCGTGTGCCCAAAGCAAAACAACAGTGAATCCAAACTTTCAAAATGGCAGCTGGGCGTACTATTAAAATGTAAAAATGAATCATTCAGAATGTAATTACGCAATTAAAACGAAACTCGATAAGAAAGGAGTACCATATAAGGGACTTTGCTGACATGGTCCATAAGAATAACACATAATTAGGGGTGGTGTGTTTTCGCGAACGCGATAAAGCGCGACATGTTCATAATAGCTTGTACTCTCCTTGTACTCTTCTCACGGTCTGTAAACTGTTCTTTAATGTTTTTTTGACTAAACGACAAAATACGAAATTGACTCTAAATGCAACATAAATGCGAAATTCACGATTTTTGTTTTAAATATAACACTTCTGATTCTTTATTTTTTATGGGAACTTAATGAAGAGTTTGTACAGCCTAAAAATGTTTATGACGACTTGTAATCTTCTGCCAAAGACAAAATTACAGTGACTCCATACTTTCAATGTGGTGACTGGCCGTACTGTTAAGACATTAAAATCAACTACTTGGGGTGTAATTGCTCAATCAACAAGACATTTTTAAGCGGCTTCAGTGGCGTAGTTGGTAGCATGCTTAGCTTCCATGCCCAAGATCGTGGGTCAAACCCACCCGAAGTCATCGGATTTGTAAGAGCGTTAAAATCCCCTCAGTATGCCTTCCTTCGGAGGGGGAAGTAAAGCCGGCGGGCCCAGGTAATGGATTTATGGCATGTAAAAGAATCTTCCACTAACATCACTTGTGTGAAGCTAGATTTGATGAATGCTCTCAAGTTCCAACGTTCGTCGCCAGGTGCTGGTTAAAATGACATCTAGCTGCCAAGTTTGCAGCTAGGTGTCGTGGACGGTAGCATTTGGTAGCAAAAGTAGGAGCTACTCGAAATTATCGTCTGCAGTCCTTACTTGATTTAAAACAGATATCACACACTAATACTGCCGACACAATTAACGCCGGTTATGAAGACATTCTACTCACACCCAAAGTACGTGAGGCTACATGACCGCGTTGTCGCAGCCCCTAAACCAACCAACCAACTAACCAACCAAGCAACAAGAAATTTGACGAGAAAAGAGTAATGTAACGTTTTGAAGCCATTCATTCAGTGTTGCCTATTATAAACTGTCAGTTGTAACTCTCAATATAAACAATTAAGTCAGTCACCACGAATTTGCCCAATGAATGGGTGGGGATACAATGTATATAGGCCTAATTTGTGAATAAGTAAATAACACCCTGGAAAAAATGACATGTATTAGTTATGATCACTATTATAATGGGGCGATTTTATTTTTACGCGTTTTGAGCTTAAAGCGGCGGCCATCATCCGATCCTGATCACTTGGGCTGAGGTTTAAATTTCTTTACAAGTATTATCTAATTTCACGTTGCGTAATGCGTTTATTTGGTGTTTATATTACGATTCGCAGTTTGAATCTAGTTATAATTATATGGTTAATTTGGTTTATGTTTGTGAACTATGTATGAGTATTATGCACGTGTATACAGTTAGAACAACGCAAAATAGGAACTAAAATACAATTTGAACATGCACTTTAATTCTATTATATATATGGTAACTTATCCGAGCGCTGAAATTGGTTTCACAGGTGTTAGGCTGTCGCGTGTCTACTCCCAACTGACATGTTACGGAGCACGTTGGTCTGAATACTGTTATCTTTGCGGGTGGCATCTGTTTACAGAAATTGTAACTAACTTGATTTAATGCACTGAGGCTGGAATGACATAAAATGTGTATGTTATGGATTCTGGAACTATTCTCATTACTATTGCAGGCATTTAACCCATATGCCACAGCTTAGACCTTCAGTGTCCATATAGCCTATGCTTGCAACCGGTCTTTCAGATGGGATAGGTCCCTCCAATACTGAATGCTTTGAGGCCTCGGCTTGTTGATAATTAACACAAGGTGCGTCCTCCTAAAATATATTTCCCCAAATAATTCCTTCGCCGTATGCATTTATTGCCACATTTTCGTTACGAGTGTGGATTTACTTTATTTAGCAGTGCGAAATTGGGGATCTTTCTAAAAATATGTGTTCGTTCAGATTCGCTGGATTATCTTTCTTGGATAGATATATTTCAATGGATTCTCTAATATCGAGAGCTCTACCCTTTGCTTCGTGGTGTAGAATTCTAAGGTCTATTTCCATGTTTGTGAAACTATTTATTCGTTTAGTTCTATGCTTCATTGTGGGTTGCTGTGCAAATTCCCAAATAAGTTTCTTCTTGATTTCCTGTTTTCTTTTTAATTTCCAGATTGTTGGCATATGCTAATAGATCTAGTTAATAAATTGCATTCTGAACAAGATGTTCCATAAAAATCGCCTATTTTACTTCGAAATCTAATGCCCCATTGTCCCAGCAGTAACTTGACATTTTTAATGCGTTTTTTCTTCTTCTATACTGGCAATACCCTGAAAAACGTAATAGTTTGGTGTTTTTACTAAGATTCAGAGCTTGAATCTCATAATATATTGTTAATTTGTTTTACAAGTCTTCGTGAACTATGTGTGAGTATTATGTATTTGATAGTACTGTATTTATCAACAGAGATCTACAAATTGCTACTCTCAATCTGAATACCGTAAGAATGTTAGAGTAAAATTCGTCAGTTGTGCATTTCTTTTAAATATCAAAGTATGCCCTAAATAATTAAATTTGGGAGATATTGAATGACCATTTTTAACAAAGCAATTTATACGCCTTTCGAGCAGTGAGTTTTTTATAGATACCACCTTGCCAATTTTCTCCATTATCACTCAATTGCATAATGTGGCGTCTATTTTAATATTTCATGTTCAAAATGGTACTTGTGTGTAATAGTCAGGTAGTTGTCTGCCAGTGGACTCTAACATAGGACTTCTCTTTCATGAAGTTTCTTGCCAGTTGTGAAGTTGCATCGCGATCATTCAATTTTGAAGTACGCAAAGCCGCCATCTTGAACCTATTATGTCGAGGATCGTGTGCCTTTTATAGAGTGAAGCGTTTGCACAACACTACCCCCTCCCCTGCCAATTTTCTAAATTAATTGTTTATTAGATAGAGAATTATCTGTTTTAACATTTTATTTATTCAGGGTAACGATTTTGCGTGAATATAGTGTGATTCAGTTTGACCTTGTGAAAGCATATTAAAGTCTCTAATTCAAACACTCCTCTGTCACAAAATGTTGTCCACTCTACTTCATCCATCTATTTTTAAATTAAAATGGTACGCATAGCTGCCATCTTGATTATAAGTGGATGGACTTGTGTCTCCAGTAGAATGAAGGTCTGACGTATTACCTTCTTGCCAAGTTTGTCAAGTGCCAGTTTATTAGCGAGTGGTTAATTGATTTTTCATGTGATCACGATTGCGGATATCATTGATGATAAGAATAATGTATCTGCAATTTTTCAGAACTACTTTTCCTTACATGTTGCATCAGTTAATAAATTTCGTATCATTACAATGAATAGTTTTGGAGGTACGTTGTCTAGTATAAAAAAATATGGTCTTAATTTGCAGTTGGCATCAATGGCGCCTTTGAAAATATGAAAGGTCCCTAAAGAGAACTTCATGATATTTTTTAAAAATTAAAACTTTTAGCGGGGAGGGGTACAGATGAAAAGCACGCACAGAAAGACAAACGAACAACAACAATCCACTGTGTAATTATTTGTAATTTGATAACCTGTGTCATTACGGAGTCTGTTATGCTAGGTGTTCTATAATTGGACTAGGATTGGGAAGGAGGCAGGTATGACCTTAAGTTAAGTATCCAGTCATTTTCCTGGCGTCTTAAGTGTGAAACCTCGGGAAATACCTTGTAGGATTCCTGAGGTAAGAACCGAACCAGCGTTTTTTCTAACTTATTCTCAAGGGACTGAGTGGACCCCTTTCCAGCCCTAAGACTGGAATTGTATTTTTTGGCAAAGCTGGGATTCGAATCCCGTGACCTTTTGGGACAAGATTCTCGATACATAGGCTACAGCAGTTGGAAGGGTATCGTTATTCCTAAGCTCGAAGGCACCATCCTGTGTGAGCCACACCAGTGTTTTACTACACATAATGGCCAAACCAACAGCCGAGTGTGGGGTGCAAATACCACATGTTATACCCAAATGAGCGCATTTACGATGGAGTGATGCATGTTTGGTCACAGTCACAGATTAAAGTGTAATTTGTAATGCTTCTCTGGAAGTGCTGTCATCAATCCACAGCCCTGTTTAATGTAGAGCTCTCTCCAGTTAGCTATTCTACCTTGCTTTATTTTGTTGTGATCCTGACATTCTTCTGCAGTTCTGATCTTGGCCATATTATGGTGTCGATAAGGTAGCGTATCAAGATTTTGTCCCACTCAGACATAATTGAATGACTTCGTATTTCTTCAGGTTGGTGACTATCTTCTTTCCCGCATAAGAGTGAATTATATAAAACGCAGTCGTATCAACTCTCTGAATTTTGGAACTGTCATTTTTGAAGATAACTCTACATGATTAACTCCAAAGGTTTCATAGAAATATCTTATATATCCCGTAACCACCTCCCTACTCCTTGTTCGGGACTGGTTAGTTGCAAGTTTGGTGTTCTTGGGTCAAATCCTGGCACTGGCAGCAGCCATTCTAAATATGCTTCCCCCACACTCCAGGCAAATACTGGTAAATTACACACATGAGTACGTTAGTCCCATGACCCAAAGTTCATGATACAAGGCAAGCTCTTTTTAATATGAATTGTTCACTACTAATTGAATCGATGCCATTAACACTTGATGGATGGAAGTAAGAGTTTGAAGCAACCTGTCAAATTACGCACATGAGCTATTTATGCTCGAGACCCTCATTCCCGACCTATAACTTTGGATCTAGATCAAGATTTCATGGCCTTTTTCCCATTATGATTATTATTTTAATATCAGGATACATTAATTTGGTGCCAGCTAATATAATTAAGAAGTTTATTCAGCCATTTTGTCACTCTATGAACTGTTTCTTGAACAGTGTGGGAACATAAATCAATAATACATTGTTACTTGGTTTAAATATCGACTGAATGAAATTAACAAATCATCAATTAAAAATAAGTTTCTTGATGTGACTGCAGTAGTTTGTATAATTGAGTCTGGGATTGGGAAGAAGTTGCCTGTGGCCTTAACTAACGATCCATTTTGGCCGCGAGTATTTGAGGGATCTTTCATGCTTTAGAGACATATGTTCGCCATTGTGCCTGTTACAGTAAAAGAATCGACAACGAAAAGCTACAGGGACGTTCCTATAGAAATGTTATCCAGTCCCGATGCTTGGCGGATTGTGCGCCAGTACTTCCGCCCGGAAGTATGTTCTTCGTGCGGAGCTACATCGTCAACGTCAAGGATGTGCATGCTCTGTATGCATGGTCTGTAATTTATGGTGCTCTTCCCTGAACCACACGTGTTTAAATCTAAGAAGACAAGCATTGCACTGCGATAACTGGCTTACCGGAGTGAGACAGACCCCGACTCTGGCTTGTCACTTATTACAGTCGAAATTGTTTAACGAGTTATACAAGTGCAACATTGGTTATTAGTCATTTGTGATATTTCGATCTTCAGATGGCATTTTACTCAACATTTATAAAAGGCAACTATGCGAGCGTAGCCTAGCACTGTGGAACGGGGATAGGGGTGGTCATGGTTAAATGACTCAATACCTTCGCTCACACACACGCTAACACACACTGCTGATCACCATGACGTTCCTAACTCGTTGGTCTATTGCAAGCGTTCTCAACCTTTTTCAGACAGGGAGCACCATCTTCGTGCCATACCAAGTACTCGACCACCATTAAATAGAACAGAATAGTAATATTATTATTATTATTTATAATAATAATAATAATAATAATGCCACAATCTAGTGTACCTCTATCGTTTTCCAATCTCTGTCTCCCTCTGAAGTGCTGAAATTGCAAGGGATTCACCGCTCACCAGGCATCTGCTACTGCTTGCTTGACTGTATAATGATAAGATACCTTTACACGTGGACAGCAGAGCCCAGAGTCAGGATGACCAATTACTTTTAATTTAGATTAAAAATTACTATTTCACAAAATAACATTTCTGACTGTCAAAACTTGTAATGAAAACACTATTATTCTATTGTTTGAATTGTAAAATAGATCTGAGGGAAGCTGGTGCTCGCGAGCACTATGCCTATTTGGCTCGTGTGACTGGAGCACCAAATTGCACTTTCGAGCTCCAGGTTGTGAACAACATGAGGCTGGTTGAAATTCGTGACTGAAATTTCCGCCTTTCCAAATTATGAAGCCCAATACCGTTCCTCCTCTAATTTTGTCTGATGTACAGTGGTCCTACCAAAGTCTCGGTGCTCCTTTTGCCACTTACCGCAGATTTTCCGATACTGAAATGCTACTGCTAACTGCTTTGCACTCTCAAGTTTACTACAGCGCTAAAGCGCTTTTTATTTAGCGTATGGCTTTTAGTGCCGGGAGTGTCCGAGGACATGTTCGGCTCGCCAGTTTTGTAGCTGCTTCGAGACGGACACCCAATGGGTGAGCTACAAGTACCGTTGGGGAGGGAAGGAGGAAAGTTGGAATGTAAGGACGAGCAGTTGGAAGGTAGCGGCTGTGGCCTATAGTTAGGGACCAACCCCGGCATTTGCCTGGAAGGAAGATGGGAAACCACAGAAGACCATCTTCAAGGTTGCCGGCGGGGGGATTCGAACCTCCTCGCCTCCCGGATGTGAGCGACTGCCATCAGTCATGCCGTAACCACCACGGCTAACTCACCCGGTAAAGCGCTTCTTATTTGTCTTTTAGTAATGAACAAGAACTCTCTCTCACTGCCAAATAAGTAATACAAATAGGAGGAAGAAGTCTCCTGCTGTGATGAGATCATGAGGTAGGCCTATGCGTTGAGTTAGCGCGTGCCTTTAATAAAGGCAGCGTCGATGGTGAAAATAAAACATGTTGCCTTGACCACTGAACTCCCTGTTGGTCCCCAAAATACAGCTGTTTAAGCAAGTCTGGTTCAGAATCAATCCCACGAATTTTTCTTTTTTGGCAATAGTTACTTCCTATGATAATGAGTGTGAAGCTTGCTGAATGTTAACCGAATCAACGCGGTGGTTTGTCTTAAAATACTGTTGCTAATCCATTTTCCCCCCAGGGGCTCACATATGATCTAATGGGACGTGGGTTGGCGGCCACGGGACCCCAGCCGAGTGAGGTATTACTTCCACTTACTTGTGCCAGACTCCTCTCAGTCTTCTTTCCTGTCGACCTCCCTTGGTCCACTCTTGTTCTTTTCCGACCCCGATGGCATTAGGGTATCCGAGGCCTATGGAGTCTTTCACTTTCCAGCCTTAATTGGCCCTTGTCTCATCTTTCCTGATTCCTCCTTCTTCGAGGTGTCAGATCTCTTGTTTTCTTTTCATTATTTTTCATTTTCTCTTTAAGATTCCCGGTCTGTTTTTGTTAATTGGCTCCCCATGTATCTAAATTCCCTTTGCATCTCCACTCCATATTCAATGTACGTTGCATTTTGTTAAGTCTTTTCGATCTGAATTGCATTTTGCGAGTATTTTCAACCTCAATTGCATTTTGTAAGGATTGACAATCCAAATTGCTTTTAGTAAGTCTTTCAATATAGGGGCTGGGACTTTTGTGAGTATTTTGAATTTCAATTGCATTTTGTAAGTATTTTCAACCTAAACCACTTTTTTTAAAGTATTTTCAATCTCAATTGCATTTTGTATGGTGGGCATTTTGTAAGTATTTTGATTCTCAATTGCATTCTGTGGTTATTTTGAATCCAAATTTCAATTTGTAAGTGTATTCAATCTAAATTGCATTTTGTAAGTATTGTCCGTCCAAATGAGTAGTTTGAATCTATCATATATTTTGTAAGCATTTTTTATTTCAATTGCATTTTGTGAGCATTTTCAATTTCAATTGCACTTTGTGAGTATTTTGGATCTGAAATGGGAGTTTTTCAATCTAAATTGCATTGTGTATTTTCAATTTCAATTGCATTTTGTACGTATTTTCAATCTCATTTGCATTGTGTAAGTATTTTGAATTTCAATTGCGTTTTGTAAGTATTTCGACTCTACATTGCATTTTGTACGTATTTGAACGTAAACTACTTTTTGTGCGTGTTTTTCAATCTATTCCTTTCGTGCGTATTTTCCTTCTAAGTAAGTATTACCACTCTCCATTTTGTGAGTCGTTTCAATCTGAGCTACCTTTTGTAAGTATTACGGTCAGGGATGAGGTTAGGTGTCCAGGGACTATCCCGCCATTTGCTTGGAGATGGTGTGGAAAACCCCGAGGAAAAACCACACTCGGAATAGCCGCTGTCTGCGCCGGTATTCGAACCTACGATCTCTGGACTTGGCTGCAGCTGCCCGCACGGCAATGGTGCATGATTTAACTAGCACGGCTACGCCGCGGTTCTTAAAATTGTGGGAGATATATTTTAGTATGCATCGGAGGGTATATGACCACAATCAATCACGGATTATTCTCCTGTCATTTTCATTTCAAGACATATGAAGTTACTGCCCTGCATTCATGAAGATGTTCACATCTGCGCTCAAATTTTCTTTTTGAGTTGTTATCATACAATGTTATTTTATTTTGTCCAATGCGATCGGAATGTTATTGCGCAATGTTTTTGGTAAAGCAGATATTGCTTACAAGGGGAGGGTACGATGTATGGGTGACCGATTCGAAACATCTTTAGTACACGTGCAGGACATGACCAGGTGTATACCAGGCGCAAGTAATAAGGTGCGCTTCTGAGCCGTTTCCGAGAAATTAATTATTCGCAATCGCAGTGCGGCGTGCATGTGCGTTGTACGCTAAAAGAAGCCAACGAGCGCGTGGTGCAGCGGTAAGAGCCCTGCTTCGTAAGCGCGGGGTCGCTGGATCGAATCCCACCGTGGAGCCGTTGCAGTGTGTTGTGTATTTTTTCTTTCCTTTTTATTTTATTCTTGTAAACATTGGCAATTTCCAACCAATACACCAGCACGAGTCACTGTTGCGGGATACGGGGTGGTCTGATGGTTCACAGACGTGCAGTGAACGGAACAGACTGGGCCTTCAATGTATAAATGTGTGTATATATATAATAGAATACACCTGACCGTGTATAATACCAATGTATTTGCAATACCGTAATGTACATTATGTAATGTCACATACGATGACCCCCATACGATACCGACAGCAGTGGCTCAGCTGGCTAAAGTGCAGCGTTAGGTCATGGGACCAAGCTCTCTGCTGACTCGGTAGACGCGTGGGTTCGAGCCCCACCGTCGGCCGTCCTTGAAATGGTTTTCCGTGGTTTCCCATTTTCAACACCAGGCAAATGCTGGGACGGTACCTTCTGATAGGCCACGGCCGATTCCTTCCACTTCCTTGCCCAGTTTCATTCATCTTCATCCATTCCATCTGTCATCCCGACGCGCAGGTCGCCCACGGGCGTCGAATAGAAAGACCTGCACTCGGCCTCTGAGGGGGCCATACGACAACAAAAAAACATACGATGATTTCAGAATCCCTTTTCCCGCTCATATATCACGTTATTACAATTGGCTGCAAAATAAACATTGTTCACGACACCTACATTAGTACGAATTGCCAATGTTTACAACAACATAAAACACAACACACTGCAAAAACTCACCGCACAGTGGGTCAAAATCGAAATCTAGGGGGACAAAATTATTTTTACGTTTTAATCATGAATTTAGAGTGAAAGCAACGTATATAATTTGTTTACTTCATAATAAACATCAGTTAAAACCGTTTTAAGCTACGTCTACACATGCAAGAAATTGTCTATGACTAGGAGTTGGATAGAGCATTCAGTTATCACTTCAGAACAATTTTCTACCCCTAATTTACTTTTAACAAAGTCACAAAGTTCCACTTTTGACATAATCGTCGAACCCAGTGCTTCAAACAGTTGTAAACGTGTGAGAACTGGTTTCGCGGCATCTTCTACAACGTAAAATAACTAAGTTGCAAAAAGATGCAAAAAATCTTATAACAGGCGTAAACTACAAGACTTTATCTACATTTTAACATTAAGTAGAAAGTGATGCAGAGTGACGCGACATACTAAAAATCTAAGTGAAAATATAATTTTAAAAATAATAGTTAAATATTATATAATGCAAATATAGCTAAAATTACGTAACAATTACGCCCATTAATAACTGAAACACGTACAAAGATCGTACCTTCAGCTGCATGTTCCATCTTAGAGCATCACACTAACCACAAAGACAAACAAACCACAGCCACTTACATTCACCCTCCCATTCAGACTGCTCAAACAGTGGTGGCAGATTTACACTAAGATTCGTTTTTATCCCAGAATAGTGAGCGGCAATTATATGAGAATTCTGTAGAAGTAATAAATATTGATTTTTGAATTATGAAAATAAATAGTTTTGTCCTCCTAGATTTCGATTTTGACCCACTGTGCACCGGTGGGATTCGATCCACCGATCCCGCGCTTACGAAGCTAGACTTACCGCTGCACTACGCGCTCGTTGGATTCTTAGCGTACAACGCACATGGACGCCGCACTGCAAATGCAATTAATGTATTTCTCGGAAACGGCTGAGAAGCGCACCTTACTACTTGCACCTGATATACGCCTGGTCATGTCCTACACGTGTACTAAAGATGGTTCGAATCAGTGACCCATGCAACGTATCCTCCTCTTGTTAGCCCGAGTCAAGACTACGTGGTGCTGCGTTCTTGACGTGCACATCCCTTAGTCTAACAATCAAGTCGGCTCTCAACACACTTGAACTAAGATGGAAATTGTCTCCATGTCCCCAAGGACTTAAAACTGGTTTCATCAGATCTTCCGTCATTCCCAAAAATAGTATAACTTGCTGAAATAGATGATAGCAGTTTTCATCGATCTATTAAATAGTGCCCATATAACACTGCTAATTTTGAGACATTTATTGTCAAAGTCTATCATGAGATCTAGGTTAATTATTCCTTTTCTCTGCCTCTAGTTTTGCGATACTTAGACGAAGAACGTTTATCAAATTCAAATTTGATATTTGCATCCTATATTGGACTTCATAGATTTTGATGCAAGATAACAATTGCTCACATACATATGTAAAGCTAAATGTACTCTAGCTACAGTATGAGGCCAAATGTCTCCGGACAACCCACTAAACGTGAACTGTGTGACGACGCGCTCTCCATCCGATGGCATCACAGGCGCGTTTTCTGTCAGAGAGCTGAATGAGTTCGAATGGGGTTTGGTTGTGGATGCCCCTAAGTTCGAGTATTCCGTCAGTGATATTTAAATGGAGTTACTAGTGCTCAGAACCACAGTTAGCGATGTTAAGCCTTAGAAATGAACTGTAGCGAACTCGATAGCGTACTGTACAAATCAATTACAGCCACCACAATGCCACAGGTTATCAGACAGATTCCACACACGCCCACGTATACGGCGCTGCATGCCGACAATGTCGCAAAGAATCTAAATGAATCAAACAACAAACACCTATGATTAGGACTATGTGTACGAATTTCCGGTGTGGTTGTAAGTAATCTCCTTCCTGGCAGTGTGGAAGGACACACTACATCTGTGACTTGCATTCATACTGCTGTAATTTATGTCTGTGAAGAAAATCTCCGCTGTCGAGAATCAAGCATTAAGTCGCAGTGTGAGTTCAGCAATTTCTCATTTGCATTTGTGTACGAAATTCTGCTGTTGAATGATGACGGTTGAGACTGCACTGAACCGTGAAATTACTATAGAATAATTTGGGAAACCTGTTTTTGATATAATTATCTTTCCTTGAGGCGCAGAGCGAGGCTTCTGTGCTGTATATTCTCATACTGTATATCAGCAGGTTGATGAACGTATTCACTAGCGTTGGAACAGAATTACTGCCAGCTCTTCATTGCTTCTGAGTTATTCCGAATACTATCAGTCTTATTACTTGCAACACAGTTGCGCATTTAAAAGACATCAATCTTTCTCTATTTGATTCCAGACAAACAGGGGCACTTTATTTTAGATTTTTTCAAGAAAACTTCCGAGAGCAAGACAAAATTAATTACCCTGATGCGTAGCCATACGCGTTAAATCGTTCGCCACGACCACGATGGAGAGCTACATAAAGTCCAGAATCAGAGAATCGAATCCCAGCGCTGACAACTGCTTGTTGTGATTTATCCGCAAGTTTTTCCACACTCCTTCAGGAGAAATGTTGTGATAGTACCTTACTTCTAGTCACGGGGCACCTGCCATATCCCTGACCCCGATAATTACAGTTTCACACTATACCTGAGTCGTTGAAGAAACACAGGTCAATTTAACACATACACAAGTACACGGAGCTGATGACAAGATGACCCAAGCCCCTAAAATGAATCAAGACTATGTTAATTCCAGGAACGGGTGGGGTTACGGTATTTTATTTGCTTTTCGGTGAGGACACGCTTGCAAGTCATGAGAAATCTGTTAACCGGGGTGCAAAATATTTGGGTGTAACTCTGATGGGAAGAAGGAGGAGAAGAACAGGATGTGGTGCAAAAAAATGTTCAGTAATATGGTCTTTGAATGCCTGTTTCACAGATCTGGGTGTTGAATAGCGCGTGAGCAATAGCTTATGCTTGTTATGCGACAGGGAAGATGGCAATTCAGGTCTTTTGTTGTCCCTCAGAATCAGTTAAAGGTAACCTACGAACCATTTACTACCATAATCATAATCATCAGACTGAGCTGTCAGGTTGAGAACTCGCCGAAGAGTTAATGTAGGGGTACATAATAGGCTTTTTTTTTAACGATGGCTTTTAGTGCCGGGAGTGTCCGAGGCCATGTTCGGCTCGCCGGAGTTTGTAGCTGCTTCTATGTGGACACCCATGGGGTGAGCTACGAGTACCGTCGCATGTGGAGTGTTGTCTGAGGAGGAAAGTGTGACTGTAAGGACGAGAAATTGGAAGGTAGCGGCTGTGGCCCATAGTTAGGTACCACCTCGCCATTTGTCTGGAAGGAAGATGGGATACCACAGAAGCCTATCTTCAAGGTTGCCGGCGGGGGGATTCGAACCTCCTCGCCTCCCGGATGAGAGAGACTGCCTGCAGCCACGCCATAACGACCACGGCTAACTCACCGGCTATAATAGGCTATGAACCATGGCGAATGTTCAATAAGAATCTTGCCTCTCCATCCTCTTTCTGGCCGCGTCTGGCGGGTGGAAGAATTACCATTTTAATGTTAAGTCATTGGTGGAAACAGTTCCTAAATGGTCTTACCGTAGATAACAATGAGAAAATAATATTGACGTCTTCTCTGAATATTCTTTGTTTCAGAACTTATCACAGCTGTCATGTGTGCAAATATCAGAACGTTGATTGCAAAGCGAAGAAAGTCAAAACTAGTTTTGAAGAGTGCAAGTTCCTTATATTTTGTCTTATTTTTGCTTCACGCGGGAGATCTTCGAGTTCTTGCATTCAGTGCTGTTCGCGATAGTCTTGTATTCATCAAGACATGTTATGTAATAGTTTACCGGTCGTTACGCGCTTTTTCTTGTAATTCTGGTTGAGATTTGGACGCGTCACACGTACAAGCCTCTACGTACACACGAGTGTCTGTGACCTTCCGCCCACCGCGCCGTCACGTTCATCTGCCCCTATGCTGCATTGTCAATCCCTTAGTCTAATAATTTATGGACCAGTTCTCGTTTTATTTCCTGCGTCATACGGGCGTGTGAATGATGTCTTTTATTATAAGTACCTCGTATGAAGGGGTCTCCAAAGTACGAGGCGCGGACTGGATCACGCCCGCTACCCATCCAGCAGTATTACCTCTGGTGCATGTGTACGTAGTTAGTACGTTTCCAATCAATATCTGTTTGGGGAAAGAGAAACTAAGATGGATATGTTAAGACAGAAGAAGAAAAATTTTTGCAAATCCGGAGGGTAGACTACATTATTTATTTTTCTGTTCGTCATTTACTACTCCCTTTTGATGACAGCGTTGTTGTTTAATTTGAGGGGCCTAGGCATCGTGGTCATTTAGCCCCATGTACTTGCGTATACTTTGTCTAATGCCCAGTGTAGTTGTGGTGTCTGTATAGTGTGTGTATTTGTAATTCAGGTGAATATTTGGAAGGAGGCAACCATGGCATGAAGTTCGCAACCATCCCACCATGTGCCTGGAGTTGAAGTGAGAAACCACGGAAAACCACTTCCATGATGGCTGAGGTTGGTACTGAACCCACGTCTCTTTAAGTTTCGCCTCACGAGGCTGAGTGAGACCCGTTCCAGCCCTCAGGTGAGATTTAAATTTCTTGGCACATCTGGGAATCGAACCCGTATCTCCGGGGCAAACGAGTGATGCCGTACATCTCCCTAGCCATGAAATAAAGCCGTGACCACATGTTGGGATGAACGTTATAGATTATTCAGTTACTTTAGATACCGGTATAAACCACGCCAAATACTGGGGGGAGGGGATAATCGGGTGGTACTTGAGCAAAACAAGTTTGGTACCAACGGACTATACAACACATTACCTGCTTGTGCATTATGTGGACAGTCCTGTACATTCCCAATATACGCAACGGGACGGGCATGGTGTTATTTCAAGCACTTTCTCATTTGTAAATTACAACCTTGATACAAAATTAAGATGTCCTTTTTCAAATGTTCCGTGGGGAAGGGAGTCATTGACTTAAGAATGCATCAGAAACCCCAGCAACTGAAGGCCTTCACTTTACATTGACACTGTCTATACCACGTGACTACGTAATAGTGTTTTCAAAGAACCCTTTATTTTTACTTCCCTTCTGTTAGCTAAGGACGAGTGTGTGGACGACATTGTTTGCTGCTACGTATTTTCCATACTGTTTTTAAAGACACTCTGGTTCCAACAAAAGTTGGTTTTGTCCCTCGTTTCATAGTTCAGACTCTACTCCTTACTACTTGATGAATTTTGTTTCTATTCATCGGTAATGTTCAAGATATTTTGACCAGTGAAATCGTAGTACTGGATGACCTTTCTACTGACACGTAGTCAATGGATCAAGCGACGCTGACGATACAAAGTGAAATGTTTCCATATCAATTTAGATCCAACATATGAAAGTCCATGTTCAAAACCATGAACTCGAAAGTACAGCTTTGGGTACAAGGATATTTTGTTTCAATCTGTGTAGAATGCCATTAGCACTACAGAAGATTATTTCATTATATTCTTGGTTTTGCTTTTTAGTGTCGTGTTTCTACCGTTCAAATGTGTTGAACTACCTTTGTACCGGTTTTCTTTACACATGAGTAGGTAATAGAAAAGTTGAAAGTGACTTATTTAAAGGTAAGTTAAGACTTCTCTTATTTAACTTCAATCCAAATTTGCATATCCGAGGCCACATGAAAATATAATTCCTCTCCAGACATTTTCCTTCCGGGGATCACGAACGTGAGATGTTCGAATGGTAACTTTCTTACCTGCTGATCCCAAGGTTGCAGGATCAATTCTGGCGCAGTCAGCTGGCATTTGAGGGTGCGAAAATGCGAGGAAGCCAGAAGATTTACTGACACGTTAAAGATCCCTTTCGGGGCCAAATTCTGGCACCCCGGCGTCTGTAAAATCCGCAATAGTTAAAAGGGATGGAAAACCTATAACATTATTATTATTATTATTATTATTATTATTATTATTATTATTATTATTAAAATAAGTGCGTTATATTGCCCCTTCGTGAATGTACTGGAATCGGGGAAAGATCCATAATTGTTTGCAGTCTGCAACCAAACAGTTTCTATAGATCAAGTATACCCAGACAATCACTATATGGATATATACATTGGAAGGCAGACTAGTTAAACTCCTACGTCACCTTGCCTTGGTACAAGCCTGCTCAATCCAGGATATTTAGCGAAATGGTGTTCAAAGTTAATATCCGTGAACTATTCAACGTATGTACTGAACATAGGTCTTATAATAGCATCTTTGAGAGAAATCAGGCCCATCAGTGAGCACTACAATGCATCATCCACCTTTGAGTTGTTAAAAAATTTCCCAACCGAACTCACCTCACCCCACCCAACCCGACAAATCCAACCAACCCACCCCGCGAATGAAACTCATAGGACCACAGATATCCAAGAAAGTCTGCCGCTTGGCCCGTAGCTTACGCATTATGGACCATGTTACACGTAGCCAGTCTGACCTCAGCTTCAGTCACAAGACCTTGGGTTTGGGTTCATTGGACACTATTCCTTATATCAAGCAGCCATTGAGTTGTCCTCATAGGTAGAGTTACCCCCTTCCAACTCTCAAGTCAGATTTTAAATCTTTGGTGGAGCCGGGAATCGAGGCCTGCTTCCTTCTCCTCCTACCAGTTGTATCTTCGTTCCCTCCACGAACTCCCACATGTGATTAGCGCGTTCAAATGTAAATTATCGCTACGTCACGTGCACTCAGGGGCCCATAATTTCAAGGCTTTATCTACCACTACAATTTAAGATCTATTGGTACGAACTCCAGTGTCTCGCACAGGCATTGAATTCAGGCGGAGCCATGAAGCGAAATGTGTGTGTATACTGTACGTACTTTATGGAGCAACATTTGTTCCTTGGCTACGAACTAAACCAAACGTACCATTCCAATTTATCGAGGTCGACAGCGGGTTCCGCTGTTATGTTTCGCTGCTTGACGTAGGACGCAGCACCCTGATGGATGGGGGCCATAAAACACGTCGAGACTTCGCTTATCTGCTCTCCACCGGGAAGTGAAGGCATTTTCGTACGAGAGCGAATCCGATCCACGGTAGCTGGTATATCTGGAATACTGTTCATTTATTTCTAATCGAATATAAGATATGCAATTTCTAGTTATCTCACACAAAAGTGGGCAGTATATCCACCGGTCGCGGTGGCCGAGAGCGCTAACGCGCTACCTCGTGCATCGCTGGCATCGGGAGAGCGTGGGTTCGAATCCCACCTCGGCCGTCCTGAAAATGGTTTTCGTGGTTTCCCATTTTCACCACCAGGCAAATACCGGGACGGTTCCTTTCAATAGGTCCACGGCCGATTTCCTTCCAATATCCCTTCCCTGACCCGTCCTGAAAAAGAAAAAGTACATGGCCATTGGCTGCATTAATAAAATTATATCCAGCTTCAATAATATACACACCAGATAGAAACTTCTGTGTTATATTTTGTTTCTTTTTCACTAAATACTGGATTCATATCTGCTAATAGGTTAGGTTTCGTGGCGTCCCAAGTATAAAAATGAGCTTGATGCATATGGAGACTAGTCAAAGAAAAGGGGTTCTGGATGTAGGAAAATCTAATCTTTCGAATCACATGTATAAAGTAATTCAGAGAATAAGAGTAGTTTCTAGTTTCAGCAATTGCTCTAAGCAAGATGAAACCCATATAGTCTGTGAACGAAGCATGTACTAATACTTGCTATCCTAGATTCGTGCTCAGATTATGCGACGATTGCCGAAATTCTCTACTGCCCTCCTCCGAAAATCTGCAATCACAGTTTAAGTACGGTTATATATTAATTCAAAATTTGTCTTAAGTTGTATACCAGTTGCTAAAATGTACTTAATGTCACCCGAACAATGCAACAATGAAACCACTTTTTTATCATTTCAAATGATCTTGTCGACTTCGTCGTTATGCTTGAGTCTAAAGTTATGCGGGACGGAGACGGTTGCGTTACGGAGATGGAAGTGACGTCATGCAGCCACGCGGGAAGCCGAAGTTAATGGTTAAAGGAGTCTGTTGAAAGAGTCCTGGGGTGTCGAGCGACCTGGGGCTTTGAGCGAAGTGAAAATAATACAGGGTGACTCCTAAGGAGGTGTACAAGATGCCAGATAAGAATACAGGGTGACTCCTAAAGAGAGATACAAGACGCCAGATCAGAATACAAGGTGACTCTTCAAGACTTGTACAAGATGGCAGAGAAGAATACAGGGTGACTCGTAAAGAGGTGCACAAGATTTCAGACAAGAATACAGGGTGCCTCCTAAAGAGGTGTGCAGGATATCAGAGCAAATTACAGGGTGACACTTAACGAGGTGTACCGTATGTTAGATTCAATTCAAATACAGGGTGACCCTTAAAGAGGTTTGCAAGATACCAGATTCAAATAATGGGTGACCCTTAAAGCGTTGTAAAAGATGTCAGACTCAAATACAGGGTGACCCTTATAGAGGTGCCCGCGCGGGAAGCCTAAGTTAATGGGTAATGGAGTCTGTTGAAAGAGTCCTGGGGCTTCGAGTGAAGCGAGAAGCCCTCCTGAGCATTTCTAACATGTGTAGCATTTGTAGCATGCGTCATTTGAAATGATATAACGTCTAGTCTTTCAGACTGACTGTATTCTTTTTATTTCTGTTATTTGAGTCTCTTCGTCCAAATCCTCCTTATTTCAGACTCTTGCTAAGTTTTAAATGTTGTCAATTTGTTTAATATCTAGATGGATGCACCATCTGGACAATTCACGTAATAATCTTTGAGGCAGCCTACTGTGATCTGGGGTACGTATTGACATTCCGGATGCAATAGGTCATGGGTTCGATTCCCGGCTCTGCCAAGAAATTTAATTCTGGTCTGAGGGTTGGAACGGAGTACAAACAGCCTCGTGAGGCAAAACAGAGGAGAGGGGGTTTGATTTCCATTTCAGCTATCCTGGATGTGGTTTTTCGTGGTTTCCCCACTTCAACGCCATGCAAATACCGGGATGGATCCAGACGTAAGGCCATGGCTGCCTCCTTCCAAATCCTACTTAGCCTCGATTACTAATACAGCCATAATTTTGATACAGGTGATCCCAGGTAGATCCAAATACTCGGGGCTACATCACGATGTCACAAAGCCCCTAAATGAGTCAGAAACAATCACTGAAGCTCATTTCCTGTAACTCCGCCTTTGTGCAGTCTACGAAACATTTTCTCGGAATCTATTGAACCTCCTTAATCCAAGCTATCATGGATAAATTGTTATGTTGCAACACTGGATTCTGGAAATCATTGGAAAAATAGTTCAGTTACTGCGCCGAAAGTTTACATTTTCACACAACTCCCGTTTTTAAATACTTTCCAAATAACAGACATAATGATCTCATGGCGATAGCTGTATAACTTCCCAGAAAATCCTCCTTAAATTCACGATTCATTACAGGCAAGATACTCTTCCCGCTATCCTAAAAGCGTTTAACCACTTGCATTATTGCACACGCTTACCTGGATCAGCAAAGTAACTAAACAATTTTTCAATCTCTAATGGCATTGTGCTCTGACAAGAATATTAGTTATTATAAATATACACACATCAAAAAAAGTTTTGCATCACCTCGGTTCCCAGATCTCCGGCATATAGACGTTGACTGTGTATATTGTATCCAAGATACAGTCCCTTTGACTGTTCATAGATGTCACTAAAACTGCTCAAAGATGTAAACAACCATGCATGAGCAGGGCCTATTAGACGGAGGGGGTACGACAGCCGATCAGTTCCAGTCATTCCACCAGGACGAAGGTACGCTGCTCATGTTGTCTGTAGTTCTACCATGCCTAGAAGGTCAATACCGCAGTTCGATCGCGTCCGCATTGTTACTTTGTGTCAAGAAGGGCTCTCAACAAGGGAAGTTTCCAGGCGTCTCAGAGTGAACCAAAGCGATGTTGTTCGGACATGGAGGAGGTACAGAGATACAGGAACTGTCGATGACAGGCCTCGCTCAGGCCGCCCAAGGGCTACTACTGTAGTGGATGACCGCTACTTACGGATTGCCGCTCGGAGGAACCCGGACAGCAATGCCACCATGTTGAATAATGCGTTTCGTTCAGCCACAGGACGTCGTGTTTCAACTCAAACTGTGCGCAATAGGCTGCATGATGCGCAACTTCACTCCCGACGTCCATGGCGAGGTCCAGCTTTGCAACCCCGACACCATGCAGCGCGGTACAGATGGGCCCAACAACATGCTGAATGGACCCCACGGAATTGGCATCACGTTCTCTTCACCGATGAGTGTCGCATATGCCTTCAACCAGACAATCGTCGGAGACGTGTTTGGAGGCACCCTGGTCAGGCTGAACGTCTTAGACACACTGTCCAGCGAGTGCAGCAAGGTGGTGGTTCCCTGATGTTTTGGGGTGGCATTATGTGGGGGCGACGTACGCCACTGGTGGTCATGGAAGGCTCCGAAACGGCTTTACGATACCTGAATGACATCCTCCGACCCATAGTGCAACCATATCGGCAGAATATTGGAGAGGCATTTGTCTTCATGGACGACAATTCTCGACCTCATCGTGCACATCTTGTGAACGCGTTCCTTCAAGATAACGACATCGCTCGACTACAGTGGCCAGCATGTTCGCCAGACATGAACCCTATCGAACATGCCTGGGATATGTTGAAAAGGGCTGTTTATGGACGTCTTGACCCACCAACCACTCTGAGAGATTTACGCCGAATTGTCGTTGAGGAGTGGGACAATTTGGACCAACAGTGTCTTGATGAACTTGTGGATAGTATGCCACGGCGAATACAGGCATGCATCAATGCAAGAGGACGTGCTACTGGGTATTAGAGGTAGTGGTGTGTACTGCAATCTGGACCACAAATGCTGAAAGTCTAGCTGTATGATGGTACAACATGCAATGTGTGGGTCTCATGAGCAATAAAACGAGCTGAAATGTTGTTTGTGTTGATCTCTATTCCCTTTGTATTTAACGGTTCCGGAACTCTTGGAACCGAGGTGATGCAAAACTTTTTTTGATGTGTGTATATGCTCTTTTGTTGAAATCATAACATTTGTTCGCAATTAGCAATTCAGGGTTGAATCTTCCTTTCATGAGCCGGAATGAACGACACCATTTACTCTTGTTTTCATTCACTTCACCACTTCGGTTACTGAAATCTATCGACTTGGGCCGAACTTTGTAAAAGCTAAAAAGCGCCCACACTCTGCCTTTTAATGTATAGAATAAGCATTCAGTTTTAGTTGTTGAGTTCAGGCTTGACACACACATACACACAAAGGTTTGAATATGACGTATTTTATTTTTGAACTGACATTCCAATTTAATTTCTTTGCGAGTATCCTTGAATCCTGCTTATGAGTTTTGATATTTCGTTTACAGCACTGCAGTGCTTTGCCTCTGATATAATAACTCATGCTCTTTTCTCGGTTTCTTTCAGGTAAGAAAGCAAAGGAATTCTGCGCCAAGCATTACGGCAAGTGAGTACATTTACAGCCCTTCTAAGAGGTTGAACGTGTGAGAAGTAGTTCTAAGAAAAGGGTTTATACCACTGTCCCTTACAGGTAATGGATCACAAACTGGAACATTCATTTTCAAATCCACAAAATATTTTGAATGGGCGTACTTACTCATGAGATCCCCTACACAAGTATGTATAATAGATCTTGGGGGTGAGTGGTTATCAAATGGGGATGTATTCAGGAGCGAGAATGGTAGAAAAAGAAGGGAATTAGATTTATACCCTGTATTTTATCACAGTGCGGTCGGCCGGCAGAAGGCACGTGTGCTGAGGTAAGACACTATAAAGCTCTCTTATGAAAGTAAGGAAGCTGACTGTCCCTGCGAATGCCGCTAATGTGGTCTGTCGATTGGCGGAGAGCTGGTCACGTGGTATTCTCGCACAGTCTAGCGGTCACAGTGGGTTCTTATGGCAGAATGTAAGAGACTTACTGGCAAATATGGTCCACTTTTGCACTTATGAATGCAGTAAGCCAATGATAAATAGTAATTAACTTATCAAGCTATCTCGGGGTTTTTATTTATAATAAATGGCTGGATGAGGAGAATGTGGGTGATGAAATCTAGCGAGGAAAGCACTATTCTGTTTTTTTTTTCTCTCTTGTTTGGAAATATGAGACCTGCTTCAGCATGAACTGAACTGAAGCTTAATTTTTTATAATAAAGATTACATTGCAGAATAATACAATGAATCGACGCAAAGAAAGATGGCAATACAGCCATTGTACCTAATGCTATAATATCAACGAACGTTCGTCTTTTGAACGAATGAAAGCGTTACGCCTAAGAGTAATGTGACAGCTTAATATAATAATAATATACCATATACAGATTGATTAAAAGAAGGCTTGTTGGAAAGTTAAGGATAATACAGGGTCATTATGAATGTGCGCGCGACTAAACACGGCAAGCTAAGTTGGCTGTGACTGACGCATATCGCGGCCGTGGGTACCCGGTTCAGCTGGTGGTGGTGCGCACTTTCACACTTTTGCCGAACTTGTCCAATGATGTGTACTTTGTGCTCATAGGCGATGCTGAAAATGTCCTCCCTCTCTTGTAACACACACCTGATATCTTCTGATGAAAGAATGTCTGTCAACTCTTTTATTATTTAGGGAGCCTGTTTCCTTGAATCGTTTAGCGAGCCTCCTAATTGTATTGGCATTAGGCACAGGTCTTCCTGGAAACTTGATTCGACATTTTCGTCTCGTTTCAGAACAAGATTTTCTGCTTATCATATACGAATTTTGGATATACACACGTTCGCGCAATGTGTATTGGTGTCTAGGCATGACCAACAATCACAGTAATCACAATACTCACTAAACATGCAACACTAACATCTAAGCTTGGCAGATATATGTCCATATGAATGACAAAACACGTGTGAACTAACGATATGAGTCAGCCGAGCGCGCCACAACCGGCTGAACCGGGTACGTGTGGCCGCGATCTGCGCCAGTCGCAGCCGGCTTACTTTGCCGTACCTATTCGCGCGCATATATACCTAATGACCCTGTAGGTAGGTTAATGATTATCTAACTAAATGCGAAGACTAAAATAGACGAAAATACTAAATTGTAAGAAACTGCTTTAACGAATATTGTGTTCTATATCTTCGATTACTATACGAAAAGTCATGTAGCCTTAACGGTGCCAGTATGAAAGAAGACATAAATAAATAAAAGAAAATCCACAGCCTGCTTCCAGTCTCCGACCGGGTCAGGAATGGAATGAATGAAGCCCCCATCTAGCGGCGAGGATATGAACTGTGCCGGCTGCCGAGGCCTGACGCACTCCTCTGGGGGCATTGATTAAATGAATGACAGATGAAATGAAATGATAGTGGAGAGTGTTGCTGGAATGAAATGTTGACAGGGAAAACCGGAGTACCCGGAGAAAAACCTGTCTGCCTCAGTTTTGTCCAGCACAGATCTCACATGGAGTGACCGGGATTTGAACCACGGATCCAGCGGTGAGAGGCCGACGTGCTGCCGCCTAAGCCACGGAGGCTTTTCAAATAAATAAATAAATAAATAAATATATAAAATAAATAAATAAATAAATAAATAAATAAAAAATAATAATAAATAAATAAATAAATAAAAATATGACTTTATTGATCGAAATTTGATGTGTTCAGTCGGTCAACACGATTGTACCCAATTGTAATGGGATATTCCCTAATCCTGAAAAAAAAAATACACGCGACTAATATTCACTTGGATGACCAGTTTCAATCATCATGCGATCCATTGCACTTAAGCTATTAAATCTACGTCGAAAGGTATGGGTGATGGTATTTACACTATGTACACTTATTTAGTTGCAGTAGCAGTTAAAATAATGCAACTAGTCAATATTTGATAGTTGTAGACTATGTGATATTTTGTTAAGATACTGTAAGTGGTGATTGGCCTCCAAATTGGCTTGCTTAGTGTGAGTATGTGATTGTTGTTAAATGGTCAGTTAAGATTGTATTGTGCAGGATCTGGTTGAGTCGTATGCGGTCCTGGCTAGAGCAGCTAACCTTGTCACTATCTGCTCTCAGCTGGGGGCAGTTTCTTGTGCACGAGTGGCCTATCTCATATCTTCCTAAGATTTCCTCTCTCGCATTCCTAAGTGTCTGTGTTCATCGAGCAAATGTAACATGTGTGTTGCCAAGTCTAGTATTCCTGACGTGGTGTATGGTACTGTATACTGGACATCTTTCAACTATTAAAGACCAGTTTTCATTCTCGCCACGCATAAGCTAAAAAGCCCTCTGCGCAAACGGACAAATGAGACTGTCCAGGAACCTTTAATACTGCCTTTAATGACGGCCTTGGTTTATTGAAGAAATGATACATCGTACATCTGATGCAATAACTTGTGTCCCTTATTAATACCTTGTCTAGCTTGGCTACCACGTTAAGTTGTTCTTTGTTTCCAAGGGGGAGGAGGGGAGGGGGGTCTAGTAGTGTAATGAGGGGTGAATTCTCCATGAATGTGTGAAACCCATCACAATTGGGTACAATCGTGTTGACTTCGTGTATGTCGTATGTTTGAGGCCCCTATTATCTTACTTTGCTAAATATTGCTTAGAGATGAATGTTTTAACACATGTTTAGGCACTTGACTGAAGATGCTCGTATGACATCACTGACCTCTTTCTAGGGTAGAATATTCTTTATTTCACCTCCCAGACTGTTATTTCATGTATTTCAGTCACGATTTGTTGTATCAATGAAATATTACCAAAATAAATAAATTTTTCAATGTATCCTCTTAGGTACATCTTTTACATCCTTTGAATATAAAAACCAAAAATACTATCTAAAGATGGTTCGATTACCGGCTCTGCCAAGAAATGTAATTCTCTTCTGTGGGCTGGAATGGGGTACACTTAGCCTCGTGAGGTGAAAGTGAGAAGAGGTGGGTTCGATTCCCACCTCAGCCTTCCAGGAAGTGATTTTCTACTCCTGGCATATGACGAGATGGTTCCTAACTCGAGACCACGACCGCTTCCTTCCCAGTCCCCACCTGAATTACAAATACACATACTAGTAGTCACCACAATAAAACAGGTTATCAGACAAATTCCACGCACATCCAAGTATACGGGACTAAATGATGTCGATGTCGAGACAATCAGATGAAACAACAAAAGTAACATCGTATGCAAGTGGTCACTTGATTGCTGGAATATGTAATACCTCATTATTCAATAACTTTTTTAATTTTCAAGAGTGAATAGTGCACGTACTTTGATTTGACATAACATCGATCTTTCTTTTACCGCGAATACCCTTTGCCGCCAACATGAATTAGATTGCAGTTCCCTTTAATGCTTGGCAGAGCTGATTCAACGTTAATTAAATCTGGTAATTTGTGGTGGGGGAGTCATTTTATCGAGCAGTGGTGCCAATAGTGTAGTGAGTGGCCAAGAAAGGGTGTGCGTGGAGCTAAGTAGTACCACTTGCATTCACTGGGCAACATCAGGATTAAATCAATAGTAGTTTATCATAGCACGTGATGTTTATAGATTGACTTCCCCGTACTAGATAAATATTTGTTTATCGACTTGGCAACGCTTCGGAGTTACAAATTAAAATATTAGTAAAGCTAAGTGGTATGTACAGATCACCGTTCGTTGGCATATCGAAGACTAGGCTATACCAGTAATTAAGGGATAAAGCATAATCGTGTATTTCGGGTCCCTTGTAGGGGGGGGGGGGGGGGCGATTGTACATCTTTTGCTAGAAGGAGAGTTTGCCTCAACAGGCGGGTACCACTTTCGATTCCAGTCCTAGGATGTAAATCAGCTTGAAATCTAGGTTCGAGCATTGGCTAATGCATTGTACTGATCGCACGTAAAAAGGAGGTCCTATTGCTAATGAATGATCCAGAGATTGAGGCCCTCGAAAATCTACAAAAGGCTTTCCTACCCTAAATGAAATAATAATCAGTTATTTTTATAGCCAGGGATTCGTGAGTGAAGTCAACGACATACTTTAATCTGGTCTCGGGAGAGGTTTTCCAAAGAAGTCAGTTACAAATGTTACGACTGCCAACTCACTCGTAAGGTTGTGGTGAGTTACTGTAGTCTATATTGTACGTAGCGCCACTGTCGAGTCACATGTTCCTAACCTTGATTATGTGGTACCGAGTTTCATTCCTTGCTATCGCCATGATGTAAGATTGGCAGATAATCCACCCTTGTTGGGACATTTGGGCAGCCGCCAAACATCAGAAGTAACTACCCCCGCTTAACAAGTCAAAGGAAAGATAGGAACGTACATTCCATAATCTGTTGTCATTGATCGTACATCAATTGTCTTAGAAGCGAAACGTAGGACAATGTGATCTACAGTAGTAAGGTTCCAGTAGGACTCAATCGCCTCGTAGATTTTTGTTTCTATCGGACGCTACCCCTTTTACCATTGAAAAATGATGATGGTACGAAAGAAAAGCCAAGATATTTAATTCTGATCTGAGGGCTGAGGCAGAACTGAGAAATTCTGGATTCGATCCCTACCTCAGCCATCCAAGAAGTAGTTTTCCGTGGTTTTCCACTTCTACTCCAGGCAAATGCCGGGGTGGTTCCTAACTTCAAGCCACGGCTGCCTCCTTCCCATTCTTAGTCTCAATCATAAATATATAGATACACACATGGCTACATACAGTAACCACAATAACACAGGTCATTAGACTTATTCTACACATGCTCAAGTACACGGGGCTACATAATTACTATGTTACAAGCCCTTAAATGAATCGACAACTACATAATATTTTAGTCTTTCTGACCCTAAGCTCAACATTGCTTCTTGAACTTTTTGCCAGTACGCCAGTACAAGTTACCCTGTCTGGATATAAACTCGTTCGATTGCCGTTTCCGTCACTGGTTATGATCTTTTATCATTTCAATCCGATTCGCCCCTTGCGTCCAATGGCTGTTACAGTCCCCTCTCCGTTCATTCCTTATCTTTCACTACGGTTTTATTGTATTGTTATATAGTTATTGCCCTCTTATCTCCTGTAACGTCGTATATCAAGGCACTACGAACTGGATGGGGGGTCTTTGAAATGGAGTATTTTAGAGAACACGTCTTAACAAGCTAACATACAAAGAAACTTAAAAATATGGTAAACTGAATTCTCAAGGATAAACTTAATTTTACGGCAGATATAGACAGATAGAAATCAAACCCATTAGAGAAAACTTCCTGCATTATAGGAAGTTTCTCATTTTGAATAAGTTTTCTATAAGGCGTGATCAAAAATGTTTAGTTCGCTGCTGCAACGATACCCCGGACGTTGAATGGCGAACAAAAAGTATACCGGATTGCTGTTTGCCTGCAGCGCCTAATGCGTTTCAATGTTGAATGGAACACATTCCTGGAGCGCATTGTTGCAGGCCACGAAAGATGTTGCCACCCCTGGGAACCGGAATCGAAAGCTTGGGACGATGCATTGATGTTATCCATCGTCCCCCCTTGTCTCAAAAAGTTTAAAGAGCCAACCATCCGTTGGAAAGGTGATGCTCACCATGCTCTTTGATTACCGGGGCCAATTGCTTATTGATATCAAAGAAACTGGTGTCTCCATCACTGCGCAACACTTCAGAAACTATGGCGTTCAATTAAGGCGAAACGACTGGGAAATCTGCGACAAGGGGTGCTGCTGTTTTATGATAACGCATCTCCCCATACCGCAAAGGTCGTAACGCAGATGGTACGCAAACTCAAGTGGGAGACAATCAAGGGGCCACCCTATATACCTGGTTTGTCCACATGCTATTATCACGCCTTTGGTCCCTTCAAAGAGCGCCTTCAAGGGTAGACGATTCCTGTCGGACGGGGATGTGCAGCAGGTGGTTCAAGCTGGTGCGTCGGTGGGTTGAGTGCTTGATTGGCATTGTACGGCCGTCAAAGGGAAACGTCTGGCAGATATAAATGGAGGTAAAAAGTTCCGATAATTATGAAATAATATTGCTTACGGTATACAGGATGTGCAAAAAAAGAGGCATCCAATAATAGACGGGGGACATTATATACTTATTTCTGTATGTGCAGGTAGAGACACACTCTGAGCCGTAATGACTTGAGGCAAGTTTCCAAAACCAACGAAAGGGGCATACTATTGTAATTTTGAAGTTGGGCAGCTAGTCTTTGCATCAACGGCCTCTCAAAATGTCCACTAACTACTGTATCTCTAAACATTTCTTCGTGCGACCCAGAACACACTGCTCTTCTAGGGTTGTAGCAACGGCTGCATGCATGCATGCAGGCGTGCAACGAGTTTGGCCAATATTGGCTGTTAACAACTTAACTGTGATGTTCATTTCGAGGCATCGCAAGGGATATTCAGACCGTGCCCAATACTACATGGCATTCCTTTCCCCATTTGTGAGATAGAGGATTGCATCCTATCCTCATTATGCCCTGTCATTATTGGACGCCATTTTTACATCCTGTATACAAATCGTACTAGTTTTTCACAAATATCTGCAGCTTGGGTGTTGCATGTGTTGGAACGTCACTTTGCTATTGGATTTATTGATAAAGAACTGCCACTGAGGCTAATGACAAATAGACATTAAACACCTGATATAAGAAACAATCAGCTAGCACGCCAATTCTAACAAAATTAGCCTTTTAGAAATGTGTTTTTATCCTTTTTAGCCATGCAGCCTGCTTCGATTTAATTTATTTTTACTTCTATTATGTGTCTTAGTATGACGAGGAAAGATCATGGGCTTGAATGGGCTTATAATTAAAGAGACACATTCATAACCCTGACCGGATTCAAACCCGCAGCCGATCTTGAGTTCAGTTTCAAGACTTAACACTTTGCCATTGACTCCCGCGAGCTGGTACAAAACAGATTGTAAAAATGTCTTACTTCCCAGGACATATTTTCACATTTATCTCGGTAAGGGTTCATTCTATCATAAATATTATTAAAATAATAATGTTATTGGTTTTAAATTACTTTTAACAACTGGGGCTTTTAGAGACGCCAGGGGTGCCGGAATTTTGCCCCGAAGGGGATCATTAACGTAATGTTACCAGTAAAGTCTCCTCACTCCACTATCGGTGTGAAGTGATAAGACGACTTGTGACTTCGTATTACAGGCTTCACTGAGACATGAAAAATCCACAGCCTGCTTCCAGTCTCCGACCGGGTCAGGTATGGAATGAATGAAGCACCCATCTAGCGGCGAGGATATGAACTGTGCCGGCTGCCGAGGCCTGTTGCACTCCTCTGGGGCAATGATTAAATGAATGACAGATGAAATGAAGTGATAGTGGAGAGTGTTGCTGGAATGAAATTTTGACAGGGAAAACCGGAGTACCCGGAGAAAAACCTGTCTGCCTCCGTTTTGTCCAGCACAGATCTCACATGGAGTGACCGGGATTTGAACCTTCACTGAGACATAAGCATTACAATTGTGATGATGTTTCATCCCTATCAGGACGTGTCACCTCACAGTGTATCAGCTAGCATTGCGATGTCAAGAGAAGGGTAGAGATTGCACAATTGGGTTACTGGATTAGGCGTCCTGTTATCCCCTTCACTCCTTCCTATTACATACAAAATTTGTAGGCTAGTTTTATTTAAGCGGCGTTATATTAGGTCACAATACACCACATCCGAGACATATACAATGTTTTAGACAAAAATTTCAAATGTTCAGACATGATTGGTAAGGAGGCGACCGTGGCCTTAATTGAGGAACCTTCCCGGCATTCGTCTGAAGAGGTGGGAGACCACGGAAAACCACTCCCAGGATAGCTGAGGTGGGATTCGAACCAGCCTCTTCTAATTTTTGCGTCACGAGGCTGAGTGTACCCCGTTCCAGCCGTCAGACAAGAATTGAATTTCTTGGCAGAGCCGAGAATCGAACTTGGGCCTCTTCGGTGACAGCCAAGAGTGTTTATTTATAGAGGTAATCATGCAGCAAATAGTTATGCTGAATTCAGAACGGTCAGATTTTTAGGGAAGTTGTGCCATACTTACATTAAACGGTATCGACACATTCCTAAGACGTCTTCAACGGTAGCAGAATGCTGGAAAAGTGATTCTACAAGAGGCTTAGGTCGTAGGAGACCAAAACTTGGCGTTGTATATCTCGCGCGTGTACCTGGACACGTGCAGTCTCGAGTCTTCAGAAAGGGTCTGAAGGAATTTGGGAGTGAAATACAATCAAATATGTTACTCTCGTAGTTTGAGTAATGTGTTCGCGAGTAAGATTCGAATCCCTCCCCGCACCTCTTGTAACAGAAGCATAGTGAATTTAGTTCATGAAGCACCCTCGCAGACATTTGGAATGCCTAAATGAGACAGCACTAGGATAATGCTTGTAACGGAATACCGCAAGCTCTTATATTGGGATGGTAAATGTTTCATTTTCTGCCACTCCCAGAAGTGCGACTGTAATACATCATCTTAACGGAAGAAAATGGGAATGAAGTGGTCTCATCAGTCGATCTTATCTTCATATCTACTTCCTGCTGTTGAAAGTAATTTTGTGTTCCAATGCTTACTTTGCATCAATATGGTTTGTACGTCAAAGAACTTGTCAAGTAGTAAACTGATAATATTTCTTGAGTTCTTGGGGAAGACGTGCGATAACAATCATTACATTGAGATGCACTTCGCAGAAGGTGCGTGAACGACAATCAGGATCGCCCTAAAGCTGTTCTAGAAACTGAGGACTAGGAAAACAATTTCACAAGTAGAATGACATGCTTCCTGCCTGTCTGGAAGAGTAATGCTCGATTTTTGGTAGCGGCAAGAAACTGAAAACTGTCCCCCTCATTCCAGGTGTCTCTAGTTGAAATTACAGTTATAGAAATGGATACTAAAGATATTTCCGCCATCGGTGGATTCCCTGTTGGTCCAGCTCAGTGGTTCTTAACCGGAGGTCGGCGGACCACAGGTGGTCCGCGAGTGCTTCGGGAGTGGTCTGCGGGAGAAAAGGGTCCACCAGCACGTATGTAAAAGTGACCAATAAATGGGGATTTCGAAACGATGTGCGTTGTACGAGAATCGTCCGAATGTATTCGCGGCGATGACTATCTGGTTTAGAATTGAAATATCTTTAAAATAAGTGTTATTGAGGAAGGGTTACAACTGAAAAGGTGTATTGGGGGGAGGGATGGTCTGTAGATGATTCAGTTTCAGGCTGAGTGGTCCGCAGACTTCTTCTACGGGTTCATAACCACTGTGAGTAGCTGAGGCGCAGCACTAAACACACTGGCCCCTCTCCCCTAATGCTTGGCTTGCAAGCGGCGAAGCCTCAAGGTGGAGGTAGTAAGGAGAGAAGTCCCCCTCGTGGCTGGTCAGTGTGTTGCCCTGTGCTCTAGGCTAGGGGGTTCTCAATTATTATTTTTTCTGTCGCGCCCCCCTTCTGAAACATGAAATAACTAGCCCTCCCTTATTCTTCTTCTTTCTCAGCACTTCTTATAGGCTACTTCGTACAAAGAAACGGATCAAAAGATCTACAGTATTTGCTTCTGTCTATTTACTGCAACTACCAGTTAAAATAATAATAATAATAATAATAATAACACACAATTTACTATTCTTAGAGCACTTCAAAGTTCAACAACATTTTGTAAATAAAATAATGTAATAACGTTACTTTTATCAGTTTATTGTAAATCGGGCTAACCTGTTTCACTGAACACGCACTCACTGTCTTTGAACTGACTGCAAAGGCCTGGCTGGATTCGAGTCAGCAATGGCAGAAATAGAAGATCTATTCTTGTAAGGAAGTGGCGGTCACATTGTCAAGCGGCTTATTGTCATTAGTGGCTGTTAAGTGTTAAGTAAGGATATATCACTACGGGTGGCGGGTAAAAAGTGTGCTGTGTGTGAAATGTTACTTTACACCTTTTCTCAGAATTCTTGCTGGCAGGATCAACTGGTCAGTTCTTGTGAAATAAGACATCAAAAGTACGAGTTAATTGGTTTGGATGGTCGTGGGAGCTTCCTGCCTATAATGGGTTCATGGATATGAGGATAGCAATATTTGTTACAGTACCGTATTTGAAATATAAATACTGTATTTCAATCTGCGCCGCCCTTTATCACTCTATGCGCCCTCCATAGGCCCCCCACTTTCGGGACCACTGCTCTAGACGACTGCGCACACACGATGTTGACAGCACAATGGACTGGGACTCGCTGCGATCGCTGATGCCCCACCACTGAAACGTGGCTGGAAACCTGTCAAACCAGATCCGACAGCTTGAACTTGAGGCTTCACTATTTGCCGGGCAAGCTTTGCTGGAGATCTTGAAATATTTGTGGAGCCTTACCCTCAACGTCTCTCATTGTTAAGTAGGCTAGAAAGGGGTCCATTACCTTACGGTCCTTGGACTCCAGTGGCCTTGATGGACGTAACAGAGTTAAAGTTTTAAGTCTTGATAAGGGTCACATGGTTGCCCTAAATACGTTTCTGAAACTACATAAAATGTTTTGATATGGCATTCATGTGCGTTTTATCATCTAATCGGACAGGCGGTGGTGTAGTCAGAAAATTTCTGGCCCACTGTGCCCAAGGTTCATCAGTTGCCATTTGAGGATGCTTCAATGTGAAAGACCTTTTGTCATTTGATTGCCTGGCACGTTAGAGAACCCCTTTGGGGGAGAAATTCTAACAAGACATTGTCTCTAAAATCGCAGTTGCATTACAGGACAGTATTGGCATTAATATTGGCAACTGATCTTGTATGTTTAACATTCTAAAAGATTTCTCTATCCATGGAAATGAGATCGCCAATATGGTGGTTTGGCTGTTCCAACTGAGGTGTTGGTTTTATTGCTCCTCTCTGAATTAATGAGGCCTGACAAATAATCCAAACTAAAGTGTCCTGATTGAGGTCCGGAACAAACACTGGCTCGGGAGACAATCGTTAATCCAACACTCCGATGTAGAGTGGACAGTAGACAAAACTTGTCAGTACTCGCTCTGCAAACAATCTCTCTCACAGTGGAGTAATTTCCGGTCACAATTTCACAGAGTACTTGTTTGCTGTAGCTGCCCCACCACAACTATCTCATTACTGACATCAAGGGAAACAGAGGTTCTTGTATTAGTTGTTGCAAGAAACAGGCAGTCTTTTTGGAACATAATCTGTACCTGACTAAACTAGCATAAAGTAATTCCTCGTGTGAATGAAGCATAGTTTTCTCTTACAGTTCACCTGAAGGAGTGGCTGAACCTATCTGCCCCAGAATGGACTTGAATCAATACTTTTTTTCTGTATACCGGGAGATTAAGCAGCCCCTTCCAATATTGTTTGCTGCAACCCAACTAACGCGTGTTGGCAGGAAAGTCGTTATTTCTCTGCCTGTATCTTGTAGGCCAGGGTACTGATGTTCTGCAAGCACATCCCGCAAACTATACTGAACCCTATTATTATTCCCTCGATGTGACAACATACTAATATGAGGGAATGATAATAGTGTTCAGTATCGTTTGCGGGACATGCTTGCAGTGCATTTGAACCATACGGGATGCAGGCAGAGATATATCGACCTTACTGCTGTTATTTGTAAGCTGGGTTGCAGCGAACATTATTGGAAGGGGCTGCTGAATCACCCGGCATGTGCCGTGTGTCTTTAAAATTGTTTGTCTTCTGTGGTCTCGGACGGAGTACCTCTTGAGACTTTGTTCCCAAAAATCCTGGATTCGATTCTTGGCTTCGTCATGAAAGTTCATTCCGGTTTGGGGGCCGGAATAGGGACAAAAACTGTGAAGAGGTGGGCTAGATTCCCACCTCAACCATCCAAGAAGTGATTTTCCCTGGTTTTTAATTTATACTCGGGCAAATGCCTGGATAGTTCCTAAGGCCACGGCCACCTCCTTCCCAATCCTAGCATCAATTACAAACACGCACACACAAAATCTAAAAACAGCACAATAGGTTATCAGAAAAGTTCCATACGCGCCCAAGAACACGGCGCTGATTAACACGATGCCCAAGCCTCTAAATATAACAGCCTACCAAATTTATTCATGGTCGCAAATATACTCGTCAGTTTCTTTCGTAGTGAATGGTAATCGCTCATTCTTTTGAGACAACTTTTGAGACATCCCAGTCTCATGGTGGTCTTGAACACATCCGAACGGTCAGGACAGAATAAGACGACACATGTTTAGTACAAACGCCTGGCAGTATTTGTGAAACGAAATTCTTATATGCACATACGAATAACTTACATACACGTCTTGCCATTTTCTACTGTATGCAGAAATGTCATAGACATGACAATTTCACTTCATATCTTTAGCCGAATGCTCACATAGTTACTTTTAGGGAGCGTGGAAAGTATTCACTTACGTTCTTCAAAGGTAGCTTTGAGGTTGGTACCAGGGGCGTGGTGGCGCAGCGGTCAAGCTGTATGCCTCCCACCAAGGTGGGCCGGGTTCGATTCCCGGTCAATGCATGTGAGATCTTCGAAGTATAATGCCATGTCCTGTGGTTCGGATTCCACGTAAAAAGGTCCCGTGGCTCATGATCGCGAGATTAACGGTCACGTTAAACTACAAGCTTCCTTCCTTCCTTCCTTCCTTCCTTCCTTTGAGGTTGGTACCACAATATCAACGATAACTAACTCTGGAGTGAAGTGAGCTTTTCTAAATTGCGTGTTGGTGGTGCGTACTATGTTCGTATAATGTGTTGTCCATATCGGTTAAGTTCTTAGTGAATTCTTGAAGGGTAACTTTGAAGTTGGTGTCACTATTCTTCCAGGTTTGCAACAGTGAAATTAATGAAATCGGCAAGAGTCGGATGTCCGGAGGCATTGCTACCACCATCAAAATTTCGTTGTGATAGGAGCCGCCATTCAGAAGTAAACAGGGGAAACAGACAGACACATGCATATCTCCCGGTGATTGACTTCGTAACCGTACCTTAGTCTTTCCAGGAGGTACATAGGTTAAAAAATGTGTGGCTATATTTATTTTCTTTTTAATTATTATTATTATTATTATTATTATACTTATTGTAAAGCTGGATGTAACTGATTTGAGGGTAGCACGAATGATTGCTGGGACAAATAGATGGGAGGAATGCCAGGAGTGTACTCGCAATGAAGAGATAAAGGGTAAGTTATAAAAAACAAGCACGTTAGTTGAAGCTCTTCGTAGGAACCGCCTCAAATGGTTAGGTCATGTGATGAGAATTGGGGAGGAGAGATTACCTAGGCTACAGTAGGATGTTAATGACCTCTTCAAAAGGCAAACAGTCTCTAATTGAAAAAATGAATTATTAAGGAAGTCTAGTGCTCGTATTGGTGATGACGGAGTGGACCACATTGCCACTACACTAATGCTAACTCCTCCTCGCTTCCAGTGATGTCAGATGGAGGTAGTGTTCTCTCGATTCAAGGAAGAATAGATGCCTAGACGGAGAAAGGACAATGCGATGTTCAAAAGCGAAATCTGGATTTATTTTACTATTATTTAGCAATATTTACTTAGTTTATCCTATAGCGGCACTATTAAAAGTAGAATTAGCATGAATTTTGAATATTAAAATATTTTGTTGAATACGATTAGTAAGGCTCGGATTTTTAGGTGCTAAAAATCTGGAAAATATTTATTTTTTATGTATTAAAAACACCTGAAATATGTGACAAAAAGGTAACAATATTTAATCATAATTTAGTTTAATAATGTGAATATAAACAATATGCAGTACTCACGAATGTAATTTACGCTATACCTCACAGACCACTGAAGAATTACAATACACAACGAGATGCATCTTCACGTTGTCCACCACAAATGACCGACAATTATCGCGAAACACTTTTTCCGAAGGCGCAAAACTGCGGCACTATGTTTCATGCCCTGGAGGTTTGTGTAACTTAAGATCGCTGTTCAGCCTTGATTGCTTTCCCACATGGTTGGCAGAACAGAATGCCCCTATCAGAAGCAAAATTATCTTTAAATTCTGCAACAGACGTTAACTTGTAGTTTTTACTCTAGGCATCGTAGAACTGCCTTACACTTCACAGTGCTAGACATGAACTGCATGTGATGTGAATGACACTGGTTCCACGAAGCTGGGGGAAGCAAGGGGGTCTAGCACGTGGTGCAATATGGCTATGGACAAGGAAATCCCCGGCTTCCACAGTGAGTGGCAAGTTAAGAATAACACAGTTGTATGGAGATAAGATAGCTCACAGGTTCTTCCCCGTTGAAGTAACACACAATAAAAATGCAATGAACTGAAAGATCTAGCATACTGATTTTTTAAAATGTAAATATTATGTCTTTTTATGCGCTAATAAGTGAAAAGCAGGAATGTATGTATTTATAGAAAAAATGCTTAAAATATGTATTTACATAAAAAATATTTATTTACCTAAAAATCCTAGCCCTAACGATTAGTTTGTCAGAGGAGCAAAGAAACCGCAGTGAGTCAGTGGGGAAATGATCCATTAGCCACGTTTAAGTTTCCAAGCAAACAATCATAGATTGTTGTGAATGTAATATCAGCAGAAGCCATCTACCATAATGCAATTCTGGTGACATGTATCCTGATACAGCAGAAGACGTCCCTTCCACGTCACAACTTAAACAGTTTTTCACGTGGAGAGTGGGTAAATTTGGATTTATCTGCATCATGATAATTCATGTCGAACTTTTCATGTCTTGCTCCTTATTTTCATTTTCAAATTGTGTATTGTTTACTCTGAAAATTTGAAAACTTCTGATAGAAAGGATGGTTTGCTCGAAAAAACGAAATCTCAATCGATCCCGAGTGGAAATAATCAGAACTAATTAATCTGACATCACTGCTTTCTCCAAGCACCACTCATATTTGCTTTGCAGGGTACTGCAGCGTTGTCGCTAGCGTAGCCAACAGAGGCTGGCAATTTGCGTGCAATAGATGAACTAGTCATATTCGTTCAACTCTCTCATGTGACTTTTTAAATTCTGGGAAACCTCCTGCTTTCAATTGTGTGATTTATCAGATTCCACCGATAACCAAGTACACTTAACTAAGGACAACGATGCCATAAGTCCCTGAACGAAACGACATACATTCGATATGTCAATGCATGTAAAATATAAATGTAGAGAGCGATGTTGACTGCCGCCTTCTTTATTAATGGACATGGTGCAATCGCCTGTGACCATGAGGGTATGCCTGTATCTGGGATATTTTGTTGAGAAAACATTAAAATTGTGTATTATGGGAACGTGTCACTATGTATTCCTTTGTCTTATTTCAAAACTGAAGTGTAGTTTATGTGAAACACTTACCTTGAAAATGTTGAAATCTCGTGTGATATGTATGCAGTGAAGTTTATCGTTCTTCCGGAGAAAATTCCCGATTTTTACGACTTCCGCACCTGGGAGGAGGCAGGAAGAGGTAGCGTTGCTGCGTTGTTCTCCTCACCCACTCTCCAATGATAGCTCAGAGCGTAAACGCCTCCGTGTCTCGTCTTAGTGCATGTATCACTTTCGAGTTTGCGCAAGAGGAAAATTGTGGCAGTCAAAGCTTCATAAAAGGTGATTTTATATAATTGATTTTATAAAAGCTAAACCCATCAGGTTATTCTGTAGAAGATTCGAACCTAAATGGCGGATCATAACTGCTGGAATATTACCACAACAAAGATGTTCACGTCTGAGTGTGATTGCATAAAATGCCACATAATGAATGGTATAAATTCTCAAGCATAAATAAAAGACACAAAGTGTATTTTAAAATACCGGTACACTGCTCAACAAAAGTTTGGAATAGCATAGATTTTTAATACAATGACTTCTTATAGTAAACCCATTGAGGTTTATACAATAACTTATCAAACTAAACATCAGTCCTTCTAAAAACAATAACAATTGTGGTTAGATAACAATAAAACGGTACAAAACAAAGCGAACTCGCTTCTAAGTGTCCCTGTTGAAAACAAAAACATTGAAAATTTGATGATCAGTATCAGTCTTTAGTACTCCCCGCACACGGAGGAGGCTTGCTCTGAATGAGACCATCAAGTTTATCTTGGGGTAAGAGGTCCCACTCCTCTATGGCAGTGTCAGCATGCAATTAGTGATGGTGGTAGTCCAAACTTTCGTTAAGCAGTGTAAGTCTACAAGTGTTGTATTTAAAGGATGCACATATCAGGATATTAAGAAGAATTACGTGCCAAAAATAAGGATTCCTGAGACAACGATTTTCGACATGAAATGAAAGAGAGCTTTGCTGATTTAATGTCGCAAGAAAAAAAGAGCTTGTTGAAATTGTTGAAATTATCGTGTTGTTAGCCATTTTTCAGTGTTGCCTTAGTAATCAAAATGTATTTCTTTTCAGTCGGTCAACACGATTGTACCAAATTGGATCCAAGTGCATTTATTATTCTCATGTAATCTATTTTCAGGGTTATGGAAACACCCATTACAATTGATAGACTGAAAATCATGAAATTTCGAATTGTTTGTTGAAACTATCTCAGTGGGCACCAGAAAGAATCACTCCGGGAACCGAAGGGGTTAAGACCGGTCCAGATTAAAGTACGAGGCTCAACCAATTAAGTTTCTCTATTTTTTAAACATAGAAAGAAAAAACGGTTAAATGAAAACCTTTATTGGCCGATACAGCAATGTTTGAGCTATTTTTTGACCTTAATCACCATCAGAATTGAGACACCTCTCATATTGTGGGATCAACTTTTGTATGCTTGTGTGATAGAATGGAATCAGCGTGTGACATTCGTCTTCAGATCTTCGTCAGTGTGAAAATGCTCACCAGAGGACAAGAATATTTTGAGGTGCAGAAAAAGGTCAAAATCGCTGGGAGCAAGTAATGCCTAGAGAAAGTTCGTAATATATACTTCTAATGGCCTAAACGCCCATTCTTTGCTTTAGTGACGGTGCATATGCCTTTACTATTACTAGTTGACTGGTGGTTATGTACGAGCTCCGTTATAGAACCGTATGCATTCCTGGCAAGACCCTGAACTGCTGTACATCGCATGTCCCATGCGTTCGTAGCCGGAAGAATGCCACGTAGGCAAGCTGTATCTATCAGGGGATTGTGTACCGGGGCCTGGAGTCAAGAGATAGCTTATCAGAGGTTAAAGTAAACAATCCTCACATTCACACGGCACTATCTGAGGAGAAGACACTGGGCGTGGGGCGCGCTGAGTGCACACCCAGCTCTCTGATAACCACGCCAGGAAATGTTCAACATTGAAACTCCTAGCTTTATATGGAGTTTTCTCTCAAATCAGCTGTAAAGAGTCCTTTCTTTGAATTACCTGATTGTGCCTTTATCGTAGGTCGAAAAAGTGACGATGCACCTGGAAGTTAAGTGGAGTCCACTTCCACTACATTGACGTTAATTCTGAAGCTACACTTTACTACAATGAGAGGGAAGTATTGGACATACAAGGAAATAGGGAAATGCACTCAATTTAATATGAAACACTACAGATTTATTGGAACTACTTCTAAGTTTTGCAAATTTTTCCTTTCAAAACAAGGCCTTCTTTTCTGGACTTTCACGCCCATTTCTTCCACTGCACTTAATATGTAAAAATTTGAAAGTCACAAAAGATACTTTTTGCGTTCAACTGCCTTAAGCAACTGCATGGTCTCGATTATCATTGTATCATCACATGCATTTCAAAAACTGAGCAAACTATTTGCGTAGCTACGTTTCGAACACTCTGATATACATATTTTATATCAACATTGTGAATCTATAACTTGTATTAAAGCTTTTTTTTAAATGTTCCTTCCTCCTTTCACGATGTGAAATAATGGCACTCAAAACACACTCGAAATTGAAAAATCATGTACCGTATTATGCTTTTTATTATATACCAGGAACCCACCCCGGCTTCGCCCGGTATCTTAACGGTCTACCCAGCGTAAGCTTAATAGGCGTATTTTTTCGATTACAATGTACCATTACCTATATCAGTTTCCCGTCTCGGCATAATTATTTAAAATCACTGACTGGACTATTAATTATGTTGCCGTGGAAGTACTGTAGCATGTGCAAGGAATTCTTGTCAGACGTAATTTAAGAATGGCGTGGTGCATGAAACACAATTCCCCCTTCCGTCCAATCTAAACTTGACTGTGTATTCTGCGAAACTAAGGCTGAAACTGGGGTGACAGGCTCACTCACTAGCTAGCTCACAGACTGTCTCCAAAGCTAGTAATTGAATGGAGATAGTTGGAAGAAATGAAAACGTCAAATCACTTATAGTGGGCGAAGTATTAAAGATAGAGATATGCTGTTGTGGACTTTCTTTTGTAGAACTTTTAATGCTTAAACAATTCTTACTCTCTTAATATTATATAGATCTTTTTAACGGTTTACCCAGCGTGAGCGTAAAAGGCGCACGGACGGCAGGTTCTTTTCGACACGATTCACTGAAATCGTTACTGCTCGGCTTCCTTTGGTCATAAATAAATTCTTTTCTGCAGAAACCTTCCTCGAGAAATCCTTTGCAGAATGGTGAAAACTGCATCAAAATCCATCCAGTGGTTCTCGAAATGAGACTACCCGGAAAATCCAAGAATCGGGGACTTTGTTTTATACTAAATAGAGATACGAGATATTCTAGTTCGTAAACTTTACCCCTGAAGTAAAATGCGGGCACGTGGTGTTGCTAGCCTTGGTCATGGTCCTTGGCTACTCCTTGGGTATTATTCAGACTCCCCAAATGGAGACCTTGCACATTTGAAATAATTTCGTGTTGTTAACAGTAGCTATTTCCAACTGACTTGAGGTATGGGTTCGATTCTTTGTTCTGCCAAGAAATATAATTCTAATACTAATGTTAATGGTTTTACGTCCCTTTTTACAACAGTGGCTGTTAGAGACGCCGGGGTGCTGGAATTTCTCCCCGAAGGGGATCTTTAACGTGCCATTAAATGTGCTAATACGGCTCCCACGCATTTGCGCACCCTCAAATGCCAAATGGCTGCGTCAGGATTCGATCCTACAACCTTTGGCACAGCAGGTGAGAACGTTACCGCTGAGCCACGCAGACAACCAAAAAATGTATTTCTGATTTGAGGGTTGAAGCGGGGTACACTAAGCCTCGTGGGTCAGGATTGATAAGTGACGGGTTCGATTCCTACCTCAACCCTCCTAGAAGTGGTTTTCAATGTATTTCTTCTCTTCTACTCCAGGAAAATGACGGAATTGTACCTAACTTAACGCCACGGCCGCTTCCTACTCAATCCTAATTACAAATACAATCACTAGTACAGTTGTAATATGGATTGCAAGTACACGGGACTACATGACCACGATATCGCAAAGCCCCCATATGAAACAGCAACAACAATTTCCAAGTGAAAACATTGTGTGTCCATTTGATTTGGAGTGGGAAGTTCCAGTTTCTGTTATAATGTTCACCTGCACTAATACACACATCAAAAAAAGTTTTGCATCACCTCGGTTCCCAGATCTCCGGCATATAGACGTTGACTGTGTATATTGTATCCAAGATACAGTCCCTTTGACTGTTCATAGATGTCACTAAAACTGCTCAAAGATGTAAACAACCATGCATGAGCAGGGCCTATTAGACGGAGGGGGTACGACAGCCGATCAGTTCCAGTCATTCCACCAGGACGAAGGTACGCTGCTCATGTTGTCTGTAGCTCTACCATGCCTAGAAGGTCAATACCGCAGTTCGATCGCGTCCGCATTGTTACTTTGTGTCAAGAAGGGCTCTCAACAAGGGAAGTTTCCAGGCGTCTCAGAGTGAACCAAAGCGATGTTGTTCGGACATGGAGGAGGTACAGAGATACAGGAACTGTCGATGACAGGCCTCGCTCAGGCCGCCCAAGGGCTACTACTGTAGTGGATGACCGCTACTTACGGATTGCCGCTCGGAGGAACCCTGACAGCAATGCCACCATGTTGAATAATGCGTTTCGTTCAGCCACAGGACGTCGTGTTTCAACTCAAACTGTGCGCAATAGGCTGCATGATGCGCAACTTCACTCCCGACGTCCATGGCGAGGTCCAGCTTTGCAACCCCGACACCATGCAGCGCGGTACAGATGGGCCCAACAACATGCTGAATGGACCCCACGGAATTGGCATCACGTTCTCTTCACCGATGAGTGTCGCATATGCCTTCAACCAGACAATCGTCGGAGACGTGTTTGGAGGCACCCTGGTCAGGCTGAACGTCTTAGACACACTGTCCAGCGAGTGCAGCAAGGTGGTGGTTCCCTGATGTTTTGGGGTGGCATTATGTGGGGCCGACGTACGCCACTGGTGGTCATGGAAGGCTCCGAAACGGCTTTACGATACCTGAATGACATCCTCCGACCCATAGTGCAACCATATCGGCAGAATATTGGAGAGGCATTTGTCTTCATGGACGACAATTCTCGACCTCATCGTGCACATCTTGTGAATGCGTTCCTTCAAGATAACGACATCGCTCGACTACAGTGGCCAGCATGTTCGCCAGACATGAACCCTATCGAACATGCCTGGGATATGTTGAAAAGGGCTGTTTATGGACGTCTTGACCCACCAACCACTCTGAGAGATTTACGCCGAATTGTCGTTGAGGAGTGGGACAATTTGGACCAACAGTGTCTTGATGAACTTGTGGATAGTATGCCACGGCGAATACAGGCATGCATCAATGCAAGAGGACGTGCTACTGGGTATTAGAGGTAGTGGTGTGTACTGCAATGGGCCCAACAACATGCTGAAAGTCTAGCTGTATGATGGTACAACATGCAATGTGTGGGTCTCATGAGCAATAAAACGAGCTGAAATGTTGTTTGTGTTGATCTCTATTCCCTTTGTATTTAACGGTTCCGGAACTCTTGGAACCGAGGTGATGCAAAACTTTTTTTGATGTGTGTATTTTGAAAGGTTGACTCGATTGTCTTCGAATTTCTTATAGGATAATTGAAGCTTCATAAAGCAGTATACAAATGTTTCTAAGTTTTAAAATATCAAGTCCTAAAGGTCAAGTATTTCAGAATTCACAATCCATTTAATCCTTGTAATATTGAAATTAATTTTAGATGTACACCGAACATTGCACTTGTATTATTTATATTTCTCTTATGCACTGTACTAAATATTATCGTAAAAAGAACACTGAATTAATAGCCTCAGAATTCGTGGTGATTGGAATCTGACGCAGCCAGTTGGCATTTGAGGTTGCAGTAGATTTACTGGCACGTAAATGATCTCCTTTGCAGGGAAAATTCCGGCACCCTAGCGTCTCTAAAGGATTCGGTAGTTAAAAGGGATGAAAAACCAATGTATTATTGTTATTGTTATTATTATTCATTGGGCTCTTACGATATGTTCGCAATATTTTGGCGAATTATTGAAACTACTCGGTGCCACCTGTAACTTACGTTTCTTTTGCTCTGGTTGACGCCCAGTATGCATATGCAGTGTTTGGAGACTTCACTGGTTTGTCTACTTGAAATGTATGAATCTGTCCTTTCCGCTGATAGAACTAGCCTCAAGTATGTTACGCGACTACATATTTGGTCCTAAAATTGCATCATATCTACGACCTGGGCTTGGGAGAAGTAACATGGTCTAATTAGGATGTCTTCCATTTGCTGATGTACAGGAGAGTACTGCAATTAGCGAGTGTGTCGTGCATGTGTGAGGTCTTATCTTGCTTATTAGGGAGGAATATTTCCCCTTTAAACGAGCTTTAAGTAATTAAATATTCGCATACAGGATGTTCGTACACTATGCATGGAATTTTTGCTGGGCATTAGACCAGAAACGAACCGAACGTACGCAGAACCTCTTTACCCTAGGTATTCAAAAGAAGGATGGACTGAAGTTTAAAGTTTCTTCCTTCTTGCCTTGGAGATCAGTGGTTTTCAAATTCGATAGACCGCGGCACAGAAATTTCTTCTGAAAGTCATCCAGGACTAGGGAGGGGGGGCTAATATATAATCCTTTGCAGCAGAGGCCGGAGAAATAAATTTGGTTTATTTTGCTCTAGTTGGTGCCCAGGATGTCTATACAGTGTTCGGAGACTTTACTGTGGTTGTGTACTTGAGTTGTATAAATCTGTTATGTAGTTGCATACTTAGCTCCTAAAAGCGAATCATATCTACGAGCCGGGATGGCTATAAAGTGTTTACACATAGCACAGTGCTGCACTCTCAGTAGTGACTATTTATGCATGCAGGTCTGCCAACTTGGTCACTGTTTCTTAATGCTTCTCTTCCTTCAATAAAATTAGCAAAATTTACCGAACTTCACATGCAACGTAATATATCAAGGAAGACCTAAAGAACAAGAACTCTTAATGTGAACTTGTCTAAAATTAGGACGTGGAAAAACAAATAAACAAAACCGATCGAAAATGACAATCGTAGTGCAACCTCAGTAGTGACTATTTACGCTTGGTTGGGTTTGTTTGTGCACCGTTGCTCTCAAGAATTAAACAGGCTGCGAAAACGTACGTACCAGCGTTCCACTGTCCCAAATGATAGACTACGGCGGTGGGATCTATCGGCCATACAGACAATTTTCAATTACCTTCAGTTAGTTACTAGTCGAATAGACTACTCGCTCAAAATCTCCTCCCCACTTATTATTGCCATTGCTCCATAGCTGGTTAAGTTTTGGGGCAATAATCATGATATCGGTGGGGCGTATTATGCTTCTGAAAATGCACTAAATAATGTTAAATTACACTAATAGTTCAGTTACTTGATTTCATAACGCGACGTGTTACAAAATGAGGATAGTCAGAGAATTTATAACGTTATTGGAAGAAATGAGCTTTAATCTTGCCTGGATGGATGAGGGATCAGGCAAAAGAGCGTTCATTCAATAATTTACCAACGTTAATAATGGTGCAGTCGTAGATTACAGTATCTGAGGCTTTGAACGCAGCAGTTAGTCTTCAGAGGACTGCAGGGATCTTCTGGCGCACTAATTCATTTATTACGTTACGGGTTGGCATTGGTGGCTCAGTGCTTTAGGCTAATTAAAGCTCTCCTCAGCCTAATTTAATTAACATTCATTGCATATTCGTTAATCTAATTTAAGATGGTGTGTCTCCAGTTTTATAAGAATTCTTGGAAGACCCTCTTCGTAACGATACGTCAAAGCAGGGAAGGAAATGTTAATCTGCACGCATGAACAAAACTATTATTTTGAATTTCTTAATGAGAAATACCAACACCCTACGATAGTTCATCATTCCAAGTATCCTGTATTCGGGAGACAGGTTGGTTCGAACCCCACAATTGGCAAATCATAAAATTGTTTTCATTTCTAATCCAAGCAAATTCCTGATTCTTTCCTTACCAGTTTTACTCGTATTACAATTACGCTTATCACTACATAATTGGCTGTTAGAAGTCATTCGGCAGGTCTGTACATCTGAACAACATTCGAATAAAGCATTGATTGGCTGCGTGGCTGAACGGTAACGTTCTCCCTTGCTGGGCCCAAGGTTGCAGGTTCGTATTCTGGCGCAGTCAGCTGGCATTTGAGGGTGCGCAAATGCGAGCGAGCCGTGTCAGTAAATTTACTGGCACGTTAGATCCCCTTCGGGGCAAAATTCTTTCACCCCGGCGTCTCTAAAAGACGGAGTAAATTAAAGGGACGTAAAACTAATAACATTTCTTCTTCTTCTTCTTTCTTCGATTCAGCCAACTAGGGACCACGTACAACTGTCTCTTCTTCCGAGCTCTAACTACCGCCCAGTGTTCCCACCTTCGTCTTCGGTGTTGTTCTTTTCTCTCTTGGGACCACGCCTTTCCTGTCTTCAGCTTCGGCTTTTCCTGGAAACCTTTGTGCATACGTAGTTTTTCCTGAAGTGGAACACGCTCCTGGATGTCTTTAGGGGAAATTTCCACTTCACGTAGATCTTTCTCAACTTACGTGAACCATGCCCCTTTGGTTTTCTTATCTTGAAAGTACGTCAATATCCGTTTTGATATCCTACCAGGGCTCATTCGTGTCACGTGGCTATAAAAGGCAATCCTTCGTTTTCGAATCGTGTCACTGATCTTCTCCACGTGCTTGTATAATTCGTGGTAGTGACGCCTTCTGTACTCGCTGTTTTCTTTGACGAGACCCAGGATTTTCCTCTAAATCTTCCTTTCTTTAGCCTCTAGCTTTTCCATTAGACCTTTCTTGTTCATTATTAGAGTTTCTGCCGCATACAGAGCCTCTGGTCGAATAACAGTCCAGTAATGTCTAATTTTGGCGTTTGAGGATATCGATCTCTTATTGTAGATGTCTTTAGTCAAGTTGTATGCCATTTCCATTGTATTAATGCGTGACACGAAGGCTTCTTTCTCTGATAGTTTAGGCTCTATCCATTCACCGAGGTATTTGAACTTTTCTGCCTTCCGAACTTTTCCTAGTGTGACTACAAGTTCCCTGGGCGCTGATTTTGTTTGTCATGAATTGTGTCTTCTCAAAGGAGATTTGAAGCCCAGTCTTTAGTGCTTGATTTTTCAGTTGGTTAAATTGCTCTTCTGCCGTATCAATGGAATATCAAAAGATCACTAGATCATCTGCAAAGGCTAGACAGTCGATTGTAAGATACATATACTTGTACCCTAGCCTTAGCCCATTTTCTACCATTGACCTTTTCTAAAACACAGTTGAAGAGAAGAGGTGATAGACCGTCTCCTTGCCTCACTCCTGTCCTGACTTCAAAGGAATCAGACATCTCTCCTCTGAACTTCACTTTGGAGGTGGTGTTGGATAGGGTTTGCTGGATAATTGAAAATGAAAATCCACAGCCTGCTTCCAGTCTCCGACCGGGTCAGGAATGGAATGAATGAATCCCCCATCTAGCGGCGAGGATATGGACTGTGCCGGCTGCCGAGGCCTGACGCACTCCTCTGGGGCAATGATTAAATGAATGACAAATGAAATGATAGTGGAGAGTGTTGCTGGAATGAAATTTTGACAGGGAAAACCGGAGTACCCGGAGAAAAACCTGTCTGCCTCCGTTTTGTCCAGCACAGATCTCACATGAGTGACCGGGATTTGAACCACGGTCCCAGCGGTGAGAGGCCGGCGTGCTGCCGCCTAAGCCACGGAGGCTTCGCTGGATAATTGATTGTGTCTTATTATATAAGGCAAACTCTTCGATGATTTGCATTAAGGTGGTTCGATCAATTGAGTCGTGCGCTTTCCTAAAATCAACAAAGGTCATTGTCGAATACATAGAATAAGATGTGGTGGACTGTATAAAGAAATATATTTTACATTGTATGTACATGATTAAACACTGAACAAGTACAGTAGATATTACATGCGTGTGATGACACCATGTCCGGTAGCCACTGCCCCCTGCTTGCTAGTGAGTCCTGCTTGACGCAGGTAAGAATACAACCCTTCCTCTTAATGGGTCAACAACCCTCCAGCAGGGGGACCAACTGTCATTAGAGTATGTACAGTGCCAGAGTTGCCAACATACTCCCCCCCCCCCCCCCCTTGAAATAGCAAATATTTCAAACAACTAAATATTGTCACTTTGTTCTATTAACTGGAATAAGAATTCAAATAAACACTATGTACACAAAACATTTAAACACTTCACTTCTCTTCACTCAACAATGGGCAAAGTCTTGACACTGCTCTTTTCAAAAGAGCTCCGCTGGGTGTTTTGATGGTAACAACCCTCGTAACTCCGTCGGTTCCTGGATGCACTGCTGTGACACGGCCCATTTTCCAATGAAGTGGAGGCACGCCCTCTTCCTTCAGAACAACCAGAGTGTCGATTTGTGGGGATTGTCCGGGCGACCGCCATTTAGAACGCTGTTGGAGTTGTCAGAGGTATTCCTTGGACCATCGGCGCCAAAATTGCTGGAACATAGCCTGAAGCAGTTGCCAGCGCTTCAGTCTATTCAAGGGAGTCTGAGACACATCTTCTTCCACAGGAAGATGAAATGAGCCACCGATCAGGAAGTTGGATGGGGTTAATACTTCCGGATCATTGGGATCAGAGGATAGTGGGCAGAGGAGGCGCGAATTCAAAACTGCTTCTATCTGTACAAGCACTGTAGTCATATCTTCAAACGACAATGCAGCGTTTCCTACTATTCTCTTAAGGTGATACTTAGCTGATTTAACTGCAGCCTCTCACAACCCTCCGAAATGAGGTGATCCAGGAGGACTAAAATGCCACTGAATCCCCTTATCTGTAGCAAAGCTTATGAGTGACTGCTTGGTATTCCTATCATTAAAGAATTTCTTTAGCTCACGTGATGCACCTACGAAATTAGTTGCGTTGTCAGTGAATATGTGGGTGCAAGTTCCTCGTCTAGCCATGAATCTTTTCAGTGATGCTAAAAAGGCAGCTGTAGACAGATCGCTTACAAGTTCAATATGTACAGCCTTTGTGGTAAAACAAAGAAACAAACAAACAAACAAACAAACATAGCTACATATGCCTTAATCCGAGCGCCCTTCCTGGACGAAGGTCGTAAATATACTGGGCCACAGAAATCTATTCCTGAAGATGCAAATGGTCCACTGGGAACTACTCTCCTTTCAGGTAGCGATCCCATCAACGGTTGATACGGCCGAGACGAGAATTGAAAGCACGTCTTACATCGATACACTGCCTTTCGAGCACCGTTTCTCCCACATAGAGGCCAGTATTGCTGTCGCATCATTGTCAATAAAGTCTGAGCTCCAGCATGAAGAAAAACAAAATGAAAATGATCAAATAACATTATTGTAATGCGATGATTGCCAGGTAATAAAATAGGATGTCTTCTGTTGCCCGATAGTTTAGTATTTTGCAGACGGCCTCCTACCCGTAACAGACCCTGCTCATCCAAATACGGTGCTAATCCATGTAATTTCCTTCCCTTGGGCAGTGGCAAATTTTGTTTGAGAGCCTTTGTCTTGTGAAAATTCAGAAACTTGAGCAATTTTACACCATAAATACTTAGCCTGCTCTAGTTCTACAGGATTAAGAGCACCTGTTTGTCTGTCTGTTTTAGTTTTAAGATTTTTGATAAATCTGAGCACGAGAGTTGTTATTCTAATCAGCTTGCTCCATGAAGAGTATCTGTTAATTAGATCCGATCCAAGGGATTCTGTAGATGACACGAGAACAATTTTAGTTTTCCTAACTTCAGGTAATTCTTGAGAGCTATGCCTCTGCTGTGAAGGCCATTCGTCTTTATTATCTGGAAGCCAAGATGGTCCCGATAACCAAAATGATGAATTTAACAGCTTCTCCGCGGTAACTCCTCTCGAGATCATATCTGCTGGGTTATGATGAGTAGAGATGTGCTGCCAACCATCAATATTTGTCAACTGTTGAATCTGCGACACTCGATTAGCGACGTATGTTTTCCACTGGTGTGGATGGCCCGAAATCCATGCTAATGCTATTGTGGAGTCAGTCCAACAAAAACACTTGTCTTTAGTTACGTTTATGGATCTCATGACTCTTTCGACCAACTGAGCAAGTAATACAGCACTGCATAGTTCTAATCTTGACAAAGTTACTGAGCCTAATGACGCAACGCGAGACTTAGAACACAATAAGTGAACTGTTATTTTACAATCTCCTGTCTGAGATCTCACATAAACACATGCGCCGTAAGCAATCTGAGACGCGTCACAAAATCCATGAATCTCATACTCCACAAATTCTACTGCCCTAACATGACGAGGCACTTTGAATTCCTTCAATTTAGCAATATCCTGCATATAACGAATCCATTTATTTTTGAAGTTCTATTGTGAGAACGTCGTCCCAATTTAAGTTCATTTGCCACAGTTGCTGGACGAAAATCTTACCCTTAATTAATACTGGGGTCAGAAGCCCTAAGGGGTCAAATATTTTAGCCAGGTCTGATGGAATTATTCTTTTGTTTATCTGTGTCGAACTGAAAACACTTCTCAACTCAAACTGAAAAGTGTCTGTGATGGGTTTCCAAGATAGCCCCAACAACTTCAAGTCTTCACCTTCATCTACCTTAATAATGTACTTGGGATCTGTTTCATGGTTAGAAATGCTCGATAGCACATTGGGCTCATTCGATCACCATTTTCTTAAGGTAAAACCCGCACAGGATAAAATATCTGAAACACACTTGTGAGTGGTTCTTAAGCCGTCAGTTGATTCACAATCTGTCATTAAATCGTCAACATAAAAATCCTGCCGTATTACATTCGAAGCTTCAGGAAATTCCTCCTTAGTGTCATTCGCCAATTGAGAGAGGCATCTTGTGGCCAGGAAGGGTGCACATGACGTGCCATATGTGACTATTTTGAGACGATAATGTTTAAGCTCGTCCTTAGGGGACTCCCTCCACACGATACGCTGAAAGTCAGTATGTGCAGGTTCTATGAGGACCTGCCGATACATTTTTTCTATGTCAGCGGTCAATACATAGCGATGCATGCGAAATCTAGCCAATATTGAAAATACACACATCAAAAAAAGTTTTGCATCACCTCGGTTCCCAGATCTCCGGCATATAGACGTTGACTGTGTATATTGTATCCAAGATACAGTCCCTTTGACTGTTCATAGATGTCACTAAAACTGCTCAAAGATGTAAACAACCATGCATGAGCAGGGCCTATTAGACGGAGGGGGTACGACAGCCGATCAGTTCCAGTCATTCCACCAGGATGAAGGTACGCTGCTCATGTTGTCTGTAGTTCTACCATGCCTAGAAGATCAATACCGCAGTTCGATCGCGTCCGCATTGTTACTTTGTGTCAAGAAGGGCTCTCAACAAGGGAAGTTTCCAGGCGTCTCAGAGTGAACCAAAGCGATGTTGTTCGGACATGGAGGAGGTACAGAGATACAGGAACTGTCGATGACAGGCCTCGCTCAGGCCGCCCAAGGGCTACTACTGTAGTGGATGACCGCTACTTACGGATTGCCGCTCGGAGGAACCCTGACAGCAATGCCACCATGTTGAATAATGCGTTTCGTTCAGCCACAGGACGTCGTGTTTCAACTCAAACTGTGCGCAATAGGCTGCATGATGCGCAACTTCACTCCCGACGTCCATGGCGAGGTCCAGCTTTGCAACCCCGACACCATGCAGCGCGGTACAGATGGGCCCAACAACATGCTGAATGGACCCCACGGAATTGGCATCACGTTCTCTTCACCGATGAGTGTCGCATATGCCTTCAACCAGACAATCGTCGGAGACGTGTTTGGAGGCACCCTGGTCAGGCTGAACGTCTTAGACACACTGTCCAGCGAGTGCAGCAAGGTGGTGGTTCCCTGATGTTTTGGGGTGGCATTATGTGGGGCCGACGTACGCCACTGGTGGTCATGGAAGGCTCCGAAACGGCTTTACGATACCTGAATGACATCCTCCGACCCATAGTGCAACCATATCGGCAGAATATTGGAGAGGCATTTGTCTTCATGGACGACAATTCTCGACCTCATCGTGCACATCTTGTGAATGCGTTCCTTCAAGATAACGACATCGCTCGACTACAGTGGCCAGCATGTTCGCCAGACATGAACCCTATCGAACATGCCTGGGATATGTTGAAAAGGGCTGTTTATGGACGTCTTGACCCACCAACCACTCTGAGAGATTTACGCCGAATTGTCGTTGAGGAGTGGGACAATTTGGACCAACAGTGTCTTGATGAACTTGTGGATAGTATGCCACGGCGAATACAGGCATGCATCAATGCAAGAGGACGTGCTACTGGGTATTAGAGGTAGTGGTGTGTACTGCAATCTGGACCACAAATGCTGAAAGTCTAGCTGTATGATGGTACAACATGCAATGTGTGGGTCTCATGAGCAATAAAACGAGCTGAAATGTTGTTTGTGTTGATCTCTATTCCCTTTGTATTTAACGGTTCCGGAACTCTTGGAACCGAGGTGATGCAAAACTTTTTTTGATGTGTGTAAATCATCTTGAACGATCGGTCCTACTAATAACAAATCATTGAGGGATAATACAGAATCGCCCTTCGAGCTGTCATCAAATACCACGCGAGTGCGCGTTGTCAATGAATTACCCTTAAATACACAATGATGCGGAAGGTAGTACTGTAATGGTTTGTTTATCTCATTACTGGGAATTTCCTCCATATGATCCAGGTCAGTGTACTCTCTCATAAACTGTACGTACTCCGACTTGACTTTGGGGCTGCCTTTCAAAACGCTTGTCTAGGTTGTGAAACCGTCTAATTGCCTCATTAACATTGCTACCTAGCTGACTCGGGTCCTCTTTAAGGAGTAGTGGGACTATGAACCTACCCTGTGGATTCCTTCTGTGACCGTCAGTAAATAGCATCTCACTAATCTCTTGCTCAGAATGTCCTTGGCCAAGCAGTGCTTTCCCCGGCTCATTGAATATCTTACCTGACGCAAAGAGGCAGGAAGAACCCTTATCTGCGTGCTTTTCAGACAAACCAACACTACCTGCTGCTACCCAGCCAAGAGCCGTGTTGCGAAACAACGGTAGTTTGTTTGAGAAACTGTCGAGCTGAAATTGTTCTGCGCCGATAAGATCGTAAAAGAATTCTGCTCCAATGAGAATGTCTATGGATGATGACACATTAAATTGAGGATCCGCAAGGTTTTCTAATATAAACTCAGTAATACTCCAACCTGTGATGTTGATATTTTTAGTGGGCAAGCACTGACCAGTTATTGAAGGTATTACGTGAAATGTCATGATTCGTTCAAAGGAACCGAACCGCGAAGAAATCTTTTTTCTTACCACCGACCCCACCTTGATGGTAGTGTTATGCAACCCATGTATCGGAATATTAGTCTTTGTCTTTAACAAACGTAATTGATGAGCTAATTCCCTGGTTATGAAGTTGAGTTGCGAGCCGCTGTCTAACACAACCCGAGCATGACGGGTTTCTCCCTCTGAATTGTTGACATTCACTACTGCTGTCGACAACAATTCATGAGAGGAAACCTCATTGTTGTGATTGTGCAATGAAACAGCATTACTACTATGTTGCTCATTACGAGGGGACAATGAAGTATTATTGGACACAATACTCTTGTTTGAAGTCTGACTATTAATGTGGTTCGGTGACCCTTGGTCCCTGTGAAGCAAGGTGTTGTGTTTATCCTTGCACAGCTTACAACATGAACGAGTGCACTCGTTAGCGAAGTGATTTCCAGACAGGCAATTAACACAGAGCTTATGCTTCTTGATCTCCCGCCATCTGTCATAAACACACATAGAAGTGAATGTTTTGTATCTAAATATGGGATGTTCTTCCGTGCAAAGTGGGCATTTCTGATTTTTCTGTGAAAGGAAACATTTTTTCCCTGGGTTCGTGAATGGCCTCGGTTTGAAACCAGACGCATTCGGTTTAGATGAAACGCCTACCTGCTTCAGCTGTTTTGAGCGATCACAATTCTTAGTTTCGATCGATTTCAATGCATTACATGTTTCGAGTAGAAATTTGTTCAGTGTCTGATACGATGGAAGATCAAAGGTTGGTAACGAGGTCTCCCATTTTTTAAATGTTTCAGCGTCAAATCTGCTTGTTATTAAATGTATCAAAATGGCATCTACTTGTTCTTCACAAGACAGACCAAGCGCTGATAGCGACTGCATGTGCCTTCTGAAGCCGTCATACAAGTCTCTTAATGCCTTGGAAGATTCTACTTCTATTTTGTTTATCTGAAGGACCTAATTAATGTGGGAGGAAACAATAGCTCGCCGGTTGTTGAATCTTTCATTTAACAGGTTCCATGCTAAGGATATTTCTAAGGACTGTAAAACGTCTGCCTGATAGCACTGATTTTAGGTAATGAAATTTCTGTATTTTTGACAAATTTGCATCTTCATGAATGAGATTCTTAAAGGTATCAGCAAAATTGGGCCATTCTAAATAATCACCTGCGAATGTAGGTAAACTTATTTGAGGCAGTTTAACTGAACGTGTTTGCGAACTGGAAGTTGATTCACCAATAGAATCACTTTGCGAAGTTACTGACTTGGAAATTGCACCATTTATGGATCTTATAAGACCAGATGTTTTGAAGTATTGCTCCTCAAAGTCGGAGCGATAAGATTCTTGTTCTGCTTGAAATGATTCATCCTCTTTCAAATCCTCTATTTGTGATAGAACTGTTTCATATTCTTCCCAGATTTTTGATAAGTGAGCCCGTCGATCGTCCAACTGATCTACGTCCTTAGATTGAGAATCTAATTTCTCTACGAAGCCTTGTATGCGAGATAAGCTAGCTTTTAATCTACCCCTTTTGCTACAAAGTGATTTTATTTTTTGTTCCATTTTGCACTAGCAATTCCCAATAAACTGCTGAATGATATAAAATCACAATAGACCAAATGCATATACGTAAAAGAATGACAAAACGAAAAGACAAATACCTAACATAGTTACATAATACAAATATGAACTCCTGGTTTTGTTTCAAAGAGTTGCGGGAAAACTGCGTACAAATAACATACAGTTTTACGGGCGAATGTGTGATCACTAGCAATACCAATACATTGCAAGTACAAACGAACAGTTTTGAATGGAGAAACAAAGGAATGCATATGAGTCACAAGGAATAATTAAGGATGATCGGTGACTTACCAAGACGATGAATTCTGTTGTCCAGTAGTCGCCATGCTGGTAACCACCCACGCCATTTGTGAGAAGCCATGCTGTCTTTGGATCACACGAGTTCAATTTTCACCGTTTTCCTTGCCATATAATCCGGCCCGGAGGACCAAAACTTATGTCGAATACATAGAATAAGATGTGGTGGACTGTATAAAGAAATATATTTTACATTGTATGTACATGATTAAACACTGAACAAGTACAGTAGATACTGCATGCGTGTGATGACACCATGTCCGGTAGCCACTGCTACCTGCTTGCTAGTGAGTCCTGCTTGACGCAGGTAAGAAAACAACCCTTCCTCTTAATGGGTCAACAACCCTCCAGCAGGGGACCAACTGTCATTAGAGTATGTACAGTGTCAGAGTTGCCAACAGTCATCACGAATTCCCTGTTCCTGAGTTTCAGATATGAAAGGATGGACTTCAGATTCATAATCTGCTCAGCACATGATCGTCCCTTTCTGAAACCCCCGTATTATTATTATTATTATTATTATTATTATTATTATTATTATTATTTATTAAAGCATTGGATGCGCTATGTAACTTGCATTATTAGTTTGGATTGTAGCCCTGTAATATTTGCACACCAATCCTATTATTACTAGCTGCTGCTGAACAGATTCCACTCTAACCCTGATATTCAGTAGGGTGGGTATTAATGGATATTAAAAAGTGGAATTGGAACTAAATTTCAATGCAAGGCTCAAAATATTGACTTGTTGTTCGGTTATATCCAGAAATTTCTGCATGGTTTCCCCATTACCGAACTTTTAAGTACTTCATGAAAACCCCTTCTGATGCATATTTCTGTAATATCTTGCGTAATTTTGACCTTCTTTCTTTTAAGTTGTTTTGCAAGTAGGCAATGATTAAAGTTCGTAAATTTGAAAACCCTCTTTCTCAGTGAACAAACACTAATTTTGACATTCACATTTACTTTTATAATAATACTGTATAATACGGTATCCTAAACAGTTTACCCAGCGTAAGCCTAAAAGGCGCACGCACGGCAGGTCCCAGACGCAATTCAGAAAAGCCGAGGTGAACAGCGGAACTCAAAACACATATACTCTTCTCTGAAGTCTTAACACGACACGACTCGGCCGGAGCTGGAGTGATAAGATCGCTCGCTCGCCCACTCGCTCCAGAGCTAGTAATTTTAATTTCACTGAATGATGATTGTTGGAAGAAATGAAAACGTAAGAAAACTTATAGTGGGCGATGTATTAAATACCTATAGTATTGAGTACCTATAGAGATATGCTGTCCCGGAAGTTTTTGTAGAACGTTTCATGCTGAATAATTCTTACGCTCATAGTAGGCCTATGTAGATATGTTAAACGGCTTACCCAACGTTAGCTTTCAAGGTGTACGGACGGCAGGTTTTTCTTCGACTCGATTCACTGAAATCGTTACTGCTCGGCTTCCTTGGAAATAAAATTAATGTTTATCAACAGAAACTTTCCTCGAGAAATCCTTTACAGAATGATATCAACCGCATCAAAATCCATCCAGTGGTTCTCGAGATTACCCGTTACATCCAAGAATCGGGGACTTTTGTTTTATACCTATGTAGAGATTAACTGGTGTATTCAGATCTCATTTGTCGTGAACTGCAAGCAACAGTCAATCCTCACATTCAGTCCAGCAGATACGTCAATTATATCCAGTTTCAATTTATGTTGTGAGTCTTGAAAATGACTTGGAATGGTAGGAAACTCGTCTCCACTTCACAAGATGTCAACAGGCAGTGTTTGAAACTTGTTTTTTCTGATCAGGAAGTTCAGGAACTATATGCAGCTTTATGAAATTATAAAAGCGGACGAGCTGTTACTCGTGGCTTCACCTTTAATACAGGGTCTTTAGTTTTGCTTGGCAAGGACATTCTCGCTCACGCGCTCCACCAGTGACGGCTCAGTTCCCGGCGACCGCGCACGCATATGTACGGCAGAATACGGTGATTAAAATCAGTATCATGCATTTTTACTCACCATGCTTACAGTAGATGCTGAAAATATTCCCCATCCGCTGTCAAACATAATCGGCATCTCCTTATGAAGTTTCCGGTTACTCCATTTAATTTAGCTTCAGTAAGGGAATAACTACATTTACGTCTATTTTTATTGTTTACTGAGCCTGTACATTTGAATCTATTAGCCAGTTGATTTATTGTCCGATTTATAGGAATGGGTCTCCCTGGAAATAGCATTCGAAACTTTTGTCTTGTTCTAGCGCACGTTATGTACGGCACGTATTGTGCAGACCTTCGCTCAACCTTGGCCGCCGGTCTCCAGCCGGGTATTCCCTTGCTCTTCTGTAGACGTGTGAGCTCTGAGCTAATTGGGTGTTTCAATATTTCAGTGTTTTATAAAGCTACTGTGTACCGGTACTGTATATCGTATTGTGTATTGTTTTATTGTGATTGTGTGTAGTGCTGTAATGCCTTATGTAAAATATTCGTTACGTAAACGTGTATATCTGCACAATACGTACCGGTACATAAAGTTCAGGAAATCTTGCGCTAGAACAAGACAAAAGTTTCGAGTGACATTTCCAGGGAGACCCATTCCTATAAATTGGACAATAAGACAACAAGACAACTGCCTAAGAGATTCAAATGTACAGGTTCAGTAAACAATAAAAATAGACTTGAAGATTTCCTTACTGAAGCTAAATTAACAGGAGTAACCGGAAACTTCATAAGCAGATGCCGATTGTGTTTGGCAGCGGATGGGGAACATTTTCAGCATCTACTGTAAGCATGGTGAGAAAAATGCATGATACTGATTTTCAGCACCGTATTCTGCCGTCTATACGCGCGCGCGGCAGCCAGGAACCGAGCTGTCACTGGCGGAGCGCGTGAGCGAGAATGTGCTTGCCAAACAAATATAAAGACCCTGTACATCAATAAACACATGGAATTTACTCGTAGCTTTAGGCACTACCAGCAACATAGGCACTAATGACTGAAAAAGGCATTGTTTCTCCAGATGACCAAATAATATGAGCATGTCTTACGGTATTTTATAATTTTCACGCAGGAGTCAATCGAGTGCGTTTTAAACGCACCTGGAAACGGTTCGGCTGTAGGCCATTAGATTATTCGTAGAAATGGAATGATTGATTAAATGGATTGAAGTTCACATTAACTCTTTTAATCCGTAATTAGGTACTATACAGTTATTGAGACTCGAGGATTTGAATAGGCATTTAAGCAAAATCCTCAGCTTAATCACATCAGGCAGATGTTACGTACGCAGCTGATACACAACTTCCAGGCCCCTTATTAAACAACATAAAATAGCTGCCAGTGTTGACCGGTATAGTTTCGAGGCCAGATGGCTGAGAAACAGTGCGCTACGTTAGCTTGTATTGAACGTCAAGTAGCAGATAATGACTTGACGTGCGTGATGAGTGCAAGGTGTAAAGAAGGCCACACGTATACCCGCACCTATAGATCACTCAAACCTGCAGGGCAATGCACACATTGACCTTTACAAGGAACATTCGTAAAATGTCGGAGATGTTATCGTGATAGAAGCCATTTTTCAGTGTTTTCTTAGCAATCGAAATTTAATGTTTTTCAGTCTGTCAACATAATTGTACCCAATTATAATTGGTGGTTCCCTAATCCTGAAGAAAAAAATTACAGGCGATTAGTAAATACACTTGGAAGACCAGTTTCGATCGTCAAACGATCATCATCAGATACGTGACTGTTAGGCTACTAGATATATGTCTACATGTATGGGTGATGGTATTTACAAAATTATACACTTATTTAGTTACAGTAGTATTTTTTTTTTCGTGTGGCCTCCGGAGAGGCAGAGTGCAGGTCTTTCTAGTTGACGCCCGTGGGCAACCTGCGCGTCGCAATGAGGATGAAGTGATGATAAAGACGTCACATACACCCAGTCCCCGAGCCAGGGGAATTAACCCCAGGAGATTAAAATCCCTGATGGCTCGGCCGGGAATCGAACCCGGAGCACTTCGGGCCAAAGCCTAGCGCGCTAACCATTTAGCCACGGAGCCGGACGCAGTTGTAAACTAGCACAACTAGTCTACATTTGTTAGTTTGTGATTTTTTTGTTGAGATACTGAAAGTGGTGATTGACTTTCAAGTTTGCATGTTTAGTGCGATTATGTGGTGGTCGTTAAGCAAGCAAACGTGAAGGTCAATCATCACTATCAGTATCTCAACAATAAATCACATAACCAACAAATCTTGACTAGTTGCGCTAGTTCAATTAGGTTACTACTGCAACTAAATAAGTGTATATATCAGGGGTGGCCACTACCCGTAACTTCGGGAACCACAAATTTTAAAACTGATTCAAAGCAAGCCACATTGTTTGGAGATTAATTAATGGTTTATAAAAAAAACATTTTTTATTTTCTTTTGTCGATTTTGGCCTACTGTGGACCGCGTTGAACAATCGGCCGACTTTCCAATCTCTTCTTCTCCTCCCAGAATTTCTTCATGCGTTCGCTGAGTCTCCTCCTTCTTTCTTCAGACCAGATGACCTTGGCTTTTGAGCTAGGTGTTTCCTGAAACCCTTTAAATTTATCAACCTTTCTTCGAAACCGTGATTTGTTGAGCATATCTTCTTGAGTGATTTTATGAATGAAGTAACATTTATTTTTGCTCTACTTATAACATTTGTGTTCAATTATACAACAAGAAATAACATTTTACTTTCGAGAAGTGCATTTACGACTGTTCATGTTGGCTGTTAGTTGTTAGAAATCTGGCTGATGATTGGTAAGCGCAGTTCGCATGAGTAAGTGTTCATCAGTTAGTTCGGATCGATATTTAGATGAAATGAACTTAAGCGTTGAGTACAGTGATTCACACACATAAGTAGTTCCAAATATTGAGATTAGTCTCTTAGCACACTCTTTTGGTAGTGGGTATTTTTCTTCTGGGACCTTCTTCCAAATCTCTATGGCCGAAACGCCACTTCGTTTGAATCCTTATAATCCTTCATCCTCTTGCAATTCTAGTATCTCCAACTCTGCAGCTGCTGTACCCTTCGCAATTGGTGATGAAACAGGACACCAACAGCAAAAGGATTTTCCAGGAATGAAAATGAAGGTTTGAGTGTTCCCAAATCATTAAATCTGTCATTTATTTCTTCAGCAGGACTAGGTATTTTGCACAAATAATCTTCTGTTTCCACCTGAACATCTGGGTGGTTTTCAATAACTCTCTTCAAACATTTGAAGTGATCGAATGTCTTATTTTCAAGGTCTTTTCGAAAAGTCTTAATTTGCTATGAAAGCTAAATACACTCTGCGTTATATCAGAAATAAGTTTTTCTCTTCCTTGTAATGATGTTTAGCGTTTGTAATTGCTGAACCACATCGGTAAAAAAAAAGAAAAAAGCCAAATCTAACAACCATTGGGGGTCATCAAGTTCAGGGAAAAAGTTTTCTTTTTCTTGCATAAACTGTTTAATTGGATCAAGTAATTGAAATTTATGACAAGAACATTGCTTTCCGATAGCGATCTCACTTCACAGTACCAAGATCAGGAAGCTCGTCGTTATTCAAGTCCTCTATGAAGGATTTGAACTGTCGGTGTGTTTTGGCACTTGAGCGAATGTAAACAATTTTTAGAACTACCTGCATAACCTGTGGATATTGAAAATATTTTGCTGCTAAATATTCTCTGTGAATAATACAATGTACAGGTTGGAAAGTTCATGATGGCGTTCGAATTGCTGGCCTTGAACTGTGACAAAGTTATTTAAGACACATTGGCTTACTATGTCTTTCTACAAAAACGAATTCTTCCTCCCACTCAGTAAAGTTCGATTCTCCTCTTCATATTTACGCTTCTTCGACAGCATCGTAACTGTTTGAACACCAGCAATTACACAACTGTATTCAAACAAAAACAACAAAAAAAAGGCACTCGCTACTGCCTATATGAGCACGACTGGCTACAGACTCCAACGGTGCCTTGTCATAAAAAAGAAAGCTTTGACAGGTTTGACAGAATATACATTTAATTATTAGATACTTTTTAAAATCAGTATTATTTTTAGTCAGAGCTTGGGCTCAAGAGCCGCACGAGATTGGCTTAAGAGCCGCATGCGGCTCGCGAGCCACGTTGTTGGCACCCCTGGTATATATTTTAAATACCATCACCTATACTTGTAGACATAGATTTAATAACCTGGGTATAAAGGATCTGAGATGATCGCTGACGATCAAAACTGGTCATCAAAGTGCAGGCTGTTTGTTAATCTCATGTAAATGTTTAAAGGATTAGGGAACCACCCATTACAATTGGGTACAATCGTGTTGACAGACTGAAAAACATTACATTTCAATTGAAGGAAATGGAAGGTTCACTTGCAAACAATATTCACTTTCACATTCAGCTGCCCATAGCGGTAGTTATACATTAATGCTTTCAAGATGCCGTTTATCCAGACCCATTAACCGATTAGCGTGTATAATTGTCGCTACGACAAGTACATGTATGTAGTAAAATGAACCTAGTTTACAGGCGGATTTTCTGTCTTGTTGAGCAATGCATCAATATTTGCACGCCAGTTACCGAATGTTCCTTGTTAGTGACGGTGACGTCAGTGCAATTATCACTTGCACAGCATGCAAATTTGAATAAGACTAACTTTGATGCGCAACTGAAGTCCTAGGACCTAGATCAGTGATGTCAGGCACGGCCACTGATTATTCCTGTCCTCGAGTGAATCCCTGACATTCAAAACCCATCGTGACGTAGGTTTGTCCTCTCCGATAAGGGCTACGAGTATTACCTGTGGTTGTATGCCCTTAGAAACCGTGCCCTAATTTTTAAACCTTCTTCCGTGCGTATTGACAAAATAATTCAGTAATGGTTTTTTTCTGACATGTTCATTTTATTTTATATGTCCCTGTCTTTCTGTAGACGTATAAAATATTACTTTCAGTTCTTAAAACTTATGTCTGTGCATTTAGCATTATGAAATAAACAAAAACGGATATGTCGGTCGAGTTGATCATACCGTTAGATGGTGGCAAACAGAATCAGGAAGAACTTAATATCAATCGTAAACCAGGCGGATTATAAACCATCTATATAGTAGGATATTAACAGATCACGGTGGCCAAGAGCGCTGACGCACTACATCGTGCCTTGCTGGCAACGGGAGAGCGTGGGTTCGAATCCCAGCTCGACCGTCCTGAAAATAAATAAAATAAATTAAAATGAATAACCATTGGCTGCATTAATTTTAAAAAATATTAAGAGAAGAAAAATATCAGTACTCCGCAAGTTTCTGAACTATGCGGGCTTCATTTTACATCCAAAATATCACCATATGCACTGCGATTGGCGGTCTTTAATTGACCCACTAAATTTGTCCATGAACCTTCCTGGCAAGGGGGTTGCACTGAAAATGAAAATCCACAGCCTGCTTCCAGTCTCCGACCGGGTCAGGAATGGAATGAATGAAGCCCCCATCTAGCAGCGAGGATATGAACTGTGCCGGCTGCCGATGCCTGACGCACTCCTCTGGGGCAATGATTAAATGAATGACAGATGAAATGAAATGATAGTGGAGAGTGTTGCTGGAATGAAATTTTGACAGGGAAAACCGGAGTACCCGGAGAAAAACCTGTCTGCCTCCGTTTTGTCCAGCACAGATCTCACATGGAGTGACCGGGATTTGAACCACGGACCCAGCGGTGAGAGGCCGGCGTGCTGCCGCCTAAGCCACGGAGGCTTAAGGGGGGGGGGCTTGCACTAAATAGTGTAATTACGTCACAATAGGCAACAAACTGTTAATCCTTTCTCAGGGATCCTTGCAAGATAAATCTCGTGATGTTTGCTTTTCAGTCCATCAAAGTCTTATATCCTGTAGACATAGGCCAATTTTGTAAATGGTCTTCTGGTGCTTCACGTTCATTACATGGCTGATACCCTCTTGTGGTGTAGCAAGTAGGAGCGATCGGCGCCAAGGCTGCCATTAGCTGGAAGCCACCCAAGCACCGGAAATTGTGCCTAGTCGATTTTTATTACATGACCATGGCAAGAGGAGGAGAATATTGGGGAGTCAAGTGGCTCTTTGGTGACACTTTAAAATCGCGACACGATCTTCCGAAGTATTTATGATTCCTTTTGTGAATGTTGGTAGCAGCATGTTAATTGGATGTTCACATTCGCACCCTCCAGTAGCTGTCACTTTTTTAACACGCATTACGATTCTCTTTTTTTATTGGATGGAAGAGAATTGGTTGAATGCAAATTGTACGGGAAATTTACCTCTGAATATTAGTCACCAAGAAGACCAATTGAAGGGTACAGAGTTTCTATTTACTGTGCCGATATTGATAATGCTCAACGCCTCTAATTAACTTGCACTAGCTTCATGCCACAAATCTGTCACTGTACTTCTCTTCGGGGCCGGACCCATACTTGTGATGGCATGTTCTTTTCTAAATAAGTTCTTTATTATATACATTTTTGAGGAATAATTTCAGTAAATTAATAGCATTCTATGTTTTAAAGCTGCGCAAGTTTACAAGAAACTTCTGTAACTAAATTATTGTGTATTTTGTAAACATCTTCACCCACATATTCGTAGACATATTTTAATAGCCTGAGTGTAAGGGGGTCTGATGATGATCGCTTGACGAGTACATTTATTAATCTCGTGTAGTTCTTTTTAGATTTGGGGAATAACACCAATTAAAACTGCATACAATCGTGTTGACCAACCGAAAAGCATTTACTTTTCGTTTACTATGGCAACACTGAAAAATAGCTTCCAACACGTCACAGCGAGATGCAATATCGACGCGAATGGTTATAGTTAACCAATAATGAGTTAAATATTCTTGTGCATTACGTTTCTAGTATGTTGGTGATTGTTGTTTCGCGAGGCAAAACACGAGGTCATCTGCCCCCAATTTTCTAGTGGAGTTATCGTAAATTACGGATGATACGAATGGTATTTCTAAAAATGTCCATCTCTTATTCATGTTATATTGGTCAGACCAGTGGGAAAAGTACATAAACTGTACCACTATGTCGAGCAAAATATTCTGGTAACTTACTTAATTTTTCGAAAGTGTTTTATTCATTGTAAGTTATTCAGATAGTGCCTCACCATGTGACTTGGAACTCGTAGTTTCTAGTGTTGGAACTGAGTTGATGGAAGATATCGCAAGCAACGATGGCATTTTTGTTTTAAAACTGAGGAAACTCTAGGATCCTCATAACACCATTTTGCTATCCTAAAATGTATAATAATAATAATTATTATTATTAATATTTGGGCTATTGTCTAAATTTGCTACAATTTTTGGATATTGAGTTAAGAGTTTTAATCATTTTATCACTAGGATAATCTGTTTGACAATGGGTTTTGTGATGTGAATGACCGGTAGAATATATGAAAATCCTTCACGGAACCACTTGCCATATACTGTATATGTTGTAATTGGCACATGTATGGAGCCTATGTGTTGCGGTAGATATGCAATAAATGGTGTCAATTCTGGGGAGAGGATCAAGGTTGTGCAGACCCTTTGATTAAATTCTTCAGTCGTAATATTATATTATGACTACTCGTCAGTTCTGCCACAGTTTCAACGTTGAAGGAACCTCGATGAACTTCAAGTTGGAAGTTGGCACCCGACAAGGAGCTCCTTAGGACCACCTGTTGATTCTTTTAGTTGCTCGCAGCCTTCGTTAATGTCGTAAGTGAATTTGATGGTAACCTTTAAGAACCGTTGCTTAAAATCATCTTGGCAATTTCCCTGTTCAATTCAAGAGTCACTCATGTGTTGCGTTATTGTCTCTTTTTGATCCAATTCAGTAACAGTATTAAGAGGAAGAATACAGTTTTCTGGATTAAAGGGCCTATTGAGTCAAGGAAAGCCGCAAAGCTGTTCGTACAATGGCAGAGGGACCTCGAAGATTGGAAATTGTATTGTGGTTTTGGAAGTAAAGTGTACAATAGCAGGTAATAATGTGTTGGGTGGAGGTTTGTGGTGCAGGTTAGCTCTCTCGACCCGCATAGGGCGCACACTCGACCCGCATTCACCGTGTGCACGATGGAAACATAAATAAGGCATCTTTTGTTACATGAAGATGTGAATAGTGTCACGGGACCATTTCTTATCAAATTTCTTCCGCCTCTTACCCTTCAAAGATTCTCACACATTACATAAGCACGTCGCTGAAGCATGCATTCTGTTATCTTATGCTACCAGCTCAGTTCCTTTGTCACCCTTCCTTTATTTTGTACCTCCCTCAAGACTTACCAGCTGTTCTACGGATATTGATAGTGAAATTGATGACCTCTATTTGGAGCTTACTAAATGTTCCTTCAGCTATTGTGACATTTTAATAACACCTACTTATTTGTTCCGCAATTATTTCTGCACGTAAATTTTAGACTTCACCTACAGTCATACCGGAGAGTGATCTCTTCTTGTTATTCTTACGGTATTTTTAATCTATTTTCATTTATGAAAAGATTATTAGATCACCTTTTGTCCGTGTATGCATGTGTGCGCGTCCATGTGTGTGTGTGTGTCCCTCTAATAACTCTAAATAGCTGGAGCGATTTCAATGAAACTCGGTAAGGTCATAGTACTATTTTGGCCGACCCCGACCGTGCTCGTCGAATTTTATTACGTCTCAGCAATCCAACATAGTGACTGTGCGAAATATTTCACCGGCATTATATATCTCCGAAACTATTACTCATATCACCCTGAAATTTTGTACGGTGGTTAAGTGCACTAATAGACGTTCACCTATGTGACTTTCAAAAACCTGTTAACTACAAAACGAACATGGCGGCCAAGCGAATTTGAAACATTTAAATAGACGTTTCTCGTGATTTAACCATCCGAACGCAGTGAAATTTGGTAGAGCAAATGAATATAGACCACAAATTGCAATGCACTGACATCTAATATAGTGCAATTGTTTACATAACCTCAAGATGGCGGCTGTGCGAAATTTTAAAATTACCCAGGCTCAATCCAGACAGATGTTGAGATGTAATTTTACTTAAAGTCCAGGAGCACCTATCCCAATCCTAGACTCGCTTATTACAGATACTAGTTTTTATAGCGTTGAAGTCTTCACTTCGGAAGATTTAAGTGGTGATACCGATCTGTGCTAATGGTTTTTTTTTTCGATGGGGGTCAATTAAGAAAATCCTTAAGAGGAAAGTTTCTTGAGGCATGTTTCACACTGCTCCCCACTCCAAACTGGACCTAAAGGAAAATATTGTTGGAATGCGTCAACCTGCCCAGATCTTCACACTGTTCTTAACTATCTCCTCTTGTTATCCTAAAGATTCATTAGCAAGTTTTTGGCATTATTCCAGATTCCTGTATTTCTTTAGCCTTGCACTAAAAGCTCAAGTTCGATCATTTTCTTTGTGTTTCACAGTAATTATTCAGATCTGCACATTTTAATTCGTATCTCGTAGCTTCGTATGCAAGTTATAGCCTGCACTAGGAGCTTTAAAATGATATCTTAGGAACCAAAATGCTTATAATTATGTAGTCTGCTACAAAACAAGGCGCATTCGAAATTAAATGGGCAATTCCTTGCACGTACATCTGCACTTTTGGCCTCGTTGTGACAACTCTTGCTAACAAAATTAATAATTTGCTGTAATTCGCAATTCTCCACCTCTTTGATTGTACATGAATAACATGTTTGCACTGATAATATCTACCGGAAACTCCAGGGGGTCACGGTGTGGATAGCTGTAAGTCAACTCTTGGCTTAACCAACATTTCAGGAGAGGTTGCCTACGTCACTCTTTTCCCAAACCCATAAGCGTATGCTGACTTGACTCTCTGGGTTTAACCCAATTAGCGCAGTTCGACCATCTCTGATTTAAGTCCTAAACGTAGAATACCGGTATATAATATCAACTTTAAAAATATCTGCGTCATGCAAAGCTACCTGTAAACAGGCCTCGGTCAGAGTGAAGTACAATACCGCCTTGCCAGCTTCATACGTCCAGCCGAGCACCGAAGTATTTTAGTATCCTAATTTTGTTCTGAACATCGGAAAAAAAAAGTTTATTCATATGTATGCACTAGGGTAGGCGTGTCTAGATGACAAAAGCCCATGTTGAAGTAGATTATTTAAATTATTGAACAAATGAATGAGTTATGAATATAATTATCACTCGTCCAAGACTTTGGCAAATAGAAATTATAATAACTCATATTGTTAACAATTTGTTTCTGAATTTAATTTGAGATATACTACTTGAAGAGTCTGTCATCGATAGATTTTAAGTGAGAAAAGTATTACAGTAGATGCAATGGTAATTGGTATCCAAACAGTACCACAAACCCTGAAACACCGCAGTGAGGCTTGAGAGAACCGAAGTGTATTTAGCAACAAAAATATTACCAGTAGTTATTTCCGTTTCTGCAGGGTCTGGGATGCGGTGGCAAGGGATTTTAAGGCCAGATGCACTTCTGGTGAAAGCCTCACGGGATGAGTTATTTTAATGTGAAATAAAATAAAGATAGGGCGATGAATAGGAAGGGAGCGATAATGGCACAGTCTCGGCATTTGTCTGGAGTTGAAATCGAGAAACCGCGGAAGACCATGTCAATGACGGCCTCCGTTGGGGTTTGAACCTAGACAATTTCTGAGTCTGGAAATAGCCTGACTTGTTTTTTCCTAATGATAATTAAATCACCAGTAGCCTTTAGAGAAATATATACCTGACCACGAGTTACCCCAATCTCTGCAGGCCAAATGGCTGGGCAGCGCTCGCTTGGTAGGCCTAGGCCCGGAGTTATTATTATTATTATTATTATATTTACTTAGTTGGCATTCATTTATATAATTTCCAGCAGGCATTTTTACGACTTATGAAACAGAAAAAGGTCAAGACTAGGGTAGCATTAGTGTGACATTGTATAAGGTTGTGCTTGTTACTCCCTCTGAAGTCACTTCTTTTCCCTGTCTTTTATTTCCCTTATTCTATATTTGTTTTCCATTTGTTCTTCTAGTATGCAAGTCTGTTGTTGATTATTTAGGGGCCTTGCGACATCGTGGTCATGTAGCCCCGTGTACTTGGGTGTGTGTAGAAGTTGCATGATTATCTGTGTCACGTTTTTTTTTTCGTGTAGCCTCCTGGGAGGCCGAGTGCAGGTCTTTCTAATCGACGCCCGTGGGCAACCTGCGCGTCGGAATGAGAGATGGAATGGATGAAGATGAATGAAACTGGGCAAGGATGTGGAAGGAAGCGGCCGTGGCCTATCAGAAGGTACTGTCCCAGCATTTGCCTGGTGTTGAAAATGGGGAAACCACGGAAAACCATTTCAAGGACAGCCGACGGTGGGGCTCGAACCCACGCGTCTACCGAGTCAGCAGTGAGCTTGGCCCCATGACCTAACGCAGCGCTTTAGCCAGCGTAGCCACTACTGTCGGTTTGTGTAACGGTGATATATATGTAATTGAGGTAGGATTTGGATAAGAAACGGCCGTGGCCTTAAGTTAGGTACCATCCCGGCGTTTGCCATGAGTAGAAGTGGGGAAACCACGGAAAACCACTTACAGGATGGCTGAGGTAGGAATCAAACCTCTTCTCAGTTTTGCCTCACGAGGCTGAGTGTACTTCGGTCCAGCCCTCACACAGGAATTATATTTTTTGGAGAGCCGTGGTGACTGCCAAGAATGCTAGCCACCACGCAACGAGTCGGACAGTAGGCTATGTACGTACGCAGTTAGTTATAGTTTCCATTTATTTTTCATTACCACCCAAACCATTACGGGCCATTAACCTATATAAATAGAAGTTAGGCCCCTTAGGCAACAATTATCATCATGAACAAGGTAAGTCTTCTGCTAATGGTATAAGTAAATAAAAAATGACCATTTACATGCAACTAACGTATTTTTAGGGCGAAAGTTTGCAATTATCCTTCCAGGAACCATGGAGACGCACTCCATTCAGCGATTTGATAAGTGGTTACGTAATCACTTCGTTTACCCCTCCCCGTACGTCATCAACCTAACCCATTTCTCTCTCTTTGTGATCACGTAATATATGGACGTCGCCCTACATGCAGCATATGTGTGCTTCACTGACAACAACGAACGATAATGGTTCTTATTAAATACCAGTCATATCAAAAGTGTAATACGTACGTTCACCCTCTGTTCTACAGAGGTTTACCTCTCTTTACTGAATATAAACTGTGTATGGGAGTAGCCTATATTATGAAGTAAAGGTAAGATTTCCGGCATCCCTCGTCTTTGATGCACCAGGAAACTAGCAGTGAATTCTGCTACTGGTAGACCAAGGCTGATGAGGGCTCAAGTTGCAGGGAAGACCAGCTGGCCATATGGCAGAAACCCGAGCCAATACGACCTGACCCCCCACAAGTGGGCTTCAAAGAAAATTGAGTATCTGAAAAGGCTTCCATTTTGTTCGGCTCCTCCCTCATCGTGTACAACAGAATTACATGTATAGCCCCCATTGCCACTAGTCAGATCCGTTGCCAAAGATAACCACCTGGCTCTTCTACTTTGTGTTCAATGAATGAATGAAAGAAAGAAAGAAAGAAAGAAGGGAGGAAAAATGATATTCTGACCGACGATATTTCGGGCCTTCTCGCTGTCGTGCGCCCATCTTTGTGTGTCTGAGGAGAAAGGACTCGAAGCGCTCTGCGGTTGCTAACTTGATGTATGTCATTAATATTATGTCCTTCATAATATCTAACTCCCAAGTTAAGATGGCTATCCCGAGCATCTCTCTCGTTCCCTCGGGGCAAATGTTCAGTGAAATCCACGGGTAACCTTAACATCAATCGCTCCCACAGGCACACAGAAGCCAGTAGGCAAACTATGGCGACGAGTTGCTACACATACAAAAGTGGATTTGAAATGACATTTGCGATAAAATTTAAACTTTTTCAAAAGTATTTATTCAATCATTCATTCAAATTCATTACAGGCATGTGCAGTGGCGTAGTGAACTTCTCAAGAGTACCTTCCACTGGGATTCTAAAGGGGCACCAGGCGAAAAAATAAGGTCAAATCGATGATAAATTACACACATCCAGTAGTGCAATTCAGGAACATTTATATGAAATTACAATATTTATCTATCAAAAAATTGATTATCGTTGTTATTATTAAGTTAATAATGGAATTGTGTTCGCACGTCGGGAAAATCTGTAGATTGTATCTCTCTAAAGAAAATAGAGTGTGATAACCTAGGAGTTGGACCTCTTAAGCAGTCTTCCGACTTAACAATATAGCCTATTCTTGGTGAAGTTATTTTCCGTGCTATAGATTTGAAACCCAGCTCACGCACCTCTGACTGAAGGGTGTTGTTAGCCTATGACATAAAGATTGAAATAACACAGCAGTTTGTTTCCTTTGGGGTTCTTAAGCGAACAGAAAGGTGGGGCGGCTGAAGACCCCCCCCCTTGCACACACACACTGCGGAGTCACGGGGTCTGCAGCTACGCTACTGAACGCGTGTCTTTCACATCTGCAACTTCGAACTTAAACCGCTCCGCAAATTTTAAATAAGAGTGTGATTTTAATACGTTGTTTCCCAGCCTGCAGGCCGATAACTATTCATATTGCGCGGAATGTGCTTGCTGACGTCTTTATATCATAGTCTTAAACTTTATCACTGTTGCAGTACGTGACAAAACGATCGCATTCCTGGCGAGGTTGCTGCAACTGAACAACGGAAGGTCAGGTAGGGGTGAGTTAGTGATGTTGCACTTAGCTTTAACAAAGAGCGTTACTCCGAAAGAGCCCAATGATTTTCCTTCTTTCCTGTATGATAGTTCATTCTTATACCATTGTAGTGCAGGAGATAAGTCATCAATCAAGTCATCAGTATTACAAAAGCAGCAGTGCAGCCGAGCTCGTTCAGCCACACTCCTCGACTGCTGTGAGGAACTGGAAGTTCTGTGATCAGAGATTTGAATCCCGTCGTTAACAGCTGCCATTCAAATGTGGCTCTCCTCGGGGTCCCAGCTCTTACTTCCTCCAAGGAAATGCCAGGTTGGTACCTTACTTCATATCCCGGGACATCAACCCAACCCTACTGACTACTGCAAAACACAATAGTTCACACACGCATTTACATTCAGTCCAGAAACACAGGTTATCAGACCCAAACCAAAGTACACGGGACTGATGACCAAGATGTCCAAAGCTCGTGCTGTAGCACAATGCCTTTTTACCAATACAGTAATGTACTGTATTCTTACAGGGGCCCCTCACGAATGTGAACTTCTCTATTTCTCTAAAGCTTTACGTGTATGTAGATCAGTCCTCGAGGTCGGTCTCTCTCTGGTGGCATTAGAGAAGGTGACAACCGCGTGGTGTGGTGGCTAGCATTCTTGGCTGTCGCCCCGGAAGATCGGGTTCGATTCCCGGCTCTGTCAGGAAATATAGTTCTGTTAGAGGGCTGGAACGGGTTGCATTCAGTCTCATGAGGCAAAACTAGAAGAGGTAGGTTCATTCCCACCTCAGCCATCCTGAAAGTTGTTTTCAGGGATTTCCCACTTCTACTCCAGGCAAATGCCGGGATGGTTAAGATTACGGCTTATTCCTTCCCAATCCTCATCTGAATTACTAATATACACACTAATACCACAATAACACACGTTGTCAGTTAAATTTACACACACACTTACTCAAGTATACGGTGCTAAATGACGACGATGTCCAAGCCCCTGAAATGAAACAACTAGAGAGGGTGAAATCGGAACGTATCGCTTAGCAAAATGTAGACCTGTGCGCCATGCTCTCTACCATCTTTCACAAATCACTCCCAATTCCTCAGAACTCTCCTTGCTGTGTTGCACGCGTACCAAGACGCGATGTAAGCAAGCATCCTGCAGAATGTTTCAAATATTGCTAACCATCTGAGTGACTTCTCCAACTTCATTAAGGAAATCTGTAGGTGAAATTTGAGGACATGCATAGATGCTACCTGTTGTACTTCATCCAGAAACTCGTATCTTTCAATTGAACTGCTCCTAATTCTCTGTGAACTCTAAATACCAAATGTATTTTAAATGTGACTAGCTGGATGGTATTCGGACCGGAAAGCTGTGAATAAAAAGGTCAGAGGTCTGAATGACCCCATGGAAGATGACGATATCGGAAATGAAAGACAAGACATGAAAATAACGCCTGAGATTTCGATTTCGATACCTTAATACTGTTGGGGTCGAAAGAGAGCCATGCGTTGTCCAAAGATGACGACCTGAAAATGTGTTGCAGAGAAGGCCGACAAGAGGATCAATGTCAAGGTCAACTGAAACCCCTTGGTCACCAACACACGTCCACTAGTTGAACGTCAGAGGAGGGACAGGAATTTGGTTTATTCAACTACAGCTTTGTTCATATGAAACAGTCAATGACACACGTACAGCTAATAAAAAACGTATGCTATTACTTTTCACTTTTACTTTGCACTCAGGGGCAGACGACCTTAAAAAACATCATTCACCACCACCACCACCACCACCACCACCGTTTCATTGCCATGAGGCCACAGACTGCCAACAGGCTCGCCTGGTATGAACTCCTGATCTCCAGAGTAGCGGTAGGCACTTTGCATTAAAATTGCCTGGTGGGCATGTCAACGTACCTTGCATTAATTTTCCTTTATTCATGTGTGTATTAGAAGGTATTGGTTATCGCGACAAGAACGCTACAGACAGAATTATAAGCCCGAGATATGCAACATATAAGAGATTAGCTCGTGTAGCTTTCTGTCGAACCCTCCTGACATGGTTACAATACATCCTCATCCCCTCAACCCCTGCCACTCTTTGTGTGGGTGACCCCATCGGGAGACTCAACCCGTGGGGAAGAGTGAATGGTCGGCTTCAAGTTTCTTGTCATGCTTCGTTTGGAATTGGAGCGCCTCGACTCCTGCATTGACTGCCTGTCTGTCGAATATTAAATTGGATTACTGATGTTTAGGTGACGTAGAAACGAACACGCTTTTTAACCATTTACAATAGGGAGGGGTGACTGGTAGGGGTTGAACTGCACTTTTAATGCGTGGTTCCGAACAGAATAGTGCTAATGTACATATGAATATAAAATTGGATTAGTCTTGTTTTGGGTGCCACTAGATTCCTTAATGGAGAGTATTCACAACGGCTTTAAAGTAGTGACCTCCCTTCGCAATTACCATTCTAATGTGTGCCAACTTTTACTAGCAGTGTATTTTCATTGTTTATCTATATTTATGTTTGACAGTATTCATAAACTACCGCATGTTCTGTATGAACTCAATTTCTACGTTAATATTATCTTATTTGATTAAAAGGGGAGTTCCAATGGCCTATCTTCTTAATGTTAATATTTAATAAATTCATGTTCCTATTTCGTAGAAACTACAGGGTAGATTTAGATAAAATTTTATTGCCATAATTAGTGATCCGTTTTTAGTACTTTAACACGGGCGTTTGGTGTTTCTACTATTGTGACCATTATAATTTTTTTTATCTCAAATTTTTCGTTAAAAATCTAGATAATATCCATATTTTTCATAATGTATTTGAACTAGAACAAAATCCCCGTGTTAAAATCTCATTTACAAGCCAAGCTACAGGTGGTAATAATTTGAGACGTCTATGATAAGCAACAACTGAAAAATATGGAACATTTATGTGCAAAAAGTAAGTTCTGAGAAAATGCCTTTGGATATTCTTATCATGGTTTTCTAACGAGCACTGCATTATTTAAATAAATATTAGACATGTTTTGCAAATAACAAATATCAAGTGTTATACATCATTTTAAACGTCAAAGTGCCAGCTTTTACATCGTATACAAATCCGAAAATTGACATTTTTTTCATATTTTATCCATTGGATCTCCCCTTCATTCAGACAGTGTGTTCTTTGTAAGCTCCCTGAAATATCTACCCTGTTTTATTTCGTGTCGGAAAGTTTTTCAAATAGCAGAATTACAAACTGAATTTTTACATATAAAGTAAGCTATTGTAGAAAGCTTTCCTGTCGGCCAACACAAATTGTGCCCAATTACATTAGGCGGGAAAACATGTATTTAAACACCCTTAACTGAAAGAAATAGTACATGAAATGTTTATCACAAAGTAGCCAGACACACTTTTGTGTACAAAAAGGGCCTATTTTTATCACCTTTGTGTGTGCGTGTGTGGACATAGTATTATTTTGTTCGACCACGACCGTGTCCTCCAATATTTATTACGGTTCACCAATATACCATGGCGGCTGTGCGAAATATTTCACTGACATTCCATATCCCCTACGTTGATAAAAGGCACTACCAGAATTTCCCCTATGTGGCTTTCAAAGACCTGTTATGTACGAAACGAACATGGCGACCAAGCGAAGTTGAATTGTTTAAATAGACTTTTCACGCGATTTACCCATTCGAGCGCAGTGAACCATGGTACAGCAAATGTTTATACACATTGTAATGCACTGACGTCTAATTTAGTTCAATTGTTTACATAACCTCAAGATGGCGGCTGTGCGTAATTTTCAAATCATGTTTTATTTCTTGTGTCCTAATCATGCGAACGAAGTGAAAGTTTGAACAACGAACCTACGCAATGATCGCCATCTAAAAGTCCATAATTCTATGGACTACATATCTAAAAATCCAACATGGCGACCATCTAAAATAGATAGATTTATTTTGTCTGACAAGATTAGGGCCATTGGGCCCTCTCTTCCATCTAACCAGATTATACAATTGATGCATAATGAATAATACAAATACAACTTAAATCTACAATACTACAATGTTGATACAATATAAAATACACATAAAAATGGATTAGCTTGGTAATGAACAAAACAAATATAAGTTAGATATTACAATGTTGATACAATATAAAATACATATACACTGGATTAGCTTGGTGGTGTAGGCGGTAAATTGTTGTATTGCTAGGGCGAATAACTAAGATACTTAGAAGTAAGTTTAAAATTAAGGTAAAAAATACTGATAAAATGTAGACTAATGATGGTGATGAAGATGGTGATGGTGATGATGATGATGATTTGTCGGTACTGAAGGAGGTTATTTAGATGTCTAAATAGAGAGTAAATGAGAAAGTGGGAATTGGAAATTTTGAATATATGTAATACGACATAAGAATATATGTAATACGACATAAGAATATAAGCATAAGTGTTGGGTTCAACTTTCATTTACTTAGTGATTATGTACTGCTGGTAACGTTGCTCGAAGCTGGACGGGGTTGCTCCTCTGACAGAGCGAGACAGATTGTTCCACTTATTTAGATGGTTCTCAATATCTACTAATTTATGAGAGCAATCAAACCGAAATTTTATATGTTGATAAAGGCTATGAATATACACTGAAGAAAATGGAAATTGCAACACCATGAAGGCATTGGTCGTTTGTGTTGATTTTCAAGATATGGAACGATGCCATGTAGGTATGTAAACGATCAAAGTTTCAGACTCATTGGATTGTTGCTACGGGTCTCCACACATGATTGGTCGCGGAGGAATCAACTCCAGTATACGGACTCTGGTGTAGCGTAGTTGACTTGCAGTCTGTGCAGTGAAGTGTTCCCAGTCAAACATGCCTCGACGTCAGAGAAGAGCACGCTATCAACAACTGTCGCCGTTTGAGAGGGCTCGGATAATTGGGCTGTGAGAGGCTGGATTATCGCTAAGGACTGTCGCTGCACGTGTTGGCAGACAGGCATCTACGGTACAACGTGTATGGCAGCAGTGGTCAAATGAAGGTACACACACTCGTAGACCTGGCACAGGCCCAGCGCGACAGACAACTGTGAGAGAGGATCGCCGCATCATTCGGATGTCCCGGATGGAACCCCATGCAACAGCAGCGCAAATTCGAGCAGCTGTGGCACCCCACGTTACCCAACAAACAGTTGGTAATCGCCTGCGTGCAGCTGGCTTACGATCCCGTGTCCCTGCAGAAGGTGTTCCATTGACCCCACAACAGCGACGTGTAAGGCTGGCCTTGTGTCGAGAACGATCAACGTGGGTCGACGAATGGCATAGGGTCGTCTTTAGTGATGATCACGCTTCTGTCTTGCCCGCAGTGATGCCAGAATCGTGTGCGCCGACGTATCGGGGAGAGGGGCCACCCAGACCTTTTTGTCGAGAGGCACACAGGGCCAACATCAAGCATTATGGTCTGGGGAGCTATTGGCTTTAATGTGAAATCACAATTAGTGCTTGTCGAGGGCACTATGACTGCTCGACAGTACGTTGATAGGGTTGATAGTGGTTGTCCCTGTGATGGCGAACATTGCTAATGGGATGTTTCAGCAGGACAATGCCCGGGTTCACACTGCACGCATATCCAGAGAAGCTCTCCACGACATCACAATCATAGAATGGCCCGCCAGATCCCCGGACCTCAGTCCTATTGAGCATGTGTGGGACATGATGGGTCGACAACTGGCCAACCGTCCTCAGCCACCCACAACTCTGGAACAACTGCCCCGTGCAGTGCAGCAAGCATGGGCCACAATTCCTCAGGAAGCGATCCAGGGTCTTATTGACTCAATGCCCCGCCGAATTCATCAATGTATTGCAGCTCATGGTGGTCACATCCTGTATTGATTGTTGTCCAAGCTTACGGTCAGAGGGACCTGAAAGTGTAATCATCGAATCACAACCGAACACTCGTCCTGCATGTTCAATTGCAGCAATGTAGCACCACTCCTTCTGTTGCAATATCCATTTTCTTCAGTGTAAGTTCACCAATGGGACTTTCAATAACCTGGTGAGCACAAGTCCAACATGGCGGCGAAGCGAAGTTGAAATTTTTAAATGGACGTATCTCGCGATTTAACCATCCGAGCGCTGTGAAACTTGGTATGGTAGATGGCTTATACAAATTTTAATCCACTGACATCTAATTTATTTTAATTTTTTCAAACCCTCAAGTGCAAAATTTTAAAATTTCGTTCATATTTTTGTGTCCTAATTATGCGATTTAAGTTTCGATGATAAACCTACGCAATAATCTTCATCTAATAGTACATAACTCACTGGCCTACATATATATATAAATCAAGCATGGCGACCATCCGAAATATTTCCACGTTTCTCGATATCTACAAATTTGTTATAGCAATCTGAGTGAAATTTTGTTTGTTGATAGAGACAATTAACATAAGTAGGATATATGAAAATAGGCTATTTAGTTCTTCACGGAACTACTTGTTAAATACTTGTTTTCCCGCCTAATGTAATTGGGCTCAATCTTATGTTGACAGACTGAAAACTTTCTACAGTAGAACTAGGGTACACTGAAGAAATGGCTTCTAATAGTAGAATATAAAGTGAACTTTCTGTCTGAACATCTTGAATTTAATATTTATCCTAGAAAAGCTGTGGAATTACCAGATATACCCTTAGTTGAATTTGTGTCTGTGTGTTATGGATCGTATTGAAATCTGCTATAGTGAAAGCCATAAAAATAGGCATTTAAGTAGAAGGCATCCCTTCATATACTCATAATGAGGGGTGAGAGTATTAAGAGGAAAATCTTTAATAATTCTTTTCGTTTAATTTGTAAACTGTACTGAACAAAAGTCATTGAGAATGTAATTTTCAGCTGACAATATTTATGATGAAATAAGCCCTAGCTAAGATAATTGCAAAATCTGTTCAGGAAGTAAGACATTCATCAAACGTTTCCTTTCCTTCCATATTTATTGGCTTTGCTGGCCCCAGGCTCATGGCTCACGCAGTCAGTCAGGACATCAAGCCAAGTGAAGGTGAGGTAGATGTGATATGAGTAAATTTGTGTCAGTTAATCTCCTTACTTCGTTCATTTTCCCTTCATGCTGGTCGGCATGTATCAGAGGTACAATTCTCTCACTTACTCCAATACTCCAATAACTTACTCCAATAACGACCGGCTCGCCTTCAAAACCCAGCTGGGTGGCTATGTTCACATTCCATGTCTGCGTGTAGCCAGAGCTATCCCAGCTCGAGGCACAGGGTTGTCAACTCTCCACCGTAGCCACTGAGAGCAAGCAGCGACACGGGTAAAACTGCGTGCAACTGCTCAACTTTGGAGACATGACAAGCGAGCCGGCAGCCAGGACTGGACTCCACGTGGAGATAAAGAGCAAGGAAGCTATTGGTCAGCAGCGAACAATAGTTATTGTCGATGTGTGGGAGGCCTACTACCCAACGTTAACGGACTGGGAGAGGACTATACTAGTTGGTTTAGGGAACTGAGGTCGGTCTCCTATGCCGATCCTAAACCGGGCACGGGCATGGATGTATGTGTTGTTTATAATTGTAAGCCCTTAATTTCTGATAATAGATACATTTCGATCATCCTTCCTTCCTTATTATTTGGGCTCGGATCGATATGTTCGAAAAAATCTCCAGATATGCTCGAAAACCATGTGTTTTATGCTCGATAGATATGCTCGAAAAACCCATTAATGCTCGATAGATATGCTCGAAAAAACATTATATGCTGTTAAATGTGCAGAATATGCTCGAAAAACACTGTTAAAAACTATAGAAACGAAAGTGAAACGTAAAAAACAATAACTTATCTTCATATACGAGCTTTATTTTCTAATTGTACTGTATGTATGATACACTGCAATATACTCGCATTCAAGTTTCAAGTATATATAATAAGAGGTTTTCGTATAAAAGTTACAGTTTAAAAGTTCATTTACAAAATGTTCAAAATTAGGCGAGTCAATGAAGTAGATTTGCATTGGTCTGTACAACAAGAATTTTTTCTATGTTTTCAGTTTTTAATGATTTTCTTAAATCGGTCAATAAATGTTTCAATGACGAGAACGACCTCACTAAAGGTTAAAAACCTGCGGTTTTATTATTCACACCACATAGGTTTTTCAATAATTATTTCTTTTTTCGAACCTTAAGGATGGTCAGAGCCCAAATTCGGGGAGGGGGATGGAGGAATTCGAAGGAAAACAAACTGTTTAGACGAAAACCACAAGAATATGCATTTATATGCTTCTATTCTGAGAACGTTTTATACATTTATATGCTCGATAAATTTCGATTCTGTTGGTCCCAGAGAGGTGAAAAGACCACCGAAAGGCTTCTTTCAGTGTGTACTATTCAGTGGAAACAATATGCAAATATGCTCGAACCCGAGCCCTACTTATTATAACAAAACACGTTGTTACGTACAATTAAAACAATTTGTCGAGTGCAGCACAAACCAGTCAACAACGGTGCGGAATGCTAGTAAGATACGATTTGAATGCTATTCCATGTTCTGCCTCGATCACATCCTTACAATCAAGTAGTTTCGTGAAGAACTAAACAGTCTACTTTCATATATCCTAGTTATGTTAATTGCCTCTATCAACATACTAAATTTCAGTTTGATTGCTGTAATAGAATCGTACATATTGAGAACCTGCAGATCGTCGCCATGTAGGATTGTTATATATATATATATATATATATATATATATATATATATATATAAGTAGGCCATAGAGTTATGTACTATAAGATGAAGATTATTGCGTAGGTTTATTATTCAAACTTCAATCGCATAATTAGGACACAAGAAATAAAAATGAGAAATAAAAATTTCGCACAGCCGCCATTTTTAGGTTATGTAAACAATTGAACGAAATTAGATTTCAGTTCATTACAATGTGTATAAACACTTGCTGTACCAAATTTCACTGCGCTCGGATGGTTATATCGCAAGAAACGTCTATTTAAATGTTTCAACTTTGCTTAGCCGCCATGTTCGTTTTGTAATTAACAGGTTTCTGAAAGGTACATAGGTGAACTTCTACTAGTGCCCTTTGTCACCGTACATAATTTCAAGGTGATTAGCAGTTGTGGTTTCTGAGATATAGATTGCCGGTGAAATATTTCGCACAGCCACCATATTGGATTGGTGCGATGTATTAAAATTTAAAGGCCACGGTCGGGGTTGGATTAAATAGTACTATGTCCTTACAGAGTTTCATTGAAATCGCTCAAGCCGTTTAGATTTTATTAGGGAGGACACACACACGGACGCAGTCACATACACACACACTGACAAAAGGGGTTGGATTAAATAGTACTATGTCCTTACAGAGTTTCATTGAAATCGCTCAAGCCGTTTAGATTTTATTAGGGAGGACACACACACGGACGCAGTCACATACACACACACTGACAAAAGGTAATCACATAAGCCTTTTTTGTTTTGTTTTTGTTTTCATAAATGAAAATAAGCAAACAATGAATGGCTTGTCCGACCTGTAATTCATTGTGTATCGTTGAAAGTACATACACTCAGTGGCCAAAAGTCATGGGAAGGCACGGAATATGATGTTAATAACGAGCTGCTCCTCCGCGAGCCCTCAAAACGGTAGCAATTTGACAAGAAATGGGTTCCTGACTCCCAACATTCAACTGGGCGGTGTTCTGACTCCCAGTAGCACTTCGATCGCCCCGTATCATTCTGCTGAGGCGACGTGATGTCCGTCCGTTAAACACCTGTGGTCGTCCACATTATCTCTCCGATATTGAAGATCCAACCTCGACACTTTTGACCTCGGTAACCCGAATTCGCGTGTAATCTCCGAAATGCTATGACCCACGCACTCGGTGCCGATGATCACCCCACGTTCAAAGTCGGTTAACTCGCGACGTGTTGCCATATTCACTGCACTCGTGTCTGTAACAGACTGCTTTGCTCTGCCGCAGCTAGCCGCAACGCTCAGGAGTCATACACGGCACATGGAACTACCCTTTTCGTGACTTTTGGCCACTCTGTATATTGGCCGAATGTTGTAGAGCAAGGCTCTGTAGAGTAGCGCCGTAAACAGCGGTCTAGTCAGTGAACCTCCAACGCCATTGGGATGTACGGCTGCTGTCACATACAGTATATTCGAATATTGAACTCACGACTGTCCACATAATTTACTAGTGTTTTGAATTATGGTTTATTAAGAAGTACACATTAAAACACACGCTTTTTTTAAACTATTATGTTGATGATGATAATTGTTGTTTTAAGGGCCCTAACATCTAGGTTATCGGCCCCTTTTTAACTATTACAATACGAAATTTATATTTGGAGGAAGTAGCTACTTATTGGAAAGCACATAAAGAAAATTTCAGGCGTTAAAATATTAAATCTATTTGCTTTACCTTAGGGAAATATTGTTCATTCATTTTAAGGGATTGGGATATCTTGGTAATCAGCCTCGTGTAGGTGGGTGTGTGTTGAACTTGTCTGATAACCTGTATTTATGTGGGGACTGTATTCGAAATGTATTATTTTTCAGTCTGTGAACACGATCGTGTTGACCACCTGAAAAATATTAAATTACGATTACTAAGGCAACACTGAAAAATGGCTTCCAACATGATAATTAGGACTGTAGTAGTGTAGCTGTATTAGGGACAGGAATGGGGTAGGTGCCCCGGGACTTGAAGTAAGGTACTATCTCGGCATTTGCCTGGAGGGAGTGTGGAAATCCCCGTTGTAATATACACACTCAAGATGGCCACTGTCAGCGCCGGGATTTGAAACCGTGATGTCCGGACTTTCTGCAGGTGCCCTCGCAGCCGTGGTGCACGGCTACTTCTAGAAATATATATCTGGCCACTCTACTGTGCGACTGGTAACATTGTGTGGGTCGTTCAGCACTGCCATCTCCATCTAAAATATGGAAATATATCGTGGATGGAGACCGTGGTAGTGTTGTAGGCTAAGGCATCAGCCCAAAATCTACAGTAGAAGATTAGTTTGAATCCCAACTGCAATCTCGTTTTCATGTCTTAGGCCTGCTCAACTGATATAGCCCCTTTAAGAGGAACTTATTTTCTGGGTGATTTCTATGACACGAGTTTACTTTTAAATGGCGTCTCCTCTTCAGTTCCAATACTCCGTGTGGTTGTTATACATATTGCATGTCGGACCGCGTCTTGTAAATAGATAACTAGTTTGCACCGATTGACATTCACAGGGCACTCTGAAGTAGGCTAGAAAGTTTTGAAGAATATTGGCAGGTTTTCTCCCGTGCATCTCAAAGGGATTTCCCTTGGGCGTGTTTCGTAAGCACCATGTTGGAAAGTTAGTGGAGTACTTCCCGGAATGTCATCCCAAGTTCGCTTTAAGTTACAATGAAGTCTGGTTGCAATTTACACGATACACCTTTATATCTTCTGTTAGACTCCGAAAAATATTCTGCACGCACGCCGCATGTAACTGTGTACAATATTTTAGTATGAGATGGGTTGTATTTCACGAATTATTTCAAGTAAGTCACAAGCATCTGGCTAGTTTGTTTCAATGTACCATAAGGTTGCTAAGTGAACAGTGATGTGCTTCTATGGCACATTAACACGCAGAAATGGACTGGGCTTTACAGTCCATTAAGAACCTTGGCCTACAAAGTGACTGCCACTCAACTACGTGATCTTTCTGTCCTCATGAAGCTGAGTGCACTTCGATCTAACTCTCGCGTCAATTCTGAAATCGACTGGCTGTGTGGTGCAGTGGTAACGTTCTCGCCTGCTGTACCTAAGGATACAAGATTGAATCCTTGCGCAGTCTGTTGTCATTTGAAGGAGCTTAAATGCGAAGGAGCCATGTCAGTCGATTTACTGGCACGTTAATGATCCCCTTTGGGGCAAAATTCCGGCCCCCCGACGTCCCCAATAGCCACATTAGTTATAAGGGTCTTTAAACCAATAGTTATTAATGTTGTTTCAAATTCTAAAATCCCTGACCTGGCCAAGATACCAACCCAGAACCTCCTAGGTAAGAGGCAGGCGTGCCCGCGTGAACGCTGTCTACCGGAGAATGTATAGTACCAACAGTGAAATTTGGCGGGTAGAGGACCTTAAGTGTGGTAATGTTCCTTCAAGAAGGGGATTGGTCCCCTACTTGTTTTACATGTCAATGTCTTGGCACAACTTCTTCAAAGGTCCTGACCATCGAAACAATGACCGTTGTGTATTTCAAGTGATGTGGCGACAGTACCAGCAGCGGTTTCCCACTAGTGGATTGGGCTGCACAGAGCCCTGATTTGAATCCCATGGAATATCTCTGGGGTGTTAGGAACGCCGATCTCGTGCTGGTCCACAATGACCCACAGTCCTTTCTCCGCTCGGTGCTCCTTGAAGAATAGGCTGCTATTCCCTAGGGAACATTCCGCCACTTGACTTAAGTATGCCTGCTAGAGTGAGGAGGCCATCAAGGTGAAGAGGAGGACAAAACCATATTGACGTCATAGCTAGCACTGGAAGCTGGCCCAAACTTCCCTTCAGTTCCATGTATGCTTCCAGATACTTCTGAGTATTGAGTGTATGGCAAGTATAATCTAGTGGACAATGATACATAGGTCATCATAGCCCACCTCATGGTGTAGTGGGTAGCATTTTTGGATGCCACTTGTGAAGTCTGGGTTCGATTCCTGGCCCTGTCAAGAAATGTAATTATGGTCAGATGGCTGGACTCGGTCTCGCGAAACAGAACTGAGGTCGATTCCCACGTCAGCCAGTCCTAGAAGGGGTTTTCCGTTGTTGCATTCCAATTCCGTGTTGGTGGTGGGTGAACAAAAATCAACCTGTGTGCCAATTGAGTTACTGTGTCGCGCACGCGTTTGTATTATTATTATTATTTCACGCTGCATGATCATCCATTTAGCGTGTCAAGTCTACTGATGAAGAGAATAGGATCCATTGTTCAACCTGGCTAACCCCTTGGCTCACCACGACTGCGATGGAAAGTTGCAGCAAGTCTGGAGAGAGGAAGTTCGAATCCTGGCGCTGATAGCAGCTTTTTCCGTTTTCTTTTTTCCACCTATTAAATGCCGGCCGGGATAGTACTTTGTCTCGGGACACCTCGATCCTAATAATTACAGTTACAGTGTTAAAGCCATCATAGAAAAATAGCTCGTCACACATTGAACACACACGCAAGTTTCAAGGCTGATGACCAAGATGTCCCAAGTCCCTAAAAGGAATTAACATCATCAGTCTGGTTACCAAACTGTATATCTCATTCAGCGTCACTAGAGGGAACTTCGTCCCTGAAAGAGCACTGTTGATAATACTGCGCAAGATGTATGCACTTGTGGATTGCTTGCTTAGTTGCTCACATAAAATGCTTGCTAAACTCCGACCTTGGCTAACCAGTCCGGCCAATGACCGCACACAAAGAGAGAAAAGACGTGCGGTAAATAAACAAGTGCACCTGATATCGCTCACCCTGTGCTGCTGCATTTCCCAATGTTCTCTATTTCGACTTCCGGTTGTATCAACAGCCATTTTAATGTTCGTTTACCCAAGGTTTATCTCACACTCCTTCCAGGTAAAATACAGGGATGTTGACTTTGTGAAGTCCAAGGCAACTTTTCAAATCTCGGCACCAAAATTAATTCCTCGAACAAACACAAGTGTGTTCACCACATTACTACAAGCCACGCAATAGGTGCATGCGGTCGATGACCTCGTATCTCACTGCAGCACAATGAAGCAAGCAAGCAAGCAGGCAAGCAAACAAACAAACAAACAAACAAACAAACAAAATAAGCAACAATTGCTTAAATTCCGGTTGAACTGTTCAGTTGGCAAACTAAAATAGATCATTTTTCTTTAAATAAATGTGTCGAGTCTCAATTACTGTACATAGTAGCGGTGACCACAATCTACCTTCAGCCACACGCTATCCAAGACGGGCTTGTTAGCAATCACTCTTTAATTCGGAAAATCCCGCGGCGTAACCGTGCCCGTTAAATCACTCATGGTCGCGAGGGCAAATGCAGCAAGTTCGGATGTCGCTGGTTTGATCCCCGACGCTGACAGCGGCTATTCTGAGTGTGATTTTTCCGCACTCTCTCCAGGAAAATGCCGGAATAGTACCTTACTTCAAGTCCCCGTGCACCTACCCCATCTCTGTCCCTGACACAACTGCACACACTCCTAGTCATTACATAAACACTGCATAGCTTATCAAAAAAGTTCGACACACACCCAAGTACACGGGGCTGTTGACCACAATGTCCCAAGCCCTTAAAATGATTTATAACACGAATTCGGCAAGGTACGACTTTGTCACGTGGGGGTGTACTATATCGAGAATGTTCTATTCCCAATACTACCAACGTATTATTTTTGTTAATATTATTATTGTAATTATTGTAATTATAGAGAATATCAGCAAATACAACAATCAAAAAAATAGAACTTGTCTGGAATGAGCAATACGCTAAATCGTGTTTATGGCCCTAGGTGGCCTTTATTTCAACCACAAGTGAGGTATTTTCATTGCGTTTCCTGCGAAGGAAACATAAAATAATGCAATGTAATATTATCGTGTTGGAAGCCATTTTTCGGTGTTGCCGTTGTAACCGAAATTTGATGTTTTGCAGTCGGCCAACATGATTATTCCCAATTGTAATGGGTGTTTTCCTACTGAAAAACATGTCAATGAGATCAATATATAGCCTACACTTGGATGACCAGTTTCGATCGCCAAGCGATCACAATCAGATCCCTTACACTTTCAGGCTATTAGGCTATGTCTATGTCTACAAGTGTGGGTGATGGTATTTACAATATTTACACATGGTTGCTGTAGTTGTTAAACCAGCACAGATTTGTTGGATGTGTGTGTTGTTTCTGTTGAGATACTCAAAGTGGTGATTGACCTTCAAGTTTCTTGCTTAGTGCGATTACTATTAATACTCCAGGAATTTCAGTCAAAAAACGGTCAAACCCTTGAATTTTTGTAGTAAAGCTGAAAATTGGTTCAGTTGTCCTATTTGATGTTCTTAACAACAAATTAAAAATCCCTGGTCTTCCCGTGCCGGATTCCTGGATTTCCAGCCGTTTGAACTGCTGGAATGCTGGAGAAGTAGGTGTTGTCGCTGGAATGCGCATTGTAAACGAACGATTTGGCTTACAGTGCTCTAACATGGCTTAAATTAAAGGAGAAAAAATAAGCTATAAGTTAATTCATGGGTTGGTATGTTAGTGATACTTCCGGTCTAACAGAAAACGAAAAATGCCGCGAAATTTTAAAAATGTGCCACGTTTTTAATTTTTTGACATTCTGTCACGAATATCGCAGACAAGTCTTCTATAAAAGTTATTGGCGACAACATAAGCTATCATTTGACGTATTCATAATTGATGTGCAAGTAATAGTTGCCGAGCTACAGAGATTTAAACAATGGCGCGCGACCTGAATCAGCCCGTGCTTGCGTTGTTTCTCAGCGGCAAACTGACGCATTCACCCGCAGCATTGATGCGTCGAATTGGCGGAGCTTCTTGATTCTAAATTTTAAACAGTTGGTCGTTGTCCGATGTGTCTATGCCGTATAAGTGTTATTTATTGTGTTGTCATAAAAATGAGTTTGAAGACTGCATTTTGTGTAAGAAGCCACTCGACGATCCGATGGACGTTGTTTGTGTTTTAAAAGGGTTGACTTCGTTAATTAATACAAGTGAACAACGATGTGACGGTCTTGTTGATCAGTTTTAAGACAGTATCTTGAAGATTCAAAGGAGCTGATTATTCATAGTTCATGCAGGTAAGTTGTTGGTATTTGATTAATATTCGTTACCGTACCTTTGAAATGCATGCTCAAAACAACACTGCACCATCTAATATGTTATTACTGATAGGAGTCCTTTAGTGCAGAAAACTCCTTATTAACCGGTCGTATGTGCACTTGCCTGAGTCGTTTTACATTATTACGTAAGAAAAAAATGCCCCCTTCAGGAATCGAACTTGGGTCCGTGTTTCCTTAAGCGGTGAAAATCCATAGACGCTCAGTAGGGGATTCTTGATACTCCTCTGTCAGGTTGTGAGTAAGTTGGCTACGTAGCTCAGTTGGCTGGGGCGCCCGTTACAAAGCCGACGGGGTGGGGTGTGGGAGTTCGAATCCTGGGTGCGCCCTTGTGTCCCCTCCCCAGTTTACGTTTCAAACATTACGGGAGTGTTGGTGTTGGGGGAGGGCCGATGGAGTGTGGAGGGGGATTTATAAAATACCAAATGTATCCTTGATTTTTTTTGGGGGGGTGGGGGTGGGGTGGGGGGACCTATTTTAAGGCGTGAATGAGGAGATTTAATAGTCTAAAATACTGTATAAGCTGAAAGGTACCAGTACGTTTACGATAAAATAGTGCGTGATTTGAGGAGATATTAAATTTATTTTGGGTTTTAATTTTGAAGAAAATCCTATACAAGAGCAACGACTATCAAAAAGGATTGCCGAATTAAAAATGCTCAGCCTGTTGTAATAGTCGTCACCCACTCTTCGGTATTCAAACCCTCCGTTTGACATCAAAACAGGATGTAATTTTTGTGGCTTAGAGGCGTCTATCCGCAAAGTAACAAAAATATAAAGATTTTCCCTATCACAAACATTCAGGAAGATATCGGCGAGATGAAAAGTTGTGTGCTATTTGCACATGCCGTGAGCGGATGTGACACAACTTCGGCTATTTTTAGCAATGGGAAGAAGCGTCCATGGGGCATTCTCAAAAACAACGAAGATCTTCGGAAAACTGTCTAAAGTTTTCAATCAGCCTGGCGCATCCAAGGAAGATATCAAGATAGCTGGAGAAAAATTTGTTCTGGGGTTGTTCAACGGAAAGGGCTTCAATTCTCTAAACGAGCTTCGTGTGCATCTGTATAGAAGGACTATCGCAAGACAGACAGTTACTGCTTCGTTCGATTTTGCCACTTTGCCGCCAACGTCCGACGCATGCCGGCAGCATTCACTGCGTACATATTTGCAGGTATATATTATTTTCAGTATTATGTTACAGCATTTTACTTTGCTGTGATAAAATTAACATTCTCTTTTGTTTACAAATTGGTTTGAAATGACATGTTATTTCAGATGCAGGACTGGCTAGGCAATAAGCTGCAAACTACTGAGTGGGGTTGGCGATCCACTACAAATGGACTTCAACCTATTCCGATGACTGCCCCTCCAGCTCCGATTCTCTCTTCCAACTCGTCTCCTGTAATTGCAAGGGCGCCTGTACATCACGTTGTGAATGTCGCCGCTCTGGACTGGAAAGTTCGTGGATGTATGGAAGTGTCGTGGGGTTACCTGTGAAAACTGTGTGAAAGAAATTGATCTCGAAGAAGATCCTGATGAATTTTAACTTTTCTGTTAGTGTTGATTTGCTAAGACCAAAGATGTTAACACTGTCGGTGCTAGTGAGAGTGCAGCATTGGTATTTTTGAGAACACCAACGCCTTTTTACTGTCTTGTATTGTTATGGAGCAAAGTTTAGTTTTAACATTTTCTTTGTAAAAATAGGGTGTACCGGTACAACATGTATACATACAGATTTAGTAAGGTATCTGCAGTATTTTTTTTACAAATTATTTGAATTATTTGATAAATAATACATTATAAACTGTATTAGTTTTAAGCAGAAATAACCACTCCGATATTCGCACTACTTTCTACTTAAGATATTTGCTCTCCTAAAAATGGCATTAAAATAATAATTTATGATCGCCAAGTCACAAATGGTTACATATTTTACATATTAAAACATTAATTTTGTTTACCTAGCTCAATGAAGCACGTAAAAAAACCGCACCGAGAACACCTTATAGAATGAAGAGATGTCGATTGGGGGGGACTCAAAATGTGAAATTGAATTATTTTCCTTATTAGGAGCAGATGTACAAAAATGGTGATTTTCATTAAAAACACTCCAAAAAAATTGAAAAAAAGCTTTTTTTTTGGGGGGGGGGGGGTTGAGAGGGGTGGGTTGAAGCGTGAAATATTTTGAAAAGAGGAGAAGCACTTCATTTATCATAGAGAAAGGAAGCTCCTGTCAGATGTAACAATGCAAAATGAGAGCGCGTCCCGGTCGCAGTGTGTGTGTGTGTGTGTGTGTGTAGCGCAGACGGAGAAGAGGTTGACGTAACAATCTTTTGTTTACACCGCTATAGCTCGGCAACTATTATTCGGACATCAATTATAAATACATCGAATGAAAGCTTATTTTGTCGCCAACAACTTTTATAGAAGACTTGTCTGCTATATTCGTGATATATTGCCAACAAACGTCAAAAAAAAAAAGAAAAGAAAAACGTGGCACTTTAAAAAAAAATCGCGGCATTCTTTCATTTCCTGTGAGACCGGAAGTATCGCTAACATGCCAACCCATGAGTTAACTTATAGCTTATTTTTCCTCCTTTAATTTAAGCCATGTTAGAGCACTGTAAGCCAAATCGTTCGCTTACAATGCGCATTCCAGCGGCACCACCTACTTCTCCAGCATTCCAAGAGTTAAACGGCTGGAAATCCAGGAAGCCGGCACGGGAAGACCGGGGACTTTTAATATGTAAAGAACATCAAATAGGACAACTGTACCAATTTTCAGCTTTACTAAATTTTTTTCAAGGTTAAAACCTAAAATTCCTGGGCTATAAATGGTCTGGCTGGAGTGGATTGTGAACTTAGCTGCTTGGGTGATGTGTGGTCCAGTTCCGTGCAGCTTCCCTCGTCACTGCATACACTGAACTGAACTGGAAGGAATTTAGTGTGTGTAGGCCTATTCGTTATCTCTAGTCCTACTTGGCTTCCCCCCACCCCCCTGCATTCCTAACTGTCGTATGTTCTTCGAGCGAGCAATGTAACGTGTAAATGTCGCCAAGTCTGGTCACATTATCCATGAAGCCTCTACGATGGTATCTCTATTTTTTCCGAAATCTTGTCGAGTAATAATAATCTATGAAATAATCGGGATTTAAGTCTGGGGACAAGGTCGAGTTTACCATATATTTTTAGAAACACTTTAGGTACCTTTGCAATGCTTTCTGCCTTAATTCCGGTTTCTATGGTTTTTGACTTGCTTTCATTGTGGAACACTTGATTCTAGGTTTATTAACGGGGAACGTTATACAGAGGAAATGCGTTCAATAACTCGGTTTTGAGCTCGCCCGCTTTGGGTAACGCTAACGTGTTTTCCTCTTCATGAATTTCTACCTACTGTAGCTGTCCTGTTTTCTCACACAGCTGATTTTAAGTGTAGCAAGGGGTCTATTTTTGAGAAGCAGTAATTTCCTGTCTCACTTTTGCATTTCATCTCTTTGATGTCTTGCCCAACACTGGTCTGCATATAGCATTTTGTACCTATTCGTGCACTTGTGATACATAAAATTAATGGATAAATTATATCAAAGCGCAGAGAATTACGGAAAACGAGATCATTGCGTGCTTGGCCTTAAGAGCGGTGTCGGTCTTTGTAGCAGGTATATGTGGGAGGGGATTGACGCTAAAGTTGGACGTAAGATCGTTTTAGGTCATAATATTCTTTCTCCTCTGCTTTTCGTATTATTTGGGAATTATTTTCCCCCTTTTGCTGCGAAGCTCACAATGGCTGACTAGGGAGGATCAGATATTGATATCACGGATTGTGCAGGATTTCCCCCCATGGTATAGAATATCTTTACTTCCATATGAGCTTAAAAAATTAGGTTCAATTCTCTAACGTTTACCAGTAGGAGCTAGAATTGGTAAAATAGGCACAAAGACTCTCCCAAAAACTTTTACAGCAAATGGACATTACCATTATTATACAAACGACGCTTGATGTACTTAAGAGAATCAGGTTCTTCCACTTAAGACAGTGGTTTGCACCTTGCTGTAGCTAATTTTCATTTTAACAATACAGACTTTATCTTACTTAATCTCTTCGTGTGTGTATTCATATGAAAAGGTACCACATCTCGGTTCGTGGTGTATTGGCTAGAATTCTTGGCTGTCACCCTGAGGTTTGGATTCGATTCCTGGCTCCGCCAAGAAATTTAATTCTGGTCTGAAAGATGGAATGGGGTACGCTCAGCATTGTGAGGCAGAACTGAGAAGAAGCGGGTCCGATTCCTACCTTAGGCGTCCTAGGAGATTTTTTCCACCTATACTACAGCCAAGTTACGGGATGATCCTAATTTAAGACCACGGCTGCCTCCTACCTAAATTTAATCACAAACACGTTAATAGAATGCAGCTACCATAAAAATACAGGTAATCAGACAGATAGATTGTGCACACACATACGGGTGCCACGGTGTGGCAAAGCTCCAAAATGAAACAACCTATAGGCCTAGCCTAGAAATTTGATTCTAATCTGAGGGCTGGAACGGGGTCCAGTCACCCTCGTGAGACAAAACTGAGAATAGGTGGGTTAGATTCCCACCTCAACCATCCTGGAAGTGGTTTTCCGTGGTTTCTCACTTCTTCTCCAGGTGAATACAGAGATGATTCCTAACTCAGGCCACGGCCGCTTCCTAATCCTCACCTTAATTACAAATACACCCAATCATGCAGCCATTATAATAACACAAGTTGTCAGACAAATTCACACTCACCCAAGTACTCGGGGCTAAATGACCACGATGTCCAAGCCCCTCAAATGAAACAACAAATATCTTATAGCCACGACGGCCAACGGATTTCCAGTCGGCGCTCTTTCATCACCATAATACTGCGGCCCAGACCCGTCCAACTAGTTGCGAGGGTTCAGTGTTGACTATCTTTCTCTCGACAACAGATGTCCCTCGTGGTTTATAGGTACTGTCATGTAGTGAGGAACATGAGAACTTGAAAGCCCCCTGAACCTCATAAAACTGCTCCCCTGTTGGGTGAGACACACTTGTGTAAGGCTGAAGATAAATCCCAAACCGATTCGTTTGGAACCACCTTGGACTCAGTTGACCGTAATAATTAAGGAGTTTGTCTAACTTGAACTGACTAATCTTTAAAGCTATTTATATTGAATCAGAAGATCAAAGACAAGCACCAAGATTCGAAATTAAGGTTTTAAGTTAATATTCCGGTGTATTCTCGGAATTCTAGGTTCTAGGTTGAAATTCTTTTTTTTTTGTGATGAACAGCCCTAAACACCGCAACCGAACTATTACAGTAAGTACTATGATGCTTATTTTAGAGGTAGCGACATCGCGGTCATATAGCTCGGTGTATTTGGATGTGTGTGGAATTTTGTGTGATAATGTGTTATTGTGATGGCAGTATTAGAGTGTGTGTGTGTGTGTGTGTAAATTGGGGATAGAATTGGGAAGGAGGCGGCCGTGATATTAAGTTAGAAACCATCCCAGCATTTTCCTGGAGTAGAAGTTGAAGGGGGGGGGGGGGGGGGGGGCGGACGGACACGGAATACCACTTCCAGGATGGCAGAGTTGGGAATCGAGCTCTCCACTTCTATGTTTTGCCTCATGCAGCTGAGTGTGCCCCATTCAAGCCCAACCCCGGACCTCCGGGGCGACAGCCAAGAAGGCTAGCCGCTACACCACAAGGTGGTGCAAGATAGGCTATAATTGTATACCGTCCGGAAATAGTGTTACCTCAGTACTGGAATGCTGCACCCATTTCCTTAGTTCACGCACACATGTACAGGAATATGTACTTCATAACATATTGCAAAAAGTTTCTTACGTTCCTTTTCAAATTAAACCCAAATTTAGATATTAGTCTTGACCGAATGTTCTGAGGTGTCGGTCGATTATAGCCCTAAGACGGAGGCCAAGAGACCATGTTACTATAGTAAAGCCATCATTACTTCCGACTTGACGTTTCAGTGTTACCCTAGAGTTATCTAGCGGTCAGAAGGAAAATCACTTTAACTAGACAATCACAGGCAGCCATTCAAATCGATATATCACGACAAATTGAGTTTCGTTCGCGATGTCACGATTTAGCGAATGAAACTCGAGCCTAGCACTGAAACGTCAAGTCGGAAGTAATGATGGCTCTACTATAGGCTAATGATGAAACAGTTGGAGGCAGATATTGACCGCTGGCCTGTAACTACAAAACATGGCTAGCATTCTTAAGACCGTAACACCCCGTGCCTTGAACAATTGCTAAGTCGGCTCGGCCATGTCGTGCATACTGAGAAGTAGCTCACTCTGAACTTCGAGAAACTTTCTGTAGGAACACCACAAAATCTCTAAATCCACTTTCTTTGTTGGTGCATTGTCGGGTATCTGTGATTGAATTAATGGTACCACAAGTGTTTTGGTCCAGAAAATAGGCGGCTATATGGCACAGCTCTCTCTCTCTCTCGCTCTGTGTGTGTGTGTGTGTGTGTGTGTGTGTGTGTGTGTCATTCTAATAGGCCAGGGCCGCTTTCTTCAAAACCCTTACCCATTTCCATTCTTCGTCATCGTTGTTGTTGTTGTTGTTGTTGTTGTTGGAGTCTTCAGTCCTTTGACGGGTTTGATGCAGCTCTCTCCATGTCTCCCTGTCCTGAGCTAATCGTTCCATCTCTGCATAGCTATCCAAGGCAATCTATTTATCATATCGTATCCTAGCCTTGGTCTACCCCTACTGTTCTTGTTCTCGACCCTTACTTCCATAACTAAGCTTGCTATTCCTGGGTGTCTTAGTATGTGTTCAACCAAGCTATCCCTTCTCTTCATTAGCAGTCGCCATTAACATCTCTCCTCTCCCACTCGTATTAATACCTCTTCGTTTGTAACCCTATCTACCCATCTGATCATCATTCTCCTGTAACACCACATTTCAAACGCTTCAATTCTCCTCTTTTCTGCTCCAACAATAGTCTGTTTCACTTCCATAGAGTACCACGCTCCAGACAAAGGCTATAAAAATAACTTCCTAATACCTAATTTATATTCGATGTCAACAGATTTCTCTTTTGTAGAAATGCTTTCCTTGCCTGACTAATTTTAAACCCTCTTTGCTTCGTCCATCACTGGTTATTTTTCTTCCTAAGTAACAAGAGTCACCTACTTCCTTTAGCTTTTCACCTGCCAATTTAATGTCCATAGAGGTTTCTGGTTTATTTCGGTTACATTCCAATATTTTTGTTCTACATTTATTAATTATCATCATGAATTCCTTCCTCAAGACGGAGTGCATTCCATTCAAAAACTCATTCAAATCCTCATGCGTGTCGGCCAAGATGACGACGTCATCAGCAAATAGAGTTGAGCTTATTTCTCCTTGAATCTTCACTCCCACTTAAAAAATTTCTCCAATTTCCTTCATGTCTTGTTCAATGTAAAGGTTGAAAAGTATGGGTGATGAGTTGCAGCCTTGCCTTACACCTTTCTGAATACCAGCTTCTCTCTCATGTCCTCAAATGACCCTGCTGTCTGGTTTCTGTATAGATTGTAGATCACCCTCCTATCCCTGTACTTAATTCCAATCGTTTTCAAAATGTCAAACAATTTAGCCCAATCAATGTTATCAAAAGCCTTCCCAGCATTAAGCATCATACATTTGTCATGAGCTTTGCGTTGGGAAGGGCATCCAGCCGTAAAACCAACCATCGCATCTCATCCTCATTGAATCGGGAATACTAAGAGGTAGACATGCTAAAAGTGATCAAGAAAAATTAATTCGAAATTAATCCAAAACTAGAACTAAACTAAGCCAAGAGAAAAGGAATATCGCCTCGTTACAGTCACTGCTCCCACACTGTGAACGGCATGTAGGCCTATCTTCTTGTGACAGCGAGTAGCTAGACAAAACATTTCACCAATTCAATTTCTCTTTAGAATCAGGCCTCATACTGTAGCAGCAATCCACCGCTCAAATACTAACAATAAGTAATATTAGTAAAAGTTGGCATTTTAAATAATACTTCCAATAGGCAAGGAAGACTTCAGGTTTTCGTAATATTCCCAATAATGTCGACTGAACGTCCACGATTCAATTGTGTCAACATTAATGATTTCGGATATTGCATGCTCTTAATTTAATGCCTTGATGTTGATGAGCAGGATGGTCTCCAAAACGTTAAGTTGCACTTTAATACCGCTTATCATAGACATGACTTTCCTAGTCTAAGCCAGAAAATAAGATTTATTTAAATCCAGTGTTATATAAAGTCTTAAAAACAACAGCCAATTTCGTAAAGTAACTCGCAAAATCGCACAGAATTAGCGAGTAGTGTCAACACTTCTCCATTTTTGCATCCATTCTGAGCAGGATGCGACAATATCTTACAAATTCTCACCCGTCTAAAAATGTGTGGGTTTAGCTGGAACAAATATAGCCATTGTGGATCGTCCTGGTCTAACTTCACCATGTTCACCCGAGTTGTTAAATATCCCTTACGCGCCCCGATATAATGAAGTAGTGCTTTGTTTAAAATTTCCCCTTATGTGTTATCAACGAAGTTATCGTGACTGGGAGGTAGAATGTATTTAAAGATAACAATAACAGACTGTGCCAGACTTCATCCTTTAATGAGGTGTACACTATGTAGGCTACCTATTATATTCGTACGGGATGTTTGCTTTAAGACGTCAATTATTAATAAACGCACTGCCAGAAATTATTAAACTGAAAATGATTTTATTCACTGAACATATATTCAACAAAGACTTCAGAAAACATATCTATATTTTTGTTTGCAGCCATGTTAACAAAACATACAGCTTCAAATAAAGAAAAGCTCGCTCATAATCTTGTATCTTCCTATTCGTACAAGCAAATGAAAAACTTGAAATAAACAAAACATAAAAGAGTTCCTGGAACATCTAGTGGAATATCCCCCAGCCTTCATAACTGGCCGACATCGTCAGTGCATAAAATACACTAATTTCTTGCACATGTCTGGGGTGATTTTCTGCCAATCCTGAAGAATCACACTTGTAAGTTTCTCCTTCACACGCACACGTTGCCTACGGATATTCCTCTTCAACTTAGCCCAAAGATGTTTGATGGGATTTAAATCCGGAGACTGGGGAGGTGTTCTAAGCTGCTTAGGAATGTTCCAGATCATTCATGTCTTATTAATGTCAGCAGTGTGTTTTGGGTCATTATCATGCTGGAACATATAGGCCTAAATTGGTGGCATCTCCATTTTTTGGGCCCTCTGCCTTACGATTGCCCTCAGGATTGCATTATAGCCCTCCTTGTCCATTATTCATTCAATGAAATGTTTGTTACCCACACCTCTGGCTGACATACAACCTCAAAGCATTACAGACCCACCACCGTATGTTACAATTGGCAGTGTATTTGCCACATCATTGTCCGTAGCAATTTTTCTCCATATTCTGTGGATGCTAACCGACTCGAAAAGGTTAATTTTTGTCTCATCAGACCAGATAACATCATTCCAGAATTCGTTCTCCTTATTTAAAGTATATGCTCCTTAGCGAATGTCAGTCTAAACCGTCTGTTTTTTCTACTTACATCTGGCCTTTTTCGAGGGATTCTTCCCGAGTACACATGCCTAACAGGATCGGACGGATGGTGGAGTTGCTGATCTTCTTTCAGTTCTTTCCTCCGTGAGTTGCCTTAATACTGGTGCACTTAATTTGGAATCAGACTTGATCAGTCGAACAACAAACCGTTCTTCCCTGTCAGTTGAGCACTTCTCCTGTGTTTCCTTCGCGTGTTCTTAATAGTGCCCTAAACTCCGTACTTAACTCTGCATTCCTACCCATGTCCACTACAGATACAACAGGAAGGAGACGAACGCACTTGACCAGTCGTATGCCGTCACTGAGACTTTAGTCCGTGCATCGCAAACAAACTGTGCGCATCATCCTGTCCATGTGTATGAATACAAATGGTACTCCCGTTTGTCGATACCGGCACATTCATACCAAATCTTCCTGCATGTATGTAAATAAGTATGGTTTTGATGAACGAATTATCATTGACAGGCCATGTTTTTACCCGGAATGTACGTTTTATTTCAGTTTTCAATCATTAATGGGAATATACGAGACTTAATAAGAACTTGAAGCGTGTCGAAAAACAGAGCCAAATACTGGATGTTTTTACTTTTGCCCTGCAATGTTTATTTGAATGATATGTCAGGCATATTTCAGAGCTGTAGCCTGTGATAGCGTAGGGAAATTTGCTTCAGGGTTTTCGATGGTCTCTGAGGGGTTTAGCGTTTTACATTTTATGTAACAGTTTGTTTGGTTAAGTCTGTCACTTAGTTGTAATCCATTCTGCAATCTGTCATGAGACGAAGGGATGATTTCATCATAGTATATTCAACAAAGACTTCAGAAAACATATATCTATATTTTTGAGCAGTGTGGAAAATATTCCTAACCATGTGTTTTCCAAATTGTGTGTCATGATGCCTCTCTATTGCTTTACACATAAACATATGATGCCAATTAAAATTAACGAAAGTCAATAAACTACCAGGCTAGCTCAACAAGTATAACAAGAACTTTCCAGGGGCAGGTAACTCATGTGGGACCATATTTGTCATTTACCATATAGGCCAGGCTGTTCCAAATCCATGAGTTTGAGTATGCGTACACGCGAGTACTCAGCAGTAATGCTCGGAGCACGGTTGGATAGGGACTGGGGGTGAGAGCCAATGCGTCACTGGGCGAAGGTCATAAAACAAGTTCATGCACTTCATGCCAGTCATGATGTATCCACCCCGATGTGACGGCAGCCCCCCACAGCAGAGCTCTATTGCATGTTGCAGGTTTACTCACAGAAGGCGGCGAGTACTCCGCTGCTCACGAGCGAGTTGCTCGGCTGGAACAGCCTGATATAGGCATTATTTTAATTTTAATTATTTTTTTAAATCTCTATCTTCGTATAGAGCAACTCAATTGTCTTCACGGAAAGGCTGCTCATTCACATTCCGAGTTGAGTGACTTACAGTTGCTTGGCATCTGATGAAATTCTTTCATACAATAATGATGCAAATTTTACAAATTACACCAAAAAAAAAAGAGATTCAGTAAAACCAATTTACGTTTACCAATCAAAATAAATGAATCTTCGCAAAATAAAACAATGGTGAGATCTCCCGGGTGAGAGCAGAAAGTCCCGAGAGGACCGATTAGTACATAATATCTTACCCACCTCCAGAAAAAGTAAAAGGAAGGAGGGTTAACTGCAGGTTATCTATCTAACCAAACCGAACTACAGATACTATAAAGAATACATTCTGGTACTTGACTGATAGATGAATGAAATCCACAGCCTGCTTCCAGTCTCCGACCGGGTCAGGAATGGAATGAATGAAGCCCCCATCTAGCGGCGAGGATATGAACTGTGCCGGCTGCCGAGGCCTGACGCACTCCTCTGGGGCAATGATTAAATGAATGACAGATGAAATGAAATGATAGTGGAGAGTGTTGCTGGAATGAAATGTTGACAGGGAAAACCGGAGTACCCGGAGAAAAACCTGTCTGCCTCCGTTTTGTCCAGCACAAATCTCACATGGAGTGACCGGGATTTGAACCACGGACCCAGTGGTGAGAGGCCTGCGTGCTGCCGCCTAAGCCACGGAGGCTTCACTTGACTGATAGATAAACAATTTAAATCCCTACTCAATATATACGTTTAGTTTTGTTATTTAACCCCTAATTTGGCTGGTTGCTAGTTGATGACAGTTGACTGATGATTGCTGGCCGCTGCTGGTGATTGTTGACTGATGACTGTTGTGATGATCTGATGGTTTCCGACAGCACAGATACACATTCGTCACAGGAAATCACTTGGCTATAAACACGGCCTGCCTTGGAAGTCCTTCAACAAAAAAGTCGTAACACAATCTCTGTATTGCCCTGAGGGGACAGTTTTAAATTATTAATTATTATATACGCCACCCTCTGACAAGGATGACTAAGCCACAGTTCTATACACTCACTGATTGGAAGTTTGCTGATATAGGCACAGTCTTTATAGAGCACTGACTTTATCGTGTTGGAAGCCATTTATTAGTGTTGTCTTAGTAAATTAAATTTATGTTTTTCAATCGGTCAACACGATCACAGTCTACAGATTCGTATCCAGTACAAAACTTAAAAAAAGAAAAAAGAAAAAAAAAGAAACCATCACTAATAATTTACATGTGACATAGAAATTAAAGTATCAGAAAATAACGCCATATTATATAACTACCCTCTATCCCGTAACAAAAGAAACGTAAACCGGTGAATAAATCAAGACAATAATCCAATAATAAATAATCACATTGAATCTACAATCGACGGGCCAAACAATTAGACCCGCGACCAAACAATAAAATGCGTAATTAGTTACACAGAGATAATCAAGCTTGGAGACATAATAAGTATGCCTTTGAAAAATGCGGGAACCTGGTGCTCTAAATGTGCTCCTTATGTCCCTTTTTAAATTGAATTTTTGGTTTTGTTTTATTTTGTTGTGCATTTTTTGATTTGAGATGTTTTTTGCACCTTACTGATATGTCAGTAGCGGGTGCAAAGTATGATTGCGTTGAATTTTTGCTTGATTTTAAGTTTATAATGATTTTAGATTATCTCTCTTTTCGTTCTTCGCCATGGCTTTGTCCCTCAGTTCCTGGACATACGAGTCAAGGTAGACCGTCCATTCCCTGGGGGACAAGCACCTTCAGCAATTTAATAGTTTGATAATAATTATAAGAATGGTTGAAATGTTTGCGTTAAATTGTTATTTGAAGACCTTGTAGTAGGTTGGTTTTGGTAGTATGAAAATTTAAAGACCTGTAGTAGGTTGTGTGTTGTAATAATAATAGTAATAATAATAATAAGCCTCAGATGTGTTATTTGGGTTAAAATGTAGGTGTATGTAATATGTTAGTATATTGTATATTTGAAGTTTGGGCTGAGTTTGATCGAACCCACGACTCACGGGCACCATCCCGAATAAGTCGGCCGTGGCCGACCCCGCAGGCAGGCACCCAGCGCGGTCGTGGGTCGAGTAATGAGTGTGTTAGCAGACTGTGTAATTGAAATTTTGTGAAGTTTTGTAGCGGTAGTTTGAATTTTGTAGGCGCTGGGCTCTTATTGGCCGCTCGAGTCTTGGAGCAGCCAACCAGAGCCCGGCAAGTCTGAATGTGTTTAAATGGGCTTTAAATGTACCTGAAGTTGGGTTCTGGGTTCGAGTGGCTATGGTTTAGATGGTTATGGCTGAGAGTAGCTGGATCAAACTTAGCAACCGTGTCAGAGCAGTAGCGTACGGTGTAGGAGGAGGAGGGGGGTTAGTGGTAGAGACACAAGGGCTGGGATGGAAGTGTTATAGCGTTGTCTGAGGTTTAACTGTCGTTGCCTTATGGCTGTTTTAATGTACCGACAACCATCATAAGAGGCGCCATGTGCTCCTTCACAGTAGACTCACTAAAGCTTGTCACAGGGTACCTTACTGATAGAGTGGTGATGTGAATCTCCACATCTATTGCAGCGGGTGCTGTGAGGGCAGGTTGCAGCATTATAATCCAGTCTTTGACAGTTATAACACAGAAAAATTAGAGTAGCGTGTGGTTTGGGATGGGGGCGAAAAGTCACCCGTGTTCTTGGTTGTGGTGGAATTAATTATACAGCAAAAAAAGACTACATCAATAGCCTAATCTGACTGACATGGGGAACCACTGAATTATACATTACATTGTATGTCAGATATACGCTATATCCGTTTGTCAATGACTTTAACCGTCAGACTTCACTGTTCTTTCTATAGTTATCAGCGGAAAAACACGTTCACATTCATAAGTTGTAGGAAATGAGAGCTTAAATTCATCAGAATAAATCAGAAATCACTCAAATCATTGTCTCGGTGTCTCAGTTTGAAAATAAGGCTGTCCAGAATTTAGTGACACATGGTTTATGCCACCATCTCGTTATTATTTCTGTTCCGTGAACGATCCAGTGAGGGGTGCAGAACGGAAATTTATTTGCGGTCGCACCTTACGGGTTGCTACATCCATTTAGGGTGTCGCTACGACCAGAAAAGGGCGGCACTGTAAGGCAATTTAGTGGCTTAATGTCTTAATGATATCGCGGTGACTCCGTTCCAGCCCATTATAGTTTAATTTTGCTTTAGCTACTCCGCTGCTTTCCCTTTACCTCGGAATGCTACTTGCTGACATTCACGTTTCGCTCATAGCATTTATCTTCCAACATTCGGACATAAATATCCATTTGAAAGTTTGCGTGAGGTGCTTCATATTAGACTGCAGCAGTTCAGGAGATGCTAATGCCCTAATATGCACTGTAAATTTATTTATACCATAGTGAGGCATTCTGTACAGAGAGCGTTTTTAAATGTTGATAAATCAAACACTTTGTAAAAAAGTTACTAAATTTATTGCGCCATTGAATGATTCACCAGTGTATTATTTCCCCCTCCCGTCCTTATTGGGTAAGAAAGGGGAACCTATATGGTCTGTCATTATTATAGGTCACCAAACCTGAACTGGTACATCAAATGGCTTCTATTAATGTGGCTGTTTTTATGATAGTGGTTGATATTGTTATTGTCTTAAATTACAGTCCCAGTGTGGTTAGAAGTGGTAGCGAAGCTCGCCAGCATGTTGAAAAATGTACTGCCTGTCATCAGGAATAGCCTATCTCTTTAAGTTATTGAGAGATATCTAATTTTGTGCAAATCCTATATAATTTATTAAAATTTATTAAGAAGTTATGCCGATGAAAATCGTGCAAATTCCTCATTTGAAATCAAATCAACAGTTCTTATCATACATCTTCATGCATTTGTATTGTTTTTTGTTAGCATAATCTTATGGTTCCTATCTAGCACTTTCCTCTGATCTGTGATTTGCTTAGCTTTTCTTGTTTATCTCCAGTTGCTCCCTACATTTGAGGGGACAGATGCAGTGTACACCAGTGCCCTCACTCCAGTCGGCATTTATTGCACGTGAATTGGTTCTTACGAACAGAGGAAAAGGCTGCGCAGTCGCAAATAGGAAACGTGTTGTTACGTGTTGCAACCGTAATTGTAGCATAAAGCATTAACGCACCGGATCGTGGATTTAGGCTACGAGTGTGTTCAAAAACCTACTTTTCGCTATCCATGAAATGGTTTGTTTACCGATGGTACCGGTACCGTCTTATAGGCCACTTTCCTCTCCTTCAAACTCCTTGCTCTGTTTCATATATTCATTTTTTCATTAAATCTACGAAGAGTATCTGGTCATCAAAGCCATTCGCCACATACGCTCATTCCCGACCTCTTAGGGAAGTGAATAATACAGGCACTCCGTAGAAATTACGTACATAAATGCATTACAACCTCAGCCGATTTACTCGTTTAATAATCTTAATTATGCTGTTGGCGTCTCGAGTACAATACGGTGAGAATCCATATTATACCTGTTGAGCCAGCCGATAGTGCGCTTATCCTCGCGTTCGTGAGGTGTGATGGCCTAACGGTCAAGCTGTTGTATCCCAACCAGATGAGCCGGGTTTGATTCCCGGTTAATGCGTGTGGATTTTCGAAGTAAAATGTCACGTCCAGTTGTTCGGTTTCTGCTAAAACGGAAGGAAGGAAGCTTGTAGTTTAACGTGACCGTCAATCTCTAGATCATGAGCCACGGAACCTCCTTTTTACGTGGAATCCGAACCACAGGACATGGCAGTTCACTTCGAAAATCTCACGTGCATTGACCGGGAATCGAACCCGGTCCGCCTTGGTGAGAGGCCTAGTAAAACGGAGTTCCCCTTCATAATGATAGTTAGATTAACGATCAAGTAAAACTAAAGGTTTACTTCGTATTCTTGTTCTTGTAAGCGACAAAATCTGGCCTCGAGAATTTCCTGCATTCAGCAGAATGCCGTCTCAATAATGAGTCTGTCTCTCTCAAGAAGGCTCTAGAGTACATACAGATTATGACAAGGCAGCTGGAAACATGATTCCTCAGGTCAGAAAACGTTCATAGACCTCAAGAACGTAAATTAAAAGTGCTAATTTAGTGGGAATTATCTCATGATTTAAATATGTCTAGGAGGCTAACCGTACGCCATATTACGTTGTTTCCACTATGTTTTGTACCCTATCAGATCTCCCAAAAATCCATGATACTGCAATCACATCATGAGATGTAGCTCACCTCAACCAGTCTTGTCAATCACGCTAAAAGTGTCGTGTGTTCAGAAGGGGAAGGAACTACCATGCTGTTGACAAGTTTCCTCCCTCTCAGTGAAACTGGCCTTCACTGTTACCGGTCTTCCTCTCTTGGGTAATAGTTGGCTGTTGCACATCTCTTCCATGTTATCTTGTTTACGTGTCTTCTCGTGATAATAGCTCACTCATCCCTAGCCGCTCGCGGCGCGGCGTTACGCTCAGTAGTAGACTTGTAAGCTGTGTTGCAGAATGCAACGTATTTGTCCTCCACGTACCTTTTACTAGAAGTTTGTCACATCCTTCGGCGCTCCCCAACCTGGAGAATCATATGTTCCCTTCCCACTTATCCAGTATACTGTGTGTCCAAACAGATAAAGGTGGTTTTGTAAAGAACTAACACAATCGGTTTTCATACATTCCATCCACCCCGTGGTGTAGTGGCTAGCATTCTTGGCTGTCACCCCTGAGGTCCAGGTTCCATTCCCATTTTGATTTTGCCAACATCTTCAATTCTGCTCCGAGGGCTGGAACGGGGTACAATTAGCCCCGTAAGGCAGAACTGAGTAGTGGGTACGATTCTCACCTGTCATATTGGACAGTGTTTTTCCGTACTGTACCACTTCTACTCCAGGCGAATACCGGGATGGTTCATAACTTAAGGATATGACCACCTCGTTTCGAATCCTAGCTTCATTTGCAAATACACACACTAGTACTTACTTCTCAATAACACAGAAAAATCACACACACACACACACACACACACACACACACACACGCAAGTTCACGGGGCTTAATGACCACGACGTTGCAAACCCCGATATCCAAATAACAATGAATAACACGCTAAAAGTATATAATACAGAATATTTAGTTCGCCATTGGTGTGTTTTATCAATTCGACAATTTACACCTTTGTTCGTCCGACCCCTCACACCCGGACAGAACAATATACACTGATTATCATCGGTTAATGTAACATAATGGAATGAAAACATTTGTCTACAACTTGATCACACGATTTGCTACGTTTATGCATAATATGCCTGCTTAATAGAACATGAAAAAGTGAGCTCCATTTTTAGAAACACTCCTGGGTGCCATTCATAATGTAGGATAACCACACTAGTAAATTGGGGTGGGTGTCCCTTAAAAGAATATTTAACACCCATTTCTGTGACGAATCACAGGAGTTCTTTTGAGGGGAAACTCAGAAGCATGACATCTATAATTTATGAAAAGTAAGCAAGATATTTCTGTGGCAGATGATGATATTTCTCCTGGCTATCATTTCAATAACGCACGAACCACAGAAAGTATAATTTTAGAAATACGGTGAAAAGCCATCTGTAATTTCATGATTGCAGCATTTAAAACATGTACCTGCATATTGCATTCATCGTATTAGTTCCATTTTATCAACCTTCGGTACGATGGAATCAATACACACCTAAGCAACAGGGGTTAGCCTTAGAGGTTAACACGAGCACTATCTATATTGAGGAGCACTAAAGTAGAAAAATATATGCCAGAACGTTTCATCCATAGAAATGCTGAGATTGAATCATTCCATGAAGAGTTAAGAGGAATTGGCATGGGTGTTACCTATAATTTACTGAACCTAACTTATAATTTTATGTACCTCTAGGTTTAGATTATATCATTCGCTCACTGTACCGGTCTAGGTTTCTCAGAGATTGGACCATTCCTTGAAGGGATAGCCTAAGGAAATTAATATTTCGGGAATTGACTTGCGCACAATCTTATCATTTACAACATGTAAGCCATAGATTTATGCAGCAGTAGACAAATATTATAGTTTTGGTTTATTATACAAAGTTTCACTTAGATCGCTTGATTAGGCCAAGATATTTATTTTCAAATCTGCACAGCCGCCATCTTTAATTGTTCATAAAAATTGAACTACGGTACATTAGAAAGTTGCTAACTCGAAATAAAGATATGCAGTGCTGTACTAAGTTTCACTCCGCTATGGTGATAATTGCGCCAGAAAACCCTATTTATGTATTAGAAGTTGGCGTGGTCGCTATGTTGGTTTCTTGCTCATCAGAGTTACGAATGTTTATTGCTGCAGTAGTTTCGGAGCCATTGAACACATGTGAAATATTTCGCATGGTGTGGGTGTCGGGGGATCGGGAACGAGGGATCCTGTGAGTGGATCTAGAAAATGTTTATAAATTGGATACATGGCTGTCTAATTGAAATATATTTGAATGCTATTTGACTTCGCTAGGATCAGCTTTGCAAAGTTTGAGTTTTGAAAGTCTTTCCTACGCAGCCATATACACTGGCATGCAACGGCTTCTGTAACATAATGGAATTAAAAATATTTGTCTAAAACATGATCACACAATTTGCTATATTCATTTGTTATTTGATTGGCATATGATTTGGGCACTACAGTACTTGTATTATTGGCAACCATAGTTCACTCAACTAATTATGAGCTCCTGGAATTGGATTCGGCACTTATGCTAGTAAAGGCTGCTTGCTGCTCGACTGACGAATCCATCTCACATCTCCTGACAATACCTAGCGTGCGTGAGAGGCGTAATTTACCAATCGTGGTAAACCTGCCACTCGGCCAATAACTTAAGTTTTATGTAAGAGTACATCCCTAGAGGCTTCGCTCTCAGTATGCATATTCAAAACAGAGTGAGGCAAAGGCTAGGGTGTTATAACAAAGTCAAAGAGACAAAATGATCACTCCACTTTACATGACATCGCTCAGTGATAACCACACAAGAGGTAGCCCCTAGGGAGTTGACGTTTTACGCTCGCTAATAGCGAAAGCCTGTTCGTAATTGCTACGGGTTTACACTCAAACATCTGCTGCCATGCACATCAGACTGGTCAAATTAGCGGACTTGGACTTAGCTCTAGTTATGGGCAGCAAGTCCACGAGTCCTCCCGCTTTCATGGCAAAGCACCTGAGGAACGTGTCCAGTGAGTTCCTTTAATGACAATAGATCCGTCAATAATGCAAATCATCCAGTTAATTCTGTTTTCCCGACACCAGAGTCGAATGATTTTTTAAAAATTGTAAACGCCTCGCTGCACGGGTGTCTGTCCTTGGGAATATCATAAAATCATAAATATGAATGTTTTAAGAGCACACAAATAAAGAAATAAGGGCCTCAGGACTTGCACATGTAAGAAAGTCAGTAGTGCGAGGATACAGGAAAATGTCCGCACACTTTCGGGATTTGCTTGGCGTGAGTATGGAGAAAAGCATCCTGGATGGCTACTGTCAACCCTGGAATCTGAACGTTTGATGTCCTAACTATGCAGCCTTCTGCTACAATCCACCAACCGTAAATATTCAATTGTAGGATACACACAAAATGCTGGTGATTCAATGTATTCATGCATAGAAAAACAAGAGAATGGAGCTTTAAATATGTCCCTACCTAGTGAACTGTAATCGCACAATGTGCCAAGAAATCAGGGACACAGCATTCGATCAGTGATATGAACCCCAATGAATCAATTCAAGAAATTAACTATACAGTGATTGGTCAAAAGGAATGAAATTTAGACTATTAGATGGGGGGGGGGGAAGGTCGGAAGTAAACTGTATTCTACAATTAGTCATATTTTGCACATTGTCGTATTGGAAGCCAGTCAAGGAATCAGAATAATCAAACAAATGGCTAAAGAAAATAATTTATCGGCCAACAAAACAGATCAAACCAGACAATAATGAAAACTAATTCACGCGTTTCAATTTCGTGAACGCGAGTACTACAAAATCACCAATTTATTCACCGGGTGAGTTAGCCGTGGTCGTTACGGCATGACTAGTGGCAGTCGCTCACGTCCGGGAGGCGAGGAGGTTCGAATCCCCCCCGCCGGCAACCTTGAAGATGGTCTTCTGTGGTTTTCCATCTTCCTTCCAGGCAAATGCCGGGGTTGGTCCCTAACTATAGGCAACAGCCACTAACTTCCATTCCAACTTTCCTCCCCAACGGTACTTGTAGCTCACCCATTGGGAGTCCGTCTCGAAGCGGCTAAAAAACTGGCGAGCCGAACATGTCCTCGGACACTCCCGGCACTAAAAGCCATACGCTAAAAAATAAAAATAAAATATATTTATTCGAGAAACAAGGCATCATAATAGCCCTAACAACAAACACAACCGGCAAGCATCCGCACAACAGTAATTAAAATAAGACCCGTACTCAAAATTTGGGGTATTCTCCATAACGCGCTAAGACAATGGGTGTCAAGCAAATTACATAGAACAAACCGGCATAAGAATGGACACACGTTACATGGAATAGGATAAAATATAGGATATATTAGGCTGTATGTGAATTAATGTACGAAGCGGGACGCAAATTCAACAACATAGAAACAGACCTAAAATCATACATGAATCCAACGGGAGAACCCTTGATATGAAGGAAGTAATTAAGATAATAAGCTAAAACGAACGACCCTAACAACCCAAACGAACACACATTCATGGAGAATTCACCTCTCTTTACGATGCTACACAATCATTCCCCATGAAACGCGAATCAACATAACGGTTTGGCGAGGCTAGATAAGGGTGGCAACATTAAGGGAAATATTGGAATAGGATAAACTGTATAGGTCTACCATATCTTCAATAAAACCGAGGCCGATATATGGCAGTATTAGGGAGTTCAGACGTCCCCAATAGACCGGTTGCGCTTGAAGAGGGATGTTTAGCTTTTGCGTGGTGGGAATATTAATATTAATATTCGTATTAATATTTGAAGATTTTCAGAATACATTAGCATGCACATCGTCCGGACGTTCCTAGACCTGGTTATCACAGGAATGTTACAAGCGAGACAAACATCGACAGGTGGGAATGCTATGCCAGACAATGGAAGGGCGAGAGAGAGCGCAGATACTAGGAAAATTCCTTTCAGTTCAGTTCGGACACTGAATAGTGACACCACATCGTCAAATAACCAGCTAAGATATTTAATCCATCTCCATGTTACAACCACCACCCTGTCCATTTACTAACCACTGCAGATTATCACACTAAACAAGTAAACTTGCAGGTCAAAAGCCACTAACATCGTAACAAAGAATCACATAAAACTAACAAATCTTGACAACTTATGCAAGTTTACAATAAACGTTTGTAACTAAAATCTTGTATATGATGTAAATGCGAGGGCTGTTTTTTAAGTAAGGGCCGTTCTTTTAAAGGCCGTAGTTAGTGCGCATGCCACAACAAGCGTGCACGCTACCTCCCAGCATCCTTTGCGAACAAGCAGGCGTCAGTTGCAGCTGTGTAGCTAACCTGTACGCTGAACTGTGCATCTTTAAAATTTTCAAGATTACTGATTCGCCCGCCGCGTGTGAGGTACGATCTGTGATAAGTTTTTTGAGTGCAAGAAACATGTCGGCTGCAGACATTCGTCAGCTTTGTGAGGTGTATGGTGATACTGCAATGACGGAAGGTGAAGTGCGAAAATGGGTACGCGAGTTCAAAAGTGGCCGTGAAAATGTTCATGACGATAAACGCTCATGTCTGTGATCATAGATGACTTGGTGACTGCAATTGACACCAAAATTCACGAGGACCGAAGATTCATGATAACCACTCTTATCAATGGATTTTCCTCAAGTGTGAATTCTTGGTTGTCAGAGCAGGCGGCAAACTTTTATACAGAGGGAGTTCAGAACTTAGTTTTAAGGTACGACAAGTGCCTAAATAAACAAGGCAACTATGTAGAAAAATAGAGGAAGGTATGTAAAAGCTATAAATAAATGTAGTTTCAAAATAAAATGTTCGGTTAATTTAAAGAAAACGGCCCTTACTTAAAAAACAGCCCTCGTATCTTCACCTACATTTTCATAGACGTGGATTTATAGCCTGAGTGTAAAGGATCTGTTGATCATCGCTTGTCGATCGAAACTAGTCATCCAATTGAAATAATTAAACACGTGTAATGTGCTTCAGGTTCAGGGAATACCACCCATTGCTATTTAGGTGCAATCGTGTTGACAGACAGAAAATCATTTTTTTTATCATGCTTTAAACCTACAGCGTTAGATTGCATTCATATCAGGCAGCGTCAAAGTGGGGAAACACCAACTGCAACCCACTCGCTTACTCCTGCTTGCACAAGAAAACCATACATTTCGGCAGAAAAGATGAAATATACCACCACTAAATGTATATACTGTACCATAATGTTTGCCGATCACTGCCAGTCCAACTTAACGGATGTAGTAGTGATTTTCCAACGAGGGAAGTGATTCTGCTGAAGATTTGTGTACCTTGATGAACATACCGACATTGGCTAGGTACATTTTATAAAGTCGCTAATTTAGTGTGATGTTTCTTATTCCCCCCCCCAGGGGCTCACATCTAGTGGGACGTGGGTTGGCGACCACGGGACCCCAGCTGAGTCCGGCATTGCTTCCACTTACTTGTGCCGGGCTCCTCTCCGTCTTCTTTCCTGTCGACCTCCCTTGGTCACCTCTTGATCTCTTCCGACCCCGACGGTATTAGGTTATCCGAGGCCTAGGGAGTCTTTCACTCTCCCGCCTTAATTGGCCCTTGTCTCGTCTTTCCTGATACCCTCCTTCTGTGAGGGGTCAGCCTTCTTTTTCTTTTCCTTTTACCTCCTGCCTTGTGCTCAAGGCCCTTGAGGAGGCAGGGTGTATGTAGCCCCACCACTTCTGGTGCACCCTAGATAATGCTACACCCTCAGGGGCTCACGGCTGGCGAGTTCGGGAGTTGCCGACCCCGAGGGATTCCTGAGCTGGGTCAGTTTTCCCCTTTTGTCCCTTACCTTTGGGGCGGACCCTCTCCTCTCTCCTCTCCTCTTTTCCTTATATTTCCTTTTCTCTTTAAGGTTCACGCACTGTTTTTGTTACTTGGTTCACCGTATATCTAAATTCCCTTTTAGCGATTTTTAAGGCATTTTTAATCTACGTTGCATTTTGTAAGTTTTTTCGATCAAAATTACATCTCACGATTGTTTTCAACCTCAATTGCATTTTGTAAAGATTGACAATCTAAATTGCATTTTAGTAAGTCTTTCAATGCAGGTGGCCGGGCCTTTTAGTGAGTATTTTGAATTTCAATTGCCTTTTGTAAGTATTTTCAACCAAAACCGCATTTCGCACGAATTTTGAATCTAAATTGCATTTTGTTTGGTGGGTATTTTGAATCTAAATTACATTTTGTCAAGTATTTTCAATCTAAATTGCTTTTTGTAAGTATTGTCAATCCACATGAGTCCTTTGAATCTACCGTACATTTTGTAAGCATTTTCAATTTCAATTGCATTTTGTAAGTATTTTGAATTTCAATTGCACTTTGTGAATAATTTGGATTGGAACTGGGATATTTCAATCTGAATTGCATTGTGTATTTTCAATTTCAATTGCATTTTGTAAGTATTTTGAACCTCAATTGCATTTTGTACGTATTTTCGATCTCATTTGCATTTTGTAAGTATTTTGAATTTCAGTTGGGTTTGTAAGTATTTCGACGCTACATTGCATTTTGTACGTATTTTGAACCTAGCCTACATTTTGTGGGTCTTTTTCAATATATTCTTTTTGTGAATCTTTTCGTTCTAAATTCCCTTTTGTAAGACCGTATTGTGAGTTGTTTCCATCTGAGTTCCTTTTTGTAGGTATTTTCCGTCTCACATAATTTTCGTTCTGGTTTCCATTTCATTATCATTTTCGCTATCACCCAGATCATTAGGGGCCGATAACCTAGATGTTAGGCCCCTTAAAACAACAATTATCATCATGTTTCTTATTGACGACGAGGGAACGGTACGAAGTCAGATGGCGAATTTTGGTTTTATTTTTACATAGTCGTGAAGGTCTTTATTCTAACACAGTCTGGCATGGGTGCATTGTTTATGGCATGATAGTGAAAATCAAACACACAATGTGAATAGCAGAACACAAGAAAACAATGCGCGCACCTTATAAAAGAAAAATTGGTACAATCATTTCCAGCACAATTTTTATCAAACAAATTATGAAAATTACTGTAGTTTGCGAGACAGTATGAAATTCCGGTGTATTGTCAGTAATGGAATAACCACCCAATTTCCAAGCATATTTCAGCATTGGTACAAAACAATCAGCTTGTAATTCGTTTTGCTCTAGCATTTGACTAGTTATAATGAAAAGTCTGTCCTTGGGTTTTAATTTTGACCGGCCGTGTAAATTCCTTACTCGGCAAATGTTTCCCATTCGACGGACTAACCATTTTAGTTGTCGGAAGAATCCAAGATCACACGGCTGGCAAAGATACGTAGTTCCTTTCAGTATGTATTCAATTTGTACATGTTTGTCCGTCAGAGATTCAAGTTGTGCATTTTTGCCCTGGCCACTGAATGAATCTAGGAGAAGATTTCGTGCGTCGTCTTGTAATTGCGGATGGAAAACGTTTTGGAACCAGGCACGTACATGCCCTTTCCCCATTTTCCCGGAAGATGAACAATCAATGATGACATACTTAAAGACATCCATGTAGGCGTTGATACTTTCTTGTACCCTAGGTACATTAATTTCCATTAATTTCTTGGAATACGATCAAGAACAAATGTCCCATTTCTCCGGCTTTAGAAATGAGATATTTTACTGTGTGGGAGTGCGTAAAACTATTTCGGCCAACAAGCTTAGCAAGAATGTCTTTCACACCACGAAAATCATAACTTCTCTGTGTTGCCATTTCGTACTCGAATCGGGACTGGTCCGAAATCCAGATATTGGCATCGGGGATCTCTTTCTCTTCTTGCAATTCATTAATGAATTTTACAAACGTTTTAGCCTCTTCATGTCGTTCTTCTACGTCTGTTTTAAAAGTTTTACCGACGAGTTTAGTTACTTTTCGGAACCGAATTTTCAAACGCCTTTTAAGGTTTGTCAAGTAGAAGTCGCTCTGGAGAGAATGTTTGGGGCAAAACAACTCTCTACCCTCACCAATCCAACGCTTAATGTCGGATTTTGTGACAAAAATAACGAATCCTTGCCTTGGTGAACTCCTTCACATACGCTCGAACCATTGCACATTTCCTAATTTCTCCATTGTGTTCAACGTGGTTGACGCACCACCAATTTTGAGCTCCCAAATGTCCCCTTAAAGAGGACTTGCGAAAAATTAGACCTCCACAACCATTTTCAGCGTAAAAAGACCTTCATGACTATGTAAAAATAAAACCAAAATTCGCCGTCCGACTTCGTACTGTTCCCTCGTGAGTGTTCATTTTCTGCACACATTTGCCATGAACTGTATTCCTTACTCAAGAGATCTATTTTGATACAACAGTTGCAATTCTTACGATATTTAACATTGCTTTTATTTGATACTGTATTATAGGACTGGTGTATTGTATAAATTCCTAAATAATCCAATAGATAAAATCTTGTAACTACAGGTAATTGTATGATTATCTGTGTACACTTACGTTAAACCGGAGTCACAAGTAAATAATTGATGTACAAGTACAGTATATCTAACAATTCTGAAATTCAAAGTGTGTTTCAAATATTTAACACGGTTTACTAAAGATATGGATTTGGTAGTTAGACAATATTGTTGTAATGGTGGGAATAATGAGTCGATTGTCCATGATGTCACATTATGCAGGTACGTGTTCCTACTTACTAATAATGTGAATGAATTGATAGTGATTCATTCGTTGCTGGTGTCTCTTTCTATAAAATGTTCCTTGAGGAACAGTTATTATGATGACTGATTAAACTTGGTACCCGAATCCATAACAGTACGGTAAATAAAGTTTGCCCTGGATTTTCTTAAGTAGAAATTTAATATTTTATTTAAAAATAAAAAAACAAGAATGCAGTATTGCAAGTTACGAAGTCTAAATTGTAAAAATCTAAAGAGCTAAGTACCGCGGTGACTTCAAAACCCAGCGGAATTTCAGCAATGTTTCTGAACAGCATGCTGACAGAATATGAGACCAAAGTAAATTTGCTTCACAAGCAGCATTTTAAGCCTATTTTCATTTTATAAAAATATAGACGCGCGCGCGCGCTTGTGTGTGTGTCTGTCTGTCTGTCTGTCTGTCTGTCTGTGTGTCTGTCTAAACGGTTGGGGAGATTTCAATGGAACTCGGTAAGGTCATAGCACCATTTCGGCCGACCCTGGCCGTGCCCTACACCAAGCCAACATGGCGGCTGTGCGAAATATTTCACCAGCATTCAATATCTCCGAAACTATTACCGATATCACCCTGAAATTTTGTACGGTGATAAGGGGCACTACTAGAAGTTCACATATGAGACAAAAACCTAGTACTCGTACAAAACCAACATGGCGGCCAAGCGAAGTTGAGACTTTTAAATAGACTTGTCTCGCTATTTAACCATTTGAACGCAGTGAAATATCGTACAGTAAATGATTATACATATTTTAATGCACTGGTATCTAATTTTGTTCAATTGTTTCCATAACCTGAAGATGGCGACTGTGCAAAATTTTAAAATGTAAGTGTTTACTTCTTGTGTCCTAATCATGCGATTGAAGCTTGCATACTACTCGTACACAATAATCTTCATGCAATAGTACATAACTCTAAGAGCTGCATATACAGAAATCCTACATGGCGACCATCCGAAATATTAGACGGTTCTCAATATCTACGAATCTATTACAGCAATCAAACTGAAATTTTGTATTTTGATAGAGGCAATTAACATGAAGTAGGATATATGAAAATAGGCTTTAGTTCTTCACGGAACTACTTGTATTTATCGAAGTAGTAAAAAAGGATATTAATTAATTTAGCTGGAACATCCAAACAATTGCAGCTACAACAGTGCCATTTGGTATACTGTCCACTGAAATCGCCATTGATATGTGGGATACGCAAAAATAAACTTATGGGTAATCTTAAAAGCTGATTTGTTGAGGTTTATTAAATAGATAAGAGGATTATTTTCAATCTGTTTCAGCCTGCGTTGTGATGGGATTCCCATCTACTTGTTTTCACGTAAACGGTGTAAATTGTGCTGAACATGGCCGTTATCCCTCTTATATTCACTGGTTCATTAATGATAGTTTCGTTAAGATGTTATCCAATTCCAGGGTACACATGCTCCTACATGTCCTAATATGCAAATCACGATCTACAAAACCCTGTCATCACGTCCTGTTGAACTGACGAAGAGAGCGCAGATTTACGTTCTATGGGATAGGCACCACTGAACAAAAATTAAACCAAGGAAAATCTATTCCTTATTTATCTGCTTCTGGTTGTTTTGCCTACTTAGGTCTATTTAAGCACTAAAGATACCACTTGGATATCCATTTGAAATCCGTGACCATGCTTGGACCATACACGTTGCACAGGTGTCCGGACAGTTCCCCACACTGACACTTCCACACACTGCCCAAAACACTGACACTTCCACACAGCCCTTGGACGTGGCTACCTGTTTAATGACTCAGAAATAATCTCGACTGACAGTTCCACACACATCCCCCCTCCCCCAAGGCTACTATGGAAAAGATCAAGTTGACTAGTTCGTTGACAACTGGCTAGATAACAAAGACATTCCAATCGAGATGTGGGACTGCCACCAAGCACGACACAGGACAAAGAATGCTGTTGAGGGTTGGAACAACCGACTCAACAATCTTGTCGGGAGACCTCACCCCAAATTAAAAGAGGTTGTCAAAGTGTTGAAGACGGAAGCTGAGAAGACAAACTGCGCATTTTTAAAGGCCGAGCTCAACATGGAAGGAAAAAAAAAAAGAAGTCGAAAATATGTCAAACTGGACGGACGGATTGAGAACATTCAGAAAAAGTTCGAAAATGACAAAAATATGAAAAGTTTTCTGAAGGCAGTTGCCTATTCACAGAAAAAGGAGTAGGTTAATATTATTGTTGAACAAATATGACGAAAACAAACAAAAAACAAAAAAAAACAACAAAAATAACAACTGACGAAGCCTAGAAAGCTGATTTTAAACACGCCAAAATGATAACAACACCAAACTGATCGGTTTTGTTATTATTTTGACAGTCCACAGTCTGGATAAAGTGTGATGGAAATCAGACTCTGCATTTATTTTATTTTGATGGAATTTACACTACATCACAATGATATTTTCGAGACCGTGTTAGTAATGAAGTACATAGTCCGAGCGCTTTTCTTCACTCCAAATGAGTATTATGTTAAGGTGCATTGTCACAGGTGCGGCTGTAACGATGATCACTGAAGCCAATAGCCTTAGGGGGGATGTGTGTGGAACTGTCAGTCGGGAATATTTCTGAGTCATTAAACAGGTAGCCGCGTCCAAGGGCTGTGTGGAAGTGTCAGTATTTTGGGCAGTGTGTGGAAGTGTCAGTGTGGGGAACTGTCATGTAATCGTTGCACATGTGGTGAACCAAACCGAAGCGTAAATGTGTTGGGTGCGTTCAAGACAGCTTTCACCAACACGATTGTGGTAACCGTATGCCAGCTAATAGCTCACATCTGACCTTGTAAAAGATTGTTGCTCCTTTGTTTCAACTTCGCCGTGATGAACATTTTACCGTGTTCTGCCAATTGCCCGTTTTAGGTTAGGTAAATGAGAGGTGCTCTGGACTCATCCATGACTGACATTCTTTGTTTCTCCGTTTAGGGGCTTGGTACATCTTGGTCAACAGACACATTTTCTTGAGTGTGTATTGAATTTGTCTGACAACTTTCTTTTTGTGGCTGTGATTATTTTATTAATTACCACAGGAATTGAAATAAGGTACACTTCAAAAAATACATTCATATCGCCCGACGTGAAGTTTCCAATCTGTGCCCACTGTTTCCTTCTGGACTCGATTGGTATTTGTTTGGTCATATAATCCGATGAGATTTTTGGTTTCTGGCCTTTTCTTAAGTTTCTTATAAGCTGCTCTGAATGTGACATTTCACTACGAGTTTCGCTTTTTCCCCGTCTCTAGACACAGTTGTTCAATGTAGCCTACTTCCTTTCACTACTAAACTACCTTATGTCAACGTCTACTTTTAGGAACTTTTCATCAATGATTCCCCTTTACTTCGTCGTGGAATCCTTGCTCTGAAGCTTCTTTTACCCAAATTGATGCAGTTTGGGTGGAATGATAATGAAAATTGTCGTAGGTTTCATCACAAACGTTGCCTGGAGATATGTGAGTAGTCCTAACCACATGAGCATAAGGAGGGCCATGACTCAGAACACGTCTGAGGTGCCCACTCATCGTGACGTGTATTCCGACTGTCGGATGTTTTGTTCAGCTTTTCAGCCAGTCCATAGTATTAGGTCATGTACACATTTTTTTTTTGCCCCACGGCGTAGTTGTACACGTTAATTTGCTCACCACGATCGCCATGAGGAGCTGCAGCAAGTCCGGAGATCAGAGGTTCAAATCCCAGTTCTAAGAGCGGCTATCCAGAGTGTGGTTTTTCTCCGGTTGTTTGCACTCTCTCCAGGCAAATGCTGGGAGGGTATCTTATTTCAAGTGCTGGGGCACCTATCATATCTTCGACCGTAATAATTACAGCTACACACTCATACAGTCACCACGGAAAAACAGGTTGTCTGAGAAATTCAACACACACATCCAAGACACAGGGCTGATGCTCAAAGATGTCCCAAGTCCGTAATATGAATTAACATTTTTCTTGTAAAAAAATAAAATGGTTCTCTCAAGTCACATTTCGCTCCCTCGTTGTAAGGTCAGGTGACCTGCATGTTCCGATTTAAATTCCTATATACTTTTCATGGGGGCAGATTCATTTTGAAAACCTCGCTGGCATTTGAACCACTGCCACTCAATAAACAGCTAATGAGTTCGCTCGGTTAACCCGCCCCGTTGCAAAGGTGATGTCGAGTTCCGTTTCTTACTAATCACGTATGGACACTGTCCTCACGGTCGCAATATACTGAGACATTATTATATATGGACACTGCCCTCACGGCCGCAATACCCTAAGGCATTATTCTACATGGACACTGCCCTCACGGTCGCATTGCCCTGAGGCATTATTCTATATGGACACGGCCCTCGTGGTCGCAATGCTTTGAGGCATTATTCTTTTGTATAAAATAGACACCGTCCTCGCGGTCGCAATGCTCTGAGTCATTATTCTGTATGTTAGGCTCCCATGTTGTGGTCAGACTATGACTTCATCATCACACAGAACACTGTACGTTGGATCCCGTCATCCTGTCAGTTAATTAAAACCTCACATCACAGCAGGGGTTAGTTAGCTGCTGGAGACGATCCATTTCATTTTGACTTTCTTTGAAAGGGTTTCCTCTATGGACATGACACTCGCCGTGAAATAATTTCAAAGCAGCTTTTGTTTTATGATAATTGTAGTGGTTTTTTTTTTCTTTTCGTTTGGTGTGAATCCTTTAATTATTACTATACATGTCATTGTTAGTGTCCTTTGTCTCATGTTTCAGTAGGAGCTTGGTTTGACTTTGGAACCTCGACGTGTAGGGTAATTATGGTGACAACTAATTGAAGCTGGCCCACAGTGTCTAGTATAGAGCTTTGCCTCATGATCTAACCTTTCCATTTTTCATTTCGTTGCTCATTGAAGTGATAGAAGCTATTTTTCACTGTTGCCTAGTTCTATTAAAGAAAGCTTTCCAGACGGTCAACAATAATTTAATTTATTTTGACCGACTGGAAAGCTTTCTTTAATATTTCTTTGCGAAGAAAAAATGTCCTGTGTTATGGAATTTCTAGAATACAGAACTTTTTGTTACTATTATTGAGCTATCTTCTACGGTCTCCAGGTGCATATTGATACTCTGTCCCGTGGGTACTGGGTTTGGTTCCCGGCTTTGCCAAGAATTTGAGGCTGGTCAGAGGTTTGGAACAGGGTACACTCAGCTTTTGGAGGGAAATGTAAGTAGAGCTGGGTTCTATTCTCATCTCAATCATCCCAGAAGTGATTTTCCGTGGTTACACATTTCTACTTCACGCTAATGTCGGGTTCGTTCCTAACTTGAGACCCCAGCAAACTCCTTTCCAAGCCCAGCCTCAATTATATTTACACACTGTACTAGGGCCACCGCCATAACACAAGTTATACAATTGTACACATCCTAATACTGCTCGCGTCCAAGCTCTGTGAACTTGCGGGGTGAGGGGAAGGGGCAGGGAAGGGCCAGGCGAGAAGAGAAGGGCCTGTCAACCGCCCGCCGAGTTATCTGGTATTCCTGTCTATTCCAATACTGCTAACAAGGGATTTTTTGAAAATGCATTTGCGCATAGGCAAATGCATATTTTGTGGGTTTATTGGATTTATTGCATATTCTGAACATAACAGCATATTTTAGCATATACATTTGAAATTAAGTATAATTTAAAACATCTTGAACCAAATTGGTTACGCCTGTGTGTTGGATATCCCTCGTGGTTACGCCTGTGTGTTGGATATCCCTCGTGGTTACGCCTGTGTGTTGGATATCTCTCGTGGTTACGCCTGTGTGTTCGTAAGTGACTTTCTGAGCAACAGATAACGAGATAACAGCATTTTACGCAACCATGCTGCCTGGCTATTTCAAGAAGGGAATGGGAAGGCACATTCTTTTCATAATCTCGGCAGCTAGTAGCCCAAGGTTAGTTATGTAAGGAGTTTCTTCAGTTAATGTATTACGTTATTCTTAGTCTGCATATCCTTTACTCAAAAAGCCTAAAGTGAAGAGCAGCAGAAAGTATATATTAAATCGGTGACTGTCAGGTAATAGTGATTATTCAACTGACGGCGTTGTCGTCTATTGTCAAATATGCTCGAAGGAAGTGGAAATGTGAAAAGAAATTTCACATTTCATATATCATCGTCCGCGATCCATATTCCTCTCAGGTTCACGGAGCTTGGACCCAAGCAGTACGTGGGGATGAAGACCACAATGCCAAACCTCCTAACAGGAACATTATTAATCACCAGTCGGTATAACCCGGCAGATTCATAGTTTCTTTGAAGGATCGTTTTACTGATGCCGCGTGGTTTTTAATGTTTCATTGTGTTATTCGGAACTTGTTAGCAATCTATCAAGGGAAAATTGCAGATTATTCAATGTAATATCATTAGAAGCCCGGTTAGTTAGGTTGGGCATTTTATTTTTGTGCCCAAGGTTGCGAACTAATTCCTCTTCTATCTGTAGGCATGTATGCTCGAACCAAATCCGTCTTACGAGTCCGCAGATAGCCTGGTTCTATTTTCTTACGCTTTAACGCGCATAGCTACCCCGGTGTATAGGTGCCAAGTGAATTACGTAAATGGATGTCGTCCTCCAGCTTGCCGTGTCACCTGGATTAGTACATGTGGTTTTTAAATAACGTAACTCCATTCAGCATACGCCTGTATATCACCCCCATTGTTATATTGTGGGGGGTGACTGAACCTTGCGGTGAGTGTGGTAGCAATACCACGCTGCTTGGCTTTAGGGTTAACCACTGATAGGTTTATCTCCAAGCACCGTGGAATTTCATTGGGTTTATTGTTGCTCGCAGCGCAGGGACAACTGGCCATATGCTAGAAGAAAAGCAATTCGGCGAGAGTACAGTATACGACTGCTGTCGCTAAGGTTGATGAGCGCTGTGTGACCGCGAGGTAATAAGTTCAGTTCCCAGGATTGTTCTCAACCCAGAAGGAAGGAGAGCTATTTTCATACGACCCCTTTATGAACCCTCTATTCTACACAGCTCCGTGGAGATGCAGTCTGTCCTATCTGCCAAGCATGTGGAACTGGTGTATTTTCATTTAAAGAAATGGCGGAGAAAATCTGATTACGTCTTGAGTTAATGCATAATAAGCGGGATTTTCCTAACAAAAAAAATGTCACGCCATTACTTGTGCAGAAAAAGTAAAATATATGAAAAACATGCGTGATTGACATTTAACTCTTTTTTTTTTTGATCTGCATCACGTCCGGTCTAGAAAGAAGTATGGAAAATGCATATTGGCGTAGTGGACTTCCCAGAGGACTCCCACGAAGTGACGTGTGACGTACCCATGAAACAACAGGGTCAACTGCGCATAACCAGTTCGTTATTTGATCGTTTGTTCTTATGAAAGTGGTACTCTTCGAGCTATGAATTGCTCTTTTATTCATTAATGGGTTATTTTATCTCTATGATTTTGGCTAACAAGTACAGTGTTTTCTTTCTCTATAAGTTAACTCGTTGAAAATGACAGAAACTTTTTCTCTGGATACGTCTCTTACATAGTATTCGTTATTATGTGGCTGTCGAAAATAGATTTTTATATTCTCTCTCTGACAAATCTCATGTAGCTTTCCGCATTATTTTCGACAATTGAGACCCGATTAACCAGAAGTTAGCCTTCATCTTCATCATTTCCTGTAATATACACTGCATTCTTTTTAAAGCTCATATGTAATAAAGATATGTTTAATTAATGCAATACTTTATTTTCTATGGGGACTCTAGAACGACTTGAGAAGAGGAGGGCGGGGGGAGGGGGGCTGCTGGAAGGTCTTCGCTGCGGAAGTCGCGGGAGCGGCTATTACTAAAGCCCTGCACGGTTTCATGACAAATGTAAGATGATTTAAGGTTATCTCATTCAAATTTTGCCATTAAGCATATTTTTTTAACACTCCAAACTGAAAAGGGTTGCAATTCTGGCTGTATAACATTCATTTTAAACATAGCACATGACATAGCCTAAGGGAACGACTTTCTCCTCGAATGTCTAAATGTTGCTTTAATGTATGTCCAACCCTTATTATTCCCGTTCTCCAACGGGGTCGGGGATAAGATGCGGTGTAAATCTATGTGGCGGATGTTTTTTACGGCCGGATGAAATGTGTTGTTTTAATGCGTTATCTAATTTAAAATAATATTGTAACGCCAGTAGATTCGAATAACAAACGTGCGGATGCGGATAACGTTTTGTTTATCCGCGCAGTGCTCTAGCTATTACACAGAACCGGCAAATGTTCGACGTTCTATAATATTAAATGATAACCTCTCGATTTGTATCACATTCGATTGCTTTTCTGTATTGTTTTACTTCCTTTGTGTTTTTAAGCTTCAGACACATGTTTGAATTTAAGTGCTTTCTTTATTGTACCCTATTGTATCCTAACCCTTGCATGGCATTATGGAGTCTGTCTGATAATATTTATTTCGATCATATACGATAGCTACTCTGCTTATGTCTAACACAGCATACTAATTAGTTAATAAAGCCTACATTGCAATTTCTGCATGAGGGAGTTAAGCGCGCAATAGAAAATCACAACCTTATCATAAAACTAAGAAATTTAATTGACACTAGTATGAGTTACTTGACATTTGGTAGTTTGCATATTATACTGTGTGTGCTAACCTTTTTTTTAACTCTTTCGTATTCGGTTAATCATTAAATAACCTACTTTATCATCTGCTTTTGTTGTCCACTGTATAATTACACCTGTCCCAGTGCATAAGCAACAGTTTACTTTCTTCCAATAATCCAATCAAATAAACTTAGAATATTCAAAGACGGATCAAATTCCTATCCGATCTGGTTAGGTGCACAGCCGGACGTACGAGGCTGGCGAACGGGTATTGCGATCCACCTGACCGAGGCCTATTTGAAGGTAGCCATGCGTGAAGCAGGTGCACTGTATTTTAAGGTTGTACTACGTACTGTATCTTCATTTTTAAAGACGGTTGTACCTAGGATATAGTTTTGTAATATGGAGACTCAAGCGCTATAAAAAAAAGTATGCATCTGAGATTATTGGGTCTAGGATTAGGTAGATAAGGTGGAAACCAATAGAGCAGAGCATCTATTCCCACGTCGAATGAATGAATGAATGAATGGACAGTGGTGGATTTCAACGATTGAAGTCTCTCTCTTCGACGTCCAAACAGAAAATAATTTGTTGAATGTCTGTGGAAGCCAGTGCTTACAACTGTGCACGGTATTTTGGTTCTCGGTCCGGGGGTGATATTCTTTGCTTTATATTCTATTGGATAAACAATTGAAGGAGATACATAGCTTGTAGTTTTACCTGACCGTTTATCTCACGATCATAAGTCACGGGACCTCATTTTTATGTGGAATCTGAACTACAGGAAGTGAATTAAATTTCACTTCGAAAATCTTGCATGTATTAACCAGGAATCGAACCCGGTCCGCCTTGGTGAGAGGCAAGCAGCTTGTCCACTTTCCCCGTATGTACAGAGAAACGCCTCAATAGAAAACCAATAACGATTCCCTTCATATGATGACAATCCATGTATGAGTAGGCCTATTTCAAGTTGAGAAGAACCGTCCGTGACCAACGAGCATTTGATAGGCTGTCCCTTTAAGTTCAGTGGTTACTCTGAATGAGACTTAAGCGACAAGAATTGTTGTTGTTTTATTTAAAGGCTTGGGACATCGTAGGCATCAGCCTTGTGTTCTGGAGTTTGCATGGAATATGTCTTATAGGCCTATCCTGTGTTATTGTGGTGTTTGTCGTAATTTGTGTAAGTTACTTGTAATTGAGAGCTGATTGGAAAGGAGATCTTGGCCGTAAGTTAGGACCCTCCCGGTATTTGCCTGGAGAAGTGGTGAAACCATGGGTAACCACTTCTAGAATGGCAAAAAAGGAAATCCAACTCACGCTCTGGCATCCTCACGGAGTTAGTGGGCTCCATTCCCACATTTGATCAAAATAACATATATTTTCAGAGCTGGGATTCAAACCAGGAGCCTCAGGGATGGCGGCCAATAACGAGGTAGTCGCAACTGACTTCATTCCTATGCGTGATTTGATATCATCTTCCTAAGCCGTAACAGCTTGCATGGGTCACCAGATGACAGTTCATTATTTGCGTATTGAGGACAAGTGTTTTCTAATCCCCTTCAAGCAGATTATTCGGCTACTGTAGTTGTGTATGCAGCATAAGCATGGCAGAAGCGTTCCAGTGGCATTGATAGTGGTTTCTGGCGATGATGATTTTCAAGCACGGGAAGTATTTCTAGTGCCGCATTACGATCTAGCTTGTTTCTCCTTATTAACAGGAGACGCAAATGCCATGTCATGCCGTGAATGTGTTGTTCGTATGATTCAGAACGATCAGCAGTTTAATTAAGTATTAATTAGCTTCATTGAGGTTAGTAGACCGTGATTATTACCTGATGGCACAGGAGCACGCCGGTGAGTCCATATGCTACAGCGTGAGTGAGAGAGGCGGAACGCTTAAAACGCTCGTTGCTATGAAGATGTTCAATATCAGCTCCCACTGCAACTGTAGCTGTATTCCACGTTAGTGCCTCACAGGAGCACAGCAGCAGTGACCCCTCCACTACCTTCCTTCTTCTTTCCCCTCCGAGCGCTCAGGTTTGCGCAGGTTTGCGCCATCAGGTAATAATTGCAGTTATTCTAATAATGGCGACTCGCAAGCTAAACTAATATTCAATGGAAGTGCTGAAATGTGAACACTGCCGGATTCAAAACCACCCAGCTTCTCTGGTTCATGCCAACCGGCAAAAATAAATTAAAAAATAGGGGGCTTGATTAGGATATGCGTAATCGCATAACTCATCTCTCACCTTCAAATTTCGGAATATTTTGGCGGACGGCTAGAGTCCTGAGCCCATGCCAACAAAGCCTGTACATCTCTGAGCAAATGAGGTGAATGCATGGTGTACATTATTGCCTTACTTTCCTGGACAGACTTCCGCATTTATCTCAGCAAGGGTTCATTTCATCATAAATTGTCTTCGCTGAAAATGTTGATAATTCCATTTTCCAATGTTTTTTGTTCTGTACATGCCCGAAATTAAACAGACCGCTTTACATAAAAGAGCAAAAAAACGATTTAGGTCGTCTTCTTAACCCACTCATAGGACTATACACTTAACTGTTAGCCTTGTTCTATTTCAATGATGATTTCTACTTAAAATCGAATAGGTATTTGCATGCTATTCACTCCAGGAGTTTTGACATTAACCAATAAAAAAACAGATGAACAAACAAAAATTAAACTAATATCATACTATGCCATTAATACATCGCATTCGAAATAAATACGAAGTTCAAGCGGAATATTAAAAATCTTGAGACAACGCTTTCATATTCATTTTATAGAGAAGTGAAATGCCATGTCCTGTGGTTCGGATTCCACGTAAAAAGGAGGTCCCGTGGCTCATGATCTCTCGATTAACGGTCACGTTAAACTACAAGCTTCCCATTTTATAGAGATTGGTCAACCGTAATAAGGTCTGGTGGACACGGAAACTATTGGTTTAGCAACAACGTTTGTGTAACCGAAGCGAGCATAGGAGGTCAGATGCTTTAAGTTATGTCCTATAGTAACTTCATTAAACTGGGTTGAAGAGCGCAGGACTGGGTTTATGTGTTCATCTTCTATTTGGGGCCTTCCCTGTCTGTATTCAATGTACGACACCAAGTTATCATACCGTGAATTAGCTCTACTCCATGACTCGAGGGTTGTTGACTACCTCTAGAACGGAGCTTCGCCGGCCCGTGTGACGGGCGGAGTTGACTAGCAATTGCCGATTACACAAGGGCGAGGATGGAAGCCCTGCATGTTGTCATTGCATTTATTGCAATCGGAACTGGCAAGATAAGCCTACCTTAGTTGAGATAATTACGACTTGTGGTGAAGTACTGTAGGTTGTCTCGTATCCTGTGAACATGGTTAGGTATGGAAAACAAAACATCGAATTTTCCTAGTGGAAACTTATCTTCTCAAGACGAAGTCTTACACTAAATGTGTTCGCAAGTTTCAGCGTCGTGCGATTTTTAATTGAGGGGACCCTCAAACAAAATATAAGGTGCGTTCAAAAAGTAACGAGCCGGAGGCTGGAATGCGCAAACGGGTGACGACATCGGCTAATCGTGGCGTGTATAAAGAAGTGTGGTTCCGACCAGAGCGTGGAAGGTCACAGCCCGTCGCTAAAGGGCACGCGCGCACGTCACGTGACTATACAAAGCGAGCAGCAGCAGGCATCAATCGTCCAACGCTGCCAGTCGCATTGCAAACAGTGACATGGAAGCGTCAACCGATAAGCAAAGAGGTGTTGTTCGGTTTCTGACAGCGGAAGGAGTAGGGGGAACGGACATTCATCGCCAAATGTCACAAGTGTACAGCGAACACTGCACGTCCCTTGCAAGGGTCAAGGCGTGGCAAAAGCGCTTCAGGGAAGGACGGGTGTCGTTAGCCGATGATGCCTGGTCTGGGGCACCCCCTGCATTACCGATGACAACGTCCAGCTGGTTGATGCACTCATTACCCAGGACCGCCGAGTGACAGTGAACGCCATAGCCGCTGTGGTCGCTCCACGACAATGCACGACCTCATACGGCCAACACAGTCGCGTCACTCCTGCAGAAATTCAAATGGGAAGTTCTCGGCCACCCTCCATACAGTCCAGACCTCTCTCCCTGTGATTACGCCATGTTTGGTCCCCTGAAAAGGGCTCTGCGGGGCCAACGATTCACCTCGGACGCCGACGTCCAGCTGTACGTGCGGAACTGGTTCACATCGCAGCCCAGGGAATTTTATGAGACAGCCATTCACGCCTCGTGTCACAGTGGGACAAGTGCCTCAACAGCCCGGGCCAATACTTCTAACATACAGGTACTGGTTTCTGTAATTATGCCTCCGGCTCGTTACTTTGTGAACGCACCTAATATATACAGAAACAATCCGCGTACTCTGGAGGATCTCGTTAGCGAAATAACTGCACTGATACGCAATATCAGTGAGGATGAATTACAGTGTGTACCAAAACTTCCTACATTGGAGCAATGTGTGTTTAGAAAATGAAGCACAGCATTTCTGGCAACCACTTCGAAATTCATGTAAGAAATGGTATTAAATAAGTAAGTGTAAAAGTGATAAACTAGTTGGGCGCTACACTGCTGCTAACGCCTTGCTCGACAGGCGGCTAGCCACAGTGCCCCGGCCGTCACACGGCGCATCCGTGGCTCCGTTCTATAGGGAAGGCTCTCACTGTAGTATCATCTCCCAGAGCTCCGAAATTCATGGTATTCCTTTAAGCCTATATTTTGGGACAGTAACTCCATCATTTCAAACAAATATTGTCTTAGATAGTCCTAGGTGCATTGGAAATTATTTCTCATTCTTTCTCATTCCAGTCAGCTTTTCGGAAAAGGACTTCTTCATCTTCCTTATTTGAAAACTGGGCTTATTGAGCTACCTTTATTTCTTGACTAGTTCATCTTTCATATCAATTAAGATGAGTTTGCTCTTTCGTTCAGTCTCTACGTACAGTGAGCAGTTCTGTTTTGTGGTTCACCTTTCTGTCAGCAGGTCATTTATCTTGCTTATATCTGCCATTGTGTTATTATGACGTCATCTGCAGACCCCAATTGATATTCCGATTCATTCATTGATTGAAATAACTCTCCGTCACTTTTTATAAATACCGAGCAGAACAGTGGCGATAAAGCGGCAACACTGTCTCGTTCTCAGTCTGACTTGGCATCGTCTGTTCGCCTTAATAATTCTGCTTGATTCGAATAGAAAACTAACGACTTCATTGAGGCAAACTAGGACTTATGGTCCCGTTCATATCACACGTGATTAAACACAATTATTGTAAATTAAAGTCTGTGTACTCAGTCAGTGATCTCGAAAACCGTGTAAAATACTCTTGTGCTTCATATTAAAAAAAACTATATTAACCGTTAACTTACAAACTGAATACGGAGGACCGGATTCGTTTCCCGGTTCTGCCAAGAAATTTCATCCTGGTCTGAGGGCTGGAACGGGGTACGCTTAGCCTCGTGAGGCAGAATTGAGAAGAGGCGGGTTCGATGCCTGCCTCAGCCGTTCTGGACGTGGTTTTCCGTGGTTTCCCACTTCTACTCTAGGCAAATGCCAGGATGGTACCTAACTTAAGACCACGGCCTCTTCCTACCCAAATCCTACCTCAATCACAAATGCACACACTAGTACAGACATCACAGTGACACAGGTTGTCAGACAAAACGAACACAGATCCAAGTGCACGGGGCTATAAGGCCACGATGTCGAAAAAGAACTAAATAGAATGAACAACAATAAAAAAATATAGGGCATGGGGATATAACATTAAAAGACCTGTGGCGTAACTGTGCCCGTTAAATTGCGCGCCTCGAATGCGATGGACAGCTGCACCAATTCTACGGATCCAGGTGCTAGCAGCGATCATATTGAGCGTGGTTTTCCCTGTGAATTCCCTCCGGGCAAATGTCGGGTTGGTAGCTCACTTTTATGTCCCGGAGCTCGCACACAAATCCTCTCTACTAGTCACCATAGAGACATTGTTTACCAGAGAATACTAACATACGCCAAAGTACACGGCATAAATGACCAAGATATCCCCTAAAATGGAATGTTAACAATATAATTAAGAGAAATGTAATACTATTAATGGTAGACGGTAATTTATAAAATTCACATAGGGTAATTTTCAAACGCGGCTTTTCAGATGCGGCTGGCCGTTCAGCACCTGTATGCTGCAGTGAGCAGCCTAACATCGCAGTTTAATATATTGGCCAAGATTTCGTAGGCTTTGCTTTGAAAATGCAGAAATAAAGAATTAATATAAATAACTATCTCCCTAAACCCGTCTTGGGACAAGCTGCCACTGGTAACGATTTAAATTTCAGGCTAAATTGAAAGACAAGAGAAGAATTCAATGGAATTCAATCCCCCCGCCAATACGGCCTCGTGTATTGCTGGTCGATGTTTCAGTAAAGAAATTTATCAGCTATGCCATTGCCCTGTTACCAGTCAAGAAGAACAACAATAATGAGTATTTCAGACCCTTCGCTGAAGGAGTGTATCAGAAAATATGGAGAAGAATAACAGAAGTATCTGAAGTTTCGACCCCTTGACGAATCGGAAGAAAGAAAAGGAGCTCTGAAGGCCAGAATAATTCAAACCCCATGCCACAGTTATCAACCCCTGAATAAGCTGTATTTCCTGGGGTAATAAAAATAATATCTAACAATTATATTATTAGGGTGAGCTCACGTAAAACTTGTCCACTAAGTGTAAAAGCAACACATTTGGCAATATTTCAGTCATATTAGTTCCCATGTCCCTCATGTTTAATGAATTCCAGGACGACTCACTGTCGTCAAGCACCGTAATATTTTATCGATGTTTCGATGTTGTAATACCGTACAACTAGCATGACCCATAAATAATTGAATCATGACCTTGTCGTTCTGGTAATCCCCCACTTTCAAGGGGAGGTTTTAGATCATGACAAGATATATGACCCTCTTTTGTGCCTTATAATCAAGCATGAAATGAGGGTGTGAAGGAGGAGCAGTGCATGACGAAATGCACAGGAGAATTACGAGCGTGTATTGACCGGCATTTCATTACCGTAATAGCTTTATGGTTTCGAAATCGTAAGTGGTTACATACAGCAGTACAACCATACATACTTCTGTGACGAACTACAGATATATTGTATCATGAACGTCCGTGTCCTTCGGAGGATACTTCTGAAATTATAATTTAATATTGACCAACAGGACGCGAATGTCCTTCTTTGTGATTAAAACTATATTTTACAAGGGAGCGAATTGCTTCTGTCGTTTAGAAATGATCCTTATCGGTTGCTGATATGGTACGAGAAACGTCGATTTATTAGAGCTTGGATGGTGTGTGGTGAAGCTTGAAGGTCTAGCTGACCGCTCTGGGCAGACAGATTTCCAGCCGCGTTTCAGTGGTGGGGGAAGAGCGACAAAGTCACTCGTTGTCCGCCGTGCTGTCGACTTCGCGAGTCAATGCCAAATATCCACACGTCAGCTCGGCTTAGTTGCGTGAGGGTGTCTCATCCAGCGCTCCGGCTCCCCACCTTTCATAGTATACAGCGACTTTGAAGCTTCACCATATACCGCTCGAGCTCTATAGTGGTAGATGACATCGCTCTTCCGCCCCTTAAAACAACAATCGTTACCGTCTGATTTAATATGTTAAAGTGTAAGTAGGAGATTACAGTGATTCAAGATGTTGCCTCAGTATATTTATGATACGCTTAACATCCCGTTTTAGGACACAGGACTTCAGAGTGCCTTGTCCAACTGAGGTACTCAGCCGCCATGAATGCAAAAATTCATAGATAAACATCCACAGCTATTTCACATATTCAATTCCCGTTGGTTTTTAAAGGTTATTTGTGGCAGGGTGGTGCCCGACGGTCTGTATCCGATACGCAGAGGAAAATCGTTTTGTCTGCGCAGTGATATCATGGAGACAAGCAAGTGGTATTCTCATCGTCTCGTATGTGACAAACTCATGGTTAAATTTTAATATAAATATAATCTCTCTCGAATTACCCGTTGTTGTTTTCCATTATCAGAAATATGCCTAATAGAATATTGAAGGCTTTGAATCTGACAATGGAAGGTCACGGTAGTTGTCGTGGAGAATAGAACAAAACTATTTGTGTTTTATTGCTGACGAGAACGAAAATTCTTCTCAAGTTTTGGCAGCTATGCTGCAACGGTATTGACAGGAGAGGGATGACTGGGTCATACGAAGAGGGATTTTAAAAGTCTTCAAGACAAAACTAAAGCCCTTCTTTTGGTTGACTCCTGGACAGCCAATAGAGATAACGAACTAAACAACTCTAACAGTTACTGAAGGCATTGAATTCATCAGGAAGCTGATTCCAGCAAAGTGCACAGACATTGTGCAACCTGCCGACGTTTTCTTTTTTCCGTCCACACAAAAATGTTGTGAATTTTATCACAGATACAATTATGGTATCTTCTGACAATGACATTGACTTATGGCATGGAGATCACTTCTTATGCCTTCAATCGTTTGTGTATTTCCAGTTCTCGGCAACAAGATTCTCCAACTTAATCAAATGTGCATTTGCGGCTACACCAAAGAATTTTCTGGTGTATTTCAAAGACCCTTGGAGTACTGCTTCAAAGAAGGATTAACTGAAAAGTGTGTCCATGAGCACTGTGACCAACCTGCTTTCATCAAATATGCACACTGCGAGAACTGTCTGCTGTTAATGCTGACTTGCGCATATTTCTTTTTGTCTCCGGTAGTGTCGTAAAGTGCATAAACTCTGTTATAGGGTGTTTCATGTCAGATTATTGACTATTGTCTCAAATTATCCATTCCTTTAATATATCATTCATATGTACAGTATTCTCATCGTAACTTTCACAACTGATATCTCCTGTTCTAATAGTCCATAGCAGCTAAAATGTGTATGGTGTATATATAGATTTACTTGTTCTATTTAATGCGCTAAGTATGAATATATTTTGCTCGTCAACATGTCGTGACCTTCCCTTGTGAAACACGTGTTTTATTGTTGAAAGACCTATATTTCGTCGTACACATAATTGTACGAGTATATCTTATAGCCTGTTCTCCCTGTCCGCAATTATTGGATGATATCGAAAAGAGGGAAAACGCGTTGTTCCCTCGTACTGCCCAAAGTTCGATGGGTTTTCACAGCACGATATAAATACTGATATACTGCTAATATATGTACAGATTTGTGGGTCAATAGCAGATTGCTTGGGTCTCATCCTACATCGCGGATATATCTTTATTCACGTGTTACAAATGAATGATGAAGCAACATTTAATACTTCGTCCCGCTGCTGAATAAGTAACATTTGTTATTGCTATTATTATTATGCCACATTCTCAATTTGAGGCTGATCATTGCTTGGTAGATTCATTCAGTATTTGTGATACGGTACCTAAGTTATGTTTTGAAGTCTCATGCGAAGTTAAATTCATCCTTGTTTATATATTCTAATTTTGAAGTCCATTTGGTATGCAACGATATAATTAATCGTGCACGCTGCCTGCGTATGTACGTATACCTTTTCGAAAACTTATTCGTGTTGGCATTTATATTTGTAAATAGACAAATGCTTTGCGTAGTGATAAGACTACCAGTATTGTGTTTATATGCAGGGTAGGCTTATTATTATGTTACCGGTATCTATGAAAGAGAGTACAAAAGCTAAACTGTGCTGTGGCTACGTGTGGAAACTATAATCAAAGACCAAAGTAACTGTAACATCACCTGTAACTTTACCTATCATGCGTTTTCTGTTTCCTAAAGATCCCACAGTTTGCAGTCAGTGGCTTCATGCTTGCAAGCGGAAGGATAACTGTTAAATATGGCATAGTGTGTATGACCTAAAATCGGAACTACTGTATTAAGCTGAAGACTGATGCAGTATGAGCCGTTATGGTGCCCTCCATGTACTTATGGTGGAACGCAAAATACTAGGTGAATAAGCTGCCCCTAATAATGCTGTTTTATGCAGCCCAACTAACGCGTGTTATATAGGAAGGTCGATACTTCTCAGCTTGCATCCCGTATGCCACGTATGGTACTAATGCACTGCAAGCATATCCCGAAAGCGATACCGAACACTATTATTTTTACCTCGATGTAACTACAGACTAATACAAGGGAAAGATAAGTGTTCAGTATCGCTTGCGGGATATGCTTGCAGTGCATTGGTACGATACGGGATGCGAGCAGAGAAATATCGACCTTCCTGATAACGCTAGTTGGGCTGCATAAAACAATATTATTAGGGGCAGCTGATTCACCTGGTATATTGTAAGTATTTCTCTATACTTATCACCAGGGGCGCACCCTGAGGGGGGCTTTGGGGGCTTAAGCCCCCCCCCCCCCAAAACCTGGGAACACTTTTAAAAACATTGATATCTTTCAAGAAAATTGATTGCATAACGGGCTCCAGAATGTTTAGTGTTGGAACGTTGGAACATTTTGCGATTTTCTACTGGTTTAAAATAGAATTATGTTGGGCCTATATTTATGCAACACTTGAGTGATAATAATATATATTGTAAACACAACACGATCGGATATTTCCGGCCGTTGTCGTAACTATGCTTGGAGCAAGATGTGCGAGGGACAGCGGTGAAAATTTCTCTCCCCAAGGTATTGTGCTGTGCTCTGTGTCAGGCGTCAAGTCAGTAGTGGTGTTTGTAAAAGTTGATTCGTTAATTGTTGTTGTGTTTGTATTTTCTGTTGGCTATTGGTCTTTGTAGTGTGTAAACCGCTAAAAATCAATAAATAAGATGATCTGGTTAGTGTTAGTGAATGTGGCAATCCTTCAACGAGTAAGGAACTGTTAACAAGGACTGCAAGCATAGAAAAACAGCCAATTTGTTCGTCAGAGGAGGGCTCAGAGGTAAATGTGAGCAGGCCTAATGCCGTTGTAAGTAAACATAACATGGATTTGGACATTGGTTTATTTAAAAACAAAGTGTTGACGGACAATGAAAAGTTCAAAGTTTTGAATGACAAATGGGTTCCTCAGAGCAACTTTAACTTTCCTTTTAGATCGCATGGGAACCAACATCGAAAATTTTCGTTTTCATGACTAAAGAAATATATCTGGCTTTCGTATTCTGGAATTGAAGACTCTGCATACTGTGTCCATTGTATGCTTTTTTCAAAAAATGAAGTAGGTAAGAGTAACGCTCAACATACTGGACAACTTGTTGAAGACGGTTTTTGTAACAGGAAAAAAGCACTAGAAAAGTTTGAAAAACATGCAAACTCGCAGTATCATAAAGACTCACGTGTAAGCGCAGCTAACTTTAAAAGAGTTATGGACTACCGAATGAAACCGATTGACAAATCTCTTGATAAAGGAAAATATGTCCAAACCCAAAATAATGTGAAAAGAATAATTCGCATAAGTACAAACTATTATTTTGTGTGGCAGGCAAAATATCGCACGTAGGGGCCATAGAGATTATGGTCAGTTTCAAATCGACAGAAAACCATTTGAACATGAGGGGAACTTAAGAGCTTTGCTCAGAGCTAGAATTGAAGCAGGTGACAACAATTTGAAAGATCACTTTCGGTCATGTGGCAAAAATGCGACCTATATAAGTTGGAATTTTCAAAATCAAGTCGTCGATGCTTGTAACGAAATAATTACTGAAAAAATAGCAAGTAAAGCAAAAGAAGCTAAGTTTTTTACTGTTCTCACAGATGAAACATCTGATCTTTCAACTGTTGAACAGTTTTCTTTGTGTTTACGTCATGTAACGCCAAATACTTTAAATGGCTATGAAATATGTGAGCAATTTTTGAAGTTCATGCCTCTAACCTCTACTACGGGTAGCGTATTGGCAAAAACATTGATGAAAGGTCTTGAAGACAGTAATATAGACATAAATAACCTACGTGGCCAGGGGTACGATGGAGCGGCTGCCATGAGTGCAAAGTTTAAGGCGGCTCAAGCGTGCATCCAAGAAGCTCACTCCACAGCAATATTCGTGCATTGCGCTTCTCTTAGCCTTAACCTGGCATTGTCGACCGTGTCTGAGGTTGTATCAATCAGGAACTGCTTTGGAATAGTGGAGAAGTTGTGGGATTTTTTTAACACTCCTAAAAGACAAGCAGTTTTAGAACAGTGCACGAATCTGAGGTAAATCTTGAAACCAACAAGACAAACTCCTGAAGCTTTGTCCAACGATATGGGTACAAAGGCACGATGCTATTTTTGTTGAGAAAGAACTGCTGCAACCTCTTGAAGTAGCTTTAGAGGAGATTAAAAACTGGAATGATAGGGAATCTTCTTCAGGAGCTCTAGTACTACTAAACTCCTTAAGTCAAGGTGAATTTATAATTTCTCTCATGGCATCAGAAAAACTGCTTGGTTACACAGCAAACCTAAGCAAAAAAGCTTCAGGGAACTGATTTAGATTTATCGTCTGCAATTACAAATGCTGAAACTGTGATTGAAAGCTTAAAATCTCTAAGAAAAAATGCTGATCAAGAATTTCACTCGTTGTTTGAAATGCTATCAAAATTGCTAATAACTGCGGTACAATAATTTCGATGCCTCGAACAGTTGGAAGACAACTGAACAGAAGCAACATACCAGCAGAAACTCCAGAATTATACTAAGAAAGATCTGTTTTCATCCCTTGGATTGACTCATTATTTTATTGGAATCTGGATTCATCAAGCATAAAGGCTTATTAAAGAGTTTTGAGTGCGTACTGCCATCAGCCAATGCATCACATACACATAAAGAAACCTTCCAAGAAAAATGCAACTTGATTTCTTACAGCTGTGTAATGTTTATAAGAATGATATAATTGAAAGTGGAGGAAACAACGAAGGCCTGCTTATGGCTGAGTTTGAACTGTGGCACAAGAGCTTCAAGACCTACGCTAATATCCCTAAAAACGCAATCGATGTGTTGAATCTATGTGACAAGAACTTGTTTCCTAATATCAACAAATTGTTGAGAATTTTGTGTACCATCCCTGTGACTACAAGCACTGCTGAGAGGTCATTTTCTACACTACGTCGGCTGAAAACATATCTTAGGAATTCCATGGGTGCAGACAGGCTGACTGGACTAGCAGCACTGAATATTCACCGGGAAATTGATGTCACCAGTACAGAGGTAGCTTCCGTTTTGAAAAAATCTGCTAGGCGGCCGGATTTTGTTCTGTGAAATTTGAGTTTCCACTTTATTCAAACAACGTTAATGTTAATTCATTAATATATGATTTGTATTCAACTATTTGTTTAAACTTGCATTCAGCCTGTGTAATTAAGTTCAACTTGAAATTCTAGAAATGTTTAAGATTTTTTATTATAAAGTTAGTTATTAAGGAAGATTAAAATAACATATATTTTCACGTACAGTACATAAAATATTTGTTACAATCCGTAACACTATGGTATACAATTACCGTGCATCTCTTATTTTTAAAATGTAATTTTTAGTTCCAATTAAATTTACATATTCAAAATCAAAATGTTATTATTAATTTCCTAAAACCTATACTAGTTCTTGGTATAAACAACTCAAAACTTAGTAAATGATTGCAGATAATTGAAGTTACACTTCAATCTGACGATCCTGGTAGCTGGATATATAGTTATGATAATAGTGAGCAGAGCAATCCAGTCGTTATCACTCTGATCGTGATCAAAAGTTAATTCTTGATAAAAATCATGCAGTTCCTCCTTATTGCTTGTATAAACATTAGCTCAATGGTACTGTAACTAAAATTTGTTGAAAACAAATGCACATTTTGTTTAAATAATCTCCAGTCCAATAGTATCTTTTGTATTGGTTTTAACAGAGCATTCTACAGTATGTTTGATCTTATAGAATATCTTTTTATGCATTTGATCTCAAATATTCATATTTACATACAAGACTAATAATGGACACATTCTCTTTCCATAGCTGAAATCATGATATGGAGGAAAGCCCCCTCCAAACCAAAAGTCTGGGTGCGCCCCTGCTTATCACGCACAAAGATTGTCGTTATTTAATGATTTATATAGTTAATATAGGCCTAGTTAATATTACGCTTGAAGCTGTGCAGGCTACTGGTGATACCGAGCGCTGTGCATCCGCAGTGACGGCACGCAAGCGAGCAGTTTGTCGCGATCAGTGGATGACACTATCTTATTACTCTTCTATTTACCTTGATTTGTGGTCAGTTTACAGGTTATGGGAATATTCGCACGCATGACCTAAACCACGTGAACCATGGGCGAAAATTGACTTAAAATTGGTAGTTACAGAATAATGAATTACAATATTTTAGCACACAATGTGTCAACCCTATACTGCTCAGAATATTGAATAACTTTGCAGCTTGCACTGGATACTAGACACCGTTGCTCAGCTGCTATATTAATGAAGTAGCATTCTTGCAGGACTTGTGACACACTCTAAATAAACTTCAAATATTTAAATCACGTAGTATTACTAACTGCACGCAACTTTATAAACAAATATTGTTCAGCAAACGGAAATAGATTAAATGCACTGGCACCAAACGTACATAGCTGCTTTTTTTTTGCCGTATGCAGGGTGTTTCTCAATCACACTGACAAAAAATCAAGGATGCTCATTGTGTTGTGTATGGACCGATGCCACAATCGGATTGGTGGAGAAAAGTTTTCTTTACTTCCGGGCGCGCGATTCAATTTGACGGACTCTCCATATTTGCTGGGCCAGAGTGAAAGCTGCTGATTGCTGCAGTTTGTTTGTTTTTTTTTTTCAGGGAAGGAGAGGAAAGCTACGCGTGGAGTATGATAGGGGGAGACAGAGATAGCACTCAGCAGTATTGTACAAGTTACCTCATTTGACACGCGCAGAATTGTCCTTGTTTATTAAGCATCCGTAATTGCACACACAATAAATTATAATAACAACAGGCCAGGTGCTTATCATATCTTCATTAGTGTACCACCGGGTGAGTTAGCCGTGGTCATTACGGCGTGGCTGCTGGCAGTCGCTCACATCCGGGAGGCAAGGAGGTTCGAATCCCCCCGCCGGCAACCTTGAAGATGGTTTTCTGTGGTTTCCAGTCTTCCCTCCAGGCAAATGCCGCGGTTGGTCCCTAACTATAGGCCACAGCCGCTACCTTCCAAATCCTAGTCCTTACATTCAAACGTTCCTCCCCAGACAACACACGCGACGGTACTTGTAGCTCACCCCATGGGTGTCCGCATAGAAGCAGCTACAAACTGACGAGCCGAATATGTCCTTGGACACTCCCGGCACTAAAATCCATACGCAAAAAAAATAGTGTACCAAAAATGGAGCCATTTTTAACCATTTCTGCCGCAAACTTAGTGGCCAATGTAAGCAGAACAAATATACAGTGCCTACTGGGGCTAGGCAGCGTCTGCGTGACTCGAACGAGGAAACTTGTACAATCACGCAGTGTATTACCTCCGTCTCCCTCGAGCATACACCATACTCAATACGTAGCTTCCCTTTCCTTCCTTGAAACACTGTAGCGATCAGCAGCTTGCGCTCTGGCCCAATAAATACAAGTCCGTCAATTTGAATCGCGCGCCCGGAAGCAACAAAGTAACCTCATTTTTTTCGAAAAGGAAAAATTATCTCTGCAAATCCAATTGCGGCATCGTTACACACACAACAGAGGGAGCATCACAGATTGTATGTCGGTATAATTGAGAAACTCTCTGTATACAGTAGATGTCGGCATTGTAAATCGTCTAAGCTAATGCTTTGTTTTATTTGCGTATGTATGCACTGATCACGGGTGATTAATTACCATTATATTATTTGTTTTATTTTTGTACTTCATATATTTAAATTTAAATTAATACTTCCATCGCACTTTGTGTTCGTGCCAAAATAAAGTGTGGTTTCGTCATAAGAAGGTCGTTAACTACACAGCTTGCCCTTTTCAAGCAGTCGTAACGTTTCAAGAACACAGTTCATGGATTATTCGTCGACCAGCCATATATCATTTTCTCAGTAGTGCACACATCTTGATGAACGGGGAGCAATATTAATCTGGTATTTTCTTGCTGGAATATGGCATCATAGATGCCCCTAAGGAGAGGAATATGACTTCTTCTCCAACATCCAGGATGTTCCATTTGATTGGAACTTGTCCAAAAACAAGCTCATCGCTGTGGGGACCTTTGTCCCGTACGAGCAGCAATGTCATAGTACGAAAATCCACCTTCACGCAAGACGGATAATTCATCCCCGTTCAATCCATGTTGTTAGTTTTTTTGCTTAAGTTGTGCCCTTTGATGTTGACGAGGCATATGAACTTTTGGAGAAAGGTCTACAGTTTGTTAAACGATCTGTCGAAAATATATTTTGATTTCACAAACAGGAACGAATAATAACGCATAGGCCTAATTCAAACTATCGGGAAAGTACATTCATCCTGCCCATCAACATTTTAGTTCATTAATATGATACTAATTTTTGTTGGTAGACTTGTTGGCGTAGTCGCTATGGCTCTCTTCTAATGTGCCCAGGGTTGCAGGATAAAAACCTGGCGTAGTCAGGTGGCATATTAGGGTGCTTAAATGTGAGAGACCCTTGTCATTAAATCTAATGGAAGTTAACGTTAGCCTCCTCTTGTTGAAGACCCAGCGAATTCCCATCACATTTGCACACATTTAATTGCAAACGCTGCATCTTCAGGCCTAGCGTGCGGGGTCCGCTGTTATGCTACTTCTCCATTTGGTTGTCATCTGGAGTCTTCGGGATTGAGGGTCACTTCTCGCATATCTTCCTTGATGTTGTGTCGACATCCTGTTTGGTCCAATTTAAGGTTGTTTTTCTTTGTCACAGAATGCTCTTTAATTCCCATGACATGCACGGGTATAAAATGTAGTTGGAGTGATTGCTCCTTAAGTAGTTTTTGGTGAGCGACTTCGATTGTAGTATTCTTAAGTACTAAATTGGTGGTGTAGTTTCAGCTCGTCACGATTCTTTCACCGATTGATTAAAGACACTTCCTGAAAGCACTCTGCGTTTACACAGAGTTTCAACGTCGCCTACCCAGTAAAATGTACTGGTACCGTACTAAAGTCAATATGAATTTGATATTTACAGCCTTTGTGAATCTTCTCCTTGCAGTATGTGACAGATTTGAAAAAGTCCCAGCTCTGCTTGATCCGCTCCGTAACATAAAGCGTGAATGGTAAGAGGAATGTGTTACTGGTATTTCTGTCCCAATCCAAGTGCGCTTCTTCTCATTTCAAATAAGATTTTTCACCCATTCCTATTGCGATCAAATATGCTAACGAATAATGTAGTGCGTTAGAAACCGATGCAGGCGTAACGAGGAATTCCAGTTGGAAACATAAACCCATTCCTTATAGCGACAGTAGTTGAAATAAAAACCTTCCAACTGCTTGAGAAGCTTTGCGTTGCTGAGAAGCAAGTTGGTGGATGATTTATGGAGCTCTTTCTCTATTTCCTTCGGTAATGTAGTCGTTCCCCTTGTGTTTAAAATGCAAATTCCATTTCGTTTCCCATATGTGTGAGTTCAGTTGAGTTTCAGAACTTCGCACTATTATGCCTAAACAGCCATTCCTCTTTAAGAACAACGCCTTTTGTGGTCCCGGTATATGTATTGATACTCCTGTACCAAAGGTTCCATTCTTACCCCTAGCCATCCTAGAAGTGGTTTTCCTTGGTTCCTAACATAAGGCCACGGCCGCATCCTTCCCAATCCTAGCCTGAGTTACAAATTAATTAGCACAGGCAGTACTACCGGTTAACATAAAGATTTTAAACGGGGTGATTAAACTGATGGTAAAGCTCTGTGAAACGACTACTACTGGTCTTAAAAAAAAAGCGAGCAAAATGCTACGTCCGGAGAATGATTTCAAAATGCAATGAGAAGAAACCATACTTTTGAATATTACTAACAGTCCTAAGCAGAAGTACCTACGTGGAAACGTTTGTCTAGTAAAGCCAACTTCATTATTATAATAATTATTATTATTATTGTATTTTTATTATTTTTATTGGTATTATTATTATAGTTCTACAGTGTGTAAATACGTTTGTTTCGTTACAGGTGAGTGTGTTCAACAGTGGCGTTCAATTCACTGACACTACGGAGCCATAGATTCTCCGTCCATGCTCAGGTATGCAATTCTCTTCCTGAAAGTTTAGCAGTCTTTGCCAATAAAGCAGTGCTTCTAGCTGATCCCCCCTCCATTTGTCTCTATAACTGTGTGTGTGTGTGTGTGTGTGTGTATGTTTGTGTGTCAGGTGCATATGGCTGAAGGCCAACATCTTTCAAGCCCCTTTAATGAATTTACCTCAACAACATGAATCTATAAATGTAAGAATTTCTCCAGTTTCTTAGATCTGAAATTGGCAGGCCACTTGGAACTAGTACTTGGTAAGATATGTGTTAATTTGGGAACAGTTTTGAGGTAAAATGTCACGTCTGGTGGTTCGGAATCCAGGAGGTGCCGTGGCTTACGATCGCAAAATAAAGAACCATGCAAAAACTACAAGCTCATTTTGCTTGTTTTTCACTCGGACTGCCGGGGTTGGAATCACGGATCAGCAGAGTGGAATTTTTATCTCAAATATCACGTGACGTCAGAAAGAGCATCCAGCCTTTAAATTCCCAGCAAGCTTAGCTTTCCCGACCTCCATTAATTGGGGTAACCAAATTAAGTCACTTAGATTACACTGTATTTCTAATTGTTGCACATTCTTGTAGATTGGGTGTAGGTAACTTAAGTCACGAGAGTTTCAACGGGAAGAATGTTGATAGCACCTCAATACGAGATTGCCATAATACGTGTTGAAGCTTATTTCAGGTGCAATTTTTATCTTCGACCCTAGGAGAAAATCTTCCACTAAATCTGTATGAATGAGGATTTCAAGATCGAATCCTGGTGGAGTCAGTTAGGATTTGAGGGTGCTCAAATGCGTGGGAACAGTGTCAGTGGGTTTACTAGCACAAAGATCCCCTTCAATACGAAATTCCGGCACCCCGGCGTTTCTTCGAGTATTAAGGGATGCAAAACCAATAACATTATGATTATTATTGCTTGTTGTCAACTTTTCTGAATGTTGTGGCTTACTATGAATAATACAGCTGCCACCACAAATGGGTCAAAATATTTGCACATTGTCGAGTCCAGTCACTGAAAGGACCTGAATGTTCCCGACTTCGTTGTTACGTCCATTGGTCAGGGAAAAGGTGTGAAATAATTCCTGTAGTCATGTAATTTTGTATGAGCGAATGACTTCATTCATCTCTCAATAGCCTCAAAGTAGAAATTCTTTCATATCGCTGCACACAAGTTTCATGGCACACGCCCAACAAGTCAATAGATCACAGCATGCGCTGGACGTTTATATGGAGTTTTTACCTTCTTGTGTCATCAATTTTTATATTTTAATTTGAACTCTAATTTTAATGAAGAAGATAATTCACGCATCACTTGCTCAATTTCCAGATGATAAATAGGGCAGTATCTTGCTGCTGGAGAGGAGGATGCGTACTACATGTCCGGCCTGTCTATGCAAGCGTGAAGACTGAACCAAGTGTGCATGAGCTTGGAAAGCACTTCTGTTAACAATGGGCCCTTTGTAAACGAACGAGGTATTGAGTTTCAGCAACCAGTCCTGGCTGTGGCACAAGACTCCCCGCCAGTTCTACTTAAAATGTGTAATCCACCATTTAGCAAGCAAAATTCCCACATTGTAGTGCTACTTTATATGCTAATATGCGTACAAATGGATGATGGGCGACCGTAACAAATGTTGAGTTGAGTCGTATATAGCGCTCACCCTCCTTATCAGCTGACACGGAGGATAAGCTACCATGAAGTGTGCAGTGACTTTTAACAGATAGAGCTGATGATGTATTCCAATGGCTTCTGGAACCCGTATCTGGAGTTCATTTCCTGTGACATGTAATCGTATCAATTCAATCTGCCCTAAAGTAACATTTCTTCATACAGAAGACCCTAATTATAGTTACACTGTTACAATCACCATGGGAACACAGGTTTATGCAAGAAATCAATACACATTATTTCAGGGCGTGTCCGGTGGAAAATATCAAACCAATAATTCTTATTCAAAAAAATAAAAGTAGTGAAATGAGACGGTCCGCCTCGTGGCACAGTGGCTAGCTCTCTTGGCTGTCACCCCCTTATTGGCTGCGTGGCGCAGCGGTAACGTTCTCACCTGTGGTGCCATAGGTTGCAGGATCGATTCCTGGCGTAGTCAGTTGGCATTTGAGGGTGCGCAAATACGAGGGAGCCGTGTCAGTACATATACTGGCAGTTCAAATTCCCCTTTGCGGCAAAGTCAGGTGCACCGACGTCGGTAAAAACCGCAGTAGTTGAAAGGGACGTAAAGCCAATAACTATTATGATTAATTATAATAATTTGTCTAATCTCCACATGCTGCATTATGTGTTGTATTGCTTTCGTAGCGGAAGACTCTGAATACAGTTGCCGCGTGAAATGTTCGAATGCCTGCGACTCTGAAACGAAGGGCCTGTAGATATGTTTTGAGATAGACTAATACAGTATTTTTCCATTATGCATGCCTTGAAAAGGAGGTACCACTCTTATTCCTGCTTAGGCTATAGTTAAAAGGAAAATTGTTCCGCCACGAGGCGTAGTGGCTAGCATTCTTGACTGCCATCGCGGAGGCCCAGATTAGATTCCCGGCTCTGTAAAGAAATGTTATGCTAGTCCGAGGGCTGGAACGGGGTACACAGTCTCCTGAGGCAAAAATGAGTGTGGCTGGTTCGATTCCTACCTCAGCCTTCCAGGAAGTAGTTTTCCGTAGTTTCCCACTTATATTTCAGGCAAATGTCGGGATGGTACCTAACTTAAGGCCACGGCCGCTTCCTACCCAAATCTTACCTCAATTACAAATACACACACATAACAGACATCACAGTGACACAAGTTGTCAGACAAATTCTACAGATCCAAGTACACGGGGCTACATGACCACGATGTCGCCAAGCCCCTAAAGAATCAACAAAAGAAAATTACTTAACTCTTAGTTACTCCGGCAATACTAACTAAAACTGACTGCTCTACGGTAGTTGTTGACGTACCGCTGTTACCCCTCTTAATATCAAAAAGGTAACTTTTGTTCGTAATGGTGTTGGTTGTAACGCATTGGGTCTCTACAAATTATGTCCTACTCTCCCGCTTTCACGCAGCGGTTTGTTCTAGTTCTCGTAATATGAGAACTTAGCATGTTTCGAAATCAACGCAACCGTGTAGTTCGTTTACACGGCATTAGTTGCGCCCTGAGCGTAGTAGTTCACCATCCAGAGATTCCTGGCTCCTCGTATGAGGGTTGGAAAGGGGTGCAGTGAGGACAGTTCAGAAGACATAGGGATTCTATTCCTACTCACAATCATCCGAAAACAGACTTTCCATGGTTTCCCACGTCACTTCGTGGCAAACGCAAATATGGTGCCTAGTTCAAGGCTAGGCCCGCTGTCTTACCAAATGTCGCTACAATTACAAGTACAGTCACTCCAATAAATAATTATTAGACAAATTTACACACACACACACACACACAAGTGCACAGGGCTGATGATCATTGTATCGTAATTCCCTAGATGAAACCCCATAAAGAAGTTGAATGTTAACGTGGATTAGACGTTTGAAATGTATTTTATCTTGAAACGTCTTGTGTGACTGTGGTTCAGCAAAATAAAGTTACATTGTACATTGGTAGCTCTAATGGTGTCTTCCCGTTTGCGACGATTCCCATTTGCAACGGATTATTAAGTGCTCGTTAAGTGTCCCATTTGCGACGAGCTACACATTTTCATAGACCTGAGTTTCCCTTTAGCGACTGAATGTTGACTAATTGTGACAGCTCCCAGTACGCTGGGAAAACCCCTGCTTAAAAGGATGTCAGTATGTTTGGATATATTTGGTTTCATAACTCGTCATTCTGTCTGCGTCTAACTTAATTTCAGTCTGGTTAATTATGGAGCTTATTTCAACTAACTTGTAAGAGAGGTAAACCTTGCCTTATAAACGAGAGAGACTGTGTAGTGTTGTGGTCGTGTCAGCGAAAAAGAGGAAGCAAATGTAGTGGTTAACGTGTTACTAAAAATTGTGAATTAGTTACAAAGTGTTTGGAGGTTATGTGGTAGGCTATAAATAAATATGAAGAGGGGAGAACCTTGCAAATATAAGACTAAACTAGAGGCGCATAAATTTAATGTATATTAACAATGACGATCTGATTTTTAGAAAGTCGCTGGAAAGGTACCTAGTGAAAGAGACGCTGTAGATATAATTTTACACTACCAGTACTGCACAGATATTCTACCACTCACTTCATTAAAGCTTCTCATCGTGTGTTACTTAAATACGCGGCAGCATTCCATTGTACGCTAATGGCACTGTGACTCAACTGTCAAAACTAGTCTTTCCTTCCCTAGGAGGCCGTTCGTTGCTAATGGGAATTCGTGGCTAACGTCACCGCACCGTTCTAATATACGGTATAGTGTTGGTTCAGATTTGCAATCTCGACGCTCCTTGCCAGTTGTCATACGTCGAGCTTCCCCCTCTCCCTTTCTCTTGCAAGTTGGGTTGTCATTTCTTGAGTGGTTGTCTGTAGGTGGTATTAATTTGAGGGCATGCATGAACTCTGCTTGTTCCAGGGGTCTCCATTCCCCAATCCAAATGTGGTCCGTGGGAAAGGAATATTTTAGCTACCTCCCTGGAGACAATGACTGGAGAAACACTCCCACTACCTAAAAGTAATAACTTCCGGTACAGGAAGGAAGGACGGAAGAGCGGCATAAATTCCTGTCATGAAGATAGAAAACTTTTGTTCACTGCTTGGAGTTGCTACCGAGAGCCTTATCGTTGTGACTTTTATCGCAAAAAGTGCTTGATGGCTTAATTGAAATTTTAGTAACTTGTCACACCTTTACCTGTCTTGAGGTTCTCACTGCTTTTCTACACTTCACCAGTAATCATATTCAAAACATGATTTCACGCATCTTGCTCTCCATCTTGTGTACGGCTCATTCAACAACAAAATCATCTGGCCCGAGCAGTGGAGCTGTGTGCATTAATTCGCTCACTGCGACTGCAGTAGGTAATAATAATGTTATGGGTTTGTTTGACGTCCCATTTAACTACTGCGACTTTTTAGAGACGCCGGGGTGCCAAAACTTTGCCCCGAAGGGGATATTTTACATGCCAGTAAATGTACTGCCACGTCTCTCACACATTTAAGCACCCTCAAATGCCAACCGACTGCGCCGGGATTCGATTCCGCTATCTTGGGCTCAGCTGGCGAGAACGTTACCGTTGACCCAGGCAGCCAGTCTGACTGCAGTAGGGAGCAATCAGCAAGTTCGGAGATCTGAGATTCGTATCCCGGATCTGGCAGCAGCAATCCTGTGTGTTGATTTCCTCGGCTCCACACCAGTGGCGGCCGACAAACTGTTAGGCTGGGAGGGCGATCACATTATTTTTCCCGCACCTTTTTTATAAGTTGACAGAGGAAAAAAAAAGAGTACCGGTAGGCCTAGAATCAAGTTACTTTTATATGCAATGAAAATATCGCTACTCGATATTCTTGATGTCGGATCCCAAAGCTGCCCTCAACACTTGTTTTTATCATTTGGTTCCGGTATTACAACAATGATTTCATAGGGTAACAACACTGAGAACCTGATGTGAAAATTACTCTCAAGAGAAAGTTTTCCGCTACCGTTTTTAAAATAGCGTCCACAGAATTCATTTTGAAACGCAGAAATACTTAATCACACTGAGACGTAAGCATAAAAAGGACAGTCAAGCCTTAAGGAGTTTCATCTCCAGAGCACAGCCGTAACAAGAATAATTATTATTATTATTACTATTATAGAGACATCACGAGAATATCACTTACGGCACAAGCACTTCCAAACCACAGTCGCACCGGTAAATTAAAAAAAACTACTTAATGATATACAGATTAATTATCACCAACACAGAGATTACAACTGCTGAATATTACCACCGCACTTACGACTCTTCAGCACGAAAGCAAAATAGCTCAATGGTGCCAACCTCTTCACTAACCACAGGAGGCTAGCCAGAGGTCCGTGTTATACTTCACCATTGCAATATGAATCGAGATTCCTGTTCTCAGATGCTACACTTAAATGAAAATTCACTGCCTGCTTCCAGTCTCCGACCGGGTCAGGAATGGAATGAATGAAGCCCCCATCTAGCGGCGAGGATAGGAACTGTACCGGCTGCCGAAGTTTGTCGCACTCCTCTGGGCCAATGATTAAATGAATGACAAATGAAATGATAGCGGAGAGTGTTGCTGGAATGACATTTTGACAGGGAAAACGGGAGTACACGGCGAAAAACCTCTCTGCCTCCGTTTTGTCAGGCACAAATCTCACATGGATTGACCGAGATTTGAGCCACGGACCCAGCGGTGATAGGCCGGCGTGCTGCCGCCTAAGCCACGGAGGCTCGCAAGATGCTGCACTTAAATATAATTATATATTTTTTGTCTTCAAAGATAAACAAAGGGCATACTGCTCATGGATTATTGTTATTTAAATTTAATATTTATTATATGCAACCATGGAGATTTGATTTATTCAATCATTTACTTTATTTGCTAATGGGGTGATTCCCCGGCTGGGCGCATGCTCGTAGAGGAGCCAGGGGAGATGTGAGATATTTACCGGTGCTACAGAGCTGTACGGACTCCGCCCGGCTTGAAGACAACTGCCCGCACACCGCGTCCACAGATTACCCCTCTGGCAGCCAACAAGCGCGCCAGTATCCGTACTCCCCTTACGTCTCAATCCCCTCGCCAAGGCACAATCTTAGGGCGGAAAGCCCAGAGTCCGTAACTCCATACTGCCCAGTGAGCTGCGCGCTGAGCGTGATACCACCAAACACAGTCTTCCTGATTGATAGAGCTACAGTTTTACTCGTACATTGACATGTAATTTTCTTAGCATTAATAGAGTTCAATTTTTGACTTAAAATATCAAGAGAAAATGAAAATCCCTTTTCGTTCTCTAGGAAGGACACCGTCCTGGAGTCCTTATGGGCCAGCCGCTACTGCTCCACACTCACTCCTGACTAACGTCGGGATGATACCTTCTATGAAGTATAAAATAAGTTACTAACCATGTAACCTTACTATGTGTCTCCTATCACTACGAACATGGTGGTTTATAGTATTCATAGTCGCCATGTTTGCAGACACTGAAACTTTCATCTATAAGCCACGGACGAATTAGGTTGCGCAATTAAGCCGCAAAACTAAACTTGAGCTGAATGTGCAAGTGCCAAAGCTAGTATCACTAGATCACGACAATGGACGGCTTTGGAATCTGTCAACTAGTGACATAAAACTAGCAGTTCCTTGTAATTCAGAGGTTAGTAGTTATCTGAAGGGACTATTCTCTGTTCTTGTATTTGCAATTCACCGTTGCTGAGACGTAAATTGCGTTAATGAAGTGATTCTTGTATGAAACAAGATGTTCAATAAAGAACATATAGCCTACTTTCTCCTAAATGCATGGGTATTGTCATAACACTTTGTCCTTTTCAAGGAGTATAATTGAATGTTGGTTGTAGCAGGTTGTTGAAATACAACGTGTTATACGGATATACAACATGAATATGAGGTGCCCTTGGCTAGTGCTACCTCTGTACAAAATTTAATTCAATTCGGTTTTACGGTGTTTGAATTGATAGGGGGAATCGATTTGCACACATGCATGGCCGCCATATGCAAACTATTGGGCTGATGACCTTGTAGTTTGTTCAAAAGATGCTTACCACATAAAGGTATGTTGTTGCAAAATTTAGTAGAGATGAGATGATTACTGTCGACCAAAGTATTATGTGCACTCGAGTTTGAAGGTTGTTTGTGAAGTAACCAATAGACCTACATAAAATCCAATAACATCATCATTTTCGTCGTTCTATTTTACGTTAGGTCATGTAGGTTTGAAATTTTTAATTTTATATGTTAATATTTTTTATCGCAGTTGGAACACAAAAAGTGCACGTTTTTAAGCGTGTTTAGACCATGCGTCACATTTAAGAATTATTATCTCAAAAACCCGTCATCAGATCGAATCCAAATTTTAACACAATATATATTGGAATGTTGTATAACTGGTTTATTAATTTCAAAATTGTGTGTGTCCAAGAAACAAAGTTGTCATTTTTGTAAGGTAACTTTTTCTCTGCTCGGGGTGGTTGGAAAATGTAGTTCTTGGTTGCATTGTAATCCTTATACATCGAAAAGTTATGCTGTATGACTGTGAAATACGTAAATTAATTCACTTATTTTATATCGGTTTGTATTTCTACGGGGAAATAACACATGTTTCACCAGCTAGCCGCTCCGGGTAAAGCTGTACAGCGTTGCCGAAATTGTGCCCACACGCATCATGGCGCGTCTCGCTCGGAAGTGATGGGCTCCATCTCAGCAACGCTGTACAGCTTTTCCCGGAGCGGCTAGTTGGAGAACCATGTGTTATTTCCTCGTACAAATACAAACCGATATAAAATAAGTGAATTAATTTACGTATTTCACAGTCATACAGCATAACTTTTTGATGTATAACGATTACAACGCAACCAAGAACTACATTTTCCAACGACCCCGAGCCGTGAAAAAGTTACCTTACAACAATGATAACAACTTTGTTTCTTGGACACACAAAATTGTGAAATTTATAAACCAGTTATACAACATTCCAATGTATATTGTGTTAAAATTTGGATTCGATCTGATGACGGGCTTTTGAGATAATAATTCTTAATGTGACGCATGGTTGAAACATGCTTAAAAACGTGCACTTTTTGTGTTCCAACTGCGATAAAAAATATTAAAATATAAATTAAAAAATCCAAACCTACATGAACTAACGTAAAATAGAACGACGAAAATGTCGATGGTATTGGATTTTATGTAGGTCTATTGGTTACTTAACAAACAACCTTCAAACTCGAGTACACATTATACTTTGGTCGACAGTAGGTTGGTCGTAATTAGATTTCAGCTTTTAACATTTGGGCGGCCGCCATTACGTTTCCGTAAAGATGGCGGCGAAATAAAACATGACACAGAAGTGCCCTTTGCTAGTGCAACCTCTGTACCAAATTTCGTTCAATTCGGTTTCACTGTGTACGAATTGATAGGGGGGGGGGCAGACATTCAGAGTACGCAGACAGAAAGACACACAATTTTTCACCCTGTGTTGATCTCATAAGTCTACTTCCATTTTTTGCAAAAATCGAAAGTAGGCTAAAAACAGTCAAGCGTTTTTATTTCGAAAATTTTTACTTAATTCTAAATGTGAATAATTTGAACTTCTCACGCGATCTTTGACATTCATGTACGATACATGAAAATTAAACTCTGCTTATTCAATTTCTTGATTAATTCTCTTCTTCCTTTTTTTTTTTTCTTTTACAGAAGGCTCTTCCACGTGATCGTACGAGGCTGAGAAATAAGTGGTGAAGTATCGAGTATCCGTATGTAGGCCTAATCAACCCTAACAGAACTTCTTCCTTCGTTTGCTATCGACACAATACAATGAACTACAGTAGGCTAGCTTCGCATATCCCAACGTGTTCACTGTTCGACAGGGGTGCAATTTTTGTGCCAATGTGTATTGGGTTGATACAATAACGTGTGTGAACATTGCGTTCCGAGCTTCTGGTCATACGATTAGGGTTGCATAGTTGAATTCCTGACCAGTCAGGCGAAACAAACCAACAGTACGGTGTTTTTAATTACCGTTTGTGGGCTAGAAGCTAATTAAAGGCCAGCATTTGACGTGAGGGCCGGATTACAGCATTTCGATATGGGTCACAGCTCTTCAGATATTGCAGTCCAGGTGGGACTGAATTCTCAAACGTGTTAGTTTCAATTTTACACCCGATTGAAAACCAGTGTTAAATATTTTAAAAATACACCTGATGTTGAACTCGAGTACGAGTAAGTCACAGCTTAACGACTGTGTTGCTTTGCGACCATAGTTTACGTATGATGAAGTTCGGATCGAATACGAAGAGTTCCGATGTGGGGGAGGGGATATGTGTGTTTGCTTAGTCCTTGTATTTTGATGTGCTATCCGTCCCGAAATGTTGTTCGTCATATTGGACACCTACCGTGTGTGTGGAGAACAGCTGCAAACATTCTTTTCTCTAGATCGTCGTAGCACATATGTTTTCATAGAGCTAGATTTAACATTATCCTTTTGTTAATACATATAATGTATCTGCCCCCCTTCCAGCAGTTGCAACCATTAGGACAAGTGAGTACGCACGAATGTCAAACACAGCCTGAGAAAAAGATCGTATACGTGCGTATCAGAGGAAGGAGGAACTGCTTTGGATGGTTGATGCGTGGCCATATTAAGTCTAGCTAGCACCTGGTCTGTACTGCAAATCGTAAACTTCACGGGGACTGTTTTGTTCTACGTATGTGTGCGAGCAATTTCTTTTATATCTTTAATTCTTTTAATTACGGCCATGATTTTTATGCAATAGGAAGTGTAGTCTAATATATGCTACAGAATGCTGAATAAAATCAAAAGTAAGCAAATACCCATTAAATCGTGATAAGTTTGATAAATCATAGATTTGACTATGACTGCATACAGGTTGTTAGAAAATAAGTGTCCCATGTTTTAGGAGGTAACAGTATGGATCAAAACAATAATAAAATGTCTTAACAGACGGGTACAGGGCACGGAATATGTTAGAATAGACTTCATGGCAATACTCCAAACTTTGGTTCAGTTCGCTATACCACCTCTTGATCAGCGAGTCGGCAAACAAGGCGTTTATATCACACAATATTGTTACCACGGAAATGAAATCCACTCTGATCATACACAGCCGTTACATAATTGCTTTTAAAACCGCTATTTACGATAGAACACTCGATACTTAAATATATACCAGCTCTGGATATGCCGAGTCACCCACGGTGATGGCTACAAATCCTGTTGACACACAATTGAGAACAACATCAGTCACAAGAAAGTACAAGTATCCAAAATCCACAAATGTCAAATATACTAGTGATAGGTATTGTACTAACACCAAAAATATACCTGAGCACCCAAAATATGCAGACATTATATCTCTCAATTGTTTTCCCCATAATGCACAAATATTTCTTCACGTGAATTCCAGCGAGCCATTCAAAATACACATTTGTTTACAAATCCTGACCCTATTGATGATCATTTCCCATGGGTTTTTCCACAGTCCTTCCAGACAAATGCGGAGATGGTACCTTAATTGAAGTCCTAGGGCAGCTACCTCAATCCCAGACTCAAATAATTACAGATACGCTACTATAGACATCATAACACAGGTTATCGGACAGTATATATATATATATATCTGTATATATAAAGTTCAAAGTTTGTCTGTCTGTCTGATATTTAGGCTATACAAATGTACACCGTTCCACCGATCTGAACCAAAATATGTATACTTACCCTTTGGAACCCGACGAGTAACACTGTCTAAATGAAATTTTGGACAGACCACGCCTTTCCCTGCATGAAGGCCCTTTGGCACAAATCTACTTCATTTCACCCATCTGAACCAAACTTTATATAGGTACTTACCCTTTGGAACCCGACGAGTAACACTGTCTACATGAAATTTCAGACAGACCACTCTATTCCCTGCATTTAGGCCCTTTAGAACAAATCTGCACCGTTTCACCTAATTGCACCGAATTTTACACAGGCCTGCTTACCCTTCGAAACCATGCTGGTAACACTGTCCACTTCATATTTTGGATAACCCTCTCCGTTCCCTCTATTTCGAATAACAGACAATAGGAACTTGAAAACCTCGTTTTAAGGCCTTAGAATCATTTTCCGTAGTACTGTAGTGTAACTGTAAGAATGTTTTAATAAGTCTATTGTTGGCTAGCAATGCGGGCTGCATCACGCCGCCCCTACCAGTGTTGTGGTGCAAAATTGCGAAAATACAGTAGTTACATCTTGCGCTGCTTATAAATTCCTTTCGCGGGGAGTAATTTGTGCAAAAAAAAATTCTTAGGCCCTTTAAAACAGTTATCATCATGAAAATATTATTCGTCTGTATATGTGCGACGGTGTTGGTGCAGTACATTGAGGTTATCAGCTGCAGTAAGGGTTGTTGCTTTCAAATGTACTTTCATTTATTCCGATCCTTATCCGTGAGCGCTTTGTGGCGATAAATAACACTATTGTTACCTCAGGAGCTCGGGACAGCCGTAGTTTTCCAAAGTGCTCTGATTATTTTCCTACGTCGCTATGCGACAAAAAACGACACTATTGGTCTTTACTTTTCTAACAGCCAATGAGATATAGACCCTAGGCAGTGTCTTTTATTTCACTTACTGCTCTTCCTAATCATATTTTTCAATTCGTTTGTAAATCGCAGGTGTCAATACTGTAGTTAGTAAATAGTCGTTTCCCTGTTCATTGTTATCATAATCATTACGGGAAAAAGACCTGAACGTCACGTCCATTATACTGTACTTCGTATCACCCACACTACCACTACAAAAAGTTATATTTTTTCCCCTGTTAGTTTAAGTATCATGTGCCAGTTCTGTAGTAGTGTTCATTATCATCCATAAAACACATAAATCCACCGGGCGAAGCCGGGCACTACTGCTATAATATTGTAAAGTACGCAAATGGTGCACGCGACTAGCGCGCTGGAAGGAAAACAGAGCTTATTGCCCAACACTCGAATCCCTCCCGGCTGGTATGATTGCTCCTCCCCCGCTCAGTAAGAGCTGTGTCCTGCCAAGAGTAAGTGCGCGGTATTGTGAAGTGCTTAGTTACAGTGTATTGAAGTATCATCAGTATTGAATACATAACTGCACAAGGAAATTTATTGTGGAGACACTTGCATGACATACATCTTCATGAAATCACACATTGTGCTCGTATTTTTCTTCGAAGTTTTCCAGGAAGTCCGCTGCCTTCAAATACGTTGTCCGTGGCTCGGTTCGAATGTGGCACAAGACAGGTGTCAGTAGCTTCTTCAACAGTAAGAGATATAATTTTTAAAAAACGAGAGCGCTTACAGAATACACTTAATGAAATACGAACCAGGCCTCAAATAAGCCCCTACAAACTTTCCCAACGCGTGCCACAGAAATGACATCTCACCAACTTCAGTGTTATCATAAATTCTTACATGTCAAAACAAATAATCAACCCCTGGCACTATACAGCCCATGAAGGGCCTTGGCCGACCACTGCCCAGCCATTTGGCCTGCAGATATTGGAGTGACGCGTGATCAGCGCATCGGGTCCCCTCGGCCGTTAATCTTGGCTTTCGTGATCGGGGCGCTGCCTCACTGTCAGACATTTACTCAATTGTCCTCACGAGGCTGAGTGCACCCCGTTCCAACCCTCACGTCAGATTTAAAATCCATGGTGGAGCCGGGAATTGAACCTGGGGCCTCCGGGTGAGAGGCAGACACGCTACCCCAACACCACGGGGCCGGCCAAAACAAATAATAATAATATAATTATACAGTATATAATAAATTTGATGTTTATTGTTGATGGGAGATGGAATTAATGTTGAATGATGAAAGGTGGAGGAATTCGATTGTCCAATTAGAGGGTAGGCTACCACCCCGGTATTTGTCTAGAGCTGAAAGTGGGAAATCACGGAAAACCATATCAAGGATAGCCAACGCGACGGTGAGATTAGAACCCACTTCTCTTCCGAGCCTCATGAACCTGTGCTTCGACACGCTTAGCTCCTTTCGCCTGTAGACAGGAAGATTATTTCTCTGCAGTTGCCCTGTTAAGACACAACCTGCTTCATCGGGTGCTATTTCCCAATCCTAGTCCCAATCACAAACAGTCTTACAGCCGTACACAAAACTGGAGCTTCTCCATCCCTACCATTTCCCTTTCATGCCGTCCAGTGTCTAAATAGGGTTGTGTATAACTTCCATGTAATAGCAGTGTCGTTATGGGAAGAGAATGCATGAACGCGAAAGATAGTCCAATAATCAACATTGATTTACTGGCGATTTTATTCAGCATTCTGTAGCATATAATATACTTCCTATTGCATAAAAATCCTGGCCTGCTCGCATACATCCGTAGAACAAAACAATCCCTGTGAAGTGTACGCTGTGCAGTACAGACCAGGTGTTAGCTAGACTTATGGCTACGCATGCGGTCTTTCAACCATCCAAAACAGTTCCTCGTTCCTCTGGTACGCACATATACCGACCTTACTATCAATACATGTGAGCTTTTCGAAGTTAAATATAATGTCCTGTGGATAGGATTCCACGTAAAAAGGAGGTCCCGTGGCTCATGATCGCGAGATTAACGGTCACGTTAAACTACAAGCTTCCTTTGCTTCGACCTTTCGATCAGGCTGTGTTTAACATGCGTGCATACTCAGTTGTACTAATGGTTGCGACTGCTGGAAGGGGGGTGGATACAGTATATTTGTTGACATATGGACAATGTTAAACCTAGCTGCATTAAAACGTATGTGCCACGGCGATCAAGGGAAAAGTATGCTTTACAGCTGTTCCCCACATACACAGTAGGTGTCCAATATGACGAATATCACATTTAAATGACATACGGAAACTTAGTGTTATTGCTTCATTTAATTATTTATATTTTCTCTGATATTGAGCTCCCGATGAAGCACAGTTGCCCGGGGCAACTACAGAGAAATATTCTTCCACTCTACCGACCAAGGAAGCTAAGCGTGTTGATGCAGAGGGTCATGGGCCCGGGAAGACTAGTAGGTTCAAATCCCACCGAAGGTTATCTTGGAAATGATCTTGGAAATGGTTTTCCGTGATTTCACTTTTCCAGCTCAAGACAAATACCGGGGCGGTACCGTCTAATCAAATTCCTTCACCCGTATCATTCATCATAAATTTCATCTCTCAGCTCCTCTGAGGAGGTTGGTATCAGGAAAGGCATCCATCTAGCCGTTAAGTCCATTACCACATTAGTGCGTGTCACCTTAAATAAGTTACTAACAATGTAACCTTATCATTTGTCCCCCCGTCACTATTTATAATGCAATTTTGTACTGTTTTGCCACGCATGTTTCAAAGTTGCCATGGTTGCAGACCACTTCCGAACACTGGAACTGGCATTTATAATATAACTTGAACGTTGGCAGCCATGTGCTGATCGCGTCTGTCACTGTGACGCCATTCCATGTTCTAGAATTCCTATAAAGCAACACCTATTGAAGAACATTGATACATTCACATTTCATGTAGATCATGTTCTATCTCCTACGTGTTATTGTATATAACTGACTCAAGATAATGCCATCTATAATTGTTACTGTATCGTAATGTTACACTGATTGCAAAAGTAAATATCAATGTCTTTGTTTCGGACGAGAAATTTTCTTGAAAGAATAAGTAACTTAAAATAGTGTGAAGCCGAACATAGAAACTCATCTCACCGCATCCCCGACCCCGTAGGAACTGAAATAATGTCTCCCTCTGCAACCCAACTGTAATCCCAGACAGCTCTTCGCTTCTTATTAGCGTAACGTAGTTATCGGTACAATACCTCCTATGTGAAAAAGTTGTTCCACTCCATTCCTTTCCTTATAGATGGTAACCAGTCTTTGCCAGCTATTGGTAGGTTATATTATCTCGCTGTGAAATGAGTGCATTTCACTGTTAGGTTTATTTTTCGGTGTCAAATGTAAACGAAAATAATATTTGCAATAAACTAGACTGGTTATGGAGCGGGGCTGCATTCCCGTATTCGGCTAGGGGCTGCTGATTCTGTATTTTACGTAAGCAAATGAAGCGGAAACTATTTTTTCATATTGGGTCCAGGTATTCTACCGACAATGACTACAGTAGAGGAGAGCGAGTTGACCTTGGTTCATTTGGCGACGTTTTAACTGTGAGTTTCACCCGAAGTCACCATACATCCATTGTGTAGTCTGCGAGAGATCACGGTTGATGTCTTCATAGCAGGTCGCTAGCTGGATCGAAATCCTCTCGCCCAATGATTCCAGACGTACAGTCAACTGTACGCACGGGCCATGTGGAAAAATCGAATACATCTCGCGTCAGTGTACTGTAAATAATATAGTCCCGAGTACCTATCAGTGATTTTAAGTCACAGTTCTGATGCAGAGCTTTCACTGCTCAAAAAGGTCGTAAGTTATTTTCACCGTTGGAGAGGCAAGATAGGTTTCAGTTAACGTCGAATTGTCCCAGGATTTTTCTGCTATATTTTCTTACTGTCTTAGTTCAGCCAAAGTAAAAAGGGCTAGATGAATTCCAGAAACAAGTATTTCCTAAAAAAAAAGGAATTTATAAACATTTGGAAAGTACAGTAAAGGCATAAAGAAATGGCTTTTGAGTATACAGTTGACACCCATGGAAGTAGTAAGTTACACAAAATAGTTTTGATTCATAACGTAATCTTATACAGAATTAATAAAATGTACTACGTCCCACTCAATCTCACGCAGCCTAATTATTTGCATTGGGTGCATGAGCTATACAAAGTCTATATCTGAAAGGGAGTGTGTATCGAAACAAACAACGAACCATACTCTTTTGAAAGCAAACACCACCAAAGAAATCAATCAGTAGCAGTGGTCATACTAGCAAGGACTAAATGCGGTGTCATGGAATCAATCCTGTCAGGATGAAAATGATTCCCATTCACTTCCAGCATATTTCACATTTCTTACATAAAGAGGTGACTCCTGTACAAATTTCGTACCAATATTCTTATTGGTGTTGGGAATATTGAAGAAATTCCTGATTTGGTAGTGAATGGAACAGGCTTAATATAATAAAATGTAATATAATACAGTATAATACACACTAGTTTCGTATTTGGAATTCCGGTTTATGTAACAGATTATTATTATTTTCTATATTTTACTAAATAAGTCTAAAATCAATATTTCCACTAATTTATAATAAAATAAATAAATAAATATGTATAGAGCAAAGTCATCTTAGCTTGGCACTACTTTTACCGCGACTGCAGTCAATATCTTGTGTATAAAGAGAAACTTTGTTCCTTAAAAGGAAACTGTTACGAACGAGCGAACATTGACAAGGCGGCTCTCAAGAGGCATCTCATTATTTCTTGAAGTGCCTTCGGTGATATTGATTTCGATTTATATCTCCATTACGTTGGGCCACTTAACTAAGTGTCCTGTGTACGTATGCTAAATATGAATTTATGATCTGGAAAACACTCCGTTTTACAAATGTACTATCCAAGGTTTGGCAACCAATTGACTTATTTTCAGTGCCGTATCATTGAGCGTAATGTTTCAAAGTACAGCTAATCACAGTGGACAGACACGCATACATTTACTCATCATATACACAGTAAGCAATCCTTCGTGGTCCTGGGGTTCCTGTCCGATAGGTCTACTGGTTGGAGGGTTGTAAAGGGGTACACCGAGCTTCGTGAGGATAACTGGAAAAGAGCTACGGTAGTCCCAATATTTAAGGGAGGGAGCAGACTTGAATTGGGCAACTACAGGCTGGTTAGTCTTACGTCCGTCGTTTGTAAACAGATGGAGCATCTCATTTGCGACTATTTGAGGGAACAGTGGGAAACATAACCATGGTTTAATGATAGGCAACATGGATTTCGGAAAGGTTACTCATGCGAGAGTCAGATGCTATCACTTTTTCAAGATATTAGCGAATCGTTAGACGATGGAGTTTCAGTCGACGCCGTAGTTATAGATTTTGCGAAGGCATTTGATGTCGTGCCGCATGACATGCTACTCCATAAATTAGCTTCGACGAAGATTGATAGAAGAGTAATTTTATGGATCCAAGAATTTTTGACGGGTCGTTCCCAGAAAGTGAAAGTTGAAGGCCGATTCTCGTATGAAATTACCGTAACGTCGGGTATCCCTCAGGGCAGCGTAATCGGAACTTGGTTATTTTTGGCGTTTATAAATGACTTACCAAATGGGATTCGCAGTGACTGTCGATTGTTTGCGGATGATTGTGTAATATATCGAAAGATACATGACTCTCAAGACAATGCAGTACTTCAAGATGACCTGAAGCTGGTCTATAAGTGGGCAATTGAAAATAAAATGAAAATAAGCACAAGAAAATGTAGTCTAATAAAAATAGGGAAAGTGCGAAGGCAAGATTTTCAATATAACATTGGCTCGGAAATATTTGTAGAAGAAGATTCTTGCAAATATTTGGGCGTTCACGTAAGAAATGATATGAAATGGAGTAGTCATATAGGATGTGTAGTTTCTAAAGCTTACAAATCCCTGCACTTTGTAATGAGGGTATTAAAAGGAAGTAGTACCTCTGCTAAAGAATTAGGATATTTGTCACTTGTAAGATCTATTCTGGAATACGCCTCGGCGGTTTGGAATCCATATCAAGTAGGGCTCATAAATGAGTTGGAAATGGTACAAAGAAAGGCCGCTCGATTTGTGCTCAGTGACTTTTTAATCCCAGGAGCAGTGTGAGCCGTATGTTAAAGAAACTTGGGTGGGAATCACTTGAGGCTAGGAGGATGAAATCTAGACTCTGCGCTATGTACAACACGTATACAAATCAACCAGCATGGGGTGAGCTTAACAAACGTATGGAAAAGCCTACTTACATGGGTAGGAGCGATCATCCTTTTCAAAGTTAAGGGCCGACCACAGCGAACAAATTACGGTAAATATTCTTTCGTAAACCGTGCCATTGATAATTGGAACTCTCTACCTGCCGCAGTCTTAGAGCCTTTTCCCAAACATATAGGTGTGTTTAAGAAAAGACTGACTATTTGTGTAAATGAAAATCCACAACCTGCTTCCAGTCTCCGACCGGGTCAGGAATGGAATGAATGAAGCCCCCATCTAGCGGCGAGGATATGAACTGTGCCGGCTGCCGAGGCCTGACGCACTCCTCTGGGGCAATGATTAAATGAATGACAGATGAAATGAAATGATAGTGGAGAGTGTTGCTGGAATGAAATGTTGACAGGGAAAACCGGAGTACCCGGAGAAAAACCTGTCTGCCTCCGTTTTGTCCAGCACAGATCTCACATGGAGTGACCGGGATTTGAACCACGGACTCAGCGGTGAGAGGCCAGCGTGCTGCCGCCTAAGCCACGGAGGCTTCATTTGTGTAAATACTTCAGTTTAATTGTTAGTGATTTGTTATGTACAATTATTTATTTGTTATGTATATCAAATTTGCCACCGGGGGACACACCCCCAATTGCAAATAAACGAATGAATGAATTAATGAATGAACTGAGAAGGAAGTATATAAGATTCCCACCTCAGCCACCCTAGAAGTGTTTTCTTGTGGTTTCCACTTTTACTCTATGCACGTGCCAGTTGGTATCTGAGCTCAGGCAAACTGCTTCGCAGTACCAGCCCCAGTTACAACGAGCACACACACACTAGTAAAGACAACATAGTAAAACAGGTTATCAAATTACTAGGGTAATGATTTTGATATTTTACTTTCTGGTTAAGTGGAGTCATTGCCCTCTTGCGGAGGGGGTGCATTAAGGGTTTTAAGATGTTTTTTTTTTGGCTCATAACAAGTCTTTTCTGAATTTTTTGTCCAAAATCGAGAGATTGTTTTCTTAATTCAGGATTTTTTTGACATGTTCTTCCTTCTGAAATTTAAATATTTTTTTTCTTATTTGAGGTTTTCTAAAACTTGCGATGTCAGCTTTCTGACACTACTGAATAAAAATAAAGTTTCATTTCATATTTATTCATCAGTGCCTTACACTATATTTACATTACACTGAAGGGAGTCTCTGAAAAGAGCAAAGCCCCACTTCGCATTCGGGATGCGTCAGAGCCCCCACTATATATACTGGGTTATATTTACATATGTACACAAGATGGCAATTAGTGAGAATCGAGCAATGATAAATTATTTACAGTATACATTAGAGGGATGGTAAATTTATATAGTATAAGGCAGGAAAACAAGAGAAGAGGTCACATAAATATTGTAAATGGAGATACACAGGAAACACTAGCACAACAAAGAATCGGGGCATAATTTATGAGGAACAACCTACTTGATGAACAAATAATGCCGCAGCTTCCTCTTGAACTGAACGGCATTATTGTTGCTGGCCTTCAGGGAACGCGGTAGGCTGTTCCATGCACAGACCGATCTATTTACAAACCCCAGTTTGTACGACGCAGTCCTGGGTAGTGGGGCGTACAGCGTAACTCCGCGGCCCTTCTGAGCTGATCGGTAGCCAAGGGAAATTTTGTCTAAAATAGCAGATGAGTCTGTATTATTAAAAAGTTTTCTCAGGTATAACAAATCAATTTGGGTAAATAGGTTCTCAATAGATGGAAGGCTACATTTTTGGCGTCTGATTTTAGAGTCTACGTCGGAATTTTTCGAAAGAATGAATTTAGTAGCACGATTTTGTATCTGTTCAAGCTTAAGGATATTTCCCTTGGTACCGGGGCTCCATGAAGGGCACGCGTGAATTAGCAGCGGTCGTACTAGACACAGGTAGGCGGTCCTCTTCACTTTGGTACGGCAGCCACGTAGATTTCTGCTTAGCATACCCAGTTGGCGTGCAGCTTGGTTCCTCACTGCGTCGGTGTGGGTGTTCCATTTCAGGTCGGAAGTGATGTTGAGTCCAAGAAGTTTGACGCACTGCACACGGGGAATCGGAGTGTTTTCAAAGTGATAAGGGTTGGCCGCTGGAATTCGATTACGGGATAGGGAGATTAGATTACTTTTGGAAGAATTGACAGCCAGGCCGTTAATTTTGCACCAGACACTGATGTTATTTAGATCCTCCTGCAGGGCGGTGAGGTCACTATTGTCTTTGATCTTGCGATAGAGGGTTGTGTCGTCGGCATATTGGTAGATGTATGAGGAGACTACATGGGGAAGATCCAACATGAATATGTTGAAAAGTAGAGGACCAAGGACAGATCCTTGAGGGACACCAGATGGGACCAAAACAGTAGAGGAATGAGCGCCTTGGAAGACTACTCTCTGATGCCGGTTTGTAAAAAAGTCAGTCAACCACCCCACTAGTTTACCACCGAAGCTGTAGGAGCGCAGTTTATCAAGGAGACGTGAATGGGGAACCTGATCAAAAGCCTTGGTCCAATCGAGAGTAACGAGATCCACTTGACCGCCTGGTATTCTTTCCAGAGTTTGTTGCCAGTCGTCCACAGCTGATGTGAGTAGCGTTGTACAGGAACGTCCAGGTAGAAACCCATGCTGGTAACGAACCTGTTTCTTTCAGGAAACGCAACATCTCCCTCGATAGCAGACGCTCCATTACCTTACACAATATGGATGTCAATGATATGGGGCGGTAGTTGGTTACGGATTCCTTATTACCAGTTTTGTGGACAGGAACAACGTTGGCGATTTTCCAATCAGATGGTAGTTTCCCATATTGAAAAGAAGTGTTAAATACTGTGCAGATGGATGGAGCGAGGGCCTGAGCACACGTTTTGAGAATTATTGCGGGTATATTATCAGGCCCAGTAGCGGAATTGGGGGGTAAAGATGACAACAACTTGCAGACCTCATCAACGGAGAAATACATGGATTCAAGTTTAGGGAAAGGAATATTTCGATCTATTATATAATTTTGTGATGTCGTAAAGGAAGAAAAGTTCTGAGAGAAGGAGGAGCAAAATGATTGAGCAATCTCCGCGGGTTCAGATAAAATTTTGCCATTACACGTGAAATTCGTGGAGGGCGTGCTTCTTGATCTGGAGCTGATATATCGCCACAGAGATTTCGTGTCCGAGGAGCCCAAATTCCAGATGAAATTGCTATGGCTGTTTCTAATGGTGATTTTTGTTAAATTCCGTTGGATCTTGTACTTATGGAGATTAGTGGGGGTAGGGTTATGTTTCCATTTTTTGTACAATCTATTTCTCTTTTTTTAACATTAGTACAATCTCATTGGTAATCCAAGGAGATCGACGATTGCCATTTAATTTAACTTGTGGAATACACTGTTGTACACACTGCCAGAATATACTTTTCCACTCTGTCCAGAGGGTTTCTATGTCAACGGTGTGCACTACCGGAAGATTGGAGCGAAACAGAGAATTTGTTTAAGACGTTGTAAATTCGTACCACAGCATTGGGTCATTGTTCGTATACGAGCAACACAGGAACTCATATCCGATCCCGAAATGGAACGAAAGCTGTGCTACAATTTTGTATTCCTGCCTTCAGCTTCATCTTCATTGCATGCATCTGGAGCTGCATTGGTTGATCAGTTTGCTGTAATTTAAAATGTCCAGCTTAGAGGCAGTTCCAAATAAATTTGGAAGTTCAAATCTAGAGAAAGGATTGGACAGGTGCTGGGAAGAAATTTAGGATATACAACACTGTGCTCTATTATGTTGAGAAGAAGTTTCATTAGGAAACTGTAACTGAATTACTGTATAACCCAGTATCATTTTATTTAAATCTTCCTTCTGTTGTCAGTAGACGTTGAACGCAGTTGTTTTTTCTTATATAATAGATGAAAATCATTGGTCATTACATATTGAAAACTTCGTTACATACTGCAACTCAAAATTAAACAATTAACTCAAAGGATTACTAGTAGCAGCTAATTGCATTTGAAGTGCTGGTAAAATAATAATTTGCGATCAAACCCAATTATTATGGTTAATGCAAGATGATTTTTGTTTTTTGTGCGTAACCTGCAAAATTCATTTTTACGCATAGGCCAGAAATAGCCCACATTGTTCATCATAATTGCATTTATTTCACAAGGTTAGGTAATTTTTGTGCCGAAATAATCGTAGCATATGTGTGAATTCACTGGTTCAAGCTACTATATATTTGTGTGTACATATTCAGTACAACGAGAAAGAAAATTGTTTATTTTTTGAATTTTTTAGATAGTTTTATTAGTTACTAATCATAGCCCTGCAGATTATACACAGTATGTCCCATTATTCTTGCTCCCACCCAATGCATGTGAATTCTGAATGAAAGGAATTAAATTACTATTGTTGCTTTTGCTTGGTTGGGGGATTACATGAACATTTGTATCAGCCCCGTGTACTTCTGTTTGGTAACTGTAACGATCAGGGTCTATGATTGGTGTAGGAATTCCAGAATTTGAAATTTATTTACATTTCCGAGTGTGCAAATCCCATGGAAAACCACTCTCATCTCAGAATGGTCGCTGTCGAACCAAGATTCGAACCTGAGGTTACCAAACGAGAAGCTATCCATTCCTGTCGTGTAGCATGCGTTGGCCTTTGGGTCAGACCTTCACACTAAATAATTGAGATATTTTTAAATTATAGATTTGGTGAACTGCAAATTTTTATATAGTCGCACCATAATATTATCTCAGTAATCTCTGGACCTGGAAACTGTTTTTCTGTTTTTCCTTCGAGTTCATAGGCAGAGGATCGGGGTGAATAATAGTGGTAAAAAAAAGGCTTTGTCTAAAACTACATCTGCAGATACGAGACTTAACATGACTGTTATAAAAAACACCCCTATTTACAGACACAAAACTTGACATAAGTGTTACTTGAGAAAAACTGGGAACATGTGTTAAAGGTCCTTTGATTTGCTGTAATTTTGAAGACGAAAATGTGTTGGAAAACTTTCATAAAGATGCACGTCGCTGAAACTTCTTTATTGATAAACCACTCCAGGCAAATGCGGGCATGGTTGCTAGCTTGAGGCCATGGCCGCTTTCTACTCAAATAATACCTCAATTTCAACTATACACACTAGTACAGACATCTCAGTGAAACAGGTTGAGACAAATTCTACGCACACCAAAGTACATGGGGCTGCATGACCACGATGTCATAAATCCTCTAAATAACCCAATAGCCACTAACATTTTCTGCACGCTAGAGAATCTTAACTGACTATTGAACATCTGAGGTATTCATTTCGGTTTGACGTGAAATCACGCCAAATATGACGAACTTCCCCAGCACTAACTTGTTTAACCCATTATGAATTTAAAGTTATAAAAGCTCGTGTTACTGGGGTAAAACAAGGAAAATTCTGTATTTTCTTTCAGTTTATTTTTTTCTAGGAGATATTTGCTTTGTTTTTTTTCTCTTTGCACATTTATCCATGCCGCTGCTGTTCATTAACAACAATCAGTCCTTGGTAAAACGACCCTACTGGGGGTCGTATCTTTACATTTGAGGGATATAAAATTAGAACGATTGTTGGCGCACTGATTTCCATAGGCCTACTATAGACACATCGCTAATAAGCAAATGACTGTGTGTAGTGTTTCTCTTGTCACACCATTCAAACCATTGATCTTTTAGTGACGTCATCAGTCCGTCATTGGCGGTGTTTACTTAGAGTTGCTTTAGGCTAAAGTGCAGGACTGTCAATCAATGTCTACTAAATGATTTTAATGGCCTGATAACGACATTGTTCTGTTTGAATAACTTATTGAGGGGAGGGATGAAGATGTCTGTTGGTGATTCAGCTTCAGCCAGTTACAAAGCTAAATCATAAGAGACGATTTACTGCATATGGTACGCGTTGGTGCCATTGGGCACCCGTAAGATTTATTCTTGGAGGGGAACCCCTTCATGGTGTAGTGGCTAGCGTACTAGACTGTCACCCTGAGGTACGGGTTGGATTCCCGGTTCTGCCAAGAAATTTAATTCTGTTCTGAGGGTTAGAACAGGTTCACTCAGCCTTACGAGACAAAGCTGCAATTGCCTGGAGGGAGTGTTGAAAAGAGCGGGAAGAATTACACTCGGGATAGCCACTGTCATGGCCGGGATTCGAACCTCTGATCTCCGGACTTGCTACAGCTCCCCATCATGGTCGTGGTGAACGATTTAACGCGCATGTCTACGCCGTGGGGTGAGTTATTTGTAGGAGTTCATGACATTTAACGACTAGGTTAAGTGGACTAAGCTGGTATGAAGCTAATAATAGTTTATTAAGTATCGACATATCGAACTTCGAACCGAAGCCCACATCTGTTTAGTAGGAAAATCAGCTCTACTGTATACTGTACTTGTGTTTGAAGGCCATGCGAAAGCAATGCTGTCAAAAAGTTTTTCCAGCTACATTAACTAGGTTCTGTATAGGCCTATAGTATATCCACAGAGCGAGAATTAAGTTAGTTCTGCTAATTGATAGCCTATCTGATTCCAAGGCCATACCTGCACCCCACGCTAAGTGAACAATAGGCTGGTGCCAGTCTGTCTACCTTCTTGTGCAACTGGAGCCTTGCCCTTCCTCTCTGCCGGCTGTTCTAATACAGTTGTGTTCTGCTGAGGAACTCTTCAGTACTCTCTTGTGGTGCTAGAACGTGTGTTCCAATATTTTACTAAATACACACACTGCTACAGGTACCACATCTTAAGGACACAGGACTGATGACCGCTATGCCCAAGCCCGTAAATGAAACTACTACCACTTCTTTGTATAACTGTTAAGTACTTCCGTCGATCCCGTGGTGTTGGGGTGTCTCGCAATCGGGAGGCCCTGGGTTCGATTCCCGGCTCCATCAGGGATTTTCGAAACTGATGTAAGGGCTGGAACGGGGTACTCTCAGCCTCGTGAGGACAATTGACTAGCTGTCTGATAGTGACGCAGCGCCCCGGTCACGGAGACAAAGATTAACGGTCGAGGGGACCCGACGCGCTGACCACGCGTCACCCCATAATCTGCAGGCCAAATGGCTGGGCAGTGGTCGCTTGGTAGGCCTAGGCCCTTCATTGGCAGTAGCGCCACAGAGGGTTCCAGTACTTCCCGTCTCCTCTTGTGGCGCTGGAGTTTGTGTTCAAGTATGGATGTACTGCACTGCCTATTGACGTCCGAAACGGGGGAGGAGCTTACGGTCAGCTGTTTGCAATATGGCGGCGATATAGTGACGTGAAGTAATTGGGTGTGCGTATGTTATGGCTTCTAATTTATGATGGCAAAATACTACATATTTCCTTTCATTGATAGAAATATTTTTTATAATCAATTTAAATGCAGTGCCTAATTAGGCCTACTACCAGTTAAAAATATTACCCACATGTAGATAGTTAATTTACTGTCTGCTGTTACATATATGAAGCCTGTACTTGGGAGCCTAGCGGTATCGATGTTTTTATTAATTTCACCATATATATATCTAACATAACACAAAGGACGACTCCCTGATAATAAATTGAATCAAGCAACCCTGAATTTGCATGAATGTTTTGGGTTCAAAGAAGCGTTACTTGGGATGCTCAAATCATACTTCAATATTGCAAATATTGATCTACATACTTGCTGTTCAAAGGCAAGAATGTTAATTTATTAATCTCTTGCCACAGGCAAGTTAAAATGGAGACATCCTCTTTATCAATATATTTAATTAAATATTTAAAATACAGATATTTAACAAAGCTGGAGTCTCCATTTGAACTTGTCATAAGCAAACGGAACAGATCAAAAACTACACTTTAAGCCAAACCAAATTCACTCCTCAGCTCGACATAAACCATAGTACCAATTAAAACCTATACAAAACATACTCTCCTTACTGTTGTACAACTTTCAAACCAACTATTCGCACTCAAAGCTGTAAAACCCTGAAATGGGAACTAATTAAAGTTAGAATAGCCTAGGCCGATCTGGTCTCCTTCTACATTACCGCATATGTATACTTAACATCACTATAACTTCAAAATTACGACTAAGTGACCTATCTGCCTGAGTAGTATAGGTGTTGCCGGCCTGCCAGGGATGATGGGTCACCAAACCGGTACTTAAAACTAAGATTTTACATTTTAATTAACTAAATTCAACAGTAGGGAGATCATAGCCAAAAACACAATTTAAGCCAAATCATACTTCAATGACCTACATACTTGCTGTTCAAAGGCAAGAATATAAATTCTCTGGCAAATTAAGGCTAGGAACAGCATTTTTCTTAAGTTTTCTAACCATTCGGCTATTGTCAATCGGAAGAACCCCTAAAATAAGTTGACGAAGAGCGGATTACATTCTTTGTACGGCACAGAAGTAATAGGCTATAAGTTTATCAGTATTTTTGATGTAGCTAAATCCATGTGAATACAAATTAGAGACAATAACTATCAATAATCAACAGTACCGGTGGAAAGAAGTCGTCTTCACAAAAATGCAGACTGCACACTGTCATGTAACATGTAACACGTTTTCCAATTGACAGCGCCGAAGCCCATCTTTCTCTCTGAACTTTTTGTACAGGAAAGTAGTGAAGATATTTCGTAGCCGTTTTATACGATTTGCAACCGTATACAGAGCAGTACCTCCTCAAATTTGACAAATTTCTTTCTGTTTCCATCACGACGTCAATGCTTCACCATCTAAATAAATCTCACCAGTCACAATGTTACAGCTTCAACATTCTGCCGCGTGGCTGCGCCATCCAACTTTTCTGACGTCAATAGACTTCAGTATTTGGAACGGCCGACGCGACGCCTCAAAATAAGCTTCCTTCAAGCTGGTACAACCTGGCCATAGCCTAGTTCCTCGCTCTATTGTTGGTAGGAGATGCGCTGTTCTAGTACGGTAAAGGTAGCCAAGGTTCGCTATTATGTCTGTGACAAAATTATGCCAAAAAAAAAAAAGTTTCTCGTTGAGCTCCGAAGTTAGGTAATGTAGGCCTATATCCTTATGTTGTTTAATTCATATAATCGTCACAACAACCGATAAAATTAACAATAAGGACTAACAATCCAAGAAAATAAAAAAAAATCAATGAACAGAAAACACTGCCAAGCTCCTTATGGAACTGCTGTCACTTGTTAGAGAAAGGCACCATCTCTACGGGAGGAGTCGTAATTAACCGATATTGAAAATTATATATTCTAGTAGTGTAGTTTTTTTCAATTTTATTGGTTTTGATTGTTTCAACGGGTAGAACATAGAGCGTCTTCTGTTCCAATTTTCTGTTTATTTGAGGTGCTTGAACATCTTGGGTGTGGAATTAAGTCGGATAACCTATGTTATTGTCATGGCTGGATTAGTGAGTGTATTCGTTATTCAGGTGAGGATTTGAGAATGAAGTGGCCGTTGCCTTTAAATTAGAAACCATCCCGGCATTTGCCTGGAGTAGAAATGGGGTAACCACTTCCAGTATGGCCGAAGTGAGAATCGAACCCACAGCCAAAAGAGTTAGCCGCTACACCAGGAGGTGGTCCCCAATTTTCTAGTGCATGTGTCGTAAATCGTATATTTTAGCGTTCGAATTTTCGAAAAAGTATCATCTCTTGCACATGTCCTTTTCATCCGTCTTTGGGGAAAGTCAGCTAAATAATTCTTTAGTGACAGCACCTCATCATATCATCTATGGACGCATCTTTTCCAGTGTTTGAGGTGTGTTGATGTGTGTTTTCTTGAGCGACGATTAAATAATTGTTTTGAGACAAGGCAACCGCTAGTATCATCTTCAATTAATGTATGTTTTATGTTTATTGTCTAAAGTGAATACAATGTTCGGATTTTGAACTTTGAGTCTGAAATTGTTGACCGTTATCACAATGTAGGTCAAATACCAGAAGCTATTTAGTCTTATCATGTGGAAAATCTACGTAATTGACGGGAAAGTTTCGAGATGGTAAGAATATATGAAAATAGGCTATATTAGTTCTTCACAGAACTACTTGTTATTAACGCATCTACTCAAAAATTGCAATACAAAGTTTGTAGGTGTGTGTAAAATGTGACACCTTATGAACAAGTGTTCCGGTGTGATGCTCCTGTTAAGAATAAGGTTGCTGGGTGACCCGGTGTCTCTTCGTGTACCACATTTCCTTGAGAAGATCTTCCTCGCTGCATTTGTATCATATAGCAATGCGGCTGTTTGTTATAAACTGTTGTGCACTCAGGTAACTAACCCAGTTCGGGGTAGTTGACCTCGCTGTTTCGCCCCTTAAAACAATAACTGACTACCCAACCAACCCATTTCTTGTGGTGTGATCTATACGGAGACGTCCTGTTGGACTTACCATTGCTGAGCAGACTTCTCTGCAGTTGGCAGTACTGTCTTGGGAAGACCGTTGATCCTTTCCGAACGTTGACCCTTGTTGTTCGCGTCTGGTGTTCGGGACAAGTCGTGAAGATCCGAGTGGTTCCGAGGCGCGTGGCATGGAGGTAGCAGAAGGTAGCCTCTGGTAGCCTCTCGTGTTTCAAGGCCACGTCCCGGTCAGGTAGAACAGTGAGCCAGAGAGGTTTTTTGTTCTGTTGTTTTGTCAGCAGACCGTGCAAGGTAAACTTCGTCCGGTGACAGTGGTGTGTCGCCGCCAGCTGCACTTCTCTTCTTCAAGAGGAAGATGGCCCTTGATGAGTGGCCTACATGGAAGTACTGGTGAATTTATTGGCCCTACTCCTTATATAATGGCTTGGAAACATATAACTGAGAGTTATTTGAAGAAGGCGAATATATTCCTGATCTCGTATTATTTGGCACTTTCTTGTTCTATATAACTTCAATTGGCGGTGCACGATTTTATCCTGTAACGGTATACATGTACAGTATGTGCATTACGTGCGAAGACCTTGTCGTATGAAGTGAATTTAGTAGTCGAAGCACATGAAATTTTAATTTTACCACTGTGACTCACCTGAGGTTGTTTTGGGATGCCATATTGTTTCGTTTGAACTAGCAATATATCAGCATGTTATAAAATTGGTATGGTCCAGTATAACTCTTCCTATCTAGCCCAAACGGTTAGTAGACGAGGAGCACAGACAGCCAAGAATATGTTTTGTCAGATTTGTACCATGTAGCTTCTGGAAATTATAAATATAGAAGACACACCAAGCTCCCAGTGAGATAAATGTCAATAATATTTTCTCAGTTGTCTCAGTAACGGGTTTAACCAACTAATATACCAATGAATAATGCTCAATATCAGTTTAAAAGGCTAAGCAGCACTTTTAAACGAAGGAAGGTTAATGTGGTTCTTTTTGAGGCTGGAGGGGGTGGGGCATAATTACGCAAACCATTTGATATGAACGTTCTTTCTTTAATTGTATTTCATCTACAGAAATTTATTTTTAGAGCTTATGGGGAGGGCAACCGTTCCTGATAATTCACACAGACGAAGACAGGTACAATGGTTAAATGTATACCTAGGCACATAGAGTTGCACGCTCTACCCTTCATCTCTATCACCACAGTAGGGTTCACTAATGACGATGAAGTAAGACACATTCTTTTTTCTCTGATGGTGATTCCGATAAACGATTTAGACTTCGTTCCGATGTACACGACAAAAACTCTCCATCATCGGACGTTTCTCTCCATAAATATCCACTCTGCACTTCTTTACTCTTAAGCAAACTAATGCAATTCATCCTTCTGCTTCCACTGCCGTCAGTCATATATACGTGCATCTGCCACTTGCACAAGATGTGGAGATTTTAGCGACGGCTTACCCACGGGCGTGTTTTTTTTTTTTTTTTCTTTTTTTTTTTCTTTTTTTTCAGTATGATATTTCCCCCCACCTTTCACCTCTATCCAATAAAATATTGTTACCATTTCATAGTATATCATGTCACGAATGACATCCGGTTTAAAAGCCTAAATCCCGCAGCCTTCAATGTGTATTTTGAAAAAGAGACTGCATGTACTCTTGTGTTATAGCTCCTGCAATGTTCAAAAATCTATTTATCAAAACACGGCAATTGTAGCTTTCATAAACTAAAGTTCGTAATAATATACGTATATGTTTCTATATCACGCTTAAGGATTTGACAACTGCGATGGTGATGCTGTTTAGTGTGCCGGACAATCGTTATTTATATAGGCCTATTTTGTTTTCACGTTGACAATCCTGCACAAGCAATTTGAAATATTGTGTACCATACAGACACGTCTAGTCTCTTGCCCCCTGTCCACTTCCTGGTGTAGTGGCTAACTGTCACCCTGGAGGTCCGGGTTTAATTCCCGGCTCTGCCAAAATGAGATCACTACAGGGCCAGAGAGAGAGAGAGAGAGAGAGTGTGTGTGTGTCTCCCTATCAATTCGAACACGGTGAAACCGAATTGAACGAAATTTGGTACAGAGGTAGAACAAGCAAAGGGCATCTCAGTGTCATGTTTCATATCGCCGCCATCTTTACCAAAACTGAATGGCGGCCACTCAAACGTTCAAAACGTAAAATCAAATAGCGACTAACCAAATTATCCGATCTCTACCGAATTTGGTAATAACATACCTTCATATAGGACGCGTCTTGTGACCAAACTACAAGGTCATCCGCCGTACCATTTCAGGATGGCGGCCGTGCGAATTATGCAAACTTTATAATCCATATCATGGGACCCACCAGTTCCGATTATCGAGCCGAGAATCGATTTAACTGTTCTAAAGGAAGAGGCACGTTCGAAATTAAAAGTTTATTTTGTAATACTATAGTGCAGAAGTGATTTTAAAAAGCTGAGCCGTCTCGGTAAGAAGACAAGATGGCAGCGGATATCTTGTGCCTGACTTATATTTCACTAATTTGAGTATTGCATGCAATATAGCGTACTGATACAAAATAAATAAACTTTGTATGAAATGCTTTATATATAAATAATACACTCCACTGATGAAATCGTTAGGTCTAAATCATTATTTGCTAACAAGTTCTATGTAAGTCATTTTATATAGAACAATGTTCGTTGGCACAAATGGCTCCGTGGTAAAGCGTTGGTCTATCATTCATATGCCTATGGTTCAAACCCCATCAGTGTTAGGTTTTTTGCTTGAAATTTTACATATTTATTGCTTTGTAATGACTCAGACGTTTTAAAATTAAGCGTTATATTGTGCATATTACGGTGGGAAACATATATTTAATTAAAACATGATTCGCCAGCAGATTTGCTCGAGACATCTAGCAGCCAAAAAGGTAACTGCACGCCGGCCTACTTATTAACTTCCAGATTTTATTGAAAAGTTTCTTCTTATGGCCGCTAGAATGCACTCGCCCTGTTAGGATTATATTGTTCGATACTTCTCCACTAGATTTCACGACTGGTCTACATGGGACTCCATTGATAGTATATCATTGGCATTCCATGCGCATCGAATTCGAAGAATGACAAGATGATACTATGATACATTTTTACTTCTTATTTTAAAGGGTTTGTAACAGCCTATTGTGCGTTATTTGAAAATGTTATTTGAAGTAAAAAACAAAACGATTTCACATAGTAACTGAATTCTAGCCGTTGGTGCTAGTTCAGGTTATTAATACTTTTATTTCAGGCAAATAGCAATCGAAAATATCCACATAGTTTGTATACACACGTCTCTGTAGGGTCATGGAAAGATTTGTTAATTCAATTAGGGTTGTGAAAGCCATGCACAACCAGACGTGTAAAGACATGCCTCAACTCAAAGTTGGATGTTGTCCACGGCAGGTCGATTATGTAATAATAATAATAATAATAATAATAATGTTATTTGTTTTACGTCCCTTTTAACTACTGCTGCTTTTAGATACGCCGGGGTGCCGGAATTTTGGCCCGAAGGGGATCTTTAACGTGCCAGTAAATCTACTGACACGGCTCCCTCGCATTTGTGCAGCCTCAAATGCCAGCTGACTGCGCCAGGATACGAACCTGCAACCTAGGGCCCAGCAAGCGAGAACGTTACCGCTGAGCCACGCAGCCAGTCCGGTCGATTATGTCTCCAGATCCATAACATTCTTGAGATACTTCTCATCTATCTTTCTTCAATGATGGTAGTAGTTTTTTTTCTAGGTTGTGGCGTTTGGTAGAGGTAAATAGTTTCTAAGGTCTTCAACCAAGAAATGATTCTATTATACTCTTTGATAATAACGAGTTATAACTATACTCATACATTTAGGAGAAAGTAGGCTATATGTTCTTTACTGAACATCTTGTCGTGGAAGTGATTTTGGAAAAGGGACGGAAGTGGATGGGACGGAAATGCATGGGACTAAAACAATGAGCGCGCGTGGCGGCGGAGATCGGTACAACGACGTACTGTAGGCCATGTGGCTATGGAGAATGTATATCGCATACAGTTTAGTTCAAGGTTTAGAGACCCCATTTAAGATATTCCTACAATAAATCATTTTCATGCTGAAAACAATTACGATTTATTAAATCTTCATACTTTTGCTGTATTCTTATTTAATGTAAGCACTCGATGTACTGTCGGCCATGTGGCTATGTGGAATCTATATCGCATCAACAAACACTCCAAACAACGTAGGAATTCAGTATATTAACACAGACCACTAGCAATAATTGAAACTTCGTTGGTCTAAACGTATCACTGGGAGAAACACATTTAATATACCTTCTGCACACCTAATTTTTAATCACGCCTATACTTAGCAGTGCACTCTATCAGCAAAAAGAGGCCATTTTCAATAACATCGCTGGCATTGGTTCACTAACTGGCCGGTATAGAGCGCAGCTCGTATCAAGTAGGCAGTGGATTGCTTCCGCCACGGCCAACTGGATGCGAGCGCATCCAGTCGGCCGTGCTCCCGCATACCATAATTCAACTAGTTGAAGGTAGATGTCACTACTGCAGATCCATTGGAGAACTTTGTTTTAATTTAATATATATTTTCCATTGTAAACTTCACAATATAACGCTCAATTGTATAACGCCTCAGTACTCAAATAACAAAAAATATAAAAAATCAAGCAAAAAATAAAACTCGGTTAGGATTAGAACCCCAGCCGGCAGGTTGGGAGACCAACGCTGTAACCACAGACCTAAATATGTCCTTCCAAAATGAATGTTATCAATCGATTAAGATACAACGTCTTAGCAAATAACAATTATGATTTATTAAGGTCAGGAATTTGCAGGAATTATAAAAGTAGTTATTTCAATGACCAACAGAGTTCACTGTTAACAAGGGATTTGCGCTCCCGGGACACACATAGTAGGATAACATGTCATATGTTACACATCATATGCGACTACTGTAAGGCTCGTATATTCCTTTTTAACGTGTGCGCTAAATACCGGTGCCCGACGGAGTGAGCGGCGGCGTGCTACCGTGGTGGCGCGCGGTAAGTGGATAAGTGAGTGTGACGGTGGCATGAACCGAAAATAATACAGATCGTAGCGAATCAGTCAAGTAGTCTGCATTAGACTGAAATGTCTGGGAAAGCGGTAAATTTCAACATATGTCCAGTTCCATTTGGGGAAGGCAGCGCCGCGGCGCCGGCGCGACACCACTTCGCCTTCGGCGCTGATGATATGGCCTACTGACCGAAGGCGGTGGGAGTGTCGCGGAAGCGCTTGCGTCTAGCCGTGAAAGTGTGTTGTTAACAGAAGTTGGTCGTATGTAAACAAAACCAACGTAAACCGTACTAGACTATTTATTGTCAAATCAGAAAGACATTTCTGTAGGAGGTCGTGGCAACCACGGTACGCTTACGCATACGTATGGCGTTACACAATTTGTATACATAATTACTTACCCACGTTTACTTGGCGACGTTTGTTGATTTTCCATCTTCCGGTGTATCGTTTTCAAGTGGCGTCCGATGGCTCCCGTAGACCCACCAGCACAGGAATACTCATTGTTTTCGGTAGGAGAACATGGAGAGCAATAGGCCTTATCTCCTTTCCGTTCCGCGTACTTCCATACCCAACTGCTTGTTTTCCCCATTTCTCCTCTACCACGCAGCGCGTGCTAGCTGTGGTTTGACTACTATGATCGTACTGAAATGATCGCGTGTTCTTCGATCAGGTTGGAATTCTGCCCACCAGGGGCGCCCTAACGAATAAGGGATGCGCGGTGCCCGAAAATTTGAATCATTCGGTGCCGTGTTCATAGTATTTCGAAAACATCCTTTCACCAAATACGCAGTGTTGTCGTTTCACTTATTCTTCGTAATAGCAAAAACTTTATATTTTTATGTTTGCTGTGTTCGTCTTCCCGATTCTATATTTGTTTTCAATTAAATGGGTCATTAGTGCAACAAAATGTCAAAAACATTCTTCCAAAATCGAGAATAACACATGGGCACACGATAAGACATATATACCCGTGAAACCCGTGTACGCGGACCTTCATACACGGGTACACGGGTGGTACTACTCGTGTACCCGTGTACACGTGTACTTACTGCTACACGGATTCTTAGAGCGTACCTACCCGTGTACACGTGTCCCGGGTTACACGGGTAAACGTCAATCCGTGTCTCATCGGTAGCCCTAAAAAGAACTGAATAGCTACGTGTTGTACTTCACAAGTCTCTCGGTTAATGTACCTGCTTTAGATTAGTTGCACAGGTTCAGTAAACCCATAGCTTGTGGTGGTTTTATAAAGTTAAACGTGGATGGAGGGTCTAGGAAATTCCTTGCCCAGCATTGTATTTCTATGGATCATGAAATTCCACGACATGCTTAGAACATTTCCTTTCTTTCCGTTTGAATTAATATTTGTAGAAAACATCCTGCTCCTTTATACGTAGAGAGGATACTCGTTCAAATTCTGAGGCGAGCAGGAAGGAGGGTAATGGAAAATTTCCCTTCAAGTTCCTTTTAACGTGTCGGTAATGACACGTGGTGTGGTAGACGGGAAGGACGTTGAGATGCGCTTGTATCATAGAGCCTTGAGCAGCTTACATTGTAGATAGGTGTACGCATAAAATAGATTTGGTGTTAATTCATTGAGGGGCTTGGGGCATCTTAGTCATCAATCCCGTGTAGTTGTGTGTGTGTTGAACTTGTCTGATAACCTGTATTGTTGTGATGACTGTAATAGTGTGTGTGTAACTGTAGCAGGGATGAGGCAGGCACCCCGGGACTTGAAGAAAGGTACTGGCCCGGCGGCATTTGTCTGGGGGGAGTGTGGAAAACCCGGGGGGAAACCACACTCAGGATAGCCGCTCTCAACGCCGAGTTTTGAACTACGATCTCCCGACTTGGTGTAACTGCCCACGCGACCGCGGTGCACGATTAAACGACCACGGCTACGCCGCGGGTCACACAAAATAGAGAACAATGGAGGGGGGGCGGGCGGTGCGCCGGGATCACGGTTGGACGTTTAAATAAAATGAAGTCTTCATGTTCCACCTCTTTGGAAACCCATTGAAGAGAATGACGGGTGATTGTCATGCAGCCACTTGCAACAAGACGCCTGCCACGTCCATTGTTCTCCACATCTGCATCCGACGTTACCTCACGTGCGACGTGTGGTCGTGAAGGTTTTACACGTTTGGTCAGGTAGCCCCTGGCTCCTGAGTGGCGTGCAGCCTGCAGTCCTTCCTGCTGGAAGTGGAAGTCGTCTTCTCAAAGCAGGAATTAGTTAACCTAAATGGCCCGCTATATAGTCGCTGCCCACGTAAAATGGAGCTTAAAGAGTGTGGACGACTTGTCAATTGTGCTTTACTATAAAATGTCCTTTGCCACGGTCTACTCAATTCCCAGTTTCTTTTAACTTGACGCTCGATCAAAACAAATGCGGTAGGGCAGGCCTAATAAGGTTCGCCTGCAGTGATTGGTCTGTTTCACGCGCTAACAATGTGACTTCCGTGAACTGGCCAATAACACTCTTCTCGAAGAAGTTTACGATTTCAAGGTTTTAATCGGGCGTCAAGTTATTTTGAACAGAGGATAGTTACAGGTCACGAGGGTGAGATTTTGCAACATGTGCGTCAGTGTCCAGGCGGGGAACACGAAGTGAATCTTCAATCTTCCTAGTGTTTCGTTCTTTTCGAATGTTTGTTTCTAATTTCAAACTTGTGCTGTGGTATTTTCATGTTTTACACGTTGGTGCAAAACCAACTTGGTGTTTATACTGCCCATACAGGCAAGTTTAAAATCGTAAATGATAAAGAAAACATAATTCGCTAATCGAAGGCACATTCACAGTACTTTTTTTACGGAATCTTCTTATGTGTTTCATATTTATAATTTCCATTTTCCATGAATGCATTTGGGGCAGTAACTATAACGCAAATTATCCAGGCTAGCCAAAAATGGGTTCGATTCCCCATCCTAGCAATCATAGAAGTTGTTTTCCGTGATTTCCCACTTCTACTCCAGTGAAAATGCCTGGATGATTCCTAACTCAAGGCCACGGTCGCCTCCATCCCAATCCTAGCCTCAATTATATTCTCAATTATATAGTCACATACTACTACAGATTTCACAATAACACCGGTTATCAGACACTGTGCACTCCCATGTACCCGGGGCTGATGACTGTGCTGTCACAAACTCCTAAATAAATCTACAGCTGCAACAAGGATCCCTTGCTCCTTTATAGCACTATATTATTATATTTGTCCCCTAGGGGCTCACATCTAGTGGGACGTGGGTTGGCGACCACGGGACCCCGCATTGCTTCCACTTACTTGTGCCGGGCTCCTCTCCATCTTCTTTCCTGTCGACCTCCCTTGGTCAACTCTTGTTCTTTTCTGACCCCGACGGTATTAGGGTATCCGAGGCCTAGGGAGTCTTACACTTTCCCGCCTTACTTGGTCCTTGTCTCATCTTTCCCGATCCCTCCTTCTTCGAGGGGTCAGACCTCTTGTTTTCTTTTAATTATTTATCCTTTTCTCTTTAAGATTCCCGCACTGTTTTTGTTAATTGGCTCCCCGTGTATCTAAATTCCCTTTAGCGATTGTTTTCAATCTACACTCCATTTTGTAGGCATTTTCAATCTACGTTGCATTTTGTAAGTCTTTTCGATCTAAATTGCATTTGCGAGTATTTTCTACCTCAATTGCATTTTTTAAGGATTGACAATCTAAATTGCTTGTTAGTAAGTCTTTCAATATAGGGCCTGGGACTTTTGTGAGTATTTTGAATTTCAATTGCATTTTGTATGTATTTTCAACCTAAACCGCTTTTTTCAAGTATTTTCAATGTAAATTGCATTTTTATGGTGGGCATTTTGTAAGTATTTTGATTCTCAATTGCATGTTGTGGGTATTTTGAATGTAAATTACATTTTGTGGGTATTTTGAATGTAAATTGCAATTTGTAGGTATTGGCCATCCAAATGAGTAGTTTGAATCTACCATACATTTTGTAAGCATTTTCAATTTCAATTGCATTTTGTAAGCGTTTCGAATATCAAATGCAATTTGATAGTATTTTGGATCTGAAATGGGAGTTTTTCAATCTAAATTGCATTGTGTATTTCAAATTTCAATTGCATTTTGTAAGTATTTTGAACCTCAAATGCATTTTGTACGTATTTTCAATCTCATTTGCATTTGCGAGAGAGCCGTGTCAGTAGATTTACTGGTACGTTAAAGATCCCTTCGGGGCAAAATTCCGGCACCACGGCATCTCTAAAACCGATAGTAGTTAAAAGGGACGTAAAATCAATAACATTATTATCTTTTATAGCTATCGTTTATAGCGTGTCAAAAAACATGTTCTACTCGCGACATTGTGAAAATAGTCTTCCTTCCGGAAGCCTTTATTTGTCTGTACAAAAAAAATGGTGGGATTAAAGCGTCACTTCTCGGGTCCCATGTTTTAATTTAGTTCTCTTTTATTGTAATTAAAATTGAACGATGTATGTTTTCATTGGTATAGCTGTCCACATGTTGCTATGGGGCTTTTATCTATACTGTTACGTGCGTTGCACCTTCGAGACTAATTGTGATAAAGTGTTGGAGGTTGGACAAATTACACAGCACAACAGAAAACCGTAACAATCATGATGTTAACATTTTTATATCGCAGCTTCAGGCCTACTCAATAAAAACAGACGCTTTGTTACCTAGCCAGCCACCGAGTGACAATTATTTTCCCTGCTAGACTGAGCTTTTGACACTTGATTGTGATAAAGTATGAAACACGAACGCAGGATTTTGAATGTCACTGTGACAACGCTTTTGCTATGTTTTTGTCACTCGGACAGTAATAGCATTTACTTTCATGGTATCAGTAATTTGAACGGGGAATTAGTAACCAAATGTCAGGTTTAGCTATACGATAGAAAATTGTTTTCCAGCTTTTTGTTCTGGTTATACCTCCGAGGTAGAGGGCATTCTGCCAGAGGCATTCGTACCTTGAGAGCAATAATCCTCACCCAGAATAGTTGTGTTGTTTTAGTTGTCAACACTGACAGGTTGTGTGTTGTAAATCAACGGCTAAGCTGAACCAGCGTAGCATCAAACGGAACGTATTTCCAAGTCACCAGTAGGCGTCTGGTAGTGCACATAGTTGACGGTTCGTGGTTAGTTACCTCTAACCTAATCTAACTACGAAGCCTTCACTGCGACAGGCTAGTCTTACTGCAAAGAATATTGTTACAAGTCAATATTTATAAACCAACGCTTTCTTCTCCCACTGAACACTTACGAAGACCCGTTCACCTGACAACCATGAGGAACGTGAAACTAACGCTAGGCGTGCATTTCGTTGCGAATCAGTAACGAAGGCCTGAGTCGTTTTCACTTTCCTAATGCCTCGTGAGGCAAAACTGTGAAGAGATGGATTTGATTCCCACATCAGCTATCCTGGATGTGGTTTCCCCACTTCTACTCCAGGCAAATGCTGGGATATTTCCTAACCTAAGACCACGGCCGCCTCCTTCCAAATCCATACTGGATTACAAATAAACAAGCTACTACAAACACCACAATAACACTGGTTATCATACAAATTCTACACACATTCAGTACGCGGATTTTAAGCCTCTCAAATGAAACAATAACAACAACAAAGCTCAATAGAATGATATGTTTAGTATTTTCCGTCATTTTTAGAAGCATCAATTTTCTGAAATATAGCCTACTTCATGTAGTACTGTACTGCAGTGGCGTTTGGAATTCCAGGTGGTTAATTTTTCACGCGAACTTCAGTTGCTGCCAGGAAGGAAAAATCACAGTTCTACTGACCGTGAAATCAGTTTTGTTCTGTACGAGGCAATATCTTGTACGTTGCAAGGCATGGCGTAGTCATGTGTGTTAATTCTGAGCGTGTACTACAATAGCGATGGGGAGCTACAGCAAGCCTGGAGATTGGTGATTCTAATCCCTGTGCTGACGGGCGGAATGACCATAGAGTTTGAAACGGGGTTAAAGGGTATATTTGTAGGATTGATAGGAGTCATTAGTTTGCCATTAAAACCATACACACAATGCAGTCATTTTCAGCTGACAACAGGTTGGTGTGTGGTTTGTTTAAAGATGCCCTCAATGGTAATAGAAAAGTAAGGAGTGGGATCCCACTGTGTTCTATTTATAAAGCTGGGTTAGATGTCTTGATAGTCTGGTGCGGTGCAGTGCTGTGGTATGCTCTTAGGTGCTCGAGGGGCCCAATCAAATCCGAATCATTTTGCCGTAAGCCAAGGGTTACTATAACAACCGGTTCATAGGATGCAGCACAAAAAACCGGTTGAACTTGTCCAGTAGCCCTTAGTACAGCCAAACAAAAATTCACATAGCAGTCATTCATTAAACCCACGTGCTGGTCAAGGACATTGATGATTCATGCCTGATTGCGTAGTCATGCACTCGAGATGAGTGAAATTATTTCAGGTACATGGCTCTGCGCTGCTTATGATGAATCAGAACTACATGGTGACACGTGAGCTGTGATGCCAAGATCTTGCCTCTTAGGAAATTCAAGCCGTACGTAAAAAAGTACATTGTATAAATAAACGTATGTATGAGTGATTGATTGTCTCGCTGAATGAATGAGTATCTGAATGGAATGAATGAATGTATGTATCGCGTGATCGAGGTTATGAAAGTGCGTGCGTGAGAGAGTGAGTGAACAGGAAAATGTACTATGTCAATATTCTAAATATGTAAATACTGCAAATATCTTTGTAAAACTTGTAAATATTGTTAAAACAAATGTAGATGTAAGCTGTGCCTGTGAAGCATGAAATATGTATGTGGGGCTTGCCCTTTTTCACTAGGCCTTCCATACTTCGTGTACGATTTATGGTAAATAAATAATAATAATAATAATAATCATATACGTGGGTGTCGCCGGAATATGTCAGTTACCTCGTATTCTTCAAGTGTGGTTAATTATATTTATCACTAGCTTGATTTTCATTTCGGAGCTGTTGTTCAGATATTCGCTCCTTGATACAAGGCTGTGGGATCGAATCCTGGCACAATTTGTTTGCATTTATGGACAAAGAGATACATAACAGTATGTTTACTGGCATGCTAAATAATACCTTCGGGGCTAAATTCAGACACCTCGACGTCTTACAAAAAGTTCGACAATTAACAGAGGCTTTAAACGCTTGGCATTATTATGGGAAAAACTGGAAGCAAGTGAAGCGTAGAATCCGGGGTGGGAGGGGTTCCAATTATATGGTTGGGAGATCACGGCTCCTCCATTGTCCAGAGAAAGCATGCTTCCTCAATACCGGAACCTTAAACCTAAGTGAACAGTTGTATTCTGTGAAAGTAGGGACGGTTTACTTACGTCCAAGATGTAAATGAGACAAATGTTTTTTTACCACGAAGTTGACCCTAGTTGAGTAGTGGTGGGTATGCGTAGGCAATGCACAAAAGAGGGAGGGAGAAAACTCCGAACGCAAATGGTATTACATATTATTCACTAAAATAATCACACAAAGGAATCTTTATCTGCTGCCTTGGCTCCACACACAAGTCATTCATGAATTGCTTTGCTAATATAACGTCAGTAGGTTATACTTCCTGACAGTCCGCGATGACGATCTTTAATAATAATAATAATAATAATAATAATAATAATCCTACCTCCCAAATAATGCCTGTTTACCAGCTCTTGATGGATGCAGTAGTTTTGCATTTGTCACTTGGCACAGTAAAATGTGGCTCTTCACAGATATCTGTCTCATTCATGGCTGTGATTACATGGAAGCTACTGAGGTATGAGTGGTGCTGAGTAATGAATGACTTTCAGGGCACAACTAGTGTCTGTGGATGCTGTGAAAGGTTCTACTCCTAGGATTGGTATTGCTGTACCGGCTCAGTGAGGAAAGCAATGGCAAACTACTCCACTCCTCACCTTGCTTAGTACTCCTCATTATAGTGCTCCCTTTGGTTTTTGTGGGTTTCAGCCCACATAACCAATAGTGGCTCTTTTTGAGGATCCAACCAATAGTGGCTCTTTTTGAGGATCCAACCAGCCTCCGGGCTGGCTACCTAACAGACAGACCTCCCAAAAAATAATAATAATAATAATAATAATCATCATCCTGCCTCCCAAAACGACACAAATCCATACGTGTGCATGTGAGATTTTCGAAGGGAAGTATCATGTTCTATGGTTCGGATTCCTCGTGCTAATGATTGCGTAACGGTAACGTAAAATTGCAAGCATCTTTCCTAACTTGTGCATGTGTGGTAACACATCTTGTCAGAGAGGATATTTGGCCAGCTGGTGGAATCATATTGCGTTGTGCTATTAGAGCGTATACCGTATATTGACTATCGTACCCGGCTTCGCCCAGCTGACCACCCTCCTCCCCTCGAGTTTCTGTCTGTGGAAATTTCTCCGCTGTGAATGGTCCGAACAACGCCATCATAAATATGTGTTTGAAACAGGAGAAGATTTTATGGGGTGATGCGTCACGGTATACGATGTGGCACTCGGAGGGTCTTGTGTCAGGGCCGGTTCAAGGGTTTGGTTTGGTTTGGTACATGCGAGATCAGGGTTTGGCGTCACTCTCTTAAAAACTTATTCGTCTTTTAATTAATGGGATGTAATAATTTGATTGTTTATTACAAATTAAAATAAATACTGTAATTGTGTTTTGTATATACATTAAATGAAAAATTGACTAATAGTATAACAAATACTGTATCACAAAATACTTCTTATGAACAAACTTTTAAAAACATACTTTTCTCGCCTTAAGCTTGGCGAAGTCTTTCAAAATTGAATCAGTATCAATAGTGTTTAAAATTTGGTTTTCAATTGCCAATGTTGCCATTCCACTTAGTCTGTCCTGAGAAAGGGTCGATCGCAGATAAATATATTTTTATTATCTTCAGTTTGGAAAAACTGCATGGACAAACCGAACTACAAGTGTAATTTGTTCATTAGGACTTACGTCAGGAATGCAGTCATGAATTATACAAAATAAAAAATGAAGAAAAGACGCCGGCATCACCGGCAGCATGTGTTGCATGGGCCTCGCGCCGCGCCCGCTGGCCCTGTCGTGTGTGGAGTGGACCTGACGAGTCCGTGGCTAACGGTATTTATTTCAGTAGTGGTGGTGATCTGGGACTGTTCCCTCTTGTGTGGGCTCGAAACGTTAGTTTTGGCCGTTCGCAAAGTGAAGGCAGCAGTTTATGGAAACATATTGGAAAATAGTTATGCTGTGGCAACAGTTTGGAATCTGACCTATCTGCTTCATGACAATGATCCTGGCCATAAAGCAAGGACATTTTTACCGCGACAGGCTGCGTGGCTCAGCGATAACGTTCTCACATGCTATGCCCAAGGTTGCAAGATCGAATCCTGGCACAGCCAGTTGGCATTTGAGGGTGCGCAAATGCGAGGGAGCCGTGTCAGTAAATATACTGACACGTTAAAGATCCCCTTCGAGGCAACATTCCGGCACCCCGACATCTCGAAAAGCCGCAGTAGTTAAGGGACGCAAGACTGGAACCGCTAAACGTCGCTATCGCGATCCATTTCTGCTCAGCTCCAGCGCTAAAGTCGCGATCGCGATGCATTACGTCAGCGCTTACTAAACTCGTCTTCGCGCCTTTATTGTTTGTTTATTTATCACATATTATACATAATTTAAAAGAGGAAAGGTGTATCTACATGTATATCTTTGGTTTTAAGAATTTTAGAGTAATGGAGACAGTTGGCACGCCTGAGAAAAACTATAACGTTTTGCAGTTGCTCAGCGTGATGTATATGGCGCGCTCCCAGGTAAGAAATTGCGGTTGTGTCCTGTCTGTTCAACCTCGGAGAAGAAATCCCGTAGCCACTTTTGGTGTCCAGGATGTAATTGTGGTGTCCATCAACAATGTTATCACAAATTACAACATTACTGGAGGCCTATGAAGGCAGGAAGAAAGAGAACCCATGAAGATGCTGAGGATGTGTCTGACTAAACACTAAGGCGTTGGAATGCTGTGTACATAATAATATATTTGGTAATTTTGTACATTTGCAGTAGTGACAAATAATGAAAAGTGTATATAATTAGAATCAGCATAAAATTGTGGAGATTTTATACATTACAACTAACACTGGGAAACCGATATTTTTGAACATTTTTTTGCCTAGAACTTTGAATTTTTTTACAATTTTTGTGTGCGTGTGTGTTTCTTTATCAATACTGCCTTACACTGCTGCATTGGTGAGTTTAATTTTTTATTGTCATATTCTTTGACTTTTTCTGAATAAAATGATGTATAACACTTCATTGTTAGTGAACAGAACACATTGTTTATGATTTTATGAAAATTTTGTGACAAAGCTCCCAGAAATTCTTAGCAGTTGAGGGTAATATAGTCAGCGGTTGCAGGGTAATATTAAAGCATTATAACATTTTTTTTACCGTAATTCGAAGAAAATCGGGTGGATTTGCAGGTTTGACTTACTCAAAGCCCCTACCTGAAACCCATTGAACATCTTGGGCAGGGCTTAACTAGAGCGTCGGATCCGTGCCAGACCGATTAGCTCCACAACCCGGCAACAACTATCCATCCAACTATGCTTCAGGATGAATGTTTGTTGTTGATTATTTTTGGGACATTTTGGTCATGTAGCCCCGTGTACTTGGGTTTGTTTAGAAGTTGTCTGATAACCTGTTTCACTGTGATGTCTGTACTAGTGTGTGTGTTTGTAATTGCGGTAGGATATCTGTAGGAAGCGGTCGTGGCCTTGATTTAGGTACCATCCCGGCATTTGCCAGGAGTAGAAGTGGGGGGGGGGGACCACGGAAACCACTTCCAGGATGGTTGAGGTCTGAATCGAACCTGCCGCTTTTCAGCTTTACCTCACGAAGCTGAGTGTTCCCCGTTCCAACCCTCAGACCAGAATTTAATTTCGTGGCAGAACAGGGAATCGAACCCGGGCCTCCGCGGTGACAGCCAAGAATGCTAGCCACTACGCAACGAGGCGGGCTCGGGAAGAAGGGGGAACAAATTTCGCCTTCAGTGTATCAGAACTGAGATAAAAGCCTTCCGTGATGATTCAGCGCTGTAATCGTTGCAAAATGAGGTTCCACACGCTATCAGGTATACTTTGGAACGAACAGCAATGTGAGACCTTAGACCACATAGTAAGTATACATTTATGTATCTTGGAGACATCATGGATATTAAAATTGGACGGTGAAGTGTGACAGAAGCTGGACGAGAAAGAATTCCACATCGCCCAAAAAATCTGCCAAGTACTATAAACCCACATCTAAGTCGGTACACCGACCTGACCATTTACTAACCACTTCAGATTATCACACAAAACAATAAACGTGAAGGTCAATAGCCACTAATATATCACAACGGCGAAATCACGTACTAAAAACTATAAACGTATGTAACTACAATACTGTATAAAGAGTGTATATATCTTGACCCACATATTCCTGACAATAGTCTGATGGTGATCACTTGACGATCGAAACTGGTCATCCAAGTGTAATAATTCATCTCATGTAATTTCTTTCAGATTTATGGAATAACACCCATTACAATTCGGGTACAATTGTGTTTACCGACTGAAAAGCATTGAAATTTCACATCAAAGATATTAGTGTGTAGTAAAAATGACATAGTACGAACAAAATATTAAGTTTCCTCGTGGATAGTTGCAGGGATAAACTATTTAAATTACCTCCAATATTTCTTCACATTGTTGGGGGCATATGGTGGAGCGAGAAGCACCTTTTGAGCACTGGATTTGATGATAGGTGGCCTGTTAAACTACTGCCGTATAATTTAACTCTTTAAAAGATTCGCAATGAAGGTGATGGTAAATGTGATGGGTGTTTTGCCTGTGTAAAGCAGAATCCAAATAATCAAGTGTGTGATATAGTCATGGTTTAAACAAGCTTCTGTAAACCATTTCTGTTGGAAGTGAGTCACCGACTGCACTTTATAATGTAATATTTGATTCATGCTAGAAGCGCCGTTGTTACGATTAGATTTGGCAGACAAGAAGTAAGAGCTGGTGCCGCTACAAATCCTTGTACGGTAGACTGAACACAATTTCTTATTTTCTATCACTATGTTAATCTCCTGGCAGTCTCTCGCACCTTTTACCCGGGAGGCTTTGGGCTATTACATGGGATTCCGCGCGAGATTGCCCGAGGGCATTCTATGCTTAGCGCAATGCACTATTACACCACACCGCTAGTCGGAATTCTTCTGCTCGTCGCAGAACAGCCATGGATTCAGTATTACAACCCACGTGATGCTAAGACAAGTTAATGAATTAAGGATTCTGCTTACAGTCGGGGGAGTAGTATAGATCGCGATACCTTACACTAAAATATTCCCCCAGGCATAAAATGGCAGTACCCATGACGTCATACATGTGTTAATAAGGCTTTGGCTTATTGGGCTTACGCCCCAGGCTCCTTTGATTGTAGTATGAGAAGTAATTTTCGTCCAGACAGTCGTCTAACCTAGTAGCGACCAATGGTTTCGTCCAGACAGTCGTCGGACCTAATAGCGACCAATGGCTCCGTTTCGCCATGGCTTCAAAAGAGTGCAGTGCAACTTTACAATTAAAGTGAACAGCTAAAAGTAATTTATGAACATTCCTATCTCACGATGAAACCTCGCATCCCCATTCAATGACGCACTGTTTGAAACCTCATACAGCTGGGTAATATGACGGCAATTCAAGGCACAAGATCAAACAAATGAGCATCAACGTCCATACGTCATCCGTGGCGTCATCGACTACAGTAAAAATTCCCCTAGGCACGAACGTATCGCGGAATATACATGAACCAAATTTTGAACGTAAATGGAAAAAAATTGAAAATGTGTAAGAAATATTTGCATTAGCCGGGGAAACTGTGCAGAAGAAATACCGTAGCTTGAGAGCATTCATTCCACTGAATATTTATTCCATGATAATCATTGAAGTCCAGTGTGCTTCGTACGAACTAATGATCACTCGAAGAAAAACAGTCCGGGCTCCTGGAAATCAGGGTTATCCTGACTCCCAGCACGTTCCACTCGTACGTCACTCTGTCGGTTTGGACCAATAACCAATAACACGTAAGAATTTGATAAAATTATATATGCACTATGCCGGTCATCGTTCAGTTCTTATCACATCTTCCTTTCTTCCTGATCACAATGCTTACCTTCGTTCTTTTGCTCACAGACAACACCAACAAAAGATTGATGTTTTGTCAGGGTTTATGATCATTTATAAGCCTAGGTTGGACACTCATTTCATTGTTCAAAATGAACAGCGGTATCGATCGTACGTTAAACATGGTAATAACACCACAATAACTTAAAGGATATTGTTTAACGTTTATCCACTTTATTCATGAAACAGTCACTATCTGGTTCCCCAAATCTACTCCAGGAAAATGCCGGGATTGTTCCTAATTAAACGCCACGGCCGCGTCCTTCCCAATACTCGCTTGAACTTCAAGTACACACACTACTAAAGTCATCACAATAACACTGGTTATCAGAGAATAATACACACACGGCCAAGTACACAGTGCTAAATCATTACGATGTCCAAGCCCCTCAAATGAATCAACAACAAAGAGCTCATTTAGGGAAGATTTCGGCACTGAAGTGTCTCTAAAGAAGCAGCACAATAGCTGTGGTTACGTTAAGGGTAGTTTTTTCTCTATTACGTATTTTGCTAAAGAATTCGAATTCTGCTAATCATGCTTCTTGAATCATAACATCAATATAGAGTCGGGTACATCTGCTAATTCGACATTCTAAAATAATGTCCTACAGAGCTTCAGATTTTCAGATGGTGCTCTGTTGATTGGTATACATAAGTGTCTTGGTTAGCCGATTTTAATTTAGAACATGCCAGTGTTGAAGTTTGAAAATTTAGTTTAAAAAATAGCCAATGATTTGGCGTAGCTGTGCTGAATCTGCACAATCTATGAAGTTAACCAGTAATTGGCGTGGTGAGTTCTTGTGGAGTGCATGCTTTTGGTTAGTGTAGGAGCAATAGGGCCGGAAATGAACTAATCACGCTACTGTAAGTGAAACCACAGCCCAGGAAAACTATATTCCAGACGTAAAGACCTGTCTACATGGCATACAGATTCGACAAACTCCTGATACAAGAAAAAGTTGCAGTATTAACAAGCGAAGTTCATAACCCATTCCAACCTGTCCATTTTCTAACAATCACAGTTACCAAAGCAAGCAAACATGAAGGACAATAACCACTAACAATATCTTAAGAAAGAATCACATACACTAACAAATTTTGACAAGTTGTTCAAGTTTATAATAACTGAAGTAGGCCTGACTATTGTAAGTACTTCATCCACATACTTGTAGACACAGATTTGACGGCCTACGCGCAAAGGATCTGTTGATGATCGCTTGACAATCGAAACTGGTCATCCAAGCGAATTTATTAATATGTTCTTTTTAGCCTATTTTCATTTATGTGTGTGCGTGTGAGTGTGCGTGCGCGTGTGTCCTAATAACTTCTAAACAACTGGAGCGATTTCAGTGAAACTCGGTAAGGCCATAGTACTATTTTGGCGCACTACAGGAAGTTCACCTATGAGACTTACAAAAACCTGTTGACTACAAAACGAACATGGCGGCCAAGCGAAGTTGAAACTTTTAAATAGACTTTTCTCGCGAATTAACCATCCAAACGCACTGAAACAGGGTACAGCAATTGTTCGTACACATTGTAATGCTCAGGCATCTAATTTAGTTCAATTGTTTACATAACCTCAAGATGGCGGCTGTGCGAAATATTTCACTAGCATTCTATATCTCCGAAACTATTACTGATATCACCCTGAAATTTTGACGGTGATAAACGGTATTACTAAAAATTCAGCTATGAGACTTCCAAAAACCTGTAATATACAGTACTGTTTGTAGAAAGTGAAACACCAAGAACAAGGGATGTGACCACATTGCACTTTATTCCACAGATTAGGAACATGACAATCCATTACTGATTTGGACAGTCCGGTACATGCACGTTAACGGTCGATCTTCAGTTCGGCGTCGCGCCACCACGTGCTGCACTCAGAGCCGCTAGACGTCGTGGCATGGAATCATACAGCGCTTGAATACGCTGCTGGGGAATACCGTCCCACGCGGTTTGTAGGTGCGTCCACAAAGCATCAACAGTGGCGGCAGGTGGACCTGAACGAACAAGTTGCCGACCGACCATATCCCCGACATGTTCGATGGGCGATATGTCAGGCGAACGGGCAGGCCAGGGAAGTAGAGGTATCCTTCGTTCTGCGAAGAAGGCTTGCATATTCCTCGCCACATGCGGGCGGGCATTGTCCTGCTGAAATATGGCCTGTTTAACGGCCTGCAAGAGGGGCAGTGCCGCGGGCTGTAAAACTTCCCTGATGTAGCAGTCACTGTTCAGATTGTCCGCAATACGTACGAGTCGCGATCGCCTGTTATAGGCAATTGCGCCCCAAACCATTACACCTGGTGTTTGTCCGCTATGCCACTCAACAATACAGTCTGCCTGATTGCGTTCTCCACGGCGGCGTCAAACGCGTATGCGGCCATCACTGTAGGACAGGTTGAAGCGGAACTCGTCCGAAAACACTACATTTCGCCACTCAGCCTGCCAGTGTCGGCGTGCACGTGCCTATTGTAGTCGGAGGCGTCGGTGGTTCCCACTCAATGGAAGCCGACGTAGTGGCATGCGTACTACCAGTCCAGCCCTCAAAAGACGGCGCCGCACCGTCGACGCAGACATGTCCACCCCCGTTGCAGTGCTCCAACGTCGAGCCAACGCAGAGGACGACGCTGTTCTTTGCGATACGGCCGTGCGGAGAAGATGGATGTCATCTCGCGTTGTGGTCACATTGTGTCGTCCTGTATCCTGTCGTCGCTGTGTAGGCCTACTGCTCTCCTCTCTCCAGTGGATCCACATACGCCCTACTGTTGACGCAGCGTGCCCTGTGCGAGTCGCAATGCCCTAGAACGACAGCCCCGCCTCCGGGAGCCCAAGCATTCTACCCCGTTTAACCGCACTCACATGTTGATAGTCCACCCTGTGATGTCTGCGAGGCATCGTTGCACTTGCTTACACGTTTCCACTTGGTATGACTGCCCCACGCCGACAGAGCTGTGCGGAACACTGACCTGTCCGGTCCCACGACAGAAGGCACTGGTGGGCCAATGTACACGCCATATCTCTGCGATTTCAGTCACTTTCTAGTACGGTACCGCAGGCTTGCACGACCCCTGTTCTGGGAGTGTCTCCGACCATTTCTTCTGGGTGTTTCACTTTCTACAAACAGTAGTGTACAAAACGAATATGGCGGGCAAGCTAATGTGAAACATTTTAATAGACTTTTCTCGTGATTTAACCATCTGAGGGCAGAGAAATCTTGTACAGTAAATGTCTACACACATTGTAATGCACTGACATCTAATTTAGCTCAACTGTTCACATAACCTCAAAATGGCGGCTGTGCGCAATTTTGAAGTTAAGTTTTTATTTCTTGTGTATTAAATCATGCGATCGACGTGAACGTTTGAATAATGAACCTACGCAAAAGTCGTCATCTAATAGTACAAAACTCTATGGCCTAAAGAAATTATATAAAAATCCAACATGGCGACCATCCGAATTATTTAGATGGTACTAATATATATTAATCTATGATAGCAATCGAACTGAAATTTTGTATGTTGATAGAGGCTATGAACACGAGTTCACCTATGGGACTTTCAATAACTTGGTGAGCACAAATCCAACATGGTGGTGACGCGAAATATAAGTTTCTCGCGATTTAAACATCCGAGCGCAGTAACACTTGGTACGGTAAATGCTTATACAAATTTTAATCCACTGGCATCTAATTTATTTAAATTTTTTCATAACAACATGATGGCAGCTGTGCGAAATTTTTAAAATCTGGTTTTCATATCTTGTATCCTAATCATGCGATTGAAGTTTGAATACTACTCCTTCACAATAATCTTCATGTAATAGTAAATAACCCTTGAGACCTACAGATATAAATATCCAACATGGCGACCATCGGAAGAAAATTAGATGATTATCGATATCTACGAATCTATTACAGCAATCAAACTGAAATGTTGTATCATGATAGAGGCAATTTATATAAGTAGGATATATGAAACTAGGCTGTGTAGTTCTTCACGGAACTACTTTATTTCGGTTGGGGGAAAACACCCATTGCAATTGGGTTCAATCGTGTTGACAGACTGAAAAGCATTAAATTTGGATTCTTAATTTTCAAACAGAAGTAATGTCATAGAAACGGCTTAAGGAATGGAGTTCATCTGTTGAGTAAGTGAGACCGTAGTAGGAATTTGAAGCACAGTCACTACCGTGGACACTCAACTTTCATAGAGTGGTGGGACGACGAGAGACAATACACTATTTTCTTTCTCTCTCTCTCCGTTTTGTCTGTATTAGGAATATATCGTGGAATACGCTAGCTGTTAGATCGTGTTTAGAGTGAGATGGAGTAATAGCGAGGATTGACATCGTTGTAAGTTGCATTGCCCGGGAGATACAGAGCTTCGTCTGCTTTAAATATTCATTGCCGTGCTCCTATGTTGTATTATGTAAATACTGGCGGGTCTCGCCTGAGCTAGTGGCATGAAAGTCATTATATTTAATTCAATTAGAGGGTATCCCTCTGCGAACGCAATAAATTGGCAGACTGATTTTTTTATATAAAAAAGGAATACTTCTCTCGCTTTATGTAAAGGAGACTCTCCCAACATACAACTCTCAACAACGGCGACTGAAAATTTAGTGGATAATCAATTTCTTCAAAGAATTTCCTGCGAGAGGACCATTTCAATGTCGTTGGTTGTAAAGTAATGGCTCTCGAAGTCGTTGGAATTCTTACGGAGATCCCCGTATACTATTGCTGGCACTTCCTGGCTGTAAGGGAGAAATACGGGCTTCTAAAAAGTCTTAACTGGACCCTTCTCTGCTGCTTTTATAGTGAACGGGATATCACAGATACTGCCCATTTCACAAATTCCTTTGTCGTGTGTGCTTCACACCCCACCAACACGTCAGGCGTGTTGTATTGCTGCTCTTGAAGCTACAGGGCCATAAATTGACATTGCAAATGGTACAGTGTTGCTTTCGGAGGTGAAGAACTAAAATGTAGGCTACTTGTTACAAACAACATTCATGATCCTAAACAAGATGTTCAGTAAAGAACATATAGACTACTTTCTCCTAAATGCATGGGTATAGTTATAACTCTTTGTCCTTTTTGAGTAGTATAATTGAATGCTGGTTGTAGTAGCTTGTTGAAATACAACGTGCTATGAGGATATTAAACGTTGATTGATTGAATCCTCGCCTGAATGATATATACACACACTAATACAGCCATCACAATAACACAGGTTATCAAACAAAATTCAACACTCACCCAAGTAAACGGGGCAAAATACCATGATGTACATGCATCTCAAATGAAACAACAACTGCTTCCTACCCAAATCTTTCCTCGTATAAAAGTTCACACACTTGTAGGCCTACAGACATCACAGTGACACAGGTTATCAGACATACCCAAGTAAAAGGGGCTACAAGACCATGATGTCGCAAACCCCCTAAAGAAACAACAATAGACTCTACCGCGGATCAAGGTCAACGAATATTAATCGCTGTATTCGAGTGTTGAAATATGTGGTGTTATAAGTACTGTATGTGTATAATATTTTCGATTGCAAATACACACTGTATATGCTTAGTATTATAACGTGTTAGTAGGTATAAATCAATAAATATCAAAAAAAGTAAAAAATAAATGGACCTCCAGGGATTTGAACCACGATCCCCGAGACTGAGCCCAGGTCGGTACCATTACGCCACGGATTCTGTACGATAATACTTGGTAAACAACTGGTTTAGTAGAACAGTATCATATTATGTGTTGAAATCAACGATTTCCTTAGCGTTTTCTGCTGTTTTTATAAGCCATTTGATACTAATTATGTACTACTGTATATTGTTCAGTACATTCCTAAAAGGATATAAACTTACGAAGTTATGGATTTACTAGCAAATATAGCGGCCATTTTGACAAAGGGACGGCACGGCTCCACAACTATATGGCACGGTTAGCCTGACCTTTTAGTCACTTCGACGGTTACATATTCTACACACATCAAAAAAAGTTTTGCATCACCTCGGTTCCAAGAGTTCCGGAACCGTTAAATACAAAGGGAATAGAGATCAACACAAACAACATTTCAGCTCGTTTTATTGCTCATGAGACCCACACATTGCATGTTGTACCATCATACAGCTAGACTTTCAGCATTTGTGGTCCAGATTGCAGTACACACCACTACCTCTAATACCCAGTAGCACGTCCTCTTGCATTGATGCATGCCTGTATTCGCCGTGGCATACTATCCACAAGTTCATCAAGACACTGTTGGTCCAAATTGTCCCACTCCTCAACGACAATTCGGCGTAAATCTCTGAGTGGTTGGTGGGTCAAGACGTCCATAAACAGCCCTTTTCAACATATCCCAGGCATGTTCGATAGGGTTCATGTCTGGCGAACATGCTGGCCACTGTAGTCGAGCGATGTCGTTATCTTGAAGGAACGCATTCACAAGATGTGCACGATGAGGTCGAGAATTGTCGTCCATGAAGACAAATGCCTCTCCAATATTCTGCCGATATGGTTGCACTATGGGTCGGAGGATGTCATTCAGGTATCGTAAAGCCGTTTCGGAGCCTTCCATGACCACCAGTGGCGTACGTCGGCCCCACATAATGCCACCCCAAAACATCAGGGAACCACCACCTTGCTGCACTCGCTGGACAGTGTGTCTAAGACGTTCAGCCTGACCAGGGTGCCTCCAAACACGTCTCCGACGATTGTCTGGTTGAAGGCATATGCGACACTCATCGGTGAAGAGAACGTGATGCCAATTCCGTGGGGTCCATTCAGCATGTTGTTGGGCCCATCTGTACCGCGCTGCATGGTGTCGGGGTTGCAAAGCTGGACCTCGCCATGGACGTCGGGAGTGAAGTTGCGCATCATGCAGCCTATTGCGCACAGTTTGAGTTGAAACACGACGTCCTGTGGCTGAACGAAACGCATTATTCAACATGGTGGCATTGCTGTCAGGGTTCCTCCGAGCGGCAATCCGTAAGTAGCGGTCATCCACTACAGTAGTAGCCCTTGGGCGGCCTGAGCGAGGCCTGTCATCGACAGTTCCTGTATCTCTGTACCTCCTCCATGTCCGAACAACATCGCTTTGGTTCACTCTGAGACGCCTGGAAACTTCCCTTGTTGAGAGCCCTTCTTGACACAAAGTAACAATGCGGACGCGATCGAACTGCGGTATTGACCTTCTAGGCATGGTAGAACTACAGACAACATGAGCAGCGTACCTTCGTCCTGGTGGAATGACTGGAACTGATCGGCTGTCGTACCCCCTCCGTCTAATAGGCCCTGCTCATGCATGGTTGTTTACATCTTTGAGCAGTTTTAGTGACATCTATGAACAGTCAAAGGGACTGTATCTTGGATACAATATACACAGTCAACGTCTATATGCCGGAGATCTGGGAACCGAGGTGATGCAAAACTTTTTTTGATGTGTGTATTATAATATGCTAGTCACCTCCTTGAGGACAGTTCAAACCACCCTATGTACGATAAGTACGATAAGCTGAACTGTTGAGGCCAGGCCTTGATGAATTTTAAGTTACGGTTAGGCTATAATACTTGCATCATTCATACATCCGCCATCTTGAAAATATTTGGCTGATGACCTTGTAGTTTGGTCATAAAGACTCTTCCCACGTGAAGGTTTGATGATGTTGCAAAATTTGGTAGAGATCAGACGATTAGGTTAGTCGTAATTTGATTTAAGCTTTGAACATTTGGTTGGCCGCTGTTACGTTTCCGTCAAGATGGCTGCGATATAAAGCATGACACTGAGATGCCCTTTGCTAGTGCTACCTCTGTACAAAATTTCGTTCAATTTGGTTTCACCGTGTTTGAATTGATAGTGGGGGACAGACATGCAGAGTACACACACACACACACACACACACACACACACACAGACACACAATTTTTTGGCCCCGTGTTGATCTCATAAGTCTATCATTTTTTTGCAATAATCGAAGGTAGGCTAAAAATTAGCTTCACCTAATTATGATCTTAGTCTTGGTCCATACACCAAGTGGTCACCCGCAGTATCATCAGAAGCCTGTGAGAGGATTTCTTCTGCCGTTTGTACCTCCTACCACTCGAGGCCGAGGCCGATTTGGAGTTGCAACAGTTAGTTTGTTAGTTAGTTACTTAATGATTAGTGTTTCAAGGGGAGGAACAGCAGTTCCATCTTCCCCCTTGGAGTTGCAACATGCTTTAAACTCGAATTAGAAAGAGAAAATTGTAAAATGAATAAAAACAAAAAGCAATCCTTCTCAAACATTCAGGTATCCGCTCAATGGCGCGTGAATCGAAAGCACATTGTCTCTCAATTTGTGTGGTTATAGAATTATGCGTAGTGGCTTTGCTGCACCCCTCCTGAGGATGGTAAATATTAAATTCTGTACTTCAGGGGTGCATACATTTAAATATTTTAAAAATCGTTATTGGTGTAAGTTGTATTTGTTCAATGCGCATTAAACCTCAGCTCGTATTTTTTAATTTATTTACCGACAGCGGTAGCTACGCTCGCTAAAGCAGAGCGCTAGGCCATTAGACCAAGCTCTCTGTGGACTCGGTAGACGTGGGTTCGAGCCCAACCGTCGGCCGTCCTTGAAATGGTTTTCCGTGGTTTCCCATTTTCGACTCGAGGCAAATGCTGGGGCGGTACCTTCTGACATGCTACGACCTTGCCCAGTTTCATTCATCTTCATTCATTTCATCTCTCATTAACTCCTGTCATGAGGTTGCCATCGGGAAGGGCATCTGGCCGTAAAAACCTTCCGCCACATAGAATTTCATCGCATCTCATCCCCGACCCCGTTGTAAACTGAAATTATAAAGGGTGGACATGCACAATACATTTATTTGTTGTAGTGATAGAAGCCATTGGCCAGTGTTGCCTAATTCTATTAAAGAAAGCTTTTCAGTCGGTCAACACAAATTGTGCCCAATTACATTAGGCGGGAAACAAGTCCTTACATACCTTACAAACCAACACGCTTATATGTACAAATACCTACTTAATTGGATGACATGTTTCGAACGTTACGCGTTCATCCTCATGAATTACACTGAAACACAAAAATGTATACACAATATTTATATTATATAAGTTTGTAAAAACTTGTGTAACGTGTCAACTATTTATAGACAGTATAGTTCACTTCTCTATGGGTGTTGCGTTATTATTATTATTATTATTATTATTAATGTGGATTAAGTATGTAGCCTGTTATATATTGAGTAGTTATTATGAATAATTTCAGTAAAGTTGTCTTCACTATTTTGTTATTATTGTTCTAAATCAGCCGTTCCTATTTAAACTCTTGGCCTAATTGTATTGTAATATCTCGTGTGGCAAATACACAGAAGAACTGAATGTAATGGAATTATGTCAACTTATCTGGTTTTTAGAACTGATTCTTGAATTTTCCAGTTCCGTTGCATTCCTCCAGCAGAACCGGTTTCAGTGGTTTTGTGTTTTGTTGACAAACTAGTATGCTTTCAAGTCCAGCAAAAATTGTTAAAAACTATTTGAAAAAATCTTAACTATGTTGCTTTGAAATTACTTATTTTTGACATAAATGAGGGGCAGCCGCTCGTGGCTCCTATGAGATGTAACAAACGTAATGTGACGTTCGGCTGTGTGATTAATAAGCCAATCGGCCCGTCTCTTGCTCACCCTTCTATGGAGGTGGAAAAGACACCCAAACGACACGTAAGCCGTCACGCAGCCTGCTGTCTGTGTTTTGATTTACTATCATTTGTCACTTTGACACCATCACTTTTCTCCTGCACTCAACGTATACCAGCTTTCCATTTGCCACCTTCTACAAGAGTATAATTTACGGCGAACTCTAAAGCCCTTGGTCGCCTGCCAAACCCATTTGAACTCGTGGCCCCCACGGGCGAACCAATGCAACACGAATGAAGTGGGGTGGATTAACGAGTTTATACCCCTCCAGTGCAAATTAATATAAATGCCGTACCTAATGTTTGACTATCTCGTATTATTATTATTATTATTATTATTATTATTATTATTATTATTCTAATTATTGTCTATGATTATTATTATTATTATTATTATTATTATACACTAAATATATTTACAAGTCATCAAGAAATGAAAAAATAACATATCAATGGATCGCAAATTATTACTTTCTTTGTGACTGGCTGCGTGGCTAAGCGGTAACGTTCTCGCCTGCTGTTCCCAAGATTGCAGGATCGAATCTTGGCGCAGTCAGTTATGTGAGTGTGCGCAAATGCGAGGGAACCGTGTTAGTCAATTTACTGGCACGTTTAAGATTCCCTTCGGGGTAATTTTCCTGCTCCCAGGCGTCTCTAAAAGCCGCAGTAGTTAAAAGGGACGTAAAACTGGTAATATGATTTTAACATAGCAACTGACATTGATGGCGGACATGCTTGGAGCTAAACTAGCTGATTAAGAGCCTTGTTGTGAATAATATTTAACGAACTGCGTTTATTTCGATAAATTAAAGATAACATTGTTAATACCGATCATGAGTGTGATGCTATCGTTACAACGCAACAACTTGGTTCAAAAACAATGTACTTTTCGCTGTGTTTCGGTCTCCTAAGCACCCTGTTCGAAGCTCACCGGCTAATTTTGAATAACCCTGTATGGGTCGTGTCGGCGTGACGTCACGGTAAGTCTGATAATACTCGGTGAACAAGGGGCAATCATTATATAGGCCAAGTTGATTCTTTGGCTGTCCTTGTTTATCATACACCGGAGATCTTCGTATCAATTGTGTTAAGTCAGGAATGGAATGAATGAAGCCCCCATCTAGCGGCAAGGATATGAACTGTGGCGACTGCCGAAGCCTGTCGCACTCCTCTGGGGCAATGATTAAATGAATGACAAATGAAATGATAGTGGAGAGTGTTGCTGGAATGAAATTTTGACAGGGGAAACCGGAGTACCCGGAGAAAAACCTGTCTGCCTCCGTTTTGTCCAGCACAGATCTCACATGGAGTGACCGGGATTTGAACCACGAACCCAGCGGTGAGAGGCCGGTGTGCTGCCGCCTAAGCCACGGAGGCTCCGAAACAGCTACATGAGAAATGGCTATATGTAGGCCTACAGTATTTGGATGTTCAGTAGGATCTATGGAAGGACCGTGACCGTTAACCTAATGTTCATTAGCCGCGGACCTCCATTTTAACGTGGAATCCGAAACACAGGATGTGACATTTCACTTAGAAAGACTCGCATGCATTGACCGGAAATCGAACCCGTATTGATGAGAGGCAAGCAGCTTCGCCATTGCATCACCACAACCACTTCAATAGCATCTACTAGAGCTCCAATTGGGTTTTGTGGTCTGACAAGTGCCAATATGGTAGTGTTATCTCATGAAGGATCTGCTCGAAACCCGTCCCTCAATATGGCTCACTTCCTTTAACCGCACAGATTTATTTCTAAGGGAAACAACTAACAAGAGCAATAATAAAATATTTTAGCAAGTACTTCGTTCTGGGTAAGTAATACAGTTTAGTTCCCGGGAGGCCTCGGCTTCTTGTGAGCACTTGGCCATTTAGGTTAACTGTTTGCTATTCAACCCTGACTGACTGACTGATGTTTATGTTCGAGAAGACTTGTCATAACCCTTAACATTGTAGGTTATATACAGCGACTATAGCACTTACATTTAATGCCACAATATATTCATTGCTCATATGCAACCATTTTTATTAAAAGAACATTAAAATGACTGGATGTTACAAAAGTAGCGCCTCCAGGAATTAATAACTCTTCATTTTTGGTCTCGGTACCCAACAGAACGTATTGAACATCACATTCCACTAAGTCCTCATGGGTTATGCTTGGTCAAAAGATGGCTCATAAAAAGCTTGTGTAGCTTGACTTCCTGTCTTAACACTGTAAATTAGCGTGCAGCGAACCCGGTTATCATTCGTGTATCATTCGTGTAGAGGCTTTGTGACATCGTGATCATGTAGCCGCGCGTACTTAGGTATAGCCTTGTTGTGGTGGTGATAATTGTTGTTTAAGGGGCCTAACATCTAGGTTGTCAGTCCTGGTACAGTATATATGGAATCTGTCTGTTAACCTGTGGCATTTTTATCGTTGTACTAGAGTGTGATTTTATAATTGATGCTGAAATTGAGATAGGAAGCGGCTGTAGCCTTCATTTCCGACATTTACCTGGAACAGAAGTGGAAACCACGGAAAGCCAATTCTAGGATTGATGAGGTGGGTTCTGCCTCACTGGGCTGAGTGTAGACTAGAATTGAATTTCTTTGCAGAGCTGGGAATAGAACCCGGAATGCGTGATTACGCCACGAGGTATAAATACATAGCAAAAATCTTGATCTAATTACAATTCCTTACTCACGGGCTGCCCCCGGAAAATGCCCGCTCTTCAAAGTCGTTCCAGAAAATCTCCAGTGAATGCGTTCTATTCGATACCACGTAAGATGAGCTGTGCGGCTGTTACATTCTGTAATACAGTTATTAACATCTTAAGACGAGCTTCCTGACAGTCTTCGTATTCCTTCATATCGGCAAACTAGACGTGAATTTGCATGCAGACCCATTGTCTGATAAATTTAGCTGTTTTCAAATGTATAGAGTACCTTTAAAACGTTAATGAAAGAAACACAATTGTCTGTACCTAGCGTGTACCGTTTCATTGTTGTTGCACTCATCTGACACATCATTACTCTCTCGTGGATGTTTTGTCTAAATCTCAAATTTTTGTGGCAACCCCATTGTAAAGGAGTGTCACACAAACTCATATTACTCCTCCAGGTTTTCAGAGGAAGATATACTTCGATAAATGTCTCATGTAGCAGCCAGCACATGAAATATTGCAATCCGCAGAGAACTATCTCGAAATGACGAGATAATAAATTCATAGAACTTGAGTGAAAATTCCATATATTAGGTCTCTTAAAATTGTAGATTAATGTGCATTAATGCGCACTATCTGCGAGTTAGGGTTTGACTCCAAGTGTTACCGACTGTCTGTGACATTCCTAATAGTGGTTCTTGCCGTGATTTTTCCAACCAGTGTTTTTGGAGCGTTCTCTTTGACCATGCCAAACAAACCTTCACACATCCTACCAGGTACCACAATAATGTAGATCATATGAACAGCACTCTCTCTCTCTCTTGAAGAGGAATGGGTTCAAATATACTTTTGTCATTCTGTACTAATCCATAACAGTTAAAACGTATTTACCGCAAATGCCTGCGATTACCCTCTGTATCCCACGCTTGCCGAATGGAGTGACTAAAAGGTACAGGGTGAGTGTATCCTTCTAACTCACGGCAGCCTACTCTCCACCTACCTCGATCGGGGCTACACCCACTGAGGCTCATGGCTGGTGAGTGTATCCCACTAACTCATGGTAGCATACTCTCCACCTAACTAACGGGGCTACACCCACTGAGACTCATGGCTGATGAGTCTGGAACTAGTGACCTGCTGGGTCCAGTTTCTTCTTCAGTGATTTTGAGGTGGACCGTATACGCTTTCTGTTTCTTCAGACCCTTATTCTGAGAGCGGTGCTTTTCTTCTCTCTGACTATTATTAGTAAGAGGAGTAGGAGGATTTTTAACTGTATTGAAGATGATGTAGAATTGACAGGGGCCTGTAACTACGCAATTAATCTTATCGTAATTGTATTATAGTCCTGCAAGACTGAATGTGTACTAATTTATCTAATCTCCATTAGTGCACGTCTCATGCCTTGTATTCACCTACCTTTTAATTGCCACGGTGGGTGAGTGGTTATAGTGTCGGACTACCAACCCCAAGCTTGCAGGTTCGCTCCTGGCCATGGTAAGTGATTTTTGAAAGGCGACAAAAATCACGACACTCATGTCATACGTTGTTGGCATGTTAAAGAACCCATTTGAATTCAGTAGGCCGTGTTCAATGGCAAAATTAATCTCGGGATTTTCCGCCAACACAAAGTTCCTCCATTCTCTACTTGAAAGCGCTGTATTGTCAAGGAGTTTAGATATCTAACCTCCTTGACTTTCATAGCGTTCAAAGGAACGACGAAATTCGACATGCAAGCTACCCTCTGGGTGTCAATTAACAAAGCTTGCACCAGGCACCCGAGGCCATACGATATTATTATTACCTATCTTTTTTTTACTGCGTAACTGAGCGCTCGTAGATCTAAGGTTCCGATCATGTCGCTGGCAGCGGCAGTCCTGAATTTGATATCGCCCACTGCTTTTTCATTATCACTCCGGGCAAATGTCGAATTGACACTTTAATGAACATTACTAGGGTAGCCACAATGATACAGGTTCGCAAAAAACTTACAAAATTACATGGTGCTGATTGCTAAAATATCCCTAGTGACTAAATACACCACTACCAACAGCAGCTTCCTCTTGCTGAAGCCCGTTTATTTTCAAGGTGTCCCGAGTATATTAGTAAATTCGTTGGAATAAACTTAGTTAAAGGTCAGGGAAATCTATTGGAACGTTGGAGGATCGCTTTGATTTAACTAAGGGTTTTCTTCATGTCTAAAATGAAGGACGATACATTCAGATGATTGGAATAGGTACATAAATAATAAACCGCCTCACTTGAATGGAAATCAGTGTACTGTTGGCAAAGAAAGAGCTTGCTTGTGGGAGAAGGAAAAAAGTCCCTAATCTGTACCTATCTTTTCCCAAACGCCACAATCCCTTTGAAATAAATTTGACAGCTGTCTGTCGGGACAGCAAACTCGGGAAGTTTAACCGTGTTTTTGTCTCGGAAATCACCTGTCATTTATATTGTTCTCGGTTTCGTCGCTGCATCTTGAAACTGTGCTCTTGGTATTGATATCCTGACCCAGTCTGCCACTGCTAGCTACCTTTTATTTAACGACCTGATAAAGGATTGTGAACGCTTACCTTAAGTCCTTCGCAAAAACGTTTTGAATATTCCTAGAATATTGCGAAAGAAAGACGAGAAAGATGATAAAACATGCTACGAAGCAGTTTCCTCGCATGGGAGTAATCTTCAAATCCACCGCACGCGTACCTTTGGGAGAATATGTTGCTCTGCGTATTACAGTTACTTATTCAAATCAGCTTCCGTTTTCTGTATGCATCCTAATTTTCTTCACTAGCAAAGATGTAAACAATAGACGTTTTAACAATGCTCAACAATCGTTGGAACGGCTTCCCACGCAGGAATCCAGAAGCTTGTTCCAGAGGGCGAGGTAGTGGTTGTGTAACTCGGATTTGCTCCTGCTGGAAAGAATTCTCATTTTCAGTTACAAATATTCGGTCTTCCTTTCTCTCTCTCTTTCTTTCTTTCTTTCTTTCTTTCTTTCTTTCTTTCTTGGGGCCGATAACCTAGATGGTAGGCCCCTTAAAACAACAATTATCATCATCGTAATAATCTTTCTTTCGTATTAAATTCTCGAGCCTGGATCCAAAACTGGAAGGAATGAATAGAGTAACGTCGTAATATATACTTATGATCACTGACATCGCGGTAAATTTTCTTGTGTAAAAACACTTCTGGGACTTGGGCTAAACAGTTACCAAGTATGCGCTCATTCTTTGTTTATCGAGTGACCGTACGCCCCAAAACGGCAAATGAGAAATCCCATCCAAAGTTGCGTTTATTTTGTCTCTTCTATTTTAGGGAACAGAAATACACAAGCTTATTTTACCTCATAAGACTGTGCATTCATATGCAATATGTGGAACAATAATAATTGTTGTCCAGTTCTTCATAAAACGGTGCAATTGGCAACCAAATTTCCAGGGGTCTTGAATCTAATGCGGTGGAAACATAGTCACAAAAATGCGCCATGTTGAGTGGATCAGTTGGTCGCATCTTGACACAGTCCGATGCCATTTAGTGGTATTAAATGTGACAACATCGTTTCAGTAGATTTACCTGTGGGTTAGTGTCTCCTCCGATGAGGTGAAACAATCGAGTAGTTTCTCACCTTTGATGTCTGTAAAGGAAATAGCCTGAAGTATGAAATAACCCTCTTGGTTTGAAGAAGTGGCTCTTATTCATGTGTAATCAGCATCAGCTTGTAATATTGAACTCACTTCCGTAGCAAAATGCGTTCAGTCTTGCTCCACGCTGAGGACTAGATGATCGCATGTCCGGAAATCCAAGGTTCCAATCCTTTGGCCAAGGATGGCCATCCTTAGTGTTTCCCCTGTTTTTCTTCACACACTTTCCAAGTATATCCTTGGATGACACCGTAGTTAACGTCTCGGAGCACCCATACCAATCCTAGACCATAATAATGATGTTTACCCACACTACTATAGGCACCGCAGCGATGCAGAATTATACCACCCACCCACACACCCAAGTACTGTGTATGGGCTGACGAGCTTGATGTTCCAAACTCTTGAGATAGCACTTTAATGTGGTCTGATATGCGAGCAGTTTAATTGGACAGTAATTGCTATGAATGTTGACGAACTTCCCACCTTACCCCGTTAGGGTGCAGTTAGAAACCATCTTTAGCCGAATGGCTCTTGCTTTCTTTGTAGTTGCACGAACTGTACCATTCTGTGGTTACCGTCCATCGTATCACGCGATGTGCTGCAACCTCGGGCTAGTCAACTCTTTGCGGCCAACATCAGCTTGTATCAGTCATGCGAGGCGGATGCTGCGAAAATATTCATGCATGCTAAATTTCAGACACTTTTCATATTCAGGGAACCCTAAATTTCCGTTCTCCTTAATATGAAGGAGGCCGCGATAACAACTGTCTCTGAGACAGTAAATAGTAACTAGAGTAGGAGTGATTTGATGAAAATAATGTCCCGAAACTCCATGATTGAAACAACACCGCACTCAGTCTGCAGAACTTGTCGAAAGTGTTTGATCCCGACACTAACAGCGACCATCGTGAGTGTGGATTTACCACCATACTCGCTACAAGCAAATGCCGCGGCGGTGCTTTGTTTCAAGGCCTGAGAGTATACCCCAACCCCCGGCTATAATAATTACACACACAATAACAACACAAGTTTTAAAACACATTCAACAAACACCCAAGTATACGGGCCTGATGACCAAGATTCCCCAAGTCCTTAAAATGAATTATCTACCTGTAGCTCTTGCATTGAAGTGTGAAGGACTACCGGTGCATACAGTACTTACCATTCTCCACTTCCCTGTACCCTATAATACATATTAAATATCATCTCCACACAGAAACCACAACATAGATGTCCCCGAGATGTTCCATAAATGTAACTGATACTCAATGCACGGGATTGAGTTCTACGAAGGAAACAAAAATGACTATAACAGTATTTACCATATCTTACAGCAGTTGAAATGTTCAACACATTACTAGTCACCAAAATAGAATGCAGACACAAACCACACACATTCACTACTGGGGTGCTCACTTGAATCCAAAGCACAGGAATGTAGCCACCGAGAGCGCGGTGCCTCGTTGTCCGACTGAGGTTCAGCGATATCTGCCTTTCCACAAAAATTGCGTCATAACATCCAAACAATGTATATTGTTCCTACTGAGAGCGCAACGGGCAGATCTATTCTGCCAAATAGTTAGCGGGTTTCCATGAAAACGAAGGAAGGCCGAGTGTAGGGAAGCCCCTTCACCTCATTCTCCGCCTCACCCCACAATCTCAAACAAGTGAGATCCGAACAGTAGGTCTACATGGGACTGATGACCAAGAATGTCGAAAACTTCAATTTACAACAACACTGACTGTGTCAATATCAAACTGCCTTCTCTGTGGAAATACATTTAATTGGAGCGAGTGTTTTCTGTCAGTCGGTTTCTAGCGAGAAAATCCCACATTGTTGCTTTCTATCGTATTATTTATTCACAATATTATCTCACAATGAAGCCCTTTGCACTGTTGGGGTCTTATCTACATTTCAGCTCCACGTGCACTAGTATGAGCGGCGGGGAAGTAGATAGAATACTTTGTAGTCAAAGGTTTCCTTCCCAGTGCATTTTATGCTGGTATATTTCTCTCATGAAAAGGGACACAGGCAATTATACTCGTACATATTTGAGCAGACGAAGATTTTAAACAAAAACGAAAAATGGTACTATTGTAAGACCATGACGATCGTCATGGTAAGACTACTCTTTCCAGTGAACGGTTTTGGCCTACAGCTCAATTTAATAGTTTCCACATATCGTATTCAATTTATGGCTTTCTTCCTCGGGGCCTCAAGTAGTGGGGCGTGGGTTGGCGACCAGCCAACCAACCGAGTCAAGCATTGTTACCATTAATTGTGCCGGGTCCTCTCTGTCATCCTTCCTGTCGACCTCTCTTGGTCAACACTTGTTCTCTTCCGACCCCGACGTTATTAAGGTATCCGATGCATAGGGAGTCTCTTCCTTTCCCCCTTCCCCGCCTTAATTGGCCCTTCTTTCCTGATCCCTCATTCTTCTAGGGATCAGCCTTCTTTTTCTTTTCATTATATTTCCTTTTCTCTTTAAGATTCCCACACTGTTTTTGTGAATTGGCTCCCCGTGTATCCAAATTCCATTTTGTGAATATTTTGACTCTACACTACATTTTGTAAGTATTTTCAATCTAAATTGCATTTTGAGAGTATTTTAGCGTTTTATATATAGACTAGCGGACCCGTGCGAGAAATCTCGCATGTTCATAAACCACACATTCCTCAATAGGTTTATAATGAGAGACTTAAGGAGAAAGGTTGTTAGGCCTATGCGTTTATTTCAACCAAATGCTTATAGAACACAATTTGCATTTCAGTTAGAATTATTTGCATTTCAGTTAGAATTCCAAGTTCTACGTTCTCTAACTTACGAAGGCAATCACTGAAAATTGGATCATCATAACACTCACCGGTTATTCGATATTTAAAAAATTATACGATTTGAGTACCCATTCCTTTGATTTACTGTTTCTGAAATCCATGCAAAATAATAAAGACCTCAGTTAAAATGAATCATGAAACAGGCGTCACAGTGGCCAAAATGTGAATTGGACAGCAATTATGGAGCGCATTTTCCTACAGCAACAGTATCTGCAAATCGCACACTCCTTACATTTTTAAGTAATTTTTTAAAGAAATTATATATATCGATGAAATTACAGTGCAATTTGTCACTGCTAATATCTATTCTCTTTCATTTGAATGCTCATTTGTCACGATCGGTCGCTTGTGAGCGCCGCAGGAGAGATCTATACTACTGAAATAATATATATATATAATTGACAGTCTAAACTGCTTTTTAGTAAGTCTTTGAATGTAGCGGTACCATTTTTGTGAGTTTTTCTGAATTTCAATAGCATTTTGTAAGTATTTTCAACCTAAAACACATTTTGCAAGAATTTTCACTAAATTGCACGTGGGCATTTTGTAGGTATTTTGATCCTCAATTGCACTTCGTGAGTATTTCTGTCTACATTGCATTTTGTAAGTATTTCGAACATAAACTACAGTGTGTGCGTAATTTTCAATCTATTCCTTTAGTGAGTAGTTTCCTTCTAATTAACCTTTTGTAAGTATTTCCACTCTACATTTTGTGAGTCGTTTCAATCTGAGTTCCATTTTGTAAGTTTTTTCAGTCTAACTTGGTTTTCGTTATGGATTCCATTTCATTGTCATTTTCGCTATCACCCAGACCATTAGGGGCCGATAACCTAGGTGTTAGGCCCCTTAAAACGACAATTATCATCGGATTCCAGAGCTGGGCCGGTTTCTTTCGATATCTAGTGACTTGGGGCACTTCCCTAGCCCCTCATTCCTTGCGAAATTGTTTTCTAAGTGTCCTGATGACCTGACCTTCCAGAATAGATCACACCGTAGCGTAGGGAAGATCACAAGAATGTCCGGTTTTCTTACTTACAAAGTATGGCACCCTGATGGACATGATCACCACGGGATAGTCTGTTTACCATGAAGTACACTGAAACGACATGTAGGAAAGTCCACGATGATGCTTCCTTACATTTGTTTACTGTATCCTCTAATGAAATCTACTGTGTTCAGTTAAGTTTCACAACTTCACACTATCGTGTAATTGGATATAATAAAGTGTTTTCCTCTTTAAAATGACAGTATTAATGCCTTTGGTTTGATTATAGACATCATAAAAGCTGTTTTTGAAATCCGTAGATGCTGAATACCTCTTGTTGCATGCCATTCGATGCACTTTATCGGTAAATTGCGTTCCGATAATGGGAGCATTAAACCTCCTGGAGCTTCTTTCCTTTCATTGTGTTGGAAACATCGGATGGTAGGTGTGACGGCGTGCTTGAGAATAGAATCACTCCAAATCACGTACAGCTTCTGTTTGCATCATGCGAACGTGATGTGATGCCCGCTTCTTCCTTCGTCGCTCTCAAGAAGGCTCTGTCCTGATTTCTGTTCTAATAATATAATCTTATAATCATATCCTTTCATATGTATGCCACTCAGCGACTCCTGTTTAGTATCAAGCTCGTGGTTTGAATAATGGCTACGTCATTGCTGGGTTACCATACTACCTTCTGGTTTTCCTCCCGGAAAATCCTAGGATACTCCTTCACTAAATGTTCAAGAGCTCCTTCACCAATACGTATCCCACAACACAACCGCGGGACGTAACTCTCCTGCCGAAGGACGTAACTGTACCTTATTCATGAGTTATAGCCGGAGCCATCTTACTTGAACCACTAATCCATTCTTTGAAGAAAATTTGCCTGGACCACCACTTCATATGATCCACAATAATTGCTGATCACATTGTGACCGCAGCGCAAATTAGGACTAGGCTGCATCCGCAGAGTCAGCTATGACAAAATGAACCGTTTTCTGGTAGCTGGGCTATGATCAAAGGTGGCGCTCACCAGGCTTCCCCTCACCTCTCGCCGCCATGCAGCCGCCTCTGATGGTGTCGCAACTGGAGGTGAAAGACTGTTTTGTTCAGTGATGAAAGCAGATTATGCTTTGGCGTCAGTGATGGTCGTTTGTAAGTGCGGCGTCGAATAGGAGAGCCGCAACAACCAGGGTGTATTCGGCAGTGACATACTCCTGAAACCGTGTTATCGGGAGCCATGGCCTGCAGTGAATTTAGACCGCTTGGCTTGTTGAGAGAACACTGACCAGTGAAGGATATATCCTAAAAATCGTCCAGGCTAGTCGTGTACCGTTCCTACAACGCCATGGAGATGCTCTCTTCCAGTTGCCAATGCCTGTGCACACACTTCTTCTGTTATCCAACACGCTCCACGAGATGTTCCACTCTTCTGACCAGCATGGTCATCAGACCTGTCCCCAATAGAGCATGTGTAGGAATGTTTGGATGGCGTCTGGTTCTGTCTGCATTACCGAGCAGACAACGTCCCTTGACCAAGTGCGCCGATAGGTGGAATTGGCGTAGAGAAAGCCTATCTCCTAAGGTGACGTCAGACACCTTTTTGATTGTTTCTATGCTCCAGTGTTCAGCAAATTAGGCATTACAGCTTACCTGGTGACGAAACGCGATACGTAACCAATTGCTGGTTCACGTTGTTCGATACGCCCACGATTTTCACGAAGTACTCGTATTAAGGACAAATGGAAGCTTTCAGCCATTATATCGTGTATTGTATAGAAGGCTCAAGCCCCGCATGGTGTCAGACATTTTAATCATCTATCTTCCAACCTTGATAAGAGAGGGGTATGATACGTACTTCGCAAGCATTAGTCATACGACTATCACACCGAATAAAACGCGGCAGATGACCTAGATGTTTGAACCCTTAAAACAACAAAATCGTGAATGTTGCGCGCACTCGCAGTCTTGGGAATGTAAGTTACTAAAATCTTCAACCCACTTTCAACTAGAGCTAAAATGACGAAACATAGCTAGTACAGCGAGACACAAACAAGAGGCTTTCTCTGCAAGTGGCACATGATCAAACACTCAGTTCATACAAGATGGTGGGTGGACATAGTATTCTAACTTTTTGTTCAGGATGCAGCAGCAGAATTTCAACGAAACGTTAAACAAAGCGTCTTATACAAGGAGATTCTTTTCCTGGAGCAGGGCCAGCGACCAGCTACCAGGCGCGCTCGTCTTCCGCCAGCCAACCGAACTCGGACCGCAGTGCGCGCAGGTAAAAACCGTAACATAGTGCATTAACTAATGGTTAATTTACCAGCAAATCATGATTAAAGAACTTACCTTTTCGCAGAAGATACTGAAAATGTTCTCCTTCAGCTTGCAGACAGGCATTGTGCCGTGTAAATTAACTTCTACACGTTGCAATTTCCTTGTCTTGTGAGGGATGTGTGCTGCCGTATATTGTTCTCCAACTCCACTAGAGTACGAGTAATCGATTTTTACACTTTGTGTTTTAAATTTTTCCACAATTTAATATCAAACGGGCTCAGGTCCGTGCTTCGATTAATTACAGTAAACACGCAGGGTGGTACTGGATTAGCTACATAATGTAACGATGTAACTTCCAAAGATTAAAATTCAAGTGTTGAGGGATGTTGGTTATTGTCATTCGTCAGCTGATAATCTATAGAGCATCCAGCGTTTAGAAAAGACTGTGGGTCTTATGGGCTTTTACTTTTAACGGAAACCCTCCCTACACTGGTTTTGTTACCTCACCTTTTATAATGAAGGAACTCTGAACATATATATTTTTCGTCATAATAGCTTCCTACAATTATTTGCCAATTGATTAGCTTTGTTATTGCATACAAGTATCGTTTATATTACGTCTTAGTAATTTAAACATTTTCGAGGTTAGCACGCTGGAAAGAAGAGCCTCGTCCAGTGCTGCATGCTCGCCCGGAGTGGAGCACGTGCTCAGTTCCGCCGGCAACATAAGTTCTGAAGCACTATCCGTCATTGGTTTATTGTTGTGTGTCTGTTTTATTTTCTGTTCGATCGAATCAGGGTTGCCGACAGTTGGGTTCGAAACCACTATCTCCCGAATGCAAGCTCACAGCTGCGCGCCCGTAACCACATGCCTAACTCACTACAATATTAAAAATATTAATCTAAACAAAACAACAAGAATAGAATTGAAAGAAACTAAATTATAGCCTAACTAATAACAAAAAAAGTGATGATCAACAGTATTGCTGACGTAAAAATTGTTAACATCGTCAGCATACAGTACATCCGAGAAGGAAAGAAGGGTTGTGCTCTTGACATCTGTCAATTAGTAATGCGTCATATCACAACGAAATGAATGTCGTTATTGGTTCTCTTCGCGTACGGTATCCTTAATACTGGTCCAATCCGTTAACACCTGCAAAACTGCTCCTTCCTGTGCGTGTTCTACTTCAGGTAGCTGCTGGGGTTTGTGTTGTCTCGCTAACTTATGAAAGGACAGTACTCGAAGCGGGTGAACATAACGTATGACGTCAGCGCTACCTCTGCCTAGAGCTAGCAACACTGTCGCCATAAGGCTCCACAGTCTTTTCTAAACGCTGGATGCTCTATAGGCTTTATTTTTATTTTCTGCATTTCGTTTGAGCCCACCCAATTAGTCCGGCTGCTTGGAGTGGCAAGCCAATATCTCTAAGTTCAGGCGACGACAGATACAGACCAGTACAGTAGGTGTGCGTGCTTGCTGCAACAGCTACGAACTGTTGGGAATGGTTAGTTTTTATCTAGCCATACACAAGTATGGCTGCGAGGTTCACTACACAACAAAGAATTTACATTTGCTGTACTTTTATTAAGAACTAGTCTATTAGTATTACTCGCAGAACATTTCAACTGGAATATCCTGGTGTTAAGAGGGGGCGAAACTTGGGTCGGAAATCGCCTTTTATTTCCAGAAATGGCCACCTGAGAGGTGAGCGCTATTGTCGCGTAATCTGCATTACCGACCATGCTACAGAGTAGAGCGCGTACGGTGGCAGGTGAGAGAGAGCGTTTTGGACATAAAGAGACAGAGACACTCACTGCGATGTCGCCAGACTGCTCTTCCCGCAGTGTTGCTAATTGCTATGAAGCAAGTCAGTAAGCATTCAACCTCCACTCAGCCGACTTCTCAGTTTTCTTCCCTCAGTCTTTCGGCAGGACTTACGCAACCTGCCCAAGGGGATGTTGCGATGCTGTCAATCGTCTCTTCGTCCGTAATTCTAAACGACTGCTATTCGGAACGTATTGTTTTTTTCTTGCAACATAAGATTTCACGTGCGCCCACAAATGGATTGTACCAAAACTACACAATGTCCACGCAGGGCCGCGACGGTAGAGAGCGATCTTGGGCCCCGCGGTATTGACTGCCACCCCACATTTGAGTTCTTTCCGTGAAATCCTAATATTCATCTTTTTTCTTAAAACAAATTAAAATGTCAATATTTGGTTATGTGAAATTATATCGGAAAGGGAAGCGATTCAACTTATTGAATTTTCACCAACCAGGCCTTTTACGCAGTGCCGGATTTCTGCCTAGGCCTACAAGGCCCCGGCCTAGGGGCCCAGCCAGGCTAGGGGCCCCGGTGGAGGAATTTTATCTGCTTATGAGGAGTTAAGTAAAAAGTTTGACTTTCTTACGAAACTACATCGTTTGGAATCTAAAGACATTCGTGAAGGAGCCACAAACCTTATAACTTTTTATCCGGGGGACTTGGATAGGACTTTGGAATACGAGTGTCTGCACCTGCAAGCTCATTTGTCGTCGAATGATGAAGTTATGGAGTTATCGTCACTGAAGCTATACACATATCGGAAAAAGGCTTTTTCGACATTTATCCAAACGAAGGAATTGCGCTTCGAATGCTGCTGTGTACACCATCGTCAAACTGCTCAGTAGAACGGTCGATTTCAGCGCTAAAGAGAGTAAAGGATTGCTTAAGATCTAACATAGGAGAGAACAGGCTCAATTCACTCTCTGTAATGTACATACAGTCAGAAATAATGCAGTCAATTGACTATGATGACGTCATTCATTCTTTTTCACAGAAGAATGTTTGTCGTTTGATTCTATACATTTTACAGAATGACGTACCAATACTAACATAGACTGTATTATTCTGATGTTTATTAGAGTCATTAAAGTCGATTAAAAATTATATGTTCTGTACTAGTGCATTAATTTGCTAAATTTCCAAAATATCTTCGAGATGGTGCGGGACCCAAATGTCAAGTGCCTAGGGGCCCTGGATCTCTTAAGCCCGGGCCTGCTTTTGCGGGGACATAATCTCATTTTATATTCATTCGTGAATTTTGCACTTTTAAATTTCGTAGCGTGCTTACATTTTCTAAGTTGCCTTTAGCACTGTAACGCTTGAAATTTTACCTGCTGCCAATAGACTACTGTATATACCTAGGTAAATAACAGTTCTTTAGAAATAACTGAAATTGGACCCAATGTTTTCGCTCTACAACGGCCCAAGAATCACCATTGTTTTAAAGTTTACTCACTTTACCTTTCAAGAGTTTGCTTGGACTTATTTAAAAGACTGATATAGCAATTAAGAAGCCGTAGTTTTCTCTTTCGGGCCCTTCAGTACGCTCGGGCCCCAGGGCTGTAGCCCCATTTGCCCCTCCTTCTCGTCGGACCTGTGTCCGCGTTGTCTTGCTATTTCATCAATTTCGTACGTACAATGAGCGGATTTGTGAAGTAACAATTCCACTCTGGTTTGTGATGGGCTGTGGGGAATATCATTAGAAGACAACCACTCGATAATGTAAGCCTCTCTGTTATTCGAGGTCGGAGCTTTGTTAATTTGCACTGAGAAAATGCTCACATTGTCCATAATAACTGAATGTGGACGGAGGTCTGGCAGTAATTATTCAGTAAACCTTAGTTTAAAACGAGCGTGTCTCTCCTGAACGGCAATGGTCAGATTTCTCCGAGTTCGATACTAACCCTCCTTTGGTCGCGTAGATTACTATTGTAATCAAGGTTCATTTGTTTTATATCTACGAACATAATACACTAGATTTTCGTACATTCTGTTCAGTACCTTTCCAAGAAGTTCTTCCCATTACAATCACCGTGAAATATTACATCAATTGCCACTATATAGCGTGCCAGTGGTGTACCAAATAATTGTATTCCACTCGACTATTTGGGGAACTACGCTTGAACTCATGGGTAGAGCCCTCCGCGGTAAACAAAGCGTTATCCGCATCCGTCCCGCATCCGCACGTTTGTTATCCGAATCTACTGGCATTACTATAATATTTTAAATTAGATAAAGCAACACATTTACACATTTGAGAAGAAAGTCGTTCCTTTATGCTTTGTATGTCAAGTTCTATGTTTAAAATGAATGTTACACGGCTAGAAATGCAACACTTCCAGTTCGGAGTGTTAATTATGCTTAATGACTTAATTTGAATGATATTAGCTAAGTAACCATCTTACATTTCTCATGAAAATAACATAACGGAAAAAAATATGTCATCTCGTAAACATCCGGGTCCTAGTAATGAAATTCAACAAGTTCGGATCGTATTCTAAAAGCTATCCGCAAATTTATTCAAAACATTATCCGCAGCTTATCCGCTATCCGCACAGCCATGCAAACTATATATGCATGGCGAAAAATGTTGCGGATATCCGCATCCGCGTAGGGCTTTACTCATGGGCGCCCGTAGGGGAGGGGAAAAAGGGGGCCATGGGCCCCGTCTGGAATCCCGAGAATATTTCGACTGTTCATTGTCACACCAGTTTATTTCATAAATTGAGGATACTGATAGTTAACTGATTTAGATGTAGGGATAATTCCACAGTTTTAATTAACTAAGTAATTTGTGATTATTTGAAAATATCTCCAGTTATTTAGAAAATCGGCGAACTGGATTAACATTACTATTTTAATGAACTGCTTGATTTTTATTTTACTTGTTCTTAAGAAATGAACATTATGACGATGATTCACAAAAGAAAGAAAAAAACTCCTCCCATTCATGCCATGAAGATATGTACCCGACGGTTTTAGAGCAGTCAAATAATGAATAACACGAAGCAAGTAAGAAATGAAACTAAATTGCGGGGCGGAGGTACGTATCATCATCAGCTAGTGACAGGTAGGTAAAGAAATGAAAAATACAACTTGCCTCCCTCCCCCCGGAAAGAAATCCTGCGGGTGCCCATGCTTGTATAGCATTGTATAGAATTGGGCAACTGAATATATTAAGGAACACTTAATTGTAGAAAAATACTCATCTGTTCGCAAATATTTCATGTTTTTACTCAATACGGGAAACTGCCAAATTTCTTTCAAATTTAGAATTATATAAGTTTTCATGTTATGTCAAAATATTTGGTATTTCATGTATTTGTCATGGAAGAAAGAAAGAGAGGATTTGCCCAGAGCTCGTGCCAGTGAAGCAAAGCTCTGAGTCCCAAGTGGGCGTAACCTAGTGTTCTGTGACTTGTATGTGGTAGAGCATTGTGCATGGTTATTTCGGAGTTTTTTTTCTTCCTAATAATGGCGTGTAGTGCCTATGGTGGTACGAATCGACAGAACAGAACAGACCAGGAAGCATAAAAATATAGTGGGCCGATTATTTACCATACTTGAAAGTTACAATATCAATTGATGCTGAACCGTTGTAAGTTGTATCCATGCAATTCTGTTGCAGGTTGAGTTTATTAATATTATATTATATCTCAGGACAGGAAAGCATGGAGAGCTGCGTCAAACCAGTCGAATGACTGAAGACTCAAACAACAAAACATTATATTGCTCTAGGCAGCGCAGCCAAGGCATCTCCTTCCGGTTCTTTCCTCTATGGTATTTGTCTATGATTAGTATATTCATCACACTCCATCCTTCTTATAAAATCGAAAATCAAAATTTTAAACCAAAAAAAAAAGAACAAATGAAATACCCATTAAAATTGGCCTACGATTGTAATCCACGCGACTACTGACGTTGCATTTCGAGCCGACCTCCTAACCAAAACTTCCAGTCCTCCGGAAACGTCGCTTATTTTCCAGCACATTGACCTTGTATAGTTTTGACTTACATTACGCTTCATCAAGGTAATAAATGCAGTAACTTATGTCCCTGATTCACCGATCTCGTACATTACGGTACCGGTACCCTGAAAAATACAGTTCTCGCCGCTAATGATGTCACTCCTTTCCATGAGTAGCTTTTTCTCGCCATGAGTTTCCTCATATTTTTAGTGCTTCGCTTATCTTATACTGTACTGTAGGTTCATAATTAGTTAAAATATAAGAAACTATCAGAGTATTAGTGTAGGACAATACTGTGAAAACACAATAGATATGATTTTTATACAGGGTACTTTTTTCGGTCTAGCGACATAGCCGCGCAGCGGCAAAATGCATGCGTAGCCGGGTTACTCATTGCGAGAGATATAGCGCTGCTATGTTGCTACATGGACAGGGGTAGATGACCACGCAGTTCCGCCCCTTAAAAAAATAATAACGAACTTGCTAGATGGATAAAAAAGAAGGACCCTGTACTTTTAATTAATAAGTGTATGATAAAAATGTTTCACAATAAATTATACTTAAACTCGCTGAATTAATAACACTGTATACAGAAGATTAACCTACTAACAGTTCGTTTAAAAACGAAAGTAACACAGTAGAATCCTATTCAATGAACACAATACATGAGCTGTAAGTCTTGTTCTCAGCGCTAAAAATAACTCGTCACTCTGCCTTACCGACCCATTACGCCTGCGCTCTTGCGGCTAAGTAGCGAACTTCTACGGCAGCGGCATTACGACTGAAAGTGTGGGGCATTAAAAACTGCTTGTTTTATAGAAACACGCAGGAGAAAAGCAAGATTCATCTCTATAGAAGCATTCTTAAACAAATACCCTTTACAACCATGTAACTTTTCATAACTTTTGACAGTCACATTGATTTTTAATTTCTGAAGTAAAATCGGTGAAAAAAAACGCCTTGCCTTATGGGAAAACTGCTTCTCAGTTTCAATGATACAAAATGTTATTATCAATGAAATCTCATTTGAAAAGTTTAATACGTGCTATTGAAGGTATTTACGTGATTTGAAAGTGAAGTTTTGTTTAATTTCGGCCATTGACCTATTTAAAACGAAGATTTTAACTCTCTCTCAATGCTATAAGCAGAGCCAGCCACGAGCGGCCGGCCGGCTGACTTTAGCGCCCTCTTAAGGTGCATTCGGAGACCGCAGTTCGGAAGGTTGTGATGAAGTTAAAGTCTACGGGGTCAGTTTTAAATTTAAAACAAAAACGAAAACGTCACGTTTGACAGAAGGGAAATTAGAGGATATTACTGCTCGATTATTACGGTCACCGAGAAAGTCTTTGCGAAAACTTTCTCAACAAACCGGCGTGTCGTATTCGACGGCTCCGAGGGCCACAAAACGAATTGAAGTATCGACCGTACAAAACTACTCAGGTTCAAACCCCTAAGTCCAAGAGACCCAGTGGCAAGAACCAACTACTGTATTTGTTTTTTCCAGTCCGTGCATGACGGAATTTTAGATCCACAGTTAGTGTTTTTCAGTGACGAGGCGTGGTTTTATTTACATGGACGTGTGAATTCACAAACCAATCGATACTGGTCACCTGAGAACCCAAGACTGATCCACCAAAACCCCCTGCATGACCCAAAATCGGTGTGTGGTGCGTAGTAACTGCGAAAAGAATTATAGGCCCAATTTTTTTCCCGTGAAACTATTAATTTTGCTCGATACGTTCAGGATATTTTGAATAACTTCTTTGTCCAGTTAACAGACAGAGAAAGATTTACGGGTTTTTCCAGCAAGACTGAGCATACTGCGCATACTGCGCACAATTCATTGGACGCAATAAGTGCTGTGTTTGATGACTAGGGCTAGGATTTTTACGTAAATAAATATGTTTTTATGTAAATACATATTTTAACATTTTTTCTATAAATACATAAATTCTTGTTTTTCACTTATTAGCACATAATAAGCACATGGCCTGTTCGCCATCTCTTGATGAATACAGTACTTTTGCATTTGTCAGTTGGCACAGGCTAGAGTAAAAGGTGGCTTTTCACCGATGTCTCAGTCTCACTCATGGCTGTGATTATATGGAAGCTACTGAGGTATGGGTGGTGCTTAGTAATGGCATTCGGGGCACAGTCAGTGCCTGTGAATGCTGTGAAAGGTTCAACTCATAGGGTTAGGACTACTGTTCTGACTCAGTGAGGAAAGCAATGGCAAACTACCTCACTCCTCTTCTTGCCTAGAACGCCTCAAAATAGCGCTGCCTTTGGTTTTTGTGGGTATCTACTCACATAACGTAACGGCGGTACTTTTTGAGGATCCAACCAGCCTTCGGGCTGACTACCTAACAGACAGCACATAAAAGGACAATATTTACATTCTTTTTAAATCAGTATGCTAAATCTTTCAGTTTATTGCATTTTTGTTCTTCAACGGGGAAGAACCTGTTAGCTATCTAATCTTCATGCAGAGCGTATGTTAGCTTGCAACTGTGTTATTCTTAACTTGTCGCTCCATGCCACTCACTGTGGAAGCCGGGGATTTTTTTGTCCATAGCCAAATTGCACCATGTGCTAGACCTCCCCCTCCCCCAGCTACCTGGAACCAGTGTCACTCACATGCAGTTCATTTCTGGCACTGGGAAGTATGAGGCAGTTCTACGATGCCTAAAATAAAAACAACTACAAGTTATCGTCTATTGCAAAATTTAAAGATAATTTTACTTCTTATGGGACCGTTCTGTTCTGCCAACCATGTGGGAAAGCAATAAAGGCTGAACAGCGATCTCAAGTTACACAACACCTCAAGGGCAAGAAACATATTGCCGCAGTTTCGAGCCTTCAGAATAAGTGTTTTGCGATAATCGTCGGTCATTTGTGATGGACAACCTAAAGATGTATCTCAATGTGTATTGTAATGCTTCAGCAGTCAGTAAGACATAGAATAAATTGCATTCGTAAGTACTGCATATTGTTTATATTCACATTAATAAACTGAATTATAATAAAATGTTTTTACTTTTTGTCACATATTTCAGGTATTGTTGATACATAAAAATAAATATTTTCCCGTCTTTTAGCACCTAAATATCCGATCCCTATTGATGACAGGGTGATTAGTGCTGGATTGTGGCCCCCTCGAAGCCCGGATTCAACACCGTGTGATTTTTATTTGTGGGGTAGCTTAAAAGAAAGTGTATCGGTCTAATCCCCGTACCCTACAGGAGCTGGAGAACAATATACGGCAGCAGATATCTCGCATTACGGAAGGAGAATTACAACATGTAAACGCTAATTTATTTACACGATACAACGCCTGTCGGTCAGCTGAAGGAGAACATTTTCAGCATCTTCGGTGAAAAGGTAAGTTCTTTAGTCATGATTTGCTGGTAAACTTACCATTAATTAATGCACTATGTGACGGTTTTTACTTGTGCGCACTGCGGTCCGAGTTCCGTTGGCTGGCGGAAGACGAGCGCGCCTGGCAGCTGGCCGCTGGCCCCGCTCCGGAAAAAGAATCTCACTGTATAAGATACATCTCTAGCCTTGGTCACAAGTATATCAAACGGGATATTTGTGCAATCCTCATCTTGAAAATATAAAGTGTTAAAGTCGGCAACGTACAAAAGTTTACAATTACAGGGACACCACGGTCAATGAATAAACAGCAAGAGCAATGACACCATGGTCGTAGACTCGCATAAGATGCTTCCACTGTATAAGCTCCGTGGCTAAGTAAAAAGCGTGCTAGGCTTTGGACCGAGGTGCCCCGGGTTCAATTCCCGGCGTCCTAAATCTATAGAGATGGGAGATCGTGGGATTTTTACATCGTATAGTTAATTCTTCTGGCTCGGGGACTGAGTGTTTGGGTCGTCAACTAGAAAAAACATACACTGGGCCTCTCTTTGGAGGCCACACGCCGTACTGTATTAGACATACAATCAGTGAATTCCCATATTCATGATGAAATTGTGTTGCATGTCGCTCGGTAGATTTTTAATCCTGGGGCAGATGACCTCGCTTTTGGACCTCGAGTTGCATACAACTGTTTTATGTTGGCCGATAATTATAACTTTATTTTAACAAGTATGTATGGAAGGTTTCATAACCTCAATGTTGTCACTTGTGCCCGACATCGTTTGGTTTTGGAAACAAATGCGTTGGGCACAGATGCGATGCTATCCTCACCTAATTGGTCAAACAGCCGTATCGTAATGACAATCTTTAGCTCTGATTGGTGGAGAACCTGTATTATAATGAAACGTGAACTATAATGAACCTCTTTAAGATGCAGTTTTCTGGCATATACTACATATATTTCGGCATGGTCGAACATAAAATGTTTTATGTTACTATTAATAATAATTTTCAAGAAATCTAACTTGAATTACTTTCTGAGGCAACACATCCACTCTACTCAGAAGTTTTCACGTGTATGCTTTCCTGGCCTTGGCCGCCTGATTCTGGAAATGAACCACTCGCTAGCTAGCTGACTGACTCGCACGCACGCACGCACGCTTGCTAGGCACCTCGCATTTTTAGCCAGCGCGGATGCGGATATCAACAAAATTTTGCAACAAAACTGAGAAGATGTGGCTTCGATTTCACCCTCGGCCATCCTGGAAGTGGTGTTTTCCGTTGTTTTCCACTTCTACTCCAGCCGAACGCCGGAATTGTTCTTAAATTAGGGCTTGGCCGCCTTCTCAATCCTCATTTGAAATACAATAAAACACACACTAATACAGCCATCAAAATTACACAGGTTATCAGACAAATTCCACACACTCCCCAAGTTCACGGGGCTACATGACCACGATGTCGCAAAGCCCCATAATGAAGCATCATCAACAACAACAACTCGTGTGTATATCAATATAGGGGGCGTGGTGGCGCAGTAGTCAAGCTGTATGCCTCTCACCAAGGTGGACCGGGTTCGATTCCCGGTCAATGCATGTGAGATTTTCGAAGTGAAATGCCATGCCCTGTGGTTCGGATTCCACGTAAAAAGAAGGTCCCGTGGCTTATGATCGCGAGATTAACGGTCATGTTAAACTACAAGCTTCCTTCCTTTTGTATATAAATATATATAATGTACCACGGAATTAGATAAAGCTGTTGTTGTTTGCGACACATTATGATATAGGCTACCTGATGTATTATCAGCATAAAAGCTTGCATATTGAGATTATGTGTGCATACTGCAGTTGTGATATTGGTGGATGCATTTTCGTCATTAACTTTAAGTACTCCAGTTTAGCCCATCGTCCACATCTCAGGCAGATAAGCTTTTCCAGAGGAGACTCATCGTGAAATCAGTATTTAATTGCTAATCTTCATTCGCTTCCTTGCTATTGCTGTCTTGTTTCACGTTGAGCGTGTTTCTGATGATGAGTAAGTGAAACCTGTGCAATGCAGGCAGGCAAGTGTCCGTTAGAGCTGGGAGGAGGGGATTTCGTTGTCTGGCCAGTGAATTCCCCCTCTACCTGCAGCCCAGACAGGTGCAGCATTTGCCTCCTTTGTCTTTAACTACATGATCGTGTGGTTGGAAGAGAAGGGCTTGTGTATAAAGGTGTCTTCCAGTCTCACGCTTACAGAACGGAAACTGGAATGAAAGGAAGAGGAGAAGAACTGGTAAAAAGCAGACGTCCATCTCATGTTGAACGAGAAGCGCTTCGCGATGTAATTTACTTTGTGTTGTAACTTCTTAGTTCGTTGTCTCCTCTCTTCGCTTAATGTCTCATGCCATGATGTAAGTAAGCAATGCGTGTGTCTTGTCATGGTTGTCAAATTTGAAGAGTAAAGATCATGGTCAATGATATGAGTGGTACACGGTATTTCCTTCTCCAAAGAATTTCACCGATATGACTTCTGAATATAAGCTATGTAAATGTAAGACTCTTATATTCGTGGATAACCCCTCGGATTAACACTGAGTAACTTTCAATCCAAGGTAATCGCTGTCGGTGCAACTGTTGCTAGATACAGAATTAGCTAATCAAGGTGCACACAGAATTAACTAATCAAGGTGAGGTGCATAGTTTCATTTATTTGCTGAATATAAGGCGTGTTCATGGTATTGTTCCCAGAACTGGGAATTGTTGTACCCCATAATTGCCGAGAGCGCTAATGCGCTATCTCGTGTGTCAATGGCATCAGGAGAGCGTGGGTTTGAATCCCGCTTTGGCCGTCCTGAAAATGGTTTTCCTGGTTTCCCAGTTTCACCCCCAGGCAAATGCCGGGAGGGTTCCTTTCAATAGGTCCACGGCCGATTCCCTTCCAAATCCATTCCCTGACACATCCTGAAAATAAAATAAATGACCATTAGCTGCATTGATAAAATTAATAACTAACCTAGCAACAACAAAATAAAAATAAATTTAACAAGTAGTTCCGTTGAAAAACTAAACAGCCTATTTCCATATATCCTACTTAAGTTAATTGCCTCTATCAACATACAAAGTTTGTTTGATTGCTATAACAAATTCTTAGATTTTGAGAACCGTCGAAATATTTCGGATGGTCGCCATGTTGGAATTTGATGTATGTAGGCCATAGAGTTATGTACTATTAGATGGATTTTTGCGGAGGTGTATTATTCAAACTTGAATCACATGATAAGGACACAAGAAATAACGAGATTTGAAATTTTCGCACAGGTGCCATCTTCTAGTTATGAAAACAATTGTACTGAATTAGATGTCAGTGGATTAAAATATCTATAAGCATTTACCGTACCAAGTTTCACTGCACTTGGATGGTTAAATCGCAGAAACGACTAATTAAATATTTGAATTTCTCGTCGCCACCATGTTGGATTTATGCTCACCACGTTATTGAATGTCCCATAGTTGAACTTATGTTCACTGCCTTTATCAACATGCAATATTTCAGTTTGATTGCTGGTATAGATTGGTAGATATTTAGAAACGTCTAAATATTTCGGATGGGCGTCATGTTGGATTTGTATATGTATAGGCCATAGTTATGTATTATTAAATGGACATTTATGGCGTAGGTTCATAATTCAAACGTTGACTTTGATCGCATGATTAGGACACAAAGAATCAAAAAATATTTTAAAATTTTGCACAACCGCCATTTTCAGGTTGTGTAACTAATTGAACTAAATTAGATGTCAATACAATACAATGTGTATAAACAATTGCTGTACCATGTTTCACCGCGCTCGGATGGTTGAATCGCGGGAAAAGTCTATTTAAATGTTTCAAATTCGCTTGGTCGCCATGTTCGCTTTGTACCTAACTGGTTCTTAAAAGTCACATAGGTAAACGTCTAGTAGTGTTCTTTATCACAGTACAAAATTTCAGGGTGATATCAGTGATGGTCTCGGAGGTACAGAATGCCGGTGAAATATTTCGCACAGTCGCCATGTTGGATTGGTCAGACGGTTGGGGTCGGACGAAATAGTACTAGATCGTTACAGAGTTTCATGGAAATAGCTCAAGCAGTTGAGATTTTATAAGGGCACACACACACACACACACACACACAGTCAAAAGGTGATCTCATAAGCCTTTTTTTTTTTCATAAATGAAAATCTGCTAAATATAGGCAGTCATTCACAAATTAGCAATTCCATGTTATAGGCCAAACATCTCCCATGTGTCTGTAATGCCGTAGTCAAAGAAATAACATTTCAATACAATACAATAGAAGAATATACACATGGATGAGACCAGGAGATACAGGGCGTTACCACATAGACTTCATTATGGTCAAGCAGAGGTTTCGAAACCAGATTATGGATTGTAAAACATATCCAGGTGCTAACATAAACTCTGACCACAATCTGGTTGTTATGAAATGCAGATTAAAGTTGAAGAAACTGAAGAAAAGTCAAAAGCCTAAAAGGTGGGCAATAGACACTGAAAGAGAAGGATGTAAACTAAAGATTCAAGAAGAGTATAAAGGAAGGACTAATGAAAAACCCTAAACAAACTTCCAATTGCAGACGAATGGGCACTTTTAACGAATGAAATAAGAAAATCCGCAGAAGAAAACATTGGTAGGAAAAAAAGAATAGGTAGAAAACCGTGGATCACTCAGGATATACTAGAATTGATGGATGAAAGGCGGAAACACAAGAATACCTGCCAAGTTTTCCGGTTTTCCCGGAAGGTTTTCGGATTTTTGGTGTGTTTTCCGGTTGTCCGGATTAACATAGTTTTTTCCGGATTTTCAACTCCCTAGCTTGTTTTCGTTCTCTGCATCCAAATCGCATTTCAGTTTTGATTTTCGATAATAGCTGCTATTCTGAGATGCGAGTGTTTAAATTCGACTGAAAATCGACTTATAAGACACAGGGTGTCTACTGGTAACGAAAGTAACGAAAAAGTAGCTAATTTTACGATTGGGTAACGAAAAGTAGCTAATTCTTATGTCTGGATAGTTGGAGGTAACGAAAATTCGCCGAGGTCTGTTCAAATCATTTATACCCGCGTAGCTAGGCTCGCAGATGCGATGAAGTGAGTTTCACGCAAGCGGCGCCGATCGCGTAAGCTATATTTCCCCGTGCATGACCTCGAGGAAATACATACTGAGGATACCTTCAGTGGTACGTTTCGACGTTTATGTTAGGCATCAAGAAGAGTTTAGTTTTGTGTGAAATATTTTTCTGTATTAATTGGAAACCTGACTTTTTGCGAGACGTTTAATTGCAATAACTTCCGAAACTCAACAGAATCCTCTCATTTCTGATATTGGCCTCTAAATTTGTATATCTCAAATTGAAGTCCAGAAATAACGCGAAATAATTTATTGTCGCAATCTTGCGAAATGATACTGTTTCAAAAAATAATTGCAAAAATGCTTCGAAATACATAGACTGTATTTTAAGAATCTATCCGTCTAGTGAATTTGCGGCATAAAGTGGGGTTAATTCGAAACTCCGTTATGTCTGTTTTTCCTTCGAACTATGGTTCCATTGGATATATAATCTAACCGGGCTATCTCGAAAGCTTGTATAATTTGAATTCGAATGTGCCCTCTTGTCGGATTATTCGTGCAATCCTCTCTGAATAATTCATAATAACTGATACCTACTTCGAACGTTCACCCTCCAAAATCACATCCTCAAGACGGCCGGTTGACAGCACGACTTACCTGCGGGAATCTCGTCAAACGGACCACGATCGACGCCAGTTGCGTAAAATTATAAAACACTTGCCCGGCCGAGAACTTGTGTCCTCGAGGACTGCGGGAATCCCATCACGAAACATACTGAACCCTACTCGCCACTTTTCCCATGACCGTATACTTAACCCTCCGTCGGGCGCAGCTGGCCTGACAGGCCCCGAAAATCTATTCTTGCTCCCCCATCTTCCCCGAGGGCACCTATGCACCTACCCGTTTTAGTATTTTCCTATCTCTAGGTCCCTTTCCGAATGCTCCCTGTTAGTTTTCCCACCTCCTCCGTAAAGCGCAGTAATTACCCACCAGGCCTGTGAGGTGCATTGCGCCCGAACTCGTTCGACTTTGGAAGGTTCGTATTTCCTTATTATTCCATCGCATAATTGCTTCTTTTCCTCATTTTATGAATAAGAAATACATAGATTGTGGTTATTTCGTGGAATAAACGGGTCAAAGGATGTCGAATTATGAATGCTATGAATGTCACAAAGCAATCTGTCAGATACAGTAGGCTATGACTTGCCAACTGTTGGCAACTCTGGCACTGTACATACTCTAATGACAGTTGGTCCCCCTGCTGGAGGGTTGTTGACCCATTAAGAGGAAGGGTCGTTTTCTTACCTGCGTCAAGCAGGACTCACTTGCAAGTAGGTAGCAGTGGCTACCGGACATGGTGTCATAGCACGCATGTAATATCTACTGTACTTGTTCAGTGTTTAATCATGTACATACAGTGTAAAATATATTTCTTTATACAGTCCACCACATCGTATTCTATGTATTCGACATAAGTTTTGGTCCTCCGGGCATGATTATATGGCAAGAAAAACAGTGAAAATTGAACTCGTGTGATCCAAAGACAGCATGGTTTCTCACAAATGGCGTGGGTGGTTACCAGCATGGCGACTACTGGACAACAGAATTCATCATCCTGGTAAGTCACCGATCATCCTTAATTATTCCTTGTGACTAATATGCATTCCTTTCTTTCTTCATTCAAAACTGTTCGTTTGTACTTGCAATGTATTGGTATTGCTAGTGATCACACATGATTTCGCCCGTAAAACTGTATGTTATTTGTACGCAGTTTTCCCGCAACTCTTTGAAACAAAACCAGGAGTTCATCTTTGTATTATGTAAATATGTTAGGTATTTGTCTTTTCGTTTTGTCATTCTTTTACGTATATGCATTTGGTCTATTGTGATTTTATATCATTCAGCAGTTTATTGGGAATTGCTAGTGAAAAATGGAACAAAAGATAAAATCACTGTGTAGCAAAAGGGGTAGGTTAAAGGCTAGCTTATCTCGCATACAAGGCTTCGTAGAGAAATTAGATTCTCAATCTAAGGACGTAGATCAGTTGGAAGATCGACGGGCTCACTTATCCAAAATCTGGGAAGAATATGAAACAGTTCAATCACAAATAGAGGATTTGAAAGAGGATGAATCATTTCAAGCAGAACAAGAATCTTATCGCTCCGACTTTGAGGAGCAATACTTCAAAACATCTGGTCTTATAAGATCCATAAACAGTGCAATTTCCAAGTCAGCAACTTCGCTAAGTGATTCTATTGGTGAATCAACTTCCAGTTCGCAAACACGTTCAGTTAAACTGCCTCAAATAAGTTTACCTACATTCGCAGGTGATTATTTAGAATGGCCCAATTTTGCCGATACCTTAAGAATCTCATTCATGAAGATGCAAATTTGTCAAAAATACAGAAATTTCGTTACCTAAAATCAGTGGTATCAGGCAGGGCGGCAGACGTGTTACAGTCTCTAGAAATATCTGCAGCGAATTACGACATAGCGTGGAACCTGTTAAATGAAAGGTTCAATAACCGGCGAGCAATTGTTTCCTCCCACATTAATTCGGTCCTTCAGATTAACAAAATAGAAGTAGAATCTTCCAAGGCATTAAGAGACTTGTATGACGGCTTCAGAAGGCACATACAGTCGCTATCAGCGCTTGGTCTGTCTTGTGAAGAACAATTAGATGCCATTTTGATACATTTAATAACAAGCAGATTTGACGCTGAAACATTAAAAAAATGGGAAACCTCGTTACCAACTTTTGATCTTCCATCGTATCAGACACTGGACAAATTTCTACTCGAAACATGTAATGCATTGGAATCGATCGAAACTAAGAATTGTGATCGCACAAAACAGCTGAAGCAGGTAGGCGTTTCATCTAAACCGAATGCATCTGGTTTCAAACCGAGGCCATTCACGAACCCAGGAAAAAAGTTTCCTTTCACAGAAAAATCAGAAATGCCCGCTTTGCACGGAGGAACATCCCATATTTAGATGCAGAACCTTCACTTCTATGGGTGTTTATGACAGATGGCGGGAGATCAAGAAGCATAAGCTCTGTGTTAATTGCCTGTCTGGAAATCACTTCGCTAACGAGTGCACTCGTTCATGTTGTAAGCTGTGCAAGGATAAACACAACACCTTGCTTCACAGGGACCAAGGGTCACCGAACCACAATAATAGTCAAACTTCAAACAAGAGTATTGTGTCCAATAATACTTCATTGTCTCCCCTTAATGAGCAACATAGTAGTAATGCTGTTTCATTGCACAATCACAACAATGATGTTTCCTCTCATGTATTGTTGTCGACAGCAGTAGTGAATGTCAACAATTCAGAGGGAAAAACCCGTCATGCTCGGGTTGTGTTAGACAGCGGCTCGCAACTCAACTTCATAACCAGGGAATTAGCTCATCAATTACGATTGTTAAAGACAATGACTAATATTCCGATACATGGGTTGCATAACACTACCATCAAGGTGGGGTCGGTGGTAAGAACAAAGATTTCTTCGCGGTTCGGTTCCTTTGAACGAATCATGACATTTCACGTAATACCTTCAATTACTGGTCAGTGCTTACCCACTAAAAAATATCAACATCACAGATTGGAGTATTCCAGAGTTTATATTAGAAAACCTTGCGGATCCTCAATTTAATGTGTCATCATCCATAGACATTCTCATTGGAGCAGAATTCTTTTACGATCTTATCGGCGCAGAACAATTTCAGCTCGACAGTTTCTCAAACAAACTACCGTTGTTTCGCAACACGACTCTTGGCTGGGTAGCAGCAGGTAGTGTTGGTTTGTCTGAAAAGCACGCAGCTAACAGTTCTTCCTGCCTCTTTGTGTCAGGTAAGATATTCAATGAGCCGGGGAAAGCACTGCTTGGCCAAGGACATTCTGAGCAAGAGATTAGTGAGAGGCTATTTACTGACGGTCACAGAAGGAATCCACAGGGTAGGTTCATAGTCCCACTACTCCTTAAAGAGGACCCGAGTCAGCTAGGTAGCAATGTTAATGAGGCAATTAGACGGTTTCACAGCCTAGAGAAGCGTTTTGAAAGGCAGCCCCAAGTCAAGTCGGAGTACGTACAGTTTATGAGAGAGTACACTGACCTGGATCATATGGAGGAAATTCCCAGTAATGAGATAAACAAACCATTACAGTACTACCTTCCGCATCATTGTGTATTTAAGGGTAATTCATTGACAACGCGCACTCGCGTGGTATTTGATGGCAGCTCGAAGGGCGATTCTGTATTATCCCTCAATGATTTGTTATTAGTAGGACCGATCGTTCAAGATGATTTATTTTCAATATTGGCTAGATTTCGCATGCATCGCTATGTATTGACCGCTGACATAGAAAAAATGTATCGGCAGGTCCTCATAGAACCTGTACATACTGACTTTCAGCGTATCGTGTGGAGGGAGTCCCCTAAGGACGAGCTTAAACATTATCGTCTCAAAACAGTCACATATGGCACGTCATGTGCACCCTTCCTGGCCACAAGATGCCTCTCTCAATTGGCGAATGACACTAAGGAGGAATTTCCTGAAGCTTCGAATGTAATACGGCGGGATTTTTATGTTGACGATTTAATGACAGGTTGTGAATCAACTGACGGCTTAAGAACCACTCACAAGTGTGTTTCAGATATTTTATCCAGTGCGGGTTTTACCTTAAGAAAATGGTGTTCGAATGAGCCCAATGTACTATCGAGCATTTCTAACCACGAAACAGATCCCAAGTACATTATTAAGGTAGATGAAGCTGAAGACTTGAAGTTGTTGGGGCTATCTTGGAAACCCATCACAGACACTTTTCAGTTTGAGTTGAGAAGTGATTTCAGTTCGACACAGATAAACAAAAGAATAATTCTATCAGACCTGGCTAAAATATTTGACCCCTTAGGGCTTTTGGCCCCAGTATTGATTAAGGGTAAGATTTTCGTCCAGCAACTGTGGCAAATGAACTTAAATTGGGACGACGTTCTCACAATAGAACTTCAAATTAAATGGATTCGTTATATGCAGGATATTGCTAAATTGAAGGAGTTCAAAGTGCCTCGTCATGTTAGGGCAGTAGAATTTGTGGAGTATGAAATTCATGGATTTTGTGACGCGTCTCAGATTGCTTACGGCGCTTGTGTTTATGTAAGATCTCAGACAGGAGATGGTAAAATAACAGTTCACTTATTGTGTTCCAAGTCTCGCGTTGCGTCATTAAGCTCAGTAACTTTACCAAGATTAGAACTATGCAGTGCTGTATTACTTGCTCAGTTGGTCGAAAGAGTCATGAGATCCATAAACGTAACTAAAGACAAGTGTTTTTGTTGGACTGACTCCACAATAGCATTAGCATGGATTTCGGGCCATCCACACCAGTGGAAAACATACGTCGCTAATCGAGTGTCGCAGATTCAACAGTTGACAAATATTGATTGTTGGCAGCACGTCTCTACTCATCATAACCCAGCAGATATGATCTCGAGAGGAGTTACCGCGGAGAAGCTGTTAAATTCATCATTTTGGTTATCGGGACCATCTTGGCTTTCAGATAATAAAGACGAATGGCCTTCACAGCAGAGGCATAGCTCTCAAGAATTACCTGAAGTTAGGAAAACTAAAATAGTTCTAGTGTCATCTACAGAATCCCTTGGATCGAATCTGATTAACAGATACTCTTCCTGGAGCAAGCTGATTAGAATAACAGCTCTCGTGCTCAGATTTATCAAAAATCTTAAAACTAAAACAGACAGACAAACAGGTGCTCTTAATCCGGTAGAACTAGAGCAGGCTAAGTATTTATGGTGTAAAATTGCGCAAGGTTCTGAATTTTCACAAGACATAAAGGCTCTCAAACAAAATTTGCCACTACCCAAGGGAAGCAAATTACATGGATTAGCACCGTATTTGGATGAGCAGGGTCTGTTACGGGTAGGAGGCCGTCTGCAAAATACTAAACTATCGGTCAACAGAAGACATCCTATTTTATTACCTGGCAATCATCGCATTACAATCATGTTATTTGATCATTTTCATTGTGCTTTTCTTCATGCTGGAGCTCAGACTTTATTGACAATGATGCGACAGCAATACTGGCCTCTATGTGGGAGGAACGGTGCTCGAAAAGCAGTGTATCGATGTAAGACGTGTTTTCAATTCTCGTCTCGGCCGTATCAACCGATAATGGGATCGCTACCTGAAAGGAGAGTAGTTCCCAGTCGACCATTTGCATCTTCAGGAATAGATTTCTGTGGCCCAGTATATTTACGGCCTTCCTCCAGGAAGGGCGCTCGGATTAAGGCATATATAGCTATGTTTGTTTGTTTTGCCACAAAGGCTGTACATATTGAACTTGTAAGCGATCTGTCTACAGCTGCTTTTTTAGCATCACTGAAAAGATTCATGGCTAGACGAGGAACTTGCACCCACATATTCACTGACAACGCAACTAATTTCGTAGGTGCATCACGTGAGCTAAAGAAATTCTTTAATGATATGAATACCAAGCAGTCACTCATAAGCTTTGCTACTGAGAAGGGGATTCAGTGGCATTTTAGTCCTCCTGGTTCACCTCACTTCGGAGGGTTGTGGGAGGCTGCAGTTAAATCAGCTAAGTATCACCTTAAGAGAATAGTAGGAAATGCTGCATTGTCGTTTGAAGAAATGACTACAGTGCTTGTACAGATAGAGGCAGTTTTGAATTCGCGCCCCCTCTGCCCACTATCCTCTGATCCCAATGATCCGGAAGTATTAACCCCATCCCACTTCCTGATCGGTGGCTCATTTCATCTTCCTGTGGAAGATGTGTCTCAGACTCCCTTGAATAGACTGAAGCGCTGGCAACTGCTTCAGGCTATGTTCCAGCAATTTTGGCGTCGATGGTCCAAGGAATATCTCGGACAACTCCAACAGCGTTCTAAATGGCGGTCGCCCGGACAATCCCCACAAATCGACACTCTGGTTGTTCTGAAGGAAGAGGGCGTGCCTCCACTTCATTGGAAACTGGGCCGTGTCGCAGCAGTGCATCCAGGAACCGACGGAGTTACGAGGGTTGTTACCATCAAAACACCCAGCGGAGCTCTTTTGAAAAGAGCAGTGTCAAGACTTTGCCCATTGTTGAGTGAAGAGAAGTGAATTGTTTAAATGTTTTTGTACATAGTGTTTATTTCAACTCTTATTCCAGTTAATAGAACAAAGTGACAGTATTTAATTGTTGTTTGAAATATTTGCTATTTCAAGGGGGGGAGTATGTTGGCAACTCTGGCACTGTACATACTCTAATGACAGTTGGTCCCCCTGCTGGAGGGTTGTTGACCCATTAAGAGGAAGGGTCGTTTTCTTACCTGCGTCAAGCAGGACTCACTTGCAAGTAGGTAGCAGTGGCTACCGGACATGGTGTCATAGCACGCATGTAATATCTACTGTACTTGTTCAGTGTTTAATCATGTACATACAGTGTAAAATATATTTCTTTATACAGTCCACCACATCGTATTCTATGTATTCGACACCAACCATGCACTTTACTGGGGCAATGTATCTTTACTGCTGAGCATTCCAACAGTGATTCCAAGTAAGACTGACTCTTTATGGTGTTTGAAGCCAGTTTTCAGTGTTGCCTTAGTAAACAGAAGTTTGCTGCACCAATTTTTTTTTTGTTAAGACTGACTCTATGGTGCTGTATCTTATTTTGTAATAAGAACATTATTTAAGTTTTGCTCGTAATTTTAATATTTGTTTGAATTTTTCACATGAAAACTGAACGCAATTTGGTGGTGGGTTGTAAATGCTAGCTATTTTAAAATTTGATTGTGAGCAATAAATTATAGTATGTTTTAAAAAACCTGATGTTGAATAAACTCCCTATGTATATCCTAATGAATGCCATTTATCACTTAAAAATTAATTGCGTTAATTGAGTGTTAATGACGTCTATAAAACAAGGGCCTGTCAGGCGCACTGCGCCCGAACTCAGGAGTCGCGGAGTTGCGCCCGACGGAGGGGAGCGAGATATGCATCAACCCACTTAGAAATAAGACTACGTAGCATCGCGATACTCATTTCTTTTCGTGATCCACGGTGAACTTCCAACAACAGCATAGGGGCAGCGGAAATCACGGCGCCAATCATACAACATGTCCATAATTGCTCGTGAATTTTAACCATGCCCAACCTCGAGTTCGCCTCCGCCATTCTGCTAGGACAGATAGGCAGACGGCCGGATGCGTTGCCGATTGCATAATATCGCGTACTCATTGTGCAACCGCGGGGACAACGTGAGACTCGTAAAACGACCTAGAGCCACAGTGATTGCGATACATAGCGATATTTCTCCGCATTCGATGACGAGTACAACTGGAGTATTGTCAAATGGACAGCAAGCGGTGCCGATTGCGTAATAATAACTCACCATATGTTTCCGTGCCTGACCTCAAGGACAATATTCTGCAGAACTTCTGGAAACTGGCACAAGGAATTAGATAGTCTCACATCACCAAGAGTTTGTAATCTCTTTCCCTATAGTCTTTTCTCTTCCCTATAGTATTTTCTCGCTATTTTTAAGACCTTGCGACGCATGTACGCGTTAAATTTTGCGCTTTGGGATCTTCTGCATTTCTATTTTTGAAAGTTGGCAGGTATGCAAGAATGTTAGAGATGAAAGGGGAAAGCAGAATAGAGACGTCTGAGAAATGAGGTTAACAAGAAGTACAAGGAAGCGAAAGAAGAATGGTTGAAAGAGAAATGTGCAGGTATAGAAAATAGTCTGAAATTAGGAACAGTAGACACAGCTGATCGATGGATTAAGAATACTTTTGGGGAAAAGAAGACTAAGTGCTGTAATATTAAGAACAGAAATGGAAAGCCTCTAACAGATCGGGAAGAAAAGTTTGAGAGATGGAAAGCTTACAAAGTGTTTGTATAAGGGAAAGGAGATTGAGAATCATGTCATGGGAAAGGGAAGAGGAAATTGATGAGGATGCGAAAAGAGATTTAATAATGAGATCAGAATTTGACAGAGCATTGGAAGACTTAGGCAGGAACAGAGCACCAGGCATAGATGCTAAACCGATTGAGTTGCTACGCTGCTGCATAGGTGACCATGGTCTGATCAGGTTATTTCACTTGGTGTGTAGGATTTATGAGACAGGTGAGGCACCATCTGATTTCAAGAAGAATGTTATCATCCCTATACTGAAGAAAGTTCGAGCTGACAAATGTGAAGAGTACCGTACAATCAGCTTGATTACTCATTCTTCAAAGATCCTGTCTAGAATAATTGACAAGAGGGTGGAAAGCCAGATAGAGACGGAGTTGGGTGAAGACCAGTTTGATTTCAGGAGAAATGTAGGAACAAGGGAAGCTGTACTAAGTCTTAGGCTGATTTTGGAAGGTTGAATAAGGAAAGATAAGAGAACGTTCATGGCATTTGTAGACTTAGAAAAGGCTTTTGATAACGTTGATTGGACTAAATTATTTGACATTTTGAAAACGATTGGTATAAAGTACAGGGATGGGAGGATGATGCACATTCTATACATAAACGAGACAGCAGTCATTCGAGCTGAAGGACATGAGATAGAAACTGGTATTCAGAAAGGTGTAAGGCAAAGCTGCAACTTATCACCCATATTTTTCAATCTTTTCATTTAACAAGCAATGAAGGAAATTGGAGAATAATTTAAAGTGGGAGTGAAGATTCAAGGAGAAATAATTTCAACTCTGAGGTTAGCCGATGACAGTCATCTTGGCCGACACGCCTGAGGATTCGAATGAGTTTTAGAATGGTATGGACTCCCTCTTGAGGAAAGAATGCATGATGAAAATTAATAAATGTATAACAAAAATATTGGAGTGCAGCCGAAATAAATCAGAAACCTCTCTGGACATCAAATTGGCAGGTGAAAAGCTGAAGGAAGTGTAACGTGTTTTTCGAGGGGTTTTTATGCAACTGGCATAAGTCAGTAGGAAGCCATTCTATATTTATTTACGCGGCAAATTGTTCAGCCAAGAGAATTTTTCATGTTAATTTATTATTAATTGATTATAATTATTATTAAGGTATTTTCGGAGCATTTTATAAAAATTATTAGCATTCAGATAGGTTTTCTATGTCTTAGAAAACGCTATCAAGCAAATTATTACGAACGACAATATCATAGAAAATTATGTGATTGCGGAATTTTACGGAGTTTTCGTCAGTTAGGGTATATCGAGAGACGTGACTCACTGGGAATTCAAGTACACGCTTAATCTTGTCGGAAAGCATGACGCAATCCTGGGTCGCAGCGTCAAGGAAAGGCGAATGTATGGAACGGAAAACGACTTCTCCCTCCCGCCGAGTGTAATGAGCCAGAGTGGGGATCTAGCGCGTAGGGAGCAGCCAATCAGTGGAGACCACGCAAGCTAGAAGTCGGATGAAGAGTGGGGATGCGACGGGTGCATATATCGTTCAGTGTTCCGTGGAACGAGGACTATCTGTATAGAACTTAACGAGTACGGTTGTACGCGGGAGTGGCTCCTATGTTCCGTGGAGTGGAGGACTAACTTTTGTAATACTTAACCAGTGTGGTTGTAAGAGTGTTTGGGTCCGATGTACGGACCATAGAATTATCTAATCTACCAGAATATCATCAAATATCGACGGAGATGTCGACGTCCAGGAGACTGTGGGAAGCTCACAGCATCATCCACTACGAGGGAAATGTTTCGGCAATTTCCAGTGGTAAGCGCGAATGACTCAGAAATACGCAATCTCTCATTTCTCTTTGTTTTATATTTCATATTTCAGTAACTTCATAGCTTGGGAATAAGAGTAAAATCAATAATTTATCAGACTCCGTTTTCACGTAATTTTCTATCGGTAATATTAAAATCGCAACGCTCCATTTTAAATTTCATACTTATTATTATTATTATTAATTTTGAAATACTTGTTTTATATAATAAATTCATTTATTTTACAATGCAATCTTTGCTTTCAGTAGGTAGCATTAGATATAGACCAATTCCTTCTCCTGATACAATTGTTTGTTGGTATGATTTGATCATTAACCCACGATCTGAGTGAATAGATTCTTGAAGGTGTTCTACCAGAGCTAGACGTTGTTAAATACAAATTTAGATTTCAGCATTGCGTTGAGGTCTTGGCGCCCATTAAAACAACATAGCTTAGGCAAAGGTAAACAGTTACATTTATCACCCAACAGTTAAGGGCTAGCAAAACTGTTACACTTGTTGCTACCAACATGGGGCATTAATAAATGTTACATTAGTAGGAGACTTCTGTTACTTAGGAAGCAAAATAACCAGTGATGGACGAAGCAAAGAGGATATAAAAAGTAGGTTGGCTCAGGGAAGGAAAGCATTACCACAAAAAATCTGTTGGCATTGAATATAGATTAAGTTATTAGGAAATAATTTTTGAAAGCCTTCGTCAGGAGCGTTGCACTCTATGGAAGTGAAACTTATTGCTGCAGCAGAAAAGAGGAGAATCGAAGCTTTTGGAATGTGGTGTCACAGGAGAATGCTGATCAGTTGGGTAGATGGGTAGATAGGATTACAAACGAAGAGGTATTAAGGCGAGTGGGAGAGGAGAGATGTTTCTGGCGACTGCTAATGAAGAGAAGAGAGAAGTTGGTAGGACACACACTAAGACACCCAGGAATAGCAAGCTGAGTTGTGGAAGGAAGGGTCGAGGACAAGAACAGTAGGGGTAGACCAAGGTTAGAATATGTTTGCCTCGGATGTAGGGTGTGGTAGCTATGTAGATATGGAACGATTAGCTCAGAACAGGGAGGTATGGAGGGAGAGCTGCATCAAACCAGTCAAAAGACTAAAGACTCAACAAACAACAAAATGTATGTGAACAGGCCATTAATACAGTATTAGTGATGTATACGTCTGATGCGGAATCGCGACGTCTAAAACCACGGCAGGTAAAATGGACATTATTATTTATGAACGACGAAGCTACGTAACTAAGTAGGTTGTGAAGAATGGAAAGCAGCTGTATTGCGCGTTGGGATATCGAATAATAAGCTCGGCACTAAAGCACCCCTTCTTGCTACAGTTGAACGGTGCTCAGTCAGGACCAGGCAGGTGTGAATCGGAAGTCCAGATGTGGACGTTCATAACGAGATGCATGTCAGTATGTGGCATTCGTTCTTCTCTTTTCAGAAGCGAGATACACTGGAATAGTTCAACCAACAAAATATATAACTTGGAGTTGTGTTTGCTTTTCATGATCTTTTTTCAATCAAAGAAAAGCTAACATAAACAAGTAGCTCCGTGAAGAAATAATAGCCTATTTTCATATATCCTACTTATGTTAATTGCCTCTATCAACATACACAATTTCGGTTTGTTTGCTAATAGATTCGTAGACATTGAGAGCCGTCTATAATATTTCGCATGGCCGGCATGTTGGATTAGTATGTCTGTTAGGTAGTCAGCCCGATGGCTGGTTGGATCCTCAAAAAGCACCGCCGTTAGGTTATGTGGGTATATACCCACAAAACCCAAGGCAGTGCGATATTGAGGCGTACTAGGCAAGATGAGGAGTGAGGTAGTTTGCCATTGTTTTCCTCACTGAGTCGGAACAGCAGTACTAACCCTATGAGTAGAACCTTTCACAGCATCCACAGGCTACTGACTGAGCCCTGGATGCCATTACTAAGCACCACTCATACCTCAGTAGCTTCCAAATCATCACAGCCATGAGTGAGACTGAGACATCGGTGAAAAGCACATTTTACTCTAGCCTGTGCCAACAGACATGCAAATGTACTGCATTCATCATGAGATGGCAAAGAGGCCAGGGATTTGTATGTAGGCCATAAAGTTATGTTCTATTACAGCTAGATTATTGCGGAGGTGTATTATTCAAACTTCAATCGCATGATTAGGACACACACACACAAAAAACGAGATTTGAAATTTTCGCACAGCTACCATCTTGTAGTCATAAAAACAATTGTATTGAATTAGATGTCAGTGGATTTAAATCTGTTTAAGCATTCCCCGTACAAAGTTTCACTGCGCTTGGATGGTTCAATCGCGAGAAACGATCATTTAAATATTTGAATTTCGCGTCGCCACCATGTTAGATTTATGCTCACCATGTTATTGAAAGTCCCATAGTTGAATATATGTTCACAGCCTTTATCAAAATACAATATTTCAGTTTGATTGCTGTTATAGATTGGTAGATATTGAGAAACGTCTGGATATTTCGGATGGGTGCCATGTTGGACTTTGTATATGTAGGCCATATAGTTATGTACTATTACATGACGATTATTGTGAAGGTTCATTATTCAAACGTTGACTTCAAACGCATGATTAGAACAGAAAATAAAAACTTAATTTTAAAATTTCGCACAGCCGCCATCATGAGGCTATGTAAACAATCTAACTAAATTAGATGTCAGTGCACTGTAATGTGTAGAAACATTCGCTGTACCATGTTTCACTGCGCTCGGATGGTTGAATCGCGAGAAAAGTACCATATTTAAATGTTTCAAATTCGCTTGGCCGCCATGTTCGGTTTGTACTTAACAGGTTCTTGAAAGTCACATAGGTGAACTTATATAGTAGTGGTCTTTATCAATGTAAAATATTTCAGGGTGATATCAACAATAGTTTCGGAGATAAAGAATGCCGGTGAAATATTTCGCACAGCCGCCATGTTGGATTGGTGAGGTTTAATAACATTTGAAGGGCACGTTCGGGGTCTGACAATATAGTGCTTTTACCTTACCGAATTTCATGGATATCTCTCTGTAACGGCTACCTTCGTCGTTGGATATCGCTCTACAAGTTGGGCGATCATTTATAACGTTTCTACAGATATTACACTCAAGACTCCTTAAAACCACCTCATCGTTCTTATTTAGCATTGGCCTGTCTAGACAGACGACATACACTTTATTAATTTAGATTTACTGGGCGCCAGTTATCGTAAAGATAACACATTAAAATTTTATTTAGCCACGGCCGCTCCCTTCCTTGAGCCAAGATCTATCATCGGAGCGTAGGGCAATAAACTTGCTCTATGAGATACTCTTTGCATTCCAACTATCCTATATATTCAACTCCCAATGAACAAGACATTTTAACTAATACTGGTTTATTTAAAACAAAATTATTAACATTTGATCTGAGGTTTCGAGCTGTGTACAATATGTGCATTAATATTCCCTAATTGCGGGGCAATATTGACTGTCTTCTCGCTAGCGCTGATCTTCTGTGTTGATAATAACTCGGTCCACATACCTGGTGCCTTGTGGTTCAAAGTCCATCTCGTTGGTCTGCTTGCAGTCTAATTTGAGATCTTACGCCAACACACGTTTATTGACCTTTGAAAACATATGTTTTCTTCTTCTCGTTGTTGTTGTTGTTGCTGCTGCTGCTTGTTTCTGAGTTTGATCACCATGGTAAGCAAATTTGAACAAACCAGGCTAATTGAATTCACTAAGTCCCATCTTACTGAGGGACTGGCAGAGTCTACGACTCACAAAGTCAGTGAGTGAGTGCGTGATCGAATATGTGAATGACAGAATAGAATCTATAGAATAGCCAGTGCTGAAGTCGCGCTGGGCTTTTATACACTCTGAATGGTCCCGATGTTTCGCGGCATAAATTTGCCCGCGACCCATCAGACCAATTATAGCAAAGCATTTCTCAGTCCTCAAGCGACGCTAAAACTTCTCCGAGCGGGAATACAGGCCCGCGTACTTCAAATATTCCACTCAGAACCCGCTATTCCTCTCGTTGCGCATCTATATATTCCGCCGAAATCTTTCTCCAAGCCCTTGTCTCCAGTCAGCGTGGCTTCGTTCCAGAAATACATTTTCTTGCAATATGTTGCTTCACCGTCCGTAACTTCTTCCATCCATGCCCGTCCTGTCTTTACAATTTAACTAATAAAACAGCCCTAGACCTCTATAAAAACCCTGTTTCTTAATCTAAGCACTTGACAATATTATATATGATTATGGTAATGACGTGAATATGGTATGGCCCCTCCCTTGATATTAATGGATGAATAAAACGATATAACTTTGATATTTCAATAATAATGATAATAATAATAATTACACAATGACTTTAAAAATAATAATAATAATAATAATAATAATTTGTACCGTAATCAAGATTACGTTACATCTCCAGCTGTTCAGACTTTATGAGGGACACACACACACACACACACACACGCGCACACACACACACACGGACAAAAGGTAATCTCATAAGCCTTTTTTTTTTTTCATAAATGGAAATAGGCATACAATAATAACACAGTATTCTACAGACAGCACTACTACATTTAAATGATCTCCGTAGCTAAAATTTGTTAGTTCTGTACTCCGCAACGGCAGAATAACTCACAGTAAATTATTGTGAACTACGTATAATGATGACCTTCTACACAGCAAAATTCAGTAATAAAAATAATTATATTAAATAATAGCCCTATACTGATCCAAAGAGTATCTACGTATATCTGCTTACACCTTCACTAAAGAAATAGATGACGCGATGTTCAACCCTTTAAAACAACTATTCCTTACACCTCGATCGTTCCTGTACATGGAGGAATCTGTAGCCAACCCACCATAAACTATTGTCCGTAATAATAATAATAATAATAATAATAATATTGACCATAATATCTCTTTTCGCACTGTATTGTGGCATGGCATTGTATGCGAAATATACCATTTATACATAACCTAAATGCATTCTTAAACACTGTTATAGACCTTACGCCCCTTAACGCACCAGTAAATCTATTGACAAGACTCCCTCGCTTTTGCGCACCCTAGTATCCTCAAATGCAAACTGACTGCGCCAGGATTAGATCCTGCCAGCTTTGGAACAGCAGGCGAAACGGTGCAGCTGCGCCACTCAGCCGGTCCGGTCTGTTCTGAACAGGGTGACAAAATATCATTTTCTAGAGATCAGTATTATTTGGGTGTTAACCCAGACAGCTGTGATGTCCTTCCTCTCTTTGATATCGCTACGAATTAGCGAGACTGGGGGGGGGGGAAAGGAATTTCCATATTTAAAAACTTACAACAGAGATTCTTAGGTTAATTTCATTAATCCATATTTCTAAGCAACATGTGGAATATTATGAGAAAATAGTGCTATTATTGCCGGCGCCCACATCGGAGCTGAGTAAGTAGAAGACAGCTTTGTCGATTTCTGTGAAACAAGTGTTGCATTAGAGCCCGTTTCACATTTCACATTTAGCTATTTGGAATTATTTCTTAATGAGATAACTAAATGGTGTTTCGCCGTGAAGTTCAAGAAAAAAGAAAGAACTCTGCTAAACTGAGGAATATAGAATTATCCATATGCTTTTCAGATCTAGATGATGAATACTTGTTCACCTTGCTAACACGCTCTCTGTGCAAGTTATATTACAGGCGAGCACGTGTTTACAGTACACCACTCACAATTTACATGAGGATAGGTCTGCAAACCAGTTTCTCTATAACGTTGTTCACCCAAAGTTAGCTATTTTTGCATTGAAGTTGCGACAAGTACAAATCCAGTAGAAGATAAACTATCCAAGTGTTATCTTATACCCTCCCACAGGAACTCATAACTTGTGGGACGTGTGTTGGCGACCACGGGATCCCACCTGAGTCTGGCATTGCTTCCACATACTTGTGCCGGGCTCCTCTCCGTCTTATTTCCTGTCGACCTCTCTTGGTCAACTCTTGTTTTCTTCCGACCTCGACGGTATTAGGGTATCCGAGGCCTAGGGAGTCTCTTCCTTTCCCGCCTCAATTGGCCCTTCTCTCATCTTTCCTGATCCCTAATTCTTCTAGGGATCAGCCTTCTTTTCCTCTTCATTATGTCTCCTTTTTCTCTTTAAGTTTCTCGCACTGTCTTTATGAATTGGTTCTCCGTGTATCTAAATTACATTTAGTGAGTGGTTTGAATCTCGACCACATTTTGTAAGTATTTTCAATCTATATTGCATTTTGTAAATATGTTCAGTCTAAACTCCCATTTTGTAAGAATTTTTTCTCTAAATTGCATATTGTATGTATTTTGAATCGCGGACCAACATATTTTGAGTATTTTCAATTTCAATTGCATTTTGTAAGTATTTTCAATATCAATTACATTTTGTAAGTGTTTTGAATTTCATTGCATTTTGGGAGTATTTTGAATCTGATTGGTTGACATTTTCAATATAAATTGCATTTTTGTAAATAATTTAAATTGCATTTTGTAAGTATTTTGAATCTCAATTGCATTTTGTACGTATTTTGAATCTCAATTGCATCATGTAAGTATTTTCATTCTACTTTGCATTTTGTAAGTATTTGGAATTTCAATTGCATTTTGTGACAATTTCGAATCTACATTGCATTTTGTAAGTATTTTGAACCTTAACTACATTATATGCGTATTTTTCAACCTAAATTACTTTTGTGAGTACTTTCCATCTAAATTACATTTTGTAAGTATTTCCACTCTACATTTTGTGAGTAGATTCAATCTTAAGTTCCATTGTGTATTTTCAATCTAACTTAGTTTTCATTGTCATTTTCGCTGTCACCCACACCATTAGGGGCCGATAACCTTGATGTTAGACCCCTTAAAACAAGAGTTGTCATCATCATGCTATACACTGAAGAAAATGGAAATTGCAACACCATGAAGGCATTGGTCGTTTGTGTTGATTTTCAAGATATGGAACGATGCCATGTAGGTATGTAAACGATCAAAGTTTCAGACCCATTGGATTGTTGCTACAGGTCTCCCCAGGTGATTGGTCGCGGAGGAATCAACTCCAGTATACGGACTGTGGTGTAGCGTAGTTGACTTGCAGTCTGTGCAGTGAAGTGTTCCCCGTCAAACATGCCTCGACGACAGAGAAGAGCACGCTATCAAAAACTGTCGCCGTTTGACAGGGCTCGGATAAGTGGGCTGTGTGAGGCTGGATTATCGCTAAGGACTGTCGCTGCACGTGTTGGCCGACAGGCATCTACGGTACAACGTGTATGGCAGCAGTGGTCAAATGAAGGTACCCCCACTCGTAGACCTGGCTCAGGCCCAGCGCGATAGACAACTGTGAGAGAGGATCGCCGCATCATTCGGATGGCCCAGATGGAACCCAACCAACAGCAGCACAAATTCGAGCAGCTGTGGCACCGCACGTTACACAACAAACAGTTGGTAATCGCCTGCGTGCAGCTGGCTTACGATCCCGTGTCCCCACAACAGCGACGTGTTAAGATTGGTGTCGAGAACGATCGACGTGCGTCGACGAATGGCATAGGGTCGTCTTTAGTGATGAATCGCGCTTCTGTCTTGCCCGCAGTGATCGCCGGAATCGTGTGCGCCGACGTACCGGGGAGAGGGGCCGCCCTGACCTTATTGTCGAGAGGCAAACTGGGCCAACACCAAGCATTATAGTATGGGGAGCTATTAGTTTTAATGTGAAATCATAATTAGTGCTTGTTGAGGGCACTATGACTGCTCGACAGTACGTTGATAGGGTACTCAATCCAGTGGTTGTCCCTATGATGGCGAACTTTGATAATGGCATGTTTCAGCAGGACAATGCCTGGGTTCACACTGCACGCATCTCCAGAGAAGTTCTCTACGACATCACAACCTTAGAATGGCCCGCCAGATCCCCGGACCTCAGTCCTATTGAGCATGTGTGGGACATGATGGGTCGACAACTGGCCAACCGTCCTCAGCCACCCAAAACTCTGGAACAACTGACCCGTGCAGTGCAGCAAGCATGGGCCACATTCCTCAGGAAGCGATCCAGGGCCTCATTGACTCCATGCCTCGCCGAATTCATCAATGTATTGCAGCTCGTGGTGGGCACATCCTGTATTGATTGTTGTCCAAACTTGCGGTCAGAGGGACCTGAAAGTGTAATCATCGAATCACAACCGAACACTCGTCCTGCATGTTTAATTGCAGCAATGTAGCACCACTCCTTCTGTTGCAATTTCCATTTTCTTCAGTGTATTATACCGTACAACTGCATCTCAAGTAAGAAAGCCCGCAGTGACATGCGGGTAGTATCGGCGCGCGCCCGCTTAGGGGCAAGGTGCGCGGTAGATCTTATCACTTATTACTTGCGTATATTTAACGCAAATTGTATCACCCCCAGCCCAAAAATATGTGCCAGGACAAGCAGCTATTAAGAACACTTGGGCTACTAAGATGTAGCCAGACTGGTAAAAGAAAATGTGTTAATGCTCGGAATTTGAGATGCACAGTAACGGTGCTTAAGACCTATACGAAAAATTCCTTCAGAATCAGCATAGAAGTTCATATAGCCGTGAAGCAATCTGACACACTTAAAGGTATAAGGTATAAAAATGCGATACATTTTAGAATGGGTTTGATCCAAGCGGCTAAAACAATGGGTCTCAAATGGTCAATTTAGAAATTCGAACTCTTTCTGCTGCTGGAATTGGATTAGTGTGCACGTGGAGTTCACTGTGGAAACGGCCGGCAAGAGTGAAGTGTTTCTCTTGGTATGTGTAGCCAACCGTCTTGTACGCAGGAACAGCCCGTACCAAAATTGCATTGGAACACCACCGAAGGCTGTCTCAGTGAATTTTGAACATCCATATGCAATTGTACAGTAACGAGGCTATGAAATACGTGACTGAGTAGAGAGGAGAAATTCGTCTTGTACAGCGCTGACATAAATCTTTTGCCGCATCATTTTACTTCATGCAGGGTTAAAAGCTGTAGGTAGGTAATTACAAATTTGATACATCGTATGTGGTTAAGGATTTGTGGCAGTGCTGTATAGGGCTTATAGTTCTGCTCTCAACTCACAATCAGCCGCTCATTTTATGAACGCTCAGCTGTACATTTTATTTTACTGCATTTTCTCTGGATGGCCTCCGTGGTATATACAGTACAGTATATACAGTTCGTCAACGTCTCCACTTAAAATCGGACGGATTCTTATTCGAGTTTTGAGGGTGTTCCAACATTCAAGCTTATTAGGAGCTCTTTTAAACACCAAGTTCCAGGTCGTCTACAACGTCATGTAGAAATCACTCTATACCAACCACCTCGTGGTGTAGCGGCTAGCATTATTGATTGTCACCCCGGAGTTCTGCCTTCGATTTCCCGCTCTACCAAGAAATTTAACCCTTGAGGGCTGGAACGGGGTACCTAATGCAAAACTGAGAAGAGATGGGTTCGATTCCCACCTCAACGATCTTTGAAATGGTTTACAGTGATTTCTCACTTTTACTCCAGGCGAATGCCGGTATAGGTCTTGGCTTAAGGCCACGGCCGCAGCCGCCTTCTTCCCAGTCCTCACCTGAATGACAAATACACACTAATCAAGCCATCACAATAACACAGGCTATCACACAAAATTCTATACACATTCAAGTACACGGGGCTAGATGACCACGATGTCAAAGCCCCTCAGATGACACTACTGTACTACTTTCTATGCTCGCTACCAAGCATAGTTAGTCCGCCAGTGTCCTCCATTTGGCCAAAATCCAAAACTGAAGTTGTCTTGAACACAAGCTTACTCAGGATAGCTCATACATGGAGATTTTTACATTGAGAAGGGGATGTTGTCTTGAATCGAGAAAAGCTACAAACTTGTAGCTTGAGATCTTGTAACACTGTCCAAATAGAAGGGCAAAATTATTTGGAGGCTAATTTAGTTGGTAGCACTGTTTTAATCTGTAACTAATTGTGGACGGATTTCTTTATCTCTCCGCCTATATAGAGGAATTCAACATTTTGTCAACCATTTGTCAAATATATGCCATCTGTCTTCCTTTGTCGAACAGATTTGGCTTTATAATTTAAAGATTGTGGTAACGCATGTCCTTCCAGTATTATTAACCACCTGCTTCTTCCTTTGTCGCACAAGTGTTCTTATAAATCGCTTTCTCTATCCATGGCTATTGCGGCTTTTGTTTGTAGGTTGCAGACCTCATGGTGCATTTGTAATGCATTGCTCTAAGTAAACCTGATAGACGGATTGAACTATTGCGGCCATATGTATGCCACATACCACCGATATAATCACACCGTGATGATAATGTGTTCCACGTGAAAGCAGATATTTGCAGACAATTTTGTTTAAGAAAATAAGTCAGCGAAATTTGGAAGGGTTGCCATTACTATGAGTGGCCCTGTATACGCGGGTCTGTCTTCATTGAAACCAGCTGGCTATTGCTTACCCTTAACCCTACAGACGGCATTTATCTCGTGTAGAAGTGGTTGAAGCACAATATTTTTAATCAATTGAAGTTATGACCGTATTTCTCGAATCCATAATGATTGTATATTTCGCTACAGTTGTCTTCGAAAATCGGTGTTAATGACAAGTTTATCATAAGAAAGGACAAAAACCAGAACGGTATGATGATTCGAACCAGAGACGTTGACATTGTATATGCACTCCGACGTTCTTCCAACTGAGTTACACGCGATTTATTTCATACTGATGCATTTCTCACGCATTTAGATAATAATCTGATTAGTATAATAATGCTATACAACGAGGTCTGTTTTATGGCAAAAACATTCATAGTATTTTAAACTTATATCCATACAGGCTTAACGAATTTTGTTGTAGATACAGTTACCAGTCTGTGGACAACAATAATAATGGCTCCAAAGACGAAATTTTGAACTTTATAATTTTTTAAAATCTTTGGGTTTAATGTCTGAGTAGGCCTACAGTTATTTATAAGATTTTAAATGTATTTAATTGGCTAATTTGTAGTTCTAAGAGGTTTAATTGTACCATAGTGAATATTTTGCCGTTATTCTAAGACCTGGGTAGAGGCTAAGAACGACGTCATTTCTGCCCGAGATGACTCCAAAAAGTGGCGAAGGACAGAATGAAAGAAAGTGTAATGTGGGCTGTCATTAAACTTTTTATGATCCAACGATTTTGTGATTCCTTTCAGAAAGGACAGCTTGGAGATGGGTATAAAATTATCGACGTTCGGGAATTTTGGGCCGAAATGCTGGGAGTCGTAAAAGGAAAGTTTCAACAAACCAACAGGACACCGGATTAATAGCAGAGGTTGAATGTAACCCCCTTCATATAGCAGCTACTTTGATGATAGCTGTTAATTTTCCTAGCCACGGCCAAACTTTGAGAAATCGTCGGCGTCAATTTGAGATCCTAATGTGCAATTCCTAGGATAGTTCCTAAGGAGGAGCATATAGAGTGTAGTCTTTGCATTGTAGAGGGCCGATAACCTCGATTTTAGGCCCCTGAAAACATCATCATCATTATTGCATTGGGAGGTTGTGATTGGGATTGAAAAAATAGAGTAACCTTTTCTGATGCAGTTTGTTAATTGTATCTGATAAAGTCACCTATTCTACGTCAAAGGAAGGACCCACTTTGGTATTTCATCCTTCAAGCACCACATTCGACAAAAGGTATGCCGCCGTTCGTGTCTGCAAAGAGAAAGAGTATCTGTTTCGTGTTGGATGGATTGCTCGTCGTGGAGTGGGCACAATCTTTTGCATTCACGGAGAAATTTAATTTTCAGAAATATCAACTGTTGGTAGAACGCTATATGGTTCTTTACCTTAAAATTTTATATTCGGATGTAATTCTTCAATTTCAGCAGGATAATCCTCCAGTCCGCACAACTCGTGGAATCGAAACTGGTCTGCGAGTTGACAGGATATCGAACTAATAGACTGACCTTGCCGCTGTCTGGACTTGAACCCAGACTATATGGGCACAAGTAAAAACAAAATTAACCAAATCCTCTTCTAAGACGTTCTGATGACTTGGGGAAGTTCGTCCAAGATGACAGGGATAACAAACGGAGACACTGACACTGCAGTGTGTGTGTGATACTAGCTCTTTCTTAATCTACCGTCAATTAATTGTACATATAATTTTCGAAAAATAAATAATTACTATTATTATTTTATTGGTTGTACGGCCATGTGGCTCTTAGAGGCGCCGGGATGGCAGACCTTTGCCCCATAGTGGATCATTAACTTGCCAGTAAATGTACTTAACCGCCCCCTCGCATTTAAACACCCCCTAATGCCAACTGACAGCATCAGTATTCGATGCATAACCCTGGGTACAGCAAGCGAGAATGTTAACGCTGCAAAATGCAGACATCTGGCTGCATGCAATCACTTTTTGACAAGTCGAGCAGTTGCCATGCTCACTGAACTGAAATATGTAATCAAGTTGGAAGGAAGATGGACTAAGTGATTCGTGGATTTTGCATTTTTTACGACAAACACCCGTATCCTAATTTTTATGAATTACGTATGCGTATTTTTTATTGAGGATAGAATCTTTCATAATTTCTATTTGAAACCATAATGTCAAAATAAATGATTATATTGTCATGACGTAATAAATTCATTTACCTGGTGTAAATTACTTGAACAGCCATGGAAGAGATGGGATCAATTACTGTATACACTGTATGTACAACCTCATGATTGCCAGCCCACACAGTTTCTACTTTGTCACAATAGTTGCATACAGATCTGGTCCATGATAACTATAGATGTCGGGCTGAATTAGACTGTGATCTGTCAACATGTAACATTGCCGATCTCCGATTTGTAAGGAAGGCACTCGAAGGAGGCTTTTCAAGAGTGTGGTCACTTTTATTTTTGACAGCTGTGCATGCGTTTAAAACAGATTTGTTATTGCTTTTCACCCATTCATACAGCCTACTGTACATCCGTCTTATTTCTGTGTTTTATTTTCTGCTATCAAAGAACTCTTGATGGTGAAGCTCACGTAGCTGTTACTGATATAAAACAACGCCAGTAACTGGCGCTTCATATTTCCGGATGGTGTTCCATTCTCCAGACCTTGACTCACACCTTGACTCACTAGACTAAGATTACCATGATCGTATTTATTGTACGCCTGTAACTCTAGACACACTATTTGCTCACAATCTCCGACAGGTACTGTAGGACGCAGTCTAAGGTTAGTCTACTTTGGCGATGTGAATCGTACTAATTATATACAATTAAATGGACAAACATCTTTGAATCATTTAACGAACAGTAATGAAAGAGTAGCAGTGTTATGGTTAATTGTTTTATTTGACTTGCTGGGAACGTTCCCATTTAATGAGTTGGTAAACAATGCATTCTAATTTCAAGTGCGTGCTTCAACTCTCCATACTTGCAGAGTAATCCATGAATAATAAAAGATGTACTGTACTGCCAAATTACTTCAGTACAACGACGAATGCTAAACCACTTCATTGTGGCAGCTTGCCAATTTTATAAAATGGAGAATTGTCTGGTATGACTGTGCAGTGAAAATAAAAATAATTATCATCATCATCATCATCATAATGCTTCGAACTGGCGAGGGTATAGAGACGCCCTTTGAAGCGATCCTTAACGATCCAGTAAAATTAACACGTAGTGTAGTGGTTAGCATTCTTAGTTGTCACCCCTGAGGCGATTCTTTGTTCTGCCAAGAAACTTTAATTTGTTTACAATCTTGTTAACTGACTGTACAGCATTTACATTTCATTTACTAACATGGCTTCCAACACAATAACGTTCCAGGCAAATGCTGGTATGGTTTTTAAATGGAGGCCACGGTCGCTTTCTTTCCAAACGTAGTCTCACAAATACGCAGACTTCACACGGGCTATCAGGCAAATTCTACTCAAACCCACGTATAGGTGGTTTGATGACCACGATCTCCAAGCCCCTAAGTGAAACAACAATAAGAGGTTGTCTTATAGACACACTCAAATGCCATGGGACTGAACCCGCCGCTTAACGACCACGTGTCTTTCCTGTTCAGTGAAACATTTTCCAAAAGCTCCTTACGTAGTGTCGATCGTTGTTGTTACGCTCTACGACTGGAATGGGGAGCTTCTTGTTCAACGATCCAAGTTCGTATCCCGAGTGTAGATTTTCCATATTTACTCCAAATACTTCCTTATTCCAAGTCTCGAGGCATCGTAGACCCAAATAGTTTCAGCACATTACATTCACTAGAATAACACAGGTTTTCAGACATATTTAACACACGCCCTAACTACACGTTACTGATTACCAAGATGTTCCAAGGTCCAAGAATTAAAACTCAAGGCTAATGGACAGTCCTAGTATGACGTTCTGACTGATAAGCTTCTCTAGAATTATGACGTCCATGAATTTAAAGAAAGTAATCCTATAGGCCTGGTCTACCTAACAACGGTACTTAATATTTCAAAACTGTGTATCCATTGAATAGACCCTTTGGTCGCACTAGGTTTATTCTGTTTTGGAGTATTATGGAAGATACAGGCTATTTGAAGTGACTGAGTTTGATTTTTAAATTAATATTTTTGATAATATAATCTACTACTTCTACACACCTTTTGAAATGGCGAGTCAACTCAGGTTTTTATTTTGAAGTGCCGATATGCCAGTAATCTTCTTTGAAGTGCTCCTCCACTTTCCTACAGACTTCAAGCATTAATTCCAGTAGAATACCTTTATTACCTGTGGCAACGTATAAGGAAGACTATTTGAAATGTATTTATATTAATACTGTAGTATGAATGTGTAGCGAGTACTTTTGAAAGTCACGAGTGATGACTGATTCAGGGAACTAAATGGGGTGTGCGAGGTTTGCTAAATTGTTCTGCTCAATCAAAGGATTCTGTCACTTAGATTATATTCCGTTCACATGATTCCTGACGAGGTATCTGTTTGTATGGGTCGTTCGTATTGGACATAATCTTATGGTGATCGCGTACTGAACATTATACCAGGGTTGCGTAAGTTATTTTTCAAAAGTAACTTCGTTTCAATTACCATTACTTGTCAAAAATTGTAATGAAGTTTCCGTTACAGTTACTTGTCAAAAATTGTCAAACCAACGAATTGTTACTTCTCGTTACTCGTGTATCAAAAATATAGTGTATCAAAAATATACTGCAGTTGCTTAATAATATTTCCTCCGCTTCTATAATTTACGCGATTTGAGTGGAATAGTCTATTCCAGTAATATGAAAAAGAATGAACCTTCACAAACCAAAACTATCATAACGCTATAACAATTGACACTCATCGTGTTGTATCACACGTTATGCTTCAAATTTAATTAAATTCATGCAGTTTAACTCGAAAATATTTTGTTACCATAAAAGTTAATAATAACAGTAATAATAACCTATTGTATTACAGATGTCTCACCTGCACACCGCAATAACACAGGTTATTAGACGAATTCTACACACCCAAATACACAAGGCTAAATGACCACGATGTCGAAGTCCCGGAATGAAACAACTATTTTTTCGACTTCGACCAACTTGGGTGTGATTTCACTATGATAGTGATGGTACGGTGACCTGTTTCCCGCCCTGGAATACATTTCCCCAATCTTATTACGAGGGCTCGGATCGATATGCTCGATAAGATCTCCAGATATGCTTGAAAAAGCCATTATATGCTCGATAGATATGCTTGAAAAAGCCATTATATGCTCGATAGATATTCTCGAAAAACCATTATATGCGGTTAAATATGCAGAATATGCTCGAAAAACACCGTTAAAAACTATAGAAAGGAAAGTGAAACGAAGAAACCAATAACATATCTTTATATATGGACTTTATTTTCTAATTGTATGTAGGATACACAGCGATATTCTCGCATTCAAGAGAAGTTTTCTTATAAAAGTTACAGTTTAAAAGTTCATTTACAAAATGTTCAGAATTAGGTAAGTCAATGAAGTAGATCTGCATTGGTCTGTACAACAAGAATTTTTTCTATGTTTTCAGTTTTGAATGATTTTCTTAAATCAGTCAATAAAAGTTTCAATGACGAGAACGAACTCACTAAAAGTTAAAAACCTGCGGTTTTGTTATTCTCACCAGATTGGCTTTTCAATAAGTATTTCTGATTTTAAACCTTAAGGATGGTCAGGGCCCGAATTCGGGAAGGAGGATGGAGGAATTCGAAGGAAAACAAACTATTTAGACGAAAACCACATGAATATGCATTTATATGCTTCTATTCTGAAAACCGCGGTTTTATGCATTTATATGCTCGATAAATTTCAATTCTGTTGGTCCCAGAGAGGTGAAAATAACACCGAAAGGCTTCTTTCAATGTGTACTATTCAGGGAAAAAATATGCAAATATGCTCGAACCCGAGCCCTACTTATTACTTATAATCAGACTCACTACAACAGAAGCAGTGTCCCTATTTCCTGGAATAAAGCCGCTACTGTACTATACTATACTATTGTGTTCTGCACTGTTTTAGCGTGTAGGGGACCAGCAAGTTTCAGAGTTAGTTGTACACTCTTATCTTTACGCTCCTTATTTACACATACGAGCAGATAATGAAGATAACGTCTCATCTCTGATAATATTTTAACACGAAGTGTTCGTTGCGCAAGACTGAAGTGGTAATAATGTTACGTAAAGTTTACTAGGAATGTGTTTTGAGCTTTGCTGTCTAATTATATTTTTGTTCTTGATATCCCATTCGTGAAGTGAAGTGGACATCAAAGTAATAATGCATTGGACATCCCTATGATTGGACGGCATACGTAGAGAAGGAAGAGGTGAGGTGCGGAGAGGATGAAACCATTGCTTGCAAGGTAGTTCTTTCCTCTAGAAGAAGAATAATAATAATACTAATAATACTAATAACTACAAGAGGGCCTGTTTGAGAAATATCGCATGTGTATAAGCCACCCACATGACTTAACTGTTACGCGGGCTTGACCCAATACAGTTCTGTCCGGGACTATTGTCTTGTTTATTTGTTTAAGCGCCCTCTTAAACAAATTGTGGATATTTATGAAATCAGAGTGCAATTCGTCACTGCTGCGGGTAATTCTCTTTCTGTTGAATGGTCATTTGTTACAATCGGTTGCTTGAGTCGCCCCATGTGTATAGACCACCCTCTCCCGGCTTTACTGTTCACGAGGGCTCGACGCGACTTGGTACTAGTAGGGGCTATCGTATTATTTGTTTAAACTCACTTTATAAACAAATGAATATATTTCCTTTGACTGTTCAAGAAATGCAATATTTTTCCTGTACTCTTGAGACTATTTGGAAGATTTTGGCACGTACCACACCTTCTAACTCCCTCTGGTTTAAGAGCTTAAGTTTTGTGAAAAATACATCTTAGCGTTCTCTATATATGATGATGATGATGATGATGATAATCTGGCCTGCCGACAGCAGTGGCTAGGCTCGCTAAAGTGCAGCGTTAGGTCATGGGGCCAAGCGCTCTGCCGACTCTGTAGACGCGTGGGTTTGATCCCCACCGTCGGCCGTCCTTGAAATGGTTTTTCGTGGTTTCCCCATTTTGAACACCACGCAAAAGCTGGGACGGTACCTTCTGACAGGCCACGGCCGCTTCCTTCCACTTCTTGCCCAGTTTCATTCACCTTCATCCATTCCATATCTCGTCCTGACGCACAGGTCGCCCACTGGCGTCGACTAGAAAGACCTGCACTCGGCCTGTCCGGAGGTCACACGACAAAAAAAAAAAAAAATACAGTCAGTCTGAAAGACTAGACGTTATATCATTTCAAATGACTCATGCCACAATTGCTACACATGTTAGAAAGGCTCAGGAGGGCTTCTCGCTTCGCTCGAAGCCCCAGGACTCTTTCAACAGACTCCATTACCCATTAACTTAGGCTTCCCGCGCGGGCACCTCTTTAAGGGTCACCCTGTATTTGAGTCTGACATCTTTTACAACTATTATTTGAATCTGATATCTCGCAAACCTCTTTAAGGGTCACCCTGTATTTGAATTGAATGTAACATACTGTACACCTCGTTAAGTGTCACCCTGTAATTTGCGCTGATATGCTGCACACCTTTTTAGGAGGCACCCTGTATTCTTATCTGGCATCTTGTATATCTCTTTATGAGTCACCCTGTATTCTTATCTAGCATCTTGTACTGTATTTTGCTCTGACATCCTGCACACCTCTTTAGGAGGCACCCTGTATTTTTATATGACATCTTGTAATATCTCTTTAGAGGTCACCCTGTATTCTTGTGTTCGCTTCGCTCAAAGCCTCAGGTCGCTCTTTCAACAGACTCCAATAACCATTAGCTTCTGCTTCCCGCGTGGCTGCATGACGTCACGCTCTCGCTTCCCGCGCGGCTGCATGTCACTTCCCGCACGGCTGCATGACGTCACTTCCGTCTCCGTCTCAGTCTCCGTAACGCATAACGTTGGACCCAAGCATAACGACGAGCCTCTCTAACATGTGTAGCATTTGTAGCATGCGTCATTTGAAATGATATAACGTCTAGTCGCAAGGCCACTAAATGGAATAACGTCACATACCTGCCAACTTTTACGGATTATCCGTAAAATTTACGGAATTGCCGAGTGTTTTACGGTTTTACGGATGAACATCAATGTTGTGTGATTTTACGTACCGAGATGTTCTCTTCGAAATTAGCGCCAAGACGAGCTTCCGCAAACCGACATGTGGAGTGTGTGTGACCACTGACTATTTCATACATGGGTCCAGGCGCGGTCATGACCCCCCCCCCCCCCCTCCCCTCAAACGGAGACCATTTTTTTTTTTTGCAAACTCAAAAGAAAGAAAACACAATAACCAGACAAATAAAACTTAACGAATTTTAACTGAAAAATAGTTTTTTAATTTTATTTTATCTTTTTTATCTTATTCATTACTGAAAATATCTTTATTGCAATTATTACTGTATGTTCTGTTACAACTGTACATATTTACAACTTCATACCTGTTATATTTTCGATGTGAAATGCCATGTCCTGTGGTTCGGATTCCACGTAAAAAGGAGGTCCCGTGGCTCATGATCTCAAGATAAACGGTCACGTTAAACTACAAGCTTCCTTCCTTCCTTTCATACCTGTTATATAAAAACGATTATTTATATAACAAAATCAATTCGTCTATTTTGTTTAGCAAACCTTGTGATTACCGAATCGGTGTTTATAGTGATGTCACGATGAATGTGCAGCAATGCACGGATAGGAATTTGGGGCTATTTTCATACCAAATATTTTGCCGACGTCCAAACTGCAAGCTTGGTTGGCAATTTAAGCTGTGACTTTCTCCCTTTGTCGGTACCAACTCGACTTGCCGAAACTGTAACGTACCTTGATACTTTTCTCGAAGCTCGATGTAAAAGTCGCAAAACACGCCGTTGCAATTTGTACGAATATATTTGGTGCGCTAAACGCATCAAATTTCTATCCATGAAGTTTGCAAAAAAAATTGGTCTCGTTTTGTACGTTTGGTTATTTTGTGATTGCTTTTTTAGTGATACAATTTTCCTTAACAATTTCGATTATCTGACCCTCCCAAAGCCAAACTCTAGATCCGCGCCAGCATGGCTCTGATTCGTATATTTCAGAACGGTCTTTCATCTATAATATAATAAAGCTAATGTGTTTGTTTGTGCGTTTAAACGCGCTAACCTCTGGAACTACCAGTCGGATTCGAAAAATTCATTTTGTATGATTGCCATAATAACCAAGAGGAATAGTTTAGGCTATGTAGCATTAGGCTACACCTCTCATGTGACCTTAAAGATTTATTTTTGTTCAGTAAGTCGGAAGAAGAAGCACTCCCGAACAGCTTCAATAATACCAAGGTCTATTGTTGCCTGACAATGCGGGCTGCATCACGTCGCCCCTACCAATGTTCCGGTGCAGAATTGCGAGCTGCTTATAAATTGCAGTCACGGGAAGTAATTAGTGCAAAAGGATTTCATAGGCCCCTAAAACAGTTATCATGACAATAGTATGCCTCGGTATAAAGGCGATGGTGTTGGTGCAGTATACTGAGGTTATCAGCTGCAATAAGCGTTGGTGCTTTCCGATCCTTATCCTTGGGCGCTCCAGTTCTGTAGTAGTATTCATTATCATCCATAAAACAAATAAATCCACCGGGCGAAGCCGGGCACTACTGCTAGTCATGAATAAAATGTTCCCTGATATTGCTTCTGAATCCTAGTTGGTTGGTTTGTTGTTGTTGTTGTTGTTGAGGGAATGATTCATTTGATAGCCGTTACCGTTCGATTATTCTTCACCGCGGGTTGCTATAGTTACGAAGTTGAGGTTCTGAAATAACGTGGGACTATGTCCGTGGCTTATTTTATATTACAGTTGTGTGGTTTAGCGATAATCGTGACTAAATCTACGGGGGAAAAAATAGTAAGCTATTATCAGTTGTTACGGGAAATCTTTTTTTTTTGAATTGCCATGTAGTCTGAAAATAATAACTGATAAATATGCGTGTTGTACCGTGTACTCTTGGGATGTTAACATAACACACAGCGTTTACGACCTGACCTAAACATGTAAGTAATTTGAAGATAAAGTGAATAAAATAACAGGCATTTAGTTGTTCTACTGCAGTTTGGTGCATTCGGTTAACCACTTATTACTGATGATGATAATTGTTGTTAATTCATTTTAGGGGCTTGGGACATATTGGACATCAGTCCCGTGTAGTTGGGTGTTAGTGATCTTGTACCATGTGATGACTGTAGTAGTGTTTTAGGGATAGGGATGTGGTAGGTGCCCCGGGACTTGAAATAAGGTACTACCCCTGCATTTGCCTGGAGAGAGTATGGAAAGGCCCTGTGAAGAACCACTCAGGGTAGCCGCTGTCAGCGCAGTGATTCGAACCTACGATCTCGGAACTTGCTCCAGTTGCCCACGCCGTCACGTTGCACGATTTAATGTATTACTGATAGGTCATTTGGAAAGTTAGCATATATGCAACACCACTAAGAACAACAATTGAGGCAAATATTTCCACCATCATATGATTATTGCAATTTACATGGACAAAACTTAATTGAGAATTCCGTCTAATTAATCTCGGTGGTCTGTTTGCCATCTCTTGATGAATGCAGTACACTTGCATTTGTCTGTTCACAGGCTAGAGTAAAATGTGGCTTTTCACCGATGTCTGTCTCATTCTTGGCTGTGATTATATGGAAGCTACTGAGGTATGAGTGGTGCTGAGTAATTACATTCGGGGCACAATCAGTGCCTGTGGGATGCTGTGAAAGGTTCGACTCAAGGGTTAGTACCGCTGTACTACCGGGTGAGTTAGCCGTGGTGGTTACGGCATGACTAATGGCAGTCGCTCACATCCGGGAGGCGAGGAGGTTCGAATCCCCCCGCCGGCAACCTTGAAGATGGTCTTCTGTGGTTTCCCATCTTCCTTCCAGGCAAATGCTGGGGTTGGTCCCTCACTATAGGCCACAGCCGCTACCTTCCAACTTTCCTCCCCAACGGTACTTGTAGCTCACCCATTGGGTGTCCGTCTCGAAGCAGCTACAAAACTGGCGAGCCGAACATGTCCTCGGACACTCCCGGCACTAAAAGCCATACGGGAACAAAACCGCTGTACTGACTCAGTGAGGAAAGCAATGACAAACTACCTCACTCTTCATCATGCCTAGTACGCCTCAATATAGCGATGCCTTTTTTTTGTGGGTACCTACCCACACAACCTAACGGCGGTGCTTTTGAGGGTCCAACCAGCCTTCGGGCTGACTACCTAACAATCTCTTAGACTTGGAATGCTACTGGTAAGCGATTACACCAGTTCACTTTTAAGTTTTGACGAATATGTACTACATACATTTATATTGTTAGCGAAGGGACGGAGCGGTGGCAGAATAAAGAACTTTCATTTCAAGGACATTTTATCCTGCCTTAATAATGGACGTGTTTTCCCGCTTAACGTCTAGTTTTGCTATATTGCAAACAAAACTCTTAATCGTAACAAATAACAAACGGAGCCTGAAGAGACGAAATATTTTTTGTCTGTTGATATTGATGACATAATTGAGCATTGTATTACATTTTGGCCAGTCGTAAGTCTGGATCTCAAGGGACGGAATTTTCTTTCTTGTTAATAAGAGACGCCATGGGATTACTTCTCCTTGCATATCTTCCTCAATTTGCCTTTGTATTTACAAACACAGTTTGTCATAACTGTTTAACTGACCTTAGTACAATGTTATCTGTCAAAGTTGATAAGACTGCACAGTTCTCTCAAACGTAACTGTTACAGTTAAATGCTTATCGCCGTCTAACCTTGTCAGTATCGCTGACTAATGTTTGACGATAAGAGCTTTAACACTTACCTTAACTACTCTTCTCCGTGGGGTAACATGGGGGCATCGTACTGTGTTCGTGCTGCTCTTCCTTTGTACTTCTGGACTAAGTCCCGATGTGAATACTGCCTGTGATGGGACCATAACTGGCCACTCGGTCCACCAGGGTGAAACTTATGTAAAGTAATTTCTTTCAATGTTGTATTTCCAATTGCTACTGCGAAAATCATACATCGTTATTAGTCGCAATGCACAAAAGAAGTTTGATGATACATCTTACTACAATTTCATGCCTGTCATTTCTCTGGTATGTGCTGTTGGTATAACAGAAGTACTGTAGTTGAATCATTGCTCACAACGCACGCTAGACAAAGCGCGCTTTCTGAGCATACACCGTGCGATGAGCAGTACGCCGTGCACAGAGAGAGAGAGAGAGAGAGAGAGAGAGAGGGAGAGAGTGGGCTGTTCTTGAAATAATAATGGTAAAATTCTAATAATAATAATAATAATAATGCTATTGGTTTAACATCCCTTTAACTACTGCGACTTTTAGACACGCCAGGATACCGGAATTTTGCCCCGAAGGCAAATCTACTGACACGGCTACCTCACATTTGTGCACCCTCAAATGCAAACTGATTGCGCCGGGATCCAATCCTGCAACCTTGGGAACAGCAGGCAAGAACGTTACTGCTGCGCCACGCAGCCAGTTTGGTGACATTCTTGGTGAGGGTAATAATTAAAACCTAATACAGCTGCATATTAGGAATTGTTTGTAAAAGTAGGCAACCGAAGGATTCCATTGTCGTGAGATCATTGAAATTGGCCCACTATAACGTCAAAAATACTGTAGTTGTTTCCTTAAAATACTTCTATTAAACTCGCCCCGCTAGAACGTCTGAAATCCCGTAGTAGTTTCCATATGAAGCTTTCATTAAATTCGCTCCACTAGAACGTCAGAAATACTGTAGTAGTCTCCTTGAGACTCGCTTTGTAAATAAATGAAATAAATTGTCATTTTTATCTCTTCAGTCGGTCAACACGATTGTGCCCAATGAATGGTCTGGGTACAAGATATAAATATGTAAATACACTCCTGGAAAAAATAAACTTATAAATTAATTATCACAATTAAATTAACTAATACATGTATTTTTTTCCATGAGTGTATTTATATCTTGTACCCCGCCCATTCATTGGGCACAATCGTGTTGACCGACTGAAGAGATACAAATGACAAATTTGTGCAGCCAACACTGAACGAATGGCTTCAAATCTCTACTATAGAATACATGCCACTTCAGGAATTATTCGCATAAATACGCAATCAAAGGGTTTCATTGCCACAAGAATCATTACAATCTGTGATAGAACGACAGAAATGGTCCTTCCATAGTCGTCTGCTATAGATCGATGTACAACCTGAAGATGCTGGTTGGAAAGGAGCCCGGAATGAGGTCTGTATCGTTCGAAGTTCAGAGTTTTGGATCGTACCACTGACTGTGACTATCTTAAGTTTCTTTCCTTGGAATTTTTCTCACCCTTAGTCCCAGCAGATGCTGAAATAGTACATTATTTCAAGTTCGAGGGCAGACACACTAATCCTATATCAAAATAAATTGCAGATATTGCTACAGGAACCACAACATAGAAGATAGGTTATCAGATTCCGTACAACCATTCTTCTAACTTTACATGAGGGTGATGACTAAGATGTTAGTAGCCACTAAGCGATGCAACAACCGAACATTTTACTATGAATTCCGGTGTCTAATGATGCTGCACACTACTCTGTTAACTAACCGGTGCTGATACCCAGCGCTACTTAGTTGATGAGTTGATTTCTTAACATCGGTGATACGTTCTTTCCATCATAGTCAAGGGTGAAAGAAGAAAAGACCGACTAAGAACTGTGATATGTGAGAGGCGAGTGTGTAAAGTGCCTTTTCATAATTTACTCCACACACTCATTTCCTTGGGTCTGTACCTGCCTGGACGTACTGGGGAATTTGCATTTTTTTCAACAGCATTAGGTTCTTGGTGACACAGTCCAGTTCAGTTTTGTCATAGTTAGATGATCTCCGAATGAATTGATACCCGCCCGCGACTGGTGACGTACCAAAGGATGAAAGTCACTTTCATTTTAAGCGCTTTGCAGATATTGTCTCGGTTAGAGAAAAGTACAGTGACTACTATCGGATTTTTATTATGGATACTAGAGTTTAGGCCTTAATTACAACCAAACCAACAGACCTATTGAAAAGCGAGTTATACCAATATTTTCCTTGTTTAATTCTGCGTTAGACTATATAAGCCAATTATTTTAAAGTTTATTAATTATTTATTTATATGTGGTTGTATGAAAAATTGTCCGTGTTTTGACGTCTTTTCTAGGAACCGCTCACTTAAAACTATATACATGGAAAACTACTTGGCTGAGGGTAATGCAATTTTTATATGTGATAGGCACAAGTATTGGTAGTGCAAATCTCAAGTTTCAATTTTTTACAACAAGCCAATAAAAAGTTCTTATACTTTTTCTGACGTAACGTTTTCTCAGCCCAGGATAAACGTACAGCAGGAAACTTGGTCTCATTTTGGAGCTCTCATTCGTGATTATCGGAAACTACGACCACTGTAAACGTACAGTGTGATGACGAATTTATGAAGAGTAATATTAATGGGAGGTTTTGTGCGTTGTAGCCCGAGCGAGTAAAAGCGAGCTGGCTTGTGAAATCCAATGCAGCGTTGCCGCGTTAAGTGCAGTGTCGCGGCTGGCAACAAACGAACACTGCTTTAAGTTTACTTTCAACCTTTGATTTTGTTTCCTCGTACAAATTTCATTTTCCATCACCTTTTTCACATAAGGGCTTTGGACCTTCAATGGCAGGTTTAAAAATGGTTTGCTTCCTAATTTGGAAATGTCATACTAGGCCTACACAATTTTTACATGGGTTATTTACATATATATACAATATTAAATTCAATCAGTATTCTTCGTCTGAAGAATCACTCTGTTCGGATGAATCAGAACTGCTGTCATTCATGTTAATTATGACTGGCTCGAAATGAGGGACATTTTCAGACAGTCCATCTTTCTCCCAGTAGTGGTCTTCAATTCTTTTAGCGTGTTTAATACATTGTTTCCAGAGTTCGGGAGTAACGGTACGCAAGGCTTCTCGGCATAAAACATTCATTGCTTCCATACTTCTACCATTTTGTAATATGTTAGCCATATTTGTTTTTGCTATTTTTCCTTTAACGTAAGCCCAAAGAAGTTCAATTGGATTGAGCTCGCAATGAGCCACTGGTAACCAAACAAGCTTTACATCCGGTCGAAGTCATTTCGTCAGTTGTTCCAGCTTCTTCACTGGAGTTTGAAAATAAGGCCTGGCAAGGACAATTAGCTCTGATTTAGTCAGCTTGTTGTAATTGACAACTCCAAGTGGTAGCGATATATTCTTTGATGTTATCCAGGTTATAATGTCAGGTTTCAGCCACGACATGTTCGGGTTTTTAGTTGCAGGATCGACCATCGTATGATATGGGGCTTGATCTATAATAACTGCCGACCTTTGAGGCAATAAACTCAGCACTTTCGTGAACCATTCTTCGTAATGAGTCGAGTTCATTTCGTTGTGGTAAACACCGCTCCCTTTCTTGCCGATAAAACAAAGTTCTGCACCGTCAAGAAATCCTTCTTCGCTTCCTATATGTAAAATTATGGTGCGTTTCCCAGCTCCAGACGGTGTCTTGAAACCTCCACGCCATCCATAAATTTCCTGAATGTACCCTCTGTATTGATCATAATTATCGAAGTTCTTTTCCAAAGCATCAACCACGTTTTCTTGCCACCCATATTTCATAGTGTGGTTCTGTCCGTACCAGGTCTCGTCTGTAAAGAAGATCTTGTAGCCCTGTGCTCGAAGTTCTCTCATTCTTCTCAGGAATGTATGTCGGGATGCAGCAACCGTCACGGATTCCATTAGCACTGGTTTCTTGTTCAGTTTTTTGAATCGGAATCTCAAGCCTGACTACTTTCAAAAGCGTAGAAATTGACATATCAGGAAAATCGTTTATATTTTCGGACAGTTTCTCGCGGAGGTTTTTAATTGTGGGAAATACTTTATTCATGTAAAAATCATGTATAGTTCTTCTTATTGTGCCCAAAGTAAAATCATCGAGTTGGAATTTCGGACGACCTGGCCCGGGCCTCACACACTGCTTCTTTCTTGACCTGGATGATATATTTTCATCATTCTCCCTTGAAGTGGCTCCTATTCTCTTCACTGATGACACTGATAATCCAAGACAATCTGCCACTTTCCGATACACAGGAAACCTCTTGTCCCCAAAATTTTCCCCCTCATTTCGAAAGAAACAAATAGCACTGAGAACTAGCGCAAGTTCGCCCTCAGACAATGGTGGTCTCGGAGGCATCTGGAAGTTATGTGGCCAATATTCAGTAAACAGGAAGACTGAAATAGCATGAGGACTTAGCCAGCCAGGTCACTCGCATTCCATTCGCAACTGCCCGGGGCGAGGGTAGCCGGCAACGCTGCTCTCGAATTCACCACCTCGCCCGCTTATAATCGCACGGGCTACAACGCACAAAACCTCCCATTATTATTACTCTTCATAAATTCGTCATCACACTGTACGTTTACAGTAGTACTGTGCATGTAGGCTACGCTACGTTTGCTCACCGACAATCCCTCTGGGCTAGTTTATTATATGATAATGTCTCGCGGAAAACATGATTCTTCTTCTCTAAAGTTAATTGACTTCCCGCCGTTTCAAGCGGTGGACGAGGCCTAGGGAAAGGATCTACTTTAAGTGATTATTTTGTCTGTCTAGTTAGGCAGAAGGCTGGTTGCATTGATGAGTTTGCATCAGAAGGTATGCTGGATGCAGTTAGCGTGTCTTGGTTTGAACCGGATGAGAGTTCGGTGTTTGCAGCCTTCACCAAAACAGAGAACAGAGAACACGGTAAGCTAACAAGCGTGAACAGACACTGATCCTGATCCCCCAGAATTCCATAGCTACTCTTCTTACCCCAAGCAGTGGGCCTGTCCACGTAGGGTGCACCTTCTCTTCACCTGTCGTCCCTAGTTTCTTTGTAGCCAGACTTTCTCTTGCCAGGGTTGTCCATAAATTAGTGTAGGGGCACGGTCGACTCTAGACAGGTCGGAAGGCTGAGACTTGGCAACATGTTCATCAGTCATACCCTTGTCAGGCGGGAACACGAGGGAACGTTGTCTGGCAGGTGTTCTTGTTTATCTCATAGGTATATTTCCTTCTATATTTTGTTTCTTACGCTTTGTAATTTTATACGCTTTATAGTAGCGTTTATACTACCCTTCCAGATGAGTTTTTTTTACTGTAATCCCTAATCGAGAACACACTGACGAGTATGCTTTGTATCTGGCAAATATGGTGTTTTTTAAATGCCTACGGTACGGTTCATGGAATTATCACATACCGTATCGTACTTCATGTTTTAAACTTTGATTTTCCTGGAATGTTTCGGCACCGTAACAATGCCAGATACATGTTGTATCCCCAACTGTAATGCAAATTAACCAAGTAAGGTTCCCAAGTGACGAAAATCTGCGCCAGGCCTGGATTAGGGAACCTTCGAAATGGTTCGTAGATTGCATAAATTAGTCAATTAAGTGAAAGAAAAAAAAACTTTCAGTCATTGCCACTGTATTGATAAACAATTATTCACAGGCAAGGAATGATGCTGTTGATGTCAGCAAACTTGGTTATGGGAAGAGAAAGTTGAAGCACCTTAGGAAGGAAACAGAAGTAATCTGATACAGTTATGGAATACCAGCAGCAACATACTATTTCTATACTGGTAGTAAATTATCTACATACATGTGCGGCGGAATCGAGGATTTATAGGCCTACAGTGTGAAGATGGTATGGGAGATAGCCTACATTTTTGCATCACATAACCCTCAAATGCATGTACTTACTCCATATTATTATTATAACACCGCTAATTGTTTTATTACCTTACTTCAGAGTAGTGAAATACGAAAAGAAACCAAAATAATTTTCTTTATTTTGCTAAACAATTTTATGTTGATAAATTATGTCCGTGTCACTCATGCCTAATATCAGCTGCTAGGCTCTTATAACAACTTTTTACGATATGCACGTTATTCGTTTATTTCCGATTGTAACACTGGTCATGTGTAAATAAAAATCAACAGATGTTCTGCTAAACATGTACATTATGTTTGTCCAATGTTAATTCCGTAGTTTTTGTCGCCTTCCTTGCTAGCAAACAGCTGTTTCAGTTCAGGCGCTCGTGACGAAGTATGACTGACAATAGCCGTAGCTACAGTGTTGTCAGGTTGAACCTTCCGACCTTTCTAGAGTCGACCGTGGTAGGGGTGGTAGAGTAGTTCTGTCGCAGTCTTCATCATATTCCATGCTTTCACACACATTTATTGACTTCCTGTATTAATCTTGTGAAGTCTTAGTTCCTTGATGTTTTTGATACTGCATAGTACTTCTTGGTACTTGCATGAAATCTGGGTTGCGTTGTCTGAAACAATTCGGTGAAGTAGGCAAATAAAAATAAACGTTGACATTCAGTTTTACCAAGTTACATACAATTTATTTAAACGCTATCCATATTCCGTTTCTTCGTCAATCATCAAATTTGAGGATTATTACTTTAGCTCCTCCCACATCCTTTCTGGATAGGTGCCGGTAGTAATCTCATCTTACGGACGAGTCCGGCAATGACTCGGGTAATACAGTTGTATCGTAATTTATCATTAAATCTTGCTGTATGCCAACCAAAATAATTATGCAGTTACGGTAGCCCTCACCCAGGGCCAAAGGATAAAAGGTGGGTTAAAATCTCAAATCTCACTGTCTTTTATCAAAATGGTTCTCTGTAATTTGAGGATGTGCAAATGCGAGGAAGCCGTGTCAGTAGATTTATTGGTATGTTGAAGATCCCCTTCGGGGCAAAATTGCGGTAACCCGGCGTCTCTAAAAGCCATACTATTAGGTTGTCTGATAAGTAATGTCGTTTTTTAAGTTTGGTGTTTTATAAGATAAAATTGGTTTTCTATGGATCGCCAATGCTATTTATAGGAGGCCATGACTAGAATTGCGTATATTATGAGAATGTATCAGTCGTCAGTTGTTGATACACAATCACAAATGGAACTTGGAAAATCACACAGAAGCTGTAGATATGTACCTCATGAATTGACCCCTGAACAGGCTCAACATGAGTGGATATCTGTCGTCAGCTTATCGGTAAACCAATGCATCATAAGATTTATCAGAAGAATTGCCACATGTGATGAAAAATGAGTCTACCGGAACGCTGACACCTCTAAACAGTGGCTCAGTCCCCGTCAACCTGCCAAAATCTTCGCTAAAAAGGATCGGTTCGGCCTCAAAGTGATGTTATGCGTCTCAGTGCCGGATTTCGGCCTAGGCCTACATGACCCCGGCCGTGGGGCCCAGCCAGCCTAGGGGCCCCGGTGGTTGAATCTATACATAAGCTCAAAAGCCTGGCTTGCCTTATCAAAAAGCTTTATCGAAAATAATATTATAATAACTATTTTTAATACATTTTTCCAAACCTTACAGCCCTGCGTGCAACAAAGCTAGAATTAGGCCTCTTCGTTCCCCCCTCTTTCTCGCCTGCAGTATCCACGCTTAGCATTACCAGGCCACGCGCCGACAGTCCATTCTAAGGCTCCGTGCGTCACTTCTCTGGAATGACATCTTGGAAAGGATCAAAAAAGTAAGCAAATCTCTCCAATCTGTTAACATCGACCTGGGTACGATCGTTGAACTGTATCAGTCTTTGGTAACATACCTAGAACACTTAAGAAAACCCAGTACCTTTGATCATTATGAGTCGCTAGTTATTGAAAAATCCGGTGAAAATAGCTTTGCAGTCAATTGACTATGATGACGTCATTCATTCTTTTGCACAGAAGAAAGTTCGTCGTATGATACTATAAATTTTATAGAATAACGTAACTCTAGTAACATAGGCTGTATTATTCTTATGTTTATTAAAGTCGATTAAAAATTATATGTTCTGTGCTAGTGCATTTAATTTGCTACATTTCCAAAATAGCTTCGAGATGTTGGGGGGCCCAAATGTTAAGTGCCTAGGGGCCCTGGATCCCTAAGTCCGGGCCTGTGCGTTTGGTGGAATTTTGAAAGAGTGATTCACTGGGAGTTTGTTCCAAGAGGACGTTCAGTCAATGCGGATCTTGATTCTCAACAACTTGAATGAGGTCATGAAATTTTGAGACGGAGATACCCAGCATTAGTTAACAGAAATAGTTATCATGCGGCAGGACAATGTGAGACCTTATACTGTGCGAACTACCATGGCAAAAATCCAGGAATTGGGAGGAGTCGAACTGCTACCATATCCAGCATACAGCCCTGATCTTGCGCCTTCATATTACCATCTTTTTCGATCCATGGCACATTTCTTGCGTGGAAGAAATTTCGAAAACATTGAAGCTGTGGGTCTCGCCGAATTCTTCGCATCAAAACCCAGAGACTGGCACCGTCGCGAGATAAAGAAACCTCGCTGAAAGATGGCTAAAGACCAAAGAATTTGATGGTCTCTACTTTGAAGAACAGTTTAATTTATTGTCAGAAAACTTTCCAAATAAAGTTATCTTCATAAAAGACATTACTTATGAGCCATCCCCTGTAGATTAAAGGGATGTAAGAACCAATGACATTATTATGATCATTATTATTAGGTTTTATGTAGCTTCCTCATTTCATCTCGAAGCAAATGCGACGATGGCTCCCTTCTCGAAAGTTATGTTGCTTTCTTCTCGATCGAATCCCCATCAAAAAATATTGCACTAACCACTAATCACGTACCTCGCTAATTATTGGCAAGAGAATATTTGTTATGAAGAGATACATACTTAGTTAGAAATGAACACTTTAGATTAAACAATGAACACTTTGGATGGAGCTGTTGATATGAGCTGACTCAGATGATGGGGTCATTTGATGAGAATGGGGGAGGAGAGATTGCCTAATATGTTAATGAACTCGGCTGCAGAGGGTAAGAGAAGCAGAGGTAGGCCTAGAAGGTGATTGCTAGATTTAGTGTTCGACGAGGAGGTCGCAGTGCTAACTGCTAATAGGGTATCATTGAGGAGACTCATTCGGAAACAAGAGGCTTGCAGACTAGACTGGACGCTGTAATGCAAATCCCGGGAGAGCAGCCCAAATTCTAGACACAAATAATTAGTTACACACACTACATTTGTAATCACAATAACACAGGTTATCAGAAATATACAAGAGACGAATAAATGCATGGGGCTGATGACCAAAGCCCCTCATTGCAACAGCAACAACAACGACACCAATCCTAAATTCTCGATTGAAGGCTGTACATTTTGCGGGCATCCAACGAACGTATGAAATTCATGCATTTTTTTTTGTCATCAAAGATATTTCCATTAGGTTGTTTGAGTCTTCAGTCTTTTGACTGGTTTGATGCAGCTGTCCATGCCTCCCTGTCCTCAGCTAATCGTTTCATCTCTACATAGCTCCGACACTCTACATCCGAGGCAATCTGTTTAACATATTCTAACCTTGGTCTACCCCTACAGTTCTTGTCCTCGACCCTTCCTTCCATAACTAAGCTTGCTATTCCTGGGTGTCTTAGTATGTGTCCTACCAACCTATCTCTTCTCTTCATTAGCAGTCGCCAGAAACATCTCTCCTCTCCCACTCGTCTTAATACCTCTTCGTTTGTAACCCTATCTACCCATCTGATCTTCATCATTCTCCTGTAACACCACATTTCAAATGCTTCAATTCTCCTCTTTTCTGCTGCACCAATAGTCCAAGTTTCACTTCCATAGAGCGCCACGCTCCAGACAAAGGCTTTCAAAAATGACTTCCTAATACCTAAATCTATATTCGATGTCAGCAGATTCCTTTTTTGTAGAAATGCTTTCTTTGCCTGAGCCAACCTACTTTTTATATCCTCTTTGCTTCGTCCATCACTGGTTATTCTGCTTCCTAAGTAACAGAAGTCTCCTACTTCCTTTAGCTTTTCACCTGCCAATTTGATCTCCATAGAGGTTTCTGATTTATTTCGGCTGCATTCCAGTATTTTTGTTTTACATTTATTAATTTTCATCATGAATTCTTTCCGTAAGACGGAGTCCATACCATTCAAAAACTCATTCAAATCCTCAGGCTTGTCGGCCAAGATGACGATGTCATCAGCAAATCTCAGAGTTGAAATTATTTCTCCTTGAATCTTCACTCCCACTTTACATTTTTCTCTAATTTCCTTCATTGCTTGTTCAATGTAAAGATTGAAAAGTATGGGTGATAAGTTGCAGCCTTGCCTTACACCTTTCTGAATACCAGCTTCTCTCTCATGTCCTTCAACTCGAATGACTGCTGTCTGGTTTCTGTATAGATTGTATATCACCCTCCTATCCCTGTACTTTATTCCAATCGATTTCAAAATGTCAAACAATTTAGTCCAATCAACGTTATCAAAAGCCTTTTCCAAGTCTACAAAAGCCATGAACGTTCTCTTATCTTTCCTTATTCTACCTTCCAAAATCAGCCAAGACTTAGTACAGCTTCCCTTGTTCCTACATTTCTCCATTAGGAACAACCTCGAAAACCATGGTGGTGAAACGGACGGTGGGAATACCATTCATTCATACTTTGTCTTTCAACGTCCAGTTTTTATAGTCTAGTCTAGTCTGTAAACTTTTGTTTGCGAATGAGTCGCTGAAATATTACCCGAGACATCGAAGCATTTCTAGAGCGGCCAGCTTAAATGATAGGCCTATGCTGCAGTAAAGTTCTTTTTATTGCCAGTAGCTTGTATGATATTTTAAAATATGTGGTCCAGCTGTTGAGACCACTTGTAGCTATCTTGAGGAATGTCATAACGAGAGAACCAGTGACGGGAAGAAACGGGGGATATCGCATTTCCCGTTACGGGTCTCTCAACTTGACCTGCCGTGGACATTTCTAAACTCCCTCATCCACTCGAATAGAAGTCGGGGCACGTACTTTCAGACACCACTAATTAGTCTTAGGTTACCAGAGTAATTAGTGGACGGTAGTGGACGCAGACCCATTTTTAATGGGCGTTTGTCGTGAACTGTGTACTTACTCTCCCGTTTATTATATGTACGGTACCTAGTTCTTCTCTTCTGAATTCATATCCACTCCCTTAACTTACTTGGTACCTACGGCAGACTACAATGCTACACTGTTGGAATTTAAAAAAAAGGCTTATCCCTACTATTTGGGTTTACTGATGACCTGACTTATCTTGGCTTCGTCAGGGGTTTAAGGCTGGTTGCCCTTCCTGGCACCATGCGATTTTTTCTGGTGAATACACTACAACGTGTCACCTAGATTCGAACCCCGACCGTCTGGGTGAGAAGCAAGCGGCTCTACCTCTTGCCTGTAGTTAAGTTTTCTTTTCTTGAAGCTCTTCTAGAAAAATGGCAATATGATAAGCCTATAACTAAGTCCTAATTTGTTAAAAAGAGGGGCGTGGGGGCGCAGCGGTCAAGATGTTGGCTCCTCACCAAGGCGGACTGGGTTTGATTCCCGGTCAATGCGTGTGAGATTTTCTAAGTGAAATGCGTTGTCCTGTGGTTCGGATTCCACGTAAAAAGAAGGTCCCTTGGCTCATAATCTCAATATTCACGGCCACGTTAACCTACAAGCGTCTTAATTTGTTAGGAAAAAAGAAGACATTGAAGTCAGGCTGTGTGGTCACATTTGGTGGTGCGCTCGCTTCCTGTACTGCTCGGGTCCAAGCTCTGTGAACTTGCAGGGTGAGGTGACGCGGGAGGCGGGAAGTGGGCCTGTCAACAGCCCGCTGTGTTATCTGGAATTCCTGTCTACTCCAATACTGCTAACATAGGGCCGTTGCCTATAGGCCAGTCAAAAGTGACACAAAAAATGGCTAAATTCGCAAAACATGATGTATCTCTGATTTTATAGTATGTTGTTTGGACCCATTAGTGCTATGTATACCCAAGTTTGCAACTCTCAAAAAGTTGTGGAAAAAGTTTTACACACCAAAAACCGCGAAATTTTTCGACTTGTTTCAGATTCTGCTCTATATCTCCTAATCCATGCATTCTTCGTCGAACGCTAATCTATACATTTTTAAGAGCATTAAATGTGTGACAAATTATGCCCCACCGGAGCTCTGTAGGTCAATAGGTTACTGAATTACGGCATTTTGAAAATAGGCCAGGTTTTCCAAAAATTGAACATTTTAGTTTTAGATCTTCTTTGGACCAAAACTGCGCCATAACCGTTGATCCTACGAGTAAAACTTGTAGAATATAATTTGTAGGCCATTTAATTAGCTTTACATTAAGCGCAGAGCGAGGTCTGTATGCCTCGTAGTTCTCTCAAAATTTCAATAAACCCATATAAGAAATAAATCACATTTTTCCAGAAATGTACCTAACCACTTTTTGTTGCATTAAGTGAGATTTAAGCATGCAAAACGTGTTATGAATTGAGGGGAGGGTGAGGAGAGCGACCGCCCAGAGCGCCGCGGTCCGGGGGCGGGGATGGGGGTGGGGGCAGCCATGGATGTTTCAAAATTTATTTAATTAATTAATTAATTAATTAATTATACTTTTCATTTATAATTCATATTCCTTTTTTCAGTGCAACTATGACCTCCCGTGAGACAGAGAGGCTATTGTTTGGCACTGAAAGGTCACAAAAAAAAACTGAAGAAGAAGGCCCGACCGCAAAACTTGGTACTCTACTATTGACTAACCTTACTCATGAAGCAATTCATCCAAGCCGAAATAATTATAACCTGCAAATAATCAGCCAAATGCTCCCATTCTTTCACTCGTCTGGACACTTCTTCTATGCGAAAAGTGCTCGGAGCCCTCTGCAAGACCGGATGGACCCAACCGAATATCAATTTTTCACGAAAGGATGCTTCACCATCCCCAGATCCGACAAATTTTGGTCAGGTCTGTGGAATGACTTGAGAAGAGCCAGGGTGGCCTAACCCATGACAGAGGTATCTCTACAAGTGTGCTCTCTCGTTGGACGGGCTGGATGGTATATATGCTGAATATATGTGAAGAGGTAGAAGGGTATTGGGATATTTCCTCCACAACAAGTGAACAGCTTGTCGATATGCGACCTATGCAAATTGCACGAGATACCTCTGACATGAAAAAACTGAAAGCCTGGTTCAGTAACTATCCACCGTTCCCATCGATAGATAAACTCGTATCCATCAGCAGTGGCACTGTAGGTGGCCCCCACATAAATTGCCACACTGCCCGAGAAGAAGGACTGAAAGGGGTGAACCGAATTATTGGAAAAATGTTTGGGAATATTACTTTCTCTAGGAAGGAAAAAGTCCTCTCTTTGGCAACGCCTACCACCTCTATCAAGATCCACAGGAAGAGAGTCGAGGTCGAGCCACTCACCATCTTCCAGCGCATGTGTATCATGAAACAGTCAGACCTACAGTTGAAGGTCCACTTCACATATGAACTCTCTCCATTTCCAATGGCCCTATTTTCCGACGAAGGGATGCGTAAAAGCACAAAATCAGCTTTTTATGCTGCCTTCACTCAAGCCACAGATAACGTCAGTGTGCAGGCAAAAACATTTGCTGTCGTCGATGGAGGATACCTCCACCATAAAGTCGTGTGGCATCGGAATGTTTCGGTACGGGCTATCACAGCAAGCTACTTAAACTACATATTTAACCACTTTGGGGAAAATGTGTGAGTAGTCTTCGACGGGTATCCAGAGGATGGCACCCAAAAGAGCACCAAATTTGCAGAGCGATCACGACGTTATTCTGCAGCATCAGCGGAAATTGTGTTTACGCATCGACCATCATCACAGTCCCCCAAGAGAAGATGCTCTCGAATGACAAAAACAAGGTTCGTCTCATTGAGCATCTCTGTTCTGCTTTTGCTATCGAGGGGATTGAGACAAGAATATCAAAAGAAGACGCAGACCGCGATATCGTCGTGAATGCTTTGCAAAAAAGTACCTCCAATGACCACGTCATCATCTTTGGAGAGGATGTGGATTTGCTTGTGCTCCTCTGCGGTCTAGGATCCACCAAACGAACGTATACTTCCAGAAGAGTGGCAGAGATGAGGCGGGTTGCGCCCAATTCTCCACCAGCTCATTCAACCAAGGGGAAGTGGAGCTACCACCTGGATATGAACTTTTCATCCACGCTTTTACTGGGTGCGACACCACCTCTGCCCTCCTCTGGCAGGGGAAGATGAAAATGTGGAGCCACTTCAGACAAAATCAAGCCCTAGTGGACCAAGCAAGAGTTTTTCTCCAGACAGATGCCACACACCAACAAGTCGCAGCAGCCGGTGACAAGTGCCTAGTTGCCCTATATAGAGGAGACCAAACGACAGACACCCTCAACTATTTACGCTTCCGTACTTTTGTGAAGACAGCAGCCAACGCCAAAGCGAATCTGGCCCGTTTGCCACCAACCACAGAGGCTGCGTCGTACCACCACTACCGCACATACCACCAGGTGCAAAAGTGGTTGGGGGTGGAGAAAGAGGCCACCGACTGGGGTTGGGAATTGACCTCGGCTGGACGCATCACCATTACCAGTTGGCAAGCTCCTGCCCCCGCAGAGCTCCTAAAACTCCTCTCTTGCAAATGCAAGAAGGGGTGCAGAAGTGGCTGCACTTGTCTGAAAGCAGGGCTCAGATGTTCTGTGATGTGTGCTACCTGCTCTGGGGAAACGTGCCAGAACGCTGCCCTTATCATTAAAGAGGACGAAGACGAGCCTCAAGACAACCTTGACGATCCACCAATACTGGACTACCTACGTACAGGGGACGAAGACGACGAGCCACCAATAGTGGAAGACATACCTATTGAAGAGAGCAACGAAAGTTTCGGCCTAGGACCATCAAAAACAAGGCGACTTGTTCGACTATGTGTCTAATTTGATTGACTGGTTGATTTCTTTTGTTTATTTTATTATTTTTATTATATTATTATTATATTCAAATACATTTCACAGTTTGTTTAAATGATTATATGCCTTCTTTTTCATTACCAAAACAAAGAAAAAAGGATAGGAAATGTTATGGGACATTTCTGGAAAAATGCGATTTTACCTTATATGGGTTGTTTTGAGATTTGGAGAGAACTACGAGGCTTACTGACCCCGCTCTGCGCCTAATTTAAAGAAAATTAAATGGCCTACATATTATATTCTACAAGTTCTACTCGTAGGATCAATGATTTCGACGCAGTTTCGGTCCAAAAAGGTCTAAATCTAAAATTTAATTTTTGGAAAAAACTGGCATATTTTCAAAGTGTTGTAATTCGGTAACCAATTGACCTACAGAGCTCCGGTTGGGCTTAATTTGTCAAACATTTTATGTTCTTAAGAAATGTATAGAATAGTTTTCGACGAAGAATGCATGAATTAGGAGATATTGAGCAGAATCTGAAACAAGTCCAAATATTTCGCGGTTTTTGGTGTGTAAAACGTTTTCCACTACTTTTTGAGAGTTGCAAACTTGGGTATACATAGCCCTAATGGGTCCAAACAACATACTAAACAAGTTCCGTGACGAACTAAAGATCTACTTTTCTTAAAATTTAAGATTCATGCCAATGATTAATCTATATGGATCTATCTAGAATAATGACGAAATTAAGTTGGTAATATCGAAATTTCTAATTAGTTCGAAATACTGTATATCTGGCATAATGTAGCCTAATAGAGAACTACAGTTGGCAGCCCTGGTGACTGAAAATATTCTTCGTTCCATCTCTTAAGGTACAGAATACAAAATTTGGTTGAAGTCCAATAGATAGCATGGACGTCACATGCAGTTAAACATTGGATCTAGCAGCGCGCGTAAAATCATGTTGGTAACAATGACATACATGTATTGGTCAGAAATAATCTGAAATAATATGATCTATTGTTGTGTCAATTTTGAATGAAATCCATTAGTTAGTATAGAAGTTACATGCATTTTAAAATTGGACCTATCTGCAGCCTTAACATCATGTTGGCAGCACTGACGTATATTAGTTACTCCAAATTAATCTAGAATGCCAGGTACTATACGTGTGCAAAGTTTAGAGCTATTGGCTTGCATACTTTCTGATATATTGATATTAGGGTAACAAAAATAGAGACAGTATTTATTAACAGTTGGCAACCCTGGTTACTCTTAAGAATCGGCATAGACATATCTGTTATAGTACACATAGCACACGCGAAATTTGGTTGAAATCCAAATGATAGTGTTACGTGCCACCCCACCCCCCCTAGTGGCACTTTTGTTAACTGGATTACGGTGGGGTACAAAGCACAACAGCAATTACTGCTTAAAGAAATAATTAACTTTATTGTGGCCAGAAAATTACACGAATCAGCAAATACAAGCAATTAGGAGCCTTACTCCAGTTTCATCAAGTCTCTTCCTTGAGCGCTCTTGGCCCTTCCACTTGTCAACAAACCACAGAAGTTAATCCTGCCGCTAATGAGCCTAGTGGCCTTGACAGAACTACATGCAACTTCTTTCTAATGTGCGCCTACTACAGTACTTACGAGCACTTGCTGCGCGCTGTTCACCAGCTGGGAGAAACAATGTCACTTAATTTCGACACCACAATATCTGACACTCAGTGAAAGCACACTTACTCAGAACACGGCAGCCCCCTGTATGTTCCTCACTTCGCCGCAACACTAGGGGTTTCGCAAGTCACCACACTTCTGTCGCTCAGAATAAACGCTCACACTAGCTCGTAAAACACAACAATAACTGCTTCACGGGTCACTCTTATATAGCAGGCCGGTGACTCAATAAATGGTTCTAGATCCATCCAGAGTCCACGGCTTCTCGAGGTTTCCACCGCTGGTCCAGTCACGAATCTTCTGGACTATCCCTTTGTCTGTAGTAGCCCTGTTGCATAAGGCGCGCGCAATACAGGAGGCAAGCCACAGCCCAGCCCCTGGGGCAGTTGTGACTCAAGCGGCGAGCGATGACACAAACTCACAGCCGTAACACCACCCCCTTCCTAAAAAGGCTGATCGTCCCGATCAATCATTGGTCCGTCTGTGTCCCTCCGTAGGCTGCCAGGCGATCTCGATGCACGATCTTCATCTTCGCCCTCGGGCTCCGCTGGATCCTGTAGACGACATCGTTGATCCGTTTCACGACTCGGTACGGGCCCTCCCAGGACTTCTGCAGTTTGGGTGACAGGCCTTTCTTCCGTAATGGGTTTAAGAGCCAGACCAGGTCGTCCTCGTGGAATCCGCCGGCATCCGTCTGCTGGTCGTATCGGGTCTTCGTTCTGTCGGTCTCGATCCGCAGTTTCCTCCTCGCGAACGCGTGCACGTCCTCCAGTTGGTCGACCAGTTCTTGACAATACTGGCTTACCGGGATCGGATCATTCCCAGGTCGGCCAAAGGCAAGATCGACAGGTAGACGGAGCTCCCTCCCAAACATGGCCCGGGCTGGTGTGCACCCGGTGGCTTCATGCACGGCGGCGCGGTAGGCCAGGAGAAATAGTGGAAGATGTTTGTCCCAATCCCTCTGGTGCTCGCTGATGACTATTCGAAGATGGTTCTCGATGGTGCGATTGAATCGCTCTACCATCCCGTCGGACTAAGGGTGTAGTGGCGTTGTCCTTGTCTTCCGGATTCCCAGCAGCTGGCATAGGTTCTGGAACACCTGCGACTCGAAGTTCCTCCCTTGGTCGGAGTGCAGCTCCAGGGGTACTCCGTACCGGCTGACGAATTCCTTCACCAGGGTCTCTGCAATCGTCGCGGCTTCTTGGTTAGGGAGCGCATACGCCTCCGGCCATTTGGTAAAGTAGTCGCTGACGACTAATATGTAGCGGTTCCCTGCCTCGCTTAACGGGAATGGCCCAGCAACATCGATGGCCACTCTCTCCATGGGGCCGCCCACGTTGTAGGTCTTCAGTGGACCCCGTCGTCTTCGTCCTGGGCCCTTGCTGGCTGCGCAATCGTGGCACCTCGCGCAGTGGTTCTCCACGTCTGTTCGGCATCCGATCCAGTAGAACCGCTCTCTCAGCTTCTCCAGGGTCTTCTTTATCCCTAGGTGTCCACCAGATGATCCTCCATGAACTTCCTTCAGGACTTCCTCCGTCATAGCCTTTGGAACGACGACTTGTTCCTGAGATGTCTTCCCGTCGGTGCTCTCCCAGGTACGGCAGATGAGGCCATCCCTTACAATCAGCGAGTCCCACTGTGCCCAGTAGGACTTAAACTTTGGGCTGCAGTCACTCACAAGGTTCCACCCGGGTCTGGGGACACAGGCCCTCTTCCATTCGGCTATCAGTCCCAGGTCATCATCCTCTGCTTGTGCCCGCGTGAAAGATTCGCGGCTCCAGTTCCCTTGAAGTTCCACAGTAGTCCGTCGGCACAGTATCCCGGTGTTCTCCTCCCTTCGGGCACAGAAGGTGCAGTCTTCGGGGCACGGTCTTCGTGACAGGGCGTCGGCGTTAGAATGCAGTTGGCCTTTCCTGTGCTGAATCTCAAAGTTGTACTGTTGAAGTCTCTCTAACCACCGCGCGAGTTGACCCTCGGGCTGCTTGAAGTTCAGGAGCCACCGCAGGGATGCATGGTCGGTCCTGATGAGAAATTCTTGCCCGTACAGGTACTTGTGGAAGTGTTCAATGGTCTTCACGATGGCGAGCAGCTCCTTCCTGGTGACGCAGTAGTTCCTTTCTGGCTTTGACAAGGCCTTGCTGAAGTAGGCCACTACTCTCTCCTCGCCGTCCACTACTTGCGACAGGATCCCCCCTATGCCAAAGTCGCTGGCATCGGTATCGACGATGAACCTTGTTCCAGGTCTGGGGTAGGCCAGAATAGGTGCGGTGCACAGAGCCTGTTTGAGTTATTCGAAGGCACTGTGGCATTCTGCTGTCCACGTGAAGAGTTGGTCCTTCTCAGTCAGTCGATGTAAAGGTTTGGCGATGTCGGCGAATCCTCTCACGAAGCGACGATAATAAGTGCAGAGTCCCAGGAAGCTTCGTAGTTGCGACTTGTCCTTCGGAACTGGCCACTCCCTCACAGCTGCGGTCTTCTCTGGATCGGTGCGCACCCCTTCCTCGGAGACGATATGCCCAAGGTACTGGACCCGCTTCTGGAAGAGCTGACACTTCTTGGGGCTCAACTTCAGCTGGGCAGCCCGTAGCTTCAACAAGATCTCCTTCAGGTTGCTGTAGTGCTCCTCGAAGCTCCTCCCCAGAACGATGACGTCGTCTAGGTATACCAGGCAGGTCTTCCAGTGTAGTCCCCTCAGAATGGACTCCATTAGCCTATCGAAGGTTGCAGGGGCGTTGCACAGACCGAATGGCATGACGGTGAACTGCCAGAGCCCGCTGCCCACAGAGAACGCCGTTTTCTCGCGGTCCTTAGGGTGGACCTCCACCTGCCAGTAGCCACTCTTCAAATCCAAGGTGGAGAACCATCTTGATCCTGATATGGTGTCCAGCGTGTCGTCGATCCGGGGTAGAGGGTAGCTGTCCTTTTTCGTGACGTCGTTCACCCGCCTGTAGTCCACGCAGAACCTGGTGGAACCGTCCTTCTTCTTCACTAGCACGACCGGAGAACTCCAAGGACTATGTGATGGCTCGATCACCCCTTGCTCCTTCATCTCTTCTACCATCCGGTCGACTTCGGCTTGCTTGGCGAGCGGGACACGTCGGAATGGGGCCCTAATCGGTGCGCTGTCCCCAACGTCGATTCTGTGCTGGACCAAGCTTGTCCTGCCGAAGTCTTTGCTCCCCACGGAGAAGACATCCTGGAATTCGCGTAGCAGGTCCTGAAGTTGGCGTGATTGCTCTTCGTCTAGATGGTCCTGGGATCCTTGGTACAGCTTCTGTAGTTCTTCTGGCAGGGCGCGTCTTCTTCGGTTGTCCGTCTGCAGGTGTCCGTCCGTCGTATCTGTGATGCGGGCAATCCAGGTAACGGGCTCGCAGACTCCTAGGTTGGTGTCCCGGTGAACCGTAATGTCGTAGTCGTTCAGGTTGGACAGGCGGACGTACGGCCGAGACGTCGTGTTGATGAGAGTCTTGGCAACCAGCAATCCTTTTGTCTGGATGTCCTCATATTTTGGCTCGATGACAGCCGCCACACCCTCAGCAGTTCCGTCGACAATTACGGCAGCGCTGACTTCCGTCCTGGCGGGAACGATGACGTCCTCTCTCAGCCTTACTCGTCGTGCGGCGACGGCCTCGTGTGCTGGTTGCAAAGCAAGTTCCTCACTTCCGAAGTGCAGAGTGTTGGTACTCAGATCCAAGATGATGTTGTTCTGGTCCAGGAAGTCCAGTCCGATGATCACTTCATTTGATACGTCAGCCACAAGTACTGGATGCTTTATCGCCCGTCGACCAATGACGAACTCCAGTGATGCTTCGCCATGTACCGGTGCGGTCTCTCCGGTCGCGGTTATTAGCTGGAGGTTCCTTTGTGTGGGTTGCACTCTCCACTTCGGGATCACGGTGGGGCTGACGATGGTCCTCGATGCTCCCGTGTCGATTAGCATGGGCCAGCTCACTCCGTTGATAACTCCGTCGACCATCAGGCTGCTATTGTCCCTCCGTAACTTCGTCACACGGACTTGGACTGCCGGGGCTTGATGACTGTCACAAGCCAACCTTTGCCCCCCAAGGCTGGCTAATACTCGTTTCGCTGGGCCGCGCGGTTTTCAGACGACTGACTTCCCGTCGGATACCCTCGGCGGCGGCGATCACCGCAGTCCTTGCTCAGGTGGCCTTTCTTACCGCAGGTCCAGCAGGTCGGTAGTCCTCTTCCTGGCCGCCTCTCCGGTTGTCTTCCGGCTGTGTCGTTGCTGGTAGTGCCGCGACTATCGAAGAGACGGCTTAGCGCCTCCATCAATTCGTCGGCCAGGGGCTTGGTCTCGTTGGGTTTTGCTGGTTCGTCAACGTCCACTTGACGCACCCGCGCGTGCATTCTAGATGCCTGTTTCGCCGTCTCAAACTCAAGTGCGTGGCTCAGCGCATCTGCCAGGGTCTTATTGCGCGCGAGTCGCAGCGCCTGTTGAGTGTCCGAGTCCCGTAGTCCGTCGGTGAAGGTTTGCGTCGCAATCTGCTCCAGAAAGTCGGCCGGCGCTGTTGGGTAGGCTAGCCTTACGAGGCGTGCGATGTCCATCTCGAACTCCTGCAGGGTTTCCGCGTTCTTTTTCACCCGGGTCCGGAGCTGCATCTGGTAGGCCTGCTGAAGATGGCTATCCCCATATCTGGACTCCATATGGGCGATCAGTGAAACGTAGTCCTGGGATCCGGTCGGGATGGCCTGAAGGACGTTAAGGGCGTCCCCTCTCAGCGCTACAATGAGAGCTGTAGCCTTTTCCGTGCTGTTCCAGTTGTTTATGGAACAGGCTGCCTCGAACTGACGTAAATAGGTGCTCCACGGGACCTTCCCGTCGAAGGTTGGGGGCGTCACTCTGTTCTGTCCCGTTCCTGGTGTCCCCGGTGTACCTGTGGGCGGGCGTCGGCGCAGCTCGGCAACTTCCTCTTGAAGAGCGTTGACTTTCTCTTCCACCCCCGTGAGTGGGCGTTGGCGCAGTTCGGCTACTTCCTCTTGTAGGGCTTTGACTCTCTCATCCACCCCGGTCGGCGGGCGTCGGCGCAGCTCGGCGACTTCCTCTTGTAGGGCTTTGAATCTATCTTCCATCCCTGTCGGCGGGTGTCGGCGCAGCTCAGCAAATTCCTTTTGTAGAGCGTTAAATCTCTCTTCCACCCCCGTCAGCGGGCGTCGGCGTAGCTCAGCAACTTCTTCTTTTAAGGCGTCGAACTTCTTTTCCACTGCCGTGACTTCCTCACGCAGACCCAGTTCTAATTTCTTCAAGTCCTGTGCTAACTTATTCTGCCAGTCTTCCATCTTCTTCTGGCCGTCCTCTATCTTCTTGGTTAAATTCTTCTGGCCATCTTCTAATTTAGCAGTTAGGTCCTCGGCTAACTTCTTCTGGCCGTCCTCCATCTTCTTCTGGCCGTCCTCCATCTTCTTCAGGTCCTCCGCTAACTTATTTTGACCGTCTTCCATCTTCTTCTGGCCGTCTTCTAATTTGCAAGTTAGCTCCTTGGTTAAATTCTTCTGGCCGTCTTCTATGCCATTTAACTTTTCTAGCAATGCTGCCAATTGCGCCTCCATTTTAGTTGTTTGCCTTGTAAAGGGCATGCACTCACAGGAAAATTTTAAAAAAATTGACCTGCTCGGGTTTTGAAACCAGGACCGTCAGGTGTTGTGCTTGAGTTCGTAATCCGGCTTCTGACACCAGTTGTTACGTGCCACCCCCCCCCCCCCTAGTGGCACTTTTGTTAACTGGATTACGGTGGGGTACAAAGCACAACACCAATTACTGCTTAAAGAAATAATTAACTTTATTGTGGCCAGAAAATTACACGAATCAGCAAATACAAGCAATTAGGAGCCTTACTCCAGTTTCATCAAGTCTCTTCCTTAAGCGCTCTTGGCCCTTCCACTTGTCAACAAACCACAGAAGTTAATCCTGCCGCTAATGAGCCTAGTGGCCTTGACAGAACTACATGCAACTTCTTTCTAATGTGCGCCTACTACAGTACTTACGAGCACTTGCTGCGCGCTGTTCACCAGCTGGGAGAAACAATGTCACTTAATTTCGACACCACAATATCTGACACTCAGTGAAAGCACACTTACTCAGAACACGGCAGTCCCCTGTATGTTCCTCACTTCGCCGCTACACTAGGGGTTTCGCAAGTCACCACACTTCTGTCGCTCAGAATAAACGCTCACACTAGCTCGTAAAACACAACAACAACTGCTTCACGGGTCACTCTTATATAGCAGGCCGGTGACTCAATAAATGGTTCTAGATCCATCCAGAGTCCACGGCTTCTCGAGGTTTCCACCGCTGGTCCAGTCACGAATCTTCTGGACTATCCCTTTGTCTGTAGTAGCCCTGTTGCATAAGGCGCGCTCAATACAGGAGGCAGGCCACAGCCCAGCCCTGGGGCAGTTGTGACTCATGCGGCGAGTGATGACACAAACTCACAGCCGTAACAATATTCGTGACTGGACCAGCGATGGAAACCTCGAGAAGCCGTGAACCCTGGATAGATCTAGAAGCGTTTATTGAGTCACCGGCCTGCTATATAAGTGCGACCTGTCAAGCACGGGTTGTTGTTGTGTTTTACGAGCTAGTGCGAGCGATTATCTTGTGCGACAGAAGTGTGGTGACGAAGTGCTGTGCGAGTTACGAAATCCAGTGACATTGTTTCTCCAGCTTGTGGACAGCGAAATAGCCTGCAGCAAGTGATCGTAAGTAATTGTGGTCGGTGAACATAAAGGAGAGGAGCAGGTAGTTTCTGTCAAGGCCACCGTACTCATTAGGACGGTTTAACTTCTGTGATCTGTTGACAAGTGGAAGGGCCAAGAGCGCTCAAGGAAGAGACTTGAGGAAACTGGAGTAAGGCTCCTAATTGCTTGTATTTGCTGATTAGTGTAATTTTCTGGCCACAATAAAGTTAATTATTTCTTTAAGCATTAATTGGTGTTGTGCTTTGTACCCCCACCGTAATCCAGTTAACAAAAGTGCCACTAGGGGGTGGCACGTAACAATAGTATAGAAGTTACATGTATTTAAAGTGGGACCTCTCAGCAGGCTTAGAATCATGTTGGTAGCACTGGCGTATATAAGTTACACCAAATTAATATAGAATGTCACGTACTATACGTGTGCATAGTTTAAAGCTGTCGGCTTGCATACTTTCTGATATATTGGTATTTGGATAAAATAAATTGAGAGCATTTATTAACAGTTAGCAGCCCTGGTGGATCTTAAGAATACGTTCAGTCATATCTGTTTATGTACACATAGCACATACGAAATTTGGTTGAAATCCAATTGATAGTGTAGAAGTTATATGCATTTAAAATTTGGACCTATCAGCAGGCTTGTAATCATTTTGGCAACACTGCGATGTATGGCCTCCTGGAAATTAAACTGCACTATTATTATCTATACGTGTGCCAATTTTGAAATAGCTCCCATTGATACCTTCCAAGATATCCAACATGGAGCTGAAATTTCAATTGCGATTTTTCAGCAGTTGGTAGCAGTGACATCATTTTCAAATATGGGCGTGAGATATTCAGGTATAGATCTTTACTCCTACCAAATTTTGTTTCGATTGCTGCAGCCGTTTAGGAGTTGATAGGGGGGGGGGGGACACACACACAGACACACACACAGGCAGACAGACAAACATACAGACAAACAGACAGAAGGACAGACAGACAGACAGACACACACACATTTCCCCGATCTCATAAGTCTACTTTTTCCTAATTTTTGCAAAATGTGAAAAGTAGGCTAAAAATCAGAGATACATCATGTTTTGCGAATTTATTGTCACTTTTGACTGGCCTACTAAGCCAGTGTGGTGTTCCAAATGAGTGAGTGAGAGAAAGAGCAATTGGCTCTGTTACTAGGCACGGACCAGGAACCCACCACATCTCTCCTCATCATCCGCGATCCACATTCCTCTCAGGTTCACAAAGCTTAGACTCGAGCAGTACACAAGTTCCAATCTAGCCACAGTCGGTCGGCGTTCAAATAGTCTATGCTTAATTGTGGGACGCCATGTCAGTATATTATTATTATTATTATTATTATTATTAGCCTATTATTAGTATTATTAATCTGGTATAGGCTTTCACGGACGGGTGATTACTCTTTAGAAAGGCTTTACTGGTGCTAAGCAATGTTTCGATATCAGACTTTTTCCCAGCAAGTACAATTTCAATATTGCAAGTTCAATTTTCAAAGATTTGCTCTTGATGCGATTGATGTATAAGTATAGGCTATTGGAATGTTCTCGAAATCGTACGAAACGAGAGTGGATTCTGATAGTTATAGTTTCTGGTTGACAGTTCTCATGTTTCGTTCCTGCGTGGCGATGTTATTGCGGTTGGCTGCTGTAGGATGCTCCTCCCCAGTGTACAATTGTGGGTGGAGGGGACTGGAACGTGACGTGGGACGATTTCCAGAAACTGGGTGACAGCTGGTTTCCAAACTAATAACACAATTTACTATTACTTATGTTACTTAAGCAAAGTGTTCAAATGTAACCGAACAGAATTTAATTAATTTTTAAAGTGTTATGAATTGCATATATTTTAAAATATGAACATTGTAATAACTATTTGATTGCAAATTATAGTAACAGTATCAGTCCAACCCCCTTTCCTCCCCCTTGGCCGGAACCGAACCCAAGAATAGCTCCCCCACCCCTCAATTAGCAGTTGCCTCTTCTCTCCTCCTCCTGACCCCCTTCTGCCGCTTTCCTCTCACCCCTGTGTGGACTTGGGTGTATCATTTCTCACCCGGTACCATGATCGGTGGTATTATTTTATTATTATTAATCCCATAAATTGTGTTGTGCGTGATGGTCAATGGACAATTCCACTTATATTTATATTGTTGTCTGTTCTCTTTTGATAAAGTTACTGTATATATAGCCCACAAACGTTGGAATTACAGGAAGCGGGGAGATTGAAACTGCAGGTAGCAGGACTTTGTGACCTACTGGCAACGAAGACCATATATTCTCGGTCAACAACCTGTTACAGGATGTGTACTCCGCAAACTCTGTTCCTTTAACCCGTCTAACCTCAAACTTGCTCCACCTAAACCTGCCACATTCAAAGTTTGAACCTAAATTTCCCCTTAGAGATTCCATACACTCGAAAAAGCGTCCTCCGATAGGACGTAGCTGGACTGGGAATGTTATTAATGACCCTCCGTTACTTTAGCGCGCAGTGCTAAAAACATCACCTTCATTCTCTTCACGGCGTTAACATCTTACCGTATTGCTGTTTAATCTTCATTGGTGTGTAATGTGAATATATTCATTGTAGGGACGAGTTTTGTAAAGCAAAATATGTAACTACAGATTTTATTACAGAAAGCTTCCCTGTAGAAAAGCAATACATTTGAGACATTATCAGCCTTTCCTTTTCTGTAAGAAATGTTATGAGCAATTTGTGCTCGGGTTATTGGAGATGTTGTATGCTACTTACAGTAGTTCTCGGGGTAGGGCCCTGCAGAATACCAATGGACCCTGCTAATAACAGCTCTGGGGGGACTATGTTAATAATCTTAACGTTAATGCTTTCTCCTGTCAAAAAAAGAACTGGCTTCATACGGAAGGGGCCTGGCTCTGAAATGCATTGATTTTCTTATTTCAATCGTTGTTGTCGCCCATTGTTTTTTATTTTATTTGCATATTTGTTACTTTTTTATATTTCGTGATTTTCCTCTATTTTCCATAAAGCCTGGGACATATTAAGACGTCTCAGAAGTTATGTCGTTTTTTTAAGTTTGGTATTTTATAAGAATTGGCTTCTTTGGTTGAAAGTCAACCCCTGGCACTATACAGCCCTTGAAGGGCCTAGGCCGACCAAGCGACCGCCGCCCAGCCATTTGGCCTGCATATATTGGGGTGACGCGTGATGAGCGCATCGGATCCCCTAGGCCGTTAATCTTGGTTTTCGTGATCAGGGCGCTGCCTCACTGTCAGACAGCTACTCATTTGTCCTCACGAGGCTGAGTGCACCCCGTTCCAACCCTCACGTCAGTTTTAAAATCCCTGACTGAGCCGGGAATCGAACCCGGGGCCTCCGGGTGAGAGGCAGACGCGCTACTCCAACACCACGGGGCCGGTCTTCTTTGGTTTGCCAATGCTATTTACAGCCTACAACTAGAATTGCGTATATTGTGAGAATGTATCAGTTGTCAGTTGTTGATACACACTCACAAATGGAACTTGGAAAATCAAACAGAAGCTGTAGATCTGTTCCTCATGAATTGACGCCTGAACAGGCTCAATGTAGAGTGAATATCTGCCGTCAGCTTATCGGTAACCCAATGCATGATAAGATTTATCAGGAGAATTGTTACAGTGATGAAAAATGAGTCTACCGCAACGCTGACACCTCGAAACAGTGGCTTAGTCCCCTTCAACCTGCCAAAGTCATCGTTAAGAAGGATCGGTTTGGCCCCAAAGTGATGTGCGTCTGGTAGAATTTTGAAGTAGTGATTCACAGGGAGTTTTTTTAAACAGGCGTGCAGTCAATGCGGATCTTTATACTCAAATGGAACGAGTGCATGCAATTTTGAGACGGTGATACCCAGCATTAGTTAACCGAAATAAGAGTCTTGCAGCAGGACAATGCGAAACCTCATACTGCGCGAACAACCATGGCAAACATTCAGGAATTGGGAGGAGTCTAACTGCTACCAAATCCAGCATACAGCCCTGATCCTGCTCCTTAAGATAACCATCCTTTTCGATCCAAGGCCCATTTTTTGCGTGGAAGAAATTTCGAAGACATTGAAGCTGTGGAAGTGGATTTCGCCGAATTCTTCGGATCAAAACCCAGAGACTGGTACCGTCGCGGGATAAGAAACCTCGCTGAAAGATTGCTCAAGACCATAGAAACTGATGGTCTGTACTTTTAAGAATAGTTTAATTTCTTGTCAGAAAACGTTTCAAATAAAATTTTCTTTAAAGAAACTTCATTACTTATGAGACATCCCCTGTAGTAACTCTTGTAAAATTCAAAATTATATCGTTTTAGAAAGCATACATTTGTCGGCTAAAAAAAGGGGGGGGGGGGGGAAACTGTCTTAAAATCATATTAAAAGAAAGAAAAAAAAAGCTGAACGAAGGGGAGAAATAAGGGGTTTTCAAACCTTCTGCTCTACAGTGACTCAAATATTCGATATTTAATAATATTTGAATATTGAATCGCTTCAACTATTTGATTTTCTTACAGCATAACTTTAAAATATGTACCTGTAGATTTTCCCTCCGGAAATGCAATATATTTGACACATTTTGATGTATTCCTTTCTGCAACCTGTTACAGGATAGGTACTCGGCAAACTCAGTTCCTTTAACCCGTCTAACCTCAAACTTACTGCATCTAAACCTAACACCCATACCTAACAATTCTTTTGGATGTCTATTTCTATATCATTCCAATTATTCCCTTTATTCGTAGACAAGATAGGATTCATCTTGCAAGAATGAAATATATCACAGTTATTATTTCATTATTATTTGCCTACAAAACACGCTAACAGCTCGAACTAAAAGTACACTGGGGATCATAAACCGTCATTATAATCTAAAATCATTCTCAAGAACATAGCTCTGTCCTCGTGACTCAGCCTGTATACGTCACCTATAGTCTTGTGAGCACTCCCCAGGGGCTCACTTCAAGTGGGACGTGGGTTGGCGACCACGGAACTCCAGATGAGTCCGGCATTGCTTCCACTTACCATCTTCTTTCCTGTTGACAAAGAGTGGTCAACTCTTGTTGTCTTCCGACCTCGACGGTATTAAGGTATCCCAGGACTAGGGAGTCTCCTCCTTTCCCGCCTAAATTTGCCCTTCTCTCATCTTTCCTGATCCCTCATTCTTCTAGGGATCAGCCTTCTTTTTCTTTTCATTATATTTCCTTTTCTCTTTAAGATTCCCGCACTGTTTTGTGAATTGGCTCCCCGTGTATCTAAATTCCATTTAGTGAATATTTTGACTGTATTGTACATTTTGTAGGTATTTTCAATCTAGCATTTTGTAAGTATTTTCAATCTAAATTGCATTTTGCGAGTATTTTCAACCTCAATCGCATTTTGTAAGGATTGACATTCTAAATTGCTTTTTAGTAAGTCTTTGAATATAGGGGTACCATTTCTATGAGTTTTCTGAATTTCAATTGCATTTTGTAATTATTTTAAACCTAAACCGCATTTTGCAAGTATTTTCAATCTAAATTGAATTTTGTAGGATGGGTATTTTGTAAGTATTTTGATTCTCAATTGAATTTTGTAAGTATTTTCAATTTCAATTGCTTTTCGGGAGTATTTGGAATCTGATATGGCATTTTCAATCAAAATTGCATTGTGTATATTCAATTTCAATTGCATTTTGTACGTATTTTCAATTTCAGTTGCATTTTGTACGTATTTCGAATCTACATTGCATTTTGTAAGTATCTTGAACCTAAACTACATTTTGTGAGTACAGTATTTTCCTTCTAAATTACCTTTTGAAATTATTTCCACTCCACATTTTGTGAGTCATTTCAATCTGAGTTCCATTTTGTAAGTATTTTCATTCTAACTTAATTTTCATTATGTTTTCCATTACATTGTCATTTTCGCTATCATCCACAGCATTAGGGGCCGATAATATAGATGTTCAATCAACCCCTGGCACTATCCAGCCCATGACGGGCTAAGGCCGACCAAGCGACCGCTGCCCAGCCATTTTGGCCTGCAGATATTGGGGTGAAGCGTGATCAGCGCGTCGGGTCCCCTCAGCCGTTAATCTTGGTATTCGTGATCGGGGCGCTGTCTCACTGTCAGACAGCTACTCAATTGTCCTCACGAGGCTGAGTGCACCCCATTCCAACCCTCACGTCAGTTTTAAAATCCCTGACTGAGCCGGGGATCGAACCCGGGGCCTCCGGGTGAGAGGCAGGCGCGCTACCCCAACACCACGGGGCCGGCAATATTAGGCCCCTTGAAATAGCAATTATCATAATCATAATCTTGTGAGCAGTAATTACTTCCTCTACCTCAATCACGTTTGGCTCACTGGAGTGGTAGGATACTTGTCTGACCATTGATTATATTAATAATTAATTACTGATGGCAGTACTTAACCTGCTCATCAATAAACCCCCAATATTAATCGATGTTAATAGAATATCATTTCGTTATTTGCATTGGTGTAGGTGATACTTCCAATCCAATGCGTTCTCGAACTGGGGACTACCACCAACCAATAAATATAGCATACCACGTTTTATAAAACGTAACACACGTGAGGCGGTAGGGACCACTTGTCGAAAAATTAATATTTTGAGCTTATACTATTTTCAAATTCAGCACTAATATTTGCAAAATCTGATCCCAAATAGGTACAGATTTCTTTTGCCCCCGTTAAGAGGTTCCTTTTCACATACGATTTTATTGTTTTAATGATACAAGGCAGTAATGAAATAAGTCGTATGCAATGAAAATGAAAATCCACAGCCTGTTTTTTTTTTTTTTTTTTCATTTTCATTGCATACTGTATTCAAATATTGAAGTACACTATAGCCTATATAACTTAAAGAATAAGATCAGCTGAAGTATACCGTTGTTAAGTATGTCAAGAATCGAAATTAAATGCTTTTCAGTTGCTCAACATGATTGTAGCCAATTATGATGGGTGTTCCCTAATCCTGAAAAAGTCACCCATACTTGTAGCCTAAGTGTAGGCCTACAGTAAATGGATCTGATGATCGCTTTTATGTTTAGATGCTCAGAAGTAGTTCACTGCTCCTCCACAGTGACAGGTTTATAAGGGAAGATTATTCTCTTGTGGAAACTTCGGTCACCCTATCACTAACTGGGAGCTCCAGGTTCTCTAGTTGTGAACGAAATCACTTCTGGGTAGGCTATTGTCTTAAGAATGTCCTATTTAAAACAACCACAGCCATTTGAGACATAATCTGCTTTGTATGTTGATAGTTGATTACAAACAATATAATACATTAGGAACACGGAAGACAGGATATTGTAGTTGGTCTTCCAGTATGAATGAAACAAAGAAACAAATATTTCACGATGTGTTTTTTTACTTTGATGTGTCGAAATATTCTTACTATATGCTTGTAACATTATAGAAGTTCGTTAAAGGTACTAATTACTGAGTAGATTGTGTAATGTTTCGAGGAAGGAAAACTTGTGAAGTACTGAGCATATATGGACTATTTCAGGTGAAGTTACATTCCTCACCTGTCGACATGGTATGTCGTATGTAGCAACAGTGGCTATGCTGCACCCAGTCCTCCGTCCCGTGTGACTCATCTCTTAGGAACGTCACAACACGTCACGCCATGATAACTAAGTGTGTTCTCGTCTTTCCTTGGGATGAATGCCCGTCATTTAGATAGTTTATCAAGCCGTGGAGTAATGTCGAATCAAACGTTCGGCGCGTCGCCTTCTACTGCTGCGCTAATGGGTCCAGTCTCGTCCCCATTCTTCATGCCATAGAACCAAAAATGAAAGTGCTCTTCTTCGTCGAACTGTAACGCTAAATTGGAAATATTTTTAAAACCGTATGGTAGATAGAAGTGAGAGGACCTTAAAGAATCCTTTCATTAGAGCACAGATTTTCCTTCCAGGTAGATCCTTAAGAGGACATCCTTAGCATAGAACTTTCTAACCATAACTCTCCAAAAATGTTGCCCGAAGATTTAAGGTCTCTTAACCTTATAAGGAAAAATAATCCCTGTCCATATTTCGTGATTGCAGCGGGAACGTAACTAGTATTGAAGGAAATTCTAGAGAGAAGTGCAGTATTGTCCAGCCCCTAAAATGAGTCAACAACTACCGTATCAGTAGAGGAATCTCTAAAATTTTAAGCGATTTTTTTATATTATCACAGCCCAACAAGCAGAAAGACGCTGGCCGTTATTATTTAGGGAGGGTATAAAGGTATGCCTACCCCTTATTATTCCCGTTTCCGACGGGGTCAGTGATGAGATGCGATGGAATTCTATGTGGCGGATCGTTTTTATGGCCGGATGCGCTTCCTGACGCAAAGCTCATGAGAGGAGTTAATGAGAGATGAAATGATTGCAGATAAATGAATCTGGGGAAAGGATGTGGAAGGAAGTGGCCATGGCCTGTCTGAAGGTACAGTCCCAGCGTTTGTCTGGAATTGAAAATGGGAAACCATGGAAAACCATTTCAAGGACTGCCGACGGTGGGGCTCTAACCCATGCCTATCGAGTACACAGATAGCTTGGCCCTTTGGCCTAACGCTGCGCTTTTGCGAGCATAGCTACCGCCGTCGGTTAGGGAGGGTATAAAGGTGACGTAATGAATTCATTTTTATCTGTGTGGTTGTGATCAAACTTATATTTTAAGACTGAATGTTTGCTCGTGATTAAATTTACTATTTCCTACCATAATGTACGGCGTGTTTCACTCCAATACACAACAGGCATGTGGGTTGCCTACCACCTGCAATAGAGCCGCGAGAAGTTCTTGCTCGCCAATTCGTCTACTGTATCTCTGGTCCCTGTGCCTTGGTCTTTTCTGTCCTTTCATTTCAAAGACTGTCGCGGTGGTTCAGACACTAGCGCCAGAGACTGCGGAGTCTATGGTCCAGGGTTCGAATCTCGAGCCTGAATCCCATTCCCCCCCCTAATTGGCCCATTGTCAGGCAAATAACAATGTTATTTTTATCATTTCAAATGATCTTGTCGACTTCATCGTTATGCTTGAGTCTAACGTTATGCGTTACGGAGACGGCGACCGCGTGACGTCATGCAGCCGCGCGGGAAGCCTAAGTTAATGGGTAATGGACGGCGAGTGCGTGACGTCATGCAGCCACGCGGGAAGCCTAAGTTAATAGGTGATGGAGTCAGTTGAAAGAGTCCTGGGGCGTCGAGCGACGTGGGGCTTCGAGCGAAGCGAGAAGGCAGTTGTAGCGTGCGTCATTTGAAATAATAGTCTTTCAGTGACTGCAACTCTCTTCTTTTACGGACACTGTTGATTTTTATAATAGTTATATCAAGCAGTAAAGTATTAGTATGCCACGTTTTTTTTTTCTGGTAGTAACTCGTAATGAAATAAAATCCGTGTAATTTCTAGGGCCACTTTGCCGTTAAATTTAAAAAAGGAATTACATGGAAGATAAAAAAATGTATGTCCAACTCATCCTTGTTACATTTTGATTTGACCGACGCATTGTTTATCCCAGAAATCAATTGCCTATCAACAAAAGTGTTTGTAAATATTTTCAAACGAAGATTTTTGTAAACTCAAAACAGTAAATGAAATAACAGGCACATCACTTAACGAAAAAAAGTAGACTTTTAAAAACTCTCCGTTAGTGTCTGAGTCACCGTGACGGTGTTTGAAACGAAGGGACAGAAAAGACCAAGGCACAGGGACCAGAGATGGACGAATTAGCGAGCAAGAACTTCTCGCGGCTCTATTGCAGGTGGTAGGCAACCCACATGCATGTTGTGTATTCAAGCGAAACACGCTGTACATCATTCAGATAATGACTGAAGTTCGGTTGGGATGGGAAAATTTTAATCCCTACTTAGTATAAAACTAAGTCCCCGATTCTTGGATGTTACGGGTAATCTCGAGAACCACAGGATGGATTTGATGTGGTTTTCATAATTCTGTAAAGGATATTTCGAGGAAGGTTTCTGTAGAATATAATTTAATTATGCCCAACGGAAGCCAATCAGTAACGATTTCAGTGAAAAGGTCAAAAAAGAAACCTGGTGTCCTTGTGTTTCTAAGCTTACGCTGGACAAACCGTTAAAAATATCTCTGTACTAAGAGTGTAAGAATTGTTCAGCTTGAAAAGTTCTACAAAAAAAGTCCGGGACAGCATATTTCTATCTTCAATACATCACCCACTATAAGTGTTTTCATTTCTTCCAACAATCTCCATTCAATTACTAGCTTTGAGACAGTTTACTAGCTAGCTAGCTGGCTGGCGGGCGGGCGAGCCTATCGACCCAGACACTGTCGAGTCGTGTCTAGTCAAGACTTCAGAGAAGAGTGGATGTGTTTCGAATTTCCCTGGAAGCGCAACTTGGCTTTTCTTTACTTCGCCTGTGAACTTTTTGTTCCGGAGAATACACGGTCAAGTTTAGATTGGACGTTGTGATTCATGCACCTCGCATTCTTAAATTACGTCTGACAAAAATTCGTTGCCCATTCTATCTCCATGATAATATAATTAATAGTCCAGTCAGTGATTTTAACCCATCATGCGGAGACGGAAAAAGGATATAGGTCGTAGTTCATTGAAATCGAAAAATAATCTGCTTATCGTATAACAATGAAACTGAGCAAAACATAATTTCTAGATTGTCACAAGAGAGAGAAAGAAAGAATTCATAAAGACAAAGGGAGTCATCCCCAAAGTTCCTATGACACAGGGAAGAAAGAGAATTCTACTATGAATAATGATTCCTCCATAAATTATATAAATTATAATTTCATTTTTCCGGACGAAGCCCGGGAGGTTTACTAGTTGGCTTATAAAACTGAGAATGAGTGTGTCGTGATGGCAACCACGCCTCAAAAGGCCTTCAACCGCAACGTAACTTCTCCAGTCCTCATTTTGCAGCTGGCTGAATCGACGTGTCACACAGAAGACATATCAGTTGTACCAGACAGTCGGTCAATAATCTCATCCTTGCTTATTTATTTACCTTATTAGGCAAGGAAGCCTTGGAAAAACTTCCCGGCATGCAAGTATGATTACTGGATTAACATAATTGCAGTGAAAATCAATATTTAGTATAGCTTTACTCATTATGGTCATTAGTGCCAGTTCTGATATTTTTCCAGTTTTCACAGACCCATTCGAACATTCAATGTCGGGAGATACAAAGTCCGCCATGTGATCAGTGTGCGCTTTGTCAGCAAGCGAGTTTAAATCAAGTGACAGTGATGTCACTTATTACAGATCCATCAATAATTGCAGTCCAATACCAGGCCTGTCTCCTTCCGAGTTGATTGTTTTTCTGCTGTGATTTACGCACTATTTCATGTACACTCATGAAATTGGAAATTGCAACACTATGAAGCAATCGGTCGTTTTAGATATTTATTAATATAATATGGAACAACGCCTTGTAGATACTGTATGTAAGCGATAACATTTTCAGGCCCATTGAATTGTTTATACAGGTCTCCCCACGTTATTGGTCGCGGAGGAACCAGCTTCCAGTATACGGAGCAGTCTGGGCAGTGAACTAAGCCCCGTCATACACACCTGGACGACAGAGAAGAGCATTCTGTCTACAGTATTGTCGCAGTTAGAGAGAGCTCGGACAATTGGTCTGTATAATTGTGGGTTATCTCGACGGACTGTAGCTGGACGTGTAGGCCGAGAGACCTCTACGGTACAACGGATATGGCAGCAGTGATCAAATGAAGGCACGCACACTCCTAGACAAGTCACATGCCCAACTCGACGGACAACTGTGAAGGAGGATCACCACATCATTCGGATGGACTTCTGCGCAGCAGCAGCAGCAGCAGCAGCGCAAATTCTAGCAACAATGGCACGCCATGTTGCGCAACAAACAGTTGGGAATCGTCTGCAAGCAGGTGGCTTATGAGCCCGTATTTCTGCAGGTGTTTTATTGGCCCCACAAGAGCAACATGGACGACTGGTGTAATGTTGTGTAATCTATGTGGTTAACGAATGACATAGTGACATCCAAAGTGATTAATTGCCCATCTGTCTACACGCAGTGATTGCTGCAATCGAGTGCAACGACCTAGACCTTATTGTTGAGAGACACACAGGGCCACAGGGTTCTGGAGAGCTCTTGCCTTTAAAATGAAATCACAATGAGTGATTGTTGAGCAATATGACGGCTCACCAGTACTCAATCTTGTTATGGCAAACCTTGCAAATAAGATGTTTCAGCAGGACAATGCCCGCTTCACACTGCACGCATCTCCAGGAAAGCTCTCCACATCACAACCTTACAGTGGCCCACCAGATCCCCGGACCTTAGCTCTATCGAGCATGTCTGGGACATTATGGGCAAACAACTGGCCTACTTGCCTCAGTCAATCACAACTCTGAAACAACTGACCCGTGCAGTGCAGCTATCATGGACCACAGTTTCTATGCCCCAAAGAATTAGCATTGTATTGCAGCTTGTATTGGGCACATCCTGTGTTGAGGTTGGTCCACATTTGAGTTCAGAGAGACCTGCTTGTTCAATTGCAGATTTATGCTTTCCACGACATAACATACAAGGTGGTGGTTTATGTTAAAATGACAGTCTAACTTAAAGTCATCTCAACATCAATTTTATGCTTCCTACTTTGCAAGTTAGTAGAATCAACACGAAAACGAGGCTGCCACATTGCGGTCCTTTTCTCATGCTTATTTACATATATGGTATATTTAATCATGAGCAAACATTTTCTCCCTTTTATAATATGTTTCTCGAACACCTCAGTCATGTGGTCTAAAAATAATGAAACCAATGCTGAGTGGTTTGATCCAGGGCTACAATGTTTTCGGTAGCTTTATCATCACCCCAGACAAAGAGCGGGAGATTCCCGTAGTATAGGTGTCGTAGCACCTTTCCGTATCATAGTCCAGATAAATAAGGTCCACAAAGCAGTACAGACACTGCTGTAATGAGCTATCACACATGTTACTTATTGTTGATTCAATTAAGGGTTTGCGTTATAGTGAGCATAAGGTCTGTGCACTTGGGTGTGTCTGTGGTGTAATCTGCTTCACAATCTGTGTTGTTGTTGGACTTGAACTCATCAAGATGGATGTGACTGTGGCCCCGATTCGAGGAACATCCTGACGTTTGCCTCGGGTTAGAAGAGGAGGCACGAAGAATCAGTTTTGCAATGGCTGTGAGTGAGATTCGAAGCTCAAATAGTAATCATAAGGACTGAATGTACCTCATACAAGGATTCAAATTCTCCACATCACAGTGGGGAATATGATCTGTATACTTACGGCTAGACCAGGGGTTCTCAACCTGTGGTATGCGAAAAATTTCAGGGGGGTACGCGGAAGGCCATCCTTCTACTCGATCCACATGCGCAGTGAGCTTCGTGCCGTGACTACTGTGCGAGTTATTTACGGCGCGTGTATTTGGACTCCAAAGAATTGCATCTTTTCTTTACCGAGCACAATTCTAATCTATCATCAGTACTCAATGACTTTGGTTGGCTTTTAAAATTGGCCTATTTAAGTGATATTTTTGAAAAACTGAACATTTGGAATAAGTGTATGCAAGGTAGTGTTTCTGATATGTTCTATGTTGAAATGAAAACTAACGCAATGATTGCAAAAATCACCCTTTGGGAAAAGGAACTGAAAAAAACTATATTTTGTTTTATTAAAATATATTTCCTTATAAAATTGCAAAGGTTAAACCATACTAACTAAATACCTTTTACATTTTTAATAACCATTATTACTACCTAAGAAAGGTTAGTAGGGGGGTACGCAGTTTTTTTTAAAGGGGTACGATGGTTGAAAAAGGTTGAGAGCCCCTGGGCTAGACCACGACTGATTGCTCACGCGATAAGTAGACAGAAATTATAAGCACGATTACCCTAGATCCTGTGTGATGTCTCTGACGTTCGTACCTACTTACCTCTGCAAATGCGTCATGCACATCTGAATGACCGCGGGGATTACAGTTGAGCTTCTGTGAGTATTGTTTGTGCATGTGACGTTTATACCTTATTTTGAACTGCATTACTGCATTGCATTGAACTGCATTGCTGTGGTACTTGGACGGTACAGCTGAAGGCAGTCCTCTCTAATTTCATTAGATGTTTGTCACTGCTCTGATATGCTATGTGCTACAAGTGCAGTGTTTAGAATTTAAGGCAACATGAAAATGTTCAATTTATCTATTTATAATTTTTAGTCGGTCAACGCGCTTTTGTCTAATTAGATGAGGCGGGTAACTATATATACAACACACTTTCGTGAATGAGATAACATTTTGTAATAATATTATTTACATGGTGGCTACTACTACTCCTGGAAAACCTGGAAATCCTGGAAATCTCCTGGATTTTTATTAGGTCTGGAAAACTCCTGGAAAATGACGAAAAATTTGAAAACTCCTGGAAAACCTGGAAATCCTGGAAAACTCCTGGAAAATGACGAAAAATTTGAAAACTCCTGGAAAATAGCCACTGTTATTTAATTATAAAAATCGTTCCGTCTTAAATCATACTCCCGCTGCCGTTTTGGATGAGAACTCTATCGTTAACGAAAGAAATTTCCTCAGGCTACCTGTTTCTGTGTGGGAGAACACGCAATAGTATAAGGTGCGTTCAAAAAGTAACGAGCCGGAGGCTGGAATGCGCAAACTGGTGACGACATCAGCTAATCGGGGCGTGTGTAACGAGGTGTGGTTCCAACCAGAGCGTGGAAGGTCACAGCCCGTCGCTAGAGGGCACGCGTGCACGTCACGTGACGATACAAAGCGAGCAGCAGCATGCATCAATCGTCCAACCAAGACAGTAGGCCATTCGATATGCTTCCTGGAATGGTTGAAGACTGTGGGGCACCCATTGGGCACACACTTACCGCAAGTGCAGTCGTTCCTTCATGATGGTGTACACACTTCCGACGCTCAATCCGACTACGGCGGCTATGGCGTTCACTGTCACTCGGCGGTCCTGGGTAATGCGTGCATTAACTAGCTGGACGTTGCCATCGGTAATGTGTGTGTGTGTGGGGGGGGGGGGGGGCGGCATCATCGGCTAACGACACCCGTCCTTCCCTGAAGCGCTTGTGCCACGCCTTGACCCTTGCAAGGGACATGCAGTATTCGCCGTACACTTGTGACATTCGGCCATGAATGTCCGTTCCCCCTACTTCTTCCGCTGTCAGAAACCGAACAACACCTCTTTGCTCTTCGTTTGACGCCTCCATGTCACTGTTTGCAATTCGACTGGCAGCGTTGGACGATTGATACATGCTGCTGCTCGCTTTCTATCGTCACGTGACGTGCACGCGTGCCCTCTAGCGACAGGCTGTGACTTTCCACGCTCTGGTCGGAACCACACATCGTTACACACGCCACGATTAGCCGATGTCATCACCGGTTTGCGCATTACAGCCTGCGGCTCGTTACTTTTTGAACGCACCTTTTATTTTTGTAAAACATATTGAGTATAGACAACTTCACCGCAATAAAATTGCAGGCGGCATTCTTTACTCATTTTTAGGCGGATATTTGAGTCACAAAGGCTTTTTTAAAACAACAATTAAATCATTTGTGTGTAGGCTTGCGTATCAATAACGCAATCACCACTAATTTTTGTCAACATCTGTATAAGTAAACCAAACACAACCGCTTTATTTTGATCTCGAAGTAGGCAACCGATAATGCCCCCCCCCCCCCCCCCCCCCCCAGACTCGCGCTTATTTTTAAGTCTGGAGAAATGAGAAATACTCCTGGAAAATTCCTGGAAAACTCCTGGAAAATCGTTGACCTATTTGAGTGGCCACCATGTATTTACTGATAAAGGCAGAATGTGAGTAATATTAATACATGTAATTTTTTTCAGGAAAATGTTATAATAATATAGTTACCCCGCCTAATATAATTGGGCAAAAGCGTGTCGACCGACTGAAAAGCAGTTTGTACCGGCAACAGTGAAAAAATGCCTTAAAATATTCACACGATGTTCAACTTGCTAATTGAAGCTCATAATGGCTATGTTGAAGAAAAAATAGTTCGCTGTTATGCCCAAGGTTGCAGAATCGAATCCTGGCACAATCACATCCGAAATAAAAGTGTTGAAATGTGCGAGACTGCTGTCGGTAGGCTTAATGGCACGTTTTTAATTTAGGAGATTGGGGCATCGTGATCATTGGTACCGTGTTATTGTTAGTGTGTGCTAGGACTGCAGGGGCCTTTCTCTCGTGTGGATGACGTCACGCAGGGTGCTCCAGCCTTGCGTAAGGTGTGACACAGGGCCAAGCATTTGAGGCGGCTCTCGTCATTAAAATAACTTGACGACACAATTAATGAAAACATTTATTATTATACTGTATTGTACATACTTTGTATTGTACAATGATAATAATATATGTAATTAAGAATACGCCCTACCTCGAAATAACCAACAGTCCATGTACGTCATACACAATTCTTATTAGATACTAGTAATCCGACCCTTCTTCGCCCGGGAACAGTTATGAATGCATTACGTGATAAGCGCTTTTTTTTTTCAATGTCAATGACCAACGACCAATATCCGTTTTACGTCTCGGCATGATGGGTTAAAATCACTGACTGTAGGCTTGCGCATAGTAGTTCGCGGCTGGGAGCGATCAGTTTAGTTCGCAGCTCCTTAGCGAACTAGTTCGCTCTTTTAGTTCGTTAGGTCCCATCTCGAATTCCCTGTAAGACAGATCGTTCGCTCGCCGTGCTGCTGACACTGCACGCGCTCTTTGTTTGTTATAGCAGTCTGTCACCACTGATGACTCGTCACCAGTGATTGCTCATTCACATTGCTCTCGTTTCAAGCAATACTGTAGGCTACTGTAACAGTTACTATGCTGCACATGCAGTTCGTGTATTAGATAGCGACATGTTACGTGTGTAGTAATGTGTTTTACCTTTTGATATTCGAAGATAAAAAAATACAAAAATATGAGTATTGAAACATTAGTGAAATTCCTTATTCCTTCCTTATTTCCTTTTATTCCTTTTAGGAACATAGGGTAGCTACAATCTTCTTCCATCTCACTCTATTGTTATCCATCCTTTTAATTAGGGTCCATGTCTTTCCTTCTGAGAAAACTTCTTTTTCTATTGTTTATAAAGCCAAAAGTCGTCATTTGTTTATCATCAGGGGCGGATCATTTCAGTGAAATGATAGAAGACTTCAGCCGGGAAAAAAGTCGCAAAGTAATATTTTAATATTTCATAGTTTACATAATCTTCTTCAAGGGGACTTAAAGGTTTCTTTCATATTATTAAAAAATGCACTGTAGTGTATTCAAAATATTGTAACTATTCTTTATTTTCTTCTTCTTCTTTCTTCGATTCGGCCAACTAGGGACCACGTCAGTTCAACTGTCTCTTCTTCCGAGCTTTAACTACCGCCCAGTGTTTCCGCATTCGTCTCCGGTGTTGTTCTTTTCTCTCTTGGGACCACACCTTCCCTGTCTCCATTTGATTTGATTTTTTTTATTTCCTATTGTTGTGGGCCCCACCTTATCATATCGCCCAGGGCCCCGCAAGGCCTGGATCCGCCACTGTTTATCATTAGTGAAATACCGGTACCGTAACTAAAAGAATAACAGTATGGACGATGTGTTCGTAGAAGCATACACTTATTATTCTCTTTATGTTTTTCTCTCGCGTGGGGACGATAACCTAGACGTTAGGCCCCTTAAAACAACAATTACCATCATCATTTTTCGCGTGTATCGGCGCGTCACCATCCGATTCCATTTCCTACTTGTCACTAGGTGATGATAAGACGTACCCCCGCCCGCCGGAATTTTCATTTCTTACTTGCTTCGTGATATTCATTATTTGGCTGCTCTGAAACCGTTGGGTACATTATCTTTATGGCATGAATGGGAGGAATAGGGTTTTTTAGTTCAGAGTTTTTGTCCATAGAAGTTCGCTTTTCTTTGTGAAGCATCGTCATAATGTTCATTTCTTAAAAACAGGTAAAAGTAGTTGTATCACCATGTATCGAGAAAAATAAATATCAACTAGTTCATTCAAATGGTAATGTTAATCCAGTTCGCCGATTTTCTAAATAATTGGACATATTTTCAAATAATCCAAAATGACTAAGTTAAATAAAACTGTGGAATTATCCCCACATCTACATCAGTTAAATATCAGTAACTTATATTTATGAACCGCCACTGTATTACATTACAAATATAAGGTAGTTACTACTATTAGCGTGTTAGTTCGCTAAGGAGCTGCGAACTAAACTGATCGCTCCCAGCCGCGAACTATTATGCGCAAGCCTACTAGTTGTGTGTAATACTGTTATTATAATAAACCAACATTGAACAATCGCCGCGCCAAAACTTGACAATCTTGCCACTATCAATAGATACACTCAATCAACTGAGCTGACAACAAAACAAAGCGCATGTGATTGTGCAATGAGTGGTGACGTGACGAGCTGACGAGCTACGGCGGACCCGCGCTCTCGCGCTCCTACAAGTCGGTCAGCGGGAAAAGAGCGAACGAACTAACAAGCGAGCGATCTGGGAACTAGTTCGGTAGTTCGTCTGAGGGACCCGCTCTTCCGAACTAGTTCGTTCGCGAACTACACAAGACTAACTGACTGGACTATTCATTATATTATCATGGAGATGCAAGTGCAACAAATTCTTGTCAGACGTAATTTAAGAATGGCGAGCTGCATGAAACACAAATCCCCCTTCCGTCCAATCTTAACTTGAAAGGTTAACAGGCGAAATGAAGAAAAGCCGAGTTGCACTTCCAGGGAAACTCCAAACACAACCACTCTTCTCTAAAGTTTTTAACTCAACACGACTCGACAGTTTGCTGCTGGCTGTATCTGGGGCAATAGGTTCTCCCGCTAGCTAGGCTCTAACTGGGGTGATAGACTCGCCCGTAGCTAGCTCGTAAACGGTCGCCTCAGTAACTGAATGGAGATTGTTGGAAGAAATGAAAACGTAAAAACACTTATAGTTGGCGATGCATTGAAGATAGACATATGCTCTCGCGGACTTTTTTGTAGAACTTTTCATGCTGAACAATTCTTATACTCATAGTATTTAGATGTTTTTAACGGTTTGGCCAGCGTAAGCTTACAAAGCGCTCGGACGCCAGTTTTATTTTTCGACTTTTCCACTGAAATCGTTACTTCTCGGCTTTCTTTGATCATAAATAAATTATTTTCTACAGAAATCATCCTCGAGATATCCTTTACAGACTGGTGAAAACCTCATCAAAATCCATCCAGTGGTTCTCGAGTTTACCCGTAACATCCAAGAATCGGGGACTTGGTTTTATACTACCGGTAAGTAGAGATTTTACGATCCAATTTTCTCTGTGAATTTCTTAAGCTTATTCTTCTAAGTAACGCAACCTTATGTAAGTTCGGGTTCGAGCTAAACTGAGAATAAACTCATATGTAATATTAGTACGAGGCAAGTCCTTCAGTGTCTCGCTGGTTAATTCATTGAATATAAACCTATCTGATTAGCAAATTGCCATGAAATTTATGAAACTCAGCGTCCATTGTTGTTCCAACTTCCGTAAGTTCATTAGAGGGATACAGAATATAGTTGACCTTACCATCATGAGAAAGAGTGCTGAAATAGAAAGTCATTTGTTGAATTGAAAAATATAAAAAGCTTTGAAGCCATATTTTCAGTGTTGCCATATCAACAATTGATATTTTATTTTTTCAATCGGTCAATACGATTACAATCCATAGCAAATAACTTTTAATCACATGTCAATTTTTTAGGGTGTTTCACATCTCCCAATAATTGGGATGGTAATCGTGTTTACCGGCTGAAAAGATACAATATCAATTCGCTGAATTCTCAAGTGTTTGTTTGAACTTTTAAAAAACTATAGTAGACTCTTACTCACAAGGGTAATATTTCTTTTATCTGATTTTCGAAGTGAAATGCCATGTCCTGTGGTTCGGATTCCACGTAAAAAGTAGGTCCCGTGGCTCATAATCACAAGATTCACGGTCACGTAAAACTACAATATTCCTTCCTTCTTTGATCTGGCCACTAAGCTACGGCTGCATAAGGACGGAGATCAGATAAATACCACAGCTACGTCAGGTTTAGAACTCCTGAAATCACTGTCTCAATGATCTGGTGAACGCAGTGCTCTATCAATCATTATAATGAGCGTACGTTTAATTGTGCGTTTGAATATAAACAAACTCGCGATTTTTCTGATTAAATGAAACTTCTTTGCTTAAAACAAAACAAAGTTAACTTTCTCTTACAATCAGGTATTCGTTCTGTGAGTGTTTCATTGTTATGAGTTATTTCACTGATAACAAATTTACGACGCCTCTTCTCCAACCTCATTTTCCTACTTTCAGCTTCTTCCAGCCATCTTTTCCTTTGCGTAGAATTAGTGTATTTTGGAATTTTCAGTCTGAATGGCATCTAGTTTTTAATCTCTTCCTAAGTAGCAGAAGTCTCCTACGGTACTTCTTTAGCTTTTCACTTTCCAATTTGACGTCAATACGGGTTTCTGATTTCTTTTAGCTGCATTTCATTTTTATTTTTTTCATTTTTTTTGATTTTCTTCATGAATTCTTTCCTCAAGACGGAGTTCGTACCATTTAAGATTTAATTAAAATCCTCTGGCGAATCGGCTAAGATGGCAATGTCAGGCAGGGCTATGTTTACCCGTAATGGAGGGTGCTTCTGCACCTCAAGACAGGCAGGGGTAGTGGAGGATGCTTCTGTACCCCAAGACAGTCAGGGGTATCTTTACCCGTAGTTGAGGGTGCTTTTGTTCCCCAAGACAGTCAGGGGTATCTTTACCCGTAGTAGAGGGTGCTTTTGTTCCCCAAGACAGTCAGGGGTATCTTTACCCGTAGCGGAGGGTGCTTTTGTTCCCCAAGACAGTCAGGGATATCTTTACCCGTAGTAGAGGGTGCTTTTGTTCCCCAAGACAGTCAGGGGTATCTTTACCCGTAGCGGAGGGTGCTTTTGTTCCCCCAAGACAGGCACTGGTAGGCCTATCCTTATCCGTACTTGGTAGTGTGTCAGCTAATTTTCGTCTTGAGCAGACATGCGAATATTTCTCGTTATTAATATAATTTACGATATCCCGATGCTTCTCTGAGCTTTATGTGCAGTTTTCAAGGTACCTATATACCACAAGTTGGTTTTGTGTATGAATTGTAGGGTGCATCTGTGATCGATTAATCAATCATGCGTATGTTTCCCATTCTGTTTAATGCCCACTCTGTTAGGGAGTAATCACTAGAGAAAAAAAAAAGACTTTAAAATTAAATGTATGTGTATACTTTTAATATGACATTAGTGGTGTTCGATATAACAGTTTTTAGCAATACAATACTGTGGCTATCGTATGGTTTTACGATCAGCTTTGCAACCATTTTGGTGTGTGCGTCCACATTTTTGTAACGGGTTGACATTTCTGTGTACACGCATTAATGACTGGTCGGTCACGTTGATTCTGCTAAAACTGTGTACAGTATTTAACAGTATTGAACCTATGTCCTTGTATTTGTTAGCTAAACTGTGCGCTTGCTCGAGCGGTAAAATTTGTGTGTGTATGTGGAATTGTCCAGAATAATTATCAGAAATTGTATATAGAGTGATGAATAATAAGTTTTCATAATCCAATACGGTGCCCATAGAACATTTCCTATTCAAGGATGAGCAGTGTAAGATAGTGCTCAACCCGGCGTTGCGTGGAGGGTGAAGCTGCATTGGAAACCTACGTATAGGAGTTGATTAACGGTTTGATTTTCTTGATGGCCAACAAGAACAATATCTAAATAATTATTTTTTGGCAACTTGGAACCTTGTATCCCCCTAGGCACACCACTGGTGAGTCATCTCTCTTTTCCTTCTGTATTTGTATGAGATCTCTTCGCCATTGTAGACACTGTATTTTTCCAAGCACATAGGCCCATGTTCATAGGGTTACGTAGGCTACAGTTCAGATAATGTCTTGGTTTTCCAGTCAAAACACTTAACTTAATATAAAGTTTCTTCCCTTTGTTTGACAGCCCAGAGTGTTGCATCATTTCATTGCAGTAACCATGAAATCAGAGATTTAAAAAATCTGTATTTAAAAAATTACAAAATGTAAATTTTCAACAGGTTCAGTAATGTATACGTAGGTTACCTCATTTCATTGCTGTCAATTTAGCGTTTGTGAACATGTCATACAAATCCAAATTTCTGGATTGTTCTTACTGCATTTTTACCTTCAGGCTGGCTGCGTGGCTCGGTGGTAACGTTCTCGCCTGCTGTGTTCATGGTTGCAGGATCGAATCCTGGCGCAAGTCAGCTGACATTTGAAGGTGCGCAAATGTGAGGGAGCCGTGTCAGTAGATTTGCTGGCACGTTAAAGATTCCCCATTGGGGCAACATTCTGGCACCCTGGCATCTCTAAAAGCCGAGGTAGTTAAAAAGGGACGTAAAACCAATAGCATATAGACTACTTGTACTTCCTGTTCGAGGACAATTTCTTTCAGCCTGGCTGCGTGGCTCAGCGGTAACGTTCTCGCTTGCTGTGTCCAAGGTTGCAGGATCGAATCCTGGCGCAAGTCAGCTCTCATTTGAGGGTGCGCAAATACGAGGGAGCAGTTTCAAATTTACTGGCACGTTAAAGATCCTCTTCGGGACAAAATTCTGGCTCGCCGGCGTCTTTAAAAGCCAGAGCAGTTAAAAGGGACGTAAAACCAATAACATAATTATTATAAAATTTCTTTCCATCCTCAGGAGCTGGATTCGGCTGCCTTAGTAATGTAACACTTTTGAATCTCCTAGAGCTTTGAACTCTGCTTTGAGTAAGGTGTTTTAAAAATAATCTGGCAAGTCGAAATCACTTCTCATTTTCCACGAAATTTGCTGCGCAGCGAGGATTATTTTCTATTATTATTATTATTATTATTATTATTGTAGAATGTGTTCAGTCTGTGCAGCAGTTGTGGCTTTCTTAGACAGAAAGCGCAATTTCGACTCTCTTTAAACAAAACAAAATATTTTCTCCTCAATCAACATTATTTTCTATATTTCTCATTTTCCTGTTCTTGTTGCAGCGATCCGTTAAGTTGGACGTCGATGAGATTGAAAGCAAGGGAGTATGGCAATCAGGCCCCGGGGCACTTTTCCTAGCTTTCGCCTTAATTAATGCAGATACACAGACCACATCGTCACACCCACTCAGGAAGTACAAGAATGTAACGATTAAGATCTTCTTACCCCTAAATGGAAGAACAGTGTATGTTGCTTTGGAACCCCGAACACCAACGTCACTCGTGTTGCAGCTGTGGGAGTGGGGTATTGTGTTGCGAGATGAGAATCCCATGTCAGCTCTGCCGAACTGTGGAAACTACGCGCCATTCTTACTTCTGACTGCTGCTGGAATCAAATGAGCGTGGCAACAAGTGTTCTTTACAATTCAGACTAGTATTCAATAGTATCCCAGGATGTTTTCTGGTGCTAGTATGTTTCCCTTTCATATGCCACAAGACTGTGAATTTGTATCTTATTAACTGTGCTGTTGTGGAATCCGTGGTAGTATCAGGCACCTTTCATGAGCTTACTGATTGAGGAAGTGACGGACACTCCTTTCTTGCGGCAGGGATAACAATTCGGGGATCAGGGTTCAAGTTAATCACACTCTCCTTCTTCTACATGGAGAATTGACCCAGAAAATGCTTAGGAGGATGATACTGTAAATAATTAAATATTGATGGCGTATTGGTGTATTACAAATGCAGGAAACAAGACAATCGTTACGCTATGGGTGTTATGCTTCGACCTTCATTTTCACTCTGATGTAGTGGTAACACCCGTTGTAGCATATTGTTTGCAAATTCTCTAACAAGGTTTCATTTAATTCCATGTATGTTTGGCTGCATGCATTTTATTGTATGCTACTTCCATAACTGCAATATTTGAAGAAATGCAACTTCTGTTGATTTTACAGTGAAATATGAACATCCGTGATTTGTCACAAAAAGCTTTCGAGTGTGATAAGATCTTAACTTTTATTCATGGTGCTGGCTGTTCTTCATCCTTGCTTTTACTGCGTACCTCAACGGTAGAGCTAATTTCCAATTTCTGCTGCTGTATGGAGAGAGGGCACGCCATTTGCTTTCTCCCACCTTTCTTCTCTGTCTTTTACATGAATCAGGCTGTCAGTATTTTCCTTAATTACCTAGGTACACCACGGCCCGACAAATTTAGTTGGAACCTGGTAGAAATATACAGCTTTCAAAGCGGTAAAATTTCTTTATCGTCCTTAACTGAACTCGACACGTTCTTGGGAGCAAATATTGCGTCTATAAAATGAAGTGATATCAAAGGTATTATAATGAACTTGAACAGTCATAATAAATAGTGTATTATCATTTCATTTTACGTATTAAAGTGCTGATATGTGTGGGTGTTTATACGTGACTAACAATTAGTTGGAGCATTTCTCAGAAAAATACACCGTAATGACGATTTGACATATGTTTTTATATTTATCAAATTGAGAATAATCATTTACTTAAAAAATAAATTGTAGATGGATGAAATTGAAGTTGAATAGTTTTACCATGATTATGTTAGAAAGTTAGGAGGTAGTGTTGGGCGTTGTCCGACCATGAATGTCCATTGTGATAAAGAGAGCATATATATACGAACATGAAGCAAATTCAGCAAAATATGTTTGTTACTTTTAGACTTAGCCTTTAAAAGGGAAATAATTTAGAGTTTTTTTTCTTTCAATTAATAGCCATTTTCATAGGTCATAGAGAGAGAGAGAGAGATCTTTCCACGAGTCGGTGGTTGAGTATATATCATCTGATAATTTAAGTCTTATTATTTCACTGAAGACGCCCTTGAAAGGTATTCCACATTGAAATTCATATTGCCTAATTACTGATTTTGAAAATTAGGAAGGCTGAAAGCTATCAATTTATACTTTTCAGTTGGTCAACACGCGTTTTGTCCAATTGTATTATTCCTGAATAAAATGACATAATAATAATAATAATAATTTATATTATTATTATTATTATTATTATTCACTGATCTAGGGGGGTAATTTCTGTCCAGGGGGTAATTTCTGTCACGCGATCATCTTCAGATCCCGATCACTAGGGTTGAAGTTTAATTTCATACAATATTTAGAAATGTGTTCTTGTTATACTTAGCATAGCTCGGCCTAGTTAGTATTACGATTCGCACTGAATCTCGTTAATAACTCTGTTTAGTCAATTCTATGTCGTTGTTTTATTGGTTTGAGTTTCACGTAAGCGTATTGTACACGTGTAAATAGTTCAGCGATACAATAATACAACATATTAGAGCATGCACGCAAGTTTCTACTCTGATTATGATTACCTATCCATTAAGAGTAGTCAAATTCAGGCACGTTCGTTGCTCAGGTGTTCAGTTGTAAGTAGGCACTACAGGCAACACTACAGGCTTCAAAACTTCACATAAGAAAGCTGAAAGCTGCACCTTTAAAGAGTGTAAATTTTATTAAATATTCGGTGATATTCGATACGCGTATCAAACACTTGACAATTCTGCGAGTCTGTTCGTGAGATAGAGAATATTTCAATTAATAGTCGATCATAAATACTGAGTGGAATTGATATTTTGCTGCAAATGCCACCAGTTTAATATTGACATTGATTCAGTCTCTGAACTAGCCTGCCTGCAGTATTCCCGAAAGTTGTTAAGAGGGTATTCGTAAATATTCTTCACCGAACACACAATCCAGTGTATTGAGTAATTGCATATTTTAAATATTCCTTGTTATTCACGTTTTAACGAGATAGAGGATGAGTTGCGATGGATTTCTTTGGGGCGGGTGGATTTACGGCCGGATGTTCTTCCTGACGCAGATGCACAAGTACATGGGGATAATAACCGCATTGTCCAAGCACCTCAAATTAAATAACAGCTCTCCACTTCAAATTTCAAGCAGCAATCTCCATTCCATGCATTTAGGCCCTTTGGCATAAATCTACATCGTTTCACCGATCTGAACCAAATTTTACGTACTTACCCTCTGAAACCCGACAAGTAACACTGTCTACTTCAAATTTCAGGCAACAATCTCCATTCCCTGCATTAAGGCCCTTTGGCACAAATCTACACAGTTTCACCGATCTGAATCTAAATTAACGTACTTACACTTTGGAACCCGACGTGTAACACTGATCATTTGAAATTTCAGACAGCCCACTGCATTTCCTACATTTAGGTCCTTTGGCACAAATCTACACCGTCTCACCGATCTCAACAAAATGTTAGGTACTTACCCTGTAGGGATATTACACACGGAACGATACAATAAAATATTGGCAAATCTGAGCTCAAGAAACTGTTGTTCAGAATTGGCCTGGTGTTAAATCTGCAGAAGATTTCGGTATAGGTTGCATGGTCCATTTTCGTAACATGGAATGTTTTCCTTTGACAATGCATCTACACCATATTCAAAGATCTCTAAAAGCACAATAATCAGGAATTTTCAATATTTAGAAAAACATGTGACGAAGAAGGTTGTTGGAGAATTTAAATCCCTGGGATGTAACACTGGAAGAGGCTGCATAATGTAAATCAGCGGCCAAGGTGAGATATTTTACTATAGGTCTATTAATAGTGACATGTTGAGGTTCAAATCATCAATAATTGTGGGAAAATTACACCCTGAATAGCAATAGCTTAAAGAAAAATACTTTTAACTCCTCATCTTCCGATAGGTTTGCCATTCCAGTGTGAAAAGTGCAATTCCCTCTTCAAACAATACTCGCGATTACTATACTCGTGATTACTATTAACAAAGCACAATGACACACACTTAACAGCAGCAAGTGTATATTTAAACAAAACCATTTTTTCCATAGGCAACTGTAGGCTATGTGGCGTGCTCACGAATATCCAGACAACAAAATCGTTGTCTCAGCAAAACTGCCAAAACCAAAAATGTAATTTTAAAATGTGTTCACATAAGGTAGGCTTTCTAAACTCTATGGAATACCCATTTTGCGGCTCAAACTAATACACTGTAGGCATCAGAATTTTTCAAATTGAAATAGACCCACCCAGCCGACATTGCTGTAATAGAATATACCAATTATCAGCAATAATGCATCATCCCCATTGTCTTCATCGCGTGCGAAGCCGCGGGTACCTGCTAGTTATAATACTCGTATAATTATCAAACACAATGTGATATTTAATGTGAACAATGAATCTGCTTATGACCAATTAGATCTTCAATTTGTTAATTTCAACATTAAATCACTCTCAATTTCAAGCGTAGATCTCAACTTAGATTTCAAATACACACATCAAAAAAAGTTTTGCATCACCTCGGTTCCCAGATCTCCGGCATATAGACGTTGACTGTGTATATTGTATCCAAGATACAGTCCCTTTTACTGTTCATAGATGTCACTAAAACTGCTCAAAGATGTAAACAACCATGCATGAGCAGGGCCTATTAGACGGAGGGGGTACGACAGCCGATCAGTTCCAGTCATTCCACCAGGACGAAGGTACGCTGCTCATGTTGTCTGTAGTTCTACCATGCCTATAGAGCATCCAGCGTTTAGAAAAGACTGTGGAACCTTATGGCGACAGTGTTGCTAACTCTAGGCAGAGGTAGCGCTGACGTCATACGTTATGTTCACCCGCTTCGAGTACTGCGCTTTCATAAGTTAGCGAGACAACACAACCCCAACAACTATCTGAAATAGAACATGCCCAGGAAGGAGCAGTTTTGCAGGTTTTAACGGATTGGACCAGTATTAAGGATACCGTACGCGAAGAGAACCAATAACCAACAACGTTCATTTCGTTGTGATATGACGCATTACAAATTGACAGATGTCGAGAGCACATCCCATCCTTCCTTCTCGGATGTATGCTGACGATGTTAACAATTTTTACGTCAGCAATACTGTTGATCATCACCTTTTTTAGTTATTATATAGTTAGGCTATAATTTAGTTTCTTTCAATTTTATTCTTGTTTTGTTTAGATTAATTTTTGTACTATTGTATGATTTAGCCGTGCAGCTGTGAGCTTCCATTCGGGAGATAGAGGGTTCGAACCCAACTGTCGGCAGCCCTGATTCGATCGAAAATAAAAAAAATAAAACAGACACACAATAATAACACCAATGACGGGTAATGCTTCAGAACTTATGTTGTCGGCGGAACTGAGCACGTGCTCCACTCCGGGCGAGCATGCAGCACTGGATGAGGCTCTTCTTTCCAGCGTGCTAACCTCGAAAATTTTTAAATTACTAAGACGTAATATAAACGATACTTGTATGCAATAACAAAGGTAATCAATTGGCAGATAATTGTAGGAAGCTATTATGACGAAAAATATATATGTTCAGAGTTCCTTCATGATAATAGGTAAGGTAACAAAACCAGTGTAGGGGGGGTTCCGTTAAAAGTAAAAGCCCATAAGACCCACAGTCTTTTCTAAACGCTGGATGCTATATAGAAGGTCAATACCGCAGTTCGATCGCGTCCGCATTGTTACTTTGTGTCAAGAAGGGCTCTCAACAAGGGAAGTTTCCAGGCGTCTCCGAGTGAACCAAAGCGATGTTGTTCGGACATGGAGGAGGTACAGAGATACAGGAACTGTCGATGACAGGCCTCGCTCAGGCCGCCCAAGGGCTACTACTGTAGTGGATGACCGCTACTTACGGATTGCCGCTCGGAGGAACCCTGACAGCAATGCCACCATGTTGAATAATGCGTTTCGTTCAGCCACAGGACGTCGTGTTTCAACTCAAACTGTGCGCAATAGGCTGCATGATGCGCAACTTCACTCCCGACGTCCATGGCGAGGTCCAGCTTTGCAACCCCGACACCATGCAGCGCGGTACAGATGGGCCCAACAACATGCTGAATGGACCCCACGGAATTGGCATCACGTTCTCTTCACCGATGAGTGTCGCATATGCCTTCAACCAGACAATCGTCGGAGACGTGTTTGGAGGCACCCTGGTCAGGCTGAACGTCTTAGACACACTGTCCAGCGAGTGCAGCAAGGTGGTGGTTCCCTGATGTTTTGGGGTGGCATTATGTGGGGCCGACGTACGCCACTGGTGGTCATGGAAGGCTCCGAAACGGCTTTACGATACCTGAATGACATCCTCCGACCCATAGTGCAACCATATCGGCAGAATATTGGAGAGGCATTTGTCTTCATGGACGACAATTCTCGACCTCATCGTGCACATCTTGTGAATGCGTTCCTTCAAGATAACGACATCGCTCGACTACAGTGGCCAGCATGTTCGCCAGACATGAACCCTATCGAACATGCCTGGGATATGTTGAAAAGGGCTGTTTATGGACGTCTTGACCCACCAACCACTCTGAGAGATTTACGCCGAATTGTCGTTGAGGAGTGGGACAATTTGGACCAACAGTGTCTTGATGAACTTGTGGATAGTATGCCACGGCGAATACAGGCATGCATCAATGCAAGAGGACGTGCTACTGGGTATTAGAGGTAGTGGTGTGTACTGCAATCTGGACCACAAATGCTGAAAGTCTAGCTGTATGATGGTACAACATGCAATGTGTGGGTCTCATGAGCAATAAAACGAGCTGAAATGTTGTTTGTGTTGATCTCTATTCCCTTTGTATTTAACGGTTCCGGAACTCTTGGAACCGAGGTGATGCAAAACTTTTTTTGATGTGTGTATGTGAGATGGGAAAATGCGGTTTCACAAATTAGTAGTGGGGAACACTATCAATCACCTCAAAGCCTTTTTCGAAAGTTCAGGATAGTCATTCATGACACTTAACCAAAAGTCTGTTAGTTGCAATTGTGATACAATTTCAGTTACCTGTCAGTTAAAAGCTCTGCAAATGAATCTTCTTCCTGTGGAGTGAGACAGGTTGGTTGAAAGCCCATCAGCAAATGGATTCCTTATCCATCTGTTACTGGAAAATACTCCCTTAACTGCATGTGGAGTTGCTCCGAATGTGATTTAGTAAGACCGAGAATCTCCTTTGGAACTTTTTCTCCTGACATCTGGATAAAATTTGCCTCAAAAGGAAATTGCTTGAAGATTTGACAGAATCCACAGCTTCAGTTTCTTATTCGTTCCCTCAGTTTTATCTCGAACCTGAAAAATATTGATGGCAGAACCTTGCAGGCTTAAATTAAATCCATTGAGATGGTTGATGATATCAGCAAGGTATGATAGCTTCAAAATCCAGTTAAAATCATGGAACTTGTCCTTCAGTTCGAACTTGGAATAATGGGATCATCTTGACTGCATCCCTCAGTTTCTGCTCAGTACTATTCCTCAGGAAAGCTATCTTACTTCGCAGTGATTTAACAGTTGCTTGTGATCACTTCCCATTTCTTCAGACTATACGAAACAGAGAATTCCAAGGGTGCGGTTTAATAAAGTTCACAACCCGAACTGCCTCATCAAGGCAACTCTTGAATTCTGATGGCATCTTCTTTGCTGCTAAAGCCTCTCTGTGGATAGAAGAATGTACCCACACTACAAATGGTGCTACAGTTTATCTTAGTAATCAGTCCACATTGCTCCATCACTGCTAACACCAACACATTTAATCCAATTAATTCCATTGTCAATTATGAACTTGTTTACAATCCTAAACAATTCCTCTGATGTGGTATATGATGGTAGATTTTTTTTTTACAAAAAATAAAATCTTCTTTCAATTTACTTTCATAATCATAACGGATGAAAACAATTAAATTTGCATTATTAATGTCAGTGCTTTCATCTAACTGGGTAGCAATAAATGTGCAATTTTGACTTCTGTTTATCAATGTCTTCCTACCGATTTCGGCCATTTCATCTATCCTTACAGTATTATTTGATAATGGAATTTAATTCAAAGACTTACTAGCATTTTCGCCCAGAATTGCCAAGGCCATCATTAGAGCTGCTGGTTTTATTAATTCCTCACCGATAGTGTGTGGTTTCCTCTTTTCAGCGATGAGTAGAGACACTTCATATGAAGCACAAACAGCACTTTCATTGCTGCCACCAATGACAGTATACATATTTTTTTGTTGGTTACGCAACACTTCAACTTTTGCTTCAAAAACATTCGTGGATTTGTTAACACATTCTGGGTGTTTTGTTTGCATAATGTCAAAGAGACTTTTGCTGGTTTCATGCTTCCATTGGATAGAACGTGTAGCAAATAACGCACTGCGGATACAGCAGTTCTCCTTTGTGAATGGAAATAAACTCCAAATTTATATATCAGAATATTTACGTATCCTGTTTCCTTTATCTTCACGTGGGCCTGCCACATTTTCAGGAGTTGAACCTGCGTTTGTGATACCACTAGCACTCGTAACATTCTAATCAGTTTTTGCGATATCACTGACACTTGTACCATTTTCAACTTCTGTAGAAACGTCGTTTTTAGTACTACTAGGACCTTCAACATTTCGAGTCTCTGAAGAACTTGTTTACGGAACCAAACTTAAGCCAACGATCCATCTCGTAACACACTGCAGTATACAGAGTTGTTCATCAGCCCCGTATTCCGTTTTTTAGCCTACTTTTCACATTTTGCAAAAATGAGGAAAAAGTAGACTTATGAGATCGATCCGGGAAAATGTGTGTCTGTCTGTCTGCCCCCCCCCCCCTATCAACTCCTAAACGGCTGCAGCAATCGAAACCAAGTTTAGTATGAGTAAAGATGTATACCGGAATATCTCACGTCCATATTTGAAAATGATGTCAGTGCTACCAACTGCTGAAAAAACGCACTAGAAATTTGAGCTCCATGTTGGATATCTTGGAAGGTACGCATGGGAGCTATTCCAAAATTAGCACACATGTAGATAATACTATTTCAGTTTAATTTCCAGGAGGCCAACCATGACAGTGTTGCCAAAATAATTTTAAGCCTTCTGATAGGTCCAATGTTTAAATGCATATAACTTCTACACTATCAATTGGATTTCAACCAAATTTCGTATGTGCTATGTGTACCATAACAGATACGACTATAAGTATTGTTAAGAGCAATCAGGGCTGCCAACTGTTAATAAATGCTGTCTATATTTATTTTAAACTAATATCAATATACCAGAAAGTGTGCAAGCCAACAGCCCTATACTTTGCACACGTATAGCACCTTACATTCTATATTAATTTGGAGTAATTAATACAAGGCAGTGCTGCCAACATGATTCTATGCCTGCTGATATGTCCAATTTTAAAATATATGTAACTTCTATACTAACAAATGGATTTCATCCAAAATTGGCACGACAAGATATCATAATATTTCAGATTATTTCTGACCAGCACACGCATGGTATTGTTGGCAACATGCTTTTACGCGTGCTGATAGATCCAGTGTCTAACTGCATGTAACGTCCATTGGACTTCAACCAAATTTTGTATTATGTACCTTAAGAGATGGAACTAAGAGTATATTCAGTCGCCAGGGCTGCCAACTGTAGTGCTCTATTAGGCTACATTATACCAGGTATACTTTGAACTAATTAGATATTTCGATATTACCAACTTAATTTCGTCGTTATTCGAGATAGGTTCATATACTGTAGAATGATCATTGGCATGAAAAGTAGGCTGTATAGTTCTTCACGGAACTTCTTGTTTATTTTTTAGGAAGGCAACCAAACTAATGCATACATCAGTCATCCCAAAAGCATTAGTACCTGTTCCTTTACGTTTTTAGTGCAACTTTACCGTTGAGTTCATTCTCATGAGATCATTTGATAATGGAATTAAATTCAAAGACTTACTAGCTTTCTCGCCCAGCCCATTAGCGGCAGTGTTATTTCAATGACTTCAAATATAATGCACGATAGAAACGATCACAGTTCCGAATAACACCACCTTACGTTTGGACAGGAAGTGTCTACGAATAGATTCAATACGTGCCAGCAGTACACCATGGCTCTCAGTAGCTAAAGTGGCTAAATCAAGCATTGCTGAAGTCACTTAAGGCAAGCTGTTGGGTAGCAGGTTCGAACCCCAAGCTAGTACATTTATTTTTGCTTAAAGTCGTTTATAGTGGATTTATAATGGGTGCATATCTACCTGTTCCAACGAGTGATTTTTTTATTTGGTCCTGAAAAGGACCGTTTTTATCCGATGGTACGTAGCCAGGTTGGAAGACGACATAATGATCTGTAGAACAAAAGCAAGGTACTCAGTATATTCAGGGTAGCAAAGTGTTCGAAATGTTGACCACCTTGGTTTAACGGAAAACTCAAGACTCAAACAGGCCGCCACACGTCCTCATTCTTACGTAGGACAAATATAAAAAGTATTAATTGATCCACTTATGAGAAATACCGTAGTGTATTGAGTTCATTAGACTGTTAACATGACTTTTATCACTAAAGATATGCTAAGAGAGAAACTGGCGTTATTAGAAAAGAAAGCTACCAACTTGCGCCTGCTGAATTAATTTTCAGGTAGGATTAGTTTTATACAAACAAAATAAAGTGTATTGGCATGCTTGTGGAATTGATTTTCAAACCTTGATCATCTACTCGAGACCAACCTAAATCATCCTGGAAGTGGTTTTCCGTGGCATCCCTCTTCTACTCCAGATAAAATGCCGCGAGAATGTCACACTATTCCTAACTCGCGTAGCTCCATGGCGTAATGTTGTTTCCGCTACCCATGATGCTCAGGTAGCTAGGGCAAGCGATCGAGCAGGTTCTGGCTGCACATTTCAAAGCCATCACAACAAAAGAAAATAACATGTATATGTTTTATTTCTTATGCCTGTCGACTAAAGAAAAGTATTCGAACCTATAAGAACGTTTTAGATAAAGTTAAGTGTCCAACGCAAAAAGCTCACACTGTCTATCTTCGTGTAGTGTATAGGCATCCGTGGCTGAAATGGTAACGCGTTGGACTGAGGTTTGAATGATTTAGGGGTTGATACTTGTTAGGGGTAGAGTTTTATAATTCGTTTTCGTCACGTATTGTAGGGTACCTTTGTTTATGTACCCATATTTGCTGAAAAAGTGCCCTTGAGTGGCTATAAAATATACATAAAGAAATATATGAAAAGAATAGAAAGAATAGGAGTAAAGAAAAATGAGTGCCTCGGTGTTTTCGTTAAGGGGATAAGAAAAAATAGTTTTATTGTGCGGGGGGGGGGGGGGGGGAAGGCACCATTACAACTTGGAATTTAGAAGGATTGAAAGGAAAAAAAGGAGAGAAAAAATACATGGCGCGCTATAATTATCAAAAAATACCAAAAAAACAAATAAATAAACTTTCACTCTGGGTCTCTTTATCTCATACTCTCACTCTTTCTCATAACCAAAAACAAATAAATAAACCTTCACTCTGGTTCTCTTTGTCTCATACTCTCTCTCTCTTTCTCATACTCGCTCTCTTTCTCTGCGTCGTACCAATGCCGTAGCATCCACCTTATACCTAACAATGGAATACCGTACCTGTGCACATTTTCTACTTAAATCTAGATTTCCCTATAGTATTAGCGCTACAACCTACGGTATATGATATTATGGCCAAAAAATTATAAAACCTATCTATATGTATGGGATCGCCTCCTGTGGGCAGACGGTCCATCTTGACGGGGAAGGTTGACTCTTACAGGGGTGGAGTACAACCCTCTCCGTCGGATTGCGCCTCTCATTTATAGGCGTGACTATGTACCATGGGGATCCGCCCCGCGGTGGAGTATATCCCACAGGCATATCTCCCCCGTGGTGCGGATGAATCAGCTGTAATAGAATGCATGTCGTAGTGTAGAGGGGAAAGTGTGTATTGGCCTAGGGGATGAAGACGTGTGTGGAAATGGTCAAACTAATTATAAAGGGCTATATACAGTGGCGCCACCTGTGGGAAAGAAAAGAAAACATTTTTATTTTTGTTATGTGTTGAGGGGGTGTTTTACCCCTGTCGTCGTCCGGGCGGTTGTTGGTTCTGGACCTAGACCTGGAGGGTATAAGAAAAGAACACTCATTATCAACTCACATTATAATACGTATCATATTCGTATATTAAAACCGTGGAGAGCACCCATTGTGGCGTGACTCTCCCTGCATACATAAATAAAGAACCATAACCATCGAGCACCCTGTATGTGAATGGGTGTTCCATTCATGATGTCGTACCTTCAAGTGAAGGACACTCACGTGAACGGTATAGACCGTTCTATGCGGGCTTACGCATCTGCGTAAGACCGCAGTCGGCAAACTATATATTGCCGTCTAGGCAATCTCAATGTGTACCCCTCCGTGGGGTACGATCAGAGTAACCAACGGTAATCGTACTCTTGGTGGTTTCTTCATTCTTTATTCATTATACCTAGGTCTTCGTGTTTCGTTCTTCTTTATGCATTATTTCTGACGTCTTCGTGTTTCTTTATGCTTTATTCATGATTTCATATACCTTCGTGTTTCTTTATGCCTTAATCATCTTTTCGTATGTTTTCGTGTTTCTTTATTCTTATTCATTATTTCATATGTCTTCGTGCTTCTTTATTCTTATTCATTATTTCATATGTCTTCGTGTTTCTTTATTCTTATTCATTATTTAATATATCTTCATGTTCCTTTATTCTTTATTTCATATGTTTTCGTGTTTCTTTATTCTTCATTCGTTATCCACCTGTGTGTGTGTGTGTGTGTGTGTGTGTACAGGACTTGCTTCCGTCATGAAGCTATTACGTGTTCTTACATACTAAGGTGTGTCGTAAATTGCAAATCGTAGTTGATACTCTCCGGGGGCATGGACAGAGGAGAACATGGGTGCCACATGCCTCGCTCGGCCCGGGAGATCATATATTCATTATTTCTTCGTGTGTGTTTATTCTTCCTTCTTCGTGTTTCTATATTCTTGATTCGTTATTCACCTGCGTTCGTGTTCAGGACTTATGTCTTCACCTGTGTTCGAAAACAGGTCTTGCTTCCGATATGAAGCTGTTACTTAACCTTACATGCTAACTAACGTCAAGTAAAAGGGGGTCGTCTTGGGAAGGAGGATCTATCCTGCCCGATGCGGGGGTAGTCAATCCCCTCACCGAACTATCAAGCCTCCATCCGCAGGTATAGCTTAGACGACGTTAGGGCAAAAAATTGGGTATAACTGGCCCCGCGCTGCGGGAGACAGGCTAGGTACATCCTCGAGCGCGAGCGCTTGCCCACCCTAACACGTCACCGCTATGACCTTCCGTCGTTCGTCAACGTATAGGTCATGTCAGTGCAAGGGCTATATTGTCCCTTTGTCGATGGCAACTGAAACCATCTACCAAATGTGCAAAAAAAAATGTGGTCACTCTCACAACCTTGACCAGGTGCGTATACCAAAAGGGTACAGTGTATAGTGAGCAATGTTTGTGTGGGGTCCAATGTGTACTTTTGTTACAAGGGTTCGGGGGGGATGCGGCACAGTGCGCAAACGTTGCGCCTAGCAAGCGGACTCCCAGCCAATGCAGTGCATTTCATTCATTTTTGGTCATAGTTAGTAGGTGTGATCGGGATGAGGAATGTATCACCCATGTTACAAGGAATGTTGACATGTTATAAATTGTTATTTCAAGGCAATAGGATGGCTAGAATCGGAGGGTGCATGTGGTGCTAGTAGGATGTAGGAAGTCGTTAGATGGTGAGGAACATCTTACCGGAGAGGTTTAGTTATCTTCATGCAGGAATAAAATATTACATGCGGGTGAAAAATGTAAATAAATATATTGATAACACCATTGTTAGCAGGGGAATGTTTTTATAACCCACTGTTGGCTTTTATTTCCGCAGTGTTCCATCTTAACACTTAGGTAAGAGCTATTTAGCTTGGTGCACACCTTTGGTAATGCATTAATACCAAGTGCCTTGCATGGACAGGGTAATGGGGGAAACTTGTAATATGTATCAGTGTGTTCTCTGTGTTAAAAAAGTGGGGGGGGGGGGGGGGTTTGGACGTTGACCTGGTGTCAACGTTTGATCACGTCTCTCTGCTGTCGGTGGTGTATAAGAAACCACCTGCGCTTATATACTAAAATTGGTCATTTTGTTATTAATAATTAAGTAATTCCTTACTCTATAAACACTTATTATTATTAATGGGGAATGGTATAGGGAATTTAAGAATTGATCGTCCTAACCAGCTAGTGGCATGCTGTGGTCAGCGTCCTGTCAAACTATAACAATGAGTAATATAAAGGCGGGCTGGAGTTATATGTAACCAATTCCGATACCAAATATAGTGTTTAGTGTGAACATTCTCTCTCTATGGTGTCCTTCCGTTATCGGCACTGCCGATTGCACTGTGTATTGAAAGACATTTATGGGGGGAGTGTATGCTACATCTCTATGTGCCGGGTTGGTCTTAATAAATCGTATTATCTATGTATAAGGCATCTAAAATGTCGTCTCTGCGGTTTCGAGTGAGTATTGCTCTGCCTGGGCTAAATTCACCATGGAGGAAGGGGGGGGGGGTAGATAGTGTTTAAAACTATCATCCGTCGCTATGTGGATGTGTAGAGGGAATAAAAGCATGTTTAACCACCTTAATTTGGGGGGTGAATATAAATGCGATCCCTGTTGCAATGGGAAAGAAAAAGTCCCATAAATGTAAGTGTGTGAGCCAATCATCGGTGGTGGGTGGGGGGGGGGGGTAAGGGGATTGTGTTGGGGCATATGGTTGGACCATTGTATCGACCGATCCTGCTCGATCCTGACCGTACTAAATCGGTATTATTAAATTAGGTATGCTTTGAAATAAAAATAACATTTGACGCGGATGTCCCTCTAGGGACGTGGATGGGGGAACGCGCGTGTTTTCCGCTAGCGGAAGGCGTGTTTTGTATAATGGTGTAGGAAAGATTAAGTATTGTCTGCAAAATGATCAAAAATATAAGGGGAATAGCGGACGTAAGCGCTCAGTGTGTGGCATGGAAAACAATGGCATTTTGTCGTGACAAAGACATTCACCGTGTTAGGGAAGGGGTATGTGAGGAGATGAGTTCCATTATAAGGGTTGGGTTTACCCTATAGGCAGTGTTGGGGGACTTAAACATGTGTCGGAGGCGGGATGGCATTTGAATCTCGCGCGTGGATGTGACCGGACGGTCTATGAAAATATAATGGCTGCTCGGCTCGGGTATCACCGAGGAGGAGTGACGGCTGCGATAAGACGTCAGTGCGGAGCGTGATATAACGCTTATCGGTGGGCGTGTAGCAAGTGAATACGCGGCGCTAATTGGTGACCGCGCACTCTGGGGGATTGGCGACTCTCGCGCGAAGCCGATTGGATAAGCGTGCTGTGAGGGTGTGTAAACATTGCGGGTTTGTGGACATGCGGTGACTTAAATGTCAAAGCGCACGTGTGGTGTAAGTACACGCTTGATGGGACGCGTACGTGAATGTGTCATGCGCTGTATCCTGCTGATGACATTACTTGGGTGTGGGGGAATGAATGCGTGTAATTATAATGAAAAATTAAAGTATTTCCCTCTCGGGGGAAATATCATTAGGCCTAAGCTGTCATCACCTCGTGTTCAAAAGTGTATTACTATGAAAATCTCTGTCTATCGCCCGTATTGTATTGGTAGCGTACTGAAAATGTATTTGAGGGCATGTTGAAGCTCGTCGCGTCTCTATGCGCGGGTGACATGTTGTGGTCAGTGTGTAGGAAAATGTTTCCGTGGTATAATCCCACTTACTTCGGGAAAATGAAAAAATGTTATGTAACTGTTTAATAATGCTTTTCGTGGAGTGTATCGTATGTCTCTTCTTCCCTACTGTCTGTATATTAGCACAATGGGCTAAGGCTGTTGGATAACCGGCATGATGAAGTGAGAACTGTCACTTGTATGCCTGTAAATCCATGTGTCGATGTACACAGGATGTAGTCCTAATGTGTATAAGTTGTTCGTGTATCCAAGTGCATACTTAGTGTTCTGAAGGAATAAAATCATTGGGCCTTCATTTACCGTTTTCTATTTAAAAATTTGGCGTTTTCTGCGTCCATGATGAATATTTATCCTACATTGTGTTTGGGAAAAGACTGACGTATGACACGATACTATTCCACAAAACATAGGATACTTATGGACCATAGACGTAGTTGTTGCCTGAATCTATATATATCTGGCTGGATATTTATCCTAAACCTCGTTTGGGGGCAAGATTGTTTTAATGTAAAAATTTACAGCGCTTTAACCCCACAAGATTGTAAAATACTTATGAGCCAGAATGCAACGCATAAGACATAGTGATATGTATATAGGTTGCAATTAGTGCTTAATAGAGAAATGCGAAGTGAAATTTGGCCAACCAATGAATGTAGCTACAAATTTGTGTGATTAATGGGTGTAAAGTATCGAGGGGCATCTATAGAAGGACTTGTGGTACCATATTAGCCTTGTGGCTTGCTTAAGTTATTCCGTTAAGTGATTATTGACTATAATTTCGTCGCATGGCAGACGATGATCAACAGTTGATAATTCAGCATCGGGATGATAAAAATGGATCCTTGAGCGGCCAGTAAAGAGGTATAGCCCCACACAAGTGGATCTTTCACCACAAGGCCTAGCCTCGCAGACTAAGGATGAATGATATAATTTAAATCGTAAATGCAGTCCCTAATTCGTTGGCTAAGTATGATGACGCTTCGTTGGAGAACTGTTTATCATGTCTGTCCATGTGACGGTATGGTTTGGTCAATACCACCGTATGATTACAATAAAAGTTAAAGATCCCCTGTCAGGAGAAAAAAAATAAGTATATAAAATGGAGTGTATAAGGACTGCAATAGGGCCGGATGTGGCCGCTTAGTATTGGCCTTCCTGCTTCTCGTAAGCCGAGATGCTGTGTGCGCAATCCTCGCTTCCGGCATCGTGTATGGAGCGCGTCTATGAGCAGTTTGCAGTGTTGAGTGTGAGAAGTGATTGAGATGTATTAAAGAATGTAGCCTGGATTACAGTGTATGGGAAATGTAATCTACGTAAGTATAAGTTATCCTTATTCCAAGTGTCTCCTAATTGTTTGTTCAGATGACCTATAGAGTCTGATGCTCGGACGGTATGATAACCTGTGTAATTGTACCTGTAATTGTACCAAATTTTGCTGGCCGTAGGGGTAGTAACCAACCTGTGTAATAGTGAGATTGTGTGCGGAATTGTATCGAATGTCGCTACACTATGTCATTAGTGTTAATACGCCTTGGCCTGTAGGGAAGGCCGCTAACCTGCGTTATTGTACGAATAGCTCTGTGCATTTGCGGAAGGCCGCTAACCTGTGTTATTGTATGAATATATCTCTGCAAGTGCGGAAGGCCTCTAACCTGTGTTATTGTGTTAAGATCTCTTTGCATTTGTGGAAGGCCGCTAACTTGTGTTATTGTATGAATACATTTTTGTAAGTGCGGATGGCCGCTAACCTGTGTTATTGTATATATTAGGCCACTGTGTGTGTAAGGCTGCTAACCTGTGCGGTTGCGGTGTTCACGCAATGAATTGTAAACCGCGTATGGTAACTTATGTGAAACCGGTGTATGGTATAAATCTTATCAAAATATCATAGTAATGAGCGAAAGTGCTTTTAAAGAAAGTCACGATCTCTTCTAAGATGGATGTGGCTTGCGTGAGTTGTGAAGCCGTGGGCTTGTGCGGATAGAATGTCTATGCATCCTACCCTCTCTTGTGATAACGCTGTTGTATACCTATCGCCATAACTAAGAAGTATCTGTGGTGATACAGTAGTGTGTTAGTAATCGTGATTCTAAGGAAATGTAATCTTCAACCGGTCAACTCACGGGTGTATAGACCATTCTGATTCCTGTAATTTCATAAGTATATAGGTATCGTGTGGAAGGGTTTGTATGTCCTGTATCCTACAGTAAGGGATTGAATCTATTGTCGGGCAACAAAAGGACCTGGATTGTGTGTAAAAATGTTCGTTGTTCATGGTCCATGTCTAACTAAAATGTGATTAGTATTGTATGTGTAGGCACTGACTATAAGTAAGTCTTGCCGCGTTCTTACGCGTGGCCTTCATGTGAATGTACTACAGCACGCCTGGCTATGCAAGCATGGTCGTTGGCACGTGTCGCGCCTGGTCTGTCTGTCGCTATGGATATGTTACTTGCTGACTCAATGCGCTGTGCTGGCAAAGTGTATCCGGTGGCGTGTAATTGACCTATGTTATCAGCTGCTATAGAGACATGTATTACATTGTTCCGACCTTTCTTAAACTAGTGTGTGCGAACAGAATTCATTATGAAAGAAAGACATGAGACATAATAAATATAACATGGTACACATTATTATATTGGTTATAACTAAACATGCAATCTTATAACTAGGACTCTTGTCTATGCACTGTGGGAACTGTCGGTGACCGATAGTCGTGAGCATGGCTACCAGATGCCATAGCGCGTAGGGTGCTTGTTCGACTCGTACGGTCCTGGGTTTGATATATGTGTGGTAGAAATATATTTTAACGCCTGATACGGGTGATCTAACGCTTTCGTTTCTTAGCCACGGAGGGTCGAGGTGTGGGGGTGGTTTCCCGGGAATGGTAGGGTTTCATACGCCGTACATGAACCGTGTCCTTAATAATTTCATGGTTATACCGAATGTTGACGAGGTAGTTTAGGTCCGAGATCTTCCTCTGGATTCTGAACGGACCTGTCCATTTCGGGATGAGGAATTCTGACACTTTTTTATGCGAGTGGGCGACCAGATCATAATGAGCTGTCCGGGTTTGTATTCCTGGTGTTTGTGGGTCTTATCATACGTGAGTTTCTGCCTGTTTTGTGCAGTGCGGATATTCCGTCGCGCAGTGTCACGGGCTGTGCACAAATATTGCAACCTTTCAGCGTTGCTAGGGAGTGTATCCTGTGGGATGTAGATGTTGTCGATCGGACTGCGCGGATGGTAGCCGTGTAAAAGAAAGTGCGGGGTGTGTTTGGTCGCCTGCGACACGGATGTATTGTAACTAAACGTTACTGCTGGGAGGTAATTATCCCAGTCGGTGCCCTTGTCGTTAGTGAAACGAGCTCGAGCCCCGCCAAGGATTTTGTTCATAGCTTCAGTTAATCCATTCGTCTGAGGGCTGAAACTAGTGGTCGTGTACGCCTTTATGTGAAGCAATGTAAGGAGCTGTGTAATGACATTAGATGTAAAAACTGTTTCTCTGTCGGACAACAACGTGTGGAAAATACCATACTTGGTAATGATTTCCATGAGGAACTCTGCGATCTGGTGTGCGCTAGCTTTTGGGACCGCTTTGGTGATAATGTATCGGGTAAGGTACTCGGTTGCTACCAGTATGTATTTGTTACCTTTGTCTGAGGTTGTAATTGGACCCTTGACGTCAATGCCTATGTGGTGGAAAAGTTCACCTACGGGGATGGGGTGGAGTAAGCCATGGGGTTTACCAGGTCGGTGTTTATACCTCTGGCAGGTGGGACAAGTTTTTGAACTCTATGATGTCATTTTTCATGTTCTCCCAGTAATACTTATTGCGAATGCGCAAATATGTCTTATGGACTCCAAAGTGTGCGCCATTAAGGGGTGGACCGTGATATTCCATCATTATGTGGTTTCGGAGTGTAGTGGGAAAGGCAATGGGTGTGACGTCATGCGTGGCCGTGGATTTGTACCTAAGGAGATCGTCCTTATCAAGAAAAAATCTGCGTGATAAGCGGGCAGTTTTACTATCTACCTGGTCGCGATTATGTAAGGCAATCCTAATTTGTCCCAACTGGGGATCGTTTATTTGCTCCTGTTTCAGATCAATGTGAGTAACTGCAAATGTGGGCAAGGAATCCCAGGCATGATTAACATCCTCGTCAGGCGGTTCGAGGACAGGTAGTCTCGAGAGGCCGTCTGCATCAAGGTGTGCCTTACCTTTCTTGTGCTTAACTTCAAAGGTGTAATCATATAATTTAAATATGAACCTATTAAGCCGGGAATTGGGGTTTTTGAATTTGTCCCAGTAAAGAAGGCTGGCGTGATCCGTAACTACCGTAAAGTGGATACCATAGAGATATGTCCGGAAGTAATTTACGGCCCAAGAGAAGGCGAGCATCTCTCTTTCGGTTGCGGAATATCTGGTTTCTACCGGTGTAAGTTTACGGCTAGCATAAGTAATTGGGTGTTGCTTGCCATCATCGGCCTCTTGTAGCAGGGCTGCCCCTATGCCGAATTGACTGGCGTCCACATGTACGAATGTGGGCCTACCTTCCTGAAAATGTTGGAGCAGGGGCGGTGTAGTGAGTAAGTGTTTAATTTTGTTGAAAGCCTCTCTATGTATTTCTGTAACGATAAAGGACGTTTTCTCGTGTGTGAGCTCGGTTAGGGGGTTAGCTATCTGTGCAAATCCGTGAATAAAACGACGATAATAACTGGCGAGGCCCAAAAAAGAACGTAGCTGTTTAATGTTTTCCGGCATGGGAATATCGGTGATGGCGGCGACTTTGGCAGGATCAGGTGTGATGCCGTCGCGGCTAACAATGTGACCTAGAATGTGGACCTTCGTTTTTGCAAACTGACATTTGGATGGCTTTAGCTTCAATTTAGCGTGCCGAATCCTGTCAAAAGCTTCTTGCAAGTGTATCATATGTTCTTCGAATGTTTGTGAGAAGACTGTTATGTCGTCTATATAAGTTAATACTGAGCGGTATTTGAGGCCCGCGAATGCCTTATCTACCAATTTTTGAAAAGTTTGACTGGCATTTTTCAAACCCATCGGTAACACGTAATAACCGAAGAGGCCGTTTTCGGTGACAAATGCCAGCTTGTGCCTATCAGGCTCATAGACAGGGATCGAATAAAATCCGGAGTAACAGTCCAGTATCGAAAAATATTTAGCTCCGCTAAGGGTCTCTAGATAAGTGTCTGTGCGCGGTAGCGGGTAACTGTCATTCTTAATTAATCTATTGAGGCGTCGATAATCTGTGCAAAACCTATGCGAACCATCGGGTTTACGGGTAAGGATGACTGGGGCACTATAATTAGACACAATGGGTTGGATGATGTTGGCTTCTAACATCTCCTGAATATGTTTTTCTATGGCTTGTCGCTCCTTAGCGCTAACCTTGTAAGGTGCCTGGTGAACCGGAGCATCACTGGTCAATTCGACACGGTGGTGAATTAAGTCGGTCAGTTCTAAGTCGGCAAGGGAATGTGCAAAAATGTCCTTATATTCCTCTAAGAGGTCTGTAAGCCTCCTATTCTGTTCTGGGGTTAGCGACTGTGTGCCCTCGGTGGCGGGCGTGGCTGTGTTAATACTCGTGGTTGTTGGCGGAGATATGGTAACCAACGGAGAGACCTGGTGCGTGCGCGGGACTCGCTGAGCTCGTGGATTGTATGTATTCCGGGCGTGTGATATCGGGTGTGTAGTGATAAGGTCTCCGTTCACTAGCCGTATTTCATTAGTGACAAAGCTAATGTTCGCTTCGAACTTGACAAGAAAGTTCGTGCCAATGATACCAGGGACGGAAAGGTCCTTAATAACAAACATGGGGTAGCTAGTTTCAAAAAAAAACCTATTTGAAGATGTATATCAGTAGTGCCTAAGCAGGAAATGGTTTGGGAATTAGCAGCCACAAGGCGAGTGTTGAGAGGCATCCTGTGTATGCGCTCGTTGGTAATGTACTTACTGCTGACACAGTAAATAGCTGATCCCGTGTCTAATAACATCTGAATTTTATACCCGTTAATTTTGGCCGGGATAGAGAGGGCTGTAATATTGTGTCCGTCCTGTGCAGTATACATGTTATTAAGGGTATACGTGATGATCGGTGCTGCGGGATTTTGGGACGGTGAATGATGTGTATCGTTATGTATCGTGGACTGCGAGACTGTGTGTTCTGCCGGTCTGGTATTTGTTGAGAAAACGTGGAGTTGCGGTCTGATCACTGAACCTGACACGCTTTGCTGAGTCCCGTGAAACTGGGAGTCGCAATTCAGCTCTGTCATTCTCGTCTGCCATGTGTAGTGTCCTAAGCTTTCTCTTGAGCTGTCGGTGAATGGATAAATATTTGGAATGATGTTTGCTGTCACGGGATGTGAACCCTGGCCTCGGCAGGGGTATTCTAAAGGGCCGATGTGTCTGAGTACTTGTGGGTTTGCAGCCGGCTTTCTGTGGAGGTAACTTATTCGCGACAGTAGCGATACACGTTACCGGTTTCACCGTGCCTGTTTTAGTGGTCGGGCCGCTTGGGTCCGCGTGTGGAATCAATGTGGGTGGGCGTATCAAGGGTAGTCTAACTGCGCCCGGCGTGGTAATGTTCTTAGGGGTTGTTACCTCGTCGCCAGATGTTAATGTGCCTATATTGTCCTCTTTTTCATCCTGAGGTGCGGAGGGTTGATGTGTGTGAGGCGATGTGATAGTGAGAGGGCTGTAATGACCCGCATTCGGATTGCCCGTGAACAAAAGGTACAGATGTGTGTTGTAGCCTACTGTAGAAAAAGTGGGTGCCATCTTGTCCAATGTATAGACATGGATGTTGTGCTTTATGATATGGCCTAGAGCGGTAACCTCCGTCGCTCCAGCGTACGTGCCATTTCGATGCATGTAATTCCCATATGCATATTTATTGGGGAATAAGGCATAATTCCCGTCGGCGAGGAAATATTTATACTCGTCCCAGTGTGCCATGATATACATGACCAGCTGTGTCCTGAGTTCTTTATGCTGGTCCTCATCTTTGTGGAGTAGGATACTAATCGCTCTAAATAGGCAATTACCATCCCCTTTGACCGTATGTGCCTGGAGCTGCGATCGGGGAGGTATTTCCTGCGCTGTATTCTGGCGGGCGGAAGTTGGGGGGATTTGTGGCTTACTGGACCGGACAGGACAGTTGTCCTGCGGGGGTTGAGTGGAATGCTTAGTGGTTACCGGGGGAGGGTTATCCGATTGAGTGGGTGCTGGCCCTCCCCTAGCTAATCGTTTTTTGGCTGGGCATAACCTCGGTTGTCTGTGTAGCGAGGCTGCCCCCTGGGCGCATTGTCTCGCCAGTTGTTTGGCCGGGGCTGATATTGGGGGTTGGGGAGTAATACCCGTCTATCTCGTGGCGGTGAATGCCTTCGTGAATCCCGTGGAGGGTGGTCGGGCAGTGGATAGTCCTCCGGTCCCCTTTCCCGTATTACAGGGGCGTACTGAGGTTACCCTGGAGGTCTTTCGTACTGGGGCTCATATCGCTCCTGCTGCGGGGGAGTGTTTGGCCGACGGTGTGGAGGGGCATAGACCGGGCGTGTGTATCTGGCGTATAGGTCACGATGCCATGTTCGATCGTCCCTATATTGGGGGTGATGGTTTGGTGGGTAGTCTGGGGGTGGGTTACCTCGTGGGCGAGTATCTGCCCGATACTGTGTTGGTCGGAAGGGATTTGATTCACTGCGGTGTGGCACTTCCTCCCAGTGTTGGGAATAAAAGTTCGCTTCTCTCAGCGGTGGTGAATTACGCCGTGGGGGATGAGTGGGTCTATATTGATCCTGGTGATCGCCCCGTGGTGATCGCCCCTTATCTTGTGGATCTTCCCTACGAGGGCGGGTTTTATTGCTAGTGTGTATGGCCGTAATTTGCATCTCCTGCATCTGTTTTGTCAGATCGCGGATTTGCTGATACAGATCACCGTTATCCGCGCGGATGTGCTGGTCCACGGCTTTTTGTGTCATTTTGTTGCCCTCTTCTATAAATTTGATGTTTGCCTGTAGCTCTAATACGGTGTTGCTTTGCAAGGTGCAGAGCTTGTCTACCAAGGTAGGGCGCATTCCCTGCATAAGGAGACGCACTTTCTGCCTATCTGGCATCTCCCTATTATACTTCTCACACATCAATAATTTGGCATTAATGTATGCCTGTGTGGCTTCCGTGGGACCTTGTATGCGGGCGCGGATTTTGTCGTACAAGTCATCCTCATCAGGGGTGAGTTGGAATGTATTAACGAGGGAGGCTGAAAACTGCTCCCACGTGGCATCGGCCAAGGTGGCTTCGTGGAGTTCGTACCACGTTAGGGCCGATTTAGTGATGTATGCCGGTAGGAGGCGTTTCTTGTCCTCAGCTGACCAGCCGTTAATTTTAGCCGTTCGATTGAAGGCTTCAAATATTCCTCGGGGTCCTGCTTGTCACCTGGGTATTTAGCAGGTTGTATCATTGGATACTTTGTAGGCATGGCCATGTCCGCGCTGTAGGAAGTGTTGGGGGTAGTTAAGGGGGTGCGCTCAACTGGGGAATCTAGGTCGCTGTTATTTAATGCAACGCTAGAGTGTGCGTGGCTTAGGGGTTGCTGGTGAACCTCGACTGCTGTTATGTAGGTGCTTCCGCCTTGGGAGGTACCTGGGCGGTTAGGGGTAGAGTGTGGAGTGTCCTGAGGGTTGAATTGCTCAGTACCCTGGATATTATCCAGCGACAAGTTATGTTCAATGTTGACCGCTTGTAGCGTGGAAAGCGCCTTGTTAATATGGTCGCCTAGAGTTAAGGCGACGGCGTGTATATCTGCGATTAGTCCCCCGTTCGAAGAATTGGGTGTAATTTCGTCTAACTGTTGTAACAGGACCTGCAACCCGCTGTAGGTTTGTTGCGTGTCACTGATGTGTTGTAAGACAGCGTACGGTAATGTGGGGGTTAATTCCTCACTGTCAACGCTATCTGAGGACGACTGTTGAGCGTTCTGTGTCTGTGCTCGTGTGAGGGGACGTTTCTGTCGGATTACGTTTGGGTATTTGAGCTTGAGATCTAATGCTGCGTCCTCAAGTTCGGCAAGTAATTGGCCTGCGTTGTGTTCTGTTATTAAGTCGGGGTTTTTAACTAGGAGTTTAGGGTGTAGTGGTTTGGTGGTAACGGCGAGGTTGTGTGCTGTATTTCTAAGTGCACGTTTGACCTTACCAATATGTTGGTATCTGAGCATGGATCTCTACTGTACGTCCTACTGTAAGGGCGTATCTGTGGGGATGTAAATTGCGTAGGGCTAGGTAAGGGTGGCGTTTAAAATGTACTATCGATCGGGGCGGGCCTGGGATGGGTATTAAAATATTACTGGCTCCGTACTCCCAAAAAAAAATTCCCAATTTTGGGTGGCTTTCGCTTGGCTAGTAAGAGGTTAAGTTTAGGGATCTTTTCCACAGAAGTACGTTGTATGTACTCCTTTAGGCGTTGTCTTATGACAACGTCACGGTACCTAGTGCCTCCACCATTTGTAGGGTACCTGAGAGGGTAGCCTCTACAAAGTGTATTAAAAGGGGGATGAAGGGAGAGTAGCTGAAGGCTGCTAGGGACTCGAGTGTAAAAAGAAGTGGCTTGGAAGGGTTCGGGCGTGAGTGCAGCTCGATGGGTTAACACCCAAGAGTACAAGCTGCGGGGGTGGTCCTAAGGGATGGCTACAAGGGATAATCTATTAGGTGATTGCAGGAGCAGCTAAGCGACTGCCTGGATTCCTGCTGATGTTAGTAGACTGGCCGTGCTCCTAATGAGTGTCGCGCACGTAAGCAATGTAAGGTGATGCCTAGGGCTGACTACCTAGGGCTGACTACAGCAACAAATAGACAATTAACTAATTACCAATTTGGGATCCTACCGGGAAATGAAGTAAGGGGTAGGCTCTTATTAATTAATTAAATAAATGAATTGAAAGACCAGTTAGCTTAAGGATTCTACTTTTTAATTCATACTCCTTAAGTGGAGTATAATAAAATAGTGCAGAGCGAATACTCGTGATCTTCACAATAATGGGGGATGTTTCACGTGTAGGTGTTACAATTTGTGTAGGCCCATTAGACACTTACCTATCTGGAGATGGCAGCTACAAGAAACTTCTTAGCACCTGAAGCACTTTTGAAAGACTGACCTCGTCTCACCTCTCCTTCAGTGCTTTATAGAATCCGCCTGCCGAGTTAGCATTAGTTGGCATTAGTTGCGGATTCTATAGGATGTGAGGTGCTTGCCCTGGGTCAACGGAGGTCGTCTCTATGCACTAGGCCTGGCCTTGGTATGAACTTATGCGACGTGTGCCGCAGGCATCCATGTGTAATTAGTTGTATAATTTATAGTTGTAGTCTGTAGTTAATTTATATTTATAGATAAGGGATGGGAATGCATCCCTCGGATGCAACAGTATTATCGTTTGTGTCGACCGCTTTACCAATGTCTTACGACAGAAATGATACAAGAGGTCACAGTTACCGTAATTATTGAGGATGGGGCACTAGTAATATAGCGAGCAGATGCATTTTCAGGTTGGATTCCATGAATGTTACATAGTGTTCGAATCCGGTATTACATGAAATATCTTAATATGTACACTTCAAATAGAGTTGTCTTCTTTTTTGTTAGAATTTAATAACAAAATAATACCAAGGGAAATTCTCAGGAATACGTATACTGGCGATCAGAATCTCCCTGGAAATGTTGTTGTTGTTGTTGTTGTTGTTGTTGTTTCATTTGAGCGGCTAGAACATCGTGGCCATTTAGCCCCGTGTACTTGTGTGTGTGTGTGTGTAGAAGTTCTCTGATAACCTGTGCTATAGCGATGTCTGTATTAATAGAATAACTGTATTAGCAATTAAGGTGAGGATTGGGAAGGAGGCAGCCGTGGCCTTAAGTTAGAAACCGTCCCGGCATTAGCCTGGAGTAGAAGTGGGGAAACCACAGAAAACTACTTTCGGGGTGGCTAAGGTGGGAATCGAACCCACCTCTTGTAAGGTTTGCCCCACGAGGCTTAGTGTACCCCGTTCCAGACCTCAGAGCACCTGTTAGGTACTAAACCAATATGGCGGCCAAGCGAAGTTAAAATATTTAAATGGCAATTTCTCGAGATATAATCAACCGAGCGCAGTAAAACCTTACACCGTACACGTCAGTACAAGATTTAATCTACTGGTATATAATTCAAATCCTCTCATAACAGCAAGATGGCGGCTGTGCGAAATTTTTAAATGAAGTTTTTATTCCTTGTGCCTTTATTTATTTATTTATTTATTTATTTATTTATCGTATGGCTTTTAATGCCGGGAGTGTCCGAGGACATGTTCGGCTCGCCAGAGGCTGTAGCTGATTCAAGCGGACACCACTAGGGTGAGCTACAATTTCAAATAGCTCCAACTTTCGCTACCAGATATCAAGAATACCTAGTGGGGAACGTTGGAATTTGGATAGAGCGTTACAACGAAATCTAACATAGAAATTTAGCTCCACACAAGTTTAGTCTGTGGAAGGATCTTTTACATGCCATAAATCTATGACATGGGACCGAAGGAAGGCACACTGAAGGATTTTAACACTCTTAAAAATCCCGACGACTTCGGCCGGGTTTGAAACCGTTATCTTGGGCAAAGCAGTTCAGCATGCTACCAACTACGCCACCGAAGCCGCTTCCTTGTGTCCTAATCATGCGTTGGAAGTGAACGTTGGTATCATAATCCCACGCAATAATCTTCATCTAATGCCCCCCCCCCCCCCCCCAGGGGCTCACATCTAGTGGGACGTGGGTTGACGAACACGGAACCCCAGCTGAGTCCGGCATTGCTTCCACTTACTTGTGCCGGGCTCCTCTCCGTCTTCTTTCCTGTAACCCTCCCTTCGTCAACTCTCGTTCTTTTCCGACCCCGACGGTATTAGGGTATCCGAGGCCTAGGGAGTCTTTCACTTTCTCGCCTTAATTGGCCATTGTCTCATCTATCCTGATCCCTCCTTCTTCGAGGTGTCAGACCTCTTGTTTTCTTTTCATTATATTTCCTTTTCTCTTTAAGATTCCTGCATTGTTTTTGTTAATTGGCTCCACGTTTATCTAAATTCCCTTTAGCGGTTTTTTGCATCTACACTACATTTTGCAGGTATTTTTAATCTACGTTGCATTTTGTAAGTATTTTTTTCGATCTAAATTGCATTTCGCGATTGTTTTCAACCTAAATTGCATTTTGTAAAGATTGACAATCTAAATTGCTTTTTAGTAAGTCCTTCAATGTAGGTGCAGGGCATTTTAGTGAGTTTTTTTTAATTTCAATTGCATTTTGTAAGTCTTTTCAACCAAAACCGCATTCAGCAAGAATTTTAAATCTGAATTGCATTCTGTGTGGTGAGCATTTTGTCATATATTTTGATTCTCAATTGCATTTTGTCAAGTATTTTCAATCTAAATTACATTTTGTCAAGTATTTTCAATCTAAATTGCATTTTGTCAAGTATTTTCAATCTAAATTGCATTTTGTCAAGTATTGCCAATCTAAATTGCATTTTGTCAAGTATTGCCAATCTAAATTGCATTTTGTCAAGTATTGCCAATCTAAATTGCATTTTGTCAAGTATTGCCAATCCAAATGAGTAGTTTGAATCTACCGTGCATTTTGTAAGCATATTCAATTTCAATTGCATTTTGTAAGTATTTTGAATTTCAATTGCAGTTTGTGAATATTTTGGATTGGAAATGGGATCTTCCAATCTGAATTGCATTGTGTATTTTCAATTTCAATTACATTTTGTAAGTATTTTGAACCTCAAGTGTATTTTGTACGTATTTTCGATCTCATTTGCATTTTGTAAGTATTTTGAATTTCAATTGCATTTTGTAAGTATTTCGACTCTACATTGCATTTTGTACGTGTTTTGAACCTAGCCTGCATATTCTAAGTCTTTTTTTTTTCAATCTGTTCCCTTTGTGAATCTTTTCGTTCTAAATTCCCTTTTGTAAGAACATTTTGTGAGTTGTTTCAATCTGAGTTCCGTTTTGTAAGTATTTTCCATCTCAATTAATTTTCGTTCTGGTTTCCATTTCATTGTCATTTTCGCTATCACCCAGATCATAAGGGGCCGATAACCTAGCTGTTAGGCGCCTTAAAACAACGGTTATCATCATCATCATCATCATCATCATCATCATCATCATCATCTAATGGTATATCACTATATGGCCTACATATAGAACAATCTAACATGGCGATCGTCCAAAGTATTCAGATGGTTCTCAATATCTGCGAATTTATTGCAGCAATAAAACTGAAAATTTGTATGTAAAGAGAAGCTATTCACATAAGTTCGCCTATTGGACTTCCAATAAATTAATGAACATACATACAACAAGGCGGCTACGCGAAATTTGAATGTGGATTTTTCTCGTGACTTAATTATCTGAGCGCAGTGTAACTAACCAAGGTAAATATTCATTCATGACTTAATGTTTTGGCGTCTTATTTAATTCAATTTCTATGAAAACTTGAAAATGGCAGCTGTGTTTTTTTTTTAAATCAAGTTTATATTTCTCATCTCCTAAACAAGCGATACAAATGTAGGTTGGTTTAATGAACCACGATAATAATAAACATCTGCTTGTATATAATTCTATAGCATATACATGAAACAACATAACATGGCGTCCACACGATACATTTCTCTGTTTCTCAATATCTCCGCAACTATTGAAGCAATCATACTGAAATTTTGCATAGTGTTAGAGGACTGTTAAGAGAAGACAAATATATAGCTTCCCAATTCTTGAGAAACACAAAAATATCATGTCGGCCAAGTGATTTTCAAATATTAAAAAACTTTTCTGGCAATCTAATCAACCAAGTGCAATGAAACTTGGCTCAGCGAATCTTTATTCAGAACTTAATGTAGATACTGAGACCGTCGGTGGAGCTGCCAGGATAGCCAACAACCGCAATGACTTCCCTAACATCTCACCCGTCGGACATAACTGCCGTGAGGATCAGGTGAACTTCCAAATAGGCCAAAGCGGCACGAGAATCTGTAGTCCACAGGGATCGTGGTACATGGTGACGATGGTCATAGACTGCCTAAGGAAAGGTTCACCTTAAAAACTAGACTGAGAAAATAAACATCCAGACTTATGTAAAACACCGTGAAAATTTATTGTTAAAATTCACAAGCCCCTAGCCTAGTTCGGAGGGTTTCAATCGGCTAGTCCGCAAGCTAATAAACAAACAAAAATAAAGAGCAGGTCCCTACCTGAGAAGTTACGGAAAACCCTCGCGAAAGATCTATCTCACAATAACAAAGCAACAACAGCAACACTAGGAAAATGGTACGACGCAAATCCCTAGGTCAAGTTACAAGATCAAGCTAATATCAGAATTTACATTTAACAGGGTAGCAAAACAAATCTAAGTTAGGATGATACCATCTCCGCATTTACATTTAACGTTAATTCATCTAGCTAAGTCCTATCAGTTAATAACAAAATTTACGGCGATGACTTCCGTAACAGAAAACAATTACATTGAAAGCTAAGTGAACAGCCATATAAAAACACATTTAATTATTCTTAGTAACTACGTGCTAACAGCACACAGTAAGTAACATGTAGGATTCATACACTTTTACATCATAAATAATCAATAAGACAACACAGGTTTATTAAAATGCCTGCCTGCACCTTGGTTTACTCTTTGTAAGCCATAGTCATCTAATGTGTGTAGTTACGGTGACGACTGCGTAGTAAAGACTACGTCTAACATCGCATGGCCTGCGCTCCACAAGCTACGAACTCAAGGTTCGAGCAAGCTTCAGGTCGCTACAAAAGTGTCAGCTGTCCTAGTCATTCCCTCAAAAGAAATACCTTCATTAGCACGGCCATGTCAGCAGGTTCCAAATGCAAAAGAACAAAGTTAGATAGAAAGAATTCGTTAGTTAGCTTTTGTTTTACCAAAATTATGCGTTTTATTATTAAGATGTCGGTTTAGGTTTATCGTTGGTTTATGGTGAATAATACTGACAATAGCCTGGGCACGGAGTGTCTCCACTCAGATCAATCTCCACCAAAAGCCTCGACTCAAAAGCCGGAATATAAACAACGAGCAATAACTCGGACACACAATAACACAAGTTACCAGCGGCGCACAGCTCGCGTTCAATAACTCTGGGATAGGCCTGCACACTCAGTCACCCTCCAATAACATCTGGTCAACGGGAACAATCCCGGACAAGGTACACACAAATACCTTCATACAATAAAATATCTCCTTTAACAGGGTAGCCTACAACGTACTATAGAAACCCTGACATAACTGTACACGTCAAACGACGGTACACGCAAAAGTGCGTTTAACTAACAAGAATCAATCTATAAAAACATGTGATCAGATACAAGGTTGGACACTGCGTTCCATGAGCTAAATTGCAATGAAAGGAAAAGCGAATACAACAAGCATTCTGTCCTTCGTCAAAGTAATTCTGTCTCATAATACAAGCGTGCTCTCAAGGGCACTGGGTCACAAACCAGTTTGTGTCGCCGCATGCTACAACATTCCTGCGCGGTCTGACACAACACACTCTAACTATCAAGGCCGGCGATTTAAGCAAAATAAAAACTGTACAACTGGCCTCATTATAAAAACTTTACCATAGGTTATAAACCTCGAAGAATACGTGTATAAAAAACACGCTATAAATCTGAATACAATAATATAATTCCGTCTTTCAAGCCAAAGACGTCTAAATGATAGCAATGTCACATTGCTGGAGCTCTTTGCTCTCAAAGATATAATACTTCAGTAGTTTCTTGTACAACATCAAATAAATACGTGTCTTCACATGACACTAACAAAATAATAATTGTGACGCAGATTCCACACTCTGGATCTGCTTAATGATACGTTGGGAACTGGGTTCGATGCTAGACAACGGAACATCCCGTTTACTTGTAAGGTCCACACTTGACCAGATGGCTTCTGAGCAACATCTCAAATGAAATATAATGCAGTTATAAAACTGGTAATTACAGTCGATTACCTAACTGATACGACTGCTCTAACGAAGTCAGGGGTGTAACAAAGACTGGCTGCAAAGAATGCAGTTAAAGAAATATAACCATGGCATTTGATTGCCATAACTAAAGTCAGCAATGACTTGAAAAATCACCCCAAATAGGGTTAAACAAAGTAGCCTCAAATGACTACGGTCACGTTTAGCAAAAGATAGGCATTGACGTTTTACGACGTCCATCAGGCTTCATCAGGGCTGACCAAAATGTCTGACCCAAGGGTGCCTCACACTAACTGAAATAAATGACATCTAATTAGACTAGTTACATTCCCTACCTATAAAAATGGCTGACACTGAGTTCGGTTGGTTCACAAACTACATTAAACCTACTATACCACCAGAAACTAGAACTAGAAACGGTGTACAAAAACTCACGAAATGGAGGAGCTCTCACTCAGCCCTCTGTTCAACGACAAGGGTTGTACAAATTCATCCCTGGCTCTCCGGAACGGCATCATCCTCCTCAGGATTCCCATCTGGACTCCCCCAAAGACCAGGGTTCGATCTGTCCCTGTCGACAACTTCGTGGATGTACTGGACTTGCATGGGAATGGCATCCTGGGTTCCTTCCTCCTCGTTCGCTGTTCTGGAAGTTCCACCATCATGCTGGTTCCAATAGATACATCACCCTCATACCATAGCGGTATTAGCCCATGATGTCGGTCTCAAACATGGTGTAGAATAATTTGATCACGTGGGTGGTGGAATAAATCGTGTAGTAGTTCATTCTTTCACTTCAAAATCACATGTTCGTTGAAAATGTTACAGGCTTTAATTGCAATTGATAACACAGCCTTTACTTCGCAGATATCGAATAATACGTGATCAAGCACTGTTCTGTGGTTCTTCACGTGTACTGACGCCACTTTTACATCACGTAGCATCCGTGAAATGTGCGTCGTTTTGTAATTGAAAAATTCACTGTGGCAATTCAAATATACAGTACTTTCATAATCACAATTATTTAAAGTAGTTATAACACGTTTACCTCTATATTTTTCACCAGGCTCTCGGCCCTCCACAAACACGTGGGTATAAAAATATGGTGTTACGGTAGTGTTAGAATTTTCACTATACTTGCCAATTATTTCACAATATGCTTCTTGTTGTTCACTGTGCATAAATAACAGTGATTTACGGTATATTCGTGCACGATGGCACCTGATAATAACTTCCACGCTAAACAGCGGATATTTTCTACGTCTAACAAGACGGATGCAATTTCACGCCTACACGGGGCGGATTCTCCAGACGTAGTGCAAGGCACAGGGTTACTCGAGGAAGTAGGTCGTCAAACCGAAGTCGTTGGGCGACTACTTACTTTGCTGTTTGCGTATCTGCAAGGGTATTACCTTACCTTACGCGAAAATAACATTCTCCAAAATGTTTTAATAATGCTGAATGACGAAATGGAATATTCTGAGTCTCGTGGAAAGATAAAATTAGTTAATAAGACCTCAGATAAATAGTTAGCAGACTTCACCAAAGTCAAAATTGCGATTCTCTGCTACTTCAAAGAGTATAGCGTGAGCTCTCAGCTCCACGTGGCTTTCTGGGTGTGTTCAAAGGTACTACATCCCATCATAAATGTGCTGTTATAAAAAATATCACATGAACCTTAGCTCAGCGGGTTCAATACATCTAATGAAGTTCAATTTTTTTCTCTCAGAAATTCAACATTCATCTGTTAGAAATTTGAAAACATTGCGTTTTATTTCTCCTATCTTATTCAGGCGATTGAAAAGATGATTTTGAATATTGGGCTATAACAATCACTACCTATTGGCACAAAATTCTGTAACTTTTCTTAAATCATAGAAGTCGTACATTTGATTTTTCTAAAAATTAATTCCCACGGTTCGTTACAGAAAGATGCCATCTCTCGGGAGGAGTCTTAATCACCGATCTTCAAAGCTATATAGTATGTAACACATAACTTCTCATTTTGATGATGATCGTTAAGACATAGGTCATGAACCAAAAGCTATGTAGTTTATCACATGGGAAATCCTTTTAATAGGCCGGAGAGGTTTAATGGAAAAGACCGGTGGGATATATTTAAAAAGGAACTACTTGTTAAGTGCTGTGTTTTGTTTGCTGGGATAGCATCTGACAGGTTCACGGTGTTAACAGCGCCAATTACACAGCCCTTACCACAACCATGCCACCTTGTTTAGAAAACTGTATTTTTCCAATAATGCTAAAAGTGTCTTAGAATCTCACGGCTCGGACAAGTTCGCTATGACGTCTCAGTGGGGAACGCTGCAAGGTAAATTGAAGAGTAGGAAGTTGCTTGTTGCATTGCGTTTGACAGCTCACGACTCATTCCTAGCCAATAAGTGCAAAAACCCCGTAACATACAGTCTAGCTTTCAAGTCTTGCTTTTAGGATAAGTATTTTCGTACTCGTATATGTTCTTCGCCTTCTCGTAATCAGGTTAAATTTACAACTAAATGAATGGCCTGCATTCTGTCCAGGGATTCTGACTTCTTGTTTCCGAATATTGATATGGAATTGAGTGCAACACATGAGTGCATTGAAATAAGACTAACATTGATAAAGATCTGTAATCACCATGGATTTGACTGAGGTTCAGTTTCACAATGGACTGTATACATTAATTTCAATCGTCTGAGAAAATAATTCTCACTGCAGTAGTTCAGTGGGTATTAGTACGTAGTTTACCTTTGAACGGCATTTATTACCATTCTCAAGGCCATTATAGGCCATAGAAGGGGGCTATTGGTTGCATTGGCCTGCAGTCCGGCGTGTTGTCGGTTTTTAAAACACACATCAAAAAAGTTACCTTACAAAAATGATAACTTTGTTTCTTGGACACAAAAAAAAATTGAAATTAATAAAACAGTTATACAACATTCCAATGCATATTGTGTTAAAATTTGGATTCGATCTGATGACGGGTTTTTGAGATAATAATTCGTAAATGTGAAGCATGGTTGAAACACGCTTAAAACGTGCACTTTTTGTGTTCCAACTGCGATAAAAATATTAAAATATAAATTAAAAATTCCAAACCTACATGAACTAACGTTAAATAGAACGACGAAAATAATGATGTTACTGGATTTCATGTAGGTCTATTGGTTACTTAACAAACAACCTTCAAACTCGAGTACACATAATACTTTGGTCGACAGTAGGGCCTGCTGAACGAGACGAAACAGGCTAGGTTCATGGTTTCTTTCGTATGGCAAAATGACTGCTACTATGAGCGCTTTTTTTTTTCGGTGGAGCCCCGAAAGTAGTCGCACTTCCCGCATAACGGCCGACACAATCTAGCGCTGCCTACAACATGCTCTTACTTCTTACATACAGTACATAGTAGAAGAAACGGGGTAGTCCTTTGAGGATTTCTACCTATCCCAGTGACTACGTACTCTACTAGGCATCCTTATTTTCATTAAGTTTGTGTACCCTACCTAATAACATCTAATTGGCTGGAGCGATTTCAATGAAGCTTTGTCAAGTTTTGCTTCTTCCTTGTCCGATCTAGACCATGCATTTCAATTTTTCATAAGTGTAACTAATCCAACATTTTACCCGTATTTATTATCTCCGAAACTATTGCCAATATCAACCTCAAATTTTGTATGGCCATAGAGGATACTATATTAAGTTCAACTATATTACTTTCAAAAACCTGATAAGTACAAAACTGGCGGCTATGAGAAGTCCAAATATTGAAATGGACAACTCGCGCAATTTATTCACCCTAGCGCAATGAACCTTGTCATTATAAATCTTTATGAAAGAATAATTGTCATCTAATCTAATTTAATTCAGTTGTCTTGAGAATTCCACATGGCGGCTGTGGGGAAATTTTAAACATATACACACATCAAAAAAAGTTTTGCATCACCTCGGTTCCCAGATCTCCGGCATATAGACGTTGACTGTGTATATTGTATCCAAGATACAGTCCCTTTGACTGTTCATAGATGTCACTAAAACTGCTCAAAGATGTAAACAACCATGCATGAGCAGGGCCTATTAGACGGAGGGGGTACGACAGCCGATCAGTTCCAGTCATTCCACCAGGACGAAGGTATGCTGCTCATGTTGTCTGTAGTTCTACCATGCCTAGAAGGTCAATACCGCAGTTCGATCGCGTCCGCATTGTTACTTTGTGTCAAGAAGGGCTCTCAACAAGGGAAGTTTCCAGGCGTCTCAGAGTGAACCAAAGCGATGTTGTTCGGACATGGAGGAGGTACAGAGATACAGGAACTGTCGATGACAGGCCTCGCTCAGGCCGCCCAAGGGCTACTACTGTAGTGGATGACCGCTACTTACGGATTGCCGCTCGGAGGAACCCTGACAGCAATGCCACCATGTTGAATAATGCGTTTCGTTCAGCCACAGGACGTCGTGTTTCAACTCAAACTGTGCGCAATAGGCTGCATGATGCGCAACTTCACTCCCGACGTCCATGGCGAGGTCCAGCTTTGCAACCCCGACACCATGCAGCGCGGTACAGATGGGCCCAACAACATGCTGAATGGACCCCACGGAATTGGCATCACGTTCTCTTCACCGATGAGTGTCGCATATGCCTTCAACCAGACAATCGTCGGAGACGTGTTTGGAGGCACCCTGGTCAGGCTGAACGTCTTAGACACACTGTCCAGCGAGTGCAGCAAGGTGGTGGTTCCCTGATGTTTTGGGGTGGCATTATGTGGGGCCGACGTACGCCACTGGTGGTCATGGAAGGCTCCGAAACGGCTTTACGATACCTGAATGACATCCTCCGACCCATAGTGCAACCATATCGGCAGAATATTGGAGAGGCATTTGTCTTCATGGACGACAATTCTCGACCTCATCGTGCACATCTTGTGAATGCGTTCCTTCAAGATAACGACATCGCTCGACTACAGTGGCCAGCATGTTCGCCAGACATGAACCCTATCGAACATGCCTGGGATATGTTGAAAAGGGCTGTTTATGGACGTCTTGATCCACCAACCACTCTGAGAGTTTTACGCCGAATTGTCGTTGAGGAGTGGGACAATTTGGACCAACAGTGTCTTGATGAACTTGTGGATAGTATGCCACGGCGAATACAGGCATGCATCAATGCAAGAGGACGTGCTACTGGGTATTAGAGGTAGTGGTGTGTACTGCAATCTGGACCACAAATGCTGAAAGTCTAGCTGTATGATGGTACAACATGCAATGTGTGGGTCTCATGAGCAATAAAACGAGCTGAAATGTTGTTTGTGTTGATCTCTATTCCCTTTGTATTTAACGGTTCCGGAACTCTTGGAACCGAGGTGATGCAAAACTTTTTTTGATGTGTGTATTTTAATTTTCTGTGTCTCAGCGATCGAAGTTATAGTTCGTATAATGCACCACCCTAATGATCTTCATATAGGCTTACTGGTACATAAATCTACGAATCTATTACAGCTATCAAGTTGAAATTTTGTATGGCGATAGGGGTTATTAAAATAAAATCACCTACTTTTAATAACTTGATAAATACAAAACCAACATGGCGGCCAAGCGAAATTTAAATATTTGAATGGCCTTTTTTCAAGACATAATCATTCAGGCGTAATGAAATTCAGCACGGAAAATCTTTATACAAAATATCTTGATATACTGGTGTATAACAAATTCAAAATGGCTACTGTGCAACAGTAAAAAACTCTCATTTTTTTAGTCCTACTCAAGCAATCGAATTGGAGATTTGTATAGGCTAATAAACTACTAATAAACTTCATCTCCTGGTATATACTTCTGCGGTCTACATATCAAACAATCGAACATGCAAGTGATGAGAAATATTTCACCAGTTCTAAATTTCTCCGAAACTACTAGGGAAATCAATCTGAAATTTTGCTTGGTGATAGAGGCCTATTAAGTACATACCTTTTAAAAACCTGGTAAAACGCAGAAACAACATGGCACCCATGCGATATTCAAATAAATTATAATTACTGTTCTAAAATTACTGTTCTTGCCTTATCGTATTCCAGCGAAGAGATGCTTCGTATTATTATTCTTATTCATTTCTATAGTTGCCTCACTTTCCTGGTTGACGTGCGGCTCGCCTTTGAAATCTAGCTGGGCGGATATGTTTATATTCCATGGTACATAGGGCCAAGGCTTTCCCAGCGTGAGGCACAGCGTTGTCAAATTTCCACCGTTGCCACTGAGGGCAAGCAGCGAGACTAGACAGAACTATGTGCAGATGTGCAACATTGGACACTGATACCTGTCGGCGAGACAAGCTAGCCACCAGGGCGGGACTTAAGAGTTCACGTGGAGTGATAGAGGAAGCATTCTATTGGTCAGCAACCGTCAGCTATTGGTCAGTAGCAAACAATGGTTATTGTCGGCGCGTGCTACTGCCTTACGTTTGAGTCGCCGCTCGTTAACTAGGAAAGTGAGGGAACTAGACTGATGTACTGTTGAGTCGGTCTCTCAGTAAGTTGATCAACTAGCACCATGAACTTGCACACAATTCTTTAGTTTTGTATTTATGTAATGTAGATAAGCCTCAACGTGTGACTTGGAAAACATTATTTCGAGTAGTAATGATGTGTTGGTGTGACTTATCATTTGTAACGATAAAGGGATGAATGTAAGGCATGTATTATTACCGTACGAAGACAGTTTTGCTGTTTTGAAATAGTACATTGAGTCTGAAATTGTTGCTCTATACTTAATCACAAATTAGGTATTGTACCCGAAGCTATTTAGTCCATCGTATGGAAAATGCATTTTATGTTCAACGATGTCGAAATGTCGGAAAACTGTATCACATTGAGGGTCATTACAACACTATTTTTCATTATGAAACAGTTTCTCCCACCAATCAGAGCTCAAGGAACAGTTGTGTGACCAATTAGGTAAGGATAGCATCGCACCTGCGCTGACTTCCATGGCCCCCTATTTTAAATTTCACTGCGTGTCTAGTGTCATGGTGGGGTATTCGAGGAGGCCATGACCAAATACAAGGTATTCTCCGCGTCCCATGTGCTCTGTTCAGTACATAAAACTGGCGAAATCTAGACAGATATTTATGAATATTTATGTTCGAACATAAAATAGTTATAATTATCGTCGAACATAAACCGTTGTATGCTTCGCTCGTTTTATAAACATGCTCGTGTCTTAATTATTGCCATTATAAGCTCTTTGCATTATGTACTATTATAGTTTGGAGAGTTCTTGAATGGAAAAGACCGGTGTAATTGTCTATATCAGGCTGTTCCAAATCCGCGAGTTGAGTATATGTACACGCGAGTACTCAGCAGTGATGCTCGGAGCACGGTTGGGAGGGACTGGGAATGATAGCCAATACGTCACTGGGCGAAGGTCGTAACACAAGTCCATGCGCTTCCTTCAAGTCTTGATGTATCCACCGCGCAGTGACGGCAGCCCCCACAGCAGAGCTGTATTGCATGTTACAGGATTACTCACGCAAGGCGGAGAGTACTCCATTGCTCACTGGCGAGCAGCTCGGCTGGAACAGCCTGGTCTATATGAAAATGGGCTGTTAAATTCTTCATTGAACTACTTGTTCTTCTGGGAATGCACAGCGGTACGCCGTGCCGGCTTTTCTCCTCTTGGGCTTCAAAGTTTTGGATGTGATGATGATGATGATGATGATGATAAAAGTAATAATTAGTACAGCTATTGTTGGAACGGTTTTTTGTAAAAATCAATAATTGCACCCTTCAGTACACATAGGTTACGTTATCTGACAGACTTTTAAAAGGCCTTAAATACACGGGGCAGATAACCACAATGACCCATGTCCATAAATTATACAAAAATATAGTCTCTTCTTGGAATCAGTGTTGTTTAATATTTTAAGGTTGGTCGATTTTTATTTTTATTTTTTAGAAATGTTCTAGTTCGTTATTGTAATGAATGGTATCTGTCTTCTGTTACAGGTGAGTCCAAGGAAAACAGCATGAGAAACGATGATAGCTTGCTGCACCTGCAGCTAGGTTAAGTGCAACAGCGGCGATGGCTTGATGCACCTCTCAATGCCTTGCAGGTGGGTCCTGTTTGTTTTCAACCCAATGTAATGTAAACATCTGAGAAGTTATTCTGCTTCGCCCATGGATGAACACTGCAGCCGTCGCTTCTCTTCTCCCGTCGATGACAAGCTCCCATTGGCTTCATTGAACTTCCTAGCCGGGCTTAGCTGAGTGCCAGAGTTGTGACAGATACAGAACGTGCACACGTAGCCCCATCCTTTTCCTAATGATAATACGATACTGTACCTAGGTATAACTTATTGTTCTGCTGTAAGATAGTTTCTCCTTGTCACCACAGGCTGTGGTGTATATACTCGCCAGCGGTGATTTGAGGAGGAATCTAGTGCTAGGAAGATGCTCCCAAATGCTATCTTACTTGCACTTCCAGAATTGTGCAGCTCAGTAATAGCCAGGTGCGTTTTCATCACGTCCAGGCCCACATCTTTATGTTCCTGGAAAGAAAGTAAATGCCCAAGTTACAGATTGCAACTACACGTGTTTCTCGACACAGCTACAAGGATAGTGCATCTGCTTATCAACCTAATGAAGGCCATTTCTTCTACAATTAAGTTTCCACTTAATATGAGATAATAGGGCTGTAATGATGAACACGATAAATCGCAAGTTCATAACATGATTTCCAAAGTGTAACATGCTGATTGGTGCTGCTGTCGCAACTTGCGTCGGGGCTTTGGATTTAAGAATACCAAGAGCGATCCTATGGCCACTTGATTTGAGCTACCAGTACTGAGAGGGCGGGCTCTATGCCTTAAGGTTAATTTTTCTAGGTAACAAATTAGTCACGACTGATGGGGAATTTCAAATAGTATACTGTAATAATGTCTGGTCTTCAGCATTCAGCATCTAACCCGCGGCGTAACCGTGCTCGTTAAATCGTTCACCACAGCTGTGAGGACAGCTGCAGCAAGTCTGGAGATCGTAGGATCAAATCCCAGCACTGCCAGCGGTTATCCTGTGTGTGTGTGTTGTTTTTAGGCAAATGCCGGGATGGTACCTTATTTCTAGTCCCGGGGCACCTACCTCTTCCCTGTCCCATTTACAGTTACTCACTGCTACAGTCATCACATCAACAGTCTATAGGTTACCAGACAAGTTCAGCACAAACCCTACTACCTGGGACTGATGACCAGGATGTTCTACGCCCCTAAATTGAATTTAACAACAATAACTTGGCATCAAACTGGGAAGTCGTGAAGGCAGCTCTTCATATTCTCATATTCATATTCGGGGAGTTGGGTATCTGCTCTAGAGGGTGACCACTCAGCCCAGTTCGTACTGTCAGAACACATCTTATTTTTCAGAAGATTAATTGCCATACCACGTACGCCACCTGAAGCAAACTTTGTTAGGTCTGGACCACATGCCAGTTTTGACCCCACCTCTAATCTTCCATTACTGATAGTGTGTGACATGGGTTTTGAATTTAAGGATCTGATTTCGAACATCTTTCCCAAACTCAACCTCAAACAAATGTGAGACATTATTATTAGCACGGGCATTTCATAAACGGACATAAAAACACACCAAAAAAGAAACCCGTGGCGCTACAGCCTTAGGCCTACGAAGCGACCGTTGCCCAGCCATTTGACCTGCAGGTTATGGGGTGACACGTGGTCAACGCGTCGGCTCCCCTTGGCCGTTAATCTTGGTCTCCGTGACCGCGGCGCTGCCTCACTGTCACAGCTACTCAGTTGCCCTCACGAGGCTGAGTCCAGCCCATTTAGGCCCTCACGTCAGTTTCTAATATACTTGATGGAGCCGGGAAACGAACCCAGGGCCTCTAAGTACGAGGCAGGTGCGCTACCCCAACACAACAGGGCCGGCTCATTAACGGATATACACACAATAAAATCGTCATCCTAATCAACAACGTCAACAACAACAACAACAACGACGACGTTATGAACGGAAATATAGTCTCAACGTATTTCGAAGTTTCATTTTGGACATTCTTGGCAATGCCAACTTACCTATAGCAGCAATTTTGTTGTACTGTGCTTTTACACAAAGCTGGAGAGCAAGTTTTTGGAAGAAAAGATTCGAATGCACTGCTTTGAAGAGACTGAGAACTGGCTTTAGCGTCCACAATGGAAGACAGATGCGTCTCTCTTCTCAGCTATTGTAACATGGTAGCTAATGGCGTGTTAATGTGTCTACTGCAAGTGGAAGGGAGCGGTATTGTGATGTGTGACATGCACTCTGTGTCCATGAACATTTCCAAAAAGTAACTAAAGAGTAATGACTGGTTGTAATTCACATTTTCACTACACATAATCGGGCCATACTGTAAATGCTACACAATTTTCTGAAAAATAGGGTATGTATGGTATATAATTTCGGAACGGATCTATGAATCGAAAAATCAGCGGCGCGGCGTGGAGAAACCCAGACGCAAAGGAGATTTATTCTGCGCAAATTTGAAATTTTTTTGTGTGTGTTAATTTCTGTTTCTTCCCGACCCACCCGAAGTTTTTAGAAACTCTTTTTTCTGACAGCATTAGGTAGGTCGATCAAAGTTGGCTATCCTAGAGTTAATGTCGATATCAATTTGTTTTTAGTTGGTTATCAATGATCAATTGTGCGATAGTAAATTCAATTTAATTGTCGGCCGAACTCCTTGTTAAAAATGCCCTTATTGTCGCGAAGTGGCCTTTTCTTTTTATAAAACTCCTTTGAACATTCATGTGACTTGGTAATAATGACCCAGTAAGGCTGCATCTGTGTAACGCAACGGAGTTAAACAAGTGGAGCATATAATAAAGAGACGATTGCATCATTTAGAAATTGTAAGTTGCAATGGGAATGTATTTTTTCTAATTTTAAAAACAAAACTCAGGTGAAAACTCGGAATACACTAACCATCGTAAATCTAATTAACTTCGAGACTCGATCCATTAAAACAATAAAGTATCATGCGCCTAGTTCACTGATATTTCCATTGTTTTATCACGCACAGGGAAAGTCCGTTATTAACATTTGCGGGGAGGGGAATTGTATCAATCCTTTTCAGACTTACTATGCGTGTGGACTCGACCCTTAGCATATATTTGTCTCCCAATATTTGAGAAGAAGTTGCTTGATCTCGCTAAAGGTATCATCAAAAACGTTTTAAAAGTACTCTCTTTTTTAAAGGGAACAAAGAAGTAAATGCATTATCGCTGTTGTCTTATGCCATTTACCCGGTCTGTTGCCTATAGTCGTTTTATATTAGTCTATGTTCCTTCGCATACCATTCACAATTTCTAAGTGAGAGAAAATATATTGCACATTAATTTTTGTCCGAACGTGATGTTCGTGCGAAGTAAATTTGGATAAACTATCACAAACTTCTTAAATAATCCTTATTAATGAAATTGAAATTCTGACAGTACATTCTTTAGAATCAAGAAATGTTTTCTATGCGTTCCATACCAAGTAAATGCGCAACACATGCGAACGGCTGTATACAATTAAATGAAGATATGTATTTAGGTCGAAGACCATTAGAGCACCAATCTGGGTTGGAAATATGTTTGTAATAAAACGGTGAGGGGGACACATTATGGATTTTTGACGTTATCTCCGTAACTATTGGTTTTATAAAGAGATTACTTAGGAAAACCATGTTGGAAATAACATTTTGAACATTTTATGTTCTATTTGGATGTTCAGTAGGGTAGGGGCGAGACCATCGCCTTTCGTGAAAGGTCGAAGAGAGGCAGGCGAATCCATTATTGGCAGTGCGGGCAAGCATAAGAGCCGGAGCCGGGCAGGTCGGTTAGCAGCAATGACCTGTGTGACGACAGGTAACGGGTGTGAAAAGGGGCTGATTACCAAGATGTTCCAAAGTCCTATCTATCTACCTGGCTGGTCATGGACTCCAGTATACACGGACTGAAAAGGCACTGTTGTTCCTAGTCTTACCGTTGCTAATTCTAGTGCTGCAGCCTAGCCGAGAGAGTTTCGTCACGTTGCAAAGTTGTAATGGGGAGCAGAGCAGCAATCGCGAAGATCCTGGCGTTAGCTGTGTGGTTTCCCCTCCTGGTTGTTCTATTCTCCAATCAGATTCCAGGATGGCACCTTATTCCTAGTCCCAGATTTTCTTCTCTAAGACTCGACCTCAATAATTAGTTACCGTACACACACTACTGTAATATAACAATAACATGGGTTATCAGTCAAATACTATGTACACGCAAGTGCACTGGGCTAATGATCAACGATGTTCTAAGCCATAATTGATGAAGAAATAACAAGTACAGGGCTCCCTCCATCTCTGTATCCTAACTACTACAGTGCAACTTTTTAAAGGTATTTCGCCGTAATATTTTGCCACTTTGCTAAACTGAAATTTGCACTGACGAGGTTGGTAATTGAAAGATTGACACTCCAATGTAGGCCTATTAACTGTATTGGACTTCCTATGCACGTAATGCTGGCCGGGCTGAGTAGTGGATGTATATGAGTTGGGTTGCATCACCATAATATTTACTCTTGAGCCCGCTCAACCTCACTCACTGGTTGTAGCACCGGCTGAGGCAAAGCCCAATTCCAATAAAGCTGTGTTGTTTAATGTCCACCACCCTCCAATTGAAACGTATTCCAAGCGATGTGGTGTTCAACCATACTGAGGAAACTATTAGTTCAGTGCTTTTGATTGAAGAGTGATTGGTTTATCTGATACGATGTAGCCAATATGAAAAAGTTTGCAAAACACTCGTAACTTGCTAAATGGTAGAATCGTTCATCGCCTTGAGTAAACCTTTTAGTGATACAGTACCGTATTTATTTACCCCTTTAAAGACATTTTCAATCCGTCACGTCCTCTTTGAGCAGTCACTTCAGATGGAATTTTGCCAGCTCACGATGCTCCATGTAAGGGACAATCATTAATCTTTGGCCCTTTGGTTATGGCAGAGCTTTAGTCGATAACCTCAATCCCGTAATTTCCTGCATTCTGGACTCGTGTACTTCTTGACCAGACTTCGGTGAGTTTCGTATTTTACGCACGAAACCGTAAAGGATGCCAAACGATGTAGGTCAGTGTCGGAAACGCTGTGGCTTCCTCCGGACAGTCCATCCTGAACACAAAGCAGATATGTTCGAATTATAGATCGGGTTGTCTGAAACACTAATCCATAAGCGCAACGCACCGTATCAGAAAATAATATAATTTTAGTAAAAAATAAGTGTCATCGAAGAATCCTTAGTTACGCCACATTGAGCATGGTCAGTACTTGGAGGGGGAACAGCTGGCTGTTCCCTGGTGGAGGAGCGGAAAAAGAACTGGCTGCCATATTCGGGTTCAGGAAAGCCATCTCGGAGGTGATGATGAGGCAGATGCTGGGGTATTCGTTGCACATGACTTCACTAGTGAAATGTTGGTGATTCTAATCTTCACAAATCCCCTTGTATAGGCCTACTAACACTTACTGTAAATTGTAACTGTGCTGATGTTCTGTGTTAAGTTGATTCTGGTTGACACTGTGGCTCAGGCCATTGAGGTACTCGATTCCTATGCACTAGGTTGCAGGGTTGAATCCCGGCACAGTCGGTTGGCATTTAAGGGTGTAGCGACGAGAAATTTAATTTAACTCTGGTACACTCGGCCTCGTGAAACCAAACTGAGGAAGTGTGTGTCAGATTCCTACTTCAGCCATCCTTGATGTGGTTTTGCGTGGTTTACCACTTCTACTCCAGGAAAATGCTGGGATAATGCCTAGCTTAAGGCCACGGCCGCTTCCCACCAAAGTTTTCTTCAATTACAAATGCAAACACTAGGCCTAGTACAAACAACACAGTGACACAGGTTATCAGATAAATTCTATATACACCCAACTACACTGGGCTACATGACCACGATGTTGCAGAGCCCATAAATGAAATAACAATAATAATCGTATGGTAAAATGCGAGGTGAACTCATCCTGATGACTTAAGTTATCTTCTCAACTAGACGGAATTTCAAAGTAGACTATTATTTCCGTGCGTTATTGGCAAGTGGACAAGACATAGTTAGTTAGTTAGCACGTTGAGGTTTTAAGGGCCGGAACTACGAGGTCATCTGCCCCGGACAAGACGTAACTATGTATGTACCTAAGAGATGCACAACGCCAAAAATATTGCATTTTATTGCTAAAAGCTCCTTCAAACACACTTGAACGCTATAGCAGTTCCACATGTCTCCCGCAATGTAAACAATACCACGTGGCCGTGTGACGTCGGAAGGCGAGACAGAACCACTGTAGTCGTCCACTGAGGAGTAATATTTTTGTTTTGTTTAGTGTAGGTTTGTAGATAAAATATGCAAGAAAAGTGGCAAGATTCTGTGTTGAATCTTCCAAATTACTATCTTGTAGAATTATTTGGTTTAGTGTATATCAAATGCGGAGATCAATACTTCCAGTTTGAGACCGGCGCGAACATTCAAACTTCTGTACGTAGTCAATATCTGTTTGCATAATAGTCCGTAAAATATACTTTAACAAACAAATTGGACTCTGATATTACTAGAATATAACTGAAAGTTTGTGAGTGGTTGGTAAACGAACAAAACGAGAATTATTGTACCCTGGCGGAAAAAGATATCCCAACACCAAGAAATGGTTGTGCTAGATTAACGAACTTCGGTTTATTCATCTGAAATATGACGTTGATTCCAATTTCCCGCAAATCGCATTAGCATGGCGCTAGTAGTGGCCCCATGACATCAAGATTGCTTTTAAATACGGGCTGTACGGTGTGAGAGCGTTAGTTACCTGTGAGATTGGACGGAGTGACTGTGAGTGGGGTCAAGAATGCCTTTACGACGACGAAGAGGCCAGTATCAACAGCTCACTGCATTTCAACGAGGCCAAGTTATAGGGCTACATGAAGGTGGATTTTCCTTCCGCGCTATTGCAGAACAACTTGGCAGGAATGTCTCCACTGTGCATGCGTGCCCGCAGCAGTGTTCACGAGAAGGTACGATCGCAAGAAGACCGGGCTCCGGACGTCCACGTGGCACCACCGAGAGGGAGAACCGCCGTATTCGGCGTATGGCTTTGGCGCATCAGACGGCGTCTGCAGCTGCAATTCGAGCGGCAGTTGGCAGCACAGTGACGCAACGAACTGTTGGAAATCGGGTACATGAAGGACAGCTCCGAGCCAGATGCCCTGCTGCGTGCACTCCACTTACCCCAAACCACCGCCGTCTGCAACTTCAGTGGTGTCAAGCGAGAGCTCATTGGATGATGAAGTGGAGGTCCGATGAATGCAGATTCTGCCCTGGTTCCAGTGATGGTCGAGTGTTGGTTAGGAGGCCAGGTGAGCGCCTGCATTCCACCTGTCTGCGGCGTCGACATACTGGAGCTGGGAAGCAATTCCGTATGACAGCAGGAGCACTCTCGTGGTTATCCCACGCATCCTGACTGCAGATGTGTACGTGCGTCTGGTGAATCGGCATGTTGTGATGCCATTCATGAACGGCATTCCCGTGGGTGTTTTCCATCAGAATAACGCACGCCCCCATGCCGCTATTGCAACTCAACGTGCTCTACAGAGTGTCGACATTCTGCCTTGGCCTGCTCGATCCCCTGATTTGTCACCAATCAAGCACGTATGGGACATCATTGGACAAAAACTCCAGCGTCATCCACAACCAGCATTAACCATCCCTGTATTGACCGACCAAGTGCAACAGGCATGGAACTCCATCCCACAAGCTGACATCCGGCACCTGTACGACACGATGCATGCACGTTTGCATGCCTGCGTTCAACAGTCTGACGATTATACTGGTTATTAATAGACCAGCGTGACACATTTGCGATGGCTTTTCTCGCGCCTTTTCTTGCACCATGAATCAATGAAATATGTTACCTCGCCAAATATATTGCCTACATTTCCGTACTCTACATTCCTTATTGCATGGTGTTGGGATATTTTTTCAGCCGATGTATATATCTGTGTATTCAATTGGCGTTTTGCCTGTCATTCTATCTGTTAATTATTCACGCAAAGAGGGTCACATTGGCCTGCAAAACATTTCAGGATAACTTTTTAATTTCCATGACATTTAGCTACTCATCTCTCAAACCAGTAGTAAGAGGGTCACTGGATAGAGATGACTGCAACATGACATGGTGGGTGCCTAATAGAATGAAGTGCGAGAAGCATGCTGTCACTACAAAGTCAGCCAGTTTTCTCCATCTCTTTCTTTCGCTCCACACCAGGGCAGATAAAGAATATATGTACAGTATTGTATTGTTTCACTTACAGGCTACTATAACCTACACCCTAGGTCACAGGAGTAGAGGACAAGTGCACTGGAGTTCGTATTGTTTCTTCAAATCGAGGCAATGCAACCGTTCCCAATTGCATGAATTGCATTGCATTTTATTTGGGGGTACACAATATTTTCTCGAATAGGGTGGGTGTCTGTTTTATTTTTTTTTTCATTTGTGAAGTACACAACTAGGCTGCAAATGACTCAATTTGATAGCAGCACCTTAAGTGCCACTGGGAGTGGGGGGACGAGACCAATAGCCAATACACAAACATTATTAACAGCAAATGGCTATGGTGATGGTAGTCTCTTTTAAAGAGATAACATCGAGGTCATCTGCCGTTAGCGTAACTGTAGTTCTCATACTGGGTTCTGCGTCATACATAACATACGCACTACGAGTATGCATAAGATCCTAATGCGGCGAAAGGGTCCACAACCATCTTCACTTTTTTGAAACGTCCCTATTTGTCCAGTGATTTTCTCCTCATCCCACCATGGCTTTGGCAGGAAACGCTCAGATTATTCTACAGACGATTTTGATGAAGCAACTTACAATAGAGTTAGAATATTCAAACTGCGTTTCAAATGAGCTTTTATGTAATACTGTTTTTGTTTTTACATATATTTGTACGTAATTGTAATTAATTGATGCCCGGACTGCCAATAACAATAGGCTTGTAATTAGTATTTGCATTTTGCCTAAACAAAACAGTAATTGTACTGTTGCATATAGCTTGGTCGAGTGTTACATAGACTGATGTTGATTGATTTGCTTTTTTAAAGATAGTATTTGATTAATATGTAAGCCTAGTACCAACGGCGATGGTGATAGGAGAATGACAATGAAAACTCAAAGGAAAAAAAAATGAAGAACAAAATTAGATTCAATTTGAGTGTTTGAAAGATAAGTGTATACACGTTGTTGTTGTTGTTGTTGTTGTTGTTATTATTATTCATTTATGGGCTTTGCGACATCGCGGTCTTGTAGTCCCGTGTACTCCTGTGAAATCTTGTCTAATATCCTGTGTCATTGTAATGGCTATACTTGTGTGTGTGTGTTTGTGTTTGTAATTGAGGCTAGAATTTGGGTAGATATATAGATAGATAGCTTTATTTTGTCTGGCAAGATTAGGGCCATTGGGCCCTCTCTTCCATCTAACCAGATTTTACAACAAATACATTATTACAATATTAGCAGAACTTAACAATGGTACTTAAATCTAACAGGAATACATTTCAGATCCAATCCTTAATGTAGATACCATCAAGGCATTCGCCTTGAGTAGAAGTGGGAAACCACTGAAAATCACTTGAAGAATGGCTGAAGCAGTTTTGCCTCACGAGGCTGAGTGAACCTAGTTTCAGCCCTTAGACCAGAATTACATTTCTTGGAATAGTCGGGAATCAAACAGGACCTCCGCGTTGACAGCCAAGATCGCTAGTCACTACGCCACAAAGTGGACAATGGAAACGTAAGTGCGTGGTAAGTATGGTATGGAAACATGCATACCCGTAGAGGCTTAACACGTGGTGTAGCGGCCATCCTGAGTGTGGTCTTAGCCTCATTGTTTCCACACTCCCTCGAGACAAATGCCAGGCTGGTACCTTGTTTCCCGGGGCACCCCTACCGTAAAATTACACACACACACTACTGCTGCTGCTGCTGCTGCTGCTGCTGCTGCTGAGGGCATGGTGGCACAACGGGCAAGCTATTTGCCTCTCACCAAGGTGGACCGGATTCGATTCCCAGTGATTGAATGGGAGATTTTTAAGGGAAATGCCGTGTCCTGTGGTTGGGATTCCACGTAAAAATAGGAGATGCCGTGGCTCATGATCGCACGATTGACGGTCACGTAAAACTAAAAGCTTACTTCCTTTTTCCTTAAGACGACGACTACTACTACAGTCGTCACAGACAAACAGACTTAAGAACACGGAGCTGAGGTCCCTTGGCATGAATTAACACCACAAGAGGAAGGTTATATTTTCTCATCTCGCTCTCTCTCTCTCTCCTCTATGGTTCCGTTACTGTTTCTGATGTCATCATTCCTCGAGCTAGGTAATGGCTGAGGTCATCGCTTTTCCAACTTTCTCTTGCCTGGGTGACGGCTGTGCTTGGATCGCCTTTTGCGTCGTCAGGTATTAAAAATAAACAAACATAAAGAAAACTGTGTAACTTAAGTCTAGTACCAACAACACATGACATCATATCCTGGAGTTTAAAGACGTTAAAACCATGGGCGACCAATCTGGGAGCATTCCTTCGTATTCAACACCAATTTTCGAACAATTTTGTTACATCGGATTCCAAAATAAAGGATAGGCATCAAAACGTGTAATTGCTGGAGTGGGTGAGTAATTAATTGAGACGCTACGCTGGTCTGAGGGCTGGGACGGGGTATACTCAACCTCGTATGGGAAAACTGTGAAGAGAGGGGTTTCGATTCACACCTCCGCCATCCTAGATGTGGTTTTCCGTGGTTTCCCTTTTCTACCCCAGACAAATGCAGGGATGGTTCCCAATATTAGCCTGAATTACAAATACACACACTGATACAGACACCACAGTAACACAAGTTATCAGGCAAAGTCCAGAACGGTCATTCAGATGATGCCGTAAAACCACAGTCGCCGAACTATACACTCGCCTATAGATAGCAAGTTCCTGTTATCACTGCACCCATGTGTGCTTTGTGGATGTGTAACGTCATTGCCGAAGGATAATTACATTCCAGGAAATGATAGCTATATATTAGCAGTGGTCAGCGCAGTATCTCTTTCAACAACTCATATTAGTTAGTCTTGGGATGTCATTTCCTGCTAAAGGAGCTCGATATAGTTCGCATCAGGAAAAAAATGTAACCTTACTATAACCACAAACATGGTGTTTTATGGTATAACAAGCTATACCCGGCATGCGTTGCAGTGCCAATTAAAGACAGAAAGGACGATAATAATAATGTTAATGGTTTTACGTCCCTTTTAACAACTGCGGCTTTTAGAGACGCCGAGGTGACGGAATTTTGACCCGAAGGGGATCTTTAAGATGCCAGTAAATCTACTGACACGGCTCCCTCGCATTTGCGCACCCTCAAATGCCAACAGGCTACGCCAGGATTCGATCCTGCAACCTTGGTTACAGCAGGCGGGAACGTTACCGCTGAGCCACGAAGCCAATCCCAGAAAGAAAGAAAGAAGTGTTTGTATTGTAATTTCTTTTACCGAAGTGCCTTTGGATATACAATACTCATTTTTTTCCCTGTCTGGTGCGTATAAAAATAAATCCGAAGGCTTTCTTGCGCGTGAGCACGCCACATACAGCTGACCATGTGAGCATTTATTGAAACTACTCTTGCGCCATCTAATGTAAAATGGATTTACTTATTCAGAAACAAGGGTGGGAGTATGCACAACAACTCACCTAAATTTCATCGCAATCGATGAATGGCATATGAACGCATACAGGACTTGGTTCAAACGATTCGCGCGCCGTCACTCATTTGTTGAATCTACTCGTGCGCTACCTATTGTGAAATGGATTTACTAAGCCATAAACTGTCCTTGGGAGTGTACACAACTCACCCAAGTTTCATCGCAATTGGATGAATGGTATATGAACGCATATGGGTCTTCGTTGAAACGATTCGCGCGCCGTCATTAATTTGTTGAATCTGTACATATTGTAAAAACCTTTCCTGGAGTGTGAACAACAATTCAATAAAGTTTAATCGCAATGGGATGAATGGTATATGAACGCATAAGGGACTTGAAACGATTCGCGTGCCATGACCGTATTCGAACCGACAACCAAACGTGAGTTCAGTTTTAAGAACTCCCGATCAAAAACCGTGGCGTGAACTGTATTGGAATAGACAGCAATACTCTATTTGCCCTGGTTACGGTAACGTTAGAATCAACAAGCGATCACTTGGTACAAGCATGATATTCGTCATGGTACAAGCCACTGAAACTGAAGCACGTGGGCAGTGAGAATGCAACGCGGGGTATTATGACAATCATTAACTATGCGAACTCGGATTGATCGAGACGCAGAGGAGTGATAACTGACATGGATTTCGTGGTCGCTAAATCTTAACATTGATGCATAGGCTGATGATAGCATAATGCAACATGTATTGAACATCATACATGTTCATTTCATGTAGACAGCATATTTTATCTACTTCCTTCGTAATATTGTAGTTGCTTAATACGAGACTATGCCATCTACAGGGTCTTTCACTCAAAGTGGGGCCGGCCACGGGAGGGTCGGACGAGCCCATGGCAACTCACTGAGCTTGGGTTCGAGAGGGCGCCCGTACGAATCGTATGTAAAAACCAAACACACATAATAACACATAATCAAAGTAAAATCATTGTCACCGGAGATGTTGAATATGTCCTCCACCTGCATCTACACATTTCTGGTATCTTCTAAGGAAATTTTCATTCACACTCATTAGTTCATCAACCGAGATAGCCTCAATGTCTCTCGTGATATTTAGTTTGAGTTCATCTAGAGCAGGGGTTCCCAACCTGGGGGGCGTGGGGTCCATTCAAGGGGGGCGTGAAGTGATTTCTAAATTAAGTTTTTATTTAACTCGAATATTACAACTTTGTAAAATAAACATTTTTCGAATCTCGCCAAGTGATTGTCGTACCAAGACAATCGTTCAAAAGCACTGGTAATTGCCAACTGTCGGCACAAACCTCTGCGGAGCCGCGAGGTTGGAGGTGAAATACGGAATTTGCTGTGTTGTAAGGAGCAAAATCATGCCAATTGTATGGTCTCGTTGGCATATCTTTGTGATTTCTTTGAAGCTTTGAACAGTTTGGTCTTAAAGCTCCAATAACTCCAATATTATGCATTCCTGGAAAAAATACAGCTATGGAAACGCCGACTTCAGTTGAACAACTTCTCATCCTTTCACCGCCTTAATGAAATTTTGCCGGAAAATGAACGTGATCGTAATAAACTTAAGTGCAAATTCAGTCAAATTTGATTCCCTGGCACAACTTCTACTTTCCTGATATCTAGTCGGAAGAATTGTCCTGGATGTTAACAAGAAATTCGTTTGCCATTGACATTGAAGCACTGCCAGCACAGCTTCAAGAAGAAGCCATAGATTTGAAGTGTGAATCAAAGCTAAAAGATGATTCTAAAATATTAGGACTGGGTGACATTTGGGTAAACAGTCTTGCAGTGTATCCTGTAATAGCCAAATTTGCATTGCGTGTCATTGTCCCATTTTCAAAGACATATTTATGCGAGTCAGGATTTTCAACGCAGAGTGGCATAGAAACAAAGCAGCGCTGTCGGCTTGATGTTGCAAGTGATCTCCGCTGTGCTCTGTCAAAATTTGACCAAACATACCGCATCCTACCAAGAGAAAATAGTGTCAACTGACATTTGTTGACTAATTTAAGGATTTGTTGTAAAAGTGTATTCTTTGTATTGTTCTAAAATGAAGTTGGTATGTAATAGATAGGCCTATTCCATTATTCCATTATGTAATGTTATTAGGTTAGATCTATATCCTCCGCGTCAATCGAAGAGGTTATAGAAGCTATGTGTGATGGGAGGTGGTGGTGGTGGTGGTGGTGGTGGGGGATGAACTTCCGTATCTGAAAAGAATGGCGTCAGCTGACAAAGGCTGGGAACCACTGATCTAGAGTGTGAGGAGTTGTGCAAAAACCTCAATTTTCAATTTTCCCCATAAATAAAAATTGAAGCTAAAGGCTTTAACACTTAGCAATTACATGTTATAAAATTTTGAAACACAATAATAATTAAACAATATCCACGTATACACGTATAACTTAAAATAGGCAATAAACAAAATAACAAACTCTACTTTACTCGTCAAATCCTGCGTCGCAACTGTCTCGGCTCCGTGTTGCCATGTACTCGTCTGACCTATGGCTCGACCTTCTACCCGCAGTGCTGCACCAGCCGTGTGGCCAGCCCCACTTTGAGTGAAAGATCCTGTATAATTGTTATGTTGGCTCCTTTGTGTCAGCTGACAAATGTTCTTTCAAGACTCAAACTTTGTTATTACTGGTATTGTGCCCGTTTAGACCGGAGTCCGCACGACCACATATGCATTTTACCAATAATCAGTCAGCACGAGAGTCAAAATATCCCGGAGCGCCAGATGGGTTAAAGCAAATCGCAAAAACGACATCAAATAAAAAAAATACTTTACTGATTTTTGGCTCAATGCAACAATAAGGATAGAAGGAGATTCAATTCAATTGGGCGTAACACATCAAGTAAAATTATCTCATTTTATTTTGAAGTTAAAATTGACTGCAAAAATGCTCCAAGTAGCATCACTCACGTGTGGCGACCCACACTCCTATTTACACAATATACAGAAATTTTCCAAACACATTTGACAATTATTTTTTGGAAACACAAGTCTGATTGATAGTCCTGTAGACTGTGCTCCAAAATTATTTATAATTAATGATTAAATCCAGTTCAAATTTAATTGTCTCTACTGGAAATATCGTAGTTCACTGTTTGAATTTTCACATAATATTAACACTCGTAGAATAAATGTTCATAGAATTTTAACTTTCACTTATTTTTCCAGTTTCAAAAATATATATTGTCGAAAAATATTATTATCATTGAATCAACACAAATTATTTACACATATTAATAACATCTGAAAAGTATTTGACCTTGAGCATAGCATCGAAGAACTGTGCGAAGCACAACAAAAATTAATCGTTCTTCTGACATTAAACATTCGAGAAGTGACTCGATTATGAACTTCCAAGTTCCTAACAAAATATATGATTTCTGAATCATCAACTTGATCAATAAATTGTTGAACCATTCAACTATTCAATTTTCCACTTGGAATCATTATTATAAAAAATATTTATATTCATGGCCATTTTTAGCAACTTTCACAACTTGCAATTCTTCGACAGAATGCGGAAATAAGAATTGTAGTTTCATAATGAATTCATTTAGTTCATGGCACTAGGATTGAAATTATCCTTCAAATTATTCGTGGTTAAAGAATTATTTTTAATTGGCAGTGGCCCATTCTATTATTTGTGTAAGAACACAATATTACAACAACAACGGAAAAGGTCTTCCTCTGAAGAAGAATAAACTGCTATCATGACAAATCCGGGTTCTAGCAAAATCAAAGTCTAAATGGAATCCGTAAACAAGGTTGAAATAAGAACTGATGCTTTCTAAGAAATAACCGTCGGGTCATTCATACGACGCAATGTGTAGTTCCAATACTCCTTCTATAAACCTGAGCCATCGAACCTGCTATTTGATTGATGCTCGAAAAAACCTCCTCATTCCTGCGACTTAAACATGCGCACCTGGGAATGGCATTTCAACTACTCCACACATATAAATTTTCTTCCCAAAATTTATACAATAAATCAAGCCTCTGCTTGTTATCAACACTGGAAGATTAATAAACTTACAAGTTTATTTTATTTTACCATTCAGTTAAACCCGTGAATTTACCATACTTATGAAAATCTTTATTTCACTTTCGAGTGTATTTACGTCATTATTTTATATAAATACAAAAATATCCTACTTGATACAAATATCATTTGCTTCCCGTTTCATGCCTCTCCGTGTTATCTGAAAAATATATTTGCTCATTGCAAATATCAACTGTTCAACCAGAACTGAAATGTTGGTTGAATGCGGGCTTGCGCTAACCACTCTCCTTCGGAAAATCTCCTGTTCCAAACTAGAAATGATTAAACTACTTCATAGGCTCTCTCTCAATACATATGATTATTAGAAAATATAATATCCAAGAATTATTTAGAAAAATTATAAAAATTATTATTATTATTATTAGTGGATTATTATTATTATTAGTTATATTATTTTAAATATGTTTAATTATCATCTCATTATGTGAGAATCCACATGTTCGAACCTTCGAATATGGAAAAAAATATCCATTCCTCAACAAAAATAATGTAACTCAACCATTACATCGACGGTTTTCCGTGATATCCCTAAAATATGAAATATTCAAATAAATGCTCGAAATGCTCGGTCATTGATCCTAAACTGTTCTGAGTGCTGAAAATACTCAGAATAACTCTAACAAGTCTTGCGTAAATCATTGCAAGATTTAAATACGAAGAAAAATAAATGTGTTGGTCATCTGCAGAAAAATAGTTTGTTCCAATTAGCTAGGCATAATATAATTCAAATGTGGCTTACATTTCTTGATGGTCTTGAAGCGTAGTGAACCTGGTCTGTACCAGATTTATCCATAGACATGCCCTATCGGACAAGCACGTATAATCCTTGTATCGGCCGCCATTATATACCCACAATCCGTCTAGTAAGACATAGTGGTAGTATCTCTTGACGTTTGAAGTAACTGTTGATTCATTTTAATATGGGCTTCTATCAAAGCCATAACAGTTTGTTTAAATGGGGTCAGATCTAAGTGATCTATTCTTAGATATGTCAGTTTATGTCAGTTGTAACATAACTCACGGTAATCTTATCAATACAAGAAGACACTGACAGTCTAACCAATCAACGGCTGTTCTGAAGATCGTTCCCTGGGCATGGCTTCACACCATCTACCATGCGCTAAGCAACCTGTAGTTTCCCTTGCGTAGACTAACGAACACCACCGTGATCGACTGGTCTTCAATGTACTGATAGATCGAAGTGGTTAACAAGTTACCAATATGAAAACTGACTGAAATGGACTTAAACATCCAAGTATTAGGTTATTACTGGACTGTGACAAAGTACTAATTCTAGACAAAGTCTAGCATATGTCCATGTAGAAATAAAAATATTTCTACCAGTGTCTGTAGAAAATAATCAATCACCTAGTGATTCTCCTCGCCGGAAACTTACTAAGTTCCACCTCGTAGCGCAGCACTTTTGTGACTATCACAACTTTGAAAATAACTTCTGCGTAGATCCGGCAACCATGTGCCTTGGCTCAGCGTAGCAGCAGCTTGCTAGGCAAGTGCTTGTGTCGAAGTGAGCTAACCATGCCTGCGCCAGCCGGCTTTTATTCAAAACTGTCAGGGTCACGCTGCATCAGCTGATATCTGGAAATCCTCATATCTCTGGTATCCCTGGTCCGATTTACTTGATACTAATTGCATTCTCTTTCATTTGGCCGTGCCAGTAATCTGATCCCAGTCTCAAGTCTCTACTCCATGGTTAACTATTTAATCAATAAATAGCCTCGACCTCTGCTATTACTCGCTACGTCACTTGACATGCTGTTAGCGGTATATTCTTTCCAATTCCTTCTCGAAGCAATGTAGCGCGATATTCAAATATCTCAACTTTCAAAAGCGGCTGTAGCCTTTCCCTTGATATCTAGGTGTCTGAATCTTGGAATACCCATTCCTAGAGTTGGGCACAGTATATTATATTAAGATGACCCCGACTCCGACTGTAGTTATGAAACGGAAATATCAACACGATTGTATGATTCGGTATAGACCTCGTGAGAAAGAACGTTGCTGCGCTCTGGCGTTAAGCCGCTCAAATATTCTGCAGGACTTGTGTGTGAGTGGAGCAACGTGATTGGATCATGTTGCGGAAAGATCTCAAGTTCAAGATGGTAGTAATAGTTCTACAGAGAGTAGAGCAAATCGTTCTGTGGTTGAATGTAACTACACATAGAGAAATATCCACCTGGAACGTAATTCTTCGTATTCAGAAACAAAACAAAAACTACAACCGTAGAAGGAACGCCTCCTTAATTGTGGTATTTGTAGTCGGCACTGTTATAAATAGAACACCGATAAGAGGTCCTGATAGACACAGGCACTGTCTTATAAGAAGCCAAACTAATCAGATCAGCGTGAACGAGGGGAGGGTAGCAGATTAACTGCGCGAAGAGAGATCGAAATTAAGGATGACAGAGAGTAGCCCAGCACAAGTGGAAGTATTGCCATGCTCAGCTGGAGTGCCGTGGTCACCAACCTTCGTCCTACGATTTGTGAGCCGCTGAAGAAGATTCACTGTTTCATGAAATGAGGGATGTGAAGGAAGTGTGTTTAAATATGGATTATGTAACGCGAGTATGTCGACAGATATCATGACCATAAACAGTGATAAGACTGAGGTGAGCTTGATGTCACCAGCACAATTAACATTGAACGTATTGTCATCAATCACTCATGGCAAAAGTTTGGTGCTTTTCAGTAGGTCAACACGAATTTACCCAAATAGAGCTGGGTTATGCCCTAATCCTGAAATAAATTACATGAGATTAATAAATACACTAGAATGACCAGTTTCGATCGTCAAGCGATCATCAGATCCATTACACTTAGGCTAGAGCATCTATGTTTGAGAATACAGGTGAAAAATATCTACAATATGTACAATTATTTAGTTGCAGTGTTGGTAATGCAACTGTCAGTGTATGCTAAATGTGGTATATCTAATGTTCGGTGAAATGTTAAAATGGTGATAAAAATCCGTAATTTGTCTGTTCGGGGTGATAATATGGTTATCAACAAAATCAACTATGGTTATACTGTAATAATACAGGCTGATACTTATCCGGTTGTCTTCCTAACTGGGACTTCAAGCAGTTTCGTGTTCACTCTGGTACCAGTTATAGTCGACTAACCCGGGTGTTAACTGGACGAGACTGGTTTTTCCCTTTCTCCCCCTTTTGTTACTATGTTCGTTTTGTTTTGTTTATTTGTGTGATGTTGCCAAATTCCGGATTTTTATCACCATTTTAGAATTTCACCTAACATTAGATATACCACATTTAGCATACACTGACAGTTGCATTACCAACACTGCAACTAGATAATTGTACACATTGTATATATTTTTCACCTGTATTCTCAAACATAGATGCTATAGCCTAAGTGTAATGGATCTGATGATGATCGCTTGACGATGGAAACTGGTCATCCTAGTGTATTTATTAATCTCATGTAATTTATTTCAGGATTAGGGCATAACCCAGCTCTATTTGGGTACATTCGTGTTGACCGACTGAAAAGCACCAAACTTTTGTTTACTTAGGCAACACTGAACAAGAAGTTCCGTGAAGAACTATACAGCCTACTTTTCATGCCAATGATTATTATACAGTATATGAACCTATCTAGAATAATGACGAAATTAAGTTGGTAATATCGAAATATCTAATTAGTTCAAAATATACCTGGTATAATGTAGCCTAATAGAGCACTACAGTTGGCAGCCCTGGTGACTGAATATATTCTTAGTTCCACCTCTTTAGGTACAGAATACAAAATTTGGCTGAAGTTCAATGGACGTTACATGCAGTTACACTGGATCTATCAGCACGCGTAAAAGCATGTTGCCAACAATACCATGCGTGTGCTGGTCAGAAATAATCTGAATTATTATATCTTGTTGTGCCAATTTTGGATGAAATCCATTTGTTAGTATAGAAGTTACATGTTTTTTAAAATTGGACATATCAGCAGGCATAGAATCATGTTGGCAGCACCGCCTTGTATTAATTACTCCAAATTAATCTAGAATGTCAGGTGCTATACGTGTGCAAAGTATAGAGCTGTTGGCTTGCATACTTTCTGATATATTGATATTAGGGTAAAAAGAATATAGACAGAATTTATTAACAGTTGGCAGCCCTGATTGCTCTTAACAGTACTTATAGTCATATCTGTTATGGTACACATTGCACATACGAAATTTGGTTGAAATCCAACTGATAGTATAGAAGTTACATGTATTTAAAAATTGGTACTATCAGCAGGCTTATAATCATGTTGGTAGAACTGACGTATATAAGTTACTCGAAATTAATCTAAAATGTCAGAATATACGTGTGCATAGTTTAAAGCTGTTGGCTTGCATACTTTCTGATATATTGGTATTTGGATTTAAAAAAATAGACAGAGCAATTATTAACAGTTGGCAGCCCTGGTGGCTCTTAAGAATACGCTCAGTCATATCTGTTTATGTACAGATATTACATACAAAATTTGGTTGAAATCCAGTTGATAGTGTAGAAGTTATATGCATTTAAACATTGGACCTATCAGAAGGCTTAAAATTTTTTTGGCAACACTATCATGGTTGGCCTCCTGGAAATTAAACTGAAATAGTATTATCTACATGTGTGCTAATTTTGGAATAGCTCCCATGCGTACCTTGCAAGATATCCAACATGGAGCTCAAATTTCTAGTGCGTTTTTTCAGCAGTTCGTAGCACTGACATCATTTTCAAATATGGTCGTGAGATATTCCGGTGCACATCTTTACTCATACTAAATTTGGTTTTGATTGCTGCAGCCGTTTAGGAGTTGATAGGGGGGGGGGGCAGACACACAGACAGACAGACAGACAGACAGACAGACAAGACACACATTTTCCCGGATCGATCTCATAAGACTACTTTTTCCTCATTTTTGCAAAATGTGAAAAGTAGGCTAAAAATGGCTTCAAACCTCACAATAATCACTCATGAATAAGGGCACCCAATCTACAGTACATAAGAGTGAGACAGTCCTAACTTAGCAATATTCCGTCCAGGTTGCAGTAGTATCAAGGTTGTTCTCTTAGAAATCCAGCACCCCTACGCAGTATTAGTACAATAATCAACTCCTGAAGATCCCAGCTCATTATTTGTGCCCATGTACTTGCGTGTGTGTAGAAATTGTTCAAAAGCCTATGTTACTAGGAATCATCCCGGCATCTTCCTGGGATAACCAAGAAAGACAACTTGGTGTATAGGATAACTGAGGTGTGAATTGAACCATCCTCCTCTCAGCTTTATTTTTTATTGCAGTCAAACGGCCATGTAGCCTCACAAGTCTGCGCGTACCGTGTTCTAACCCTCAGACCCTCTCGTTTACAATATTCCACGGCAACGTACTTACGGTTTTTCCCATTGTTGCAGGAAGGAAGACTTCAAATAATCTCTCTCGTAATGTGTTCAAAACATTTTGAAACCTACAATGGATCGCATTTTGAAAGACATTGTTTACATCCACTCTCAGGTGATTGAGATTTCTTACTGCAATTAATCTGTTAAATACATATTTAAAACATGGGAAAAAGAAAAGTAAAGTTGTACGTTGATAACTATTCTAAATTAGTTGTTGTTTTAAGGGGCGAAACTACGAGGTCATCTGCTCCTTATTCTAAATTAATACGTACGATTAACAATGGAAAAAATTAAGGCACTGCAACTCAAATTTAATAGCATGAAATGGTTGATTAATGCTAATTTCTCGCTAACACAAACTGTAAGTTGTGTCTCCGCCTTTCTTAAGCTGAGAGGCTGTGAAATACGACGTATCCCTCCAAATATTCCCTAAACCCTGAAAAATTCGTATGGATGACGATATTTCACCATTAGATAACTTATTTTACTGTCCTACTCGGTTCTCCAACACGAGCCATCACACACACTACTCCTACGGACTCAGTGAGTTGCCGCTAGGGGCGCCAGCAGATACAATATCGCCATTCCACGAGGTCTATTGTGCCTGTGAGATCCTGTCGCTCTCAGTCAGTGGCAAACCTTCCGTAGTCTTGTTCTTCTTCTGGGGCTGACTGTGGTAATGTTCTCGCCTACTTGGCCCAGTCGGTTGGCATTTGAGCTTGTATGAATACGAGAGAGCCATGTGAGTAGATTCACGGGCTCTTTAAAGATCCTCTTCAGGGTGAAATTCTTCTAGGCCTCCGGTATTTCTAAAATCTGCAGGAGTTAAAAAGGACATAAACTCTTATAATAATACTAATAATAACAATAATTACTACGAACATTCGTAGTCACGCTCACTAAGACGCAGCGCTAGGTCATGCGGTCAAGCTATCTGCGGGTTCGGTTGACGATTGGGTTCGAACCACACTGTCGGCTGTCCTTGAAATGGTTTCCCGTGGCTTCCCATTTTCAACTCCAGGGAAATACCGAGGCAGTACCTACTAATAGGCAGCCTGCAGCCTTCCAACTCATTGCGTAACTTCATTTCATCTCTCACGTGGTTGGTGTCAGGACGGGCATCCGGCCGTAAAAACTCCCGCCCCCATATAAATTCATCGCATCTATACTAATCTATATATAATACGCTAAGGTGTATGTTTCACAAAACTCAAGCTCCTCTTGAAAAGTCAACGGAAATATATTCATTTGTTTATAAAGTGCTTTTAAACAAATAAACAAGACGATAGCCCCTGGCAGGACTGTGTTGCGTACTGCTGCATAGCACCAGTGCTGGGCGGGTAGTCTGTACACATTGCTCTGTGATTTCATAAATATCGACAATTTGTTTAAAAAGTGCGTTTAAACAAATAAACATTTATAGAAGCCCGCATAACAGATGGGTGTATTAAAATACCTGAAATATGCGACAAAAAAGTAAAAAATATTTAATTATAAGTTAATTTAGTTGATTAATGTGAATATAAACAATATGCTGCACTGACGAATGCAATGAGATACATCTTCAGGTTGTCCATCACAAATGACCGATGATTATCTCGAAACACTTATTCTGAAGGCGCGAAACTGCGGCAATATGTTTCTTGCCCTTTAAGGTGTTTTGTAACTGGAGATCGCTCTTCAGCCTTGATTGCTTTCCCACATGGTTGGCAGAACAGAACGCCCCCATCAGAAGTAAAATTATCTTTAAATTCTGCAACATACTGTGCAGAGGATAACTTGTAGTTGTGTTTACTTTAGGCATCATAGAACTGCCTTACACTTCAGTACCAGAAATGAACTGCATTTGAGTGACACTGGTTCCAGGTAGCTGGGGGGAGGGGGAGGTCTGCAATATGGCTATGGACAAGGAAATCCCCGGCTTGCACAGTGAGTGGCATGGGGCGACAAGTTAAGAATAACACAGTTGCAAGCTGACATATGCTCTGCATGAAGATTAGATAGCTCACAGGTTCTTCTCCCTTGAAGTAGCACAGAACAGAAATGCAATTGAGAGATCTAGCAAACTGATCTAAAAAAAATGTAAATATTATGTCCTTTTATGTGCTAATAAGTGAAAAGCAGAAATTATGTATTTACAGAAAGAAAAATGCTTAAAATATGTATTTACATAAAAAATATTTATTTACCTAAAAATCCGAGCCCTAATTATTACAAACTCTTCATATATAGATTCTCATGTCATGAGTAGCTACGACGTAAACGAGATTATATTACTTATGAAAGAAAGTTGTAAACAACAATGGGACAGGTGTCTACATGGTATTCGTATGGCGATATACGAAAACCTTAACGATTTCTGCGCTCAGGATGGACGACGACTGCTCTAACTACTCAAGTCGCACACAACTAAGTGAACTCTCTTTTCAGAAGCTTTTGGCATTGATCGCATGCAAATAACTGGACGTAGTTATGTTCGTTGTTTTCTTATGCCTCTCAGCCCCTTGACCTGTCTCCTCTTCATACGGTATCTCCTGTCACACCGCCTAGATAGCCGGGCGTGTTAAGTCGCTCATCACGTTTGCATTTGGGAATTGGAAGTCCGGAGATCGAAGGTTTCCATCCAGTCGCTTGACAGCGGCTATCCTGTGTGGTATCCCCCCAACACTTGACCCAGTTAAATCCTGGGATGGTACCTTACTTCAAGTATAAAGGCACTTTCGCTAGCCTAGATCCGAATAAGCACAGTCACCACAGAAAAACGGGTTATCAGACAAATTCAAAAGACGCCAAAGTACACGGAGCTCATTACCATTACGTTCCAATCCCTTTTCATGAATGAACAGTAACAACGGAATTAGTTCTGGCTGGATCATGATGGTGTATCCGTCGTAGAGTGGTGTCGTCATGATGGTGGATCCGACGTAGAGTGGTGTCGTCATGATGGTGGATCCGACTGGATCATGATGGTGGATCCGTCGTAGAGTGGTGTCGTCATGATGGTGGATCCGTCGTAGAGTGGTGTCGTCATGATGGTGGATCAGACTGGTTCATGATGGTGGATCCATCGTAGAGTGGTGTCGTCATGATGGTGGATCCGTCGTAGAGTGGTGTCGTCATGATGGTGGGTCCGACTGGTTCATGCTGGTGGATCCGACGTCGAGTTGTGTCGTCATGATGGTGGATTCGACGTAGAGTGGTGTCGTCATGATGGTGGATCCATCGTAGAGTGGTGTCGTCATGATGGTGGATCCGTCGTAGAGTGGTGTCGTCATGATGGTGGGTCCGACTGGTTCATGCTGGTGGATCCGACGTAGAGTTGTGTCGTCATGATGGTGGATTCGACGTAGAGTGGTGTCGTCATGATGGTGGATCCGACTGGGTCATGATGGTGGATCCGACGTGGAGTAGTGTCGTCATGATGGTGGATCCGCCTGGAGAGTGGTTAGCCCAAAGTTTGTGTGTTGGATACTGTCGCCTTCTTGTTGATTATTTTAAGAACGTAAGATTCATTTGTTTGTTTTATTTTCTCGAGATAAAATTAGCTGTTAACTAACGTCGATCTACCTGCGAGGAACGTAGTTGCAGGTGATAGTAGTGGAAGACATATAAGTAATTCCGTAAGCGGACTAGATTGAATATTGTGGAAACTAATTTTCGGAAAGAAGTGCGTAATATCAATGGCTTTTCCTGTATACATCCTCAACAATTTATTCTTATTTCATTTGATGGCTTAGAACGTCTTCTCAATTTTGGTTGTCCTCGAGTAGAAGTGCTAAACCCCAGAAACCACTTCTAGGTGGGCTGAAGTGGGACTCGAACCGTAAACTTCTTTTCACTCACGTGATAGTTTATGTTGTTCGAACTCCCAGACCAGAATGAAGTTCTTGGGAGACCCATCACCTTCGGGACAGGCGCCTCAATATGTACCCCTGGACCACGGAAGGTGGCATGAAGTGTCGAGTGCCAGTAATAAGTATGTTAATTGCAAATCTTTGATCAAAAGTACAGAGACTCGAGCAGTGTGGAGAATTGGACAAGTACAGACGCAGTTATTTCAAACTTTTATCGAATTCCTGAGAAGGAAGGGTTAATGTAAATGGCAAAGTCAGCGTCGACTTTTGACACGCAGGATAAACTACAAATGGGGATGCACAGGTGCATCACCGACGTAAACTGCAAATGGATTTTCTAAGATTTTATTCGCACTCCCAGAAAGGTCTTCAAATCTGTTTTCAAACTCATTCTTCAATTAGTCAATATTATTGAACCGGTCATACGGCAGTCAACTGTTTGAATTTGCGTCTTGAAGCTCAATACAACATGAAAAGTGTGAGAACATGCCCTTCTCTAATTGCTGCAGAACACGCTAAGCTCTGTGTGTCCGCTCCATTAAGTGGGCTCCTTTACGCACTTGTTTTATGTGCCATTGTTCAAGACCAGCTGTTCAATAACTTCCCAACTTGAACATTCTCCTTCGGGCACAGTCCTGTTGCGCCAGTTAATTGCTGCTGGTTGATCGGACAGATATTTAACCCCAGTATGTTTTACCCCTTCAAAAATTAATAGTTATATTGCGCCAGTGACAGCTAATTAGCAGCTTCCCCCCTCTTCCCACACTCATCCCCCTCCCTCCTGTCCCTTCCTAACACACAAATATATCCACACACCCAGGTGCTCCCTTCTTGGAATTTAGACGTTCATCACTGATCCGGGAGTGTAATTTTGATTTTATAAACTTCGATCTTTTTAATGTTTGTTCACAAATGTAAGAAGGCTACTCGCAAACACGCACTAGTACTTTCTCGCGAATTTTATGAAAGCCGAAAAACTTTCATTACTAAGCGCCCTGTAAAAGTTAATAAGATATCCCACCACGGAGTTGTCCCTTAATTGGGAACAACACTGAAGTTGCACAGGTGCATCACCGACGTAAACTGCAAATGGATTTTCTAAGATTTTATTCGCACTCCCAGAAAGGTCTTCAAATCTATTTTCAAACTCATTCTTCAGTTAGTCAATCTTATTGAACCGGTCATACGGCAGTCAACTGTTTGAATTTGCTTCTTGAAGCTCAGTACAACATGAAAAGTGTGAGAACATGCCCTTCTCTAATTGCTGACGAAATGATTTTAGTTTATTTTTGAACGCCAACACATAACAATAAACTTCATTTGTAAGCACGTCTTTCCCTTGTAATTCCTTATTCAAAATATATAAATGTTGCTTTAAATCTGTGAGTATTGCTAAATTGCACATCCAGTTTATGTCCCCAAACTCTGTCACTTCTTTCTGTTTCATGTTCATAAATGTGCTTAATTTCTTCACGAAGATGAAAGAAGCGTTTTAATATATTGCCACGACAAGCCAGCGTAACACGTACCCCTAATATAGACTGCTGGAGGAAGTAACTCGGTTTGACCATCCCAGGGGTGTCGATTAGTATGAAGTCACGTATATGACTTAGCGTTTAGGATGTCAATGGTAGCCGGTTACGACACCTAGACGTACGTGGATATACAGTACATTTCTGTCGAACGCTGCATTAAAAGTTCCGAGTTCCCTGTGGCCAAGTCTCAAGAGCAAAGGACATTGGACCTTAAATATAAAGTTCGTGGACCTAAAATATAAAGTTCGACGGGAGTGTATCTTTACTTGCCGCTAGAGCTGTGTACTACACGTCATAACGCAGACTTGCTTAGCCCAGGAGAAGTATGGCAGATAGAACAAGAACTGTGTAGCGCTGATCGTTGTTCGTGATACTTCCTTGGGATTTTATGGAATGGATTTATAAAGGAAGGAAAATGTTCAACTTCTCTAGGTACAAGAGTAATATGATGTGAACAAAGTATTTGGGGAAACAGGCACTGGTGCGTATAAATGGTTTAGTTACCTAAATATTACACACTCCCTTCGTTGTCTTGGTGGCGCAGTTTGCGGTGTGGAAATCCATTATGCAGAGATGGAAGAAGTTCGAAACCTACATCGGATTTTTTCTTTTAGTTTCTGTATTCTTTCTTGGCATTAGTAACTGTTGATTGTTTCATTTCATTGTTATAAATAGGGCTAGGATTTTTAGGTAAATAAATATTTTATTATGTAAATACATATTTTAAGCAATTTTTCTATAAATACATAAATTCCTGCATTTCACATATTAGCACATAAAGATACATAATATTTACATTTTTAAATCAGCATGCTAGATCTTTCAGTTCATTGCATTTTTGTTCTGTGTTACCCAGGGTGTCTAAGACCCGGGAAAACCGGGAATTCTCAGGGAATTATGAATTTCTGGAATAATCATGGAAATATCAGGGAATTTCTTTGTTAATCAGGGATTTTTCTCAGTTGGCTATATCCCGTAAAAGTGGAAGCAATACTTTCGAATTTCGCGGGAAGTTATCGCTCGCTACTGATGACAGTGCTCAGCCAATGAGCAGTGCCTTCTCAAGCTCAACTGAACGCATGATGTGGCAATCTTTCCGTTCGCCTTCTGCGCAGGAGCCAACTACGCCATTTTATTGGGCCTTGAGCATTTTGTTCTTTGCGATCGGTATTGCCAATTTAGCGATTTTATAGATTAGATGCAGCAACTTTGGCGACAAAATATTTTAAATTTAGTATTGTTTATACTTGCTTCGCTCGGAAACAGTTAAGAATGCATTTCGTGACGAGCGCTTTTTTTTCCCCCGATGTCAATGAACTACGACCTAGGCCTATATCCGTTTTACGTCTCGGCATGATGGGTTAAAATCACTGACTGGACTATCCATTATATTATCATGGAGATAGCATGAGCAACGAATTCTTGTCAGACGTAATTTAATTGCGAGGTACATGCAACACAAATCCCCCTCCCGTCCAATCTAAAAACACTTATAGTGGGCGATGTATTGAAGATAGAGATATGCTCTCGCGGACCTTTTTGTAGAACTTTTCATGCTGAACAATTCTTACTCATAGTATATTGATATTTTTAACGGTTTGCCCAGCGTAAGCTTAAAAAGCGAACGGATGCCTGTTTTTTTTTCGACCTTATCACTGATATCGCTAATGCATGGCTTCCTTTGAACATAAATAAATTATTTTCTTTTTATACTAAGTAGAGATTTAGGGACTATTTAAACTCCCGTTAGCGACCGAATTTTGACTACTACTGGGTGATAACGGGCTAGGTTAATTTACGTAGTTTTGTATTGGAGCGCGGATAACCGGCTACGTAAATTAACGTTTTCTTACAGTGCTTCATTCTTGTGTAATTTTCTCCTCTCCGCCGTTCATTAATCAAAATACTACGTGTTATTTACGAACTAAGGCCTTTGTTCAACGAAATGCAGATAGGTATATTGTTGTCTTGATAATGCTTTCGGTACAGGAAGTGAGGTTTTATAACGCTCAGTTACCGCGTATTTTGTCAAGTGTTAGCATGGCGCGCGCGGAACTGACAGTGCGATAATCAGTTCTGACGAGTCTGTTGATGATAATAATACGAGTGAAAATGGCAATGGTAGCAGTGAAAGTAGTGACGATGAGGTTGATGGATGGACAAGTAAGTAAAGTTACACGTATTTATGTTCCATCTTACTTCTCATGCTAGGTGTACTTCAGTTGCCCGATTCGCAGTAAGGAATAGAGTAGCGCGCGCCCGGGTAACAATGTGTTAGACCTGGGTTGACAATTCTGTTCGCGCGGCTTTTCCATCCCGGTATTCTTTGATTATTGTCTGCTCCTACCTTCCTTAGCTAGGCTAGAACTTATGTCCAATTTTGTTTTTAATTGTGCCCAGGAAATTTTTTTGCAACACCTTTCAAACTCTACCTTGTATAATCAAGCAGACTTGGTTAAATTATTTTTAGCGTCTTCGGTGGCGTAGTTGGTAGCATGCTGAGGTTCTATGCCTAAGATCGCGGGTTCAAACCCGACCGAAGTCGTCGGATTTTTTAAGAGCGTTAACAATCCCTCAGAATGCCTTCCTTCGGAGGGGAAGTAAAGCCGGCGGTCCCATGTCATAGATTTATGGCATGTTAAAGAACCTTCCACTAATTACACCTCTGTGAAGCTAAATTAGGTTCAAAATGTAAACAACGCTCAGGTCCCTACGTTCGTCGCCAGGAGCCGACTGCGGTGGCGTCTAGTAGCCAAGTTCTGAACTAGTAGTTGTTGACGGTGGCGTTTGGCGGCAAAAGTAGCAACTACTTGAAAAATTCAAAGTATGCAGTCCATACTTGAATTAAGAAACAGAAACACACAATAATACAGTCATCACAATTAACACCGGTTATCAGACAGATTCTACACACACCCAAAGTACACGGGGCTGCTAAGGAACTAACCAACCTAAATTATTTTAGACTGATAATAGTGTGTTGTGGCCTGTTGAAACATCATTCATAATGATTTCCTTCATTTAAATGCATTTATAAATTAATAAATTGATTAACTCAATTACTTCTGTCATGACGAGGTGGATCTAATTGAGAGTGAGAACTTGGAATATGCCTCCCTTCGTCTCTTGGATATGTGTAAATTACTGTGTAGCCTATATTCAGACTTATGCTACCGAATATCATCATTCCTGCGACGTAGGATCAGTAATTTCAATGGTAATGAATGGTTTTACAAATTAAATATTGGCCTAAGATGATCACACTCTTATGATATACACCTTGATGAGTGCATTCAACCAAATAGCTTATAAGCTATTTGATTCAACCTCCCGTTGTCCGTTTTATTGGGGGGATTTACCGTAGTGAAAGCAGCATGACTTCATAAACCTTGCTAATTTTACTGGACAATAAGTTCACTTATAATATTCTATTGAAATAAATTTACTTTCACAAATGTTTCCGTTCTGCCGCCATTGCTCACATCTGTTTGGCTCCTGGAATTTCCGAGAACAGGAAACAAAAAACGTAATCCTATTTTCAATTTGCTTTCCTGGATTACATTTTGCTTCTTGTTCCTGGAGAACGCTTAAAACGAACCCAAAAATAGCGTGTACTTCATCACACTTCCAGTTCCCGCGCGAATGTGTAGCAGTCTTTACTCGGGGAATTCTCTCATAAACCTTGAAAAATCAGGGAATATTCAGGGAATTCTTTTAAGATGAGTTGGTAGACACCCTGGTTACTTCAATGGGGAAGAACCTGTGAGCTGTGTAATGTTCATGCAGAGCGTATGTCAGCTTGCAACTGTGGTATTCTTAACTTGTCGCCCTGTGCCACTCACTGTGGAAGCCGGGAATTTCCTTGTCCATAGCCATATTCACCACGTGCTATACCTCTCCCTTTCCCAGCTACCTGGAACCCGTATCACTCACATGCAGTTCATTTCTGGCACTGTGAAGTGTAAGGCAGTTCTACGATGCTTAATGTTAAAACTAGGGATGGGTTGCGAACGGAGTCGCGAAGAGTCGAGACTGCTGCAGCTGGAACCGATACTCTCGACTCCAGTCTCGACTCCACTGATGCACTAACGCCATCTAACATCTGTTTTTGGAACTGCTTGAACATGTATGCCACACTGCGCCAGCAGCAACGTTGTTCGCCATCGCTGCGGCATGTTTACAATACAGCTGACAAAATCTTGCTGCTAGCTTGCCAGTTATACTTTTTTGGTATTGAAATGCATGACAAGCTATTATAACCTGCAAAACGATTCAATAGAATGATTATATGCATAGTCGTTCTTTGTTATGATCTACTGTAGGATTCTACAGTATGAGAATATGCTGCATAGTGATGGGATATTTATTTTGCCGGCAGGATCGTTATATGGAATGACGAATACCAATTATGAAGTTCTTGGCACTGTGTGTGTATTTTTACTTTCATTATAGGGTGTTTCATTTACGTGTCTCAAATAACAAAAGTTGGGTGTTGAATTAATGTAAGATTTGGCCTAGGTTATGGTTTGTTAATTGCTTTGTTTAAGATGTGCGCACAGGCCTCTCATATTGTGACGATCTTGTTATCCATCCACGTTCGTCCCTTGATACCTTGTGTTACGATGTTATTAGCCAGCAAACATGGATGATTGATTCGGGTTATCATCGTTAATGTTGTAGGTGTAATTGTTATTGTGTTTATTATGATGATTATTATTTATAACAATAATAGTAATACAACCTGCCTAAAGTGCAATATTACAACAATTTGGTACAATGATTGTAAATAATAATAATAGTAAATAATAATAATAATAATAATAATAATAATAATGAGAGATTCGGAAAAAAAAGCGACCGTGTGCCCCCCGCAATACTCATCAGGTGAGCTTGGAGTCGCGAGGCTTAATGCGAAGCGACCCCGCAATACTCATCAGGTGAGTTGGAGTCACGAGTGTTCATGCGAAGCGACCCCGCAATACTCAACAGGTGAGCTTGGAGTCACGAGTGTTCATGCGAAGCGACCCCGCAATACTCAACAGGTGAGCTTGGAGTCGCGAGTGTTCATGCGAAGCGGCCCCGCAATACTCATCAGATGAGCTTGGAGTTCGAGTGTTCATGCGAAGCGACCCCGCAATACTCATCAGATGAGCTTGGAGTAGCGAGTCTTCATGCGAAGCGGCCCCGCAATACTCATCAGGTGAGTTGGAGTCGCGAGTCTTCATGCGAAGCGGCCCCGCAATACTCATCAGGTGAGTTGGAGTCGCGAGTCTTCATGCGAAGCGGCCCCGGAATACTCAACAGGTGAGCTTGGAGTCGCGAGTGTTCATGCGAAGCGGCCCCGCAATACTCATCAGGTGAGTTGGAGTCGCGAGTCTTCATGCGAAGCGGCCCCGGAATACTCAACAGTTGAGCTTGGAGTTGCGAGTGTTCATGCGAAGCGGCCCCGCAATACTCATCAGGTGAGTTGGAGTCGCGAGTCTTCACGCGAAGCAGCCCCGGAATACTCAACAGGTGAGCTTGGAGTCGCGAGTGTTCATGCGAAGCGGCCCCGCAATACTCATCAGGTGAGTTGGAGTCGCGAGTGTTCATGCGAAGCAGCCCCGCAATAATCATCAGGTGAGCTTGGAGTCGCGAGTGTTCATGCGAAGTGGCCCCGCAATACTCATCAGATGAGCTTGGAGTCGCGAGTGTTCATGCAAAGCGACCCCGCAATACTCATCAGATGAGCTTGGAGTCGCGAGTCTTCATGCGAAGCCACCCCGCAATACTCATCAGATGAGCTTGGAGTCGCGAGTCTTCATGCGAAGCGGCCCCGCAATACTCATCAGGTGAGTTGGAGTCGCGAGTCTTCATGCGAAGCGGCCCCGCAATACTCATCAGATGAGTTGGAGTCGCGAGTCTTCATGCGAAGCGGCCCCGCAATACTCATCAGGAGAGTTGGAGTCGCGAGTCTTCATGCGAAGCGGCCCCGCAATACTCATCAGGTGAGCTCTGAGTCGCGAGTCTTCATGCGAAGCGGCCCTGCAATACTCATCAGGTGAGCTTGGAGTCGCGAGTCTTCATGCGAAGCGGCCCCGCAATACTCAACAGGTGAGCTTGGAGTCGCGAGTGTTCATGCGAAGCGGCCCTACAATACTCATCAGGTGAGTTGGAGTCGCAAGTGTTCATGCGAAGCAGCCCCGAAATAATCATCAGGTGAGCTCGGAGTCGCGAGGGTTCTTGCGAAGCGGCCCCGCAATACTCATCAGGCGAGCTTGGAATCGCGAGTCTTCTCCAGCCCCCCTGCTTTAGTCTACTTAATGGCCAGGGAATTCCTGTCTTGAAATACTACTACAATACAGAAACAGTGGTACATTCACGAAATAGAGAGGCAAATTAATGGAATTGCCAAGGGTCGAAAATGTCGGCAGCATTTATATAAGGATTGCGACATACCACCAAATACAGGAAATATGTAGCCTACTTACGAATAAATTCGCCATAATATGTATTTATTTATAAAAACGGCAAATATATGTAAATAAATAGAAATTATTTAGAAAAATTAAATATATAAAACACATAACTATCCGGGCCTTACTCATCAGGTTAGCTTGGAATCGCGAGGCTTTATGCGAAGGGACCGTGTGGCCCCGCAATACCCATCACGTGAGCTTGGAGTCGCGAGGCTTCATGCGAAGCGGCCCCGCAATACGCATCAGATTAACGTGGAGTCGCGAGGCTTCATGCGAACCGAGACCGGTGTTCGGAGTCGATCGAGTCGACACTCTCGATTCCAGGCTTCAGTCGCGCCCATCCCTAGTTAAAACAACTACAAAGCAATCAAGACTGAACAGAGATCTCAAGTTACACAACACCTCAAGGCCAAGAAAAATATTGCCGCAGTTCCGCGCCTTCAGAATAAGTGTTTCGAGATAATCGGTCATTTGTGATGGACAACCTGAAGATGTATCTCGTTGTGTATTGTAATGCTTCAGCAGTCAGTAGAATAAATTGCATTCGTGAGTACTGCGTATTGTTTATATTCACATTAATAAACTAAATTATAATTAAATATTTTTACTTTTTTGTCACATATTTCAGGTATTTTTAATACATAAAAAATAAATATTTTCCTGTTTTTTAGCACCTACAAATCCGAGCCCTAGTTATAAACATATCCTACTTTTATTATTGCCGTCAAGTAATAAATTATTGATACGTGGTAGTTATCGAAGTAAGCTAAACAAATCCGCCTTAAAACAAATGCCAAATTAGATGAAGGTTTCTCTTAAACATGAAGTGTGCAATAATATCACTGTTAACTTATTAATGAAACAAGTTATGTCTTCAAATACTGGGGTAAATTCAGAACGAAGAGAAAGAAAACTCGTCTAGTTATTGTTAATTCTCTTAGGGGCTCTGTGACATCGTGGTCATGTAGCCCCGTTTACATGGGAGTGTGTAGAATTTATTTGATAACTTGTTGCTGTGATGTCTGTTATGTGTGTGTACTTGCAATTGAGATAGGATTTGAGTGGGAAGTGGCCGAGGCCTTAAGTTAGGTACCATCCCGGCATTTGCCTAGAGCGGAAGTGGGAGTCCACGGAAGACCTCTTCCAGGATGGCTGAGGTAGGAATCGATTCCGCCTCTTCTCAGTTTTGCCTCACGAGACTGAGTGTACCCCGTTCCTGCCCTCAGACCAGAATGAAATTTCTTGGCAAAGCCGGGAATCTAACCCGGGCCTCCGCGGTGACAGCAAAGAATTCTAGCCGCTACGCAACGAGGCGGACCATTTACTGAAGTGATTGTTGTCTTGCTTGAATTCTCCGAAATGTATTCTGAGACAAGTTTATTCATAGACACGTTTAATACTCATGAGGGTGAAAATTGCAGAATATACAGATGGTCGAGTTCATAATGAAATGCTGTTGGTTTCTAGTCCCAAGCGCAAGTGAAAAGTCGGCCTATTACTTGCCAATTGTTCTATTACGATTAGCGTAATTTGTTGAGGAGGTAGTTCCTTAAACTACTCCCTTAAGAATACATGTCACTAAATAACTTGGGGAGTACTAATATAAAGTGGTGTAAGAGTAGTACACTTTCCTTCGATCCTGCCAGATATTTAAGATCTGGGGCAAGGCTGGCCTCTTGAGGGCAACTGAGTTACTGTGGCAACTCATGGACCAAGGTAATGCGTATACTGAGGTTTGTCCTTTGTTGAATTGTCAACAGATTTGAAAGGTTAGAGTACCTGAGCCTACTGTTTCCTTCACTGTACAGACCATACTGTTGTCATAAACGTTCCTAATATTCTTTAAGCTTCAATAACTCGGACATGTCTCTGTGTAGACTGCACAGATTAAAGTAGGTAGCCTGGGAATATAACACTTCCCACAATCTTTAGGATGCGTTTCCGGCCTGTATCAAAGGCCTGGAAGAGATTTGATCCGACCCTCAATTAGGGTTTATGAAGCAAGACCTGTCAAATTACTCTTGTAGCTACTACATTCCAGCACCAAATTAAAAGTTATATCTATTCTGCTAGAGAGAATGGGAACAGAAATCAACATTTTATGATTTATTTCTGAGGTGTTCGAAAGATTTGGGGAGGGGGAATTGAACCGAACGCATCCCATCATTTTTATTTATGCCAAGTCTTACATTCATCCGTGAAGTCTTCCATTTTAAACTTGAAGTTTAAACGTGCTTGTGTCTAGTGGATGTACCAATTATTTTCTTATGAAGCAAAAAGAAGAGAAAGTGATGTATTGTTCTCCATACGACGATACACAGTTTACCCCATCATTTTCTGCTGGTGGCTTCTGGATGCGCATCGGGGTTAAGGCTAAATGTCCCGTTGTTTAGTTTGTAATTCTGACACCACGTAGCAGCACCAAAGTGAGACAATTTCTTTTTTCAGTTTTCTCTTGACCGAAAGCTCGTATTTGCGATCTGAAAACCACTATGTATACTAGACTCAATTGAATTGATATTAATTCGAAGCATTTCCGAAATGTGAAAAACAAAAAAGTTACTAACAGTTTTTTATATCTCTGCTTAAAATATGGAAAAAAAACTGGTAATACGAAAATGGAGATTTATTTCCTGTTTCCAATGCATTTTTCAGAATTAAAATCGGGAGAATGGAATCGACAGCATTAGTTTGGGAATTGTTTTCAAAAGGGTGGTAGGTGGCGCGGCTCCACAAGATCTCTTGCGCAAGGAAAATGCTGAACACGCTGACAGGGCGGAGGGAGAAGGGAACAATTTGACGACAGGAAGGAGTTGTCTTCCTCTTGTCACAAATATTAAGAGTTCGACGAGTTACGTGTACAAGTGCCTAGGCGTGGAACAATATCTGAGCAATAAAATTATACTGTAGTAGTGTCACAATATGTAACGTTGACACAATGTGTTCGTACAGATACCTTTCTTACTTCCTCTTAACATTCTTGTAGATAATAATACATTGTAGGAGCTTGGGACATCTTGGTCATCAGTACCTTTGGCTGGCTGCGTGGCTCAGCGGTAACGTTTTCGCTTGCTGTGCCCAAGGTTGCAGGATTGAATCCTGGTGCAGCCAGTTGGCATTTGAGGGTGCGCGAATGCGAGGGAGCCGTGTCATTAGATTTACTGGCACGTTAAAGATCCCCTTCGGGGCAAAATTCCGGCACCCCGGTGTCTCTAAAAGCCGCAGTAGTTAAAAGGGACGTAAAACCAATAACGTTATTATTATTATTATTATTATTATTATTATTATTATCATCAGTCCCGTGTAGTTATGTGTGTAACTGTATTAGAGTCAGGGATGGGGCAGGTGCCCTGAAACTTCACGTACGGTACTATCTCGGCATTTACCTGGAGGGATTTTGGAAAAACCGGCGAAAACACACTCAGGATAGATGCTGACAGCGCTGGATTCCCTTCTAGGTAACTGAGAGTTAATTGAGGATAAACTCCCGAACAAAAAAAAAAAACATATTTTTCCGACATTAGTAATACTTTGTAGGGCATTAGTCTTACCGAACAGAGCAGCGACTGGTTTCACTCGAGGCGAAATTGAATACTCTATAGAAAGATATGACTGGTTTGTAGTTCTTGATATTTTAGAAAAATGATGGACAAGATATGCTCGTGTTCAGGTTTATTGTGAATATCTATTCCAAAAACCATCCGATGCGGACTATAGGTATAGTCTTCTAGACATCAAGACCACAAACTGTGAAAAATTCTAATCAATGGTATCGATTTATAAGAGGCCAAATGCGCACATAGACCTACATACATACATTTATTTTGGTGATTCGTATGGTTCTTTGGTTCTTTTGACTCTTATTCCCTTTTTTTTTTTCGTGAGATCTGAATGACTCCATGTGGCCAATCACTTATAACTTACTTCATTTATGTAGGACGTTTTATTACAATAAACAAATTATAAAAATACATACCAAGAGCAACATTATTATGTACATCATAGAATTAAAGTTCCTAAGATATTCTCATCTGCCTATTGTTAGCACAGGCACTAGTACTGCGTGCTAGAGAAAAACAATAATATTATACCTTATTATTTCCTGTTCTTGAAATTAATGCTTCAATTTTTTCCATATCAAAGATAGTGTTTAATGATTTACACACGCTCAGTATTTTACTTCAACTCAGGTTCTCTTATATCCATTGATCTGGTCATCCTGGGATCAATGATTTCAGGCAACAAGATTTTCTCGCAGCAGAATGTCAGTTACATAAGCATTTTTTATCTCCAGGACTTTTCGTCCCTCTTTATTGTTTCCATGTGAATGTCCTTAGGCGCCCATACCACAAAGTAACATTTCCCGCTGTTATTTCCAACTGGCCCTGGTTCTGGAAATAAAAATCATGTACGAGTTAGAGAGTTATCAATCTGTTCTCTTCTGAAAGGCACTGTTCTTGACATTCTCTAGGATTTCTTTTTCGCTTACTTTCTAAAAAACAAAATCCCTTGAGCTTTTTGCAGGCTTCCAGTATGGTCATATTCCGTGCAGAATAAGGGCACTTGACTTCGACTATAGCGTCATCTCCTATTAATCCGTCTGGGGAGGCACCTAAAAACCCATAAGTTTTATGTACGAAAAGACCACATTCTTCGACTTTTCTACCGAGTTCTCCTCTAAATTTCGTTTTTATTCACTCATCACCGTCATACTGCTTTGCTTTTGAGTGAAATTCGTCGTACAGAATGTTTTTTGCTACTGGAGCCCATTTCTAAGTAGGTTTCCTCTTGCATACATATCCAAAATTGGAGGTCGTAAGTCTGTTCTTTCTAGCTGTGTGCCACTTTTAATTTTCCCTTTGGCCCCCTTTTTTTTCCTTTTCCAGTTTTTGTATATGGCCATCACTAAGCGTTAGTTGCTTGATCTTCTCATCACTAAACTCTCTCAACAGTACCTCATCGAAATCCAACTGCATTGATCGGTTTCCATAATCATGTGAGACACTACGTTTCATTTCATTAGACTGTTGTCGGGACATTCTTTTCCCTTCTCGCGACGCAAATGAACTTTTTCGGAAAGCTGATCTTCTCTTTCTGCCGAGTGCAGTGTCCTTCACTATTGTGGCAGTTTTTTTTTCTAAATTGATTTCATTGTTTTATAGTGCCAGGATGGCCCAAACTGAAAGACCAGGCCGGCAGTTTTGGTTCTATGAGTGAAGGAACCTCGTTTCCCTCGATTGATCTGCTTACCTCCCGTGAATTTTGCTACAAGGGACATATAATTTTCGGCAGCATTGCTGGTGGTGTTTGATACTAGAGCTCGCGTCAGCTCGGAAGGCGGCCAGCTCTCTGGGATTTGCGCAGAGAGAGAAAGAGATACATGTCCACTGTTGCAACAGGTCCACCATGTCAGAGTTCCCACATCGCAGGCTGCTGCCATAAGTTCCTGCGGTATGGCAACGCCGTCGCTTAGCTCATCGAGCCTGTCTCTTTCACGCTGCTTTACACTTAGCTTTCCTGACAACACACTAGCTCAGATTCTCAAGACAGACTGAATGTGATTGGTGGGATGGAAGTGAGGCATAACGTAATGGTAGCGTTGTGTTCTGCGCACCGCCTTCCGGGCTGACTCGAGCTCTAGCTGGGAACATTTTTGGAACGGGGTCTACTCAGCCTCGGGTAGTCCAAGTGAGTAGAGGGGGTTCGATTCCCACCTCAGCCATCACTACTGTAAGCCTACTGTAAGGCCACGGCCGCCTCCTTCCCTCTTCCTTGCCTATCCATCCGAATCTTCCTTTCACTTCCCATCCCTCATGAGGCCCCTGTTCGCTTTGCAGGTGAGGCCACCTGGGCGAAGTGCTGATCACTTCTCCCCAGTTGTATCCAATCTGACCAAGGGTTCCCAGCTCTAGGACACTGCCTGAAAAGGCGGTAGTGGTGAGTTCCCTCGCTGAGTCCGTGGGAACCACCAACCTGGAGGGTAAAATTGACCAAAAAAATAAATCTATTCTACCAAAAATACTGTCCATAAAATAAAGTGCCGAAAATAGAACACCTAACGGGCATTAAAAACTAATACTGTTGCAGGTAAAATAAATTAAACAAAAAGTAAATTAATGAGATCGATGAACTAAAAACTAGAAGTCGTAACTAGGAACTGGTAAAATATAAAAGGATCACTCAGAAATATCCAGACCTAGATAATAATTCAGAACTAACCCGCACAGTCAATCGCAACATTGGAGTAGATGTTTGGGAATTCCATATCGTCTGGCAAGGTTGTCGCTCTCTCAAATCACTCGACCTCCGCTCCCCAACCCTCCGCCAACCCGCTCTCCATGACCTTGTTCTACTGGCTCGCCTTGTTGCAAATACAGTAACACTTCTATTCACAAACTTCCCAAAGTGATCCCGACAGTTCTATTCAACCGATTTAGGTTTTCGATGCGGCTTTGGAATCAGTGAGTAAAACTCAAGTTTCGTATTACCAGTTTTCTTTCGAATTTTAATCAGATATTTGAAAAACAAACAGCAACTTTTCTGTTTTTGAAATTAAAAAGTAAGCAATGAATTAATATCAATTCTGCTACTAGACAGAGTGCATTGCAGTTTTCAGATCGCAGATCGGAGCTCCCCTTCGATATAAAAATAAATAAATAAATTCAGCTTCGCTTGTGCTGCCATCTGTTGAAATATATTCTTACCAATGTGTCGGGACATTTAGCCTTAAGTAAAGTAAAGTGTCAGTCGCATGGAGAGTTTGCCGTGTCATAATCGTGGATGTACCAACGAGCAGTGCGCACTGATGTTGACCAGCAACGCCTCCAGTGGGCTCTTACTATAGGCTACTCGATTCGCTTCACTGCGCGAGCTGTCTATGCCACCGGCAAAAATTGGTGGCGTGAATTGTTTGATTTCTTAAAATCCGATGGGTAAAATGACTCCTTTGAATGCAAAATGTGTGTAGGTAGAAAGAAAGTACTGAGCAATCGCAGTTACGCAGTCAGTTTAAGGAAGCAAGTAGATGTGCATTGCAGACTATTAGTAGTGGTGGTGACGAGTGATGCGGTTTCTTGGTCCTTGCGTAGTAACAGAAGCAACTACATTAGTCGGTGACTGTCACTCATTCCCAACGCCACACTGGGTTCAGAAAAGATCCATGTTAGCAGTATTGGAATAGACGAGAATGTCAGCTAACACGGCGGGCTGTCGACATGCTTCTCAATTCTCGCCTGCTCCTACCCTGTCTCTGCTCTTCATCCCGCAAGTTCACAGAGCTTGGAACCGAGCAGTAATTAAAGTAATTATAATCAATATTATTATATTTATAATAATAAAATAATACTATTATCATCATAGTTATTTGTAACAAAATATTTTATAGTTTAACTGCATAATTTCCATGAATTGAAATTCTATAAAGGCAGGAGGTGCCCACTTAGCACTACCTCCGTATCAATTTTTATTAAATTCGGCTTCATGGTTTGGGAATTAATAGGGAGACAGATACACACACAGAGACAAGCGAACATTTACCCCTTTTAGTTCTCATAAGTCTACCTTCATAATTGGCAAAATTGCTAAAGTAAGCTAGAAAATAAAAACGACGAGCCCCCATTAATTGTTTAGGCACAGTGGTGTCCTGGCGTTCGGGATTATTACCCGTTCGAAGAATCAGTTCCTTCACGTATTGCATGTACATAATTACTGATTAAATATACAATGCATAGTTCTGCACTAATTTGCGACACCCATTAAACCCAACCGAGCCAGGTAAACAGGTTTCTCTAGAGTAAAATTGGAGCATCCCTTTGATTAGGTCTAGCTCTCCCCTACCATGAATGCCAATAAAGCAGAGCTAACCGCTGAATGAGAAGCAAGGCGTCACAAAGCAGCACGGCAGGGATAATGGAGCCAAGTTACGTTATGACTATCGTTTCGCTTCCATCGCGAGCAACTACATCGGAGTGAAAAATTAAATATTTTAGTGCTAAAATGTAATGGCGTGGAAAACGTACATCCATTTGAGGCGGCAGAAACGGTGTGGAACAATTGTTTCTAAAAAAATATTAGCACCTGAGAATTTAATTAATTACATTTTTCTTGCAAACCGAATTATTTTCGTGACATCTGGCTAAAAATGTAGTTGAAATAACTGAGCAGATAATTCAAAGATGTGCCGGAAAATAGTATCGACTACTACAAAAGGAGAGAAAGTTTATTAGAGCAGAAACATGTTCTTGATCTCCAAAGCGGTTTCTGGGTAGATGTTTCGCCTCTTAAAACAACAATCAAAGACAATCTTTAAACGATTTGTGTATGCGGTGTTCCTAAGTGCTGAAATATTCTATTACTACTTCAAGCAGTTGTAATATGACAGGTAGCTTGTCACAGGGAAACGTTCTCGCCTGCTGTGCCCCATGGTTGCAGGATCGAATCCTCGAGCAGTCAGTTGGCATTTGAGGGTGCGCAAATGCGAGGGATCCTTCCATATCAATCGATTTACTGGCACGTCAGAGATCCCCTTTGGGGCAAAATTCTGGCACCCCGTCGCGGAGTCTCTAAAAGCCTGAGTATTTAAATGGTCAGTAGAACCAATAACACTATTATTATTATTATTATTATTATTATTATTATTATTATTATTATTCAGTTGTAATACAACACTGTTTTAAAAAGCCTGCATGGTATTCGATGACAGCGCCCGCTGTCATACTCGCTCTGTGCGCAACGAGGCTTGCTGCTACCCACGTCTAATTTCCCTACCTCCATGGCCAAGCTAGGCGGGCAGATTCGCTCCCAAGCTCCTCCTGCTGCTCCGGGAGCGCTCTACTGTGCATCACTGCTCTATACTCTCCTCATACTGTACTTATACGTATGGATTATATACGTATGGATATTACTTTGATGTCAATAAATACTTACAATAAAAATGATAAGTGATGATTCCTAGTTGATGAATAATGCAGGGGGTCATTGAAACCAAAAATCGTGAAGCTGGAATAGATTTTTGGTGATAAAATCGTTCCGCCTTCAGTCTAGTCCACAAACTCTCATGAGCACATTAAGTGGAGAAAGACCACATCTGTTCCCCTCAAATTATAAAGGAAGAGGCGTTGCCCACTGCCTGTTATATTACATAAGGAACCTGCTCTTCCATTAATTCCAAGATAGGTTTCTCATTTCGGGGAATGAGCTGAGGCGTAACACAATGAGGTAAGCCAAAACTCATCTATCGTGGTTGTAATTCGCAAATTCCCTTACATCCTTCAATTTAGTGAGGGTGAAATACGAGCGGTGTATATCATGAGGACTGGAGAATTCTGTAGTGGGTCCTTGCAGGTAGTGGTTACAGAGAATACAGGAAAGCTGAATATTGAATTAAACGTTAAATATTCAATTCCGGGGAGGGGGGGGGGGGGGAGGAGGAGAGGAGGGCAGAGCGTAAATAAAATTAAAAATTGAATTATACATTCGATAGCTGAACCAGGTTTCGTAGTACGTCATTCAAGGAAGCCATTCAAACGACTGTACCCTGTTTGGCATTGCTCTCAAAGTACGGTAATTAATTATTCTAAAATTGTTGACAGTTGTAGGCCTACATCATAACGTGCCACTAGATCCCCCCCCCCCTATCTCAGAACACAAGGTTTATATTCTCCTTTTATCTGAATGCTTTTATAATGTTCACATATTGAAATGAGTCACAACTCTGCGACATCAAAAGCGGAAAAATAATGACTATCCTTTGACGCCATTTTCATGTGTTCCCTCTCTCTCTTTCAGGGTGGGGGAGATCAGGGCTTGAGGGTTGGTGAGAAAGTTTAATTGCTCCCTTCTTGTCCCTATTGACTTCACTGAGTCCACTGAAATTTAATTCGGGCGATGGGGATTAAAGTGATGTGTTATGTTTTCTTTTCGTTCTTCTGTTTGTAAGGACAAATACGCAGTCTAGATACGAGTGAAAACAGTAGCATAGAATTTTTCACCAATGACGATTAAGGGCGTGAAGAAAAAAATGCACAGTATTTACAATAGTCGAGAAGACATAAGTTGTAGAGGGGGAGGTGCATGCATTTAATACGGAATTTGGAAATTATGGCCACGTGCAAAATAGTTGACCAGAAGTTCAATTCCGGACCTAACTCTTGGAAACATTTTATGCGCTGTAGAATCTTAGTTACGCATTTCGTATCAGTTGGGACGTTTTTGCTGGCCCCGTGATGTTGGAATAGCCTGCCTCTCGCTCGGAGGCCCCGAGAAACTGATGTGAGGGCTTGTACGGGAGTGCACTGAGCCTCGTGAAGGCAATTGAGTAGCAGTCTGACAGTGAGGCAGTTTCTCTGTCTCGAAAACTAAGATTATCGGTCGAGGAGTCCCGACGCGCTGACCACGCGTTACCCCAAAATATGCAGACCAAATGGCTGAGCAGCGGTTGCTTGGTAGGCCTAAGTCTTCATAGGTTGTGGCGCCACTGTGTTTGACGGGGAGACGTTTTAACGTTTTTCAGAGGCGTATTGAAGTTAGCACAGGCGTGATCACAGCAGGGACTTCCAACATTTCTTGGTTGAGAGGTCGTACATGAACTAGGTCAACATTTTAGAGCTGCATGCACATTTAAGAAAATTTGCTTAGTCTTGGAACAAAGAAGTTAGGGATTCTGTAATTAATTAATTCATTCATTCATTCGCTCACTGAATCATTCATTCATTGATTTATTATCTAAAATATGTACTTATTTTCTTTTCATTTAGTAAAAATTCATTTTAAAGATTCGAAAGTAGAATTACGAGGCGCATCCAGAAAGTTACTTTCACTATTTTATTTTTATTTTTTTAAATGAACTTAGTTATATGCAAAACTTGATTGGCAACATATACAGCAATGTGTGAGCTATTTTTCGCCATAGGCACCAAACTAATTGAAACACGTCTTGTCATAGCGTGGTATCAACTTCTGTAGTCCTGTGGCATAGAAGTCGTCTGTGAATGGAACCAGCGAGTGATATTAGTCTTCAGTTCTTCGTCAGTGTGAACAACAGAAATTTCTTGAGGTGCAAGAAAAGGTGGAAATCGCTGGGAGCAAGGTGAGGACTGTACGGTGGATGATCAAACAGCTCTTAGCCAAACTTCTGCAGAGCAGTTGCTGTCCTGATCCTGATCCTGCTCCCAGCGATTTCCACCTTTCCTTGCACCCCAGAAAATTTCTGGCCTCTGGTCAGCTTTTTCACACTTGACAGTCACCGCGGAGGCTCGGGTTCGATACCCGGTTCTGCCAAGAAATTTAATTCTGATCTGAGAGCTGGAACGGGGTACACTCAGCCTCGTGAGGCAAAACTGAGAGGAGGGTTCGATTCCTACCTCAGCCATCCTGGAAGTGGTTTTCCGTGGTTTCCCACTTCCAATCCAGGCAAATGTTGGGCTGCTACCTATATTAAGACCACGACTGCTTCCTACCCAAATGCTAAGTCAATTACAAATGCAAGTAGTGAAAGTGCTTCATGCAAGTAGTGAAAGTTTACAGCAATGTTGAATGCATTTTAGTGAAGGAGGAGGAGAACTATACACACATCGTGTACAAACTGATGTTTCTCTGCCGTAAAATTCCACTCCCATCTTATCGTCAACTTTTCATCCTAATTAACAACTTTTTGAGAATCTGGAGACGTAAGCCGAAGTGCTGACTTGGATTCGTGTTGGGTCCTTAACCCACAACAGGGCGATCGTTCCATCGCTGAGGCCCATTCGGCCCTGTTCATGGACGCCAGGCCGTACGTTTTCCCGGCAGATCAAAGACTGGTCTTGGGATGCCAGAATGGGCAGTAACAATCCCGGCGAGTGGCTAAGAGACAAAAGCTCACTCCTGTGCCGATGGTGTAAAGCCTTGCGTTTGCCGAGGACAACGTGCTAAGTGATTGGTGGAATGTCATATTCTCAGACCAGAGCATGTTTTCCTCCGCAAACGATCGGCCAGTACGCGTGTTCCATCCTTTCAGCACCCATCACAACCTAACATACGTGGTCGAAAACTGGCCCCCTGGCTGTGTAGGCCTATCTGTTGCGTGTTGGGAATAGACAGCTCTCACGGGATAAGAATGTTGCGCAGAATCGAGCAATTTCCACTTGGGCACGTACGGTCCTACCGCCAGTAAACAGGCGCACATTTTAGAGAATTGTATGGCCACTTCCTTGGGGGTGCTTCATCCCGGCGCTGTTATACAATTTCAGCCGGACCTTCCTCCGATCCATACGTTTCTATTAATTCATGGAATGGTTCTCAAGACATGGTCAGGCCGATCTTTTAGTCTGGCTTCCTTGTGGGACTGACATGATTACCGTTGAGAACGTGTGGGCCGAGACGAGGAGAGTAGTGGCTGAGACTTGGCCCCATCACGCACAAATTACTAACGACGCTTTCTGGGATGTTGTCACTTTGGCCTGAAACGAGGTGACAGGTGGAACGATACGTATGCTTTTGTCCTGGATGAGGTCGTGCACAATGGTGGCGTGTGGTCCAAATTATCCGTCCAGCTGAATGAATGCACAAGTTTTTGTAAGGAAAGAAGCATTGTGGTATTATTTGGGGACTGATATGCACCAACACTTGCTTTACTTGCTCAAGCTACCTCTAATGTTCTGGTATCCAAAAGCTGACTTCGAAATTATTTAATTGCGTTAAAATTCGCTTAAGTAGGTAGGGATGGTAACATATTTAAATAACCTACACCTCTTCCATTGGTGCCCAAACGTCGTTAACGAAGATTTCCCTCGTCGGCTTCCGGACTTGCGAACAGGTCAACTCCGGGTAAAGGAATTTTATGATGAATTAGAAAGGGCCCCCGTTTTCCACGTAATAGGTCAAATCAAAGAACACATGGATCGGTAAGATGAGACAGTCATGGGAGCAGAGATGTAGTAAAGTTCAGAGTATGTCAAGGATACTCTATGATGAACATAGCCATACTCCGCTCTGTAGGGCACAAAATTCAGTCCTAGGAAGGAGCGAAGTTCTTGAACTAAGTGCAGAACTCATCATGCTCGTTGTCCCAATATACAATAAATTATTTTGCTCGATCATTATTGACAGTAAGTGGGCGGCTTATTTGTGGCCCTGAAAGGGGACGTTGGGTGGTTGCGTGATTCGCTCTATACTGTGCCCTTTTAGCAAGGAATATGCAAATAACAGTATGCCAGCAATGCTCAAATCGGGATTTTCGGGGTTATGGTATGTTCTCCCACTCTGTGACTTACACATTTTGGATTAAATAGAGGATACACTTCCAAAAATAAAAACAAAATCAACTCCTATTATAAAACATTTAATTTACCAAATATATGGCGCTACAAACCAATTAAACAAATAAACTACTGACCAAATCCTTCTAACTTGTTCAGAGTGAACAAGGAATACACAAAATCAAACAAATGTTATATTAAAATACATGGTTTCCTTCAAACCAACAAACTTATAATTCTTTTCACTTCCATAAAGTATCCCTTTTAAAATTCACTACAATCACGAGCTCCAATGGCTCGATACTTTCCACTATAAACTATGTTATTCTTTTACACACCTCAATATCTATTTTATGAGTTTCTTATAATCAAAACAATATATAATCTTATTCAAAGTAATTGTTACTCCTTTACTTAAATTTTTGGGCTTTCCACAATGTTCTCATGTTACCACCTCTCTCAAGTTAACAAATTCACTACAGTGATCGGGAAAAATACTTGTGTACTCCCGAGTTATAAAAGACTACTTGAACAAAGTCAAAAATTATGATCACTCCCGAAATCTAATTGTCTTCATTGAACTCGTGAAATCCTACATCAATATCTCATTACATTAGGGATTTATATTTATTATTATCTGTCTTAAAAGACCATCATCTCATAAGAAAGCAAACGATCTGAACTTGCAAGCGGTAACTTTCATCTACAAGAACCTCGGTTCGAATCCCGGGTCATTAACAAACTCTAAACACTCATGGTTTATTATTACTTCAAACAGCCGGTTCCCCTGACCTACCACACTTTCAATAGCGAGGGGTTGGACCGTAACACTCGACTTGATTTATTGCCCGGGAGGGAGACCCTCAGTATCGCCCACACGGGACCACTACACTCATGCTTTAAAACAGCTATTTCTCAAACACAGTTCTGTGAACAGACCTGGCGTTTCTTTTCATTCATTTAAACAACATTATTTAGGTTCATAGACCACTTTCGTAACCTTGGCATTTAATAATTATGAAGTGTCATCATTGATGGGTAAGAATAATTCAATACAACAACAATATTTAGGGGCTTCAACAACTATACGAGTCTGGGTTCGACCCTCTCACAACAAATTAGCGGCTTAGGGCGACCTCGGTCTAACCTGCGCTCATCAATACAATAATTCGCACCCATTATACAACGCCTCGTGATCTACATCACTATATGGAGGACTTATCATCAATTACCGCAATCAACTGTCCCTCACAATTAATTTACCAAGTATATTTAGATTCAACGGCTTCCTAGCGTGACAATTTACTTTAATGCGCGACAATGCGCTATACATTACTTTAAGGCCTAGCGTCTTCCAGAGAACTGATAAATTCAAAATCATCATTTGATCTATATCTCAAACTTTCATATTAATCCTCTCCCGTGACAATAATCGCTATACTTTAAGAACATGTATTCACACCATGTCTTTATTCCTTTACAAAAGCTCAAAAGCAATTACTTTCATATAATTCAACTTAATCTTCATTTATATAATTCATATTATTATTATTATTACGCTTGCTGATATTTTATTTCTTACATTTCCTCTAAAGGATTTTATTCATTTCACATAATTATTTTATAATTTCTCAATTTTTTATCTGTTCAGATCGCGCTCTTATTCTGTTATTTGTTATTCAAAAACATCCCTATTTATCATTCTCAGGTGGATTGTACACAAATATTTACATGTTCAGACGGTCCATTACCGTGCTTTCCAACGATGTTTCATTTTTGCCCACTATTTGTGATTACACCATCGTGCTCAAATTCATTTCATACACTGACATATCTTGACACACATATAATTTATATACCTTAAACACTGGTAACATTTTAAAATACACTTCGGTATTCTTCTATTACACACAATAAAATCACTGAAAAATTACTATCTAACACAAATTTTATATATTTACACTACACTGATTCTAATCACTGAGGCTTTGATTAGGCCTTGCACACGTGATATTTGCTTCCCCGTCTCCAAGGGTGAACTAGTAGATGTCGGCTTCCTATCTGACCAGAATATGAAAGTCTCGAACACTCTACCCCTTCCTGGAATGGTACTTCTTCAAATCCGGTTTCCTGATGATCGGCTATTATTATTATTATTAGCTCGAACTGCTTCTTTCTAGACCCTATTAGTTGTCTAGTGAAAGTCTGTCTTGTTCACGGTCTCCCAGATACTCTATCGGTGACCTATTATTTTCTAGCATCTAATACTCCTCGTAGCTTAGTGCTTTTTATAGTTCGTTCGTTTCCTTGAAACAACGTCTTGAATTTACTTCTCCTTTCTGATTACTCAGTTCTATAATTCCTCTCTTTTCAGAATACTATGCGGACCTTATTTTGTCCGACCCTGATCGGGTTCTTTTAACGTTGATAGAATGTTTGTTTCGCTGTTATGGTACTTCAAAACGTTACGATACACTTGGTCGTTTAAATAAAGTGTTATTCAAGACCTATCGCCTATTCTTTAAGTTCGCAGCCTACTTCGACTGTCATACTGAACTTTTCACTGTATGACTAATATTGGCGGAACTAAATCCTGTATTAGGATTTTCCTAATTCTCCACACGGCGATGCTATAATGATTGATGCTTCCTCGTGTAGCGTCTCGGCATTCACGGAACTGGATGATTGGTGAAACAGTACGACCCGCCTCGGCGGTCGTTCAAGACTGAATAATTGGCTTGGCTCTGCCAGGACTTTTATACAAATCGGCGACAAAAAGATAATTTCTAAGTCTTTTTCGGAACCAACTTTTGAAGTAATGGTCGCACACTATTACAAATTATATTTCTGGACAGCTTGTTTTCTAAACGTAAACTGACCTCTTTGCACATGAAAATCGATCGTGCAGTTCTGAGATATTAAATAAAATTTAGTCTTCAGCTGTGTGGGTGTTACAGTTGATTTTTAATTCCCCCCTCATCGGGTCTCGGGAAACCCCCAATGACGTATGACCACGTCGGCACTTCTTTCCTGGGCATTTATTATAACATCTTTCTCCACACAAAAATCTCTATTCCGAAATGATTCACAATGCTGTATTTCTTTAGTTAATTTTATTCTTGCAAATGGGTTAAATCTCATTATTCTTCTTCTGGCCCGGCTGCGCGGTTGCCATTTTACTGCAATGTAAGGGCGATTTCCGAAACACGCTCTTCGTCACTCGCTTGGAAAATTCCACTCGTTCTATTTATATTCGTGACTGGCTCCTTATCAATGCGTCATGCATGATCTCATTTCCTAGCCACCTGGCTCCAGTTTCTTACACAACGTTATGCTCGCCTTCTTGTATAAAATCTTTCTATGTTCCTCTGAAGACTGTATATTTCCTTCTTTCCTTTTACCAAAATACATGGATTCGACCCCTTGAACCAATGGTACATGGGTTCAATACGTCAGTGTAGGAATAAAATAAACATGAAAATACCTCACTCTATGGAGAATCAAGCTCTTAGAGACCCGAGGTGGGCGGCAGAACTTACGATTTAGCACGCACAGATACCACCTTGGGTGACAGAGCCCGCACGTTCGGAGAATCTTCACAAAACTATATCATGAACATCAGTTGAAGGCAGTTAGTGATAAGAACTGGTATAAATGACTACCCCCTATTATTCCCATTTTTACTGGGTCGGGGATGTGATGCGATACATTTCTATGGGAAGGATGGTTTTTACGGCCCGATGCCCTTCTGACGCCTCGTAAGGAAATATTGACGGTGACATGAATGAAGCTGTGCATGGAGTTGGATGGAAATGGAAGTACCGTCTCGGTATTTGCCGGAAGTTGAAAATGGGGAAACCACGGAAAACCATTTCATGGACGGTCGACGGTAGGGTTCGAGCCCATGCGTCTCCAGACTCTAGAGCAGCTTGGACCCACGGCCTTGCACATGCCTGGCATGATAAAACAAATGAAGTTATTGTATATTGAATAACGAAAACGATGAGTTCTGAATTCAGTTCTAGGACTTTGCTCCTTCCTAGAACTGAACTTTGTACCTTACAAAGCGGAGTATGGCTATGTTCATCGCAACGTATCCATGACATACTCTGAACTAAGCTAAATCCCTGCTCCCATGACAGTCGTATCTCACCGATCGATGTATTCTGTGATTTGACCTATTACGTGGCAAACAGTGGCCCTTTCTCCCTGCTGACTTAGGTGTAGCTAACTCATCAAAGGATCGCTTTACCCGGAGTTGCGCTGTCAACGTGATTGAAAGGCAGAGAGCGAAATCTTAAACGTGAACGACGCTTGATGCGTTCGTTTGGACACCAATGGACGAGGTGTAGATTTTGTATTTTAATCACGGCTCGTTTCAGCAAGTGTTACCGCAAGTAAATAATTTTGAATTCAGATTTTGTATACCTGAACTACAGTTGCACATTTAATTTAAAAAATGTGCAGAACAAAAGTCATTGAGAATTTAGTTATCAACATTTACAGCCTATATTATATATGGTGGAGTGTGTTTGAGTCTTCAGTCTTTAGACTGGTTCGATGCAGCCTTTCATGCTCCCTTGTCCGGAGCTAGTTGTTTCATCTCTATATAACTACCGTAACTCTACAGTATATCCAAGGCAATCTACTTTAATATCCGTTTTTCCAGGGGGCATGTACTCTCTATGCTTGATTAATCCAAAAATCTAGCAGGGAAGTAAGATAATTATATAATCAGGATGGATAGAGCTACGCTGATGGGTTTGTGCTCAGTGTGGCCAGTCAGTTCTCGCTAAGTTTGTGTGGGAAGAGGGTGGGGGGAAGGCTAACTGTCCAGAAATGTAGGTTGAGCAATGAGTTGACTGACAGCTGCACAAAACCTGGACTCAAGGGAAATTCCGTAGATATAATCAGTCCAGTTAATGTGTTCCATGTATAGATTTCAGACAAATTGTCACTTACAGGAAATGTCATTTTTCAACGGAATAATGGATGATTAAATTATTAATAAAATTTTATGTGAAATTCATTCGCAGGGCTAGTAATTCTCTACTTCTGTAGCTTTCTCTAATTAAAATTTTCTGTTTTATTGTGTACGATTCATTCCATTACAATTAAGCAATTTTCTCTCACTTCATATAGGCCTAGTATTTTGAAAATGTACTTCCATGAAATCTACTTGGTGTCCCGTGTACGGTAGTGCATACTAAATAAGGAAGGCATAATACTTCCGCAAAACAACTTATCCACAAGAACTGAGTGAATATATGCGATGGATTATAATAAAATGATAGTATATTATGCATTTTATCAAATCAAGGTACGCACAGGCATACTCATTAAAATATTAACTCGGCTGGTCAGATAATATTTTTAGAGATTACTACTGTATTTCATATCCAGACTATTTACAGGTACATTAAAGATTTATTCTACCAGGCCTCAGCGGCAGTATAATTAAATTCCAGCAACATACCGATGATTAGTGAGTTACCTGTTGATGAAAATAACCAGGATATGCAAATGCGTCAGATAAGTTCTGCCCACAGTTGAGGATAGATTCCCGGTACAGTCCTTGTCATGCAATGGTGTAGCCTATAAATGAGACATCCTTCTCAGTAGATTTACTGTATGACGTGATAATTATTATTATTATTGCCAATTTCTTCATGGAATAGAACGGCAATGCATATGCTAAGCTAAATAATTGATTATTGCATTGATTTGTTTACAACAGCACTTTCTTTTGCGAATTCATTGGCTCCCTTCACTAAGGGGAAAAGCCGAATAGTTGCAACGATGAAAATCTTTTGCTCCTATAATCTGTACATTACGTCGTACAAAAGTGTTCCTTGTTAATCTAATGCTAATACCAATACTACTTAGTTTTACTGAAAATTATTTAAAAAAGAATAATGGAAAGTTCTTCGAATGGGTGTTGTAGCCTACTTTACAAGCTATAAAGTGATATAAAATATAAACTTTTTGCTTTCTATTCGATTGCCATCAAATGTGCTGCTACCAGCGTGTGATATATTTCGCACTAACCCTATAAAATTAAGTTGGACATAGGAAATGAGTGCCCAATTATAAGCAGAACAATGTATTTACTACTTTTGTTACACCTACAGGACAAACTAGTAACGACGGGTACAAAACACTAGTATTAAATAAATGAAAGAACATAATTCAGTAATACCGATTTATGTATGTATGTATGTATGTATGTATGTATGTATGTATGTATGTATGTATGTATTGAGATTTTGATGGGCGGAACAGCGACGTAATCTGCCCGTCATACTGTACTGTATCATCAATGCGGGAATACGGTGTATTAAAGAAGAGCATGTTGATGTGCACACTCAAAACAAAGAATGAGTATAGCCTTCCTTCCGGGGGGAGGGCGCAGTGGTCAAGATGCTTGCCTCGCATCTAGGTGGACAGAGTTCGATTCTTAATTAATGCATTATTAAAGAGAGCTATAGGCAACACTGAAAAATGGTTTCAATCACTTAAATAGTTAATGCAAGCCAGATTTTAGGGGTGAAATGTTATATCTGGTGATTAAAATCCACTCAAAAAGGGAGTCACGTGACTTATGATGGCAATATTAACGGTCACGTAAACCTTCAAATTTCTTTATTTCGTTTTCGAACCCAGAGCCAAAACCTACGAGGAATTACTAGAGTGACCTCGTTATATACTGACACTTACACTTATAATCCCTGACACCACCGTTAAGGTTATCTTGAAAATCGCCATTGGGACTTGGCCAAAATAGTTACCAAGACTGCGCTCATTCTTTCTTCGAGTGACTATAAACATACCACAGTGGAAGAGACTGCTACATTAAAGAATGCAATGGTGTTTAAATGTAAGAGACTCATGTCAGTAGACATACTGGTAAGTTAAAGATTCCGTTCAGGGCACAAATCCTGTGCGTCTCTAAAACCATTATAGTTAAAATGGACATAGGACACACACATTTATTGTTGAGATGAGCAGTGATGATGGAGACCGAAGTTTTGATAAAATACCTTTTGGTAAACTATGGTGAGTTAGTTCTTGCTGTAATCTGAAGATCCTAAAAATTTATCTGATATGTTCAGATTTTTGTATAGGCCTATATATATTAAAGATCTGAAGTTAACCAGATTTTTTAATATATTCTCCGAAATGTGGAGTTCTGACTGGGCATGGCCATTTATATTCTATCACCAAAACTCTTACAGTAGCCTGATCTGGCAGTACGACTACGGTGCTGTAGACTTTGGTCTGATGATTTTAACATCTGACAAACGTGAGTAATATTTCCACACATTGTCCATGTGTAATACTGCATGGAAATAAGAAGCTCAACACCGCGATTTTATGAATGCCATCGACCTCCTCAGCTCCGAATCGGATCGTCATTGTAATAAAAGTGAATTATTACTTTCATTACATTTTTGTTATTCCCAATTTTACTGCGTTATAATTTACGATTTTCTGTCGTATCATAGCCGCGGGGATGTTCAGGAACATTGCCATGCTGGTGGGAGCCACCGGTGGGGTGTAAACTGCAGCTGATCCAAGCGCTATCATTAATGATTAAAAATCAGGTCAAGTTGTAACCTTTACTAATAACTGTAATCCCTTCCATCTACCAGCCATTCCGCTATGAGCTCGCGATGGACTTCCATCAGCTCTGCAGCTTAGTGGATAAGCCGGGCCAAGCTCTAAACCGAAATCATTACATGCTCAAGATTGCAAAATTTTATGTTTTCCCAACACATTAATATATATATTATAATCAGCTTCTCGGGGACCTTACTTTGTTTGGTTTACGTGCTGACTTTCTAGAGTTCCGTTATCTTAAATGCGTCATTTTCACCATGTAATAATAGCTTGCTGGCACCAAGTGATGCTTTTCTTATGTTTGTATCTACTGCAAAACTGCAAGCTTCTGGGTTCAGAAATTGGGTATCAGATTACTTTGAACACGTAGAAGGGCTGCACTTTCGATTTAAAAAATACATTAGCTTTTGAGGGCTCGCGGAACTCTTATTGGAGCCATTCTGCCCAGCTCGTTGGATTGGATTAACGACTGCAATTCCTATACTACCCCCTGGGGCCAGCAACTGGTAGATCGTGGGTTAGTGACCACGGAACCCCATCTGAGTTTGGCATTGCTTCCACTTAATTGCACTGGGCTCCATGATTTCATCTTTCTTGTGTTGGCTGTCCTTGGTAAACTCTTGTTCTCTTTCGACCCCTACGATATAAGGGTATCCAAGACCTGGGGGTCTTACCTTTTCCCGCCTTAATTGACCTTTTCATTTCTTTCCTGGTACCCTCATATTTTGAAGGATCAGAACTCTCTTATTTTTCATTCTCTCTCCTGCCTATTGTAAGAGGCCTAAGGAAGGCAGGGTGTGTGTAGACCTGCCATGCATGATGCAGCTTACGCTGGGTCTGTATTTTTCTTTTACCATTGACTTAAGGGTGAACTTACTCCTGTTTCCTGTTCCTATTTGCCGTTCACGACTACTACTTTTTAATTTTTTGAGGATTGGGATATTTCTTTAATTTCTTGTTATGGTGTGTACGGTATCACCAGATAACAGTTGTCTAGCAATAGGGTCGATTGCATGCTCATTAGTATCCATATCATTAGGGATCTAGATATTAAAAACATCAATCATTACATTCAACTTGATCGATATTAAACCTGTAAGAATTTAGCGGCTATTGCCAATGGAAATTGAGGGCTGTGGGATTGCTATCCCACGTTCTGTAACAGGCCTATATAAATAGACTTGTTTTTCATTTTGCGATAATAGTGAAATACTGACGTTGGAAGAAAAGTAAATAATTTTGTCCCAATAATTGCTCCACCCTATTTCAGCAAACTCATTGGGTTTTATCAAAACAAAATCACTTATTCACCTCTGATCAATGTTCAGATGCCTGCCTAAGTATCGTACATTTGCCAACCAATTACCAATATCTCTTCGTAATAATTACTTTCCTTTAGTCTCTCTAAGACCTCCATATTCCAAAGGGACCAATAAACAGGCTTTAAATATGAGCATCAATTTCACAGAATGCAAGTTAATATGTGGCAAGGGTGTTGAATGTGTTTTTATATTGTTTGCGCCAATAAGCTCTGATAAAATTCAAAATACAGGCCGTACTGTAATGCTAATTGTATGATCATGAGCAAAACGTTTTGTGGAATTTAAACGAAACTAATAGGGAGAAACTGTGTTAACACTTATCTCGAGTTGTCAGAATTCCATCGCAAATTCGCGTAGCAAAAGCTGCACACGGCGTGATACTTGAAACTTAATTCAGTTTCGGTGCGCTATTCTTGTAATTGCCCTTCAATGGACAGAATAACTTACGACAGATAATTTTCAGTTTTCATCCCTGAACATCCTACCAGGTAAAGAGTTTTCCCTGAACCAATTCTTCCATGTATAGTTTTTGAAATAACACATACCCCTGCTGATCGTGACACGTAGGTTTATACAGTATTTTACACATTTTACTATGTGTCCTTAAAGGCCACCATTTGTCTTGCCCCGTATCTGATGAGAACTACTCCGTTCATGTTTTACCCCATCAATAATGCACGCATCTTTTTCTAAGAGAAAATTGCCCATAATTCGTTGAAATAGCAGTCAATTCAGGACTGTGCGCTCATTATCCTTGAATCACAGTTAACGTTGTAATACTGGGACATTTAATTATCCTATCTCATCCCGGATATCCGTTTCAATTCGCTACATTTATTCTAAATAATTGGGAAAACATACAATCTTGTTAGCGGCTGCAAGCTTGTAAAATGTGTTTATATTGAATCAGGGGCTTCATTTTGACAAATGGTCTAGTTAATTGGTGTTAAATGTAAACCGTGATTTGATTAGTGTATCGTTAGTGTAACGTAATTTATATCGAGTGGTTTTAATGCTGCGTCATTTAGCGTGCAGATGCGGCTCTTAATCCAGAAGTTGTGTGGTTTGAATCGTCCTCAGCATGGAACTAGGGTCTGTCTCCTCTCGTGCAAAGAAAATCAAACATTACTGGTTAGTAATTGGCCGACAGTAGTGGCTACGCTGGCTAACGCGCAGCATTAGGTCATGGGGCCAAGCTCTCTGCTGACTCGGTAGACGCGTGGGTTCGAGCGCCACCGTCGGCCGTCCTTGAAATGATTTTCCGTGCTTTCCCATTTTCAACACCAGGCAAATGCTGGGACGGTACCTTCTGACAGGCCACGGCCGCTTCCTTCCACATCCTTGCCCAGTTTCATTCACCATCATTCATTTCATCTCTCATTAACTCCTCTCATGAGGTTGGCGTCAGGAAGGGCATCCGGCCGTAAAAACCATCGCCACAAAGACTTCCATCGCATCTCATCCCCGACCCCGTTGGAAAAACGGGAATAATAAGGGGTAGACATACAGACATACTGGTTAGTAATTGGGCCCCTTCCTGGTTCAGATGGTTAGAGGTTGGTTTTTTTATCACTGTACCAGAGTTCTACCCCCCCCCCCCCCCCAGGGGCTCGCAACTTGTGGGACGTGGGTTGGCGACCACGGGACCCCAGCTGAGTCCGGCATTGCTTCCTCCTCTCCGTCTTCTATCCTGTCGACCTCCCCTGGTCAACTCTTGTTCTTTCTGACCCCGACGGTGTTAGGGTATCCGAGGCCTAAGGAGTCTTCCTTTCCCGCCTTAATTGGCCCTTCTCTCATCTTGCCTGATCCCTAATTCTTCGAGGGATCAGCCTTCTTTTTCTTTTCTTTATACCCTTAAGGGCTCACGGCTGGTGAGTTCGGGAGTTGGCGACCCCGAGGGATTTTTTCTCATTGCCTTTGGGGTGGACCCTCTCCTCTTTCCTACTATTCTTTAAGGTTCCCGCACTGATTTATGAATTGGCTCCCCTGTGTATCTATAATACATTTTGTTTGTATTTTTAATCTAACCTAAATTTTGTAAGCATTTTCAATCTAAATTACAGTTTGTAAGTGTTTTCAATCTAAACTATGTTGTGTGAGCATTTTCAATCTAAATTGTATTTTGTAAGTATTTTGACTCTAAATTGCATTTTGTGAGTGTTTTGAATCTGCATTGCATGTTGTAAGTATTTTACACCTAAATTCCATGTTGCAAGTATTTTCAATCTCAACTGCATTTTGTAAGTATTTGGAATGTATGGTCGACTTTTGTAGGAATTTTAAATCTAAATTGCATTTTGTAAGTGTTGCCAATCTAAATTGCATTTTGTAAGTGTTGCCAATCTAAATTGCATTTTGTAAGTGTTGCCAATCTAAATTGCATTTTGTTAGTATTGCCAATCTAAATCGTTAGTATTGCCAATCTAAATTGCATTTTGAGGATGTTGTCAGTTTAAATTGCAATTTGTGGGTATTTTGAATCTGCACTGCATTTTGTGCTTGTTTCCAATCTAAATTATTTTTTGAGTGTTTTCCGTCTAAATTGAATTTTGTGAGAGTTGCCACTCTAAATTGTTTTTTCGTTGTGGTTCCCATTTCATTGGTTTTTTTTTTCACTATCACCCAGACCATTAGGGGTCAATAACCTAGATGGTAGGCCCCTTAAAACAACCATCATCATCATCATCATCATCATCATCATCATCATCATCCTGTACCCGAGTTCAAGTCTCAGTCGATGCACGTGAAGTTTGTGCTGGACATAGCAAAGGCGGGATCTCCGGGTTCCCCCGTCAATTTCATTCCAGTAATACTCTAATTCATTTATATCATCGTCCCAGAGAAGTGTGGCAGACCTCGCCAGTCACCACTTTTCCAATCCTCGGCGCTAGATTACCTGGTACTTAGCTGGAACCTGGTCAGTAGATTTTACTGATAACCTTTCATAATATTTACCACCAAATAGTTATGAAGTATATTTAATGAAACTACTCTGAATTTATAAAATAATAAGACTAGATGAATGATAGAATTGTTTGGATCAATCCACATGAATTAAGTTATAAACATAGCCCGCACATTGACATGTAATCTTTTAATTGGTACACCATATACAGTACATTGTTAACTCATACAGAAATTCTAACCATAGTTCCCACATTTTAGAAATACTAATTTATTGCGCCATTTTTCGGTCTTTTTTTTTTACATTTGTAATTTTCTAGACGTATACATCATAATTTGGTCATTTTATGCAATTTATTATAATACTTTATACCTTTTAGTCATTTTCTCATATTTATAATTTTTTTGATGCATTTGTAGCTTATTTTCATGTGCGCGTGTGAACATAGTGGCCAAGGGAAGTTGAAACAGTTTAATAGACTTTTCTCGCGATTTAACCATCTGAGCTCAGTGAACCAACATGGCGACAGTAAATATTTATACAAATTTCAATGCACTGGCATCTAATTAAGTTCAATTTTTACGTAACCTCAAGATGGTGGCTGTGCGAAATTTTAAAATTAAGTTTCGTAATCATGCGATCAAAGTGAAAGTTTGAATAATGTATTTATTTCATTAGGTTTTGTAATTTGTCACAAGGGCATGAGAATATATAATATTGGTACTAATAATTATTAATAATAATAACTACAATACTACAAATAATCTGGTTTGGGTTAGAAATGCAACCATCAATTTTTATCTTCGGTGATTTGTTTTGTTTAACGGATACCGGTACATTGCTAGCAATATCGTCACCGAGTTTTGCCTTTCATGCACTTCCTGGCCAATTATTAAAATATGAGAATTTTGAGTTACATGTAGGGATGATTGAAGTACTCTCTACAGACGTGCGTAACTCTTATGGCCTATACATATAACAATCCAACATGGCGACCATCCGAAATATTTAGAAGGTTCTCAATATCTACGAATCTATTACAGCAATCAAACTGAAATTTGTTGTATTCATAGAGGCTATGAACAAACGTTCACCTATGGGACTTTCAATAACCTGGTGAGCACAAATCCAACATGGCGGCGACGCGAAATATAAATATTCAAATGGACGTTTCTCGCGATTTAACCATCCAAGTGCAGTGAATCTTGGTACGGTAAATGCTTATACAAGTTTTAATCCACAGGCATCTAATTTATTTCAATAGTTTTCATAACTACAAGATGGCTGCTGTGTGAAATATAAAAATCTCGTTTTTATTTCTTGTGTCCTAATCATGCGATTGAAGTTTGAATACTACACCTACACAATAATTTTCATGTAATAGTACGTGCAACATGGCGACCATCCGTAATATTTAGAAGGTTCTCAATATATACGAATCTATTAGAGCAATCCAACTGAAATTTTGTGTATTGATAGAGGCAATTAATATAAGTAGGATATATGAAAATAGGCTTTAATTCTTCACGGAACTACTTGTTTCGTATGATATTGGCTATTATCGGAACTTGGTGAGGATGAATACGAAGACAGACTCTTCACAACTAATTGTCGATCTGAAGACTAAAGTAACTTTGTTCAGTCGTTACTTCTGGGAATTCACATTCCAGGAGACACACCTGCACTTGCAACTAATCCAGGAGTGATGTTGAAAGCGAGGGTAGCAGAACAGACTACCCTATAGGCCCAGAGATGACAGTCTGGGTAAGTATCTCAGTGCAACCATACGTGTGTTGATTAAATTTGTGTTATCGGCTGCGATTGTTATTAAGAGTGTATTTAAAATGCTTAAGTTAATGCCATCTAGGCCTGTTAATTTCAAACAAATAATTTCAGAATTCAGCGGGGAGATCTTTTCTACCGATAGTGAAATTCCTTTCTGCAAAATATGTGAAGTGAAACTTTGTGTCTTGTGATTATGTCAACAACATAAATATACCTATATCATTTCGACGAGGAAATTGACTGTAATAAAATTACAGTCAGTCTGAAAGACTGGACGTTATATCATTTCAAATGACTCATGCTACAAATGCTACACATGTTAGAAAGGCTCAGGAGGGCTCTTACAACAGACTCCATTACCCATTAACTTAGGCTTCCCGCACGGGCACCTCTTTAAGGGCCACCCTGTATTTGAATTGAATCTAACATACTGTACACCTCGTTAAGTGTCACCCTGTAATTTGCTCAGAAATCCTGCACACCTCTTTAGGAGGCACCCTGTATACTTATCTGGCATCTTGTACACCTCTTTAGGAGTCACCCTGTACAAATTAATTCAAATGTAGGCTATATGTCATTTGTATACGATGGGACACAGAGTTCCGTTGAGAGGGACATGACGACTTCTCCAGCATTTCCAATTATTCATCAGCTCCTAACATGCAGATAAAACGGAGTTTGTGCAACTACTACAAAGTAATGGAACGTGTATCATTTACCATAACGTTTTCGGGTCATTTTATAGGCCATTTTTAAACACTTTTAGGTATCTACTCGGACTTGAGCAGGAATCACACCACTAATCATTCACACAAATATAATGCAACACAAAATATTTATTAATAAATATACATTAATTAGTCACAAAAATATTACAGAAATTAACTGTCCTTCATATTAGTAGGCTTACATGCAAATGTTCTGATTTACTTCCAATTTTGATATTTGATTCTTTAACCCGCGAGGACTCGCGCGTGGGTACTTTTTACCCATGGATAATTGAATTGTTAATAATTCCAGGTCTAATGGATATTTTGACTTCCATCCCCCGCCACCTTTCGCCACTTTCTTAACAGTCTCTCCCATTCTGCTAAGATGCATTCTTCTTCAGTTCATTATTCGTTTTGTTGAAGCGTTTATGTGCTGATGTCACTCTTGGTATAATTTGTACTCGGCGCGCGCCCTTATGTTCGTTTCTTAGTGAGCTCAAGTTTCCTTGTTGATAACTTAACCGTTAGCAATGGATAGACTATATAATGACTGATTATTATATCTGTGATACTTGATGTCTAATGAGGTTATGAAGTCGAGGGTGGAAATGATGAGTTGCTTATTGACTTTGTTTATTAAAGTGATACCAAGCAGGGCAGTTGTGAGTCAGACAACGAATGTATGTCTTCCAATGGACCTCCGCAGGAAATTGATGAAGATTTAATCTCGTCAGCTAAAATATGAACTTAATAAGGTGGGGGATGGTACCGTGTGATTAATGTGTCATACCTCAAAGGTTGCACACTACACCGCAAAATATAATTTCACTGTTGCCAGGTCCTAATGGAAAAACCCTATCTACAAAGACTGCTATTGACTGATCGTAGACAATATGATAATTGACTTACTGTAGCGTATGCAAATATCTACATTATATTCGTGAAAAGAGTTGCCATGAAAAAATCAATAAGAAATTAAAGGTTTGTTCGAACTTGCATACTACACCTATACGCTGCGAACAGTACATCTCAATACAAGAGATGATAGTGATATTGACATTTTCAATACAAAGAGGTCTATGGAAATATTTCTCTTTCTCCTACGATGCAGTAATTTGATGATAACACTCTAAAGTTCAGATATTTGCAACTGACTCCCCAAAAGAAGTTGCCATTGATTGCCACATTCATTATCGCAACAATAAAAAATATGTGAGTCAGTCTATTTACCGTCTTGTTATTCTCAATTTTCATATTATAATTATAATAGGCTAATGCAGACCAGGAAACAAAAATAGAGCTCGGTAAAATCAATATCGCCACAAGATTCACTCGTAGAGCAAAGAAATGCGCTCCTCAATATTTACCATGATGTATTATTTGATGCTCGTTAGGTATTTACCCTAGAGGATGATCTATGGTATATATCCCTCGCCCTAAGTGTCATATTTGTTACTGCCCTACCCCTATGAGCGACCCCGGAGTCCGGTACTACCTAGGCAGTCTATACGTACATCCAAAATCACCCATAAAATTTGTTTTCAGGGTACGTCGCTCATGCTCGTATGTATACAGTAGATGGGCACATTGAAGAAATGCAGTGTTACTTACACAGCTTGTTACACTCAAATTAATCGCGTAAAATTACCCAGCGCGCGTCTAGATGAGTTAATACAATTGTCGGTCTATGCCCCAAGATGCCACTCAATTGATATTACCTATGATGGCCAACTGAAGTCTTCGTTGATATATCCCTCGTTTTGAGTATTCGACGCATGTTCACTTCAGGTGTAGATGCATAAACTCGTTGGAGAATAATTTCTCGCGCCACGTATACGTTACGTCAATAACACTCCTCCTCTCAGGCTCTTAAAAGATTTACCCACTGATGGGCTCACAGATGACATTATTCACTCCGCACAATGCAACCTTGCGTACTCGTGGTAAACTCATGATATCGTCTCATTATTGAACTCAATGGGTGTAGGACCCGGTTTGAATACTCCAGAAGTTTACAGATTCATCTGGGCTTAATATAATGACTGTCAAACATGTAAAAGATATGTATTTAAAAAAACTTGGGAGATTCGAAACAAGTGAATAACAAGTAGAATGAACATTAGTCAATGACCTTCCAGAACAAACGTGTACCAATATTACCAATTCCCGACCTTCCCGTTACAAAGGAATAACAATAGCACAATACAGACAGCTAGTTTTGAAATACAATATTGGCCAGTTATATACCTAGTAAGTGTATCTTCACATTATTCAATACATAAAATAAATAATTCATAATAAGAACACATTGAATAAAATGTTGATATTACTATAATATAAAATATGCTACCAATCAATTAAATAACTATACCAATTAAATATACCAGAGATAATCATATTATGTACCGCTACAACCTTTGTAGTTAAGACGTCAGGTGAATGGAAGTTCAATTTCGTTTGAAATAAAATCTACTGGATACATCAGCATCGATTTGGTAACAGGAGGGAGGTTTGTATACCAGTACTATGTTATTTAATTGTATGCCAAGTGCGACCACGGAAATACACTGTAGTTCCATTAGTGACGCGCCGTATGCTTTTGAGTGGATGCAGCCTCCATATTCAATTGGCCAAGAAGGAGAAAAATCCGATATTTCTTTCTGAAAAATACTGGCAGGTGTGATATGCTGTATAAAGGTGAATGCAGGTGAGAAGTTGGTACCTCACTTCTCACCAGCGAGCAGATATCATATATAATTCAGTAGTGAAGTGTGTGCAGTAGCGGTAGGAGTTAAAGTTGTATCTTGTACATAGAATCTCGCTAGCACTCAGCAACTTAATGTAAGTTTTATTTTATGTAAATATCCATAATATTCTATAAGATTCTTTGTAAGAACTTGGAACCTTTTACCAAATTGAGCTCTATGTGAATATGTCCTCTAGTAAAACCCATGTGGGTAATGCATCCCGACGGCCTCGTTACACAAATGTTGATGCATATTCATGAAATGAAATCGCCTTGACGCTAAAATGCTGCCTCCAAGCCGAGACCAAACTCTGATTTGAGACACTCGCACTTCATGCCCATCATGTCTATCTCTAGTGTTTCATTTCGAATCCTCTTTCGAAATATCCTTTATAGTTGTATGTTATTCGGTTTTTAAGGTGATTTTTATTGAAGTAATTTTTGTTTCATTTTGTATAAAAGGTGAATTCGCGTCAACTCTATTCTGAAAGGTCATAACTCCAATTTATTTCAAAGGTTAATTTTTGTCCTCATCCTTCGTGCTGAAATAAGCAAATGTTTCATGGGAAAATATGTCCCTTCTCATACAGACTACTCCAATCTCCTGGTTTTGTTCAAAAATAATCCGAATCTTTCGTAGTCAATGCTAGACAAATCGATGATTCATCAAGTATCTCTTCACGGCTTTAAAAATAGTACGAAGTGCATTAGAAGAGGAAAGGCATCACTTCTCAACATACAGACGTCCAAATGCTTGTCTATTAGGCAAAGGCCTTTACTCTTCCAATGTTGGAGGATGTGGGTTGATTCCAGCCTCCGAGGGACCAGCTCACGCAAACTGTTCTCGCCTTTGAAAATTCTTAAACTCGTATTTTTGGCATCCGAGAAGACTTCACTGCACATGCCCTTTGTATGCCAGTGGCATGACGGCGCAATGGTTAAGCTGCTTGCCTTGAACCAAGGTTGACAGGGTTCTATTTCCGTGTAATGCATGTAGGGATTTTCGAAGTGAAATGTCACGTTATCCACTTAAAGTAAACTGAGGTCCCTTGGCTTATGATCGCATGATGGACGGTCACGTAAAATCAAATCGTTTCTTTCTTTGTGTGTTCAAGTGTATGATTGAGCTCTTTGATATGCAAGTATCCTTCAATGTGGTAAAGGACAGCTGCATCAATTGGACACATCGTGAGGCCTTTCCGTTGACGAAGCAGCCACATATCGTACGTCCATGCATCTATGTGTACGTCATTGTACTTCATTTCGTTTCAGTTAATATTGAAATATGATGCAGTCTGTATGATAGTTTCTGTCCCAATGGTGGTGTATGTTAAGCATTGGGTGACACTATTGGTTAAGTAGGTTCATTCTCGGCTCAGTCTGGTTACACATTCAATATCCCCTCCTGGGCAAAATTCTGAGTCTCTAAATCCACAGCAGTGAAATGCAATTTTTGATTCTTAAGATTTGTGATGCGGCTGCCTTAAGACACCATTGTTACTAAACAAAACATTTTCCCGCTAAAACTGCCAGTTTGTATTCATTCCTTGTTGATAGCGTATGCTATAGCTTTCCGTATTTCTCTTTGTTGAAATCGGGATACTAACTAAAAATGGCCTCATATAATATAAATATAGCCTAACATAGGCATTCAGAGGCTTGTGCCGAAATACAAAGTCCCACTTTTCTGTAGATCATACTTGAAGAGGATAAAATGCCTTACGGGTCGGATGTTTGTTTTAGACGAGTGAAGAATCCTAATGGAAGCCTAGAGAAGAGTTACTATATTATCTGTGTTACTGTCAGATGCGCCATGCGGTCCGATGATGGACAAAACAATCTCACACTACTGCTGAAGTACAGTCATTGGCAAATATAATGGCGTTCTGTTCGTAACTATGTTACGTGTACTCCCGCGTCACACAATAGTTCGACGTGGACTGTACTGTTCTGCACGGTGGTGTCGTCACGTGCTCAAGTCTGGAATTCCATTACGTCAGATCGGTGGTGACAACTGTGAATCGAGAGGGCGAAAGAGTGACTGTGTTCAGGCTCACTCGCATGCTTCAAGGTCAAGGGCAATCGTCTAAAACAAACGTCTGACTTGTACCTGTAATGATTAATTTCATATAGAGTTTCCAACGTCTTGTTTATGAATCTCCACAGCGCGTCAACAGAGCACTTGACCTGTTGATGAGTGAGGTCAAGCTGCTGAATGTCTTGTTTATGAGAAAGGGGCGTAGTAAAGAACCTCTCTGTAACGCCTAATCTTTGTCTCAGTTCCACCGTTTGGTCGGGAGCACTTGTTACTCTCCTGCGTTCAGGATGCAATGGTTGTAGGTACACTATGTACCGCGAATGACATTATAATACACCTTGGGATAACTAAAAGGTTACAAGAAAGCGGAGAATTCGAATTGTCAACAGCTGATTGTAGTAACTACACACATCAAAAAAAGTTTTGCATCACCTCGGTTCCCAGATCTCCGGCATATAGACGTTGACTGTGTATATTGTATCCAAGATACAGTCCCTTTGACTGTTCATAGATGTCACTAAAACTGCTCAAAGATGTAAACAACCATGCATGAGCAGGGCCTATTAAACGGAGGGGGTACGACAGCCGATCAGTTCCAGTCATTCCACCAGGACGAAGGTACGCTGCTCATGTTGTCTGTAGTTCTACCATGCCTAGAAGGTCAATACCGCAGTTCGATCGCGTCCGCATTGTTACTTTGTGTCAAGAAGGGCTCTCAACAAGGGAAGTTTCCAGGCGTCTCAGAGTGAACCAAAGCGATGTTGTTCGGACATGGAGGAGGTACAGAGATACAGGAACTGTCGATGACAGGCCTCGCTCAGGCCGCCCAAGGGCTACTACTGTAGTGGATGACCGCTACTTACGGATTGCCGCTCGGAGGAACCCTGACAGCAATGCCACCATGTTGAATAATGCGTTTCGTTCAGCCACAGGACGTCGTGTTTCAACTCAAACTGTGCGCAATAGGCTGCATGATGCGCAACTTCACTCCCGACGTCCATGGCGAGGTCCAGCTTTGCAACCCCGACACCATGCAGCGCGGTACAGATGGGCCCAACAACATGCTGAATGGACCCCACAGAATTGGCATCACGTTCTCTTCACCGATGAGTGTCGCATATGCCTTCAACCAGACAATCGTCGGAGACGTGTTTGGAGGCACCCTGGTCAGGCTGAACGTCTTAGACACACTGTCCAGCGAGTGCAGCAAGGTGGTGGTTCCCTGATGTTTTGGGGTGGCATTATGTGGGGCCGACGTACGCCACTGGTGGTCATGGAAGGCTCCGAAACGGCTTTACGATACCTGAATGACATCCTCCGACCCATAGTGCACCCATATCGGCAGAATATTGGAGAGGCATTTGTCTTCATGGACGACAATTCTCGACCTCATCGTGCACATCTTGTGAATGCGTTCCTTCAAGATAACGACATCGCTCGACTACAGTGGCCAGCATGTTCGCCAGACATGAACCCTACCGAACATGCCTGGGATATGTTGAAAAGGGCTGTTTATGGACGTCTTGACCCACCAACCACTCTGAGAGATTTACGCCGAATTGTCGTTGAGGAGTGGGACAATTTGGACCAACAGTGTCTTGATGAACTTGTGGATAGTATGCCACGACGAATACAGGCATGCATCAATGCAAGAGGACGTGCTACTGGGTATTAGAGGTAGTGGTGTGTACTGCAATCTGGACCACAAATGCTAAAAGTCTAGCTGTATGATGGTACAACATGCAATGTGTGGGTCTCATGAGCAATAAAACGAGCTGAAATGTTGTTTGTGTTGATCTCTATTCCCTTTGTATTTAAAGGTTCCGGAACTCTTGGAACCGAGGTGATGCAAAACTTTTTTTGATGTGTGTAGAAGAAGAGTCGATCAGTGTAATCTGGTATCTTCTACCCACTGGAAACACTTCGTGGTGTAGCAGATAGCATTCGTGGCTATTGCCCCGGAGGTCCGGGTTGGATTGCCGGCTCTGCCAAGAAATGTAATTCTGGTCGGAGGGCTGGAACGTGGTACACTCTGCATTGTGAGGTGGGTTCGATTACTACCTAAAACATCCTGAAAGTGGTTTTCCGTGGTTTCCCCCTTCTACTCCAGTCGAATGTCGGGATGGTTCTCAGATAAGGTCATGGCCGCCTTTTACCCAGTCGCCTGAATTAAAAATACACACACTAATGGCCCACAGCCATCACAACAACACACGTTATCATACAAATCCCCCCCTAGTACTCGAGGTTACATGACCACGATGTCGCAAAGCCCATAGTTAAATCACGGGTCGCATGTGCCTGGCGAACAAACTCTCAAATCATGATGAGTAGATGTTAATGATGAATGGAAATATTAATATAAAACTCACAGAATTGCCAACTCCCCACGTGGTTCCACAGAAAGGGCCCAGGCTTACCAAGTGATCGCTGCCCAGCCATTCGGCCTAGCGCGTCGGGTGCCCTCAGCCGTTAACCTTGGTAGCCGTGACCGGGACATTGCCTCACTGTCAAGACATCTGCTCAATTGTCCTCACGAGGCTGAGTACACCCGGTTCCAGCCCGCATGCCAGTTCCTAAAATCCCAGACGGAGCCGGGAATCGAAAATAAAAGGCAGGCACGCTACCCCAACACCATGGGGCCGACCTGGGATTGCCAACACTCTCAAGTAATTGCTGCTGTATTTCAAAGATTATATCTACTAATTTCAAGTTACTGAATCATAAATTGTCAAATATTTCACTAAGTAGTGAGTGTCCTCGACCCAGTGGATAATTTGAGTTTATCAGACTTAAAGATTATGTCATCGGACATGGATTGCTGTATTTTCTAGAAACAAAGTGTGTAAAGAATGGCAATAGAAATCAATATATTATGTAACGAGTTACGAAATGAAATGTTATTCCACAGAACAAGTCATTTTCTGTGGCGTGGCACAGCGGTAACGTTCTCGTCTGCTGTGCCCAAGGTTGCAGGATGAAATCCTGGTACAGTCAGTTGGCCTTTGAGGGTGCGCAAATGCGAGGAAACCATGTCCGTAGATTTACTGACACGTTAAAGATTCCCTTCGGGGCAAAATTCCGGCACTCCGGCGTCTCTAAAAGCCGCAGTAGAAAAAAAAAGGACGTAAAACCAATGACTAGCATAACCTGCATGTGTTCGCACTGAGCAAATTATTATAATAATCATACTAGGTTCCCCTTAAAAGAAAGGTTAACAAACCTATTTTAAATGTAGCCCAATAACTGTGCCGCGCAGGTAATACCCACGCGGCACAGGTATTTCGATACATCTCTTTTTACAGTAGGAAACGATCGATTTCGTTGACATTAGTGGTTGGGGTAATTCAAGATAGCACATGATTCGTTCAAATATGATGATGATGATGATGATGATGATGATGATGATGATGATGATATAATGGTCTGTTACATCGTGTAGACCTTTTGATTTGGAGCCATCATGGCTTCAGTTTTGGCGTCGTATTTACACTGTTGCCTATCAGCAAAACTGGAATCTCTATATGGGTCACCTGTGCCGAGTTGTAATTTCATTTACTTATGTGAGCACCAAATTTAATACGAGAGACCATACGGCATGTTGGCTTCCCACTTTGAATTATATGAACATACACGTTTATTTTTCCCTTTCGCCTTCTCGGGTTTAAATGATGGATTCCATTTTTGTGACGAAGTAGAAGTACAGTCATCATCACTATCCGACGTTGAATCCATTGCATAAATCACAAAAACTTAAAAAAGTAAAACACCGGTTAATACAACACGTTTATGCTGATGCGCTTCGTGCTACAGAATGGACACACGCCACGCCACGGACTCGCCATGGACTAATGATAACTCGGAAGTTAGAAGGCTCATCCGGAACTTCCCTCCAAAGATACTATCATTATAACCTGCTTCTTTGCACTTTAAAAGATTATACTGTTGGCAACGGTTACGCTATGTTTAGTTGAAGCTAGATGATAAGACGGTTGCCTATTGTGAAAATTCGTACCGATGACAGTAAGACGAAAATTCGTTCAGATAGGAAACAAAACAACTGCGGGATAAATGCCGTCCCGCGCGGGACATTCACAAAATACCTTAAAATGCGGGACGGGTGGTCATCCTATATGTTAACGCAAGTTCGCCCTCAGGCAATGGTGGTCTCTGAGGCTTTTGGATGTGATGTGATGTGGCCTATAAGTAGTAAACAGGACTGAAAATAGCATGTGGAGCCAGGTCGCTCGCATTCCATTACACAACTGCCCGGCAACGCTGCACTCGAATTCACCGGCTCGCCCGCTTTCAATCGCACGGGTCAGAACACACAAAACCTACAATTAATATTACTCTTCATAAATTCGTCAACACACTGTACGTTTACAGTGGTCGTAGTTTCCGATAATCACGAATTAGAGCTTCAAAATGAGACCAAGTTTTCTGCCGGACGTTTATCCTGGGCTGAGAAAACGTTACGTCAGAAAAAGTATAAGAACTTTCTATCGGGTAGTTGAAAAGAATTGAAACTTGAGATTTGCACTACCAATACTTGTGCCTATCACATATAAAAAATTCATTATCCTCAGCCAAGTACTTTTCCATGTATGTACCTAGTTTTAAGTGAGCGGTTCCTAGAAAAGACGTCAAAAACATGGACAATTTTTCATATAACCATAAATAAATAAATAATAAACTTGAAAATAATTGGCTTATATAGTCTAACGCAGAATTAGAGAAGGAAAATATTGGTATAACTCTATTTTCAATAGGTCTGTTATAGTTTGGTTGTAATTAAGGCCTAAACTCGAGTATCCATAATAAAAAAATCCTATAGTAGGTGGGATTCGAAGCCACGCTCTCCCGATGCCGGCGAGGCACAAGGTAGCGTCAGCACTCTCGGCTACCGAGGCAGGTTACTCACATCAATGGATCATCATAATTAAACCCATGCGACACTCGCCAGGTACAGAGAGCTTGCTGCTAATATAGTTACCTCGATAATGACCTATTACACAGAAGGCTTTAGAATGGAATGCGAGCGCTACCAAGGATTTCAAGCATTACCGTTGCCTGGGGAGTGCGTGATGGGTGTAATGGCTGTTCATGGCCAAACCACACTCGGAAGCAACGCCTAGTTTTATACCCGAGTCAAAGACGCTGTATTATGTACTACACGTGGGCAGTTCTCTTAAATAAACATTAGGTGGTTAGTTTTCATGCAGTATTAAACGTGATTGGCGTCATTCATTAATACTGTGTAAATCACGTTGTTTAGTTTACATACTCTTGGGGTTTGGATAGAGCGATAGGCTGGGAGTTTATTGATTAGTGAGTTTTCCGATGTGTCGTCCACCTCCAGGTGATATAGTGAAAACTGTACTTGAATTTCTTTCTAAGCCATACTGGTCAAATTTAGGATGGAACGAGAGAGGAGTGGATGCACAAGGAAATAGCGAAAAGAAAGGCTTGTTTTCTACACTATATAGGCTACTCCCATTTTCATGGACAGCACAATCCAACTCAAACAGCTGATTTTCTCACACATGCCTGATTTAGAAGCAATATTTCCGTCAAATCTCGCTTTTCTCTGTTTTCAGATAGTGGAGTAATAATCAGATTTGAAACTCAGAAGAGGCAATTCTGAACCGAAAGAGAAATTTCGAGATTAGGTACACACGAAGCTATTTACGTCCAGAGAATAAGGGTATTATTAATACAGTATTCCCATTGAAAGAAAACACACGTAGGCTTACAGTTCAATTATTTATATTATTATTATTATTATTATTGTTATTATTATTGCAGTTTGTATCGAAATCTTCCAAATCGTCTCAATAGTACAGGAATAATCTTGAATTTCTTGAAAAAGCAGCGGAAGTATATTAATTTGTTTATAAAGTGCGTTTACCTGCCACCGTTAACTCTATTAGAAAACACACACCGTCGGAAACAAGACACAACATAACGATGTAGCCAAGCTATGTAAGGGATTAATAAGTGAAACATGTTATTGGATCAGGATGTACGATATGTCTTTTTTTAAATAAACCTAGGCCGGTATTAATGGCAGTATTAAAGGCGCCGTTTGCGCTTAAAGAGGGCTTTTAGCTTATGCGTGGAGAGTTTTAAACCAGGTTTTTAATAGTTGAAGATTATACTGAATACAGTAACATACATCACATTAGAGAGATTAGACTTTGCAACTTACTACAGGTACATTTGCACGAGGAACACATAGCATTTGGGAATGCGATAGGGCGAATAGCCCAACGAGATAAGGGACCCTCACACACATGAATTTCCCGTCAGTCGAGTGCAAACAGTGACCCAGTGAACTGCTCTCAACAGGACCACGCAAGACTCAACCAGATAAGTAGCCTGTACAATAAAATCTGAATTGACCATTTACAACAACCACATATTCACTCCAAACAAGCAAATTCCGGAGGTCAATCAGCTCTTGCAGTATCTCAACAGAACATCACATAGACTACAACTAAAAAATATTGACGAGTTGCATTATCTCAACTAATGAAAAATGAAAATCCACTGCCTGCTTCCAGTCTCCGACCGGGTCAGGAATGGAATGAATGAAGCCCCCATCTAGCGGCATGGATATGAAGTGTGCCGGCTGCCGAAGCCTGTCGCACTCCTCTGGGGCAATGATTAAATGAATGACAGATGAAATGAAATGATAGTGGAGAGTGTTGCTGGAATTAAATTGTGACAGGGAAAACCGGAGTACCCGGAGAAAAACCTGTCTGCCTCCGTTTTGTCCAGCACAGATCTCACATGGAGTGACCGGGATTTGAACCACGGACCCAGCGGTGAGAGGCCGGCGTGCTGCCGCCTAAGCCACGGAGGCTCTATCTCAACTAATACTGCAACTAAATAAGTGTATATATTGTAAATATTTTCACCCATACTTTCAGACAGATTTTATAGCCTAAGTGTAATGGATATGATGATCGCTTGTCGATCGATATAATAATTGTTGTTTTAAGGGGCCTAGCATCTAGGTTATCAGCTTGTCGATCGAAACTGGTTATCCAAGTGTATTCATTAATCTCATGTAATTGCTTTCAGGATTAGGAAATAACCCCTCTCATTTGGGTACAATCGTGTTGACAGACTGAAAAGCATCAATCCTTTGTTTACTAACGCAACACTGACAAAAGGGCTTCAAACACCATAACGAAATTTGTAAAACACTCTTTGCCGCTGACTATCATAGCAGCACACCTACTTTGCTTTTATGGCGGTAAGAGTAACTTGCTTCCAATGCAATGTTGCGAGACACTCAACACTTGACAGCTGATTCGGATGTACCACAACATTTGATAAAACTATCACAGCGACAAAAGAATATTCGTCGAATTTATGTTCTGGTTTTCTTATGCGGCCATTACCGAACGCCCTGTTAAAATATCGTCAAAGATTGCGTGCAATCTCAGCTTATATCGATCTTAACTTTATCGCTTTATTGCACACATTCTCGAGCCGTATGGAAGAAAACCGGCACACACAGTCGCCTTACATGCTTTGAGATAATATCTTAATTACTAGGCATTGTGTCTTGACATTTGCTAAGAAGACATTCAGTGCATTTTTCATCACTGTGATGCAAACTTGCTCTCATGCTTTATAAAGGCCCCTTGCGTTGAGGTTGTACCGGAGACCACAGCAGCTATCCCGAGTGTGGTTTATCCACACTCCCTCCAAGCAAATGGCGGGATAGTCCCGTACCTTATTTCAAGTCTCAGGGCACCTTCCCCTTTTCTCGACCCTAATAATTGCAGTCACCACTGAAACACAGGTTATCAGACAAATTGAACAAACACCCAAATACACAGGGCTGATGACTAAGATGTCCCACTCCCCTAAAAATTAACTATCATAATATATTTCCACACTTCGGAGTCCTGAAAAGGAATCTTTCTTCTATTATTTATTATATCGTTCTTCACTACGTCTGATGCATTAATTCTTCAGTATCCTTCTTTCGATTGTTTGACTAGTGATCTCATATCCCAAATATCCATTCGTATCCCACAAATCGAATGTATACATCCTAAGTTACAAGCATTCGCACCATTACATCTGTAATAACAGCATAGGCCATTAGACAAATTCAGTACACATCCAAGTACACAGGGTGTTAATAACGATGTCCCAAAACCACTAGATGAAACGACAGCAAAATCACATCTTGTTCTCATTTCAGTTCGTAATTGATGGAACTGTCAAGAAGATAGCAAGACATCGATTTTATCTTAGCACTGAAACATGCACTAGAAGAAAGTATGTCGAAAATAAGGGAATATGTATCCCGACTTTCTTCCGTGTAGTGGCTCCAGGATGGCTGCAATAAAACTATGTTCAGGCTTGTTCGTCAGCATGGTGCAAGATACAGGGATTGATACAGGGCAAACAGCTCTCCAATTCCGATCGGCCCTGCAGGTGAGAATGAAGAACGGAACTGCTGTTCCCGGCAACAGTGTATCGAGAACGATCATCATCTACACACATCAAAAAAAGTTTTGCATCACCTCGGTTCCAAGAGTTCCGGAACCGTTAAATACAAAGGGAATAGAGATCAACACAAACAACATTTCAGCTCGTTTTATTGCTCATGAGACCCACACATTGCATGTTGTACCATCATACAGCTAGACTTTCAGCATTTGTGGTCCAGATTGCAGTACACACCACTACCTCTAATACCCAGTAGCACGTCCTCTTGCATTGATGCATGCCTGTATTCGCCGTGGCATACTATCCACAAGTTCATCAAGACACTGTTGGTCCAAATTGTCCCACTCCTCAACGACAATTCGGCGTAAATCTCTCAGAGTGGTTGGTGGGTCAAGACGTCCATAAACAGCCCTTTTCAACATATCCCAGGCATGTTCGATAGGGTTCATGTCTGGCGAACATGCTGGCCACTGTAGTCGAGCGATGTCGTTATCTCGAAGGAACGCATTCACAAGATGTGCACGATGAGGTCGAGAATTGTCGTCCATGAAGACAAATGCCTCTCCAATATTCTGCCGATATGGTTGCACTATGGGTCGGAGGATGTCATTCAGGTATCGTAAAGCCGTTTCGGAGCCTTCCATGACCACCAGTGGCGTACGTCGGCCCCACATAATGCCACCCCAAAACATCAGGGAACCACCACCTTGCTGCACTCGCTGGACAGTGTGTCTAAGACGTTCAGCCTGACCAGGGTGCCTCCAAACACGTCTCCGACGATTGTCTGGTTGAAGGCATATGCGACACTCATCGGTGAAGAGAACGTGATGCCAATTCCGTGGGGTCCATTCAGCATGTTGTTGGGCCCATCTGTACCGCGCTGCATGGTGTCGGGGTTGCAAAGCTGGACCTCGCCATGGACGTCGGGAGTGAAGTTGCGCATCATGCAGCCTATTGCGCACAGTTTGAGTTGAAACACGACGTCCTGTGGCTGAACGAAACGCATTATTCAACATGGTGGCATTGCTGTCAGGGTTCCTCCGAGCGGCAATCCGTAAGTAGCGGTCATCCACTACAGTAGTAGCCCTTGGGCGGCCTGAGCGAGGCCTGTCATCGACAGTTCCTGTATCTCTGTACCTCCTCCATGTCCGAACAACATCGCTTTGGTTCACTCTGAGACGCCTGGAAACTTCCCTTGTTGAGAGCCCTTCTTGACACAAAGTAACAATGCGGACGCGATCGAACTGCGGTATTGACCTTCTAGGCATGGTAGAACTACAGACAACATGAGCAGCGTACCTTCGTCCTGGTGGAATGACTGGAACTGATCGGCTGTCGTACCCCCTCCGTCTAATAGGCCCTGCTCATGCATGGTTGTTTACATCTTTGAGCAGTTTTAGTGACATCTATGAACAGTCAAAGGGACTGTATCTTGGATACAATATACACAGTCAACGTCTATATGCCGGAGATCTGGGAACCGAGGTGATGCAAAACTTTTTTTGATGTGTGTATATTTCGACCTGGTCATATGGTACTGTGGCGTGTTGTGTACAGTTACAACAGCACACAGTTACTGGGAAACTGTTGCCTTAATCTGTTCTTATAGGTCTCAAGTAGAAGCCAACGATTGAAAAATCAAATCCACAAGCACAAGCACGTACACTTTGTTTTGCTTACATAAAAATAATCTCATCGGAAAATCATCCAGCATGCTCTCGTTCATCACTAACTTCCATTTCTATTAATTTCAAACTTCAGTCTGCTAGTCTCATCTTAAGTGAGAAACTTATTAACAATACCAGTAGGGTATTCGTCGCGTGTTGATCAAATAATACTGATTCCACGAAAAAGTCATACCGAGATGTATAGTGGTATTACATTTGTTTTGTTCACGAATTATGTTTATATATCGTTTCAAAGCTCTTACTGCAAAAGGAAGCATCGGAAAACCATTGTGTTTTCCACACGCGCAGGTAGGGAAGGATTTATGACGTAACTTACAAACTACAAATTAATAAACCCTAGTATTATGCTCGTCTGAGTGTCAATGTTAGTTACATTATGTGTTGATATTACAAATATTATTTTATTTGCATTTATGTTATTTAAAGTGAAAAAAAAAAGTCTATATTATTGACAGTGTTTTGATTTTCTTTTCAATAAACCGATACCTCTAAAATTGTTTGCGAGTAAAATAATTTATTACATAATTATAATCAGTAAACTAACACTCCATGAAATGTATAATTTCAGAGATGTCAGTCGGTCACACACTTTTAGCCTATTTTCATCATAATTATGAAAAAATAGGTTTATGAGATTACCTTTTGTCCGTGTGTGTGATCTGTGTGTGTGGCCCCTAATAAAATCTAAACGGCTGGAGCGATTTCAATGAAACTCGCTAGACATAGTATAAAATCTAAACGGCTGGAGCGAGTATAAAATCTAAACGGCTGGAGCGATTTCAATGAAACTCGCTAAAGACATAGTACTATTTTGTCCAATCCTGGCCGTGCCCTTCACAATTAAATACGTTCAACCAATCCGACATGGCGGCCGCGCAAAATATTTCAACTGCATTCTATACCTCCGAAACTATTAGATTACTGATAATCACCCTGAAATGCTGTATAGTGATAGAGAAAAGTATGATAGGTTTACCTGTGTGGTTTTAGAAAACATGTTAAGTACAAAACCAACATGGCGGCCGAGCGAATTGAAAATGTTTAAATGGCATTTTCTCGAGATTAAATCAACCGAGCGCAGTGAAACGTAACACCGTACATATGTAGTCTATAGAATATTTAATATACTGGCATCTTATTCAATTCAATTCAATTGTTCTCATAAAAGCAAAATGGCGACTTTGCAAAATTTCAAAATTATGTTTTTTGTCCTAATCATACGATAGAAGTGTTCGTTCGAATAATGAACCTACGCAATAATCGGTGATGACCACGGTGTCCCTATTATCTAATGTTCCTACTAATGCCTGTGCGATGTTCAGCATGCCTTCAGTGAAGGAGCTAAATATTGTGTCCTAGTTTTTAGTTATCCGGAATTGTTCCGTAATGATACTTCTTTGGTAACAAATTTTGGCAACTAGGGAATGCGATGTTTGAGGTTAAGCTTTTTCAGAGACAATACGCAGAAAGTACAGTTAGTGAGCACTACAGAAATTCCTGTGATAATTGGAGAATTCCTACTCAGAATACTTCCGACATAATATGTTTCTTTTGCTGAAACACGGAATAAGGAGTCATTACTCGCAGAGATTACATAGAATTTACAACCCATTTTCATTTTTGCATATTTTGATTGCCCTTGAAGAAAATGTGGGAGCTGAATCTATATGCTAATTGATGCTGTTCAACCGTCTGTGCTTTTCATAGTGGAATTCAATTACGTGTTTCGAATTGCTGTTGTCTTCCCTAGAGGCTTTGACACTCTACCTTGCAAACTCTATTTGGACGAAATATCAAGCTGTTTCGTGAAAGAACGAATGGATCGGCTGTGATGACCAGGAATCTAAATAACCAGATATTCGACATATTGGGCTTGAAATTCCAAATTCTCGCTCTTATGTTCTACAGGTACGTATTGAGACTAGTCGCAGAGGTCCTGGATTCAAATCCTGGTTCTGCCAAGAAATAAAATTCCGCCCTTGAGGGCTGGGGCGGGGTTAACTTAGCCCTTCTACCAACACCTTTATGTAGCTTCAAGTTTCTACTCCAGAAGTACGGTGCCTAACATAATATTACGTAATCTTCCTACGCAGCCCTAGCCACCATAACAACGCAGGTTATCATACAGATTCTACAAGCACTTCAGGACACACGGCTGATTTTGATGTAGTCAAATGAGGTGATATTATTAATATTATTAATAATAATAATAATAATACCATATTATTCCCATACTATTGCTGATCTCACGTCATAGATCACTCTCTTCTCGACACTTACTGAACAACAGTCTTAATGCTCATAATGCCCTAATATTGTTACAGAACGAAAGCTCGTGGTCCATAAAAGTGAAACAGAGAGCTTTTTAGAGAACAGCTGTGAACCTAATATGATTCTGTTAACGAACGAAAAAATGAAGTACGAGGCTTCTCACAACGTTGTTCCTTTCATCATGTACTCCCATTGTAAGTGATGAGTTGTTTATAGCTGCTGTGTATTTACTCTGGAACTGCTATAAAGCCACTGCCACTGCCTCAGTTCCTCATCTGAAATAGTAAACAAACGATATTGCTTGCGTTATTGCTTAGATTAGTGTGAGGGATGGTGAATATGCAGCCTGTCAGCCAGTACTGGCAAAGTGGATGAACTGAAATCAAGAGTTAGCGATAGACCCTACCTTGAGTGGTGCATAAGTAGACGACGTAGGCAAAACCCTACCCGTGTCCATGAGTTCAGTGCCCAGTCCGCATACTTCGTGTGGCCTGACAGACAGATTGTGACAAATATTCAGGTATTGATAAGCGATAACATTGTATTAACATCTTAATAACGTACCTTTTATAATAATAATAATAATAATATGTGTACAAGTAAATTAGACAAATAAAATTCATTAGTGAAAATCCACAGCCTGCTTCCAGTCTCCGACCGGATCAGGAATGGAACGAATGAAGCTCCCATCTAGCGGCGAGGATATGAACTGTGCCGGCTGCCGAGGCCTGACGCACTCCTCTGGGGCAATGATTAAATGAATGACAGATGAAATGAAATTATAGTGGAAAGTCTTGCTGGAATGAAAGTTTGACAGGGAAAACCGGAGTACCCGGAGAAAAACCTGTCTGCCTCCTTTTTGTCCAGCACAGATGTCACATGGAGTGACCGGGATTTGAACCACGGACCCAGCGGTGAGAGGCCGGCGTGTTGCCGCCTAAGCCACGGAGGCTAAATAAAATTCATAAGTAATATATAATAAGTAATCAACTTACTTACCACAATACATGGAGCACACATTTGTATAAAACATAAATAGTGTTTCCGTTTCGGTAGGGGGATATAACTGGGCGCATTGACAGCAACCATTTGCTAAGTAGCCTATTTACTATTTTCTCATTATGTTAATATTCATGGATTTTGAATACATGAAACTGTAGCCTACATGGAACCATAAATACGTTTTTTTGTAGTGAGATTACGCATCAGTGCACTGGAATAATTTAGCATTACGAAATACTGTGTATGTTGTCTAACTGAGCCTCTTGAACCCACTTCTAGCTTCTCAGTTGTTTTCTGCAGAGAACAAGAGAGCTGACTTATAAGATGCCCACACCGCTTGATGACGTAAGCGGAGAACAAGAGACCAGACTTATAGGCTGCTCAAAGAAGAGCTTAGTTTGCGATGACTGCATCCAATAATTCCTTGGGTCGGAGGAATCCGAGAAACATAAATTGATCATCATGAAGAGTATTGTGACCATGTATAGCTCGTGAGTCGCGTCAGTGTATGGTAACTGCCCACTCGATAATTGGGTTCTGGTCCGAATTGTAGTATAGGGGGGATTTAGCAGGGTCCAGTTGGGATTCGAGGTTACATACCCATCCCGAGTGTGGTATTCCCCAGTTTTTGTTTTCCACACTCACTCCTGGTCAATGCCGTGTTTCAAGTCTTGGGGCACGCGTTCAATCGTAGACTCTCGCACGGGTCATACACACATTCAATTAGTCGTGGTTTGTAACCACGATGCCACAAGTCCCGATATTATAATATGACTATATTGTTGGCGGTGCCCCGTAGGGGCTGTGTTACCACAAGATCTGCTTTGATTTTGGTCTTCAGATAAGGCACAGGTATGTCCAAGTTGGTTTAACTTCATAGGAAAATGCATCAGTATCACTGCTGTATATCACTGAAGTATTTGTAAGGATCTGACAGATTGAATAAACGACAAGAATGTATTTAATTCAGTGGAATTAACCAAATGAAATGTTCATAAAATTAATCATCAGGAATTCACGGAAGTGTAAACCAACAAAAGAGAAATACTCTCGTTGTATAGTGTGGGATGTTCATAAAAGAAACCGTCCCCAAAGAAAAGAGTGAAAGGCTTATTTTGTGAGGCTTCACACAAGAAATGAGGGATGAAAAAGAAGAATAACCATCTCCTCCCAGGCACTTCCATCCGGCCATTGAATTGAGCTTCACAGTGGCGGTTTGAAGTATCTTCTTTAAAATCTAAGTGGCACAGTGTATGGAGAAATGTGCCAGGTGCGTCTAAAACGGTAGCATTGTATTCACGTGAGGAGCAGTGATAGACGGCTCATAAGAAGAAGTCGCTATAAAAAATGCCAATATCTCGGCAGATACAGCCCATTTAGATGTTGTCTACGGTGGATTTCCATCAAAGAATCAGTCGTTCGTTTTCATTCTTCTGAGAACACGTAAGCTGCAAATATCAGCCTACACACTACTTCGATCACGTACATTTCTTAAAGTTAAAACTAAGTCTCATAAAAAGTGTATTCTGGCCCATCACCTTGGTCTAGTTACAAGTGTAGCAGCTTTCTGCTCTGACAGCTCAAGTTCAACTCCTTGTTGTTCTTTAATTCCCGGATCAACCATCGAGAGCATTGTAAGTACCCATAAGTAGCCCAGTGCAGTGTGATTAGTCACTAAAATACCTCAGGCTGATGGCCACGATGTCCGACGCCTATAAACTGTAGCAATGTGTATGTCGTGGCATATATATTAGGTTGGTGCATAAGTCCGTAGCGTTTTTGTTTTGCTTGTTGGTATTCCGGTTGCTATGGTTTTATTTATCGACTGTCATTGTTGCTTTGTAGTTCAATATTTATTCTTGAATTTACATATTGAAGTTTTGTCATTTGCTGATTTTGAGTGGAGCCGTGGACGCTAGAAAATGGAGTGCCAAGGGGAGAAATTGGAACATTTCCGACATATTCTTCTCTTTCAATTCAATAGAGGGAAGAAAGCAGCGGAGGTGCCAGAAACATTTGCGCTGTTATGGGGACAATGCTGTTGGAGAGAGTGCGTCAAGAAAGTGGTTTTCTCGTTTTAAGGTGGGTCGTTTTGACCTTAGTGACGCCCCACGTTCAGGAAGGCCGTCGGAATTGATGAAGATCGTTTAAACGCATTAATTCACAATGATCCACGTCGGTGTACACAGGAACTGGCAAATGTGATGAACTGTGGTCATTGCACCATTGTGCAACATTTGCATTCAATGGGTAAGGTTGAAAAATCCAGTGTATGGGTACCTCATGATCTAAGCCAAGATCACAAATTTAGTGGGTGGCCATATGTGGATCTCTCCTTGCTCGTTATCGATTGGCTCGTGAACAACATCGACCATTGCTGTCATGTATCGTTACTGGTGACTAGAAATGGTGTCTTTACCCTAACATAAGGAGAAGAAAGAAATGCTTAAGCCCAAACAAACAATCAACCCCCTGCGCGCATCCACTTAAGATAATGTTATGCATCTGGTGGAACACAGACGGTGTGCTGTAGGGGCCTACTACGAATTGCTTCCCCGAGGTGTAACCATCACTGCTGACATTTATTGCCAACAACTGAGGCGTCTTGCAGATACATTCCAAGAAAAACAACCAGCAAGACTGCGTGAAGTGATGCTCCTCCATGATAACGCCCGCCACATTCTGTTAACCTGACAAAATACACTATACAGGAGTTGGACTGGGAAATCATTCCACACGCACCTTATTCGCCCTCAGATTTTCACATTTTCCGCTCTCTATCGTACAACCTTCAAGGAGCTTCCTTTCCGGATGAAGATGCGCTCCGAACATGGCTTGATGACTTCAACTCAAAACCACGTGATTTCTACAGGCGCGGAATCTAAAAATTGCCATAGCGTTGGTGGACTGTTGTAGATAGTGAAGGAGAAAATGTTAATGATAATTAATTTCGCTTTTATGTGTATCTGATGTGTGTAATAAACTTTTAAACTTGATGTGGATAAACTTATAGAAAACGCTACGGACTTATGCATCAACCCAATACTAATATGCCAATTATTAGTTTATTTGAATGCTTTAAACTGCAGAAACCATCAGAATAATTTGGATGCGATTTTCATGAATTGATAGCACGTTCTTTCGGGAAAGTTTGAAGTTACGTTTCATCTCGGTATGATTTCAAGAGATCGAGTCTTATAAATCATTATTGGGGAGAATAGTTCCAGCATATGGTCACCGCATGAGAGGAAGTCTCCACGTGTGCTTGGGGTTTAGTGTGCAGGCCTTGGTGACCAAGCACCATTCTTTGGGATTTTGTGCGTTCACAACCCAAACTGGGACCACCTAATCTTACTTTATGCAGTTCAGTGACTGTCCTTTAATTAGGGATGACACATTTTTAATATTAGCTTACTTAATTGGGAAAAAGAAAAATCTGGTCAACTTCTGTTATTCTTTTTATTTCAACGGCGGCGTGCGCTAGATACTCATAGCGACTTTTCACAGTTTAGCCTTTGTCCTACAGTCTATAGTTGCTTACTCGCGTCATTGTGGGATTGTCCAAATGTGTAATTTGGAAGACTACATTTAGGTTCGATTCCTGACACATCTGACAGCACACCACAGGCGACAGGATTAAACCTAGGGGTTACACGGAGCGTCAGTCCGCTAGAGAAATACAACGGAACCGGACGATACAAGGATCAGCTCTAAAAACCAGATAAGTTGACTTAATTCCATTACATTCAGTGCACTTGTGTATTTGCCACACGAGATATTGCAATACAATTAGGCCAATAGTTTCAATAGGAACGGTTGATTTAGAACAATAATAACAAAATAGTGAAGACAACTTGACTGAAATCATTCATAATAACAATTCAACAGGCTACATACGTAATCCACATTAATAATAATAACGCAACACCCATAGAAGTGCACTAAACTGTCTGTAAATAGTTGACACGCTACACAAGTTTTACAAACTTATGTAATATAAATATTGTATAGTCTATATATATATATATATATATATACACGAGGGCAGATCAAAAAATAAGTTTAACTTCCCAGTTATGGCCATTTGTTACACCACCTATACAACAGAAACACGCCTATAACGACATACCATGTAACGTCACTTTTCCACATAGTTTCCAAGAGACTCCAAACATTTTTGCGAACGCACAACCAACTTGTCGATGCCGGATGCATAGAAAGTTCCTCCAGCGTTCTGCAACCACACGGAGACAGCGGCCTTCACCTCCTCATCGGTCTGGAAACGTCGACCACCGAGCTCCGTTTTGAGCTTACCGAACAGATGAGTCACTTGGCGCTAGGTCGGGACTGTAGGGTGGATGTTGCCAGACCTCCCACTTGAAACGCTGCAGCAGTTCGCTCGTTTGGCGGACCTAGTGCTATGTGACTTTCATCTGTTCGGTAAGCTCAAAACGGAGCTCGGTGGTTGACATTTCCAGACCGATGAGGAGGTGAAGGCCGCTGTCTCCGTGTGGTTGCAGAACGCTGGAGAAACTTTCTATGCATCCGGCATCGACAAGTTGGTTGTGCGTTCGCAGAAATGTTTGGAGTCTCTTGGAAACTATGTGGAAAAGTGACGTTACATGGTATGTCGTTATAGGCGTGTTGCTGTTGTATAGGCGGTGTAATAAATGGCCATAACTGGGAAGTGCAACTTATTTTTTGATCCACCTTCGTGGATAGATAAGATGGATAGATAGATAGATACTCATAGCTACTCAAATACAACTGCCGGAAAAAAAATGGTCACCTGAAAAGACGACGTCGATTTTGATCCGATGACGGCAGATGCCATTTGGGGGATAGTAGATGTACTGATAAGGGTTTCAACATCGTCCGCCAACAGTGGCATAGCTACCAGAGTGCCATCTGTGTCTACCATTTAATAGGGATAGCTCACAGCCATACGGCTCATTGTGGTGCAAACGTGTGAAGCAAGCAGGTACAATGCCACGGAGACGCACTTGTGCTTCCTACAGCCAACTGAGCGAGTTTGAAAGGGGTCAGATTGTGGCCATTCGATTGATGGGGTGGTCCTTTCGGAGAATTGCCACAAACGTTGGACGTGCTGTGTCCTTTGTGCAACGATGCTGGTGTCAGTGGTCACGTTGACATTCTCACACTCTTAAACGAGGTTTTGAACGTCCACGCAGCACAGACATCCGCCAGGATCGTCGTATTGTAAGGGCAGCAGTGGCAGATCGTACAGCTACCACAGCAGAGGTAAGAGGTTTTGTGAGCCCAGAAGTGTCAACACGAACTGTTGCGAACCGGTTACTAGCAGTGGGACTACGGGCACGCACACCTCTAGCCCGTCTTACACTCACGCCACAGCATCGACGTGCACGGCTTGACTGGTGCCGTCAGAGGATCACTTGGAAGATGGAATGGCGCGGAAGATGGAATGGCGAGCCGTGGTCTTCAGCGATGAAAGCAGATTCTGCCTGCAAGCAAGTGATGGTCGTTGGCGGGTTCGAAGTAGACCTGGTGAGTGCTGTCTCGTCCAAGACACACCGGCCCCTCCCCAGGCCTTTTGGTCTGGGGTGCGATAAGCTACAACTCTTGTTCACGTTTGGTGTTTGCGGAGGAACACTAACCAGCGCTCGGTACGTGCACGATGGTGTTAGACCTGTTCTTTTGCCGTTCTTGCAATAGGAAGGGGATGTGTTGTTCAAACAGGATAATGCTCGCCCACACACTGCCCGTGCAACTCAACGTGCACTGCAAGACGTGCAGCTACTTCCCTGGCCAGCACGATCGCCAGACTTGTCACCAATCGAGCACGTGTGGGACATGATGGGCCGACAAGTGACTCGTGCGACTCGTCCACCCACAACTCTTACAGAACTGTGTGAACAGGTCAAGCCGGCGTGGAATAACTTATCCCAGGACAGTATTCGTCGTCTGTATGATCGACTGGATGTAAGAGTCAGTGCCTGCATTGCCGCCCTTGGAGGCTGCACCTCGTACTAATATGGGTGTTTCAGCATGGGTCTATACCTGGTATCTCTGAACCGCTTGACCCACATTCTGTATATTTAATAATTTCATGTACTCCATATGCCACAATAAATCTCTAAAAGGGTGACCTATTTTTTTCCCCGGCAGTGTATTTGTGATTAAGTGTAATTCACGAACATCGTGCACTAATTATGCCTAAGTGAGCAGGATCTGAGGATGAACGCGTGACGTTCGAAACATGCCATCCAAGTAAGTAGGTATTTGTACATAAAGCGTGTTAGTTTGTAGGGTATGTAAATACTTGTTTCCCGCCTAATGTAATTGGGCACACTTTATGTTGACCGACTGAAAAGCTTTCTTTAGTAAAATGATACATCTTTTAAAACTGTGTAGGCACAATCTACTTTCAAACAAATAGTTCCGTCAAGAACTAAATAGCCCATTTTCATATATCCATTCCATTGAAATGAAAATCCACAGCCTGCTTCCAGTCTCCGACCGGGTCAGGAATGGAATGAATGAAGCCCCTAGCTAGCGGCGAGGATAGGGACTGTGCCGGCTGCCGAGGCCTGACGCACACCTCTGGGGCAATGAATAGATGAATGACAGATGAAATGAAATGATAGTGGAGAGTGTTGCTGGAATGAAATTTTGACAGAGAAAACCGGAGTACCCGGAGAAAAACCTGTCTGCCTCCGTCTTGTCCAGCACAGATCTCACATGGAGTGACCGGGATTTGAACCACGGACCCAGCGGTGAGAGGCCGGCGTGCTGCCGCCTAAGCCACGGAGGCTTCATCCATTCCATTGAATTGTTTTAACTTCGCTTGGCCGTCATGTTGGTTTTGTAGTTACCAAGGTTTTGAAAGTCACATAATTGAACTTCTAATAGTACCCTTTACTAGTTGTACCCATTATCACCGTACAAACTTTCAGGGTGATATGTTACTGTTGTGGAGTGAAATATTTCGCGTGGCCGCCATGTTGGTTTGGTGACACGTATTAAAATTTAAAAGACATGGTCGAGGTCGGAGAAGGTAATAGGATGTAGTTACAGTTTCGGCTGTCTATATTTTATTGGGAGGGGGAGCACACACATACGCACTCACATGGACAAAAGGTGATCTCATAAGCCTATTTTTTTTTCATAAATGAAAATAGGCTCAAAATGAGGATCATTGTTATGTGTAGTTCACACACATTTATAAGTAAGTAATTAAACATACTAAGTAGATGTGCATATTATTGTTGGGCACATGTGCGTTTTAAAGCTTCAGAGTCCACCCACGCAACATGGTGACAGATGTCGATGAAGGGTTGCTAGGGCCTCTGAACCAAATTTCTGCCCATGGCGAGTGATCTGCTGAATTATCGATACTTTTGTAAACAGAAATTTACGGGCTTCCTGGAGGAAAGGAGACTTCCGCAAGTAGAACCACATTCCAATAAAAATAGATTTAAAAATGCATATGGTATAAATAATATTGAAAAGAAATATATAATAAAAATATTAATGCAGTAATTGTAATTGCAAATAAAGTGATAATGCGACCAGAATTTCCGATGCCAATAATCCGGGACGCTCGATCTAGACTAGACACTACATCACGCCACCGGTAATCTGCACACATTTGTTAAAGGAGCACCAGGAAATTTTAAATATCTGTTAGTCGGAAACTTGTTAGCAACAATCCCTTTGGATATTATACTGCAGCTCATTGTCTAGCAGTACAATAATTCTCAACTGTTGCCCTCCCTTCATATGTACTACACAACGAAAATAAATCGGCATACGATGTAACTGTTAATTTGTAATTAATATAATGAATTCTGGCTGTAAAACGAACAGAAACACCCGGACGTGTTAAAATCGAACAATCCCGACCAAGTAGCTTTTGCTCGTCTCGGTATGCTTCACTTCGCGAGTCTATAGTACTACTGAGCCCGCCTCGTTGCGTAGTGCTAGAATTCTTGGCTGTCACCGCTGAGGCCCAGGTTAGATTCCCGGCTCTGCTCAGAAATTTCATTCTGGCCTGAGGGCTGGAACGGTGTACACACAGCCTCGTGAGGCAAAATTGAGAAAAGGCGGGTTTCGATTCCTACCTCAGGCATCCTGGAAGTGGTTTTCCGTGGTTTCTCACTTACTCCACGTAGAAGTACCCAGGTACCTAACTTCAGGCCATGGCCGCTTCCTACCCAAACCATACCTCAATTACAAATACACACTACTACTGACCTCATAGTGACACAGGTTATCAGACAAATTCTACACACCCAAGCACACATGACCTCGATGTCGTAGAGCCCCTAATAAATAAGTTAGTAATACTTAGGACAGAGATATATGCAACTGAAGCAGTCTACCCCCACTAGTAATACTAGTAAAATAATTACTTTTCAGTCGATCAACACTTCAATGTGTCCAATTAAACTGGGCGGGGAATAACTCTTATCTACCCGCACCTACTAATCTGGAAAAATACATTGATTAATTATACACTTTCTATACCGTTCTGTTCAAAACAGTTTAGCAACCGGGGAAACGAGAAAATGTCTACACACACTCTTAATTCCTATTGATTCCATTTGAGTGTCTGTCCTAGTTCCTAATTGCAATGGAATGTTGGAACAGATAAAGATGAATAATAAAAAATGGATAATGCATCGCTTTCGATTTTGTTTTTAATGCACCGATCTTCTCTCATTCTATTAACTCCAGTGGTTAGAACCTTATTCCTGTTCGTTAAGCAATTATTATTGACGTTACATTTAATATCTGACAGCAATTCTACTAATAATAAAACATTGACGAACGTGAACTTGATATCAGCAAGTGCAAACTGGCTGTTTGGTATAATGGTGGTGGGGGTAGCCTCTTTGCCCGTGCTTCGCGTGGTAGGTATTCGCCACGCCATGCCTAAAGCCCGGCCCGCATCCGCACGACTGTTATCCGCACCCGCACGACTTCAATCTATCTGCATCCGCACGTTATCCGAATCCGCTGACATTACAATAATAATTTAAATTTATTAGATAAAGTATTAGAGCATTACATTTAGACATTCGAGGAGAAAGTCATTCCCCTAGGCTATGTAGCCTATGTCGTGTGCATTGTTTAAAATAAATGTTATACAGCCAGAATTTCAACTCTTTTCAGTTTGGAGTGTTGATTATGCTTAATGATATAATTTGAATGAGATTAGCTTAAATCATCATCTAGCATTTGTCATGGAAGAAAACATAACGGAAAAATTTGACATGACGTAAACATCCGGGTCCTAGTAATGATATTCTACAAGTTCGGATTGTATTCCAAAAGCTATCCGCAAATGTACTCCAAACATTATCCGCAGCATATCCGATGTCCACACAAGTCGTGCAAACTACATCCGCATCCGCGCAGGGCTTTAACCATGTCCTCTTCATTACGATACATTGTTACTCGGTTCTCGTTGAGTAATACTCCTTCAAGATGAGGTTCTGTCCCGCTGGTTGTAGAGCAAATCAAGACCAATTGGCCACTCTCACACAGTCTTGAGACGTGTATCCAAATCCAAATGAAGTTCACGTAGACCTAGGTATCTTCATACATTGTCGTAGGGGTGGGGAGCGGACTCATACCCTCCGCCTGCTAATAGGTCAGTTATTTGCAGAAACATTAGTGCCGGTATTGAAAATACACCGGAGAGTAATATGTCAACGGCAGGCTTCAAATATCCGGTCCTATTGAAACAGCCCCCCCCCCTCTCTCTCTCTCTCTCTCTCTCTCTCTCTCTCTCTGTGTGTTGGCACGAAGTTAGTTTTCAAATGCTGCACTCTACGGAGAGAGGGCGTACTAATCAGCAGCAAGCCTGCGGTGGATGGCTGTAGATAATCCGGAGATTGGAGGTTGGAATCCCGGCGCTGATAGCGGCTATCCTTAGTATAAATACAGGGATAGTACCGTCACCGAGCCTTATTTCAAGTCCTGGTCCACCTATCGCGTCTTTGTCTCTAATACAGCAACACACTCTACTACAGACCACCAAATCACAGGTTGTCAAACACACACACACCCAAGTACACGTAGTCGATGCCCAATATGTCCCGAACCCCTAATATGAATTAACAACAACGTACTCTTCACACGTTTTTTTTTTTAGCGTATGGCTTTTTAGTGCCGGGAGTGCCCGAGGACATGTTCGGCTCGCCAGTTTTGTAGCTGCTTCGAGACGGACACCCGATGGGTGAGCTACAAGTACCGTTGGGGAGGGAAGTTGGAAGGGAAGGACGAGGAGTTGAAAGGTAGCGGCTGTGGCCTATAGTTAGGGACCAACCCCGGCATTTGCCTGGAAGGAAGATGGGAAACCACAGAAGACCATCTTCAAGGTTGCCGGCGGGGGGATTCGAACCTCCTCGCCTCCCGGATGTGAGCGACTGCCAGCAGTCATGCCGTAACGACCACAGCTAACTCACCCGGTACGTTAAAATTAATTACTCAGATTGTAATACCGGAATTACAAACAATCTTGGCAAAGTTGGAGTCTTCTATAAAATGCAGTTTTAACGCTAGTCGTGAGAATATTAAACTGATGAGCTAGCGCCATCTTGAAAATGAAAATGTTCAAATGGGTAACGTACATTAAAGCAGTTACAATGACTACACTTACCAAGATGGTAGACTCGTATAAGACTCTATAAGGCACAAAATCAGCGAATTCACGTATTCAGGGTATCACTATGCAAGTGTGTGTTACACGACACAGAAGTTTCCATTCCTTACTCTTTTACCAATATGGACTACACGGGTGCGTAATACTTGATTCAGTGCGCAATCTATGATTTTAATAATTGACCACCCTAATTCTACAAAATTGTACTACATTATAACGAAAAGAGATTCAACTAGACCTATGAATTTAAGAGAAATTTGGGCTACATGTTCTGTACTAAACTTCTTGTTACGAAAATATTTGTGTGACTCTCGTTCATAGATTCATGTCTGAGTAGTTCCGTTTCAAACATTGGCTAGTGCATCTTTAAATGAAGTTCACCAGAAGTACTGTTTCCCCTGTTCCGAAGCACCGAATCTAGCGTCGTTGTTGATCAGTATCAGAGTTCTTCCATGTGCAGTATAGGAATATTATGATGCAAGTTCGATTAGGTAATCTGAAGTAGGGGCAATACGAATCACAAATGCGCTTGTCCGGGCTCGAAACATCAATTTTGCCCATCTCATAGTGTAGTGGTTAGCATTGTATGCTGTCACCCCTCAAGTCCTGGTTCGATTTTCGACTCTTAAGAAATATAAAAGTGATGTGGGTGCTAGTATGGGGTCTGTTACTCTTAAAGTGGTTGTAGGTTTCGTCATTGTTCGGATTTATTTTGTGTTCGGAGATACTCCCATCCTCCATTGCTATATCCGTGATGTATAATATGTATGCATGTATGTAAGTTATGGATTAATTTTCTTCAATTTGCCATGTACTTGTGTTGTGCATTGATTTACCTGTGAAACTCCTTGTTCATAACGTTGAAAAGTTTGTAGCAAGTTAAAGTTGAAGTGGTATATGTATAAGCAACATCTTGTGAAGCGACAGTGTAAGCCTTAATTTATCACTGGGTGTCAACTTGCGTTAATTTATTACTTCATAAAGAAGCTTTATATTGCCAGGCTTTATTGCAATAATGAACGATTTAATATCGCGTAATATTTAATCCATGACGGGAAGATTTTTGAACGTAATGCAGACGTTAGATACACTTTTTAATAATTGTTGCATATTATTGTACTCGTTTCGGAAAACGTATTGACCGTATCGCTAAGCCGATGATTTAGTCTCAAATACCTAATTGTATCCTTTATCCAGAATTCTTGGTTCCTGACTTTTAATTGCAACAATGAAGGAATCCTGGCATCATTTACAGGATTTGGCAAGGAATCATATATAATAATAATAACAATCTGCAATGGAACGTATTGCCTAGTTCTATTTCCAGTCGGTCAACACACATTAATTTGTGTTAACAGACTGGAAAGCTTTCTTAAAAATAAAAAAATAAAAAATATACGCAGAAGCCTCCATGGATGCAAGTTGAACGCTATACGGAGAGCTTATCTAACACTCGTGAGACCAATACTGACCTACCTGCCTGGCACCCCTCTACCGATGCTAACCTCCAAAAATTAGAAGGTATCCAACGTCGCGCTGAACTACTGATAAACAAGAAAGGCTGTTAACCATCGCCTTCTAACAATGCACACATGTCCCTCACAGGAGACCATCACCATTCACCATTTCCTCGACTCGCCTTATTCTACCGTTCCGTCCGAAGGGGCAAAAGGGTGTGTTCTTTGCGACAGACAGGGATTTTTCTCGCTTAGCGCGAATTTGCAACAACCTTCCCACCAACATAAAAAGTAGAAATGTAAATATTGTCAAGTGTTATGTTCGGAAGCACATACGATGAGAAAATGTATGAATATGTGGAAGAATGAATTGGTGAGTGAAAGCTCGTGAACAAGGACTGTCTAAATGTACATGCAGTATGTAAATATTTTATACTTTTCTAACTTTCTTTGTACAGTAAATAGTGTGTAGATTTGTTTATTTTTATTGTTTTGTTTTGTTTGTGGTAAACACACCAATAAAAAAAATATGTGAATAACAATAAATCCATGGCGGGAAGATTTTTTTTACATAATGCAGAAGTTAAATATGCAGATATATTTTAATATTATTACTAGATAACCGCCCATGCTTTGCATGGGAGCAGTTTACGACAACGCTTTTTCTCGAGTTAGATGTATTAAGACCTATATTTGGTTTCCTTCTCGGCATGATGGGTTAAAATTTGTTTCTATATTGCAATTAATAACGTTTTTTTTTTTTACAAATTCTAACTACATCACTTTGAGAGGCAACATATCCACTCTACTCAGAAGTTTTCCCGGCCTTGGTCGCCTGATTCTGGGAAAGAATCACTCGCTAGCTGACTGACTCGCACGCACGCCTGCCAGCTAACTCGCACATTATTATAACTGACGCTGGATATTACGCTACGCTGGCTAAACTGTTTTTTTTAGCGTATGGCTTTCAATGCCGGGAGTGCCCGAGGACATGTTCGACTCACCAGTTTTGTAGCTGCTTCGAGACGGACACCCAATGGGTGAGCTACAAGTACCGTTGGGGAGGAAAGTTGTAATGGAAGGTCAAGGAGTTGGAAGGTAGCGGCTGTGGCCTATAGTTAGGGACCAACCCCGGCATTTGCCTGGAAGGAAAATGGGAAACCACAGAAGACCATCTTCAAGGTTGCCGGCGGGGGGATTCGAACCTCCTCGCCTCCCGGATGTGAGCGACTGCCAGCAGTCATGCCGTAACGACCACAGCTAACTCACCCGGTGCTAAACTGTTAGGCTGGTATTACAAAGAAAAGATCTTCTATAAAAGATATGTAATGGGGAAATCTTTTATAGAATGTGTTTTTTTTAAATTTCCCGTATAAAAGGTAGGAATATCATGTTATCCTTGATAGACGATTAAACCAAAATGGTGGATCATAACGGCTGGAATATCACCTCAACAAAGATACATTTCATTTCAAATGTATTTATCAATGCATTACACTATATTTACAGTCACTGAAGGGGGTCTCTGAAAAGAGCAAAGCCCCACTTCACATTTGAGATGCATCAGAGCCCCCAGATGCTTATATCAGGGTGTGCATTTCTTGAAATGTTACATAATAAATGGTATAAAAGTGTAAAAACATAAATAAATGGTAGGAATAGCTATAAGTGCTGTACTTACAGGATATAAAGAAGAATTCAATAGTTAAATATGCTGGAAAAAAAAGACGTGAATGGTACTGAATTTTATGTTATATTTCGTCATTTTTACGTATGGTATTATACGCTATTTTAAACAAGCAAATTTTCATTACCGTTAGGTAATATATGTAACCATACGATATTAGGACTTGTCTAGTTGGCGGAATGAGTAGAGCGCTGGACTCTAGTACGAGAGAACGATTTTTTCAATTTTCTCCGTTCGGGCAGTGGCTGTTTAGAACGTCATTATTCATTTCAGCATAATTATAATAATTAAATATTATTGTAATTGTTCAGTTCCTCGTACTGCAGCTCGTTCACCGGGATTTTACTCGTATAACTATCAAACCCATATGTCGAGACGTTTAGTTTATATTTCAGTTTCTTTTACATACCGGTATTGCCACTACAGAATTTCAATTGCCGTGGTACAGTTAAATTAACAAGCTGTGCCGGCCCCGTGGTGTTGGGGCAGCGCGCCTGCCTCTCACCAGCAAGCCCCTGGTTCGATTCCGGTCTCCGTCAGGGATTTCAGAAACTGACGTGAGGACTGGAACGGTGCCCTCAGCCTCGTGAGGACAATTGAGTAGCTGTCTGACAGTGACGCATCGCCCCGGTCACGAAAACCAAGATTAACGGCCGAGGGGACCCGATGCGCTGACCACGGGTCACCCCAATATCTGCAGGCCAAATGGCTGGGCAGCGGTCACTTGCTAGGCCTAGGTGCTTCATGGGCTGTAGTGCCAGGGGTTATTATTAACAAGGAGCGGTCCTTCATCCATTTTGCTGAACTACCGTACGATAAAATACTACCGTAGTGGAATGGTATGCCAACGGCCCGGCTATGTTGAAACACCGGATCCCTTGAGAACTCCGCAGTTGAGCAGCATTGGGCGTGGTTGGACCTTGGATGGAATACCGGTTCAGCGGGACCACGCGCTATTGGCAAAAGAAAGGAGGAGAGGAAAGGCCCTGGCCACCCTACAGCACGTAAACTCCGGCTGAGGATAGCCTCTTCGGAGGCAGAATGCCAATAATAATAATAATAATTAAGTGCAATGGTGTGACGATTGCTTTGTATAACATTTTAAAATGTTCAGTTAAAAAAATGTATTTTCCAGTGTAACACCGACCTTAAAGATGTCTCAATTCTACTATTGTTCTGTATAAAGCGTTGTACAAAATGTCCGTGACAGCATACATCTTACCTTTAATACGTACACAGTCCACTGTGTTTTTATATTGCAATTAGTAACATGTTAATTTACAAATTCTAACTTAAAACGCTTGTATTTAAGATACAGTATACAACTTATATACCGTATGGGACTTTGTTTTAGATAGTTTAATACTTTTTTTTAGCGTATGGCTGTCAGTATCGGGAGTGGCCGAGGACATGTTCGGCTCGCCAGTTTTGTAGCTGCTTCGAGAAGGACACCCAATGGTACCGTTGGGGAGGAAAGTTGGGATGTAAGGACGAGGAGGTGGAAGGTAGCGGCTGTGGCCTATAGTTAGGGACCAACCACGGCATTTGCCTGGAAGGAAGATGGGAAACCACAGAAGACCATCTTCAAGGTTGCCGGCGAGGGGATTCGAACCTCCTCGCCTCCCGGATGTGAGCGACTGCCAGCAGTCATGTCGTAACGACCACGGCTAACTCACCCGGTTGTTTTATACTGAACAGTATTGATGAAATATTTGATACATATTCAACGGTTTAGGCAGCGTAAACTGAAAACAAGTTTGGTTCATTTCTTCAACTTGCTTCTTGGCTTCCTTTGAGAATAGACGAATGTTTCTACGTACACGAATCTTTCTCGCAAAATACTTACAGAATGGTGAAATCCGTATCAAAATCCGTGTAGTAGTTCTCTAGATTATCACGGACGGACGGACGGACGGACGGACGGGCAAAATCGAAGCCTACACTATGTATAGATGATGATGATTATTATTATTATTATTATTATTATTATTATTATTACGCTATAAGAACATTTTATGGTAGTTGATTTCGAGAGGAAACTTCGGATAAATGACTTCGATATGAACTAACAGTGACTTCTAGCTACTCGATAGTGTTGCTTTCTATAATTCAATGTCAAATAAGGATCTCTGCATGTTCGAAGAAGAAACTTAATCACATAAAGCTCGAAGCTTTCTGCAAGGAAGTCCTATACGATTCAGCCCGGAAGTGCTGGTTTAACACGCGGGGAAGTTGTTTGAGTCTTCTTCAGCCTTTGGACTGGTTTGATTCACCCTCTCTCATCCCCTTGGTCTACCCCTACAGTTCCTATCCTCGACCCTTCCTTCTATAACTAAGTTTGCTGTTCCTGGGTGTCTTAGTAAGTGTCCTACCAAACCTATCGCTTCTCTTCATTAGTAGTCTCCAGAAACATCTCTCCTCTCCCACTCCTCTTTATACCTCTTAATTCGTAACCCTATCTACCCATCTGATCATCATCATTCTCTTGTAACACCACATTTCAAACTCATCAAATCTCCTCTTTTCTGCTGCTCCAACAGTCCAAATTTCACTTCCATAGAGTGCCACGCTCCAGACAAAGGCCTTCAAAAACGACTCCCTGACGCTTTAATCTATATTCGATATCAACAGATTCGTTTCCTGTAGAAATGCTTCTCTTGCCTGTGTTAACCTACTTTTTATATCCTCGTGGCTTCGTCCATCGCTGGTTATTTTGCTTCCTAAGTAACAGAAGTATCCTACTTCCTTTAGCGTTTCACCTGCCAATTCGACATCCATAGGGGGTTCTGATTTTTTTCGACTGCATTCCAATATTTTTGTTTTACATATTTGATTAATTTTCGTCATGTATTCTTTCCTCAAGACAGAAAGCAAATAAGGAAAATTATGGAAATATATCTCTGGGGGAGCGTGATGGCGCAGTGGCTTAGCTGCTCGTCTTTCACCCGGACGGCCGAGATTCGAATCCCGGTGACAGCTGAGTGGAATTTTCACCTGAAAAATCACGGCGTCAGGAAAGGCATCCGGCCTTACATCCCTGGCCAAAACCAAAATGAGCCTGGTTGGCTCCGGCGACCCCAATTAATTGGGAAAGGCCGAAGGAAGTTTATGGAAATATATCCCTGATAACTCAACATCATTATCTCCTCTTTAGAACATCAGGATATGGAGCGAATCTTCTCTGTTTATGAAACATTCTGACGCCAAAAAAAAAATAGTAATTATGTCTGAAGATGTTGAAAACATGTAAATGTACATTGAACGAACCAGCAACGTCCTTTTTAATTGCCGTAGTTTTAAATATGCGAAGCTTTGGAATGTTCCCAAGAAAGAGATTGTTAACAGGTTACTCTCATGCAAACACGCTGTAAGAACGTTCTAAATCCATTTGCTTGACAAATATATACTATATACTGGCTTTCACAGCCAGGTAGTTCAACAGTAGCAGATGTTTTAGTTTTTGCCCTGTAACATACTCACCAAGAAACTAGACGATTAACCGGTTTTGATGTGATTTGTATTTTAGTCCATATTTATGGGTTAGACGAAAATCAGTGCGGTTTAGTCGACCTTCTTCCAACTTTGGGGGTTCGAATTCCATCACTGTTTGTAGTCATTTATGGGTGTTTACTGAGAACAATCTGTGTTGGAAATACTGTATATTTACATGAAAAAAATATCTCTTTCTTCGCAAAATTCCGACACCCCGCATCTTTAAAACTACAAGAACGTTAAACCCTTATCATTATTAAATTCCAATTCTGACACATTAGGTGGGAATTTCCTGAAGCCTGTCATACCCAGAACAATTTGCTCGATACTTGTTGTTCCCTTAGCTCGGGTAAATTTAGGACGTTGCTATCGCATCGTATAGCAGAGTAAGTTAGGTGGAACGCTAATGTAACTTTCACAGGGCAGTGATAACCAGAAGTATAGATCTCTTGGGGCCAGGCGAGTCTAAACGTTATCTATGACTACCGAGACCACATTGTGCCTACTTATAAAATAGATTAATGGCTTGAATGCCCTCACTTGCATCCTGTGGCTATGTTCCCTAATGTTAAGCGGGTCACTTACTAAGTGTGATGTATGAATCACCTTCAGGAGCTCATGATTCATTGCTTGCTTATTTGAACAGTTATTTAGATGTTCTGACGCACGAGGCATCCTTGTATTATCATCTGTGTTTCTAAGAAAGTCGAGTCATTAGAAATGTGCTCTCAATCAGTTCGTTATATCGCTCATCATAACTGACAGGAATACTACTGATTTTTCTCAAACTCTGGATGAGTATCTAGACCAGGGCCTTCCAAACTACGGCTCGTGAATGCTTTTCCTCTGACCCGCCGGAAATGGTTTCAGAGAAACACACTAATGGAACAAGGCTACGCAAACTTTTCTTGCTCAAACGCAAGCCAAAATAATGTTTGAAATATGTCAGGCAGTTTGTACATCCTTGTCCAGCAGATGGCAGTGAAAACAGACGATACATTAGAAGATTGCAAGTCCGACCTCCCCCGGAAAGGATCATGGAAGTCACTCTTGTATATAGAAACTATCTACCCGTCCCAGGTTCGCCCGGTATCTTTAACGGTTTACCCAGTGTAAGCTTAAAAGGCGCACGGACGGCAGGTCCCAGACGCAATTCAGAAAATCCGAGGTGAAGAGCGAAACTCCAAACACACATACTCTTCTCTGAAGTCTTAACTCGATACGACACGACAGTTCGATGCTGAACGAAGCTGGGATGATAGGCTCGCCCGGAAGCTAGTTATTTAAATTTCCACTCAATTGAGATTGTTGGAAGAAATGAAAACATCAAAACACTTACAGTGGGCGATCTATTAAAGATATACTGTATATGCTGTTGTGGACTTAACATTTCATGTTGAACAATTCTTACACTCCTAGTATATAGATATTTTTAACGGTTTACCCAGCGTTGGCTTAAAAGGCGCACGGACGGCAGGTTTTTCTTCGACTCTATTCACTGAAATAGTTACTGCTCGGCTTCCTTTGGTCATACATGAAAGTTTTTCTACAGAAACCTTCCTCGAGAAATCTTTTAAAGAATGGTGAAAACCGCACTAGAATCAATCCAGTGGTTCCCGAGATTACCCGTTACATCAAAGAATTGGGGACTTTGTTTTATACTATGTAGACCAAGGCGGTCTGGGTTCGATTCCCTGTCAATGCATGTGAGATTTTCGAAGTGAAATGCCACGTCCTGTGGTTCGGATTCCACGTAAAAAGGAGGTCCCGTGGCTCATGATCTCTAGATTAACGGTCACGTTAAACTACAAGCTTCCTTTTATACTATGTAGAGGGGCCGCCTCAGGCTATAACCGGCTCTGAAGTATAGCCAACGCAAGTAAACAAATACCATGTGAACGTATCCCATAATGCTCGCAAGCAAATTTATCGTATTACTTAAAGAAATTGCAACTTATTGCGGAAAATAACACATGTATTCGGCTCCAACAACATGCTTCACTCATACAAGGGGATTTTAAAATAGACATTGCGCTTAATTGCTGCATTGTTGGTAACAGATTGTATATAAAGAAACTCACTCGTGCTTTTAACAGCATAATTTAGTCTCACTGTAGGTCAATTTCATATAGATCGATTACATCGTACAAATGCTATACATTTTGCTACACCGTGCATATGGCCCGCAACCGCTCGCCTGAGTTAATAGTAGCCCTGCATGTGAAAACGTTTGGGTGGTCCTGATCTAAATGATGAAATCCCAAACGTGGGGTTTATCTAGCTGGCTGCGTGGTGCAGCGGCTTTGTTCGAGGTTGTGAGACCGAATCCCGGCGCGCCCAGTTAGCATTTGAAGGTGCTTAAATGTGAGAAACTCGGGTCAATAGATTTACTGATACGTTAAAGATCCCCTCAGAATTCAGAAAGAAAATGTTGGAAGGCCTACATTTAAGCCATTGGCGGTAACCACATATTCCATGTAGATAATAATTCTAAGAATTGTTCTTGATCCTCTGTTTAGGGGATAGGTATATCCCTTTATCGTCACCTTAAATACTTAAATATATGTACAATTTGTCTGTTAACTTATTGAGGTAACTCTCATCATTTGAATGTGTAATACACCAGCTTTGGCTGACCATTTACACTGATCAGCCTGTTAATAGGTTACTAGAGCCGTACGTTCGATCGTTCGTTCATTCGTTGATTCATTTACGGACTTGGCGTCATCGTGGTCATGTAGCTCCATGTACTTGGGTGTGTCTGATAACGTGTGTTACTGTGACGGCTGTATTAGTGTGTGCATTTATAGTTGAGAAGAGGATCGGGGAAGGAGGCAGCCGTGGCTTTAATTTATACTCCTCGCAATGTGGGAATGCGGCTGGAAGCCAGGTACAAGGTCCATTTGCACACGTCTCGACCACACACACACAACGGCAGGGGATTAGGACCGGCCATGTTTCCGCCCCACGAGTCATCTATTGTACTCGACGTGGTCAATCAAATCCTAATGTTTTTAAAGTTGTCATTTTTTCGTAAAGGAATTTTATATTTCAATTATATACATTATAACAAGAAATTGATATCAAACAAAGTATAAATGACTCTAATGGACCACGGCAAACACTCCCGAGTGGTCTCGGATATTCTAATGATTGTATTAACAGCTGAAAGTTAATTTGAACGTTTTATAAAGTGATACAAAATGTTCTCAGCATTATTTCTCACGATGCGAAGTGATCCTTAAATTGCTTCTTGCAATATTGAAGTCTATTTTGTTTTATGATTCTATGTCCCATCTGAAATGAATGTATTTGTTGGAAGAGCCCTCCACACAGTGGTATATTCAAAGATTGGTAATTGCATGCAGTGTGAGGTGATTCGTTTGTTCCGACTGTGCTCTGGTCGGCTACGAGCGAGTTCGCACTGGGACGAGTGTCACGATACCAGGGAAAGTGACGAGATGTGATCCCATGCCATGCCTTTACAGTCACTAGCTCTAACTCTAGCACTAACTCTTTCATTCAAATTACTGTTGGAATCCCTTGTTTCCGCCTTCAAATGTTACGGAATTCATAAGTTACGCTAGAGACTCAAATTTATTCAGTTTCCGATACGGTTAGGGGCAGATGACCTCGCTGTACCGCACCTTAAAACAACAGTAACTAAGACACGGTTGTAACTTCCCTTCTGGTCACTACCTACCGATGGTACAGCAAGCGTGGTGGCCTACACACACCTTGCCCCTTTGGGTCCCATACAATGAGCAGGGGATACCATAAACAAAGTGATGTTTGACCCCTCAGAAATGGGAGTGTCAAGAAAGAAACGACAAGCTAATTAAGACAATAGAATGGGAAAACTGCTCTGTCTCGTATACCCTTACACTGTCGGGGTTGGATGAGAACCAGAGTTGACTAGGAGATGTCGACATATAACTGAGAGGGGCCAGACACAAGTGGATGCAATGCCACACTCAGCTTGGGTCTCGTGGCCACCAACCCTCACCTCCCACTAGTTGTGAGCCCCTTGGGTTATTGGCAGAGAGAACTTGCGTGCCCCCGTACCTTGGTAGTAGGGACGGATGACTCATTATTTCAAATTTATATATTCGTCGCTCAGTTAACTACAGGCCGGACGTTTGTTTTAGACGAGTGAAAAATCTTAATGGAAGCCTGGAGGCGAGTTACTGCAGTACCTGTATTGTTATCAGCTGCCCCAAGCGGTCCGATGATTGACAAAGCTGTCTCACACTCCTACTGAAGTACAGTCATTGGGAAATATAATCTGTTCGTAAATACGTAACGTGTACTTCCGCGACACACAATACTTCGACGTTGACTATACTGTCTGCAAGTCGGTGTCGTCACGTGCTCAAGTCTGGAATTCCATTACATCAGATCGGTGGTGACAAATGTGAAGCGATAGGGTGAGAGAGTGACTGTGTACAGGCTCACCCGCAGGCTTCAAGGTCAAGGGCAATCGTCTAAAACAAATGTCCGGCCTATACTGTATGTTTGCACTACACAGTGCAGTCGCAAATAGACCGCTCGTACTGAATTGGCCGACTACATTCTACAAGTTAATGGTTGTTAGTAATCAAGGTAGAAGGGATGTATGATCATCTTTAAGTGTAGCTAACAGAAGTCACGGTGAATGACGATACCGTGGCGTGGAGAAAGGGTTCCCACGTAAATCCCCTCCGTAAGAGCAGCCAAGCGAAGATGGCATAATGAGAACATACGTTGTAGGCACAAGTTGATCCCTACTACCATCGCAGTCTATAATTCTAGAGCCGTGTTGTTGGTTGAATTGGCAACACTGTGGGAAAGCCGTAAGGTGTGTAAATACGCTAAGCTCGCGTACTAACTTTTGTTGATAAATACAGTTTATTTTTTAATAAGACGAAAATTGTAGAAGTGAGTAATTTCCCGTATTAAGTTGTATGTATAGCCAATGCCTGGTAATGTATTTAACAAACTAATTCTTCACTAATACTTAAGTAAAATGTTTCAAGATGCATAGGAAGTGTTGTGTGTCTTGCTGTAAGGCAAATTATGCCAGCACTGTGAAATTTAATGCTACATTTTCCTTCCCTAAGGACGAAGTAAGGAGCAGGAATCATGCCATTTCACGAAAAGACTGGCTTCCAACATCAAGTGTTCATGCACACCACTTGGATAAAAAGGACGTAATACGTACCTTTCGATGATTGGTTACAACCATATGGCATACCAGTAGTTAAAAAATTAACAGAACCATTTCTTGTCTTAGAAAGAAAAGATAACAGTACTACTTAAACAAAGTTCCTTGTAACTTTTTCATAATTAACCAATCATCTCTTCACTATTTAAGATAGCTCAGGCCTGACGAAGACAATTCTCTACTTCCCTAACCACAAAACCACAACTACAATAATTGAAAGGATGAGGTACTTAATAATACACATTGAAAAGCAAACGCATTCAGAATTTCCAGAACAAAGAACAATCTCCAGTTTTCCACCATTAATTAAAATGTACTTTATTCATCAGACATGGATTCAGAAGTTTCATTCATTCCTAAACGTTAGGCATACTGATACTCTGGTCAATGATTGCTCCAAACCCAATAATAAAATAGCACTTCATCCCGTAAGTTTAAGATGATAGGCCATATTGAGTACGCAATAAGTTCACAATACAGCAATGAGTGTATAACATCATGTCAGCATAAACTAAACAAATATGGCCCACGAGGCCATAGGGTGTGTGTCTTAAGTTTGTATAAACTGTAGTTATTCTGCGATATCAACAATGCTGCAACCACCCACTGAATTCTTACCTTAAAGCCAGACCACAATAGCAAGTCATTAGTCTAGACTGCTTGCCTGTTTTGTCACGAGGATAACTATGTCAAAGAAAGAGCCTGGATCATTTCTCAGCGAAGCTGTTGCCATCTTCTCTACCACACAGTGAAAACTCATTTTACGAAATTTCTTCTTGTTATCGGTGCCTATGTTGGTGCCTATTGAATAAATCCGTGAAAACTAATTGATGAGCCTAGTAGAATGACAGTCACCAAATAACACATCACGTACATCTACCATGGAAACACGTTTTACTCCTCAAAATAAATCAGACTGTTGTTTGTACTTACTTGCTGTTTTTGAACATCCATTCACTTCTCAAGGCCCACGAAGATGATGTGCGATAGGAACGAAGGCGATATAAATTTCCTTTCACCAAACACCATTCCACAACGATGAATCTTACCACAGCAAACAGCCAAAATGTTTAGAAGGAAACATCTCTTAAACACACAAACATAGCCTACCTCATGCAGCTCACCCTAGTGGCATTGTGTAAACGAAAGGTCAATTCGCCAACCCAGTGGAAAATTACGGTTTGCCCCTGTAATGTTCTGCATAATGCTTGCCATGTGCGAACTTAGCAAAAATAAATAAAATGGCAAGCAACCTCCACACAAAATGTCATAATATTGGGATATTTCGACCATTTATTACCGTCGGGTTCTTGTTCATTTGTTGGCAGAACTGTTATCCATCTTTCGAAATGCTCCAAGCGAGAGAGTAGGGGGTTTTGTAACTAAATCGAACTGATCACAGGGAGCGTAAAAAGTGTGTCTCGTTCATTGGGGGTGGTTTTGGAGATAGATTCCATTGTCTTCACTCCTGTCCCTTCCCGCTGCCAGACAACTGAACACCTTGTGTTGACCTGTAATGGACAAACACCAATCCTTGAGTAAATTAGGTCATGGCTTGGGTTGTGGATTCGGTGTTTCATGTCGCCTATCAACGAGAGGAACCCTGGCCAAGTGAGGGATGACATAACTAACATGGGACACCATTGGAATTAAGTGAAAACGGCAGTTTTACTCACCCTTCACTAGTTTATCATGATTGTGCTACGTACTTCAACGCACGAACTCCGTTACGGAACGCACATAGTTGTGGTAATATTAATGATACTACATAAACACGCGTTATCAGAGGAATTCCTCAAGTATAAAACGTGTGTACTACTTGCTGTGAATGATTTAGAAGACAAATCTAAACCGGTTTTGTGAACTGTTCTAAACTTATGGAAAGTGTAATGTAAAATCGTTTACGAGTTGTATCTACAAAAGTGAAATTTTATAATTTTTCCCCTTATGTCCACATTGCAATCCATCTTCCTGGACCTTCCACCCAGGACCATAATCCTAACATGTCAACTGGTCAGATCCTGCGAGAAAAATGTGAATTAAATAATGGATCTCTAAACGAGCCTGTAGCGGAATCGCTTAACTGCAATTAGTTATATTACAATACGACGTAATTCAATTATGGACTGAAATTTTTATTTTTATTTACATTTATATAAACGATAACAGCTCAGTTATTTGAATTTCAATGAAAAAGTAATTATAGAAAAATACTATTGTTCCACTGCATTATGTCCGCTATGAATTAAATACATGTTAAAATGTCATCAGGAAACTAATGCATTTTCAACATAAACGAGTTGGAAAATTATCATAGCGCGAGAGATCATGTATTTCATGTTCCTGGTTTTTGCAGTTCACTGAATTTAGATTGTTTCCGTATATAGCCATATGGCATTATTTTTTGTTCTGATGCCGCCTTCCTTCCTTCTACTGTACGGTATATAGTGTGATAAGATTTATTCTATCTTTTGTTCTGAGAATTGAAATGTCTAGTAAGTATTAGAATCTCATTGATTTATAATCTTACTGTCGAAAGTATGAATACGATATGTTGTACCTTTTTAATACACAACTGTTGTACAAGACATATTCGTCGAAAAGCAGACTCCAGACGTAAATGATTTATTCTCCTCCTCCAACTGTTCCTTTTAGTTGTGGAATACCAAATTTATGGAACGAGGGAGTTTGGATAATCTACATCCACGGTATCTCCTACATGTTGAAAGAGGGGCAGTTGTGCCATACTTGCATAATATGCATGCTACTACAGAGTGCATGTGGCAATGCAGGTAGTCAAGTTGTACAGGTAGTTGTTCTGTTGGGACGCACGGTTTCAGTTGCTGCTATTATGCTGGGATCTTCGTAAGGTTTACGTATTGTAGGGATACTGTTCGTTAGTTTCTAACTTGCATAATGTCAATACTGATCATCGTACGACACGGGCCTTCGACTCGTGCCCATCGGGTGAAGGCGTCCTTTGATGGCCCAGTGCTCAGATCAACTCGGTGTAGTCCTCACCACCTGCCTCTGCCTTGCCAGGCTTGCTCTGATTGGTGATCGCTCGGAATGCTCGTATTACCCATTTAAGATTTGATTGCCGCTGAGCCTGGCTGCGCCACCGTTTGTTGATTATTGTAGCAGGAGCCCCGCGGGGTAAAGAGGAGGACACAGTGATGACACAGTGCAGTCCGCACATAAGTCAAGCAGCATTGCGCGCGCTACCTGTCTTAGAAGCGCAGATAAGCGACATGTCACCACGGACAGTTAAACAACGACTGAAGCTACTGGAGCTGAGTCATACCCTACTCGCGCAACTGTAGCTGTCAATGAAGCAGAGTGTCGTATGACACAAGTAAACAGAGAATAGTTCTCATCTCGACCACCGGCATCAATTCGTGAAAGGGTAATAACATCTCCCCAGCACGATATAGTTATCTATCTCGTTTTAAGAAGAAAGTCCACTCGCACTCTCAACTTAACAGCTATTGAGCTGGAGAACTGTGCCTTGTGGGATTGAAGAGAAGAACGAGCAGGCTTAATATGTTCCCCAAAGCAGTTATTTAAATATTTAAGCAAATACAATTACAGTATTCCTTGACACATAAACAGGCCCGTGCCCTGAATCGTACTGCCTAGGCACTTCCGGTTATACACAACGCACTGATGTACAAAAGGCAGGAGACCTACCAGGAATGCGCATTACCCAGTTACCACAAGAAGACTTGTCTCTCTGGTACAGCGTGTTACATAACTTACAGGTGCGCACCCCTACGTTTATACGCCTTGCTTTAGGGGTAGCGGATGAATGCGAAATGCCACACTTCACACCAATTACTTTGGCCTCATGGTTGTTCAGCCCAGAAAGTTTCGTGGCGATTTTCGTCGGGAGGTCCGAAAGCATCCCTTGTCAGTGCTGCAGGTAAGAGAACTGTTGGGAACGACGATGAATTGGTAATGCGAATTCGTACAGAAATGGTTCAGACTTACGTTTCGTTCAAATTGGTGGTCATCACGTTAGTTCAGTGATCGATGTTATGTCGCACGCCACCAGAATCTCGCATGATGTCGTGAAGAAGGATGGTGTGAGCAATGCATGAGGTTTTGGAGACTTCATAATATAACGGAGGAAAAACATGTTTATTTAGACGCAAACCACAATAATTCTGGGTGAACACGATGTCCGTGAAGTAGAGAGTAGTCTTTAGCATTCCTTCTGTGGTAATTTTATTACTCCCTAGTACACGTCTTGTTCAATTTCACTATCTCGTTGATTCAGACGAATTGTTGGCAGAGCGCTGTACTTTCTCCTGTCTTCTGGTATAGGCAAGGGGTGTGGAGTGATTATAGAATTTCACATTCCAGTTGTTTAGCGTGTGGACATATTCCATATGGAGTTCTGATCATTCCCTGTACTTGAACTTTAGCCAGGACGAATGTCTGCTTTAGCTAGCCCTCTGCTAATACCAACCATATGACAATACATATTCTGAACCAGTGACAATACTGTATGTAGTTCCAGAAGTGTTTATGTCAATAACATGAATATTTTGATCTATGGAAACGGGAATCACTTCAGACTGCCACCATAGTTGTTCGTCCCTTTCGTTGCCGTAAATGATCGTAATGTCCTTCAGTGGGTCTTAGCAGTAAACTTCATTTTTTTTTTTTTTTCGAATAACCGATCTTCAACTATGTACATTTTTCTCAGCCCTGTTGTTCAAACGATTCGGAACAAAAAATAATAGTCTTCAAATGCGGAAGTATATTGCTTAGTTTTTAAATTAAAACGACCCAGGCAATAATGATGTAGCTGAGTTGTATTTTCACAGCGGATTAAGATGAAGATCATGTATTGTAACCTTAGTCTTTCTGGTTTCTAGGTTGGTGTTATAGGCTTCCATCAGGACGTTAATGACCAGAGCTTGCACGATGTTGGTTTAAATGTTGCATAGAGACACGTTCACCCTAAGTGAGGTTAATCTCAATTTTATGGCATTGAAATGTTCGTTATTTACTTCATAAAATATCCGATAGTTGCATTTATGAGCAACTACTGTTCTCTCCCATCTTCTTGGGTGTGAGGGGTATTTAGTTTCACGCTTCGATGACAAGAGTTGGAGCATATAATAAATACAGCAGGCCATTTGCTGCCGGTAACAGAGTGACGATGAATGTCATTGTAGTGTATAACAACCTACATGTGAAAGGTCCTAAGCGGTGTAGTACTGTAATTAGGGATTTCATACAAGAGCATGATATTCCTTGAGTAAAAATGACCACGGTAATGAAAAGTATATTTCTGAACGAGTATTGCAAATGTTACACGATCCAACTCATCTCTTTTTTTTCTTCTTTTTATTGCTAAGCTATTTATGATTTTAAGAGGCTTAAGTGTACGTCATGGGCAGTTAAACTAACTCGTTTGTACCCTGCGTAATCATCCTATATTATCTTTTCGTTTCCTCAATTGCTAATGACTGAGGTCCTGTCGTGTGTATTCCAATATCGGAATAACTTTACCTCAATTAATGCCTTTCCTTCTGTTGAGGTAAACTCAGGAAATTGGCTTGACAAGTTTATCAAGTTCGAAGTTGTTTCAAGTAAATTAGTGACTTTTACAGCAGACATGGAGTAATTTGATATTGGAATTCAGCGTTTTTCTTTCCTTGGAAGTGAGATAATCATTGTGCTGACTCTCATTAGCGAAAGGAGTTTCGACCATTATAAATTAAATATTAAAGGCTTTCATTCTTTTTCATTACACCAGATGTTGGGAATTATCTACATTCAAACGTCTTAATAATTTCTTTCATCTCCACTTCTATGCCGTTTTTCAAACACTTCTTCAGGTCTCCAGCACAGAAAGAAGCTTCGTATTTTTTTCTTTTGGTAGGCTTGCCGTCTGTGCTTGCTGTTTTAAATATAGAACATTCAGTTTTATATTTCATTTCAAACCTTGTTAATTCTCCATTCATTGGAAGTTACTATTATGTTTGTTGTCACCAGAGTGGAGACACTCAGTAGAACCTAGGCAGATAATACGGCCGTATCATCTGATATAAAAATGCTATGATCACTCCCTCACGGATATTTTGTTGGATGAGATACGGAATTCCGCTGCATATGTGCTCGTATTTAACTAAAGTATCGTCCCAGTCCTCAGTGGCCTCGTGTGCACTGCTCATTCGTGGTGTTATTTTGGAAGTTTCATCTCTTCGACGAACAATATGTGGGATCCTGAAATAAGAGGGATAAATTGTGGAGAATGGAAATACTTTTCTGAGCTAAGATTTCACACAATTAGGATTGAATGGTATCTTCAACGTTTGAAAACTTAAAAACCAGTCTTAGCTCACTGGGCAAAACAAAAACAAAAGGGAGGGGGGGGGGGGGGATCTAGCCGTATTTCACCTATCCAGAATCTCGATCATGAGTGATCTTACGCTCAGGCCTAAGTTATTGCTATAATAATAATTATTTTATTTTATTTGTTTATTAAATACCGTACTATTTATGTTACATTAATGTGATATGTCTCACGAATCTGATGGCAAAGCCAGTGCAGATTAGAACAGAAGTTTGGTGCTTTTCAGTCGGTCGGACAACCCAACTCGTTTGGGTACATTCGTGTTGACCAACTGAAAAGCACCAAACTTCTGTTTACTATGGCAACGCTGAAAAATGGCTTCAAACCTCATAACAGTACAGATTATCTGTGATACATATTAATTATTATTAACAACATATATACAGATTATATTTCAATACAAGAGTGGATGCAAAAAATGTTTTTGGTGATAATGGTAATGATAATGGTAATGATAATGGTAATGATAATGATAGTGGTGATAATGAGAAAAATATTAATGTAAATAATTAAAGACACAAAAAGTTGCACTATAGTAGTTATATTAATACATTTATTTTATGAGTTAATGTTTAGTTAGGTAATAGTTTTAATGCGACGTATAGCTAGTTGTTTGCTGTTCATGTTCGACAATCCAGGTGGTAGTTTATTAAGTAGTGAAGGTATAATATAATTTAGTCTCTTGAAACCATAGCTATTTATACAGAAAGGTTTTACATATTTAGTAGACTACTTGTTATGGCTCTTGTTTGTATGTATGTTGTGAGAGACCTTATACCTGAATCTTGGATCATGGTAGTAGAGATTCAGTACAGTAATTTCAAACAACTCTTTAATATTTAAAGAAGGGATACCAATGAAATATTTAAAGAATCTGTTTTGGCTATCTTCAATATTATTAATTAAAGTTGTGTTTTTGATATGCTATAGCATATCTTAATTTGCTTTCAATCGGAGCACTATAAATAGTTTTGTAAGAATTTTTATCTACATAAAATCGGATTGTAGAAGGTGTAAAGGTTTGCTCTTGTTGTTGTTTTTTTTTAAATCATGTTTACTGTGAGGGTGTTCATTTTAAAGTGTTCATCAAGGGTAATTCCTAGGTATTTTTGTGTCGAAGTACTATTTATGAAGGTGTTACATTTGCAACCTGCAAGGATGTTTTGGTAGTATGCATGATATGGTGTGGTGCGTCAGTTTGTATTTTTCTTGTGTGAAGTGATCAACTCTGATGTGCATTAATTTAGATTTGGTTGTATTTATATACAAATTATTGTTGAGACACCATCTTGTGATGTTATTGAAGTCTTCTTGAAGTCTTATCAAAAGCTGTTGAGTCTTTATGTATGGTAAATATGGTGGTGTCATCAGCATAAATAAATATTTTACTGTGCTTAATGGCTTCATTCATGTCATTTACGAACAGGTTATATAGTGTAGGTGAGGTAATACTGCCTTGAGGAATACCCTGCGTTCCTTCTGATGTGTCACTGTTAGACTAGTGTTATTGAGCATTACTGCCATTTCCCTGTTTTTAAGATGGCTTTCAAATAGTTTGTAAGTCGTACCTCTTATTCCAATATCGTGTTTAGCAAGTAGTTTATGGTGATTTATTGTGTCAAATGCTTTAGAAAAGTCAATAAAAAGTTCCATTATATGATTGTTCTTATTTAAAGCATTATTTATTACATTGGCAAATTCAGCCAGGAGTAGATCAGTACTTTTTCCCTTCCTAAAACCATATAGATGTCCCTTTAAAATATCATATTTATTTAGGAAATTGTTCAATCTCTTATCCAAGCATTTTTCCATTATTGTGTGTAGGATTGATAAAATGCATATTGGTCCAAAGTTGCCAAGTCTAAGTGATCACCATTCTTATATATTGGTTTAATAATTGTGTGTTTCAGATATTTTGGTATTATGCCTGATTCGAATATCTTGTGTATGAGATGTGTTACGATTGGTATAGTTATTTTAGATGTTGCCTTTGTCTTTCAAGCGTATATTGTCTGCACCGGGCGATTTGTCTGTTTTTAATACCTTAATTATGTTCTCTATGTCATATTCATCAGTTTCAAGTAACGCAAAAGAATTCATTAATGTATTTCTATTCGAATGCCATTTGTTGATATTACAGTTATGAGCTAGGTTGTTCATTTTTTCACTAAAGGTACTGTTGAATTTATTGACTCATGACTTCATTAGTATAATGTATTCTTAAATGTTGGTTTATGACTTCATTGACAGTTTGTGTTTTCCGACCTGTTATATCCTTAATGATTTTCCACATTCCGTTAATATCGTTTTGCAATTATTTATCTTATTTTTATAATGTTTTGTTTTGTTTATTAGCTTACTTAATTTGTTTCGGAATGCTTTGTATTAATTTTTATTGCAATATTATCCTTGTTTCTGAGCATTGTTTTGTAAAGTCTGCCTCTTTCCTTACATTGTATTTTTATGTCATTAGTGAACCATTGTTTGCTTTTCCTGAGTTTATGTGTGGTTATGTAAGATGCCTTTTGGTAGATTTCCTTAAATTTGGTTGTTATTGTTTTATATGTCATTAGGATTTTTTAATTCAGGCAATCGGTCCAGTCTGTGTTAGGCTTGCGTGTATTATAGTATCGTTCATTAGCGTTATGTACGATTCATTATCTTGTGATTGTGTCTTATCATTTTTTGACCAAATACCTGCATATGTTATTTAGTGGTTAGAGATGTCTGATTGTATGACTGCAGAAGTATATTGATCTAGTCTGCTACGATAGTATATGTGGTGATAGTAATAATAATAATAATAATAATAATAATAATGTATTGATATGCGTTTCTTTAATTACTTTTTAACATATAATTATAAAGTTTTTAAGAAAATTATTATTATTTAACATTGTAACAAATCTGATTTCATCTCTTTTAACATTTCTAAATTTTAAGAACATTTAAACAAAAATTATAGTAAATACGTTTTATATGTAAGTTCTTATTTAGTCCTATAAGAAAAAAAATATCAATACCGTACCCGCAATTCTCAACCACTTGCCCTTCAATATCACTTATTATACTGAAGAAGATCACAACGTGGATGAAACTAGTGCGTTAAAGAACTGCTAGTACTTAATTTATTGACTTTTGGTGGATCCCTATTAATAATATTGTGCATTTATTAATAATAATACCGCATGGCCAAAGCTACCTGTAAAGAAGTTTTCAGTCCAAACCATCGAGGTAGGCAATTTACTTTCCTATTTCGATGTCGTGTATGCTCAGACCGAAACTGGAGCTCTATTGGGCGCCCTGTGGCTGAGATTTCATTAATCTAGTCTTGTTATCTCCTAATATGAAACAAGAGGTCTTCTTCGAGCGAACATCGTACAACTCGGAGCACCATTGATTTTACCTGTCCAACAAAAATCTGACTTCCTCAGCCGGGATTCGAAACCGCGATCGGGGTCAGTTAATGCTCTACCACTGATCCACCGAATGAGCTAGTTCTTCCAGTGCTATACTGAAAGGCTGAGCAGCGTACACATTATGGGAAATGTACTTGCATCAATCGTGGTATTGATAATTGTAACTCATTAGCCTACCTGCCACAGTCTTGGAGCCTTACCCCAAACATATCGTTGTGTTTAAGAGAAGGCTGACATTTTGTGTAAATACTACGATAAACTTACTATAGGTCCCTAATCGTGACTTGTGTACATTAATTGTGTTAGATATTATTGTTGGTAATTTTTTGTAATTGTAAAATTTGCCACCGAGGAATTACTCCCATTTGCAAATAAAGTAAATGAACGAATGAATGAACTTCATTAGCACAAGCAGAAAAACAATCCCGAGTGAACAAGGGTAATTCAGTCAAGTGTGTTAAGGAGCGTATCGTCTTCTCTCCATTCACTCCCAGCACGAGCAGACAATGTTCTTAATGAGACATTTTGACGTTCCCCGGCACTTATCAGCTTTTACACTGCGATGGGTACAATATAATTCTGTCATTGCCTTCAATGTCATCAAAGGAGCGTTGGTATGTGTTGTTATAGTATGATCATTTGTGTTAATTGACTGTTCACGCGAAAGGAGGTCCATCTGCAGGCGCTGTGGCTCTCACCACTTAGGTCCGGGGTCGATTCACGGCTCTGTCAAGAAGTTCAATTCTGGTCTGACGGCTGGAACGGGGTACACTCATCGTCGTGAGGCAGAACTGAGAAGTGGTGGTTCGATTCCCACCTCAGTCATCCTAGAAGTGGTTTTCCGTGATTTCCCCACTTCTACTCCGGCCTAATGCCGGGATGGTTCCCATCGTTAGGCCACACCCACCACATTCCCAATCCTAAACTCTAATACAAATACACACACTAATACATACACCACAATAATACAGGTTATCTGGGCTCCAGAACTACCGGTATATAAAAGCAAAACAACTGTGCTGTTACAAAGAATGCGCTAATTCTTTGTTCGAGCGACGTCACAACTTACTTACCGGTAATAATTAAAGCGGTTTTATTTACCAAAGATTTGGTGTTACCGAGAATCGAAGCCAGTACCGCAAGGACGATGTCAGGTTATTGACAATTATTGAAATACGCCTGCTAACTCGGAAAGTCTCCTTAAAATTTAAATTCTAAATTACCATTTCCATGCGTTATCTTTTCTTCGTGGCATTCCTAATTCCATCATTGATCATTCAGGCTACTTCCAAGTTAGATGTATTCCGAACTACACCAAATTATATTTCTACTGTAATTCAGATGAATGCTTGAGCCCGAACCGGCTATGAACGCATTGAGAACGAATAAACTGTGCTAATCCTGCTTCTCTCTTGCCTGGACAGTGCTGGATTGCAAATTATAGAGCAGACGCAAGAAAAGCTTGCCGAAAAAAAGTTTTTTTTCTACCGCATGAGTCTCTAGAAATTCCACAGACGATAACAGCGAGTCACATAAATAGAGGTAGGGAAAGAGTAGACAGAGAATGCGGAGAAGATTCACTGATGAGCCATACAATTATGACCATCCCACCCCGAGATCATTTATCGCCTGGGCATGTAGTCTCGAGTTACACGTGACGTGCTGACAGCATGATGTATTATATATAGGGCATACATATTAAGTAGTGTCTTCGACGTCAGAATGGGAAAAGCTGTCAATTTATCCGAATTTTATAAAGGTCAAATTGTAATGGCACGTCACCCTGGTACTGGTATATGGCTTGTTGGCTGTTTGCTCGCCGCTGATGTAAGCGCGTATTGAAAGAGGTGAAACATTGGTCAAACAATGAAACGTCGTCCAGCCGTGTGTCGACAGCGTCTCATGCAAGAGGCCAGCAAAGGTTAGCGCACATTAGTCAGCGCACATTAGTCGGAGTGTCTGCTAGACCCTGGTTCGTGACCACCAACAAGGCAGCCTAAATTTGTCAAACTAAGCGGTGTACAATTTCTCAACTTTTGGCACCGTTGTTGTTTGAGTCTTCAGTCTTTTGACTGGTTTGATGCAGCTCTCCATGCCTCCCTGTCCTGAGCTAATCGATTCATCTCTACATAGCTACCACACCCTACATCCCAGGCAATCTGTTTAATATATTCTAACCTTGGTCTACCCCTACAGTTCTTGTCCTCGACCCTTTCTTCCATAACTAAGCTTGCTATTCCTCTGTCCTACCAACCTATCTCTTCTCTTCATTAGCAGTCGCCAGAAACATCTCTCCTCTCCCACTCGTCTTAATACCTCTTTGTTTGTAACCCTATCTACCCATCTGATCTTCATCATTCTCCTGTAACACCACATTTCAAATGCTTCAATTCTCCTCTTTTCTGCTGCACCAATAGTCCAAGTTTCGCTTCCATAGAGCGCCACGCTCCAGACAAAGGCTTTCAAAAATGACTTCCTAATACCTAAATCTATATTCGATGTCAGCAGATTCCTTTTTTTTTTTGTAGCAATGCTTTCTTTGCCTGAGCCAACCTACTTTTTATATCCTCTTTGCTTCGTGCATCACTGGTTATTCTGCTTCCTAAGTAACAGAAGTCTCCTACTTCCTTCAGTTTTTCACCTGTCAATTTGATCTCCATAGAGGTTTCTGATTTATTTCGGCTGCATTCCAGTATTTTTGTTTTACATTTATTAATTTTCATCATGAATTCTTTCCTTAAGACGGAGTCCATACCATTCAAAAACTCATTCAAATCCTCAGGCTTGTCGGCCAAGATGACGATGTCATCAGCAAATCTCAGAGTTGAAATTATTTCTCCTTGAATCTTCACTCCCACTTTACATTTTTCTCTAATTTCCTTCATTGCTTGTTCAATGTAAAGATTGAAAAGTATGGGTGATAATTTGCAGCCTTGCCTTACACCTTTCTGAATACCTGCTTCTCTCTCATGTCTTTCAACTCGAATGACTGCTGTCTGGTTTCTGTATAGATTGTATATCACCCTCCTATCCCTGTACTTTATTCCAATCGATTTCAAAATGTCAAACAATTTAGTCCAATCAACTTTATCAAAAGCCTTTTCTAAGTCTACAAAAGCCATGAACGTTCTCTTATCTTTCCTTATTCTACCTTCCAAAATCAACTTGAGACTTAGTACAGCTTCCCTTGTTCCTACATTTCTCCTAAAACCAAACTGGTCTTCACCAAACTCCGTTTCTATCTGGCTTTCAATCCTCTTGTAAATTATTCTAGACAGGATCTTTGAAGCATGAGTAATCAAGCAGATTGCACGGTAATCTTCACATCTGTCAGCTCCCACTTTCTTTGGAATAGGGATGATAACATTCTTCTTGAAATCAGGGGGTACCTCACCTGTCTCATAAATCCTACACACCAAGTGAAATAACCTGATCAGACCTTCATCTCCTATGCAGCGTAGCAACTCAATCGGTATATCATCTATGCCTGGTGCTTTGTTCCTGCTTAAGTCTTCAAAAGCTCTATCAAATTCTGATCTCAATATTACATCTCCTTTCGCATCCTCATCAATTTCCTCCTCCCTTTCCATTACATGATACTCAATCTCCTTTCCCTTATACAAACTCTCTATGTAAGCTTTCCATCTCTCAACCTTTTCTTCCCTATCTGTTAGAGGCTTTCCATTTGCGTCCTTAATATTACAGCACTTAGTCTTCTTTTCCCCAAAAGTATTCTTAATCCTTCGATAAGCTGTGTCTACTTTTCCTAATTTCAGACAATTTTCTATACCTGCACTTTTCTCTTTCAACCATTCTTCTTTCGCTTCCTTGCACTTCTTGTTAACCTCATTTCTCAGACGTCTATATTCTGCTTTCCCCTTTTCATCTCTTACATTCTTGTGTTTCCGCCTCTCATCCATCAATTCTAGTATATCCTGAGTGATCCACGGTTTTCTACCTATTCTTTCTTTCCTACCAATGTTTTCTTCTGCGGATTTTGTTATTTCATTCTTCAAAAGTGCCCATTCGTCTGCAATTGAAGTTTGTTTAGGGTTTTTCATTAGTCCTTCCTTTATACTCTTCTTGAATCTTTCGTTTACATCCTTCTCTTTCAGTCTGTCTATTGCCCACCTTTTTGGCTTTTGACTTTTCTTCAGTTTCTTCAACTTTAATCTGCATTTCATTACAACCAGATTGTGGTCAGAGTTTATGTCAGCACCAGGATATGTTTTACAATCCAAAACCTGGTTTCAAAACCTCTGCTTGACCATAATGAAGTCGATTTGGTAACGCCCTGTATCTCCTGGTCTCATCCATGTGTATATTCTTCTATTTTGGTTATTGAATAAGGTGTTAGCTATGACCAACTCATGCTCGGTGCAGAATTCTACCAGCCTGCTTCCTCGATCATTCCTTCCACCTAATCCGAAATCTCCTACTATCTTCCCTTCTCTCCCTTTTCCTACCACAGCATTCCAATCTCCCATTACTATAACATTTTCATCACCCTTGATATACCTCAGAATTTCGTCTATTTCTTCGTAAACCTTTTCAACATCCTCATCATCAGCTTGACTGGTAGGCATATAGACTTGCACCACTGTGGTGCAGGTAGGTTTAGTATTGATTTTTGCTACAGTAATTCGTTCACTATATTGTTCATAATATTCCACCCGCTGTCCAAGTTTCCTACTTAATATGAGGCCAACTCCTGCTTGGCCATTGCTTGATTTAGTGCTAATGACCCTATAGTCTCCTGACCAAAAGTCCTGTTCTTCCTGCCAGCGCATTTCACTAATCCCAACCAAATCCAACCTCAACCTATCCATTTCCCTTTCTAAGTTTTCTAACCTTCCACTTCCTAGCAGACTTCTAACATTCCACGCTCCGATCCGTAGAATGTCAGATTTCCTCTTTGTCACTTCTGTGATGTTAACCCCCTCTCGAGTAGTCCCCATCCGGATATCTGAACGGGGGACTAGTTTACCTCCGGATTGAAATTTTACAAGGGAGGAGGCCATCATCACATGTAATTATGCATAGAGAGGTGCATATCCTCGGGAAGAGCATTACGGCTGTAGTTTCCCGTTGCTTTCAGCCGTGCAGCAGGACGCAGTGTAGCCATTATTTGGCTTATATTATCAATATCTTAACCGTCTATAAGACTAGTAAAGAATTGATTTATTCTGAAAGGCTGCTACTCCTTTTCAGAATAAGTAAAGAGCAATTCTACTAACAAAAATACTAACCTTCTACCGTACTAACAATTAAATACCCAAATTCTACTAACGAAAACATACTAAATTTCCACCAACAACAAATACTGCCACTAAAACAGTCTGTCACCAGGCACGCTCACATGCACCCTCACAGATCACAGTCAACTGAAACAATGAACTATAACTAATAAACAATGCAACTGCTACCAGACACACTCACACACCACAGTCTAATAGAACAATGACATATATCTAATAGACAAACTAACTACCTACTTACAACTAAAACTAACTACATACGTACTGTACTGTTATTTGAATTGACAAAATTTACAAAACACAATTTAGATAGAAAATACTTACAAAATGTAATTTAGATTCAAAATAGTCACAAAATGCAATTGAGAATAAAAATACTTACAATATACCCACCCTACACAATATGTCTACCCCTTGTCTACCCTTGGCACCGGCTAGAGCAAAACGTAACTTTTCACCAAGCTCTGTCTCACTTACGGCTGTGATTATATGGATGCTAGCTGATGCCTGTGGATGGAATGAAAAGTGATATTCTTAGCGTCAAATCTGCTTCATTGCTTCAGTGGGGAAAATAATTACAAATTACCTCACTTCTCACCGTGCCTAGTAAGCCTCCTTATAGCACTGCCTTGGTTTATGGGGTTCTACCACATAACCTATGGCGGTGCATTTTGAGAATCTGACCAGCCTTCGGACTGACTACATGACAGTGGTTTTCAACCTCAGCCCACTGCCCTCTATGGTATAGAGGTTCGTATTGAGATTCGTGTTCCAAAAATCCTGGGTTTCATTCCCGGCTCTGCCAAGAAATTCAGTTCAATTCAATTCTGGTCTGAGGGTTGAAACGGAGTACACTCACCCTCGTGATGCAAAACTGAGAAAAGGTGGGTTCGATTCCCACCTCAGCCATCCTAGAAGTGGTTTTCCTTTGTTTCAAAACAATGAAACGTCGCGTCGTCCAGCTGAGTGTAGACAGCGTCTCATGTAAGAGGCCAGCAAAGGCTTGCGCAGATTGGTCGGAGTGTCTGAAAGACCCTGCTTCGTGACCACCCACAAGGCACCAGTTAAATGTTCGGATGGTTCCTAACTTACGGCTACGGCCGCTTATCCACCATTTTCACCCCAAGTACAAATAGGCATTACTACAGATATCACAATTGCACTGGTTATCAGACACGTTCTTTACGCACCAAGTTTACGGGGCTGAAATGACCACAATGGCTTAGACCCTAAATCAGAAAAACAACAAACAGTATTCCAAAGAAGGAAAGTGGCTAAACAGACGAAATGAAGACACCTGCATGGGCAAAATAATGCAGACACTTGAGAAGTCAATTAAACATAATGTAGACTATTAGAAGATTTTAACTCCAAACTACAAGCACATGCAAAATGACGAGTAAGATCTTACAAAGGAACATTTTGAACGTGAATCCCGGATCTTGCTGAAACTTGGCGTACATGTAGGGCAGGTTGAAAGGAAGATACTTGTGATGGTATTTCATCCATAAATTAATATGGGTCATCCCTAGAGGGGATGAAATTGCGCGTGTCTGAATACTAACGTGGGCCAGGTGGTGTGCGCGCTGAGATCCAATCGCAGCTCCTAAACCACTCCTCCAACAGGTAAAGAGGGCCTGCGGTACATGCTGTACCAGTGGGCCGCTCCCAGTCTCGCCTACCCTTCCGCCCTCTGTAGGGATGTCCCATATTAATTTGGGGATAAAATACAATCATACATTTTATCCCAGTGCAGTGACTTAATAATACTATGTTATTGGTTATACGTCCCTTTTAACTACTGCAGCTTTTTGAGACGGTGGGGTGCCGGAATTTTGCCCCGAAGGGGATCTTTTACGTACTAGTAAATCTGACACGGCTCCCTTGCATTTGCAATGCCAACTGACTGCGCCAGGATACGATCCTGCAGCCCTGGGAACAGCAGGCGAGAACGTTACCGCGAAGCCACGCAACCAGTCACCAGTGATTTAACCAACAAATATGCTTAGTACCAGCGGGGTGAGGGAAATCGTTCCCTTCTTATGAATCAGTTTCCAAATACATTGTATCTACCTCTGCATTTCTTTGGACATAGGGAATGTTATGTAGGTATATCTCCGAAGACATCCAAATAGGATTAAAGCATTGAGGGAAGAGGCCGACCAGATCGCGCTCATATCTCGATTTTACATGTTGAGTGGCATTGCCCCTTCTTCCCGTGGACCCTTGATATGTTAATAATTTTTCTCTAATGGTCACGTCATTATTATTATTATTATTAAGACTAATAATAATAATATGAACAGTGATGATAATAATAATGATGATAATGATATGCCCTCTCTCATCATGGACCGTACATCAATGTAAATTTCAAATTTAGTTCCCTTTTCCCGCACACACTAATGGATTCGGACGACATTAATCTGCCGCAAGTTATTCTTTCTTGTTTGGCTGTATCTGTGAGAAGCAATGTCACCACCCAAGGTTTGGCCTTTGAGTATCGCGTCGTCGAGTAAGCTATCTTGACAATATCATCTTACTGTGAATGTTCTGGTGTGATATATCGTTGGCTGGAGGCCACCATCCGCTTGTCAGATTGCCTGAAAGAATGGTATTTTTGTGAAGCTTCGAGTAACGCCACAACACTTCTTCCATTCCAGTGAACTGTGCCTGTATCTGTGCTGACTTGAATGTTTTATTCCGTGCAGTTTACAATGGCCAGCCCTCTCTCCTAAACGTGGACGTTCCGACTATAAAAGTGGTTTAAGACCTGGTGATGAAACACTCCATTGCCGCGCGGTAACGTCTGTGCAAATTCCATAGGACCTCTTTCCTAATGTATTTCTTCGAAGAACTAAGAAGTAAATTCTAAAAGAGGTTACACGATGTCCAAAGTATGTCGAGGAAATACCATTTTAACAGGTTTGCCTTTCCTCCATAGCAGTGTGTGCTGGTCAGGGCCGCACTTTACCATTTCTAGCACCCTCGTAAGTATAGATTTTTTAGAAGTACTTCTGGCAATGTACTTCAAAAACCATACTAAATCCATTGCCTTGGCAGTAAATATATATTTAGCCACGTTGTATTGAAAAAAAAAACCCTCTTTCATTCCTACTGGTCAAATATAGACTATCTCATGGTGTAGCGGCTAGAATTATTCTCTCTCACCCCTGAGGTTCAGGTTCAGTTCCCGGCTCTGACAACACTCTTAATTTTGGTCTGGAACGGGTTACACCCAGCCTCGTGAGGCAAAACAGAGTAAAGGGTGTGCGATTCCTATCTCAGCTAACGTACAAGTGGCTTTCTGTGGTTTCCCAATTCTACTCGAGACAAATGTCAGAATAGTTCCTAACTTTAGGCCACGATCGTCTCCTTCCCATTCGTTCATACACCACAATAACGCAGGTTATCAGACAAATCGTACACACACCTAAGTGGGGCTAAATGAATCAATTACAACAACAATCGATCAAATTTACTTTCAGTAGTATCATATTTTGGACCTTCCATTTCAACTAACATTCTCATGTTACCTGGTACGAATAGGCTATATAAAAAGAATATTCGGGTACCCTCTATGTAAATTCATACCAACTCTTTAAGTGGGTGGAACAATGAGGTTGTCTGCCACAAACTAGTTTACTAAAATACACTTAAATTTGACATTTCATGCAATGTAAATATATTACTCTCTTGTTCATGCATTTGACTAAATTTTAAATGATCTCTCGAATGATTTGTAACAATAAAATTCTTCTTCAGAGTGGTGCAAGATAAATAGTAGAAAGTAATTGAATAACAGTATCCGCATTCTCATTAATAGAGCTATGACGCATTCCATGAAAAATGTATTTGAGATGGGAAAAACTTTAAAAATAAGGTAGTTAAAGGAAATAAACTGATAAAGTTAGTTAACATTTACAAGTCATAAGGAAAGGTGATCATTCTCAGGACCTCAGCTACTTTTGGTGAGTGTTCTAAGTAAGGGATTTTCACGTTCATTCCAGGCTAATTATGTTGCGCCTTTCTAGCATTTGCCTGGATTGCATGGCGGAAGTAGCCTGGGGAAGCATTCACTTAAGTTGGCAACTTTCTCAGCACTGGGATTTGTGATTTGGAACTGATGGTGTACTTCTGACCTGGCTAGTTTTCGTGTGATCCCTGATCATGCCTGTGAACTCATGGTAATGGATCAAATCCCGGCACGGTTCCTCTTCTTCTTAATATTATTATTATTATTATTATTATTGCAGCTAGGGAGGAGAATACATCATACATGGACTAGAACCAAAACCCCAACTGGCATGGCATTTGGGGTGCTTTAGTTCTCGGCCTGGATGGAAGTCAGAGCGATGAGGTGGAGACAAGCATATCGCTTTCTCGTTCAGCAGGGTACTGATGTTATTTCCAGGATATCATACAACTTGACAGTTCGCTTGAAAAGTTTCTTGGTTTGGTAGTGTCATGTCCCTGTCACCTGATCACAGAAATAATACAGCTAGCTGTCAGCTGTACCAGCTATTTGACTCAGCACATATTGACTTGGTATTTTCTTTCGCAGGTGATTGATAGTTATTGCTGTCGGTAGACGTCTCCTCTCCCATGAAAGAACTTCATTTGAACGTAATTAAATATCCATTTTTAGGCTTTTTTTGTTATTCTGTCGACTTACTAAGCTAAGGACGAGATGATGATAATAATAATAATATTATATCATCATTAATTCAGTCACATAGTGCAGTCGTTTGCAGACCACCACATGGTGTAGTGGCTAGCATTCTTTACTGTCATCCCTGATTTTCTTAGCCTGTACCCAAGCAGCTAGGTTGCACTAAAGCAGGGTTGACCAGAAACTTCGTTTCCCCCAGGGGCTCACATCTAGTGGGATGTGGGTTGGCGACCACGGGACCCCAGCTGAGTCCGGCATTGCTTCCACTTACTTGTGTCGGGCTCCTCTCTGTCTTCTTTCCTGTCGACCTCCCTTGGTTAACTCTTGTTCTTTTCCGACCCGGACGGTATTTGGGTATCCGAGGCCTAGAGAGTCTTTCACTTTCCCGCCTTAATTGGCCCTAGTCTCATCTTTCCTGATCCCTCCTTCTTCGAGGGGTCAGACCTCTTGTTTTCTTTTTCATTATATTTCCTTTTCTCTTTAAGATTCCCGCACTGTTTTTGTTACTTGGTTCCCCGTGTATCTAAATTCCCTTTAGCGATTTTTTGTAGGTATTTTTAATCTACGTTGCATTTTGTAAGTTTTTTTTTCGATCTAAATTACATCTTGCGATTGTTTTCAACCTCAATTGCATTTTGTCAAGATTGACAATCTAATTTGCTTTTTAGTAAGCCTTTCAATGTAGGTTTCAGGGCATTTTAGTGAGTATTTTGAATTTCAATTGCATTTTGTAAGTATTTTCAACCAAAACCGCATTTCGCAAGAATTTTAAATCTAAATTGCATTTTGTTTGGTGGGCATTTTGCAAATATTTTGATTCTCAATTGCATTGTGTGGGAATTTTGAATCTAAATTGCATTTTGTAAGTATTGTCAATCCACATGAGTCGTTTAAATCTACCGTACATTTTGTAAGCATTTTTAATTTCAATTGCATTTTGTAAGTATTTCGACTCTACATTGCATTTTGTACGTATTTTGAACCTAGCCTACATTTTGTGGGTATTTTTCAATCTATTCTTTTTGTGAATCTTTTCGTTCTAAATTCCCTTTTGTAAGAACATTTTGTGAGTTGTTTCAATCTGAGTTCCTTTTTGTAAGTATTTTCCGTCTCATTTAATTTTCGTTCTGGTTTCCATTTCATTATCATTTTCGCCATCACCCAGATAATTAGGGGCCGATAACCTAGATGTTAGGCCCCTTAAAACAACAATTATCATTATCATCATCAGAAACTTCGTTCGCGTTCGAAGGTCTACCCGTTAACTGCACACTTCTCCTTCTTCCCCTTCTATCAGTTTCACCCCAGCGAAGAAACAAGTCAGTGAGCCACAAGTAACTCGGCTGACAGTGCGGCGGCGAGCTGGATCGGTCCCGCTTAACATTTGGCTTTCGTACACGAGCAACACACTCCGTCCGCGTGAACTTCTGCACAGTGTGGTCATCTTTACACTGGAGAACTTGATTAACAGTGCAAGGTGCCATGGTGTCTACTCATGTTCTTACCATCGCGAGCTCTTGCGATATTTAAGCTCTGCTGGCTTGATTTGTTGCTTTCTTGGCGTGGGGCGCTGCGGACGTACGGAGCCTGGGGCAGCCGCCCCATTTGCCCTATCCATGGGACGGCCCTGTTCGGCTGTGTAAACTTCCTGGCTTGAGCACACAGTACTGTGCGTTTGTTCTACATGTTGTTATAAAGACATACATTCATAAAGCCCGAGAACTGTGGGCTTATTTTTGGTGCAGCCTGCCGTGAGAGATGCAAATCTGTGAGCTTGCGCCTGAATTCTTTACCGTTGAGGTGAGTGAACTGCCTGAAACTTCGCGCTGTACCAACTGTAATGATGGAGGACATACTACAGTACATGAAGTGTTTTTTCATGTTGTCAGTTCACGAAAGTCATTACGGATGGCGCTTTACAATTTTCCCTCCAGTTCTGTAATGGCTAGTGATGGTATTGGTGATTGTTGTTATATAAGAGTCTTAACATCTAGGTCATCTATTTCTAATAAGGGTGATGATGCATATGAGTGTGAAAATGAATACTAACAGCTACTGCTTTACACCCAACTTCCAAACTAGAAGAAAGGCAAACAGGATGTAAGGGAAATAAGTCTGGGAAAAGAAATGCCCAGAAATCTTGAAGAATGAGGACCGAAGCACGTGGAAGGACGTAGAGCCATGAAAGCAGGTAGAAAAGGGAAAGAGCAGAGGATCCGCCCCACTGGAATTTAAAAAAAGAGAAAATTCGGACCCAGGTCAGGAATCCCTCAGATCGCCAAATCTCGAGCTTACCAGTCGTGAGCCCTAGAGGGTGTAGTGCTAATCAGTGTGCACCATGCTTGGTGGGGTTACACACACTCCGTCCCCTTTAGGGTCTCTTATGGTGGATATGGGAATAACATGAAAAATTGAAGAGGTTTGACCGTTCGAAAAATGAGGGTGTTGGGGAAAGAAAAGACCTTGACGGGAAATTGAGACACCGTAGGCCTCAGATACCCTTGTAAACGTCGGAGTCTGAAGAGATTTGACAGATGGACTCTCCAAAGGTATGTGGAAGCAATGCAGTGCTCCCCTTAGTATCCTCTAAGACCATATAAAATTTGAGGTTGTAAGTGGTAATAGTTTCGGAAATATTTAATGAGGGTGAAATATTTCGCGTGGCCGCCATGTTGGATTGGTGAAACCTATTGAAATTTGACATGCACGGTCGAGGTCGGACGAAGTTTTTACCATGTCTCATGGAAATCACTCCAGCTGTTTAGACTTGATTAGGGGACACACACACACAGGTCACACATATACATGGACAAAAGGTGATCGAAGAATATTTTTTCATACGATTAAAATAGGCTAAAATAGGTCGAAACTTGGATAGGCGGTATAAAATGTCATTCCTGTGACTGTAGTTGCATAATAGAGATAACTGTCACTGATAGGTGTGATAGAATTTTACGGAAACCAATTATTGGTTAAGCACCTAAAAGTTCCGATGTCTAAACTTCACACAGGTATTTCATGTCATGAGTCAACAGAGAGAGGTAGTGGAGCTCAGAACGAACCTGATGGTACGGGTCTATAAGCCTATTCAGATCCTCCGTCAGAGCTGTTACGGTGCAGTGCGTGATAGACGATAGTGCACATACAGGCAAAGAATAAACCTTTGGGTTCTGGGAGCGGTAGGAAATCCCCCGAAGGCGTAATCGGTCACTGTTTGATTTCTTAATTGGTTTTGGCGGTGAGTGTGATCACCTGTTTCAGGTAATTTCCCTGAAGTTGACTCTTGCTCGACTTTGTACGAACTGTGATACAATGTCGGGTAGTGGGAGCTTCATAATGATCTAAGGTTTTTTCATTCAGAGGTGAGTTTTCAGCCCCGTGTATTTGAGTGCTTTTCCTTAACCTATGATATTGTAGAGACTGTAGTAGTGTGTAGTAACACACTAATACAGCCATCTCAATAACACAGGTTATCACACAAATCCCGCACACACCCAAATACGAGGCACGTCCAGAAAGTAAGTTCCGTTTGGTAATAAAATTAAATTGCGTACAGATACAGAAAAATTATTTATTGCACAACATACTACACCTCTTAAACTACTTTTCCACACTGCCGTGTCTTCAACCAGTTGGAAACATCTTCTTTCAGCTCGTCGTCATTGTTGAAGTGTTGACCGCCAAGAAAGACTTGAGATGTGTGAACAGATGAAAGTCGCTAGGAGCGAGGTCTGGGCTGTACGGAGGGTGGTCAAACACGTCCCAGCCAAATCCCTGTAGAAGGTTTTTCGTCACATTTGCAGTGTGTGGTCGTGCGTTGTCGTGAAGAAAAACAACACCTTTTGACAGCAACCCTCGGCGCTTATTCTGTATTGCGCGGCGCAATTTCCTAAGTGTCTCGCAGTAAGCATCTGCGTTGATTGTTTGACCACGCGGTAAGACATCAATGAGTAAGATGCCTTTCCAGTCCCAGAACACTGTGCACATCATTTTCCGAGGTATCAACATTTGTTTCGGCTTAACCTTTGCTGGGGATGAAGTGTGCCTCCATTCCATTGATTGCCGCTTACTTTCAGGGGTGTCGTAATCCGTTTTGTTTTGTGTTGCTCCGTAAGAATCTTTGGTACCCAACGTCGGCCAAGTTTACGAAAGTTCAGTTTTTCGGTAACAAATTTCATGAATTAGTGATCGTGAGATTTGGGGAAAATTCCATAGCGAGAGCACCAATTGTAAACCTGCGGTTTCCCCGGATCTTGTTATCAATCGCGTGAACCAGTTCTTCTGTAACCAAAGATGGACGCCCACTTCGTTCTTCATCGTGCACTTCACTACGTCCTTCATTGAACTGTCGGACCCATCTTCTCATCATTGAATCACTCATCGCATTTTGTCATTACACTTCGTAAATTTGCCGATAAATTTCAATTGGTTTCACTTTCCTAGCATTCAGAAAACGAATCACAGATCTGATTTCACAAGCGGCGGGATTTTCAATCAACACCGACATTGTACGAGTAAACATGCACAACAACGCGTACGTGGCTGACAGCGCTCTCCAAATGGCGCACGTTTCTTCTCCTTGATACAGAGCGTCTACCGCGCATATGCGGAACTGCGCTGCAGCGGAACGTACAACTAGTTGAAGACAGGCGGTACACGTCTATGAAGAAGGTATACAAAAACTCGTGCCACGCTACGACAAATGCCTGCAACATTTCGGCAGTTATGTGGAAAAGTAGTTTAAGGGTTGTAGAATTTTGTGCAACAAATATTTTTTCTGTATCTGTACACAATTTAATGTTATTACCAAACGGAACTTACTTTCTGGACGTACTTCGTACATGGGTTTACGTGAGAACGATGTTGCAAAGTCCTTAAGGGATAAGAAAAAACAGTGTAGTACTGAACTGATCAGTGATTAGAATAGGGGAATTCACCTGGAACTTTAAGTGGGCACCATCCGAGCATTAACTTGGAATGTGTGGAAAACTATAAAAATAATCCACATTCAGTAGGCTATGGCATTTGGATTAGAACCTCTCATCATCCTACTTCCAACTCTTCATCTCTGCCATGGAGCGTGGTATAGGTTTATTTACCTGACTATGGAGGTGGATCCAAAACTTGTTTGTTCCGTGGATTATTTATGAGCCTAGAGACAATGCAGTCATCAGCATCATGTAGGCCTACTATGTTATTTTGATGTCTGCTCAAGTATATGAAAGTGTGGTAGTTTGTGGCTACAACTGGGAAGGGTGCCTCTGGAGTTGAAAAGAAGCTAAGGCCTACCATTTCCTTGGTGCTAATGTGGAAGAACTGTGGGTATAAAATTGAGTTTTATCACCGTAAGTCACCGTGCTCCAGATAGGAAGCAAGTGCTCATGCACGGATATGTACGGCAGTAATCTATGGTTTTCTGCCTGTTTGTACGTGATGTATTTGTGCGTGTTTTTCTTCATTTACGTCTAATCACCTGTTTTGAAGTTTTCATCTTGTTTTCAACCTTCGGGGCAATTCCTCTGTGGGTTCTCGTTAATTATTATATTCGTTACGGTACCCCAGGGATATTTCTGGAGTTGGGAATGGAAAACTTTATAAGTGATAAGAGTTTTATTAGCGACAACGTTTTGTCTCTATGATATTGATGCTGTTGAGAGGAACACTAAGGCTGTGAGGAGCTGCTGTTTGGCCCATTGTGTAACACACATCCATCGGGCTGAGTGCAACCGTAAGTTAAGTGTTTGCTCCTTACCCGCTCATTCTGATGGGCATATAAGCAGGTCTGAGGTCCCCGATGTGTTCTAGAGTCGGGGTTACTTGCGGTAGGGTGGTCAGTTCCTCTCCGTTCCATCCCTTCACGTGCCCACTCCCTCCCCCCATACCCAGTTATCCAATTTATGACCACGTCCAGTGTTGCTCAACTTGAGACAACTCACGGGATCCGGTCAAGCGTTGATCTTTCGATGGTATTTGATGGTGTTTAAATGCGGAAGACCGTATGGAATAGATTTACTGGCACTTTAAAAATACTTTTCTAGGGCAGTCCTGCGTCTTCAAAGCCACGTTACATTAAAGGGTCGCTAAATGCATTACTTCTACTGCAGTCTGGGTGTACTAGGTAAAAAGATCTCGCATCCATTTTTAGAAATTATATTTAAACTTTTCCCAATTTTCCATGTGTCGAAAGTGGGCAGTCGATAACTAAGAGCCCTCGTGTTCTTCGACTAACATAATGAAGGAATTGCGTTATCACCATCAGAATAGGATGTCAGATCAGTCGAAAGAGAGTTGTCATGCTGAAAAACGAGAGGAAATTTCAAAGGTCGTTTTATTGGTTTACAGTGATATTTTCAATTAGATATGAACAATTGCAAAATTGGCCTAAAAAATACGCGAAAATTTCATTCAAGAATTCGTGGTGTGTGGCGTATGGCGCTCAGAGCCTGCGTGTGCGTCTCTGAACATGCCAGTAAATATGAATAATCCCTAAATATACAAATTAGAGCAGACTGCCCATCTCATGGCGCAGTGGCTACGATTCTTATCTGAAACCCTTGACGTCGGGGCTTGATTCCCACCTCAGCCACCCTAGAAGTGGTTTTCCGTGGATTCCCACTTCTACTCCAGGTGGTTCCTATTTTACGGCCACGGCCGCCTCCTTCCCAATCCTCACCTGCCTTACAAATACACACGCTACTATAGACACCGCAATAATACACACCCAAGAACAAAGGGCTAAATGGCCACAATGTCGCGAATTATCAAGAATTTCTTTAGCGTCCACTGGTTTAGTAAAGAAAGTCCGTTGTGAACTACGCTATAAGAGGGTGTCTTAATCAGTGGTGCGAGCAATTATTGCCAGGAAGTCTGGGTGTGTCCACCGTCACGCTTGGCCCGACAGCCTACGGTCATGATAATCACACGTGAACTGTGTCTATGTCACCCAGACGAGACTGAGATTTATTCACAGCAGTTCTTGTGACTGGCGACAATAGTATAGAAGATTCCGGTCAAATATTTGGCCCGATTAAGCGGCTGGCTTGATTATATGAAGTGAATTGAAATCTAATTTGTCGTAGACTAAAAGTTAATTATATGCCATGTCTCTAATTGAAGTAAGCTTTCTGGTTGAGCATTTTGAATTTTCGATTCAAACAGATGTGTATAATGACCAAATATACCCGCAGTTCATTCTTTGACTGTTTGTTATGGTTTGCCGTCCAAACCACCGGAGCGAATGCCATAACAATTCCTATTTACGTAGAAGACACCCCTTAATTAAAACTAGGCTACAAATTATTCATGCAATGCAAAGGTGTGAGGAGTGAGGCAATTGCGCAATTCATATCCGCCTCTTAACATGCTGCTGTCGGCCCAGTCATGATTTCGTGGAATGCGCTCGAGACGGCTACATATCACTCATTGCTTCCGCAATGAGGCGAGAAGCAAGTTATACTGGCATGCGTGTGTCTGTCATGCATTTAAGAAATCGCTAGCTATCATCAATCATTCAGTTCGCACAGGTCGTAGGGTGATATACTGCTCGGGTCTAAGCTGCGTGAACCTGAGAGGAATGTGCATCGCGGGCTATGTAAATTGGTGTTGACGAGTGATGAGGTTTCTCGGTCCGTGCATAGTACAGTATTACCCTTTCACGAATTGATGCCGGCGGTCGAGATGGGAACTATTCTCTGATTACTTCTGTCACACGTCACTCTGCTTCGTTGACAGGTACAGTTGCGCGAGTAGGATATGACTCAGCTACAGTAGCTGTCCGTGGTGACATGACGCTTATCTGCGCTTCTAAGACAGGTAGCGCGCGCAATGCTGCTTGACTTATGTGCAACTTGCACTGTGTCCTTCTCCTTACCCCGCGGGGCTCCTGCTACAATAATCAACAAACGGTGGCGCAGCCAGGCTCAGCGGCAATCAAATGTTGAACGGGTAACACCAAATACCTTGGTCGGTGATTCACTCATTCGTAACACCACAGTGGTTTGAGCAACGGCCCTATGTTAGCAGTATTGGAATAGAAAGGAATACCATATATCACGGCGGGCTGTTGACTGACCCTTCTCTGCTCTTTCTCCTCACCCCTAAAGTTCATAGAGCTTGGACCCGAGCAGTACATTCACAGCAGACGTTCTCAGTCTGGTACTCACGATCACCACGGTGCTCATTAAATGAGTGTTGCCGTCATACGCACAAGCTCTGATATCCATTCTTCAATTCCAATGCTGTTACACGAACTGGAGTACTAGCCTTTTCATTGCAAGTTTTGATAGAAATGTCATCATTTTGTGAAAGAGTATAATTATTTAATCTACAGCAAAAATAATCGTACATCCCCGTTTTATGTACAGTATAACACGAAAAATGCCGATTTGACTCCACCATCCGTACGCCAATGTGTCTTATCTGCATAAGTCATACCTGGCGAGTGGTGAATCTCTAGCTATTTCAGCTAAGAGAGAGAGAGAGAGAGAGAGGAAATCGAAAGGGAGGAGCATGCTTGTCAACGCTGCTAGGGTACAGGCCGGACGTTTGTTTTTGACGAATGAAAAATCATAATAGAGGCCTGGAGGCGAGTTTCTAGAGTACCTGTGTTAGGCCGGTATTACACTATCAAGGAAATTTGTCAAAGATCTTTGATAAAAGATCTTTTATAAAATATATGACAGTGTAATGGGGAAATCTTTTATAAAATGTTATTTTATAAAATGTATGAGCATCATGCTATCTTTGACAAAAGATTCAAACCAAATTGGCAGATCATAACAGCTGGAATATTACCACCGCAAAGATGCTCATATCAGAGTGTGGAATGCATGAAATGTTACATAATATGTTACATAATGAATGGTAAACAATGTAAAACATAAATAACAGATAGAAACTGTAGGTAAAAATAGCCGAGGCTATATGCGCTGCACACCAAGGACGCGCATTTCAGGATACAAAGAGGAATTACATAGTTCAATAGGCTGAAATAAGCCGTGAATAGTAGTGCACTTTATGTTATAATATTAGTATTATAATTTTTCAATTGCACTTATGGTATTACAAACCAGTGTAAATAAGCACTTTATCCTTACCGGTACCTAATGTATCTAACCAACGATGGCATGGCAGTGTCTAGTTAGCGGAATGAGTAGAGCACTCTACTCTGATGCGAGGCGACCTGGGATCGAATCCCACATAAGGCTTCTTTTTTAACTTAGTCTGCTTCAATTTTCTTTGCTCGGGCAGTGGTTTTTTCAAACTTCACCATCATTCATTTCATCATAATTATTAATAATTAAACATTAATGTAATTTTTCAAGTGCTCGTACTGCAGCTCATTCACCAAGATTTTACTCGCAATACATTTTCACGTGGGCGACCCATGGTTTAACACATAGACGTTCACTTTTATCTTCCCGTTTCTTTTATATACCGGTATTGTCACCACGGAATTTCAACTACCAGTACCGTAATACAGTGAAGGGAACAAGTAACTGTCCTTCATCCATTTTGGTGGACTATGATAAAATATTTAATGTAATGTAATGGTGTGATTATTGCTTTATATAACTTTTATAAAAGTTCAGTTTTATAAAATATTTGATAAAATTTATTTGATAGTGTAATACCGGCCTTATCAGCTGCCTCATGCGGTCAGATCATGGACAAAACTATCTTACGCTACTGCTGAAGAACAGTCCTTGGCAATTATAATTGTGTTCTGTTCGTCACTATGTCGCGTGTACTTCCGCGTCTCACAATACTTGACGTCGACTGTACTGTTCTGCACGGTGGTGTCGTTACGTACTCAAGTCTGGAATTCCAATACATCAGACCGGTGGTGGCAACTGTGAAGCGAGAGGGCAAGATTGATTGTGCAGGGTCACCCGCAAGCTTAAAGGTTAAGGGCAATCCTCTAAAACAAACGTCCGGCTTGTACATAAGGGTGGTGCTCAAAGTCTCAAAAAGGTTGAGGACGACTGGTTTACAGTCAGTGTTCACCTTGGTAGAGTGAATCCATACGCAACTGTCTACGACCAGAAGTAGGGATGATTGATTCTCTTCACAGCTACTTAATGTTCATTGCAGTTACCTTAACTTCACAGGTATTTTCTCGACGAAGGATGTGCAAACATAGATTTCTTGCAATAAATGCAATGTTAGTAAGTACGTGACTCATCATGGAACATCGGATTAGTGTAATTTACTCCACTGTTTGCGATTTAGAGGACAAGGCTATGACCTCCTGACGTGAAGGTCTCAACGCAGTTCGTTGAATTTCGGGCCGACCCCTGTTGTTTTAGCCTGCAGTGCCCAAGATTGCAGAATTGAATCACGGCACAGATAGTTGGGAATTGAGGGTAGTTATGCGAGGGATTTGTGTCAGTAGATTTACTGTGACGTCAAAGACCCCCTTCAGGATGATATTCCGGCACACAAAAGCCGCAGTAGTTAAAAACGTCGTAAAACCCACATAACATTATTATCTGTCGTTTGGCACATCATGACAGATCACGGTACACTCCCAGTTCGTATTTTGTGTCCACTCTGATCACTCCACGTCTGCATTCCAATCAAAATTCTGGGTTATTTGCCTCCGTAGTTACATAAAATACTGGATCAACAAATATGCATGTTTTTTTATATTTTTTTTGACTTGATATCCTTTACAGTCATATAAGTTTTAAGTGAATCTATTTATCAATGTTTCGGCCTCGTTTTTCATAGTTTACTTTTCACTTTTTTCATAGGTCACTTATATTTAATCACGAGACAAGGCCCTGTTATGCACGACATAATGAACATGAAACATAAACTAATTTCACCGTACCTCAAGTGAAGTGTGTGCTGGATTTGTCCTTGATAAACCTTTTGCGTCCATAAAATTATACCTTCAACACTTCAAGGGACGTAAATACCATAATAACAATAAAAATAACTTTCCCCAGGTTTTTACTGGCCATTGGCCTGCTCCTAGGAGAAAGGTTTTGCAGCTTCTATACGTAGTGACTCTACCAGGTGAATCAGCTGCCCCTAATAATATTGTTTTATGCAGCCCAACTAGCATTGTTATCAGGAAGGTCGATATTTCTCTGCTTGCATCCCGTAGGGTACCCGCAAACGATACTGAACACCATTATTTTTCCTTCGATGTGACTACCGACTATCACGAGGGAAAGATAATAGTGTTCACTGTCGTTTGCGGGACATGCATGCACGGGATGCAACCAGAGAAATATCGACCTTCCTGACAACACGCGTTCGTTGGGCTGCATGAACCAATATTGTTAGGGGCAGCTGATTCACCTGGTATTTGTAGTGGGGGTTGTAGAGCCCATGTTGTCACTGGTTTTATCGTTTCGGTTGCCGACAGCACTTCTCTCACCATATGGTACGTCCCCAATATCGTTGCCTTCTGTAGTTTGAGAAACTGTTCCTTTGGTAGGCCAAGCCTCAACAGAGTGGTGGATCTTGCGTCTGATTATTATTATTATTTAATATTATTATAGCATACTCGGAGATGGCCACAATTCTATTGCTAGCAACAATTGCAGTGAATCTTACACGGCGCAATGTTTACAGAATTCAGTAGCCTACTAACTTTACCCCCCTCATTTCTTTAAAGATATAAGAGTTCTTGTCCCTCCTTTTCAGAGTTTCGGGAGGGTTTTACGCAATGTTATAAAATAACAATAAATCCACCAATTTGCTATTTAGTGGCAAGTAGCCTAAATTTAATAATAGCTTCCTGCGTGCTTTCTGGAAAATATTAGCAGTTTACAATTATGTGTTAAGTTTGGTGGATTAAGAGGCAGCATCGATATTTTACACTTAGCAAACACCTTGTTGAAGAGCTTTGTGAAGAAAGTTGGGCCATTTATTTCAGAGTAAGGAGAATATTCGAGTTGGATGAACATTAGAGAGAACATGGTAGCTTTTAGCACAGAGAAAAGTGTGTTTCATCACACTGTACTGTATGACCACAAAGTTCTGCCTCATTTCGCTTAATATAATAGCGATGAGTTGTGACTCAATGATATATTGAAAGCTAGAAGTGCAGTAGGCCCTACATCGTGATGCATAAGTTTCATGATCAACGAATGCTGCTTTTAATGTTTACAAAACCTATTAACCCAAACTAATTGTGACTGGGTTTCGTTATTTATTGTTAGTTATTGGGCTAGTTATTGTATTGTCACCTGTTCATTAAAAAGTTGTTTTTAGTAGCCTAAAGCCTACCTAGAGCCCTGTGCGGATGCGGTTATCCACAAAATCGAACGCCTGGCGGATATGAACTATCGGGAAATCCGGAAAGCTGATAGATTTGTGATGAAATTCTACACACACCAAAAAACGTTTTGCATATTGCCACGGAGCACAGTGGGGATGAAAGTGAGGACGGACTTCCTTATTAATCAGTGTCCCTTCCTGCTCTACACAGTTGAGATTGGGAGCATAGGCAGGCCATTCCATTCTGTGAATAGGCCTACCATTCTCTTGAAGAAAGGCATTGACAATGTGCGGACGAGCGTTATCCTCCACGAAAGTTAAATTTGGACTGAAATTGTCAGCATAGCCTTTCACTACAAGTGCCAGGATGGTATCCCTGTAACGTATGCCTGTCATACGCCTTGGGATGTACACGAGGGGTTCAGCGACCATACATGATGCCACCCCAAAACATTGCACCACCACCTCCCTGTTGGTATCGGTGTCGGATGTGTTGCTCGTGCATACGTTCACCGGGTCGTCTCCACACTCGCACAGATCTATCCTCATTGACACAGGCGAGTGTACGTAAATAGCCGATATATGCTACACGCACGCAAGAACGACTAATGGATTTGAGACCACTACGACTCTTGGGCAGCAATATGCAAAACTTTTGTTGATGTATGTATTTCAAAGTGCTCACCCAAACTGTTGTGTAGCTTTAGTTCAAGCCGTGCTCGTTAAATCGTGCACCACGACGGCGCTGATAGCGGCTATCCTGAGTATGGTTTTCCCCGGGTTTTCCACACTCCCTCCGGGATAGTACCTTACTTCAAACCGCGGGGCACCTACCCTCCCCGTCACGCACTGCTATAGTCATGAGCTAGGGCTCGGATGTTGATGTCGTAAATAGTTTTAAAAAATGCACTTAAAATTTTCAAAAATGACTGTAATAAATGACCTAAAAATTCGAAAAATGCACTGTAAAACGGAGAAAATGATCTTATAATAATAAACTCACCAATATTTAAAAAATTCGAAAAATGCACTATAAAACGGAGAAAATTATCTTCTAATAATAAACTCGCCATTATTTCAAAAATACGAATGTCATTCTGATGTTGTCAAATGTAAATGATCTGCTGTTAGGCCTATCAGCCAACAAGTTTTTATATCTCAAAAAGCTGCGTTCAACATCAACTAATGTGATCGGAGTGTACTTGAACTGAGGACGGTCTTTTGCTGCTAAATCCTCCTCAATCCCTTCCGTGCAGTAGTTTTCACCAGAAATAATGTCTGAGATTTTGCATAATGTTTTATACCCGGTGTTTTTGTCCAGCACTTTTTTCAGTTTTGATGCAATACCCGCAGCAATTACGCCACGAATGTTGCTAAGACTAGTTTCCACCCGGTTGATTAAGAACATGGAATCAATATTTCAATATCTTAAATTATATTGTATCAGCTACTAGCTTCTTCTTAACTCTGAGTGACGTAACTCCCTCGTATAAAGCTGGACATGACTAAATTGGAAGAAAAAAATGGCCTTAAAAGGCCTATTTCTCTAAAATAAGACCAAAAATATCTACCAAACTTACGAAAATGCTCTTAAAAAGGAAAATTAGCAAAAAATGCAAAAAGATCAAAATAAAAATTACATATTTGAATACGGGGTGGCCCGTCCGGAGTTTCTATGTAGGCCTACTTCAGATTGTTTTAGACAGCTCAGTAAAAAGATGACATGTCATCAACATCCGGGCCCTAGTCGTGACATAAATTCAGGTTATCAGACAAATAGCACACACCCGGCTACTCGGGACTGATGACCAAGTTGCCTCAAACTCCTAGAATGAATTATTATTAACAACATCAACAACGATATATTATTCCTGGTTTGCTCTTATGGAAATGTTTTAGGCGCACTCTTTCATGAATCTGATTTTTCCACAATAGTTGCTGAATCTGCCATGTTTTGAGTTACATTTTGCACTCTCTAAGAGAGAGAATTTACTTCGCAGTGCATTTTTTTTCCTCCGCTGGATAATCTAAAGTTTCCTTTGCCAAATGAAGTGGATGTTCAATTTTCTTTGCAAAGAACCTAATCTGTATTCTAAGGTGATACGTTTGTCTTTCAGGTGAGTGCTGCAAACATCAGTTGACACCCACACCCAGGTGCTGTGTGTCGTACCATGTTATGGCCTCGGATTTGTCAGTAAGTTTGATATTTTAATAAATTAGACATGTTATCAATAGTGCGAAAATTGTTCCTGGTTTCCTTGCTGTGTGATCCTAGGAAGTATAATTGGAATGTTTGCACTGTGGAGCACAGTAACTTTTCTCCTTGCAACATGCGATGCTGTGCAATGTGCATTCCGGGATCACGCAGCGAGAAAGGCAATAACAATTTTACTGCCTTTATTATTCGCCGCCGAGGTGATTGCTGGGAGCCAACTTCTTTGGTCTACATGCACTCGGAGGCTCTGGGTTAGATTGTCGACTCTGCCAAGAAATTCAATTCTTGTGTGGGGGCTTGAACATAGTCTTAAAAGTGGTAGTTTTATTCTTGCCTGCCATCTTAAAAGTGCATTTCCGTGCTTTATCACTTCTACTCTAGGCAAATGCCGGGATGGTAGCTAACTTAAGGTCCTTATTAATCCTAGATTTAATTTAAAGAACACATACTAGTAGCCACCACAATAACACAGATGTTCAGATTCCACATACCCAGTTATACCACGATGTCACAAGTGCCTAACAGAAGCACATCCTCCATCTGGAAACAACCTCTATATTTCTCTCGTGCTTCTGAAGTGTCGTGGGCTATTGATGATAACCCATTAAGTATTATTCCAGGGAACTTAAACCAATTAACCCGATATCGAAGTGTAGGCTATGTTGATTTGTCGTATCTTGTGAGTGTGTACGTGTCTATCTCCACTATCAATTCCCAAACTGCCAAAGCGAATTGAATAAAATTTGTTACAGTCGTAGCACTTGTAGAGGGCACTTCTCCGCAAACTTAGCTAAGACAAAATGGCGGCCAAGTGTTCAATGCCTAAATCTCTACTTAGTATAAAACCAAATCCCCGATTTTTGGATGTCACTGGTAATCTCGAGAACTTCTGGATGGATTTTGATGTGGTTTTCACCATTCTGTAATGGATATCCCGGGGAAAATTTCTGTAGAAAATTATTTATTTATTATCAAAGGAAGCCGAGCAGTGACTATTTCAGTGAAAAATTCGAAAAAGAAACCTGGCGTCCGTGCGCTTTTTAAGCTTACGCTGGGCAAACCGTTAAAAATATCTATATAGCCTACTATGGCTGTAAGAATTGTTCAGCATTAAAAGTTCTACAAGAAATTATTGGGTGTGTGCAATTACGATGCGCGACGATCTTCGAGCGGGACAACGTATTCTCGAACTGAATTGTTTAAACTGTCGCTCTTGAGAAACTTCAGCGTCGTATATTTCTTAATTATGTATTTTGCGCAACAGAAAGTTCACAGGCGAAACGGAGAAAAGCAGAGTTTTATTTCCAGGGAAACTCCAAACACAACCACTCTTCTTCTGAAGTTTTAACTCAACACGACTCGACTGTTTGCTGCTGGCTGTATCTGGGGTAATATGTTCTCCCGCTAGCTAAGATGTAACTGGGGTGAGGACTCGCCCGTATCCAGCTCGTAAACTGTCGCCTCAGCATTTGAATGGAGATTGTTGGAAGAAATGAAAACGTAAAAACACTTTTGTGGGCGATGTATTGAAGATAGAGATTGACCCTTGTCTCATCGTTCCGGACCCCTCATTCTTCGAGGGTTCCGCCTTCTTTTACATTTTGTACGTCATTTCACTTGCAATTACATTTTGTACGTCTTTTCAATCTAAATTGCATTTTGCTCGTACTTTCAATCTAAATTGCATTTTGTAAGCATTTTAATTTTCACTTGCATATTGTGGGTATTTTGAATTTGAATTACATGTTGTATTTTCAACCCCAATTGAATTTTGCCGGAATTTTGATTCTAAATTGCATTTTTGCAAGTATTTTGAATCTAAATTGCATTTCGTGGGTATTTTGAATTTCAATTGCATTTTGTAAGAGTTCTCAATATAAATTGCACTTCGTAAGTATTTTGAATCAATTGCATTTTGTGAGTTTTTTGATTCTAACTTGCCTTTTTGTACGTATTTTGAATCTAAATTCAATTTTTTTGCATTTTGTCACTCTAAATTCCATTTTGTAAGTCTTTTCAATATAAATTGCATTTAGTAGTCTTAAGTATTTTGATTCTGAATTACATTTTGTGAGTATTTTCAATCTAAATTGGATTTTGTAAGCCAACTCGATCTCACTTGCATTTTGTAAGTATTTTCAATCTACATTGCATTTTGTAAGTATTTTGCATCGCTGGCGCCGACATTTTGTGAGTGTTTTGAATTTCCATTGCATTTTGTATTTTCAACCTCAATCGCTTTTTGCAAGTATTTTCAATCTTGGGTTGCATTTTGAATCTAATTAGCATTTTGTGAGTATTTTGAATTTCAATTGCAATTTTTTAAGTTTTTTCAACCTCAATTGCATTTTGTATGTATGGTCAATTTACATTTCATTTAGTAGGTCTTTTGAATCTACATTGCATTTTGTGGGTATTTCGCATCTAACTTGCTTTTTGTAGTATTTTGAATCTAAACTCCATTTTGAAAGTTTAATCTAAACTCCATTTTAGGCGTCTTTTCCATCTAAATTGTCAGTCTTTTTCCTTTAACTTGCATTTTGTGAGTGCTTTCAGTCTACGTTACATTTAGTACGTGTTTTCAGTCTACCTTGGTTTTCGTTATGGTTTCCATTCCATTGTCATTTTCGCTATCGCCCAGAGCATTAAGGGCCGACGACCTCGATCTTAGGTCCCTTAAGAAAACAATCATCATCATCATATTAGAATTCATACCCCTCCATCTATTAGAGCTACAGCGATGAGGGGTGTGGTGGCGCAGCGGTCAAGCTGTATGCCTCTCACCAAGGCGGACCGGGTTCGATTCCCGGTTAATGCATGTGAGATTTTCGATGTGAAATGCCATGTCCTGTGGTTCGGATTCCACGTAAAACGGAGGTCCCGTGGCTTATGATCGCGAGATTAACGGTCACGTTAAACTACAAGCTTCCTTTTTTTACAGCGATGAAACATTAGCAAGTAGGTAGATACGACGATTTCTCTACCAAAGGCTTAGGTCAACAACTGATACTAAGGGTAAACAAGGAGTCTTATGAATCATGCAAGTTGTGAGCTGGTCACAAGAATATGAAATTGATATTTGTGCATCTTGAAAATATAAAATGTTAAAATTGGTAACATTCAATATAAAGCAGTTAAAATGACAATATGGTGGTAGGCTCTCACAAGACGCCTTCACTATATAAAGCACAAAATCAGCGAAATGACAAAATTCAAGATTCCACTCTGCAAGTGCGTGTTACGTGGCATGGTATATTTCCAGCTCTTCCAAAATGAACCACAAGGGTGCGTATTACTTGACTCAATGTGTTGTCTGTTGTAAATAACGTTAATAGTTGACCGCCCTAATTCTACGAAATTTTACGGCATGACAAGTACGCAGTTAGAGCTATACCCTGACTTAAGGTCATATGTTCTTGACTAAACATCTTGTTTGATTTTGAATAATCGAGAGTTGTCACATCTTCCAAATTCACAATAACTTAAGTGGCCACAGTAACGAATTGTTTTAAAGTTTGAACTAATTATTGGCATTGAATACAACCAACGACTCCCACGAAATTAGATCTAAACGAAATGATTTGATTATACCTGGAGAGGTTACTTAATCTAAGCGTACTTATTATCCCTTGACATTGTACTTAATGGCGATCGTCGCAGAAATTCCTCCTTACATTCGGAAGCACATTGCACAATTATCAGTCGAAGGTTTTGAAATCCGAGACTCAGTGTAAACTACCTGTTTTTTTGTAAGTGTTGTTTTATTTTGTTTTTATTTAGGGGATTACGAGCTTGCAGATAATGAGATAAACTACTCAGTATGTAATGACTTTCATGTAGAGCTAGTTAATTGGTTGTTCAGTCGCAAGACTCCTCGAACGGACACTTGACTTATACAATATGTTCCCTGGATACAAGATGACTTTTGGAACGCTTTTCAGCATTCAGCTATGTCTTCGGCATAATGTTAGACAGTGACGTAACTGCTCGTCTGGGATGCGCGGACACGTCCCGCGAGGCCCCTGCTTGGCGCGGGCCCTAAAGCGACCAACCCGAGTTGGTACACACTCGACTTGAAGTAAACACAGTATTGAGAGATCCACTTACTTCTGTTTTCCTATTGCCATTCTTAATTCTGAAACGTTATAAAATGATTGAACCCCTGCAGAAATGCATTTCGCCAGACATGTATTTAGTGGATTTAGGGACGCCTAGTGACCTTATTTGGTGGTGGGGCCAGGTCAATGTTAAGACAAGTTTCCAACTTCTACTTAATTTAACTCCCTCCCTCCCCATATACAGGAGTGGAGCGCTGTTCGATTTGGAAATTGGTGACCTTTAAAAGTCCAGTTCAGCACCGCTTCCAGTTTCTTCAAGCCTCGTTACGTAGTGGCTAGCACTCTTTGCTGACGGGCCAGAGGGTTTGACTCCCGGCTCTACCAAGAATTTTAATTCTGGTTTGACGTCTGGAACTGAGCACACTCAGCCTCATGAGGCAAAAATGAAAGGTAGGTTCGATTCACACCTCAGTAATCATGGAAGTAGTTTTCCACTTCTGCTTCAGGCGAACGCCATGATGGTTCCTAAATCATGGCCACGGCCACCTCCTTCCCAATCCTCATCTGAATTACACCTAAACTTACAAAATCGCTGCGTTTCTAAATCTACAAGAGTTAAGAGAGATGGTTAGGCCTAACAATTATCTAGTTTGATGGCATGATTAATACGATACTTGTTCATTATCATTCTATGAGCTCTAGTAATCATCCAATGGAACGCCTACAAAGGTTTCAATAATAGACCATCAAACCGATTTGTTTGAAATTTGATAAGAAAACCTCATGTATTATAGACATACTATTTGTCGTGATAAATACACGGTAGTAATCGGACTAAGTGAACATGATGATACCCGTGCCGGTAGATTTACTGGCACGTTAATGATCCCTTCTGGCCAAAATTCCGGCTCTCAGACATCTCTAAAGCCGCAGCAGTTAATAGGCGTTAAATCAATAACATTATTACTGCATTCCCCTTCATTACCAGTGGAATATTTTATTATTTGTTGGAGGGGTAGGGGAGGAGAAAGAGAAATTGTATTTTCACGTGGTTCAAATATTTAGCACCTCCCCGGTAACGGTTTGTGGGCAAATTTGTGTATCATCCCGATGTATTATCTGGTTATTGAAGTAGGTATATCTCTCCCACACGACATTGTCTTGTTGGCGGATGACGGACCATGGCCAAGGTAGCGTGGCGTGCCTGCCAATGGCTCTGGCATGGGGTGGGGGAGGGGGAGGGGGATGTGACCGGATGTTACGTAACACTGCCACCGGAATGCAGTTTGGAATGGCTACAGGTTCTGTGCAGGTTTGAAGGTAGGGGATATAATGGCAGTCACCGTAGTAGGGACGAGTTAGTCTTTACTACTACACAATTTACATCAGGAGTCTTGCGTTAATGTGAACCTCCTGGTTGCATTGTAATTCGAAGACACAGATTGTTAATATTACAACTTACACTAGTGAAACTTTTTCGGTCGACCAAAGACAATTTGGTGTTTTGATTCACTTAGGAACTTGGTGACGACGTGGACATGCAGATCCGTGTTATTGGGTGGGTGTGGAATCTATCTCATAATATATGCCATTATTATGACGCGCGCGTGTGTGTGTGTGTGTGTTTGTGTTTGTGTGTGTGTTTGTGTGTGTGTGTTTGTGTTTGTGTGTTTGTGTTTGTGTTTGTGTTTGTGTTTGTTTGTTTTAATATATATGGGTAGGAGGTGACCGTGTGTGTGTTTTTTTTTTAAATATATATGGGTAGGAGGTGACCGTGACTTTAAATTAGGTATCATCCCAGCATTCACCTGCAGAAGAAGTGGGGGAATCTTGGCAAACCGCTTGTAAGATGACAGAGGTAGGAATAGAACCCACCTTTGCTCAGTTCTGCCTCGGGAGGCTGAGTAGACCCAGTTCCAACCCTCGTACCCTTTAAACACTTTCATCGTGGGCATTCGTGTAGCTGATCAGTGAAACAAACCCCTTTTCATGTCGCATTAAGGGTTGAATTTCCCTGGATGTGATATAGAAATTATTATTTATTAATGTTAAATAATAATGACCTCTTAGGACCTTTTAAGCTGCTGGGGTTATATAGACGCCACTCTGTAGGAATTTTGTCCTGGAGTACCTTAAGTGTCAACTGACTGCATCGGGGTTGGATCTCACAAGCGTGGACGCAATAAACGAGAGCTTGACAACTACGACTCACAGCCGGACTATTTAAATAAGAATTAGTCTTATTGAATGTGAGTTGGCACATTGCTCTGGATCAATGTGGATGGGATGTTACTTCTCATCTTTCGGAATCAGTCGTACAAAGGGACCGTGAAACTCCACTTGTACGGATACTCCTGAAGAGTGGTCGACTCGCATGCAAGGCTTCGGTCGTAGCAAGAGTAGCGTCTTTTAATTCTGTATTATGTAGGGCAGAGTTTTCTCTGCGTAATGCCGTATAATCGGTTTTCCATTTTCTAATTGTAGGCTGTGTGGCTCTGTGGCTCTATTTGGGACAAGTACAAAGTTTAAATGATCTTCATCGAACCACTATATTGTAGTGCTCTCTCCGATGGCATTATCCCCGTACACCGGGCAAATTGTTTAGCTGCCTTCGCCCCTGTATTGAACTTGAAGAGAAGAAGACAGTATGTGGGGAAATGTTCATTTTCACCACATGTCACTCAATTTTCTAATGTTCACAGCAACACTCACTACGTAAAATTCAATACGTAACCTCAACCACAATACTTAAACTTAAAAAAATGACAATAAAACCATAGCAACGGAATGTCCTTTCCTCAGGTATTTCCAAAATTCCTCCAAAAATGCCAAGATTTTCTCGAGGTCAGGACCACATACTCCAATCCTCAAACCTAGTAATAATTTCACACACTACTATCACCACAGAAACTTAGGTTATCAGACAAATTCAGTGTACCCAAGTACACGGGCCTGATGACCAGTGTGTACCAAACCCCCGTACAAAAATACACAACGGAAACATCCATCACATTCGGTATCGGGGACTGCACCTGTAAGTATTGATGACTGTTCCGTGATTGACAAGAGGCCAGTTTAGCAATACAGATATCTGGATTTGTGATATAAATGCATGACCAATTAACACAGATTTTACAGTATACGATCATCACTGGCACGACAGCCCTCAGTGGGCCGTGGCCTTATGGAGAAGTTTCTTCCATTCTTCCCCGTTAGGCGCCTAGCTCCTCCAATTGGTAATCTTGAGGATCATAATATCCTCTCTCACAGCTTCTTCCCATCTGAGCTTTGGTCTTCCAACTTTCCTGTTTCATTCTGGCATTGCATTAAATATCTCCTTTATCATTCTGTCGTCAGGGTGCAGCACATGTCCCGCCCACCCTAGCCTTATGATCTTTATAAATCTGACTATGTCTGGTTCTTTGTATAAGTTGTATAATTCATAACTAAATCATATTCTCCAGACACCATTTTCTTCCACTGGCCCAAGAATGTACCCAAAAATCCTTCTCCCAAATATGCCGAGTTGTCTTTTATCTGATTTATACAGTGTCGAGGTCTCTGCACCATATGTTAATACTGGCATCTCTAAGACTTTGTACATAATCATCCTAGTTTTCCTTAACAACAACTTGGACTTCAGATGTTTTCTGAGACCATGATAGCACTTATTACCAGAAAGTATCCTCTTCTGAGCTTACATTGATCTTACAATTACCCTCTGATCCAAGGTTGGTGAAGCTATGCACAACTTCAAAGTTATATGAACTAATATCTATGGATGAGTGTTCATTAGGATAGTCTAACTTGGTTACTCGCATGTACTTAGTCTTGTTCTCATTAATCTGAAGATTCATCTTTTATGCTGCTTTCTTCAAACTATTGAAGGCCTCTTTAATTGCTTTTGGTGTTCTTGCTGTAATGCCACTGTCATCTGCATAGGCCTATGCTAAAATAAGCTAAAATATGAACTGATGTATATAGGCTAAGATGGTTCCCCTTGTGTTGAACGCCAGCAACTCTAATAACATTTTCCAATGCTATGTTGACCAAGCCTCTGTATGAACTGTCTTAACTCCATTCTTAGTGACCACATGATATGACAACATATTCTGTACATTGATTCCCAAGTGTTACCCATGGTAGCTTTTACTAAGGCCATCAATTTCTCATTGATCTCGAAACTCTTCCATTGCTGCTTAATAAATGTTATAATTCTTAACCCTTGAGGGGGCGCGTCCTTTTCTATTACCTAGGTACTCCAGAAGGTGCGCACGGTGGTTTAGACCGGGTTTAAGAAAGAACAAAAATATACCATACCCACCACACAACTTTATTTTTAACATGGATTTTAAACTAGTACGTTTCTATAATCACTAAAACATACCACTGTTTCCAGAAGTCGCAAACAAGTGGAACAAAAAACAAAATAAAAGTGTCATCCATTTTTCCATAATAGTTGTCGTTCACTCACATTTCCTAGGCTCCTATCATCGTCAGTACCAATATCTGAGACGTGGTTTGCACAACTGACGCACACAACCATTGTGTGTATTTGTGTACTTGTGTTTGGTGTATTTGACCGGGTCAACAAAACTAGAGGAGGCGCGCACGGTCACAAAGACAAGTTCGACAAACAACAATGACTGGCGGTAAACCTAATAGAACTTAATTGCCCTACCCAAGCGTAACCGGCAAAGGACGATTCCATTCAAAGGTATACTGAGGGGAGGGAGGTAAGCTTAGCAGTCATCAAGATACCGAGTGATAATGGAATGAACCCGGTGCTATCGACCGTGCGCGCCCTCTCAAGGGTTAATACTGTTCCGGTAATGCATATGAGATTTTAAAAGTGAAATGCCATGTCCTGTGGCTCGGATTCCACGTAAAAAAAGGAGGTCCCGTGGCTCATGATCGCGAGATTAACGGTTACGTAAAACTACAATCTTCCTTCCTGTTAATACTGTTACAGGCTGATCTAAAATCAACGAAGAGATGATATGTATCAATTCCATATGCTTTGATTTTTCAAGTATTTATCATATCGTGAATATTTTATAAACAGTAGATCTTTCCACAAAGGGTGCAAGCCTGCCAAATAGAATGTTTGAAAATATTTTATATGTAATAGATAGAAGGATAATTCCCCTATAGTTCGAGCTATAAATAATGTATAACACGGGTTTAATAAGTAACGTGAACTCGTGGGCTGATGCAAGTCTTCGAAATTGACACCACTTTGGTGACTTGCATGTCAACGCTACCGTTCCAGTACCTCAAAACGGAATGAAATTTCTTGGCAGAGCCGGGGATCGAACACGGGCCTTCAGGTGGAAGCCAACAATGCTGCCCACTTCACCATGAGGCTTACAAGAGGATTAATGAATTTTATTATTACAGTAACATAAAATACACTAACATTTAAATACAGTAAGTTAGTTATAAATAAACATTAGAATAATCATGTTATACACAGCAACGTACTGTTATAGAACGAAAACTCAAAAGCATGGAAGCTGCCGACATTTAGGAAGCAGAACATTGTGATCCGCAAGCAAACCGGTGACAATACTGTTCGTACGACAGTTTCCACCGTTTTGAATTGAAATTGTTTTTTCACTAGGATTTCTCAGAGGTTTTTCTCGATCATGGAGTGATTTTGTGAAATTTCTTAATTTCGTGTTACGTTCTGGAACAGTCCTTACAAGATTGTGAATGATCTTGCGAGGGTCTTGTTTCCAGCAGACTATTTATTTTAAGAAATCGCGTATGGGGGCATGTAATGTGCTTGCTTTTAGCCGTTGTACTTCGTATTTTTGGCATTACATGAAATTTGTAACTAGAAGCCTAATCGGAGAAGCCTAATACTGATTGCAAAGTTCTAAATGTCCATTCGTTTGTAGTATAGTGTCGTCTTGCACGACTTTCGTCTGGCTAGATTTACGAAACTACCCGAAGTCGTGAACTCCTTTTTTTTTCTTTCTCAATTGAGACTAACTAGGTTGCAACTTCTCGCTCCTGTCTTATGTCTACAACAACAAAGTTGTGACAGGGGCGATAGGATTCCAGCAGCCATTCGTTTTTGTATTGTGTCAAATATTCTACCACAATGTACAGTATATGGCACTAATGATGTATCAGTGGAAGTTTTCTCCACAGTCCTTGACCACCCGAGATTTAGGAAGAAGTGTATAAAGCGGCGGCTCGGTAGATACGGCCCTTGGGCAGTGACTCTTCTATTTGTAAGCATGGCCCATGCCATTTTATTATTTGACGTCCTTTTACTAAACTGGTCAAAGAAAATTGTTGCAATTACATTATTATTAAGTGTAGCATTCGGGTTAAATTTTCGGAAAGCGTAGACTTCGTCTAATGTAGGGTTTGAGTTGCATGCAATTTGGAGTGAGATACGCTAGATTTTCAACCGTAAGTGCGTAAGTCTTGTAACTCAACACAGAACATACCATGATCAACAGTTAAAAGGGACGTAAATCGTATAATTTTTTTATTCATATCATCAACTATGTAAGAAGATAACCGTTTTTGTTCTTAATTCATTTGAGAACCCTCGGACATCTTGATCAAATGCCCCGTGTACTTGGGTGTTTGTTGAACGTGTCTGATAACCTGCATTCCTGTGATGACTGTAGCAGTGTGTGTATATTGGGGTCAGGGATGGAGTAGGCGCCCCGGGGTGTGGAGTAGGATACTATCTCGGCATTTGCGGGGGGGGGGGGTAAGTGTTGAAAAAAAAAAAAACCTGTGAAAAACCACACTAAAGATAGCCTTTGTCAGCACCGGGATTCGTACCTGCGATCTTCGGATTTGTTACAGCTGTCCTCACCCCCGTGGTGCACAATCTAACGAGCAGATAATCATTCTCGCCCTTAATGTCTAATATTTGACAGTGAAATGATGATTTTCACTGAACTACTGACAACAAGACTAAACGCACTTAGGGAAATCCATATACAGTACCTGTAAATTACTATTACGGTACTTGTTAAAAATAAGTCAACAACCGCCACTGAGAAAGACCCAACGTGCTTTCATAGCTAAGCTTAGTCTCAGCTTGGCAACAATGGCGGCAACAACCTGAATAGATGCGCATATTCACTCAAGGTAGCGCGTTAATCTAGTATACGTTAATTGATCTTACTATTAATTACTATTACAATACAGTATTTAATAGTATAAACCACCCACCCCACTTTATTGGTATGTGGGCTCGATGCGACGCGGCTCTTGTTCATTTCTTTAAACGCACGTTTTAAACATGCTATCAATATTTATGAAATGAGTGCAATTAGTCACTGTTGGGTGTAATTCTCTTTATTTTGAATTCTCATTTGTTATGATCTGTAATTTGTGAGCATCCCAAGGGTATGGGCTTTACTGTTATACGGGCTCGACGCGACACAGTTATGGCAAGGGCTGTCGTCTTGTTTATTGTTTAAACGCACTTTATAAACAAATACATATATTTCCGTTGACTTTTCAAGAAATGCAAGACCTTTCCTGTAGTTTTGAGACAATTTGGAAGATTTTGATACAAACCACACCTACTAACTCCCTCTAGTTTAAGAACTGAGTTTCGTGAAACAAACACATTAGTGTTTTATATACATGGTTTTCTTTTAAATGTAAAATATATTGCATGAATATTCCAAGTTTTCTTGGACGTTTCCCAAATCAGCGCGTTGATCTCTACATAGTAAAAAACAAAGTCCCCGATTCTTGGATGTCACGGGTTATCTCGAGAACCACAGGGCGGATTTTGATGAGGAAGGTTTATGTAGAAAATTATTCATTTATTATCAAAGGAAGCCAAGCAGTAACGATTTCAGGGAAAAAGTCTATAAACCTGGCGTCCGTGCGCTTTCTAAGCTTACGCTGGGCAAACAGTTAAAAATATCTATATAGTATGAGTGTAAGAATTGTTCAGCATGAAAAGTTCTACAAAAACGTCCGCGAGAGCATATCTCAATCGTCAATACATCGCCCACTATAAGTGTGTTTACGTTTTCATTTCTTCCAACAATATCCATTCATTTATTGAGGCGAGCCTATCGCCCCAGTTACAGCCTAGCTAGCGGGCGAGTCTATTTCCCCAGATACAGCCATCAGCAAATTGTCGAGTCGTGCTGAGTTAAGATTTCAGAGAAGAGTGGTTGTGTTAGGAGTTCCCCTGGAAGTGCAACTTGCCTTTTCTTCATATCGCCTGTGAACCTTTCGTTCCGCAAAATACACAGTCAAGTTAATATTGGACGGAAGGGGGATTTGTGTTTCATGCACCTCGCCCTTCTTAAATTACGTCTGACAAGAATTCGTTGCACATTCATTTCCATAATAATATAATTAATAGTCCAGTCAGTGATTTTAACCCATCATGCCGAGACGTAAAACGTATATACAATAGCCCGTAGTTCATTGACATCGAAAAAAAAATCGCTTATCACATAATGCATTCATAACTGTTACCGGGCGAAGCCTGGGCGGGTTGCTAGTCTAGTATAAGTTAATTTACAACTCCATTCTTAAGCTACAAATACAGTATATCTTATTTTACGAGCCAACTAGCTTAAAAAATCGTCAAAATGTTTCAAAATAATATTCCACATTTCCGTGTTCAAGGTAAGGTTGTTGCCAAGCTGGGACTAGGTTATGCTATGCAAGTACGTTGGGATTTTCCTTCTCAGTGGCGGTTGCTGACTTCTTTAAGAAGTACAGTACTGTATACTTGGAGTTTAGCCTCTTAAGTTTTGTATTGTAAATGGATTCTGTATTTGAGATTCTGAGCTCTGTTTGAATTATGCGCCTCCCGACGGAGGAGAGGATACCCTAAGTGTGCACATTTAAACCAATGAGAACTGATGTTGAAACACGATATTTATGGTTAAAAATCAGTATTAATGTTTGAATTTATTTCCATTTAATTGTGTTTTTTTTTCCCTCGGTAACTTGAGAAAAGCAGATGTCGACTTTTGGAAATAGACTCCTCAAATGGAACTTGCTTTTGAAGAGGAACTGGACTTTACGGGAAGGTACAGCTCTGACCCACAAATTGTTCCCAAGCTCCATGAAGCTTCTTGTGGTGGACGAGTGGTAACGGTTATAAAGTTACCTTGTCTCTTTACTTTGGTATTTCTCTGTTAGCGGCGAGGTGAAGGCATATTCTTCATGAAATGAAAATCCACAGCCTGCTTCCAGTCGACCGACCGGGTCAGGGAATGGAATGAATGAAGCCCCCATCTAGTGGCAAGGATATGAACTGTGCCGGCTGCCGAAGCCTGTCTCACTCCCCCGGGGAAATGATTAAATGGATGACAGATGAAATGAAATGACAGTGGAGAGTGTTGCTGGGATGAAATTTGTGGCAGGGAAAACCGGAGTACCCGGAGAAAAACCTGTCAGCCTCCGCTTTGTCGAGCACAAATCTCACATGGAGTGACCGGGATTTGAACCACGGACCCAGCGGTGAGAGGCCGGCGTGCTGCCGCCTAAGCCACGGAGGCTCGCATATTCTTCATACACAGGGAAAATTAGGTCTCACCTTATTGGCAGTGCAGACACCATATACATTTGTAGACGTACCAGGTTGTTAGGGCGGAGAGAAATGTGGTTTGATCAATCCCAGTTACCTACTAGTTGCCGAAATAGTTCCCGTAACATGTTCTTCAAAATTAAAAAATTACTGCGGAATTGCTGCAAAAACAGGCAACAACAAAATGATCATTTTTTCAGCTGACCCCATGAGCACAAGTGGTAAAATATCAGGGAATCCTACTAGGCCCCATACTTAATGTATCATCCTCATGGATATTTCCTAACCATTTATTTTTATCTTCCATATAATTTCGCCATGTGACATCTCAATAATTGCTTAATTTTGACAGTATTTCAAAAGAGTTTGTCATGCCACTGTCTCAGATAGTTAAGAGTGGCTGCAACTATATATCCCCACACCCCTGCTCAAGGCACTCCTCTGCTACACCATTTCAGAGTGCAAACAGCTTCCTTATGCTTAGTCGCAGCATTTGTGAAATCTGTGAGAAACTCTGTAAATCGCCATCCCGATGGGGGAAGTGTTCGAACTCAATTATTAGGTTCGTCAGACAGCTGCGCATTGATGTCTGGCCAACCCCATATGCCGTTGGTTTGTATACCACCTCTTCACACTCCCCACCCCACCCTTGTGGTCTATATATCACCATGGATTTTTATTGTCTCTCGTGCCATTATTCTGCTCAATCGCTGCTTCGTGTCTGGTAATCGCATGTTGGATCCCTCCCTCTCTCTCTTTCACCCAATGTTCTATTTTTCTTTCACAAAACTCCCCTGTCTGCTTTATCTGCGAATAGTTGATTTTAGTGCGTGACGAGTACGACGTGCTAGTCGAAACTATTAAAATATAAAATATTTTATGTGCGCTATCTCGCGGTATTCATTCCTATTTAAATAATAATAATAAATACGTGCGTCTGAATTTGAATATTAGAACCATTGTTTGCGTTGTAGCGAATTTTATTGCGTTAGTAGAAGTGGTAAGCCATATACGGTACAGTAGTTGATTTTTAGGGGGCCTGGCGACATCGTGGTCATGTAGAAATTGTGATAACCTGTGTATTTGTATTGAGGTTGGATTTGGCTAGGAAGCGGCCGTGGCCTTGAGTTAGGTACCATCCCGGCATTTGCCTGGAGTGGAAGTGGGAAACCAGGATGGCTGAGGTAGGAATTTAATCCACCTTTCAGTTTTGCCTCACGAGGCTGAGTGTACCCCATTCCAGCCGGGAATTGATCCCAGTCCTCCGCGGTGACAACCAAGAATTCTAGTCACTATGCAACGAAGCCGTCTGATAATCCATATACCAAAACATTTTATTGTAAGGAGCTACAAGTGGTGTCAATAATAGAATGAAGCAAAAACAACAAACGTCCGTAGAATGACAAGTACGAACGCGGGGGAAAGAATGTAAAGAAAAAAGGAAAGAAAAAAAACTAAGTAGTATCGGGCTAACAGTTGGAAAAATGTGTCTTAAGTTACCAGCGTGGAGTATAAAGGTTTCTTGCTGAGATGAGTTTCCTGGTAAGTTCGTTTGTATCTGTAGAATTATGTACGTGGCAGAGAGCGTTAACGCGCTACCTCGTGCCTCGTGCCATCGGGAGAGCGTGAGTTCCCATTTTCACCACCAGGCAAATGCCGGGACGGATCCTTTTAATAGGTCCACGGCCGATTTCCTTCAAATATCCCTTCCCTGACTTGTCCTGAAAAGAAAAGTACATGGCCATTGGCTGCATTAATAACATTATTATTAAGAGGTAAACTTCGAACCGGAACAGGTACAACATGAAGTGTGAACAGTGGCTGAATATTGTATTTGTCTGTGTAATTTGCAACCCACTATTATTATGCATTATTATTGGCATGCAATAGGAGCAGCGATTCGATATGGAGAGATTAAATTCAAAACATGTTTTATCCTCAAATCGCATTTTCTTAAGACACTTGTCCCATACTGTTAATAAAGGACACCTACAGTGAGTTCCTCTCATGACTCGGCCGCCAGCGCACCAAGCTTATCTGCCTCCCGTTGACTCATCACTTCTCGCTCGGCATAGCATAGCAATAAGAACAGAACAGCACTTGGCTCACTTGGCCAGAACTATGAAGTGAGTGCTGTGTAACAGGAAGTGATCAGTCAACGGGAGGCAGATGAGCTCGATGCGCTGACTGGCCAAGTCATGAGAGGAACTCACTGTAACTGAACTGTAATTGAATTTCAGCCCCTTGCCTAGCATCTGTAAGTCTGGAAATACCACAGGACTTGCGGCGTTCTTTGAATTGCTAGTAGAAAGCAGAATGTGGCAAAGGGACGATGCGAGGATACACTAGTAGAGGAGACATCATGAGGAGGGTTTAAAAGTTATATTTGCGGGTGAATGCGACAATAGGACAAATGCCTTAGCCGTCTTCTCTGGCCCTCCGCCGTTGCGGACGTGTTAGTCCCAGCAGTACCAAGCAAACTGATTCCCCACAAATACCAATCTCGGCGAGGAAACTGACTATGCAACTGTTGCATGATACACCTCACATACTCACATGACTCACATCCACATCCTTGCATCTGCTATCACCAAACTGCCAGGTTTTACGTGTAGGCAATCTTTCCTTTCTGCCTATGCTGTTTCTCCCTGGCCCTTCACTCCACCTATACCACATATACCTATGTTAACATCCATCATGATGCCTGGTAAATTGCAACAGCAATCAGACAGGCGCTAAGCCTCAAAATGAAATCCTTCCCAAACCCCATTCTGTATCTTCTACTATGTAGTCCAACAGCATGTCGGAGACAGCAGTAGATCATGTCGGCTGTCACGCGGGGGTTGCGGGAAACATCCCCCCGGCCCCCCGAAACAAAACAAAAACACTGGCCCTCTACACTCTCTCTCTCTCCCAGAGCTGGTTAGTACAGGAAATAGATGTTAAACAATTTGGTAGCTTCACTTACACTTCAGGCATCAACTGGTGGAATGGGTAGTTCCAGTTGTCTGAGCACATGGAAGGCCAAGACACAGAATATGCTGAGATATAAAAAACACATTCCTATTCCATAGTAACTGGTATTCAGACTGTTGGGATCACGTTGGCCACGGCTCAACTGCCTTCTGGGTTGCTCAGGTCTGTTAAGCTGTGAGTGGACTGTGTGAGACCGGCATTTTTATATTTCTGGAGAGTTTTCCGAGCGAAGGCCGAACCACCATATGGCCTCTGGTTCATGAACCTACACCACGAAACATGGTCACATTTTAATTCCACCAAACTAACTTTTGAAATTTTGTTCCTCGTGCCCGACTTCTCCCGCAAGTAGCACAAGAGATTTCACCACCCACTCAACTCCCTCCCCCAACTAAATGTTTGTTTTATGCTGTTCCGCAACCTACACCCCCTGTTCGAATTTTCCCATCGAGCACGCAGCAGAAGTCATTATTGCGAAACTTGTCACCCCTGGGGCACTTCATTTCATGTTCCTTGAAAGAGAGCATCAGGTAACTGTTTCAAGCATGAGACCTGGTATGAAAAGTACTTCAATATGTTAGAAGTATTTCGTTGGTTGGATTCCAAACGTATTCTTCCTCTGACGTCCGGAAAGAATTTGCTTCACAGATCAGGTCTGAGGTCTGTTGAGAAATGGTAGCTTATTGATCCTGATTTCTTGAGTAGCTATACGAGAAGCCAAATTCCTCCTGCTGATGAGCCGAACATAGGCGTAATAACATTCCTGCACGGCATGATTGGATAGAGCAGTGTAGTTCTTGAGGTGAGATGGAGTAGATTGAGAGCATTCTCTCATCCATCATATTGTCATTTGCATTATATATTGAGAGGCCTTCCTTTCCCCTATGACTATTCAACCAAACAGGGCGTGTAAGTTATCTACAGTGAATAATAATTCACACACACACAATTTTGTTATAGATTGTACATGGTAATTTATCACCGCCTGCTGCTGTTGTATAAAGTGTATTCCCGGCGGACTGCTGTGTGAATATATATATCGGGAAATAAATAACGGTATAGTTCCCACTAATCGTAAATCAGCATTAACTCTTCAAGGAACTCTCCCTCGACAAAGGTGAATATGGCACAGTCCTCCGGAGTTATCTACAGTTACTTTCTTTTGTCGCGTATGGCCACGTGTCTTAAAATATAAAGGAAACAAGGTCATGCAAGGCTGTGGTATGATGAGCAATAAGCTGCTGTTAAACCTGTAATAATAGTAATGAATAGACCGCGGAGTGATAGGTCGCAAAAAGTGCAATTAGGTGCCTAAAATAGGTCCTTCAGTGCTTCAATTAGGCTATTGTGCCCGCTGGCCGAAGGTTTCGGGGAGCCATCGGTTTCAAATGACCCGTCCGAGACCCTCTTCCAGCTAACACACAAGTATTGGAAACGACACATTCATAGGCTGGTTTCGCACTAGGGGGTATCGGGAATTGGTGAGGTTCGATTCTTAACCAGCTCAGAGGAATGCATCAATATCAAAGCTAAGCAAGAAAGAGAGGTCAGTCTTATGTTAAAATCATGAATTAAATTTTATTCAGAATAGATCCCTAGCCTAGCATGAGAGTTGCAAACGGCTAGTCCGATACTAATCTGCCCTGAAAGAAAATAAAAAAAGTCCTATGCAAAATCTACGTTACTCTCATGGTCCTAATACAAAAATTTAAATGAAAACAAACTAATAGTATGGCACGTAAGATCAACCCTGAGCAATTACATCGAAAATGACTACGGGAGGATCAAACATCAAAAGAATTTACTGCAAAGTAAGACATTTACTTGTTTACAAATACTAAGACTATTTACATTGAACAACAAAGGGGAAAATTGTTCTAAGCTCTGATGGCGCCATCTCCAAAATTTATCTTTAAATTTACGTGTTTATCTAGTGCTAACTAACATTAATTAATAATAATTAATAAACGAGACGAGTTTATTACAAAGAAAAGATTCTAAATATGTGTACAACGTTGCTGAATTTAAAAAAAAGATTAAACTAATACAACACAAATATGTACAATAATCCAGCACTCCTATTGTTGTGCAATTGGCACTGCCTGCCTACCCGATTTGTCACTCTTTGCAACAAATGGTCATAGTATCCAGATGTGTAAAGTAAAAATTAGAATAAAGGAAAGGCTGCAAATGCAATAATAATTAAACAATTATATCGACTCACATTGCTGCCAATCTGATGTGTGTGCTTCAGTTTTCACATCATCAATTGGTTGTTGAGTAATGGTGTCAAAGTGTATCAAAGTGTATCGAAAATAAATCAACAATAACTAGTCTAATTTTGCTTTTCCAAATATTTTATTTTTAGCGTTTATTTATTATTTAGGTTCAAGGGGGGGGGGGGGATTATAAGATTTGATTAGTTTCAGAAAAATCCTACCTTTGATTATAAAAGTTGTTACACAATTATTTATGCCTCACAGTGTATTTGTTCAACTTTATGGACCTTGAATTGTGTTTAGTGTAGTCAGGTATGATCTGTAAATCCATCTAATGTTTAATGATTTCATAACATTCCACTCAGGAATAACTTTAATGACAGACACCTTGTGTCTCCACCGTTACTCTTTATTATTAGACATCCTGTGTCTTTCTTATACCATGGATTCGTCAATCCTTACTTCATCGGTCTGGTACGACTTCAATAGTTCATTACCGCCAGGATAAATTACCATAAACATGTACTCTAATAGTACCATAATAACATTAGTTAACAATTAGTGTGGATTCCTGAATTATACACATTTTAAACACAAGTTACAAAGACTAAGTGTGTAAAAACACAGCTAAGAATGCTCTCGTATAGCATAAAGTATTCTGATGCAAAACTAACGTGTGAGATTGTGTATTTTACATGTGGCCTCTTCCCTTAAATAATGTCGCACCTGCGAGCTCTCGCTTCGAAATACAGTTCATTTACAATGTTATTCTAGCTTGTAACAAAATAAAGCTCTGCTCCAGATGCTCATTTGTCAAAACACGTGGCTAACGGATCCCGTATTCAGATTATATAATGTTAGGAATTTCACTGCCTTCTCGATTATTTTATACGCTGCCTGAGATTCATAGGGCCGTGCTATGAGTAGCTCTCTCGCACACATGCGACCTTGGCCTTCATTTGTCACCTGTTAAGAACTTGTTTATTATGGCATGAGCTTGACAAGCAAAAGTAGTCTGTTACTGTTCTTGAAATGATGCGAAATGGCCATTATAACTTTGCCTTCCTGGCGTTAAAGAAATTGATAACAAAACTAAATCTTTCCACACGTGAGCTTATATTAAAACTACCTATGTTGTGCACTTAGTGAAACCATTTTATGACTAATCTACTGTTCCAACCCATTAAATACTGCTACTGACACATATTCTGGCTTACAGAGTACAGCGTCAAGACTTCGAGACCCGCCGTGAGATGTCCTAGCGGTCTCCGTAATGGTCTTAAATCATCTTGCCTTTGTTTCAGCGACCTTCCATTGCTAGCTCCCCACGCATATCGTCTAGTAATCCATCCTCGACTTCAAAGCGTGATCATATTTATCCATGTGATGTAGATGGTTGGTTGGTTCCATGTTGTGAGTAGGGGTAGGGTTTTCACTGACGTTAAATTTTATACTGCCGTTATTAAACTCACTAACTCTACTGGTGCGGTATAACAAATTGCCCATTCACTCCGCCACAGAGATTATCATTGCTTTTGCAATGCTCACTCGCAATACCTTGCACGTGGTCGAACATAATTATTTACAGTTTAACAAAATAAATTTCAGCACTTCGGCATAATATGACATAGTTTATCATTAACACAGTTTTTAAAAAATCACTTAGGGGCGTGGTGGCTCAGCGGTCTAGCTGTGTGCCTCTCACCAAGGCGGTCCGGGTTCGATTCCCGGTCAATGCATGTGAGATTTTCGAAGTGAAATGCCATGTCCTGTGGTTCGGATTCCACGTAAAAAGGAGGTCCCGTGGCTCATGATCTCGAGATTAACGGTCACGTTAAAACTACAAGCTGCATTAAAAAATCAGTTCTTATAGCACGCTTGTGCATGTAGGCATGCAGCCTGATAGTTTGCTCGCCATGCTTCCACAGTTCGTCACATCCGGTTAAATATTACACTGGTTAAATATTATTTCACGTTTACAATAACTTCCTCTGCATATTCAACAGGGATGGTTGTTAATGTTCAATATAATCATGGATTTCTCCATCTCACTAGCGTCTTTCATCACTCGTAACTGGTATCATGTGTTCGATTCAAATACGTCTCTAACACGACTGTCCCACACGGACTAGAGTATGCTGCGCAAATTTACGGTTTCGCCTTTCTGCGATGAGGACCGTAATTTAAATATGCTGAATGACTTCAAATAAATTCTTGGTAATTTACAGGGTATCCAAAATGTATGAGTTGATGATAATTAAATTTAGCTCAAAAATTCTTCCCGCTTCCTGTAGGGTGTTCAATGCTCTAGTGTCGCAGCAACTTCTCCAGTGATAATCTTGCGAACATACGTCATCGGGCGCACTATATAAAACCTAAAATAAATTCTAAAAAGAAAAACATTTAGAAATATATATATTATACGCAGTTGCACATGTGTGTGTTTAGAAACTGACGTGCACGCAATGCCAGTTAAAGGCTATACTTTTACTAATATTTTGCTTTGTGGAAAGGTAGCTGGTCAGATTTCTATGATCTAGTGTTGTCAGATGTAGTATATCTTTACAAATATAGCCTTAAGTCTTCGCACTGTCGATTCTTAAAGCAAACATTTTGAAAACACAGTCCGTTTTCTGAGTTAATGCATGAATTGTATGTTATATCAAACGAAATAGGAACTGTTTAGAATTTCAAATGCAAATTAGGCAAAATTGGCGCTAACGTCAAAATATGATGTTTTAGCTGTATTACATTTAACAGTTTCTAGTTTAGTCATGAAATTCTTAAGTACAGCTTTTATCTGCAACAGGATACTAAGGGGAAAAAGGAAGCTTGTAGTTTAACGCGACCGTTAATCTGTAGATTATGAGCCACGGGGCCTCCTTTTTACGTGGAATCCGAACCACAGGACATGGCATTTCACTTCGGGATACTAAGGAAAAGAATATGTTTTAACCTTAGGATCTGTAGTCTAGTAATTATAGGTGTTCAACATCCCTAAAGTCCTTAAGTGCTCGGCATAAGTCGGTTCAAAAAAGAATATTCGTCTGGGACTAGTTTTCATCGTCGTAAGCTACTCATTCCCATACTAATTTATCAGTAAAGTTGGTTTAGGCCTATATACAGGCCACTTTCTTCTGGATCTTTCGGTTCTTTTTCTGCAGTTCCATACCATCTGCCTTTATTACTGCAAGGATCTGTGTCTCAATCTCTGGATAAGGGTGATGGACAGCTACTATTGGAGTAACTTCACCCATAACTATTATTCCTTTGGGCTTTCGAAACGTCCTTTTCAATGCTATGTTACTCCTTCGGCTGCTACCCATCAGAAGCATCGCTGTACGGTAACAGAGAACTCGGATTTATTTAGCACGGACTATGTGATCGCTCAAAATTGAATTTTGGCGGGTGAGCGCTTGCTTTTCTGGCGTACGAATTCGGGTGTCAACGGATTATAACTCCAACTACAAGGACCCAAATCGTTGCTTTAATTTGAAACAAAGTAACTCTTCAGCAATTCAGTGTTATGTTTCTACACAATGGCTATCCGATATTAACGCCTATTAATACGGTAACTGGACTTCCCCTTAACAAACTAATGTAGCGTATTCATCAACTATAACCAGGTAGACCCACTTCCTCACTGCAACATTACCGAAAAACGCAAAATATTAATGGAGCTTAAAATATAACTTCCATAATATTACTCACGGGACAATAACTTTCCGCGTTGTATAAGGTGCGTTCAAAAAGTAACGAGCTGGAGGCTGGAATGCGAAAACCGGTGACTACATCGGCTAATCGTGGCGTGTGTAACGAGGTGTGGTTCCGACCAGAGCGTGGAAGGTCACAGCCCGTCGCTAGAGGGCACGCGTGCACGTCACGTGACGATACAAAGCGAGCAGCAGCATGCATCAATTTTCCAACGCTGCCAGTCTCATTGCAAACAGTGACATGGAGGCGTCAAACGAAGCGCAATGAGGTGTTGTTCGGTTTCTGAAAGCGGAAGGAGTAGGGGGAACGGACATTCATCGCCGAATGTCACAAGTGTACGGCGAACACTGCATGTCCCTTGCAAGGGTCAAGGCTTGGCACAAGCGCCTCAGGGAAGGACGGGTGTCGTTAGCCGATGATGCCCGGTCTGGGGCACCCCCCCCCCCCTCCCCCCCCCCCCCCCCAGCATCACCGATGACAACGTCCAGCTGGTTGATGCACTCATTACCCAGGACCGCCGAGTGACAGTGAACGCCATAGCCGCCGTGGTCGCTCCACGACAATGCACGACGCCAACACAGTCGCGGCACTCCTTCAGAAATTCAAATGGGAGGTTCTCGGCCACCATCCATACAGTCCAGACCTCTCTCCCTGTGATTACGCCATATTTGGTCCCCTGAAAAGGGCTCTGCGGGGCCAACGATACACCTCGGACGCCGACGTCCAGCTGTACGTGTGGAACTGGTTCACATCGCAGCCCAGGGAATTTTATGAGACAGCCATTCACCGCCTCGTGTCACAGTGGGACAAGTGCCTCAACTGCCAGGGCCAATACTTCTAACATACAGGTACTGGTTTCTGTAATTATGCCTCCGGCTCGTTACTTTTTGAACGCACCTTATACATCATCTTCGTATAGGTTTGACTGACTGTGAATCAGTTGTTCTCTCTGGCTCCAGATGCACCCGCGAGGGGTTTCTTTTATATTATTAGATTATCGACGTAATACATTTTTATCGTGTAACTTAAATATTCTATCGTTTAAAAGAATCCACATGAAATTATGACTTCTAATTTTATGGTTAATTTTGGTATTTTGACAAGCAGGATCTGTTGAATTCTTGTTGTATTAAACGTGTTAACGAGTATAAAAAAGGCTACCTAAAGAAACACGGACATGCTTGGATTAAAATTGGATAATCTCTCCTTTTTCAATACGAAATATGTGGTGCTTATTATAACATGTGGTTCTTTTTCAGTGACAGTAGTCTATTTTAAGTTGATTCTTTACACTCATCACAGTATTTAATATGATGAAAACGGATCATAAATTCAGATTCGTCGTATTATCAGAATGTCCAAACTGTGTAATATAGGCTACAAGGTCTACATTGCAATTTATGATATGCCATTACTGTACAGCAACCATGTGCAACAGCCGGCCCCCGGGCCGTCCCCGTTCCTCTGAACCCTTTCATCCGGCCCGCCTGATCAGTTATTGGAAAATGTATTTCTTACGTAATCTGTCAAACTGAAGATTTTTTTTCAACCCTCGACAATGCAGTGCGAAAATTTTGTCTCTGGGCTTGGCAATTCTGTTAAGACAAGCCCTGGCGCCAACTACAGTCCCCCACCCCATCTCCCACTCGACCTTGTGCTGTAAATCGCACCAAAAAATTGGTAAGCGTATCGCCAAGTTTCTCATTAATATGGGAAATAAATGCATGTGTATTTTCTTATTTTCTTTAGTAAATAACATTTTTGGTTACCATTATAATATTCTTGTTTATGTGTTTGTGATGAACTAGTTGGTTCGTTGAAAGTAGCAACTGCGTTCTTGTGAAAATAGTATGCACTATTAAGTAGGGCCCGCGACGCCTGCAAGTCCTGAGTGCTCCAAGTTGCACATGCCTGCTGAAGACTCAAGTCTGTAAACGTATACAGGCTGAGCACACGTCATCACAATATTTTTCGATAAACTGAAGCGAGCCATGAAATCAAGATGCAATATAATCATAATACACTTCCATGATGCAAATTAGGAAATGATAACAGCTGGTGACAGAAGAATAACAAGCATCTACTCGTTGGTTTAATCCAGCACAAATAGTACCGGGAAAAGACGGCCTACCTATTCACTACATTTATCCCATTGGCATTGCTCTTTAGCTATAGAAAGAAACAATATGGTGTTTAACAGACGAGTTATGCCGGAAGAGCGCTACTCAGAACTTGACCCAACGATTGAAAGAACAAGCCCTTGTGCAGTTAAAACACTAGACACTTTTTACTTCTGTGGAATTAAAATTTCTTGTCTTGATTTTGGACTTGTTACTGTTCGGTAATTGTATTGTCCAATCGTGTACGTTCATCATCTCGACCCAGTACTTCTCTTGTTCTCACACTAATTAGGGCGGTCAGTGATTCTTGTTTACTTTAGAATTGGCTCCATACCGTGTAATACACCAGGTCTAGAGGAAGTTCCAGGGATGGCTATTATGATGGAAGCTTGTCTTAGAATCTCAGGAATGGTGATAAATGGGTAGGTTAAGCGTTCGCCTACTCTGCCGAATTTGTGGGATCCAATTGGCATAGCATTGGAATTTTGTAATTATATGTTTCATGCATAATTACGATGCCAGATGAGCTGTTATCAGTAGATGCATATTTTGATCGCTATTGTTTCTTTCGTAAGATCATATTTTTGGAGCAGATGACCTCGAACTTGAAGTCCAATATGTGGCTGCAATAAATTGCTCGAGAATCTGGTCAAAGGATTTCATGTCAAATTCATAACTTCACGTTGCGAGCATGTTTTTTTTTAGTAGGTGACAATGATACGGTCATAGTCTAAGTTTAACGTGTTTTATCTGCCCGTCTTACTCCATGCACCATCCATGGGCTGAAACTAGTAGGACCTGGCTTGGCGACTACGGGACTCCAGCTGAGTCATTATTGCGTCCACTTCCTTGTGTCGAGCACCTTTCGTTCATCCTTCCTGTCGACCTCCCTTGGCCATCTCTTGTTCTCTTCCAACGAAGATGGTGTTAAGGGTGTATTTAATTTCATTTTTCTTTTCTAACTACTGTAAACAACTGACTTACAATTAGCTTACAGACTAGAAGAAGAAATGAACTCCGAACAAAGGAAAAAGGGAAATAGAACGTCAGGAAAGAGAAATGCCTTCCACCTCCGATGAATGAGGATTGAGGTGTTGGAATGAAGTAGAACCATAAAAGGCAGATAGGATAGGGGAAAGAGAAGTGTGTCCATCCGAAAATCGCAAAACAAAGTAAAAATAAAAGAAATTGACCTAGCGCCCACTGCCAAGCCGGCCAGCCGTGAGCTCGTGAAGGTTTAGCGCTATCCAGGGTGCACCATGCATTCTCAGGCTACACAGACTTGGCCCCTTTTAAGGCCCCATACAGGAGGCAATACGATGATGTAAAAAAAAGGTGGTCCGACCCCTCCAAAACACAAAGAGTATCAGAAAATAATCGGTCAAACTGTGCAACCAATGCAAATGTCAATAGTCGTACTTTTAAAGCAGGTAGGGAGTGTGGAGAAACCCGAAACAAGACACTCAGTATGGCCGTTGTTAGCGCCGGAATTCGAACATCCAATCTCTTCATTAGCTGCGTCGCGGTCGTGGTGAGCGATTTAATGCGCACGGCTACGCCACGGGGTGATAATAAATTTAGACTCAAACATTTCAACGAAACAAACGTGAGCACGCGTGTCTTGGCCAGATGTTCTTTAGCCTTCTGTGGTCTCTGGGTACCGGTACGTATTGAAACTCCGGTCCCAACGATTCCGACTTCGATTACCATCTCTGTGAAGACGTTTTAATTCTGGTCTGAAGGTTGGCATCTTATCCAGCCTAGAAGGTGTATTCCGTGGTTTCACCTTCTACTTATGGTTCCTAACTTACGGTCACGATCGCTTTCTTCCAAAGCCCTAACTACAGACACCACAGCAACACAGGTTATCAGACAAATGCTATGTACACACACACACAAAGTACACGGGGCTGAAGTGACAGGGATATAAAAGTCCCAAAATGAAAACAACAAGACGTTGAGTGAAAGAGAGGGCCATGAGCGCTGACTTCGCCACTACCGAAGACGTAAAATAAATAAATAGATAAATAAAGAGAAAGTTCAGCCCAAGAAAAAGAGAGGAGGTAATTAATGTTTTAGAAGCACATCTTGGCTAAAGTAATTCTTACCCCCCTTTGTTTCAGTTTCGGCTGCCCGCCAATGAGAGATCAGTTTGTATCTAGTACAGCATTGTTGGAGCGTATAGATTCTTGCTCATATTGAACCTTCACCCTCTCCGTCTTCTCCCTGTTTCATGCAGTGCTAACACACCGTATCATTGGCTTGTCAATCCCAGTTATATGGTCGGGAGTCCATAAATAGTGAAATTGAGATCTCTTGTCAGAGGGATTGGAACTCGTTACAGCTCCGTCATTTTGAAGAATTTCAGAATAAAAAGTAAGGCGAGAGAACCTATCTTAGACTTTTCTTATTTTGTGGATTTACAATAAAAGAGCGATGGTCGTCTTGATCCGAGAGCAAGTATACTATCGTCCCAACCGACTCTACGTTGAAGGATTTCAATCTTGAAATCAGGCATGGAATGAGGTCGCCCAGTCTTGTGTGAGGATTGGGGGTTTGTAGTCCATATCCGCTACCCCAGAAGTGGACGATTTCCGTGGTTTCGTACTTCAACCACAGACAACTTCCTTGCCGATCCTAAACCCAATTGCTAATATACAGTCTAGTACAGTCACCTCTCAGAATTCAATTTCGACCAATCCGACCACCCGTACTAAATAAATGTTGCCTTTTGGCGATACTTCTGAGAGGTAGCAGTCCAGGGATTAACGTTGCATCGAACACGTTTCGACAATATCTAGACTAGGATATTACTTTACGTAATAACACATTCATTAAATAGGTTTATTTGGAAGTTCCTAAAACTTATTTAATGTCTTTCATGTCCAACCTGTTCATTTGTAGGCTAATTCGAGTGAATAATTGGAGTTAATTTGTACTCTTCCACACAATAATATTTCATCATTCGAAAATATGGACGCCAGAGTTTACCATAAAGGATCCCTCGAAATTTAAATTAAGTGGAAAACGAGATTCACTTTATTCCCTGTTCGCAAGTATAAGGATGAGAATCTGTTCATGTGCTTTAAAGGTTTTACCCAACTTCTGAAGGCACACAGTAGTGAAAACAAACCTAATAAAATCATACTGTGAGGTTAATTGGAAATATATATCTGTTCCACTGACTGCGTAACACAGGTCGGATTCCAAACCGTCAAGAACACAATTTTGTAGGGGAACCATGTTCTCTTCTAATATTTATGGGCTTACAAACTTCCAACTTTCCAGTTCATTTTGGTGTTTTTTTGTTCTTGTGACATTTTTTATTATATGGAGTTGTTTAAACTGCCTTTACATTAAGAGAAAAACATGTTGCCATGCTTTCGGGTATTTCCCTTCACAGTTAAAAATTTTAAGAAACGTTCATCAATTTGGTGAATTATTTTGACAACATATTCGTAAATTTCAGAAGAAGATTAAAAAATAAAACAGCGTTTGTTTTTAGTATGTCAAGTGTATCTTGTAATTCGCACCTCTTTCTCTAATGTTCCTTTTCTGCGTCCACAAGAAAAAGGAGAGTAATAGTATGATTCCTGCATCCGTTAGAGGCTAGGTCACTGTCAACCCAGTCATTTTACTCGTATAAACTGTTCTGATCGCCTGATATTACTGTCTCCATGTCTCGGCACACCCCTTAACACTTGAAGGTCAATAGTCTTGTGTTCATGCATGGAGTTGCTTAAAATATGCATGCTCTCGCTCTGTTTGCTGTGGACATCCGGAGAACAGCCTTTGATGGTGCGTGATGTTAATTATTGGAGCTGAGTGTTTTGGTTGCGAGATTTTCCAACCTTCTCAGCTCAGGGACCAGGGTTTGTAGCACCATGTGCCATGAAAGGACGAAGGTCTGTCGACCTCAGTTCAGGGACCAGGGTTTGTAGCACCATGTGCCATGCGAGGGCCAGGGTTTGTCAACCTTCTCAGCTTAGACAGGAGAGTTTGTAGCACAATGTGCCATGAGAGGACCAGGAAGGCCAAGAGTCACGGTGACTAACGGTGCATACCATGTGTGTGGACTTTGTCATTTCTACCCTCATAGTAAGAAAATCCTGCGATACTATCTTGTTTCTAATCACGAGTTATCTGTTAAAATCCTAGCCCAAAAATATTACGGTCATATTCAGTTCTACAGACATCATAATAACACAATGTAACCAGACATGGTTTACGAGAAAAAAGTACACTTGGTTGAGGTCAAGATGCATTTTGTCCTTCTGCCAAATGTGGTCTAGGGGTACGTATAAAGAATCGTGTCGCCAAAGTCTTAGGTTCCATTCTCGACACTGCTGGAATTTGAATTCTGGTTTGAGGTCTGTTGTTGTTTGAGTCTTCAGTCTTTTGACAGGTTTGATGCAGCTCTCCATGCCTCTCTGTCCTGAGCTAATTGTTTCATCTCTACATAGGTACCACATCATACATCCGAGGCGATCTATTTAACATATTCTAACCTTGGTCTACCCCTACAGTTCTTGTCCTCGACCCTTCCTTCCATAACTAAGCTTGCTATTCCTGGGTGTCTTTGTATGTGTCCTACCAACCTATCTCTTCTCTTCATTAGCAGTCGCCAGAAACATCTCTCATCTCCCACTAGTCTTAACACCTCTTCGTTTGTAACCGTACCCACCCATCTGATCTTCATCATTCTCCTGTAACACCACATTTCAAACGCTTCAGTTCTCCTCTTTTCTGCTGCACCAATAGTCAAAGCTTCACTTCCATAGAGTGCCACGCTCCAGAATAAAGGCCTTCAAAAATGACTCGTAATACCTCAATCTATATTCGATGTCAACATATTCCTTTTCTGTAGAAATGCTTTCTTTGCCTGAGATAACCTACTTTTTATATCCTCTTTGCTTCATCCATCAATGGTTATTTTGCTTCCTAAGTAACAGAAGTCTCCTACTACCTTCAGATTTTCACCTGCCAATTTGATGTCCATAGAGGTTTCTGATTTATTTCGGCTGCATTCCAATATTTTTGTTTTACATTTATTAATTTTCATCATGAATTCTTTCCGTAAGACAGAGTCCATACCATTCAAAAACTCATTCAAATCCTCATGCGTGTCGGCCAAGATGACTAGGCTATGTCATCGGCAAATCTCAGAGTTGAAGTTATTTCCCCTTGAATCTTAACCCCCACTTTAAATTTTTCTCCAATTTCCTTAATTGCTTGTTCAATGTAAAAATTGAAAAGTATGGGTGATAAGTTGCAGCCTTGCCTTACACCTTTCTGAATACCAGCTTCTCTCTCATGTCCTTCATGACTGTTGTCTGGTTTCTGTATGGATTGTAGATCACCCTCCTATCCCTGTACTTTATTCCAATCGTTTTCAAAATGTCAAACAATGTAGTCCAATCAACGTTATCAAAAGCCTTTTCTAAGTCTACAAATGCCATGAGCGAACTCTTTATCTTTCCTTATTCTACCTTCCAAAATCTGCCTAAGACTTAGTACAGCTTCCCTTGTTCCTAATTTTCTCCTGAAACCAAACTGGTCTTCACCCAACTCAGTTTCTATCTGTCTTTCCATCCTCTTGTAAATTATACTAGACAGGATCTTTGAAGCATGAGTAGTCACGCTGATTGTACGGTAATCTTCACATCTGTCAGCTCCCACTTTCTTCGGTATAGGGATGATAACATTCTTCTTGAAATCAGAGGGTACCTCACCTGTCTCATAAATCCTACACATCAAGTGATATAACCTGATCAGACCTTCATCTCCTATGCAGCGCAGCAACTCAATCGGTATATCATCTATGCCTGGTGCTTTGTTCCTGCTTAAGTCTTCCAATGCTTTGTCCAATTCTGATCTCGATATTAAATCTCCTTTTGCATCCTCATCAATTTCCTCTTCCCTTTCCATTACATGATTCTCAATATCCTTTCCCTTATACAAACACTCTATTGTAAGCTTTCCATCTCTACACCTTTTCTTCCATCTGTGTCCGTAATATCACAGCACTTAAGACTTCCTTTCCCCGAAAGTATTCTTAATCCTTCGATAAGCTGTCTACTTTCCCTAATTTCAGACAATTTTCGATACCTGCACATTTATCTTTCAACCATTCTTCTTTCGCTTCCTTGCACTTCTTGTCAACCTCATTTCTCAGACGTCTGTATTCTGCTTTCTCCTTTACATCTCTTACATTCTTGTGTTTCCGCCTTTCATCCATCAATTCTAGTATATCCTGAGTGATCCACGGTTTTCTACCTATTCTTTCCTGCCAGTTTTCTTCTGCGGATTTTGTTATTTCATTCTTCTGCAATTCGTCTGCAATTGAAGTTTGTTTAGGGTTTTTCATTAGTCCTTCCTTCATACTTTTCTTGAAACTTTCATTTACATCCTTCTCTGTCTGTCTATTGCCCACCTTTTTTGCTTTTGCATTTTCTTCTGTTTCTTCAACTTTACACTGCATTTCATAACAACCAGATTGTGGTCAGAGGTTATGTCAGCACCGGGATATGTTTAACAATCCAAAATCTGGTTTCGAAACCTCTGCTTGACCATAATGAAGTCGATTTGGTAACGCCCTGTATCTCCTGGTCTCATCCATGTGTATGTTAGTCCATTGTGATTATTGAATAAGGAGTTAGCTATGACCAACTCATGCTTGGTGCAGAATTCCATCAGCCTGCTTCCTCGATCATTCCTTTCACCTAATCCGAAATCTACTATTTTCCCTTCTCTTCCCTTTCCTACCACAGCATTCCAATCTCCCATTACTATAATATTTTCATCACCCTTGATATACCTCAGAATATAACTTCAACTAGAAGGGTTTCTCTCAACTAATTAAGCTGATCTTGGAGAGCTTGTAGACAAGTTATTACATTTCAGGATTAGAAATTTCTAATCTTCCACTTCCCAGCAGACTTCTTACATTCCACGCTCCGATCCGTAGAATGAAATGTTCACGGCCAGTCAGGCAAATCGTGGGACCAAGAGATTCAAATCACTCATGCTTAATAGCCTAAGTGTAATGGATTTGATGATGATCGCTTGACGATCGAAACTGGTCATCCTAGTTTATTTATTAATCTCATTTCAGGATTAGGGCATAACCCAGCTCTTTTGGGTACATTCGTGTTGACCGACTGAAAAGCACTGAACTCTTGCTTAGAACGAAGGTTAAAACAAGGCTCAGTAATTAAAAACCTTCTTCAGCAACAAATATTAGAACAAAGCAGAATTTGGAGAGAAGTTCTGGAACACACAATTGCTACCATACAGACATTGGCTCAACAGAATTTAGTCCTAAGAGGCCACAGAAATCAGTTTTAGAAGAAACTACATGCAGTTGAGGGAATTTTTTTGCTCGATTGCAATATTTGGCTAAATTTGATCCTGTTATGAGGGCCCATTTTCAATCAGTGTCCAATAACCCTCGACATTTATCATATCTTTCACCTAGAATACAGAATGAAATTATAAACCTTTTAGGGGACCGCGTTCGTAGCAATATTATTACTTCCTGCAAGTGTGCTAAGTACTTCAGTATTATATTTGATAGAACTCCTGACACGTCACATGATAAACAAATGTGACAGGTAATAAGATTTTCCCCCTCAGGGGCTCACATCTAGTGGGACGTGGGTTGGCGACCACGGGACCCCAGCTGAGTCCGGCATTGCTTCCACTTACTTGTGCCGGGCTCCTCTCCGTCTTCTTTCCTATCGACCTCCCTTCGTCAACTCTTGTTCTCTTCCGACCCCGACGGTATTAGGTTATCCGAGGCCTAGGGAGTCTTTCACTTTCCCGCCTTAATTGGCCATTGTCTCCTCTTTCCTGATACCCTCCATTTGTGAGGGGTCAGCCTTCTTTTTCTTTTCCTTTTACCTCCTGCCTTGTGCTCAAGGCCCTTAAGGAGGCAGGGTGTATGTAGCCCCACCACTTCTGGTGCACCCTAGATAATGCTACACTCTCAGGAGCCCACGGCTGGCGAGTTCGGGAGTTGGCGACCCCGAGGGATTCCTGAGCTGGGTCCGTTTTCCCCTTTTGTCCCTTACGTTTGGGGCGGACCCTCTCCTCTCTCCCCCTCTCCTCTCCTCTTTTCCTTATATTTCCTTTTCTCTATAAGATTCCCGCACTGTTTTTGTTACTTGGTTCACCGTGTATCTAAATTCCCTTTTAGCGATTTTTTAAATGCATTTTTGATCTACGTTGCATTTTGTAAGTTTTTTCGATCTAAATTACATCTCGCAATTGTTTTCAACCTCAATTGCATTTTGTAAAGATTGACAATCTAAATTGCTTTTTTAGTAAGTCTTTCAATGCAGGTAGACGGACCTTTTAGTGAGTATTTTGAATTTCAATTGCATTTTGTAAGTATTTTCAACCAAAACCGCATTTCGCCTGAATTTTGAATCTAAATTGCATTTTGTTTCGTGGGCATTTTGCACATACTGTATTTTGATTCTCAATTGCATTTTGTGGGTATTTTGAATCTAAATTACATTTTGTCAAGTATTTTCAATCTAAATTGCATTTTGTAAGTATTGTCAATCCACATGAGTCGTTTGAATCTACCGTACATTTTGTAAGCATTTTCAATTTCCATTGCATTTTGTAAGTATTTTGAATTTCAATTGCACTTTGTGAATAATTTGGATTGGAACTGGGATAGGGCCTATTTCAATCTGAATTGCATTGAGTATTTTCAATTTCAATTGCATTTTGTAAGTATTTTGAACCTCAATTGCATTTTGTAAGTATTTTGAACCTCAATTGCTTTTTGTACGTATTTTCGATCTCATTTGCATTTTGTAAGTATTTTGAATTTCAGTTGCATTTTGTAAGTATTTCGACGCTACATTGCATTTTGTACGTATTTCTAGCCTACGTTTTGTGGGTCTTTTTCAATCTATTCTTTTTGTGAATCTTTTCGTTCTAAATTCCCTTTTGTAAGACCATATTGTGAGTTGTTTCCATCTGAGTTTCTCTTTGTACGTATTTTCCGTCTCACATCCTTTTCGTTCTGGTTTCCATTTCATTCTCATTTTCGCTATCACCCAGATTATTAGGGGCTGATAACCTAGATGTTAGGCCCCTTAAAACAACAATTATTATCATCATCATCATAATAAGATTTGTGGAGGTAAAGCTAAGTTCAGTTGAAATCAAGGAATGTTTTATAGATTATATTTCAATCAAAGACAAAACTGCCAATAGAATTGCTGAGGTAATAAAAAAAGGAACTGGAGGAAGAAGGCGTGAACTTTGCAGACTGTAGAAGTCAGTCCTACGACAATCAGGTGACAATGGCTGGAATTCACAATGGTGTCCAACAACGTTTAAAAGAATTGAACCATCAAGCCGTGTTTGTTCCCTGTGACAACCACTCGCTCAAATTGCTTGGCGTTCATGCTGCTCATGTCAACTTTTGTGCAGTGACGTTTTTTAGAACAGTTCAACAAGTGTATGCATTTTTCTCTAGTTCGACTCACAGATGGAGTGTTCTCAAGGAACATGTCAGCTTATTGGTTAAGGGCCACTCAGATACAATATGGAGTTCTAAAGCAGAAGCCATAAAAGCCTTATCATCTCAGTTAGGTGGAGTGCTTCATTCTCTAGAAAAATTGAGACACTGCAACTGAAACCGTCGATACCAGACAGAGTGCAGCGCTCTTAATTAATGCAATAGAAAGATTTGACTTTGTAACTCTGCTATTTTTCTGCGCTGAGGTACTTCTAAAAATTGACCGAACGCAGAAAACTAAGCAAATCGAAGGCATTTCGTTCACTTATGTAATAACTTGTCTACAAGCTCTCCAAGATCAGCTTAATTTGTGGAGAGAAACCCTTCCAGTTGAAGTTAAATCAAAAGCTACTAAAAAGTGTGATGAATGGGGAGAACCAACGGAACGAAGACAAAGAGTGAAGCGGAAAATGCCAGGAGAAGCCACTGATGATGTAGGACTTTCCTGGAAAGATAAAGTAAAGTGGGGCTCAATAGAGATCTTAGATAAACTTAATCGTGAGTTAAGTGAATGGTTCGCCAATATCAAGGAACTGGATCAAGGTTTTGACTTCCTCTGTAATTTTGATGAATACATTCATAATGAAAGCGTTTTGTAAACTCTGGGGAAATGTTTTGAACTTGCAGAGAAGTACCCTGAAGATTTGAATGGAGAAGAACTCTTTGAAGATATTAAAGATGTCATAGTTTTATTGCGAATATCAAAGAAAAATAATGAAAAGATCGACTTGAAGAAACCCAAAGATATTTTGTTATTTTTATCTTGTTTGGGATTAGAGGCATACAGTAACTTGATAATCGCTTTCAAACTACTTTTAACGATTCCAATGTCTGTTGTATCTTGTGAACGATCTTTTTATTATAAATTATTATGATCCACAATGACGCAAGAAAGACTAAGTAATTTATCAATTGAACGTGATGTGGCTACTACTATAGACTTCAACTCTATTATAAATAAGCTTGCATCCATCAATGCTAGGAGGGCACATTTTAAAATTTTTGTTATGATTCTTGAAACTTCTTTTCTCTTTATTTTTATTTTTTTATATTATTTTTCAAACTAACCTTTTAATACTTACAGTGTTATTTTATTCATATTTTTCTCTTTATAATGTGTTTAAGTGACATACATTACTACTTATTAAAAATAAATATTCATGAACATTAAACTGTGTTAAAATTAAACTCATTGATCCTTGAACCTTTTCGTGTTCGGGGGCGACTACCATCTAGATAGCCCCGGGCGCCAGGTAGCCTTGGTACGCCACTGTCATCGAGTACACTAAATCACAGTTATTTCGTGGCCACTTTTAAAAACAATTCAAGTTCAGGCAAGCAACTCAATGTTGAAAACATCCTGTAATGTCATAGACTAGACCATCCATGAACACTATTCTCTTTTTGGAATAATAACAATAACCCCTGGCACTACAGCCCGTGAAGGGCCTAGGCCTACCAAGCGACCGCTGCCCAGCCATTTGGCCTGCAGATATTGGGGTGACGCGTGATCAGCGCATCGGGTCCCCTCGGCCGTTAATCTTGGTTTACGTGACGGGGCGCTGCCTCACTGTCAGACAGCTACTCAATTGTCCTCACGAGGCTGAGTGCACCTCGATCCAGCCCTCACGTCAGTTTCTAAACTCCGTGATGGAGCCGGGAACCGAACCCGGGGCCTCCGGGTGAGAGGCAGGTGCGCTACCCCTACACCATGGGGCCGGCCTTTTTTTTTTTGAGTACTTGTAATTAAATTTCGTTGTTTTATCAACGTTTCCAAACGTAAAGGACACACTCAACGTTGCTTACGAGTTGACACGCGGTAGACTGACGATGGTTCACCGGAACTCAATCATATATTACCCTTTCACGAATTGATTGCCGGCGGTCGAGATGGGAACTATTGTCTGTTTACTTGTGTCACACGTCACTCTGCTTCGTTGACAGGTACAGTTGCGCGAATAAGATATGACTCAGCTACTGTAGCCGTCCGTGGGGACATGACGCTTCTAAGACAGGTAGCGCACGCAATGCTGCTTGACTTATGTGCAACTTGCACTGTGTCATCACTGTGTCCTTCTCCTTACCCCGCGGGGCTCCTGTTACAATAATCAACAAACGGTGGCGCAGCCAGGCTCAGCAGCAATCAAATGTTAAACGGGCAATACGCTCAATCAGATTAGTAGTTTAACTTTTATACCACTATGTGCGCTAGAGTGAGACAATGCAGAGTATCACTTAAGCCCTTTTAACTATGTACTTCCGGAGTGAAGATTCTTCAAAACATCAGGGTATTGAACCAAGGAACACATTACAGAAAGAGTATGTAAATAAATTAATGTGGCTACGATTTGAATAAAAAGAAAACAAGTAGTTCCGTAAAGAGATAATTAGCCTATTTTCATATATCCTACTTGTGTTAATTGCCTCTATCAACATACTAAATTTCAGTTTGATTGGTGTAATAGATTCGTGGAGTAATAGATTCGTAGATATTGAGAACTGTCTAAATATTTCAGATGGTCGCCATGTTGGTTTTTTATATATGTAGGACATACAGTTATATACTATTCGATTAAGATTATTGCGCTGGTTTATTATTCAAACTTCAGTCGCATGATTAGGCCACAAGAAATAAAAAAAAGAGGTTTCAAAATTTCGCACAGCCACCAACTTGAGGTTATGAAAACAATTGAAATAAATTAATGTCAGTGGAGTAAAATTAAAATTTGTATAAGCATTTACCGTATGTTTCACTGCGCTCGGATGGTTAATTCGACAGAAACGCGCATTTAAATACACTGTCGAAAGAAATGCCCCAACACCATGAAATAAGGAATGTAGAGTACGGAAATTTGAGGACTAGAACGAGGATACACGAGGAGAGGTTGGTTCGATTTCCACCAAAAGTCCTCCTAAGAGGCGTTTCCTGTGGTTTCCCACGTACACACTTCAAGTAGATCCCGATGGGCGACCTTCTCAGTCCCTAGCCTCGGTTACAAAAGTACCCATTAATACAGACATCTCAAAAACACAACTTATCACCCAGGCAATCGGGGTTGATAACTGTGATGTTGTAAGGCTGTAAAAATAAAATGTCAGGAAGTGGGTTGTTTTGATCATTATTTCAAAGCTGAAGTACCCTATTTCCATACGAATGAATCAGGGATTGTCAATCTCTGAGCCACACATGGTCCTCCGAGCCGTGTGCTATGGTCCACGAATATTCCAATATTGCTGCCAGTGAGTTAATGGAAATAATTGATTGCGTTTTGTTTCAGTGGTCTAAAATATGAGAGACTAACATTGATTTAATTTATAAATGTGTTGAAAGTAACAGATTCCCAGTAATTAATTTACGTGCCCTGAAGGTCGTTTATCTGTTCTGAAGTTGGCAACACATTGCACATGCCATTCAAGGGCGAACAGTGAAATTTCAAATACTGACTCGATTAGTTACAAATTACTGAACTATAATTCGACATTATTGAAGGGCGAGCAGTTTCAGATTTTGTCAGATGAGACTGGTGAGTATTAATATTATATTTCGAACGCATGGTTCATCTAAATGAGCATAGCTTCCTAGAAATTGTGTAGATTTTCTAGAATAATTGACCTGGAAATACATAAAGAAATAAATTGAAGATATGTACTGTATGTGTTAAAAAGCAATAACATGTTCCATGCTAGTAGAATGTATGACATGTATTTACCGTATTGATTAATATATAATTATTAATATTACTGCGCCAATCAATAAAGATTAAGGAAGAACTATTCAATTATTGAACATAAATTCAATTGTTGTACATGTTTCGTCTTGGCAATGAAGCCTTCTTCCACTAAAACTTCAATTAAGAATATTAATTAAGATATCGTTGTGTCAAATATTATAAATTACTGAATCCATAGAAATAAGGTGGTAATTTTGTTTCTAAAATCCACTACCCGTGTGGGGATCGAACCCTCTCACTTTTAGTTAGAAGCTCAGCGTCCTTCCGACTGCGCTACGCAGCCCCTTTTCTTTTGACCCAACGGTATCAGAATTAATATTCTCAATTGAATACAGTAGATGTTCAACAATTTGAATACGGTGGTGTAGTTGTTTCTTAATTTGTATTGATTGGCGTAGTACAGTATTTGTAAGAATTATGTATGTGTTAGTAAAACCAAATAGCTTTATATGATAATAGTGGAAACTCCCGCGACACCGATTCTGCGTGCTATCTTGCGGTTCGCGCAGACAACTACGTCCTCGATTTCAATCAGCTGGCAAGTGGGACGTAGGTTGGTGACCACGGGACCCCAGCTGAGTCAGGCATTGCTTCCACTTACTTGTGCCGGGCTCCTCTCCGTCTTCTTTCCTGTCGACCTCCCTTGGTCAACTCTTGTACTTTTTCGACCCCGACGGTAGTAGGGTATCCGAGGCCTAGGGAGTCTTTCACTCCCCCGCCTTAATTGACCCTTGTCTCATCTTTCCTGATCCCTCCTTCTTCGAGGGGTCAGACCTCTTGTTTCCTTTTCATTATATTTCTTTTTCTCTTTAAGATTCCTGCACTGTTTTTGTTATTTGGCTCCCCGTTTATCTAAATTCCCTTTAGCGAATTTTTTGCGTCTACACTCCATTTTGTAGGTATTTTCAATCTACGTTGCATTTTGTAAGTCTTTTCGATCTAAATTGCATTTTGCGAGTATTTTCAACCTCAATTGCATTTTGTAAGGATTGACAATCTAAGTTGCTTTTAGTAAGTCTTTCAATACAGGGCCTGGGACTTTTGTGAGTATTTTGAATTTCAATTGCATTTTGTAAGTATTTTCAACCTAAACCGTTTTTTGTAAGTACGGTACTGTTTGCAGAATGTGAAATACCAAGAACAAGAGACGTGACCACATTGCACTTCATACCACAGATTAGGTACATGACAATACAGTACTGAGTAGAAGGACAGTCCGGTACATGCCCGTTGACGGTCGATCTTCAGTACGGCGCCGCGCCACAACGTGCTGCACTCAGAGCCGCTAGACGTCGTGGCATGGAATCATACGGCGCTTGAATACGCTGCTGGGGAATACCGTCCCACGCGGTTTGTAGGCGCGTCCACAAAGCATCAACAGTGGCGGCAGGTGGACTTGAACAAGTTGCCGATCGACCATGTTCGATGGATGACATGTCAGGCGAACGGGCAGGCCAGGGAAGCAGAGGTATCCGTCGTTCTGTGAAGAAGGCTTGCACATTCCTCGCCACATGCGGGCGGGTATTGTACTGCTGAAATATGGCCTGTGGAACGGCCTGCAAGAGGGACAGTGCCGCGGGCTGTAAAACTTCCCTGATGTAGCGGTCACTGTTCAGATTGTCCGCAAGACGTACGAGGCGCGATCGCCTGTTACAAGCAATTGCGCCCCAAACCATTACACCTGGTGTTTGTCCGCTATGCCGCTCAAAAATACAGTCTGCCTGATTGCGTTCTCCACGGCGGCGTCGAACGCGTATGCGGCCATCACTGTAGGACAGTTTGAAGCGGGACTCGTCCGAAAACACTACATTTCGCCCCTCAGCCTGCCAGTGTCGGCGTGCACGTGCCCATTGTAGTCGAAGACGTCGGTGGTTCCCAGCCAATGGAAGCCGACGCCGTGGCATGCGTGCTACCAGTCCAGCCCTCAAAAGACGACGCCGCACCGTCGACGCAGACATGTCCACCCTCGTTGCAGTGCTCCAACGTCGAGCAACACCGAGGACGACGCTGTTTTGTCCGATACGGCCATGCGGAAAAGATGGCGGTCGTCTCGCGCTGTGCTCACATTGCGTCGTCCTGTACCCTGTCGTCACTGTGTACGGCCCTCCTCTCTCCACTGGATCCACATACGCCTTACTGGTGACGCAGCGTGCCCTGTACGAGCCGCAATGTCCCGGAACGACAGACCCGCCTCCCGGAACCCAAGCATTCTGCCCCGTTCAACCGCACTCACATGCTGATAGTCCACACTGTGATGTCGGCGAGGCATCGTTGCACTTGCTTACACGTTTCCACTTGGCATGTCAGCCCCACGCCGACAGAGCTGTGCGGAACACTCACCTGTCCGGTCCCACGACGGAGGGGAATTGGTGGGCCAATGTGCACGCCATCTCTCTACGATTTCATTAACTTAGTATGGTACCTTAGGCCTACACGACCCCTGTTCTGGGAGTGTCTCCGGCCATTTCTTCTGGATGTTTCACTTTCTACAAGCAGTAGTGTATTTTCAATCTAAATTGCATTTTGCATGGTGGGCATTTTGTAAGTCTTTCGATTCTCAGTTGCATTTTGTGGGTATTTTGAATCCAAAATGACATTTTGTAAATAATTCAATCTACATTGCATTTTTTAATTATTGTCCATCCAAATGAGTAGTTTGAATCTACCATACATTTTGTAAGCATTTTCAATTTCAATTGTATTTTGCAAGCATTTTGAATTTCAATTGCCCTTTGTGAGTAATTTGGATCTGAAATGGGAGTTTTTCAATCTAAATTGCATTGTGTATTTTCAAATTCAATTGCATTTTGTAAGTCTTTTTGGATTTCAATTCCGTTTTGTAAGTATTTCGACTCTACATTGCATTTTGTACGTATTTTGAACCTACACTACATTTTGTGCGTATTTTTCAATATATTCCTTTTGTGAGTGTTTTCCTTCTAAATTCCCTTTTGTAAGTTTTACCACTCTCTATTTTGTGAGTCGTTTCAATCTGAGTTACATTTTGTAAGTATTTTCAGTCTCACTTAATTTTCGTTCTGGTTTCCATTTCATTGTCATTTTCGCTATCACCCAGACCATTAGGGGCCGATAACCTAGATGTTAGGCCCCTTAAAACAACAATTATCATCATCATCATAAACCTGCTGACACGGCTCCCTCGCATTTGCTCACCGTCAAATGCCAACTGACTACGCCAGGATTCGATCATGCAACCTCGGGCACAGCTGGCGATAACGTACCGCTGAGCCACGCAGCCATCCTAAGGCATATGTGAGTAGAACGAATGATTCACCAATGAAAAATCTTCCCACTAAAAATATCAAGCTCAATAAGATATTACACGTGTATTTTGCTTTTGGAAATATCTGTAGGCTAGTCAAACTGAAGTCATAAAATGACGATCAAATGTTAAAAGTCAATATACATGTATTTAATTCTTATTGCTGCCCCTTTCGGATCAACATACATCTCCCTTCCTTATATTATGCTACAACAAGTTCGCTAAGGTCTTAAAATCTGTGTTTCTTTGCGTTTTCGAAGTCTTATTAGGTTTTCCTTCAGTAGTTCGTTCCAGTAGTTGTCTTATTCGAGCCGCTAGATGGCAGTACAGTGCGCTGTCGCCGCTGCTCTGCGTGGCGTGTTTCCACATTTTCATATAGGCTACTGTAAGCTATTTCGTAAAACGCAGCTACGCTATGAATTTGCTTGTATTCTTCCGGAACTTTCAAGTGGCCCGCAAATATTATCTTGGAATTGTGAACTCTGAAATGTAAGTTCAATGTTACACGATATGGCTCAAGTATTTAGGCCTAACCGATATAATCCATAATCTGAACATCCCCATTCTACTTTTACAGTCGGATGTTATGCCCCTGAAAACAAAAATACACATATGCTACCAGTTTGAAATACGAGTGCCGGTGGTCAAGTTTGAAACTATTCTTTATTTACATGTCAGTTTGCACGGTTGACAGGTTCAGTCGCGCAGGTAGGATATGACTTAGCTCCTGCTCAGTCAGGGTGTACACCCTTCATAGGTATCGTCAAAACCGTTATGCTTTGTTTGGGTAAATAGTGCAAACAATTGAAATACGTTTTGTAACGAAGTGGAAAGCTTTTAATTGTCAATCCTATCTAGTGACGTCAGTGTCTATTTAGTTGGCCCTGTAAGGAAAAGATGATGGCCGACTAATTCGACAATTTGAGGACCATCTTTTAATGTGGCCATAATAGTACTGTTCCCAATAATATTGTTATTGTTATTATTATTATTATTATTATTATTATTATTATTATTCACATTGTTATGCCCATCTATGGAGCGCGATACAACTTATTTAGCTAATTATGTTTCTCTTCTTCTCCCAAAATCTCATCTTGCACTGAAAATCTTCCTCCGTTCTTCAGAGATATGATGGTTGTTGATTAATGTTCTAAACTGGAGTCGATCTTGTAATGATTATTATTATTATTATTATTATTATTATTATTAGTCCATTATTCAAGTTAGGTACAGTTGCGTTCGGGTGTGTTCATATGAAATCACAATGTGGGTAGTCGCGAAAATACCGTACACTGATGAGTGCAATCAATATCCCATATTCTCATGCTATGGATTAAATTGATGCTCTGATGACTTCTTCACCGTTCATTGAACCTCTGAAAGCAACGTAACTCTCTTGAAATATGATATTGTTGCTAAATATACTTATGAGCAATGCAAAACAGGAAACAAGCCCTACGAATAACCTTGTGGGAGAGGGAGGATCTGCAAGGGGGGGTTATTGTACCACAATATTACAAATTGCAACACGGTTCACCTTTTATTATTATGATTATTATTATTATGATTATTGTTATTATTATTACTTCCTATGTTGACAAAGGTGATTGGCAAAACCCTCCCAGATCCTTCGGTCACTTATATTATTTGCTTCGAAGTATGATCAATTATTACGTCTAGGTGGTGGTGGTGGTGGTGGTGGTGGTTTATTCCACGTGCTCGACTACAGTACCCAAACATTACGTCGGGTCGTCATTGCGTCATCTGAATAAAGAGCTCTAAAATACACAGTGTGTGCGTACAGCGTTGCCAACCGTACAATCACGGTAATTTCGTTCCTTTCTTTACCGTGTTTACCTATTTATACCCCAGGCATATGCCGGGATGGTTCCTAACGTAAGGCCTTGGCCCCCCTCCTTCCCAACCCTCATCTGAATTAGAAATGCACACACTGATACTGCCATCGCAATAACAGGGGTTATAAGACAAATTCCACACGGGGCTATATGACCACGATGTCGCATAGCCCTTAAATCAATCAACAACAAAAAGTACTTGTTGACAGTGAATTCTCAGTATTACCCGAATTCCCTCTCTGTGCATTGGCATTTTCACTTTGCAATGTCGGCGGTGAGAGGGTATTCAGCAAAATGAATTTTGTCGAAGTGGAAAAAGAAAAAAAACAGAGATGGGCTTGCGACTTGAACAGCGAATCGACTTTTGCTTAGTAAACAAAGTGTGTGCAGCTGACATTCGTGCAAAAATATCAACCCAACTCCGGATTAGAATGCGGTACTTCTAGTTAAGACGGTCACGATAATGATGAATTCCATTTTTAAACTCTCACTGAAGGTAAACCAATAATATAATTATTTGGATTTGGCAGTGATTTGTAAGAAATTATAAGTCAAATTGAAGAGCTGCGTAGAATTTGCAGTCAACTGAAATAGCAGTTGTCCAAAATAGGAATAATTTATGAAGTTCATTTTATATACGATCCCACTGGGAATTATACGAACTTCTTGAAGTAGTTGCACAATCTATTAGTAAAGGTGGCAACGCTGCTCTGCTCTGTTAAGTTCCTTGGCCTCGATCATTGTTCTCCTGCCAGTGGTGACATGTGCTTCTGTTATGCTTAGCTGTGCTGGATTTGTGTGCACACAGTACTTCGTCACCACTATTCGTCCCAGCTGGTACGATCATAATAGTGGCTCTCCTTTCTCAAACACGCACATACGAGTTATGACCATTTAGCCTGCCTATTTACCATCTCTTGATGAATGCAGTACATTTGCATTTGTCTGTTGGCACAGGCTAGAGTAAAATTTGGCTTTTCACCAATGTCACAGTCTCATTCATGGCTGTGATTATATGGAAGCTACTGAGGTATGAGTGGTGCTGAGTAATGGACTCGGGGCACAGCTAGTGCCTGTGGGTGTTGTAAAACGTTCTGCTCATAGGGTTAGTACTGCTTTACTGACTCAGTGAGGAAAGCAATGGCAAACTACCTCTTTCTTCACCTTGCCTAGTACTCCTCATTATAGTGCTGCCTCGGTTTTGTGGGTTTCTACCACATAACCTATGGTGGAGCTTTTTGAGGATCCAACCGGCCTCTGGGCTGACTACCTAACAGATCCATTAGCTAGTTACAGACATGGTACTGCTCGGGTCCAAGCTCTGTGAACTTGCTGGGTGAGGGGAAGGGGCAGGTGAGAAGAGAAGGGCCTGTCAAAAGCCCGCCGTGTTATCTGGTATTCCTGTCTATTCCAATACTGCTAACATAGGGCCGTTGCTCAAACCACTGTGGTGTTGCGAATGAGTGAGAGAGTCACCGACCTTATTTGGTTCTGTTACTACGCACGGACCGAGAACCCAGCACGTCTTGTCATCATAATACACACATCAAAAAAAGTTTTGCATCACCTCGGTTCCAAGAGTTCCGGAACCTTTAAATACAAAGGGAATAGAGATCAACACAAACAACATTTCAGCTCGTTTTATTGCTCATGAGACCCACACATTGCATGTTGTACCATCATACAGCTAGACTTTCAGCATTTGTGGTCCAGATTGCAGTACACACCACTACCTCTAATACCCAGTAGCACGTCCTCTTGCATTGATGCATGCCTGTATTCGTCGTGGCATACTATCCACAAGTTCATCAAGACACTGTTGGTCCAAATTGTCCCACTCCTCAACGACAATTCGGCGTAAATCTCTGAGTGGTTGGTGGGTCAAGACGTCCATAAACAGCCCTTTTCAACATATCCCAGGCATGTTCGGTAGGGTTCATGTCTGGCGAACATGCTGGCCACTGTAGTCGAGCGATGTCGTTATCTTGAAGGAACGCATTCACAAGATGTGCACGATGAGGTCGAGAATTGTCGTCCATGAAGACAAATGCCTCTCCAATATTCTGCCGATATGGTTGCACTATGGGTCGGAGGATGTCATTCAGGTATCGTAAAGCCGTTTCGGAGCCTTCCATGACCACCAGTGGCATACGTCGGCCCCACATAATGCCACCCCAAAACATCAGGGAACCACCACCTTGCTGCACTCGCTGGACAGTGTGTCTAAGACGTTCAGCCTGACCAGGGTGCCTCCAAACACGTCTCCGACGATTGTCTGGTTGAAGGCATATGCGACACTCATCGGTGAAGAGAACGTGATGCCAATTCCGTGGGGTCCATTCAGCATGTTGTTGGGCCCATCTGTACCGCGCTGCATGGTGTCGGGGTTGCAAAGCTGGACCTCGCCATGGACGTAGGGAGTGAAGTTGCGCATCATGCAGCCTATTGCGCACAGTTTGAGTTGAAACACGACGTCCTGTGGCTGAACGAAACGCATTATTCAACATGGTGGCATTGCTGTCAGGGTTCCTCCGAGCGGCAATCCGTAAGTAGCGGTCATCCACTACAGTAGTAGCCCTTGGGCGGCCTGAGCGAGGCCTGTCATCGACAGTTCCTGTATCTCTGTACCTCCTCCATGTCCGAACAACATCGCTTTGGTTCACTCTGAGACGCCTGGAAACTTCCCTTGTTGAGAGCCCTTCTTGACACAAAGTAACAATGCGGACGCGATCGAACTGCGGTATTGACCTTCTAGGAATGGTAGAACTACAGACAACATGAGCAGCGTACCTTCGTCCTGGTGGAATGACTGGAACTGATCGGCTGTCGTACCCCCTCCGTCTAATAGGCCCTGCTCATGCATGGTTGTTTACATCTTTGAGCAGTTTTAGTGACATCTATGAACAGTCAAAGGGACTGTATCTTGGATACAATATACACAGTCAACGTCTATATGCCGGAGATCTGGGAACCGAGGTGATGCAAAACTTTTTTTGATGTGTGTATAACGTCATCGTCCGCGATCCACATTCTTCTCAGGTTCACGGATCTTGGATCCAAGCAGGTACCGGTAGCTATGTAGAGATGAAAAATTAGCGCGGGACAGGTAGGCCTTGAGAGCTTCATCAAACCAGTCGAAGAAGAATAAGATGATGATGATGATGATGATACGTCCTCAGCCGGAGTTCATTTGCGGTACAGTGGTCAGTTCCATTCCGCTCCTTCTTTCCTCTCTCTCCCCCCCCCCCCCTCCCCCCACCAATTGCACGTGTCCCTCTTCCCCCCCTCAGAAGTGGCCACCTATCAGAGTTATGACCATTTCCAATGTTGCTTAACCTCTGAGATCTCACGGGATCCGGTGTTTCAACAGGCCTAGCCGGTTGGCCAAATCAGTCGAAAGATAATAATAATAATAATAATAATAATAATGTTATTGGGTGTTGCGGCCCTTGTAACTGCTGTATAGTGGTTTTCAAGAGATACCGGGGTGTCGGAGGCACAGCTCCCTCGTATTTAAGCACCTTTAAGTGCCAACTGACTGCGCTGGGATTTGATCTCGCAACCTTGGGAACAGCAGGCGAGAACCCTCAAATACACAAGTGTATTATGCCACATTCCATGGTCTAGGTATATGCATTGCTATTCCAGGCTAAAAGGTTCAGGATTCGATTCTCAGCTCTGTCAAAAAATGAATTACAGAACGCCGTTTACCTAGCCTCGTGACGATATCTGTGAGGAAGTGTGTGCGTTTTTCACGTCACATCATAAAAGTGGTTTTGCTCCAGACAAGAACGGCCCCGTTACAAGTGCACACGAACTAGCAAATTCGCCAAAATAACATTTCTCATTGCACGGATTTGATGAGTACAAAGTCTCTAAATGAGCTTTCAATAGCATCAATAACCGTGATATTCGTCTTGCAGAGAACGGCGAGTCTACCTTGTGGTTCAGACTATCACCGCGGCGGTCCGGCTTCGATTCTCGGCTCTGCCAAGGAGTTTATTTTTGGCGTGAGGGCTGGAACGGGGTTCACTCAGCCTCGTGAGGTATAACTAAGAAGTGGTGGGTTCCATTCTCACCTCAGCCATCCTAGAACTGGTTTTCTGTGGTTTCTCAATTCGACTTCTGGTGACTGGCGGGATGGTACCTAAATTAAGTCGACGGCTACCCAAGTTCTAGCCCCAACACATCCAAGTACTCGGGGCTTCATGATCACAATGTCGCAAAGTCCCTAAATGAATCCATAACAAAGATAACGGCGTGTACTGCTACAGTATGCTTCGTACTACGAGTTGGGCTACGTTTGTTTCGGATGACACTTTTATTTAAGAATACAAGTACAAAAATTCTACTGAAAGTGGCAGTAGGTTATATAGAAATGCTACAGAAATTGATCGCTACTGGAGGGCCCTCAGTTCATCCAGAATTGATATGCTAATCATTACACCATGGTCACGACAACGCGCTGCGAGCCAGCAATATAGTCGAATAAGTAGTGATGTGCGCGAGTGACGCTTGGACTCGCGAGAATCTAGCCTAGTGGTCCGAGCATGAACGAGTAACCCGTGCGAAGGATTCTACTCTCACGGTGACGCCACGATCCGTAACTGTGATATAGGACACAATGCGGCAAAATTCCCAACACTCGCTAAACTTGCGAACACTTCTCTTCAAGGCTGGGACACTACTGATTTACAAGCGACATCGTTTGCAAAATGCACACGGTGTGTGCTTCATATACTGTATAACGAAAACAATAAATATAATAAAAATGAAGTTTCAAAAAAATCATCCACGCCGGCAATCGAACCCCGGCCTGCCGGGTAGGAGTCAGCAATTTGAACCACTCAACCAAAGATGACGGTAAGTATTCGAGCCCCCTCAGGGGCTCACATCTAGTGGGGCGTGGGTTAGCGACCACGGGGCCCCAGCTGAGTCCGGCATTGCTTCCACTTACTTGTGCCGGGCTCCTCTCCGTCTTCTTTCCTGTCGACCTCCCTTGGTCACCTCTTGTTCTCTTCCGACCTCGACGGTATTAGGTTATCCGAGGCCTAGGGAGTCTTTCACTTTCCCGCCTTAATTGGCCCTTGTCTCATCTTTCCTGATACCCTCCTTTTGTGAGGGGTCAGCCTTCTTTTCCTTTTACCTCCTGCCTTGTGCTCTAGGCCCTTAAGGAGGCAGGGTGTATGTAGCCCCACCACTTCTGGTGCACCCTAGATAATGCTACACCCTCAGGGGCTCACGGCTGGTGAGTTCGGGAGTTGGCGACCCCGAGGGATTCCTGAGCTGGGTCCTTTTTCCCCTTTTGTCCCTTACCTTTGGCGCGGACCCTCTCCTCTCTCTCCTCTCCTCTCCTCTCCTCTTTTCCTTATATTCCCTTTTCTCTTTAAGATTCCCGCACTGTTTTTGTTACTTGGTTCACCGTGTATCTAAATTCCCTTTTAGCGATTTTTAAGGCATTTTTACTCTACGTTGCATTTCGTAAGTTTTTTTTCGATCTAAATTACATCTCGCGATTGTTTTCAACCTCAATTGCATTTTGTAAAGATTGACAATCTAAATTGCTTTTTAGTAAGTCTTTCAATGTAGGCGCAGGATATTTTAGTGAGATATTGAATTTAAAGTGCATTTTGTATTTTCAACCTAAACCGCTTTTCGCAAGAATTTTTTGCATTTTGTTTGGCGGGCATTTTGCAAATATTTTGATTCTCAATTGCATTTTGTGGATATTTTGAATCTAAATTACAGTTTGTCACGTATTTTCAATCTAAATTGCCTTTTTTAAGTATTGTCAATCCACATGAGTCGTTTGAATCTACCGTACATTTTGTAAGCATTTTGAATTTCAATTGCACTTTGTGAATAATTTGGATTGGAACTGGGATATTTCAATCTGAATTGTATTGTGTATTTTCAATTTCAATTGCATTTTGTAGGTATTTTCAATTTCAATTGCATTTTGTAGGTATTTTGAACCTCAATTGCATTTTGTACGTATTTTTGATCTCATTTGCATTTTGTAAGTATTTCGACGGTACGTATTTTGAATCTAGCCTACGTTTTGTGGGTCTTTTTCAATCTCTTTTTGTGAATCTTTTCGTTCTAAATTCCCTTTTGTAAGACCATATTGTGAGTTGTTTCCATCTGAGTTTCTCATTGTACGTATTTTCCGTCTCACATAATTTTCGTTCTGGTTTCCATTTCATTCTCATTTTCGCTCTCACCCAGATCATTAGGGGCCAATAACATAGATGTTAGGCCCCTTAAAACAACAATTATCATCATCATCAGTATTCGAGCGTTATCAACAGCCATACTGTACAGTATATAGGCCTACAGGGAGATTCTTTTGCTGGAGCGGGGCCGGCGGCCAGCTACCGGCCGCCCGCACCTTCCGCCAGCCAACCGAGGTCGGTCCGTGGATTGCGTGCAGGTGGAAACCGTAACAAAGTACATTAATTAATGGTAAATTCACCAGCAAGTCATGATTAAAGAACTTACCTTTTCACAGAAGATGCTGAGTGCGTTCTCCTTCAGCTGACAGACAGGCGTTGTACCGTGTAAATAAAGTAGCGTTTACACGTTGTAATTCCCTTCTGTTGTGAGGGAAATCTGCTGCCGTATATTGTTCTCCAGCTCCACTAGAGTACGGGTAATAGATATGTACACTTTGTTTTTTAAATTACCCCACAATTGAAGATCAAACGAGCTTAGGGCCGTGCTTCGATTAATTAAACACGTAGGGGGGGGGGGGGGGGGAAGGTACAGGTGTAGCTACTTAATGTAACTATATAACTTCCAAAGTTACTGTCTGTCAGCTGAAGGAGAACATTTTCAGCATCTTATGTGAAAAGGTAAGTTCTAACCTGTAGCTGGTGACGTGAGGTCATCCAGATTCCCAAGAAATTAAAAAAAATCATCTGTGCTTCCTTAATTAAATCTTGCAGGAAGCTGTTTATGTTAGCTTCTTATCTGTGCGCTGACACTTCACACCCTCCTTGATGAAAGTTTTGTTACCGTACTTAATTAATGACTTGAATGACCCTGGTTAGCTGGCCTCAGCGCAACCCTGCGGCTCCTAGCTCATTTGCCTGGAGGAAGGCGCGGGCGCCCGGCAGCCGGCCACCGGCCCCGCTCCAGCAAAATAATCTCACTGTACTACTGCTTAGCAAATGATCACATGGAAGGAAATCTCTCTCCAGTGTATCGCGTTCTTTTTTACTTTCATCAGTCCACTTCTTGCCGGTTTTCAATTTTGAATATTCTATTGCATCACTGTGCATTAATGGAAAACTAATACAATACTTGGCCTAGGCCATACATGGCTCACAGAGAACTCGGACAGCGTCCCCGGCCTCGATTCCGGACTCGAGTACCTCGAGTTTTACGGTCCCACTCGATTCTTCGCGAGTCCACTCGCAGCCCATCACTACTAAAAATGCCATTCTAGCATGAGCTCTGGCTCGATGCGCAATAGGCGAAGTAGCCGGTGAGGTACGAGAATCGGCGAATACAAGCTCCACTTCATTTCACCTACCCTCCATAAAACGCAGTCGGGGATATACGCGGCACCTGAGTAAACAAACGTTCGCTGCGTCAGCGCTGCGCGAAGTGCGGTGACTTACGAATGCTATCTGATATCGAGCTCTGGTTTGTTTTAAAATCTATTTCAGACACTAATCAACATTTCTTCTCGCTTAGTCACCAACGTAAAGTCAACAGCGAAAGAGTTTCTCGCTACGTAAGTTTTTTGTGACATCATCCCAGATTTTTCAAGTAACATTTAAGAAAAAAATCATAACTTTCATATTATGAACATAATTACTGCCCTGAGAAATAGGGCATCTTCTACCAACATCAGGCAATCTAAAAATAAATTCTTGATCTGTTGCGATCATTAGTTCATTATCTATGGCGTGATACGTTTTATATCTGCAAAAATATATAGATTGGCGCTAAAATATCGTAATTGTGAACATTGGGCCATGGGTTAATTATTTATGGCTTTTATTTTTACATCATCATAAAGCGCGGAAAATTCTCTATAAGACCACGCAAACATTTTCTTAGATTTGCCACTTTCAATTATTGGGAAATTGCAACATCGCCGGGGTAGAATTGGACGAAGCGAATTGCAGGACATAGGAGTGCGAGTAAGAGGCAAATGCTCCATTTAATTTCATACTGTCTTTCAAGGTAGATAGGCACTATAGATGTCAGTGAACGTGGACAGTGCACTCACATGGGTATTGACACTGACTGCTGCTCGGCCTGCCTGCACGGAATAAATCCAATGGCCTCCCACCATTCCACTAAGACCGCCATCTGGCCGCTGCGTAGTGGTATAGAAAAGTTCTTGCTAGAACGGCTGATCTCCCAAGTGCTGGATTCATGGCATTGGTGTTGTATACTGTACACTATTTGTTAACACACCAGTTCTATAGAAACTAAGGGCCTGAGGTAGATTCTCGGTGGTGGTTCATATTTCCAGTTCTTCCGTTCTTAACAAAATTGCGCAGTGCGAGAGATGCGAGATGTCGGGTACTTGAAATTGTGCCTGCAGGCCGCACTGCTTGGTGACAGCATGCCATCACTCGCACGTTGAGCCGAGTGGCTCCGTCGCGACTCAGTCCCGTGGAACCTACGAGTGTTAAAATACGAAATTCCGGCACCTTGGTGTATTGAAAACCCCAGCAGTTAAAGAGGACGTTAAATGGAAGCTTAGTAGAAACGTTCATTGGGGGAGAAAATTCGACATACATTAGCCAAGTTATTTTATGTTTTACTCTGGGTTGATGACCATGTTGTCCATAATCTCTTAAACTAGCAGCAGTGTACATTTTACTTCTAGTTTGTAAGATTTGCGGGAAGAGATTACTTGCCGTTGTGTAAATCTGTCGTCACTTGAAGAGTGGGGTGACCGCCGATTTCTCACTGCCGTGCGGCGTGGCGCGGAGTCTTTTTCTCGAGATTTTCGATAGTGGGAGTATCCCCTCGGGTTCTAATGAAGACAGTGAAATCATTTGCTCCATTTTCGCGTTACTGCCAGCCACATCATCACGAGTGGTCTTCTATCATTTCTGACAGATTCTCTACTTACGCTTCAAGCTATTCTTTCGCCTTTTATTTTCTCCCTTTTCCTCTCAGACCCCCATTCCTGGGCTGTCTTGTAATTTCTGATAGTTTTCATTTTGGATGTTGTTTAAAATCTTCATCCATCTTCGCTTCTGTCTTATTCTTTAACAGGTCCCAAGAGAAAGATGGTCTTGTCTTGTGAACATACAGTATGTCACATCCAGTTAACTCTTGTCTTCTTAGTCCATTCTCTTTCTCATTTATTTTCTTCATTAATCATTTGACTGTCTTACTTTCTTTTAGAGATTGATCCCTTAAAATGTTTCTCTTTGAAAATAGTGTTATAAGGGCCAAGATATACGGAAATCTCACTAACGAAGATTCGCCTCCATAATTATAGTACTGTACTAGTGTATCAGAGGTAAGCTTAGCAACTTCCGTTGTACATAATAATAATAATAATAATAATAATAATTTAAAAAAAGGTCTTGTGTGACTCTAATAGTATCTTAAGTAGTTGAGAGGGACGTAAAAGTCACATTATTATTATTATTATTATTATTATTTAATAAAGACCCTCATAATTAAAATTTCACATATTGAATTCATTGGGGGTATTTATGTATCGTCATTGGAAGGATCTTTGGCTTTGGTGCGGACCCGTGTTGCACCTCCTTAGAGGAGATTGAACAAAGGAAAAAAGCTGATTGTTGTGTCTGACCGTTTTTATTTGGAACTGCATGGAAAAAGCCCACAGTGAATGACTGATTATTGAGATGAATTTAAAAAAAACTGTAAATGAACTAAAGGAGGGAATTAAATATATGGAGTATTCTGTGCTGTACAAGTCTCAACCAAATAATTAATATTTATTAACGTAAACCATTTTTCTTTTCTTTAATACGATTTATTCCTTTATTTGCCTTATATTAATTGAATACTTATTTTAAGAGCTCAACATCAAGGTCATCAGCCTTAATTTAAAATTCTAGTATAGAATATACTTCGGGGGTATAATGTGGAAGAGAAAATGTATCTGTCAGTAAACATCACAACTGGTGCATCCCCACTTATCAGAACTATAAAAGTGATAGGAGGTAGAACAGATCTGGTCACCCTTCAACTGTTAACTTCTTTGCTTAGTATTCTCCTTTTTGACTAATATCTGGTGTCACTGGGTGTTGGAGTAAAAGACCCCTGTGAGCTTGACTGAATGAAATGAATTATTTTGTTTACACCGCCAAGCACACCAAACGCTGAAGTTGCACTTAAGACTATAATCAGAGTTCGGAGATCTATTTATTTATGTAGCTATATTAACAGGAATGCTTGGAAATTCCCCTTGCATGTGTACATAAGCTATTGCTTCTATACACCGAGCGTTAAGCTTGTAATTCACAAAACATTTTTCTTTGTTTGCTGTATTTAATTATATTTTATCCTACACGTGGCAACGTTTGCTGTCTTCTGTATTCCAATTATGAAGTAATATGATAAATGGCCGTATAACACTTGACCTCACTGTGTTTTTTCCACTTTAATTCCCTTAGTCGTCTGAAACATGAAGTAATGTTGAAAACTTCGTGTCATGCATTTTATAGTGCGGGACAAACCATTGGAAGCCTGAAGGTCACGCGTAGTCGGTGCGGTGTTGTCATGTACCTTCTCGCATCCAGCACTCGACTGAAGGTACCGTGCAATAGCATGGCAACACCGCCAGGCGCTGGGAGGAGAGCGGAGCGGAGGGCCCCTTGACCTTCAGGCTTCCAATGGGTTGTCGCGCACTATAGTGTCACAGAATACTACAGTAGTAAAGATCCTTACTTGCTCCTTGTGTACCCAGACCGTTGCTCGTTTGACCACCTTCCGTGATCTAAAGGTAAGTACAGTATTCCTCTGGTTCGATTCCCGGTTGTGCCATGGAGGATTTCAATCCTGGTCGGAACGAGTTGCACTCTGCCCCGTGAGGACAACTGAGAAGAGTAGGTACAAATCCCTTTATTAGCCATCCTAAAAGTATTTTGTCATGCTTGCCCAACTTCATCTCAAGTCGGATGCCGTGATACCGTACCTAAATACAGGCATTGGCCACCTCCTTCCCAGTGACAGCCATCAATGGAAAATATACGCAGTAGTAGAGACAGTCACAATATCAGGGGTTATCGAACGTATCCTGCACACACACACACACACACACACACACAGCAACATCTTATCATGATGTTCTGAGCTCCAAATGATATATGATAATAATACTAATAATAATGTCCTTATTTCATTTGAGGGGCTTGGACATCGTGCTAATTTAGCCCCGTGCACCTGGGTGTCTGTAAAATGTCTGATGATCTGTGTTCTTGTGGTGTCTCTAGTGGTGTGTGTATTTTTAATTCAGGTCAGGGTGGGTAGGAGGCGGCCGTGACCTTAAGTTCGGAACCTGCATTCGTCTGGAGTAGAAGTGAGAAAACCATGGAAAACCACTTCTAGGATGGCTGAGGTGGGAATCTAACCCATTTCTTCTTAGTTATACCTCACGAGGCTGTGTTTTGCAACCGTCAGACCAGAATTACATTTCTAGGCAGGGCCAGGAATCGAAACCGGACTTCATGGGCGACAGCCAAGAATCCTAGTCACTAATAACCTAATAGTAATAATTTAGAATGTCCGGCACTCGTGTGCTACTGTTCCAAACGCCCGTCAATGCGTACGTCAGGAAGTAGGCATATCGCTGATGAGTGCTAATTAAATTATTGTATCTACTAGTACTTACAAATCTGTGCACTTTAGAAGACTGGATTTTCAGCCATGAATGTATTCCAGACATAGCTCACTGCTTTACACAAAACATCAAACGGCAAAAAGGTTGAATTGTGTCTGCCTTGTTTTTTTTATGAAGCCAGCCAGTGTAAAATTCTCTTGCTTCTACGAGTGTTTTACTCCCCACTTGGGACTTTCTATTCCACCCGACAAGATTACAGTGGCCTATGTGCAAAGATTCATTATAATCTCCTTCTCTCTCTTCTTTCACTGGATTCCTAATGTTCATATTTTGTAGGATTATACAACTTCCGTGTTTACTGCTACAGATTTGCCCTATTTACCGCTCACTTTGTGTAAATCATTCTTCTGTGTATCCTATGTTACTTTTCAATTTGTTATCCTCACATGGATACGCATATGCAGGTGCAAATTCTGATCATTTCCCCCGTGCTTTGACTTTCTAGTTCACCTCCCAATAACCCCATCCTAGTGTGTTTATATTCCAGACATACTGTATCTGAATTGCACCTCACGTAATACCTTGGACATTTCTTTCCCATTCCGAACCCCATTTTCAGGTACGCACACTAGTGCACACACTATAATGACGCAGGTTATAAGACAGATAAACATTATTCATGACACCTACAGTTGTACGAACTGCCAATGTTTAAAAAAAAAACACACACAAAGGTTCACCGGTGAGATTCGATCCAGCGATCCCGAGCTTACGAAGCAGGGCTCTTACCGCTGCACCACATGCTCGTTGGCTTACAACGCACATAGACCACTGTAATTGCAATTAATTAATTTCTCGGAAACTGCTGAGAAGCGCACCCTACACGTGTACTACAAATGGTTCGAATCGGTGACCCACGCATCGTATCCTCCTCTTGTAAGTGGGCTGAATAAGAACGACAATATAAGGAGGGATTTTCATCAGGTACAAGTCATTATGGTCACTGATTGCCTCCTCCTCCAGTGACGCATGCTTTGGCAGAGGAAGTGCGGTAAGTATCCCACATGATTGCCATATACGGTGTGCTAAGTAATGTATAGTAATGTACTCGGCCCAGCGTCAAAGATTTAATGTATCAAAGAATAGAAAAGCAATCTTCAGTACTGTCAGTCAATTTTGGAGGTGCATAATCGGCTGGTCAGTACTAGTCTGAAATTCATTCAGTTAGCATTGTTATTGTTGCTTCAATTCGGGGCTTGGTACATTTTTGATCATCAGCTGATTGAACCTGTGTGATTGTGGGGACTATAATAGTGTGTGTAATTGTATCAGTACGGTCTAGTATTGAAGTAGGTGTCCCGGGACTTGAAAAAAGAAGATACTATCCCGACATTTTCTTGCAATGACTTGAAAAACGCACATCAAGATGGCGGCGTTGCCACCCCCGTTACAGTCTTGTAGAATCTCTTAATGTAGTTGGCTACATTAATTGGTATTCGTATCTTGCGAAATATTTGTCTTTTGTATTGCGAATTTTCCTCGATGCTAAGGTTTTTCTTTACCAAGCAATACAAGCCTTCTCAATAAAATAAATATACCCCCAAATGATAGTCATGCATACAAAGAATCTTACCAACTGTAATACTCGGTATGGAGATGGATTCTACTTCTTCCACTTATTCCTATTCTTGGCATCGCGTGAATTCAAACCAAGATTCTGCATTGAGCACATCACATTCTTCGTCAAAGTTGTTGATGGTCGACTTCGCCTTCCTATGTAGCAAATACTAGGAAGTTACAGCTCTCATGTATTTCATTGTGGCTAGGATTCGTAGTCTGATCTTAATCATGAGGTATAATCTACTGTGTGAATATCTTAATTGCCGCGGTTATTATTCTTGTTGTTCCGTCTGCATTGTTAATTTAATCTCTGTTAGTTATACGCCCTACTTATTTCCGCGGCCTTCAGTTGCGTTCTCGATCGCAGTTCAAACATTTTCTTGAAGCTTTTCTTTTGTGATCTTCCAGCTTAGTCCTCAAATACCTTCCCATTTATTCATTTTAATTAAAGGTCACTGTCTTTCAGGCTTTTTTGAATATGTTGTGTTACCAGAACGACACTAAAGTCTGTTCATTTCGTGCGGGGACTTCGTCATTCTGGCGTACCCAGTCACAACTTCCCAAATATTTGCAGAAAGCTGCAAAGAGTTTGGGTTAAGATGAGACTTCATACACCATGAGTTCAAACCACTGTATGGATCAGTATCGATCTTCAGGAATCATCTCTTTGGACATCAATTTGAAATTTACTGTTTTAAACGTGTTTTTTTTAGTAAGCTGTGTCTTTAAAGTCAACTCTGAATAAGGAAGGCGTAGTTAATTACAACTTATTATTGAGCTTTTTAAGGTTTCTAAAAAAACAGTTTCCCTCTAATTTACGGACTCTGCCTTAGATCTCACCTGACACATCAGTTCTACTGTAGTTTACGTGGTATGGTACCATGAATCACGTTATACGTAATTATGTGTGTGTTCTATATATTGTTTGATCTGAAGAACCGAGGATGTGGTTATGAACTCGGTGTGCTTGGGTTTGTGTAGAACTTGGTGATAACCTGTGTTAATGTGACGTCGTCCGGAGTGGTTAATTGGGACTAGAATTGATGTAAAAGTGACTGTGAGCTTTTGAAAGAGATGATTTAGGCCAGCTTTTTTGCTGAAAGGGTGGTCGTTGGTGAGATTGAATTTCCTCCTGTCCCGAATCCAGGAAAATTGGCTAAACTAACCGGAGTGTTATTGTACAGAGATCAACTGTCTGTGTTCTAAATACAAGGGCCGACAAAAATAACCTTTCACGTACCAAGAAGGACCTGTTGGTTTGCCGCACACTTTGGCATACAATTACATGTCAGGTCTATAGTCGTACGATTAAGGAAGGAAGGAAGGAAGGAAGGAAGGAAGGAACATTGTAGTGTAACGTGACCGTTAATCTTGAGATCATGAGCCACGGGACCTCCTTTTTACTTGGAATCCGAACCACAGGACATGGCATTTCACTTCGAAAATCTCACATGCATTGACCGGGAATCGAATCCGGACCGTGTCGTACGATTAGGGTAGGAACGTGTTTAGTTGAAGTATCACGCCACCCGATGTGCACATTCCCCCATCCAAGGCCTTAAAAAGAGCTCGCACAGACTACGCATACAGACTGTTGTTCCCGGTTGCGTAAACCTCGTCGATCATTCGACGTGCCTTCACGACGCATCCGAAGTGGAATTACGTATTTAACAGAGCTGTTAAGGGGTCGCAAGGCTGGATTGTCGTATCGGTCCCCCACCAGCTAGGCTGTTCTGACCAGACTGTTCGGGCGTGTTGGGACAAAACTTGCCTTATACACACAGACGTCGAAGCAACTGCGACAGCCGCTTGCGGCGGAATAAATTATCAAAAATAATATTACCACTATACATAACAAATTATGAAATAATCACTAAAATTATTCGTGATTTCAACTTACCACCCCCTTAATTTTGACACCAGGCAGAGTAGCGCATTGTCGCAACGGTACCTGGTCCACAGATTAGTAGGGACAATGGATGAGTGAGGGCACGCACATACGGTTCTGGTCGCCCTCGACCACCAGTAGAGACGATTGTAGGATTATCAGAAAAACACGTGCAGAGCCAACTGCATCGGCGCAGCATCCAGAGACGGGTGATTCCAATATTGCATGCCCTGTTTCGGCCTACACCATTTCCAGGCGCGTGGCTGAGGGAGATCAGGTCTCGCGGCGTCCATTACGCGTTTTACTATTGACACTCGTCCACCGTCACCTCAGTTAGCAGTGGCGTCGGGACTGAGAAACCTGGACTGCACTAGTGGTGCTACGCAGCGATATGTGCAGGATGTCCTTCGACCACATGTCTTGCCGCTTATGACAAGGCAATCCAGGCGATCTATTCAAGTAGGATAACGCTCGATTGCACACAAGGTTGGCACTGGACTACCTCCGTAACGTTGGCACATCGCCCTGCTCCACCCGATCCCCAGATTTGTCACCCATCGAATATTTCTGAGACGCCAACTGCAGGAGCCGAAGATTGAAGCAAGATTTGGAAAACCAATTGCAGCAAGTATAGACTAATATTCCACAGGGTACCATACGAACCCAGTATGGCTCTGTGCATGCCCGCATTGCAGCCTGTATCCAAGCTAGAGGTGAACCCCAACAAGGTAGGTGATCACATCACTGTTCAAGTGTTAATTTGCTGTGACGTAATAATTTACATACATCAGCGTTACAATCATCCGTATCCAGTTTCATGCAATTGCTTTTTAGTGTGTGAATTATTTGTCGGCCAGTGTACAGAATATTATATGGCTGAGGTCGTAGTGGTAATAGTCAGTTTCATGTACAGTGGTAGGAGGTAGTGCACAGGATTCTGGTCAAATGCATTTTCATTGGAAACTTTTCAAATCTCAAACGCAGTGTGGCATGCCTACTGTGGGTTATCCTTCCTTTCTATTATTATTATTATTATTATTGCAAATCTTAGAATATCAGAGCTTTCTTGCACTCTACACGGAGGATACAGAGAAGCAAGTAACTTAACGAGCAAGCTTGTAGTTTTTACGGGGCATTTATTCTCTTTCCCCCAGCGGCTCACATCTAGTGGGATGTGGGTTGGCAACCACGGGACCCCAGCTGAGTCCGGCATTGATTCCACTTACTTGTGCCGGGCTGCTCTCCGTCTTCTTTCATGTCGACCTCTCTTGGTCAACTATTGTTTTCGTCCGACCCCGACGGTATTAGGGTATCCGAAGCCTAGGGAGTCTCTTCCTCACCCGCCTTAATTGATCCTTCTCTCATCTTTCCTGATCCCTCATTCTTCGAGGGATCAGCCTTCTTTTTCTTTTCATTATAGTACCTTTTTACTTTAATATTCCCGCACTGTTTTGTGAATTAGCTCCCCGTGTATCTAAATAACATTTTCTGAGTATTGTGAATCTCACCTGAATTTTGTAAATATTTTGAATCCAAATTGCATTTTGTGAGTATTTTGAATCCAAATTGCATTTTGTAAGTATATTGAATCGTGGGCCGACATCTTGGGGGTATTTTGAAATTCAATTATATTTTGTAAGTATTTTGAAATTCAATTGTATTTTGTAAGTATTTTGAAATGCAATTATGTTTTGTAAGTATTTTGAAATTCAATTATATTTTGTAAGTATTTTGAAATTCAATTGCAATTTGTGAGTATTTCGAATCTACATTGCATTTTGAAGTATTTTGAACCTAAACTTAATTTTGTGCGTATTTTCTATCTACATTACCTTTTGTGAGATTTTTTTCAATCAGGGTTCCGTTTTGTAAGTGTTTTCAATCTAAATTGGTTTCCATTTCACTGTTGTTTTCACTATCACCCAGACCATTAGGGGCCGATAACCTTGATGTTAGGCCCCTTAAAACAATTATCATCATCATCATTTTATCTTGATTTTAAACCATTGTGCCTCGTGCAATCCGAATCACTGGGCGTGGCTATCCATTTCTAAAATCTCACTTGCATTACGGGTAACACTAGAATTTTGCCTTAGTGAAAGGTGAGCAGTAACACCACATTGCCCCAATACCGAGATAGTGATTTGGGGGGGAGTCAGTCACATTTGTCATACGTATATGGGTGGTAATTTATTTAAATGTTTGGTTCGTTAAACAGTGTGGAGCTTTGAAGAAAGTACGTTTTGCTCAACCAATTTCGAGATACGTTTTTCTCCTTGTAGTTGCTAATCCTTTTATCTTTCAAAACAAAAGTAGATGAGGACAGCAGTTCGCTGTGTATAATCCATGCTTCTCTCTAGGTTTACCACAAGAGGGCAGAACTGTGAAACAGCATTACAACCTTGCTTTCCACAAGTGCCACAATTGTGGTGTGTACATGCAGGGCGTTTGAAAAGTTCTGCCTTCCATTACTACGAAACTTCAATGCAGTTAAGGGAGTTCATGCACTGACGAGTCCACCATATTCATCTCCCGCTGTAGCTCAGTGCTAATGCGTCCATGTGCCATTTTCCGTTATTCAACTTACGTAAGTTGGATTGGTGCATTCCTCAAGTTCACGGTTCCTTTCTTTCTAGTTCTAGCTGCAATAGGTGACAATCACACAACGCTCCCACACGATGCCTTGGGCCCGTCATAGTCCTAGCTTCAATGGGAGACCATCACACAACTATCCCACACGATGTTCCAGAGCTCGTATTGAATATTCATAATATTTAAGAGGAATGAGTTTTTGGAACATTGTCCAGCAGTAGGCTAGTGGCATTTATTCGAAAATGTTTCCCCTATTACATGTAATAACTAATGGAGAAACAATCGCGAGTATCATTCAAAAGATTGTAATAAATGTTACTCTGATCCCAGTCACCAGTTGTCCATCTCGTGGCGTAGCGAATAGCATTCTTGGCTGTTGCCGTGGATGTCCGGGTTTGATTCCCGGCTCTGCCAATATATTTAATGCTGGTTTGAGGTCTGGAACGGGGTACATTCAACCTCCTAAGGTAAAACTGTCATGGGGTGGGTTCGATTCCCACTTAATGCGATTAGTGGTTTTCCGTGGTTTCCCACTTCTCCAGGCAAATGCCGGGATGGTACCTAAATTAAGGCTACGACCGCCTCTACCCAAACTCTAACCCCAATTACAATAAACTGACTATTACAGCCACCACAATGACACAGGTTATCAAGAGAATAATATTATTAATAATAATAATAATAATAATAATAATAATGTTATTTGTTTTACGTCCCTTTTAACAACTGCGGCTTTTAGAGACGCCGGGGTGCCGGAATTATGCTCCGAAGGGGATCTTGAACGTGTCAGTAAATCTACTGACACTGCTCCCTCGCAATTGCGCATCCTCAATTGCCAGCTGACTGCGCCAGGATTCGACCCTGCAACTTTAGGCACAGCAAGCGAGAACATTACCGCTGTACCATGCAGCCAGCCAGTTATCAAGGTGGTTACACGCACGCTCACACACTCAAGTTCACGAGATTACATGGCTACGATGTCACAAATCCCTAAATGAATCAACAACAACAAAGAGATTTGGTAGGTTAGTCGGTTATCGGTGCGACAAAAAATGCTGTTAATAGTTTAATTAATGACCATAATAAAGTGGCCGTTATTTGGGGCCTAGTGGTGTACTGTAGAATACACACTGGAATCAATAGTTCAGCCTTCTCCGCTACAGTGGATGGGTCGCGGGTAAACTTGGAATATACCGATGATATATGGTATGCCAGTGTCAGATTCTGCGGCATCACATTCTTTATTGATTTGTGTGGATATGTGTACAGGTGTAAGATGAGTGAGCAATCCATTACGTTGTCATGGTTACATTAATAAGTGCCTTTTGCTGGTTGAAGACTGTCAACGTTAGGATAACCATACCACGAAATCTGAGACAATTTAATTAAGCACTGCAGTGTAGCGCGTCAATTCTCACACCACGACTGCGATGGGGACCTGTAGCAAGACTAGTGATCGAAGGTTCGAACCCAGGCGCTGACAGTGGCCATCCTAAGTGTGGTTTCTCCCCTCCCCCGTATTTTTCACTCTCCCGAGTCAAATGCTGGGACAATGTACAGTACGCCAATCCTAGACCCCAATAGCTAGTCACCACAGAATCACGGATAGTCGGATAACACACATTCAAGTACAAGGGGGTTGATGGAGCTCCTAAAATGAATTAAGTTAATAACAAAATCAAAACATTTTAAGGTTACAAGGATGGATATATTGTTACTTCAGTTGTAAGCTGCCCAATGTGTTGGTCTTCAGTACATTGTAGCCTTCTTGTGCGTGTGTGTGTGTGTGTGTGTGTGTGACGAGCAGTTTTATTGTGGTGTCCATGTGTGTGTGGTTTAAATAGGACATGCCTCTTGAGCTCAACTGTCCGCTGACCGGCCCTCAGCAGTGAGTGCGATATGAGTGTGCCCAGTAAGAGAGAAAGTAATAGTGTGTTGGAGAGTCCGTCACACCAGCGCGGCGGTGGCCAGGACACGTGGCAGGTACAGATCCCGGCGACTAACTACGCACTTGACCTTGAGAGCTCAATGGTAGGAGAGGGGCGTGGAGTGGTGTGGGGCGGGGCCGGGATCGTGCCGAATACATCTCTGGCTGAAAATATAGACGCGCGACGGTAGCATGTTCCCTCGGACATTACTAGTCAAAGCCAGCGTCGCTTAGCGTGGCAAATGTTTTACGATGCAGTAGTATGGTGGAGGAGAGGGGAGGTATGGGCAAGTACAGAGCTAGCTGCCGGTTACTGTCGTGGGGACTGGGCCCTTACTGGGTGTCCTTGCCCAATGTGCACTGGTTGGAGAGGCGTTGATTAGGTCTAGATTTGTTGCTTCCAGTCCAGGTAGCTCTGGTTCAATTCTTGACTTTGCCAGGGGTATCCTATAGCTTACAATGCACTGTAATTCGCAGAAGTGCTCGCCTCTTCTGTCCAAGGTTGTAGTGTTAAATTCTGGCTCTGACATTGGACAATTAGCAATGTAAAATTAAAGACGCCTGCGTCAATATCATTGGAACGTTACAGACCCAACGAGGGCAAAATTCTGGCACCCCCAGTTACTTTAAACTACTGTATGTCTTTTATCCTCATTATTTAATCGCAGTTCATATGCATGTGGTGACTGTCACTGGGCGCAGTAGAGAGCCGATATGAAGCTCCTAACCAAGGGTTTTAGTAGGAGATAATTCCGTGAGTTGTGTCCCTAATGGTGACGCCTAGACCCCCAGAGGTTATTCTCGGGGGTCAACGATTGACGTTTACCCTTACTCTCTCCAACCTTAGCTGAATATTGTGGCATTCGCCCTTGGGTACATTCATTGCTGTGGATAACACGTTGATTGCGATTCCTCATGACGTGACGTATGTTTCGTGTGTTAGTTTGCGAAAGTGTTCTGGAGTATTGGCAATGCATAGTGGGACCCGAGCCGGTGTTTCGAATGGGACTTTAGTTGCTATTCTCAGCCATTTGTTTTATGTTTCGCAATGAGACGAGAGTACTCAGCTATGTATATAGAAACAAGAGGAGTTCGCGAACAATAGCTAGGAACTATTTTATCTGACTACTTTTGGTGGAAGGCCGCGAGAGAGCGCGCTAGTTTCCGGCTGGCGTGCTATAAAGTTGGAGTGGCAGAACAAGAAACTCCAGTATGAAGCAAGTTATACGCTGGAAACATTGGTTGGAATTATCTGTAGAATAGATAGCCAATTGCCTACAGAAATGATCATCAATTATGCTGTAAATAATAATACTAGCAATAATAATAATGGTAATAAAAATAGGCCACACAACGTCCTGAAAAGGGATACTAACTGCTGTGGGTTTAAGTCGCCCGCGAGCCAGAATTTAAACACCTTTAGAACATAAAAGGTCACGGTGTACATTATTACAACCCCGCGGCGTAGCCGTGTGCGTTAAATCGTTCACCACGACCGCGATGGGGAGCTGCAGCAAGTCGAGACATCGTAGCTTCGAAACCCGGCGCTGACAGCGGCTATCCTGAGTGGATTTTCCCTGGGCTTTTCCACACTCCCTGTCGGCAAATGCCGGGATAATACCTTATTTAAAGTTCCGGGGCACCTATTCCACTCCCGATCCCAATATAGCCTATACAGTTACACTACGAATTGATGGATGAAAGGCGGAAACACAAGAATATAAAAGATGAAAAGGGGAAAACAAAATACAGACGTCTGAGAAATGAGGTTAACATGAAGTGAAAGGAAACGAAAGAAGAATGGTTGAAAGAGACATGCAGGTATAGAAAATTGTCTAAAATTAGGAAAAAGAGACACAGCTTATCGAATGAGTAAGAATACTTTTGGGGAAAAGAGGACTTAAGTGTTGTAATATTAAGGACACACATGGAAAGCCTCCAACAGAGAGGGAAGAAAAGGTTGAGAGATGGAAAGCTTACATAGAGTGTTTGTATAAGGGAAAGGAGATTGAGAATCATGTAATGGAAAAAGAAGAGGAAATTGATGAGGATGCGAAAGGAGAATTAATATTGAGATCAGAATTTGACCTAGCATTGGAAGACTTAAGCAGGAACATAGCACCAGGCATTGATGATATACCGATTGAGTTGCTACGCTGCATAGGTGATGGTAGTCTGGTCAGGTTATTTCACTTGGTGTGTAGGATTTATGAGAGAAGAATGTTATCATCCCTATACCGAAAAAAGTGGGAGCTGACAGATGAGAAGATTACCGTACAATCAGCTTGATTACTCATGCTTCCTGTCTAGAATAATTTACAAGAGGATGGAAAGCCAGATAGAAACGGAGTTGAGTGAAGACCAGTTTGGTTTTAGGAGAAATGTAGGAACAAGGGAAGCTGTACTAAGTCTTTGGCTGATTTTGGAAGGTAGAATGAGGAAAGATAAGGGAACGTTCGTGGCATTTGTAGACTTAGAAAAGGCTTTTGATAACATTGATTGGACTAAATTGTTTGACATTTTGAAAACTATTGGAATAAAGTACAGGGACAGGAGGGTGATCTACAATCCATCCAGAAACCAGACTGCAGTCATTCGAGCTGAAGGACATGAGAGAGAAGCTGGTATTCAGAAATGTGTAAGGCAAGGCTGCAGCTTATCCCCCATACTTTTCAATCTTTACATTGAACAAGCAATGACGGAAATTAGAGAAATATTTAAAGTGGGAATGAAGATTCAAGGAGAAATAGATTTGCTGATGACAGTCATCTTGGCTGACACGCCTGAGGATTTGAATGAGTTTTTGAATGGTATGGAGTCTTGAGGAAAGAATGCATGATGAAAATTAATAAATGTAAAACAAAAATATTCGAATGCAGTTGAAACAAATCAGACCTCTATGGACATAAAATGGGCAGGTGAAGAGCTGAAGTAAGTAGACTTCAGTTACTTAGGAAGCAAAATAACCAGTGATGGACGAAGCAAAGAGGATATTAAAGTAGGTTGGCTCAGCCAAGGAAAGCATTTCTACAAAAAAAAAAAAAACTGTTGACATCGAATATAGATTTAGGTATTAGGAAGTCATTTTGAAAGCCTTTATCTGGAGCGTGGCACTCTATGGGAGTGAAACTTGTCCAGCAGAAAAAAGGAGAATGGAAGCGTTTGGAATTTGGTGTTCCAGGAGAATGATGATCAGATGGGTAGACAGGGTTACAAACGAAGAGGTATTAAGACGAGTGGGAGAGGAGAGATGTTCCTGGCGACTGCTAATGAAGAGAAGAGATAGGTTGGTAGGACACATACTAAGACACCCATGAAGAGCAAGCTTAGTTATGGAAGGAAGGGTCGAGGACAAGAACTGTTGGGGTAGATCAAGGTTAGAATATGTTAAACACATTGCCTCTGATGTAGGGTGTGGTAGCTATGTAGAGATGAATCGATGACCTCAGGACAGGCAGGCATGGAGAGTTGCATCAAACCAGCCATAAGACTGAAGAATCAAACAACAACATTACTATAGTCACCACAGAAGTACAGGTTATTAGACAATTACCCTAGTGCACAGGGCTGATGGCAAAGATGTCCCAGGCCCCGAAAACGAATTAACGATAACAAAAACAACAAAAATTATTATACGTGAACGTAGTGTACTGCACGTGTGCTTGGCTTGACCGGCCCGGCCCTTTCCAGCTCGGCACTAATTGCCACGTGACTTCGGCGAAGTTGTTAATTCCTGGGTGGCATCTTCTTTCACTGAGACGGAGCTGTATTGCAAATGTATAGGAAAATTGTGTGGCAACCTGTTGGCACGAGATCAAATTTCCTTGCCGATCCTGCTTTTAAATCTAGCTACACAAGGCTGTCGCATGTTAACAACCTTGCATGCCATTGGCTTGGGCTGGCTTTGGTACGAAGATCTTGGGTTTCGAAGTCTAACTTGTCGTTGATAAGTAGTTTTAGGGGCTTTGGAGATCTAGATAAACAGCCCCGTTTACTTCGGTGTGTTCAATTTGTCTGATAACCTGTGTTTCTGTGGTGACTGTATGTAACTATAATCATTGCGTGTAGGGATGGAGTAGGTGCTCGGGAACTTGAAGTAAGATACAGTAAAACCTGCAGTTAACGGACCCTTTATTAAACGGAAACTTGTCTTAACGGAAATATTTGACGGTTCCGTGAGCTTAGGGGTGAAAAGCGTGTGAAATTCCCTTCATTAAACGGAAATCAAAATACGTATTTTCACGGAAATTGACAAGTTCCGGAATACAGTGTCTCGAAGATTTCCAGGATTCCTGTGAGAGTTTGCATTTGTCTGCTGTAACAGTTGGTTCTGTAGCTAACAAGAAAGGTGCAAATAGATCGTTCCCCTTTTTTTTCTGCTACTGACACGTCAAAACTTACTATTATTTGCCGGTTTCCTGTTGCCCAATACTCGCTTTAATGAGCGTCTACCCACAAATGCCGGTTATGTTCGTTGTAAGTTTTGCCTATACAGAACTGTATTAATTCGTAGCAGAAATATGTAAATACGACACTGAATAAGGGTGTAGCATACACCATTTTATTTTTCTCAGTATGCCCATTATATGCGTGCTCAAGATTTGTTTTAGCATTGGCCTACCTCAATTAACCGGAAACCTATGTTTAAAAGACAATTTTGCAAGTCTCGTTAATTTGCGTTGAAGGCAGCTTTTACTGTTGTATCCTGGTATTTGCCTGGATGGAGTGGGGGAAAAACCGGGGAAGAATTACACTCAGGATAGCTGCTGTTAGTGCCGGAATTCGAACCTCCGATCTACGGTCTTGCTGCAGTTCCCTGTCGCGGTCGTTGTGCGTAGCTAAACTATTCAACGATGAAAAAGATGGTTGTGAGAGATCATTCGTAGTGCGGCGTGATTAAGGAACTGTATCGTAATCTCTTTAGCAATTCAGCTGAATCATTAATTCAAAAGGAATGGAATGCGCTGATTTTAGTATTGTTCCTCTCATTTTACATTCATTGCAGATGTTAATTCAGCATATCGTATTTCCATCCTTTACTTGCATGCGTGACCCATTCACTGGCTGCCAAATGCGTAAGACAGGGAGCAGAAAGGCAATTCAGAAGACGGGCGCTCGATACTGCATCTCCTACTCTCCTCCTCCTCCCCTCTGTGACTTAGAATTTCCCCAAAACGTGTCCAGCTGTTGCTTCAGAACCTCAACACTTTCACTGTCAATACCTTCATTTCAGTGAAGAGACAAGATACCAGGAACAAGGAACAGCGAAAAATCGCAATTACTTCAAGGAAATCGTAAACGGTTACAAGTAAAAGAAAGTAGGACTAATACTGTTCTGGAAGCTAATCGATAAATTTACAAATTATTTAAAATATCAAACAGCTTTATTTTCTCACTTTCCATAAAATAACCTGACAATTTGGGTTAAGGTGTGGAATCATGAAACAAAAGCAATGTTTACTTCTCTAAATGTCTGTTGTTGCTGCTCATTTTAAGGTTTGAATGTCACGTCATCGGCGCCGTACACTTGAGTGTATGTATCTTCGTAATTTTGGCTAGGATTGGGAAGGATGTGGTTATGGCCTTAGAAGGTACCATCCAGGCATTTGACTGGAGTAGAAGTGGAAACCACGGAAAACTACCTCTAGGATAGCTGAGGTTGGAATCAAACCCACCTCGTCAGTTTTGTCTCATGAGGCTGAGTATCAGGAGCGTATATAACGGGGGGGGGGGGTGCTGAGGGGGCTCCAGCCCCTCCCCCCGAGAAAAGCCAATAAAAATTGAGAAAGCGTTGCTTTGGTAAGAGCATAAAATAATTGTAAATTTGGTTTACCCTAATGTTAACTTATTGGCTAAGTTATAAACAATATTAAGATTGAAATTAGAGTAACTCGTGGTGTAGTGGCTAGCATTCTTGGCTGCCGCACCGGATGTTCTAATTCGATTCCCGGCTCTGCCAAGAAATGTTAATTCTAGCCTGATAGCTGGAGTGGGGTACACTCAGCCTTGTGAGGCAAAACTGTGAATTCCACAGTACGGTACTTTTGAGAAATAAATTATCAACTTGTAAAAACAAAACAAAACAAAAAACTGTTTGCCTTTCTACTTAATAAATTGACAAATATTTCGATATTTCTCATTCAAACTCCATAGATCATAATAGAAAAGTCGTTAAGTATAAAATTTTATTTGTGTGCTGTGTTGTATTTTACAACTTGTTTGTATTGCCAGTAGGCTAATTGTAGGCTATATAAACTTTGAATTTATCTAAAATAATTACACAAAGTTATATGCTCTAAGATATTGGTTGATATTTCTTGGTATTTTGCGGTGACAATCCCCTGAGAATACTCACAATTTTCCAGGATAGCCAGCCCCCCCCCCAGAAAAAATTGTATATACGCCCCTGCTGAGTATACCCGTTCCAATTCTCAGACCAGAATTCGAATTACATTTCTAGGCAGGGCTGACAATATTACAGGACATCAAAAGCCAAAAGGTGGTCTAAGGTAGGCTTCGTCAAACAGTCCAATTTGTAGCGTGACAACCTGCCCGGCACAGTTCTTCACTGAGCCAGCCCTCGCTAGCACATTCGGGACCTTCACTCAATTTTGAAAGCTTCCTAAGCTCGACGGTCGGAATGACGTAATCTATACCTGCCATTAGTTCTCTCAGCGAAGTAGTTGTACAGGCCGGACGTTTGTTTTAGACGATTGCCCTTGACCTTGAAGCCTGCGGGTGAGCCTGTACACAGTCACTCTCTCACCCTATCGCTTCACATTTGTCACCACCGATCTGATGTAATGGAATTCCAGACTTGAGCACGTGGCGACACCGACTTGCAGACAGTACAGTCAACGTCGAAGTATTGTGTGACGCGGGAGTACACGTTACGTATTTACGAACAGAACGTCATTTTATTTGCCAATGACTGTACTTCAGTAGGAGTGTGAGACAGTTTCGTCAATCATCGGACCACTTGGGGCAGCTGATAACAACACAGGTACTGCAGTAACTCGCCTCCAGGCTTCCATTCAAATTTTTCACTCGTCTAAAACAAACGTCCGGCCTGTAGCAATATTGGGCGAAGCGGGATGGTTTAATGAAGAGTCTTTTGGGGTTGTCTCGCAGAAGCGGGATGACAGTACTGTTGGCACAGCTGACACATCCTGCATATGTGTACTGAGTTTGGAGCTGGAGTAACTTATTAGACTTAACAATGGTTGTTCATTAATGTAACATTCTTAAATCTCGTCTTGATAATACGAGATGGCATGTTCGATGGAAAGGGGAAGTCCGTGCTACTGAAACATCGCCAAAGAAATGGTTTCATTATTGAAAATACAAACGTAAATATAGTTCGTCTTGATCCAGGTAATGTACAGTAGGAAGTGCTCTTGGCAATACGGTGTTGTTACAGAATGACATATTTCAATGGTAACAGCTTGAAATTCGTTAATGTGTTCAACAAACCCATCGCTATCTCGCCTAATTACGGGATGGTTACGATGGTGAAGAATAATCCTTACAAGTAATTACATTCCTATTCTTTTAACCACATCACGTATTAATTAACTTAACTTCATTACGTTACGCATAAATCTTCAAGATCGTTCAAATCACCACAGCTTGGTTTGCTAGCAGGAGTGGGGAGATACGTCCCGTTCTATTCTATGATCTTGTCGGTGGTACTGCATTCTTTTCGGTCGGATCGATACCCGCTCAGACATAAATATTTGCATGTGTTTAGTTGTACTGTTGCAGTATATGAGGGAGCTCAAATTTGTGGAATAGACATTCTCATACACGCCTGTTCAAGATCGGAGATAGCTCAATGGCATCGTCGCAAATCTCTCAATTCAATGCTACGGATTCAACATCTCTTTTAACTGCTGCGAGATGCCGAATTACGTCTCGAATTACAAGCTAACTGCGTCTGAAATAGATCTCGAAATCTTGGGCAGAGTAGGAGAGTCATACCACTGCGCCACTCAGTCGACCAATATGATACCATCTTTCTTTGCATGGGTTAGAAGTGGGGAAAATACAAGTAAAATGGCTTAGGTGGGAAACGAATGCTCCACTTCTCACTTATCCTTACGAGGTTGAGTGTAACCCTTTCCAGCCCTTGACCAGAATTTGTTTTACAGATCTGGAAATCAGTCTCTGGACTTCTGGGACCAGAGACTCAACACGTAACCCTAGTCCATGGATACTGCCTAAATACATTCTATAATATGCATATTCTAATATTGGAACAACAGTGTCAAGTGTGGACAGATTATTTATTATCTGCGTGCCAGGAGAAGTCAGCTGGGTTTGATCTGCAGATGCCTTCCCGCGTGCTGTATGCCGCGCTAAAAAAAAAAAAAAAGTCTGTCACTGCCAGCTTCATTCATACACTCCTTCGCTTTTTCTTTATTTGCACTCTACACTGCAAGTGGGAAGTGTGGAAAGGGGCGTACAGTGACGAGTACATACTCGTACTTAAAGCTGGATGAACAACAAGCACAATCCCGAAAGGTAGCAGTAACAGACTGTCGATATATTTAGGTCAGGCATAGACAGACCCCCGCTCTCCGTCGCGTCGCAGCATGTCGATCTGACTTCTCTTGGCGCGCAGACAATAAATGTGTTTGTTGGTGATGGTGGTTACTGACTAGTGAATTAACATGTGTTCCCGGAAATGAACACGCTGAATTCTTAATGATAGGAGTTCGGTCAATTCCAGGCAAATAGCGAAGTCGGCGCATCGTCCCGTTTCCCGATCTTCCTCCGCGATGCTCGCCAGATTTCAATTACCTGACAGAATTGAGCAGTGGAGAGCGATGCTTCTAGACATCTCACCTTCTGTTTAAACAAAGAGATCGTAGAACACACAATGCTTAAATTATCATCCTTGTCAACGTTTTGTGTCGAATGTCCACAGAAATGTGAAAGTTTTAAATTATTTAATTATACAGTACTTCATGCTTTTGATTGTGGTGTACATAACCATGGACTTGCTTAACCAATTTCACTGACATGAGCTCAGCGTGAAGCTCAGATTTAGTCATACATTTAACTATGATGTCCTAACGTCTGTGGATGGCTGTGTGGCTTAATCTTAAAGTCTCTCACTCAAATGTCTCAAGGTTACGGGATGGAATCCCGGCCCAATCGTACAGAATTTGAAGGTGACAAGTCAGGCACCCAGGCGTCTTTAAACCGTATTATTGATGTGTAACATCTTTCCGCTCGGTTGCTGGATAGTTTTGAGGGAGTGATTTTGAAAATTGGGGACGGAAGTGGATCGGAACGATCGAGCTGGCAGTGGTGGATGGAACGGAAGTGTAAGATGCACTGCCCGCTGGATCGATCGAACGGAAGTGTACTAGCTGGCAGCGGTGGATCGAACGGAAGTATAAGATGCACTGCCCGCTGGATCGATCGAACGGAAGTGTACTAGCTGGCAGTGGTGGATCGAACGGAAGTATAAGATGCACTGCCAACTCGGTCGATCGATCCAGCGGGCAGTGGTAAGAGAAACAATGAGCGCGCGGTGTCGGAAATTGATACATTCTCTTTACTCACAAGAGGGCCTATTCATAAGGCATTTTAAACTCAATTTCACGCAGGAACATTATTGAAATAAGCAAAATATAAATGAAACTTAATTCCGTAATGCAGTATTATTGGAACGTGGAAATGAGTCACTATCTTGTGCACAATATTTGCGTAGTCTAAATAGCCATGGGGTTAGCGCCTATAATTGTAAATCTAGAGATCTCGGGTTCGAATGCCGGACGTGGTAGATATTTTTCTATCAGATTATCATTTTAAACGGTATTTATCATATCAATAGGACTCATTTTAACAGAATCCATATGAAATTACGTGTTGGTCTGTGAATCAAGAGGACCTGTTTATAAGGAATTTCAGGTTATGAGCGGTGTCGCGTCTATTAATCTAGTTGATCCATATCGTATTCCTTATTTAGGCTAGTGCTGGTGGAAGCTACAAATCATCTAATAAAATGAGTTCCGTATTATAAACTACAATATCTGTAAAACACTCCCTTTTACAATAGATTAATAATTGTGCCAATAATAGTATAAAATATCGGTGTATCAAGAATTTCACGTGAGGTTTCTTCTATGTCAGATGTTACACATCATATGCGACTACTGTAAGGCTCGTATTTATTATTATTATTATTATTATTATTATTATTAGCTTTCGCCTGTGCATTGCACGAAACGAAATCCTGATTTTATGAGCAAAATTTTCCTCCTTACTTCCACTGGTCATCCGAGATTCTCTCACCTTTTAGACTCGCGTTGTTAACCTAGCGTAAACTATATTGAATTCGGTAGCTATGACATTCCTAGTTCTTGTGTATATCGCGGCTGACTTGCAGTGCACGGGTTGCGCAATTCGAAAGCACTCCCGCGTCTTGTTAAACTGATTGCAGGGAATACGGCGAGTAGTCCAGCGAGTGTACTCCTATTAGCAGTCTTTTAACTATGTTACCGAATTAAAAGGAGCTCGTGAAAGTTGCCAGAGTTAAAGCCTCGCAGAAGCGCACAAAGAATAAATACAAAAACTGTTACAATCCGGTCCTTCAAAAATAACAAGCGGTGGAGAAGTGGCCGGCAAGGGAACCGCTAGTAGGGGCTTGTCTTTTGTGGTGGACCGTGAATCTCGCGTCGTCACCCTGCGGTATTACTAATGAATCTCTTCCCGGCATCCACATTACATTCATGATGCTGAGTATTGTATAATGTAGGTCATAAAATGGAGAAGCACCTTTCTTCATATGTGTGCACGTCCACACATTGGTTGGATCTGTCGTTAATCGTGCAGTAAATCATTACAGCGATAAAGGGACGCACTAAACGAAAAACGGAATGTGGTGAATGCCTCACTGCTTCCCCTCTAACCTCATTGAAATCATCTAGTGACCCACGGAATAGTCCAACTATCAATAACCAAATGGATGTACTATAATTCTGTAAAATATTTTATTCCAGTTATTTACGATTGTACTTTAATACTGTATTAACTGCGTTTTTTTTCGGAATGTAAGCAAAAGCCATCCTTGAACAGTGGCACTACGAGAAATGTTACACTACCAATTTATACTTTTCAGTCGGTCAACACGCTTTTGCTCAATTAGATTGGGGGCTGGAACGGGGTACACAATCTTGTGAGGCAAAACTAAGAAGAGGCGGATTCAATTCCTACCTCAGCCCTCCAGGAAGTGGTTTTCCGCAGTTTCCAACTTCCACTCCAGGGAAATGCCGGGATGGTACCTAACTTAAGGCCACGGCCGCTTCCTACTCAAATTCTACCTCAATTACAAACACGCACACACACACACACTAGTACAGACATCACGTGACACAGGTTATCAGACAGATTCTACACACACCCAAGTACACGGGGCTAAATGACCACTATGTCGCAAAGCCCCTAAAGAATTAACAGCAAAAGCAACAACTGAGCGCTAGAGTTGAAGTTTAATTTTATGAAATATAGAAATATAATACATTATTAGTATAACTCGTCTAGTTAGCAGTGCATCTCGTTAAGAAAACTGTTTAGTCTATTCTTTGTTGTTGTTGTTGTTTTATCGGATTGAGATGTGTACGTATGCGTAGTATGCACATGTAAATAGTTCAGCGATACAACTATACAAAACATTAGAGCATGCACACAAGTTCCTACTGTGATTATGATAACTTATCCGGTAGAGTAGTCCAAATCAGGCTCGGTCGTTGCACAGGTGTTCAGTTACCTAGCTAGTGACAAGTGAGGAGTGTCATAAGGCTGAGTGCAACCCGTTCCATCCATCAGACCAGAATTTGTATTCTTGTTAGTCCGGAATTCAACCTAGGAATCCAAATACGTACCCATGGATCGGCCTCATACAAGAAGGCGGCAGTTTTGCTATGAAAAATGTGGAATGTTGTTGGACGCGCTACAAGGGGCAATACTGCAATGTAAACAATGCTCGCTTGCCTGCTCGACTATCATCCCGGTTTCGCTTGTGGTTTAACAAGCTGTTCGGTGGACTGTTATTATTAAATTGTGTTATCTGCGGATTCTGCATGTGGGCTTTTATTTGTCATGTAGTAAAGGAAGAGTTGTGCCTGCGGCTCGTCACCATTCATTTAATGAAACAAATTCTGTTTTTGGTCTGCATACATAGCCAAAACATCAGCAGCATTAACGTACCTTTTATGCCATGAATCGCTATTGGTTATTTCATGCACCTCAACATTTTCCAGCCGTGCGCCGTCGTGGGTCATTTAATGCATTCTCCCTTCACTCTCGACCCGAACTGGTACCCCACACACTGTAGCTGCGAGCTCTGACTTAGCGTGAGGTTCATGGTTCAATACCCATCCCTAGGGACGGAGCGCTGCCACAGGTAATAAGTCTAGGTGGCCATCTTATCTTCGCCACTCACAAACCAACCAAATGCAGTGGTTGTTCCTTCTTCGAAGTCCAAGCACACTTTCTCATTCCTAGCCCCGCATATCTTCTATGCTTCTACGGACATTACTGTAATACAGGCAATTGGGCAAACTCCAGCACATCAAAGTAGAATAATAATAATAATAATAATAATAATAATAATAATAATAGGTAGTGAGATTGGTTTTGTCTGTAAAATATTGTGGCTTTAGAGACGCCAGGTTGCCAATTTTTCCTCCCTAAATGGGGTCTTTAACCTACTAGTTGATTTTACACGGTTCTCTTTCATTTAAGTACACTCAAATGCCAACTAACTGCACTGAGCTTCAATCCCGCAACATTGGGTTTAGGAGGCGAGAACCATGCAGCCATCCACATCCAAGTAGGCCTATACGGAGAGGACCAAAGCGGTGTCACCCACCGGGTGCAGTGTCACACACCGGGTGAAGGCAGTTCAACTTCAAGGGGAAGGGGTCATAGTTCAGCCCGCCTCGTTGCGCAGTGGCTAGCATTCTCGTCTGTCACCGCGGAGGCGCGGGTTCGTTTCCCGACTCGGTCAAGTAATTTATTTCAGGTCTGAGAGCTGGAATGGGAGCCTCCGTGGCTTAGGCGGCAGCACGCCGGCCTCTAACCGCTGGATCCGTGGTTTAAATCCCGGTCACTCCATGTGAGACTTGTGCTGGACAAGGTGGCGGCAGACAGGTTTTTCTCCGGGTACTCCGGTTTTCCCTGTCCCAGTTTCATTCCAGCAACACTCTCCACTATCATTTCATTTCATCTGTCGTTCATTTAATCATTGACCCAGGGGTGTGCGACAGGCTTCGGCAGCCGGCACAGTTCATATCCTCGCCGCTAGATGGGGGCTTCATTCATTCCATTCCCTGACCCGGTCGGTCGACTGGAAGCAGGCTGTGGATTTTCATTTTTTTTCTGAGAGCTGGAATGGGGTATACTCAGCCTCGTGAGGCAAAACTGAGAAGAGGTGGGTTCAATTCCTACCTCAGCCATCCTGGAAGTAGTTTCCCACTTCACGTAAATTACGGGATGGTGCTGACTGCCATGAACATCGATTCCTGGCTGAAACAAGGGCTATATTTCATTTATTCACCTTCTGGGCTGGCCTCCATAGACGTACGAGTATATTGTCAACTCGCGTATCGAAAGAGGATTCGTCCCGCGAGAGTAGGCCGAAGAGAGGCTCAAATTCCGGCGCTGGCAGTGTACTTTCTCCCCGGGTTCTTCCACACTCCATTCCAGGCAAATGCAAGGATATTACCTTACTTCAAGTCCCGGAGCACCTACCCAACTCCAATTTGTTTCGAGCATTTTATGGAAAGTTTTTTTTACTTATACTGCTGAATTTTTAATCGTGTACATCTTTGAAATATTTCATGATGGAATGAACGTACGAATAATGACTACAATAACACCCATGCCCAAGGCCGGACTCAAAACGGGCAGCAGGTGCATCGCACTCGGGCCTGCCTGCAACTGAGAACAAACGTATTACGGAGGTAGATTTGGTGCGATTATACACTACCGTAAATTGTCATTGGGACTTTACGATTTTCGGTTTCTTCAATTACTACTCTTACTGGCTAATTTTGATATATATTACCGCGAGATATTGGGATTTTAATGGTACAAAACAGTTTTTTGTTGTTTATTGTTTAGGAGTGGGAAAATGTGAAGTGACTAAATAATTACACATGAAACTTACGTGAAAGATTACAATATTAAACAAATTCTCATACCCTCTTCAATTTTCATTTCTTGAAACGAACATAATTTTTGTCTCCACAACTGTCCGATATACAATTTCAAATGTGAATTTTCATTTAAAAAACGTGATGTTCAGAAAAGTGTCATCAAAAATTTCTCTTTTCCAGTATTCTTGAGGAATCCACCAATGAAGTTTATTTACGGACGAGGCTATCGGGTTTGTACTTTCCGATCGTGGTAGAAGTCTGCTAAGGGCATATGTTACATTGCTACTGAGAGAAGTCTGCTAAGGGCATATGTTACATTGCTACTGAGAGAAGTCTGCTAAGGGAATATGTTACTTTGCTACTGGGAGATGTAATTACGGGAAGACATCGCCGTTACATATAAAATTTATGGGAAATTATGAAAATGTATGTGAAAGCAAATTTTGTGAACATATGTAATACCAGTTTTTTTCAATTTGTATTTTATTGCCATAAATGGTCGACAATTTCCTATCCACGCAATGAAATGTGTAGAATGGAGCTTGTAACTATATACACGGTGTTTCTGGTGCCTGGCCTATACCTTCGTCTTGTTTACAGACGGGATTGGGAAAGGTGTCTTGGCTTCTTAAAAGAAGGCATTATGCTAGCATAGATAGCCTGGGAACGAATCACTCGACTTTGGCACTCACGGTTTGAAGGTAAGTCACGAGTGTTATGTTTCAAGACCTCTTAGGACTAGAGGGCTTCATTAGCGCTTCAGCCATAAATTACCGTACTTGCATTTGGCTCATTGAATAATTAATGTTATGTGGGGGCTGTAGTTGCGACGATGGCATTTCATGCGGCATGTTTCTGTGAGTCGCCTCGGGTAGAAATGATAATAAATATCCAAGTTTCGTTGATTACATTCCATTCAATGTATTCGCCTCGGGACTACGGTAGCCGAGGGCATGTATTTGCCTACATACCTCGGATGATTTGTCTCTGTCGTTTATTTCTGTCACCATCTGTCAATATTTCACTTTTCCTTCTCTGAAAAAAAAAAAAAAAGTTTCGTTTGATTTAGTTACGCGAAGCTGCAAATTGTATATCCGCTGGTATTCTATATTTGACATCTGCCGTAAGTTCGTGGCTACAACGTTAAATACAGGTTTTTTTTCTCGTGCTGTTAGTTTTTAAGACGTGGCTGTAAGAAGTGGGAAGTGGGAGAGAGTATATTGTAAATGCGAGACACGAAATTCAGATCCAACTTGACTTGAGGGAAGTGATAGGCGAGGGAGCCTCCAAGCTGAACTACACTGAATTATTAAGTTCTGAAGCTGCCATCGCATTTCCTTCTATTTAAAGGTTACTAGCCAGTGAAAAGATTAATTTAGAGTGTAGAATGTAACACTTTATTCTTTAATTCAATAGTCGTCTCCCCGAATATCTGAAAACCCGAACATTTTTGTCTCCACAACTGTCCGATATACAATTTCGAATGTGAAATTTCATTTTAAAAACCTGATGTTAAGAAAAGTGTCTTCAAAAATTTCTCTTTTCCAGTATTCTTGAGGAATCCACAAATTAAGTTTATTTATGGACGGTTGAGCGCATGACATCTCACAGCCCGACCTTTCAAGGCCAGTTGGTGATGTAGTCTCACCCCCTTCAGTACTGGCTACGAGTAAACCCTTGACTACGTGGCCTTCGAAGCTTCCTAATCTATATAGTTACATCAGCGGCATCACTGTAGTGATTATTAGCCAGGGTGGTAACTCGAAATTCTGGTCAAGGCACTATGCAGTAGCCCTTTTACCGATTGATGTCCTACAATAGACTTGAAGCTTAAAATTACACAAACATTCGATTTAAAGCACAAAAATATAAAATAAGGTCTCTAATAGCTACAGCAGTGGGGTCCCATGCCACCAGAACTCTCACGTAGCACTGGTTAGACTGAGGGCATCAGTGCGGTTATTATACAGGGTCTTTATATTTGCTTGGCTAGGACATTCTCGCTCTCGCGCTCCGCCAGTGACGGCTCACTTGCCGTCTGCCGCGCGCGCGTATGTGCGGCAGAATACGGTGCTAAAAATCAGTATCATGCATTTTTGCTCACTATGTTTACAGTAGATGCTGAAAATGTTCCCCATCCGCTGCCAAACATAATCGGCATCTTCTTATGAAGTTTCTGGTTAATTCGGTTAATTTAGCTTCAGTAAGGAAATAACGACCTTAACGTCTATTTTTATTGTTTACTGAACCGGTACGTTTGAATCTCAAATTAGCCAGTTGTTTTATTGTCCGATTTATAGGAATGAGTCTCCCTGGAAATTTCACTCCAAACTTTTTTCTTGTTCTAGCGCACGATTTCCTGCACTTTAAGTACGTATTGTGCAGATATACACGTTCAAGTAACGAATATTTCACATAAGGCATTACAGCACTACACACAATGACAATAAAACAACTGGCTAAGAGATTCAAACGTACAGGTTCAGTAAACGATAAAAATACATGTAAAGGTCGTTATTTCCTTACTGAAGCAAAATTAACCGGAATAACCGGAAACTTCATAAGTAGATGCCCATGTATGTTTGGCAGCGGATGGGAAACATTTTCAGCATCTACTGTAATCATGGTGAGTAACAATGCATGTTACTGATTTTAAGCACCGTATTCTGCCGTACATACGCGCACGTGGCAGCCGGCAACTGAGGCGTCACTGGCGGAGCGAGAATGTCCTAGCCAAGCAAATATAAAGACCCTGTATATTTTTCTAAACGTTGACAACGTGTTAGTTATTGTTGTATTAAGGGGTGGAACAGCGAGGTCATCTGTCCTTAACCGGACGTGCATTTGATGCCTGCAGTCGTCGAGGGGTCATAATGTGCAAAAACCCACGAATAATTTAGCTAGATTTTCTTCGCCTTTCGCCTGATGGGGATGATCTGTAATTTACGGTATCTACAGTACATTAGAAATTTGGGGCAGATGACCTCGATGTTCCACCCCACAAACCATCACACCACCGCTATACTGCAAAATTACGTACAGTCGTCAAAAATTTCAAATGACCGCACTTTGTAACCTATAATCCCATTGAGTGCCTTTGCCACTGGCTACTGTTCATAAACGAGCAATGTTACATGTTGATGGACCACGGGCTGACGCGGTCTGATATCTATGATTATAATGCACCAGTTCTGCTTGAAACTAATGCAGAGTAGTGGTAACATTGTGGCCCGGTTTCCAAACACAACCTAGTGCTTGCTTTTTTTCTTTCTAAGGGAGAAAAATATAATTTCTCCTATTTATTGTATGGCTGTTTCAGCAATTGACACGAGGTTCATGAATTTATTATGCCATGCCTTTATCAATATTTACTCATTGTGGCTGCAAATAGAAATAATGAAGGATTTTATTCTGAACAAAAGTATATTTTATGACATAAACAAAACAGAAAACTTCGTGGTGTCCACCTTAGATAATTCAAACAATTACAGGAAATTAACAACGATTGACTATTTAGTCCATCTTCCTCCCAGCTCGATCACATCTTGCAGTTGCAATTTGTTTTTATTTGTTTTCTTATAGAATAGCTTCAATGAATAATTTGGGATTTCCTTTTCAAATTCTCCCTTGTATCACATCGGGCATGTTGAAGTAGGATTTAGGGTCTCCACCAGCTTTGCCTTTTCAGAAGTACCTAGCTTTTCCCGTGAGTGCCACCTCTTGTTGTCTTGGGCTACGTATTGATAATCCTGTCCCAAAGGCCCTGGGTTCGATTCATGGCTATGCCAAGAAGTTTAATTCTGGTTAGCGGGCTGGAGCGACATACACTGAGGCTCTTGAGAACAAGTGAAAAAAGGAAGCTTGTAGTTTGACGTGACCATTAATCTTGTGATCATAACCATGGGACCTTATTTTTCCATAGAATCTGAACCACCGGACGTGACATTTCACCTCGAAGATCTCACATGCATTAACATGAATCGAACCCTGTCCACCTTGGTCAGAGGTTAGCAGCTTGGCCGCTGTGCCACTACGCCCCTGAGTACAAGTGAGAAGAAATGTGCAATCTTTCCCACACTTGATAATCTAATTTCAGGCCACGGTCGCCTTTGACCTTATCCCAGACTTGATTTCTTGTACACACACACTTATACAGTCACCTCAACTAAACATGTTACCAAATGCCATTTACACCAAATCGTACCAAACTGATGACCTTTCTCGATAATGAAACAATATGAGATAGCTGTGCACAATCATAACTATGTAATTGTGCGTGTTAAGGATTCTGACAAAACAAAATGTCCTTCCTGGGTGCGACATTCCGTACGTGTACGTTTTCAACACAACCCGCATAGTTCAAAGTGATTTGTTTTTGTTTTACTCGCTGTTGAACATATTGCCGTGAGTACGTTTGAGGTAATTAACTTACCGTAAGGGGCAGTGTCGGCAGCTCAACTGGGTTCTTCTTGGAAACAGATGCATATTTAGCAGCGGAATATTCCTACAGCGATAACTATTATCAGTGTTTTCGTCCGCCCTCTGTCACTTTAGGAAGACCATGCTGGTACAGATTTGTACAGAAAAATTCAACGATATGAAGTCTATCATGAATCAACTCAAGACCACTGAATCGAATTGTTCAATTTAATTCACCGAAAGTGTTGCCAACTCATTATTCTCAGAATTTCGGTGAGTTCACTACAGAAATAGTATAGTTAATAGATACAGTTTCAGCCGGATGATTAGAATTAAACTTCTTGGCATAGCCGTGAACCCATGACCTTTGGGACAGAATTCTCAGGACGTAGGAAGTGGTACTCACGGAAAAAGCCAGGTGTCTCTGAAAAGGCAAAGCTGGTGGACACTTAAGTCCTACTCCAACATGTACGATGTGATAAAGGGTGAATCTGAAAAAGATATCACATATTATCGTTCGCGCTGATTAAAAGGAACGTTTCTAGTTCATTGGTGGTGGTGAGTGTTGTTCTAAGGGATCATCGAGGCTATGTATCCCTAATGATACCACTGCTACTGTGCTCACTTCAAAATCATGGAGAACAAACTGACAAGGAGATAGAAAAGAAATACCCCAACCCCCGAAGGAGGAGGATTGGGGGACTTAGGGAAGTAGAGCCGTGAAAGGGAGAGGAAATGGAGGAGAACCCCCTCTCAGCCATGGAAAAAGGGAACAACGTACCCAGCTCAGGAAACCCTCTGGATCCCTAACTCCTGAGCATACCAGCTTGAGGCCTTGCGGGCGTAGGCTGCTTGGCATGTCAAGTCGTGACGGCCAATTCATCCCCAGCGGTCACCAAAGAAAGCGGCATGCGATTGAACCTAAGCATTATACAGTAAAAACTAGATTAACCGTCATCGTCGGGACCGTGGTCGTGATGGTTGAGCGAATAGACGGGTAACAGAAACACAGTATTATTCCTCCAAAACATGACCTCAATCAATTATATTATAGAGAGATATCACTCGCACAGTAATGTAATATATTTCGGAACGAAAAGAAATTAAACACGATTGTAATAGCAAATAAAACTATTTATTACATGATAAAAACATCCGTACAGTAGCTACAAATGTGGCAAAATAATGTACAGTAATACAAACTTACAGGTGAAATAGTTCATGTAGCTTGAAAATAGTCATTTTCTTCTGCCTCTTTGATGCTCAAGCATTCACCGCGGCAATATTTCGTATTTTTCGGAGCAGTAGTGTCTGCGTTGCATCGTTTCATTGGCCTCTTCTTGACTTTCAAACCATTCTATATACTTGGACAGCATTGTTTCAGCCTCTGAGTGGCTAATAGTTTGTTTTTCGTCATGGTTTGAACACTATGGTGGGCAGATGCACTCACTTCCCACTAAAATAGAGTAAGTAAACAAAGCGAACACGTCACTGCACCGTAAAGCACTTTGTTATTACAGTATTATTATGCTATTACAGCAATGACGGTTAACAGAAACTGACGGTTTAAAGGGTGACGGTTAAACGAAGTTTTACTGTACAAGCGTTCCTCGCCCAGCAGGGGGGTGGTATAGTGAAAATTTGGAGTTTTAAGCGGAGGTTGGCTCTCCAGTTTCTCTCTCCAAGACTAGTCATACAGCCACAGTACCTTTAAATCACGAGGGGCATCTGTTGCTGAGAGAAAGGAAGCCGACACCGAACCCTCATTACTAGTCCGGCGGGATGAGGATGAAAGAGCGCCGCCTGAGTACGCGTTAGCCATCACGACTACACATACTGATAACGCGCTAGGAGATCGCACTTGGGTTTGAACTGCAGAGGTCTTCCCGCTCACTGCGTATTGCGCATTCCAAAAACATTCAGTTGGTTACTACTTCTTACAGGCGGCAGGGGAAACAGTGGAAAAGGAAACCAGGTCTGACTCTTTCGAAAAATGAGAAGATCAGAAACTAGAAATAAAGGCCAACTAAGGCGGGAACGTGAAAATTGTCCTAGCCCTCGGATACCCTAATAGCGTCAGGGTCGGAGGAGCAAGAGTTGACCAAGATAGGCCAACAGGTGGAGGCAATGTCCCACTAGTTGTGAGTCTCTGGGAGGATGTCCAAACAACACACAGGTAATCTCACGGGGTAGCGCAGCATCCTTAGGGAACACAGTTTCTCACATTAATTTTAACGTATAATCTCGAGGATAAACATTTCACTCCTTGTTATGATTTATGTATCTCATTCTCGTTTTTAATTCCACGACAAAGAATTTCTCCTATAATCTCCGTTATTCATGTTGACGTGGTATAAGGATGCAATCCTTGGTGTATTCTTAATTGACTACATACTTCAATACATGTGTTTCCAGCCGCGCCGTGGTGTTTGGGTAGCGTTCTTGCCTCTCACCTTTTCGAAGTGAAATGCCATGTCCGGTGGTTCGGATTCCACGTAAAAAAGGAGGCCCCGTGGCTCATGATCGCATGATTAACAGTCACGTTAAACTCCAAGCTTCCTTCCTGTCTCTCATCCGGAGGCCCCGGGTTCGATTCCCGAGATTCAGGGATTTTAGAAACAGACGTGAGGGCTGGAACGGGGTGCACTCAGCCTCGTGAGGACAATTGAGTAGCTGTCTGACAGTGAGGCAGCGCCTGATCACGAAAACAAAGATCAACGGCCGAGGGGACCCGATGCGCGTCACCCCAATATCTGCAGGCCAAATGGCTGGGCAACGGTCGCTTGGTAGCCCTAGGCCCTTCATGGGCTGTAGTTCCAGGGGTTATTATTTATTATTACAAGTGTTTCCAACACTTGTTCCATTAACTGCCAATTCCTATGTTCTAATCGTCTCAAGTATACGTAAAATTTCGAAGCCTATGGGGAGGAAGCTCGTTTCGAAGTTGGCCTACTGGATCGTATAGTGGAAATAAATGTATCCATACACTTACAACTTCAAGATTGCCCAGCGGGAGGAGGGTGCACAAGGTTTCAAAACTTTTGGAATAATAACCGTTGTCGAATCTTCTCTTTGACCTTTGATTCTTAAGAAGGGGGAAGCGCATTTGTATATAGGAAATTAATAATAAGATATTTCAAAAGCATTGTTCCAATGTGGCTTATCACAAATGTTTTCGTAACGTTAGACATCAAACAAAGATTCGTGGTAGACTTCTTGATTTATTCCATTGCTGAATCACATCAGTTACCAGCTGTTCTCTTTACTCGAGATATCTGTTAACATGAATCTGTACCTTGTGTGCAATATTAATGTCGTTTCGATTTCTTCCTAATTAATATTGACTACTGATCACGTTTTCCTTTAAAATCAAATTTACTTCGTAAATGTCGAATTTAGTTTGTAAATTTGGATTATAATTCATCTCTCGCCTTTTTCATTGAATAACTGTAGAATTTCAGCTTGGTCGCGAAATAGACCAATTTTGTTCAAATTAAATTTCTCGCTACAATTCGAGAAACACACATGTTTTATTACTTAGCCATACGATTCGTCAAGATACCACAGAATCGCTTCAATTTATCAGTAGTGTGCGCCTCCAGCTGTCTTATACTCGCTCCTTGTGGATAGATTGGGGTCTGTGTGACACTCGCAGAAACGGAATGTGCCCTAAAGTTCTCCGCATTCATTGGTCCGGGTGCATTTCGTGTTCTGGAATTAATGGACATGTTGGTGCACAGTTCGTGTCTGGCCGTGCACTTCTGTTACAAATTATGTACCCCCAAACCTTGATGTGTACTTATTTGTCTCAAATTGATTGTGGAATTTACTGTACGAAACCGTCACATTCGCCTAAGCCATCTGATGTTCATCCTATCTCTCTCTCTCTCTCCCCCCCCCCCCTCCCAATCCATCAAAAGAAGAAAAAAAGAGTGACGACAACTGAGCAAATCCTAAGGAAATACACGACACAACCAACATTGTGCTCGGCACTGCGGGCGTTGGGAAGGAAGAGGACTTGCTTAACTTCTTTATTGCCCGCGGATACAATTAGCAAGTGTTGGATAGCTTGTTTAACGACGAGTTAGTTGCTTTGTGTTAGAAACCAAGTGACCTAATTTCCGCGACTTCACTTAAGAGATGTCCCTGGGAAGAAAAAAAAAAAGCTTTTATTTTGATTCTTTTGTTACGGGAAAACACTAAATTGCGGCCGTATGCGCTTTGAGAAATAACTTTGTTTTCAATGTTCAATCAGTCAACATCACAATTTACTGGGTTCACATCCTTAAGTTTTCCGTAATTTCAGGAGGACCCTAACCAAATCACTTCCCCTGGACAGTTACCGGCAGCTAGCTCTGCACTTGCCCATCCCCCTCCTCCGGCATACTACTGCAGCGTAAAAAGATTTGCCACGCTATGCGGCACTACCTGAGACTGGTAATGTTACTGTCGTACTCGTCAAATGTTCTCAGGCAGGGAAGTATTCTGTATGATCCCTGCACCGCCACGCCCCTCTCCTACCTCTGGGCTCTCAAGGTCAAGTGCACAGCTGATCCAAGGGATCTGTAAGCCAAGTCTCCCCTGGGTTGGTGCATTGGCCATACTTCGACCGCACCACCTTGTCAGTACTGACATACGTGGAAACCCCTGTTGTAATGTTATGCTGTACGTTGAAAAGATCCTATTCGGTGTTTCATTCCGGGCCGAGACATCTTTAGGCCATTGAGCTCCTGACAGTTGCCAGAGACATACTTGGGCTCGGAACATCAGGATGATAATTATGTGGACGATACAAATCTGTGGTCACAGAAACAGTGGTGTGAGTCATGCCCATGTAGTACGCTGCGTGTACAGTGGTTCTACTAAAAGTGACGACAATATTGGGGTTTCGTTTTTTATTGGCTGAGCGGGTCCCGTGATACCAACAGCCCATGTTCATGTACCGTAGGGTATGAGTTACAAGCATTTTAGCCACACGCATCCACAATGGGCCTACCGCGATCCTGAGAGTCAATATACACCTCTTAACGTTTCAATCTTTTCATTGAACAAGCAATGAACGACATTGGAGAAGAAAATTAAAGTGGTAGTGAAGATTCAAGGAGAAATAATTTCAACTCTGAGATTTGCCGATGACATCGTCATCTTGGCCAACATGCCTGAGGATTTGAATGAGTTATTGAATGGTATGGACTCTGTCTTGAGGAAACAATTCACGATGAAAATTAATAAATGTAAAACAAAAAAATTGGATTGCAGCCGAAATAAATCAAAAACCTCTATGGGCATCAAATTGGCAGGTGAAAAGCTGAAGGAAGTAGGAGACTTATGTTACTTAGGAAGCAAAATAACCAGTGCTGGACGAAACAAAGAGGATATAAACTTAAAAAGTAGGTTGGCTCAGGCAAGGAAAGCATTTCTACAAAAAAGGAATCTGTTGACATCGAATACAGATTTAGGTTTTAGGCAGTTTTTTTGAAAGCCTTTGTCTGGAGCCTGGCACTCTATGGAAGTGAAATTTGGACTATTGGTGCAGCAGAAAAAAGGAGAATTGAAGCGTTTGAAATGTGGTGTTACAGGAGAATGATGAAGATCACACAAACTAAGAGGTATTCAGACGGGTGGGAGAGGAGAGATGTTTCTGGCGACTGCTAATGAAGAGAAGAGATAGGTTGGTAGGACACATACTAAGACACCCAGGAATAGCAAGCTTAGTTATGGAAGGAAGGATCGAGGACAAGAACTGTAGGGGTAGACCAAGGTTAGAATATGTTAAACAGATTGCCTCGGATGTAGGGTGTGGTAGCTATGTAGAGATGAAACGATTAGCTCAGGACAGGGAGGAATGGAGGGCTGCATCAAACCAGACAAAAGACTGAAGACTCTAAACAACACAGAATACAGACACTGAATCAGATTCATTATCACACGTGTAAATTGACCGCACGTCCGCGAAATGAAATCTATATATATATATATAAAGCTCAAAGTTTGTCTGTCTGTTTGTCTGTTATGTATACAAATCTACACCGTTTCACTGATCTACCAAAATTTTTATACTTACAGGGTGTCTACCGGTAACGAAAGTAACGAAAAAGTAACGAATTTTACAAATGGGTAACGAAAGTAACGAAAAAGTAACGAATTTTACAAACTGGTAACGAAAATTTTCTGAAGGCGGGTTGAATCATTTAAACTCGCGCCGCTAGGCTCAGAGATTGCGAGTTTCACGCAAGCGGTGCCGTGCCTATTGCATAGTACTAAGCTATATCTCTCCGTGCCCGACCTCAAAGAAATAAATACTGAGGATACCTTGAGCGGTATACATCGGTTCAACGTATATTTTCGGCCTCATGAAGTCTTAAGTTTCGTGTGAAATATTTTTCTGTGTTACTGTATTAGGAAACCTGACTTTTCGCGAGACGTTTATTCGCGAATACTTCCGAAACTAAGAAGAAATCTCTCATTTCTGTTATTTGGAAACTATGTTGAATTGAAGTCCAGAAATAACGCGAAACAATTTAATGTCGCAATCTTGCGAAATGTTACCGTTTCGAAAAAAAATGCGAAAAATCTTCGAAATACATATAACTTATTTAAAAAATATGTCAAGTAAATATGCGACATTCAGTATGGTTAATTCGAAATTCCGTTATAAGTCGATTTTTCCTTCGAACTTTCGTTCCATCGGATATATAATCTAACCGATTATTTCGCTAACTTGTTGATAATTCGTGGTTCTCAATCGAAATAAAACTTGCCCTCTTGTCGTATTATTAGTGCAATCCTCACGACTTGCCTGCGGGAATCTCGTCAAACGTACCGATATCGACGTCAGTTGCGTAAAATCATAAAACCCGTCCCCTATCGTGAACTTGTGACCACGAGGACTGCGGGAATCCTGTCGATGGTGATTGGGCACCCATCACGGGGCACCCATCACGAAACCTACTTGCCACTTTTCCCATGACCGTATACTTAAAAGCGTGCGGGGAGTGAGAAGTGCATCAACCCACATAAAAATGGCAGCCTACGTAGCATCGACATACTAAATCCTCCTCGTGATCCACCCTGAACTCATGAACTCCCATCTACAGCATAGGGACAAAGGGAATCACGGCGCCGACCGAACAACATGTTCATAACTACGCGTGAATTTTAACCATGCCCAACCTTGAGCTTGCCTCCGCCATTCTATCAGGACAGATATACAGGCAGACAATCGTTGAACGGCCGGGTGCCGCGACGATTGCATAATATCTCGAGGACAACGTAAAACGGCCGAGAGCGGCAGCGATTGCGATACATCGCGATATTTCTCCGCATTCAATGACGAGGACAACTGTATTCTTGTCAAACGGACAGCAAGTGGCGCCGATTGCGTAATAATGCTATATTTTCTTGTGCCCGAACTCAAGGACAATGGAAATCACGTCGAATGACTAAAAGTGACGCTGATTATCTAAATCGCGATTTTTCTCCGTGTTCTCTCGTGAAAACTACGGGAAGCTCACCAAACAACTGAGACCAGCGCCGATCGTGTAACATCTCGATATTTCTCCGCATTTGACTGCGAAGACAGAATTCGGTGACGATCGTGTAACATCGCATGCATTTCTTCGCGACCTACCGCGGGGACGAAGGAAATCTCGCCAAATGGTCAAGAGCTGAGCAACCTCTTGGTACCGTAATAATAAACAACATATTGTGGACAAGACGACATATTAGCTGAAACAACTCATTGGATATTAAATATCTAGTATATATTTATTATTTTTTAAATTTTTATAACATCATGTGAATTTCATTTAAAGCGGCTTCGGTGGTGTAGTTGGTAGCATGCTGAACTGCTGTGCCCAAGATAGCGGGTTCAAACCCGGCCGAAGTCGTCGGATTTTTTAAAGCGTTAAAAATCTTTCAGTATGCCTTCCTTCGGAGGGGAAGTAAAGCCGGCGGTCCCATGTCATGGATTTATGGCATGTAAAGGATTCTTTCACAGACTAAACTTGTGTGAAGCTAAATTGTTAGGTTATATTTCGTCGGAACGCTCTATCAAAGTTCCAACGTTCACCACTAGGTATCATTGATATCTGGTAGCAACTTGAAATTAAACGGAACTTGTAGCTTACACTAAGGGTGTCCGTTGGAAGCAGCTACAGACTCAGACGAGCTGAACATGTCCTCGGACACTCCCGGCACTAAAAGCCATACGATAAATAAAACACTTCTTTAAAAACAGTTCATTGTTGTTTTTCTTCACCGCGTGATGAGCGCCTGTGCTTGTAGACCGCAGACGTAACTTGAATTCAAAGGTAACTAAAATTAACTAAAAGGTAACTAAAAGGTACCTAAAAAGTAACTAATGTTTACTTCATCCTTACAGTAGACACCCTGACTTACCCTTTGGAACCCTGCGAGTAACACTGTCCACTAAAAATTTCGGACAGACCATCACATTCCCTGCATTTAGGCCCTTTGGCACAAATCTATACCGTTTCACCGATCAGAACCAAAATTCGTATACTTACCCTTTGGAACCCTGCGACTAACAAACACTGTTCACTTGAAATTTCGGACAGACCACTCCATTCCCTTCATTTAGGCCCTTTGGCACATACCGGTATCTACATCGTTTCACCGATCTGAACCTAAAGTTGTATACTTACCCTTAGGAACCCAACGAGTAACACTGTCCACTTAAAATTTTGGATAGACGACTTTATTCCCTGCATTTAGACCCTTTGGGACAAATCTACACCGTTTCACTAATCGGAACCAAATTGTTGATAACCACTGATCTCTATACATGGATCGCTGATGGCAGCTCTCCGCTGCACGAGAAAGTACGCCAGGTTGAGCGCGCGGTCCGCCATATTGGCGTGTCCATTCTCGAGCTCTCCTTATGGGGAAGCAATGATAATCTAGTTAATTTTAAATCTTAATTAATGGTGCTTTGGGACGAATACAAATATAGAGATATGTTCACTCATAGCATAAGGGCATTGGGATCACTGACACGTCATTCCGAGGTCAATAAATCTCCGGAATAGCAATAAAAATGAATGTATAATAATGGCTGAGAAATATCAACTTAGGTGCTGAGTACACGCAATTAGCGATCAGTAACAGAGTAACGAGTGAAAAACAATTTCTGGAAACATTCTTGTAGATTGTGTATATATATATATATCCCACGAAATTGAGCATCCGTGGCTTTGGCGGCAGCACGCCGGCCTCTCACCACTGGGTCCGTGGTTCAAATCCTGGTCACTCCCATGTGAGATCTGTGCTGGACAAAATGGAGGCAGACAGGATTTTCTCCGGGTACTCCGGTTTTCCCTGCCAAAATTTCATTTCAGCAACACTCTCCACTATCATTTCATTTCATCTGTCATTCATCATTGCCCCAGAGGATTGCGTCAGGCCTCGGCAGCCGGCACAGTTCATATCCTCGCCGCTAAATGGGGGGGGGGCTTCATTCATTCCATTCCTGACCTGGAAGCAGGCTGTGGATTTTTTCATATGCCACGAAATTATGCGTTCTTCAAATGGTGTACCTATAAACGTACGGTAGCTCACTATACAGGCCTAGATTCGACATATCGTAATCGGTGCTTGGTAATGCTTCGCAACAACAGCAACAACTCCATAAACCCATCCCCTCACTTCTCTCTCTCACACACCAACATTTCCCCCAAGTAATCCCAGCTCTCTACATCAAATACTACAGCTTTTAATCACGCTAGCACCACAATAAACTTAATAATAACGGGATGTAGATCAAAGCCAAAAATGCACTTTAAGGCAAACCAATTGCACTCCTCAGCCAGGCGCGGATTCAAGGGGGGGGGGGGGGGTCACGGGGGTCATGACCCCCCCCCCCCCAAACGGAGACCAAATGTTTTTGCCAACTCAAAAAACGGAAACACAATTACCAGACAAATAAAACGTAATGAATTTTAACTGAAAAACAGTTTTTTTTTCATTTTATTCAATACTGAATTATCTTTATTGGAATTATTGTGTTCTATTACAACTGTACATATTTACAACTTCAAACCTCTTGTATAAAAACTATTAGTTATACAACAAAATCAACTCGTCTATTTTGTTTAGCAAACCTTGTGATTACCGAATCGATGTTTATAGTGATGTCACGATGAATGTGCAGCAATGCACGGATAGAAACTGGGGCTTTTTTCGCACCAAAATTTTTTGCCGACGTTCAAACTGCAAGCTTGGTTGGCAATTTAAGCTGTGACTTTCTCCCTTTGTCGGTATCAACTCGACTTGCCGAAACTGTAACGTACCTTGATCCTTTTCTCGAAGCTCGATGTAAAAGTCGCAAAACACGCCGTTGCAATTTGTACGAATATTTTTGGTGCGCTAAACGCATCAAATTTCTATCCGTGAATCTTGCAAAAAGTTGGGCTGGTTTTGTACGTTTGGTTATTTTGTGATTGCGTTTTTAGTGATACCATTTTTCTTAACAATTTCGATTCTCTGACCCCCCCCCCCCCAAAGCCAAACTCTAGATCGAATCTCTGACCCCCCCCCCCCAAAAAACCAAACTCTAGATCCGCGCCTGTCCTCAGCTCCACATAAAACTTAACACAACGAAAAACCTACTCAAAATATACTCTCCCCACCGTTTTAAAACTATTAAGCGAACTATTCGCACCCAGAACCGAAAAAACCTGAAATGGGATCAAATTTAAAAACGCAATGGCCTAGCCCGATCACGTCTGCTTCAGCACCACCGCATATGTATACTTAACTTCACAATAACTTCCAAATTACGGCTAAGTGACCTATCTGCCTGAGAAGTAAAGGTATTACTGGCTTGCCTGGGATGATGGGTCACCAAACCGGTACTTAAAACTAAGATTTTACGCTTTAAATAACCAAATTCAGCCCATTTTATAACTGCAAGAAACACAAAATATTTACTACCAGTATTGAAGAGAGTTTGATAATAAATGTGAAGAATATACTCTGGTGGACTGTAATTTATAGTGCTGGGATTTCAAATCACTGGACTTCTGTGGATCATTTAAGTAATTATATTAGCCTATATTACACAGTTATATACAATACATGTTGATACATTAATACACTGTAACTCGTTCGATATAATGTTCCGAGATTGCATGCAGCACCTTCACCCCGTAATGACTTGCTTGAGCACAATAGTGGCACTGGCGAAGGAATGTACCGTACTTGGGGAGCGGCGAGAGGTAGGGTAGCAGACCCCTCGCGGCCAGGGAATAACGGGACTCCCAACAAAGGAGACTAGAGGCTAGGCGAACAGTTTAACACTTGTTCCTAAACAAGTATAAATAACATCAAACTACCAGTAACCAATCACAGAGCCGTATTCGCAATATTGCACCATGCGCTCGCTGCCATCTTGCTATACCTGTCATCGTCTATTCGGCTTACTGCTGCCTTAGCTATCAGCCATCCATGTATAGAAATCAGTGATACTTACCCTTTGGAACATGTCGAGTAGCACTGTCGACATGAAATTTCGGACAGACCAATCTATTCCCTGCATTTAGACCCTTTGGCACAAATCTACACGGTTTCACCGATCTGAACCAAATTTTACATACTTACCCTTTGGAAACCGACGAGTAACACTGTCCACTTGAAATTTCGGACATACCACTCCATTCCCTGCATTTAGGCCCTTGGCACAAATCTACATCGTTTCACCGATCTGAACCAAAATTTGTATACTTACCCTTTGGGATCCGACGAGTCACATTGACTGCTTGAAATTTTGGACAGACCACTCCATTCCCTGAATTTTGGCCCTTTAGAACCCGAAGAGTAACACTGTCTGCTTGAAATTTCTGACAGACCACTCCATCCCCTGCATTTAGGCCCTTTAGCACAAATCTACACCGTTTCACCGAATATTGACACAGCAAGCTCCGCCAGCCTGGAAGTTGAGATAATTAGAACAATTGTGGTATAGGCCTATATGCAATCACTCTAGTGGCTCACGAAGAACTTTTAGAGAACAAATAAAGTTTTAATTACGAAATCTCATGCGGTTCTTTAACTAATGGTTACGATGCCTTCCAAAACTGAGCAGACTAACAAGGTTTCGGATATTCGATCATGAATACATTCTTCATATTCACGCTTATCTACGGTTGATATGTAACTATCCTTCACTACGAAACAATTATTATTTTCGAAAAAAAAAAAAAAAACTTTAAAGCTAGATAACATTAGCGAGATACCTTAACGGTAAGGGAGAGGTACCAAGAACAAAATAGGGACCAAAATAAACATTCAACAAATATAGTGATACAATACTGAAGAACTGATCTCATATGTTATACAACCAATTGTCTTCAAAGTGCAGATGTGGAAGTGCACAATATGCACGTGTAACAATCGCTACGGACTCACATCACCTCTACACGGCAATAGACCTATATTAAATGTCACACTAATTACATTATAAAATAATAATTCTGATGAGCCGATGTTGCAATCAAGCATACAGCAATATAGGCTTGTATGTCGGTGCGGACGGTTGAGTGCAGCTTCGTGATGAAATAGCGATCGTGTAAATTTACCTGCGGTTTGGGTCCTCACCTGAGATAGAGCTCGTAATGTCGAAATAACCAAACATCTAGAAGTTTGCAATATTTCGGATCATGGGTGGTATTATCTGCAGCGTCACATCTTTGTTTGAGAAACTTTCTTGTAAAAAGGAACAATACCATAACCAGCAATCACTTCACCAAGGGTAGTCTTTAGAAAACGTCTCGTATGCACTTTCGTCAGTTTGCCCCTTTTACTTCCAAGTAAATTTTAAGAGGATATGTTGACTCAAGTTTCTTGAGACAATTTGCGCCGAAACTCCCTTGTATATCTTGAAAACGCACGTATAGCTTGTTGGCAAATCTGCCACCCATTGAGATAGCCACATCAATAATTGTCAACTAGATGAGGAACTATGCATTGGCTTATAGACTGCAACTGTGGTTTTCTCTCCTATGACACCACACAGTTTGTCTTTCACCTGTCTCCAGAGTAATGTACAGTATCTATTTACGTCATCAGCGAACTCTCGAACAGATACCGGCGTTCAGATCGGCGCTTGACCTTGAGAGCTCAGCGGTAGGAGTGGGGTGTAGGACGGTGCAGGGAGTGGGTCGAATACACTTGACGTTACAGACAGCTAACGCTCAGGGCTGCGAGTAGCGTACAAAGCCGAAGTTATACGATTGACTTGGCGTCACCACATGGTAGCTTTACGTTTGCTTACGAAGTGAGAAGCTTATATCCTCTCTGTTTCAAAATAAATCATGTGATTGTGCCAGAGCTTATCTATATTTACGACACTTTACTAAATGTAAAATACTGTAGTGTAATATTAAACATAATTATCATATTCTCAGAATACATTACATTGAAGTAACTCCATTTTCGGTATCATGCACGTCGGCCTGTTGGTCTAGGGATACGGTTCCTGCTTCCTGTGCGGGAAATGCCGGGTTCATATCCCGGAAATGCCCAGCTTTTTTACTTTTATTTTATCTCTTGAAAAGATTCAAAAAGTGTATAACAGAACCTTAGGAACGTTCTTTTTTTTCGTGCGAGACTTGTACATATACCGGTAATATAAATACATAGTTTGAGGTCAAACGCTTCTTTTTTCTTCTTTTCGTCGGTTTACCCTCCAGGTTGGCTTTTCCCTCGGACTTAGGTTGGTTGGTTGGTTGGTTCTTCAGTTTAGGGGCTGTGACAACGCGGTCATGTAGCCCCGTATACTTTGGGTGGGTGTAGAATCTATCTGATAACCGGTGTCAATTGTGATGGCTGTATGAGATGCAGACATTATGTCCTAGCTTGATTTAAAAACAGATAATACACACTAATACAGCCATCACAATTGACACCGGTTATCAGACAGATTCTACACCCACCCAAAATACACGGGGCTACATGACCGCGTTGTCACAGCCCCTAAACTGAGGAACCAACCAACCAACCAACCAACCAACCAACCAACCAACCAAAGTCCGAGGGAAAAGCCAACCTGGAGGGTAAACCGACGAAAAGAAGGAAAAAAAAAAGCGTTTGACCTCAAACTATGTATTTATATTACCGGAATATGTACAAGTCTCGCACGAAAAAAAGAACGTTCCTAAGGTTCTGTTATACACTTTTTGAATCTTTTAAAGAGATAAAACAAAAGTAAAAAAGCTGGGCATTTCCGGGATATGAACCCGGCACTTCCCGCACACAAAGCAGGAACCGTACCCCTAGACCAACAGGCCGACGTGCAAGATACAGAAAATGGAGGTACTTCAATGTATTCTGAGAATATATGTTGAATATTACACTACAGTATTTTACATTTAGTTAAGTGTCGTAAATATAGATAAGCTCCACAATCACATGATTTATTTTGAAACAGAGAGGATATACGCTTCTCACTTCGTAAGCAATCGTAAAGCTACCATGTGGTGACGCGAAGTCAATCGTATAACTTCGGCTTTGTACGCTACTAGCAGCCTTGTGCGTTAGCTATCTGTAACGTCAAGTGTCGAATACTTCCATATCTGAGATGTGTCAGTAGGTTCTCACAATCTGACACACACGCTCAGCGTGGAAAATTATTTACGCTGCAGTAGTATACCGGGGAGTGGGATGAAGTGCAGAGCTACGTGCCGGTAGCTGTATTTTTTCGACAAATAGACCTATCGTCGTTATTAACCTTTCAATATACGACTGCCACTGTTCTTGGCTGCACCAGCTTTTGTTGTTTATAGCAGCAGGAGTCTTGCGGGACGATGAGAGGGACGCAGCGATGACGGAGTGCAGTCTTCACATAAGTCAAGCAGCATTGCGCGCGCTTCTTGTGTTACACGGAAGTTATATTGTGAACGGAAATAATAATACACCACTTCAGTTAGGTGAATTGCAAGCCAATGATACAGTTCCACTCCCTCAAACCAGATTTCAATATCTTGGCAAAGCTGGTAATTGAACCCGGGCCGGGTTGGGAGTCAACAACACTAACCACATCAACACTAGGCGCACATAATATAATAATATATAATAATAATAATAATAATAATTATTATTATTATTATTATTATTATTATTATTATTATTATAATACATGTATTCTAGTACTGGCCTGTAAAAGACAACAGCGGCAATTATTCTTTTTAAAATATACTTTTAGAATCCATGAAATATAGCAAAGTACAGATGATGATGATGATGATGATGATGATGATGATGTTATTGGTTTTACAGCCCTTTTCTCCTGCGGCCATTGGAGACGTCGGGGTGCCGGAATTTACTCCCGAAGGGGTTCTTCAACATGCCAGTTAATCTATTGATACGGCTCCCTCGCATTTGCGGACCCTCAAGTGCCATCTGACTGCGCCAAGATTCGATCCTGCAACCTTGGGCACAGTTGGCGAGAAGGTTACCGGTGCGCCACGCATCCAGCCGGCTAAATACAGAAGCAAGTCGTCGACAAATGAAGCAGAACCGTTGCTGAAAGACATTCTTAATATGTTACTGTCCCTACTTCATTCATACGGTCACTTTCTCAGAACTGAACCTCGGGCGGAAGTCGTCTCGTCACCTCGTCACCTCTGTCAATACATCATCAACCACTACAAGTTCTGTGTAATGATAATGACTCATGCACAATCTTCAGTTGATTATCAGCTCGTGTCCCAGCACATTGGGTTCCTCGTCCTTGATAATCCTTTCTGAATTAAATACCGTACAGTATTACCCTTTCACGAATTGATTGCCAGCGGTCGAGATCGGAACTATTCCTTGTTGACTTGTGTCACACGTCAGCCTGCTTCGTTGACAGGTACAGTTGCGTGAGTAGGATATGACTCACCTCCAATAGCCTCAGTTATCGTTTGTCTGTCCGTGGTGACATGAGCTCCTGTGACGCGCAATGCTGCTTATCTTATGTGCAGAACGAACTCTTGTCATCGCTGTGTTCCCTGCTTCGTCCCGCGGGGCAGCTGCTACAATCAAAACAAACACTGGCGCTGCCAGGCTCAGCGGCAATCAAATGTTAAACTAGCAGTAGTGCCCGGCTTCGCCCGGTGGATTTCTTGGTTTTATGGATGATAATGAATACTACTACAGAACTGGTAAATGATGTTAAAACTAACAGAAAAAGAAATATATAACTTTTTGTGGTGGTGGTGGTGGTGGGGGTGGGGGAGATAATTAGTAGTCCACAGTATAATTGACGTAACGTTTAGGTCATTTTTCCGTATTGATAATGATGATAATGAATATGGAAACGGCTATTTATTAACTACAGTATGGACACATGTAATTTACAATCGAATTGAAAAATATGATTCGAAAGAGGAGCCAGTGAACCAAAAGACACTGTCTAGGGCCTATATCCCATTCGCTGTTAGAAAAATAGACACCAATAGTGTCGTCTTTTGTCGCATATAGCCGTAGGAAAATGTGCAGAGCAGTTTGGAAAACTTCGGCTGTCCCGAGCTCCTGAGGTAGCAAAAGTGTCATTTATCGTCACATAGCACAGCAATAAGGATCTGAATAAATGAAAGTAAATTTGAAAGCACCAACGCTTATTGCAGCTGATAACCTCATGGTACTGCACCAACACCATGCCACTTATACAGAGGCATAATATTTTCAAGATGATAACAGCTGTTCTAAGGACCTAAGAAATCTTTTTGCACTTAGTAGTCCCCGTGACTGCCATTTATAAGCAGCGCAAGATGTAACTATTTTTATTCTGCACCAGAACACTGTTAGGGGTGACGTGTTGCAGCCCGCATTGCCAGCCAACAATAGACTTATTAAAATATTCTTACAGTTTCACTATTACGGACATGGATAGTTCTAGCGCCTTAAAACGTGGTTCTTAAGTTCCATTTGTCTGTTATTCTAAATATAAGGAATGGAGAGAGTTGTCCAAAATATCAAGTGGACAGTGTTACCAGCATGGTTTCAAAGGGTAAGTACGTATAGTTCGGTGCAATTTGGTGAAACGGTGTAAATTTGTGCTAAAGGGCCTAAATGCAGGGAATAGAGTGGTCTGTCCGAAATTTCATGTAGAGAGTGTTACTCGTCGGGTTCCAAAGAGTAAGTATGTAAAATATGGTTCAGATCGGTGAAACAGTGAAGATTTGTGCCAAAGGGCTTAAATGCGGGGAATGGAGTGGTCTGTCTAAAATTTCAAGCAAACAGTGTTACTCGTCGGGATTCAAAAGACTTTAAGCACAGTGTTTCCGTGATGTTATTCAAAGAAACAAACAAAACAGAAAACCTTCAACACGCCTTGTAGCCAACGCGTTAAATCGCTCGCCACGACCGCGAAGGTTCGAAGACTCGGCTAAATCTGCAATAACATGAGGTCGATGGTAAACATGATAACTTAGAGGAAGGAGTTCCAAAAAATCAACATAGAAATTAAATTACTTTTTATTTGTGACATAATTTCAGTTCTTAAAATTTCATCGGGCATAGTTTGTCTAACTGTTCAGGGATTTTCGGTTGATACTAGTGGTACTAGGGCTAAATCCGTGGTACCTTATCTGAATCCGCAATATAATAAATCTAATATGCTTCATTACTACCACTTTCACATCACCAAAATACATGCGAATTTATAAATACAGTATCGGTACTTCGCAAACAAAAAACATCATTTTTTACGATTTTACCACTAGGCGGTGGCATTTGTCGTTTCTATAATCATAACCAAGGGGAATTAAGAAGTTGACTCAACACTACTGGTGAGTTGAACCCTTCTATTGCGCTGGGGTATCTCTACAGAAAAGGTATATTTCAAGTACTGTGGAATTAGTTGTACCGCGGAGTTAGCAAAGTCTCTCCTACTCCGCTACTTGTATGAGTCTTTAGTATGTGGAACTGGATCACACTTCTTTCCTTTCTTCTGTTTGACAAAACAGGAACTCCACATCATTTGACAACTTCATCCTCTTCAACCACCAATAACAATACTGTATCAAAAGGATGGACTTCAAAACCATCAATAATTGATTAAACTAAAAAATTAAGTGTCGAGTGTAATGTGTAGTCTCTCAAAAATTCAGCAGCAAAAAGAAGATGGACAATAAACTTTCACACTACAGTGTATGTATATTATAATTGTGTTTAATGTGTGTGATGAAGTGGAACAAAATGTCTCGAAGCATTTGTAGCCAAATGTACCGACAGGGCTGATCACCCAAAATTTATCTTAAATTTCTTATTTAATATATACGATTTTTATTGTAATTACGTCAACACAGAACCACGATTATAATATTGTATTATTGTAATTTTAGGCAATACAGCAATATTCGTTTAATTTCAATGAAGGAATCATCACGGTTCATAAGTAATTACGTGAGATATAGGAATTAGTCTTGGTTACAGGAAGACTGACAGTTGGATACAAGATGGTCAGTTATCACTTAGGGGTAACGAGAGCTTTATCGAAGAGTCACGTAATCAGAAGCAAATACCTTACATTCGACGTGGCTGTTATTGTATTCCACTTCATATACTGTACGACAGTCCAGCGGCTTAGCTGTGCTCGTAAAATCGTGCACCACGGTCACGAGGGTAGATGCAGCAAATCCGGAGATCGTAGGTTTGATTCCCGGCGCTGACAGCGGCTATCCTGAGTTTTGCTTTCCCCCGGGTTTTACCACAATCCCTCCAGGCGAATGCCGGGATAGCACCTTATTTCAAGTCCGGGGCACCTACCTCATCCCTAGTTGCACACCCTACTACAGTTATCACATCAATACAGGTTAACAAACACACACCCAACTACATAATGCATCAAGCCTCAAAAATTAACATCATCATTATGACAGTCTTCAAACCTGAGATTATGTGGAAAACTAATAACTTCTAGATATACGCTTGGGGGAGGAGAGAAAATTTTACTGGATTTTACATCCCATTACTACGCCTTAGCAGAAATATGTCGAATTACAATGTACACTACCTACTGGGAAAGTGAATCAAACCATATTTATATGAAACACCGGTTCATCCCGTGAAGCATGGTCTAAGGGAAGTGTGCAAGTTATGATTATGAAAACTACGACGGAATGTAACGTCCTCTGCATTAGCTGTTGGTTAGTAATAAAGGTATTCATCGGATCATAATATGAAGATTACACATGCATGGACAACCCCCTGCCTGCAGGGGTTGTCTATTCCGGACGCTGACAATGATAAAAATAAATTGGAAAGATAATTACTTCCCGGAACGAAAATTATTAAATCTTCATTCAATTATAATAATTAATTCCACGTACACAATTTAATTATAGGGCTTATACACTTCATTTCATAATGAGCATATTTATACAGTGGCTTGCGGACATTTCACGAAATAGAACCCAGTGGAAATCACGTCTTCTCGTCTCACCGCTTGGGGCATAATGGTGCAGCGATCTAGTTGCTTGTCTCGTACCAAGGCGGATCGAGTTCGACTCCTGGTCAATGCATGGGCGATTTTCGAAGTGAAATGCCATGTCTTGTGGTTTGGATTTCACGTACAAAGGTGGTCCTGTGGCTAATGATCGCAAGATTAACGGTCACGAATAACTGCAACCGTATTATAGGCCTATTCTACACATTTCAAATAATGGCGTAACTTAATGGCACTGTTGTATTTCCTCCTCTTAATACTGAAGAAGTTTTGAAATTTGCAGTCCTGTCTTTTACACCTGTGTGCTGTGCCTTACTCGAGCGACAAAACCGACAATACAGTGCGGCGACTCGTTTCTAGTAGCCGAGCCGCGTGGGTAGCTGCATTAAGTCTGGAGATCGCAGGTTCGAATCTCGTAATTGAGGAGTCTGATATTATAGTATCTATATTATGGGCAACTCGTGTAACGCGAGAGTCTCGGTGAAAGGGCTTGGCGAGCTGGTATCTCCCATATTACAGGGTTTGTTACATCTGTACTAGCAGGTAAGCATCATAGCCATGTGCATTGAGACCCACATCAACACCCGGCGGCTTAGCCATTAGTGTTAATTCTCTCACCTCGACCAATGGGGAGCTGAACGAAGTCCGGAGATCGCAGGTTCGAATCCCGACGCTGATGGTAGCTATCCACACTCCCTACAGGAAATGCCGGATAGTACCTTATTTCAAGTCCCGGGGCATGTACCCCATTCCTGACCCTAATAAATACAGTTACACACACTACTTCTGTCACCACAGAAACACAGGTTATGAGACAAATTGAATACACACCCAAGTACATGAGGCTGATGACCAACTTTTCCCACATATCATATGAATACTTTGGAAGGCAAAACTGTGTGGTTCGATCCATGCCACGGAGACAGGCAGTGGCCATCCTGACTGTAGTTCATGGACCTTGCCATTGTCATTGGCTTCCAATGAAAATGAAAATCCACAGCCTGCTTCCAGTCGACCGACTGGGTCAGGGAATGGAATGAATGAAGCCGCAATCTAGTGGCGAGAATATGAACTGGGCCGGCTGCCGAAGCCTGTCGCACTCCCCTGGGGCAATGATTAAATGAATGACAGATGAAATGAAATGAAATGAAATTATAGTGGAGAGTGTTGCTGGAATTAAATTGTGACAGGGAAAACCGGAGTACCCGGAGAAAAACTGTCTGCCTCCGCTTTGTCCAGCACAAATCTCACATGGAGTGACCGGGATTTGAACCACGGACCCAGCGGTGTGAGGCCGGCGTGCTGCCACCTAAGCCACGGAGGCTTCATTGGCTTCCAATCTTAGTCCCAATTAATTACAGCCGCTGCTCTTGTCGCTTATTTTAGGACTGCGACATCATGGTCATATAGCCCCGTATATTTGTGTGTGTGTGTGTGTGTGTGTGGAATTTGTGTGATAACCTGTGTTATTGTGATGGCTGTACTAGTGTGTGTATTTGTAAATTGGGAGATATGATTGCATTTGTTTGGAGTAGAAGTGGGGAGAACACGGAAAACCACTTCTAGGATGGCTGGAGGTGGGAATTGAACCCTCCTCTTGCCAGTTTTGCCTCTTGAGGCTGAGTGTACCCTATTCCAGCCCTCACACCAGAAATAATATTTCTTACCAGAGCCGGGAATCGAACCCGGATCTCCGAGTCGTCTGCCAAGAATACTAGCCACTACACCGCGAGTTGGTCAAGTAATTGCACTCTCATCAGAGGAGGCAATATGATAACACAATCACATAGCATTTACACACACTAACGTTAGGGCAGTCATATTTTTATTTATCACTTGACCTTGGAGTTTTTCATGACAACCCGAGTTATAGTGGCGTCTGTAGTCTATATAGTTGAGGATTGGGGAAAGTGTCCCTGGACTTCAATACGGCGGTGTTCCCACTAGGTCATATTCTGGCCAATCAGATTCATGGTAATCACCCAAATGCCCTCAATCAAATGCTGTTGGTAGACATTTTTAGATATAGCTCTTAAGGCCCCTTTGGGGCTGGCAGGCCATAAGGATTCGCATCGAAGTCGGCGGCCGACTTCGCTTGCGAGGATCAGGTCAGTGGAATGAGCAACACGTAGGCCTATACTGCACGACAGTCCTTCTCCAACTGAACTTACAAATTAGTAGAGGGTTAGACATAGCGGGACATGCAGCGTTAGTGCTTCCTTATAATGCGGGAATGGAGAACTGTGCAAAAACAATGATTCCAATGTATGGGAAGATATGTGGTATGAACTGGATTTGTTCCAGCATCTCATTGATTCCCCAAGCGCATAGAACAAGTATTCGACAGGAATGGCGCATGGACGAAATAAAGGTCTTCTATAATAAGAGATATTAAGACTCTGTGACCCATTTCTTTAAAATGATTGAAAACTTCTGTTGGAGTTTAAACAAGTAGTTCCATGATAAACTAAACAGCCTATCTTCATATATCCCCTGGTCTTTTCCATTAAAACTCTCCCGCTTATTAAGATGATTTTCCTTGTGATGTACTAAAAAGGATTTTGGTTCTCGATCTATGTCTTCACCAACACCATTACACTGAGAAATTATGTGCTAGAATATATCGATTTCAATATCTCTGATTAAGACCCCTCCCGCGAGATGGCATATTTCTGTAACTAGTCACGGGAGTTTATTTTAAGAAAAGATAAATGCACGGCTTCTACGATTCTCGAAAAGTAAGCTACAGAATTTAGCGCAATTAGATAATGATTATTATAATAGCCCATCATACGAATCTTCTATTCAATTGCTTGAATAGGATACGAGAGATAAGAAAATATTAGGTTTTAAAATTTTGAACAGATGTCATCTTTACTTTTTGAAAACAATTGAACATGAGATGTCTCTATAGTAAGCTCTGAATAAAGATTCACTGTGCTAAGTTTCATTGCTCTCGGGTGATTAGATTACCAGAAAAGTCATTTGAAATATATGAACATCACTTGACCGCCATGTTGATTTTGTGTTCTTTATGATTTTAAAGGTTATATATACTATAAATATGTGTGTACTTATTTGATGGTCTTCTACCGCCATACAAAATGCCAGTTTGATTGCTTAAATAGTTCCGGAGATATTGTGGACCGATGGATAACATGTTGGATTTTTTATATATAGTCTATAGAAATGTTATGCCAGCAGATGAACATAATAACGGTGGTTCATTCTACAAACGTACATTTTAACCACTTTTTAGGACACGAGGAGAAATATAAACGTGATATTAAAAAATTTGCACAGCCGCCATTTTTAAGTTCTCATAAAATGGATTAAATTAGACGTCAATATATTAAGCCTTGTCTGAAGATGTACCATGCCAAGTTTCACAGCACTTGGATGATTAAGTCGCAAAAAAAAAAAAAAAATCGCGTCACAACCATGTTGGTTTTGTGCTATTCAGGTTATTGAAAATCCCTTAGATGAACTTCTTTTGAAGGTCTCTATGAACATACAAAATTTCAGTTTGATTGCTATAATAGATTCGTAAATGTTGAGAGCCGGTAAATTATTTCAAATGATCGCAATGTTGGTTTTATCTATATGTAGGCCATAGTAGATGAAGATTATTGCGTTGGCTCATTATACAAACTTTCACTTCGATCGCTTGATTACTACACAAAAAATGACTGAATTTTAAAATTACGCGCAGCCACCATCTTGCTTTTTTTGAAAACAATTAAATTCTATCAGATTCCAGTGGATTAAATGTTGCATAAACCATTACCGTGTAAAGTTTCCATGCACTCGGATGATTAAATCGCGAGAAAATTTCATTTAAATATTTTAATTTCGTTTGACCGCCATGTTGGTTTTGTACTTAACAGGTTTTTAAATGTCACATACGTGAACTTATCTTAGTATTCTCTATCGCCATACAAAATTTTAGGATATCAGTAACTGTTCGGAGATATAGAATGCCGGTGAAATAGATCACGCGGCTGCAATGTTGGATTGATGAAACTTACAAAAATTTGAAAGGCACGGTCGAGGTTGGACAAGGTGGTAGGTTAATACTGAGTGTCAACACTACCTGAGGGAAGATGAGGAAAAATGAAGTAGGTTTAGGAGTAGGAACAATTTTTGACAAAGAGGAAGAGAATCCAAATAAAAAGAGAAGGAAAATAGTGATCTAACGACAAGTTATGGTGGGCAGAGCCCATGAAATAACTAAAATAAGAGGGAGCTCGGTCACCGTAAACGGAGAGAGCGGCGGGAGCTACGGTTACCTACAAGATATCGCTATGTGTACTTTCCCTCCCGAGCTGGGATTTGGGTACTATGGGGATAGCCTAGAAAGCAAGGCTATATGAAAGGAAGTGGATTTACGTGGTTTCCCTTCAAAAGGGTTAGATTTAACTAAGCATTCTGAAATGCTGGAAGATTTTGAATTTGCCGTAATTTTTTATTACTAACCACGGTTGGATCTCCGGCAGAACAGCCGAATGCCCCCAGAGTGGGAAGAGATAAAGCAACTCAAGTGCCTTTAGCAATATTTTTTACTGTTATTAGTGAGAATCTTTTAAGAATACCAATTGTTGCACTTAAAGCAGGCTAAGCTTTTACCCAGCAGGGTGCCGACTAAAAGCTTAGAAGGGAGGAAACCCTCAGACCTAACTTAAACAAAACTAAAATTTTGAAGAGTAAAACACGAGTTAGAGAATAAGTCTCTACAAATAGGAAGCTGGTGGAGCGAGCTGTACTTGCTTTAATGATTTACTAGAATTAGCTGTGACAGCCAAGAGAAACTTTGCAAATGTTGTTATTTGAAGTTTCGTTTTAAAAGCAACAAGTGGTAAAGTTTTCACTGATTCAGTGATTGCCTTTTTTATTTTCAAAGATGGAATAATTTTGGGAGATGAATCAGGGAAGAGAAGGTCCTGCCTAACCGTGATTCTAGTCATAGAGATAGTAACAAAACAACAAATTATTTATTTAACAGGATAGAATTTGAAACATTTAACAATTTGTTAGATTTAGTATCTTATTTTGGGTTAAGAGTAACAATTTAGCTATTTTAAGCTAAAGAGAGAAATTTGGTTTAACAACTTGGAAGTCTAAGACCCCTATTTGTACAAAAACCCTTACAAGAGTTATTTAACAAGCTTATGATTAAGAGGTTTTGAACCTGTTAGGTTACTTATAAAAGATTACAATTTAGTATAACATTTTGTTAAATTAGTTAGGTAGAACACCAAATCGAGTAGAATGCCCTTACGGCAAGCAAAAGGCTATAGACAAATAGATCAAATTCCTGATAGTAGCAGGAGAAAGGAAAAAAATCAAGCGGAGGTATTATTATTATTATTATTATTATTATTATTATTATTATTAGCGTATGGCAAGGAAATTATATACTGAACCCTTGCAAAGAAGCATATGAGACTCAGTTTCGGGGGGTGTATCGGTTCATATCGTAAGTTGTTGTCAAGGCGCTTCATTAACTTGCAGGGTAACATATAACAAAATAACATGCAGGAAAGAGTGAAGCCAGGGTTAAAACAAATGAATTTAATAAACAAATCACCATATTTACACTCAACAATTAACAAAATAAAACTCCCATATGACTCCCACTTAATAAAAATGCCAAAACTAGGCCAAAATCTCTGGAGAGATTAATTACATGGACCAAGTGTCCCTAAGATAAAATAACAAAAGTGACTATGTATGCGCGTATGTCGTTCTACATGCATCACGATGTGTACAAACGAATGCGTGATTCGTCATCGTCCAGAATAATCATTCAGACAACGAATCCACATTTCTTAGAGCTAGACCGACACGGGGGAACACAACTACCATACTTAAAAACTAAACCGACACTTCCTAGACCTAATATAAACACAATAATTTCCGTGTGAAATTGGAATCAAACTGCCGTAGCAACATTTACTGCCTAAAAACTTAGGACTTCTCACACAAATCAACACAAGTACATTAACACGTGACCAAAAAAAAAAAAAAAAAAAACACAAATGACCGCCGTCAAAATTTACAAGTACTCTACCACTACACCACACAGGTGTCACACTAAAATTACCTGAATCGAGTCATAAACAAAACAATAGGCTCACAGCCAACATTTACATTATTAATACAATATTTTACCCATACAACGTACAATAAGCCGTTACACACATGGCGAACTCCCCAATTAATTATGGCTTAAAAATATAACCATCACAATGAACAGGTTTTGCTACATGAAAGCTTACATGGGCCAGTCGGACAATCAGGACTGCCTATCAAAATAAGTCACCAGGCAAAACGGGCGGTTTGTGGAACTCTGCATATCTGTCAACCCACGTGTCAATAATCTCGACCTCCCAGGACATGGGGTCGAATCTCGAAGAAGTGTGCCCCAAAGCACAATAATACGTGTGTGTGTGTGTGTGTCAGAATAATATGGACAAGAATCAGCGGTCTCCCTAGAGCACCCTGTCTTTCCATCAAAAATACAACAGCAGCAAAAATATGAGGGCGGTAGGACCTCTACCCCCTCCTCACGTAGAATCAACACACACTTGACACAGTAACACACACAGAATCACACGTATGGGTTTTGACAGACCCTGAAATAAAAAGACATAAATAATTTCCACATGCTGGCGCCACCGTTCTATGCCGAGACTAGTTAACCTGAAAAGGACTCAAAAAAATCTATCAAAATTAGAACGAAGGTGTTCTACAAATTACATTTTAAGTTGGTGCGCTTGGCAACCCTAATATGAATAATAACCTGTTCAGCAAATATCTTACAGTAATTACCTCCCATTCCTATCACAAATATTAACGTTAATAAAGCACCATTTATCGAATGTAACGGGTTTCGCATTTGCATGGATAAAAATCACGTACGCACGCCGCGCACATTAAATATGACTCAAAGAAAAACAAAATATACAACAAACACTTTGGCCATGCGCCAACGGACATTTAAAACATTTAGCGTCGGTGCAAGAAAAACTCTAAAACAACAATAAAAGAAACATGACTATTTACAAAAGTTCCCCGGCCAAATCTAACTACATAATTGAAATAATTCAATTGTTGTACATCACCGATCAGCTTGTAGAACTTAAGACATCCTTCTCAGCCCATTTCCCTATGGACAGATTAACACTCCATCGTGGTCGTCTGCGTTGAATCGTTGAAGATCACCCCAACTCCAAACCACGTGTTGAGCATCTTGGTATCGACTCCTTGGCAGAAAAGTTCAATGTTAATTATTATGACCTAGCTATAATCGCTTGCAGGTTACTCAATTCGCCCACAAATTGTCCTAATGCGATTAATTGCGAAGACTTGCCCTAGATATCTCGCACACACGCACAATAAACACATGAAAAATACACTGAAATTTGTACATAAAATATACACCTCGAGACCACGTCACTGGCTCGATAATAAGTTTAAAATCTTGACTGCACAGGCAGTCGCTATCTTGCTCGGTATTTCCGTACTGTACTGCTGACCTTCGCTCAGGTGAGCGCTAATTAGGATGTTACAAGACTTGCCCCTCATAGCTGAAATGGTCGTCTTTAAGAAAAATGTTACAAGTCACCACGCACACTGCGTGAAATATTAGCTCACAAAAATAAAATTGACTTCAGATAAAATGTACTAGAGCTTTAAAATTCGTTATTACGACTGATGTGAATTTAGCTCCTCAGAGCTCACAAATAAAATAACTTCAACTAATTCAGAGCGTTAACATCGTTGTACAAACGGGCGTGAAGTTAGCCTCTCAAGGCTCCAAAACGAATGACTTCGAATAATTTCGAGCGTTAAAAAATCGTTGCACAAACGGGCGTGAAGTTAGCCTCTCAAGGCTCCAAAACGACTGACTTCGAATAGCGTCATGCCAAACTATTTATTAGAAACTGACAGGGGACGGAGGAGTGGGGTGGAATTAGATAAAAATTTCCAGAGTTTTTATCTCACAAATATGGGACTAGTGTCATTCTTCTTCAAATAAATCAAACGTCTCAATGCACTCGTGCGGAGATCAGTCCGTTCGGCGGTTCTTTAGATAATCAATTCCGCGGGCTTTTTACTACTGACGCTGTCCATCGCGTGATCATGGCTTGGTCTCTCGTGATTGGCTGATTCAATCGTATGTTCGTTGCAAGTGACTCGTGATCATTCCTTTATGCTTCCAATTTTGGTGCAAGTAGTTGCTCAATTTGGCCTTGAACCCGGCTAAATCTGGCCGTCCCCCAAGAATAGCTACCAGCTCTGCTCCTGTTGCAATCATTACGAAACGCTAGCCTCCCTTTTATCCATGTCCACTTCCTCAAGTACTGCCTGGGCTGCAGTAATAATAATAATAAATATGAATACTTATTTATCGTAGATCAATAAGGGTTCAATACATAATATATACAATATATACACAATAACAAAAAACATTGATTCACGTCAGACATTAGAGTTATCCATCAAAGCTGAATGTCCAACTTTTGAACCCACTGCAGTGCCTCCGCTGTTGGTGATACAAAGTCTTCCAATCTACCTGGATAAGCCCGTAGTTGACACTCGCTTAAAATGTGGGGAATGGTCTGGCGAGGGGCTCCACAATCACATTCTGGAGAAGGTACAAAGTTCCAATTATAGAGGGAATCCCTGCACCTTCCATGACCTGTCCTGATCCTGTTCAGTCTGGACCAAGTTGCACGCGGTAGTTGGAATCCGTTAGCAATTTTTTCACCTCTGAAGATGTTATGTAGGGGCAAGTCAGTGGAGTTATTCCAGCGGCCTTTCCATTCCTCCAAAGCATCGAAGTTGGTGGATGTCTTCAGAGCTGCATCACAAAGAGGTGGATGTCGTGATTTCAATCTTTGGAGACTAAGAGCTGGTATGTCGCCTAGAACAGGTAGCAGAGGATTCTTGCAGATCTTGTTGTACTCTCGAACAAGAGCACTGGATCTTCTTAAGTCAGGTGGCATTATACCAGACAATAGTGGGAGCCAGTGGACTGGAGTTGGTCTGATGTTGCCAGATATAAGACGCATGCTGGTATTCAATTGTGGGTCAATATACTTCGTATACGGGCTATTAAGCCACACTGGAGCACAATAGTCGGCAGTAGAGAAAACCAGTGCTAAGGCTGAAGAGCGCAGGATGTTCGCAGCAGACCCCCAGGTAGTATCAGTTAGCTTCTGAATAATATTGTTTCGGGTTTTCAGTTTCTTCGAAAAGTTCAAAAGATGTTGCTTGAAGGATAAAGTCCGATCCAAGGTAACACCAAGATATTTCGGAAACCTATTGTGATTAAGTACTCTATTGGAAAAGGTAATATTTAGTTTGAAGTTAGCAAGCCGGTTACTCAAATGGAAGCAAGAGACCTCCGTCTTGGCTGCACTGGGTCTGAGTCTCCAGTTCCTGAAATATTCTGTCAGGGTGGATAAGTCCTTAATCAAAATGTCTTCAGTTTTCTCAATGATCTTGTGTTGTGTGGCCAGGGTCAAGTCATCAGCATAGCAGAACTTTCTGGATATTGTTTCTGGAAGATCAGAGATGTATAGATTAAACAGTAGTGGCGACAAAACTGATCCCTGGGGCAAACCATTATGCAATTTTCTCACTGAGCTTTTCTTTTCACCTAAACAGACCTGAAATTTTCTGTCACTGAGCATGTTGTTGATAAGCTGTGAGGTGACCGCTATTATTTAAACAGAAGTTAACAAATGCTACATTCCAAAAAAGAGGTCAGGTCGTATTAACGAAGCCTGGATCAAAAGAAATTAGGTACAAAAGTTTAACAATTAGAAAATTAACGATTCCTGAGCCAGCAGGATAAGACAAGAAAGATTAATAAGTAGTTTCTATAACTACTAATATTTAAACAGAATGAATAAGTGGTACATGGAGAAAAAATTGGAGGGCGCCAAACTTTGGGCGAGGCCTCGTTGAGTTGTAACTAGATATTTAGATTAACCTAAATTTGTTAGTAAAAGGTATTTGAGGAAAAGGAGATTGGAATTTATAGTTCTGGCCAATTTTTATTGCTCTCAATCGAACGCGGCGCGGTAGTTGAACGGACACTGTTTTGCACTAAAGTTTGTTGATATATTGGAAGATTTCACTATTGCAGCACTGAAAGTTCATGGAACAAGTGAAAAGTTATTGCAGTTTATGGAGAACACTTAGTTGAATTTGTCTTGAATAAGTTTATTGCGTTGGAAAGTTTGTGAATTGCAGTTAATAGTTCTAGTTAACTTGAGGTTCCAGCAATTTGACAGTATTGAGTATAGTTATTTGCGGTTTGGAGTTAATTTTAAATGGAAAATTCCAGAACTGTAGACAGTTAAATGGAGCGGTAAGAATCCCACGGTGGAAAAAGTTAAGTTTATAGACAGCTATGAGTATTAGCAGAAATCCCACTGTGTAGGGAAGGTATCCCCTTTATTTCGTACAAGAAGTACTAAATTTCATGTTTTAAAGCAAGCTTGGATAGCTAAAGCATGGCAAAGAAAATCCCACGAAGACTGTTATTGCACAATAGTGCGTAATTCCCCACACTGTCTATAATTTTTTGTTAAAAGCATTCAATATGGATTAAAAACATTAAAAGGTGTTTAAAATCATTGAAGATTTGTACTTAACTTTTTCATAGCCGCTGAAGGTTGATGGCTCCTGGTAGCCATTTGCTTACATCCAATAGCACAACATGGCGGCGATTTGAATTTGTACCTTGGTTGAGAGGAGGTAGTCTCTGAAAAAGGCCGAACTCACACGTTGACGACTCGATAAAAAGTGAGAACGAGCAGAGAGGCACACGATAGAGCTAGGTAGGCGAGGAGGAAGGGGAAGGAAACAAAAGAGCAATATATCAAAATGGGAAGCATTAAAAAAATAAACACTCTTTAAAAAATTTATTTTTCTTCATGGAGTAGTGTCTTCAAGGAGATGATAGCTGAGGACAGCGGCGAAGCCTATCGGAGCGGTATGCAAGTCCTCTTGACCCAATGAATCCGAAGAACTTCGGCGTGTTGCCACGAGATGCCGCTAGGCAGATTCCATAGAAGATACACATCTAGAACAAACTTATAAACAACTTAAGCGCGTGTACAGAGCAAATAGAATACAAAGGGTCGCTGTTGGTGTCTGCAAGGAGGTAAATTAATTAAATAAAACTTATGTAAAAAGCAAAGAGCAGCAAGAGTTAACTAAACTGAACGTGTATTCCAAGGAATACACCACAAGGTAGTAGTATATCTTCACAGAGTCTCATTGAAATCGCTCCAGCTATTCAGATTTTATTAGGGACACACAGATCACACACAAGGTGATATTATAAGTCTATTTTTTCTTTTCTTATGATGAAAATAGGATTGATTTTCATAGCCATCTGTTGCCACCTCTTGATACATGCAGTTGTTTGTATAGGCTAGAGTAAAAGGTGGCCTCTCACTGATGGTCTCAGTCTCATTCATGGCTATGACTGAGGTATCAGCGCTGCTGAGTAAGACATTCAAGACAGTCATTTGGATGCGGTGAAAGGTGCTACTCATAGTCACTGGTTCCGTGAGGAAAATAGTGGCAAACTACCCCAGGCCTCACCTAATCCAGTAGGCCTATGCCTCATTATTGCGCTGCCTTGGGTTTTTATGTTTTTCTATCGTGGCTGTTCTTGATGACCCCACCAGCCTCGGGCTGCCTACCTGACAGACAACATTTATAGGGAGTTGCGTAGTTCAGCCGGTAGAGGTGCTTTTCTTCTAAATGGAAGGAAGGGGGTTCGATTCCAACTGAAAAGTATCACCTTGACAAGCGCAAATGGTCTTGAGTTCAGAATTTTGTACCAGGGTAATTCCTGCATCCCATAGTGGAGACGTTGGCGTTAAAATCACGCACTACCACTGCAAGAGACAGCTGGAAGTCCTTAGATTGAAGGTTTGAATACCTGCGCTGACAGCGGCCATCCTGAGTGTGGTATTCCCCAGGGCCTTCCACACTTCCTCCAGACAAATGCCGGAATGCTTCCTTATTTCAAGTCACAAGGGCACCTACCCTATCTCAGACACAGTTAAACTATTACAGTCACTGCAGAAACACAGTTTATCAGGCAAATTCATACACCAAGTGCACGGTAGATGTTCAAGATTTCCCAAGCCCTTACAATTAATTATGTATAAGAACGGTAAGTTAATCCAAGCGAGCCAAGACGGCCGGGTGGCGATGCCACTATTCCACTAGCCTTTGACTCTTAATATCTTGCAGCGGATTATTTTAGTTAAATACTCCATGCCTTCAGTGTTATAAATGTGGTGTGTAGAATGTTACGGGTAGCTTCCAGCCAGTGGCAGATCGGTAACATTACACAGGGTGGTACCAACTAAAAAGTAAAATAATTTTTCCTTAAAATGTAATGAAACATTTGGGACGATAAGTTAAGGGTATCGGTACCTCACTACTAGCGTTACACAGTATAATATTTATTAGAGTCGGAAGCACTACAATATACACAAGAGGGAACAATATACACAAGAGGGATGATACACAATATTACAAAGGAATAATACAATAATATATACAACAATGTCTCGAATTAGATTTTCTTCGCCCAGAAACAGGCCACTGTCACACCACTTTCATGACCTTCCATTAACTCCTGCGTTGTGCAAGAGCACGGGCGCAGTTCACAGGAACACAGGTGTACCATGGTCTGTGTCTCCCCACACTCAGAGAGTTCCGATTCCTGTAGGTATCCCCGTTTTTGGAGATTAACTTGGCATCTCCCAACACCACTCCGAAGTCTGTAGAGTGACCGCCAAGTTTCCCAGTTGTTGTGGCCTGCTGAAAGCCTTTCCTTGGCCTTCATCCAATCTGGTGGTACGGTGGATTGCCATTGCTGTATCCTGGCTACCTCGGGGTTTGTAGTAGACATCGATGTTGTTTGCAGAAAACTTCTCCTTGATTTTAGCCGCCTTCTTGGAGGCTGGTGACCAAAGAGAGGGTGAGCATGGTCCTCTGCTGACTTTTTTCGTTCCGTTTGTGCTATGATCTCAGGCGTACCTCAGGAGGGGCTATTCCTGCCAAGGAATGTAGTTTGTGGACAGGTGTAGGTTTCAGGCAACCAGTAATTATTCTGCAGGACTCGTTGAGGGAAACATCAACCTGTTTTACATGAGCTGAATGGTACCATACAGGGCTGAATAACACAGAGCTAATGCAGACGTACGTAGTGTTTCAGCATGGGCGCCCCAGTCGGCCCCTATCAACTTACGAAGTATTGTTATTTCGTGTAGAGTCTTTTTGTTTGACGTTCATACAATGCTTCTTGTAAGATAGGGTGCGATCCAAAGTTACTCCTAGGTATTTTGGGGTAAAACAATGTTCCAGGCGAGCTCCTCCCCCGCTAATATTGAGTTTCTTTGCTGCTTGCCTGTTTCTGAGTTGGAAAGCACAAACCTGTGTCTTGGATGGATTAGGTTTGAGTTGATTTCTCTTATAGTAAAGTGAAAGGTCCTCCAGTGCATCAGAGAGTATCTGCTCCACGTCTTCAAACTTTTCACTTTGTGCTGTCAGACAGACGTCATCTGCATAGATATATCTATTGGTATGCAGAGACGTAGGCTGATCATTACTGTACAGGTTGAACAGAAAAGGCGATAGAACACTGCTCTGTGGTAGACCATTTTGTTGGGTTTCCAGAGACTGCGTATTCCTTGGAACTCGACAAAAAACCTTCTGTTTTGTAGAAGACGAGTTACAATTTCTGTGAGTCCAAAATCTTAGGTAATCAGGTACAGTTTACCAAGCAGGAGTTGATGTTGAATATTGTCGTAGGCAGCCGTTAGATCCACAAAAACTGCACCAGTTATCTTCCTGTTCTCCAAACAGTCTTCATTGTGCTGTGTTAGGCTCAATATCTGAAGTACAGCTCTTTCCTGGTCTGAAGCCTGCTTGTTCTGGGATCGGAAGTGTATCATGTTTTGGAGATAGTCTGTCAAAGATCATTCTCTCAAACACTTTGTATAAATGGCATATCAGCGAGACTGGTCTGTAGTTCTTAGGATCAGATGGATCTTTGCCAGGCTTCAGGATGGCTATGACGTTTGCTTTCCACCATATTTTTGGAATTTGTTTGTGGCAAACGATGTTGTTGAAAAGTTGTAGAAGCCACCCCTTTGTGTTTTTACCAATTTTTTTTATTTGCTCTATGCGGATGTCATCAAGACCAGCAGCTTTACCATTCTTGCACATTTGTATGGCCATATCCAGTTCTCTTAAGCTGAAGACACAGGAAAGGTCACTTGTTTCATTGTCGTAGTCTCTTTGGATTTTGTGTTTCTTCATGTGCTCCTCGACTTTGCCGCTCAACACTAACTGATGGGCTATTTAGTCGGGAGAGATGTTAGAATGCAATTTTCTATTGGATGGTTCATTGTTTAATCTCTTCATCAGACTCCAAGCTTTTTGACTGTTTTGTGACATGTTGATGTCAGATACTGTTTGATCCCATTTGTTTCGTTTTCTTTCTGCCGGGGCAGTATTGAGTTGACGACCTAGGTGAATTGTTTAGTTTCCAAATGGATTCATATTGAAGGATCAAAATGTACTCTGAGTATAAGTATTTCATCTCTGGGGTAAGACCTGCAATGTACACTGTTCTGCAACCCAGTGGAATGCACTGACGGGAGCATTTCTGGACAGTAGCCACAAACTGTTCATAATTCTCTGCAGATGCATCCAGCTCAAGAACAGATTCATCTAGTAATGCCGTAAATTTGTTCCACTTTGCTTTCTGGAAGTTATCTTCTTCGAAATGGCAAGCACTAAGGGCGTACTGCAGCGAAAACATGACACACAATAGGTCTATGTTATGTATTTGGGATTGGGTTTGCTACGGTCTTTATGCACTGCCCAGCAATTGATTCACTTGCAAAAATTAAATCGGGGTTGTAGCCACGTTTCCATCTTCCACTGTTGAATGACTGAGGCAACTTCGGGTCGTGTACAAGGCACAACTCATTTGGATCAGCCCAATTTATTACAGCTTCACCATTTTCGTCATGAAGGTAACCCCATAAATTACTATGACTATTAAAATCGCCAATTACGAAGTGAGTGTCTTTGTTGTCAATATTTTTAGTCTTCTTAAAGTAGAACGGATAATTGAGTGGTTTATATATTGAATATATTGAGCAACTTGATAGCTACACTGTTCTTACCTCTATATTACCTTCCTCAGAACAGTCAGTGGACAATACTGTGATACCTGATCTAATAAAGATGGCACTCCCATATTGCTAGTGAGATCTTTCAGCGACCAGTATCATTCCTGGAATTGCTGGTAGTCCCTGCTGGTTACTTCTGTGGGTTTCCTGGATACAGAGTACATCACACTGATGCTCAAGTCAGAGAGCAGATAACAGATCTGCCTTGCTGTAGGAAATTCCTTCGATGTTAATCGAGACAATAGTTAGCTTTGGTCCTGAAAATGACCTATTCATTATATCATTTCCCATCGTAACACAAATGAATTGAAATGCTTATAAAACAAATATAAGCCTCCGTAGCTTAGGCAGCAGCACGCCGGCCTCTCACCGCTGGGTCCGTGGTTCAAATCCCGGTCACTCCATGTGAGATCTGTGCTGGACAAAACGGAGGCAGACAGGTTTTTCTCCGGGTACTCCGGTTTTCCCTGTCAAAATTTCATTCCAGCAACACTCTCCACTATCATTTCATTTCATCTGTCATTCATTTAATCATTGCCCCAGAGGAGTGCGTCAGGCCTCGGCAGCCGGCACAGTTCATATCCTCGCCGCTAGATGGGGGCTGCATTCATTCCATTCCTGACCCGGTCGGAGACTGGAAGCAGGCTGTGGCTTTTCATTTTCATAAAACAAATATAAGCCTAGTACTTCGTTATTCAATCAAGGAGCATTTAAAGTAAATCTTCCTTGTTTTCAAACTCCTCAGTTTCGCTGTGACCTCTTGATGCCTGTTCCTGGACTCCTAAAAACGTGTTAGTGATTAGATTTAAATACTTCTACTTACATTCCCTTTGTCCCGTCCAGAAATGCTTCTTCAAACTGCAATGAAAGTCTCGCCCCGTTGGTAACACAAAGTTGTTCAGTAGTACGTTAGTTCTTCACGGAACTACTACAATAGTTCAAGTGCATATACTTTCTCAGTCTACAGTTGTAATACTTAGAGTTGAAGTCTGACAGTTCTTAGAGGGAGGTCCTTTTACTGCCTACCGGGGTGGGTTAAAGAGAGGTGGGGGTATGGTTGTCATGGAAACGGGGTGGGGTGACTGCGGTTGCCATGGAGATAAGCCCTCTGGCCAGCTCGTGTTGAGGAGGAGTTTGTAGGAGTTGCCAAACCTCGCACTTCTGAGTTAGATCTTGTCACAAGCAGTTCAGTGTGAGTGTTATTCTATTTGTGTTTCTGTTTGGAGGCCGTCATTAAGAATCTAACGGTATTTTAAATACTAATTACGTAGACGTACAATTATTGTATTGCAATATATATTTCTAGGATTATGAATACTCCTCGAGGGAGAGGGAGGCCCAGAACTCGTCCACCTCATGAAAAAAATACCGCCGGCCATGGTGTGACAATTCATCACCAAGGAAGAGAAATGATATGTGCCGCAAGGGAATTCTTTGAAGAGGAGGCTAAGAGTTTTTCGGAAAGGAATGTTCCTTTAATTCCATTCCAGAGAGTTCAAGAACGCACTGCGAAAGCTCTCAGAGTTAGTAAAAGTACTGTGACGAGAGTTACGATGGAGAAATATAACAACTCAGAAGAGGGTTCATCTAAACTGCCCATGCCTGGAAAGAAGCGGCCTAGAACCTCCAGAATTACAAATCTGGATCCGTTTAAAGACGATGCTATTCGCCGACACATTCTTACTACACCAGGAGGGAACATCCAACAATTCAAAAACTGTTATTTACACTTCCGCATGACTTATTTAAAGGCAGTTACTCTTTCTTACTGAAAGTGGTTCATAACCTTGGTGTTGAATATAAAGCTATCAACAGTAGGAAGCTGCTGATGGAGAGAGGTGACGGACTGAGCCAGGATCGAACCTGCCAAGTTGAGCTCAGAAAGCCAGCGCTCTACTGTCTGAGCTTTTCAGCCCGACCTCTGTTAAAGAAAACCGAATATAAGACCAAGTCAGTCATGGTCTGGCCAGGTAGTCTACAAGAAAACACAGCGGTCAGAATGAACGAACGAACAAGCCAGCCGGAAGTGAGAAGGGTAGGGTATGGAATGCAGGAATGTGGCAACCGCGTGAAATGGCACGTGCAATGCTCCTCCCTCCAGCACTAGCTGTCAGACGTCAACTCTTAAGTATTACGACCATAGAACAGGCTTTCTCCAACGTTTTCTGTCGCGCCTCCTTTCTGAAACATGAACTATCTAGCCACCCCCTTTATTCTTCTTTCGTTTCTTCTTCTCATAGGCCGCTACTTCGCACACAAAAAGCGGATCACAAGATCTACAGTATATGCTTGTTTACTACAACTACTAGTTAAAATAATAATAATATAATAGTAATAACACACAATTTACTATTCTTATACGGCGTCTCTAAAAGCCAGGGTAGTTAAAAGGGACGTAAAACCAATAACATTATTATTACTATTCTTATAGCACTTATTGTTAACCGGGCTAACCAATACCACTGAACACCTGTTCATTCACGGTCTTTGAACTGACTGCAAAAACCTGGCTGTATTCGAGTCAACAATGGCAGAAAAAGAAGAATTTATTCTTGTAAGGAAGTGGCGGTCACATCGTCAAGCGGCTTATTGTCATTAGTTGTTGTAATGTTTGGTAAGGAGATATCACTGCGGGTGGCGGGTGAAATGGTGGTGTGTTCGAAATGTTACTCTACGCCTTTTCTCAGAATTCCTGCTGGAAGGATCCACTGGTCTGTTCTTGTGAAATAAGCAGAGGCGTAGCGCTATAATACGCCGATACGCCGGGCGTTCCCTGATTTAAAATGTGTAAAATATAACATTGTTTTTATTTGATATAAATGCGGCGTTAGCATATTACATGGCGCTTAGTTATTTTATATCCGTACCCCCCATATAACTAGTCTTATTAGCCCGGCCGCGGTCTACTGCTGTGCGTTGCTCTTCTTGTCTGTACGCCAGACCTTCTTGGCGTCAAGAGCAGTGTACCACCCTGGCCAGGCCATGTTGCAGCGCATGCGCCAGTTCATACTTGTTTCTCGGAAGGGGAGCGCTACCGTACGCTGGCGTTTGCTGGCGTTTGAATTGTATGATCACTGTTCTGTTAACTCAATAGCCCAATCGCTGCGCTAGTGCTATAGTTCGAACTGTAGAAGTGTAGTTTCTTTTAATTGTGCGTGTGTGTGTTTAATGCTGCCAATATGATTGAAGTACCTGACTCGAATGTTGTTAATTTTTTAAAGGCAACCCCTTTGAGCACTTTATCATATGAACAGCGATGTGAATTAAAAACAAAAAGACCAAAGCCAAATTTATCAATTAAAGAAGTCGGTAAAAATCGCACACGGAGTTTTCAGCTTTCTTGGTATGACAGGTTTTCCTGGCTAACTGGGTGTGTTGAAAAAAAAATGTTTTGTTACGTATGCCTTATGTTTGGAGCGAAAGATACTGAATGGTGCACGGAAGGAATTTCGGACCTGAGTAATTTAATTAAAAAGGCTGTAAAACACCAGTCTTCAAAACACCACTTGTTACATTCTGTAGGGGGCGTGGTGGCGCAGCGGTTAAGCTGTATGCCTCTCACCAAGTTGGACCGGGTTCGATTCCCGGTCAATGCATGTGAGATTTTTCGAAGTGAAATGCCATGTCCTGTGGTTCGGATTCCACGTTAAAAGGAGGTCCCGTGGCTCATGATCTCGCGATTAACGGTCACGTTAATCTACAAGCTTGCTTGCTTGTTACATTCTGAAGCATTTCATCTGCTAGGTAAAACTCGTATTGAGCATGCATTTTCTGAAGCTCCTCGACTACAAGCAATAAAACATAATGAGATCGTGTCTTCGAACAGGCAGTATGTGCGACGACTCATTCAATCAGTAGTATTCCTCTGTCCACAAGAACTAGCCTTCCGTGGGCATAGAGAAGATGAAAGTTCTATTAACAAGGGGAATTATTTGCAATTGTTGAACCTGCTCGCTCAAAATGAATCTATAGTTAGAGACCATTTACAGTCATCATCATTATTAAAAGGAACATCTCCAGACATTCAAAATGACTTGATAGAAGTTACAACAATTGCATTAAATGAAAAAATCAAATCAGAAAAAATGAAGCCCCCTTTCTCTCCATAAAAGCGGATGAGACATTAGAAGTATCGTGTAAGAGCCAGATGAGCATAATATTTAGATATTGTGTGGATGATAGAATAGAGGAGAGATTCGTCAGCTTTTATGACGTTTCCAAAAATAAAACAGCTGCGGGATTATCAGAAATCGTGCACAAAGTTTTACTTGACTGGGAAGTAAATGGAGAAAAAGTTGTAAGCCAGACATACGATGGCGCAGCTGTAATGGCAGGCAGACAAGGAGGAGTTCAAAAGCTAGTGAAACAGTTTTGCCCATATGCTCTTTTCGTCCATTGTTACGCCCACCAATTAAATTTGGTACTTCTGTATGGCTCAAAAACAATAAAACAGGTTCGTTTGTTTGTCTGTGCCTTGACTGCTTTTCATAGTTTTTTCAGCAAGTCTTCTAAAAGGACGGTTTTGTTGACCGAAAGAGGATTTAAGCTTCCACAAACTAGCAATAAGAGATGGAATTTTCATTCGAGGGCAGTTTTCACCATTATGAAACATTTCCAAGGATTGTATAGTACTTTTGATGAAATTATTGATGATGAAAGTAGTGAATGGGACGACGACTATGTGAACTGTGCCATTGGTCTCAAAAGATATATGGATGACCCTACCTTTGTATATTTGCTATGTGTATTCGAAGCTTGTTTCATTTACACTGATCATCTTTTCAAATTGTTACAATCATCGACAGTGAGTATTGTAACTTGCCATAATGAGATAGAGGCTGTCGTCAAAAGAATAGAAAACTTAAGAAATGAAGATTTCACTGACAGATGCGTTCAAAAAACCATCCAGTTGAATGAAAACGTAATGTATGATGGCAATAAAAAGAACACTTTGAGAGTGCTAACTTTTGAAATAGTAGATTCACTAACAGCTCAAATGAAAAGTAGATTTGAAGATCTTAATCATCTAAATTTCATTGAGTTAGTACAAGAAAAGAAGTTTAAAGAATACACTGAAGCATTCCCCAGGGCAAATTAGATATTTTGGTAAAACAGTATCCATTCTTTAATGTTAACCAATTACTAAATGAACTTCACATTGTTTATGGAGATCAGACAAAGCATTTAGATCCAAAAGACCTTTTAAAATATTTTCTTGCCAACGGTCTCGACTCCATCTATCAGGAAATAACTAAACTACTGCGCTTAGTACTGACTATTCCAACTACTACAGCTAGTAGTGAACGCAAAATGAGCACGCTGAAAAGAATTAAAACATACCTTAGAAATTCTATGAGCAATAGTCGCTTGTCGTGTTTAAATTCACTGGCCATTGAAAAACAGTTATTAGGTGAGCTTTCATCAGAGCCGGCATTTTTTGAACACATCATTGACATTTTCGCAGAAAAGAAGAAACGACGAATGGAGCTGACGTACAAGACTGTGTGAGGTATGTGACAGTATCTTTCATATTAGCTTTTTGATTTTTTCCTCAGTTTGTCGTTATAAACTTTGGCGTCCCCAGCTCAAAAGTTCACGCTACGCCACTGGAAATAAGACAGCAAAAGTACGAGTTTATTGGTCTTGGATGGTCGTGGGAGCTTCCTGCCTATGATAGGTCCATGGATATGAGGATAGCAATATTTGTTAAAGAATATGAAATATAAATATTTCAATCAGAGCCGGCGCCTCCCTCTTTGAGTACCTCTGGTCTAGAAGCCCACCATTGTGAATAAGGTTCTGAAACCTGGTTGTTATGGGCTTTGTTATTTTTGAGGTCGTAGCCACTTCCGTGTTCGTAACTAGTGTGAACTGCTTCTCATCGTGTGTTCCTAGTTTGCTCTGCTTAGCACCCCTGCTTTCACTGTTGGAGCTAATTTGCACTAAATGCCTTAAGTAGCAGTAGAAGTTAAAACTCGCTGCCTTCCTATGCATTATTATTATTATTATTATTATTATTATTATTATTATTATTATTACCGTACACTTTAAGCTCAATTGCTGTGACAGCATCTAGTAATAAGACGTGACGGCATTACCGAAATGTATGGTGAAGCGAGAAGGTGATCACTTAGATAAAGTTTTCGGGGAAAACTGGAGAAATGCTCCGCTAATAGCAATTATAGTTCGTAGCTCTCGATGAGGTAGGATCACTGGACTTGAAGGTCAAGAGCGACCGACAAGGTACAAGCAGATAAAGGGTGCATTCTAAAGTCAATGGCAGAAATCGGTCAAGATGGCCAATTGAAGTACTCGCTAGCTGAGATTCCCGAGAAGTGTCAGCCCACCTCAACGCGTTGCACCCTCGCATGCACGAGAAAAGCGTTGAGTTGAAACTTGGGAGTCTCACAAATTGACCCAAGCAGCGCATGCAGGGAAGGTCACGTGCCGGATTTCAACAATGTTTGGTGGATCAGAACATATCCAGGATGCTTCAGGGAGCATCCGATGGGAAATCTGAAATCGCGGAGTTATTGCAATATTTTGACAGTTTTGAATAACCTGCATGACCCTCGCTTTCAGGAGATATATTACCTTGAATAGAAACACATTTTGTTGTGCAGAAAAATTTCCCTTCGTTTAAAAAAAAATTGGCCAGTTTTTCGTTGCTAAACTGGAGACTGTCCTTTTCCGTTCAGTTCATGCAAATGCCCAATTTGAGCAAGGAAGACCACATGCCTCGTTAATGTATTTTTTTTTTCAAAACATCAGTTTTGTCTTGTTGATCCCCTCGTGGTATAGCGGCTAGCGTTCTTGGCTGTCGGTCCGTGTTCGATTCCCAGCTCTGCCAAGCGATTTAAATTCTGGTGTAACGGGGTACACTCGGCCTCGTGAGACAAAACCGAGAAAAGTAGGGTTCAATTCCCACCTCAGCCGTTCTGAAAGTGGTTTTTCGTGGTTTCCCCATTTCTACTCCAGGAAAATGCTTGTATGATTCCTAACTTAAGGACACGGTCGCCTCCTTTCCAATCCTATCCACAATTTACAAATACACATACTAGTACAGCCATCACGATAACACAGATTATCACACAAATTCCACACACACCCAAATTCACGAGACTGAATTACCACGATGTCGCAGCCCCAAAAATAAGCAACATCATCATATTTTGTCATGTCAGATGAGGTAGAATAGCACAAAGCTCTCGGACTCGACAGTGTACGCCACAGTTTTTGGCCAGTCATCCCCAGTTTCTCAAGCCGGAGCCTTCGACTGAATGACTCGCTGATGTTCAGTTGGCTTGTAACGTATCGCCTCATACTATAATAATAATAATAATAATAATAATAGTATTATTATTTGTTTTTGGTCTCCTTTAACTCTTTTTTACGTCTCTTTGCCCCGAGGGGGATCTTGAACGTGCCAGTAAATCAAATGACACAGCTCCCTCGCATTTGCGCACCCTCAAATACCAGCTGACTGCGCCAGGATTCGATCCGGCAACCTTGGTAAACAGCAAGCGAGAACGTTACCCCTGAGCCACGCAGCCAGCTCCACATATTACAAGGAGCGTGGTGTGCGTAGCTGTGTTGCCTTCCTACCGAGAAACATGTGAAAATAGGTTTGAGTTGCAACATGTAAATCGTACCAGACGCCCTATCATCATGTCTCACACATGCTCAATGAGGGACAGGTCTGGTTTTTTCCCCCTCTCGTGTGGCCTCCTGAGAGGCAGAGTGCAGCTATTTCTAGTCAACGCCCGTGGGTGACTTGGGCGCCGGGATGAGCGAAGATGAATGAAACTGGGCAAGGATGTGGAAGGAAGCGCCCATGGCCTGTCAGAAGGTACCGACCCAGCATATATGCCTGGTGTTGAAAATGGGAAACCACGGAAAATCATTTCAAGGACGGCCGATGGTGGGGCTCGAACTCGCTTGTCTACCGAGTCAGCAGAGAGCTTGGTCCCATGACCTAATGCTGCGCTTTAGCTAACGTAGCCACCGCTGTCGGTGACAGGTGTGGTCATAAAGCTGGTCAGGGAAGCTGACGACCATCTATGTGTGCACGGTCATTGTCTTGTTGGAAGAGCATATCTTCCTGACCTTGTAGGAACGCATACGAATGGGGTGGACGAAGTTGTGATTGCATATTTTCCCCATATGATGTATTCTGAAAAGGAGACATGACAATTTTGAAGCACCCTGTCTGAAATGATAATGACATTTTGGTACCGACATAATTACCACCTTCCTCGTCCCAGAGCAAGCTTCTCACCAGCTGTGCACTCCCTTGGCACAAGATGCATATCTGATGGCTCATTAAAAAGTAACCTTGCGTCATTTTCAGGATGATTGGTAGACCAGAGCCTGTTAGGCATCGTAACGAAGCGTGTCTCTTTGACATCTTAGATGAAAAAAAAGAGTACACACACATTTCATAGCAGCACAACAAGCGGCCATTGTTCAGATATCAACAAAAAGAGCTAGAGGGAGGCCGTTGGAGGTGATGTCTCATCTAATTGCTAGCTATTAGTGCAGTGATGTACAAAGCCAGTATCACTGATGGTCCGTTCAACAAGCACCCATGTTCAAACTCAATGAAATTAGTTTACTTTTTGCATAACGTGGGTCTGAATATCGGCTCTGCTAACAAATAAAATTCTGGTCTGAGGGCTGGAACGGAAAGAAGAACTGAGAAATGGGTTAGATTCCCATCTGTCACCCTAGAAGTGATTTCCCACTTCTGCTCCTCGCAAATGCTTAAATTGTAGGTCTACCTACACTAAGGCCACGGCCGCCTCTTACCAAAATCCTTTCCGCAATTACAATACATACTACGATACTAGTACAGCTATTACAATGACAGAGGTTATCAGGCAGTTTCCTCATACAGAAACCCAAGTAGGCCTACATACTGTATGACCATGATGTCGCAACGCCCTTAAATAAATCAACTGCTACTGATTGTTGTGGCTTGTTGCTGAGGAGTAATATCATGCTTTCATTTATCAATTACAGCAGGGATGCTCATCTTAATTTGCGGGCGGGCCAAATGGCAATTCCTAAACGTACCGGGGGCCACATTACACCCCCTCTCACCCCCTCCGACTCCCTCGACCTTCCCTAACACAAGTATATACACACACCCAGGTGCCCCCTTCTCCAAACACCAACCAATTAACCAACCAAGCTCTCACACGGCTATTCGGCAACATAAACATAACCTGAACCGCAATACAAAAGAAAATAAAAACGAGAAAAGTAAACAATACTCTGTATCTGTAACTTGGGATGAAAATGAAAATCCACAGCCTGCTTCCAGTCTCCGACCGGGTCAGGAATGGAATGAATGAAGCCCCCATCTAGCGGCGAGGATATGAACTGTGCCGGCTGCCGAGGCCTGACGCACTCCTCTGGGGTAATGATTAAATGAATGACAGATGAAATGAAATGATAGTGGAGAGTGTTGCTGGAATGAAATTTTGACTGGAAAAACCGGAGTACCCGGAGAAAAACCTGTCTGCCTCCGTTTTGTCCAGCACAGATCTCACATGGAGTGACCGGGATTTGAACCACGGACCCAGTGGTGAGAGGCCGGCGTGCTGCCGCCTAAGCCACGGAGGCTTCTGTAACTTGGGATAAACTTACCAATTAATGAGAGGCATGGGCCTTTGCTTGATGTGACAGTGTTGAAATGTCTGGAGATAGATTTGACACAGCCACCCTCAGAATTGAATATAGTCTACTGTAGGTGTTCATCACTGATCCGGGAACGTAATTTGGATTTTATAAACTTTATTTTTAAACATGTTTGTTCACAAATTTAAGTAGTCGGAAACGCGCACAAGTATTTTCTCGCAAATTTTTAGAAAGCTGGATTTTTAAATTACTAAGCGCCCTGTAAAAGTTAATAAGATTTCCTTCCGCGAACTTGTCCTTTAATTGGGAACAACACTGAAGTTCAATTAATTAGATCTGTAGTTGCACATGTGCATCGCCGACATCAACTGCAAATGGATTTTCGAACAAATTAATTTTCTCAGCATTCACAGAAAGGTCTTTAAATCTGGTTTCAAACTCATTCTTCAGTAGGTCAATCAACTTAATAATCCGATCATATAGCACTGAACTGTTGAGTTCGCTTCTTGAAGCTCAGTACAACATGAAAAGTGTGGGAACGTACCCTTCTCTAATTGCTGTCGAAATAATTTCAGTTTATTTTGGAACACTAATACGTTTACTATACACTTCATTAAAAAGCACGCCTTTCCCTTGTAATCCCTTATTCAAAATATTTAAATCTGTGCGTATTGCTAAATCCCACATCCAGTTTTTGTCCCCAAATTCTATCACTTTTTTTCTGTTTCATATTCATAAATGTGATCATTTCTTCACGAAGATTAAAGAAGCGTTTCAATATATTACCACGACTAAGCCAGCCGTAATCACAATCAATTTCAGCCAGAAATGACTTGGAACTGCCGATGATTGAATCCATGCGATCGAATATAATTAATTGTAGATGTCACTGTGTTCATCACATGTTATAAATTTAATACTTTTCCACATAGCACTTCTTGATGAATAATGCAGTGTAATTCAAGAGGCATATCCGTATTTTTGTTAGTAAATTCGCTTCTTAATCTTCCATCAATCCAGCTTTGTACCACTCACATTCCTTGCTCCATCTGTTGTTATAGCTGCCAATCCATCCCATCCTAAATCGAGATCCTTCTATGTTTCACTCAGTTGGAGAAACAAATCCTCGCCTGTTGCATTTCCATGGGTACTTCTTAAAGATGCCAGCTCCTCAGTAATTTCACACGCTTTGTCAATCCCACGAATAAAAATTAAGTTGTGCTGTATCACGGACGTCGTTACTTTCATCCAAAGCCAACGAAGAACACTCGAATGATTTAGATTTTTCGCGTACTTGTGAGCACAAATTAGCCCCGAGTTCTCGTCTTCTCGTCATTGTGCTCCTCGATAAGCTGACCGAATTTATCAGTTGTTACTTTACAGGACACATTTCGACGCCTCCAACTAAGAACATCGTATCTGCATAAAGTAAAATGTTGAGGAGAGCAGTTTAAAGTTTAGAAAAAATCCTACAAATCGGCGAGTTTCTCAATCTTTGCGATCATGGGCTCAATGGAAAGCATTTATTGCCTAGTTTATTTTACCCGAAGAAGGGTATTTGAATTTATTAATTAACCCATTTACACGTAGTTACGATATTACTGAATTGGAATTATCCAATGAAGAACATCGTATGTGAAGTTACGATGTTCTTCATTGGAGATGTGTGAACAACTGACTGCAAAAGTCGAGTTACGATGTTATTATTTGGACAATTTAATCTAATAATAACCATCAACTTTATGTTATAGTGTCTTTTATTAATATGAATTCCATTATTACTGCATACAATGAGCTAAAAGAAAGAATTGACTGAACTTACTATTCTTAAGATTGTTATCTGTGAACAATACAATCGTTGAAGACTATGAAAACATTTCAGAAGAACAGAGGTTTACAGGTTACATAAAAAAAAAATGTTATTATTTTAATCTTTCCAAAAATGTTCATTGTTTTGAAAATACAATATACAAACTAAAACAATTCAACTTCGAGACAAGTTACTTTCATTTTTATCACTAGTTGTGTCTGATTCAGTTGTTTCGGCTACGGTAACTTTCAGATTTTTTTAGAAATTTTCATACATGTCTGGAATGAGATTGGGTGCACATAATGACAGCAGGTTCTTCTCCTTTTGTGGAGCTACTGTCAACAGTCCGTTATAAGCATTACTAAGCTCCAAAGTGCGAATAGATTGCCGTCTTCCTCGTCGATTCTGGTACAGATCAATAAACACTTCTTCACCTTCGTGGTCGTACTCGATAAGTAGCTTGGTTGGTTCGTCTCTCCCGATACGAATCTGCCTCACTTTGTGCCAGTGTATTTTCTCTTCTCTTGCTACCCAGTTCCGCTTGTCAAAATCCAAAAGTTCCTTGCAATTCTTTAAGTCCTTCTGGGAAACTTCTTTAACCACGTATGGTTTACCCTTTGCTTTCGCCATGCGAATAAGCATAACCCATTGGTATGGAACATAAAATCCCTTTCCTTCTTCTTTCAATGAGAGCATGCATTGAGTCCCCTTCATTTTGCGTGTATCCTTTTTCCAAAAATCTGTGGGTGATGGAAACATGCAGGGTCTCAGACATAAAGGAGTAAACTGCATACAAAATCCTATTCCGATTTTGTCCTGGACAGCTATCTGAATAAAATATAAAGTCTGTAATTCCTTCTTGAACTTTAAACTTTATATACCTCATAGCAAAGCTCCCAATTTCATTTGAACCTCGTTTTTCAATCTTTTTCTTTGAATTTGCCTTTTCTTCATATACTGATTTGTCATTATCTCCTCAGACCCAGGTTCCCAGTCTGTTTCAATCAAAAACTCTTGTTCATAATCTTCATTCTGTTAGAAGTTTTCAGTAGAACTTTCAGGTTTTGTGGTGTTGGGGGGGATATGTTTTCTCGTCCAACGGGTACTATGGTTTTACCAGTCTTCATCCTAGAACAATCCGACTTGTTGTGCATTGGGCCATTATTAATTATGATGTCAACTATAGCCTGTTTCTTTCTTTTTCTTGTTTCTTGCTTATTCTGTGATTTTTCATTCTCTTCTTTATTGTCATCTTCATGCTGTAATTTGTCACCATTATCTTCGCTACCTTCTCTCTGATCTTTTGCTTCAAAGGCGACTCCTTCAAGATTTTGTGATAAACACAAGATATCCCTAGTAATTTCACTCATAATATGTTGCTCTGAAGTTAGGGGGGGATGAGCAGTTACTCTGAGATTCTGAGTCCTTGGTGCTTGAATTACGTTCGTCAGTACTTTGATCTGAAAAGTATAACATGAACAATAAAAATAACGTCTCTCATATTATTATATAATTTGATAGTATTCTACTCAACAAAATTATTTTGATATGCATAGTTTTCTTTTTTACCCGGACACTTTACGTCTTATTTGATGTTATTGAAATGTAAGCAGCACCTTGTAATAAGCCTAATTTCATATTATTTCTCCTCTAATAGAGGAGGCTGTAGCTGTTGCTGGTTAATGCTACTCTTCTGGCATAAAGAGAATAATAATGACTGGCCTTTCTGAACAATAATAATGAATGTGCTCTTACCTTGTAACTGAGTTGAATAAGCAGCCATGCTCCTCACTAAATCAACCATCAATTTGCCTCGTGATAACATTTTGAAAAGGGTGAAGGACTATACACAATAATCACCTTAACACTATAGTCAGCGTTACATTGGACTGTCAACACTGCACTGTGTCTCGACTTCAGTAACTGGAAATGTGCAGTCTCCAGCTGCTAAAATGAGAACTATAATCAAATGACGGATCCTCCGTGGCTAAGGTGGCTCGCCGGCCTCTCACAGCTGGGCCCGGGGTTCAAATCCCGGTCACTCCATGTGAGATTTGTGCTGGACAAAGCGGAGGCAGACAGGTTTTTCTCCGGGTACTCAGGTTTTCCCTGCCACAAATTTAATTCCAGCAACACTCTCCATTATCATTTCTTTTCATCTGTCATTCATTTAATCATTGCCCCATGGGAGTGCGACAGGCTTCGGCAGCCGGCAGAGTTCATATCCTCGCCGCTAGATGGGGGCTTCATTCATTCCATTCCCTGATCCCGTCGGTCAACTGGAAGCAGGCTGTGGATTTTCAATCAAATGAAGATCGCGCAGTTCACAAAGCAGCGGGAATGGAAGCTTCGAGTACCTTGGCATGTCATTGTCATTAGTCATTGTGGACGGATGCGGAAAACTAACATGCAGTTTTGAGTGAATGAGCTGAATGCTTCCTGTAATATGATCGTAACTACACATGTACTGAACACTTCATAGACAACACTCCGCTTAAGAACATCGTATCTCAAGTTACGATGTTCTTAAATGGAACAAATTAAATAACAGCAGTTACGTGAGTTAACAAAAAATATAATGGGAATCAGAGAGAAATAATCATCTAGTTGATGGAGCACATTTTTTAGTATATGATACGCGAATAATCTGAAAATCTCAAAAATGTCATTTTCGATGTTCTTTGTTGGAGGCGTCGATTTCTTCTATTTCAGAGAGTATACAGTTCTTCACAAACTCCCTATCAGAAAATGGTTTCCCTTTCGTGGCTAATAAATGTACAACTTTATAACTAGCGCGGACTGCAGCTATATTTTCCTCGAACTATTTCGTGAACATTTGCTTTTGTGCGGCGAGACCTTTCATTAAATTAGAAATCTTTTGTTCCGTAATACCCAATCGTATACCCCATATATACTTGTGCTTCGAATCATAATGCCGCATGATGTTGTATTCTTTATCAACTGATATATTTTCCTTGCATATCACACACATTACTTTCCCACTATTCTCAATACAAAAGTAGTCGGCAGTCGATTTTTCTTTAAAAAAAAGCACTACACTCACTAACCACTTTTCTACGTTTGGAAAGGGACATTTTCGTTCACAAATAAATTATTAAAACTACTTTTAATAACAGCAGTTCTTAAGAACGCTACTTCACAGTAAAGTATACTCTGTATTTAGAAACAAAGAACGTGAAAGAAATGGCGGGAGCTTGGAACGGCTGAGCTGTGTTGCCAAGTTTATATTGTTGATTCGAATTCAGCTGATTCGAATAATACACAGAGCTACACGCCGAGGACATTCAAATAGAAACATACGGTACATAAATAAATAAATAAATAACACGCCAAAGCTATGCTACCTTTGTCACCGTTATTCAAGAAATACGAGAAAGGCCAAACACTCGACAGCTATACAAATATAATATAAAATACAAAGTAATCTGATGATAAATATATCAACACTCACCGTGCAATGATTATACTTAAAGATGAAACAAGAGTCTGGGTGGAGGTCGTTCACAGTTTACAGCAGTTAGCACAGAGCCATCATGATAACACCAAGCACACTCACTGTATCGCGACTCTGTACGGTTGATAATAGTTTTTGTGATTCCACAAACGTAATGTTACGGTAAAAAAAAGTATTTAACACCGAGCACACAAACAAGCTGCTCTGTGGCGATATTATTGCAGTGTTTTTACATTGTCGAGTTGTAGGCTATTGAATGACAGCCGTTAATTTGAACACTACGGTATGACGGGAAACAAAACTTGTGCTGTACTCTTATTATCGATTGCCGTGAACTGATACCAATAATCCTAGAATAATGCGCATATTTTCTTAAAAATGTCCTTTGGCACACAACAGCCTAGACGGAAGAAAAAGTTTAGAAACACACAGCTGTAATTCAAAGAAATGAATGGATGAAGTTTAACCCTTACCTGCGTTTAAGGTGAAAATAATTATGCATCTTAGAACTTATCTACAGCCCAGTAAAAGAAACATCATGTAAAAAAAGAAAAAGGAACTGCGAATAATTCAAGAGATTTTTCTTGTGGTTTTATCCCCTTTCTCCGTAAATTACAATAAAGTTTTTACTGTCTAGTTTTTTCGGTATCTATGAAAAACATATCCTCAAACTTAAGCACATTACAAATACTCGACCAGGACCACATAATATGACTTCGCGGGCCGAGTTCGACCCGTGGGCCGTACGTTGATCACCCCTGAATTACAGTATTCCTTTTGTAAGCTTTGCCATCGCAAACAGATACGTTTGCACAACCAGTCCCGTGATATCTCATCTCATCTTATGGTGGCATGGATTGAGTAAAACCAGCTGAATGAGTCCCTTCGAATACTATTTTATGTAGTATTTAGTGCAATTTGCAATTAGTATTATTGGAATTTATCACAAATATAGTTTCATTTGAGGACTGGCTTTGCAAACCCGACATTCACGCCCCCTGCCCTTCCCGCTCAGTTTCTTCAGCGTAACTTGTACGTTTTCTACCTTATAACTCTTACAGATGTCCTATATTTTCTCCTCCGTGCCTACACACACAGTACCGTAGATATATATATATATATATATATATATATATATATATATATACTTGCGGAGAAAAATATCCCAACACAAAGAAAGGGTTGTGCTAGATTAACGAACGTTGGTAAGCGCGTCTATACATCTGATAGATGATGTTGATTCAAATTTCCCGCAAATCGCATAAGCGTGGCGCTAGTTTTGGCCCAATAACGTTGCACATCAGGTTTGCTTTAATTACGGGCTGTACTGTGTGCGAGCGTTAGTTACATATGCAATTGGACGGAGTAACTGTGGTGTGCGAGCGTTAGTTACTTGTGAGATTGGACGGAGTAACTGTGAGTGGGTCAAGAATGCCTTTACGACGACGAAGAGGCCAGTATCAACAGCTCACTGCATTTCAACGAGGCAGTGTGATATGACTACGTGAAGGTGGATTTTCCTTCCGCGCTATTGCAGAACGACTTGGCAGGAATGTCTCCACTGTGCATGCGTGCTGGCAGCAGTTGTCACGAGAAGGTACGGTCGCAAGAAGACCGGGCTCCGGACGTCCCCGTGGTACCACCGAGAGGGAGGACCGCCGTATTCGGCGCATGGCTTTGGCGCATCGGACGACGTCTGCAGGAGCAATTTGAGCGGTAGCTGGCACCACAGTGACGCAGCGAACTGTTCGAAATCGGTTACTTGAAGGACAGCTCCAAGCCAGATGCCCTGCGGCGTGCATTCCACTTACCCCAAACCACCACTGTCGCGACTTCAGTGGTGTCAAGCGAGAGCTCATTGGAGGATGGAGTGGAGGTCCGTTGTGTTTTCCGATGAAAGCCGATTCTGCCTTGGTGCCAGTATTTGTTAGGAGGAGGCCAGGTGAGTGCCTGCATTCCACCTGTTTGCGGCGTCGACACCCTGGACGGACCTACACCGGGCATTCTGGTCTGGGGAGCAATTTCCTATGACAGCAGGGGCAAAATCGTGGTTAACCTATGCACCCTGACTGCAGATGTGTACGTCCATCTGGTGATTCAAGCTGTTTTGCTGCCATTCATGAACAGCATTCGCGTGGGTGTTTTCAACAGGTTAACGCACGCCCCCATGCCGCTGTTGTTACACAACGTGCTGTACAGTGTGTCGACATGATGCCTTGGCCTGCTCGATCACCCGACCTGTCCCCAATCGGGCACGTATGGGACATCAATGGACGACAACTCCAGCGTCATCCACAACCAGCATTAACCGTCCCTGTATTGGCCGGCCAAGTGCAACAGGCATGGAACTCCATCCCACAAGCTGACATCCGGCACCTGTACGACACAATGCATGCAAGTTTGCATGCCTGCATTCAAGTCTGGTGATTATACCGGTTATTAATGGACCAGCATGGAACATTTGCGATGGCTTTTCTCGCGTGGACATTAAGCTGTTGTCTTGTACATTTAATTCAGTTAAATACTGTATGTTACCTCGCCAAATATAATGCCGAGATTTCCGTACTCCACATTCCTTATTTCATGTTGTTGAGAGATTTTTTCCGCCAGTGTGTGTGATATGTATATATATACATATGAATTTCTTGTGGGCACGATAACTACCGCCATTTTGCACAAATCACTTCCAAATTTATACATAAGATATAACCATTCAAATTCTCGGTTGAGCTCGGTAAAAGGCAAACTCGGACTAAGGGGGTGGAAATGGAGGGGGGACCTTTTTTGAATACTAAAATATCGCTTTAATTTTTTTTACTATGTGAAAAATCTAATCCATTCAAAGTTCGAACTATTCTTCGGAAAAGGGCCAAAAACTTATCTCAGTAAAGGTTTTTGATAGCACCAACCATTTATCAAAGGGGTGGGGAAAATGGAGTTTTGAGAGAAAAAAATCTTACGCCAAGGGATGAGCAAAATATTTTCGGAATTATCGTATGCTATACATGTCGTGGGTTTCATGTAGGTGAACAACAATTGGCAAATTTGGTGAATTCGAAATATTTTTCTTTACCCAGTGAAATCTACCACCGCCGTCCGGTGTGCTGAGAGGGATCATTAGCCTATTTTCATTTATGAAGAAATAGGCTTATGAGATCACCTTTTGTGTGTGTGTGTGTGTGTGTGTGTGTGTGTGCATAAGTGTGTACGTGTGTGTGTCCCAAATAAAATCTAAACAGCCGGAGCGATTTCAATGAAACTCGGTGAGGTCATAGTACTATATTGCCGAAAAAAAAAGATAGGTCACCTGAAAATACGACGCCAATTTTGATCCGATGACTGCAGATGCCACCTGGGGTATATCAGATCTACTGATGAGGGGTTCAACGTCGTCTACCATTTAATAGGGAAAGCTCACAGCCATACGGCTAATTGTGGTGCAAACGTGTGAAACAAGTAGGTACAATGCCACGGAGACGCATTCGTGCTTCCTACATCCAACTGAGCGAGTTTGAAAGGGGTAAAATTGTGGCCTTCCGAGTGGCGGGATGGTCCTTTCGGAGAATTGCCACACAAGTTGGACGTGCTGTGTCCATTGTGCAACGATGCTGGTATCAGTGGTCGCGTGAACATTCTCACACCCGTAGACGAGGTTCTGGACGTCCACGCAGCACAGACGTCCGCCAGGATCGTCGTATTGTAAGGGCAGCAGTGGCAGATCGTACAGCTACCACAGCACAGATACGGGAGTTCGTGAGCCCATAAGTGTCAACACGAACTGTTGCGAACCGGTTGCTAGCAGTGGGGCTACTTCCACTCACGCCACAGCACCGACGTGCACGGCTCGACTGGTGCCGTCAGAGGATCACTTGGATGATGGAATGTCGCGCAGTGGTCTTCAGCGATGAAAGCAGATTCTGCCTGCACGCAAGTGATGGTCGTCGGCGCGTTCGACGTAGACCTGGTGAGCACTGTCTCGTAGAGTGCATTCGTCCAAGACACACCGACCCCATCCCAGGCCTTATGGTCTGGTGTGCGATAAGCTACAACTCTCGGTACGTGCAGGATGTTGTTAGACCCGTTCTTTTGCCGTTCTTGCAACAGGAAGGGGATGTGTTGTTCCAACAGGATAATGCTCGCCCACACACTGCCATGCAACTCAACGTGCACCGCAAGACGTGCAGCAACTTCCCTAGCCAGCACGATCCCCGGACTTGTCGCCAGTGGGACATGATGGGCCGACAAGTGACTTGTGCGACTCGTCCACCCACAACTCTTACAGAACTGTGTGAACAGGTCCAGCAGGCGTGGAATAACGTATCCCAAGGCAGTATTCGCCATCTGTATGATCGACTGGATGCAAGAGTCAGTGCCTGCAATGCCACCTGTGGAGGCTACACCTCGTACTAATATGGGTGTTTCAGTATGGGTCGATACCTGGTGGTAGGTTATTACTGACTACTAACACTACCCAAGGGAAGATGATGAGAGAAAAAAGGAAGTGGGTTTAGGAGTGGAAACACTTTCTAGGTAGAAAGGACGAGAATCCAACACAAAAGCCTAAAAACCAATAGAAGTAAGTATTTAGACAAAGGTTCCACTGCACAAAGCCCGTGAGATACCTAAAATGTATAGGAACCTGACCACGACTAACGGGAAATGCAGTGGGAGCTGGGGTTGCCTGCGAGCAAGCGGTAAGCGCTCTTTCCCTCCCAAGCTGAGATTTGGGTATTATGGGGAAGGGTGATACTCTGGCAAGCCAAAGTAAGCCAAAAATAAAGGATTTACTAACTTTCCCTTCAGAAGGGTTAGATTTTATTTCGCAATCCAAAATGCTGGAAAGAATGAATATGCAGTAATATTTCTTTTCTGGACACTGTTGGATCTCTGGCAAAACAATCGAATGCTTCCAGAGTGGAAGAGATAAAGCAACTTTAGTGCTTTTAGCAATATTTTTACTATTTTCCGTGAAAATCCTATAAGAATACCAATTGTTGCACTGGAGGTAAGCTAAGCTTTTACCCAGCAGGATGCCGACTAAAAGTTTAGAACAGAGGAAAACCTCAGACCCAACTTAAACAAAACATAAGTCAGAGAGAAAATCTCTACAAATAGGTAGCTGTCGGAGCAAGCTGTATTTGTCTTAATGATTTGCTAGAATTAGCTGTGACAGCTAAAAGAAACTTTGAAATGTTATTTGTTTTTTTTTCCAATGCAACAAGTGGTAAAGGTTTTATTGACGCAGAAATTACTTTCTTTTTCGTGAATAGAACTTATGATTAGGGGAAGAATCAGGGAAGAGGAGGTCCTGCCTAACAGTAATTCTAGCGAGAGAGATGAAACAAAAATAATGAATAATTTATTTAACAATAAATATAAATTTTAGGTAAGTAACAATTTGTTCGATTTAGAATCTTATTTTTGGAGTTAAGAAGAACTTTTTCTTTGGTTAGTTCTACAAACATTTGCAGGTCTCGGACCTAATAAAGGGAAAATTCACAATGTTAAAGTAGTTACAAGTTTCAAACTTGTTACAAGCACTAAACCTTTACTAAGGTTTTACAATGTGCTTAAAATTGGGATATGTAAAGCTTTTAAGAACAATAAATTGCACAGTAATTATAACTTTTATCAATTAGGTAGGATACAAGCACTATTGGACTGCCTTTCTGGCAATCGAAAAGGCAAGGTACAAATAGATTAAATTCCTGTTCGTAGCAGGAGGAAAAAGTAAAATTACAAGCGGAGGTTACCGCTATTTTCAAACAGAGATTACTAGATGCCAAATACAAAAATGTACAGGTCGTATTAACGAAGCCTGGATTATACAAATAAGATAATAATTTTATAATTAGAAAAGCAGAACTCCCTAGTTTTAGAAGGGAAGAACAATACTTATTAAAATGTGGGCTAGCCACATAGGTTTAAGCAGAATGACTATATGAGAAGTAGAACAAATTTGGGAGGGCGCTTAATTATAAGAGAGGCCTCTTTGTGTTTTAACTAAATTAAGTTATTAACCTATATTTTGTTAGTAAAAGGTATTTGGGAAAAAAAGAATTGTTCTGGCCAGTTTTATTGCTCTCAGTCAAACGCGGCGCGGTTGAAATTAGCACACACAATTCGAAGCACTGATAGTTTGTTGATAAGTTGAAAATTTTCACTATTGTAGTGTAGGTACGACCGTAGAAAAAGAGAAAGTTATTGCAGTTTGTGTAAAACACTTCGTTGAATTTGAACTTGAATAAGTTTATTGCGTTTGAAAGTTTATGGTTTGCAGTTATTAGTTTTGTTTAACTTGAAGTTCCAGCAATTTGACGGTATTGAGCATAGTTTATTGCGTTTTGAAGCATATGTTGAGTGGAAAACTTCTAGAACTGTAATCTAAGTTTATAGACAGCGGTTAATTTGACTTAAATCCCTCGTTGTGGGAAGGTATTCCCATTTATTTCGTACAAGAAGTACTGGATTTCATGTTAATAAAGCCAGCTTAGATAGCTAAAGCCTGACAAAGAAAATCCCACGAAGACGGTTATTGCACAATAGTGAGCAATTCCCCACACTGTCTATAAAATTGTATTAAAAGCGTTCAGCATATTAAAACCATTAAAACAAGTTTAAAATCATTGAAGATTTGCACTTAGCTTTTTCATGGCTGAAGAAGTAGATGATCCTGGCGACCGTTAGCTTTAAAACATAGACATGGCGTCTATTTTAAAAATGTCTCATGAAGACAGGGGACTGGCCCTTTGGAGGGCTCCGAACTGTTCACTTGACGACTGGACTAGGAGTGAGAGAGCAATTCCTCACACGACAGAGGTAGGTAGGCACGGGGAAGGGAGAGGGGAACAAAAGAGTTTATAACAGAATGTGCAACATGAGAAAAATGAAATTCTCGTTCAGGAAATAGAATTCTTCATGGAGCGGTGTCTTCAAGGAGATGTTAGCTGGCGACAAGGGCGACGCCTGGAGGATTGGTGAGGAAGTCCTCTTGAGCTCAGAGAGATTGAAGAACTTCGGCAGTTAGCGGCAAGATGCCGCTAGGTTATCCATAGAAGATACATATCTAGAACAGACTCAAAGACACAATCAATTCCTGCACAAAGGAAAGAAGAAATACAAAGGGGTCACTGTTGGTGTCTGCGAAGAAGGGAAGAAAATAAATAAACGAACTAATCAAAGAGCAGCCAGAGCTAACTCTGACTGAACGTGTGACCTATTGATCTGTAGATTTAATCATTTCATGTACTCCATATGCACTGTTGCCACAATAAATCTTGAGTGAATTGGTATCCTCTAAAAGGGTGACCTATTTTTTTTCCGGCAGTGTATTTTGTCCGACCCTGACCGTGCCCTTAAAATTTTATTTTATTACGTCTCACCAATCCAAATATTTCACCTGCATTCTATATCTCCGAAACTATTACTGATATCACCCTGAAATTTTGTACGGTGATACAGGACACTTCTAGAAGTTCACCCATGTGACTTTAAAAAACTTGTTAACTACCAAACGAACTGGCCGCGAAGTGAAGTTGAAGGATTTAAATATACTTTTCTCGCGATTTTACTACCCGAACGCAGTGAAACTCGTTACAGCAAATGTCTATACGCATTGTAATGGACTGATATCCAATCTAATTCAATTCTTTACATACCCTCAAGATGGCGGATGTGCGAAATTTTAAAATCTCGTTTTTATTTCCTGTGTCCTGATCATGCGATTGAAGTTTGAATAATACACTTACACAATAATCTTCATGTAATAGTACATAGCTCTGAGGCCTACAAATACAAAAATTGAAAATGGTGACCATCGGAAATATTTAGATGGTTCTTATCATCTATGAATCTATTACAGCAATCAAACTGAAATTTTGTATGTTGGTAGAGGCAATTAACGTAAGTAGGATATATATATATATATATATATATATATATATATATATATGAAAATGGGCTATATATTTTTTCACTGAACTACAGTACTTGTTTTCTTTCTTGTTCAGCCAACCTAAACTGACGTTAATTTTGTTTTATTCGGTCATTACTATTGGCAATAGGTGCCGATTATTTTGCTTTTAGTTAGTTTTGATTCTTGGCCTCCATATTTTGACAATACATTCCAATTATTTTGTATTTCTTTGAAGTCAATAACGAAACTATGCTTATTACAGTGAACCATATTGTTCGAGTGATGATTTACTGTTGCCGGTGTATCAATTTGATGAAAACTACATTGTGAAAAATAACTTTTACACAACTGAAGGTTTAGAAATAAATCTATGGGGAAAACCCCACACAATTGACTATTACATTAATTATATGTTACTGGTCTAAAGCTATTATTATACTAGTGCAAAACCTATTTTCCCACACAGGAAAGTAAAATACGGGTACATGTTCCGGTTATTTTCCTAATCTTACGGGCATTTTATATGGGTTTTTGTTTTAAATGAATGCATGTCTATAGGCCATAAGATCATACAGCACCGTCTTTTTTCATTTCTAGATGTGTACCGCTCACACCACACTGGAGTCACGAAGCTTCGCCACTCCCGTCATCTGACTTCAGGAAGCACAGCACCTCATGGATCTATCTACCTGAGAGGTATTGCATCAAATGTAAGTAATCAGTGTGTGGTCTCACTGCTTCAGGGCTTATTGTATCGAGAGGTCTTTGCTGCAGATGAATTCCTATAATGGACACCCATACCGGCTCTCGCTTAAGCTTCTCACTTTCCCCTAGAGCAGCACCGTCCAAGGTCTAGCCGCACTGTGCAGACGGTGTGCGTCTCTGAATAGCAGGTTTGTAAGGGAGTGGTCTGATCACGAATTGATAATGAAAGACACGAGTAGCATTGCAGAATACGTCCCTCCCAAAATGCGCGCGCACCGTTGTCCACTGTGACCGACCAGGCACCACACCTACCACGACTCTGCACTGTGCATTCACAGGTGTGCAGTTGTGAGACTTTGCACAGTGTGAGGCACTCGGGACGTTGCTGCTCCAGAGCATATTAATAATGATGTTACATCGTACCTGGAATGCTAAACTTAATTCATCATCGGTTGCATTCATTTTAAATTGTAATTTAATTGCAATAAGTATACTTCCACTCGGCTCTTGAAAGATTTGACCACTGATGAACTCGCAGATAGCAATCTTAACTCGACACAGTACAACCTTGCGTACTCATGGTAAACACACATCATGAATAGAGCATACATCATAACTGCATCACTGACAGTCTGACTATATAGAGCTTCCACGAGTTAAAATGGCACCGAAACTTATGCATAGCGAACTTCCGGTTATAATCGCAAATCTCTATTTGATTTTCATTGGCATTGGATCGTCCGTTATTATTTTTATTATTATTTCGTCTTGTGGTTGTGTTTATAGGTGTTTAACATATGAAATAAGAACTAGAGTGTTGGCCTTTCTTGAATATTCCAAACACAAGTGTCTTCCTGAAAGAGTAGTTAGTAAAACTTCGCAACAGAAAGGACCATAACGAACAGCTTGCCTACAAAGTGTGCGTTTTGCTCATTTCAAACGACACTGGTCTAACATATCTTAAGACTATAATTGTATTAAGTTGGTGCCAATTAAGTATGCTATATATGAGAATATTATAATCAGTTGCTATCCGGTTGTTATATTTGTATATTATGCATTAACTTGACTCGTTTCAATGCTAAAATGAGACGAAAGCACGAGGCCACCACTTCCGACGCGCCATGACGCGTGATGGAGCCCAGCTTTCACCGGAGCGGCTAACTGGTGAACCATGTCTTAATTCCCCGTAAAAATACAAACCGATATAAAATAAGTGAATTAATTTACGTATTTCACAATCATACATCATACTTTTTTGATGTATAAGGATTAAAACGCGACCAAGAACTACATTTTCCAACCACCCCGAGCCGAGAAAAAGTTACTTTACAAAAATGATAACAACTTTGTTTCTTGGACACACACAATTTTGAAATTAATACACCTGTTATACAACATTCCAATGTATATTGTGTTAAAATTTGGATTCGATCTGATGACGGGTTTGTGAGATAATAATTCTTAAATGTGACGCATGGTTGAAACACGCTTGAAAACCGGCACTTTTTGTGTTCCAACTGCGTGATATCTCATCTGCGATAAAAAAAAAATTAAAATATAAATTAAAAATTTCAAACCTACACGAACTAACGTAAAATAGAACGACGAAAATGATGATGATATTGGATTTTATGTAGGTCTATTGGTTACTTCACAAACAACCTTCAAACTCGAGTACACACAATATTTTGGTCGACAGTAGTATACACAAACAACAAATAATTAATATTCCATTGATTACCGACAGTAGTGGCTACGCTGGCTAACGCGCAGCATTAGGTCATGGGGCCAAGCTCTCTGCTGACTCGGTAGACTCGTGGGTTCGTGCCCCACCGTCGGCCGTCCTTGAAATGATTTTCCGTGGTTTCCCATTTTCAACACCAGGCAAATGCTGGGACGGTACCTTCTGACAGGCCACGGCCGCTTCCTTCCACATCCTTGCCCAGTTTCATTCACCATCATTCATGTCATCTCTCATTAACTCCTCTCATGAGGTTGGCGTCAGGAAGGGCATCCGGCCGTAAAAACCATCGCCACAAAGACTTCCATCGCATCTCATCCCCGACCCCGTTGGAACACGGGAATAATAAGGGGTAGACAGACATACATACATACATACATACATTGATTACAGAGGTTAATATTACAATGATATCATTCAGGCCAGTAATCGATTAGATAATAATTATGCCAATTAAATATTAGAGCATATAGTTTTCACCGTTACAAATTATTTAAATTGTGCGGCAGATGAGGATCAGAAGTACACGCACCCGATCGCCCAGGGCACCGCATGCCTTGTTGCATCTGCATCAAATGCCGGAATAGCACGGTACCTTATTTCAAGTCTCAGGGTACTTACCCCCATTCCCGACCCCAATAACTACAGTTATACACACTACAGCAGTCAACACAGAATCACAGGTTATATCAGACAAATTAAACATACACGCCCAAGTACACGAGGCTGATGACCAAAAAGTTTCAAGTCCCTAAACCGAATTACTGTAACAAATCAACAACAGCATCTGCCATGCAATGACCACGTGTTTAAGACGCTTCGCTTTTCCAGTGCAGTTTACCGTAGCACTGGATTTCTTGAGGAGATTTTAGTATGAGATGAGTGTTTATACACCACGCGATTTTTATCCTTCGTGTACAGTTCTCGTTCTCGACAACAGAGCGGATTGACATACAACATTCTTGACAGAAAATTTAATAAGTACAAATTAGCCTTCTGCTCGCAATTGGTTGGAATAGATTAATGGAAATGTCAGTGAATGCCATCAGTATTTTCGACCCCTGCTTTTTAGACCTATTCAGTGGAACTTAAGAGGAATGATTGATCAATTTGGTTCGAATAAGGAAAGTGAACGGATTTTCTTTTCTAAGGGAACTCGTAAGCAAGTTACTTTCATTCAATCATTCAGTCAATGTTTTTATATAACTATGTTCTCCAACGAAAAGAGAGGCAGAAGACTCCAATAGCCACCTTTTACATCAACAATCACCACCATTACCCTATCTTGAAAGACGGGCATAATTTTGCATTTGTCTATTGACACCAACTAGAGTGAAATGTCTGTCGCATTCATGGCTGTGATTATAAGGGAGCTACTGAGGTATGCGAGGTGCTGAGTAATGCTATTGGGCACAGGCCGTACTGTAACGTTTCGCGGCTAGTGCACAGCTTGGCCCATGCTTGGGTGACATGTTGTAACGTTTCATAGCTCGTGATATAAAATGAGTGCAGTAAATAGCTCGGTTGATAGGGCGCCAATCTCCAAGAGACGGTTGTGAGATAAATTTATGTTTATTAAATTGAGATTCTTTACTTTCGGGGGAGGGGCAGCAGAGGCTAGCTGTAAAACACCTTATTCTATTATCTTGACCTCTGGGAAGTCTAGCATTGAGTAAATATTGACTGAAAGTCATAGAAGTTAAAAATAATTTATTAACAAACAGGATGAGATGAATGACGTCTTGCGACCTTACAAACAGATAAAATAAAAAGGGGAAGTTATTTCTTTAAATTATTGAAGTTAATAGTATTTACGTCCGACTTGCAATTGACAAATATGCATGAGCTCACCGGGTTGAAGATCTTCATGGGCGATGTTGGCGGAGGTATCTCGTTCCTGAAGTAGACATCTTGCGTGGTGTTCCATGGTTCGAAGTACCAATCCTCCCTGATAAAGCTATCTGCACACTAATTGCACAGATGCTGTCGCCTAGCTGAGTGAATGGAATGGTTTCACTCGTCTTTGATATTCAGCGCAATGCTGGAAATATCCTAGCTAGATCACCACTGAGTTTACTAGTTGAACTTTATGAACTTTGGTAGTTGAATCTCAACAAGTGAGGTCCAAGTTTAGAATTTGGAGTGCTTTCAAGTGAAAACATAATAATATTCTTCCTCTCCATACAGCTCTGTTCCGGCTTATATATGGCAATTATGTCTCCCACCAGCAGTAGGGGATCTGCCAATTGCAATATCAAAGTATTGTCTACAGAAAGTGACGCTCCTTTCTTATTGGCCGAAGTAAGTCCTTTATCAAGCACCAAGTGGCTATATTGGGGTGAAGGTCTCTCCACCAGTGACACACTTCCATATGGGTGTCATGTAACGGTATCTTCCTTAAAAAATCACAAGGTTGCAGTTTTCTCGTCGTAAAACAATTTATTCTAAAAAGCTGTAGGGTCCATTGTTCCGACATCTTTTAGAATTTGCCTGTTGGCTACCGAGGGTCACTCCTGGTTGTGGCTCCCTTTCCATTCTTCCTGCCTCTTCATAAGCGGTTTATGACGGTTCAAGCGGTATCTATTGTCAGTTGTTAGTTCCACAAGTGAGCTCAAGAAATATATTTATTGGGGGAGGGGTTGTAAATTTACGGTTTGAAATCTCGGGTCGACGTCTAATTACAAGAATGGATGAAAATGAACATATGATTTTATATTACCCTTACACAATAAATATATACATGCACTATCGTTGCAATTGCACATCAATATAGTACTCTTAGTTAAATTGTTTTGGGTGTGGTGCACAAACACCACAATCGCCCCCATGAGTCGACGAATAAATTCCCAATTTTGAGAATGACTCAACCCCTGAAAACAATTATTATTATTAACAGAAAAGCGCACGAATGTGCATAACATAGATTTACACTAGTGAAACAAACATGCTATAAAGAGTTAATTGATGTGAAAAACATCATGATCCAGTAATCAATCAGGAATGTGTGCATTAAAGCATTCATTCATGACCAGTCATTATATTGTGGATTGAATGTTATTTGTGAAATAGAGCAACACTGTATGATGCTTTGTTCATTTTAAATGTTAGTCCTTGCTATAATCACAGAGTGATTTCTGGTTATTTTTACATCGTGTGATGTGATATGTGTCACAGAACTGGTCACAAAACGAGCACACGCAGAGTTCATTTGGGGCGTGGTAGGACATGTTTTTACATATTTTATGGTGGTACCCATGCACTGCTAACTTTATCACCACATGTCTTAGTTTCTGATTGGCGCTGGTCCAGTTCCGGTTGATCATGGCATCCGTGCTGTAAAATTCTAGCGGAATGCCTTTTCTCTTATCTCTTCTCTCTGCTAGGTGCGCTTCAGCATTCTTTGTTGATGGAAGCTGTAATTTTTTTCTTATTTCTTCGACGAGGAAGGGTTCCCGTGCTAATTCATATGTTAGGCGGGAGCGCGTGTATTTTGAGATGCCCATTAAGGTTTTCAGGAATTGGGCTTCCTGAAAACAATTACACAACACTTAAAAACATATACACAATACACTCAAATCTTCAGATCAACAATACATTTAAAATGTCATTTCTTTCAATGTTTCTTGTTATCCAGTTTGTCTGAACTTATTTCACTCGAAGGGTGTTCTTTATGGCATACAGCATTTCAACTGTAGAAGATTGAATTTTACACGGATAATTGCACACGCATACACACGCAAAGTGTTTGCTCTTACAAAATGCAATTACAAGTCGGAGGATAAGATATGTCTTCTGCCTTGTGTAACACCATCTTTCAACAAAACATTACTCTTCCCAGTAGTCACTACTTACAGAAAATTTATTCTCAACAAAACTTCATGGTATCAAAATTAGACAACTTAGCGACATAGTGGTACACTATCTAACCAACTACCTGCGCTTCTACCAGCCTTATATCCTTACATTAACTCAATGCGTTACCATTACTGTTTAACTAACACTATTATTATAACCATCCTACACTATCTTACTCACAAATCTAAATCATATTCACACCCTGTATCTTAATCATTATTATATGAAAAACACCCTCAATTCTTCTCCGCCTCATCTAATTACGGTCATCGCTTCTGACATAACTTCAGAGTTCAGTAGCTCTCAATGCTTTCTCTCTCAAACTACTGGTAAACCGCTACTCAATTTAAATTTCTCACGAATAAGTCGTATTTTATTTACCTCTTTCTCTTACTTGAATCCTACCACCTTTAACTCAATTAACTTCGAATTATAACAAATTCCTTTCAATAACTTATAAATATTAAGCCAACCATTTATTATTATTATTATTATTATTATTATTATTATTATTATTATTATTAGTATTAGTATTACTTTCATGTGTGCCGGACAACAACACAACACACCATCAATTCGCTATCGCTCATCATCAGTAACATTTACAAGTGGTTTAACTGGGTATTTAGCCTTGCAATATATTTGGCTGTGTTCTAAAACTTGCGTATTAAGATCTTGAAACTATAACTTGGATCATCTCTTGGGTGTACTCCCTCATTACTCTGTTTCCTTGTGTGCATACATTCGCTATTTTTATACTTCAAAACTCCCAACATCTACCGAGTACTTCACGTATTCACGTAGACACCACAAAAACCTCCTCAAACTCCCAACCTCTACGAGTACTTCACGTATTCACGTAGACACCACAAAAACCTCCTCAAAACTCCCAACATCTACGAGTACTTCACGTATTCACGTAGACACCACAAAAACCTCCTGCTCAGAGTTATTAATCTCCTCTGGCATACTTACTTCTCCAAAACCTTCCTCCACCATAACTTCATTTGGCCACTTACCAACCTGAAACCTCATTGCTCAACGGCATTAAAACTCGCTGGCATCCTTACTTACTACCTCAGTCACGTCATTTACGTGAAATTTACACACACACGTACATACATACACACACATCCATCTCCAAGTACCAGATGTCCTATAATTTAATACTTCATTTCCATCAGATGTTGGTTATTTCAGACCAAGCCTTACCATCTATCACTTCTAAACCACTTCTAAATATCTCCAACTGTAGTCACTGATGACTTCGCTGTTCTCAAATGAAATTTCTTTACTGCACATCAATACTTACTTCAATTCATTAATTTTATCATTACTGTACCTCATCTTAAATCAGTCACGAATCTCTACATTATTATTATTATTTTTATCATTGCTATTATTATTATTATTATTATGGTTGTCATAATAGTTCTTCCATTAGGTTACTTACTATTTCTGTTATTACTTTCTCAGATATATTTAGGATACTTATATCTGCAGACTACGCACATTTTAATACAGTATATAATTATATATCGATAAGCGGTTCACCGTCTTTATCTAGTTTATAAGCGTAAGCTTCTATTTGCTGCTCCCTCACTGTTTCATACAACTCTGAACTGATACAAGATTTCAGGCTTCAAAAATCTACCAAAATTTTAATCTACGCCCCCCACACTTCTATTTAAACAATGAGCTAACATGCTCCACTATCTTAATCGCTATTAATACTCTTTACCTCTTTATTGTAGTATATAATTTAATATCTACGTCATAACTCCCTAGTTTAATTACATTAAATAAATACACTTTAACTACACGAATAAGTCTCCGACCTCTCTTCACTCCTCTATTCATTTAAGATTCCTTGTTCAATTGCTCTCATTTCTTTCTTTCTCCCTGGTTTGATTGTTACTCTTTCTTCTCTTCTCATAATAATAGTCTCTACTTCCTCATTACTATATTTATCTATAGTAAAGCTACTCTTAGTCTCTCCTCCTAACGTTTCACGTAACATCTCTACTTCTAACCTCCATTCCAAATAGTAATCTTCATCCTTATCTTTATATCTCTTTCTAATCTCATCTAACAATGTGACCTGGCTTTTCCGCTTTGTCCTACTCCTACCGATTTTAACTTCCGTCATCTGCTTTCCTCGTTCACTGTAATCTACCTGCTGACTTTGTGCTAACACACGCATCTCCATCTCAGCTAAGTTTACGTAACTAGAAACTGCCCCTACTTTAGGAAGACTTTTCCTAATGTCCTGCTCTATTTCCACTATCCTACTTTCAACATTTACTCTAAACTGATTGTTCTCCTCTTTAACAACTTCCTGGATTCTACAATCCTGAGTACCTATTGTTTTCTCTACCTCCCATATTTCTACTCCTAACTGTTCTTCAAACATATTCTCCTCTCTCATTCTCTGATCTATCATCTCTTCCTCCAGTTCCTCAACTCTCTCCTCTAACTGTTGATTCGGCTTACAAAATTTGTCATGGCCTATTGCTACTTTCCGCTCTACTTCTGATCTCATTTCAGCTAATCTTTCATCCTCCTGATTCTGTATTTCTAATCTACTCTCATCTTCATTCACTTCCTCCCTTTTCTGTTCTACCTCTCGCTCTTTCTCACATAAACTACTATTGACTATTTCTAGCTTCTTATCTTCTTCTCTTTCCTTGTCCAGCACCTGCCATCTTTGGTTGAATTCCACATTCTGTTTTATTAACGTCTCCAATGCTAGTTTATTTTGGTCTAATTTCTCGTTCACTTCTGATTTATTTTGATCTAATTTCTGGTTATTTTGATCTAACTCATGTTTTATTTCTTTAATACTTTGATCTAATTTCTGACTCCTTTGATCAAGTTTTGCGAGCATATCTCCCATCATCTTGATTAACCTTTCTTCTAATGTATTTGATTCTATATTTATGTTTTTGCCCTTCTCTAGGTCTTCCGCGCCCCCCATCGTACTATTCTGTGATTCAACCGACTTGTCTACCTCGCCGCAACTCTGAACATTGTTACTTCCGCTAGCTAAGTCTTTCTCCACTACCTCTGCCTCGGTACCCTTAACTGTGTTACCACTACGTAACGTCATCATGTCGTTCTCATCTCCCATGATTCACTGTATATAAGTTACTTTATTATTATGAAAAACATGAAAAACAATTAATTTTATTTCCAAATGCAATTTAATAATTTTATTTATTTCCTTAAGGTGTTTTATAGCTTTCGAGCTCCACGTTGGGCGCCATGTTGTAACGTTTCGCGGCTAGTGCACAGCTTGGCCCATGCTTGGGTGACATGTTGTAACGTTTCATAGCTCGTGATATAAAATGAGTGCAGTAAATAGCTCGGTTGATAGGGCGCCAATCTCCAACAGACGGTTGTGAGATAAATTTATGTTTATTAAATTGAGATTCTTTACTTTCGGGGGAGGGGCAGCAGAGGCTAGCTGTAAAACACCTTATTCTATTATCTTGACCTCTGGGAAGTCTAGCATTGAGTAAATATTGACTGAAAGTCATAGAAGTTAAAAATAATTTATTAACAAACAGGATGAGATGAATGACGTCTTGCGACCTTACAAACAGATAAAATAAAAAGGGGAAGTTATTTCTTTAAATTATTGAAGTTAATAGTATTTACGTCCGACTTGCAATTGACAAATATGCATGAGCTCACCGGGTTGAAGATCTTCATGGGCGATGTTGGCGGAGGTATCTCGTTCCTGAAGTAGACACCTTGCGTGGTGTTCCATGGTTCGAAGTACCAATCCTCCCTGATAAAGCTATCTGCACACTAATTGCACAGATGCTGTCGCCTAGCTGAGTGAATGGAATGGTTTCACTCGTCTTTGATATTCAGCGCAATGCTGGAAATATCCTAGCTAGATCACCACTGAGTTTACTAGTTGAACTTTATGAACTTTGGTAGTTGAATCTCAACAAGTGAGGTCCAAGTTTAGAATTTGGAGTGCTTTCAAGTGAAAACATAATAATATTCTTCCTCTCCATACAGCTCTGTTCCGGCTTATATATGGCAATTATGTCTCCCACCAGCAGTAGGGGATCTGCCAATTGCAATATCAAAGTATTTCATTCATTCATTCATTCATTTATTTGCAATGGGGGGTGTGTCCCCCGGTGGCAAATTGGATATACATAACAAATACATAATTATACAAACAATACATAATTATACATAACAATTCAATAACAATTATACAACAATTAAACTGGAGTATTTACACAAATAGTCAGTCTTTTCTTAAACACACCTATATGTTTGGGAAAAGGCTCTAAGACTGCGGCAGGTAGAGAGTTCCAGTTATCAATGGCACGGTTTACAAAAGAATATTTACCATAATTTGTACGCTGTGGTCGGCCCTTAACTTTGAAAGGATGATCGCTCCTACCCATGTAAGTGGGCTTTCCCAATCGTTTGCTAAGCTCACCCCATGCTGGTTGATTTGTATACGTGTTGTACATAGCGCAGAGTCTAGATTTCATCCTCCTAGCCTCCAGTGATTCCCACCCAAGTTTCTTTAACATACGGCTCACACTGCTCCTGGGATTAAAGTCACTGAGCACAAATCTAGCGGCCTTTCTTTGTACCATTTCCAACTCATTGATGAGCCCTACTTGATATGGATCCCAAACCGCGGAGGCATATTCCAGAATAGGTCTTACAAGTGACAAATAGCCTAATTCTTTAGCAGAGGTACTGCTTCCTTTTAATACCCTCATTACAAAGTGCAGGGATTTGTAAGCTTTTGAAACTACACATCCTACATGACTACTCCATTTCATATCATTCCTTACGTGAACGCCCAAATATTTGCAAGAATCTTCTTCTACAAGTATTTCCGAGCCAATGTTATATTGAAAATCCTGCCTTCGCACTTTCCCTATTTTTAAGAGACTACATTTTCTTGTGTTTATTTTCATTTTATTTACAATCGCCCACTTATAGACCAGGTTCAGGTCCTCTTGCAGCACTGCATTGTCTTGTGAGTCATGTATCTTTCGATATATTACACAATCATCCGCAAACAATCGACAGTCACTGCGAATTCCATTTGGTAAGTCATTTATAAACGCCAAAAACAACAAAGTTCCGATTACGCTGCCCTGAGGGATACCCGACGTTACGGTAATTTCATCCGAGAATATGCCTTCGACTTTCACTTTCTGGGAACGACCCGTCAAAAATTCTTGGATCCATAAAATTACTCTTCTATCAATCTTCGTCGAAGCTAATTTATGGAGTAGCATGTCATGCGGCACGACATCAAATGCCTTCGCAAAATCTATAACCACGGCGTCGACTGAAACTCCATGGTCTAACGATTCGGTAATGTCTTGAAAAAGTGATAGCATCTGACTCTCGCATGAGTAACCTTTCCGAAATCCATGCTGCCTATCATTAAACCATGATAATGTTTCCCACTGTTCCCTCAAGTAGTCGCAAATGAGATGCTCCATCTGCTTACAAACGATGGACGTAAGGCTAACCGGCCTGTAGTTGCCCAATTCAAGTCTGCTCCCTCCCTTAAATATTGGGACTACTGTAGCTCTTTTCCAGTCATCTGGGATTTGCGAATTATTTATGGACACATTAAATATCACCTCCAAGTATCGTGCCACGGCCCTACCTCCTAATTTAAGTACTTCACTAACAATATTATCAGGACCCTTTGATACATTGAAACGCAGTTTTTGTATTAGCTTTACAATTGCTGACTGGTTTATTTGGAACAGAGGGGCCCCTGATTCGTCGTTAAGGTCCAACACACAGCTATTGGATTTATTGAACACACTACCGTAAAAGACATTTAATTCATTAGCAATGGCCTGTTTCTCAGTAATTAATTTACCGTCACCGGACATTATCATCGACAAATTATTTGAATTTCCCTTTCTTCTCCGAACATAACTGTAAAAAATTTTCCACCCACCCCCTCCCGAACCAAGTAAACCTTGCATATAACTGTCATGAGCAGCCCTCTTTTTTAAGACGAGCTCTCTTGATAAGGACTTAAATTTCAACATATACTTGTCACTATCATGTCTTTTATTGTATAATTTCCTAATTTTCCTTTTTAGTCTCCTAATTTCTCGTGTGTAATACTCAGGGTCTGGGTTTTGTTTCAGCAATTTAAATGGGACAAATTTATCAACAGCGCTATTTAAAATTTTCAAAAAGTTAGTCCACAGGATATTAATGTGATTTCCTTCCGATGCCCATCCTACAAATAGCTCATTCAAATACCCCTGAAACTTGCCCTGATCCGTCCTGCGATACTGGAATATGATCTTTTTTGCTACATCAGAGTCTAATTTTGTAACGTCACCATATCTAATATTTGTCTACAGAAAGTGACGCTCCTTTCTTATTGGCCGAAGTAAGTCCTTTATCAAGCACCAAGTGGCTATATTGGGGTGAAGGTCTCTCCACCAGTGACACACTTCCATATGGGTGTCATGTAACGGTATCTTCCTTAAAAAATCACAAGGTTGCAGTTTTCTCGTCGTAAAACAATTTATTCTAAAAAGCTGTAGGGTCCATTGTTCCGACATCTTTTAGAATTTGCCTGTTGGCTACCGAGGGTCACTCCTGGTTGTGGCTCCCTTTCCATTCTTCCTGCCTCTTCATAAGCGGTTTATGACGGTTCAAGCGGTATCTATTGTCAGTTGTTAGTTCCACAAGTGAGCTCAAGAAATATATTTATTGGGGGAGGGGTTGTAAATTTACGGTTTGAAATCTCGGGTCGACGTCTAATTACAAGAATGGATGAAAATGAACATATGATTTTATATTACCCTTACACAATAAATATATACATGCACTATCGTTGCAATTGCACATCAATATAGTACTCTTAGTTAAATTGTTTTGGGTGTGGTGCACAAACACCACAGTACCTGTGGGTGCTGTGGTAGGCTCTACTCCTAGTATCAGTTTTGCTGCATAAACTCAAGTGATGAAAGCGATGACCAACTACTTCACTCCTTGCCTTGCCTATTACTCCTCATTATAGTGCTACTTTCGGATTTTGGGGTTACTCCAACATAACCTAAGGCGGTTCTTTTTGAAGATCCAACCAGTCTTCAGGCTGACAACGAGATAAGACACTTCCTGGTCAATTTTATGAAACTGCAAGTTCATATAAAGCCACTGAAAACGGCAATCCCCTACATCTTTATTCGCCAGTTTCTTCTGTCGTACAAAGTGCAGTGTTGCATCATTCCCTTGGAAGGCCTTCTGTATGATGCTCAAGTATGGTGTCATGATATTGTGAATGTCGTCAATGAAGGACTGTACCTTAATACTGTGTATCAAATGAACTCGCATACGTGGTCGGTTATATTTCACGAAAATACAGGTTTCCCCATTGTAAACCATTTATGAACAATCAAATGGAGCCAATTTTTGCAATTTTTGATTAATATTAGATACCGGTACAGTACTATATAGTTTGGTGAACAACGTATCATGCTTAGTGCATCTGTCTTGTCATGTTATTAATAAACAAATACAAATGATCGCGATGAGACTAAAGTATTTACAGAATATTAACATTGCATTGTTTTCTGTAAATGTATTTTCTACAAAAGTTACTGAATTTAATGCTTGATAATTATGCCCTTCATATTCCTTCAATATTTGAAGTAATATTCCAAGCACATTTTGACCTTGGAACATCTATTCAGGTTGCTTTGTCACAAACATCCCAAATTGAGCACATGTCAAATTGTTTGGCACACAGCTCTTGGCTTAGCCAGCTGGTGTCAGAAGCTTATGTATACGACCAATCTTTATATGATTATATAATCTGTAACTGCTGTTAGCTCTCAAAGTGAAGTAGATATGGCAATATTGAGCGGGGAGGAATGATTTGGAGGGAAGATTGTTTAGGATTTGACTCGCAGAAGCACGGGGACTCGCTGTTGGTTCATGTGCTGGCACACCTCTGACAAACCCTGGCCTACATCACTACGACAGGGCTTGATTTTCTCCAGCACTTCGCCTCATTAGGCATCACTATCTACTATCTATAGCGTTTCCCTTAAACCCCAGGATATTTCAATCCTGACTCAGTCCAATGTATTTAAGCATTTAATTGTGATAACCGTGTATCAGTAAATATACTGGCTCACTCAAGATCCTCTCTTGGGAAATACTCTGGCACCGTGGCGCATCACTAAAACCACAGACATTAAAAGGGAATTATTATTATTATTATTATTATTATTATTATTACTTTATTATCATGGCCACCATCATCATCATCAAATGGAGCTCCTATGTCTACAAATTTCTGAGTAGTTATTAGAAATGTTGTTTTTGTCACATTACAGTGATTGGTATTTATTGATCTCGATTGATACGTTCAAACTACAGTATTATTATTAGTATTATTATTATTATTGACCTAAATATCAATTCAAATACAGCGATGAATACTTCATACGCATACTTTTCGTTTTAAAATAGTAACATCTTCAATTAAGTTTTCTTTTAAAAATTATTGCTAAGGATGATATTAACATTTGTCACGACATATACAGTAGAACCTTGGATTGCGAGCATAATCCGTTCTAGAAACGTGCTTGTAATCCAAAACACTCGTATATCAAAGTGAATTTCCCCATAAGAAATAACTGAAATGCAGATGTTATTTTCATGCCGGATAGCAGCAATGTTCAGGGATTAGGAAGAACACAATTAACTCGCGTTTATATTCTGCAGGAACTGCTGACAATCTGTATTCACATTAATTCGTAGAGTCTGTAACATTTTTTCACAGTGTTATGTGTCTTGTCTACATTGTGGTTGGTGGCAAATATGGGTGAATTGTTTTCTGTTTTTGTTGGTAATTCTTGAATCTTGATATTTATCACGCTAGAAAATAATTTTGAGTTTCTTTTAACATGAATAGCATACTTGGACAGTGAATTCCATTTCCCAATCTTACATTAAAACTTTCAAATCTAAAATTTGAACTCCTTTCTCCACTGATATTATTTCAACATAAAAATCATTTGGCTTTGAGATGCATTTTATTTTCAGTAACACCAAGTGACTTATACACTCTATGTTTACTAAATATCATGTTAATATCTTCATTGGTCTGCCCTCCATCTCATTTTAAAAGAAGTGTATGCATAGTATAGTAAATATGGCTGACAGTTATCACACATCCATCAGCTGAGAGCTTAAAAGTGAAAGGGTTAATACAAAAGCTGACAGTTATCACACATCCATCAGCTGAGAGCTTAAAAGTGAAAGGGTTAATACAAAACACAGTACTCTAGGCCTTGTTCATAGTAAATACAGAGTCCGCCAGAGAAATGTACACACTCTTTACGGAACAAAAACTATTTATTTTGTGTTTCTTTTACATTTAAATGTTGATTACACATGTAGTACTGTCTTCAGTTAAACATATGGTTACATGAGATGTTCAAAATGTTCACCTTTGGCTGCCAGACACATAGCAGAATGACGAGTGGTCGCTGCAACGATGTCCGTCAATGTTTGAATGGGGACCGCTGCACATGCCACTGTAATCTCCTGGCGAAGGGCCTCCAGCGTGCGTGGCTTACGTCGATAGACTTGATTTTTCACAGTTCCCCACAAGTAGAAGTCCATAGGGGTAAGATCTGGCGACCGTGGGGGGAACTCAATGGGCCCTCTTCGTCCAATCCCATGTCCCGGCAGATTGTCATCCAGGAAAGCTCTTACTGCTACATGGTAGTGTGGTGGCGCCCCGTCCTGTTGGTAGAAGACTTCATCATCGGCTCCATAAAGCGCACGTACAGCTGATAATATTAATGTGCGTAACATTCCCAAGTACACTGCTCCAGTGACAGTACCATCAAAGAAAAAGGGTCCTAGTAAGCCCCTTGACGACAGTCCACACCAGACATTAATCCCTGGTAGATTGACCGCCTTGTCCACATGAACTTTCCGGAGCCCAGTAGACACAGTTATGTCGATTCACTGTTCCATTAAGTTTAAACTGGGCTTCATCAGACCACACTAACTTTGTCAGAAATTGTTCATTTTGGGTGACCATTTGCTGATACCATTCTCAAAATCGCATTCGACGATCGGGTTCATCCTCATTAAGCGCATGCAGTAATCGTGGGATGTAAACTTTCCACTTAGCTGTTTTCGAAATCTGTCGTACACTTGTACTGCTAATCCCCACTTCCCACGCACATTGCGTAGTAGACTTCTGTGAAGAATTAGCAAACCTTTCCAACACGTGAGCTGACAAAGCAGGACTAGTAGCTGTACGCGTTCTTCCCGATCTTCCTTTGTGAATATCACAAATCGTTCCATGCATCTCAAACTTGCCAGTAATGCATTTAATTGTTAGGCGTGTTAGGGGTTCTGTTTCAAACTCCCTCCTCCACTGACGTTGCACTTCAACGGCATTACCAAACCTGATAAACCACTTCAGAATGTACTTTCGCTGCTCGAACGTCAAGCGTGCTCCAGCCATTTTGTTTTCCCACTATCGTGATATAAGTACCGACATCTGTTGAGCGAAAGACCATACTACAACATTTTAAAACAATGATAACAGTTGACAATGTCCATATCCCGATATTGTCTGACAAAGAGTGTATAACTCAGCAATTCTTCTAGGTTTGTGCCGTGTCTTGTGTGGGGTTTCGCCTAGGACACCAAGCTGGCTCATCGGCGGGCTCTTGGTGTCCCCGCCCGGACCCCCACAGGAGTATCGAACTGCGTGATACATCCCTTTATATAGAGTGCAACTGCACTCCTTGACTGCGAGAACCAAAATCTCAAGCAGCCTCAACCTCCCTATGAAGGCTTCCAAAAAGATGGTATACATTTTTCTGGCGGACTCTGTATACCTGTACAGTGAGGGAGATGATAGAGATAGGATGAAGATTAGTAATGGAATCACAGTTGCCTGTTGGCTCACTGGAATCTTTTCATGACATTTTAATCCAAATCCTACCCAATCGCTGTTGCTTTTGCCTCCCTTACAGGATTTTACGGAAATGTGACTTTGCATTATTGTTGAAAACATTCATTGCTTGCACTGTTACAGCCTTGTTCAGGTGGTATTTCTCTACAAAGTTTTGCACCGTTTCTTTATGCAAACAGACGTGGCAACTGTCTGTATGTTGACTGTACAAGCGAGGCACGCGAACTTCAACAATTTCCTCAAACACTCGGTTTTACTCACAATTCCGCTGTGTGGGAAGAGGGAGAGGAAATCCAGCTCAATTGTGAATACGTAACACTCATATCGCAAAGCATCGCTCATTTATCAAGTTCAAATTCCTTCAAAATTTTTGCTAGTCTTGCTAAACACTCATAGACCAAGTTGCTCGCAATCCAAGGTTCCACTGTATTCCTGTGTATCTTGCTCAAATACTATTTAATTGTCATGAAGCTTAGTTATCTGCCTATATGCCCTATATAAAAATCAATGTTACGTGATATTTGTCTGTCTGAATGTCCCGTATGCGTTCATATACCATTCATCCGATTGCGATGAAACTTGGGTGAGTTGTTGTGTGCACTCCAGGGAAGGTTTGTAGCTACAAATTATTTATGTAACACAAAAGGGTGACGGACTTCACAGGAACCCTTAAATCCCACAGTAACCCAATTGCACAATCTGTATACTTCTCACACAGCAACGCCAGGTGTGAGAATGGTTTGCTGATTCATCGCGAAGTGACACAAGGAGACTGTCCGCAGCCCGCCATGTTATCTGGTATTGCTGTCTATTCCACACCACGGTTTTTGGCCGGGGGTTCTTAAAACTGAACTCAAGCTTGGAAAACCAATGACATTATTATTATCCTCCTATCTGTCTTTGATTGGCTTTGCAACGCATGCCGGGTACAGCCAGTATTTTCATAATATTTAAACAAAAATGAGTTTCATTAAATAGAAACACAATCTGCACAGAAAAGCATGTTTTCCCTCTGCACGATTTAAACCTGTTTATAATAATATAAGTACTAAGTCACTTCATTACAATTATTGTTTCGTTGTTTCAAGACCACAAATATTTCAATGCAGTTCAGAATTTTAATGGCAAACGATATGGTAAATATTCCACTATAATGTTCCAGGGTGTACCTCCAAAAGACAAACTTATCGTGCAAGACAACCACAAGCCTGTTTTCATCAATTGCTCGAAGTATCAACCGTCAGTTCCAGAGGAGACAGATTCTGGTTATCAAGTGTTTCAGGTAAGATGTGACTTTTTTTTCTTTCTTGCTTGGTATCCTCTACGTTTTCGGCTTTTCTTTCTCCAGCCCTATTATCCTCCCATTAAATTCCAAAATCAGAGTTGTCAACTTATGGGGTTTCCATTTACATCAGACAAAGTTTGTAACTATAAATTCATCTATCCACCACTTCCTTTTGAACTGCCACGAGTACAGCTGATATCCAAACAAAGCTCGCTCCCTTTTTCCATCTGTTTCTGAGGTACTGGTATGGTAATATTCTTTATTACTCTCTAAAATTATTTTCTGGCCAAAGTCCCCTCACAATTTCCTGTCTGATTGCACAGTTCATGATTTTATCTCCCTGTCTTACCCCAATCCACTATAGTTAGCTGATAAAGGGCTCATTAGCCGCAGTGCCATACCTTTCAATACTAAATTCACCAGGTGCAGTTGAATCATATTTAATAACTCATATTTTATGCATTCACTTCCCTTTGTGCAGAGCTCAAAAGATCAGGATGCATAAATGAAATTCTGAACATTGTCCTTTGTTAACAATACATACGTAATATATTTATAAAGACAGACAGAGATTACTCATCACTAATAATTATTGTGTAATGTGTCACAATATTCATTAAATCATTGCAGTTTATATGAACTGGAGAGAAACATCTTTACTCATAATAGAATTATTGATCAAATAATAATAATAATAATAAAAAAAAACATAGGGTGCCTTGTATTTTAATCAGGATTTGCTGTGAAGGAAGCCCTCAAAACCTGTGCCCAGTTAAATCTGATAGCAGAAATGACCACAGTATCACTTTCATTCAATTTAAGTTTTACATCCAGTAATACATCCATTAATAGAAACCAGCATTCTCAATATTCCTTCAGTGCATCTACCCTTCTCACTGGTGTGCCTGTCCTCCAGTGCTGTTTGGATATGAAATATACTGCGCACAGATCAGATGTCTATCTGAAGCCTAAACTGCATTTGAATTATCGTTGTTGTATGATATATGCTCCCAGCAACTGGCACTAATTAAATATTGTTATTGGGGATTATTTTCAGTGTCTTTGTGTTTGGGCATTTTGGTTACAATACTATGGTATTTTTGTGTTTTCTAAGCTTCGTAAGATTGACAATTCCACGAACCGATCAACCACATGACAATTTATTATGAGAAAAACCAAACGATGTGCAGATCAGTGCGCAACAATGACGGCTCTCGTGAGATTGTGTAATCGATAACTGAGTCTCTGGTGGTGTCGATGTGTTACCAACTGTTGAGGGTGAAATTTCTTTGGAACATACATTTCTGTAAGTTCGAATACACAACAGGTTTCAAATTCACTACAGCCAATTTTTATTTCTACAGGCCGTGGCCCTTGACAAGGATCCTCCGGAGTCTGGAGGGAGAATTACGTATACTTTTGTGACAGCCCCCAATGAACGTCAGAAATTTAATATAGATCCCAACACAGGCGACGTAACCACACATAAGGTAACGTACAAGTATTTGTCAAGCATAGTGTTTAATTTGTTACTATTTATTTCTTTGGTGAATCTCTATTGATATTCTGTTTTATTTTGATCAGACGTTTGACCGTGATGAGCCATACAGGGATAAGGAGTTCTACCTAACAGTCCGAGCAACTGATAATGGTCGCCCACAGTTGGATGATGTTTGCACAGTTAAAGTCACAATTGAAGATATTAATGACAATGCACCAGTTTTTGACAAAGTAGTAAGTACTTTTGCATCAACTACTTCCATATGGCTACTTTGTTAACAGTGTATTAACATATCTGGAGATAATTGACAGTTAACAAATTTGTTTGTATGATGTTATTTCAGAGATTTCGAGGAAAGAGTTGGAAGGTTTGTGAGATGTCATTTGTGACTTGACAGCTCTTTGTTTCAGCAGATTTGCATGCTCTTTAGTGTATGCTTGTGTGTGTTTGTATTCCTCCTTCCAGAACTTGACCAGTTTTGTAGTGGAGCTTGGCACTGGCACAGGAGCCAGTTTTCAATACCCTTAAAGGATTTGGTCGCTGTCCAAGAGAAGGCTAACCTCATAAGTAGTCTGGACCAGGAGATCTTCCAACACCTCATGGAAGATGTGGTGTCGGAAGAAGACCTGATCACAGAAGTAGAGGGAGTAGATGACTATAAATGCAAGTTTCATTTGTTAGCAGCGGCCGTTTCCAATGCTCTTGCATGGGATAGAAAACGTGAAGATGAAGTCCGGTCAACGGTAAGCACCAGTAACTCTCATAACCTAAAAAATAAATATCGCCTTCCAAAGATCGAATTAAGAAAATTTGGTGGAAATGTACGAAATTGGTCAGGTTTATGGAATCAATTTTAAAAGATTGATGAAGATGAAGAATTAAATAATGCCGATAATACGAATATCTTATCCAAGCAACATTGCCAAACTCCAAAGCTCGCAACATCGTTGACAGTTTTCCAGCCACAAGTGAAAATTATCCTAAAGCAATACAGAAATTTAAATCATGTTTTGGCAAAGATTCTTTGTTGGTGGAAGTCTACACTAGAGAACTATTGACAATGATGAATTCTTGTAGTAGTTTTTACATCTCATCATTATATGACAGACTTGAAACTCAACTTGGTGCTTTGGAGAGCCTAGGTGTAACTTCCGAGAAATATGCAGCAATGTTATTTCCTATGATTGAATCATGCTTGTCTATAGATGTGTTATGTGCCTGGTAGAGGAGTGGCGGTGGGAAGGAATGTGAACCTAGTGAACGTCTTAAGGTTTGATGAAATTCCTGGAGAATGAAGTAGAGAGTGAGGAAAGGATCAAACTTGCCATCTACACCCCCAAGTAAAGGTAACATCACTGTGAATCCTGTCAAGTCAAAAGGTACGAAGAAAATTGACATCTACAGTGAATCACCACCTACCACAGCTGCACTTGTGGATTGTAATCTTAGAATAAACTGTATATTTTGTGATTGGTCCCATGCTAGTTCAAACTGCTCCATGGCAAAGCAGATGGCTTTAAAGGAGAGAGTCTCAATTGTGAAGAATAAGAGAGCATGCTTTATTGGTCTGAAGAAAGGATATGTTTCAATGATGTGCAGAAGTCAATTAAAATGTGTTCCCTATAGCAAAAAACGTAACAACCTAATATGTCTAGGCCCAACACATTCTATTGAAGCTACCAATGAGAAACTTCAGTCTCATTCTTTGATTTCAAATGAAGAGCTTAGTGGTATGCAAGGTGTTATTTTGCAAACATTAAAAGTGAAGGTCATTGGAGAATCCTCGGCAATGGAGGTAAGGGCTCTACTGGATACTGGCAGTCGGAGGTCTCATGCTTAAATCAGTTGCGCAGAAATTTGGTTACACCAGTCATCGCACAGAAAGGCTACGCCATTCATTATTTGGTGGCGGAATCGCAGAAGAGAGCCAGCATATATGCTATAGGATCTACATAGAGAGTTTAGGGAAACCTTATATGTGCAATTTTGAAGTCTTAGGGCAACAAGTAATTACACTGCTTGGGTGGACTGTGATGGGTAAAGTAGTTTACGGAGATCATTCAAGCATGACCTACCTTGTCACTTCACCATGTTAAAGGGCCCTTGGTTGCAAGAACTAAGAGCAAAAGGGATACAGATTAATTATATGGAAGGTCCCATTGAACTATTAATAGGTGCTGATGTAGCAGGAAAGTTAATGACTGGACAAACGTGTACATTAAGCAATGGTCTTGTATGTATCGAGACATTGCTTGGGTGGACTGTGATGGGTAAAGTAGTTTCCGGAGATCATTCAAGCATGACCAACCTTGTCACTTCTCTCTTTATCAGAGATGCTCTAGTTGAAAATCTGTGGGAACTGGACGTGCTAGGTATTAGCGATCCTGCCGTATGGAAAACTAAAACTGAAGAAAACTTTGCAACAATGGAGCGCTTTCAGAAAACCGTGTCTATTAATGAAGAATTTAAATATGAAGTCCATTGGCCCTGCAAAGAAAACAAATCATTTCTTGTATCTAACAGGGCCATGGCTGAGAAGAGGCTAGTTGAACACAAGGAAGCAAGTGGACATTTTTGGACTAGGTGAGACATATGAAAATATTTTCACTGAGTGGGACCAGGAGGATGAAAACTTCAGATACTATCAACCGCATCGAGCTGTTGTGAAGGAAAGTAGTTCGACGATGCCTGTTCGTCCTGTATTTGATGCCTCTGCAAAGGAAGTGGGAATCCCTGCTTTGAACGATTGTTTGTATGATGGCCCCCAACCTGATTGAGCTAATCCTTGTTTTTCTTCTTAGATTCCAAGAGAGGAAAGTAGGAATTATTGCAGACATCAAGAAGAACTTCCTTCAGTTAAGCATACAGAAAGAAGATCGAAACTATATCTGCTTCCTGATGTGGAAGGACGTTGGGAATAATTAAAAGATCTTCAAGCATGCCAGGCTGGTTTTCGGCTTTTCTCCTGGTGGCTGTCTGGAGTATCACCTGAAGAAGTACTTGGAAAACCCTCAATTTAATCCCCTATTCATCAAGAGACTTGTTCAGAGCTTCTACGTGGACAACGCTGTCACTAGCCTTGACAGGGAATCGGAGGTGGGCGAGTTTATTAATCAAGCTATTAGGGTATTATCAGAAGGCAGTTTTAATTTGAGGGGATGGCAGTTCTCTCAGGATGATGACCAGTCTGCTACCCTTTCATCTGTTTTGGGACTGTTATGGGATCGACAGAAGGATACACTTACTCTAAATTTGCATTGGTTGAATAGTATCCAGGTGGAGGAAGGGACGAAAAGGACAATTTTGTCTCTAACGCATCAAATTTTTGATCCAGTTGGTGTGACATGTCCTGTCATCCTTTGTGTCAAACTGTTGATTCAAAGGACATGGAAGACTTATTTAAGATGGGATAGTGCAGTTGATGAGACGTCCAGAGACGAGTTTCTGGCCTGGATAAAAGAACTACCTCACTTGGCAGGAATCAAGATTCCTCGATGGTTTGGAAGAAGTGACCATGTGCAAATTCATGTGATGCCAGCCACCTTGCATACACAGCAGTAGTGTTCATAAGATGCGATTCCAACAATCAAGTGAGTGTACAGTTGTTGTGATGCAAAATCTGGTGTGACCCCACTCAAGGACGTGTCAATCTCCAGATTGGAATTGCTGGCTGCTACAAGTGGTGCACGGTTGGTGAAATGTGTGTTGGAATCTATTTCACTGAAAGTTCGTGAGTTTTTTCTCTTGTCTGACTCGTCCACAGTTCTAGCATGGATCTGCAGGACTGAGAACTGGTCGGTGTTTGTCTGCAATCATGTGAATGTGATCACTTGACCCAATCAAACTGCTGGCGACATGTTCCAGGTTAATTGAATCCAGCTTATTTACCGTCACGTGGCTGTTTTGCTTCGCAATTAGTAGCCTCTCGATGGTGGGAGGGACCCTCCCGGTTGTATGAATCTCCAGATTGTTGGCCTCAAACAAAAGAGGAAAATATGAAGAAAACCCCTGTGAATACTATGACTGTAACCAATGAAGGTCCCCTCTGGTGTGCTAGATATTTTTCCAGCTATCACAGAATAGTTCATCTAATCGCATGGATTCTTTGTTTCTGTAAGAATAGTCTCTTAGATGTGAGAGGATCTCGGAAGAAAATCTGTAAGTTGAAGAGTTAGAAAAGGCTGAAATTAGACTCATTGCTATGATTTAACGAGAAAGCTTCCACAGATTAGTTGATAAACGGCCGTCTTCACTACACCCGTTCCTGGAAGATGGTGTTCTCAGGGTTAAAACGAGACTACTATTGCGAGAAGATTAGAAGCAATTCAGGTTCCCAATGATTCTCCCGGCGAACTATGTCGTTTCCGCTCGCTTGATTATGGATGAGCACCTGAAAGAAAATCACATTGGAGTACAACTTTTTCTTAATCATCCGAGATAACACTTCTGGATCATCGGTGGAAGGAGGACCGTTGGAAGAATTATAAGAAAATGTGTCAAGTGCCGGAGGCATGATGGACAACATAGCGAAATTGCTCAGGCCCCTCTGCCCCTGGACCGCATACGGGAAGTCTGTATATTTCAAGTGATAGGAGTGGACTTGGCAGGTCCATTGTTCCTGAGGGATGAAAGTAAAGCTTGGATTGTGGTCTTCACATGTGCGGTGTATCGCACTGTGCATCTCGAAATGGTTACTTCTCTCTCCACAGTGGCGTTTCTGCCAGCGTTCCGGAGGTTTGTAACAAGAAGAGGACGGCCCACTGTGATTTACTCAGGTACAAATTTCACAGGAACAGATAACGTGTTTCAAAATGTTGACTGGGAAAATAATTCTGAACACTGTTCGGTTGAACGTATTACTTCGAGATTTAATCCTCCTAGTGCTCCTTGGTGGGGAGGCTTCTGAGAAAGGTTAATACGTCTACTTAAACAGCTTCTGAAACGAGCTTTGGGTAAAGCCTCTCTAATTTATAAAGAAATGCTTACCCTTCTCTGCAGTATAGAAGCCACCCTAAATGCAAGATTGCTAACATATCTGACCGATGGATGTGAAGATGTAAGTCCACTCACCCCTGCCTGCTTTCTACAAGAAATTAAGACAACTGGAGTTCCAGAATGTGATGCATTGGATGCTATAGCCCTGAATCAACAAAATGGTCATCTTCTGAACCTAAGAATGGCATTGAAGATAAGATTCCAGCAAGAATATCTGGGACTTTTGGCACTCGGTAAGCAGAGTTGTAAACCAACTCTTTTGTTTAAGAGAGGTGACATTGTCATAGTTGGATCTGATGGCACTAAGAGGATAGATTGACCCCTTGGAAAAATTGTGGACTTGTTCCCTGGAACTGACGGTATAGAAGACTGGGAGATAATCTATTGTTTTCGCTTGCTCAGCAGTATAGTTAAGTTGCTCTCTATGACTACAAGAGGGAGCTTGGCGATCCGGGTGTTGACGGTGGCTATCCTATGTCATCTCCTTGGGAATTTGCATCCTGCAGGAAAATTCTGTTATGAAACCTTATTTCAAGTTCCCAGCCAAAATAATTGCACTAATACACACACACAGTGCTGGTGACCATTATGTCCCTAGATCTTCAATGAAGTGACAGTAATGAGTTCCAGAATGAGGACAGAACATAATGTGTTTGTTTGGTTGTCTGCTAACTTTTGTATTTTTTCACAAGGATGCCAGGGGCAAAATAAATATTTTTGTTGCACCTCTACACTACACTTACTTTCCTTATTTCTCCTGCTTCTCTAACAATCGTGTCCTGGCATTGTGGAATGCTGCTATGGTATTTACATCGTACATAGGACATGTTCAGGTTACTGTTGATAACTCTCCAGATCTTTCTTTATCAATTGTGCTTTATATTACTTACAATTGAGAATCACGCTAATTTGGTCCTGCTTTGAAATATTCTGTTTATTTGAATTGCACTGTTGATGCATGGCACAAAGTGTGGACAATCCATGCTAACATCACTTTCCCTCATTTGGTTTCTTTAACTGCTGAAGTCTATCTTACTGAGTACTTTCCTGCACTGCATGTGTTGGTATATGCACAGGAATATGGTTTCTAGTTGTATTATGTTTGATGATCTGTAGACTCGTTAGAAACTTTGATTCATAATGGCACCATGCTGATTATGTTGTTGCCAATTCAGTTAAGTAGGATAAATTAGTTCAGATGCTTGTGAGACTAGTCTTGTTGATTTTTGATTTTCCACTCAACAGAAACAGCAGCAGCCATTCATAACACATCAAACCTTCCTCATTCTCAAAAGAATGCTGTCTACAACAGTATGATATTCTGTATCATCATGAAGAAACAGGTGTCATTAAAAGAGAGGGGGACTTAATATAAGTGCTAGTTCTAAACAGCATGGGTGATACATCCTTCCTCTTTGCATCTTCTGAGTGCTGGACCTTGGTTTCTAAACATAAAAACAAAACCTTGTAGCTATTCCTGAAGGACTACCAGGGTTCCATCTTCTATTCTGGATCAAATAAATATTCATTATACTGTAAAATAACCATTCCTCCTGTGGATATCAGGAAAGTGTCAATTACCACGAAGTAATTAACGAAAGGCGTGCTTGCGCAATCAAATTAAAATGTGACATAATGAGCATAATCACAATAAATTGTCAAACCTGAAACTTAGGAGCAAATTGTCAAAAATGGCTTCTCTATCATATTATTGCACCGCAATTCTAAATCAGAATCTGTGAACAAACCTTTCAACCTGGCATTATTTACTATAATTATTGTTTCAATATTATTATTAGCATCCTTGTTATGGCTGCTATTATTATTATTATTATTATTATTATTATTATTATTATTATTATTATTATTATTATTATTATATCATCATCATTAGCATCCATATTATGACTGCTATTATTATCATTATTAAATTTAGATTTTCTTTAATTCTTGAAACATTGAAACATTCTTATCACTCTGTGTATTTATAGATTTTTCAACTAATAAAATTGTCCAATTTAATTTATTTGGTACCTAAATTATCAACTTAACTTTGTGTAAAATATGTCCACAATCTCCATCATGCGTATGAACTACAGATCGCTGTGTTAAAAACAAATGTTGGTGAAAAACTTCTTATTAGTAGGTAACTAAGTGTTGTGGTGTTAATTTGCACGTAATTTTTGTGCATTTACTGCATTGGTCATTTGACTTCTACTAAAATTCATTATCATCATCTTCATTTCCCCTTTTCCAGTTGACACTGGGTGGGGGAAAATATTGTTTCTCTCCACTTTGGTCTGTCGTTCCACCATTCCTCATCCGACACAGTGTTCCAATCCAGGTTCCGTTTTCTAATACTATTCTCCACCGAGTCCATCCAACGCATTCTTGGTCTTCTTCATCCTCTCTTCCCTGTCATCCGTCGTTCCAGTGCTCGTCTTGGTAGCCTTACTTCATTCATCCGTTTGACATGTCCAAACCATCTCAGTTTTGCTCCAGTTTGTCATTTAGTTTCTGTACTCCCAGTTCTTTCCGTATATCTTCATTTCTCACTCTGTCCCTCCTCATTTTCTGGACCATATTTCTCAGGAATCTCATCTCAGCTGCTTGTACTCTGCTGCATATGTCATTATAGGAACATAATATGTTTGTACATAACTTCTTTAGCCTTAATTGGTATATCCTTGTTCCATACTAGTCCCCGTACCTGTTGGTAGAAAGCACTCCCGAGTTGTATTCTTCTGCTAATTTCCAAATCTAGTCTTCCATCTTCAGTCAGTTCACTTTCCAAGTATTTGAAGTGTTTCACTACTTCCAATTCCTTATCTCCTACTTTCATTACTCCTTTTCCTTCTTTCTTATGTATACTCATCACCACTGTTTTACTCTTCTCCACATTTATCTTCAATCCCCATTGCTCAATCTTTTCATTTATTACGTCTAACTGTTCTTGTACCTCCATCTCATCCTCGCCCCAGATCACAACGTCGTCTGCAAACAACATTACCTTCATCTTTGCCCTACTATATTCTTTCATTGCTGCCTTCATGATGTCATCCATCCCCATTACGAACAATAATGGTGACAACACACTTCCTTGCTTTAGTCCAGTGTCAATTTTAAACCATTCCGATGTCCCGATTGTAGTCTTCACACTACTGTAGCACTCCATGCACATTCCTTTTATCATGTCTCTCAGTTCCTTGCCTATCCCCCTATTTGTTAAGCTTTCCCAAACTTTTGTTCTAGGGATGCTATCATAGGCCTTTTCTAGATCAATAAAAGTCATTACCATATCCTTCCCATATTCTTCCCAACTCTTTTCAATGTTCTGTCTCAGAAGGAAAATGGGCTCCACTGTTGACCTGCCCCCTCTAAATCCAAACTGCTCCTCCTCTATTTGGCTTTCTACCTTTACTCTAATTCTTTTTTCTAGGATTCTTTCCATTACATTGGCAACATGCGAGATGATGGTGATTCCTCAGTAGTTACCACACACCTTCCTGTCTCCTTTCTTGAATATTGGCAATATTATTCCCTTTTTCCAGGCTTCAGGTACTTTCTTCTCTCTCCACACACTCCTGAGAAGTCTGTATGTCCACTGCAGTCCCACTGGTCCTGCCGCCTTGATCATTTCTATTGCCACTTCGTCCATTCCCACAGCTTTCCCCATCTTCATCTTCCTAACTGCCCATTCCACTTCTGCCATAGTAATGTCTGGTTCTTCATCTATTTCTTCCTCCACCGTTTTGACTGTTTGCGTAACTTCTCTGCATGCCTGGCGTCTCACCTTTAATAGCTCGCTGAAATATTCTTTCCATCTGTCCGTTATCTCTTTAATTTTGTCAATATTTCACCTTCTTTGTTTTTCACGAACCCAGTGTTCACCTTCTCATTCCTTCTGCTTTTTATAATTCCAAACAGCACTTTCTTTCCACAATGTAAATCCTCCCTTATTTCCTGAGTGAATTCTTCCCAGCTTTTCTTCTTTTCCTCTGCAATTACTTTCCTGCAATCTTTGTTTGCTTCTATATATTTTGCTCTACTTTTTTCAGTCTTTTTTGTTTTCCATTCCTTCCAAGCTTTCTTCTTCTCTCTTACCTTTTCTTTCACTCTTATCATTCCACCATTTTGTCGTCTTTTCCCGTACCTTTCCTGATGTTCTACCACATGTTTTCTCTGCACTGTTTACAAATGCACTCTTAAACTTCTCCCATTCATGTTCCACATGGGTAATATCCGTCCTTGGTATCTGTTCTTGCAATTCCCTCTTAAACTCTTTTGCAACCTCCTTTTCCTTTAGTCTCCAGACCTTAATCTTTCTTTCCCTTTTTCTGGTAAACTCATGACCTTTCCTACTTTTAATTTTGCTACCACTGCCCTATGGTCTCCTCCAAAGGCTTCCTCTGGCATGGCTGTGACATCCATTAGCTCTTTCCGATGTCCTTTTTCGACTAATACATAGTCTATCAGAGTTTTCGTTCTTCTATCTCCCCATCCATACCTCGTTATCTTCTGACTATTTTCCTTTCTGACCCACGTATTCCCTATAATTAATTGGTTCGGCTGACAGAAGTCCATTAAGAAGTCCCCTTCTGGATTTTTACTGCCATAACCATATGGTCCCAAAATCTCCTCTATTCCTTGTCTGTCTCTTCCCACTCGTGCATTCAAATCTCCCATTACTATTATTTCCTTATACTCTATATATTTTTCCACGTCTTCTAGGAATTCTTCTAAGTTCTCTTAATTATTCCCCGTTTGTGGAGCATATACTTGAAACAGATCTTTTGTCCCTGTCTGGAACTGTATCCTTCCTATGATTATCCTGTCACTTATCTTGTTGACCTCTTCCACATACTCGAGGACATCCTTTCTTATAATCATTCCTACTCCATTTTTTGCCTCTTGTCCTCCACTGTAAAACAGTCTGTATCCTTCTTTTAGTTTTCTTTCCCCTTTTCCTTTCCATTTCGTTTCACTGAGACCGAGGATGGCTATATCCTTCTCCATCATGAAGCCCACTAGCTCCTCAGTCTTGTCCGTCAGGGTTAAGATGTTGACTGTCCCTATTCGGATATATTGCGATGCTGGTCGCCCATTTCTCACAGCTCCCCCAGCATCTGAAGAACTGCGCATCACCTGCAGGGGACGCCCTAGCATTTTCCGAGGCTGAACCATATTTGCTTTCATTTTAGGCTATTATTAAGATGGGGTCGCCACTCCCAAATGCATTTTATGACCTACTGCCAGGTATGAACTAGGCCGCTCCTCACATGGAGAACAGACGCCTTTTGTAGCCGCTCCTCTGGAGTGCAGACGCTACGGGTGTCCATATTATGGACAAATATATCTTACTCTGTTAACCCCGAGCACTGGGTTTCCTCTTCCGCCAACTTTGTTGTACCGAAGGACTCCTTCACCACTGCAGATGCCGTTGAGGTCTTCACTCATACCCTGAGCTGGGCTCAACCCCAGGAGAGAGGGTGTCCCACTCCACTACTACACTCAGCAATAACACTGTATAACATTACACTATGTGCTGTTGCACCACACTGTGACCCTCCACCACTAGCCTCAATAATAACACTGTATAACATTACACTATGTGCTGTTGCACCACACTGTGACCCTCCACCACTAGCCTCAATAATAACACTGTATAACATTACACTATGTGCTGTTGCACCACACTGTCACCCTCCACTACTAGCCTCAATAATAACACTGTATAACATTACACTATGTGCTGTTGCACCACACTGTGACCCTCCACTACTAGCCTCAATAATAACACTGTATAACATTACACTATGTGCTGTTGCACCACACTGTGACCCTCCACCACTAGCCTCAATAATACCACTGTATGACATTACACTATGTGCTGTTGCACCACACTGTGACCCTCCACTACTAGCCTCAATAATAACACTGTATAACATTACACTATGTGCTGTTGCACCACACTGTGACCCTCCACTACTAGCCTCAATAATAACACTGTATAACATTACACTATGTGCTGTTGCACCGCACTGTGACCCTCCACTACTAGCCTCAATAATAACACTGTATAACATTACACTATGTGCTGTTGCACCACACTGTGACCCTCCACTACTAGCCTCAATAATAACACTGTATAACATTACACTATGTGCTGTTGCACCACACTGTGACCCTCCACTACTAGCCTCAATAATAACACTGTGTAACATTACACTATGTGCTGTTGCACCACACTGTGACCCTCCACTACTAGCCTCAATAATAACACTGTATAACATTACACTATGTGCTGTTGCACCGCACTGTGACCCTCCACTACTAGCCTCAATAATAACACTGTATAACATTACACTATGTGCTGTTGCACCTCACTGTGACCCTCCACTACTAGCCTCAATAATAACACTGTATAACATTACACTATGTGCTGTTGCACCACACTGTGACCCTCCACCACTAGCCTCAATAATACCACTGTATGACATTACACTATGTGCTGTTGCACCACACTGTGACCCTCCACTACTAGCCTCAATAATAACACTGTATAACATTACACTATGTGCTGTTGCACCACACTGTGACCCTCCACTACTAGCCTCAATAATAACACTGTATAACATTACACTATGTGCTGTTGCACCGCACTGTGACCCTCCACTACTAGCCTCAATAATAACACTGTATAACATTACACTATGTGCTGTTGCACCACACTGTGACCCTCCACTACTAGCCTCAATAATAACACTGTATAACATTACACTATGTGCTGTTGCACCACACTGTGACCCTCCACTACTAGCCTCAATAATAACACTGTGTAACATTACACTATGTGCTGTTGCACCACACTGTGACCCTCCACTACTAGCCTCAATAATAACACTGTATAACATTACACTATGTGCTGTTGCACCGCACTGTGACCCTCCACTACTAGCCTCAATAATAACACTGTATAACATTACACTATGTGCTGTTGCACCTCACTGTGACACTCCACCACTAGCCTCAATAATAACACTGTATAACATTACACTATGGGCTGTTGCACCACACTGTGACCTTCCACTACTACACTCAGCAATAACACTGTATAACATTACACTATGTGCTGTTGCACCGCAATGTGACCCTCCTCTACTAGCCTCAATAATAACACTGTATAACATTACACTATGTGCTGTTGCACCACACTGTGACCCTCCACTACTAGCCTCAATAATAACACTGTTATAACATTACACTATGTGCTGTTGCACCGCAATGTGACCCTCCTCTACTAGCCTAAATAATAACACTGTATAACATTACACTATGTGCTGTTGCACTACACTGTGACCCTCCACTACTAGCCTCAATAATAACACTGTATAACATTACACTATGTGCTGTTGCACCACACTGTGACCCTCCACGACTAGCCTCAATAATAACACTGTATCACATTACACTATGTGCTGTTGCACCACACTGTGACCCTCCACCACTAGCCTCAATAATAACACTGTATAACATTACACTATGTGCTGTTGCACCACACTGTGACCCTCCACTACTAGCCTCAATAACACTGTATAACATTACACTATGTGCTGTTGCACCCCAATGTGACCCTCCACTACTAGCCTCAATAATAACACTGTATGACATTACACTATGTACTGTTGCACCACACTGTGACCCTCCACTACTAGCCTCAATAATAACACTGTATAACATTACACTATGTGCTGTTGCACCACACTGTGACCCTCCACTACTAGCCTCAATAATAATACTGTATCACATTACACTATGTGCTGTTGCACCACACTGTGACCCTCCACTACTAGCCTCAATAATAACACTGTATAACATTACACTATGTGCTGTTGCCCCACACTGTGACCCTCCACTACTAACCTCATTAATAACACTGTATAACATTACACTATGTGCTGTTGCACCACACTGTGACCCTCCACTACTAGCCTCAATAATAACACTGTATAACATTACACTATGTGCTGTTGCACCACACTGTGTCACTCCACTACTAGCCTCAATAATAACACTGTATCACGTTACACTATGTGCTGTTGCACCACACTGTGACCTTCCACTACTAGCCTCAATAATAACACTGTATGACATTACACTATGTGCTGTTGCACCACACTTTGACCCTTCACCACTAGCCTCAATAATAACACTGTATAACATTACACTATGTGCTGTTGCACCACACTGTGACCCTCCACTACTAGCCTCAATAATAACACTGTATAACATTACACTATGTGCTGTTGCACCACTCTGTGACACTCCACTACTAGCCTCAATAATAACACTGTATAACATTACACTATGTGCTGTTGCACCACACTGTGACCCTCCACCACTAGCCTCAATAATAACACTGTATAACATTACACTATGTGCTGTTGCACCACACTGTGACCTTCCACTACTAGCCTCAATAATAACACTGTATAACATTACACTATGTGCTGTTGCACCACACTGTGACCCTCCACTACTAGCCTCAATAATAACACTGTATAATATTACACTATGTGCTGTTGCACCACACTGTGACACTCCACCACTAGCCTCAATAATAACACTGTATAACATTACACTATGGACATTTGCACCACACTGTGACCTTCCACTACTACACTCAGCAATAACACTGTATAACATTACACTATGTGCTGTTGCACCGCAATGTGACCCTCCTCTACTAGCCTCAATAATAACACTGTATAACATTACACTATGTGCTGTTGCACCACACTGTGACCCTCCACTACTAGCCTCAATAATAACACTGTATGACATTACACTATGTACTGTTGCACCACACTGTGACCCTCCACTACTAGCCTCAATAATAACACTGTATAACATTACACTATGTGCTGTTGCACCACACTGTGACCCTCCACTACTAGCCTCAATAATAATACTGTATCACATTACACCATGTGCTGTTGCACCACACTGTGACCCTCCACTACTAGCCTCAATAATAACACTGTATAACATTACACTATGTGCTGTTGCCCCACACTGTGACCCTCCACTACTAACCTCAATAATAACACTGTATAACATTACACTATGTGCTGTTGCCCTCCACTGTGACCCTCCACTACTGGCCTCAATAACAACACTGTATAACATTACACTATGTGCTGTTGCACCACACTGTGACCTTCCACTACTACACTAAGCAATAACACTGTATAACATTACACTATGTGCTGTTGCACCACACTGTGACCCTCCACTACTAGCCTCAATAATAACACTGTATAACATTACACTATGTGCTGTTGCACCACGCTGTGACACTCCACTACTAGCCTCAATAATACCGCTGTATGACATTACACTATGTGCTGTTGCACCACACTGTGACCCTCCACTACTACACTCAGCAATAACACTGTATAACATTATACTATGTGCTGTTGCACCACACTGTGACCCTCCACCACTAGCCTCAATAATAACACTGTATAACATTACACTATGTGCTGTTGCACCACTCGGTGACCCTCCACTACTAGCCTCAATAATAACACTGTATAACATTACACTTTGTGCTGTTGCACCACTCTGTGACCCTCCACTACTAGCCTCAATAATAACACTGTATGACATTACACTATGTGCTGTTGCACCACGCTGTGACCCTCCACCACTAGCCTCAATAATAACACTGTATAACATTACACTATGTGCTGTTGCACCACTCGGTGACCCTCCACTACTAGCCTCAATAATAACACTGTATAACATTACACTATGTGCTGTTGCACCTCACTGTGACCCTTCACCACTAGCCTCAATAATAACACTGTATAACATTACACTATGTGCTGTTGCACCACACTGTGACCCTCCACTACTAGCCTCAATAATAACACTGTATAACATTACACTATGTGCTGTTGCACCACACTGTGACCCTCCACTACTAGCCTCAATAATAATACTGTATCACATTACACTATGTGCTGTTGCACCACACTGTGACCCTCCACTACTAGCCTCAATAATAACACTGTATAACATTACACTATGTGCTGTTGCCCCACACTGTGACCCTCCACTACTAACCTCAATAATAACACTGTATAACATTACACTATGTGCTGTTGCCCTCCACTGTGACCCTCCACTACTGGCCTCAATAACAACACTGTATAACATTACACTATGTGCTGTTGCACCACACTGTGACCTTCCACTACTACACTCAGCAATAACACTGTATAACATTACACTATGTGCTGTTGCACCACACTGTGACCCTCCACTACTAGCCTCAATAATAACACTGTATAACATTACACTATGTGCTGTTGCACCACGCTGTGACACTCCACTACTAGCCTCAATAATACCACTGTATGACATTACACTATGTGCTGTTGCACCACACTGTGACCCTCCACTACTACACTCAGCAATAACACTGTATAACATTATACTATGTGCTGTTGCACCACACTGTGACCCTCCACTACTAGCCTCAATAATAACACTGTATGACATTACACTATGTGCTGTTGCATCACACTGTGACCCTCCACCACTAGCCTCAATAATAACACTGTATAACATTACACTATGTGCTGTTGCACCACTCTGTGACCCTCCACTACTAGCCTCAATAATAACACTGTATAACATTACACTTTGTGCTGTTGCACCACTCTGTGACCCTCCACTACTAGCCTCAATAATAACACTGTATAACATTACACTATGTGCTGTTGCACCTCACTGTGACCCTTCACCACTAGCCTGAATAATAACACTGTATAACATTACACTATGTGCTGTTGCACCACACTGTGACCCTCCACTACTAGCCTCAATAATAACACTGTATAACATTACACTATGTGCTGTTGCACCACACTGTGACCCTCCACTACTAGCCTCAATAATAACACTCTATCACATTACACTATGTGCTGTTACACCGCACTGTGACACTCCACTACTAGCCTCAATAATAACACTGTATAACATTACACTATGTGCTGTTGCACCACACTGTGACCCTTCTCTACTATACCAGACCCAAAACAACTGTGAACATGGGCTAGTCCAGTAGCGTGCGTCCAGCTGAGCACTGTTGCCACAGCGGAGATGACACAGCTCTACGCTCGCAGTATACACACGACCTGTTCCGTGAACACAAGGCGCTCCGAATGTAAGAACATGTACGAGCTGGGGGGCCTAATCCTACGAATATATATGCTCACAACGGAGTGCGCACAATGTGATATGAGGCAGATATAAGATATCACACCAACGTTATTTGTGCATGTGTCCTCCTCCTGGTGTAGCAACCAGCATTCTTGGCTGTGGCCCAGGACGTCCAGGTTCGATTCGCAGCTCTGCCAAGCAATTAAATTCTAGTCTGAGGGCTGGAACGGGGTACACTCAGCCTCGTGAAGCAAAACTGGGAAGATGTGAGTTGGATTCCTACCTAAACCATCCTGGAAGTGGTTTTTCTGTGGATTCGCACTTCGAATCCAGGCAAATGCCGGGATGGTACATAACGTGCCATGGCCGCTTCCTACCCAAATCCTACCCGAATTACAAATACACACACTAGTACTGACATCACAGTGACACAGGTTATCAGACAAATTCCACATACACCCAAATACACTGGGCTACATGACCACGAAGTCGCAAAGCCCCTAAAACAATCATCAACAACAACCCATGAGGTCCGGATTCAATTCACGGTTCAATCATGACATTTAGTTCTGGTCTCAGAGTTAGAACTGGCTACACTGTGCCTCTTGAGGTAAAACTGTGAAGAGGTGAGTTTTATTCGACTCAATTACTAATAAAAACATAATTGCTGATACCACAATAACACAGGTTATCAGATTTTGTGTTTTCACGTACTTCTGTATTCGAAAGCTTCTTTTAAAGGCCATATACCCTGAAAATTATATTTCTTGCTTGGCTGTGTAAAACTGTTCGGCTGCCACTGGGCTTGCTAAGGGACATAGTTATGAGTTCAAAACTTTAGCTCACAGCATTTGTTAAAGCTCCACTACTGAATTGATACAGCAGTACAGTCACTCTTCGTTATCTACCCTAGTGAACCTAAATATTTCAACACCTAAATCATTCCTTCTCTAATTATGCCTTCAGTTCAAGGGCAGATGTTTTCTCCCGAATGGCTGGTCGTATCGTCACGGGGTTTGGACAGTCAGTTTCAAAATTTTTAGCTCTGTAACATAGGGTCATCAAAATAATTGAATAATTAATAATTTTCGCGCGCAGAGAGAAAAAACGATTTCATACGGCGCAGCGAGCCCAGCTAGTTGAGTTAACTAGGCAACGCCGCGCTATGCTATTGGCTGGCGCTAGTGAGTGACTGAATCTGGCTCCTCCCTCATGTTCACAGTTGTTTTGGGTCTGGTATAGCCCCAATAATAACACTGTATAACATTACACTATATGCTGTTGCACCACACTGTGTCACTCCACTACTAGCCTCAATAATACCACTGTATAACATTACACTATGTGCTGTTGCACCACACTAAAATTCATATCCTTGCTAAATCAATGTGCTTTTATAATAAAATATTTCTATAAGTTTTTTTTTTTCTTTTTCCGTATGGCCTCCTCAGAGGCCGAGTGCAGGTCTTCCTATTCGACGCCCGTGGGCGACCTGCGCGTCGGGATGGAAGGGATGAAGATGAATGAAACTGGGCAAGGATGTGGAAGGAATCGGCCGTGGCCTATCAGAAGGTACCGTCCCTGCATTTGCCTGGTGTTGAAAATGGGAAACCACGGAAAACCATTTCAAGGACGGCCGACGGTGGGGCTCGAACCCACGCGTCTACCGAGTCAGCAGAGAGCTTGGTCCCATGAACTAACGCTGCGCTTTAGCCAGCTGAGCCACGGCTGTCTGTTCTATAAGTATTACAAATGAGTGTTTCAACTTGTGAATACAAATTAAAATACCCCATGGCATTGCCGTGCACGTCAAATTGTTCACCATAACCTTGATGTAACAAGTCCGGATATTGGAGGTTCAAATTCCGGGGCTGCGAGTGGCTACCCCGAGTGTGGTGTGCCCGGTGTACCTACTATACACACACATTTTTACAGTCACCATATAACCACAGGTTGTAAGGCAAATTGAACACACACTCGAGTATAGTCATGACAAGCAACGCGTACCCATCCCCCGACTAGTTTCAAGGGTTCGGTGTCTTGTTTCCTTTCTCTCGACAACAGGGATGTTCCTTGTGATTGTGGCTGTATAACTATTGTCCTGGGGAGGGAAACACTTAGAATCAGTCGCATGCTGATTTGTTTCAATCTGCCAGGGAACGTGTTGGCTGTTATGACTATATGCATGGCTGATGACCATGATTATTTTTAATTTTTTGGCTGTTAAGGTCCCTTCTTATGCAATTCATGTCCTTCGTCAAAATTGGTATTGCTGATGATTACTGTATTTTTTTAATATTCGATATTCACCCTCGTGCATAACATAAAAACCACTGAGATGATGAAAATAAAAAAAAAATGAAATGTGTGACAATGTTGGTAATTGATATTGTTGGTACTGCATTTCTTTTAGAAATATTTTTGTGTAATATTGCAAGTCATTACAGAACCAATGTAACTAGATTCCTTTCTTTGTATTAATGCACTTGGTTAAACAAGTAAAAGTTTAAGAGTTATTTCATGCTAAACTTATGGCCGTTAAAATAGTAATATTCTTGTTGTATTCATAATTCTCCTGTTTTTGTTGTTGTTGATGACCAAAATGTCCCACATGCCTAAAATGAACTAACAAAAACAAACCATTTTCTTGTTTATAGGCTTACCATGAATCTGTCCCACAAGATCTAAAACTTGGAAGAGAAGTGATGCGCTTGTCTGCTACCGATATAGACGACGGCAATAACAGCATTGTTTCATACCAGTTGAACCCAGTCAATGATGCATCGGATCTCAATTACTTCAGGATTGATGAAAACACTGGTGTTATTTTCCTGAACAAAAGTATTGATGTAAGATTTTCTCAAACTAGGAATTATTTAAAACATGAATTCTGGTGTCTGGTTTAAAATGTTTGATCCAGGTGAACATTAAAGAAAGTCTTTATAGAACCATCTCCTAAACATTCGGGAGGAAAAGTACTGATTTAAGGGGGGAAAGTTCCTGACTATTTCGATCAAAGATATCACTAAACAACTCCATCAGAAATGCCATTCCTTTTCCAGGTGTGCATCTCTATCAGTTGGTGTAGCAGGGTTGTTAGTCGTCACATATTTTAATCCTATTTCAAGCATGTCAAAAACAGACTTATAAAAACACCTTTGTTTGTGTGCTTGTGTCTCCCGAATAATTTATGTTCATCTGGACGTCATTCACTGAAATCGATAGATCTACATCATGGGAACTTGACTTCATCAATTAAAAAAATAAAATAAAATAATAGTCCTCAATCAAACCTGGCCCGAACAAGTTATTCCCCTATCTTCAACATTTCTGGCTGGCTGCATGGCTCAGGGGTAGCGTTCTCGCCAGCTGTAACCAAGGTTGCAGGATCGAATCCTGGCGCAGTCAGCCGGTATTTGAGGGTGTGCAAATGCGAGGGAGCCGTGTCGGTAGATTTACTGGCACATTAAAGATTCCCTTCAGGGCAAAATTCCGGCACCCGGCGTCTCTAAAAGCCGCAGTAGTTAAAAGAGACGTAAAACAAATAATGTTATTATTACCAATATTTCTGGAATTACCAAAGGGATAAACATAAATAAAATAGTACTGTGATTGAGAGGACCGTTTATGAAGTTGGTTCATAAGTCTTCTTGAAAAGTGATGGGCATAAAACCAACATGGCAGCTGCACACATTACTAGAAATTGAACTTACTTTCTAATGGCCTAATCACTCGGGTGTTGTCAAATTGGTAATATAAACATGTACTTAAGAGTTAAATATACCAGCATTGTACTTAATCTCTGTTGGTTTAAAAAGTCACAGGGGTAATCCTACATAGTTTCAAAAGGATAGATTTAAATATGAAGTCCTATTAAACCATTTGCATTGAAGCTTGAAACGATATAGGTCTATTTCATATAATGCTATAGGGGGCAAGGGAGAACTTCAGTATTCCATCCTCTAGCTACAGACGTGCGATGTACAGGGTGTCACACATTTACTGTCTGGCTTAGCTATGGACATTTGCTTTGTAATGTATTGCATATGGTTGACGATTAGTTAAGGTTTTGAAAAATATTAGAAAGTTTTTGTTCTACTTTCTGTGAATAAGGCATGACTAGTATCCAGACAAAATTTTATCCAGGTGTAAAGCAGCTTTGTACAGAGTATCACACTTCTTATTATTTCATTTCAGAAACCAACGAATTACAAATTCAACCTGAGAGCAACGGCAACAGATCGTGGGATACCTTCCAAACATTTCACCATTGACCTCGACATTGTGGTAGTAGAGTCTCACAAGAGGGCTCCTTCGTTTGATCATTCTGTTCCCGACACCATAAGAGTCAAGGAAAACCACAGTGATTTTGCTGTAGCTTTGGTGACAATTCCAGCTTAGTGAGTTGAATATTGTTGACTAATTGTTGGAATATTGCTAAATCTTACTTTGGTTATTTAATATTGATGAAAGATTTGTAAGAAATTTTCTGCCCCTTAGAGCTACATTTCTGGAGAAATTTACAGTCAAATTTGTCTCCACCTTCTTTCACCACCATCCTCCATATTTGAATTTCAAAACAATATGTCTTCTATACAGACATACCAAATACGGGCTGACACTTGATGTATAAAAACATTATTTATATAGATAAGAGTGGATTTAACAAATTTCTCCACAGCATACCCTTCTTAGTTACTTGAGGAAACTTGTAATTTTTCTTGAAAATATCCTGGACCACTAAAAGATGTATTGGTATGTTCTTTCATTATTCTGACATCCAGTACAACCTAATTACTGGTACTGACTTCAGATAACCCACATGTTTCAATGTGGTTATCTCCATTTAAAATTTTTGCATGTATTTCGTACTAAAGTAATTACTGTCTTGACTGGCTGCATGGTTCAGCTGTAGCGTTTTCGCCTGCTGTGCCCAAAGTTGCAGGATCAAATCCTGGCACAGTCAGCTGGCATTCGAGGGTGCGCAAATGTGAGGGAGCAGTGTTCGTAGATTTACTGGCATGTTAAAAATCCCCTTTAGGGTGAAATTCCGGCAGCCCGGCGTCGGCGTCTTTAAATGCTGCAGTAGTTAAAAGGGACCAAAAACCAATAACATTATTACGGTATTATAATTATTATCTTTTAAGTAATGCTTTTTGCACCATATATCCTTGATGTGTGAACGTGGTGGGATATTGAACTGGAAGCTTTTGATGACTAGTTTCATTATAGCCAGGTCATCAGCATCAGTCAAACTACTGTTAGCTGATTACTATTCCACCAATTCATGCCTTGCAGAAAACAATTCATGTGCAAAATGATTATTAATTATATCTTGCTCCTGAAACTACTACGTGAATCCTCATGACACAAATACGAGGGCAATCCAAGAAATAAGTTTCCCTATTTAACAAAAAATACAAGCTGGTTATTTACACCTGTGAAACTATTTTATTTTCATTCTAAAAGTCATACACTACTTCTCCACATAGTCACCATTTCTGTCCAAACACTTTTGGTATCTGGGAGCAGTTTTTTGATACCTCTGTCATACCAGGTCGGTCCTGTCTCCGTAGCCAGCGTCACGCCTCCTCTTCCACCTCTTCATCAGATGCAAACCGCTTGCCTCTAAGGTGCAACTTGAGTTGTGGAAAGAGATGGAAGTTACTCAGGGCAAGATCTGCAGAATAAGGGGGTTGCATTGCCTGTAGCGGTCACGGGCCTGCCACTACGCATGTCATCATGTACATTTTGCCATCCTTTCAGGAACCATGAATGCCAGTAGTGAACCATTTGGATGCTCGTGCATCCTTCACCATAAACACACACTAAATGGCGATGAATATTGATAGCCGTTTCAATTTTTGCAGTTAAAAAGGTAAAATATAACAGAACAGAGTTCACAAGTGGACACACTTTCAAGTGGTAGCTTCATGGCATCTGGCACCGTACTGGCGAAAGTGGAGCAAGCACGTGCTGTTGAAGGTCAAGCGCAGCCAACATATCCTAATGAAAGTTCCTACAGTACCAACTTAATTTTTAAACACGTGGCTTGCAGAAACAAGTAGAAAAACTTATTTATTTATTCCTCTTCTCTACAAAAGTTAGTGAATTGTTTCCCTTCCCCTGACCCTATTTTGAAAGATGTAATGTGAATATGTATTTTTTCTTTTGTTAATGTTTTTAATTTCCCTGTCTTTCCCGCTATTTTTCACTCTACCACCTCATGGTGCAGTGGCTAGCATTCTTGGCTGTTGCCCCGGAGGACTAGGTTTGATTCCCGGCTCTGCCAAGAAATTTAATTGTGGTCCGAAGACTGGAGCAGGGTACACTCGGCCTCGTGAGACGAAACTGAGAAGAGGCAGATTCAATTCCCACATATTTTTCCCACCAACATAGGCTGAATATTATAAAAGAAAAGGGAGAGTGTTAGCATTTAACATCAGATGACTGAAAATAAGAAGTTTTTTAAAATTATGGTAAATTTAGTTATCTCAGAAATTTTATTATAAACAAATTTATAGTACCTACACTTTTTTGTGGACACAATAACTACTGCCATTTTCCACCAATCGCTTTCAAATGTATACATGAAATATTACCCTATAAAATCTCGGTCGACTTCGTCAATGGGCAAAATCGGACCAAGGGGATGGGAATAGGGGGGGGGGCTTTTTCTAAAAAGTGAAATATCGCTATAACTTTCTTTATCTGTGAAAAATCGAATGCATTGCAAGTTCATACTATTCTTCGGATAAGGGCCAAAAACTTATCTCCATAAATGTTTTTATAGCACTAAAGGGGTGGAAAAAAAATGAGTATTTTGAGAAAAGAAAGCATATCTCCCTTAACAGGCACAATATCAAAACCATTCAAGATGGTCAATAGTCCTCTAAACATTACCTAAAACTTTTGTGTGAAAGATTTTTGTATATGAACCACCCTTACGCCAAGGAATGAGAAAAATATTGTCGATGAAGATGCCAAGTTGACAAGGGAAGAGCTAAGCCAAACATAGGTATCACAAATTATTGCTGACTGTACTACGGAAGTCATCAAAGCAATATTGATGTTGTTTTGACAGCCCTGTCGTTCTACAGAGGAGGCAAAGATAGTGTTATCTCCAACTCCTGTCTGACTGGTCGGCAGTTGTGCTAGTGCAAGGTAAATAGCACTAGACTACTGTGTATTATATTTTTAAGAAGATGGCGCTTCTCGTATGATGAACATGTAGAGCGTTTGTAGGTCTACAACAATTGGCAAATTTAGGGAATTCTAAATATTTTTCTTTGCCCGGTGAAATCTACCTTCGCCGTACGGCTAGCCAACAGGGATTTTTATATACTGTATAGCCCTCAGCCGCTATTGAAATATGACATATCCTGGAATTGTTATTGCAATAAACTAATGTTCAATCGATTGGTTAAGTCTTCTGTTTTTAATGGCAAACAAAAATACAGTATGTTGTGCATATAAACTGAAAGCTGCAAGACAAAGCCGACTCGTAACACACACTAAATTGAAATAATAAATTCAGATATGGTAGAGAAGGGTACCTAATGAGTAGGGCTCTGATTCTTAGGTGCTAAAAATCTGGAAAATATTTATTTTTTATGTATTAAAAATACCTGAAATATGTGACAAAAAAGTAAAAATATTTAATTATAATTTAGTTTATTAATGTGAATATAAACAATATGCAGCACTCACGAATGCAATTTATGCTACGCCTCATTGTCTGCTGAAGAATTACAATACACAACGTGATACATCTTCAGGTTGTCCATCACTAATGACCGACGATTATCGCGAAACACTTCTTCTGAAGGCGCGAAACTGCGGCATTATGTCTCTTGCCCCCGAGGTGTGGTGTAACTTGAGATCGCTGTTCAGCCTTGATTGCTTTCCCACCAGGTTGGCAGAACAGAACGCCACCATCAGAAGTAAAATTATCCTTAAATTCTGCATCATATTGCAGCAGACAATAACTCTTAGTTCCTTTTACTTTAGGAATCGTAGAACTGCCTTACACTTCACAGTGCCAGAAATGAACTGCATGTGTGTGACACTGGTTCCGGATAGCTGGGGGGTGGGAGTCTAGCACGTGGTGCAATATGGCCATGGACAAGGAAATCCCCGGCTTCCACAGTGAGTGGGACGGGGCGACAAGAAAAACACAGCTGCAAGCTGACATATGCATTGCACGAAGATTAGATAGTCGACAGGTTCTTCCCCGTTCAAGTAACCCAGAACAAAAATGCAATGAACTGAAGGATGTAGCATAGGCCCTACTGATAAAAAAAAAAAGGAAATAGTATGTCCTTTATGCGCTAATAAGTAAAAAGCAGGAATTTATGTATTTATAGACAAAATGTTTAAAATATGTATTAACATAAAATAATATTTATTTACCTAAAAATCCGAGCCCTACTAATGAGCAATGACTCTTGGGTAATACGCTCAATATACATCAGTGGAAAATGAAAAATGAACACCCTGAAACAATGGTCCCATATATATATACTGTATCAGATATTTTGTCGGTTGTAGACTGTATATGATCATAACAACAGGGACAGTGCCTTCTCTAGTTACAAGGCCGCCCTGCAATCAAACTTACAGCATCATAGAGGTGTAGGAGATTGCTTGATTTTCTAGGCTAGATGATGAACTGGATATATCCTATACTGTTCAGTGTTCCCTCAACACTCATCAGAGCTGTAGGCTATGGCTCCTCGCACCATGTTACCAGGCCATATACACTCTGGTAGTTGCTCTTCTGGTCGATGCCACATTTGCAGACGCAACTCGGTGCCTTTGATCCCTCCAGTTGCATCTTTTGTGACACCCATTACTTGGTGATGAGCCTGTCGCACCACCCTTGATCTTGAACATAGCCCAGCTTCCAGGAAACAGTTCCTGATGGTGCTTGTGCAACGCTGCAGTCACAGTGTGGTTATTGCCCGTTTAACATTTGATTGCCGCTGAGCCTGGCTGCGCCACCGTTTGTTGATTATTGTAGCAGGAGCCCCACGGGGTAAGGAGAAGGACACAGTGATGACACAGTGCAAGTTGCACATAAGTCAAGCAGCATTGCATGCGCTACCTGTCTTAGAAGCGCAGATAAGCGTCGTGTCACCACGGACAGCTACTGTAGCTGAGTCATATCCTATTCGCGCAACTGTACCTGTCAACGAAGCAGGCTGACGTGTGACACAAGTAAACGGAGAATAGTTCTCATCTCGACCGCCGGCAATCAATTCGTGAAAGGGTAATAGCAATGCTCGTGTGATGCGGCGGTCCAGGCGTGAATCTGCATGCCATTGCCGTCTGGATGCAGGATGATGAGGAGGGGCACCTTCTGTGAATTACTGGCGCCATCATTGTTACATAGCAGACTCCTCATGACCAACATGTTGGGCAGTTCTTTGGAAGGACCATCCAGCCTCCCGCAGGCCACAGTACGACTTCAATGGCATTCCAATAATTGCATGAGTTGTGTTAGTTGATACAGTCTTGGCATGCCTACAATGTTGACTCACACAGTTCGATGATCAAAAGTCGGTCTTGGTCTTCATGGTTAGTCTGTAGTTTCTTCTCCCGCCATAGAATGAATTGTTACTCCCACTGCCACATGCAAATGTGATAAATAGGGACCTGAAAAAATCGCATTTGCGATAAATGCGAATTTTTAAATTTCGTACAGAATCCAAGCCTACGTTAAATTTAATGTAAAAAAAAAAACATTTTAAGCGTAAATCAAAGTGCGACAAAATGCGAATTGTGACCCAAAATGCGAAAATACCGAATAAGTGCGATTTTATAGCGAAATTACTTTAATTCTGCTAATTTATTTGCGAATTTGTTTATTAAACAAAAGAAAATGTTTATTAGGTGGCCTAATCGCTCGCTAGTGATACCTCATCTCGGACTCGCAGTGTGCTACGCATATTGGTCGATATAACAATCGATTTCTGTATCGTTTAGAACTTTTGACTATCTATAACTTATACAGACAGCTGACGAACGAAACTCGTTTGTGTACTTGGGCGCATCGTGGCGACTGGTGGTTTGTTCAGAATAATATTATCCATTTCAGGTCCGTATTGCTGTAACTGCTCAAGAAAGAGCACAGCAGTACGCTAATCATGGCTTTTATTGTTCCGACTCTGCAACAGTACTCTGTCCGCCCTAGTAACTCCCCTTACAGCCACACAGTGCTAGCATTCAGCCTGCTTGTAGCATCTAGGCCACAGTCAGCTATCGCAATGTGCCGTACTTAGTTTAATGTAAGAAACAATGTAGACAGTGAGTGTTTTATTGCACTACCATACAGTCGTTGCAGACAGTAGATGTAACTTGAAAGAGTGCAAGTCAGACTTATTTACAATACTTTCAATTTTCTGTAGGCCTAAAATGTAAGTCAAAACAAATGTGTCGCCAATAAAGTCATATAGTCGGTAAGAACCCTGAAAAAAAAAAAAAGATGCTAATTTTCCAAAAATAGATGCTAAAAGGGGGAAAATTATGCTAATTTAAAGGAAAATAGATGCTAAATTTTCAGGTCCCTAGTGATAAATCTACATCACTTCTTTAGAGAGGTTCATTTTTCGTTTTCCACTAGTGTGTGTGCGTGTGCGCGTGCGTGCGGTTTTTTTTTTTTTGGCAGCAGAATATATGGAGAATATTTTAGCATTATAATGCAGGTGAATTATCTTCACATGACTAATCAAAATGTTTGTGTTTTGTTCATTAAAATATGGAGCTTCTGCTCTTCACTGAGGAGCTCTCTCTTTTAGATGCTATTTTCTACTAAAATGTTATTTTTGTTTCAGTTCAAATATACCTGATGACACACCTATATTTGAGCTTTTGACGGGTCGCACTGAACAGACAAACAAACTGAACACCTTTGTTCTGGAGCAACGCGATGACACAGCAGAAATCAAACTTGGCAAACATTTGGATTATGAGAACACTCCTGAATACATGCTCACTGTTCGTATCCAGAATAAACATAATTTGGCTGCCCAGAAAACTTTCAATATAAAAGTTGAAGATGTCAACGATATTATACCAGTATTCATAGAGGTCACTACTGGCAGAGTGTTAGAAAATGAACCGCCAGGAACCCCGGTTATGCAAGTGCGAGCCATTGACACTGATGGAACCCCAGCCAATAACCAGGTATTACAACATGATTATTATAGTGTTACTGGTACCAATACCACTTCATTATTCTGAGTGATGACATGTTGGATATTCAATTTAGATATGTTCAGCAAGTACTCTACAGGTTTTTCTATTATGATGAATATCATTGGGATATTGTGTTCCATTACATTCCCAGAATAGCTCTTGCTACCTAAACCAAGTAGCTCCAAACCTTGTGCTATATTAGTAGTTATTAATTCAATTAATTGAATTTTTGAGATAAAAATTACAAACGCACTGTGGTTTTAAGGGGCAGTGAACAGTTGAATGTGCTATGGAACTTCAATTTGAATGAGTAGGCTAACTACTAATGGGGTCTTTAGGAATTTTAATGCATTGAAAAACATTGCAGAAAAACATTGCAGAAATCCAAACATTCCCAAACCATTTTGGTGCAAAGTTAATGGTTGGAAGTTTGAAGAAAGATATCTACTTTCATAAGGTGCGTTACACACCTCGTTACACACGCCACGATTAGCCAATGTCGTCACCGGTTTGGGATTACAGCCTCCGGCTCGTTACCTTTTGAACGCACCTTATACTAATTCTAGCTGTCGGTTTGATATAATTTCGCGACTTTAACCATGGCTGTCTATAATTCTCAAGCCGTATCATTACATTTGGCAATGCCGCCTGTCTGTCATTGAAAGTGTGTGCATAGTACTGGGTATATACTTGACCTTGCAATAAGCGTGCAGGTGTTCAGTCGCCAGTCTGAATCTCAGATGCTAACATGGTGAGACAGTTATCATTACAACATCGTATTTTGGTATGTAAAACTTATTTTAAGTAAGAGTCTGCTCGGCGGGTACGTGATGCATGTGTTCAGCAATTTCCTGATGAAGTGCCACCTTCACTAGCACATATTCACGTAATTGAAAATAAGTTTGACACTACTGGCTCAGTGCTCTATAAAAGACAAAAAATAAAAGATCAGAAACAATACAGTGGCAGAACTCACTCGCGTCAGCCAGAATGTGGTTACCAGGTACAATGCCTGTATGACCCAGGAAGGACGACACATCCAGCATCTTTTATAAGGTAATATTTCGTATAGGATTGTTCTCACGCTTAAAGCAGGGGGCCGTGGCACGCCACAAGCTCGGCCAAGGCCACCGCAGCATCGGATAACAAAACTGCCGCTTGGCGTTCTTACTTTATATGAAAGACCCTGTAGAGGCCACATGAAGATATATACCAAAACTAAATTACTAGGCACTGAAAGTCCACCTCGCTGTAAGTGATCAAAACGTAGTAATATAACCAGTTATTACAATAGTACTGCCATAATTTGACTTACAACCAGGCACACAACACTTCCTAGGCATCTGAAATATTTTAATGAAACATAAGTCCAACCCCTCGTCCACGTCGTGGGAGACGGGCAACGGCACAAAGTAGGGGATCGCCTGTAGGGGCGAAGTACAGTGGGGACTTCGTGTGTCCCGGGGCCGTTACGGTAGCTGTGAAGGTCCTACATGAACCCTGAAAAGTGACGGCTAACGGGGCTCTGGTGAAGCTACGATAGGCCCAGCAAGCCAGTAGTGGATGAAACCAAATGCTTTCAAAAATGGAACGAGCCTCGGACATGATGGATTTAATAGACGACGACACGGCTGTACACACGGACTAAGATTTGGAACTTTAAACCTAAGAACGCTGACGGGGAAGGTGGAGGAGATAGTGGATATGATGGAAAGAAGGAAGTTGGATTTATTGGGATTGGCAGAAACAAAGTGGAAAGGGGAAGGAAGGAGAGAACTGAGAAAAGGCTATAGACTGTACTGGAGTGGGAACGAAGAGGGAAAGAGGAATGGAGTGGGAGTAGTAGGACGAGATGGTTTAAAATTAGAAGTGAGGAGAATAAGTGATAGGATGATGAAAGTGAAAGTAGCACTGAGGAGAGAGACCGTAGAAATAGTGCAAGCGTATGCTCCACAAGTAGGCTGCACCTCTGAAGAGAAGGAGGAGTTTGAAGAGGAATTGCAGAAGCAGCTGGTAGGAAGAAATATGATTGTTATGGGGGATCTCAATGCCCATGTAGGAAGAGAAAGACAAGGTTATGAGTGTGTTCTAGGACCAAAGGGTTGGGGCGGAAGAAATGAGGAAGGAAAGAGACTGTTGGACTTCTGCCAGAGGAACAGCCTTCTAGTTGGGAACTCCTGGTTTAAGAAAAGAGAGAGCCACACAATCACATGGTACAGTGATGACTTGACCAGGAAGTCGGTGGTCGACTATATACTGTATGAGAAAGAACTAAATACGAACATCACGGACATCAAGGTTATACCATCGGAGAACCTGGATAGCGACCATCGATTGCTGGTAATGAACCTGAGAGGGAGTAAGGAGAAGAGAGGGACTGAGAACCAGGAAAGACGTATAAGGATATGGAAACTGAAAGAAGGGGATAGAAGGCTCGAGTACCTCAAAATGGTAAAGGAAGGAATTCCAACAGATGAAGAAAGAGGGGTGGAAGAGGAATGGGCTAGATTTAAGAAGACACTAGTAGGTGCAGCAGAAGCAGTATGTGGGAGGACAAGTAGTAAGAAGAGGTGGAAGGAAACACCATGGTGGAATGAGAAGACAAAATATATAGTAAGGGAAAAGAATAGAGCCTTTAGGAGGTGGTATCAAAATAGGACGGTAGAGACAAGGGGGGAGTACCAGGAAAGAAAGAAGGAGGCAAAGAGAGTAGTGGCTGAGGAGAGAAGAAAGTGGATGGAAGAGTGGACAAAGATGATGGAGGATAGTATAGGTACAAAAAAGGTCCTGTATGGGATGGTAAAAAATAAGAGGCGGAAGGATCCTACGGATTATGTTAGAATGGTGAACAAAAGGGGACAAGAGATAGAAAATAGGGAAGATCTGAAGAAAATGTGGAAAGAATATTTTGAAGAACTTCTGAACACCAAATGAAAAGATGGTGAGGAGGAAGAAATCGGGGAAGAGGAAGATGAACTGGAAACAGAAAAGGACTTAACATGGAAAGAAGTGGAAGATGCAGTGAACAAGATGAAAGGAGGGAAGGCACCGGGTGTGGATGAGTTGAGTGTGGAGATGGTGAGAGCAGCAGGAGAGGTGGGGATACAGTGGTTGCACCGAGTGATGAGGACAGCATGGAAGGAAAGGAAGACCCCAGAGGACTGGAAAAAAGGAATAATTGTCCCGATCTTCAAGAAAGGTAGTAGAACAGATTGCAGAAACTATCGGGGAATAACACTGATGAGTCATTGTGCAAAGATCTTCGAGAAAGTTTTGGAAAAGAGAATTAGGACAAGGATAGAAGGAGGGATGAGGGAAGAACAACATGGCTTCAGAGCAGGAAGGTCCACAGTGGATTTGATTTTTGCTATAAGGCAGTTACAAGAACAGCACTATGAGTATGGAACAGATCTACTGATGGCCTTCCTGGACATAGAGAAAGCATATGACAGTGTATGCAGAAACAAAGTATGGGAGTTTAGAGGCAGAGCGGTTTAAAGTTGCATTCGCTATGTAGAGGAAAGACAACATTAAGTTTGAAAACATATAGAGGCGTGAGAGATTGCAGTTTTTAAATATTTGATAAAACGAATGATAAAGATTATTAGTACGAGTTGTTAAAAATGCGTCTTTGCAGAACTATCCTTCACATTCACGAATATGTTTGTAAATCCAGTAGCAACTCAGCTTATTTGCCGAGTGACTTGTTATCGAAATATAGACATGTTAATCTTGTTAGAAGGTACTGTCACAAAGAAACTACCTCACCACCGACACACGAGATAATGAAGGAATCTAAATATAAATCAAACGTTGTAGCTCCAGGTTGGGGAAAGTATGAAGCATTCAAGGATGAAAGTGCCCCTCTAATTTTGGATATTGAAGAGGAACGATTGAAGTCCTACACACGTGTTCAGAACTCTTATGAAGATGAGTTTTTGGGAGTTAGTCTTGAGAGAGGAGTTGATGGCGTTTTTGACATCGATGAACTTTTGGTGTTGCTAAAGAGAGATGTGCTCAAGATGTGTTTGTAGCAAGTCTCCCATCTGAATTGAATTATGTAGACTTTATAGTTGTCACCACTGGCAAATCACAAAGGCATATGAAAGCTTTGGCTGAGTTTATACGGAAAGTTTTTAAAAAGAAGAGACATGCTACTGACCAAATTCCAAAGATTGAAGGAGAAAATTCAAAAGATTGGATAGCAATGGACTTAGGAAATATTGCTGTCCATATATTCTCCCAGCAGTCGAGAAGTATGTATGACCTAGAGTCTTTATGGTCCCTGGGACCGGAGCATGATGCACTCTTTAATAAGCCAGAGGATCCATTGGTACAGTTACTGGAACGTCACTTGGTATATCTTGGCGATCTACGGCCTACCGAAACTCTTGGTTAATAGTTATAAGCAGATTCTTGTGATGTACTGTGTATAGATTTGGTCGTATCATAATAAAGTTACAAGTCCCTGGAGGATAGAGGAGTAGAGAAATGTACTATAAAGAGGATAAAGGAGATGTACAAGGGAAGCGTGAGCTGTGTGAAAGTGGGAGGAGAGAGATCAGACAGGTTGGAACAGAGAAACGGCCTGAAACAAGGAAGTGCACTGTCACCGTTACTTTTCATTGTGGTGATGGATGACATAATGACCCGAGTGGCACAAGTAATTGGGGAAGGAAAGATCAAAGCAATGGTGTTTGCAGATGATTTGATGATTTGGGGAAACAAGGAGGAGGAGGTACAGGAACAGTTGGACGTGTGGTAAGGAATAATACAAGGATATGGGATGAAATTTAGCATAAATAAGAGTGAGATGGTGATCACAACAAGGAAGAAGGAAAGAACCACAACTGGAATAATTGGTGGGGAACAGCTGAAGAAAGTGGAGAGTTTCAAGTATCTGGGAAGCCTGATACAAGATAATGGAAGAAACGATAGAGAAATAAATAGCGGGGGAGGCAGGCAGAAGCATTTCGGAGGAGTGTGAGAAGCATGTTATGGAGCAAGGATGTCCCTCAGAACAGCAAAAAGATCATATATCGGACGTACTATGTCCCTATCCTGACGTATGCCTCGGAGACCTGGTTTATGAAAGGATGGGAGAAGAGCAAAATACAGGCCAGTGAGATGAGGTTCTTGAGAAGCAGTATTGGAGCTACAAAGATGGACAGAATAAGAAATGAGAGGACCAGAGAATTAATGAAGAAGGAACCATTACAGGATGGTATAGAGAAATCTAGGCTTAGATGGTATGGACATGTAAAACGAATGGAGGAGAAGAGGATACCCAGGAGAGTACACGAGACTAAGTGGGAAGGAAAGAGACCGAGAGGAAGACCGAGAGACAGGTGGCTGAAGGGGGTGGAAGAAAGCGTGAAGAAGAGAGGAGAAGACTGGACAAGGGTGGAGGCTGAGAGATGGTGGGAAGACCGAAGACGTTGGAGAGGCTTGTGTTCCAAACAGACCCGGCCAGTGGCTGGAAACTGTGCAAGATAATGATGATTAGTGAAGAATTTGTTCGTTAAATTCATTACCAGGCATTGGTTACACATACAACTTAATACGGGAAATATGCATTTCTACACCTTTCAGAGGTTTGATTTACCACTGGGAATTTCACGAGTGTTGAAATAGTTATACGAACTGGTTTTAGATGCTGTCATATCAAAATAAACAATATTCTTGAACAAAACTTAGCTTGTGATCTTACGTCTTTATACAACTTAGAGCCCACATCCTGTGTTGCCAATTCTACCAACAACACGGCTTGAGAATAATAGACAGCGATGCTTTAAGTCTTAGCAGAAAAGTACATGAAAGAATATGTGCATTTGAACCAAGATCAAAGTTTCTAATTGCTTTTTAGATCACAACTGATAATTTTAGATATTATTTCTCTGTGACAAAAATAATCTTCCACAGTCTGTGTTGTTGTCAGCTGTGCAAGGAAGTACTTTTTATTGAGATCCTATCCTGAAAACGAGTAGTTTCTAGTTCAGGAAAGTAACTACTTTGGCTTCAAAATGTTTACAGTCTCACTTAACAAAGAAAGAGCACACTGTTGGTGACTGTTTTGGTCAAGTCCCAATGTTGGGTTTATATGAGAACTTTCACATTGGTGTCACGGGTTATATACTGTATTGCAAGATTACTCCACTCATTTCTTTGTGTATTTGCTCTCGGCTTGATAACTCAAACCATTCTTTGTTTGAGTGACTGTAAAAGAAACTACCATATCTCAAACTTCAATAGAAGCCATTCAATCTGGAAAAATGTGTATTAGATATATGTCACATCGGTGAATACTGCTGTATTTTACATTGAGCGACGAAGAAAATCACGATAGAAGAATTAGTTGGACCTGGATGCCCTTGGGACTGGAACATGATCTAGGAAGCAATGATTCAATTGAAATAGAAAGCAAACCTTCTGGTTAAGAACTTGATTTTATCTAGCAACTATTGATCAAATCCATAGGATGTTTCATATCCTGGAAAGATGAGTCACCCAACTGGTAAAATTTTTAAATGTTTGAAAGAATAAGACAATTCATCCTCCTTGGTCCTCAAAGCCTTTTCATATGTGCACAATTGATATGGTAAGAGTATCAATTGTCCTGTCACTTTTAGACATCAACATCCAGCTAGATTTAAACGAAATAATCTTCAGTCTATGAACCTAAGATTTTATATATCTCAAATCTGGCAATTCTGGATTGCCTTTAACATCTTTAGTCATTTCCTGTTTTAATTCTCTCCACAAATTTTTCAATTTCAAAATATGTGTCGTACCAGCGGAACAGGCTCTGGGCAAAGTCAATTAAACAACAGTTTAAACAAACTAGTAGTTATTTACTCTAAAATACATAGCACTGTTGACCCGACACGAAATGAAACTGAACTGCGTGTGAGGTTGAAAACAAAACACTGTGTGTGTATTGTGTGCGCATCGTAGATGGCAGCACTAGATTTGAAAAAACACAGATACTCGTGTTCAATTGTTTATGTAGGTAAAATGTATTCTAACACTTCCCCTCGAGTGAGGTGTTAAGGTTTCTTCTTAGGTCTGGATGTGGAGTCCTGCAGCCATCGTGCTTGGGTCTCGGAAGACCTTTGGTTGGTTGGTTCCTTAGTTTAGGGGCTGCGACATGTAGCCCCGTGTACTTTGGGTGTGTGTAGAATCTGTCTGATAACCGGTGTTAATTGAGATGACTGTATTAGTGTGTGTATCTGTTTTTTTAATTCAAGTAGGGACTGCAACTTTGAATTTTCAAATAGTTCCTACTTTTGCCGCCAAGCGCCACCGTCAACGACTACTAGGCCTAGTTCAGAACTAGCTACTAGACGCAACCTAAGAGCGTTGTTTACATTCTTAACCTATCCAATTTAGTTTCACACAGGTTTCTTCTTATGGCTGGATATAGAGTCCTGCAGCCTTCGTGCACCAGCTGTGCTTGGGTCTCGGAAGACCTTTAGTCAGGAAATCAACAATCTGGTCCGACGTTAGGACGAAGTCCACGATGAGCGATTTGCTCCGGATTGCATCACGTACAAAATGATGCTTAATGTCTATGTGTTTCGTCTTGGCGTGAAACACGGGATTCTCGGCAAGTTTGAGTGCACTGCGGTTGTCGCAGTAGACCGTGAGTTTGGACAGGTCGTCGTGCCCCAGCTCTCGTAGAAGTTGCTGTAGATATATGGCTTCCTTTGTGCACTCTGCTAAGGCCATATATTCCACTTCTGTAGTGGATAGGGCGACAGTATGTTGCTTTCTGGCGTCCCAGGAGATCGGGCTTCCTCCGAGCATGAAGATGTAGCCCGTATATGATCTACGATCCTCGGTGCAGCTACCCCAGTCTGCGTCCACGTAGCCTATGAGTGGTTGGTGATCATGTTCATTGGATAGGCCGACGTTCGGTGTCCCCTTGAGGTATCGTAGGCCGCGTTTCGCTGCGGTCCAGTGCTGAGGGCCGTAGCAATTGTTGAATTGGCCTAAGTAGCTGACGGCGAAGGCGATGTCAGGCCTGGTGGAGACGAACAGGTATGTCAAGGCTCACACCAGCTCCCTGTATGGGAGTTTTTCATCGTCTTCGGAAAAATTCAGGTTTTTCTGCAACCTGGTGTTGGTGTCCACAGGGGTGGTTACGGTCCGGCTCTCCGTCATGTTGAATCGGTTGAGGAGTTCCTGAATATATCCTTTCTGGTCCAGGGTGATTCGTCCACCGGTTTGACAGATCTCAATGCCCAGGCAGCACTTGGTGAGGCCAAGATACTTTATTTGGAAGTGCTCCCCCAGTTGACGTCCTATTTCAGAAGCTGTTTTTGGGTGACGACAGGCAATCAGAATGTCGTCGACGTAAACTGCGATCAGCACAGCATCTTCCCCTGTACCAATGATGAACAGGCATGGATCCGATTGAGTTGGGACGGCTCCAATAGACCGAAGGATCTGATACAATTTGTTGTACCAATTTCGTCCGGCCTGGCGCGGGCCATACAAGAATTTCTTCAGAAGACAAACTTTGTTGCCTTTTCGAAACTCTTTCAGAGCATCATTGGCCTTGTTAGAGATGTCGTTTGTGGGCTCCTTGTCGATGATCCCCTCCAAGATCTTTTCGAAGTGTTTTGGGACCTCCATATATACTTGGTCGTCGAGATCTCCATTTAAATATGCCGTGGTGACGTCATACTGTAGCACCTTCATCTTGAACCTGGCGGCGAGAGACATCATCAGATGAATTGACCCAGGACAAGCGACTGGAGCGAAGGTTTGTGTGAAGTGGATCCCAGGCTGTTGACTGAATCCTTGTGCGACCAGCCTCGCCTTCCGCTTCTCGAGAGAGCCATCGGGATGGAATTTGTTACGGAGAACAATCTACTGCCGATGATTTTGATACCTTGTGGTCGATTGACGAGTACCCAGGTGTCGTTTTCCAAGATTGATCTCATCTCGTTGACGATGGCTTGGAACCATTCGTCGGCCTCTGGGCTTTTCATTGCTTGGCCCATCGGGATTTCGGCAATGAATGTCTCCTCGACGATTGCGCTCTGCTCGGTGTCTCCAGTTTCTGTAGCTTTTCTGCTGCGAAGATTGTAGCCGCTGTTCTCGGCGACCTCCTTGGCGTCGTTAGTTGGCACCTCGACCATGGTGTCATCGCTGTCGTAGTTGTCTTCTGCGTTGTGTAAAGATTTGATCATCGATTCAAGAATTGAAATGTCTTGATGCGGTTCTTCCTCTGGATCGAATCCTCGAAACTCTTGCACTTCTTCCTCCTCGTCCAGAGAAAGTTGTTGTCCAGCATGGATTGGAGCATCCCAATAAAACTCTGCGTGTTTCGGTTGGCTCCTCTGGCTCAAATCTTTCTCTTGAATTTTCGGGGCGGTGACGATTTTTCGACGATTGCGCTCCTCCTTGAGTTGATCTTTGTCTTTGCGCTCCAAGAACTTTACGTCACGGCTCACTATCACCTTCCTCTTGTCAGCAACCCAGATCCGGTAACCTTTGGATTCTGTCGAGTATCCCACCAGAATACAGTCTCGTCCGCGTTGCTCGAACTTGTTTTTACCGGGTTCTCGGTCGAGATAAATCGCAGGGTTCCCTATGATTTTCAGGTGCGAAATGTCAGGAGGCTTACCCGTCCAAATCTCGTATGGGATTTTTCCTCCCTATTTTGCTGATGGTAACCGGTTCCGCAGGTAATTTGAGGCGTTGATGAGCTCGGTCCAAAGTGAATCTGGTACGTCAGACTCCAACATTAGACATCTGCCGTCGTTTAACAGGGTGCGGTTTTTCCTCTCCGCGACGCTGTTCTGCTCCGGATTGTAAGGTACGGTGAGCCGTCGAGTGATGCCCTTGCTCTTCATGAACTTTTCCATTTCTCCACTGAAGTATTCGCGGCCGTTATCCGACTGGATTTGTTTGACGCACCGACCGGTGAAGTTCTCAGCGAATGCGATGTACTCTACGGTCGCCTTGAATGCCTCAGCTTTTGATTTTAGGAATCGAACCTTGCTCCATCTGGAGGCGTCATCGATAAACGTAATGAAATACCGAGATCCGCCCATGGATGTGATCGGATGTGGACCCCAAACATCGGTGTGGATGATATCAAGTGGTTCCGATTCTCTCTCGGAACACTTTGGGAAGGGCGTTCTTGTCATCTTCCCCTTGATGCAGGTATCACACTCCAGCTGAGACACTTTGTCATCGAGTTTTATGCCAGTCGCTAGCTTATCGCGCACTGCGTGGGTAATATCGTGCGTGTTCGCATGTCCAAAACGTCTATGTAATGTCTCAAGTGACACTGTCTTTTCGTTTCGCGATGCAGCACAAGCGTTCTCTTCGTGTTCCCGCACATAATATAAGTCCCCAACTCAATCCGCACACAACTCGATTTTGCCACTCGCGTTCACGACCACTGCACCTTGTTTACAAAACACAACAACGGAACCGTGATCGGTGATTTTGCTCACCGACATGAGATTTGTGCGTAAGTCCGGCACGTGAGATGCATCATTAAGAGTCACATTCACTTCGGTTCCCGACACTTCGGTTCCCGACACTTCGGTTTTGAATGAAACTGTCCCTTTTCCGGTGATCGGAGTTGAACTGTCATTTGCAAGATTGAGTGTAGCGCGTTTGTTCATGTCGAGTTGACGAAAACTTTTCGGGTTGTGACACAGGTGTGTTGTGGCGGCACTGTCGAGGCACCAGGCACGACTCTGCATTATCGACACAGCACCATTACCGACGTGGTAGCAGACGTTTCCAGATTCCGTTGCTTGATCCTCGTTGGATTTTTTGTTTTTCTTGCCGTACCAACAATCCGATGGGTTATGGCCGATTTTCTTGCAGATTTGACGCTTTGGTTTGTTTTTTCTTTGGTTTCCGTCCTTGTCTTTGTGATGCAGCGAATTCTTCTTGGGCGGGAATTTTTGATTTTTCGCGAACATGACGGCAGATCCATCGTTGGATGTTCCATTTTTTCGGGCCTCACCTTCCTCCGTGATTTTGGCTCTCAGGGCTTCAGGGGTTGGCAGCTCGTCACGTGACTCAATGGCGCAGCGGAAATTTTCGAAGGAAGATGCAAGCTGTACAGCAACATTATCGCTAGTTGATCTGGGTGGATGTTGATCTCCATGTCGCAGAATTTGTCAACAGTGTTGAAAAACTCGATGAGGTGCTCGCGCATGTACCTGCTGTCCGCCATTTTATGCAAGGTGAGCCGTTTCAGGAGCGTTGCCTTCCACGCTGGTCCTTGCGACTGTTAGATATCGCGCAATTTCGTCCACTTGGCTCGTGAGGTTTCACAATTTTTTACCTGTTTGAGTTCGGAAGGTGAGATGGCCAAGATGATGTCGGATTTCGCTTTTCCTGTCGTTTCTGTCCCATTCCAACATGGCAACAGCGTTGGCGATGTCAGCTGCCGGTTCAGGTTTGACTTTTACACCGCTAACATACTCCCACATGTCGTTCTTCACCAGGAGGGCTTCCATCTGGAGCTTCCAGGTATCGTAGTTTTGTTTGTCGAGAAGTTCGATCCTCGCGCTGTGTGCAGCCATCTCGTGATACAAAACTTGACCGCGCTTTGCAGTCAAACGCGTGGTGAGGTTAGAAGAGTCCTTTTTGTTCACACAGAATTGTTCGTGTTCCAGTTACGATACTGGGCCCCATAACCTATCAGCGGAACAGGCTCTGGGCAAAGTCAATTAAACAACAGTTTAAACAAACTAGTATTTATTTACTCTAAAATACATAGCACTGTTGACCCGACACGAAATGAAACTGAACTGCGTGTGTGGTTGAAAACAAAACACTGTGTGTGTATTGTGAGATGGCAGCACTAGATTTGAAAAAACACCGATACTCGTGTTCAATTGTTTATGTAGGTAAAATGTATTCTAACATGTCACAATATCATATTCAGGATGCTTTTAAAAAGTAAAGAATTGTAAGCAGAGATTAAAAACCTTGTCTTCAGAAACGCCATCAAACAATTTGTGTAGTTCTGACCTTACTTCCCAAGACGTATTAACACGCATTGCTTTCTGCTATCTTTCATCATTCATGTTTGTAGTAAAAATAATTAAAGCATTACTGTCCTCTTTATTAAATGCTTCTAATGCACTTTTGTACGCCACCCTTTCGTCAGCAGTTGCACTTGTAGTAAGTACATTTGGTTTGACTAACCTGCCTTCGATAGCATCAAGTGCTTCCGGAATTCCTCGCAAACAAATCCTTATTTTGTATTTTCATGTGTTCCAGTTTGATTTCACTTCCAGGAGTCCAATGTTGATAAACCTTATTGAATCCATTTTGCTCCGCAAGGATAACTCGTGCATTTAACCTCAAAGTCTCTTTACACCGCTTTCTGTTGCTTGTTCTTCCACATACTGCCACTGCAGCTTCCACCATTGTATTTTTGAATTGCTTCCATTCCTCTTCCCCTGTTTTAGGATTGTTGGCATCCTTTCCCTTATTATCTTCTGGAATTCTTCCTTGACTTCCTTTTCCTTCAGTTTCCATACTTTGATTCTCCTTTCCTGGTACTCTGTCCTCTTGCTATCCATAACAACTCCCAGGTTCATTACTAGTATTCTGTGGTCGCTATCTAAGGCCTCTGATGGTATTACCTTTATATCTCTGACACTTCTCTTCATTTCCCAGTCGTACAGCATGTAATCTACCGAAGATTTCTTTGTTAAATCACTGCTGTACCACGTTACCTTGTGGCTTCCTTTCTTCCGGAACCAGGAGTTGCCTACAACTAAACCGTTCCTCTTGCAAAAATCCAGCAACTTTCTCCCTTCTTCATTCCTGCTGCCCCATCCTTCTGCTCCCATAACATTTTCATATCCTTGCCTTTCACTTCCTACATGTGCATTCAAATCTCCCATGACAATGATGCTCTGACCATTCAACTGCTGTTGTAGCTCCTTCTCAAAGTCTTCCTTCTCTTGAGCTTTACATCCAACTTGAGGGGCATATACCTGGGCTATCTCCAGGCTTCTTCCCTTTACAGTTATTCTGATCTTCATGATCCTGTCACTTATTCCCTTTACCTCTTCCTTCATTCCATCTCTCAAAACTACTACTACTCCACTGCTCCTTCCTCCAATGTTCCCACTCCAGTACAACTGGTACCCTTTCCTCAGTTCTCTGCGACCTTCTCCTATCCATCTTGCTTCTGCCAAGCCCAGTACATCCATCACATCTACAATCTCCTCCACCTTTCCTGTCCGTGTTTGAATTTTTATCGTGCCAACTCGTAGTCCATTAACATATCCGGGTCGTCGTCGTTTGCATCCGTCCTTTCCGAGGCCTGTTCCTGTTTTGAAAGCAAATAATATAATATCCACTACTGGCTTCTGTGAGAAGTCTCGAAGAAGCTGACTTTGAGGTTAAATGCATGAGTTATCCTTGCGGTGCAAAATGGATTCAATAAGGTTTATCAACATCGGACTCCTGAAAGGGAAATCAACCTGGAACACATGAAAATACAAAATAAGTATTTGTTTGCAAGGAATTCCGGAAGCACTTGATGCTATCGAAGGCAGGTTAGTCAAACCAAATGTACTTACTGCAAGTGCGACTGCTGACGAAAGGGCGGCGTACAAAAGTGCATTAGAAGCATTTAATAAAGTGGACAGTAATGCTTTAATTATTTTTACTACAAACATGAATGAAGAAAGATTGCAGAAAGCAATGCGTGTTAATACGTCTTGGAAAGTAAGGTCAGAACTACACAAATTGTTTGATGGCGTTTCTGAAGACAAGGTTTTTAATCTCTGCTTACAATTTTTAGATTTTAAAAGCATCCTGAATATGATATTGCGACACATATTTTGAAATTGAAAAATTTGTGGAGAGAATTAAAACAGGAAATGACTAAAGATGTTAAAGGTAATCCAGAATTGCCAGATTTGAGATATGTAAAATCTTAGGTCCATAGCCTGAAGATTATTTCGTTTAAACCTAGCTGGATGTTGATGTCTAAAAGTGACAGGACAATTGATACTCTTACCATATCAATTGTGCACATATGAAAAGGCTTTGAGGACCAAGGAGGATGAATTTAATGTACAGGAAACCCTATTCACAGACTCGTCAATGCGGCTATACCTGCCAGTACATTCAACCAAGCCGAAGATGCAAAAGAAGATAATTTGCCACTACTGCAAGAAATCCAATCATACAGTAAAAATGGATAGAAAATGGGCAGCTGATGGGAAACCTTGGAAACCAAGTTGCGCAGATACTAAGGATGAGAAACATGACACTTGTTGCTGTCGCCTCAGCAGCAATGAATGTTGAAGGTAGTTACAATAATTGGTTCGTAGATAATGGTACGACAAGTCACATAACGAATGATACAAATTCATTCAAGAATTTTCAGCCATTTTCAACAAAACATTCAGCGACTACAGCTAATGGTGACAAGATCGAAGCGATCGGAAAAGGTTCAGTAGACATTGAAGCAGTGGTCGGAGGAAAGTGGCCTGCAATATTACTCTGGCAGATGTATGGTATGTACCAATGATTCAGAAGAATCTGTTCTCTGTTCTTGCAGCATAAGATAAGCATCCAAAAAGTGAATTCATATCAACTGCAGAAATTTGCAACTTCAAAATTAACCAAGGCGTACGTGATCGTTTTGGAGGACTTCTTAAATTGGCAGTGAGAAATATGAAACCCATTTCTCTCAATGAAGTTATTGTCATAGGCAAAGATAATCTCCTGATGCTATATCATGCAAGATATGGACATCAAAACAAGCGCCATGTGAAGTCTATTCTCAGCAAGGACCTAAACATCAAAGTGGAAATGAACAGTGAACTCTGTGAAGACTGTATTTATGGCAAGGCTCATCGTCTACCTTTTTCCACCAGAAAGAGGACAACGAAATCGGGAGAGCTTATCCACTCAGATGTGTGTGGCCTGTTCGATATTTTTTTCTTTTCATAGAGGACTACACAAAATTTATGACAATGTAAGTTACTTCATAAAGGAAAAACATGAGGTTGTGGAAAAGTTGAGTCAGTTGATAGCTGAAGCAAAGACAGTTGGACATATTATTAAAGAACTTCTGAGTGACAATGTACTCCACCAATGGTATCCTTACCTTGACGCAGTGGTGGAGCTTGCGTGGTCAAATGATCCTGAGAGCTATGCCGGCGGTAGCTTAGTTACTGGTAGGGTCTCCCAAGCCGGACAGGTGATGATCCAGACTAAGCGGGATACTCTGGCTCTCCAGGTTGGGGGTTGGACGTGGGGCTAACAACCCCACACCATAAAAAAAGAACCTGTTACGAAACAAGGACAATTGCCTCGGAAGGACGGATTTAACAGAAGACAACCTTGGCCTGGATTACGGAAAAGAGATTTGTATATTGCGACGTGGAATGTAAGAACGATGTTGAGACCAGGAAAGATGAATGAAATAGGAGAAGAGATAACTAAATTTAATTTAGACATTGTAGCGTTACAAGAGGTAAGATGGCAAGGACAAGGAAGGATAGATAAAAGGGAATATTCACTATTGTATAGTGGTCCAAATAGCAGAACAGGACAACATGGTACAGGATTTATGGTATCCAAGTCAGTAAGGAATAGTATTATGGAATATGAAGCCATAAATGAAAGATTTTGTAAATTGCGCATCAAAGGAAGATTCAGGAACATATCCATATTGTCAGTGTATGCACCAACTGAAGAGAAAGATGAGGATGAGAAGGAAGAGTTCTATGAACAATTGGAACAGATATGCGGTGAGATACAGAGATACGATACATTGATAATAATGGGTGACTTTAACGCAAAGATTGGGAAGGATCTATTGATGAGATGTGCAGGGGAACATACGCTACATGTTGTTAGTAACCAGAATGGCACACTACTTGGGCATTTTGCCATCAGGAACAATATGGTGATCAAAAGCACATGTTTCCCACATAAACGAATACATCTAGGTACTTGGAAGGCTCCTGATTCTACAACCGTGAATCAAAGAGACCATGTGTTAATCAATGCAAGATACGCTTCGTCAATTATAGATGTGCGGAGTTGTAGAGGACCAAATTGTGATTCAGATCACTATCTAGTCAAAGCAGTACTTAGAGAAAAGCTAGCTAAAACGAAAACAGAATCTGAAACCTGGAAGAACAGTATAAACGTTGAAAGACTAGGAGATGAAAGAATTAAGGAGGAATATCAGAGAGAAATACAAAAGAAATTAGAAGAAGAAAAAGAGAGAGATGATCTCAATGAAGAGTGTAAGAAAATAGAGGAAGTAGTTAAACTGGCTGCAGAAGAAATAATCGGAAAGAGGCAGCAAACCCGGAATGAATGGTTAGATCAAGAGTGTAGGGAAGCAATAGAAGAGAAGAATAGAGCAAGAGAAAAGATAATCTTGAGAGAAACAAGAAGCAACTGTGAACATTATAGGCAACTGAGGTTGAATGCCAACAAAGTATGTAGAAGAAAGAAAAAGGAACACATAAAGAAACAATTTATAGAAATAGAAGAATTAAACCAGGGAAGTGAAGTAAGAAAATTCTATGCGGCAATTGGTAAAATGGGGAAAGGTTTCCAACCTAGGGAAAGAAGATGCAAGGATAGACAAGGGATGATACTGAATGATGAGAACAAAGTGTTAGATAGATGGTCTGAACACTTCAAGGAACTTCTAAGTGAAAGTGTAGAGCCAGAAATTGAACAACATATGCAACAAAACGAGAGACAAGAAGTAATTAGATCAGAATCAGAGAATGAGAATGCAAGTATTACGAGTCGTACAGAATCAGAGAAAGAGAATGCAAGTATTATGAGTCCTACAAGATTTGAAGTGGCAAATGTAATGAAGAAAATGAAAAACAACAAATCACCAGGGGAAGACAGTATAGTAGCAGAAATGATAAAATATGGAGGGGCGGCATTGGAAGATAGAATACATAAACTATTGGAAAGAATATGGGAAGAAGAGAACATGCCAGATGGATGGAGGGGAGGAATAATATGTCCTATATTTAAGAAAGGAGATAAACTAGCATGTGAGAATTACAGAGGAATTACTCTATTGAATGTTATTTACAAGATCCTATCAGGTATCCTGAAAGAAAGAATGAAGATATTTTCAGAAGAAATTCTGAGTGAATATCAGTGTGTAATTAGATCAGAATCAGAGAATGAGAATGCAAGTATTATGATTACAACGGATCAAATCTTTGTAATTAGGCAGATGATGGAAAAGTTTTATGAACATGATATTGACCTCCACATGCTCTTTATAGATTTTAAACAAGCTTTCGATAGTGTATGTAGAGAAAGACTATATGAATTACTAGGAGAAATTAGGATACCTGGAAAGATAATCCGGCTGATAAGGATTACACTAGATAACACATTGGCACGAGTGAAAAATGGAAATAAGCTGAGTAAACCCTTTACAATTAATCATCATCATCATCAATGTCCCACTCCAGTCGCCCGGGTGTGGTTAACAAGCCTCTTCCACTCGTTTCTGTCCTTCCACTTTTCCTGCTCCATTACTTCCTCCACATCCAATCCAGCTTCTCCGATGTCCTTCCGAATCTGATCCATCCATCTTCTTCTTGGTCTTCCAACTGATCGCTTACCCTTAACTTCTCTTTCCAACTCCCTTCTTGCCGCTCGTTCCTTTCCCATTCTCTTCACATGTACGAACCATCTCAGTCTTGATTTCCGTATCTTCTGTACTAACGGTTCCACATTTAGCTCTTCTCTGATTTTAACATTTTGAATTCTATCTCTTCTTGTCTTTTTTACAGATGTTCTTAAAAATTTCATTTCTGCTGCTTGGATCTTACTATCTTGTCTCTTGTTAGTTACCAGCGTTTCCAGTCCTTATGTTACAATTGGTATGAAGTACTGTTTATATAGTGTTAATTTCGTTCTCCTGGGCACTTAGTCATCCCATAAAAGCTCTCTGACTTGATGATAGAATGTTGTGCTTTTACTTAGTCTGTTGTTAATTTCAGGGTTGATTTCATTACCTCCGTTAACAATGCTACCCAGATATGGGAACTGTTCCACATTCTCTAACCATTCTCCATCTATGTTCACTTGGCTTCTCTTTTCCTCTTTTCCACAGTGCAGGACTACAGTTTTCTTTTTACTAATTACCATTCCAAACTCCTTCAGCTTTTCATTCCAAATGTCCAATCTCCTTTGTACTTCCTTTTCTCCCTCTCCCCAAATCACCACATCATCTGCAAATACCAAGGCCTTCACTTCATCACTACTGATACTCTGTTTTACACGTTTTATGATTTCATCCATCAATATAACAAATAATAATGGTGACAGTGCACTTCCTTGCTTGAGGCCTTTTTTTGTATAGAATGTTTCAGAATCACCACTACCCACTTGTACACTGCTCTTACTCTCATAATACAACATTTTTATCTTGTTAATTAGTGATTTTGGTACATTCCTTTTCAGTAGGCATTCCCATACATATTTTCTTTTAACTGTATCATAGGCTTTTTCCACATCCAAAAATATAAAGATGATTTCCTTGTTCATTTCTAGATGCTTTTCCATTATCATTCGCACTGCAAATATCAAGTCTATTGTTGATCTATTCGGTCTAAAGCCATACTGTTCTTCCTCTAACTGAGATTATATTATATCCCTCAGTCTCTTGCCTATGACTTTCTCCATTATTTTTAGCCCATGTGATAACAATGTTATACCTCTATAATTTTCACATTTCTTCCTATTTCCTTTCTTGAACAGTGGTACAATGCTTCCTTGTTGCCAATCTTCAGGTATCCTTTCATCCTTCCATATGGCATTGAGGGTTCGGTATAGCCTCTGTAGTCCGATGCTTCCTGCTGCCTTAATCATATCAGCATTGAATTCGTCTTTTCCACTTGCTTTACCTTTGCTCATTGCTTTCACTGTCCTTTCAAGTTCCAACCATGTTATTGGGTTCTCTTCTTTTTCTCCATCTATTTCCATTTTCTTATCTCGTTCTTCCTCTGGGAAGTCATCCCCATTATAAAGCTTTTCAAAATACTTAGACATCACCTTCTGAAGACCTTTTTCATCATGTACTATGGAACCATCTTCTCTCTCTAATGCCTTGATTTTTTCTTGGTCTGCTCTTTTCGATTTTATTACTCTATACAGTAGTTTCTGATTTCCTCTACTATCTTGCTCAATTTTGTTGGTGAACTCTCCCCAGCATTTCTCTTTTTCTTTCCTGATACTCCTTTTTACTTGTAGTTTTAATCTTTTGTATTCCACATGTAACCTTTCTATCTTATCCTCATCTTTCTGATACGTTTTTTGCTTTTCCTTATCCATTTCTTTCTTCACCTTGTTCCTTTCTTTTATTTCTTGCTTTATTTTGTCTGTCCACCACCGGGTCTCCTTTTCCTTAACCTTTGCTTTTGTTTTCCCACATACCTCAACTGCTGCTTCAACAAATGTCTGTCTGAAATTGTTCCACTCTTCTTCTCCACTTTGTGTTTCTGTGTTAGGCAGCTTCATTTTTATCCTATCTTGGAATGCTATCCTTTTGTCCTCCTCCTCCAATTCCCAAATCCTGATCTTTGGTTTTTTCTTAAGTACAATTTTAGGGATTTTTACTCGTTTTAAATCCACTATTAATAACCTGTGATCACCTCCCATACTTTCACTGGGGATTATCTTCGCATCCATGACGTATCTTCCCCATTCTCGGTCTGTTATCACAAAATCGATGAGAGTACCATACTGTCCATCCCAACTATACCGGCTGATCTTATGGCTATTCCTCTTCTTGAACCACGTGTTCTTTATTATCAGGTTATTTCTGACACAAAAATCCAACAGTTTCTCTCCATCTTCATTTCGATCGCCATACCCATGTGGACCCAAAACATTTTCATATCCCATTCTATCAGTTCCTACATGAGCATTTAGATCTCCCATTATCATGATCCCATCTCCAACAATATGTGATTCCAGTTCACTGAGGAAATCTTCTTTTTCTTCCAAGCTACATCCTGTCTGTGGAGCATACACCTGTATTATCTTCAGTAGTTCCTTATTTACGTGTATTTGCATTATTATAATTCTTTCATTTACATAGTCAACTTCAGCTATTGGTCCAACATTTTGATTCACTATAAAGCCCCATTTCTTTTCTCTTTACGATTACCCATCCAGTACAAGGTGTACCCCTTACTTAGTTTCTTCATTCCTTTTCCCTTCCGTTTCACTTCACTTAATCCCAGGATGTCGAGTTTTCGTGTCTCCATTAGGTCAATCAATTCATTTTCCTTGTCATTCAGTGTTAAAATATTTATTGTTCCAAATCTGGTTTTGTTCCCTGATCTAACACTTGCACAAACATCAGCATTACCATCATAAGCTGCAACTGTAGTCAGAGTCATGTCAATTCCGTTTTTCTTCGATCCGAGGCTTGTATTATAATTGAAAGCAACTACAAATTTACTCGTCTGCTGGCTTGCTAAGCCTAACGCATCTGAGGATTTTCTTTTGGGGTTTACTCCCTTAGCCTTTGAAGATCCCTCTTCTCCACAAGGCAGTGGTTTCCTCTTCTAATTTCCCCCAGAGAAGATGGGTTGCCTCATCCACCATCTTCGCCATTCTGAAGGTCTCCTTCTCTGCCTAAGATGCTGTTAAGGTCTTCACCCGTACCCTGGGCATGGGTTTCACGTTATACCCCGTGAGACTGGGTCCCTGTCTGAACTTAGCTCTCCTTCACACCGGCCTACTGATGTGGAGGATACCCACCCCCGCAGCGTGGATGCGCCAAACAAGAATTACTCAAGTGGAGGATAGGGAAGGTGACCCTATCTCCCTTGAGCCGGGTTAATGGTTGCGTATGATGCCACAACCAAAGGTTGTATGGGTGTAAAACAAGGAGATGGATTGTCTGCAGTAGTCTTTAACCTTGCACTACATAAAGCAATCAGTAAAGTGGATCAGGGAGACACTATTTTTAACAAATCAAGTCAGATCTGTGCTTATGCAGATGATGTAGTGATCATAGCAAGAGAGAAGCGTACACTGAAAAGAGTATATTTAGAATTAGAGAAAGAGGCTACAAATATTGGGTTATTAGTGAATGAGAGTAAAACTAGGAGCATGGTAATGTCCACATCTAACACAAGAAGAGCCCCGCATGATATTAAAATAGGCGATAAGACATTTGAGGGTGTGACACAATTTAAGTATCTAGGAGTACTTATTAACAACCAGTGTGATATGACAAACTGTATTAAAGATCGATTACAGGCTGGAAACAGAGCATACTATGCAAACATCAAGATGCTCAGGAATCAACTTATATCGCGAACAACCAAAATGAAGATATATAAGACAATGATAAGACCAGTAGTGACCTATGGCTCTGAAGCTTGGACATTAATTATGGATGATGAGAATACTGTGAAGTGTTTTGAAAGGAAAATACTGCGAAGAATATATGGCCCTGTTAGAGAGGAAGATGGATGGAGAATACGATATAACCATGAACTAAACGAATTGATTGGAAAACAAGGTATCGTAAAGTTTATAAAGGCACAGAGAATCCAATGGTTGGGACATATAGAGAGGATGCCGGAGAGCCAGATGCCCGAGAGAATGTTGAAAGGAGGCTATTCTCCAGGAGGAGGAAAGGACGTCCTAAGAAGAGATGGTTGGATGGTGTGACTGCAGACCTCGTCGCAATGGGAGTGAGAGGATGGAGGAGCAAGGCGATGGATAGACCAACATGGAGAGCAGTTGTCCAAGAGGCCAAAACCCACCCCGGGTTGTAGCGCCATGGAGTAAGTAAGTAAGTGAGTGACAATGGAAGAGAATTGGGCAATGGAGTAGTCAAGAAAATTCTTCAAAAGGAAGTAATCACACGTCTCACAGTGCCGTACACTCCTGAGCAGAATGGATGTTGTGAGAGAGAAAATCGAACAGTCATGGAAACAGCAAGAGCCATTATGCATGCTCATGGAAATATTCCACACAGACTTCGGGCTGAAATGATAAATTCAGCATCGTACATCCTGAATAGGACAGGACCAATGTCTCTGGGGCATCTCCACATGAGATGTGGAATGGCAAGAAACCTGGAACGAAGCATTGGCGAATAATAGGATCCACTTGTTATGTTCATTTCCAAAACGACTAAAGAAAATGGATCGTAAAGCTGTGAATGGGATTTTGTTGGCTATACGATGAAGGGTATCGAATTTGGTGCAAAGAAGAAAACGGGCTAATCACATCATGATATGTAGTGTTTGAGGAGAAGACTTAAATCGAGAGGTAAAGAATGGATATCCCAATAAATGTCGAGCTACCTCGCCAAGTATTTCTAGAATCAGGCACTCAGACAGAGGACCAGCCTGATGTTAACCCTCCGAGTGACGAAGAAAAGGATTTCTTGGGTTTCGACGACTTCTTTCTAGATGAAGATGATTTTCAAAAACAAGATGACTGCGAGATCGGTTTACACTTAAGCGTCCAAAAATTCTTCAAGACTACGTAGCATCTGTTTCAACAATTCTTAAAGAACCAGATGGCTATACTGAGGCTTTGAAATTGGATGAATAGGATGACTGGAAAGAAGCCATGGATCGAGAAATGAGAGCACATCAAGAACATGGGACTTGGGTCATGGAGGATTTACCACCTGGAAAAAGAACCATTCCCTGCAAATGGGTTTATAAAGTAAGAACAAATGCAGATGGCTCAGTGGACAAATTTAAAGCCAGATTGGTGATGAGAGTTATTTTTTGCAACAGAAAGGTGTCGATTATGACAAGAAATTCAGTCCCTTGGCAAGAACATCTACTATTCGAACACTACTCACTGTTACTGCCAATGAAACAAGATGCTAGCTCAAGTAGATAAGTCAGCAGCATTTCCCTATGGTAATTTAGAGGAGACCATATTCATGAAGCAGCCTGAAGGATACAATGATGGTTCCAGTAGAGTATGGCGTCTGAAGAAGAGCTTGTATGGGTTGAAACAAGCCCCTCGCTGTTGGAATAAAAAGTTTAGTGACTATATCATCAAATTAGGATTTCAAAGAAGTGAAGCTGACCCTTGTCTCTTCGTTAGGCAGAGAGGTTGCAGCAAAATTTTCTTCGTCCTCTATGTTGATCATGACAGTGAGCATGAACTTCAGCAATTTATTGACGATCTCAAGGAGGAGTTCAAAATTAATTCAAAGCCAGCATCGTTTTTCTTGGGACTAGAAATTAACAAAGAAAAACATGGTTCTATCAGAGTTTATCAGTCACTACATTCAGAAGTCACTGGAACAATTGGGCATGAGCAATTGCAGGAGTGTAGCGTCTCCAATTATCAAGAACAATGATACAGAGGGGAGTTCACCTAACACTGAGCTTCCATAAAGACAAGCAGTTGGAGCTTGGATGTTTCTAATGTGTGGGACTTGACCTGACATTGCCTATGCTCCTGGAGTGGTGTCGAGAAGTCCTGCAAATCCAACAGAACGTGATGGGATCAAGGTAAATAGGATCTTCCATTACCTGAGAGGCACTTCAGATCATGGAATCATCTACAAGAATGATTTAAATAAAGGTGTCCTAGAATGTTACAGCGACGCAGCTCATGGGTGTAACCTCTGTTCAGGACGATCAAACACGGGTGTACTTTGCCTCTATTCCGGTGCACCTATTGCATGGATTAGTCAATGGATTAGTTCCAATATCGACTACAGAAGCTGAGGTTGTATAGTTCTTGCACTTTCCTCGTTAACGTGCGGCTCACCTTTGAAATCTAGCTGGGCGGATATGTTGACATTCCATGGCTGCCTGGATCCAAGACTTTCCCAGCTCGAGGCACAGTGCTGTCAACTTTCCACCGTAGCCATTGAGAGCAAGCAGCGAGACTGGACAGAACTATGTGCAGATGTGCAACACTGGACACCTGATACCTGCGTGGCACTTGAGCTAGCCACTAGGGTGGGACTTTAGAATCCACGTGGAGTGATATAGGAAGCATTCTCTTTGTCAACAACCGTCAGCTATTGGTCAGTAGCGAAGAATGGTTATTGTCAGCGCGTGCAACTGCCTTACGTTTGAGTCGCCGTTCGTTAACCTGGAAAGTGAGGGAACTATAGCAGCCAGTAAAGCAGCACGAGAAATCATCTGGATCAAGACTCTTTTGACTGAATTTGACTTGCTCAGAACCTGGAGTTTCACCGAAGAACCAAACTCATTCTGTGAGACATTTGTTCGTTCATGAACTGGTAACTGCTGGTGAAATTACAGTTTCAAAAGTGGATACAGAGAGGTAACTTGCAGACATGCTAACAAAACCATTGCTTGCAACTCGACTTTAACAATCTTGTGACTGTATGGGAGTCTTCAATTTAATGAATAAGGGAGAGTGTTGATGTTCATATCAGTTAGTTATCCAATAACTTACTTCTTTTGTAACATTTCATGTTTTGAAGTTGGTGTTCTGTGTTCACTCTTATTCTTTCTTTCCTTTTGTGTACAGTTCATATAGTCCGTTAGCAATGGGTATGTAATCCAAGCATGTGTAATGTAGTTCATTCAATATACATTAAAGAACATTTCAATACCGAGTATGCGTTATCTGTTGCAATAAAGATTTCAACATCCTGGAAAGATGTGTCACTCAACTGATAAACATCTTAAAATGTAGGAAAGAATAAGACAAATCTGATTGAAAGTGGATAAGGAAAAAAATTTAGCCCTTAGCGATGCTGCTGGGATTCATATCGTGGTTAATTACTGGTCCTGAAACAACAGTACGTCTTAGAGCACAGCCATCTTTATTGCACTATATACAAAGAGTAAAGAAAACATGAAGAAAGAAATACCTAGAAATAAATCAAAGCTGTTCATCTTCTCAGTCCTCCACATCCTGCCCACCCAGGTCTGTCTCAAGAGGGAAGACCAGCCGATCTTGGTCCCTTTGTGTGAGTTGTCTTGCAATCTGAAGAATGGGTGACAAAATAAACAAATAGTACCGTGCTGCTGACTAGTGAGTAGTGAAGGTGATAGTCTGATGTCAGCGCATGCATATTAAACGTAAGATCGTCTAGTAGTGTCCGTGATGGCTACCAGGTACTAAGTTTAGGATCTAACCCTAGATGGCAGCACTTACTTGTCTATCATTAGTGGATTTAGTTACGTAGTGTAATTATATTACAATTCAATCACAGTTTAGCTGTAGCAGTATCACATTAGTGTCTGGCACATGTAGTAGAAGTTACAGTATATTCTTACTTTGTAATCCGGCGTTGTTAAAGTTATTGGCGTGGCGTGGCGTGGCTGCTTGTACGTAACGTTATTGCTGTTCTGTAGTGATAGCATCACCAGTCACCAGTTTACTTTATACAGAAGTAAAACACAATTGCCAGTATTCTAATATACAACTCTACGTAATCTACAGTTTTCGGCACCAATGTTGGGATTCGTATCGTGGTTAATTACTGGTCGTAAAACAACAATACGTCTTTGAGCACAGCCATCTTTATTGCACTATTTACAAAGAGTAAAGAAAATGTGAAGAAAGAAATACATAGAAATAAATCAAAGATGTTCAGCCTCTCAGTCCTTCACAGATGCTTGGTGATATTATTGTTGGAAGGAAATTGAAATAAAATTTGGTAGTACGGTACTGTATTTCAGTGGGATTCAGGTTTTTGCTATTTCAAATTGTCTTTGATGTAGACATACTGTCATTATCACGTGTTTTATATCGACAGACTGGTATGGCTTCTTTCTCCATTGTGATATACAATTTTAAAAAATATTCTTTTTTTACATTTTTTTCTGTAATTTTCTTGTAATACTGTTTATGTTGTTCTTTCAAGGATTACCATCATTCTTCAAATTATGGATACATGACAGAGTAACTTTATAATCATAAGAATTTCTCTTGGCAAGTTAAAGTTTGGGTGTGTGGACATTGTTCCATTCTGCGTCTGGAGCACTTGCGTTTTTTGAGCATAAATTCTGGTTCTTTATATCTGATTTCTTATGGCATGTTTCTTTCTTGGCAGGTTACATATGAATTAGCTGACAATAAAGACCTCTTCCACATCGACAGAACTACTGGTAATATTACAACATTAGTACAATTTGACAGAGAAGAGAAGGATTTTTACACTATTAAAGTGATTGCTACAGATAGTGCACCATCCGCACTCTTTACTGATGGAAGGCATAACAGAGGTTAGTCATCAAAGTGTTTAATCATTTCTTTCCTTGTTCAATTGTAAAATATAATGATAGGCTTACAGGCAAGTATTTTGAGATGCGTATGAATACTTACTTACAATGTCCCCCTGTCTTCTTCACTTACAAGGGGAGTACAAAATCAGTTTACTTCCATTACCTCCAGGTTATACCGAATTGGTACGTCAAAATTCACTAAAGGAATATAGCACTATCTTGGCTAGATCACTTTTTGAGTGATGTTCAAACTACACAATTAGATTGTAAATGACCACGAGTATTAATTTGGGCCTACTTTGTTTTTCAGACCAGTAATGCACATTATCTAGACTACCCCTCTACAGTGCCTTGTTAGCACGCTTGTCAGTACTTTCACCGTTTCTTACTGCAATGTGTCACTACACACATAATTAATAACATAAAATTCTCTCTGTAATGTTGAACTGTGTCACACTGGACCACAATAGGCTAATATCAATATCTGAAATAGACTCAGCACAAATTATGAAGGTGGTTTCATCTAAACTTCAGTTGATGTTGTATATAAAGTTTGAGGGTATTACTTTTCCAACACTTGGCCTGTAATACACTTGGAAATTTGTTGCGTATTGTTGACTGTCCCAGGAGTTCTTGTGTTTTAACCTAGATACATATTTTGTTGTAACATCAACTTACCATGCCTTCAGTTGGCAGTCACCTCAGTGGGGTATGTTGGTCATTAGCTCCATGTACTTCCATTATGTATGGACAGTCTGTTTGATAACCGTGATACCGTGATCTGACAGTTTTCTCTCTGTTCGGTTATTAATAGAGAGTGAGTGTGTGTATATTTTTTGTGGCTAGCTGCGTGGCTCAGCGGTAACGTTCTCGTCACCTGTGCCCAAGGTTGCAGGATCGAATCCTGGCACAGCCAGTTGGCATTTGTGGGTGCGCTAATGCGAGGGAGCCGTGTCAGTAGATTTACTGGCACATTAAAGATCCCCTTCGGGGCAAAATTCCGGCACCCCGGCGTCTCGAAAAGCCACAGTAGTTATAAGGGACGTAAAACCAATAACATTAACATTATATTTTTGGCGACGTTAATTTAAAGAGAGAGCCTCTGTGGCTTTGGCGGCAGCACGCCGGCCACTCACCGCTGGGTCCGTGGTTCAAATCCCGGTCACTCCATGTGAGATCTATGCTGGACAAAACGGAGGTAGACAGGTTTTTCTCCGGGTACTCCGGTTTTCCTTGTCAATATTTCATTCCAGCAACACTCTCCACTATCATTTCATTTCATCTGTCATTCATTTAATCATTGCCCCAGAGGAGTGCGTCAGGCCTCGGCAGCCGGCACAGTTCATATCCTCGCCGCTAGATGGGGGCTTCATTCATTCCATTCCTGACCCAGTCGGAGACTGGAAGCAGGCTGTGGATTTTTTTCAATTTAAAGAGAGAACTTCTTTCTAGGCAAGGGCTTGCTTGGGAAGAGAACTGTTGAAATTAGATACCGTACCGGTACTTGTCAGTTCCGGTTCACTAAATTTGTTTTTCTTAGTTTGGTCTTCATTTTTCCAGGTGAACAGAATTTCCAGATTGAAATCGCAGACAAAAATGATAATAGGCCAGAATTTACAAAGCCCTGGTACATTGCTGAAGCAATTGCTGAAGATGCCAATATAAATTTTCAGGTTGCTGAAGTAAAGGCTTTGGATAACGACACTGGTAAGGAACATATATCATATCTAGAAGCTTCTTCAAAGATCAGATCTAAAGATAAGGGTTGAAAACATCTTCCAACTCCTTAAAGGACCTTTTCACCTTATTATTGACAATAGTTTTGTTACTGATCTGAAGATATTTGTCTTTTGCAGCTTCTCCTGTCGTATACAGCATTATCGACGGAAATACTTACGACGCTTTTCTGATCGAGAATACTACTGGGAAGATAAGAGTCAAAAACAAGCTGGATTATGAAAACATTACTGAAGTAAGTACTTCTTGAAAAGAAAGTGTGTGTAATGTAATAACATTAAATTGAAATCGTGGTGAATTTGAGTTGATTTGTTTTGTATGTTATATTTTAATTTATTATCTACAGTACCTACTCAAAGTTCGTGCATTTGATGGTGTGTATGAAGACTTTGCCAATGTGACAATTAAGATCGAGAATGTGAACGACAACCCTCCTGTATTCTACCCATACGAAAAAGAAATCACTATCACAGAGGAGGAGATTCCTGAGCAGAAGTGCATCACAAAGGTAAATGCAATCCCTTTTATCACTCGGGTAGTGAATGGTTTGTTGTTTGTGATAGCTTATCTAAATCCACTAGTCACGAGAGGAGTAATTGACTGATGTTGTGAAGTTACCTTGTTTCTTATACAGAAGCGTTCATTGCAGTCTAACTAAAGAAGTACAAAGTAGAATATTATGAGATCCTTCTGTCTCATCTGCCAATTTTAATTGAGTAGGGGCAAATAAATGTTATACCAAATTAGAGAGAGTGTTATTGTGTGTATATTTTCTTGTGGTTTCCAAATAGTCCACCTTGAGGTGTAATTGTAGTTAGGTTACAATAAGCAGTAGAATAAAAGACAGACTTGCTAATGCTGACTGATGTTTATTCTACACAGCAATAACAACAGTAGTGACTAGCATTCTTGGATGTCACTGTGGAGGTCTGGGTTCAATTCCCAGCTCTGTCAAGAAATTTAATTCTGGTTTGAAGGCTGAAATTTGAAGGAATCAATTTCCAATTAATTTCTTAAGTATCTTTGTGGTGGTGAACTCTTTGATTGGAATAGCCTACAGTAGATGACATGCCATCCTGTTAAAATTATGTTTGGTTCAAAGTACCAACTAGTAATGAACAGTATGGTAATCAAATTACCTAAGATTGCAGGCACGGTACTTGCGGTTGGTCATTATTGTCGCTGCCCTAGACATCAGTGTCGACAATATCAATGCCCTTGCCTAGTCTTCCTGGTCAACACTGCACCAGATGCAATCATCTTTGAAACCATTTAGGCGATTACTTATGGCAGTGTTTTTTAAACTTTCCAATCTCTATGTGTCTTGTCATGAGAGCCCACACTTCATGTATACAATGGCACAGATGTTCCAGTGATGATTTTCTAATGTTTCCGGTACTAAGGAAGCTTGTAGTTTAGTGATACGTGACTGTTAATCTTGCGATAATGAGTCACGGGACCTCCAATTTTACATGGAATCCAAACCACAGGAAGTAGTATTTCACTACGAAAAACTCATATGCATTGTCCAGGCAGAGGTGAGAGGCAAGAAGCTTTACCACCGCACCACCCTTTCTGGTTGATTGATTGATTTTATTTTCATGGCTATGCTTAGCGCTTAAGAGCTCCTTTACAGTAGCACCCTACATAAAATAAGATTAGGGCTTAAAAAATAAAACATTTCACTTACATTCACAATATTAAATAATAATAGTCTAACAATTATAATAACAAAAAGCCAGTAATATTACAATAATACTAATGATAATGGAAAAGTTATATACAAAAGAGTGCATAGAGAATATCAGCCCGAAAAACAAAACACCATATACAAAAAAAGCTATTAAAGTAGGCAGGTTGTCAGCTATTGTCCTGATGTTATAATTGAACTAAAAAAAAGAAAAGTATTTTAACATAATGCAGTAATCAGATGTGAGAGATCTGCTCCAAGAAGCAGGATGAAAGATGTCTTTTGAAAGCTGCAGTGCTTGCAATGTTGACGAACTTAAATAAATCGAAGGTGTTGAAGAGGCGTGAGGCGGTGCAAACAAAAGATTTACGAACTTCATGGTTTGGTGTATAGGAATCTGGAGTCTTCATTATGTAATCTATTTTCTCGATCATGAACAGAATGCATTGGTGTAAAGGCATTGTAGACATATAACGGGGTCTTGGTATGTAATATTTTATGTGTCAGAATGGCAACTGATAGCTGCCTGCGCTCGTGGAATTTCAGCCATTTCAGCTGCACGTAGTAAGGTGTGATATGTTCATCTCGCCTTACATCCAGAGTGTACCGAACACATACATTCTGGACTCTTTGTAATTTGATGTTCTGTGTTTCTGGTAAATCATTGTATACAGCAGAGCCATAATCAATGATTGGAAAAATGAGAGTTTGGACGAGGAGCTTACATATGTTAGGAGGGGTGTAAGAAACAGTTCTTTTCAAGAGATGCACAGGAGATGCATAGTTGATACAACCTCCCTTACCACATTAGACGTATGCTCTGCCCACGACAGTGTTCTATCAAATATCACTCCGAGATTATTGACAGTATTGCTATATTTAATATTATTATCTAGCATCTTGATGGGTGGTAGTGAATTAAAATATACTGAATTTAGAAGTTTTGTATATCCAATGGATATAAGTTGTAAGAGGGAAACTGTGTAATCTGGAGGCTATCCACTTGGTGTAAAAGTGGCAAAGATGGTCCTTGAAAGGTTTGTTAATGGATATTTGAAGTGATAGAAGCCATTTTTTCAGTGTTCTCTAGTTAATTTGTGTCGACCGACTGGAAAACTTTCTTTAATATTGTTAATGGATATGTTTAGTGGCTGTAGCAATGTGGTTAGTCACCTCACAACTCCAATCCAGAAGTCAGGTGTACCACATCCTTTTTTTTGTTGTTAACATGAACATGCATTCCTGGAGGAAAGTGCCCTTTTGGAACTACTTTCTCCTTAACCCAGAATTACTCTCGCTATTTGGTGTTACACCGTTGCTCTCGTGTTAAGTTCAATCTAACAAATGGAAAAATGATCAAAAACAGGTTAGAAACTTTTAAAAACCAATTTTTATTTTATAAATAATGTTGCTAACACTATTAGGAACAACTACTGTTAATATTATGAAGAAAGAAAGAAAGAAAGAAAGAAAGAAAAGTTTTCAATTGGCCTTTTAAAAAAACTTAACAATTTGAAAAAGAGACCATTGAAAATACATTATAAAAAGGATGATCAGTCTCAAACATGTTATAGGCCTATGAAACTGTCTTTGACTTTTATTCTTGAACATCTTGTGGATGTTCTTGTTCACGGCACTGGAAGCAGGTGATAACTGTAGTTGCAGTGTGCTGCTTAAAAATAGCGTGACGGCAGCTACCACACCTGGCTTGAGTGAAACGTTTTTTCCGTAGTGGACAGTAGGTACATCTAATTTTAGGTCCATCTTCATGATGAGGTTCTGGGTCTTTTATCTTGGCAACATATCTTATGTCGTAGTGTAACCGACAAATTTGTTAATGATGAGAGTCTTTATCATGTTAGGAAGTACAAGCTCTCTAGCTAGCTCAGACAAATATTTTTGTCTAGGCAAAAAAGTGTCTGTGTTGGCCTTGAAAATTATTTGGCCGTTTATGGCTCCAATGTTTAGCAAAGACACAGTGACACAGTATTCAGTTTTCATGCGGTCGACAACAGGTTGTAGAACGTGATGAGTTCTGGCTTAAGCTGGTTACCAGATTCTTCATCAATAAGACCTTGTTTGTGCATTGTTGAGCCAACCAAGACATTTTTTCCCTTTCTTGGGATGTAAGATGTAACCATGCATTGGTTAGGGTCCTTAAAAAGAGCAAAGTGCTATTACTGGGCGTTCACGTAGGTTAGTAGTGAGCTCTAGTGGCAGTTGGGCCTTGTTTTTACACAGAGTGCCGACAACAGATCATTGGCTACAGGAATATTCATAAAATAGTTATCCATGGTAACATTTCATCCAGATTAGTCAAATGGCTTGGTTAAGCATTTTAAAACACATACAACATTGTTAGAGACATGAAATTCTCCTTGTGGCTGTTTGCCAGGATATATTTCGAAATTATTGGTTAAAAAAAGTTCTTGCATCAATTAGTGCTTAGATCTTAATCCCATATTTTGCCTGAATTTGCATCGCCCCCTAAATGCCTCAAGCATTTCATCTAGGGTGACAAGCTCCCCAACATTGTAAGTTTCCTGGCATTTTTTTTACAATCGCCTCAAAAACTTGTCTTATTGGTGCTATGTTGTCCTTAGCCAGACACTCTGGTCTTGTTCTTTTTTCATCAAACCTTATGGCCTGGATAAGTGTTAGAAAGCGCTTTTTTGACATTGTTGCTACAAAAAACTCTGCAGCTGAACCATCGTCTGCCCATAACTCATCCAAATTCAATTGGTTGCCTTTTTTCACACCAGCCAGATATAAAACACCCAAAAAACCTTGTATTTCACAAAAAATCAGTTTGAGGACATTCTTTAGTGCCAGTTGCATAATTCTGACTCATCAGCGTCAACTGTTAATTTGTACATCGTACAATATTATCTACTAAATTGTCGTGAAAAAATAATTTCCATGACTCGTACGCTGTTTTAGCGTTACGAGCAACTGCTTTGACACAAGGCAAAGTTTTTATTATATTTTGCCTTGGAGTTCTTGACGATGTAGGCTCATGCACACTCCATTTAATAAGAAGATCCCTTCCCAATAAATAAGGTCCGTGGTGTGTAACATTAGCTAAACGCTGACCACTTCCAGTTTGGATGTTATTTCTTTCTTTATGAGGTGCCGTGGCTGGGTTGTTGCGTTCATCTTCACATTCAGACTGTTCTGAGTTGCTGTCATGGCCTTCATCTTCCCTTGGCCCATCAGACTCCGTCACATTACCCCGCACAGCACCAGGTTCACTTGCTAAATTGTCTTCTTCGTCGGATTCATCCAACCAACTTAAAATTCGGTTCTTGTCATCTGCGCTCATTTTAGTTCACAAACTATGCAGCTAGATGAAACGAAACACATAAAATAGAGAAAAACTTTTCAATAAAATTAAAACGTGTCTGACAAAAAACAGCAACACGGTTACTCTCGTTGTTAGGTGGCGCCTAACAAATCAGACTACGTGCTTACTCTCACGCTAGATCCAAACTAACAAGCCTGTGTGCGCTCACTTCCCCCCACCACAGCACCGACCCCCACTTCCTTGCCGCCAAATCGCAACAATAACATGCCCTCAGATACCTTGATGAGGATTAGACAACCGGTGGATGCAAAACAAAAATTTCAAATTAGTTTATTCTGCGAAGTTTTTTATTGTTAGAATCAATCTAACAGCGAGAGTAACCACGGATTAAATATGGCATATGGGGGAAGGTTTTCTTACCATGTAGCAGCAGAGTTTCTCCCCATCAGTTGTCCTAATTAGGAAACATGGTGTGCCCATTTCATTTGCTGCAGTGTTTTGTACCATGTTGAAGAAAACCAGGTTTGATCTGCTTTTCTGTGAAGGGAGGAATCCATGTTCTTGTCACTGATGATGTATTATAAATCAATGAGATTCTGCAACCGGGTTGCTATATTCCTTTGGAAGCTGCTGGAAAAGAGTTGTTATTCTTCATAGGCTCAATCCATGACTTCTCATGAAACTAGTACTTCCCCTGCTGTCTGGAGATTCCATGTTATTTTGTGGAAACCTGGGCCTTTGTTGGTATCATTTCATGGCTTGCAGCCATTCCATTATTGCCGAATGAAGGAGTGGATCACAAGATTCTAGTAAGAATCACAATGACTTTTGGAAGTATACAAAAATGTGCATTGATAAAATTCATATGTCAATAAGCAGTATCGCTTTCTAACAGCTCATTTGCTTCACGGACATGCGTTTTCATCTTCAAGTTTGCTTTATGGCACAAATCTACATGGTGCAGTTGTCTATGAATAGAACTTCAAAGATGTTTCAAACAATTAGCTATGGCTTTCGGTAGAATATTAGAAATGCTCTCCTTTGCAATGAATCCATGTTACTTGTCAGTAATGATTCAGTCAAGCCTTTCATTCACATTATTTGAATTTGTGATACTTACCAGGCTTACATAGTACATTTATCATTGATATTATGGTTGAGGATATATGTACAATTGTTCCAGGTTTGTCATTGTAACTTGTTTTTTTGAGGTGGGGGTAGGGGTGTGTGTTGGTTTTTATTGATTGATAGATATATATGCTAATATAATGTTATATTTTTCTATTCAGCTTTCTGCATATGATCCCGACATTAAGGATCCATCAAAGGCCCAGCATATAGTTTACTTTGTGGTGAAACACGAGCAGAAGAAGTTGCTTGCTATTGATAAGGAGGGATGCCTCTCACTAATCAAGGTAAGCATGTCTCACATATCATTATTTACTGTATGACAAATGTGTACGGGGGAACTCGGGTACCTCTAGCTGAATATCTAATTCCCTGTCCTCTCTTAAATCCTACATTTTCAGAGCTGATATTTTTAACAAATAAATTGTAAACTTAAAATTTACACTACTGATAATACCTGTGTGTTTGCATTGATTAATGGGTATAACTAGGTTGAAATTTTCGAAGGGATGCACTTCATGTACTCCGTGCAGTAATATAGTTTGGGATGAATGTTATTTAACAATTTTTCTCCCTCAGCCTTTGGATCGTGATCCTCCCGATGGGTTTGAGAAATGGCAAGTCCTGATCGCTGCTGATGACGATGATGGGGGTCCTGCATCTCATCGTGAAACTACTGAAGTTGTCATAAAATTGATAGATATCAATGATAATGCTCCATTTCTGGCCATGAAGCAACCTGTCATTTGGCAAGAGAATCAGCTCTCAAACACAAACATCACTCTGCTCACAGCCCAAGACCACGACAGTGATAAAAATGGCCCACCATTTACATTCAAGATCGACTCCAGTGCAGATGATGACGTTCGGTCTAAGTTTTCCATATCAGGTAAGTGTGGACACTGCATATTTCTGTAAGCATGGTAAGTTTCTCTGGATAACTTGAAACACTTGCACATTTGGATATAGCAGGTTTTGGAGAATCAATGCATTATCAAATAAATGTAGAAATGAGTTATAAAACCTGTTTGAGATACAATTCCTGATGGTTAAGTGAGGAACTAAGCATTGCTTGCAGCAGGTACTGAACCTACTTTGGTGCAGTGGCCCCCCCCTTTACACCACCAGCCTACCTGTACTAGAACAACGCAATTGCATCCCAAATGGGTATTGTAGGAGAATGGTGAAAATTAGGTGGATTGTTTGAGAAACAAATGAAGAGGCCTTAAAAACAAGTGGAAGAGAGAGATTTGTGACATGTTTGGATGTCATGCATGGTTGGTTGAGAGCAATGTTTCAAATATATATTATATGGCAGTGGTCGATTAGAGATTATAATAGAAGTCCACAACATGACCATTTCACATTTGTAACGTCCTCGCTTGCTGAGCCCAAGGTTGCAGGTTCGAAACCTGGCGCAGTCAGCTGGCATTTGAGGTTGCGCAAATGCGAGGGAGCCGTGTCAGTACATTTACTGGCACGTTAAAGATCCCCTTCGGGGCAAAATTCCGGCACCCCGGCGTCTCTAAAAGCCAGGGTAGTTAAAAGGGACGTAAAACCAAATAACATTATTAACATTTCACATTTATTTCTCATAATTCTAAAGACTCTGCTTTGAATTCTGAACGTACTTGTGTTAACCCTGGAATATATTTCCTCTCATTAAGTAAGGTCTTATGTGGTTGCCAATGCAGGGTTTTGAAACTCATAGGGCACAAAAACTTATATTTATTTCATAGTTACAGTTTAAGTTGTACATTTACTTCCCACTGATTCCTTTTAAATACTTTCTTTCAGTTACAAGTGTAAGGTAATTTTGTTGTAAGCCTCGTCAACTTGGTGACCTCCAATTGCAGGAAGCAGAATAAACTGATATTCATTCTCTATCTTGCTGTCTTGCAATTTTGTGTTGGTTCGATGTTGCTTCATGGTATCGGAGAAACCTTGCTCTTTTTATATGAATCCTAGAAATTCAGTTAGTGGTTCAATTCAGTTCAATGGTTGAAGTCCTAAAATTCTAATTTAAAAAGTAGTGCTTTGAGGAATTGCTTGCACTAAAACATATATTGGTGGCAGCTGCTACAGTTCCTCTTTGCCAACTGAAGGGGTGATAATATAACAGCAGTAAGATATCCTTGTAAAACTTCCCATGGAGTGTTGTTTAAAACTCAAATAATATTTCCTGTTTTGATAAAGTAAGGGGTGGAGGGGAAGTGGATACTTTCTATACCTCACATCGTGAACTAGTATTCTGCAGTTGTGTATTTAATTGCAGTGCACACAAATGTATACTAGTTAAGTGAATTCTAATTATTATTGGGCAGGGTGAAGGAAGGTCCTTGCTTTCCGAATCTTCGCAAATGGACTCGTTGTTGATTGCATGAAGTGCAAAGATGAGCTGAAGCTGGGGGAATCAGGATTCATAGTTTTAAAACCATGTTAATAGCAGTGAGTGAAAGACAAGTTTCATATGAATGGAAAACTGTTCTGCCGTTCGTTCATTCGTTCATGTACTGAATGCCCACTGAATTGTGACCAACCTCGCAAAGAACAGCTCGCTTGACCTGTTAAAACGTTAAAACGATGTTGAATCCTCTGGACCAATAGTGTGTAGAGACCACCATGTAACATTTGTTGCACATAATGTGTTAGATGACCACGTTCATCCACTATGGAACACTTCTCTCTGCATGGCAATGACATCTCTCAGAATGACCATGTGTGGTGCCATCAATGACGAATTGTGCTTCAATGGTACAAAGGAACATCAATGGTCCCCATGGTCTCTCATTCTCACTCCAATAGAGCATCAATGAGATACTGTGGAATGGGTCCTAGAAATCCTGCATCCTGCACTGTCGTCGATTGACTCGTTTTGAGTTCCCATCTGGTGCAGATGGTTTTTGGCAAAGTGACTATATTGATATGGTGTGGCCTTTCTGATTGTCTCAACCTTGCGCCATGCTCCTGCCAAGTATGCAGTTGTGTACGCAGGGCTTCAGTATTGTAAGCTATCGGTTTTAGACAAAATGCCTGATTTTTATGCTTTCGAATGTATTAATAATAAAATAAATTGTCTTGATTTATTCATTAAGTTCCCCATTAGAAGGATTCAATTTTCCATAGAGGATATTGTATTTATGGAAGGAAGTCCTTGAGCCTGAACTGTATTAAGCCAGTAAAATAAAATCACAGTATCAAGTTTTCTAATCCTCAAAATCATTGTTTGCAATTCACTATGCAATCAGTGAACATCAAAAGCAGAGAAATGCTAGAAAAAGAGTGAAAAGTGTTATTTCCTAAATACAAGTACCAGTATGATAGCAAAGTTCAGTCAGGTTTTCTTGATTATGTAAATCAATTAGAATGTCAGGCGCATGAGCAGGAACCTCGAAATATAGTAAGAATGTCTGAAAGAGCAATTGATCAAGATCTACTGTACAATGTGAAAATAACCTGTTGGTGACTAAATAAAATGTAACTAAGAAGGAAATTGCTTCGAGTCGGATGCTTGGCTGTCATAATTTTATTAGTAAATAACAAGGTATTTCTGCACATATTTCTGCTAAACTTGCAGCTGGGGTCATTGTGGTAATGAGTAGTGCTGGCAGTGTTGGTCGACCTTTTACTGGAAATTATGTATGACTGTCGAAAACACATTACTCGAATACGATTTACAATTTATGATTTTCGGTAAAACAGACTTTTTGGTAAAATTGCATTTTCGGCAAAATTCAATCGTCTGTAAAAATCGATTTTTGGTAATATTGTTTTGTGGTAAAAATAGATTTTTGCCGAAATCTGTTCTCGATAGACTTTTCTTTCGGTAAACTCGATGTCGAGTCTAGAGCGATCCGAGGTATAAAAGGGCAACCGCTTAAATCTTCACAATTATTGTCAAATAAACAATACGGGAGTGAAAAAAAAAATCACACTGATGTGACAGCAGATATCAATGCTGAGTACAACGCTCGATCCGACATGCATGGAATGTCATTCAGTTGCATCACACACGTGCATGGAGACTCTGCTTTAGGCGGATGTACAATCGACGCAACGCTGCACAAACCACAATTCACAATGCGTAGACACTAACTGGCTTGACACTAACTAACCTAAGATCAGTTGGTCGCATGCACAATGTGCGATGCATTGCTTATTTACTGAAGAGTCTGCTTTATCGAAAGGTCGATTCTACTGAAAAGTTGTTTTTACCGCAAATTAGATTTCACTGTAAAGTCAATTTTACTGCAAAGCTAATTTTACCGAAAAGCCAATCTTTCAAATTTAGTTTCCGACTTTTTATGGAAAGATAAAAAATCTGTGTCAGCACTAGTAATGAGACCTTGTACTAAATCCATGTGAGAAATTTATTTGCTAACCTGCATTTTTGCTGTGCATATTGCTGGTGTGTTTGTAATTAATTACAACTAGGTTAGGAAAGCAATTAGCTGTTGGCGATCTGTTTTAAGTTTTTCAAACGTTAGAGATTGGTCTATAATAGTTGGGAAGGTCCACCATTGCCATACACCACTATAACTTATGACTCCTAGCCTGCTCGACACACATAAGTAAATTAATTGCTCGAAGCAACAACAGATAGCGTTAGTATCGCTCGGGTGTGCCAGCAACTGTAGTTGAAGGAACAGCATTACATAGCGCCAGCCACTAACAAGTAACTAACGACGTTGAGTGAAGGGTTCAAGAATCAGTTAAGTCTATACAACCACATTATCAGCTCAGTTATATTTTAGTGTTTGATCAAGTGATTAACCTAAATAACTTAGAACTCAATCACTTATGAAAAGTTTGTCACGGTAGAAAGGTTTTCATACTATAAAACGCATAAAATACTACCAAAAAGTGTAATAGACTAAGAGAATAAAAAATACTTGCTTGAGAAAATCTGATTCATTATAAGTTTAACTAAAAACGTCTGTAACTTAGTAAATACTGTTGTACGTAACTGTTTATACGTATCCACCGAACCTAAATGAAGCCCAAGTGAGCAGGATCTGATGATCGCTTGACAAACGAAACTAGATATCCCCCATTTGTATGAAGAGTGTTTTATTAGGTGTGAAAATAACTCCTGTATTTATTTCAGGTACTTGAAAGTTAGTTCCTACTACCTGCCCAATCTAATTGGGTGTACTCGTGTTGACAGACTGAAAAAGCGATTCTACTAATAATATAGCAATCGGTTGGCAGAGGGTCTCCGGCACCACGTTCAATGTGTCAAAAATGTTGTTATTGTTTAAAATTAAGATGGTGTTACAAATTAAAATATATAGACATATTTACTCGTGAATCGTCGCTGGAGAAGTTAATATATATAGTTATTGTTAAGATTAATAGTGTTCATAATTATACTGTAGATTACTTTGAATACTGTATATGTATATTCTAAAACTGCACTCCACTTGATTCTGTAGGTCATGCACACACTGTGCGCAAGTAGCTAAAATAAACAATTTTATTTATGTAGGAATCAGATTTTCAATCTTTTGTTAAGAGGTGGCAAAATTATTATAGCTTGAGGGCAGCAGAAACGTACAACCGCCCCTTAGCAGAGGAGTGTAAGAATAAAGCACAATACCAACATTGTGAAATATGCTGATAGTTCGGAGTTCCTGCAGGCACTACTGAAGTTTGATCTAGTAAGCAGTTAAACAGCAGAAATGGGCAGAATTCAGAGGTAAGTGAGGAGACGTGCTCTTCGGTTTCTTGCAGGAAGAGCCCAAGTGCCGAATATTCTGAGGCAATAATAGAAGTTACCGATACTGACAATGTTGGGAGGAATACGGCCACACTGGATACACCATCATTTCCTAGTAGAATCTCGACAATGTGTCCAGGCTGCCCACTGTGCCAAAGGTGGACTAAGGAAGTATTAGCTTGCTGGTCTCGTTCAGTGAGCACTCAGTGTAGATTGGTAAAACACCTGTACACTTTTATTTTTAATAAGGTGAAGGAAAGTGTGAAATCATTGTTGCGGTCAAATCTAAGAAAGGATATTATTTTACAAATGTTGTCATAAATACAATATTGTGCATATTGTCTACAAAGAATTCGTAGATCAAGATGAACACACAATCTCCATCACATAGGATTTTAATGAAGCATTTTATGCATGCGCTCAGAATCAGTTATTGTTGAGGGAAGTGTGTGTCTGCAAAAAAATTGAGGAATAAACACATGAAGCTGTGTAAGCAACTGTGCTTTCAAAAGAACATATATTGTTTCGTGAATGACAGAAATTTTACTGTGCAAACATTGTCACAAACTGTTTAACTCGAGTTTCATAATGTAGCTTGTGTGCAAGTAGTAACATTTATATCATGTAAGCTATGTTCATATTAGTGTTCGTGTTGAATTATCATGACTCCTCTCTTTTTGAAGTAATAGAAGAATGATTATGTACAGTAATGATTTACAATCAGTTTTAATCAATTTGTTATCAATGGGAGTTCAGATAACTTCATTACTAGGTGATCAGATGACGATTTTCCATGATCATTGTGGGCACAGTTGCATGTCAAATAATCTTCTTTTACAGGAAGCACACTCCTTGCTTCAGTTCCTTTTGACCGTGAGGAAAAGAAAATGTACTTAATACCAATTGCTATTACGGATAATGGATCTCCTAAGATGACTGGAACGAGTACATTAACGGTTGTGATTGGTGATGTGAATGACAACAAAATGAAGTCTGGCAAAAGCTCAATATTTGTTTACAACTACAAGGTATGGAATCTGTAATTGTACTCACTTAAAGAATACCTAGCGGTATTACAATTGTAGATAAGTCAAAATAATATTTCTCATTTTCTGTTTGCAAATATAGGGAGAAATTCCAAACACTATAATTGGCCGCGTGTATGTGGATGATCCTGATGATTGGGATTTAGCAGACAAGAGATTCATGTGGAAGAATGATGCTCATATTAATTTTGACCTTGATGTAACTACAGGGATGATCACAATGATGAGGGGGACAAGTAACAGCTCTTTTGCACTGGAGTTTATAGTAAGTTAAACTTTTGAGTTTCTTGATATACCTAGGAATTTTCTAGACTACTTTTTACAAAGCATTGTCATATACTGATTTTCAGTATAATATTGTTGTTTTATGTGTCAAGATATTTAAGTTTTTGAAAAATTTGATGTGTTTTGTTCAGAAATGGGTTAATTGCCATTTCACTTGGAAAATAATTGCCTATTTCAGAGGTTAATATGAAAAAGAAATCATTTAAGCATAAAATAGTATTTATCAATCTAGTTTTGACTTTAGTAAAAAATGAGAGTAGACATATGGGATCTACTAGGTTGTATGTGTGTGTCTGTCTGTCTGTCGTCCCCCCCCCCTCAAGAATTCAAAACATGACGGAACAGAATTAAACGAAATTTGGTACAAACTTAGCACTAGTGAAGGACACGTCAGTGTCATGTTTTATATCACAGTAACTGAACCAAAACAAAATGGTGACACCCGAGTGTTAAAGTTAAAGCTAAACAAAAAACAAAACAAAAACAAAAGTTTGGTGCTTTTCAGTCGGTCAACACGAATGTACCCAAATAGAGCTGGGTTATGCCCTGATCCTGAAATAAATTACATAAGATTAATAAATACACTAGGATGACCAGTTTCGATCGTCAAGCGATCATCATCAGATCCATTACACTTAGGCTATAACATCTATGTTTGAGAATACAGGTGAAAAATATATACAATATGTACAATTATTTAGTTGCAGTGTTGGTAATGCAACAGTCGGTGTATGTTAAATGTGGTATATCTAATGTTAGGTAAACTTCTAAAATAGTGATGAAAATCCGGAATTTGTTTGTTAGGGGTGATTATATGGTTTTACAAAATCGACTATGGTTATACTGAAATAATACAATCTTATACTTATCGAGTTGTCTCCTTAACTGGAACTTGAAGCAGTTGCGTGTTTCCTTAGATACCAGTTATAGTCGACTAACCCCGAGTGTTAGCTGGGTGGAACTGGTTTTCCCCTTCCTCCCCCTTTAGTTGCTATGTTCTTCCAGAGGTCAGTGCCATGTATATTTTTGTGACTTTGCCAAGTCTAGATAAGAGTGTATGCTATTGAATGCAGGAGTCTGCAACTACTAAAGACCGTGGAACTATCTTCGCCACGCATGGGCTAAAAAAGCCATTTATACTAAGCGGTACACGGTCTATTGAAGACGTCCCGGCACCTTTAATACTGCCGCGCATATCGGCCTAGGTTTATTGCAGAAAAATGATCCAAATAACATTTACCTATAAACACCGCTATTTCCCCCCCCCCCCCCCCCTCTCCTTTTTTTATATCTAGCTTGGCTGTATCGCTAAGTTGTGTCTGGTTTTCGACAGGGTGTGTTTTTTACTAGAGCGAAAAGGGGTGAACCATCCATAAAAGTGTGTTCATTTAGATGGTTGGGATTGTTTTGTTTGGCTAGGCGAATCTCGATTGCTTCTTTTATGTCGAGAGCTCTGCCTTTCGATTCGTGATGAATCTATTCAAAAAGCAAGGCATAAAAATAGCATTCACAACAAATAATACGACCGGGAGGCACCTGCAAAATAGGATAAACAAGACCCGTATTCAATGTCAGGGGTATATTCTATTACATGCCAAGACATTGGTTGTCAAGCTAATTACATTGGACAGAGCGGAAGACGAGTAGATACACGTTATAATGAACATAGGAATGCGATGAGGTACGGAACACATTCAGCCGTATGCGAACATATGTGTATATGCTTCACTAAAATCGAGACTGATCTAAAAATAATTAATCACGAATCGAAAGGCAGAGCTCTCGACATCAAAGAAGCAATCGAGATTCACCTAGCCAAACAAAACAATCCCAACAATCTAAATGAACACACTTTTCTGGAGGGTTCACCCCTTTTCGCTCTACTAAAAACACACCCTGTCGAAAACCAGACACAACTTAGCGATACAGCCAAGCTAGATATAAAAAAGGGGGGATAGCGGTGTTTATAGGTAAATGTTATTTGGATCAGGTGTACTATGTACATTTTTCTGCAATAAACCTAGGCCGATATGCGCGGCAGTATTAAAGGTGCTGGGACGTCTTCAATAGACGTGTACCGCTTAGTATAAATGGCTTTTTTAGCCCATGCGTGGCGAAGATAGTTCCACGGTCTTTAGTAGTTGCAGACTCCTGCATTCAATAGCATACACTCTTATCTAGACTTGGCAAAGTCACAAAAATATACATGGCACTGACCTCTGGAAGAACATAGCAACTAAAGGGGGAGGAAGGGGAAAACCAGTTCCATCCAGCTAACACTCGGGGTTAGTCGACTATAACTGGTAACTAAGGAAACACTCAACTGCTTCAAGTTCCAGTTAAGGAGACAACTCGATAAGTATAAGCTTGTATTATTTCAGTATAACCATAGTTGATTTTGTAAAACAATATAATCACCCCTAACAGACAAATTCCGGATTTTCATCACTATTTTAGAAGTTTACCTAACATTAGATATACCACATTTAACATACACCGACTGTTGCATTACCAACACTGCAACTAAATAATTGTACATATTGTATATATTTTTCACCTGTATTCTCAAACATAGATGTTATAGCCTAAGTGTAATGGATCTGATGATGATCGCTTGACGATTGAAACTGGTCATCCTAGTGTATTTATTAATCTTATGTAATTTATTTCAGGATTAGGGCATAACCCAGCCCTGTTTGGTTACATTCGTGTTGACCGACTGATAAGCACCAAACTTTTGTTTACTTAGGGAACACTGAAAAATGGCTTCAAACCTCACAATGTTGAAGCTAAAGTTAAATTACGACTAAACTAATCCTCGGATCTCTGCTAAATTTTGGAAAAATGTACTTTCATCTGGGAAGAGTCTGGGTCCAAAACTACATAGTCATCGGTTGAATAATTTTAAAATGGCGGCTGTGTTAATTATGAAATTATTATAATCCAAAACCTATATATTTAAGATGGTGGCTGAGCATACCATTAAAACTTCAAAATCGGTAACTCAGGATCCAATTGTGCAATTAACATGAAACTTTGTAAGCTGGGAGAAAGAAATAAGATATCTCACTTGCATTAGTCATAAGACGTATCACACTGCATATAGCACGCAGTCACCATTTTGAATATATAAGACATTCATATCGGCTATCCACTACCTACGGTATTTCATGTGCAATGACAAAACTCAGGATATATCTAGTCTCACATAACAGGCTCTCTCTGCAGGAGACACAAGACAAGCGATTCCATCAATTTAAGATGGTGGATGGACTGACTTGTTTAATGTTCCAATCAATTCCTCTGGATGCAAAAGCGCAATTATAACTAAACTTAGTAAACGGGGAGACTTATATAGGGTACAGCACTTTACCTTCTTCAGAAGAACATTCAATTACACTCTTGGATAAGGACAAAGAGTTATAACTATACCCATACATTTAGGAGAAAGTAGGCTACTTGTTCTTTACTGAACATCTTGTTTAATTTGAAATAGGCTGCTACAGTAGCTCTGCCAGCAGTTCACAAGTGGTTTATGCCCACCCAGAAGAAACCTGACTGTCAGGAAGCAAGGAAGTATGAAAGAAACAATCTAACGTTTCGTCTATGCCAGCCAACGTTAGACTCTATCCCTGCACTTTAGTAATAGTCATTGCAAAACACAACTTTTGTATGAACTGAAGCTGTTCAAATTTGGGTGTAAACTGAAGAAACTGCTAACTCACTCCTTGGCACTACAGCCCGTACAGGGCCATGGCCTCCCGGACAACCTCCACTCATTCTTCCCTGTTGACTGCTTTGGTTCTCCATCCTCTGACTCCCATCTTCCTCACATTATCCAGCCATCTTGTCCTACGTCTTTCCCTCACAAGACGTTCTCCTGGCTTCCCATCGAAGACCTTCATTACCATCCTGTTCTGTCATTCTTTCTATATGTCACAACCAGCGCAGTCTACTACTATATCTGGCTTACCATACAACTCTCTTAGCTCCATATTAAAGAAACTGCTGGAGTCCTTAAATTAACAGGACTTTCATACATCTCGTGAATACTTGATGATGCTGGATAGCAGTTCCTTCATTTGACTTCTTTCATCATTCATCAGGAACTCTGTTCTGAATGGTTTTAAAATTATTATACAGAGTAGTTCACCAGCCCCTTATTATTTAGTTTTATGAAACCCAACTAACATTACAATTCTCCTGATGGTCGATATTGCTCTGTGCACTGCCTGTGACAGCAATGTAAAATGAGCCATGGACCTAGCAAAGGAAAAGCGACCGCAATCACTTCCGCGCCAAATACTAAGGACCATTTAACGAACATGTGATTTATTGCTTCTTGAGGAACACACATACATGTAATACAATCGAATTAACCCTTCAGGCCGGCTATTTAATCCGAAGGTGTTCCCTTCTCCGGCGGTATTTAAATTGAAGCTCAGCAGAGGTGTAGTAGACACCAACAAGGTAAAAAATTAATAATGTAAAATCGACGAAATATAACGTAATGAAAATTTTAGGACTACTTACCGATAACATGTCCAATGTTTCTCAGTAATATATGTAACGACTGCTTTTCAGGGTTGTCCATGATCACACGCAATATTTACAAAAATATAATAATTTGATCAAGTTCCACTTTTGGTATTTGTTTCAGGTATATTTTCAATGAAAACAAGATATGATAATGCTCAATCTACATAATTTTCAGGTATAATTTCCAGGAAAAGCTGAATTTTGAAAAGTTTTTAGGCCCCGTATATGTATCCCGTGTAGAATTGTCAACAAAATGTAAATATCGCAATATTAGTTCAAACCTGTCGCTCGGCATTGTTTGAGGGAATATAGGCTAGGGGTTTCTAAAAATTCATCCCTGGTGAAATACCGCTTTAGGGTAGGTTTCTGCATTTTCCCCATCAACATTACAAGCCCCTAGAACACACAAATGTTGCCCCCTGTCACTGACTCCCACTTCCTGGCGCGCGACCTTAGTTTCAAGGGCGCGCCAACTATACATTCTGTCGCATACATATTTGTTTCTCAAACAATTAGTTCAATTTGTCGTCGAAAAGCAGCAAAATAGAATCTAAAACAGACGTGAAATGCTTTCTTGTTCCCGGCATACCCGTGAACCTCTCGCCACAAACACTGAACAGCGGTCGTCGTTATTACAGCTGAAGCTATTTCTTCTTCATCAGCGCTGTCTGCCACTTCCCCAATAACATCATGCTGTGTGTGCATAGTCCGTATCACTACCGAAAATATCGCTTCCCTATACATCACTTCCACTACTGTCTATCAAACGAATAATCTCTGCACCCGTAAGATAATGAGACAGCCCGGCAATTATTTATCTGCGACTGAGTAGCTTCAAGCCTACGAAGCAAAAAATTAACTACGTAGTATTTGCTTTCGGTGCTTCCCCTTCATAAGTGGCAAAAATTGTCAAGTTAGACATAGTTCACAAAACATTCTCGAGATGGCAGGAGAAACCGTGATACCTTTTAAGCAACTAATTTGAAACTCCATAGAGCGCGTTTCATGTTCTTTCGCTGATCGATATGAATCATAAAAAGCAACGGATATCGATCAACTTCGTATTAGTTCTAATTATGAAACAGAGATGGCATGAAAGTACACAACGTCTCGGTTCATAACGTGCAAAAAGATCCCGCGAAGCAGCAGTGGTTCATGTGTAATAGGCATTCTAACTTCCGCCTGCACTGGCCGTTTGTCGTACGTCGAACCGGCTGGACGAGTGGTTAAAGTCCGATCTGACGTGGTATGTGAGACCTAGCAGAATAGTGCTTCGAATCCAGCCGTAAGCAAACTTTTTTGAATGACAGCCCGTGCTCCATTTTAGTGGGGATATAATATCAAGCCACACCTACAACGTCACATTACCACAGTTATTCACTTAACGATGTATTCCTGTGCGGAGTATGTTGAATTTTGCTAATTTATGAAGATCGATAGTGAGAACTTTTGTGTTTTACACTAGACTTTCTTTATCTAAATCGTTCTTACCAGTTTAAATACGATTTTAGTTGTCGGGCATTAGAAATATTAATGTTCACGTTCAAGGATAAGATTCATTTTCTTTTCTTTTCTTCTGTTGTGATGGCTTTCAAATGTGCGGGTGTTCACCACCTCGATCGCATCACCTAGCCACGTGCGTTTCCACTGCATTGTGGGTATCGGAAACATTACCGTACAATATGGAACTATGAGAATAACAGGAATATTGTAATGTTCTCACTGTTATGGGCTGTTATTAATGCAACTGCCGTGCACTCTTAACGCTCAAACTGTCATATCATTGGCATTTCTAGACTAGTCAGCGAGTTGTTTACAATGGTACGGTATGATCCACAAATTGGTATTCCTTTCAAGCTAAAACTTGGAGTTTTAAGTAGTGACTGGAAATTCGCAAGTGTATTTTCACCATCGTAGACAATTTTAGAAAAATAGTTGCCTCAAAGAATGAGTTACAAGGTGGAGAAGAAGGTTCAAAGTTTTCTTTAATTCAAATTCCGTTTCAGTGGGACTAATAGTTCATGAGCCATGAGCCAATGCACAAGAGACTTCCATTTTGCTGTTCTCAGCGCCATCAATATTTGAGGTATCTTTTTAAACTTGAGAGGCTTGGATATCATGATCATCACATTCTTGTGTTCTTGTGTGTGTTTAAATTTGTCGAATAAGCTATGTTATTACTAGGGCCTGGATTTTGATGACCTAAAATTTTCTAAAATATGACCTATAAAATGAATGCAAAAATAACAAAAAATGACTTGAAAACTGTAAAAAATGACCTAAAATTTGAATGGAACTGACATAATTTCATCACACAAAGCAAACAGACTACGCCATTGTATGTTGAAACGATTTTAATAGGTACGTAATATAATTTAATTATTATATTACAAATACGAATTATTTGCACACAAATACTGGTTATTATTTTGGTCTAATTTGACTCCTGAAATGTGGATATTCCATGAAATAAGGGCTGAACAAAGTTGTGAAGATTCTCATGTCTTCGTATTCATCCTCACTTTCAGCTCCGTTAATATCCAGTACCATATACCAAAGATGCATCATAAACTATTAAGAATGTGAGGAAATGACTCGTAACGTATAAAATATTCTAATAAATTCCATAAAATGACATCATAATGACACGATAAGCGAGAAAATTACCTAAAAATAAAATACTTATGATGAAAAAATTACTTAATAAATATGCATTTATGAATGTGAGGGCCATGAACAGGATTTGTGTATGTAAGAGGATATAAGGAAACCAGAGATATATAAGCAAAGCGAATTGATGTGAGTTTAATAATAATAACGAACTGATGTACATGGATGGCAATAGCGGAACCGCGCAAACTAAATATGTGCGAACATGGCGCGGGCTCTAGACAAACTGAAACATAAAGGGCAGGTGGCAGCACCTTACTTATATAGAACCGCATACTTGATAAATAAGAATAAAACCACCAAAGTTACAACAGTATACAAGTTAGCAATGTCTGCGGTGAACAATTTGAAAGATCACATGTCATCTGAATCCGGGCCCTGGTTATTATGGTGTTGGTAGCAGTTTGTGTATTTGTTACTGAAGGTAGGAGTGTCATGGAGGTGGCAGTGGTCTTATATTTCGAACCATCCCAGCATTTTATCTGGAGTAGAAGTGGGGTACCACGGAAAACCACTTCCAGGATGACTTAGGTTGGTCTCGAGTAGATGATAAAGATTTGAAAATCAATTCCACATGCATGCCAACACACTTTACTTAGTTTTTTATAAGAAATAATCCTAGCTGAAAATTCATTCAGCAGACACTCATTCAGTTAGTAGCTTTCGTTTCTGATAATTTCAGTTGCTCTCTTACCATATCTTTAGAAAAAAAAGTCATGTTTACAATCGAATTAACTCAATACGATACAGTTTTCCTCATTAGTGGGTGAATAAATACTGTTTTAAGTTTGCCTTAAGTTTGTCAAACGTAAGAATGATGAATGGTTTTCATCCCGAGGTTACAGAGGGTTTCGACGCGACATGTCCGGTGCCCTGAGCGAGTCTGATTTTCCCTTTAAACCAAGGCGGTCAACATTTTGAACACTTGCTACCTTGAATATGCAGGGTACCTTGCTTTCGTTTTACAGATAATTATGTCGTCGTCCAACCTAGCTACGTATCATCGGATAAAAACGGTCCTTTTCAGGACGAATAAAAATCACTCGTTGGAACAGGTACATAAGTGGCCATAGTATATCTCCTGTAAACGGCATTAGGCGAAAAGACATGTACCAGCTAAGGGATCGAATCTGCTACCAGGCGGCTTGCCTGCTGCAACAGCTAGAATGCATGATTTAGCCACCTTAGCTACTGATAGCCATAACGAAGTGCTGGCACGTATTTAATCTATTCGTAGCCCCCAAGACACCTGTCCAAACATAAGGGGTTGTTATTCGGAGCTGTGATCGTTTAAAACGTGCATTATAGTTGAGGTCATTGAAATAACACTACCGCTAATGATTTCTACTATATTCGCGAACATTAACTGAACGGTTAAGTTGTAGGCTACTAAGGCCGTAAAGGAGCAGGTAGTAATGTTTTTAGGACGACTATGATATACGGTTAGTTGGGTTGCCTTCCTCCAAAAAAAAAAAAAGAGATACGGGGCTGGTGAACCACTCTGTATAACACAACAATATAACATATAAAAATATACAAGGTTCCCTGGACCCTCAAAACCTTGCAAAGGTTCTGGATATGGAAAATAGCTAGACGGTGCCCCGAGAGCATTTTATCTTTTTGTCATGTATCTAAAGATAGTATAGCCCACTGGCCTGGTGCAAGTCTTTGAAATTGACACCAGTCGAATGACATGCATGTCAACAATACCATTCCACTATCTCCAACCAGAGTAAAATATTTTGGCAGAGCTGAGAATCTAACCTGGACCTCGGGGATGACAGCCAGCAATGCCACCACTACACGAGACATACTGTCTGGAGATGACAAGTGAGTAAACAAATTATGGCTCACAACTTATCCTCTCTGAATATTAGTTACAAGAATATAGTTTTTTTAATGTTAGGGCTCATCCATCTCCAAAAATTATGCAACCTGTACATTCATGTAGCATGAAAACGTAAGTGTCGGCCCCTGAACCTCCCCCTCCCAGAATATATTTTTGGTACATTTTTACTCATTTTCCAGTGTACAGTCTGATTTTCAGCTATGGTAAATATCAGCCTTTTAGCTATTGGGAACGTTGGACAGAGAGAGAGAGAGAGAGAGAGAGAGAGAGCCTTGGTTTTAATATAAAAAGTGTTTCAAAAATGTGGTATAGCCCTTTTAGGAAAATGTCTGAATCAGAGATCACGAAGTTTGTTGCAGTATTGCTGTGGTAGATAAAGATCTAGTGCTTACATGGGTGTGAACTAAAATAAATTTGAGTTTGCAGCATTAGCTTAATTATATTAATTTACAAATTTTGCAATTTTTTTCGGCACTAAACTACATATTTGCTTTTTCTCTATCAGTCTGTGAGTGGTCTTGGAAGCAGTGGTAGTGGAAACCACATGCCAGCAAAGGCCACTTTCTGATTAAATATATCAGTTTCTAGTTGTCATTGTGGTTCGTCTTTGCCTTGCCAGATATGGTGTAATGGCAGTGGTGTGACATAATTATGATTACGGTACAAATATTGTTATTAAAGTTGTTATCTAATTGTAATAATAATAATTATTATTATTGTAATATCAAATTGCAATATTTGCTTCATTGCTTTATTCACCTATTAATATCAAGGGAGGGGCCATACCATACTCATGTCATCACCATAATCATGTATATTATTGTCAAGTGTTTAGGATTAGGGAACAGGCTTTTATAGAGGTCCAGAGCTATTTTATTAGTTAATCTGTAAGGATTGAATGAGTTTCGTGCGATGAAGCAAGATTTAGCAACATAACTTATTTCTGAACCAAAGCCAGGCAGAATGGAGACAATGGTTATGGGGGCAAGTTTGCACGCAATTTGGCGTGAGCATGAACAGAAAAGCGTTCGAGTGGAACATTCAAAGAGCGCGGGCCTGAATTCCCGCTCGTAAGTAATCAACTCGTCGAGACAAGCTGGTCAACTGTATGGCGGGGAGATAATACCGCAAATGTGCTACATAGGCGTCATGACTCTTCGGAACTTATATAAGCTCTGCACCAGACAAGTTATTCACAATTTATTTTCAGTCGCTCTGTGCAAGGTCACAAGTTAGTCAAATTGATACTTACTACTGATCAATTACTTCTGTAATGATCAATGCTTATTGAATCTTCATTGATTCATATTCATACTATCGAGTTGAATGGTCTGTTCAAATTTGCTGTACCATGGCACTCCAGTATAAATAATTCTAAGCAACAACAAGAAAAAGGAATACAGTTAGTCAGGTGGAAAACATATGTTTTTCAAAGGTCATTAAACGTGTGTCAGTGCGAGACCGTACTACGAGCAAGAAGACAGTCAATCTTGCCCAGTAATTAGGGAGATGTTAAAATATAATGTAAACAGCTCGAAACCTCAGATTGAGTTCCATTAAGCAGGTGTTGTGAATAAACCAGTATTTAGTTACATGGTTTTTGTTTATTGAAAGTAGATAGGCCTATTTAGAACTAGAATGCAAAGAGTATTTCATGAGCCGGCCTCGCGGTGTTGGGGTAGCTCGCCTGCCTCTCACCCCCAGGCCTTGAGTTTGATTCCCGTCTCCGTCAGGGATTTTTGAAACTGACGTGAGGGCTGGAACGGGGTGCACTCGGCCTCTTGAGGACAATTGAGTAGCTGTCTTGACAGTGAGGCAGCGCCCCGGTCACGAAATCCAAGATTAACGGCCGAGGGGACCCGATGCGCTGACCACACATCACCCCAATATCTGCAGGCCAAATGGCCGAGCAGCGGTCGCTTGGTAGGCCTAGACCAGGGCCATCCAGTCATTGCGCCCGGGAGCACTGGGCAGTCAGACTAGCGCTCCTTCCCCTACCACCACTACACTGTGGGAGCGAGGAGACCTGAGACAGATGGACGATGTTCGGACCGCGCTGACTAGATACGAACGTCGTGCGGCCGACGGCTTTTGTGGGATTGTTAACATCAAACTAAAAGGGCTGTTTTGTCATAAAAATTATACCGCATATACAAATCGAATGGTACTAAGATGTATGGAATCTGCAGGAAACAACGCAAGTGTTAAGTAAAGAATATGGTGATTTATTCCAAAATGAAATGTGAACATATTAGAGAGGAAATTCAACAACATTCTACCAATATGAACAGATAGTACAGATTTTGAGTGACTTTTGCTCCTTTATAAGCTGTACAGAAACATTAAACTTCCCATTCTGCTTTAAAGGCTGCTGCTTCACCACTCCATCTTTCTTTTGTTTTGTATGATGTTCAGTTATAACCACTGCGAAACTGATTTACTTACACGCTGTCAACAAAGCGCATTGGATTAGACTCGTGACTGATGTATCGGCTGTTCACTTCAGCGCGGCGGGTAGGCCGCGCGCTCAGTTATCCAAGCTACTTCCACCATTTCCGAAACTACCTTCCACCAAAGAGCTCGGAGCTCTGGGTTAGAGCGCGGCCGGAGCCCTGTATGGATGGCCCTGGCCTTGACCCTTCATGGGCTGTAGTGCCAGGGGTAAAAAAGAGTATTTCATGGAGCAAGCTTATTGCCCCACCCCCCAAGTAAGAGAGCTCTGCTCAATCCAGGGAGTGGCTGTGGCTAAATTAAATTTCAAGGTGTCATCTTCTTGATGACTGGCACCTAGGAAAACCAAATAAAGTGTTTATGTCTTCTGTGCATTCAGACCAATGCTAATTAAGAACGGTGAGCTGGTTTTAGGAGTTTTAATTGTAACATCCGTAACAAATGGTTGCCCAATAAGTAAGAACGCTGTGGAGACCGTTACAAATGGTCGCCCAACTATGGGCAATATTCAAAGAGCCGTTACAGTGGAAACCTTTCATTGAGCAACTCTCTGGCATTCGGTTTTGTGACTACTGTGGGGGAAATAAGTATAGATACTCGAGTTTAGAGGTCAATAAAACCTTTACCCTTAGTCTTACATAAGAACAACCTACACCAAAATTGTCCTTGTTTTATTTGTAGTTTGACGATATAGAGTAAATATTTTCATTGTATCTCGTTAAAATTTTATAGCAGATTGAACAAAAAAAGTACCGGTTTTTCTTACCAAGTTTACGGAGCGCTCACTTAGAAAGATCATTACGTTAAAAGTATTGATCTGATCGTAACGAAATTTTAATACGTCTTAAAGGAACTTATTGTTAACGCGTATAGGAAGTTTTAATCTGATCTGACGTTTCTTAAAATAGTTGTTGTGAATTTTGTAAACCAACTTTTTCTCGGGCCTGGGTGGTCATAGCAGTATGTAATATGGCTTGTTACGAGGCTCATAGCAATGCAAGGCTTAACGTAAAACTACATTTTATCCCTTGTGACTATCGATTTTATATGGATTGATATTTAATTGGACCATTGTGGGCGGTGATAGTATATACCGTAGCAGCCTGGCAATGTTGCCAGTTGACTACCGTATTTCGAACTCGCTGCACGCTCGTTCCTACGCACACCAAACTCTGACCTTTGTTCTTCGTTGAGTCATTTAGCAACGAGCAGCAACTATCACTGTCTGTATTACCTACATCGATCAAGATGTCAGCTAAACCGCAGGTAACGGAGGGAGAATTTGCCATGATTATTAGTGCAATATGTTATTTTAGAAGCGAGAGAGAAAGTAATAATGATAAGAGGGTTTAGCAAAAAATATCCAAGTGTATTGGAAGGTCGATAGCCATGGTGAAGAGATGTGCCACTGCAATTAAAGATATTCCTCTTCCTCCCAGAATCCAAAAGTATGAAAGTATGACGAAAGCAGAGCTAATTCTTCATGCCAAAACTCACTCAGGGCACCTAAAAAGAAGCTGGAACAGATAATCAAGAATGTTCGTCCTAACGTCGAACTCTTCTGGCTGCCAGTTGCTCATTGTGAGCTCAACCCCATAGAGCTGGTTTGGCCCTACGTGAAAAATAATATAGCTAAAGTGAATATGAGTAACCAGGCGGAGAGAGGAAGATCAATGGAGGTGATGCGAGATCTCTGTAAAGAAGCCTTGAGGTCCGTAACACCGGAGCTATGGAAAAAATGCATCGAACACACCAAAAAAATAGAGAAACATTACTGGGAAAAGGATGGGCTAATAGAAGAAGTCCCCGTTGTTGAGCCACTTGTTATAAACTTAAATGACAGTTCATCTGATTCATCGGGCAGTGATTTTTCAGACGGTTAATAAGGGAGCAGTTTTATAATCTTATAATCTCAAAGTGTAAATTACTTCAAACAATTAATCTTATAATATTAGCTTTTCAGCTGCCAACTGTTTTTTTTATCCAAATACCCATATATCAGAAAGTATGCAAGCCGACAGCTTTAAACTATGCACACGTATAGTACCTGGCATTCTATATTAATTTGTAGTAACTTATATACATCAGTGCTACCTTCATGATTCTAAGCATGCTAAGAGGTCCAACTTTAAATACATGTAACTTCTATACTATCATTTGGATTTCAACCAAATTTCGTGTGTGCTATGTGTACCATAACAGATATGACTATACCGATTCTTAATAGTAACCAGGGCTGCCAACTGTTAATAAATACGGTCTCTATTTTTGTTACCCTAATATCAATATATCAGAAAGTATGCAAGCCAATAGCTCTAAACTTTGCACACGTATAGTACCTGGCATTCTAGATTAATTTGGAGTAACTAATATAGGCCTACGCCAGTGCTACCAACATGATTCTAAGCCTGCTGATAGGTCCAATTTTTAAATACATGTAACCTCTATACTAACTAATGGATTTCATTCAAAATTGACACAACAATAGATCATATTATTTTAGATTATTTCTGACCAATACATGTATGTCATTGTTGCCAACATGAATTTACCGGCGCTGTTAGATCCAATGTTTAACTGCATGTCACGTCCATGGTATCCATTGGACTTCAACCAAATTTTGTATTCTGTACCTTAAGAGATGGAACTAAGAATATCTTCAGTCTACAGGGCTGCCAACTGTAGTTCTCTATTAGGCTACATTATGCCAGGTATACAGTATTTCGAACTAATTAGAAATTTAGATATTACCAACTTAATTTCGTCATTATTCTAGATAGATCCATATAGATTAATTATTGGCATGAATCTTAAATTTTAAGAAAAGTAGGCTCTTTCGTTCGTCACGGAACTTCTTGTTAAACCTGCCAATGGAGGTCCAAAGCCCTCATTAAAAAAAGTGTTGGGAAATGTTTCACTTCTTGCGGAAATGAAATAAGACACGTTTCTCTAACTTGTAGGTAAAATTAGCATAGGATATTAGCGCTGCACATAAGGGACGCATATTTCAGGATGTAAAGAAGAATTAAATAGTTAAGTTAAATAGACGTGAATGATAGTGTATTTTATTTTTTATTAATTTTTTTCTTAGTCGTATTACCCTCCAGGGTTGGCTATTCCCTCGGACTCAGCGATGGATCCCGCATTTACCGCCTCCATTTTGAAACTTCGGGATCGGGGATACAACTGGGGTCTGTGACCAGCACCTCGCCCAGGCGGCCTCACCTGCAAAGCGAACAGGGACCTTATGAGGGGTGGGAAGATTGGGAGGGATAGGCAAGGAAGAGGGAATGAGGCGGCCATGGCCTTATGTTAGGTATCATCCCGGCATTTGCCTGGAGACGAAGTGGGAAACCACGAAAACCGCTTCGAGGATGGCTGAGGTGAGAATCGAACCCCCCTCTACTCATTTGGACCACCCGAGGCTGAGTAGACCCCGTTCCAATCCTCATACCACTTTTCAAATTTCTTGGCAGAGCCGGGAATCGAACCACGGACCTCCGGGGTGGCAGCTAAGCACTCTGACCACTACACCACGGAGGCGAATATATATTATAATATTTGTATTATAATTCGTCAATTTCACTTATGGTTGTTAATTTATTTTAATTAATGTCATTTTTCAAATCCTCGTACTGCAGCTCCTTCACCAAGAATTTACTCGTATAAAATAATATCTTCCTTGTCACGTGAGCGACCCATGGTTTAACCCATAGGCATTCATTTTATCTTTCCGTTTCTTTTATATACCGGTATTGCCACCACAGAATTTCAACTACCATAATATAGTAGAGTGAACAAGGAACTGTCCTTCGTCCATTTTGCTGAACTAAGATAAAATATTTGATGTAGTGTAATGGTGTGATAATTGCTTTGTATAACTTTGATAAAAGTTCATTTTTATAAAATATTTGATAAAATTTATTTGACAAATTTCTTTGGTAGTGTAATACCGTATTATGTTTCACAGGGCAACGTCGCACGAGTTTCCTCGACCGAGCGCATTGTTCCTGTAGCTTGCTACGATACATTCTTCTCACATAACCACCTGATTAAATATCAATCGATATAAAAGCAATTATCAAAAGTAGATAAAATGTAGTTTTTCGTTTAGCCTTGCATTGCTATGAGCCTCATAACAAGCCATATTTCATACTACTATGACCACCCAGGCCCGAGAAAAAGTTGTTTCACAAAATTCACAACAACTATTTAAAGAAACGTCACATCAGATTAAAACTTCATATACGCGTTAACAATAAGTTCCTTTAAGACGTATTAGAGTTTCGTTACGATCCGATCAATACTTTTAACGTAATGATCCTTCTAAGTGAGCGCTCCGTGAACTTGGTAAGAAAAACCGGTACTTTTTTTTGTTCAATCTGCTATAAAATTTTAACGAGATACAATGCAAATATTTACTCTACATCATTAAACGACAAATAAAACAAGGAAAATTTTGGTGTAGGTTGTTCTTATGTAAGACTAAGGGTCTTAAACTCGAGTATCTATACTTATTTCCCCGACAGTAATCTCCACATGCTGCACAAAGCACGATTGTATTGCTTTCCTACACAGATGCTCAAAATTCTCCATGTGAGATTGTGTAGAAGTCTTATACTGGGTAGCTCCGTAAAATAATGCCTCTGAAGATTTTGATTCCAGATTTAGATGTTACTCATAAAGGGGATGTTCAAATCCCTTGTATGGAGATGAGAAAGCAATGCTTGTGCATTTTGGCACAAACTTTGTTCTATGGTTTGCTCAGAGGAAATCTCGAAGGAAAATATCTGTTTTGAATGATGGTTAATGTATACTTACATACTCATTGTGATTCTTTGAATAGGTTACAGAATCTTCACAATTCATCCCAGAACATAGTGTGGATGCTATCGTGAACGTAACCGTGAAGGACATCCCTGAAGAAGCAGTTGATAAGTCAGGATCAATCAGATTTACAGGCCTGAAAGCAGAGGAATTTGTAGCGCCAGGACCTAATGGGGTAAGTACTCTTTTTCTGTTTGTACTTTAATCTCAATCCCCTCCATAAATCTTGCTACAACTGATATCTTTCCACGAGCTCTCATTAAGCGGGACTCTTTCACAAGTTTGCCGCACATTTTTACCAAGATCCTTTATTCTTGTAGTCTCTTAGTTGCCGATTTTAAATCCATATATGGAGTAAGGTTCTCTACTTCTCTTCACATGTTTGGCCTATGTTTTTCTACTTCACTTTTGTTTTCCTCTTTACTTTCTTGTCTTCTTTTCCTGTGTTAGTCTGGTCGTAACTCCTTCCCACACCATCCACTTAAAGACGGAAGGTACCCCCCACCCCCGATGGTTGCTGCTCACCCTGTTGATGAACCAGGAGATCGAATTGAGTTTGCCATAGGAGTTACAGAATGGATTGTTGACAGTGATGTCCACCTTAAAGATGCAGTGTATCTGGATGTGGAGATTATCCTCATGTTTCCTTCATGTTTCTTCATCTGCCTTCATCGGCCTGTCATTTCATTAGTTCTTTTCCTGTGCCTCTGTTTCCTTTTTCAGCTACATAATTGGTAAGCTCTTACTTGCTGAGCCCAAGGTTGCTAGTTAAACCGGTTAGCATTTGAGGGTGCTTGAACATGAGGTACCTGTTTCAGTAGATATACTGATGCATTAAAGATCCCCTGCAGGACAAATATCTGGCACCCTGGTGTCTCCAAGCTATAATATAAGTTAAAATGGGCATTATCAATAAAGCCCTGCACGGATAAACCTGCAGATATCCACAAAATTTTTCGCCATGCGGATATAGTTTCAGGGTGTCGAGCGATATGGGAAATGGGGGAAATATACGGGAATTTTAGTGATGCGGGAAATATACGGAAAATTTGCATTTGATATGGGAAATCTTGAAAAGTCTCATAATGCCCGACTTCTTATCCTCCGAACGCTCGGTAGACTCATCCTGCTCGGCCTTCTATTTCGCCTGCAGACCATGCTGCCTCCCGCAATTTGCGCCATGGATAGTGCGCTAAGCAGGATGAGAACCCAGCCAACGTCGAATGCATGATTTGCCTGGCCGACTGCCGGCCGTACCCTCTCCGCGCGGAGCTGCGCGCGCCGCACTCGTTGGTGACAATGACGGACAGGAATCGGTCCCCATTGTTATTCGCAGAGAAGACCAGTTGTTTTTTCGACCTGGGTTTCTCGACAAAAGCAGCCCTTAAAGAAGCTAACAGCTCAAGATCTCAGAAAAATGAAAATTCCAGACACGTATGTGCTGCAATTTTGCACCAACTGCCGAAAATTGTACATTCGTATCCTGTGGCTGAAAAAATCTTGCTTACAAGATGACCCGTGCTATTTCCTGCCTAGACCCATAATGGTCCCTGAGACTCCTAAGTTGGCAGAAGATAGGATCGTCATTGCCCTGGAAATTCTTTGTAATCAGAAGAAATTGCTTTCTGGCGCAATGGCTGCTACTCCGCACTTCTGAGACTGCCCTCTGTCACTGCGCGTTTGAAGCAGTTCGACGGAAAAGAGCCACGGCTTGACGTGCTGTGGTCTGAATTTGCGACTACAGCACCTTCCTCAGTTCCTGCCAAAAACGATCTCGCAAGCTTCGTTAAAATAATACTGATTTTGTATCACAGCAATGCAGCTCTAGAGAGAAGTTTCTCCCTGAACAAGGAGTGCATGATCGTCAATCACAAAGAAGCAAGTCTGATTGGCATGCGTACTGTTCAGGACGCTGTGATGGCAGCTGGTGGAGTAGAAAAGACAACCGTGAGCGAGAGTTCATACTGCACGAAACTCCTATGCCATGTTAAAGGAAGCAAAACAGGGGCGAAGCCGGGAGGAAAAGGAAGTGACGGCTAAGGTGACAGTAGAAAGAAAAGCCATGAAAGATCTCCAGGAATTGGCAAAATAGAAGGAAAAAAAAATGAAGATATTGAACGACGCCCATTCTGAAACAGAGAAAATTGAAGAGCAGATGAGTTCCCTAGAGAAGCTTTAAATTGATAAATCCTTGATTATTGTTCAATCTTGTTTTGTGTGACTCAAGTTCCTAACTACAATCTAGTATTGACAAAGTGACTTATTTTATTTTGTGTATTACTAGCCTACAGTTCCTATTCAGAAATTAGTACTGTCAAAAGAACTTAATTTTGTGTTGTGTATAACTGAAGTTCCTAGTAACAATCTTGTATTTGTCAAAGTGACTTATTTAATTTCGTTTTGCATTATTTTATTTCCTATTACCTACTTTGATAAAATAAATCTAAATCCGAAGGTATTTGCGGCGTGTGGAATTTTACTGTTTTTAGCCTTTCCATGATCTTTCGCAGGGGAGATGCACATACCAAATTGTTTAAGTCCGTGTAAACACTCACAGCAAATGCGTCACACATGCATAATTTTCATAAACTACAAACAATATCTCACAGCTCTCGACATTTTACTATCAAACACCCGTTACCAACATGTGGCTACAAAATACACCACACAAGTGACAGTATTCTTTTCGTGTGGGCAGGCATTGTTTCAGTCGCTTGTTAACCACTGTCTGTGTCGGATTTCCTTTAATTGTCATTGTTTCGTTACTTTTACTTCGCCGAAGTTCGACCCGAGGACTGGATACATGCCGTACAGCATGTACAGAAAGAAATACTGAAAGCGTTCTGGATATCGCGGTGGATGAAATGATTATTAACCTTGGCAATTCATCAAGCTCTGACGAAGACAATGATGGTGGTGATGATGACAGGGACGGTGAAGGGATGGAGGGTGTCAAAGAAACCCTTGCCAAGTGACTGAGGATAATTTATTTATTGGTATCAGTTCGCTTGCGGCAGTCGATAATAGAGCACATGCTATTGTTTCCCGTCATAGTGTTCAAAATACTGCCTGTCATTCAATAGCTTACACCTCGACAATATAAAACCATGGCAATAATATCGCCACAGAGCGGCTTGTTTGAGTGCTCAGTGCTAAATATGTCTTTACATTAACTTTACTTTTGTATTATCAGGATAGCTAATACACTAACCGGCAAAAAACGCAACACTTGTATTTTTCATTATTCTCATAATTTATTGCACTGAAATTATTCTTATGTAAAAATTATGCATAGTTAATTGTTTTTTAAACATTTGAAAACCACTTCACATACAAAAAATGCTTCAAATAAAAAATCTGTTTAATTTTCTAGAATAAGTAAAGAAAAGTGAAAATGTCTTAAATTTTGAGTAAATTACATAGTCGTTCAAAAATGTTAATCTGAGTTCCAAAATTTTTTCATTACTGAATTCATATTAATCCATTCCTTTGGTTACTGACACAAGAACTGAACACTTAAAAACGGGTATTTCCACCCCTAGCACGAATCACCTCACCTAACCCTCTGCCTTACTTGTGATGATTTGTGAAATGCTTTCCTGTGGGATACGTTCGCGTTCCTCAAGCAGCATCACCTGAAGTTGCTGGAGAGTCTCAGGAGCACGTTGCCAAACATTTCTGGCCAACATACCCAAAACCTGTTCAATTTGATTGAGGTCGGAGTTCCTAGCTGGCCAGTCCAGTGCGTAGATTCCAACCACATGCAGGTACTGCTGGACACATCGGGCAGTGTGTGCTCGTGCGTTGTCGTGCATCAGGCGAAATTCATCCCCGACAAATGGAGCAAATGGTACAACATGTTTTCAAGGACTTCTATGATGTACCGGTCAACTGTGGGAGTCCCATTCTTAATTAGGTAAAGTTCAGTCCTGGCATCCATACTGACCCCGGCCCAGGCCATGACAGAACCCCCCGTCGAAAGCAGACCTGGAGGAAAAAGTTACAAGAGAAAACCTTTCTCCAACCCTCCTCCACGATCTTTCTCTTCCGTCAGGCGATCTGAGACCGAATCTGTCTAGTCTGTGAAGAGTCAGTATGCAGCTAATACGTAAGATTTAATTTTAAAAATAAAGTGTTGCGTTTTTTTGCCGGTGAGTGTATAACCGTAGAGAGTCTGGATTCAGTGAGTGTGCATGGTGTTATCTGTCAACTACTGTACTGTAAGCTGTGAAGGGGCAGATGACCTCTTAGTTCCGCCCCTTAAAACAACAATAACTAACTGTAAGCTGTGAACGACCTCCACTCAGACTCTTGTTTCATGTTAAAGGATAATCATTGCATGATAAGTGTTTTAATATTCATTAGCTATAGAGTGTTTGCCCCCTCTGTCATATTTATTGAATTTAATACCGATGATAAAGGTATATAGCTTCAGTGTGTCATTTATTTATTCATCTAAGTACCGTATTGCTCTGTGTGAATATCCTCGGCGTTAACTCAGGATCGACTTTTAAAATATATTACATATAATTGTACAGAAATTATGTCTTAAGTGTAGCGCTGTGTTTTATTCCAATCAGTTGATTTACAACAACCCTTAAAACTTGGCAACACAGCTCGGCTGTTCCAAGCTCCCGACATATCCTTCATGTTCTCTCCTTCGAAATACAGGGAAGCATGTTCAGAGTTCTTGCCGTGTGTTGGTTAAACGTAGGGCCTTGTTATGTGGCGACCGTGGGTTGTGTAGAGGAAAAGCGGGACTAAGTGACAGGAATGTTGTCGGTACCGGATGCGCGAGGTTAGCAATACTGTATTTGTCCCATAATTTACACGTGTAATCGCGGACACACCTCCAATTTTACTATACAAGTCGTGATCTAAAAAGGGATAGTGGGTGGATAACATAAATTACTACATGACCCCCAAAATTATTATTCATTATTACAAAGGGTATTTGGACTATTTTCGATAGTGTAGAAAATTGTATCGCCTTGTTCCGGGCTCCTATACTCTTATGTTACCGTAACATACAATTCAGTCACTTCCTGTAAACATTTATTATGTGACACTCCTATTCTCTACTCTCTCTCAACCCTCCTCAATAAAACAGTCATTTATATTCGCTCTCCTCAGGTAAACGGTATTTTATTTCTGTTCGTAGTATCTCGTCCCATCTGCGGGAGAGTTCACTCTTCCGCACGCGCATTGTTCACGCTACGGATTAGGCTTAACTCTCGCCATCACCCGTGGGCTGCGGAAGTATCTCGAAAAATGCAGTTACACTTACGCTAGAAAATCTTGATTCGCGCTTTAAGATTAATTTTTCAGCCATTCAGTATGCGAACTCTAGTCTTAGATAGTTCTTAAATATACGGGAATTCGGTGGATTTTCATATGGGAAATATACGGGAATTTAAAAACAGTTCATCGCTCGACACCCTGAGTTTGCATGGGTTTGCGGATAGCGGATAATGTTTGGAGTAAATTTATGGATAGTTTTCAGAACACAATCCGAACTTGTTGAATATCATTACTAGGACCCCGGATGTTTATGACAAAAAATATATGTTTTTTTTTTCATGACAAATGTAGGATGATGATTTAAGGTAATCTCATTCAAATTATGTCATTAAGCATAATTAACATGCAAAACTGAAAAGGGTTGAAATTCTGGCTGTATAACATTCATTTTAACATAACACATGACATACATAGCCTAGGGGAATGACTTTCTTCTCAAATGTCTACATGTGTTGCTTTTATCTTTATGCTTTATCTAATAAATTAAAATAATTATTGTAATATCAGCGGATTCAGATTACAAACGTGCAGGGCAGATGCAGATAACAGTCGTGTGGATGCGGGCCGGATACGGATCAAGTTTTGTTTCTCCGCACAGGGCTCTAATTATCAATAACTTACTTTTCCTGTCCATTGATTAATCCTACATTCACCAGATGGTTCGTTGAATGTTTCTCAACATGTAAATCAATATTCCACTAATTTGCCCACACATTTCCTACTGTATCAGTGCCATGTTGCCATCAAAGCAGTCTTGAATTGCTGCTCTTTGACATTATGCACTGCTCATATTTCTGAATTGATCCAGTTACCCATCTGTGGTTTGGATCCTACAATAGCTGTCTGGTGAAGAGGAACTACAATGAAGTGTCACCAGAGTTAATTACTGTGTAATTCAGATATAAATTTTTGCTCAGTACCCATTTCATTCTTCCTAGATAATTCTTGATCATTGGTTTATTTTTGTATTGATAATGTTAACCCACATTGTGTAACGTATTTCACTTCACATTTATTATCCTTGCCAACAGAGACCGAGTAAACAGGTGCTTCTCCACAAGCTACTCGCTACGTTCCTGAATATCAGCGAGGAAAATGTTGACGTATTTACCATTCTCCACTCTCCTCATAATATCAACAGCACTCAGCTGGATGTTAGATTTTCAGCTCATGGCTCACCATACTATCATCCTGAGAAGCTAAATGCTTTGGCTGCCAAGAACCATGAAAAGGTGAGTTAAGGAAATGTAGTGGAATAATATAATCATACCATCATTACAAATTGTTCAGACTTGCAACCTAGAACCTGAAACTTGGTAAAAATATTAGAAACATTTTCCAGATACTGTTTTCCTTGGAATCATGATGATGATGATGATGATGATGATGACGATAGTGAAAGAAGTATGTGACTAAAATAGCTTAGGGCTTTTTCTGCACCTGTATTCTTGCAAGCCTTGCTTTCAAAACAATACTTCATTCTTCCAACAGATCGAGAGAGAACTGGGAGTTACCATTCTGATGGTCAATATTGATGAATGCCTGACAGAGAAAGTATATTGTGGAGAAAGCTCTTGTGCTAATTTCTTAGTCAAAAGAGATGAACCTGCTTCAGTATTCACTAACACATCTTCGTTTGTTGGTGTACATGCTGTTGTAAAACCCTTCTGCTCCTGTATTCCGACGGAGCGCTTTGTTTGTCTTAATGGAGGCACCCTTCTTGGAGACAGGTATGTATGTATGTATGTATGTATGTATGTATGTATGTATGTACTCATTGCACACTAATGTATCTTACAGGCTATTAGAGGAGCATAGATAGCCTTTCTGTTGAGGATGCTTGAATCCCGTCGGTAAATAAATAGCAAATCAAAACACACCTTTACACACGCATAGAACTTGTAAAACATACTTGTAACAAATGTGTGTGCATTCATTGCCTGCAAGAAAGCCCAGTTGTTTTCGGTATTTATGATGGTTAAACATTTAGAAAAATGAACTTGCAACCTAGAACCTAAAACTTGGAAAACATATTAGAAAGATCAACTTAAATTACTGCATTTCATATGTTGGTGCTTGCCCCTTTTATTCTGATTCAGTCTGCTTAGTAAGAAGAATGCAAGTATGCATGATAACCAGATTTAAAGTTTTTATCAGTTTCTAGTTTAAACTGAATTGTAAGTCAAGAAGTGGTACTGTTTCATATCCACACTTAAGTACTCCTAAGATACAGATGCAGTGCTTTTGGGGGAGGGGGGCTTCTGGCACCATGTTTCTCTAAGGCCCATTAAGATTGGTTGTGAGTAAAATAAGAGAAAATTTGCATACGTGAATAGGTTGAATTTTAGTGAGTGCCGGAACCTTTTTCTCTAGAAGAAAGCACCATAGTTTAATTATTATGCGGATGCTTGTTTCCAGTCGGTAACTGACAGCGCCTATCTTGAGAGTGGTTTCCCCCTAAATATAAGTAAAACTAGTGGACCCGTGCGAGAACTCTCGCATAATGGGTTGTGTGCGCCCCGTGTGTACAGACTACCCGCCCGTCTCTAGTGCTATGCGGGCTGGACGCGACACAGTTCTGGCCGGGGCTATCGTCTTGTTTATTTGTTTAAAAGCACTTTATAAAGAAATAAATATATTTCCGTTGACTTTTCAAGAAATGCAAGATTTTTCCTGTACTATTGAGACGATTTGGTAGATTTTGGTACAAACCACACCTAACTCCCTCTGGTTTAGGAGCTTGAGTTTTGTGAAACATACACTTTAGCGTATTATATAATAAGATGTTTCAATTTTTGGGGTATGACTCCCTCCAGGAAAATGCCGAGATAGTACCTTATTTAGAGTTCCAGGGTACCTAACCCATCTCTCAGTGTAATACAGTGACACACACTACTCTCATCACAGGAACACAGGTTGTTAGGAAAGTTCAACCCATAACCAGGTACACAGGGCTGATGACTAAGATGTCCCAAGCTCCTAAAATTAATTAACAATAATTTATTGGCTCTGAAGATGTCTACTTCGCAAACTTCCATTAGCACTGTGAATATTTGAATGAATACTGAAGTGTTTGTTCCTCACTGTCCTATCCAACATCACATTTCTCAAATATCAGTAATAGAAAAGGCAACATTCTTACAGTTCAAAGTACAGTAAACTGTAAATATTAGTAAAAAATTTCAATTTTTGAGGTATGACATTTTGTTTGAGTGATTGTTTAATGAGTGATATGATAGAAAGTGGTATTTCCTTCAATGTTCATTTCATATTTCAATTGTATTTATCCTATGTTAATTAATGTTATCCACCCTATATTGGGCTCCCATTAACTTGTTCATCAGCTGAGGAGTAAGCAGTAAAATAGATGAGAAGTGTGATATGTTTTGTTTGGTCAAGTGAGCATCCTCAGACTCTGGCTAAGGAGATATCAAGCTGCCTTTTGTGATCTAGGAATACGTATTGAAATTCTGATCCCAAAGGTCCTGGGTTCGTTACCTGCTTCCTCATGAAATTTAATTCTCGTCTGGAGGTTCGAATGGATGAAGTAAAGCTGAAAAGAGGTAGGATTGATCCCCCACCTCAGACATCTTCAAAGTGGTTGTCCGTAGTTTCCCCACTTCTGGTCCAGGATAATGCCGGGATGGTTTCTAACTTGAAGCCACAGCTGCCTTGTTACCATTCCAAACCTGAATTTCAAATACACACACTAGCCTTAATACAGACTGCAATAACACAAGGTATCAGACACATTTTATGCACATGTAAGTACATGGGGCTGATAACTACAATGCCCAGGCACCTAATGAAACAAGAATAGAGATTGGTTTATGTTGCTCCTTTACAAGTTTATATATATGAGTTCTACCAGAGCAGTTTTCATAATGGTTATGGCAGATCAGTGTATGAAAGTGACCAAATTAGGCTTAGAATTTCCTTCACATGTTTGGTTTTAAATTTCAGGTGTGAATGTCCAGAAGGATTTGAAGGTCCAAATTGTGAAATCATATCCATTGGCTTTTATGGAGAAGGATGGGCTTTGTATCCACCATTTGCTGCCTGTGACGCTGCACACTTATCATTTGATCTTACACCTTTCAAAGAAAATGGTCTTGTCTTCTACATAGGGCCTGTAACATATAACCCTGCATTAGAAGTTCAAGGTATGTACAATAATAATAATGTATTTTCTGTCCTTGAGTTTCTGACATGGTATGTTCGAACAGTGAATTATTATTCATCAGGGTCAACAGTGCCAACTGTGGCAAAAATCATAAACAAATCCTTTCAGGGATATCTTTGGGGGGTTAATAAGAATCTCTGGAAGGGATAGGAAGAATTTAATGTGGTGTTTCCATCTTTTCTCCCCCAAGTTCAATTTTCACTTTATCCTTATAGAATTTCATAAAATGTCCTTTTATTGTTACAAAATGTCTTATTTCACAAGAAATGTTGATAAAAGTAATAGAAAATAATGTTGGAGTTGCAAAACTACAGCAGTTGGTTCGCTGTGTGAAGATTAGAAAGTATTAGAAGTCATTTCTCAGTGTTGCCTAGTTCTAATATAGAATGCTTTTCAGTTGGTTACCACAAATTGTGCCCAATTACATTAGGTGGGAAAACTAGTATTTGAACACCCTAACCTGAAAGAAATATTAAATGAAATACTTATCATTAAAATAACACTCTTTTACAGTTTCTGAAGTGCCCTTTACAGCAAGGATTTGTGCCAATAATATGGGATAGAGTTTCTTTTCTTTATGGGTTTTGTTTGTTTCTGACTTTCAAGCTTAGCCATTTAAATCTAATAGAGAAACGAGTAGTTCTGTGAAGAACTAATTAGTCTATTTTCATACATCCTACTTATGTTAATTGCCTCTATCAACATAGAAAGTTTCAGTTTGATTGCTGTAATAGATTCGTAGATGCTGAGAACCATCTAAATATTTCGGATGATCGCCATGTTGGAACTTAATATATGTAGGCCATAGAGTTAGGCTATGTACTATTAGATGAAGATTATTGGGTAGGTTTATTATTCAAACTTCAATCGCATGATTAGGACACAAGAATAATTAAAAACGAGATTTTAAAATTTTGCTCAGCCGCCATCTTGAGGTTATGAAAACAATTGAATTAAATTAGATGTCTGTGGATTAAAATTTGTATAAGCATTTACCGTACCAAGTTTCACTGCGCTCAGATGGTTAAATCGTGAGAAACGTCCATTTAAATATTTAAATTTCTCATCACCGCCATGTTGGATTTGCGCCCACCAGGTTATTAAATACCTCATACGTGAACTTGTGTTGACAGCCTTTATCAACATACAAAATTTCAGTTTGATTGCTGTCATAGATTAGTAGATATTGAGAACCATCTAAATATTTTAGATGGCCCCCAAATTGGATTTTTATACAAGGTGTCCAGGTTAAAGGTGTAATAATATAAAATTCAATAATTTGAGAAATAATGGAGATATTTATTGGCGGTTTGTTTCTACAACTAGGGTAACTCAAAATGTCTTCAGTGTTCGCTTGCGGTGGTACTACATGCGCATGCGCGTAACTGCATTGTTCACGAGAAGCACGCCAGTAGCCATGTCGACTCCACAGCAGAAGGTGTTTAGTGTGCTATCGCTCGCGGAGCTAAAATCCGTTACACTAGTACAACGTAGATTTCGGCGTGAGTATGGACTGTTACCAACTGATGATGTTCCCACGTACGTAATAATCAAGAAATGGGACAGGTGCCTTCGAGAATCTGGGAACTTGCTGTTGATGTCGGGCCGCCACGCCAAGCACGCAGTTTCAGAGGCTACTGTTGATTTAATCTGAGAGTCCTTCAAGCGGAGCCCTCGTAGGTCAATTCGACAAGCAAGTAGGCAGTTACAGTTACCTCATTCGACAGTACACGATGTCGTCCACAAAAGGTTGCGCCTACAGGTGTACAAACTGCAGCTTCGTCAGAAAATCAAACCTCAGGACAGGCCGTTATGGAAGGCATTCGCGGAGGAAATCCTGACAAAAATTGATGGATACAAGGCATTCCTCGATTCGGCCTGTTTCTCGGACGAGGCTACATTCCATATTTCCAGCACGGTACACAAGCACAATTGCTACATATGGGGAACTGAACCCCCCCACGTAGTGTTAGGAGTTGGAACGGGACTCTCCGGAAGTGAATGCGTGGTGTGAATTGTTGAAGGACAGGGTTATTGACCCATTCTTCTTCGCAGAGCCTACAGTTCACGGAACACGTTACCTAGACATGTTGGAGCAGTATGTTGTGCCACAACTTCCTCATGACGTGATCTTTCAGCAAGATCGTGCACCATGCCATTATGCGGAACTTGTGAGAGATTTCTTGAATCGTGAGTTCCCAGATCGCTGGATTGGGAGAGATAGTCCATCAATTGCTTGGCCCCTAGAAGCCCCGACATTATGCCACTTGATCTTTTCCTGTGGGGGTTTGTCAAGAATCAAGTGTACCAGACACCAGTTCGTGATCTACCATATCTGCGTCATCACATTCGTGCAGCTATCGCAAATGTTACGCCTACAATGCTGCAGAACACTTGGAGAGAAGTGGAATACAGATTAGATGTCTGTCGTGTCACTAATGGTGCACATATCGAGATGTGTTATGTCTGTAACAGTACATTATGCAACGAGCCTATAATGGCAATAATTAAGACACGAGTATGTTTATAAAACGAGCGTAAGCGAGTTTTATAATTTCCATACGAGTCTTAATTACCATTATAGGCGAGTTGCATACGACTGTTTGTTCTACGATAATTATAACTTTATTGTATGTTTTAACATAAATATTCATAAAAATCTGTGGGATTCAGTTAGTGAACAGGGCTTGCTGGCTTTGCTGACTAAACAGAGCGCATGCGTGGGTCAAGGCACTCCGAACGCAGAGACCATTCACTTTGCTTGCCAACACAGAACACCTATTGTTTACAGCGGATTTTGAGCGCATGCGCGAAGGTATCCTTACCTAATTGGTCACACAACTGTTTCTTGAACTCTGATTGATGGGGGAAACTGTTTCATAATAAAAATAGTGTTATAATGAGCCTCATTATGATCCAGTTTTCTGATACATAATGTTTACATTTCGATATCATCTAACATAAAGAAACATTTTGAGTTACTCTTTTCGTAGAAACAAACCGCCAATAAATATCTCCACTCCTTCTCAAGTTATTAAATTTTATATAATTATTCCTTTAACCCAGACACCTTGTATATAGGCCATAGAGTTATGTATTATTAGATGACAATTATTGCGTAGGTTCATTATTCAAACGTTCGCATGATTAGGATATAACAATTAAAAATTTAATTTAAAAATTTCACACTGCCTCCATCTTGAGGTTATGTAAATAATTAAACTAAATTAGATGTCAGTACATTACAATGTGTATAAACATTTGCTGTACCAAGTATCACTGTGCTCTGATGGTTAAAAAGTGGGAAAAAATGATTTAATGTTTCAACTTCGCTTGGGGGCCATGTTGGCTTAGTAGTAATTAGCAGGATTTCAAATGCCACATAGGTGAACTTCTAGTAGTGCCCTTTATCACCGTACAAAATTTCAGGGTGATATCAGTAGTAGGATTGGTGAGACGTAATACAATTTGAAGGGCACAGTCAAGGTCGGACGGAATAGTACTCGGTCCTTACTGAGCTGCAGCCGTTTAGATTTTATTAGGGGACACACACGTACACACACACATACACACACGGACAAAAGGTGATCTCATACGACTATTTTTTTTTCATAAACAAAAAAAAGGCTAATAAGTGAATAACACTATATTCAGTAAACTGTCATATTCCAAAATGTCTTAACAAACATTGAAAGCTGTGGCAGGCAAATTGCAAGATGAGCTGTCTCTGCAACTCACATCTCACATAGTTATATTGTAATCCATTATTTTTTAAAACTGCCTTTATATTTATATTGAGCCTACAGTGTTCTCCCGAAGGCAGTGTACAGCCCTCTGTGCTCATCACACAACTCCTCACACTGTTCCTAAGGTATCATCTGGAGCAAGGAATAACATCATCTTTGGTAAGCTGTGCAATTGTCCAATTCTTCATGCTCGTAAGGGATGTATCTGTCATCATCATCATCATCATCTTGTACAGTTTCCAGCCCCAGGCTGGGTCTGTTAGGAACATAAGCCTCGCCACTTAGTCCTTTCTTCCCACCACCTCTCCGCTGTCACTCTGGTCCAGTCCTCGCCTCTCTTCTTGACACATTCCTCCACTCCTTTCAGCCATCTATCTCTTGGTCTTCCCCTTGGTCGTTTCTTCTGCATCTGCATCTCATGTATCCTCTTGGGAATCTTCTTCTCATCCATTCTCTTTAAGTGTCCATACCACCTCAGTCTTGATGTCTCAATCCTACCTTGCAAGGGCTCCTCTTTCACCATTTCCCTGACCTTTTCATTCCTCACCCTGTCTCTTCTTGTTACTCCGATCCTACTTCGCAGGAACTTCATTTCACCTGCCTGTATTCTGCTTATGTCTCTTTTCTTCATTGTCCACGTTTCTGAAGCATAGGTCAGTATCGGGATATAGTAGCTTCTGTATAACACTTCCTTGCTTTTTTGTGGGACATCTTTATTCCACACTAAGCTCCTAATGCTTCTCAGAAATGCTTCTGCCTGTCTGCCACGTTCCGTAATCTCTTTGTCATTTCTCCCATTTTCCTCCACTATACTTCCCAAGTACTTGAGACTTTCCACCTTCTCCAGCTGTCCACCTCCAAGTGTTATCCCACTCATCATCATCATAATCATCATCATCTTGTATCTGTATCTGTATAGAGAGAAAATCTCTGTCCTAGAGACTAAAGTTTTTAGTCGGTTAGCACATTAAAGTGGGCAGGGAGTAAAACTTATCCACTCACACCTGCTAATCTGGAAAAAATTGCATGGAATAATTATGCACTTTTCTTATATGATTTTTGAAAGGGATGTGACAGGTTTCTTTTGTCATGCATGCATCATCTGATCTTGTTCACTTCAGGAGTTTGTGGGGTTGGCAAATATACTGTATATATATATAACACTCTTCCAACTTATGTACAATTATTTAGTTAAGAAACTTTTATAACGTGTGGATGTTTCTAGTTGTTTACCGCTGGTGTTATAGCACTCCTGAAAGTGTTGTGTTTATGTTGTTAAGACTAGTTATGTTGTTATGATTGGAAAACACCTAGTTTACTTAAATACTGAAGTGAGCCACTTATCTGATTACTGCGCCCGTGACACACCGCCCTCGGATAATGTTCATATAACTATTGTGGTTAAATTAACAATGTTGGTTATGTTATTAAAACATGCAAACACCTTAATCCAGTTGCCCAAATACAGATATAATGACTGAGTGAGTCTGCCACGGACAGTAGTAAGATGTGGTTGCAGATGATAAGGTTCTTCTAACTACTAGGTAAGTGTCACACATCAGTATTAAGGTAACCGTACCAAGGTGTTGCATGTCGTAACAATATAATTAGGATATTGCAATATTAAGAGGAGTGCTAAAACACTAGCAGACCAATAGTTTGAAAAAAATAATTATCACATTCATAATGGACCCGTGCGATAACTCCTGCATAATAGGTTGTATGCACCCCATGTGTATAGACTACCCGCCCATCACTAGTGCTATGCGGACATGCCGCGACAGTTCTCCCAGGGGCTATCGTCTTGTTTATTTGTTTAAAAATACTTTATAAACAAATAATTATATTTCCGTTGACTTTTCAAGAAATGCAAGATTCTTCCTGTACTATTGAGACGATTTGGAGGATTTTGGTACAAACCACATCTTCTAACTCCCTCTGGTTTAGGAACTTTAGTTTTGTGAAACATACACCTAAGCGCATTATATAATAAGACAAGTGAGTTTTTACAACAAAATATCTGTATAAAAGTTGTACGTGAGTGTTATGTATATACTGTATTTGCCAACCTTAAGTAAGGAAGATCTGATGATGTTAGCCCAATGAACGAAACATAAGGTGTTAAAATACTTGTTTTCCCGCCGAATATATATGGGCACAATATGAGTTGACCAACTGAAAAAGCTTTCTTTAACATATCATCCAATTAATCTCCTTCTGAAGTGTGTAATTGTTCCATGTAATATTTTACAGGTTAGCCGGTGTGAGTAAGCGTGATGTAATTGAGTACATTAGCATGTTGACGGACTGAAAAACAATTCTTTTGTTAGATTATAAGGCAACACTGAGAAATGGCTTCTAAAATCTCTACTATGGAAGTTGCTGGGTGATTTTGTTGATCGCACTAAACAAACATTTTGCATGCAGGCAACGGTCGAACATCAATTCCGCCCGATTTTCCTCAATTCCACCAGGTCCTCCAAGGGACCCAAAAATAAGTTCCTCAACTCCACTCAGGCTTTGACAAGTGGTCGGCAAAGGGGTTATCCTCAACGTAAACAAATGTCATAACCCTCCTGCTCGCATACCAAGGGCCGGGTCTAACACCTTATGCAGCGCATGAGTGAATTCTTGAATGCAGCTGATTTTTCCGTTCTAGGCTGGAAAACAGTATTTCCAGCATCCGCAGCTGATATCGAAAGTATTCTTTTAGGTTCAAATTATACACCTATTATTATCTAAATTTAATTTAATGTCTGACGAGGTCAAAAAACATACAAACATTTAATTATGCACATGTTAAAAACAATGTATAAAATGTGTACAAAAAAATAGAAAACTTGGTAGACTTATTTAAAAGAATAATATGATTAATTTCTGCCATATAAGTTATAATTTGCCAAACACTTTATACCTGATTTAACGAATGAGCGGACTTGACATCAGAGTGGTTGACCAATGGCACAACAATGTCTTGCGAACACCATCACGCCATCTGTCAAACGCTCTGAAGTCAAGTCCGCTCATTCGTGAAATCAGATATGAACATAATATATAAAGAGCTAGATATTAATCACTGTTGTTAAATAAAAATATGGGCAGGAAATTTAATAAAATAAGAAAAATCAGTATCTTAAAATCACATAAATCTTTACTTCATTTCAAACTATAACCCCGGCCCTTGGTATGCGAGCAGGAGGGTTATGACATTTGTTTACGTCATTGGGGAAAAGCCTGGGCGGAGTTGAGGAACTCATTTCTGGGTCCCTTGGAGGACCGGGTGGAATTGAGGTAACCCTGGCTACCTGACTGGAATTCCCGGGTGGAATTGATGCCCGCCCCAGGCAACACATAGTAGAGAAGATTATTTCTTTTTTTAAATGTACTGTATATGATATGCTTGCAACGAAATAACATAATTTATTTTGCTTCTGTTTGTGCCTGTTGTTCCAGATTTCATGTCCCTCGAGCTTAGAAATGGTTATCCACGCCTGTTATCTGATTATGGCAGTGGCACTGTTCTCCTTGACCATAATGCAACGCAGCTGACTAGTGAGATGGTGCATCACATTGACATATTGTGGTCAAAAACGGTAGGAGTTCAACAGAAAAACTTTGTATATTTTACTGTAATACCATAGAACCCCACTATAACCTTAATACTCATATGACGTGTCAAATTTTTAACTTGTGTTTCGATGGTGCTGCAGCACTCTTGTAAATGTTGCATTTATATTGTTTAGATATGCAAACACCTTGATACTATTACATAAATATTGAAGTGAGCCACTTATCTGATGACACAGTTATACATTTAATCAATTGTTAGCTTATACAACATTTATTGAATATACCAAGCCTTCTCTATTAAGATTAGCTCAAATATTTTTGTTAAGTTTTCTCTGGTAAATGCTGCTTCTCTCTTGTTCCGGACTCTTAAATTCTCACATATACAGTAAAGCCCCAATTATCCGTGATGAGTGCCGCTAAAAAATTGAATTGAATTACGAACCTGAACCTTCTAAACAAATGTCAACCAAAACATTAGTGAAGAAGAGAATGAAGTCATGCCGACCGCTACACTTGTTGACCTAGTGACATCCGTTTCGGGCGGTGAGAATGTTGACGAAGGGAACATAGAAGAGTGGTTGGAATGCGACGCAAGTGAGCCGGGCTTTGAACGACTGACTGACATAGAGATAAAGCAATGGGAGTGACTGAAAACGAAGGAGAAGGAGCCTGCGCGGATGACTCATGAATCTGCGTTGCAGCATAACTGAATATTTTTTGTTTACGGTTCTGTTTTACCGTTTTTTGTTTTAAACTTTCTAAAGTATTTGTGTTTACCCTTCTTTATTTAGTGATTTACACCTAGAGTTTTTATGCTTAAATACAGTATGTTTTTCGAGTATCTTAATTTTTCCGTGTTATCCGCGATGCTTTTTCAAGTATTGTTATTTTTCCTGTGTTATCCGTCGTTCCCTTGCCATCCAATTCCACGGTTAATGGGGGCTTCACTGTATAACTAGCAGAAGTATGCATTCTTCGAATGACCTTTGGTATTTGCCAGCCCGTTATTACCTGTCCGATTCTGTTAGTGCAGTCGTTTTTATATTAAATGCCGACAAATTTCATGATTCTTGCGGTCTTACAAGTATGGACAAATGAAAATGTGTGATATAAATGTACCAAGAAATTACTCAAAATCTATGTCTTTAGTGAAATAAGGTGTAATCGATGGAGATATGACAAAAAGTCTTAAGACCAAAATTTTGGGTCTTGCCAAATCTGATTCTCTTGGTGCAATCCGATTTCTTACCGTTTACTAGAAACACTGTAGACCTCTGAAGGCTATCAACGTTTTAAGTTACATCTGGCAACGGCGGTAACTTGTTTTTAGGAAATATGGCTGCAACTGTTGGTTCTAGGGCCTTAAATATTTTTGTTTCTCACATCGGAGAGCTCAACGAGCTTTGTCTCGTCCTTCTACGATAATTTTTATATTTTGCCTACTTTAGCACGATTGTTTTTAAAGGGGGTTTCCCCCCATAACCCCCATTATGAGAGGTACAGTGAAAACTTATACTAGGTGAATCACCTTAATAATTATGCTGCCTAACTAGCGTTTAGGAAGGTCGATATTTTTCTGCTTGCATCCCGTATGGTACTAATGCACAGCAAACGATACTGAACCCTATTATTTCCCTCGATGTGACTACAGACTAATACGAGGGAAAAATAATAGGGTTCAGTATCGTTTGTGGGATATGCTTGCAGTGCATTAGTACCATATGGGATGCAGGCAGAGAAATATCGGCCTTCGTAACAACACGCGTTAATTGGGCTGCATAAAGCCATTTTATTCGGGGCAGCTGATTCACCTGGTATAAATGATAGGTGCCTTGCCTGTGATGGATCCCCCATACCAAATTTTATGTTGATCCACCCAGCCTTTCTCAAGCCGCAAGCATACAGACAGACATTAAAAAATGTTATTTTGGCACGCATTCATCATAAAACAGTCTGACGTGCATAAATAATGCAAAATTTCATGGAAATTCAGAGAAAAACAAGACCAACTTTCACTTTTCGAGAGATAAATAACTGGAACTGCTTGTTTTTTACCAAGATGCCTCAAGACACAGCATATCCCTCAATAATGCTGACCTGGTTGTGATGTTAGATTTGCATGACAATCGTCAAACTAGTAACTACCGAAGTAATTAATAAATGTAATAAGAGAACATGTGCAGGACAAAGGGAAGTGATGCGAGGTGATACTGAATGCTGTTACAGCATCCTGACTAGAATGTCAGTTACAAAGTATGTTTCCATCAAAATCACAGGAATGAGGATTGTGTGACAACTACAATGGATACTTGTAATTATTGTCTCCAAAAGATGAACTCGCTGGCAGCAGATTCCATTGTCCATGGGGAACGAAACCACATGGTCTGCTAAAGGGACAGGGGTAGGAATGCTTAATTTCAATCAGAAATCCAACATCCAACAAGGAGGATTTTGTGTTTTATTTGCTGTACAGCCTCTTAAATATTTGAGTTATTTACTATTGCATACCGGTAATTCTGTCTGTCCTATGTTTTTCTCTAAGTTTTACCTCTGCGAGTTGCTCAGTTATAAGTTCAATTTGCCATTCCTCTTCAAAAACATATAATTGAGATTCGATTCTATGTTAATTGATAATTAAGGTTTTCCAGCTGTATTTGAAAGAGGGAAGTGTATCAGAGATCTTGATTTTATTAATTTAATATTTGAAAGACTCTTCTTTTATATTCAATAGAAGAAGAATGTAATCGGAAAAGAAAGTAATTTTTCCAGTACTGACTGTTTGGTAGAAACAAAAATGCATTATGTGAACACTGTATCTATGGTTATTATGTAGTGGAAATATTCAGCCTAGATTTAACTCCAGCACGAAACGAAGGGGTGATGGGTGACTTGTCAGTGGAAGGGCATGGGAGTAATAAGAGCCACAGCCCTTTCTCTCTCATGCTGCCCACATCTGCCTGACATTGTATCCTTCCCTTCCCTTATAAGGATTGCTTGTATTTTCCTTCATAGATCATCTATACTAATATAATAAAGCTGAAGAGTTTGTGTGTTGGTGTGTTTAAACGCTCTAATCTCGGGAATTACCAGTCGGATTCTAAAAATTCTTTTTGTATATGATAGCCAGATTCAAGAGGAATAGGTTAGGCTATGTTAAATTTCGGACAGACCACTCCATTCCCTGCATTTAGGCCCTTTGGCACAAATCTACACCGTTTCACTAATGAAAAATGAAAATCCACAGCCTGCTTCCAGTCTCCGACCGGGTCAGGAATGGAATGAATGGAGCCCCTATCTAGCGGCGAGGATATGAACTGTGCCGGCTGCCGAGGCCTGACGCACTCCTCTGGGGCAATGATTAAATGAATGACAGATGAAATGAAATGATAGTGGAGAGTGTTGCTGGAATGAAATTTTGACAGGGAAAACCGGAGTACCCGGAGAAAAACCTGTCTGCCTCCGTTTTGTCCAGCACATATCTCACATGGAGTGACCGGGATTTGAACCACGGACCCAGCGGTGAGAGGCCGGCGTGCTGCCGCCTAAGCCACGGAGGCTCGTTTCACTAATCTGAACCAAAATTTGTATTCTTATCCTTTGGAACCCTGCGAGTAACACTGTCTACATGAAATTTATGACAGACCAGTCCATTCCCTGCATTTAGGCCTTTTGGCACAAATCTACACCTTTTCACCTATTTGAACCAAAATTTGTATACATACCCATTGGAACCCTGGGAGTATCACTTTTTACATGCAATTTCGGACAGACCACTCCAATCCCTGCATTTATGCCCTTTGGCACAAATCTACACCGTTTCACCGATCTGAACCAAATTTCACATACTTACCCTTTGGAACCCGACACTGTCTGCTTGAAATTTCGGACAGACCACTCCATTCCCTGCACTTTGGTCCTTTGGCACAAATCTACACCGTTCCTCTTAATTGCACCAAATTTTACATACACTTTGAAACCCTGCTGGTAACACTGTCCACTTGATATTTTCGACAACGCTCTCCATTCCCTGCATTTAGAATAACATACAAACTGAACTTGAAAACCACGTAATAAGGCCCTAGAACCATTCATGTCTGTAGTACTGTAGGAGTATTTTAATAAGTCCATTGTTGACTGGCGATTCGGACTGCATCACGTCTCCCCTACCAGTGTTCTGGTGCAGAATTTCGAAAATAGTTAAATCTTGCGCTGCTTATTAATTGCAGTCACGGGGAGTAATTAGTGCAAAAAGATTTCTTAAGCCCCTTAAAACAGTTATCATAAACATATTATGCCTCTGTATAAGTGCTATGGTGTTGGTGCAGTACATTGAGGTTATCAGCTGCAATAAGCGTTGGTGCTTTCAAATTTACCATAATTTATTCCGAAACTTATCGTTGAGCGCTATGTGGCGGTAAATGATACTATTCTACCTCAGGAGCTCGGGACAGCCGAAGTTTTCCAAAGTGTTCTGATTATTTTCCTACGGCGCTATGCGACAAAATAAGACACTATTTTCTCTACATTTCTAACTGCCAATGAGATATAGGCCCTATGCAGTGTCTTATTTTACTTACTCCTGTTTCTAAACATATTTAAAATTTGTTTGTAAATTACATGTGTCAGTGCTGTAGTTAGTAAACAGCAGTTTCCCTACTCATTATTATCATAACGGGAAAATGGCCTGAATGTTACGTCCATTATACTGTACTAATTATACCCTCCTCCACAATCACCACCACCACCAAAAGTTACATTAAAAAAATATTTATTTTCTGTTAGTTTAAGTATCATGTGCCAGTTCTGTAGTAGTATTAATTATCATCCATAAAACAAATAAATCCACCACTTTTGTGATTTATTTTGAAATGGAAATGTAGTTCTCTTATTAACTGGTGTGTAATGTTGTTTTACAGAGTATTGAAATAATAGTTGACAACTGTAAAACCAGCTCCTGCTTGTCCCTCACTGCCCCTGAGAAGCCTAATGAGTTCCTTAATGTGAATGGACCGTTCCAAGTTGGTGGTGTTTTCATGGACCTCAATGCCTTGAGCCAAAAGATGAACTGGAGGTACAAGCCTACCGCTGTAGGCTACAGTGGCTGCATTCGCAACATTACGTTCAACGGCAAGGTAACCATTCTTCACTTTGACATTTATTGAGAATATTCAAGTGAGAGACGCTATTTTTCAGTCTTGTCTAGTTCTATTAAAGAAAGCTTTCTCTAATGAGAATATTCATACTTGTATGAAGACTGCTCATATTTTGTTACAAATAGATTAGATTAAGATTTAGACAGGAATATCCTAGATTCTGATATGACTGCTGCATGGAAAGTCTATAATTTTAGTATGTTTATGCTTTTAAATCTTATGGTGAATTATTGTATTATTGCATGTTATCTGTATCACAGTAAAAAAATACATATATGTGAGTATATCATGTTTGATATGATACTTCAAATAGGCTAATCGTCATTTTACGACTCAAGATTTTGTTGTTGAATAAGGAAAATACCGCACTTTGCACTGCACCGACAAGATCATGGAAAGAGTACCAGAGGAACGAGTCTGAAAAAAGGTTGAAAACCAAATTCAAGAGGAACAGTTCGGGTTCAGAAGGGGGAGATCAGCAGTGGAACCTATTTTTGTATGGAAAAATGCTGGGAATATGGAAAAGGCATGATAATTACCGTACCTTCATTAACTTAGAAAAGGCATATAATAGTGTCCCTAGAGACAGAGTTTGGGAAAGCCTAATACAAAAAGGTATTGGAGAAGAAATAATATAAATGATAAAAACGATGTACAGTAATTGTTGCAGCTGTGTCAAGACTCATGTAGGTAAAACAGGATGTTTTGAACTTGAACATAGATTAAAACAAGGGAGTGTACTCTCACCATTGCTATTTATACTGGTGATGGATGATATACTAAAGGCAACAAAGGAAGTGCACACAGGTACAAAAATGAACATAATCCTATTTGCTGATGATGTTCTGATTTGGGGAGAGAATGAGAATGTGGTCCAAGAACAGTTGGATGTACTGAAGGAAAATATTGAGAAATGGGAAATGAAAATCTGTGTAGAGAAAAGCAAGACTACTAAATGGTGTTGCATAATTAGGGGAAAGAAAACTCTCTCCATATTCCTCGAACTCCACTTTCCACAGTACGTTGGCACTGCTTGTGGTATCTATGCCCTGCAGTGGCCTGCTTAGTATGTAGTAGAAGTGTGCGATACACCCTGCCAACGAGATTGAGAAGTCTGATGAGGATTTTGTATCTGTTAATTTTTGTTTAAAGCTTTGATTGCCTAACACGTCAATCCACTGATAAGGTATCACTCTCAAAGCTCTTCTTACATCTTGTAATCCAAAACTTGAAGGGACTCAAGTGGTTATGTATGGATACCCCTTTTAATTCCCATTTGTATGGGATCATGAGATGCAATGAATTTGTATGCAACATATGCTTTTATGGTCAGATGCCCTTCCTGATATCAACCTCATGAGAGCCGTTGATGAGAGATGAATGATATTGGACAAGATGTTTGAAGGAAGTGGCTGAGGCATATTGTAGGTACAGTCCTGGCAATTGCATGGAGTTGAGAATTGGGAAACCATTTCAAGAACAGTCGGTCATTGGTGGGGTTTGAACTTGTTTATCTCCCGGGTTTGGAGATAAACTAGTCCTATGGCTTTGCGCTTCAGTGTGTGTAGCTACTGGGGTCAGCAGCATTTATAAATATCTAACCATTCCATGTATTTGACACATTCTGTCAAATCTATGAAATAAATATGGTAGTCCACAACATCAGAGGACTCAGATCTTCTTGAAATTTAGCAGATTGAAATCAAGATGAGGAGATATGTATTTGATAAATATTTGTTTGCATGTGCATGAAAAGGACCCAGTTGTCGGGTAACTTCTGGGCCGTATACACTTGCATCATAGTGAACAGTAGTTTTGGGAATTTCAAGGTTGCTCGGTCATCTAATAAAATGAACTTATAACTTGCAACCTAAAATTTTAAACATTAGAATAAAACCAAACCAAACCACGTGGCACCACACCACATGAAGTGCCTTGGTCTACCAAGCTACCGCTGCCCAGCCGTTTGGCCTGCAGATTACGGGGTGATGCGTGGTCAGCGCATTGGATCCCCTCGGCCGTTTAACTTGCTTATCCTGACTGGAGCGCAGCCTCACTGTCAGACAGCTACTCAATTGTCCTCACGAGGCTGAATGAACCTCTATCCAGCCCTCACATCAGTTTCTAAAATCCCTGAAGGAGCTGGAAATCGAACCCGGGGCCTCAGGGTGAGAGGCAGGTGCGCTATCCTCAAGACAGAGGGTATGCTAGATGTGCATGTCTACCCCTTATTATTCCCGTTTTTCCAATGGGGTCGGGGATGAGATGCGATGAAAGTCTTTGTGGCGATGATTTTTATGGCAGGATGCCCTTCCTGATGCCAACCTCATGAGAGGAGTTAATGAGAGATGAAATGAATGATGGTGAATGAAACTGGGCAAGGATGTGGAAGGAAGCGGCCTTGGCCTGTCAGAAGGTACCGTCCCAGCATTTGCCTGGTGTTGAAAATGGGAAACCACGGAAAACCATTTCAAGGACGGCCGAGGGTGGGGCTCGAACCCACGCGTCTATCGAGTCAGCAGAGAGCTTGGCCCCATGACCTAATGCTGAGCTTTAGCCAGCATAGCCACTACTGTCTGTTAGAGGGTATGCTAGATAAGTCAACTTAAATACCTTCATTTTGTATGTGTACCTTAACCTCCTGGTCCAGTCTGTGCTAAGTTTTGAGGCAGAATACAAATAGACGTGATAAGGAGATAATTTCCAGTGTGAACTGGAATATCACAGAAACTAGTAGCTGCGAACTGGTACCATTTCATATGCATGCACACATTTGTTAATATTGTTGTTAATTAAGACTTTGTATTGTTCCAGACTTTCAATTTGGGCATGCCTGCTGATGCAGAGAATGTAGATCCTGGTTGCAATCAAGGTCTAGCCAAGGCTGTTTCATTTGGAATTGACACAAACTTTCTGGTTGCTATCCTCGTTTGCATAGCAATTTTACTGAGTGAGTAGAAGTTTTCTTCTTTATTTGAATTCTTGTTGGTACTTGTTCTTCGTAAGTTTTATGTAGTTACGAGGTAGAGAATATTAAATAATTGTTCATGTTGATTAACGGATCCAAAAATATCCTGGTCTTAATTATGTTTTTCATTGAATTAATATTCAAAACCCAAGAAAGTAACAGAGATCCCTCAAATAATGTTGGAATCAACAAAATTGAAACTTACCTGGAGAAAGAACATGCACCTTCTAAGGCTGTAAATCTTCACATTATCATATTGAAAAAGACCCAAATGTGATGTTGTCATTTGTATTTTTCAAGACCGTTTGAATACCAAATTTGGATTTTCAGCGGTGTGTACATGAAATACAAGCCAACAAGATGAACAGATATTTTAACTATATGTTTAACATCTTGATGGCTTGTACTTCATGGACAGGACACAACCTAATAGCTAAAAATCCACATTTGGTTATGAAGTTTTAATTTCAGTATTTCAATGGAACAAGCATATATCATCACAAGTTGAATTCCCTTGATATTAATTTTCTACCTGGTTTGTGATAAAAGAAAAATTAGTATTACCATTTTTAAATAGGAACATAAATACAATTTGGTATATAAATGAATATGGTTGAATTAAGTGCGATGTCTTCATACTAATATTTTTCCACAGATACTGAAAATGTTGTGTCCTTCGTCTACAAAACCCAATTTGGCTTTTTATTTTGCTAGTATTTACTTTTTCTTTTGTTCTGCGGCTGTACTTTTCTCTAAGTTTCATTCCATTCGTCTAAAGCAATCTGTCATTTTTGACATTTAATTGGATTTGGCTCACACCCTTAGGACACTGCTACTGAAGTAGCATGACTAATATGACAGGTACTGGCAGCTAGCTGTGCCCTTGGCCAATAGAGCACAATAGTAGCAGAGTGGTGATGAGAGACATGCTTATCTGATGTACATGGCAAGTACACTTTTGGACAATAGCGAATCTTGTTTGACTTGATGCTAATGAAATGACTGGTGTTCTCTCAACATTCATTGGTAGTGAGTTGCATGGGCAAAGTAAGGAAGTAGCGGGTACAGTATATGTTTTTCACAATTCCTTCTACAAAGCTGTGAGAAAAAACAACTGTAGAGACTGGGGCATCTCTATGCAGAGTCACAAAAGTGAGGAAAGTACGAGGAATTAACTGCAAGTAGGTATTGAGGAACCACCGTCATGTGGGACATCAAATAAAATTCGCAAATATTGAAGTACCGTATTAGAAGCCATTTATCAGTGTTGTCTAGTTCTAATATAGATATCTTGTTGACCGACTGGAAAGCTTTCTATAAGAAATTTCGCAATTGAAAGCAATCACGGAGTAGGATGATATTGACAAGTGTGTGGTGAGACATTTAGTTCCACTTTTATGGAGAGATTTATTCTTCCTTCTGCTGTACTAAAATCATATGGGATTTCAGTGGAAAAGACTTGAAAATGATTGGAAGCTGTTCATTGAGAAGACAGAGAGAAGAGAATTACATATTTGCAAGCTATTTTGACATACAGAGAAGAAGGTAGGCCTATTGTATACATGGATGAGTCATATCTGCTCTCTAGACATATTCTTTTGCTGAAAAAGGATATTACAAAAATAAAATAGAAAAATTAGGCGCATGTCATGAAAACTTGATCAGTTGGATGATCCTAGGGCATTCGTACGCTTATCTCAAAGGGAGAAAGACTAGTGATCAGTTGTGCTGGAAGGGAAAAGGGATTGTTCCCAATGTGTTAACACTGAGGAAGTCTGGGCAAAGCTCAGGTGGTTACCATGAAATGGATTAACGACCCTTGATCCACGAACAGTTCTCATCATAGACAATGCACCATATGCAAGTGGATAAGGCTTCAGTTTTGAACAGTGTGAAAGAAGATATGAAATCATAGCTGTGACATAGTGTTCCTTTTGAACATGCAGTACTAAATCCAGCCGAGTTAAGTTAAAAATAATGTTGGTAGTCGCAGCACAACATTCATGATAATGTGTGTTAAAAAGCATTGTGTGAAGAGACTATTTTCTAGACGAGTCCAGCAGAATGGGCTCCAAAAAAGAAGATTCAGCAGGAATACTTGGCAAGGGAGACTATAATGTATGAAGTGGTAAACTGCCTTATTATTTGCTAAGATGAATCAGATAGTGATAGTGTTCACAGGTCAAGTTCAAATGATGCTTTTGACGTCATAGAGGAAAATTAATTCATGCTTATAGCGTTCGAATTAGAAACTTTTGTTCACTAATTTCTTCAATTTGGTGTTTGTGACATTTGGGATTCCTAGCAACAGCCCACTGTTTAGCCCTTTTAAATGATAACTTTGTTATTCAATGTTTTAATAAAAACCATGCGGATTAGTGATAGAAGCCTGTGCAGGCATGTGAATGATCACGGATAGTGACATTTCGATGGTCAAATTTCCAGTTCAATCAAACTCTCATTAAAAAATGTTTCGGACAAAGAAATTATTTTAGCCTATTTCCTACATTTTCTCCAAACACATTTTCCTGGTTAAAATAAAATATATATCCTAGATTGCTGAAATTATCATTACATGATTTTTTTGTTTTAAATCTGCTTTCTCGTGTTTTGATATTTAACAGTTATTTAATGTTGTTTACAAAAGGATAGTCATTGAAATGAACAGGCTTTCCTTTCTTTCTTTCATTCATTCATTCATTCATTCATTCATTCATTCATTCCTCCATGGTAATATGTTATATACACACATGGGAGTCAAATCATAAAATACATAATTACAGAAATACAGGTAAATACAAAACCGAACACTTGTGATATCTCATTGCGCATTGTCTCGAATTCTTCAATGGAATACTTCTATTGAAATGAGCAGTATAATTTATTTTCAAAGAATTATGTTGATAATATCAGGAGCTTGTGATAGAACCTTCTGCCTCACACTCTGAGTAGTGTGTTCAGTCAGACATACAACTCCAATGCTGCTTAGTGCAGCAATGTTTCATGCAGAAGTAGTATGCAGGAAGAGTTGAATGGGCAAGCACACAGTACCTCTACATAGACTACAGCTTGTTACTTACTAACTTGCATGCAAATAGTCAATTACCAAAATACTTCATCAATTTCTCCTTGTTCAAGGAAAAGCTTCTATTGGATTGGGTGTTGGAATTTTCTGTGTCTTTTGTCAATGCTGTTACCATAGATTTTGGACCCACATCTCAGAGTTCACTTCTCATAGAAACTGTTTCTTTTTCTTGCAGTTTTGCTCTTGGCTTTTGTGGTTCATCGCCGCAAAACTGATGACTTAAGTAAGGACAATGATGACATCCGTGAAAATATCATCAACTATGAAGATGAAGGTGGCGGCGAGGGTGATATGACCGGGTACGACTTGAATGTCCTTCGCCTCATGTATAACGGACAGACTCATGACAAGCAACCTATCAAAGACAACATGCAGAAGAGAGGTAATGATTTCATTCTAGTATGGTATTGCATGGCATTTAATTATTTCAAGCCACTATGGTTATTAGGCTATTTCCCAATAGTGATATTTTCCATGATGCCTAAAAGTGGAGGGGAACCATTTCCTCCTGTGTCAGGTGATAAACTTAACTAAAGGTAGATAAACAATTCACTTGTTAGGATATTTGTGACACTGTGTAACCCTTCAGGCACTCATCTTCTTTTACATGACTGGCTGCATGGCGCAGCGGTGACGTTCTTGTCTGCTGTACCCAAGGTTGTAGGATCGAATCCTGGTGCAGTCAGTTTGCATTTGAGAGTGTGCAAATGGGAGGGAGATGTGCCAGTACATTTACTAGCACGTTAAAGATCCCCTTCGGGGCATTCTCCGATGCCCCGGTGTCTCTAAAATCTGCAGTAGTTGAAAGGGACGTCTAACCAATAACATTATCATAGGTATATAAAACGCTAAAGTGTGTATTTCACAAAACTCAAGCTCTTAAACCAGAGGGAGGTAGAAGGTGCGGTTTGTACCAAAATCTTCTAAATCATCTCAATAGTGAAGGAAAAATCTTGCATTTCTTGAAAAGTCTAAGGAAATATGTTTATTTGTTTATAAAGTGTGTTTAAAGAAATAAATGAGATGATATGATAACCCTGCCAGAACTGTGTCATGTCGAGCTCGCATACCAATAAGGCAGAGTCTATACACGTGGGAGAGTTCTCGTATGGGTCCAAAAGTTGCTGTTATTGTTCTTATTCTAATGTATATTACCCCTTATTATTCCCATTTTTATGGACCCATTATGATTTACATCAAGCATACCCTTTCTGGGTTATTTCCAAACCCAACAAAAATGACAATTGGGGACGAGGCGAGAAGAGTTTCGATGTAGTGTACTTTACGGCTGGATGCCCTTCCTGATGCCAACCGTATCTGAGGAGAATGCAAAATAATATTAACCCATTCCAGTCATATTTTAATGGTCGCATTGTTGACAGTGAAATCAGATTTTTTCACCCGGCAGTGGTCCGCGATTACTTACACTACAAAGATATCCATAAAATACAAACCAATAACAATATTTTACTGAAATTTTGTATGCATCAGTGGGTTCTCTTATATGGTACTTTTTTCTAACTAAGGTTTGCGCAATTACATTCTGAACAATTTATTATTAAGTTTTAATAGTAGTCTATGCCCAGATGCCATCTTGAAAGTATGGAGTGGCTGTAATTTTGCCTTGATCATACCAAGCTACAGAAGGTTCTACTGCATCACGGATTTTCGTTATTGTAGCTCTAAAACATAAATAGTAATTATTTTTAAATTATGAAATTTCAAGATTTCCACTGCGCGCTAACGCAGACGGTGGATACGTATTGGAAGCCCCACTGTATCCGCTAAAAGGATATACAATGGAATTATTATTTTGGGATTCTGCGAAGTTATACGGAAACGAGATAGGAATACACGAATGTAAATAAAGCAATGCGTCACCGCGAGTAGAGCTAGTCATAATATGATATATGTGCTAATGTGATAACCCGCGACCAAAACTCGTCAAATGACACTAATGCGTTATCAAATGTTTTTTTTTTTTTTTTTTTTCGTGTGGCCTCCTGAGAGGCCGAGTGCAGGTCTTTCTAGGCGACGCCCGTGGGCGACCTGCGCGTCGGGATGAGAGATGGAATTGATGAAGGCGAATGATACTGGGCAAGGATGTGGAAGGAAGCGGCCGTGGCCTGTCAGTAGGTACCGTCCCAGCATTTTCCTGGTGTTGAAAATGGGAAACCACGGAAAACCATTTCAAGGACGGACGACGATGGGGCTCGAACCCACGCGTCTACCGAGTCAGCAGAGAGCTTGGCCCCATGACCTAACGCTGCGCTTTAGCGCGCGTAGCCACTACTGTCGGTTATCAAATGATGCTAATGGGTTAATGATATTGAATGAAGTTGGGCAGTGATTTGGAAGTGGCTATGGCCTGCTAAGAGGTATCATCCTGGCATTTGCCTGGAGTTGAAAATACAGACACCATGGAAAACCATTTGAAGGTTCAGACCCACTCGTCTTCCAAGTCGGGAGAGCTTGGCCCTGCCCTGTAGTGCTTGTAGCTAACTCGGTTGGTGTGCAATCCTTCATGCCTGGCTGTCAACAACAGTATTTTACACATGCGTGCACTTGTGCACTAAAGTAAAAATTCCTTTCTAAAGTTGATTGAAGTGATAGAAGCCATTTCTCAGTGTTGCCTAGTGCAATTGAGGAAGCTTTCCAGTCGGTCAACAATTAGGCATTAGGCAGGAAAACAAGTAATTATTTACCCTAACCTGAAAGAAATATTACATAAGATATTTATCACAAAATAACACTCTCTTATCTACAAAAATATTGGATGACATGTTTCCATCGTCAAGCGATCATCATCAGATCCTGCTCAGACTGAGTTAATGTATGATGCTTATGAATTATACATATGCCCAAATATATACATATACAATAGATCACATAAACTACTTTCTTCAGCTTTTCCCAATTAATTGGGGTCGCCGGAGCTAACCAGGCTCATTTTGGTTTTGGCCGGGGATTTTAGGCCGGATGCCCTTCCTGATGCCACGTGATTTGTCAGGTTAAAATTCCACCCCGTTGTTGACAGGATTCGAACCCCGGCCGTCCGGGTGAAAGACGAGCAGCTAAGCCACTGCGCCATCACGCTCGTCATACAATAGATTACATAAGTTTGTTATTGCTCACTTCTGTAATTGTTGCATTGTTATAATTAATGTAGTTTAAGTATGTTACCCTGTGATCTATTGAATTATTATTGTGACTAGCTTCAGGAATAATGTTGTCTACGGTATTTTGTTGTTTATGTTGTAAATCAACCATTCCTATTTAAACTGGTAATGTGGTTATAAAGTCAATCTGTGGAATACAAAAAATACACCTCGGACTGAAGTCAGCAGTGAATGAGAACGGATGCCGTATGGGACTCGGGTTTCAAATTCCTGCCAAGAGTACATAATCCTATTCCTTTCTAGTGCAGTGTATCATTTGCGTATTCACCACATTGACATATAACCATGTTACAATACGCTACCAGCTTAAATAGGAACGGTTGATAAGAATAATTTATAAATTATAGGTACTAATTTTAAACTAATTGTTAGTCAATACGGAACAATAACAACAAAAGAAACCCATTGTTTTTTTTAAAAAGCTCATCTAGATTGCATACCTGCCAACTTTTACGGTTTATCCGTAAAATTTACGGAAATTGCAGCATTTTACGGTTTTACGGATGAACGGTGTCATTTTACGATTTCGCGGACAAAAATTTGAAACGATAATTTACATTCGATAATACCGCCCACTTCCGTACAATCGATTGTTTGCGTGGGTCGAAGGCAATTCCACGATAGTCGATAACTCGTTCTTTGATATGATTCGTACTTTTAACCGTGTGATGGTTGTGTCGTCATTGTAATTGAATTTGAAGCCGGGATAACCGTTCTTCCATGTGAATCTTAGGTGTCGACAGGCTCTGCTTCGCATATTCTTTGTTCCGCTCCGTTCGCTCGTTGCGATTTAAACCATATTCTTTGACCACGTTAGTTGTTCATTGTTCGCGAAGTTGGCGTTCCTTGAATGTTTTCGTCTTTTAAGGTTATGGCATATTTTAATGAAGCGTTCGAGTTTTTGTGCTATAACTTCGTGCTTCACAGTTTCCTGTATTCCTTGGACTAATTACATTCGTTCCACGTGTGTGTGTGTGTGTTTTTTTCTACCATGTGCATATTCTTTCTTTACGAGGTTGGCGTCGTGTTCATTTAATGGTTTAAAACTTTGTTGTTTTGACATGTTTTAATGAAGTGTTGGCTGTCTTAAGTGTTTTATGTTATAATTGTACGTGACGTTCAGTGATCCAGGTTCTTTTCGATGTTTTAGTAGATATCGAGAATGAACAAATCCAACAAGAAACAGTACTTCCAGACATTTAAAGAATCATACTCGGTTGATTTTCCGTGCATACTAAAATCACGAAAGGGAGAAAAATTTGCCTTTTGCACGGTATGTGGGTGTGATATTAATATTGCACATGGTGGAAAAAACTATTTAAGTAATCATGTGAAGTGCGGTAAACACATTAGGCCTAGTTATGTTAAATCGAAGGAAGATAGCAAGAAAATCAACACCTTTTTTGCTAAGTCTAGAAACGTTGACAGTGACGTAATTAGGGCCGAGTGTCTGTTTACTTCCTTTTTGGTGGAACACAATGTGCCCTTAAGTGCGGCTGATCATGCTGGTGCTTTATTTAAGAAGATGTTTCCCACATCAGAAGTTGCAAAGAAATATAGTTGTGGTCGCACGAAAACGACATGTATTGTAAATAAAATGGCAAAAAATGCATCATCTGAAGTTGTTAAGTGCCTTCAGAACGGACCGGATACAGATAAATCCCTTTTCTTTTCATCAGTGAGAAACTACTTTTATACTGCCTGTGACTACATCATCAACAAGTTTCCACTCATGGATGACGTGTTTAAGAATGCTCAAGTTGCTAGGTTAGACAAAATTGAAGATGCACAGTTATCTTCCATTCGTTTTTTCTTGGAAAGGTTTCCTATCATGTTATGCAAGGAAGAGAATGAAACTACAGATGAGGTGGTGAATGACTTCAGGGGCAGTTCACAGCTCTTCAGGTAGATGACACTTTGGCTGCACATCAAGATGCTGCAAGTGATTCCAGTTGGGCACAAATATCAAGAATTCGTGGAGCCGATGGACTTCTTAAGTATAACCGAATTTCTAGAGTATTGCTCTCTATTCTCACCATACACCATAGCAATGCAGAATGTGAACGTTTTTTTTAGCCTTGTGAAGAAAAATAGAACACAGTTCAGGTCATCCATGTCCAATGAATCTCTGGAGTCTATTTCTATTTTGAAGACCAGGAGTTCTGGTCCCTGTTATGACAAAACATTTTCTCAAGACTGTTTGCAGGAAGCTAAAAAGGCCACAACCATGACTTAAAAGTCGAACTAGCATGTGATTTGCAGTGTGTATTATATTATTTCTTGCCTGTGTTACGTTAAACAAGTTTTATTGTTAAAAGCCTTTTTCAATTATCGTATATCAGCTTAATCTATCAAGGAAGTCCTGTTATGTCTGCTCCAAACCAATATTCACCACGCCTGCTGCTGATTAACATGGATTTCTTCTTGATTGTTATGTTCATCTACAAATCATGTAAGTAGATATGATTTCATTGAAGTATCCTGTTTAAAGCATGAATTATTGTATTTTGTAGCCCAGAAGTATTATTATTTTCGTCAAGCCGGGGTATGTCGAAAATCGTTAGATTTTTTTTTGTCGCGCGTGAGTTTTACTGATAGCCCTTTTCAAAAGTTGGCAGGTATGAGATTGATTAGAACATAAGTAACGAAATAGTGTAGACAACATCATTCCTGAAGTTAATCACTAGGGCTCGGGTTTTTAGGTATTTTTTTTTACGTAAATACATATTTTAAACATTTTGTCTATAAATACATAAATTCTTGCTATTCACTTATTAGCACATAAAATACATAATATTTACATTTTTTAAAATCTTTCTGTTTATTGCATTTTTGTTCTGTGTTAATTCGACAGGGAAAAAACTGTGAGCTATCTAATCTTCATGCAGAGCGTATGTCAGCTTGCAGCTGTGTTTTTCTTATCTTGTCACCCCGTCCCACTCACTGTGGAAGCTGGGGATGCCTAAAGTAAAAGCAACTACAAGTTATCGTCTGCAGCAGTATGTTGCCAACCATGTGGGAAAGCAATCAAGGCTGAACAGCGATCTCGAGTTAGATCACACCTCGAGGGCAAGAAACATATTGCTGCAGTTTCGCGCCTTCAGAAGAAGTGTTTCACGATAATCGTCGTCATATGTGGATGGACAACCTGAAGATGTATCTCGTTGTGTATTGTAATTCTTCAGCAGTGAGTGAGGCATAGCATAAATTGCATTTGTGAATACTGCATATTGTTTATATTGTCATTAATAAACTAACTTATAATTAAATATTTTTACATTTTTGTCACATATTTCACAAATATTTAATACATAGGAAATAATTTTTTTTTCCGATTTCTAGCACCTAAAAATCCGAGCCCTATTAATGACAATAATAATTCAATAGATCACAGGTTAACAAACTTATACTACATTAATTATAATGCAACAATTAAAGAAGTGAGCAATAACATCTGTAAATAAGATTGATACGTTATACAAGTTCTTACAAACTTACGTAATCTAGTGTACTGTATATGTATAAATTTGGGCATAAGTGTAATTAATAAACATTAACTAAACCTAAGTGAGCAGGATCTGGTGATGATCGCTTGACAATTGAAACATGTCATCCAATTAAGTATCCCCCATTTTTGTGCATTAAAGGGTGTTATTTTGTGATAAATATCTTTTGTAATATTTCTTTTAGGTTAGGGTATATAAATGCTTGTTTCCTGCTTAATATAATTGGGCACAAATTGTGTTGACAGACTGGAAAACTTTCTCTAATAATTTCTAAAGTTATTAATTCGCACCATAACCTTTAGGATGAAAGGTCAATAACTAAGGCTCTCTGAACCATCATACTAATATAGCCATTTCACAAAACTAAATAAAGGATGAATAATTATTCTGTGGACTATTTTGAACACACAAATGTACATATTCTAGCCGAGTAAAGATTTCTTAGCTTACTTCCTATATTTGAAAAAAGGAAAAATGACTTATGAGATCTACATGGAACAATTGTCAAACATGACTAAACTGAATTAAACCAAATTTGGTACAGTGGTAGCACTAGCAAAGGGCACCTCAGTGTCATGTTTTATATCGCCACCATATTAACGTAATCAAACTAGCGTCCACCCAAATGTTCAAAGCTTTAATCGAATTACCATTTAACTAATGAACTGCACATGCATGTGAAATAGTGTTGTTTGTAGCCGGGTATGCCAATGTTTAAGTTACTGCAGTGCATGAAGGATTACACACCAACCTTCAGTACGAAATGTCATGTGACCAAATTACATGGTCATCAGCCAAACAATTTCAAGATTGCGGCTGTGCAAATCATGCAAGCATTGTAATCTATATCTTATTATCCAATAGATCAATGCTGTCAGTACTTACATTCAGATAGATTTATATAACGACTCTGTTACCAACATTAACGACTGTATCTGTGTGAATGTTACGTGTAGCTGCCGTCTTGAACTTGTAAAATATAAAAATAAATAACTCTCAACACATGAGAGTTACAGTAACAAACATTAGTGACAAGGTAGGACCGTATATGGGGCTTAGTATGGTCGAGGCAAAAAGAACACACTCTCCATACATTCAAGATGGTGGCAGTGCAAACTATTAGAACATTAGAATCGACAACTCTGAATGAAATTAGCACCGGTAATTAAGACTAATCTTGCCAAGAGGTGAGTAACATAAAGTGTGTCCGCAGCGCATGTCTTGCCTTGCCAAGTGTTGGGTTGGCAGTACATACATGCTATGTTGTTTACAAGGAAATCAATTACATTAAATTTAGTAAATTAACTACTCACCACTCTCACACTGTGCTCCGTAAAGTTTCCACCAGCACGGAAAACCTCTTTCACTAAAGACACTCTCTCTTAATCAGTAGGGCAGCTGGGCATGGAGGCAGTGTGAGGATTGTTTGCATACACTTTCCTTTCAACATTCCCCAGAGGTAATAATCACACGGATTTAAATCGGGTGATCTGGCGGGATAATTAACTATATGATCATTAAAAACTTACCGTATTACCGCCAAGGAGTGATTAGCTGTGTGCGCCGTTGCATTATCTTGCATGAAGTAACCATTGTTCTTTTCTTCATCCGCGAGCTCATGATCAGGATTAGATCAATATAACAGTTGGAATTAATTGTTTTGTAGAAAAATATAGGTCCTATAATTCTGCGAGAACTTATCGCACACAGACTCCAACCTTCACATCATGAAGCGGCCGGACATGCAACCAATGTGGATTTTCAGCACTCCAGTAGCAATTGTTTTGTCTGTTCACATATCCACACAAGTGAAACCAAGCCTCGTCACTAAAAAATAAAATTTCAGGGTCTGGATATCCATCGTGAACTGACTGCAGCAGCCAGTTGCAATACCGAATCCTCGCAACACCATTGGGCTCCCTTAATTTGTGGACAGCTGTGAGTTTATATGGCTTGGCTTTCTACAACTTGGTCACATTACGAGCAGAAGAAAACTACTCATTAGTCTGTGCAGCGAGATGTGATAAGGATTTCGATGGGCTTCTTTCCACGATAACTTCTATTTCATCAAGCTTTTCCTCTGTTAAAACAGTCAGTCTCCTACGTCTCTTCTTCTTGAGAATGGACCCGGTGGAACGGATCTTTTTTACAATATCGTGTATCGTGTGCCTATATAGAGGACGGATACCAGGAAATTTCCGAATGAATCGAAAACGACACTCTCTAACAGAAGAATACTTCGTATAACAAAGCACAATGAATACACGTTGTAGTATAGAAAATATCGCTTTAAGGTAATGGTTTTCCATATACTGCAATATTCCCCCCCTCCCTTACCATCACGCACATTTCTTGTCATCACTGCCGTCTGACTCCTCTCTACACTGATTTTCATTCCATGCTTTTCTATCTCCTGGTTCTAAACATTAACTTGTTCTTGGACTTTCAATTCATCATCCCCCTCCATATCCCATATTACTATGTCATCAGCAATGAATAAGGCCTTCGTCCCTTTACTTCCCATTTTCTGTTTCACTTGTTTATGGATTCCATCCATGAAAAGTAAGGGGGACAATACACTCTCTTGTCTGAGACCTGTTTCTACATTGAACCAGTTTGTTTGTCCAATCTTGGTCTTCACGCTACTGACACATTGACGATACATGGCTATAGTCATTTCCATTTCATCTCTACCTACTTTCTTCCTTATCAATGCATCCCAAACCAGTTATCTTGGCACACTGTCATATGCCTTCACAATATCTACTGTATAAAGGTCATCACCAAATCCTTCCCTTATTCCCACCTTTTCTCAGTCACATTCCTCATCATAAAAATAAGATCTAAAGTTGATCTGTCTCTTCGAAATCCATATTGTTCTTCCTCCATTTCCTTTTCTACTACCATCCTCAGTCTACCCTCGAGAATCCGTTCAAATATCTTTGCCACATGTGAGATGAGGGTGATTCCTCTGTTCTTGCAGTCTTTATCTCCTTTCTTGAAGACTGGAATTATTAGACCTTTACCGTACTCTTCTGGTACTTGCTTATTTTTCTGTATCACCCGAAATAGTCTGTACAACTATGGCATCCCTATAGCTACCTCATCCACTCCTGTTGCTTTCCCACCCTTCATCTTCTTTATAGCACTTTCTCTCTCTTAACATTGTTATATCTTCACCTTGAATTTCTACAGTACTTTTTCATCCTCTTTCTATCCTCTATCAATGCTTTGGATTTGACGTTCCATAATTTGTCTTTTTCCGTTGTTTCAGTATTTCTTCTCTTTGTGTCAAAACCCGTCCTGTCTCAGTCTTCACAAATTTTGTATCTTCTCTGCTTTTTACTTTGTTCCTAACCAATCCATACAACACCTTCTAGCTTCCTTTAGCATTTTCCTGCAAACGTTTGTGAAGTTATCCCAGCACTTCTTTTTCTCTTTTTGCACCACCTTCTGGCATTTTTTCTTTGCAACTTGGTACTTTATTCTAAACATCGTTGCCTACTATCCACTCCTCCAGGCCTTTTTTTTCTTTCACTGCTTCATTTACTCTGTTATTTCACCAAGGAGTCTCTGTGTCCTTCCTTTTACCAGACATCTTTAATATATAAGACTTTAATATCGGCAATCCACTACTTATTACTGTATTGTTACAATGACAAAATGCAGGAAATATGTAGTCTCACATTACAGGCTATCTCTGCAGAAGACACAAGATAAACTATTCCATACATTGAAGATGGTGGATAGTCATAATTTTGTAATGTTCCAATCATTTCCTCTGTATGCAAAGGTGGAATTACAACAAAACTTAGTAAACAGATAGTCTTATATAGAGTATAACTCTTAACGTTCATCACAAGAACATTCAATTATACTCCTTCACAAGGACAAATATTTATAACTATACTCTTACATTTAGGCTACATGTTCTTCATTGAACATCTTGTTCTTACTTTTTTCACCTCTTCAGTTTACAAAGTTACTGTAGTAAATCAAAGAAAGCAACAGTTTACATAATACATGTTTGCACTGTATATGTTGTAGCTACTTCTTTCATTCCTGTAGTTATATACAGTATTACAGTGTAAATGATTTTCAGGCAAATTGAGTACCGTCTGTTTCTTCTTTCACTCTCTCTTTCTTTGAGAAGGAAGGTCCAGTGTTCATGGACTTGAAATATTAGGATTGGCTGTAATGGTAGAAAATTATTGGGGGCATGCTTCCATTATTTCCCCAACAGGCATGACTGTGACCTTAAACTTCAGTGTGTTGTGGATTGCACCTATTTTGTGGAGGACAATTAGATGTACCATAGCCTATCTCTGTAAGTAGATTCCAATTAGTTACTTATGTTGCCATGTCTTCATGTTTAGGCCCAGATCAAGTGCCAGATATTGGAGGTTTCCTTGATGATAAGAAGAAAGTTTGTGATAACGATCCAGAGACTAATCCTTTTGATGATGTTCGTCATTATGCTTATGAGGGAGATGGAAATTCATCAGGATCTCTATCATCCCTTGCTTCAGGTATGTGAAATGGAAGTTTAGTAAATGAGTGAATTTTTATTTTAATTAATTATAGATTGATACATAATTTGATATTTTAATGCAGGAACGGATGAAGGCGACTTGAACTTTGACTACTTGTCCAACTTTGGTCCTCGCTTCCGCAAGCTGGCTGACATGTACGGAGAAGACCCTAGCGATGAAGAGGAGGGGACTTACAACCCCCATGCATCTGAGTCGTGGTGCTGAGAAAGGCAATACCTGGAGCTCTTGCGAATGAAATCTGAATGTACCATTGCTTTGGCGAAACTTAAACGCCTGACAATGGCCAAGTCCTATTGGTGAGAACTCTTTCAGGTTCTTGAATTTTGAAGACTGATAGTTAGTTGCAAGAGGAGGCAGCTGTAATGGCTTCCATGCCAGGTGCTACGCACATACATTTCATGTAAGCTAATGTGGACTTTTCATACATTCCAGGCTAGTCCACAGCTCGATACTGTAGTATTGTGTAAGAGTGAAAGTCTAAAGGATTCTGTATCATGTGCAGTACAGAATAGACACACTATATTTGTGGAATTAATAAGATTTAGAAGAGCATTACATCCCAAGATTGTGGATGTTTGGAATTTGGTATAAAACAGCATACCTAACTAAAGTGCCAAATATCCTTAGTGTATATTTTGACAACATGGAGTCCATTGTGAGAACAAAGTGCTGGTGCTGTACTTAGAGCCTTGACATTGTTCAGATTCTACTTATTGATGATCATTTTTTTTCTCTCCATATTTTAATATATTTCAGCTTGGAAAAGCTGTGTGAGACAGGAAAGATAACATACATTTTATGCTTTCATATGGCACAGTGGGCTGCATTGCTCATTTTTAATCTTAGATTTTTCAAAGTGTGATTTATGAAAATAGATTGTTGAAATACAATCCAAACAGAGGTACGAGTGTTGACTGTGCCTCAACGTGACCGTTCTGTTAATGTTGAAGTGATAGTTGCCGGAAGATTTAAAACACCCGTTCCAAAGTTCGAGAGATTTGTCCAGTTCAGCACTTGGCAACTGGTGCCACAACTTAGTATAAACATTCCTTTGAGTGAAAAACCTTCTTTTGCGTACCAAAGAAACTGAACTGTCTGTTGATGTGTGCAGATATATTTGTATTGAGTAAACATTGTAGACCTACTGTACTTCAGTACATGAAAATGTTTTATGAAAATGTGTTCAATGTGCAAAGTGTGGGTATTTTATAAATGGAGAAGCAGTGTGTAATCTGAGTTCATTGCCACATTGCCAATGGGGGTTATTTTTCCACTATAATAATGTTTAGCGGGTTTTAGTATTCGTTGGGAAATGGTGAAAGAGAACATGATGAACAGTCTTCGAAGTACCATATTTTCTGCTAGTAACGTCAATTGGTCACCGAGTTGACATTTTGAGTACATTCCGGGAGAAGGGAAATGACTTTGGTGTTGCGGATGTTCCTTTAATTAAGGGATTTGAAGACTTGATTGTAAAAGGGCATTTTAACTTTTATCAGCACAAAATTTGCTGCTGTTATAGTATTGACCTTTGCTAAACAATTCATACAATTTTTAACATTTTTCATTAATATAACTGAATCAGTCAGTCAAATTTCATTTGTAAAAGAAGGAAATCCTGCCGTGTGCCTTTGCTAGATATAAAACAGGCTAGTCAGGCATAATTAAAGACAGTTGGTTATTTATGTTCAACAGGGGGAGAATGTTTAAGAAAATGGTGCTCTTATTTCTTTCATATCATTATTTTGCATGAATGTAAGGTAGGATAATAATATTTATTTTTTTCTTCTTGAATACCAGTCTTTGGCATTGCAAGAGTAATTCTGGCATTACATATCGTGTTCATGGCCAAGAACGTACTGTATAGACAATTGTGTCTTCTTACATATGCTCAAAGTAGCCAATATCCTCTTATATTCTCTTATTTTGTATTATTTTTACATTCCTGTCACCTAACTTGAGGGGGCCAATCATTCAATATATTCCCGTTAGATCTCATGTTTGAATGTGTGTGACGTATAATGATGGTCAGTGTATGTCTATAATTAGAATTATTTACTTAAACAACATCCATGAAATGAAGTATTTTGTGTTCTCATAAGTTGCCATTTAGTGAGGATGTTACCAATGTTGTCAACAGATAATGTATTCATGTTCGTTGTACTGTAAATGGCAACCCAATATTAATTACTATATATGTATACAACAGCTGTTAATATGTCTCTGTGATCAACTAATCGACTCGTCCCTCCTTTTCCCCTTGCTGCTTTTTGTACTATAGCAGTTTCCTTTGCTGTTCAAGGCCAGAAACATCTTTGTTTTTGAAGAATGTTATTCTGACTCTAGACTTTGTTGTATATGCCATTATGTGATTGAATTATATATTTGTTCAGTGAAATCTGAACATATGCTGAATAAAATATGTATGAATATATTTGATGTCTGTTGGTGATTGCCATTCCTTTGACTAAAGACTTGTACTTAACTGTGCTATTTTATGTGAACAGATGTATATTAAGGTGCACAATTGCCTAGAATATGAATTATTGTAACTGTAATCATAGTAGATGTTAATTGTTCAGTGTAAAATGTATTTGTGTTAAATGGTACATGTAATCTTGTAACAACCAAACTATATATCATATACTAAGTGTATCATTGATGTTGGTATGTAAGTCATACCTAAAAATAATATTTTAAAAAATCAGTGTTGTTGGAATGTTATTAATGGGATACATGTTTTTTTTTTGGTTTGTTTTTTTGTTGTTTTTTTTTCTCTCTGGAAAGTTGTGCAATTTCTTGTTTCATGTTTGAAGAGGTTGCTGAGAAAGAATAAATATATAATATACCGTAGCTATTGCAGTTCTTCGTTGCAGCTTCAGAGTTTTGCTGCGATATGAAAATGTAACTAGATGTTTCTGTGGCATATAATTGTGTAGCCTAACATAGAGAGATTTCATGTTGCTTGAGGAAAGATAGGTTTATCATTCATTTTGTACTTAATTCAGTTGAGCAAGAGACTGCAAGTATGTGTAATACTCTCACTTCACTGCAGTTTCATTTACATAATGAATCGTAAAATAATTAATTTTTATGACAGATGGAAAATGCTTAATATTTTCTTTTTTTAAGGTGGTCCTCTTTCCTTTTTATTCTAGTGATTTACAGAGTTGACGTGCATATCGCGTGCAATTTCTCCCCGCACCTGTTTTAGTTTCTTAAATATATTTTGTAATATCATTTTGTATTTGGAAGTAGGATGAGGAATGGCATAAACCCAGACAGGAGCTAGCTATTTATAAATTGATGTATAAATGACTGTGAAATTAAATTACAAATATAATTTTAATGTTTTTTGTATTTATTGCTATCCTTATACAAACTTCTCCTTCCTACTCCTTAAACCACTAACAAGTTAACTAAACCGTGATATGAGATGAGACGATGGGGAGCTGTTCGTCCAAGAGACATCTGCAAAGTGCTACATAGCGTCGACTTCTTAACTTTTTAAAAGGTTGGTTATGAACATTGCTACCATTCATGAATATTACCCGGCAGAGGTCTTAAGGCGACACTTCGGAGATGAAAATGAAAATCCACAGCCTGCTTCCAGTCTCCGATCGGGTCAGGAATGGAATGAATGAAGCCCCCCATCTAGCGGCGAGGATATGAACTGTGCCGGCTGCCGAGGCCTGACGCACTCCTCTGGGGCAATGATTAAATGCATGACAGATGAAACGAAATGATAGTGGAGAGTGTTGCTGGAATTAAATTGTGACAGGGAAAACCGGAGTACCCGGAGAAAAACCTGTCTGCCTCCGTTTTCTCCAGCACAGATCTCACATGGAGTGACCGGGATTTGAACCACGGACCCAGCAGTGAGAGGCCGGAGTGCTGCCGCCTAAGCCACGGAGGCTCCACTTCACAGATAAAAGTCGATATTTTGTTCATTTCGGTGAACATTTTTTTATGACTGACATGAAAGGATTGGGTTTCTTCTTTCTTGTCACAAAGTTATTCCATTGAATTCGAACAATTTATCACCTTAATAATGCTTTGTTTGTCAGTCTGCACACAGCAGAAATGGGCGTGGCATCTACTGAACTGCTTTGTTAGACTATTATGTCATTGTCATGTTTCCATTCAATCAAATCAATAAAATATCCCTGTTCTTTGCAATTACGCATCCAGGGGATGGGCCAACAGCCCCCTCTCCACGCATATATTTCTACAGAATCGAGCTGTAAGATCTACCATGTTTCTGAATGAATTTATTTAGCCTGCTAAGGACTAATATTTCAGTACTTTACTGTCATTGAGCAACATTGTATGCTTGTATTGGTATTCCTGATGTCACTACAATAATGCCGAACTACAGAGAGGATAGTTTATCTGTCTCGGGAGACCCTCGCTCGCCCGCGGCACGAGCCTGTCTCCCGCCACGCACTTTACCATTATGCGGCGCCTGCCCGGCACTGAGTCATTGAGTATAGGAATTTGTACTTACCTAGTTCACAGCTGGTGCTGAAAATGTTCGCCATGCACTGCTACACATCGCTGGCACCTTTTTATGAAACTGGCATTTACTCTCTGAAGTTCCTCAGCACCGATTGACTGTATTTCAGCTGTAATATAGTCTTTAAGCTCATTTACAGTGTGAGGGTTTCTCGCATACACTCTATTTTTAAACGTCCCCCACAAATAAAAATCACATGGTGATAAGTCGGGGCTTCGCGGGGGCCACCCATTCCGACTTAAATTTCTCGTACCGAAAATGCGACGCAATTCTGTCATGCATGCTTCGGCAGTGTGAGAAGTGGCAGAATCTTGTTGAAAGTAATTCGACAATCGCTCTCCGTAAATCAGTTCGTCAAAAAATTGGTCAAGGATCACATTGAAGTACAAATTTAAGTACAAATTCCTATACCCAATGACTCAGTGCCTGGCGGGCGCCGCATAACGGCAAGGTGCGTGGCGGGAGACAGGCTCGCGCCGCGGACGAGCGGGCTAGCGTGGGTCTCCGAGACAGATAAACTATCCTCTCTGTATAAGTTTTGTTATTCGTGTATGTTCATTCTTTCTTGTGAGTCCTGTGGCGGTAGTCAGTCTGTTTACTTTTGTGAAGATCGCGCGCAAGTAGGCCTAACCTCTTGTAGTTGTGTATCAAGAGACAAGCTTCCAGAATTATCAATATTCGTACAGAAGCTGGTAAGAAAGAAGAGGAAGGAAAAACATACGGTTCTGGTGACTTTTAGGTAATGAATCTGGAAGATGACGTCACTTGAACTTTGCTTTAATTTTCCTGCCAATTGTAATTTTACATTTAAATCCCATTTTCCTCCCATAATATTCTGCCAAATGTAACAAAATTTGTATGGTATATGTATCACAGCTATATTAGGAAACCTGCGTATGGAATTCTTGATTGCAGAATTTTTCCCAGTAGTAGGGAATTAGAAGTCCAAAATTTTAGAACATAAATATTACACAAATTTAGTACCGGTATGATAATATCTCATTATATAAATTATTTACAGAAAAATGGATACGTAGTGCTTTTTAAAGAAGTATTATCTACCTAATTCCAAATTTCCATTAACATGTCATTTAAAATCTATTAAAAAAAATGGAATTAAAAATAAAAAAGAAATAAAAATTGGAAAAACTAGCCGATTAATTGTATATGAAACAAATATTTGTGATATCTCTACTTTTATTTGGGTGACATTCCCGGGTTGCAACTTGTTAACTTGTATTCCTTTGTAAGATGTGTAGGCCTCTCCTTTAACTTGAGCTTTTTTATGATTTCAGATTTATCTAGTTCTTTGTTTTGTACTCCACGTTTTCTTGTAGCTGTAAGCCTATCTTGGGGGAGTCACGTTTCCTTCTTGTTCCTCCATAATTGAAGTCAAAACACTACCCTCATCAACAAAATTAATATTGAGAAACAAAGAAACAACACAGTTGCAGACATGACCGATGCAGTGTTGCCAACACGCAGATCAAAACAGTTGCAGACCTGACAGCTGCAATGTTGCCAACGCATAGTTCAATACAGAAACAACATGAGTCAGTGACTAATGCTGTTTCTGTAATGAACACTAACTCTGAGTAGCTGTCTATGTATGATAAACATACCTGACTTATGTTGTTTGTGCACAGAACAATGTATTTGCATGCATAGAATACGAACATGTTGATAACTCGATTCTGCCAAAAAATTACTTATGCTGTTTCTGAAATGACCGATTCAAATAGACTTAGGTATGGATTGGGAGGGAGTGGAAGTGGCCCTAAGGAATGCCCAAGAATGCATAAAATCTTCAAAATTCCAATTTTAAGTCATATTAAGCTACGGACCCTTTGCTTTCTAATGGTAGGCTACATTCATAATCTTCATGGCTAATTTCTAAGACTACTTTCCTTTCACTTTTCTACAACCGTGCATCCTATCACTAAACCCATAATGTAGATTTTGTTTCCCTCTCTTTCACTACATTTCTCTCTAGATTCTCTCTATTAGACAATGGGGATAAAAATACATCATTGAGAGAGCAACACGGGTGTTGCGGTGTCGAAGCACACCTCGTCCTGAAACCAAAACTGTCGCTGTTTCCTCAGCTAGCGGAAGTCTACGATTCCAGTTTCTTGCTAAAATGCATTTCTCAATATAAAAATTCATTTATTCCACAACTTTTTAACATGCAAAGCTGAAAGTTTTACAAATAATTCCTCCTTATATGTGTTATATTGCAACACAGCTGTTTCTCATACTTTACTTTAGTTCAATTTTTCCTTATGGAAACACTCATAAAAATGATCTTAAAGTTGCGCCATTTATGAAAAAAATATCTTATCAATAACAATAATAATAATAATAATAATGTTATTGGTTTTACGTCCCTTTTATCTACTTTAAGAGGTGCCAGAATGCCAGCAGTTTGCCCCAATGGGATCTTCAACGTGCCAGTAAATCTACCGACACGGCTCCCTCGCATTTTCGCACCCTGTAATGCTAACTGACTGCGTCAGGGTTCGATCCTGCAACCTTGGGAACAGCAGGAGAGAACGCTGCCGCTGAGCCACGCAACCAGTCTTATTATCAAAACGCCTGTGTTAAAATCAAGGAACATCCCTGAAATATGCAATTAGTTTCTGTTAATAGTTTCTCAGAAATGGTAAATAAAAAGTGAAATTTAACTAAAACAGTTGAGTTAGGAACCATCCCGGCATTTGACTGGATTAGAAGTGGGACACCACGGAAAACCAATTCCAGGTTGGTTGAGGTGTGAATCGAACCCACCTCTTCTCAGTTCTACCTTGTGTAGGCCTAGCCGTTCCAGCCCTCAGACCAGAATTAAATTTCTTGGCACAGCCGGGCATGGAACTTGGGACCTCAGAGGTGACAGCCAATAAAGCTAGACCACACACCACGAGATGGTCATGCTCCGGTTCGTACCAGGCAAGTAGACGATGTCTTATCTATAACCCTAGTGGTATTGCAAGTTCAGCGACGACATCTAGGCTACAATTTATTTCTTAGCTGTGGAAACGAACGTCAGTTCTCTTAGGTAGGCCCTACTAACGATTTTTAGGCTACATACAACTGCGGCACAAGAAAGGCCCATTTTAGCTAAAATATTGTGTGCCTTCCACGGTTTAGCGTACTTATTGTCGAACAGCGGTCGAGAACATAGCTGCCTTTAACTCCAGTCAAATGTAACCGACCATCCTGGACACAACTTTTCTGTGCAGCCGACGCAAACAGCGCGACATCCAGTACAGGCCTATAGGCTAAAATAGAGATCAAAGGGAAATTTGAAATTGTAAAAGCGGGATTCTAGCCTACATATTTATATAAACCTGAAATGGCATAGGGGATAGTTTCCATCCTTAACTACGCTGACTAATCGCAGCCCTTGCTGCAATCGTATATCGGAAGCCGCATCCTTTCCCAATGCTAAAAGTGAACTAGAAATTACAGTCCCCCGTGCGGGAGAGGCTCAGGAATAAGAGATGGATCCGGAAAGTTTCACATTTCTGCCAAAAGCAAACACTGGACACTCAGCCTCATGAGGTAAAACTGAGAAGGGGTGTGTTCCAGTCATCCTCAAGGCAAATACCGGGATGATTCCGTTTGAACTCACGGCTGCTTTACTTGACTGCTCTAAATGAATCACTACAACACCGAATGAAGTGCTGACGTGTTTGCATAGCTACCGTGTTGAAGTACGAGATTTTGGCTACCTCTATTCCTCTTCTCATCTCCTAATTGGTCTGTTGTTATCCATTCACAGCTCCCCACCCGTATTCCACAGCATCCTCGTGGGCGCAAGAGTGGGAAGGCAGTTCCAATTCAAAATGGGCGATGTCTGGATTATCTCGTGTCTCGTCCGACTTCGTTTTTTTTTTTTTAAGCGTATGGCTTTTTGTGCCGGGAGTGTCCGAGGACATGTTCGGCTCGCCAGTTTTTTTTGTAGCTGCTTCGAGACGGACACGCAATGGGTGAGCTACAAGTACCATTGGGGAGGGAAGTTGGAATGTAAGGACGTGGAATTGGAAGGTAGCGGCTGTGGCCTATAGTTAGGGACCAACCCCGGCATTTGCCTGGAAGGAAGATGGGAAACCACAGAAGACCATCTTCAAGGTTGCCGGCGGGGGGATTCGAACCTCCCCGCCTCCCGGATGTGAGCGACTGCCAGCAGTCATGCCGTAACGACCACGGCTAACTCACCCGGTACTTCGTGGTTAAGGGAACAGTACGCCTACCTTTGGCCTGAAGGCCCCAGAGTTCGTTTTGCTGATGGGCGTGGGATTTTACCTTCGTATTGTTCATTAATTCACCTGGATCGGGAACCAGGTGTTTGTCAAGTATTTAATCATTCCATTCGTCTTCATCGTCACGACATGTAGGTCGCCAATGGGCGTCAACTGGAAAAACCTATACTAGCCTTCTCCAGAGGTTACACTTACTATTATTATTAATACATTATTATTACAGTATGATTAATTCAGTGATAGTTGTGTCTCTTCAGTCGGTCAACACGAATTTGCCAACTGTATATAATAATAAGCAAATAAACACTTGTGTAAAATATACACGTACGGTAGGGCCTATTAGTTTTAATCACCATTAAAATGATAGGCTATAACGGCGTAATCCTAAATTGACCATCTCTAGTTTTGAGTGGTCGAAACACGTAATCATAAATTACCCTGTAGGCTACTTAATAGTGTTTAAAATTAATAGGCTACATGCACATCCTTCAGGAGTGTGGGCCTATATCTATACTAATATAATAAATCTGAAGAGTTTGTGTGTTTAAACGCGCTATTCTCTGGAACTTCCAGATTCGAAAAATTCTTTTTGTATATGATAGCCAGATTCAAGAGGAATAGGTTAGGCTATGTTAAATTTCGGACAGACCACTCCATTCCCTACATTTAGGCCCTTTGGCACAAATCTACACAGTTTCACTAATCAGTACCAAAATTTGTATACTTACCCTTTGGAACCCTGCGAGTACAGCGCGACAAGTTCACATGAAGCCCCGGAAAATATGTGAACCACTACAGTCCAGCCGCCGAGTGTCCGGCTCTGACATTTCTCATGAGGGAGGGAGACAGCGTTGCCGGTTCTGTACCGCGAAATATAAAACAACGTGTACTACATAAAATATTTCACATGTTTTTTAATGAATTCTGACGAACCGAAGACCATACTACTAAAGTGATATACTTACACACAGTTAACCTGTAATTGTGCACACTCACAAGACAATAAAACAACAAACCTGCACTTACACAAAGGGCAACTGGACTACATAAGAGAGCCTTGGCAACATCGAGCTAAATTTAAAGACCGGCTTACCGGGAAAACCGCTGATTGGTACAGGTGACAACATTAGTCATGGTTGTAAGCGACATCGCCAACATAGGTGGAATTCCACTACGATCGAAGAATTTATGTTTTGTAACCGCAAAATGTCGGAATAACAAATTGATGCATAAAATTGCAAATGGGGTGTGGGACTTCCACGTTACAAAGTGAAGACGCTAGAGAAGAATTACAATGATGGCAAATTTCAAGGTTCTATTAACAGCTTCTCACTGCCGTAAGTTGGCTATATCGTTCTCTTTACCCCTCTTCTTCCACCATGACCAAACGTCAGAGCCGGACACTCAGCGGCTGGACTGTAGTAAATGTTGCTGGATCTACTGCTATTTGCTGCAGCGGAAAGGCATGACTTGCACAGAAATTAACTGGCGTTGGGTAGCGTGAGGATGATTTACCAATGGTGTCAATCTCTCCCTCCACCCATCGCGTGCTTTCCCTCCTAGCTCCTTTGCTCGCTTGCACCAGCAGCACCCTCATTATTCAGGGCGTCAGTTGAACTTGCCGAACTTTACAGTTACTGTGGTCACCAAAATGGAGATCCATTTTCAAAGTAGGCCTACTAGACTTATATGAAGTGGGCATACAGAACCACGCAATAAAACGAAGTTATCGAAGGAATGTATATTGTATTTAATAAGCAATACATTATTGTTTTATTGAGAGAAAATTATTTTATTCTTATAGAATGGATTATACAATTTAAACTGGGTGATACCGAGCAGCGCTACGCATTATTAGCGAGAGCTTGACTGGATTGTCTTGGTATGAGCCCAGCAGTGCAGTTCGACCAATTCTGACAGTAGGCCTAGATAGATGAAATGTTAACTGCATTGATTATATCTAAGGAAACTCCAGAATGTCCAGGTATGCAGCTGTCAGTCAACTCATCGCTCGAATACTCTCTTCTCGAACATATTAGCGAGAAAGGCTGGAATGTCTGTGTATAAACCCATTAACGCAGTTTGATCAATCCCGTCGCTGTCGAGGTGAGTGATTTAACGCGCACAGCTACACCGTGGGCTCTTTTAGATTTGCGTCACGTTTCAGGGAGAGGAGATAAATTACCAATTGGACGGTAGTCTTAACTGATCACCTCGAGGTGTAGTGACTAACATTTTTAGCTGTCACCCCGAGGCCCGGGTTCTATTCCCGGTTTTGACAAGAAATTTAATTCTAAAACAAATCAACAACAAGCACAACACCAGTCGCCAGCAATACCACCTGACCCGGAACTTCCTAATGATGTACATCGCACGAGAGAAAAATTCGCTGATTCATCAAAATCGTATAGCGTAACTCATTCTCAATCACAATGTCATCTGCTGATAGTAGCCTATTCGTTTCAGAACCTATTATAAGCATGTATTGTAAGGATACAGTTCTTGCTTCCTGATTGATTTCTTTGCCATTCGAGTGATAACATTGTTCTCAAACATATGCAGGAACTAAATGTGCAGCTGTTAAGGCTGTGCTACCGAAAAATAGAATATTGATTTTATTTAATTTTTTCTTCTTAATCTGTTATATAGGTCTTTGGGACTTGTTATATGCCACTTTTGTAAAATATGGACTGTTCGTTTGTTCAGGGCATGGCTTCAAAGTGTCTACTTTGAGGGTTAAAGGTACATACGTCACGACAAAACTAATAACCGGAGAATTTCTAAATTTCTGTGCAATAACCCTTGTAATAGTAGCTTCATTGTAAACTATTTGTATTTCGAAATTCAACATTTTTCATAGAAGGATCATCTTTCAATAGCCTTTTTTATTTTAAAAAAATATCTATATTGACTTCAAACTTATTCAATTTGTAGAGGCCCTAATTCTGAGCAGTTCGAATGTTTGATGAAAGAAACGGTTTATTGATATAACCGTGACGTATGTACTTTTCAAATCGACAAAACGGTAGCTACGCAGGCTACACGATAGGCTACCCGCACTAACAGTTGCACGCACAAGCACCGAGCCTCATTCCCCCTCCCTAATACCCAGCATCGCACCTCCCATTCTGAGTTCTCCTTCCCTTACGCAGCATTCCATTCTACTTACCGTGAAACGCAAAGGAAAATCTCTCATGCGCGCCGAGTCGATGACTCTTCCAGTCAGACTGCAGTAGACTAGTCTTGAGAAAGTGCTAGAAGAAGACATCTCGCCCCCTTGCCCGTTTCCTAATTCTGTGTTTGTGTTTTGTGATTTAAAGAGCAGCAGTTTATTCCGACAAAAGATATCCTGTATCATTTTTTAATATTCACACATTATTCAACAATGCCACGAAAACACCATCCTTCAAAATTTATAGTAAATTAACATACTGTACATAGGGTGCTTCAAAATGGTCTAGCCAAACTTAGGGAAACTATTCTGTGTCAAAATGAAGAAATAAGTTCCCATAAAGATGGGTCTTAAGCCCTTTATTTGCTGTCTATATGTTTAGTTATTCTGAATAAAATATGAGTAATATAACTGTTACATAGTACTTATTTTTTCCCCCGTTAAATTTAGATAAATACCTACAATCTTTTAATGTAGACTATGATTCGATTTTATTCAATAGTGCATCAATCGATTGGACATAAAATGCTACATATTCTGTTGTTCTTTTATATGGTTTATGGTGTAGTCACGTCCTAGTTCGTGAACCATGGGCAATGACTAAGTGGTCTGGTAAGTGGTTCTGACAGGATACCAGTTACTATCGAAAAGGAGTCGGTATCTTGGGCATATTTTGTGTCGTGGCCCTCCTTATGATCAACAACTTACTTGTTTGTTTCCTGGGGTGAAACTCAGGGGCCCTGCGTAAGTTATGCTAGCAACTCGCTTCAATTGTAATCTCTAAACGTGCCAAAAAGGTCTTGATTAAGCCTCGAACCTATGGGGGAGATGGAGTCCCACTCTCATCTGATAGATTAGGGACTCCTTGGAAACGAACAGGCAATCGAACTGGTATTCGATAGGGTGCTTTTAATATCGAGGGTGGTTATGGAAAGAGGAAAGCAGAGCTAACTGAGTCAGCAAGTAGGATGGGATTGAATATTCTAGGGATTAGTGAAGTTCAGAAAGGGAGAGAGGAGATCCAAGGAACACCTGTCAGGTGTAAAACGATGCAGGACAAAGTGGGGAGTAAGGCTGTATGTCCAGAAAACCTTGGAGCTTCGCATAATTTATGTAAGGTACCGGTACGTACGTAAATGAACGATTAATGTGGATGGATTTGGAAATGTCAAGAAATCGGTCAGGATTGTTTCAGTGTACACTCCATGAGAAGGGGCGGATCAGGATGAAATAGACTTTATAAGGCACTGAGTGATGTAGTAGTGAGAGTTAACAGTAAGGATAGTGTAGTACTGATGGGGGTTTTCAATGCTAGCATATAAATGGAATTGAGGAGTATGAAAAGGTTATGGGTAAGTGGAGTGAGGATAGGGAAGCAAACACCAATGGAAAATGTTTATTGGACTTCTGTGCTAGCATGATGTTGTCTGTGGCGAACTCATTCTCGAAGCATAAGGAGATTCACAGATACACAAGGGAGGGTAGAGGAACCAGGTGAGTAATAGACAATATCATTACTGACTTTGAATTTGGTAAATTGATAAGTAACTGAAGGGTATTCCGGTTTTTTTTTCTTCAATGAAACAGACCACAAACTGTTCTACTGTGAACTGAGCATAGTAAGACCTAAAGTGCAGAAAGTGAGGGCTGTTTGCAGACGGATTAGGGTTTAAAATTTCCAGGATAAGGAACTTAGGCAAAAATATAATATGGATTAATTCCAAAGAGTAGATGGTAAAGAATTGCAGGACATTAGACAGACTAGTCAAGATACAGGGATGCAGTACTATCAGTAGCAAAGGTAGTCCTATGTGTTGGGACAACCGTGTGTAAAGACAGGAACAAGTGAAAATACTGATGAAATGACATAGTGATGTCTGCTTGTGAAATTAAAAGAAGGCTTACAAAAAATGGCTCCTAGCGAGTAATCCTGGAGAAGAGAACTACTTATATAATCGAAACGAACAGGACCAAAGAAATAATAGAGTAAAAAATATCACGGTAGGAATTTGGAGATAAATTAGAATAGTTAGGTCAAGTGGCAGTAAAGCCTTTATGGAGTGTTAGAAAGAATCACTGAAATTGAGGAACAATAGAGTGAATCACTTGTCAGCTTCCAGGATTGGTCCCTTCGTTGAACGTTTACCTCATACTCCTTGCCACAATCTTGTCAAACCAAATTCGCATCCTAACAAGAAGTTCCGAGACGAACTAAAGAGCCTACTTTTCTTAAAATTTAAGATTCATGCCAATGATTAATCTATATGAACCTATCTAGAACAATGACGAAATTATGTTGGTAATATCGAAATTTCTAATTTGTTCGAAATATACCTGGTATAGTGTAGCCTAATAGAGCTCTACAGTTAGCAGCCCTGGAGACTGAATATATTCTTAGTTCCATAACTTAATGTACAGAATACACAATTTCGTTGAAGTCCAATGGATAGCAAGGACGTTACATGCAGTTGGACATTGGATCTATCAGCGCGCGTTAAATTCATGTTGGCAACAATGTCAAGCATGTGTGGTCAGAAATAATCTGAAATATTATGATCACTAATTGTGCCAATTTTGGATGAAATCCATTTGTTAGTAAAGAAGTTACATATATTTCAAGATTGGACCTATCAGCTGACTTATAATCATGTTGGCAGCACTGACGTATATTAGTTACTCCAAATTAATCTAGAATGTCAGGTACTATACGTGTGCAAAGTTTAGAGAAGTTGGCTTGCATACTTTCTGATACATTGATATTAGGGTAAAAATAGAGACAGCATTTATTAACAGTTGGCAGCCCTGGTTGCTCTTGAGCATACGCATAGTCATATCAGTTATAGTACACATAGCACATATGAAATTTGGTTGAAATCCAATTGATAGTATAGAAGTTACATGTAATTAAACATTGGTCCTATCAGCAGGCTTAGAATCATGTTGGTAGAACTGACGTATATTAGTTACACCAAATTATTCTAGAATGCCAGTGTGCATAGTTTAAGGCTGTCGGTTTGCATACTTTCTGATATATTGGTATTTGGATAAAATAAATAGAGAGAGAATTTAATAACAGTTGGCAGCCCTGGTGGCTCTTAAGAATATGCTCCGTTATATCCGTTTACCTACACATAATACATACGAAATTTGGTTGAAATACAATTGATAGTGTAGAAGTTATATGCATTAAAAATTGGACCTATCAGCAGGCTTAGAATCATTTTGGCAACACTGCCATACGTGGCCTCCTTGAAATTAAACTGAATTATTATTATCTATATGTGTGCCAATTATGAAATAGCTCCTATGCATACTTTCCAAGATATCAAACATGGAGCTCAAATTTCAATTGTGTTTTTTCAGCAATTGGTAGCACTGACAATTTTCAAATATGGGCTTGAGATATTCTGGTATAGGTCTTGACTCATATCTAATTTGGTTTCGATTGCTGCAGCCGATTAGGAGTTGATAGCGGGGAGACACACAGACAGACAGACAGACAGACACATATTTGCCCGGATCGATCTCATAAGTCTACTTTTTCCTCATTTTTGCAAAATGTGAAATGTAGGATAAAAATTTCACCTCAGTTGCCGTCCCATTTGGAAGAGAAATAAGGACGCTGTTGTGGAAATGTATTAACACAGTACTGGCAATATTGTCTCCGAGAGTGGATTCTTCTTGGATCAAGACATTCATTCTTATGAGCCAGTCGTGATGGTTTGGTTGCTTGCAATGGCGTTGTAGAAATCAAATACCTTGCCTCCGTCACTGAATCGTATTTCAGAGAAGAGGTGACTAAAAACAATGCCAGGAGTAAAATTGCAATTGAAGCGAAGCCACAGCTACTTCCTCCAGATTCAAAGTCGATTGAATATCAACAGGAGAAAAAGGTGCAATTTTGTAGTATATACTAAGAATGGAGAAATCTTCGTTGAAAGGATAGAAAAGGATGGATTGTTATGGCAAACAAAAATGCTTCGAAAACTGGTACGATTTTATAAGGAATGCATTTTGTCAAAACTTTTAGTCAGTTGAGTTGTTCGAGGCACGAGGCATAAAAATCCAAGGTCCCTCCTTTGCGCTCGAGGTTCAACGACTAAATAAGGCCGCAGATACCAACAAACGAAAGAAGAGGAAGCAATCGGACACCTTCACACAGAACAAGAAGTTTACATTTATAGCAATAAATTGTATATTTGCTCATAATACTATAAGTGTGATTTTGGTTTACAGAATGTTAAACATTCATTATACTTATAAAATTTTGCATACGTAAACTTTGAATTTCATTACTGAATGAACAGCCGTTTTGTTTATATAAATCACCATCTGTTGAGTCGGTACATTATTGTCGTTTTTATTTTTTATTTTTTAATGTTTTACATTTCATAGAGACAGTTTTGAAGTTTTGTCAACGCACAATAAAATTGTTTATGATCCATAGAAACACTGATTTTGAGTTGTAATTCTTATAATCATACATTAACACGCCGGCCTCTTTTATTCGGCTGGACGATGGCAAGGCACAAGGCTGAAAATAATCGTACGACTCGGAAAGCAGATCTGTGTGACTCGGAACCGAGGTATACAACGGAGGAGGGGAGGGTGTTGTGCAAAGTACGCGAATGAGGCTTAGTGGAGGGGAGTAGGGGAAGTGTAGTGCACTGGCTGTAGCAGGCGAGAGGCAGCAGTGCTGCTATCTCTTGTCCAGCAATTGACAGTAGAACCCGTAGCACAGCCTTAAGCTGCTTGCTTTCCGCCAACGTGGACCGAAAGGGATTTTCAAGCTGGAATGTCAGGGGCGGAGTTAAGCAAAGATTATGAGGGAGGGAGCGAAAACATCGGGGTGTGGAGCCAGGGGTCCGCCTCCAGAATATTCTGCAGAAATTAGGCCCAAATGAATGAGTTATAAGCCATTTGGGTGAAAGGTTTTGTGATATTTTGGAGTAGACTACAAGTAAATGTTAACAATTTAAAACAAAGAAACGTTCAAAAATTGTAAATGTCAATAATTGAAGTGATAGAAGCAATTTTTCAGTGTTGCCTAGTTCTTATAAAGAAAGCTTTTCAGTCGGTCAACATAATTTTTTGTGTCCAAATACAGTAGGCGGGAAAACAAGTAACTTAAGCCTAGGCTATAGGCCTACAGTATAACTTATATGCCCTAACATGAAAAACACTACTTAAGATAGGCTATTTATCATAAAATAACACGCTTCTATGTAAAAACAAGTGTTCCATGGAGAACTATACAGCCTATTTTCATATATCCTACTTATGTTAATTGCCTCTTTCAACATAGAACATTTCAGTTTGATTGCTGTAATAGATTCGTAGATATTGATAACCGTATAAATATTTCGGATGGTCGCCATGTTGGATTTTTATACATGCAGGTCTTAGAGTTATGTACAACTACATGACGATTATTGTGTAGGTGTAGTATTCAAACTTCAATCGCATGATTAGGACACAAGAAATAAAAATGAGATTTTTAAATTTCGCACAGCTGCCATCTTTTGGTTATGAAAACAATTGACATAAATTAGATGCCACTGGATTAAAATTTGTATACGCATTTACCGTACCAAGTTTCACTGTGCTCGGATGGTTACATCGTGAGAAACGTCCATTTAAATATTTATATTGCGCGTCGCCGCCATGTTGGATTCGTGCTCACCAGGTTATTGAAAGTCCCATAGGTGAACTTATGTTCATAGCCTCTATGAACATAATATATTTCTGTTTGATTGCTGTAATAGATTCGTAGGGCGTAGCCTATAGATAGACTACTTGTTTCCCCGCCTAGTGTAATTGGACATAAAAATTGTGTTGACCGACTGAAAGGCTTTCTTTATGTCAATATTTTACTAGCTTCGAATTTCATGTTTAGTGAAAAACTATAGTGGTGCCACGTAGAAAAGAATGATGGAGGCGGGACTCACCGTAAGGTAAGTTGCCCCTCCATACACGACTTCAAAAGGCTCAACGACAATGACAAGGGAACCAGTAGCAACGAGAAAGAGAGAGGGAGACACTTCCCCTACCTGACGCACATGCGAAGGAGAAAGACTACCAGTGGACAGAGAAGAGAGCTGGAAACACTCTCCCCTACTTTGATGCGCATGCGCATTGAAACATTCTTTTCTATGTGGTAACCCTATAAGAAATTGATTGATTTGTTTCCAAGTTCTTAATAAAAGTTACCTTTTTTTTTACTAAGCTTAGTATACAAACACTTAAAATAGTTGTTCGAGGGAGGAGGGGCCCGCCCCCATAAAACCACCCCAGCATCCGATGGTTTGGAATCCTCGTAACAAAAGGAGGTCCCGTGGCTTAAAATCGCAATATTAATGGTCGCGTAAAACTACAAGCTCTCTTCCTTCATAGGCTGCATCACATATCCTGTGGTAGTCTATAGATTAGTAGACTAATCGTCTACTTGCCTGGTACGAATCGGAGCCTGACCATCTCGTTGCGAGCGGTCCAGCTTTATTGGCTGCCACCACTGAGGTCCCAAGGTCCATTCCCGGCTTTGCCAAAAAATTCAATTCAGGTCTGAGGGCTGGAACGGGGTACACAAAGCCTAATGAGGCAGAACTGAGAACAGGAGGGTTCGAGTTTTACATTAGCAATCCTAGAAGTGGTTTTTCAGGCAAATGCTGGATTGGATGTTTACTTCAGGGCATGACCACCTCCTTCCCAGTCCTAGTCTTAATAACAAATAGCACACGCACACATTACTACAGACACCACAATAACACAGGATATCAGACGAATTTTATATAAGGAGACTTTCCATGTTTCGCACTATCCCTAATTTCGCAACAACAGACAAAAGTTCTTGGTACTGAAATTCCTCGTCAGATAGCACCATCAAACAGCGATCTTATAGTCTAATAGCAAAGATGCTACCATCTGTTGTAAGATCGTTGAGCTCCTTGAAATTACTGTTCCCAACTTCGTACGCAATAAAGAAAGTCTCCCTTATACACACACATACCCAAGCACACAGTGCTAAGTAAGCACGATGTCCAAGCCCTAGAAATGAAACAACAAAAACAAGAAATGAGAAGAGTGACGAAGAGAGAAAGTACGAGAAGAAATGCTCTCAACCGTCGAAGAAAGATGATTGATGGACCTGGAATTGTATGTATGTATGTATTCTTTATTGTCAGACAGATAGACTCCACTAGTGACAATAGAATAATTAACAATAAAATTTACAAGTATAAACAAAACAAAAACAGCAAACACGAACAAAAAATTGAAATACACTAGTATATTATAAATCAACAACCACAACCATACAGACACGCACTCAAACATCCTATCTCAAGCATTCATTCATGCAATCCCTTTGTACAAGAAACATTGAAATAATTATTACAGAAAAAAAACTATCTACAGTAAACAGAAAAAGGCAAAAACATAAAATAAAAGATAAGAAGAAAACGTTCAGAAACTGGGAAAAAGTAATACAAGAGTGACATTCGAGGATCTAGATTCTAGATAACAGCAAACAAAAAATACATTACTTCAGTCGCTCGTACATTCAATCAAAACATCAATCAGCCATTAATTCAACCACATGTTCAATCAATCAACGCAAATAGAAAATGCACACACTATTTTACAGCCCACTTGAGATGTTTCTCATAACAGTTGATAGAGAGTCGAAGTGAATATCAGTAGCACTTTTGCTCTCCATCAAGCTGTAGGCCTATGTTGACTGCAACCGGATCAGTCATGAATTTTTGTGCACATTAATTCTTGATCTGACTCCATCGAACGTGTGCTTCCGTCTGATGGTTCTCTGAGGGACGTGAAACCCCCAAGTCAGCTAGCAACTGATTAGAGTCAATTCCGCCATTTACCAGCTTCCAAAGGAATCTCACGTCACCCACTGTGCGCCGACTGCTCAGTGGGGGAAGACCGTACACGGCAATAACTCTCATACTCAGCTCTATGGTACGATCGTCCACCCCTGTAACAGAGCCATTTGACACATCTCTTTTGCACACGTTCGATGGCGTCAATTTTATTACTGTGAAAAGGATTCCAGATCACACTACAGTACTCCAATTTAGGCCGAATGAGTGACTTAAATAATTTGGATAGAGATATGTCCGAAAAATAATGTAACGTTTTTAGGGTTCGTAAAAATAGGTCAGGCTTATAATGCACTAATACTTTATTTACAATAATGCTATTTACACTAAATCAAATTAAGCCTACTTACTTACACACACACACACACACACACACTTACACAGAGTTGCACTTTACACAGCTATTAGTCACTATTTATGTACACTGATCTCTGCAAATCAGTATCTCTGGCAGTCACGATTTATGTTAGTTATTTCCACTGCACTGTCCACATTTATATCCACAGGTCACTCGGCACACTCCTTAGCGGAGACTCGTCCAGGACTGACTTGCCCGCCGCAGTTTGCCGGTATATATCCAATCAGCTCCCTGGTCTCGAATATTCCCGATCAAGCCACCTCTCGTAAAAGCGAGTAGTTTCTAGTGGTGGATTCCAGCACTGTCTAGCCTCTCTCCGGCGATGTTCTGGCTCCCTTTTCCCCTTCCAGTGGGTTCAAGCCTATTCTGGTTGGTTGTTCTGGAACTCCCTGTTGCATCCAGTGGCCTCGAGAAGCAGAAGAGTCTAGTAGCCAAGGCGCCAATAGTATACCTGACTCGTGGGCTATTGTGGTTGACTCATTCATCGTTGCGCGGGGAGGGGCCCACCCTAATCAGCCCCGGCCGGACTGGCTATTCTGCATTCCTCACACACCCCGCCAGCCCGTCACTACGAGGATAAAGAAAATGGCGACCGCTGGGCAATTGCACGAATCTTTACAATAATTTAAACAATTTCTTTTTAAAAATTCCAGGATCCGGAAACTTTCACGACATATTTTTGAAATATGTTCATCGAACGAGAAGTTATTTGTGATTGTCACCCCTAGATCCTTATGGTTGACACTCTACCTAACATTTCATTATTAATACAATAATTAAACCTGGGTAGGAGGTTACGTTTCAATGAAACTGACAAAACTTTACACTTTTCAGTATTCAGTTTCAGTTTTCATGTTTCACACCATTCACTGAGTTGGTGTAGGTTTCTTGCAACAACTCACAGTCATTTATAGCACTGATGGGCATATACAGTTTAAGGTCGTCAGCGTACATCAGGCACCTAGAATTATGAATTATACGAGGGTTATCATTCACAAAAATTAGAAAGAGCAGAGGGCCCAATACAGAACCCTGAGGGACACCGGAAGTAACGTTTACAGATTTAGACTTATTATTGTTAATTATAACTGATTGGGTTCTATTTGACAGGTAGCTTTTGAAGAAACGTAAAAGATTACCAGTTATACCGAAAATTGAAAGTTTATGAAGCAGTAGGTTGTGATGTAGCCTACGCTGTCGAAAGCCCTAGAGAAATCAGTATAAATAACATCAGCACTACCACGGTTATTCATAAAGGTGGATAGCCTACATCATGAGTGAAGACTGCTAGGTTGGTAGCAGTGGATCGCCTAGGAAGGAAGCCGTGCAGAAATTCAGTGATTAATGGTGACACGTGGGCGTACACTTCGTCCCGAACAATTGATTCAAAGACTCGTTCGAAAATATACATTAAAGGAAGGAGAACCATGGAAGGCCTCACTTTAACTTTAACACAGGCGTTTTGATAAAAATATATGTATATTTTTTTGTGGATTTTTCAAAAATGGCGAAATTTTAAGAAGATTTTTTCGAGTATTTTCACCAGGCAAAATTAAACTAAAGCAATTATGAGAAACAGCTGTATTGCAATATAACACATATAACGAGGAATTATTTGTAAAACTTTCAGCTTTGCATCTTGAAAAGTTGCGGAATAAAATATTGTTTATATTGAAACCTTAATGCATATGAAATTAGCATTCAGTTTCCAATTTATAAATTAAAGCTAGCGCCTTTGTACTGGCGGACCACACACCATGAACTGAGTCGAGTTGTCGGAACGGGCAGCGATGTACGTGAGGGTTACAAAGAATTTCGGCAGGAAACAGGGCCATAAAATACACTCCATGGAAGCCGTCGGGAGGGGTGAGTGACCAGCTTGGGTAAACAGACAACGCAGAGACGCATCTAAGGGATGGACATTCTAAAACTCATGCTCGACAGTATGTGAGAGAGAGATTGATGAAATGAAGGACCTAATTAGCGCCCGTGATCCCATAAATTTGTGTAGGCGACCATTGTAATCCAAAGTTCAAGTGCTACCCGGCAATAATAGACTAAATTAATATCCTAAATTACGAGATTTAAGGGTGACTGGGGATGTCGGCTTTGAAAAAACCAATGAGAAGGAGGACGCCATTTTTCGGCGGTAATCAGAGTTTGCGAGGGAAATTGATCGGCGAACACGGAGCCCTATAAAAATTTATTGGACGATCGAATTTGATCGAAATTGCCATTTTTGAGACATTGGGAACAGTGCGAATCGAGTGAAATATTTTATGAAGCTGTAACTGTATTTCCATGGATTTGGGAAAAATTCTCCCCACTACAGAGCAAGAAGGCCGTAGATCCCTTATATGGTATGAACAGATCACTCAGTACGAATCGCGCGCATCCCGTGGTAGCTTGCGTCGCTTGAGCTATCAAATTGTAAAAAATTCACAAGTCTTTCTTTCAAAGGACTTCGTCATAACAGGAGCTGTGTAGTTCGAAACTAAAGCTCGGAATATTCGCGTATTCGCATATTCGAATAGTATTCGAATACCGAATAGTACGAATACAGCGAATATTATTCGAATAATCGCAACCTCACGAATATTAAAAAATGAAAAATGAGGATGACGACTCACAGAGCAAGACATCAAAAACTCTAAAATTGACAATTTCTGGGGCTCTTAAAAGACGATTTCACATTAGTGATGAAGAACCGACCACTGGTGTAAGTTTAACCTAATTAGCGTTTGCTGTGGATTCTCGTTACAAAAATCTTTTACACGAAAATGCACAAGACACGGAAAAGATTTGGGTGGAACTACAAGTGCAGATGCTTTCTTGTGATACCGGAGAAGATTCGGATGCTTCACAACCACAACCTCACTCACTCTCGTCCAGCTTTGAAAGGGACCTCTACTTCATTTTCAAGCGTCCATATACGTCCCCGCGCAGGAAAACTGTGGCCGAAGAGCTGGACAACTTTAGGAACGCCCGTGAAACTGTATGTGACCCCTGAATTGGTAGAAGGCTAATGCAAAGGGATACCCCAGAATAAGTCAGTTGGCGAGAAAGTACTTATGCATTCCCGGCACCTCCATTCAATCATAAATAAATTTTTCCACGGGCGGCAATATTATTAATGCCAAAAGAACATGCCTTGATCCTGACAATGTTGACAAATTGATTTTTTTTTGTCCAAAATAAGAAATTTTTCGCGCGAAATAATGTTTGAGTTAAAGGCCCGTTGACACTGAAATTTCTTATTTTTGTTTTTCTTTCAAGTACTCGTGTCGATAATGTTGTGCTTATGTTGATGGAAATGTGCATTTGCACGGCGCTAAGAGAAGACACGAAGAGTTTCTTATTTTTAATATTTGGTTTTGTAAAAACGTTAGGCAATATATCGTCGTTTACCCAAACACGGGTTAGCTTGTATTCTGTTTTCTTCCCTGAATTAAAGAATTGACATGTGATTGAAGGTTCCGTGGTTTTTCATTTATTAAATACCATGGGTCAAATAATTCTTTACATGCTACTTATGTCTTATTTGGCCGAACTAACTTTATTTGCTGAGTACAAAAGTTGTACTTGTCTACATATCTCCAAATCAAAGTGCGCGTTTCCTCTAAACGGTAACAGTATTGCTTTTCAAGCCTCAATTTAATTTCTTATCATTGTTGAACAAAACTTCTAAGTACGAAATTCACTGATATAAAAGCACTGACATACTAAATAATTTGCAAATGCTTTACCTGTTCCGCAATAACTTACAGCAAAAACCCATTTAAGACGAGAAAAAGTCGCATAAGTTAATAACCGGAATAGCGTAGTAACCGGGCGCGGCTGAAACGCACGCGTGAAGATTGAATTCATAGATAGAGGATTGAGACAAATACCGTAATTCGAACGATACGAATAGAATATTCGTACGAAACAGTCAATCCAAATAACGAACAAGAAGTTCCGTGACGAACTAAAGAGCCGTCTTTTCTTAAAATTTAAGATTCATGCCAATGATTAATCTATTAATGGACCTAACTAGAATAATGACGAAATTAAGTTGGTAATATCGACATTTCTAATTAGTTCGAAATATAACTGGTATAATGTAGCCTAATAGAGCACTACAGTTCGCAGCCCTGGTGACTGAATATTTTCTTAGTTCATTTCTTAAGGTACCGGTACAGAATACAACATTTGGTTGAAGTCCAATGGACAGCATGGATGTTACATGCAGTTAGACATTGGATCTATCAGCGCGCGTAAAATCATGTTGGCAACAATGTCATGGATGTGTTGGTCAGAAATAAGCTGACACATTATATCTCTTGTTGGGCCAATTGTGGATTAAATCCATTTGTTAGTATAGAAGTTACATGTATTTAAAAATTGGTCCTATCAGCAGGCTTAGACTCATGTTGGTAGCACTGACGTATATTAGTTACTCCAAATTAATCTATAATGTCAGGTACTGTACGTGTGCATAGTTTAAAGCTGTTGTCTTGCATACTTTCTGATATATTGGTATTTGGATTAAAAAAATAGAGAGAGCATTTATTAACAGTTGGCAGCCCTGGCGGCTCTTAAGAATACGCTCACTCATATCTGGTTATGTACACATAGTACATACGAAATTTGGTTGAAATCCAATTGATAGTGTAGAAGGTGTATGCATTTAAAAATTGGACCTATCAGCACATGGAGGAAAGAACGGAAGGAGATGCCTTAGCTGCGCTACCTAGTGCAAGCTGCTGAAGCCAAACGGCACGCCCACTTTGGGTAGCAAGAAAATGGCTGTTCCTATGCTTAGAGCCGTAAACCACTCCAACTAGTCTTGCAATTTAGTGACATAAAACTGCTATGACAAGTCAAGATTTTTTTTGATATGCAGAATATACTCTATTCATCACGCTAATTGGCACAAATAAGCTGCGTTATTGTTTTAAAAGTCAATTTAAATAGAAATATGAGAGCACCTATGCAGGCTAGTTTTGTAAGAAAGACGCGGCAAAACGTAACAATACGCTGAAACACTGATTAAATCGAATAGCCTACAGGTGTCTAAAGGTGCGAGTTTCACCAAAGAAGGAACATCTTGGGAACTATCATATTGATGCCGAACTAATCACGGTATTTAGGCCTACACCAAATTAATTGTTAATTTCTTATTGGTGTTCTGTTCAGGCATTCGTCAGTTTTTAGGCCTAATTTCGAGCACAGCCACTTTCACTCATTGTTCGTACACATTTTGATATTCAAGAATACGAACCTTAAAATTAATAAACAGAACACTTATTCGAATCGTACAACCAAATGCAAGTCACGGAACACCGAATACAAGTTAAGGTTACGCCCACTTTGGACGCAGCGCTGGGCTTCACTCAAACGAGCTCAGGACATCTCCTCTTATTCTTTCCTCCATATATCAGCAGGCTTAGAATCATTTTGGCAACACTGCCATGTATGGCCTCCTGGAAATTAATCTGAAATATTATTAGGCTATCTATATATGTGCCAATTTTGGAATAGCTCCCATGCTTACCTTCCAAGATATCCAACATGGAGCTCAAATTTCAATTTCGGTTTTTAGCTGTTGGTAGCACTGACATCATTTTCAAATATGGGCTTGAGATATTCAGGTATAGATCTTTACTCACACCAAATTTGGTTTCGATTGTTGCAGCCGTTTAGGACTTGATAGGGGGGATGGAGGGGGGGGGGGAGGGGGGGGGGGAGGGGGACAGACACACATTTGCCCGAATCGATCTCATAAGTCTACTTTTTCCTTTTTCCTTTTTCTGTGAAAAGTAGGCCAAAAACAATGGGCATACCTTTAAAATTATTCGAATACAATATATTCGAATGTGCACGAATACGGTATTATTCGAATACAGCGATTCGAATACCAGAATAACAACGGTATTCGAATAATATTCGAATATTCGAACATTATTCGCGTATTCGCGAATTATTCGTGTCCCTCGAATATTCGAATATTCGTATAGTGCCAAATAATTCGAATCACAGTCCGAGCCCTATTCGAAACCTGTTAGGGACACTTCTTAATTACAGTCGGTGTGTAGTAGGAAATTTGTGTATGGATTAGGTTAACCACAGTGGCGTAGGGCCGCAGTTACTATTTTGGGGAATTGCGTACCTGAATTAGCGGCATAGGTTAGGCTATAATAGGTCAAGTGCCAGTAAATCCATCTATCTTAAAACAGTTATCCCTTTTAATTGTTAGAGTGACTCAACATATTCATCATTTTCCCTCCATCAATCATCGAAGGAGCCAGAAGACGGAGAGATTGGTACCCAACGGTAAGAAGCAGAAGATGGATTCGGCTACGCTGACGTACGAGATGGTAGCCATGGACTAAATCGTCCAGAAGGGCATCGCCAAGATGACGAACCACAGATCAGCCGCGTATGAGTACCGCTAATCATATTATTTGATTTGAGTCAGGATTGGTCTATGGTAGCGATAAACGAATTTTGTAAATATTTGACCTATTTTTAACTTTGTTGCATTTTCGCTTAACGTAGCTGTAGACGTGCCGATTAAATATAGTGTAGCGATGTCATCTTAATTTTATTTTGTGCGTGGAGTAAAAAGGGGCGTGTTGTTGGACATCTGCTTCTATGTGGTAACGTAATTTAATATTGAAAGGGCTGGGGTGTAAATAGATTAGAATCTTTAATTAATCAGGCGGTTTTCTGAGATATATTTGTAAGCATATATTTTTTTCAGTTTGCAGGGGGGCAGGTGACCGCCAGAGGTAATGTAACGTAATGAGGTTCAAATTCTATTGTTGAATTGAAGTTCAGTTGAGTTGTGCTATTTTGAAATTATTTAGGCATGCAATGATCTCATGCGATTAATTTTTGATGGACCAGGTAAGTTGCTGGTTATATGGAGAGTGTGTTCTACAGGTATTACGGAGAGGTTTGCCCGTAAATTGGTATTATGCCAGGAGGTCGTGATGAGCCCCTGGGGTTGCGATTGAGCAAGGTAAGTTGCTGTTATGTGAATTGAGTGCCAGGGAGCGTTGCGATGAGCCACTGAGGTAGTAAACGTCGGTCTTGAGGGTGGGCTATGGAAGCTACCTTATGAGGCAATTGGTTAAGTACACCAGCTCAGCTGTTCATGTGACATGTTTTTATTAAAACGTGTTGTAAATATTTGTTTAATTTGTTTGTTTGGGGGTTTTCACTTTTTTGTTTATCTTGGACCAACGTAGTATCGAGCCGCGGCCGATGGTATTTGTTTTACTATGTAGGATGACTCGCATGCACATTTGTGTAGAATTGATGTAGGCTTATAGGCCCAAAGGGGTGGCCGCACTGGCGGCATTGTCTCTTGATGAAGTTCCCGAGAAAACATATTAATATAGTTTTTTGTGTTTTTGTTTTTGCATTGAGGGTGGTGGCACGTCACGATGTTTGTGTGTTGATTTAAGTTGTTTTGTGTGTAATTTATGTTTATTCGATACCAGCCAATACCCGACAACAAATCGTTGTTGGACATCTGTTTGGAATGTAACGGTTTGACAAGGGGTATTCTACCGAGACTGTATAACCATAAAATGAGCTTAAAATGAGTATAAATTGAGCATAAAATGAGTGCATAATGAATAAGCAGTGAAAATCGAATACAAGTGTACTCCGATTGAGCGACACGTCATGTAAGACAGTTAGGGCAGTTCAGCAAGTTTTTACATAGTGTTCATGAGTTTAAACTCATTCCATCTGGGATTTTATTTTAATTTTTTTTGTATGTGGACTTGATGTTATTCAAGTCGGCTGTTCAAGCCATACGTCCCCTTGGAGTTCATGGTCAGAACTCCAGATCGGCTGATTTTGTTTTCTTGGGATTTTAGTGTTTTGGTTTTAAAACTTAAATTTTAGTAAGGGAGGTTCGTTTATTTTCTTGTTGTACTAGATAGTTTTATGAATAAATTATCCTTTTTTCCTTTAAATTTATTCCCGGCATGTCATATAGGCCTAGTATAAGTTCCTGTGATCCTTCATAAAACCCTAGGACAGGGGTTCTCAAACATTTACTAACGCGCCCCCCTTCTTTAACATGAAATATCTAGTGCCCCCCTCCCCCATAATCCTTCTTGTTCCTTATTAGGACTGAATATTTCCGAAGAAGGGCAAGCACTATCACTTTCATGGGGTCTCATTTTACAACTGCTAATAAGCCGCTTATACATGGGTCATGGCGTTACTTGTATCAGTTTATTGTACATCGGGCTAACCACTTCGGTTCAACTCGAACTAGAATTCACCTGTTCACTCACTCCCTTTGAACTGACTCCAAAGGCATGGCTGATTTCGAGTCAACATCGGTAGAAATAGAAGAATCTATTCTTGTAAGGAAGTGGCGGTCTCATTGTCAGGCGGATTATTGTCATTAGTGTTTGTTTGGGGGTGTTGGGTGAAAGGGTGTTGTATGGGAAATGTTACTCTACACCTTTTCGCAGAATTCCTGCTGGCGGGATCTACTGGTCAGTTCTTGTGAAATAAGACAGCAAAAGTACAAGTTTTAAGTCTTGAATGGTCGTGGGAGCTTTCTGCCTATGATAGGTTCATGGATATGATGATAATAATATCTTTCACAGAATATGAAACATAGATATTTCAATTAGAGTCGGCGCCCCGCTTTATCACTCTCTGAGCCCCCCTCCCCACTTTGAGGACCTCTGCCCTAGGATGGTAATTTTAATTAAGCTAAGTGGACTGAACGCGACCCCTAGGAGAGAGTCCCATCCTAGAAGACCTATTGGAAGGGTTCAATATTAAGAAATGTATTTTAGGAAGAAACTGGAGTCAAAGACTTCCGCTAGCTGAGGAAACAGCGACAGTTTTGGTTTCAGGACGAGGTGTGTTCTGACACCGCAACACCCGTGTTGCTCTCTCAATAATGTATTTTTTATTTATATTGACTAATAGAGAGAAAGCTAAGAATCTAGAGAAGGAAGGAAGGAAGGAAGACTGTAGTTTTACGTGACCGTGAATCTTGTGATTATGAGCCACGGGACCTCCTTTTTACGTGGAATCCGAACCACAGGACATGGCATTTCACTTCGAAAATCTCACATGCATTGACCGGGAATCGAACCCGGACCGCCTTGGTGAGAGGCATACAGCTAGACCGCTGAGCCACCAAGCCCCTAAGAATCTAGAGAGAAATGTAGTGAAAATAGAGAGGGAAACAAAGTCTACATTGTGGGTTTACTGATAGGATGCACGGTTGTAGAAAAGTGAAAGGAAAGTAGTCTTAGAAATTAGCCATGAAGATTATAAATGTAGCCTACCGTTAGAAAGCCAAGGGTCCGGAGCTTAATATGACATAAAATTGAAATTTTGAATATTTTAAAGATTTTCATCCTCCTGGAGCCCCCCCCCCCCCTTAAGGCCACTGCCGCCTCCTTCCCAATCCTTACCTGATTTACAAATATAGGGTAGGCCTACACACTTAAACATCCATCAAATTAACACAGGTTATCAGACAAAATCCCACACAAACCCAAGTAACTTACATGGGGCCGAATGACCGCGATGTCTACGCCTTTTAAATAAAACATTAACAACAAAAAAAGTACAAATTTGCTACAAGATGAAAAATTTGAAATTCAGAGTTGCTAGAAAATGCCTGATTCATAATTCAAAATGTGATTTTTTCCACTGATCCGATAGCCTATTCGTTACTCATTCCTCCGCGACATCCCTGCACACAAAGAGTAGATCTCCTCGCGCTCATGCAGGCCTATAGCCTATAAGGCGGTCATACATGGTCCTGCTCATTCGACGATCAGCGGCCAGAAAGAGAAGTAGCAGCAGCCAAGGAAACCAATAGGTGAGTTGAACGCTTGTGAGAAATAGCCTACCCATATATATTTCGCCTAGTTCTCTCTCATATATTTCCTCAGGGACTCACAACAAAGTATGACACTGCTTCCACTTAGGCTACAGTATTGCGTCTTTCACTTTCCAGTCAACCTCTCTTGGTCAACTCTTGTTTTCTACCAAGTCCAACGGTATAGGCTAAGAGAATCTATGGCTTAAGAAGTCTTCCATTTTCTTTGCCTTAATTGGCCCTTGTCTTTACTTTCCTGATACGCTCAGCTTTGAAGGGTCAGATCTTACCGTTAACTTTCAAGCTATTCCCTGCCTGTAATAGCCTAGCTTTGCGATACGAATCCAAACATTGATGAAAAGGTATCTTGCACTATTTTGGAGGTGGTCAAACACCACCGGGTAACAAATCTCAAAATTGGGTCCTTATTTTATTGGATCTTCAGTTGTGTTCCGATTAAATGCAGGCTAAATTGATTTCAAGCTATCAAATGTTCTAGATAAATCCTGAGGACGTCCACCCGTTTGTTATTTGTTTCGACCAACGAAGTGGAAAACCTGTTTTGTATTGTTTTTTTGTTGTTGTTTTGTTTTCATATTTTTTAAATAATCTTTTACTCTGATTTGATGCGAATTTATCCACTAAATTATTGATATTTATGTAGTAGGCCTATTAGACACAACCGTTCTAATGTTTCGTCATTCCCATCTTAAATCCCATCCAATTTCTCTTTCCCCTATTTTTTAACGCATAGGCCTACTTGCTGTGTTTTTAGCCTACTTTTCACATTTTGCAAAAATGAGGAAAAAGTAGACTTATGAGATCGATCCGGGAAAATGTGTGTGTGTGTCTGTCTGTCTGTCTGTCCTTCTGTCTGTCGGTCTGTCTGGCTGTGTGTGTGTGTCCCCCTATCAACTCCTAAACGGCTGCAGCAATCAAAACCAAATTTAGTATGAGTAAAGATGTGTTCCGGAATATCTCACGTCCATATTTGAAAATGATGTCAGTGCTACCAACTGCTGAAAAAACGCACTAGAAATATGAGCTCCATGTTGGATATCTTGCAAGGTATGCATGGGAGCTATTCCAAAATTGGCACACATGTAGATAATACTATTTCAGTTTAATTTCCAGGAGGCCAACCATGACAGTGTTGCCAAAATAATTTTAAGCCTTCTGATAAGTCCAATGTTTAAATGCATATAACTTCTACGCTATCAATTGGATTTCAACCAAATTTTGTATGTAATATCTGTACATAAACAGATATGACTGAGAGTATTCTTAAGAGCCACCAGGCCTGCCAACTGTTAATAATTGCTCTCTTTACTTTTCTTTATCCAAATACCAATATATCAGAAAGTATGCAAGCCAACAGCTTTAAACTATGCACAAGTATATTCTGACATTTTAGATTAATTTCGAGTAACTTATATACGTCAGTTCTACCAACATGATTATAAGCCTGCTGATACGACCAATTTTTAAATACATGTAACTTCTATACTATCAGTTGGATTTCAACCAAATTTCGTATGTGCTATGTGTATCATAACAGATATGACTATAAGTATTGTTAAGAGCAATCAGGGCTGCCAACTGTTAATAAATGCTGTCTATATTTATTTTACACTAATATCAATATACCAGAAAGTATGCAAGCCAACAGCTTTGCACACGTATAGCACCTGACATTCTAGATTAATTTGGAGTAATTAATACAAGGCAGTGCTGCCAACATGATTCTATGCCTGCTGATATGTCCAATTTTAAAATACATGTAACTTCTATACTAACAAATGGATTTCATCCAAAATTGGCATAACAAGTTATCATAATATTTCAGATTATTTCTGACCAGCACACGCATGGTATTGTTGGCAACATGCTTTTACGCGTGCTGATAGATCCAGTGTCTAACTGCATGTAGCGTCCGTTGAACTTCAACCAAATTTTGTATACTGGACCTTAAGAGATTGAACTAAGAATATATTCAGTCGCCAGGGCTGCCAACTGTAGTGCTCTATTAGGCTACATTATACCAGGTATATTTTGAACTAATTAGATATTTCGACATTACCAACTTAATTTCGTCATTATTCTAGATAGGTTCATATACTGTAGAATAATCATTGGCATGAAAAGTAGGCTGCATAGTTCTTCACGGAACTTCTTGTTTAATTATAATTATATTTTCTTTGCCAATAAACTGCTGTTGTTTCCTTGACGAGTTAAGCGGACTTGTTCTAATTCCAAAACTTCTCTCGAGTTATGGGGCCTTCTGATAAGCTTAACCAACTATTACATAAAGATACTCGTAAAGCAACCTCTGGTACAGTGTCTAGCAGCGCAGGTATGACTTTAAAATGGACTGATAGTAATTTGACTCCTTCGTCACTGCGTAGGCTACTGTCTAGATGGTGTAGATGTTAAGTTATCTCTATTCCCGCCATATTTTGGTTCTGCAGAGCATGGTTGCTATTTGTTGCCACGTCCTGTCAAACCTAGACGGAAACGCACTCGGACATTCTCTTCTGTCACCATAATAATAATAATAATAATAATAATAATCATAATAATAATAATGATAATAATAATGTCAATTTCAATGTCATTTTATTTGATTTATTAAATACTATTGATAGAACATTATTGAGATATGTCTCGCGAATCTGACGGAAAATCCTGTACAGATTATATGTGAGACATATTAATTAGTAATTATTTACAACATAGCAGTAGGCTATATACTGTTACGGCTGTGAGTTTGTGTCATCGCTCGCCGCATGAGTCACAACTGCCCCAGGGCTGGGCTGTGGCCTGCCTCCTGTATTGCGCGCGCCTTATGCAACAGGGCTACTAGGACAAAGGGGTAGTCCAGAATATTCGTGACTGGACCAGCGATGGAAACCTCGAGAAGCCGTGAACCCTGGATGGATCTAGAAGCATTTATTGAGTCACCGGCCTGCTATATAAGTGCGACCTGTCTAGCAGTTGTTGTTGTTGTGTTTTACGAGCTAGTGCGAGCGATTATCTTGTGCGACAGAAGTGTGGTGACGAAGTGCTGTGCGAGTTACGAAATTCAGTGACATTGTTTCTCCAGCTTGTGGACAGCGAAATAGCCTGCAGCAAGTGATCGTAAGTAATTGTGGTCGGTGAACATAAAGGAGAGGAGCAGGTAGTTTCTGTCAAGGCCACCGTACTCATTAGGACGGATTAACTTCTGTGATCTGTTGACAAGTGGAAGGGCCAAGAGCGCTCAAGGAAGAGACTTGAGGAAACTGGAGTAAGGCTCCTAATTGCTTGTATTTGCTGATTAGTGTAATTTTCTGGCCACAATAAAGTTAATTATTTCTTTAAGCAGTAATTGGTGTTGTGCTTTGTACCCCCACCGTAATCCAGTTAACAAAAGTGCCACTAGGGGGTGGCACGTAACAACTGGTGTCAGAAGCCGGATCACGAACTCAAGCACAACACCTGACGGTCCTGGTTTCAAAACCCGAGCAGGTCATTTTCTCTAATTTTCCTGTGAGTGCATGCCCTTTACAAGACAAACAACTAAAATGGAGGAGAAATTGGCAGCATTGCTAGAAAAGTTAAATGGCATGGAAACCAAGATGGAGGACGGCCAGAAGAATTTAACCAAGGAGCTAACTGCCAAATTAGAAGACGGCCAGAAGAAGATGGAAGACGGTCAAAATAAGTTAGCGGAGGACCTGAAGAAGATGGAGGATGGCCAGAAGAAGTTAGCAGAGGACCTGAAGGACAGCCAAAATAAGTTAGCAGAGGACCTAACCGCCAAATTTCTGGATGGCCAGAAAAATCTGGAAGAGTGTCTGCTGACGAAATTAGAGGAGAGCCAAAGGAAATTAGAACAGGGCCTACGTGAAGAAGTCGCAGCAGTGGAAAAGAAGTTCGACGCCTTACAAGTGGAAGTTGCCGAGCTGCGCCAACGCCCGCTGATGGGGGTGGAGGAGAAATTCAACGCCTTACAAGTGGAAGTTGCCGAGCTGTGCCAACGCCCGCTGATGGGGGTGGAGGAGAAATTCAACGCCTTACAAAAGGAAGTTGCCGAGCTGCGCCAACGCCCACTGACGGGGGTGAAAGAGGAATTCAACGCTCTACGAGAGGAAGTTGCCGAGCTGCGCCAACGCCCGCCCACCGTTACACCGGGAATATCAGGAACGGGACATAGCAGAGTGACGCCCCCAACCTTCGACGGAAAGGTCCCGTGGAGCACCTACTTACGTCAGTTCGAGGCAGCCTGTTGCATAAATAACTGGAACAACACAGAAAAGGCTACAGGTCTCATTGTAGCGCTGAGAGGCGACGCCCTTAACGTCCTTCAGGCCATCCCGACTGGATCCCAGGACTACGCTGCACTGATCGCCCATATGGAGTCCCGATATGGAGATAGCCATCTTCAGCAGGCCTATCAGATGCAGCTCCGGACCCGGGTACAGAAGAACGCGGGAACCCTGCAGGAGTTCGAGATGGACATCGCACGCCTCGTAAGGCTCGCCTACCCAACAGCGCCGGCCGACTTTCTGGAGCAGATAGCGACGCAGACTTTCACCGACGGGCTACGGGACTCGGACACTCAACAGGCGCTGCGTCTCGTGCGCAATAAGACCCTGGCAGATGCACTGAGCCACGCACTTGAGTTCGAGACGGCAAAACGGGCATCTAGAATGCACGCGCGGGTGCGTCAAGTGGACGTCGACGAACCAGCAAAAACCAACAAGACCAAGCCCCTGGCCGATGAACTGATGGAGGCGCTAGGCCGGTTCTTCAAGAGTCGCAGTACCACCAACAAAAACGTAGCCCAAGAACATCCGGAGAGGCGGCCCGGAAGAGAACTACCGACCTGCTGGACCTGCCGTAAGAGAGGCCACCTGAGCAAGGACTGCGGTGATCGCCGCCGCCAAGGGTTTCCGTCGGGACAGTCAGTCGTAGGGAAACCGCGCGGCCCAGGAAAGCAAGTATCAGCCAGCCTTGGGGGGCAAAGGTTGGCTTGTGACAGTCGTCAAGCCCCAGCAGTCCAAGTGCGTGTGACGAAGTTACGGAGGGACAATAGCAGCCTGATGGTCTACGGAGTCGTCAACGGAGTGAGCTGGCCCATGCTGATCGACACGGGAGCGTCGAGGACCATCGTCAATCCCACCGTGATCCCGAAGTGGAGAGTGCAACCCACACAAAGGAACCTCCAGCTAATAACCGCGACCAGAGAGACCGCCCCGGTACATGGCGAAGCATCACTGGAGCTCGTCATTGGTCGACGGGTGGTGAAGCATCCAGTGCTTGTGGCTGACGTATCAAACGAAGTGATCATCGGACTGGACTTCCTGGACCAGAACAACATCATCTTGGACTTGAGTACCAACACTCTGCACTTCGGAGGTGAGGAACTTGATTTGCAACCAGCACACGAGGCCGTCACCGCACGACGAGTAAGGCTGAGAGAGGACGTCATCGTTCCCGCCAGGACGGAGGTCAGTGCTGCCGTAATTGTCGACGGAACTGCTGAGGGAGTGGCGGCTGTCATCGAGCCAAAATATGAGGACATCCAGACAAAAGGATTGCTAGTTGCCAAGACCCTCATCAACACGACGCCTCGGCCGTACGTCCGCCTGTCCAACCTGAACGACTACGATATTACGGTTCACCGGGATACCAACCTAGGAGTCTGCGAGCCCGTTACCTGGATTGCCCGCATCACAGAAACGACGGACGGACACCTGCAGACGGACAACCGAAGAAGACGCGCCCTGCCAGAAGAACTACAGAAGCTGTACCAAGGATCCCAGGACCATTTAGACGAAGAGCAATCACGCCAACTTCAGGACCTGCTACGCGAATTCCAGGATGTCTTCTCCGTGGGGAGTAAAGACTTCGGCAGGACAAGCTTGGTCCAGCACAGAATCGACGTTGGGGACAGCGCACCGATTAGGGCCCCATTCCGACGTGTCCCGCTCGCCAAGCAAGCCGAAGTCGACCGGATGGTAGAAGAGATGAAGGGGCAAGGGGTGATCGAGCCATCACATAGTCCTTGGAGTTCTCTGGTCGTGCTTGTGAAGAAGAAGGACGGTTCCACCAGGTTCTGCGTGAACTACAGGCGGGTGAACGACGTCACGAAGAAGGACAGCTACCCTCTACCCCGGATCGACGACACGCTGGACACCATATCGGGGTCAAGATGGTTCTCCACCTTGGATTTGAAGAGTGGCTACTGGCAGGTGGAGGTCCACCCTAAGGACCGCGAGAAAACGGCGTTCTCTGTGGGCAGCGGGCTCTGGCAGTTCACCGTCATGCCATTCGGTCTGTGCAACGCCCCTGCGACCTTCGAAAGGCTAATGGGTCCATTCTGAGGGGACTACATTGGAAGACCTGCCTGGTATACCTAGACGACGTCATCGTTCTGGGGAGGAGCTTCGAGGAGCACTACAGCAACCTGAAGGAGATCTTGTTGAAGCTACGGGCTGCCCAGCTGAAGTTGAGCCCCAAGAAGTGTCAACTCTTCCAGAAGCGGGTGCAGTACCTTGGGCATATCGTGTCCGAGGAAGGGGTGCGCACCGACCCAGAGAAGACCGCAGCTGTGAGGGAGTGGCCATTTCCGAAGGACAAGTCCCAACTACGAAGCTTCCTGGGACTCTGCACTTATTACCGTCGCTTCGTGAGAGGATTCGCCGACATCGCCAAACCTTTACATCGACTGACTGAGAAGGACCAACTCTTCACGTGGACAGCAGAATGCCACAATGCCTTCGAACAACTCAAGCAGGCTCTGTGCACCGCACCTATTCTGGCCTACCCCAGACCTGGAACAAGGTTCATCGTCGATACCGATGCCAGCGACTTTGGCATAGGGGGAATCCTGTCGCAAGTAGTGGACGGCGAGGAGAGAGTAGTGGCCTACTTCAGCAAAGCCTTGTCAAAGCCAGAAAGGAACTACTGTGTCACCAGGAAGGAGCTGCTCGCCATCGTGAAGACCATTGAACACTTCCACAAGTACCTGTACGGGCAAGAATTTCTCATCAGGACCGACCATGCATCCCTGCGGTGGCTCCTGAACTTCAAGCAGCCCGAGGGTCAACTCGCGCTGTGGTTAGAGAGGCTTCAACAGTACAACTTTGAGATTCAGCACAGGAAAGGCCAACTGCATTCTAACGCCGACGCCCTGTCACGAAGACCGTGCCCCCAAAGACTGCACCTTCTGTGCCCGAAGGGAGGAGAACACCGGGATACAGTGCCGAAGGACTACCGTGGAACTTCAAGGGAGCTGGAGCCGCGAATCTCTCACGCGGGCACAATCAGAAGACGATGACCTGGGACTGATAGCTGAATGGAAGGGGGCCTGTGTCCCCAGACCCGGGTGGAACATTGTGAGTGACTGCAGCCCAAAGTTTAAGTCCTACTGGGCGCAGTGGGACTCGCTGATTGTAAGGGATGGCCTCATCTGCCGCGCCTGGGAGAGCACCGACGGGAAGACATATCGGGAACAAGTCGTCGTTCCAAAGGCTATGACGGAGGAAGTCCTGAAGGAAGTTCATGGAGGATCATCTGGTGGACACCTAGGGATAAAGAAGACCCTGGAGAAGCTGAGAGAGCGGTTCTACTGGATCAGATGCCGAACAGACGTGGAGAACCACTGCGCGAGGTGCCACGATTGCGCAGCCAGCAAGGGCCCAGGACGAAGACGACGGGGTCCACAGAAGACCTACAACGTGGGCGGCCCCATGGAGAGAGTGGCCATCGATGTTGCTGGGCCATTCCCGTTAAGCGAGGCAGGGAACCGCTACATATTAGTCGTCAGCGACTACTTTACCAAATGGCCGGAGGCGTATGCGCTCCCTATCCAAGAAGCCGCGACGATCGCAGAGACCCTGGTGAAGGAATTCGTCAGCCGGTACGGAGCACCCCTGGAGCTGCACTCCGACCAAGGGAGGAACTTTGAGTCGCAGGTGTTCCAGAACCTATGCCAGCTGCTGGGAATCCGGAAGACAAGGACAACGCCGCTACACCCTCAGTCCGACGGGATGGTAGAGCGATTCAATCGCACCATCGAGAACCATCTCCGAATAGTCGTCAGCGAGCACCAGAGGGATTGGGACAAGCATCTTCCACTATTTCTCCTGGCCTACCGCGCCGCCGTGCATGAAGCCACCGGGTGCACACCAGCCCGGGCCATGTTTGGGAGGGAGCTCCGTCTACCTGTCGATCTTGCCTTCGGCCGACCTGGGAATGATCCGATCCCGGTAAGCCAGTATTGTCAAGAACTGGTCGACCAACTGGAAGACGTACACGCGTTCACGAGGAGGAAACTGCGGATCGAGACCGACCGAATGAAGACCCGATACGACCAACAGACGGATGCCGGCGGATTCCACGAGGACGACCTGGTCTGGCTCTTCAACCCATCACGGAAGAAAGGCCTGTCACCCAAACTGCAGAAGTCCTGGGAGGGCCCGTACCGAGTCGTGAAACGGATCAATGATGTCGTCTACAGGATCCAGCGGAGCCCGAGGGCAAAGATGAAGATCATGCACCGAGATCGCCTGGCAGCCTACGGAGGGACACAGACGGACCAATGATTGATCGGGACGATCAGCCTTTTTAGGAAGGGGGTGGTGTTACGGCTGTGAGTTTGTGTCATCGCTCGCCGCATGAGTCACAACTGCCCCAGGGCTGGGCTGTGGCCTACCTCCTGTATTGCGCGCGTCTTATGCAACAGGGCTACTAGGACAAAGGGGTAGTCCAGAATATTCGTGACTGGACTAGCGATGGAAACCTCGAGAAGCCGTGAACCCTGGATGGATCTAGAAGCATTTATTGAGTCACCGGCCTGCTATATAAGTGCGACCTGTCTAGCAGTTGTTGTTGTTGTGTTTTACGAGCTAGTGCGAGCGATTATCTTGTGCGACAGAAGTGTGGTGACGAAGTGCTGTGCGAGTTACGAAATCCAGTGACATTGTTTCTCCAGCTTGTGGACAGCGAAATAGCCTGCAGCAAGTGATCGTAAGTAATTGTGGTCGGTGAACATAAAGGAGAGGAGCAGGTAGTTTCTGTCAAGGCCACCGTACTCATTAGGACGGATTAACTTCTGTGATCTGTTGACAAGTGGAAGGGCCAAGAGCGCTCAAGGAAGAGACTTGAGGAAACTGGAGTAAGGCTCCTAATTGCTTGTATTTGCTGATTAGTGTAATTTTCTGGCCACAATAAAGTTAATTATTTCTTTAAGCAGTAATTGGTGTTGTGCTTTGTACCCCCACCGTAATCCAGTTAACAAAAGTGCCACTAGGGGGTGGCACGTAACAATACAGATTTTATTTCAATACAAGAGTGCATGCTAAAGAGATGTTCTTTGTTTATTTTTTTAAATATTTATATAGACATTTTTAATTATTATGAATAGAATTATTATTTTAGTTTCTTTTAATATACTGTATAGACTATATAATTTGATTTAACATATTAGCTGATAATGAGAAGAATATTAATGTAAAATAGTCTAATAATAATAACAATAAAAAAACATCCGCCACTTAGAATTTCACCACATCTCATCCTCGACTCCGTTGGAGAAGGGAATAATAAGGGATCAACATACATAAAATGCAATAATAATAATAATAATAATAATAATAATAATAATAATGCTATTGGATTTACGTCACTCTTAACCGCTGTAGCTTTCGAGACGCCGGGGTGTTGGAATATTGTCCTAAAGGGGATCCTTAACTTGTCGTAAATTCTATTGACACGGCTCCCTTGCATTTACGCACCCTGAACTGCCAACTTACTGTACCAAGGTTCGAACCTGCAACCTTTTATACAGTAGACTATTAGGCATTATTGACGATTGTGGGGAATTTTAAGACATTCTTTTCAGATTATATTCTAGATTCTACGTTTAGTTGTATAGTCTAAATGCTCTACCATCTATTCCCGTGTTTACTTTCATTCATTCATTCATGCATTCATTCATTCATTCATTCATTCATTTGCAATCGGGGGAGTGTCCCCCGGTGGCAAATTGGATATACATAACAAATAAATAATTATACACAACAATTCAATAACAATAAACTGGAGTGTTTACAAAAATCGTCAGTCTTATCTTAAACACACCTAGGCCTATATGTTTGGGAAAAGGCTCTAAGACTGCGGCAGGTAGAGAATTCCAGTTACCAATGGCATGGTTTACGAATGAATATTTACCATAATATTTACGCTGTGGTCAGACCTTAACTTTGAAAGAATGATCACTCCTACTCATGTAAGTGGGCTTTCCCATACGTCTGCTAAGCTAACCCCATGCTGGTTGATTTGTATAGCCTACGTGTTGTACATAGCGCAGAGTCTAGATTTCATCCTCCTAGCCTCAAGTGATTCCCACCCAAGTTCCTTTGACATACTGTGCCCAACTCTAGGAATGGGTATTCCAAGATTCAGACACCTAGATATCAAGGGAAAGGCTGTAGCCGCTTTTGAAAGTTCAGATATTTGAATATCGCGCTACATTGCTTCGAGAAGCATTTAGAAGAATTTTACCGATAGTTGGATGTCAAGTGACGTAGCGAGTAATAGCAGAGGTGGAGGCTATTTATTGATTAAATAGTTAACTATGGAGTAGAGACTTGAGACTGGGATCAGATTACTGGCACGGCCAAATGAAAGAGAATGCAATTAGTATCAAGTAAATCGGACCAGGGATTCAAGAGATATGAGGATTTCTAGATATCAGGCGATGACGCGTGACCCTGACCGTTTTGAATAAAAGCCAGCTGGAGGAGGCATGGTTAGCTCACTTCAACACAAGCACTTGGCAAGCAAGTTGCGTCTACGCTGAGCCAAGGCACATGGTTGCCGTATCTACGCAGAAGTTCTTTTCAAGTCGTGATAGTCACGAAAAGTGCTGCGCTTCGAGTTGAAACTTAGTAAGTTTCTGGTGAGGAGAATCACTGAGGTGATTGATTTCTACAGACATTGGTGGAAATATTTATATTTCCAAAAGGACATATGCTAGACTTTGTCTAGAAAATAGTATTTTGTCACAGTCCAGTAGTAACTTAATACTTGGATGTTTAAATCCATTTCAAGTCAGTTATCATTTTTGTAACTAGTTAACCACTTCGATCTGTCAGTACACTGAAGAATAGTCTATAACGGTGGCGTTCGTTAGTCTACGCAAGGGAAACTGCAGGTTGCTTAGCGCATGGCAGATGGTGATATTAATAAACCATGCCCAGGGAACGATCTTCAGAACAGCCGTTAACTGCTTAGACTGTCAATGTTTTTCTTGTACTGATGAGATTACAGTGAGTTATGTTACAACTGACATATCTAAGAAGAGATCACTTAGATCTGACCCTATTTCAACAAACTGTTATGGCTTTGATAGAAGCCCATATTAAAATGGAACAACAGTTTATTCAAACGTCAAAAGATACTACCACTATGTCTGACTAGACGAATTGTGGGTCTACAATGGCGGCCGATACAAGGATTATACATGCTTGTCCGATAGGGCATGTCTATGGATAAATCTGGTACAGACCAGGTTTACTACACTTCAAGACCATCAAGAAATGTAAGCCACATTTGAATTATATTATGCCTAGCTAATTGGAACAAACTATTTTTCTGCAGATGACCAACACATTTTTTTCGTCGTATTTAAAGCTTGCAATGATTTACGCAAGACTTATTAGAGTTATTCTGAGCATTTTCAGCACTCAGAACAGTTTAGGATCGATGACCGAGCATTTCGAGCATTTATTTGAATTTTTCATATTTTAAGGAAACCACGGAAAACCCCGATGTAACTGTAAAAGTTAATAATTTATTTTTGTTGAGGAATGGATATTTTTTCCATATTCGAAGGTTCGAACATGTGGATTCTCACATAATGAGATGATAATTAAACACATTTAAAATAATACAAATAATAATAATAATAATAATCCACTAATAATAATAATAATAATTTTCATAATTTTTCTAAATAATTCTTGGATATTATATTTTATAATAATCATATGTATTGAGAGAGATCCTATGAAGTAGTTTAAACATTTCTAGTTTGGAACAGGAGATTTTCCGAAGGAGAGTGGTTAGCGCAAGCCCGCATTCAACCAACATGTCAGTTCTGGTTGAACAGTTGATATTTGCTATGAGCAAAGTATATTTTTCATATAACACGGAGAGGCATGAAACGGGAAGCAAATGATATTTGTATCAAATAGGATATTTTTGTATTTATATAAAATCATGACGTAAATACACTCGAAAGTGAAATGAAGATTTTCATAAGTATGGTAAATTCACGGGTTGAACTGATTGGTAAAATAAAATAAACTTGTAAGTTTATTAATCTTCCAGTGTTGATAACAAGCAGAGGCTTGATTTATTGTATACATTTTGGGAAGATAATTTATGTGTGTGGAGTAGTTGAAATGCCATTCCCAGGTGCGCATGTTAAGTCGCAGGAATGAAGGTTTTTTCGAGCATCAATCAAATAGCAGGTTCGATGGCTCAGGTTTATAGTAGGAGTATTGGAGCCACACATTTCGTCGGATGAATGACCCGAAGGTTATTTCTTTGAAACCATCAGTTCTTATTTCAACCTTGTTTACGAATTCCATTTAGACTTTGATTTTGCTAGAACCCGGATTTGTCATGATAGCAGTTTATTCTTCTTCAGAGGAAGACCTTTGCCGTTGTTGTTGTAATATTGTGTTCTTACACAGATAGTAGAATGGGCCACTGCCAATTAAAAATAATTCTTTAACCACGAATAATTTGAAGGATATTTTCAATCCTAGTGCCATGAACTAAATGAATTCATTATAAAACTACAATTCTTATTTCCGCATTCTGTCGAAGAATTGCAAGTTGTGAAAGTTGCTAAAAATGGCCATGAATATAAATATTTTTTTTTATAATAATGATTCCAAGTGGAAAATCTAATAGTTGAATGGTTCAACCATTTATTGATCAAGTTGATGATTTAGAAATCATGTATTTTGTTTGGAACTTGAAGTTCATAATCGAGTCACTTCTCGAATGTTTTATGTCAGAAGAACAATTAATTGCTGTTGTGCTTCGCACAGTTCTTCGATGATATGCTCAATGGTCAAATACATTTCAGATGTTATTAATATATGTTAATAATTTGTGTTGTTTCGACGATGATAATAATATTTTTGACGATATATTTTTGAAACTGGAAAAACAAGTGAAAGTTTAAGAATTCTATAAACATTTATTCTACGAGTGTTAATATCATGTAAATAGTCAAACAGTGATCTACGTTATTTCCAGTATAGACAATTAACTTTGAACTGGAATTAAATATTAATAATTTTGGAACACAGTCCACAGGACTATTAATCGGACTTGAGTTTCCAAAAAGATTGTCAAATGTGTTTGGAAGATTTCTGTACATTGTGTGTAAATAAGTGTGTGGATCGCCACACGTGGATGATGCTGCTTTGAGCATCTTTGCAGTCAGATTTTAACTTTAAAATAAACTGAGATAATTTTACCAGATGTGTTTCTCCCAATTAAATCTCCTTCTATCCTTATTGTTGCATTGAGCCAAAAATCAGTAAAGCATTTTTTTAAATTTGATGTCGTTTTTGCGATTTGCTTTAACCCATCTGGCGCTCCGGGATATTTTGACTCTCGTGCTGACTGATTATTGGTAAAATGCATATGTGGTCGTGCGGACTCCGGTCTAAACGGGCACATAAAATAAGATAGAGAGAGAAATGGCGCCCAACGTGGGGCTCGATTTTGACATGGTCAATCGCATGCCGATTTGAAATTGTGATAATTTTTATAGAAATATTTTGGGAGTTGAGAGATGTCTGGTTTGGATGAATAAATTAGTAGGAAACCCAATTAGTGGGGAAAATTAAAAGTTTAACTGGTTAATAATTAGAATGGGTTTGATTATTTTTGATAATGGCTAAACCATTAGGGCGTCAAGTAAATTCAGTAGTAAACGTTCGATGACTGGACATACACATAATTAGAATCCAGGTGGAGGATATTTGAGAACTTGCAGCATATTTTTCTTGTGATATTGTGGTAAATGTAATTCGTAAAAGTAGAGACTTTTGTTTTTCCATCACGTCGATATTAGGACAAATCTCATTTTATTATAGTGTTCCAATTAGCTATTCATATTTCTTGTTCTAGTTATAAGCTTGTGTTTGCCACTGTTGTATACCCCTAAGTTTTGAATAATAATTGAAATTATGGAAGAAATGATGAGGATGATGAGGAGTTTGGAGGAGAGTTCGAAAGAGGCTGGACGGCGTGTAGCCGCTATTATGAAAGAAAATACAGAGGCTTTAGAAAAGAAACTTAAAGAAAATTCTGATTCTTTAGAAAATAAACTTAAGGAAAATTCTGATTCCTTAGAAAATAAACTTAGAGAAAATTTGAATGATAAACTTAAAGAAAATTCTGATTCTTTAGAAAGCAGGTTAAAAGATAATCTGAAAGAAAGTTTAGATGAAAAACTTAAAGAAAATTCTGATTCTTTAGAAAGTAAACTTAAAGAAAATTCTGATTCTTTAGAAAATAAACTTAAAGAAAATTTGAATGATAAACTTAAAGAAAATTCTGATTCTTTAGAAAATAAACTTAAAGAAAGTTTGGAGGATAAACTTAAAGAAAATTCTGATTCTTTGGAAAATAAACTTAAAGAAAAGTCTGATTCTTTAGAAAGTAAACTTAGAGAAAATTCTGATTCTTTGGAAAATAAACTTAGAGAAAGTTCTGATTGTTTAAAAAGTAATTTGAAAGAAAATTTAAACAGTAAATTTAATTCAATGGAAAGTAAATTTAAAGAAAATTCTGAAATTTTGAAAATGACACTTGAGAGTAAAATGAATAAATTATGCGATAAAACACATGAGCTCGAAACTTCATTAGCTACTAACGCAAGTTTAATGGACGATAAATTTCGCGATGCCGATCTTCGATCTCAAAGCTTAGCTGATAGGATAGAACATGGTCTTAGGAAAGTTGGTGAAGACATGGTCAACTTGGAAGTCAGAGTGAAGAAGGAGAGTAACGAGATGGGAATTCTAGTTGTTCAACGTTTAACGGAACAATTCAAAGAACTTTTCATGGGAGAAATAAGAGAAGGTGTGATTAGTGAGTTGCAAACTGAAATCAAAACCACAGTTGTCAATGAAATTAAAGACACACTCAAGCTGGAGAATCAAGAGGGAATCAAGGAGATTAGGGAATCTTTGTCATCCCACATTGAAGTAATTGCCAAAGATATCCAAGCAACTCAGAAGGACATATCAGATATGACAGGGTCATTGAAAAGTCATGAGGCTGTTATGAACCAGATATCCATTGATGTCAAGGACAATTGCAAAGAAACTGAAGCAATCAAGAAGATGGCAGAAGAAAACCAGAAGGAACTTGAGGCTATGAAAAGTCAAATCAAGGATGAGAAACAGTCTGATCATCTGTTGAAAATGCCAAATGTAAGGGGAAAGGAACAGATACAGATAAATCTAGGAGGAGCTAGAGACACGGATAGTCAAAGACAGGGTGAGGTCAGGACAGTATTTCAATCCAACCCCATAACTGTATTTAAGAATATAGAAGATAAGCCTTCTAAATTTTCAGGGCGAGATTCTGTAACACCCGTGGAATTTTTGAGAGAAGCAGGGGATTACCTGAAAGATTCTAAGATCCCTAAAGAAAGACAGATCCGAGTGATAGGGAAGTTCTTGGAAGGCCTGCACTTCTTTGGTTTAGAGCATTTAGATCCACTCTAACCACCTTTGAGGAGTTTTCTCGTGGGCTATTGAAGAAGTTTTGGTCCCCTGAAACCCAACAGCAAGTTAGAGCAGAGTTATATTCGAAGAGATTCTCGACGTCACAACCTACTCGATACTCTACGTACTTTTCTGGACAGCTGTCTAAACTTCAACATTTAGATCCGCCGATGCCAGATAACGAGTTGATTACTGCATTGATACGTCAGTTTCCAGCAGACGTCCAGAGGACTTTGATCGCTGCTGATATCTATAATATGGAACAATTTGATGAAGTATTACAGAAGCTGGATCATACAAACGCTCAATTCTTCCATCAGAAGGGAGTAAAGAATAACAACACTGTGTATGCTGTTATGGCTGATAGTTATTCTCAGACACCTCGAGAGATTCGAGAGGAGCGAGAAGAGAAATCGCCGAGGGAAGATTCCAATAAGAGAGGATGGAACCAGTACAGTAACAGATACAGTTACAAGCCATATGCAAGACCGGATGGTGGTAATCGATACAACCCTCGATGGAGGAGACCACGAGATACTCAAGGAAGGTACCAGGAAAGAAGATATTATGGTGGAAACAATAACAGAGGGAATGTAGATACTCGTCAGTCCAATGAAGAGTTTAACAAGGAGACGAGGAAAAATTTGGAAGCAAGACACCAAGATAACGTGCAATTTTTGGAGCAGAGGCCCAACGAACCAGGTCCATCGGGAACACAACAATCCCGGGGGAATGGTAATGAAAAAAAACAAACTTCGAATTCACTGTAGAAGATAGAATTTTGAATACTTTCACTTCCAGAATTATTAAATGGCAAGCAGAGGATGATGACTTAATTCAACAGAATGACGAACGAAAAGAAATGGGTACCAGAATTAGAATGCCAATTATATCATGCGAAGTATTTGGTATGCCTGTCGATACTTTGATCGATACTGGGGCTATGCTTTGTCTGGTGAGTGAGAAGCTTTATATTCTGTGGAAGCTCAAAGAGAATTTAGAGGAAATTCCAGTATCAGGAATTAAGATCCAAGGAATAATACCCAATAAAATATCTCTGTGTAAAACGCAATTATACTTATGTATTACGATTGGAGGACATGATTTCCGACATGTATTTGTTGTAATGAAGGACATGGCTTTTGACATGATATTGGGAGCAGATTTCATTCAGAAATATCAAGCAGTGATAGATATGAAGACAGAGACGATTAAATTCAAGAATACCGAAGAGATTAACTTCGAGGGAAAAGAAGAGGAAGACATCGAGGGAGATGCTCAATGGTCTCTGATTTTTCATGAAGCTGAAGGAAGAGAAGTCTACACTGAGAAGGAGTCCCCAGAGCTAGGGAAGATTTTGGAAGAGTATCACGATTTTTTTGATATTAAGCCTGGTGAAATTGAAGATTTTGAATATTGTGGAAGTAAACAATAATGGAAGCTATGAAGTAGCTAATACACGAACTGGTAACATCGTGGGAACTTACAATGCATCGAATTTGAAGATCTATTATTCAAGAACCAGATAATTTAATGTGTAGATAGGAAAAATAAAAATTTTTTATTTTTTATTTTTTGCTAGGTGTGGGGTGGATGTGCCCAACTCTAGGAATGGGTATTCCAAGATTCAGACACCTAGATATCAAGGGAAAGGCTGTAGCCGCTTTTGAAAGTTCAGATATTTGAATATCGCGCTACATTGCTTCGAGAAGCATTTAGAAGAATTTTACCGATAGTTGGATGTCAAGTGACGTAGCGAGTAATAGCAGAGGTGGAGGCTATTTATTGATTTAATAGTTAACTATGGAGTAGAGACTTGAGACTGGGATCAGATTACTGGCACGGCCAAATGAAAGAGAATGCAATTAGTATCAAGTAAATCGGACCAGGGATTCAAGAGATATGAGGATTTCTAGATATCAGGCGATGACGCGTGACCCTGACCGTTTTGAATAAAAGCCAGCTGGAGGAGGCATGGTTAGCTCACTTCAACACAAGCACTTGGCAAGCAAGTTGCGTCTACGCTGAGCCAAGGCACATGGTTGCCGTATCTACGCAGAAGTTCTTTTCAAGTCGTGATAGTCACGAAAAGTGCTGCGCTTCGAGTTGAAACTTAGTAAGTTTCTGGTGAGGAGAATCACTGAGGTGATTGATTTCTACAGACATTGGTGGAAATATTTATATTTCCAAAAGGACATATGCTAGACTTTGTCTAGAAAATAGTATTTTGTCACAGTCCAGTAGTAACTTAATACTTGGATGTTTAAATCCATTTCAAGTCAGTTATCATTTTTGTAACTAGTTAACCACTTCGATCTGTCAGTACACTGAAGAATAGTCTATAACGGTGGCGTTCGTTAGTCTACGCAAGGGAAACTGCAGGTTGCTTAGCGCATGGCAGATGGTGATATTAATAAACCATGCCCAGGGAACGATCTTCAGAACAGCCGTTAACTGCTTAGACTGTCAATGTTTTTCTTGTACTGATGAGATTACAGTGAGTTATGTTACAACTGACATATCTAAGAAGAGATCACTTAGATCTGACCCTATTTCAACAAACTGTTATGGCTTTGATAGAAGCCCATATTAAAATGGAACAACAGTTTATTCAAACGTCAAAAGATACTACCACTATGTCTGACTAGACGAATTGTGGGTCTACAATGGCGGCCGATACAAGGATTATACATGCTTGTCCGATAGGGCATGTCTATGGATAAATCTGGTACAGACCAGGTTTACTACACTTCAAGACCATCAAGAAATGTAAGCCACATTTGAATTATATTATGCCTAGCTAATTGGAACAAACTATTTTTCTGCAGATGACCAACACATTTTTTTCGTCGTATTTAAAGCTTGCAATGATTTACGCAAGACTTATTAGAGTTATTCTGAGCATTTTCAGCACTCAGAACAGTTTAGGATCGATGACCGAGCATTTCGAGCATTTATTTGAATTTTTCATATTTTAAGGAAACCACGGAAAACCCCGATGTAACTGTAAAAGTTAATAATTTATTTTTGTTGAGGAATGGATATTTTTTCCATATTCGAAGGTTCGAACATGTGGATTCTCACATAATGAGATGATAATTAAACACATTTAAAATAATACAAATAATAATAATAATAATAATCCACTAATAATAATAATAATAATTTTCATAATTTTTCTAAATAATTCTTGGATATTATATTTTATAATAATCATATGTATTGAGAGAGAGCCTATGAAGTAGTTTAAACATTTCTAGTTTGGAACAGGAGATTTTCCGAAGGAGAGTGGTTAGCGCAAGCCCGCATTCAACCAACATGTCAGTTCTGGTTGAACAGTTGATATTTGCTATGAGCAAAGTATATTTTTCATATAACACGGAGAGGCATGAAACGGGAAGCAAATGATATTTGTATCAAATAGGATATTTTTGTATTTATATAAAATCATGACGTAAATACACTCGAAAGTGAAATGAAGATTTTCATAAGTATGGTAAATTCACGGGTTGAACTGATTGGTAAAATAAAATAAACTTGTAAGTTTATTAATCTTCCAGTGTTGATAACAAGCAGAGGCTTGATTTATTGTATAAATTTTGGGAAGATAATTTATGTGTGTGGAGTAGTTGAAATGCCATTCCCAGGTGCGCATGTTAAGTCGCAGGAATGAAGGTTTTTTCGAGCATCAATCAAATAGCAGGTTCGATGGCTCAGGTTTATAGTAGGAGTATTGGAGCCACACATTTCGTCGGATGAATGACCCGAAGGTTATTTCTTTGAAACCATCAGTTCTTATTTCAACCTTGTTTACGAATTCCATTTAGACTTTGATTTTGCTAGAACCCGGATTTGTCATGATAGCAGTTTATTCTTCTTCAGATGAAGACATTTGCCGTTGTTGTTGTAATATTGTGTTCTTACACAGATAGTAGAATGGGCCACTGCCAATTAAAAATAATTCTTTAACCACGAATAATTTGAAGGATATTTTCAATCCTAGTGCCATGAACTAAATGAATTCATTATAAAACTACAATTCTTATTTCCGCATTCTGTCGAAGAATTGCAAGTTGTGAAAGTTGCTAAAAATGGCCATGAATATAAATATTTTTTTTATAATAATGATTCCAAGTGGAAAATCTAATAGTTGAATGGTTCAACCATTTATTGATCAAATTGATGATTCAGAAATCATGTATTTTGTTTGGAACTTGAAGTTCATAATCGAGTCACTTCTCGAATGTTTTATGTCAGAAGAACAATTAATTGCTGTTGTGCTTCGCACAGTTCTTCGATGATATGCTCAATGGTCAAATACTTTTCAGGTGTTATTAATATATGTTAATAATTTGTGTTGTTTCGACGATGATAATAATATTTTTGACGATATATTTTTGAAACTGGAAAAACAAGTGAAAGTTTAAGAATTCTATAAACATTTATTCTACGAGTGTTAATATCATGTAAATAGTCAAACAGTGATCTACGTTATTTCCAGTATAGACAATTAACTTTAAACTGGAATTAAATATTAATAATTTTGGAACACAGTCCACAGGACTATTAATCGGACTTGTGGTTCCAAAAAGATTGTCAAATGTGTTTGGAAGATTTCTGTACATTGTGTGTAAATAAGTGTGTGGATCGCCACACGTGGATGATGCTGCTTTGAGCATCTTTGCAGTCAGATTTTAACTTTAAAATAAACTGAGATAATTTTACCAGATGTGTTTCTCCCAATTAAATCTCCTTCTATCCTTATTGTTGCATTGAGCCAAAAATCAGTAAAGCATTTTTTTAAATTTGATGTCGTTTTTGCGGTTTGCTTTAACCCATCTGGCGCTCCGGGATATTTTGTCTCTCGTGCTGACTGATTATTGGTGAAATGCATATGTGGTCGTGCGGACTCCGGTCTAAACGGGCACAATACGGCTCACACTGCTCGTAGGATTAAAGTCACTGAGCACAAATCCAGCGGCCTTTCTTTGTACCATTTCCAACTCAATGATGAGCCCTACTTGATATGGATCCCAAACCGCCGAGGCGTATTCCAAAATAGGTCTTACAAGTGACAAATATCATAATTCTATAGCAGAGGTACTACTTCCTTTTAATACCCTCATTACAAAGTGCAGGGATTTGTAAGCATTAGAAACTACACATCCTAGATGACTATCCCATTTCATATCATTCCTTACGTGCACGCCCAAATATTTGCAAGAATCTTCTTCTACAAGTATTTCCGAGCCAATGTTATATTGAAAATCTTGCCTTCGCCCTTTCCCTATTTTTATGAGACTACATTTTCTTGTGTTTATTTTCATTTTATTTCCAATCGCCCACTTATAGACCAGGTTCAGGTCATCTTGAAGCACTGTGTTGTCTTGTGAGTCATGTATCTTTCGATATATTACACAATCATCCGCAAACATTCGACAGTCATTGCGAATACCATTTGGTAGTCATTTATAAACGCCAATAATAACAAAGTTCCGAATACGCTGCCCTGAGGGATACCCGACGTTACGGTAATTTCGTCCGAGAATAGGCCTTCGACTTTCACTTTCTGGGAACGACCCGTCGAAAATTCTTGGATCCATAAAATACTCTTCTATCAATCTTCGTTGAAGCTAATTTATGTAGTAGCATGTCATGCGTCACGACATCAAATGCCATCGCAAAATCTATAACTACGGTGTCGACTGAAACCCCACAAGTAAATACTTGTTTCCCGCCTATTGTAATAGGGCACAATTCGTGTTGACCGGCTTAAAAGTTTTCTTTATTATATATGAAATTAATACAACTGGAAAGAAGAGCCCGTAGGCTAATTGCGCTGTGAATATAACAGGAAATGAAACTGGAACGAAGGGCCCGTAGGCTAATTGCACTGTGAATATAACAGGAAATGAGTGAAAGTAGGAAGAAGGGTCCGTAGGCTAATTGCGCTGTGAATATAACAGGAAATGAATGAAACTGGGAAGAAGCTCCCGTAGGGTAATTGCGCTGTGAATATAACAGGAAATGAATGAAACTAGGAAGAAGGGCCCGTAGGCTAATTGCACTCTGAATATAACAGGAAATGAGTGAAAGTAGGAAGAAGGGTCCGTAGGCTAATTGCGCTGTGAATATAACAGGAAATGAATGAAACTGGGAAGAAGCTCCCGTAGGGTAATTGCGCTGTGAATATAACAGGAAATGAATGAAACTAGGAAGAAGGGCCCGTAGGCTAATTGCACTCTGAATATAACAGGAAATGAGTGAAAGTAGGAAGAAGGGTCCGTAGGCTAATTGCGCTGTGGATAGAACAGGAAATGAGTGAAAATAGGAAGAAGGGCCCGTAGGCTAATTGCGCTGTGGATAGAACAGGAAATGAGTGAAAATAGGAAGAAGGGCCCGTAGGCTAATTGCGCTGTGGATAGAACAGGAAATGAGTGAAAATAGGAAGAAGGGCCCGTAGGCTAATTGCGCTGTGAATATAACAGGAAATGAAACTGGAACGAAGGGCCCGTAGGCTAATTGCGCTGTGAATATAACAGGAAATGAGTGAAAGTAGGAAGAAGGGCTCGTAGGCTAATTGCGCTGTGAATATAACAGGAAATGAATGGAACTAGGAAGAAGTGCCCGTAGGCTAATTGCGCTGTGGATAGAACAGGAAATGAATAAAACTGGAACGAATGGCCTGTAGGCTAATTGCGCTGTGAATATAACAGGAAATGAAACTGGAACGAAGGGCCCGTAGGCTAATTGTACTGTGAATATAACAGAAAATGAGTGAAAGTAGGAAGAAGGGCTCGTAGGCTAATTGCGCTGTGAATATAACAGGAAATGAATGAAACTAGGAAGAAGTGCCCGTAGGCTAATTGCGCTGTGGATAGAACAGGAAATGAATAAAACTGGAACGAATGGCCCGTAGGATAATTGCGCTGTGAATATAACAGGAAATGAAACTGGAACGAATGGCCCGTAGGCTAATTGCGCTGTGAATATAACAGGAAATGAAACTGGAACGAAGGGCCCGTAGGCTAATTGCACTGTGAATATAACAGGAAATGAGTGAAAGTAGGAAGAAGGGTTCGTAGGCTAATTGCGCTGTGAATATAACAGGAAATGAATGAAACTAGGAAGAAGTGCCCGTAGGCTAATTGCGCTGTGGATAGAACAGGAAATGAATAAAACTGGAACGAATGTCCCGTAGGCTAATTGCGCTGTGAATATAACAGGAAATGAAACTGGGAAGAAGCGCCCATAGGCTAATTGCGCGGTGAATATAACAGTAAATAAATGAAAATGGGAAGAAGCGCCTATAGGCTAATTGCGCTGTGAAAATCACAGGAAATGATTGAAACTAGGAAGAAGGGCCCGAAGTCTATTTGCGCTGTGAATGTAACAGGAAATGAAACTGGAACGAAGAGCCCGTAGGCTAATTGTGCTGTGAATATACAGGACATGAATGAAACTGGAACAGAGAGCCCGTAGGCTATTTGCGCTGTGAATAGCCTATAACGAGAAATGAATGAAACTAGGAAGAAGGACCCGTAGGCTAATTGCGCTGTGAATAGGCTATAACAGGAAATGAATGAAACTGGGAAGAAGCGCCCATAGGCTAATTGCGCTGTGAATATAACAGGAAATGAAACTGGAACGAAGGGCCCGTAGGCTAATTGCGCTGTGAATAAAACAGGAAATGAAACTGGGAAGAAGCGCCCATAGGCTAATTGCGCTGTGAATATAACAGGAAATGAAACTGGAACGAAGGGCCCGTAGGCTAATTGCGCTGTGAATAAAACAGGAAATGAAACTGGGAAGAAGCGCCCATAGGCTAATTGTGCTGTGAATATAACAGGAAATGAATGAAACTAGGAAGAAAGGCCCGTAGGCTGATTGCGCTGTGAATATAACAGGAAATTTATGTTTTTAAAAATTAAATCTGCTGTAATTCAATTGGTTCGAATATGTTGAAGTCATGTCTTTCACCATTTTAGAACATTTTCTAAGAAATTTTGGGCAATTTATTGATCATATTAAGTGATTATAAATCCTTCAATATCCCCTCCCTATAGACTACATAATGCTTCAACGGCGCGTGTTTACACTTTTGAGCCTTTACTATTAAATAGTCTACACACCCTGGTTTAGCCGTGCGCGTTAAATTGATCATCCCGACTGGGAAGAGGAACTGCAACAAGTCCGGAGACCGGAGGTTCAAACCCCAGCGCTGGCAGCAGCTATTCTGAGTGTGGTTTCCCTCGGGTTCTTTCTCAGTCCCGTCCCCGACTAATAATCACAGTTACGTACACTTCTACAGTTGCAACAAAACGCAGGTTATCAGCCAAATTGAACACACCCAAGTACACCGGCTGTTGAACAAATGATGTCCTAAGCCCTTAAAATGAATCAACAACAACAGAAAAGGGAAAGAGAAGTCAAAGGAAATGGGGACAAACGGAGCACCTCCGAATCTCTCGGGTTCACCTATTCCCGAGTTCACTAGTCATGAGTCCCTACAGTTGTTATTTAATTAAAAAGTACACCACCAAGGTGTAGCGAATAGCATTGTTGGTTGTCGCCGCGGAGGTTTGGATTCGAATCCCGGCTCTGCCATGAAATTTAATTCTGATCTGATGGCGCTGGTAACTTACGGGGTACACTCAGCCTCATGAGTCCAAACTGAGAAAAGGTGGGTTCTATTCCCACTTCAGCCATTCTGGAGGTGGTTTTGCGTGGTGTCCCCACTTCTTCTTCAGGCAAATGCTGGAATGGCTCCTAACTTGAGGAGACGGCCTCCTCCTTCTCAATCCTTAACCTATCTGAATTACAAATAGGTTAACTTACACACACTAATACAACCATCACAATAACACAGGTTATCTGAAAAATTCCACACAATTCCAATTGCACGGGGCTGAATGAACACGATATCTAAGCCCCATAAATGAAACAGTAACAGAACAAATTTCCTCCTAAGATGCTCAATAAGCGATTACATTCATAGATGCTACGAAACGCTAACTTCGTAATTCAAATAGCGATTTTTTTCCACTGATTCGATAGCCTAGCCTATTCGTTAGTCGTGTCTTATAGCGACATCGCTGTACAGCAGAGAGGTAGATCTGTATCTCATCGCTATATAAGGTGGTCATACATGGTCCTGCTAATTCGACGATCAGCTGCCAGGAGGAGAACTAACAGCAGCATTTCATCAGTCAGCAGCAAAGGAAACCGAAAATTGAGTAGAACTCTAGAGAGAAATAGCCTACACATAGCCACACAGAATTTCACCACATCTCATCCCCGACTCCGTTGGAAACGGGAATAATAAGGGATGAACATATATACTGTACCCGTTCGTCCTGGGGATGCGATGACCCATCTGCTATTACATCGCATTCCTGGATTTCCAGGACAGAGCGGAGTTAAATGAACCTCTAGTCAAATAAGGAATGAGTCGGAAATTCAGTTGAAATATCTCAAAAGCAGAGGGTAACACGAGATAAAGTATCTCCAGGGTCGTTACGGGTTTAAATTTAATTAAAAAAATACAAATATCAATGGGCGCCATCAACTGAATCACTAGCAAACCACATCCTTCCTGGTTAAGCCTTAATTAAGACAAGGAAAGAAAAAAAGGAAAATCACATCATCATCAGATCACAACTAAGATAAAAACAAATTTATTCAACTTTGATAGTCAAACAGACATATTAAACACTCATCCTACCTAAGAGCATGGTCGAATGCCAACGTTAAATTGTCATTGTCCAGAAAATCGAACCATCTCCATTCTACTCAAAGTGTATTTAATCCACATAAAATAGGAAAAATTTCTTAAGTTCTCTTGGGTTCTCAGGATCACCGTAGCACTATGTCTTTGCGTCACTGACATTCGTGATAACTGAGACCTAACTTCTCTTTAAAATAACATCATGAATGTGGATGTAAAAAATATTATTAATCTGTCTAAACACACATATTATAAACACATATTTAAATATCACATAATTTATGGCTTGCATGGCATTATTCAAATGCTGAATATGTTAGTGAAATGCTCCTAAACATCGAATAACTAATTTACACTATTTACACTGTCATTAATCATTGCTTGTTTTGTGAATCACAGAAAATCCACTACTCATTGGTTATAATTATCATCATCATCAAAATTAATTGTTTAATTCATCAACACAAGTTGCAACTCTTCAAATCATTTCTCAATTAAATTTATTTAAATTCATTTAAATTTATTAATCATCAGCTTCTTTAGTTAATTATCACCTTCTAATTCAGTTATTCATCATCTATTCAATCATCTATTAATTTATTTAAGTCAGCTTATTAATTCAATCTTTAATTCATCCATTTATTTAATTCATTGATTTATTCCAAAATTTAATTTATCAACTTATTTAAATTTTATTCATCTGGTTATTTAGATTTTTATTATTTCATCTAGTCATTCTGATTTTTATTTTATTAGGTCAGATCATTAATATGCTTAATTTTCAGATTATTATTTCATTAATTATTATTATCAGAAAATCTTGTATTATCAACATTATTTATTTGTTTAATTTCCTAACAAATTGTTTAATATGGTTTATAGAACGTTGTCTTACAGTTTTATCACTTCCAAGTTGTATCTCGTATTTAATTATCATGCCAAAAAAATATTATTGCCTTCACAAATTCACGTTGGATCTCACTATCCACAACTACATTATATATTTTCACTTTATCAAATATCACATTTGAATACCACAATTATTCCACAAACTCCATAAATATTCAGCGCACAGCATGAATCTCAAAATTATGCTAGACTGGGTTCGACAACCTCATGTCTGCTTCAAAATACATTAGCAATATTGCAACTTCCACTCGGCAACTTCCACAAAATGCCTATCACAAACTTCACTTAATCACGTTGCATGATCTACAAAAATACATAACTGGCTTCAAATTATCAACGCACACAATCTCCAATAACTGTAATTAATTTGATCACATCTAGACAACTTCTTAAACAATTAGGAAAAATATTACCTCTGTAATCGTAATCAAATTCAAGATCTGCTTTCAAATAGCATAAATTCTCTTAAAATTCTCATAATTCACTTCACAGAAAAACACCAATGTGCTATAATCTCTCACATCGAAATATGCAATACTGATCTGCCTTAAAATAAATCTGACCATTAATGATTCATCTTATAAGATTCAATTACTTTAAATCCTTCTCAAAGGTATCAAACTCAACCATAAAAATTATCAAAAGCATCAGCTGTATCAGCTGTTAAATTGAAAGTACTCTCAAAAGAGTATAGCAACAAAATATTGGATTGGAAAACAAGAATTACAAAATGTAACCCTGCTGACATGTATTTTTAATTTATTTAACAAAATTCGACTGATATGTGACTAGTAGTTCCTTGTTTGATCCTCTTACAATCTCAAGTACACTCGGATGATAAAAATGAGTTCCTCAATGGCAAGTAAGATGATTAACCACCACACGATCGTATAAATACCAAAGGCCTTGCCCCGTCGTCTAACATGATAATGCCCTGAACGATGGGTAAAGATGTGTACCACCACGAAATCGTATTAATACGAAAGGCCCCATCTCGTCGTCTCATGAGTGAATGTACCAGATTGGAATCAACAAGTCTCTAGTTGTCATATAAAAGCGATATTCATTCACTTGAGTGAATAACATCTTAATATCTCCAAACAATCCAATGGAAAAAATCCCTGCTGATGAATAATACACACTCGCTAGTATGCAATGAACTGACGAAGTGATTTAAATAATTCAATTGCAGATCACGAGTTCGAAATACTCGCCACAAAAAAATTTAACTATCCAGGAAATCTATCCTTACTGGAAAATGTCTAAAAGACCAAACATCTGTTTAATAAAGCCAACCAATGGTGAGAATTTCGTATAATGGTACCTGCCATATCATATGGTAACGCCATATTCTAGCAAAATTTGGACAAATAATGTCTAAGCCATGTCTAAATAATCGTATAACTCCTACTAGAAAATATATACATGTATGCCCAGTGTTCATGAAAATATCATATTAGAAAGTCATAACTCTTACAGTACCTTCTCATATCAGCTGTTATTATATTTCAAAGATCGTCGATTATTTGTGTGTAATAAATTTCTCGAAAGATCGACGTGAATATCGTATCACCCACGCAATAACGATCGCCTTCATATCCCAAGTGAATCAGCTGTTAGACCTCCTCTTCTTCAGGAATCGAATCCATCGCTCCTTGGTGCCATCGCGTCTCTGTCTTCGTTTACTCCGACATGATGAACTGCATGTTATCCATAATGGATACTGTCCAAAACCTTACGTAAAAGTTCATAAAAGCAGCGTACCCCATATTCCTCTTCTATGTTACGCCACTGTCCCATATAATGTTCGGTTTGCTTGTTAAAAGTTCAATCTCCACAGCGGTTAAGTCTCACTTGCAGAAAATAAATTTTATTTATGAGAGTGTATAAGTTTTTGAAACACCCTGTAGCTGTGTTCGTACTCGATATTTTATGATAACTCATGAAAAAGAATTCTATTAATGCACATGCCAATGTTCATAAGTGCATATAATTGTAACAGTTCGTTTGCTTAAAAGCGTTAATGTTGTTTGGACCCCATGGTCGCTCTACATATTCCGTTATGAAATGCATAGTCGTAATGTAATTTGAATATCTAAGTTCATAATTGCAGTATATTGTAACTTTCTGCCTGCACAATTCTATTACTGAATACAAGTCCCAACTCAATGTTGTAACTGAATGTTGAAATGAAGTTCAGCTTCTTTAATGTTGCCTGCGTATAAAAGTCGGAACTAGCCCGCTCGGATCTACTGCATTGTTCCAGAATGAACTATGCTTAAAGCCGGCCTCGCCATGCCGCTTTGCTATACTGTTCTGCGTTATAAAATGCAGCTCGAAATAAAGTTCTCAAACTCTTATTACAATGCTGTTCTGAACCCCGGCTTTTCTCCTCCGTACACGGCCCGTACAGCCTGCCGCGTAACCGGTCCTCTCGCCGTCTGCCCTGCGTTGCTCGCCTTGGCTCAATGACCTACTTCCTGCTCTCTGCTTGGTTAAGTAATACTGTCGCCTTCGCTTTACGTAACAAGTGCTGTTCACCGCTCGACTTCGCCGTACGCTCTGCGCATGTGTACCACTCAGCTCGCTGGCTGAACTCGACTGACTTCTCTAAACTGCATTGACCAGCTCCTACCTGGCGCGGTCACGTGATTCTCCCCCACCTACTACGGTCGTGCGTCACAAATATAATCTCGACCACCTTCATCTCGGCTATTAAGTTATACAATAACTTAAGGGATTATCTGTCTTTCTTCAAGTTATTATCATATATAATGCTTGTTATCTCTTCTCTTCTGAGATGATTAAATACTATTCCATAAAGATCTTAATAAAACTGCAATATTCTTCCCATAATTCCATCTACCTGACTGGCAGTGCCTTCTTGATCCTGGGCATTCTACGTCATTTCCTAATATTCTCCTCTACTCGATGTGAGCGCTATCTTTACAACTTTTCCCATAAATCTCAACTACGGCTTAATGTCAGCTGGCGTAGCCGATAGCCTCAACTAGGTATCGGGTACATCTCTCCCGTACATCTCCTTTTTTATCAGGCTTGAGAAAAAAAATACACTCTCAGGCATTCTATACACAACACATGTACACGATAGCTCTACAATCCTCTTATTCAGCATAATGATACTTTCTAATGCTAGCTGCGTTAAAAGTCCCCACAACTTCATTAGTATCCATTCTGACAATCTTATAGCTGTTATTTCGGTACGTTTCATCAATTCGGAATGGACCCGCGTACAGTGGCGCAAATTTATGGTAGATCTTCAGTTGAAGATTCGATGTGACTGGCTTCCTAATCAGCACCTCGTCATTTTCTTGAAACGGCTCGTGAAACCTCCTTCCTGCGTGTCTCCTGGCTCTCTTCTCCGCCTGTCTTCTGAGTCTCTCTCCTGCCATCTCGACTCTTCTTTCTTGTGTAGGTTGAGGATCTACTGGTGCCTTCACGATTCGGTCCCATGGTCTATCAGGTTTCAATCCATGATGAAACATGGACGGAATCTGTCCTGTGCTTTCATGTATGGTAGAATTCAAGCATTGACTAATGATGGGTATCACTTCCATCCATCTGTGGTGTTGTCTTGACACATATAAGCGACACATTTTACTAATTTCCGGCATAATTCTTTCGACTGGATTTCCCTCTGGATACCGCACAGAATTAAATACATGCCTAATTCCCAAACGTTCCATCGCAGTTGAAAATTCCATACTGGTGAACTGTGATCCATGGTCACTCAACAAAATTTCAGGTTTCCCCATACTTGGAATAACTGTTTTCTATAATCTGTTGATCACGTACTTGGATGTAGCTTTCTGGATAGGACATAGAGATACGTATTTGGAAAATACATCTACTGTTACCAAAACAAACTGGTTTCCTTTCGTCGAACGAGGAATCGGACCGAAAATGTCCGTAGCGAAAAGTTCTCTCGGCTTGCTGGGTAATATTGATCTAGGAACTTCCTTCATTAACTTAGATGAATATTTGCTTCGCTGACAACTGTCACAGGTCTTTATGACGTCGCGGATCGTTTGTCCCATTTGTCTCCAAACGAAAGTTTCTTGGGCAAGAGCCAAAGTCTTGTCTACACCTACATGAGCTGCGGTTAGGTGTATCATCCAAATAACTGGTTTGACAAGCTTGGGTGGGATCACTACTCTAAGTTTAGTATGATCCTGATCGATATATTGGCATATAACACCTCCCATAATGTGATATTTTCTAGCTTCTATCTCAGTTCTTCGAAAATCTGGATCGGCATTGTCCATCCTGCGTGTTAAAAAACGGTAAATTCTTCGCAAAGGTGCATATCTCTTCTGAGTTTGCGCTAACATCTTCAACTTTTCTAGAGTTCCCTGATCCTCTTGAATTAGATTTATATGGTTGACAATCACCTCCTCTCAAGGGTTTCTGCTCAACACATCCGCTAACAGATTTAATTTCCCAGGTCTATGCACAACAGTTGGGTTAAATTGTTGTAAGAACAGAGCCCATCTAGTGATGCGGTCACTTGCTAAGTCTGTCTTCATAATAAACTGGAGGGCTTTATGATCTGTGATCACCGTTATGTCATGTCCAAATAACACCTTCTTCCACGTCTTAAGAGCATGAACCACTGCTAATGCCTCTAACTCGGTTGCATAGTAATTCTTTTCACAATTCCTGAGCTTGCGACTGGTGAAAGCTAAATATCTGTGTTTGTTGGTATCGTCCAACTGATATAGGATCCCACTGATACCTATTTTGGATGCGTCTGTCTCCACAAAAAATCTTCTAGCAAAATCTGGGTATTCAAGTTTGACATTCTGGATCAACATGTTCTTAGCTGCTAAAACCGCTTGATTGCATCTATCGTCCCATTTCCATCGATTTCCCTTTCTTAGTAAATCCTGCATAGGTGCCATCGTTTCAGTATATTCAGGACAATGTGTTGAAAAGAACTGACACATTCCTAAAAACTGCCGTACTTCTTAAACTTTCTTGGGGTTGGAAATTCTGAAATAGCCATGATCTTCTTTGGATTGGGCCTATAACCATCTCCATCGATTCTATGTCCAAGAAATTCGATTTCTTCATGAAAGAACTGACATTTGTTGAAATTCACCTTGAAGTTCGTCCTCTTGAGATCTTCAAAAAGCTTCGAAGGTGCCTGATATGCTCTTCCGCTGTCTCAGACGCTATAATCAGGTCATCAATATAGCTCACTACATGCTCCTTAACTGCATCTGATAAATTCTCATCTAGTGCTCGGATCATCACCGGACCACTATTCTTTACTCCAAAAGGTAACCTATTGAACACATATGTTTTATGATCAAATAAGAACCCTGTATACTGTTTGCAGTCTTCTGCTAGGTCTATATGATAATAAGAACTAGTCAGATCAATTGTAGAAAAGAAACTCTTTCCTCTGAATCTGCGCAACAATTCACGAATAACAGGTGGCCTGTCGTGTTCAGGAATAACTCTTTCATTAAGGGCTCTTGCATCTAGGAAAATCCTCAGCTTACCATTAGGTTTCTTGACAACAGCTAAAGGATTCAAATAAGCAGTCGGCATCTTCTTGATAATTCCATCCTTCTCCATATCGCTTATCATGGTACTGACTTCCTCCTTCCATTTATCCGGAATGGGATATAAATTCTTATGGTATGGTTTGTCATCCATCAACTTGATGCTGTAGGTAAAATTTTCTATGAGACCTGGTTTATCATTGAATATGTCCTCATATTCTGAAATTGCTTGATCAAACTGCTCCTTAATCTCTGGATTTATCTTACTCTTCGTGTTAGTTTTATTCTCTATAGACCTTTCAATGCTGCATACTATCTCATCCAATATATTCCCTCTAAAGAATGTCATCTCGGATTCCTGATTTTCTATGACCCCTTCTTGAAAGTACATGCGCCTACTCTGCATATCTATGATCAGGCCACTCTCACTTAAAAAATCCACTCCTAGGATCATATCGAAATGTAGTTGACCCACTACTAGGAACATCTGTTCAAAATATCTGGTTCCAATCCCAACGTCTAAAAGTACCTGACGTTTACATTTCATACTTTTGTCTGGGATCACCCTTGAATTTTGCTAACAACAGTTGGCAACATCGTAATTTCTCCTGACAATTTCAATTCATCCAGGCAGCCTATGGATATCAAGCTCACCATAGCTCCCGTGTCCACTAATGTCTTTATTTCCTTTCCCATGACTTCCACACTGATAACTGGCAATTCATGTCTATTCCCTCGATGAACTACGTCTTCCTCTTCAATTAAATCCTCGTCCTTGACCTGATACGTTTCAACAATGATGATTGATTCCCAATGATTAGTATTCTGCTTTGAAATTAATTTGTAGTTTTTTTCTTCTTCGCCACTCGTGCTTGCTCGATTAACATCTCTAGTTATCTCTTCGGGTGGTGCACTGGGCTGTCTACTTTCTTGCCTTGATCTCCCATATTCTCGATTGTCTTGTCTTTCATTTGGATCATTTCTTCTGCTATCCTGCCTATCGTTCTGATTAGATTGCTGACCTTGGTTCCAGTTGTATCGACCTCGATATCTATTATTGTACCTATTCCTATTCTGGTATCTGGAATTCTGATCATAGTTCCTGTATCTACTGTTTCTTGCGTCCTGATCGTATGGCCTCTCGCATGGTCCTCGATATCGATCATTTCCGCGAACGTTGTGAATATTACCTCTATTCCCTTCGTTCCTTCTGTTTCCCCAGGAATCTCTTCTATCAGTCTGTGCTGCGATATCGACAACTGCCGCATTCACCTCTTGCGTGTTTCGATTCTCGTTCCGTGCAGTTCTGGGTGTGATTTGAGCGCTTGTATAATCTAATCGTCGTAAGATGTCGTCATAGTGCTCAAGTGTGTTCGCTCCCGATGCTATGAGTGATCGTTGTACCTCAATTGGCAACTGTCTTGCTATAGCTTGCAAAAGCTCTTCTTCTGGCAATGGAGGAATCAAAAACTGCAACTTAGCCAATTTCGAAGTAAAGTAATTAGCATAATGCGTTGGATGTGACGTAGAGTAACGCTTCGAATACATTTCTGCTCTTACGTTCAGCTGATCCTCTGCACTCCAAAATCTCCTTAAGAATGCTATGGCAAATTGTTCCATATTCGCAAAATTGCTCCTGAATGCGCGAAACCAAGTTAACGCAGGCCCGTCTAAGGCGCGTTCAACTATCCTTAGTTCCCTTTCCTTGGCTACTCTATGTTCCGCCATATAGTCGCGAATATCCCTCAGAAATTCGACTGGAGTGACTCCTTTGTTTCCTGAAAACTTCCTTGGCTTATCATCCAGATTTCTGATGATGGACACTGGACCTGAGTATCGTTCACTCGTACCAAACGTACTCCTATTCGAATTCGGATTATCTTGAGGGGTTGAACTAGCCCTTTCGAATGTTACATTCTGTTGCGTTTGACGGTCTTCCCCACGCTAACCTCTTGACTGTTCATACTGCGGTCTATCGGTGTCTGATTTATCGATACCTCCCCCGTTGTAACATTTTGACTTGTGAAACTATTTATTATAGATTCTAGTTTAGTCATTCTATCTTCTGTTCTTTTTTCTACGGTCTTGACCTGAGTTTCCAAATTATCTAACGACGTAACATTCTGCGTTCTGTTACTCTCTTCTAAATCGTTCTTTAATTTGTCTATCTTGTCTTCGCATGTAGTCTTTACTGACGCGACTTGTTCCTTTAACTGATCAACATCTGTCCTAAACTGAGTTGAATCTATCTTCATCGCTTCCTTATTCTCAGTAAATCTCGCTTCTAAGTTTGCCATACCTGCGATTAATTTCTCATCCAACCCTGCACGTTTTTCTTTTGCTTCGGCATCGACCTCACTATACCGTTCTTCCACTATTGCACCGACTCTATTTTTAAATAAAGCTAAGTTTTCATTAACTTTCTGCTCTATATCATCATCAATTTTCCTAATGTCTATCTGCAATTGGTTTTCTAAGGATTTTAAGTTAGAATTAACCTCTCCTAAGACTTCCTCTTTAACGGTCCCAATTACTGACTTTAAACCTTTGATTTCGTTACCTAGATTCATTTCTAGACCTTTGATTTTAGTTTCGAAAGATACTTCGGTAGACCACTCTTGTATTTTGCCTACATCTGCCACTAAACCATCAATGTCGAATCTCAACTTCGATACATCTGATTTAATGTCTTTCTGAATAGACATAACATCTGTTCTTAAATTAAGAATGTTTTCTTCTTCTCTAATTTCTAAATCAATAATATTCTTCCTTAACATTTGCACATTTTCCTCTCCTTTCATTTCTACTGCTTTTATATCTAATTGTAAAGCCTTAAACATTTCATCATTCTTTAATGTTAATCTATTCTCCAAACTAGTTAAATTGTTTTTCAACTCTGTATTATTCTCTTCACTACGAGCTTGTAATCTAGTTTCTAATAATTTAAAACTATCCTTCAAGTTGCCTTCATTACTGGTTTGTAGTCTAGTCTCTAATGACTTTAAATTATCTTTCAGATTGTCTTCATTACTAGCCTGTAAAGCTTCCACATTTTCTTTACATCTAGCTTCTAACCTAGCTTCTGACTCATTTATCTGCTCTTTAACTTCTGTTTCCATTTTAGAAATAGTTACTGCAATACTAGACATGCCATTCTGTAACTCTCCTTAGCTAAATCTTCCGGTAACATAATTATATTTTTCAATGAACGTTTTATTCAGAGACGTTAGATAACAACACATCACAATGTATCAATTCCTGCATTCACTTGGGTATAAGAAAAATGACTTATAACTAAACATGATATAACACTAATATGATTAACATGATCACTGGAATGGGCATACAAGTATATTGTCTGACTAAGTTTAATAAATTTTATAACACCATTAAATGAAATTGAGATCAATCTCTCCGTAATTTAAATCTGATGTGATTCCATAGAATAAACAAAATCGAGGCCCCACGGATGGGTAAAGCCAATTCTCCCTCTCTCTCTGTACCCGTTCGTCCTGGGGATGCGATGACCCATCTGCTATTACATCGCATTCCTGGATTTCCAGGACAGAGCGGAGTTAAATGAACCTCTAGTCAAATAAGGAATGTGTCGGAAATTCAGTTGAAATATCTCAAAAGCAGAGGGTAACACGAGATAAAGTATCTCCAGGGTCGTTCCGGGTTTAAATTTAATTAAAAAAATACAAATATCAATGGGCGCCATCAACTGAATCCCTAGCAAACCACATCATTCCTGGTTAAGCCTTAATTAAAACAAGGAAAGAAAAAAAAGAAAATCACATCATCATCAGATCACAACTAAGATAAAAACAAATTTATTCAACTTTGATAGTCAAACAGACATATTAAACACTCATCCTACCTAAGAGCATGGTCGAATGCCAACGTTAAATTGTCATTGTCCAGAAAATCGAACCATCTCCATTCTACTCAAAGTGTATTTAATCCACATAAAATAGGAAAAATTTCTTAAGTTCTCTTGGGTTCTCAGGATCACCGTAGCACTATGTCTTTGCGTCACTGACATTCGTGATAACTGAGACCTAACTTCTCTTTAAATTAACATCATGAATGTGGATGTAAAATATATTATTAATCTGTCTAAACACACATATTATAAACACATATTTAAATATCACATAATTTATGGCTTGCATGGCAGTATTCAAATGCAGAATATGTTAGTAAAATGCTCCTAAACATCGAATAACTAATTTACACTATTTACACTGTCATTAATCATTGCTTGTTTTGTGAATCACAGAAAATCCACTACTCATTGGTTATAATTATCATCATCATCAAAATTAATTGTTTAATTCATCAACACAAGTTGCAATTCTTCAAATCATTTCTCAATTAAATTTATTTAAATTCATTTAAATTTATTAATCATCAGCTTCTTTAGTTAATTATCACCTTCTAATTCAGTTATTCATCATCTATTCAATCATCTATTAATTTATTTAAGTCAGCTTATTAATTCAATCTTTAATTCATCCATTTATTTAATTCATTGATTTATTCCAAAATTTAATTTATCAACTTATTTAAATTTTATTCATCTGGTTATTTAGATTTTTATTATTTCATCTAGTCATTCTGATTTTTATTTTATTAGGTCAGATCATTAATATGCTTAATTTTCAGATTATTATTTCATTAATTATTATTATCAGAAAATCTTGTATTATCAACATTATTTATTTGTTTAATTTCCTAACAAATTGTTTAATATGGTTTATAGAACGTTGTCTTACAGTTTTATCACTTCCAAGTTGTATCTCGTATTTAATTATCATGCCAAAAAAATATTATTGCCTTCACAAATTCACGTTGGATCTCACTATCCACAACTACATTATATATTTTCACTTTATCAAATATCACATTTGAACACCACAATTATTCCACAAACTCCATAAATATTCAGCGCACAGCATGAATCTCAAAATTATGCTAGACTGGGTTCGACAACCTCATGTCTGCTTCAAAATACATTAGCAATATTGCAACTTCCACTCGGCAACTTCCACAAAATGCCTATCACAAACTTCACTTAATCACGTTGCATGATCTACAAAAATACATAACTGGCTTCAAATTATCAACGCACACAATCTCCAATAACTGTAATTAATTTGATCACATCTAGACAACTTCTTAAACAATTAGGAAAAATATTACCTCTGTAATCGTAATCAAATTCAAGATCTGCTTTCAAATAGCATAAATTCTCTTAAAATTCTCATAATTCACATCACAGAAAAACACCAATGTGCTATAATCTCTCACATCGAAATATGCAATACTTATCTGCCTTAAAATAAATCTGACCATTAATGATTCATCTTATAAGATTCAATTACTTTAAATCCTTCTCAAAGGTATCAAACTCAACCATAAAAATTATCAAAAGCATCAGCTGTATCAGCTGTTAAATTGAAAGTACTCTCAAAAGAGTATAGCAACAAAATATTGGATTGGCAAACAAGAATTACAAAATGTAACCCTGCTGACATCTATTTTTAATTTATTTATCAAAATTCGACTGATATGTGACTAGTAGTTCCTTGTTTGATCCTCTTACAATCTGAAGTACACTCGGATGATAAAAATGAGTTCCTCAATGGCAAGTAAGATGAGTAACCACCACACGATCGTATAAATACGAAAGGCCTTGCCCCGTCGTCTAACATGATAATGCCCTGAACGATGGGTAAAGATGTGTACCACCACGCAATCGTATTAATACGAAAGGCCCCATCTCGTCGTCTCATGAGTGAATGTACCAGATTGGAATCAACAAGTCTTTAGTTGTCATATAAAAGCGATATTCATTCACTTGAGTGAATAACATCTTAATATCTCCAAACAATCCAATGGAAAAAATCCCTACTGATGAATAATACACACTCGCTAGTATGCAATGAACTGACGAAGTGATTTAAATAATCCAATTGCAGATCACGAGTTCGAAATACTCGCCACAAAAAAATTTAACTATCCAGGAAAACTATCCTTACTGGAAAATGTCTAAAAGACCAAACATCTGTTTAATAAAGCCAACCAATGGTGAGAATTTCGTATAATGGTGCCTGCCATATCATATGGTAACGCCATATTCTAGCAAAATTTGGACAAATAATGTCTAAGCCATGTCTAAATAATCGTATAACTCCTACTAGAAAATATATACATGTATGCCCAGTGTTCATGAAAATATCATATTAGAAAGTCATAACTCTTACAGTACCTTCTCATATCAGCTGTTATTATATTTCAAAGATCGTCGATTATTTGTGTGTAATAAATTTCTCGAAAGATCGACGTGAATATCGTATCACCCACGCAATAACGATCGCCTTCATATCCCAAGTGAATCAGCTGTTAGACCTCCTCTTCTTCAGGAATCGAATCCATCGCTCCTTGGTGCCATCGCGTCTCTGTCTTCGTTTACTCCGACATGATGAACTGCATGTTATCCATAATGGATACTGTCCAAAACCTTACGTAAAAGTTCATAAAAGCAGCGTACCCCATATTCCTCTTCTATGTTACGCCACTGTCCCATATAATGTTCGGTTTGCTTGTTAAAAGTTCAATCTCCACAGCGGTTAAGTCTCACTTGCAGAAAATAAATTTTATTTATGAGAGTGTATAAGTTTTTGAAACACCCTGTAGCTGTGTTCGTACTCGATATTTTATGATAACTCATGAAAAAGAATTCTATTAATGCACATGCCAATGTTCATAAGTGCATATAATTGTAACAGTTCGTTTGCTTAAAAGCGTTAATGTTGTTTGGACCCCATGGTCGCTCTACATATTCCGTTATGAAATGCATAGTCGTAATGTAATTTGAATATCTAAGTTCATAATTGCAGTATATTGTAACTATCTGCCTGCACAATTCTATTACTGAATACAAGTCCCAACTCAATGTTGTAACTGAATGTTGAAATGAAGTTCAGCTTCTTTAATGTTGCCTGCGTATAAAAGTCGGAACTAGCCTGCTCGGATCTACTGCATTGTTCCAGAATGAACTATGCTTAAAGCCGGCCTCGCCATGCCGCTTTGCTATACTGTTCTGCGTTATAAAATGCAGCTCGAAATAAAGTTCTCAAACTCGTATTACAATGCTGTTCTGAACCCCGGCTTTTCTCCTCCGTACACGGCCCGTACAGACTGCCGCGTAACCGGTCCTCTCGCCGTCTGCCCTGCGTTGCTCGCCTTGGCTCAATGACCTACTTCCTGCTCTCTGCTTGGTTAAGTAATACTGTCGCCTTCGCTTTACGTAACAAGTGCTGTTCACCGCTCGACTTCGCCGTACGCTCTGCGCATGTGTACCACTCAGCTCGCTGGCTGAACTCGACTGACTTCTCTAAACTGCATTGACCAGCTCCTACCTGGCGCGGTCACGTGATTCTCCCCCACCTACTACGGTCGTGCGTCACAAATATAATCTCGACCACCTTCATCTCGGCTATTAAGTTATACAATAACTTAAGGGATTATCTGTCTTTCTTCAAGTTATTATCATATATAATGCTTGTTATCTCTTCTCTTCTGAGATGATTAAATACTATTCCATAAAGATCTTAATAAAATTGCAATATTCTTCCCATGATTCCATCTACCTGACTGGCAGTGCCTTCTTGATCCTGGGCATTCTACGTCATTTCCTAATATTCTCCTCTACTCGATGTGAGCGCTATCTTTACAACTTTTCCCATAAATCTCAACTACGGCTTAATGTCAGCTGGCGTAGCCGATAGCCTCAACTAGGTATCGGGTACAATACAATGCAATAATAATAATAATAATAATAATAATAATAATAATCATAATAATAATAATAATAATATAATGCTATTGGATTTACGTCACTCTTAACCGGGTGTTGGAATTTTGTCCTAAAGGGGATCCTTAACTTGTCGTTAAATCTACTGACACGGCTCCCTTGCATTTAAGCACCCTGAACTGCCAACTTACTCTCCCAAGCTTCAAACCTGCAACTATTTATACAGTAGACCATTAGGCATTATTTACGATTGTGGGGAATTTTAAGACATTCTTTTTGGATTACATTCTAGATTCTACGTTTAGTTGTATAGTCTAAATGCTCTACCATCTATGCCCGTGTTTACTTTCATTCATTCATTTGCAATTGGGGGTGTGTCCCCCGGTGGCAAATTGGATATACATAACAAATAAATAATTATACACAACAATTCAATAACAATAAACTGGAGTATTTACAAAAATCGTCAGTCTTTTCTTAAACACACCTATATGCTTGGGAAAAGGTTCTAAGACTGCGGCAGGTAGAGAATTCCAGTTATCGATGGCACGGTTTACGAAAGAATATTTACCATAATTCGTACGCTGTGGTCAGACCTTAACTTTGAAAGAATGATCACTCCTACTCATGTAAGTTGCTCATAAGCGGGGCTGACATGATCATAATATCGTAAATTAAATATGCAGCGTACACAGGCATTTTGTGCATGTTGGAGTTTGTTTTTAAGGGTAACAGTGAGATGTTGTAGTCTATAATTATGGAGTTTTAGCCTCATTGAGTCGTAGTCGATGTAAGTGAGTCCAGTTACAGATTTCAGTTAGGTCTTCATTAAAGGTACCGATTGCTTCCGATAGTTTTTCTGGTGGTGAATGCAGGTAGAGTTGTACATCATCAGCATGTAGGTGGTGTTTGCATTTGGTGATTGATGACGTAATGTCGTTTATATAGATTGAAAACAGGAGCGGTCCAAGGACTGACCCCTGAGGGATTCCTCTCTCAACTGGACGCAATGGAGACATTTGGTTTGAGTTACTTTTAACACATTGTTGACGTCTACATAGATAAGAGTCCATCCTTTGGATACTGTTTATGGAGAGATGAATTTTAAATAGACAAGAGAGTAATATGTCATGGTCAACAGAATCTAATGCTTTACTGAATTCAAGCAGTGTTAAGATTGTTATTAGCCCACTGTCCATACCCTTTCTTATGTCATCCGTGACCTTGAGTAGTGCAGCAGTAGTACTATGATTTTTGCGGATGCCTGATTGGTGTTCATGAAGGATATTGTGCTCTAGCATATAGGAGGAGAGTTGTTCGTGGACGATAAATTCCAGTGATTTGGAGGGGGATGATAGTATACTGACTGGGCGATACTCACCTACATGTTTTGCCTGTGTATTCTTTGGGATTGGAATGACGAAGGCCGCTTTCCAAAGCGATGGGTACATACCTGTCATTAGCGAGTGATTGAATATGAGTGTTATTGTGGGAAGTATATCAATGATTCGTTTGAATAATTCGATTTCTACATTGTCAATACCTTTAGATTTCGATTTTATTCGAAGAATAGCACGTCTGGCTTGTGAGGGAGTAACATGCGGCTTTGTAGTTATTGATCCGAGTTCTGTGTTTCATGTCAGGGTCAACTGAGTGTCCGGTAGTTGTAAAATAATCGTTGAGTGTGTCAAGAGGTAGATTAATGGGGTTGTAAATTTTCTCTCTACCTATTCCCATGTTTCTTAGTTCCTTTTACGCTGCAGAGGGTTTCATATTATCTCCTAGCAGGTTATGAGCATGTCTGATTCGAGCATTACGTACCGTTTGGGAAGTTTTGTTTCGAAGTTTTTTGTATTCATCATAATTCTGTTGAGTGGGTAATCTCTTAAACTTTCTGTGTGCCACATCGCGCTTAGCCATCAGCACTTTAAGTTTCGGGCTGAGCCAAGGTGCGGGAGGTCGCGTCGCTCGAACAGATTTTACTGGAGCATGTCTGTCATAAAGTTCTGTCAAATATTCGTTCATTTTGTGTACTTTTTCATCTATGTTGTGAATAGTCAGTATATCGTGCCATGGAATACATAGAGCATCTTCTGTCAAGGGGTTCATATCAATTTTAGAGAGGTCTCTGTACATGATGGTTCTTGGTTTGGTCTTGGGACATTTTAATTAGTATGACATATAGATTAAATCGTGGACTGAAATTCCGGGTACAGATGTCTGACCAAACTGAAGCACCTTGTCAGTGTTCTTTACTGATATCAAGTCAATCGTCATGTGTGAAGTACGCGTGCGATGTGTCGGTAGTAGTTCTAGTATTTTCATGTCTCGGGACGCAAGCATATTCAGGAGTTTCCGAGTTTCAGCCTTGGTGTTATCGCCTATATTGGTATTGAAATCGTCCATCACTATTGCATGTTGGTAAAGTGGTAGAATTCTTAGTAACGCATTCCCAACGTCCTCCAAGTGACCCAGCGAAGGTGCTTTGTAAACAACACAGACAACGCACTTTTGGTGGGCGGCATCAATTTCAAATAGCATAAATTCCGGTCTCCTATAGTACTGGTTATCTGAACATGCTAAGACTTTAGGATTTAGGTTTGACTTAACGAAAGCTCCTACCTCTCCTCCTCTCTTCCCGACCCGGTCATTACGTATTAGAGTGTAGCGGGGAAATTGAAATGATTTAGATTGATTTAGCGGTGATAGCCACGTCTCACTCATCAAACTAGTATGGAAAAAGTCAGGTATAATGAGTTCTAGTTCATGGAAATGCGCCGATAAGGATTGTACATTCACGTGGGCTATATGAAGTCCAGTTGGATGAAGTGACAATTTTTATAACAGTCAATCGCGAGTCGAGATAAGGTCATTGTTTCCGGGAGCTAATTGTAGTCCGTTATTTGAAGTGAGAGGCAACGGTTGGGTTGAGGAGTTGTGTGTGGGGGGGGGGGGGGGGGGGGGTGCGGGAGAAATTCCTTACACTGCAGGGGGTCGCTACAAGAGTGCCATGTCAGAGGTACATGCTTGTCGATCATGTTTGCCAACTTAAGTAATGAAAATTGAACTAACCGAAATGTTCTAAGGTTAATTAAAGCTAATATAACTGAACTAACCGAAATGTATTATGGTAAACTAAGACTAATATTACACTATACTAGTAAACATATAATAATCAGAACTAGGATGGCATACAGTGGCCGCTGTCAGCTAGGTGAATTGTGTTAAACTGTAGATTGTTGTACTAACTAGTTAGGCAAGTCACTCATACAGCTAATCCTGATTTTGCTACCATGCAGTTTCTTGATTAGGATATCACCCTTAGAACTCCAGCAATTTCCAACTGAGAATCGAGAAATTGCAGCCTTCAGGATCGCTAGTCGTGTGGAGGTGAGATCCTCACGGATGGTCACATTGCTTCCCTTAAGGATCATTTTTTTAAGGAACACCTCCTGCCTGGTACAGAATGATGTAAACTTCACAATATCAATATCAATACAGTCATATACTGGTTATTAGGTGTAAGGTAGAATGGGCATTCAAAATGTAGTTGAAAGAAGCTTAAGTTGCCAAAAAAAAAAGCCGTAAGACCTGAAAACGCTAATAAATGACCAATAACCCACCATATTCTAGCCTACAATGACCTAACGGGCCTCGTCTAAAATGAAAAAAAAAGTATCCTCAAATTACAAGCCCTAGTAATAAGTTATCCACGGTATATATAGCGACTCCTACTGGAACGCTCTGCTTAGCTAGTTATTTCCCTGTCAGTACTTGTCTCATAAGTCTCTTCTTTTCTACAGGTGGCTGTTGGAGAAAGGTTTTCTGATCAGCTCCATCAGAATAATAACACTTTGGAATTAAGTCTATTAAACCTGTAACGGTTCCGGGGGTTTAGGAATATCATCCCACTGCTGGGCGTCATGTTGTCACGTTTAGGGGTGGTTAACAATCTCGTCCATTTGTTGGGTGCTTTGTTGTAACGTGCCAAACCTAGTGATTGTAAAGGAGTACAGTAAATAGCTCGGGTAATAGGGCGCCAATCTCCACAGATGGTTTTGAGATATATTTATACTTATTATTAAAATGAGACTCTTAATTTCGGGGGAAGGGCAACAGAGGCTAGCTAAAAAAACTTACTCTAATATCTTGACATCTGGGAAGTATAGAGTAGTGAAAATATTGACTGAAAGTCATAGATAAATATAAAGAATTTATTATACAAGGGATGAGGTTGTGCCCGTTTCTCCAATGGGACAGGCGATCACCCGGCTAACATCCCGGCCCCATCTGAAGAAACGGCCAAGGGAGTGGGTAAGAAAATTAGGGCGTGAATTTTGGTTCAAACAAACGATGAATGAAAGAAATGCTCAAGCGGGCCAGAGACAAATTATCTCGGGTCGTTTACGGGTCGGGGATGGAAAATAAACTGAACCAATATTCAAAGGCAAACACCCTAACTTAAATTAACAAACAAGAAATGAAAGCCCTTCGTAAAATCACACACTGCTCCTTTATTGGCCAAAGGATAATAAAAACTTACTACCTGCCTAATACGCACGAGTATCAAGGTTAGGGTGGGATAAAGTCCAAAAAATAGTAAAGTTCAGAGTCCCTAAACAAAGAAAAATGATACTTAATTCAACTCGTGTGTGTCCTCACGTTAAGTTTCAACAAGGAGATTGCCTTTCAAAAACCAAATCAACCCTTAATTTATCGGCGCACACGCATGTTAACATCACTGGCCACTTATCTACTGCTAGAAATCATCATGTTTTATTTAAAAAGTTGTCAGGGAATAAAAAATAACAGCGAGAGCCAAGATCAAACTTAGCAAAAATCCAGTAAGTCAAATTTGGTCCTCCTAAAAGTATGTGTGGAGGCATGTTCATTTCTTCTCTCTTGCCAAGGTATAACAGTAGGCTATAGCACATGATAATGGACCTAGTTCCTCCTTGATGCCATGGCTGACACTGATGAATCTCAAATTCTTACAACTCATACAAGTGTATATATTGAAACAGTTAACTTGATAAATGTGTAATGCTTGAAACGGAGAACTTGAATTTGCTGATATGTGTATGTTTGCACCTACTATAACTACATTTTAAAATAATCATTGAGTTTTTGACATTAATTCAATTACGGCTTTCGAGAACATATTCATTTAGCCCCATGCATTTGGAAGTGTGAAAGATTTGTATGATAATCTGTGTTATTGTGGTATCTGTAGTAGTGTGTATACTTTCAATTCTGTAATTCAGGTGAGGGCTGTAAAGGAGGCAGCCGTAGCCTTAAGTTGGGAACCATCCCAGCATTAGCCTGGAGTAGAAGTGGAGAAACCTTGGAAAACCACTTCTTGGATGGCCGAGGTGAGAATCGAAACTACCTCTTCTCAGTTCTGCCTCACAAAGCTGAGTGTGCGCCGTTCCAACCCTCAGACCAGAATTAAATTATTTGATCAAGCTTGGAAACTAGCCTAGGACCTCAGGAGTTGCAGCCACCACACCACAAGGTGGTCTTATTACAGAATCAATTGATGAAAAAATGCCTCCATGTAAGCTTAGACATTGGCATCCTACGTGTTGAAAAATATTTTAAGTAACGCGTGGGAATAAAATACTACCTATAGGTATATCAACCATTACATTGGCATACAATAAATCAATTATATTTGTCTTGTATCTATCTCGCTGTTACAGAAAATCATCGACAGAACCTAACACTTATTATCAAGAGTATAAAATAAAAATTGGCAGATAAGGGTGGGGTTCTCGGCCTTCGGTACCATGGTTTTATTGGTAGGCTACATCACGAGTTTCAAAGCAGAGAGAAGTAGGTCACTATAACAGTAACCTATTCTGAATTGGGAGACTCAAACAAGACCTATAAATGACATAACTACAAGTAACTTACAGAATACAAGACTTTAACCCTATTTCTGGGATGGACAAAGTGAATTAGAAAGGCAATACGTAATACTGTACAAGGTGAAGAGTTCTTTAAAACAAATTAATACCTATGAGCCCAACTCGATACCTAGGCCCAACACTGGATTCCTACCATAACTTAAACCGTACAGCTTATTTTCCTGTGTACACAAATATAAATAAAAAGTGCCCATAGCATGAATATGCAAGGAAACACATCTACACATTTGATTGTTATTGGCTTATTAACGGAGGACAGGTGCACTGGGATGGTATTTGGGTCGCAGAACATTACACGAGTAGGTCTACTTTAGCACCATGGGGGTGTGTCTTAAGTTTTAATAACCTGTAATTACAGTCCTACATGGCATTACTACCTATTCGACCAACTGAACACCCAGGCCCAACACTGCATTCCTACCATAACTTAAACCATACAGCTTATTTTCCTGTGTATGTACAAAAATAAGTAAAAAGTGCCCATAGCATGAATATGCAAGGAAACACATCTACACATCTGTTTGTTATTGGCTTATTAGAGGAGGACAGGTATATTTGGATGGTATTTGGGTCGCAGAACATTACACGAGTAGGTCTACTTTAACACCATGACTTAGCAAATGGATTTCCACGTTGGTCTTGGTTCCACAGGACAAGAACACATTGATGTACATAATTACACATTGGTACAAGACTATTATGGTAACTTATAGGCCATTAGAGATTAGACCTATTAGACCATGGGGGTGTGTGTTAAGTTTTAATAACTTGTAATTACAGTCCTACGTGGCATTACTACATATTCGACCAACTGAACACCTAGGCCCAACACTGCATTCCTACCATAACTTAAACCGTACAGCTTATTTTCCTGTGTACGTACAAAAATAAGTAAAAAGTGCCCATAGCATGAATATGCAAGGAAACACATCTACACATTTGTTTGTTATTGGCTTATTAGAGGAGGACAGGTACATTTGGATGGCATTTGGGTCGCAGAACATTACACGAGTAGGTCCACTTTAACACCATGACTTAGCAAATGGATTTCCACGTTGGTCTTGGTACCACAGGACAAGAACACATTGATGTATATAATTACACATTGGTACAAGACTATTATGGTAACTTATAGGCCATTAGAGATTAGACCTATTAGACCATGGGGGTGTGTGATAAGTTTTAATAACCTGTAATTACAGGCCTATTAAAAATCCATAACGAGAGCCCACAGTAGTTCCACTACCCACTGCCTAGCTCCATGGCAAAAACATTACGGTCATAGACTGGATCATTTCTTAGGAGAGTAATTGCCATATCCCTATGCTATTTCGAGAACAGCAATTTACGATTTGTTTTTTTTCCTTCCTCCAGTGATATGCACAGTTCACAGAATTTGGTAGGTCTACCTATGGGATAAATAATAGTGAAAGTTAATTGATATGTCAACTAGAATGTCACTTGTAGGCCTACACCTGCGTCTAATATCAATTCAAAAATAGGCCTGTATTTTTCACACCCACTACAGAAACACGTTTTAACTTAAATTCTTAAAATAAACGTACTTACTTGCCGTAGCAGAAGAAGAACTGTTCCCTTCTCATTACCAAGTAGAGGATGTGGTGTAAGAAAGATGAGAAAGAAGACATTAGATATTTACGGCCAATATAATTTCACAACATGTAACCAACCATACCAAGCATCAACACATAAACAGATCAGCCATGATTTCACTGCCGCCAACCCAGCAGAAATAATGTTTATTTAATGATAAGTGCCGTAATTATCGCCTGTGAGCAAGATAAATTCAAAGAAATGTCGGTTAAGACTTCAGAGTATATTCAGTAAATGTATTAACTGAATATTTGGGGATATTTTTTTACTTTTAATTCCAATGTTGTAACATGCATATGTTGGCAACACAATATACAGCGTTCCAAACGGCTGGCTGACGTACTACACCGATGGTACCAAATAAACCCTATCTGGTTGGCACACCCTGGATCCAATCGCTCAGGCCGTAGCCAGCAGGACACCGCAGTCAGCAGCCCAACAAATCGGTGAGTGAGCGAGCTATTCATATCCTTATAATTCCTTTATTACCTTCACTATTGTCCTTCAGTTACCTTCTTTACAACTTGAGTTGCTATTTACATTTCAGCCATGACTGAACAACTAGCCGTGTTGAAAGAAAAGCGGTCGCAGATTAAGGCCAAATTACCGTGATTTAGAATATTTTTAGACTCGTACAGTATAGAACAAGGCCTACTGCAAATTCAAATCAGGCTTTCGAAAGCTGAGGAATGTTATGCTGAATTTGAAACCGTTCAGTCAGAAATTGAAATTGTAATCAAGCAAGGTGTTCAAGAACAGGAAAGAGTAGATTTTGAGGATACATATTTCAGCACCGTTTCAAGAGTACAACAATTAATTCAACAATGCTCACAATCAACTACCTTTTCAAATCAGTCTAGTACGTCACAAACACATGTCACAGAAGTTAAATTACCCGCAATTGAACTACCAAGTTTTCACGGTAATTATGAGGAATGGTTGCCATTTAAGGACACATATCTAGCCTTAATACACAACAATGAAGCGTTAACTGACATTCAAAGGTACCATTACCTCAACGTCACTCAAGGGTTCCGCTTCAGAAATAATTCATTCTCTTCAGTTAACTGCTGCAAATTATTCTATTGCATGGCAACTGTTACATGAGAGGTTTGAAAACAAAAGAATTATTGTTCAATCTCATGTGAGATCTCTCTTTGGCCTACCCACGGTAGAAAGGGAATCTGCCAGCTCTCTACGACGGCTTCTTGATGACACAATAAAACATATTCTGTCACTCAAGGCACTGGGTTTACCAACAGAAACCTGGGACGCACTTCTTGTACATTTAGTGTACACTAAATTAGATCCAGCTACTCAAAGGCAGTGAGAAAATAGCAAACAATCATACCGCTTGCCAACAATCACAGACATCACAACATTCCTTCAACAGTGATGTCAAGTATTAGAAGCTGTTGAGGTGAATCGTAAGGCCACACCTAAGGGACAAATGAAGAACCCCTTCAATAAGACTACACCACGATCAAAATCAGACGCTTGCTCCACAGCTCAACTGGAAAAATGCAGCACGGGTGGCAACAGTCACAGGTTGTACCAATGTGCTCGGTTCCTGCAGTTAGGCGTTGAAGAACGGCGCAATAATGTCAAGAAGTGGCAATTGTGCTTCAATTGTTTAGGACGAGATCATGTTTCTAAAGAATGTAAATCTGTTAACTGTAAACGATGCCCGAGTAAACACAACACTCTTCTTCGTCTCACAAACGTCACTCATGAAGGAGATATTACTGATAAGCAGTCGACATTACAAGAACCGCAACAGTGAAGTAGCTTCACGGGTCATGCCATAAACAGACGTGAATCTCAAGTGCTACTGGCTACAGCATTGATCGACGTCATTAATAATAAAAGGGTAACTGTCACATGCCGAGCTATGTTGGATTCTGAGTCACAAAGCCATTACATGACAGAAACTTTGTGCTCCAAACTTGGCCTTTGGAAGGATCGTGTTTCAGTTCCCGTCGTAGGAATCAATGGTGCCGCAACACTTGTTAAATACAGCATTCGTGCCACATTCAACTCTCGTCACACAGAGTACAAGAATTCAGCAGACTTTCTACTGGTTCCCAGGATCACAGATCGTATGCCTTCAAGTCCTGTTGACCCATCAAAACTATCGATACCCAGCAATATTAGCCTGGCTGATCCCATCTTTTATGATCCCAGTAACATTGACATTCTTCTTGGAGCAGATGTATTTTGGGATTTACTTGGTCGAGGACTGCTGAGACCAGGTACAGAACGGATATTGCTACAAGAAACGAAATTGGGATGGATTACCACGGGGAGAGTTGAAAATCATCAACCAACTAGAAACACATCCTGCTATCTGAGCGTCAACAGTGACATCAGTGTACAACTGCAACGTTTCTGGCAACTGGAGGAATGTTGAAATGAGAAGGTCTTCACGGGGGAAGATAGATTATGTGAAGATCATTTGAAGGAAAATGTCACAAGGCAGCCCACCGGGGAGTACACAGTAAGATTGCCGTTAAAGGGCGACTCTCAGTTGTTGGGAGACTCAAGGAAATGTGCCGATGAACGCCTCTTCCGGCTGGAACGACGATTTGCCAGAGACCCCAAGATCCACGCCCAGTATTCAGCGTTCATGAAGGAGTATGCTGAACTCGGACATATGTAACCTGTACCAGAAGGAGAAGAAGAAGAAGAATCACATGTCTCACCAAGATATTATCTCCCACATCATCCAGTGCTGAAGGATTCCAGCACAACCACTAAGCTGAGAGTTGTATTCGATGCCTCAGCGAAGACGGACTCTGGGGTGAGTCTGAACGATCTACTGATGGTGGGTCCCACAGTGCTAGATGACCTCTTTTCGATCATTGTTCGCTTCAGAACGCATCGATATGCACTGACGGCAGACATTGAGAAAATGTACCGTCAGATCAGAATGAACCCGTCCGACTCGCAACTTCAAATGATTCTATGGAGAGAATCTATCGATCAACCGGTTAAATCTTACAGGTTAACGACAGTCACGTATGGCACTGCTTGTGCACCATACTTAGCCACACGGACTCTGCATCAATTGGCTGACGATGAATTCAGTGAGTTTCCTTCAGCTGCTACCGTTCTGAAACGTGATTTCTACGTAGATGAGTTACTTACAGGAGCGGATACCATCGAAGAAGCTAGGAAGCTACACTCTCAGTAGGTAGCATTACTCGAAAGGGGAGGTTTCATCCTTCGAAAATGGTGTTCCAACAACAATTCAATTCTTTCGGACATCCCGGCAAATATGAAGACCCAACAGGCAGCGTTGAATTTCGTTGGAGAGGCAGTCAAGACATTAGGCCTATTATGGGATCCTAAGTCAGATCAGTTCAAGTACGACGTACAAGCTGCAGAACAGAAAGGTAGGGCAATCCCATTCACTAAACGCTCGGTGTTAGCCGAAATATCAAGGATATTCGACCCTTTGGGATTAATTGGTCCAGTCATTTTAACATGTAAAATCTTCTTGCAGGAGCTCTGGCTCCAGAAAATTGATTGGGATGATCCATTGCTTCTTGACACTCAGGAGAGGTGGATGTCATGTAAACAGTCCCTCATGCAAATCAAGGATGTATGTGTTCCTAGAATGGTTGTTTCAGGAGGACGTTATTGCTCCATCCAACTTCATGGATTCTGCGACGCATCAGCCAATGCATATGGTGCATGTGTTTACCTCAGATTCGCTGAAGATAGAAATACCATATCAGTACACCTCATCTGCTCAAAGTCAAGAGTAGCTCCAATAAAAACACAATCCATTCCGAGATTGGAGTTGTGTGGGGCTGTTTTGTTAGCAGAACAGATGTCTAAGGTCAGTTCATCCCTCACATTGAGAATTGACCATCATTCTACTAGTCTGACTCAAGGATTGTTCTCGCATGGTTAGCAGCACCGTCAACGAACTGGAGCGTGTTTGTTGCCAACCGAGTGTCGAAGATATAAACCAGTACTACTGTCGACAACTGGAGGCATGTAGCAACTGAAAATAATCCAGCAGATCTGGTATCTAGAGGAGCGCCAGCGTTACAGTTAATGGAGTCTCAACTCTGGTGGGAAGGTGCACCATGGCTGAGTAATGAAGAAGAGTCGTGGCCACAACGCATTCAGGTAGAAACGCGCGAAGAGGCAAGAGGAAGCAACAGCAAGTTCATAACTCTTCTTACTCAAGATAGGGACACATCAATGATTGTTCGGTTTTCTACGCTGACAAGGCTCAGAAGAGTACTAGCGTACTGCTGTAGGCTTGTAATGAACTTAAGAACAGCTCCGAAGGAGCGTAAAACAGGACCTCTCAGCACGGAAGAATTAGACACCACGATGAAGATGATTCTGAGAATGGAGCAAGACATCAGGTTTTCAGAAGAACTTCGAGGGCTATGCAGTGGAAATCAAGTTGCAGGAAGCAGTCAACTGAAGTCATTGAATCCATTCCTAGCTCCAGAAGGACTTCCCATGGTAGGCGGACGTCTTCAACATGCCAACATTCCAGACGGGCAGAATCATCCCATCATCATTCCTGCAAGCAGATACCTGACCAACCTCATCGCCCAAGATATGCATATAGGAAACCTGCATGCAGGCCCATCTGCTTTATTAAATGCTATTCGAGAAGAATATTGGCCAATAAGAGGAAGACAACTGGTGCGAACTATCGTACATGGCTGCGTCAGATGCTCACGTCTGAAGTCAACACCATCAAATCAATTGATGGAAAATCTACTTTCAAGCCGAGTTACGCTTTCAAGACCCTTTCTCCACACAGGAGTGGATTACTTCGGACCAGTTCTCATACGTCATGGAGGACGTCAAGCACATGCCCCCATAAATACATATATTGCGCTCTTTATTTGCTTCTCGACCGAGGCTGTGCATTTAGAGGTAGTAAGTGACCTTACTACAGCAGCATTTCTTGGAGCATTACATCGATTTGTAGCCCGACGCGGAAAATGTGCCCACCTGTATTCTGACAATGCTAGGAACTTAGTAGGTGCTCGAAGATAATTAGATGCATCAACCAATCCCTTTCAATCAGAAGAACAAAGAGATCATCTTATGGCAACTTTGGCGACCGAAGGAATCCATTTGCACGTCGTACCACCTCGTGCTCCACACATGGGAGGGCTTTGGGAAGCCGGAATAAAGGTTTTCAAATACCATTTTCGTCGAGTAGTTTGCAGCAACAGTTTGACTCTTGAGGAGTTGACTACCCTAACAGCTCAGATTGAAGCCTGTATGAATTCCCGACCCTTGACCCTACTTTCGAGTGACTCTAATGATCCATCTCCTCTTACACCTGCACATTTCCTAATAGGAAGCTCACTCACTGCTATTCCAGAGCCAAATTAAAAGCTGGTGCCTGAGAATAGACTGAGTAGACGGCTGCATATACAGCAAATGTTGCAGCACCTCTGGCAGAGGTGGTCAAAAGAGTATCTCAACGGTCTGCAGCAGCGATCCAAATGGAGGCAGCGAGCTGCCAAATTCAGATAAGGTGCAGTGGTTCTCATCAAGGAGGATAACTCTCCCCCATTGACATGGCGAATGGGAAAAAATGTTGCATTACATCCAGGCTCAGATGGTGTTGTTCGAGTTGTGGCCGTGAAGGTCGCTAACGGGACCATTAAGAGACATGCAAATAGAATCTGTGCTCTTCCAGTGTAATCATTTTTGCTATTTAAATGATTAATTGTGCCATTTTCAGGGAACTTTCAATGAAATTTCCTGCGATCTTCATTTCGTGTGTTTGTATATATCAGTTATCAGGGTCTGTCAAGGTAGGCGGAATGTTAGTTATTTAATTTCAGCGTATTCATTTAAGTTGGCAATGTTGCTCTTATGTTGGCCAACCTGTGTACAGTATGTACCTGTCATAGCGTTCAATAGATCAGTGGTGAGAAGAGTGTGTCTCGTTGTGTTCTTTCAATAGTCCCAACAATTAGCAGAGGTAATACAATGCAATGTTGCACCGATTGCTACAACAGTTGGGTTTCATAAAACTTAATAATAAGGGGCTGGTAAACCACTCTGTATATATATTTATATATATTGAACCCTTGCAAAAAGAAGCGTAACAAGACTCAATTTCGGGGTGAAGTTTTGTTTCATGTTAGCCGTGCAGTTAAATTTGTTTCTCATAGTTTACAAGGGTACATAGGACAAAAAACATAACTAAAGAAAGGAGGTGCACCAGTATACTAATAAAAAGAAGTTAAATAACCAAAAATATAAACAATTAATTAAAACAACACCTTGAATTTAAATCCCACAACTTCTAAATTAGACCACAACTGCAAACCTAAGTTGTGTCTGCATCGATCAATAAAGTGGCGTTCAAATATCCACAATTTACCATTTAATAAAAATATAAATATCTCAGGAGAGATTGTCAAATAAAAGACGTTTTAAACTATCGTTTACTTCAAATCTATACTTGGTGCGCGCGTGTCGATGTTTGACTAAATGATGGAAATAAGTACGATTGCGTGATTCGTTACCATATGGTTTCCCGTCAAGCAACGAATCCGCAATTCTGCGTAAATTAGATTAGCTCAGGGAACACACAACAAAGCACTTAAGAAATATCTGACACCCGCTACCCTTATATAATACAAAATAGATCTCCGAACGAGATCTTGACAACGTGCCTGAAACACGGATACTGCCCAAACGGGTCTTGACAAATCAGCACAAGCGTACGTGACTACAACAAAATACACAGGACATGACCGAGCTTCATTCAAATATTTACAGCAACAACAACAATCCAAAGTGGATTATAATCAAATACAAAAAAATCAGCACTATGCCCAATGGCATTTAATTACAACACAAATATTTAAATTCATCTTAACGCTAGAAGTTATGGTCTGAGTATGGCGAACTCCCCTTTAAATCACAAATTATAACATACAGGCTCATCTCACTTTAGAATCGAGGACACGGAACACCGGCCTCAAACCTAATTAGTGTTATCTTAAATCTGTCCGTCCCATCGAAGCCACATGCCATTAACCCAGTGCGTTTCATAACAAGATCGGAAGCTCGCTCACAGCGGCCCACGATCATGGAAATACCTCGTATCTCCTGAAAAACATGTGTGTGAAAAAATACCATATTTGTCCCAATAATTCTCTCAGGAATTATTAGACACGACTATCCGGCCAGCGGCCTCCTTGGAGTACCATACTGCCGTTAATTATATATTGCTGCAGACAGGAATCATGGTCAGATTACCACGATGTTTCCCGCGCATGTAGACACACATCATCACACATAACGACATAACGCACACCTGGGTAATGACTTCATCTCACATCTCACCACATGAAATACGCACAGATTTAAGATGCCACGGGAAGTCTTCAACCGCTTTCCCAAAATCAATACTTCATTAGTTTTACAGCTTACAAAGAGAACTATGGTTCCCAGCAAATATAAACATTGCACTCGGCAAATCACACATAAAACGCCTGTTTATCAAAACACAAGGTCAAATGTTACCCCCCGAATTCTAATTTTATCGTTACATTTATTCTACTACAGCACCATTTATCGCTCAAACCATAAGTTCTGCTCAAGCAATTTGAACATAGAAATCTGTATAGAGTGGCAGGTTAGACCTGGCCTGTCATGGCGGAGTCTCGTCAAGGCGGGGAAGTGGTGGGATCACTAGGCGCGCACGATTTCCCCTCTTTGCTGTAACAACTCAACTCAACTCAACTCAACTCAAAGAAGGCAGCACGTGGTGAACTGAGAGCGCACCTACTGCACACACTGTTGACAGCAAGCTTGTTGCCATGCTTGTCAAAGAACAGAACCGCTCCGTCTTGCATCGCATGCCTTGACATCATCTGTACTCTGCGAAGGTTCTGGGAAGAATGTCTACTTGGCAACATCTAACTAGCGCGTGGCGAAGTATGCGCTCACTGGTTGACGAAGAATCCTGGCGGGGGGATGACGTAATGCACGTGGACGCACATGCGCATAGGAAGGTTCAGATCTAACTTGCTCGGTTATACACGCATTTTACAATTTCAAGTTACATTACAATCATCTAAATTAGAAAAATAAAATATAGTCACGCACGACATTATACTCGAGTGTCGGTGCACTGAATACAAATTGAACTACATTTAAAAAAATACAAGAAATTATTTACAGTTCCCAAACTAATCTAACTACGACTAACATTGAATAATCAATATTTAGTACTTATTCCTTCGCCGAACACCTCAGCTCACATCGCCACCCATGACCCAGCAGTTATTTAGCCGGACGTCGACATCGTCGCTGGTGTGTCCATGGTCATCCTTCCGACTATTGGCCTCGTTCCAGACATCTTGATGATTTCTTAGGATGGAAAATGTTCAGTTATTACACAGTTCTCTAAATTGACTACTAAAATTGCTAAATGAGTTGCTAGATCCACTCAAAGTCGTAAGCAATTTGTTCGAAGAAACTTTCCCTAAATATGTTTTTAAGCCTGGTAGCTTCTACAATTCACACGCAAATTATACGTGGCAAAAATGGTGAAATTTAAAATGACTTTCTGCCGAATACTTTATATTTGAAAACTCGTCAGATTTTCGAATTTATACTATTTATCACTCGTCTCCACAGAGACCTCAAAATATGATAAGTGTCCCACGACACATCAAAATAAAGTACACAAGTGTCACCTCGGACACATCAAATAAAAGTCTATACACAAGTGTCACCCCTGACACATCGAAATAAAGTCACAAGTGTCGCCCACGACACATCGAATAAAAGTCAGTTACACTAGTGTCACCCCCGACACATTGACATAAAGTCAGTTCAACCATCAGCTCGGCGACATTTATACTGTGCCCGCTGGCCGAAGGAATCGGGGAGCCACCGGTTTCAAATGACCATTCCGAGACCCCCTTCCAGTTAACACACAAGTATAGGGGACGATACATTCATAGGCTGGTGTAGCACAAAGTCTGCACTCGGGGGTGTCGGGAATTAATGAGGTTCGATCTTTAACCAGCTCAGAGGAATGCATCGATAACAAAACTAAACAAGAACAGAGAGGTCAGTCTTATGTTAAAATCACATATAAATTTTATTCAGAATAGACCCCTAGCCTAGAATGAGAGTTGCAAACGGTTAGTCCGATACTATTCTGCCCTGAAGGAAAATATATAAAAAGTCCTTAACCAGATCTAAATTAATCTCATGGTGCTAATACAAAATTCGAAAAAATGAACGAGCTAAGAGAATGGCACGTAAGATCGGCCCTAAGCAATTACATCGAAATGACTTACGGGAGGATCAAACATCAAAAGAATCTAGAGCAAAGCAAGACATTTACTTGTTTAAAAATACTAGAACATTTACATTTAGTAGCAAGGGGAAAATTCGTCCTATGCTATGATAATGCCATCTCTAACATTTATCTTTAGAGTTAAGTGTTTAGCTAGTCCTAAATATCGTTAATTAATAAACGAGATGCGTTTATTACTAAGAATATCAAGCTATGTGCACAATGTTGTTGAATAAAAAAACGCTATGCTAATACAACACAAATGCATACAATAATTCAGCACTCCTACGGTTGTGCAATTGGCACTGCCTGCGTACTCGATTTGTTACTGTTTGAAACAAGCGGTCATAGTGTCAAGGTGTTAAGAAAGTAGAAAATATAGGAAAGCCTGCAAATGAGATAGAATTAAACAATTACATCGACTCATATTGCTACTAATCTGATATGTGTGCTTCTGTTATCACATCACCAATTAGTTGTCGACTATTCAAGTGAAAATGTATCAAAATGTATCTAAAACAGCTTAACAATATCTAAGTGTTAACATTTGGTCCAGAAAAATAGTTTATCTTTAATGTTTATAAATTTTATTTTGATTCAGGGGGAATTATAAGATTTGTTAGTTTTCAAAACCCTATTTTGATTATTAAGCTTCACACAATTATTTATCCCTGACAGTATTGTTGTTCAATTTATGGACCTTTAAAAGCGTTCAGTGTATTGAGGTAACGTGTGAATCCAACTTAAGCAAATAACTCAATAGTTTACGAGACACCCTGTGTCTTCACCAATATTTCATCATACTTATTAGACATCCTATGTCTTCACCAATTACTTTACTCTTATTTTGGATTCATTGATCCAAGTGCCCTCGGTTTTGGTACGACTTTAAATAGTTCATTACCACCGATATAACCACAATAACAATGTAGGAGGTATTTATCCACCGTCACGACTCATATAATACTCTTATAACGACAATTTACAAAAGTGTGGATTCCTAATCGATACACGTTTGAAATGCTGGTAATAAAGATTATGTGTACAGAAAACACATCCTGACAACGCTTTAAATAAACATGAAGGCTTCTGATACAAGCTTAAAGTGTGTGAGAGCATTTATAAAACTGCCACTTCCCTGAATAAGGTCGAACCTGCGTTCATTTGGTTACAAAATACAGTTGCATTCATTGCCTGCGTGGCTTCTCTTAAAGAAATAAACCTGTTTTCAAGTATTGATCTGGCCAACAAATGTGAATAACGGAACTCTGCATTCCTCTTGTAATAATGTCAAGAATCTCACAGCCTTCTAAACAAAATATTGATCCACTGCCTAGAATCGAGTGTGCTGTGTAGTGAACTTGGCTCGTAACCTTGGCCTCGATTTAGCATTTGTCAAACTAGTTTATTTGTCATCAGCCTGACAAAATAAAAGTTGATAATATCTGTTTTGAAATGATATGAAATGAGCGTTGAAAATCCAGCCTTTCTGGCGTCTATAAATGTTTAATAAAACTATTACTATCCACACGCGTCTTATAATTAACTACCTGCATTGTGCACTAAATAAATGAAACCAAATTAAATTAATCTACTGTTTTCCAACTCTTACAATACGCTATAAATATTTGATCTGACTTACAGATGCAGCGTCACTTGGTTCGAGGCCCGCCATGAGATGTTATATGCGGTCTCGTGTATGGCTTTAGATTACCATCTCAATGTGTCTGGACATCTTCCGTCGCCAATTCCCCACGCATGATTTAGAAATCACATGCCATCGCGTGGTTGGGGTTGTATTTGAAGATCTGCTGGTTTAGCATGATTATAATGTTAGCGTTGGTAATAACGTAGCACATAATTAAAGAAAACTTTCGCGCACTGCAGCTAATATGCGGTAAAATATTGCCCATTTTCCCTCCGCCACTGGCTCTAGCCTTTGTCACTTGTGCGACACTCACTCGTGACTTGCACTGATATTTACACAGAAATATTAACACAAAATTAAATCAAAAATACTGCCCATCCGGCAAATAAAGATTGTTCTCGTAGATTTTGTACAGTTATACAGTTAATTAAGTACACAGTTTATATAACACTGAAGTGTGTGTGCGAATGAGACCATGCGGTCGTAAAGTTTACTTCACACAAGTCCATCATTTCACCTCGGATAGTGAAATTATTTCGTATTTTACGTAATGATGAATGTCTTCAATCTTTGAATTATTAAACAATGCCATGATGGCTATCCATAAGAAAAATATCCACAGATTTTTCATGCCACATGGTTTCCTTCACGGACGTACTTTCACTCGTGCTCTAACATGCACATGTTGTCTCATCCAAAGACAAATAGGAACTGGTGTTACCAAATATGGCGTGCTCTCAGTATATGAGCTAGCCGCGTAAATTGATAGTTTCTTTGATTTACGAAGTATGCTGTACTTAAAATATGCAGAATTACTTGGTTATAATTATAGTTGATTTTTGGAATGTCCAAAATATATAAAAATATGATCCTTAGCGATATTACTTCAGCTTCTTCCCGCCATTCGCAGGGTATGTTCAGTTACATTCCAGCGTAAGTTTTAGTCTCTATTATCTGTGCAAACATGCGTCAACGGGCGCATACATATCCACGTCAAGTTAATAAAAATTGTGGAAGTCGATTTTTATTTCATCCATTTACCAATCCTTGGTTTGACTTCGTGCACGATCCATTCTGTCAGTGATCCTGAGATATTCTTAATCACTCATGCGATTGTCTTCACCTGCTGGTTCAATCTCGATGTTGTGAACATCAGCTGTCGTAACTTTCCTGTTATTCGCACGACATTTGTTATTTCCATCTCTTCTTCTGTCTGATTCTTCTTCTTCTCCATTTCTTCTTCTCCGTTCCTGAATGTATTGTCGACTTTCTTTAGCCTTACCTCGCCAATCATTGTCGTATTGGAAACGAGAATCATTTTCTCTTCGGTAACCGACACTGTATCTAAAATCTCTCCTGGGATTATCAGTGTATCGGTTGTTTCGATCATTACGATCACGTGGCTGTCCTCTGTAACCGCGGTTGAAATTATTGTTGTTATTGTTATTGTTGTTACTACGACGATTGTTGTCGTAATTGTTGGCTCTGTCTTGATATCTGTTCTGGTATTTTTTTGTTGATTGTGTCAAATCGACGATTCCTTGCATAAGGTGTATTGTCTTTACGGTAATCACGGAAATCTCTCCTTCTATCCGGTCCCTCATGATTTTGACGATTGTTTGTTCAACGATTTTCTGTAGTTTGTACAGTCTGACTAGTCCTGTCCACCGAAGTTACATTTACATCATGTGCGCTCCTGTGTTTAGGTGTAGGTGCAAATTGTTCGTGGCTGCTATCCAGCTTTCTAAGAACTTCGTCACATTTCATAAATGTATTTGCTTCTGACGCTATGAGTAACCTTTGTACTTCCATAGGGTATTGTCTTCTAATGGATTGGACATGTTCTAATTCGGACAAAGGGTGTTCCAAACATTGCAATTTCGAAAGCTGACTTGCGAAGTAGGTAGCGTACTTGGTTGTTTGAGTACTAGCGTACCTCTCATTGTACATTTCCGCCCTTATATTTTGTTGACGTTCCAAAGATCAATAAGTCTTAAGGAATACTTCTTTAAATTCCTGATAGTTGTGGAATGAGTATCTGAATGCCTTGAACCAGGTTAACGGGCTGTTCTATAGGTATTTTTCGACAGTCCGTAACTCCCTGTCTGGTGTTACCATAGTTTCTCTCATGTATGACTCCAAGTTTCTCAGAAAATCTACCGGTGTAACGGAATTGGAATTATTGAATTTAGCCGGTCGATCTTCATGGCTTCTCAAATATACAATATTCGAGTACTGAGTTTGACCATAGTTCGGCGTGACATTAAAGTTAGGTGTCAGCCCATAATTCAGCGTTACGTTAGCAATCGGTGTCACAAATTGTGATGTTGTTCTAAATGGATTATAACCTTGGTTTTCCATTGGAACATTCGGTTTTGCTATGTTAGTCGCAGTGTTTGTAGATGGTACACCCTCTCTATTAGTATTTAATTGACGATTGATGCGTTCATCCATTTCGGCGTATTCTAACACTTTCTCAGTTTGCTTGTTAATTATAGCATTCATCTGTGATTCTATCTGCTCAAATCTTCCTTCAATGCGATTATCGAATTCTTTCTGTTTCCCATCCTGTTCCTCAAGGTATGCATCTAATGTTTTTGGTACATATTGGTTGGATCTGTGATTGTTTTCACGAGTGTCATCTCGAATCGCTTCAATGTCTGTAGCTAAGTCCCGTTTTATTTTGCTGACTTCAGCCTCCACCTTCTCTACTTTGCTTGCTACACGTTTAGTATTTATGTGTACGGCAACTGCTATGCCTCGCGTTAGTCTTAATCCAGAATTAACTACAGCCACATCAGCTTTTAACACACCCACGTACGTGTTAACTTCTTCCATACGCTGTTCCACGGTGTTAATTCTAGTACTAACAATTCATTTTGCATTAGCGACTTCATTCCTGACTGATTCGATGTTATCATTCATCTCCATCTGAACGTTTTTGAGTTTTTGATTTATTTCAGATCTATTTGTGCGTATCTCCTGTTTTATTCCCTCTAAGTGTGCGTGATATTCCGTGCGATAAGTTTTTATCTCTGCACACAAATCATCACTAACCTTACTGATTGTGACAGTAATTTCGGCTTTAACTTTGGCAATGTCCTCTCGCACTTCAACTACATTCTGTGCCATATCTGCCCTAATGTTAGTATTTAACTGTGCCATGTCAGCCCTAATATTGGTAGTAATGTTGTTACTAGTTTGTAACAGAGTAGCTGTAGCAGTGTTACTGTTTTCATTCATGTCTGCCCTCAAAGTTTCATTATTTTGAGCCATATCGTCCCTTACGTTTTCATTGTTCTGAGCCATTTCAGCCCTTAAGTCATTATTATTTCGTGTCAAATTGTCCATCGACACCTGCAGATTATGCAGTAGGGCAGGCAAGATTGCCAACAACTCGGCTGTCTCTTGCGCAGACATAATATCTTCAATTGGAGAAATACGGGGAACTAAGAACTTCATATGCCTTAACAATGGTTTGAGTTGTAAAACAGTAGAAAATCCATTCCTTCATAAATTTATTCGATGATAACAGCTGAACCTCTGGTAAAAATTAAATGACATCAAGACAACAAACAAACTTACATTTACTAAAGACTAGGATAACTGCAAATCAAATCCTCAACTTATTATCATTAATAAATGTTTTCTAGCCTCATGGTCTTAATTCTGGAATAAGAATGCCTTGTAGCCTTCCAAAACACTAGTACGAAATCTCGATTGGTTACTAATTTGTTGGATTTGCTAACAAAATAAAACCCTCACAAACAAACGAATCATGGGGATCGAACACAAGTTTCGATGCTAACCACGTTCGACGCCAACGTGCTATATGTGCCCGCTGGCCGCAGGTTTCGGGGAGCCACCGGTTTCAAATGACCCTTCAGAGACCCTCTTCCAGGTAACACACAAGTATAGGGGACGATACATTCATAGGCTGGTGTAGCACAAAGTCTGCACTCGGGGGTGTCGGGAATTAATGAGGTTCGATCTTTAACCAGCTCAGAGGAATGCATCGATAACAAAACTAAACAAGAAAAGAGAGGTCAGTCTTATGTCAAAATAACAAATAAATTTTATTCAGAATAGATCCCTAGCCTAGCATGAGAGTTGAAAACGGCTAGTCCGATACTATTCTGCCCTGAAAGAAAATACAAAAAAGTCCTAAACAAGATCTAAATTACTCTCATGGTCCTAATACAAAATTCGACAAAATGAACAAGCAAAGAGAATGGCACATAAGATCGGCCCTAAGCAATTACATCGAATTGACTTACGGGAGGATCAAACATCAAAAGAATCTACAGCAAAGCAAGACATTTACTTGTTTACAAATACTAGAACATTTACATTTAGTAGCAAGGGGAAAATTCGTCCTATGCTATGATGATGCCATCTCTAACATTTATCTTTAGAGTTAAGTGTTTAGCTAGTCCTAATATCGTTAATTAATAAACGAGATGCGTTTATTACTAAGAAAATGAAGCTATGTGCACAATGTTGTTGAATAAAAAAAAGCTATGCTAATACAACACAAATGCATACAATAATTCAGCACTCCTATGGTTGTGCAATTGGCACTGCCTGCGTACTCGATTTGTTACTGTTAGTAACAAACGGTCATAGTGTCAAGGTGTTAAGAAAGTAGAAAATATAGGAAAGCCTGCAAATGCGATCGTAATTAAACAATTACATCGACTCATATTGCTACTAATCTGATGTGTGTGCTTCTGTTACCACATCACCAATTAGTTGTCGACTATTCATGTGAAAATGTATCAAAATGTATCTAAAACAGCTTAACAATATCTAAGTGTTAACATTTGGTCCAGAAAAATAGTTTATCTTTAATGTTTATAAATTGTATTTAGATTCAGGGGGAATTATAAGATTTGTTAGTTTTCAAAACCCTATTTTGATTATTAAGCTTCACACAATTATTTATCCCTGACAGTATTGTTGTTCAGTTTATGGACCTTTAAAAGCGTTCAGTGTATTTAGGTAACGTGTGTGTCCAACTTAACCAAATAACTCAATAGTTTAATAGTTTACGAGACACCCTGCGTTTCACCAATATTTCATCATCCTTATTAGATATCCTATGTCTTCACCAATTACTTTACTCTTATTTTGGATTCATTGATCCAGGTGCCCTCGGTTTTGGTACGACTTTAAATAGTTCATTACCACCGATATAACCACAATAACAATGTCGGAGGTATTTATCCACCGTCACGACTCATATAATACTCTTATAACGATAATTTACAAAAGTGTGGATTCCTAATTGTTCCACGTGTGAAATGCTGGTAGTAAAGATTATGTGTACAGAAAACACATCCTGACAACGCTTTAAATAAACATGGAGGCTTCTGATACAAGCTAAAATTGTGTGTGAGCATTTATAAAACTGCCTCTTCCCTGAATAAGGTCGAACCTGCGTTCATTTGGTTACAAAATACAGTTGCATTCATTGCCTGCGTGGCTTCTCTTAGAGAAATAAACCTGTTTTCAAGTATTGATCTGGCCAACAAATGTGAATAACGGAACTCTGCATTCCACTTGTAATAATGTCAAGAATCTCACAGCCTTCTAAACAAAATATTGATCCACTGCCTAGAATCGAGTGTGCTGTGTAGTGAACTTGGCTCGTAACCTTGGCCTCGATTTAACATTTGTCAAACTAGTTTATTTGTCATCAGCCTGACAAAATAAAAGTTGATAATAACTGTTTTGAAATGATACGAAATGAGCGTTGAAAATCCAGCCTTTCTGGCGTCTATAAATGTTTAATAAAACTATTACATTCAACACGCGTCATATATTTAACTACCTGCATTGTGCACTAAATAAATGAAACCAAATTAAACTAATCTACTGTTTTCCAACTCTTACAATACGCTATAAATATTTGATCTGACTTACAGATGCAGCGTCACTTGGTTCGAGGCCCGCCATGAGATGTTATATGCGGTCTCGTGTATGGCTTTAGATTACCATCTCATTGTGTCTGGACATCTTCCGCCGCCAATTCCCCACGCATGATTTAGAAATCACATGCCATCGCGTGGTTGGGGTTATATTTGAAGATCTGCTGGTTTAGCATGATTATAATGTTAGCGTTGGTAATAACGTAGTCCATAATTAAAGAAAACTTTCGCGCACTGCAGCTAATATGTGGTAAAAAATTGCCCATTTTCCCTCCGCCACTGGCTCTAGCCTTTGTCGCTTGTGCGACACTCACTCGTGACTTGCACTGATATTTACACAGATATATTAACACAAAATTAAATCAAAAATACTGCCCATCCGGCAAATAAAGATTGTTCTCGTAGATTTTGTACAGTTATACAGTTAATTAAGTACACAGTTTATATAACACTGAAGTGTGTGTGCGAATGAGACCATGCGGTCGAAAGTTTACTTCACACAAGTCCATCATTTCACCTCGGATAATGAAAATATTTCACATTTTACGTAATGATGAATGTCTTCAATCTTTGAATTATTAAACAATGCCATGATGGCTATCCATAAGAAAAATATCCGCAGATTTTTCATGCCACATGGTTTCCTTCACGGATGTACTTTCACTCGTGCTCTAACATGCACATGTTGTCTCATCCAAAGACAAATAGGAACTAGTGTTACAAATATGGCGTGCTCTCAGTATATGAGCTGGCCGCGTAAATTGATAGTTTCTTTTATTTACGAAGTATGCTGTACTTCAAATATGCAGAATTACTTGGTTATAATTATAGTTGATTTTTGGAATGTCCAAAACATATAAAAATATGATCATAAGCGATATTACTTCAGCTTCTTCCCGCCGCTCGCAGGGTATGTTCAGTTACATTCCAGCGTAAGTTTTGGTCTCTGTTATCTAAGCTAACATGCGTCAAGGGGCACAATACAGAACACGGCAAATTATCGGTGGAGGGGACGAAATTAAAAAATAATTCGGAATTTTTGAGCTACAGACCTGCGGCTAATTTCATTGAACTTCTCTCATTGTACAGGTTAAGAATTTGATCGGCGGACCCACAAACGATCATGGGTTTCATTAATATCCATTGCGCGCCAAATCAAAGGTACGCCAGTTTTCGCGGGTCTACAAGGCGTGCCCTGTTTCATTCGTCGATTCAAATTCATCTCGTTAAGTGTGACCTAGAAACTCCTCCCACTTTTATGACGTGCAAGTATTTTCTTCCTTGTCGGATTCTGTCCCCCCTTCTCGCTGGCGTAACTCGGTAGCAACCGTCTGAAGACTTGCCAACTGAAGCCACGCTATTTGAACGTTGATCTCTTCAGTTTCACGAATTCTGACACATATTTCCTTGTCTCACTAGCTTGGGTTAAATATATCTGCCTCGTCTTCTTACGTCAATAGTTGCAACATATTTCCTCTACTCGTATCCACTGCTGCTAGTATGAATGCCCTCATTCAAATAAATGAAAAAAAATATGAACCATTATTATATCAGATGATATCATAAGGGTTCAATATATATATATATATATATATATATATATATATATATATATATATATATAATTATATTATATTATATTATATTAACGTGCAAGGTTGGCAGGGCTTCTGTTACAAACTGAATAAAGCGAAATTACTCAAATAGCTTAACGCTTGCAACAACTAGCATTGTCCATTAGAGCCATCCATGTGGTTCTTCTTTTATCAATTTTGGGCTCGGATATCGCGGTCATCAGTCTCTTGTAGGCCTACTTGGGCGTACCGTATCTAAAATTGGTCGGCTAACCTGTAGTATTGTGATGCCTATAGTAGTGTTTGGTGTATTCTTTGGAATACACGGTAAGATAGAGGTAGCTTTTGCTGCTCTTTGCTTTAATTCATTCCTTCCTTTTTCGCAAACACCAACAGTGATTTCTTACTTTTGCTTTTATTTAAGCACCTTGCTTACTTTCTTTGTAAGTTTGTTGCAGATATAACTTCCATGACCTACCTAGCGGCATCTAGCAGCTAACTGCTGAAGTTCCTGAACATCTCTATGCTCAAGAGGACTTCTTTCTTAACCCCGCCACAAGATGTCGCCGCTATCTTCAGCTAACATCTCCATGCTCAAGAGGCCTTCTACAACATACCCTTCCACCAGGCTCCGCTATTGACGCCTACTATCAACTCCTTGAAAATTACTTTCAGTTTTATTTCTAAAGTTGGTATTTCATATGTATGTTCCTTGGTTTTTCACCACCCCCTTCCCTCATTGGTACCTCCGTGCTTCGTCGAGCTGCTCTCACTTCTGGGTCAGTCGTCAAACTATACAGTTGGAGCCTACTTAAGGCTTGTCTCCTGTCTACTTGAGACATTTTTAAATCAGGACGCCATGTCCTAATCTTAACGTCAACCGTCATCCAGATCACCATCGTTCTTCAAAATGAGCTAAGTAATACTTCAATGGTTTTCACTAAGTTTTAAATGTTTTTAACCTAATTCTATAGACAGTGTGAGATTGCTATGTGATGCAAAATCTGCCTTCAGAAGATCTTCTTGATTTATTTGTAGCTACTTCAGCTAGCTTTCTAAAATGAAAAGGTACTTCTTGTACTGAGTATCTGGGAATGAGTTCTCACACCGTGGGAGTCTTATTAAACCCACTGTCTATAAAAACTTAGCTTTCACCTCCGCGGGATATTCTGCTCAATTCTACTGTTCTCAACTCTAGAATTTTCTACAGCAAATCATCTTTTTGCAAGTAATGCCATCAAGTGCCTTCCATCTAAATATGGGAATGCTGGTTCCTCACTGAGGAGTTTATGTTGAAAATACTTCTGATCAGCATATAATTTGTCTTCCTTCTTTGGAAATTTTCCGCTGCATTCAACTACCATCTATAAACGTCACAACGCAATAAAATTTCTGAAACTAAATTTCAAATAGTGATCCCTACAATTACAATAACTTTTCGTCTGATAAACTTTCCTTGTTGCAATAGTGAATTTTTCAACGGACTACAGTGCATAACAGTGCCCATTCAACGACCATCCGTGTCGCGTTCGAACGAAAGCTATAAATACGGCCATACACATTTTCCTGATTCTCCTATTTCCTCCTCTCATACTCCTTACTAACACATTATAATAATTGTAAAATTTAGGTTCTTTTCAATGGGGTGACACTCTATAGAAGTGCCCTCCCAATTTTGTACTGTTTTTCGCAAGTAACTCTGCTTCATTGGTATCTAGTACACACCTCAAATCATATTGTTTTTCCTCTTTTCATTAGGGAATTCAATTATTTCTACTCACAAGTGAGTTTTCTAACTTTTCCTTCTCCAGGTTTCACGAAAGGGTAACTGGCCCCATTTTCCTCGTGATCCTGTTTAAACATAGAAGTTCTAGAAACTTCTTCTAAATTTTTCTCTTTATCTTCCCTTGGGAGTAGGGTTAATTCCTAGCAAAATCCTACCCAAACTTTGGTCCCAGAAACCCGGGAGAGTTCATTTGTTAATATTTTGCAAATCATTAATATCTACTTTGAATTTTGCAGCTATATCTTCACCATGCAAAGCCTGTGAGGGGGAAAGAGGCCGCTCCTATCTCCTTTGGTGTGTCCCTTTCTTTCAACTTGTTGCTGCTGTCAGTCTGACAGCATTTCAAAGGTTCCATAATTTCGTAATTTATGTTTTAATTTACCTATTTCGCCATGGCTCCTATAGAAAAAGACAAGGATGGTAAGGATGAAAAACTTACTTCCAAACGAGCTTCTTATAAAGGGCAAATTACCAAATTCAGAAAATACATCAATGAGCTAGATCCTTCACAAGCTCAACTAGATTTTTTAAAACATCGCGTAAAGGATTTTGAACGTTCATATGAAAATTATTGCAACATCCAAACTGAAATCGAAACTTGTATGCTCATTCAAACTGATGATCGAGTAGAAGTAGAACACCAATATTACGTAGGCATAGGTTCTGCTTTTAAAATAATACGCCAACTCGAAGAAGAACAGAAAAAGGACGGTTCTGTTCTTGGTTCCCTTCACGAACAACAAACCTCTTTTCGTGAGGGTACTCACAAGCCCAAACCAATTCTACCTAAGATTAATCTACCACACTTCTCTGGAGACGAATCTATTTGGGATTCTTTCTATGAACTATTTTGCTCTCTTGTTCATGACAATGAAGACATTCAAGTCGTCTACAAGTTTCATTATTTGCGATCTATTCTCCGCGGTCAAGCCCTGCAGTTTGTTGAAGAGCTCCCATTAAGTGCTGAAAACTACCCTATTGCCTTTAACCTGTTGAAAGAAAGATACGGTTATTTACGGTTACGTATTTAACGCCATATGAAGACTCTATTCAATTTACCTGCGTCACAGCACAATGACGTCACTAGTTTGCGTACTCTTATTGATACGACACAACTTCACGTAAAAGCTTTGTCCCAATTAGATAAACCCACTGACCACTGGGACACTTTCCTAATACATTTTGTGGTCTCTAAAGTCGATGTTGCTACCTTCAAAGCTTGGGAAATGGAACTTTACAAAGATGACGTTTACCCTTACGAGCATTTAGTCACTTTCATAAATGCTAGATGCCAACTCTTAACTGCCCTAACTAATCAAAGTGAACCCTCTTCTCTTAGTTCTAAATTTGAATTACTGTCCTTTAAATCCAAAAATGTACACGTAGCGTCTAGCACCCAAAAACCTGGGTCTAGCTTCTCTAAACTCAAGTCAAACGCCACTGGTTACCCAACTAGGTCTAGTGAACGCCGTATTGCTAGTTCTCTCGCTTTAAACACTCAAAGCGAACCCCGTAAGAGTTTAAATGAACCATTAAAGTGCATACATTGCAAAGATTCCACGCCTTATATCTATGTAAATCTTTTAAAGAACTGTCAGTCGACGACAGAAGAAAATTAGTATACCAGAATAAACATTGTTTCAACTGTCTTTCACCTAAGCATTCTGCTTCAAATTGCAAGTCCACCAGACTTTGTTTTCATTGTGAAAAAGCTCATCACACATTACTACATCGTCATGATCAAGCAAGGTCATCAGCCGCATCTATTTCTCAGAAAAGTGACAATGCTAGCAGTTCTAATGCTTCATCTTACATTCAAAATGCCAAGTCCATACGTAGTGCCCAAGTACTATTGTCCACTGTCCAAATCGAAGTTCAGGATAATTTTGGCAACTGGGTCCGTGCACGCGGTCTTCTTGATTCGGCGGCAACCCATGATTTCGTTTCTAATTCATTAATCAAAAAACTAGGCCTACCTGTAAATCCTACTTCTATTAATGTATCAGGCATCAACAGCCTAAAATCACAGGCTTTACAGTTTTCTAAACTAACCATAAGAGACACTTGTCACAGAAATAACTTTCTAAAACTTAATTGCCTCATCCTCAACAGTATCGGAGAGGATACTCCTAGTCACTGCGTCGGTATCTCAGGTCTGAATATTCCTTCTCATTTAAGGTTAGCCGATCCTCTGTTCAATGTACAAGGCCCCATTGACATACTCTTTATTGCCAATATTTTCTGGAATTGCCTTCGTAAACAGGTTCGTAAGTTATCTTCAAACGTGGTTGCCAGAGACACTAATTTTGGATGGATCGTTACTGGTAGATAAAAGGGACGTAAAACCAATAACATTGATTGAAATTATTCTCCCCAACCCGTATCGCAATGTTATTTCGCTAATACTGATTTGGAACAATTCTGGAGGCTGGAAAGCGTTGATTCTCCTAACGTAACCTCTTCAGAAAACGAATTCTGTGAGCAACTTTTCTTGAAGACTACCACTCGTTCTCCTGAAGGCCGATTCATTGTTCAGATGCCAAGATTACTTAATCCCCCTAAACTTATTAATTCTCAACCTAAAGCTCGAAAAGCTCTCTTTGCTATCGAGAGAAAATTCAAGAAAGAACCTCTCGTTAAACAACAGTACACTGATTTCATGGATGAGTATGAAAGCTTAGATCATATGGAAGTTGTCAGCAAATCTGATGACGAATTGCACCCCCCAATTGAAACGGTTTTCTTAAATCATCATCCCGTATGGAAAAACCCTCCTGTAAAGGGTAAAATCCGAGTAGTTTTCAATGGTTCATCACCTGACGTGAATGGCAACAGTCTCAATGATACTCTTTACTATGGTCCTGCTATTCAGTCCAATTTATCTGCTATACTCTTAAATTTTCGATTATTTCCCATAGCTGTTATAGCGGACATCAAACAGATGTACCGTCAGGTTTTAATTCAGCCCGAACAACAAGATCTCCAAAGAATCATGTGGCGCGACGAAATCAGCAAGCCCATTAAAATATTTCGCTTAAAGACGGTCACTTTTGGCTTAAAACCTTCCGCTTTCCTTGCTATCCGATCCCTACATATGTTAGCCTCTCAAGATGGTCATTTATTTGATTCTAAAGCTTCTGAAGCACTAACTACCCCTTTTTATGTAGACGATTATCTCCAGTCCATCCCGACCCTTGAGGAAGCTTCTTTCTTGTCACTAGAACTTCAGGCATTGTTAAAGAATGGAGGATTCCCACTTCATAAGTGGAATTCCAACTCTCATGAGTTTTTTGCCCAGTTTCCCATAGAAGATGTAGACCCCTCTTCCGTCAAAATCTGCGGAGATTCTGAATCCATAAAAACTCTTGGAGTTCACTGGTGCACTCGCACTGATACTCTCATCTACAAAGTCTCGCTTTCCGAAGAGCTCCCCAACACAAAAAGGCAAATTCTCTCTGAAATTGCAAATTTCTTTGATCCGCTTCAATTCCTTGCTCCGGTTAATGTTATAGCCAAACGTTTCATGCAAGAGCTATGGTCTCTCAAATGTGAATGGGACGAAGCTGTTCCCCTTTCTTTTCTTAATAGATGGCTCTCTTTTCGTAGCAGTTTACTTGATCTTTCTCTTATTGTAATTACTAGGAATTTAATTAACGCTCATCCTAACACATCTTTCTTCCTTCATGTGTTTGCCGACAGCTCCGAGAAAGCTTACGGTTGTTGTGCATATTTAGTTTATTGCAATTCGCTAAATGAATCTTCATTGTCCAACCTTATTTGCGCTAAGTCCAAAGTCGCTCCTCTTAAAACTATTACTTTGCCTAGGCTTGAATTTTGTGCTGCACTCATGGCCGCAGAACTTGCCAAAAAATTGCACAAAGTCTTAAAGATCGAATTTACGCAAACCTGTTTGTGAAGCGATTCCATGATTACTCTTTCTTGGATCGCGAAAAACCCCATCCACTGGCAAACCTTTGTGGCTAGAAGAGTTTCTAGAATTCAAACTCTTTCCTCTGGATGTCAATGGAAACATGTGCCCAGCGCTGATAACCCCGCTGACATCATTTCACGTGGTTGTTTACCCTCTCAATTGGCAGCATCTCAGTTGTACTGGCATGGGCCCTCGTGGTTAATCGAAGACTCTTCTTGTTGGCCTTCTAAACCTCCGATCACAAACTTCAACTTGCCTGACACTAAAGTATCAAAATCCACGGTTTTGAGTCTTATTTCCAATATTTCACACCCCTTGTTGTCCCGCTATTCTTCCTTTCATAAATTAATTCGAAATTTGTCTATCTTCTCAGATGGAAATATCTTGTTGTTGACCAACCTCTTCTCCCTAAACCACACCTGAGCAATCATGAATTAAATCTCGCTACTATTAAAGTTTTGCAGCTAACTCAGCGAGAGGCCTTTTCTTCTGAATTGTCTTTGCTCTCAGCTAACAAAGATCTTTCTAAATCTAGTCGTCTTTGCGCTCTAGCCCCCTTCCTTGATGACAATGGGTTACTCAGGGTAGGTGGTAGGCTTTCGCATTCTTCACTTTCTGAAGACAAAAAGCATCCTGTTATTTTGCCCTCTAAGCATCACGTAACTTTCTTAATCATACGTGACTTTCATTATCGTAACCTGCACGTTTGTACACGCACACTGCTTTGTTTCTTAAGGGAAAAGTACTGGATCATAAATGGAGTTCATGAAGTTTCCTCTGTAATTCACAAATGCATTCCTTGCTTCAAAGCGAAACCTAAAGTAAATACTCAATTAATGAGCGATCTACCCTCTTTCCGCTCTTCCCCTATACGTCCTTTTGCTTTATCTGGTGTGGACTATATGGGTCCGTTTCAATATCAATGCAGTTCCCCTGAAGCTAAACGCAAATTGTTTGGAAAACTCTATATTTCTCTTTTCGTTACTCTTTTGGTTACTGGCGCGATTCATCAGGAACTAGTAACAAATGCCTCTACTTCTTACTTTTTGTCAGCCGTCTCTCGCTTCACTGCTAGGCGTGGCGTTCCCTCTGAGATGTTCTCCGATAACGCCTCCACTTTTCAAGGCGCAGCTTCCTTGTGGAAGAAAGCTCTTACATCTTCTCCTGCCATGGAACAGATTTCTAATTTTTCCCACTCAAAGGGTTTCAAATGGCGGTTTATACCCCCCTAATCCCCTCATCACGGTGGTAGGTGGGAATCCTGTGTCAAGCTGACCAAACGTCATCTAAAAAGGTGTTAGGCAATCGTACCCTAACTTATGAGGAATTTAACTCTCTGTCTATTCTGATTGAAGGTGTTGTTAATTCTCGTCCGTTGACACCGCTTTCTATTGACCCTGATGATCCTCTTCCATTGACAACTGGTCACTTTCTTATAGGCACTTCTCTTTCCTCACCTCCTCCCCTTCCCAACTCTTATAGAGACTCTAGCCTGCCTATTGTTTGGCGTAAACTAGAAGCTCTTCGCATTGCTTTCTGGAAGAGGCGGAAATTGTAATACTTAACTTCCTTGCAACGGAGACAGAAGTGGCTTCTTTCTAATCCTGACATTAAAGTGGGGGACTTGGTCCTTGTTAAAGATGCTTCCCCTCCCTTGGTCTGGATTTCCGGTAGAGTGACCGAGTGTTACCCGGGAAGGAATGGGAAAGTTAGGGTAGCCAAGATCTTGACCACAAATGGGCATATTACAAGACCACTGTCTTTAATCCCCCCCCCCCCTACCTTTAAATCTGTAACATTGTGTTTCCTGTTCTCTGTTGGTGTTTGTCCCTCCCAGCTTGGTGTATTCTTTGGAATACACGGTAAGATAGAGGTAGCTTTTGCTGCTCTTTTCTTTAATTCATTCCTGCCTTTTTCGCAAACACCAACAGTGATTTCTTACTTTTTTATTTAAGCACCTTGCTTACTTTCTTTCTTTGTAAGTTTGTTGCAGATATAACTTCCATGACCTACCTAGCGGCATCTAGCAGCTAACTGCTGAAGTTCCTGAGCATCTCTATGCTCAAGAGGACTTCCTTCTTAACCCCGCCACAAGATGTCACCGCTATCTTCAGCTAACATCTCCATGCTCAAGAGGACTTCTACAACATACCCTTCCACCAGGCTTCGCTATTGACGCCTACTATCAACTCCTTGAAAATTACTTTCAGTTTTATTTCTAAAGTTGGTATTTCATATGTATGTTCCTTGGTTTTCCCCACCCCCTTCCCTCATTGGTACCTCCGTGCTTCTTCGAGCTGCTCTCACTTCTGGGTCAGTCGTCAAACTATACAGTTGGAGCCTACTTAAGGCTTGTCTCCTGTCTACTTGAGACATTTTTAAATCAGGACGCCATGTCCTAATCTTAACGTCAACCGTCATTCAGATCATCATCGTTCTTCAAAATGAGCTAAATACTACTTCAATGGTTTTCACTAAGTTTTAAATGTTTTTAACCTAATTCAATAGACAGTGTGATATTGCTATGTGATGCAAAATCTGCCTTCAAAAGATCTTCTTGATTTATTTGTAGCTACTTCAGCTAGCTTTCTAAAATGAAAAGGTACTTCTTGTACTGAGTATCTGGGAATGAGTTCTCACACCGTGGGAGTCTTATTAAACCCACTGTTTACAAAAACTTAGCTTTCTCCTCCGCGGGATATTCTGCTCAATTCTACTGTTCTCAACTCTAGAATTTTCTACAGCAAATCATCTTTTTGCAAGTAATGCCGTCAAGTGCCTTCCATCTAAATATGGGAATGCTGGTTCCTCACTGAGGAGTTTATGTTGAAAATACTTCTGATCAGCATATAATTTGTCTTCCTTCGTTGGAAATTTTCCGCTGCATTCAACTACCATTTATAAACGTCACAACGCAATAAACTTTCTCAAACTAAAATTCAAATAGTGATGTCTACAATTACAATAACTTTTCGTCTGATAAATTTTCCTTGTTGCAATAGTGAATTTTTCAACGGACTACAGTGCATAACAGTGCCCATTCAACGACCATCCGTGTCGCGTTCGAACGAAAGCTATAAATACGGCCATAAACATTTTCCTGTTTCTCCTATTTCCTCCTCTCATACTCCTTACTCACACATTATAATAATTGTAAAATTTAGGTTCTTTTCAATGAGGTGACACTCTATAGAAGTGCCCTCCCAATTTTGTACTGTTTTTCACAAGTAACTCTGCTTCATTGGTGTCTAGTACACACCTCAAATCATATTGTTTTTCCTCTTTTCATTAGGGAATTCAATTATTTATACTCACAAGTGAGTTTTCTAACTTTTCCTTCTCCAGGTTTCACGAAAGGGTAACTGGCCCCATTTTCCTCATGATCCTGTTTAAACATAGAAGTTCTAGAAACTTATTAATTTTTCTCTTCATCTTCCCTTGGGGGTAGGGTTAATTCCCAGCAAAATCCTACCCAGTGTGTGTGTTTTTTTGTAATTGGTCCAGGATTGGGAAGGAGGCGGCAGTGGCATTACGTTAGGAATTAATACAGCATTTGCCTGGAGTAGAAGTGTGAAGTCATGGAAAACCAATTCTAGGATGGTGACGTGACTTTTGCCTTACGACGTTGAGTGTACTGCCCCAAAAATAAGAGCAGAATTCATTCCTTGGCTGTGCCGGACCTCATACACCATTAGTTGGTCCTGTTCAAAATAGGAATGGTCTTTGTTCTGCACCCTTCTGTAGGAATAACATATGGTCATACTTCGCCTAGCTCAATCGGTTCGGGGATGGTACATTCATTTCCCACCATATGACACATATGTTTAGGATCATGAGCAACACAGGTCAACACTCAAAATAAAAATAAAAACTTCTCAAAAATTACATTTAATTAATAAAAATGACACTCCACAAAATTATTACACTAACCAAAATCAAAATGACATTTATCAAAATTAAACACAAATTACTTCCATCATCACGTTTTGGAAAAACCACTACACACAAAGTGTTCAATAAACTCTGTTATTTCAGCTCCAATGAGCCTATAACAAGTCAGCGTTTACTTCCATGTAACATGCACTTCAACAAATCTACTAAATCTTGCTGATTTTACTACATTTAACAAGAATCACTCAGGGCAAGTCCCTGCATTATCATTAATTCTCTAAATTAATCAATTATAAGTCATTTAATTGACTTCTTTCCTTGAATTTACAAAACAAATCATGTGTTTTACTTTATCATTGGATTCGATCCATCAATTTGCTCATTCTTTCCTTCACACAACATGGTAAGTACTACTTTTTTATTCGTGTCAGAGGTAACAAAATATACAAAAAGAAATTGAAAAAAATCACTTAATAGAGCACTTGCATTCCTTCACTGTGAACACTACTGAATTTAATCAATGAGATTCGCTTCTCCCTGAAGCATCTCTATGCTCTCTTAAAGGAACTCACTGTGACTTCTGTGTCAAACATGGGAAACTTTATCTTTATTCTGGAATAACATTCCTAAAATTTACCTTTTCATGAATATTTTAGTAAGAGATAACGTGCATTACCCATACAAATGGATCATATCATCCATATTCTCATTGATACTGCCAAAACAATCTTTACAACATTGTAATTTAATTAGCAGTCGGCCTTAATCAGCCGGGCTACGGTCGCAGATCTTTTCAAGTGGGGTGCTTAGACACACATAATTCTTGACCCGTCTCGCCTAACCAGCGATGACACTGTCTTGCTTCTCTTCAGCTGGAAATCTCGAGTAACAATTTTCTTTCAAACCGGAAGGTTTTAATGTATTTAAATCCTACTGCAATTATTCAGTGCTTTGCCCAATGGCAAACGTTAGCACATAAATGAAAAGTATACGATTCAAGAATATCCACATCGGCCGGAGTTTTATGAGATGTTTAATTTGGAGGCACACACTATTTAAGCCTCGTACGGCTTCACGTAAAATCCATTCCGAGGGTTCAGCCACCTTTATTCGGAATGTTCGAAGATAATTTGGAAGTGGGACACACCCAATCCTTCCTATAACTAGAGCGGAATAACTCACAGACCTCCATAGTTCATGCAACCAAGAGCGGAAATATTCAGACCTCTTGTGCGAATAATTCATACACTAAAAGCGGTACATGACCCAGCCCTATTGTGCTAATACAACAACTTTGGTTCCCCTATATTGTCCTAAGACCGACGATTCGACTCTTCATAAAACAGCCTCAGCAACTACATTCATGAATGATCCTTCCTTATTTTCTACCTAGCTATTTTTCAGCGGCATCAAACCAAATTTCTCTTTTTAAACATTTCCGTGGAAACCTGTTAACTCCCTTCCAGTACTTCAAATATATGAATTTAATTTGGCATATCATATTTAATTATTTATCCTTATTTATTCAAGAAATAAATCCTACCCTTTTATCAATAATTGGGCCTTTCATATTTAACAATTCTAGTTTCATTCACTATTATGTCCTGTTAAGACTCTACTCAACTCATTGTTATACACTCCAACAATATTACACACGTTCATTTTCCCTGTATTATTTTGACACATGATTATTTGAATGCACGACCCCCACCAAAATTTATAATGACAAATAGTATGTACTCACATTATCCGGCGGTCTCCTCCAATGATCGTGGTACCTTTGGTCCACCATTTTTGGTAATTTTACACTCTCATCGTTAACTTGTAACCCATTACACTTTCACAGTTTTATTCACTTGACACATGATATATTTCAATACACATTTTAAATAACTTTCCTTTTTTTAGGGTATTTTTCACATAAAGATTTATGATTAAACCCTGATTAATTAACACTTTAAAAACACTATAAATTAGCCACAATAGATTCACTTAGGCATAAAATAATGATTTTCTCCATACGTGGCTATAGTCGTTTTCTACTCACACGTTGATTACAAATTTTATTTACTCGCCTCGTCCAAGAACTGCAAGTATCTGGTAATTATACCCCTGTAGTGGACCTATCCGGACGAATTGACAGTCTCTGAGCTCCTACCTTCCTCGGCTCCTATTCACCTCGGAAAGTTCTACTCTCGCTGTTTTGTCCTAGGTTTGATCGGCACGGACTTCCTCTGTCGGCGCGATCCACTTTCCCTGTCCCTACTTATAGCGTCCTCTCAACTGGTTCTACTTCACAAGTTCCCCTAGAACTGTGACCTAGTCTCAAGTAGTGACTTCGTAAAATGTGGTCCTTAATGATAGTCCCACAAATAAATGTTTATCTCTCAAGATCTTCACTCGGATTCTTATAACTTTTAGTTCTGAAGACTTAACTGGCATCGAACGGTTACTGCTCTTATCGCACTGTAACTAACTTTGAACTAATGTCCCTTAGATTGACACTTTGTCACGAACTTCCCAAGCACGGGCAAGCTCTGACTATCACCTAACGTGATGACTTCACTCGAGTGTCGAACGTACTTATTCATACGGTGTAACCTCTTAAGTTTCCTGAAGACTGAATAGTTCTGAACGGTTTATAACTTGGCCACTCGGGCTTAGAACTCGCAACTATCGGCGTAACGTGCTCTCTATGGACCCACATGCAGACTGACTGACTGGTGAAACAGCACTACCCTCTTCACAGGTTGCTGAAGCCTGAAGATCGTTGGTGGGACAGTATGACAGTATGAGGTTCATACGACTGAATACTTCTGCTCGATCGAACGGGCTATTTATTTGATTTGGTCAAAAATGTAGTTCGTTCCGTCCTTCTCAAACTAACTTAGCGAGTAATAAAAATTACTTCTGTACACTCCAGAGTATCTAGGTTCCAAAAATGTTTCCAAATTCTGGGATCGTTCGTGCAATTCTTATTTAAAAAATCCCAAAGTATTTTGATCCAGTGTGGGCGTTTCCCTTTACTGATATTTCTACGCGGGATTACTGCGCTCTCCACAAGTGGTGCTCCAGCGCACCGTGAAGCTCGATTGAAGGAGAGAAAATATATGTACTTAAACAACCTACTGCACAAGTATATTGATGGTGATCACACTAAGCTACGAATCATGGTACCAGCTTCATTGCAGCGTGGATTAACCTGGCACGTGCATGAAAGCTTGGGGCATGTCGGGACTGACAAGACAGAAGTAACCATTGCTGAAGCATTTACGTGCCCGCGTATGAGGACAACCATATGCGAGGTAGTGAAAACATGTGATGCGTGTCAGCGCACAAAACCGAACAATTTTCTCATGAAACAGTACCCTAAACCATTACTGCCGCAAAAGCCATGTGAGATTGTTGCTATTGACACATTCGGTCCGATTCCTAAGGGAAGAAGAGGGTGCCGACATCTACTTGTGTGTTTAGATGTATTTTCTAAATTCGTGGTTTTGTGTCCCATACAAAAAGCTACTTCCAAGCAAGTTCTAAGCCGAATCAAAAACAAAGTGATTCCAACTATAGGAAAGCCTGAATTTATTTTATCCGATCAAGGGAGTTATTTCACCATTGCAGAATTCAAGAAAGGAATGCAAGATCTTGGGATTAAGCATATTTATCTTCGATAAGACATCCATCCGCTAATCCGAGCGAGAGAGTTATGAGGAATATTTCGATGTTCTTCAGAGTATTTGCAACACACGAACATCAGAAGTGGGTAGATCGAGTGAAGTATATTGAGATTTGCATAAACTCAACAAAACATGAATCAACAGGACAGATACCGATGGTTCTACATCACAACAAACAACCGGAGAGGTCTTGGGACAATATTGTCACTTGCGCACGTAATCCCATGCCAGCTCATGATTTAAGGATTCAAAATACAGTAATACATATGAGAAGTCTGGCGGACCGACGACTGAGGAGAGTCCGTGGAAAGAGATTCTACCGGGACTTTGTCGAGGATGAACTGGTCTTAACCAAAAAGCCACCGATATCCGACCCTTCAAATAAAGTATTTCACAAGTTTTGCGAAAGATATCTGGGACCTTTCAGCATAGTAAAGAGCTTAGGGAATAACGCGTACAGAGTGCGAAAGTTAAGCACGGGTACTGCGCCCGAAATTTGGATGATTTATGATGAATATTATGTTATTATCCGAGCCCATGATAAAATTTAACATTGGAATATAAATCTTGGAAGTTGGCTCCGGGCGAGATTTGTTAGCGAACGCTAGCTGTGGGAGAAACCCATCACGTGATCAGAGACGCCCAGAATATTTTCGATCATTAGAAAGTGCTTAGCAACAAGGAAATCGCGCGAAATATTACCAGTTAATTGTTATAAAATATATCAAAGTATATAAGCTTGCAGCCAATGATAGGAGGGTTTATGGAAGCAAACATGGATTTTTACCTAGATAATGTGATTAACTATGTCATATGCCTATGTAACATTTTACTCCATTGAAAACATGAAGAAAATTAAAAGAAGATATTACTACTACTTTGAATGACGTTTAACGGAAGAATTTCACTGTAATAAGCATTATTACAAGTACACGCCACTAACTGCGCGGGATGAGCAATGGCGCGAATTTCAGACGAGTTGAAGAGGGAACGACAGCCAAGAGCGTACTTCTCTCGACTGACTTCATAGCGACAAGACGTATCGTCCGGAGATAGTTAATTCCCGTAGACGTGATACAGTGTGAGGTCCTACGCGACACTATAGGCAGCGGTGTTACCGGCCAACATTTTTCGAGAGCCCCGCTTCAATCTAGGCGAAGTTGAGCGGCGGACAATTTGCTTAATAGCGAACAAGTTTTCGACTTTGTCGAAATATAAGAGTTATCAGTTTACTTATCCAGTGATAAGGCTTCACCACAAGAAAATTCAGTAAAATTCATCGATTATTTTCCGAGATATTTGAGGCTTTGTGTTGTCAGACAAAGTTACTCAACTCTGAGCGGAGAATATCATTTTAGTGTACTGCGACTTCAACCCAAGCAAGTCCACGTTGCAGCTCGAAGTAAGTACAGTGATATTGTAAAATCATTGTGACTTTATTGTGAATGAACATTGTGATGGCTACAGACAATTATGAAGAGGAAATTGTTTATGACTTTTTAAATATGTGTGTGATGATGTATTAAACTATTATGCGTTTGGGATATATCAAGACATAGTTGTGATAGCAACAATGGAACAACGTTAAGAACAATGAGAAGATCTATAACATCTAGATAAATAGAATGCCGAGACAACATGATACATTATGTACACTTCCATCCAGTACATTTAATTTATTTCCATGTACATTCATTCTCGAATATGAGCTGATATAATCTTTCATTGACCAGCCAAATGAACTTTACCATCTACGATAGTGAATCGACATTCAACTTACGAATTTATTTTGTAACGATGATGCTATCCTGAATATGTTGCTCAATGATGATGGAGGAACTTCTAGAGATGTCGGCGATTGAAGAAGTAGAGATGTCGGCGATTGGAGAAGCATCAGCGGAGGACAGAAGATATCAGCCCGATGATTGTTTGAGATGGAACTCGAGTCCGAGGAACTAAGTTCGTTACCAGGAGGAGACGAATATGCCGAGAAGGAATCCTTTCCATTCTCGAGGAAGCAGATCGTATCCGATGGAGGGGACAGGGTTTGATTTCAACAAATCATACCTGGATGACTATTCAGTTGGGTATTCTCTGATACCCGACAATGAACTTCAATTTTCTACAAGATCAAGGTAGATGGTTTCCATTATTATTCTTGTTTGAGTGTGTTAATGGCATTTCGAAACAAAAAATCTCCATATTTGTTTTATGTATTTTCACTTCGATGTTTAGTAAATTTTATTCTTCAAGACTGTATTAGATGAAAGTCAGTCTATCATCTATACTTGTTAAATATATTTGATTCAGTCTTTGCACTGAAGTCATGGTTTGAGAAATTTATTTTACATTGTGATTTTTTTTAAGGAAGTCTTTATTCTACGATTTCGATTTTTATTCAAGACTTCAGACTTTTAGTCTAGAACATCCATTAAATTCAATTTGCTTAAAATGAACTTGGGTGTTCTTTTTGTAAGAAGAAATATATAATTAGAAGAAGAAACCGACAAGTGGTATAATGTGAAATATCACTATCATTAGAAACAATTCGACGATCTAAGCAAGCTATATTCGTTGTGAATACTACGTGAAAGTGAATAGTTATGAACATTCTTTGTGCAGAATGAAGATACATTCGGCTAATGACAAACTTATATTGCCTTGAAGGAAGACTTTGCTCTTCATTAAATATAAATGATTAGAGGCATATCGTTTGAAAGATAATTTACTCGATCCTAGGAAAGTTTAGTTAAGACTTTTTCCGGTTATGATCGATCCTTATTGAGCGATAAGATAACACAAGGTGTTATCAAGGCACACGTGTAACACTACGTTATGTGTCAATGTAGTTTTACAACCGTGCACTTTTGAAATGACCAGTATGAGGAAACATGTATATTTTTATTAAATATTTGGAGACATGGTGTTTATGTCTGAGTAATTTTGTTTAGTAAACCACGAAAGATCTATTAATACCATTGGTTTGGAAACTATCAATGTAACTGTAGAACAGATATCGCTGTTCATTGGTTTGTATTGTTGCAACAACAATAAGATCTAAGCTAGGAGATCTATACCAGTACAGTGGAACCATTGTTGAGAACAAGAGTGTTAGTGACATTTTTATAGTGGAGTTATGCAGGTTTTTGCCATAAATAGTTGTTTTTAATACGAAGGGGATTACCGTTTTTTTGTCATGAAGTACTGAGGATTGTATAAAAGTAGCGCTGTTGTATTTTAAAGAGAGTCAGTTAAGGCTTCTCATGTGCTTAGATCTGCGACACAGATGTCGTTTATTGGCAGAACTCCATTAGGAAAAGATATAATGTCCCTGTTCTCTAAATCATTATTAACTTTATTAAACTGGAGTTGTAACAACAATGTACTCATCTTGATTGATCGGTCATTGAGGAACCGATAATGTCTTTTAAGTTGATATGACAAGAAAGTGGTCTAGTATTGTAAATAGAAGGCTATAGTAAATTAATACTATCATGAGAAAGAAGCGTTGGTAATGAAACTAACGCGGTCGTATCGCTCAAGAACAAGTTTTAGAGGTGATATACACTTGTATATAGTGTGTACATATTTTATTTTGTTAATATTAAGGGTTGTTAATTTTCGATAATGATAATAATTTTAAAATGTTTTTGACTTAGGTTATAGCTAGAAGGAGCGAATGTTTTTTAAATGAGTGTTTGATTTTATTGTTAAAACAGTGTGTATGCCAGCATCGTTGGTCATGAACAACGATCGCAACTGCAAGAATGAGTGTTTAAAGTATGAATGAATTTCAACTAGAATTTGAAGAGATATAACAGTTTTTGTAAAGCTTTTTTATCAAACGTACGAACTGCATTTTGCGTGTTCATTTGCTAGCATTGAGAGTCCAGTCTCGACCACAACAGCTGACAAGCAAGCAGACCCGTTACTGTGTGAGGGTAAGAAACAAATGAATGAAAGACTCGCACCTGCAGTGTGGAAGGACAGGCGAGAAGGCTATGACATAACCAGTCCAGATGCGTTCTCAGACACGCGACTGAAGTATGCCAATTATTTAAATGGAATGTTCGCTGCATAGGAGCAGCAATACAATGTTTGGATTTATTTTTAACGCTTGTAAACGGCAAAGCGTCTTTAAATTTCAACAGTTTACGCTTGTAAAAATGTAGGGAATTTTTATTTGAATGACAGTGGCGTAAATGAATATTTAAAATTAGGGTGTCACGTAGATTTTGAATTTTTATTTAGTTTTATCAATAAATTTATATTTTTCTACACGTTTGTTCGGAGTTCCTTTATTTCTATAAATGAGACATGTTATGGAACAGCCTAAAATAAATAGGATGTCTTTTTCCCTTTCGACGAAGCCCCGAGAAAAGCAGGTAAGTTTGCACACTTACGTATAAAAGCTAGTTGTTTTATCGATGACAAGTTTCAAGCTTGCTGTGCATAATCTTGGATAACTCACTGGCGGGACTGTGATATGATCTTTAGCCAGGACGTTCACTTTTCAAAAATCCAGCTACGCTTTGGATGACCAGCGAACACCTCCTTGATTTTTACGGGTACAGTACGTTGTCTGTCTACAACATAGCAAACATGAAAATGTGTTGTAAACCTGAACCGTGGGAGCCAAGAAGGAATAATGCAGCTGCAACAAATTATGTACACTTGATCTAGTACACAAACTAGACGGGGCATATCTGAGCCAGCACCTGCATTAGAACGTAAACATTGGGTTTGTTTACAAGTTGAACGAAGAGCATATCTGAGTAAGCTGTGTTGACATGAATGAATGAGTGAGCGACAGCGAGGAAAGACAAGTCTCGCCTGAGGCAACGTGCAGTGTGGAATGTGCTTATTAGCAGCGAGTGACTGAGTACTGGAAGACAGCAGGGCCGAAAGGAGGGGGGTTGAGCCACTGTCTGATTGAAGTTGCTATATGGGAGCGAAAATTGACTTCTACCTAAGTTCAATTTCCACCAATTAAAGGGTGAATGAACCCTTAAATATTAAGTCTTATTTAAGTATTCAAATAATTTATTTCTACTGCTCTAAACCTGCACAGTTGACGAAAAGTACGAGTCATATTTCACAAGAGCAGGTAGTCTGAGAGGACAAAGTGGATTGCTACTGTTTCCTGTGGGACAATAGACCGAGTTATATTTAACTAATTCTGAGAAATGGAGTGGCAGGTGCAGCCTGAAAATACGTTACTTTGTCTTGAAGATGAGGTGTCAGTTAATTTCCCTTGTTCTGAAGTGAGAGACGAAGAGCGGTGAGGTGCCAGAGAAGGAAAGAGATAGGATTCTACGTCACAGAGTGGGTGGAGTTCTGCGAGAAATGCTTTCAATAATTTGAACGAACAGCCAATCAGGAATATGATGCTCTTTGTAGCGGGAAAAATATTTGCCCACGAAATCAAGAAGTGTGTGACCCTACGAACGAACTTTGAGCACGCGAATACCTTCGTAATGTGCAGATTTTTGTGAGTTGAATGAGATGTCTTGGAGGTCTGTAGAACATGTTTTAAGATTTATTGAGGTGATCATTCCCCTTCCACTGTAATTTGTGGCATATCATATAAATATGACGACGTGAGTTGAAGATAATTATTCCCATTTGTGAATCTGAAGAGTTTTGAGGGTGAAACTCTGCGCGTCTGCGTGGCAATATTTCACATCGATACTTCAAGTGATGAGTACCAAATTAAGCAATTAATTTTGTCGGGGCGGGGTTACGCGCGATATTGGGAACATTTTGTAAATATTGTCTTGCTGTTTTTTAAATGTAGATTCTTTTTTGTGCTGACATATTAGTTTTCTTAGCATCGCGTGATAATTTCTGTAAATATTTGATTTTTGTGTGATTTTCTCAGTTGTGGATTTTGCTTTCTTTTTGATTAGAGTACTTGTTTCTGTGTTGCTGTGAGCACAAAACCATGGTACAGATGAGATATATTATGGTGGAAAGATTAGAACCTGGTGATAAATGAATCTTATAATAGAAAGTAACATTAGACCTGGGGGGGGGGAAAGTTTCCCGTTTGTTGATGATTATAATTAATCAGGCTGAGTTATTTTGCTTTGTTTTGCTTTGTGCAACTCTTGTTGTGATACGGAAGGCCGTCTGCCTTGCCGTAGGTAAAGTCATTAGACTTGTTTTGATCTTGTCATTTCTGACATGTATTCTATTCTTGGTCTGCTGTATGAGCTAGGTTCAATGGTCAAGACTATAGAGGTGTGTGTGCCATATGTGATGAATCTTCGTAAAGTGAGCGGGTAGAGACATGGCGTTCCGCTACTGTTTTCCACTTATTCCGGCATATGTAACCCAAGGGGCATATTGCTGATGACTCCAAGTTCTTGATATCCCATGGTGAGGATTTTTAAAATTAAATAATATTGTGTTGAATTATGATAATGTCGCGTTTTCAGGTAGCCACTGGAGGCTGTTCTACGATACTCAAGGCCTTGCAGGCTTGGGTTATTTTGTTGAAGGCACACACCGGTACATGAGGGGAGCGCTTGACTGACAGCTATACAGAGATCTGGAATGTCGATAACCGTGGCAGCTGTGCGCTACACATTCTTCTTGCTTGTTAAGATTTAAATGTCGAGCCTGACTGGTTATAATGAATTGAATTAATAATTGGGAGTTATTCATGTCACTTATCTAATGTTTTTCCGGCCATATTTATCGCAGTTTGATTTCTTGTTTTAACGCCTGTTTAGGCATGGTAATATTTTGTTGTTGTTCCTTGGCATGTTTCGTGAAGATTTTATTATGTAATGTTAGGGTAGCGAACGGCTAACCCGTGCTTTTGTGTGTCACATGATTGCTTATGTTGATTTGTGAGCATAAGACCGCTCGTTCGGCTGCTATTTACTGTAAAATACAACTCGTGTATTATTGTTTATTTTAGAAGGGTTAGACTATGCCAGCTGTTATACTTATGTTAGCCGTTTCATTGTCTATTCCCATATTGTCGTGATTCCAATCCGCAGAATGGGGATTCATAACTTATTAGATTGTTCGAACGGGAATACATTCTCGTCAAAGTTTTCATTATCTTTAAGTTGTCTGACCGCGCACACAACAAGTAAACACGTTTAATTTAATTTTGATATTTTTGTATTCTTGGAATTCTTGTGATTCATGTTAATCTTCTTTAGGTGACATTTTGGTTCACCGGATTTCTTACAGCTGTCTAAGCTGATTTTGTGATTAATATTTTCGGACTGATATTTTATTCAGTCATGTTATACTTCTTGTTTTTTCCTGATTTCTTGTTTTTACGTCTGTTTAGGCGTATTAAATAGTTATTGTTTAACCTGTGTTATGTAATTTATTCATAATATTAACCCTCTTAGTGCCGGCCTCCTTATCTTCATGTTTGCTAAGATTGCCAGAGAGAAAATGCGTATTATGCAGCACTGAAGAAAATAACATATACTACCCTCACTTTTTAAGATATGTCACTGTAGTTTACACCTCCTTGTAGCTAAGTGAAGCCTTTCTTTACTCATTGTAATAATATCATAAAAATAATTCACAGTGCCAAGTAAAAATAAATTTTCCCATGCAATTTTGAAGAAAATAAACAAATCAAATTTGGATCTCTATACTACCTAGTATTTTGATTGTACTCACCTAAATTTTTATATTTCTGTGCACATTGACTTATTGTTTACCACTTTACAAAATATCACTATCTTGAGATAGATAGTTCTTCCAAAAACATTTTTTCCTGATAACCACTCACACCTGTTATATGTACGTTTAGGGCCGGGCGTCTCGAGAAATACAAGAGAGGGTTGAAATTGGACGTCGTGATCAGATTTAATTTCACGGAAATCGGGAACCTGGTCATTATCGTTATTATCTCCGTCAACTCTGGCATTATTCCCGTCACTATCATTACTGTCTGAATCAGAAATTTCATGAACCACTGTCGCACGAGTAGGTTTGTTTACATCATCACTGTCGTCATTATTTGAATTATTACCGGCATCATTATCACTTTCAGCATAATCTGAATCATCGCCTGATTCGACATAATCAGAATCATCACTCAGTAAATTAACATACTCTACCAAATCATCATCATTTTCAAACACAACACGAGAAGTAGTCGCCATTATTACAAACACTTGGACTGCAGGTAGGCGCCAAACAACTGAAATTGAAAAATTCGTAACATAAACACAACACGCCACACAGAGATTCTAGTGGTAGAATTAGAAACTACGTAGTTTCTTCCACAGTGCGGTACCGACTGGAACTGCCATCTGTAATATTATTTGCTAACTATTACAACTTATTTGGACAGTTGCAACATGGAGCGCGATTGCGCTCCTGGCACTTTTAGCTAGCATATAGAGGAGCGCTGTCGCGCTCCCCGGCACTCTAAGAGTTAAGTTTCCCTATGAATCCTGGAAATTTATAGAAGCACGATTCTCCTCAAATACACTTTATACAAGAACCGATCATGACCCCGAAATTGAGTCTTGTGAAGTGCTTCTTTCCTAAGGGTACAATATGCAATGCCAGCATTGCTCGGGGGTTCCCTGTGCATATCAGAGATCATATCTTATCGTAATTAGTTCCTGCTTGTTGTGTGCTATGAATCACTAGGAAATGATATCACCTTGTGCACGTGCGGATGATTTATCTCATTGCTTCTTGCTCCAAGATTGCATGCTCTGTTTTAACATGCAGGAACTTATTTCCAGCTTATACTGAAGCCTTAAAGAATACAATATTCTTTCTTAAATAGTACAGGATTCGATTCCAATTCGCTGTGTACCTCGTATTTCAGACATTTCTCTGCCTTTCATCCAATGGTCCTGAGTTCTTTTAACTCATTATTTTATTAAGAATATCCTATGGTCCTTAGATCGTGTCTTTTGGGCCTCGCTCATAAGGGCACAGTATCAACTAATAATGCTCATGTTGAGGACGTTCAACAAACTAGTGTAAATTTTAATCAGTAGGGAGTGTAAAAATAATTTATAGTCGCTGTGCCTGTGAAATCCGTTACGTAACACTGTCGTTCATTTTCATTCTTTCCCCCAAAGCTGGCCAAGCCTCCCAGCTCTATGTGGATATTGTCGCCGAACTTCCTATAGGCCTGCCGCTTTTCCCACTGAAGGAAAATGAACCTTAATAATATAATGTACGGTAGGAGTGCATAACTGCAAGGAAATATACTTTTCTACAGTACAACGATTTCAAAGTTTATTTTTCTTTATATTTTTACACAGGAAAGTGAACCCAACAGGAAATGTTTTGTTGGACGGCACATCCACATAGGATACGGCTGGGAGACGTGACCAATCATAAGGAACGTATTGGAAAAGAAGAACAGTATGGGATACGAGGTATTGCACGTTACGAGACGATATCTCAAATCTAACGCTACATTACTTAAGAATCCGACTTTTGACTGAGATTTACACCTACATATGTTTTGGTGGTCTGTATTTATTCACCAAGTAATTCACCTCTCTCTGACACTAGGAAACTCGCTGTATTTAATTATTTAATACATAATCACTGAGGGAATTAATATCGCCAAGAAGATGGAGTGGCCGCCATCGCATTGAGTACAGGCTGCCTGATTGGCTATTTTGCCACTGCTCCACAGCCAATCCGATGAAACCATCGATTATCTCTCTGCGTACTTCTTATCACTTGATGTTTCCTGGATAGTCACCAGCCGCCCCATGCTAGGAAAACATGTGTAAACAAAAGGTATTACAGACCATTAACCTCCTACGACTATAGAGCCCTAATAAGCGTGTTTTCACGACTTTGTGTGCCGGAAGTATTGATCCGTTGTTAACAGTGAGCTCTGTTGGCCATTGAACTAACTACCGTACTTGTAGACCTCTAGTGTCAAATCCTGATGGCTGCGCATGTGCGAAGTGATCTCTTCGCTTCTTGTGACTAAGTGATGCAGTGAGGAAGTGACTTGGATTTAAATGGCTCCACGTTCGCTGGGTTTGCAGCGGCGACGTGCTGCGTAAAATATGAGGAAAATAGATTTTGAGTTTGTAGCTGTAGTTGTATATGATATGTGCAGGCTACATATGATTTTATATTGATCGGAAAAGTGGTTCCCTTTAGCCAGAATACTATATCAGGATTTTTTGATGAGGTTACGTATTACATGGGCAGATTTTTACTCGACAGTTTTCACTTATTTCGGTTGGATATAATATGTACTACCCTACCAGGGAATTGTTACCGCTAGACGTGGAGCTGGGCTGTAGTGTATGCATTACGTCATCTCGCCTCGTTATGGGGGCAGCAATCGGGTACGGGGCAAGCGGGGACGCATGTTCAGTCATACAATGGGAACACACCGCTCAGCGCTCGACCCATCACGAATCATGCACACAAACGACACGTGATGAGGATCCGCTGTCAACAACTGCACGTCTATCGCAGGCGTGTGGCTCGGCGGAGTGCATTAGTTCTGATTTCCTCCACCGGTAACAATTCGCTGGCTGGGTACAGGCAGGACGTTTGTTTTAGACGATTGTCCTTAATATTGAAGCCTGCGGGTGAGCCTGCACACAGTCACTCTCTCACCCTATCGCTTCACACTTGTCACCACCGATCTGATGTAATGGAATTCCAGACTTGAGCACGTGGTGACATCGCCTTGAAGACAGTACAGTCCACGTCGAAGTATTGTGTGACGCGGAAGTACACGTTACGTAGTTACGAACAAAACGTCATTATATTTGCCAATGACTGTACTTCAGCAGTAGTGTCAGACAGCTTTGTCAATCATCGGACCGCTTGGGGCAGCTGATAATAACACAGGTACTGTAATAACTCGCCTCCAGGATTCCATTAAGATTTTTCACTCGTCTAAAACAAACGTCCGGCCTGTGGTACCTAACGCGTGGAAGTTACCTTCATTTACAGAAGTAGTTTCCTTGTGCTATTGAATATTAAAATACATTGTTCGCAATATCATTTGGTATCCGGAAATGTACTACCTCGAGCGGCCTACTGCATTATTTAAATATCGTAATTGTCATGTAAAATTCCGCAGTAGAAAACCTCAAAAACGTACGTTGCTCCCTGTAGAAACTGATTGGTTCTTGTTATTGGCCGAACTCTCTTTCATTTAATATTAAAGTACGTAGTATTTCACAATAGCATGGGGTGTACAATAATATAAATTGTGTTCCGAGTTAGAAGTAATTAGTTACCGGTACCGGTAATTCTGATCAAAACGTGTTATAGGTAGAATATAATGTCAATCATAAGAGTTGAGGGAATAGCATAACACAAAACTTTTGAGCAATAGGCCTACATGTTAGCAAGGGGTAGAATACATACCGTAGAATATATTCAAATCCAGAATGTTTGACTAGTAGGGGAAGCTTGGCTAAATCCGCAATTCGGCTAACTCCGCAGTACTTCAAATAAACCTGTACGACGGAGTTACCCCAGCGTGAGAGATGAGTTTATCACACCAGTTGTGTTGAGTGATGTATTCGTTTACTTTTGGTATGAATTTCGGAACGAAAGGTGCCACCATCTGGTGGTAAAATTGAGAAAACCTGTAGCTGAGTGTTGTACTTTGTTCGTGATGACGTAGTGATAAAAGACAATTATTTATACATAATTTTACTGGTATTTCGGTAATGGATTTATGCAGTAGTGATACTAATGAATCATTTTATTGAAATAATGTAGTTTTCCCTCAGAATATTTATGCAATAGATGCTGATGAGCTTAGCTATAGCGGCATGACTCTTAGCTTTTACCTCATAACTTGAGATTGAAGAGGCGCACAGTCAGTGTGCCATTGACAAGTATCTCGATCTGTTGCCGTAATTAGGAGCTGATTGATGGTCCAAGAAAGTGCAGCTCAGAAAACCAAAGTGTTCGATGGTATTCCGAGTAGTGAAGCACAAGAAATTCATCCTGAGGCTCCAAGCGCGTCTGGAATAGGAGTAGAACAAATTTCCAGCACAAAATAATAATGTTATTGGTTTCACGTCCTTGTTAACAACTGAGGCTTTTTGAGACGCCGGAGTGCCGGAATTATGCCCCAGCTCCCACGCATTTGTGCATCCTCAAATGCCAACTGACTGTGCCGAGATTCAATCCCGCTGTCTTGGACTCAACAGGAATAGTCACTGCTCTATCAATAATTAATTAATTAATTAATCGATTAATATTTAGAGGATTTATAATACGATTCAACGACTTTATCCCACCAAATTTCATTCGCATGCACAGGTCTGATCTGTTAAGAGGAGGAAAGGGAGGGGAAAATGAAGAGAACGGAGGAGGGGAGAGAGAGATGGGGGGGGGGGGGGGGGTATTGATTCATTGGTGTCTTAGAAGTGCGTGTATTGAGTTGCTGACAGTTATTTCTTATTTCTTTAAATAATATTTTCCTTTTCTTGAATGAATATGAACTTTAAAGTTAGTGCGGAATTAGACTGATCATATTGCGGATTTAGACCAGGTGTTGCGGATTTACACTGAATGACTCATTTGGTATTAAATGATTTATATAACCCATGTATGATAAAATGTTAATTTTAAGAACAGAAGTTATGTCACAAATACCTACTACTTTAATTTCTATGTTAACGTTTTGAAACCCTTTCCCTTAACTTATCATACTAACCGTAATTCCCATAATATTGCGGATTTAGCCGAGCTTCCCCTAAATTTATTCGTCATGTAGTGTGCCCGTCTTTAAGATAGCACAAGGTATTTGAACCCACGATCGTATATGTGAAAGTTGGATGTTCATACTACAAGCTTGGAATATTCGATTGAAAGCCAGCTATGAGAGTAAGCTGTGGCCAGAGCAGGATGTTTAAAAGAACATTAAGATAGGATGAAGCCATAGAGCTGGACTGAGACTTAATTAAATATGGTTTATGAGGACTGATATCACCCCTGATTCAGAGCATGAGGTCACTTAACAGCACAGCAGTCCTAAGCGATTGCACAAGGTAATTAAAGTCATCGATATGGAGGAACTACTGCTCGAGTCCAAGCTCTATGAACTTGCGGGGTGAGGAGAAAGAGCAGGGAAGGGTCGGGCGTGAAGAAAAGATCTGTCAACAGCCCACCGTGATATATGGTATTCCTTTCTATTCCAATACTGCTAACATTCGGCCGTTGCTCAAACCACTGTGGTGTTAGGAATGAGTGAGTGAGTCACCGACCAATGTATTTGGCTCTGTACTATGCACGGACCGAGAAACCTCATCACTCGTCAACACCACTACTGATAGTCTGCGATGAACATTCCTCTCAGGTTCACGCAGCTTGGACTCGAGCAGTATATTAGTGATGAAGAGTGCGCACACAGTGATGGAAATTCCCGTTCGGACGCTGCATCAGCCAAAAATTAGTGTGGGTAGTGAAAAGGCGGAGCCTAATTACAAGAAAAATATTCAATACTTGAGTGGTGAGCATTGGATTTTAATGAGACAAACACTACGAAGGATGAGATAAAAATGTGAAATTTTGGAACCTTAAAACTTTCTAACATTAGAAATTCAGAAGAGTGCTGAGATTGCATGACGTCAATGTACATTAGCGGAAGGATTCGCGCAGGCCGAAGGTAAAAAGTACCGCCCACGCTAGGAGGGCCTCACCTTCATTAGTTAATTAAAATTAACTGAACGAACGGATTTTTATCCGCAGAAGTGTTTTTGTACGTATAAAATATCCCGTACAGGAATGTAATTTTTACAAAACGATGCAAGCATGGAAATAGAAGTTGAACTCCGAAAGTGCTTCAGGGACTAGATTCTAAGTCATAGTGGATATAAGGCCAGGGAAGCCGAGTGTAAGTCAGTCACATCTGAGAGCCCGAGAGGAGCACGTTATAGTTCATCGAGGACCCCAGAGGGGGGGGGGGGGGCACTACGCTATAGTACACGTTATAGTCAGTCACTGAAACCCAGGCGGGCTGATACGCCGAAGGATACTACAGTAATTTCTGAGCCCAGGTGGGCATGTTATAGTATACGTTATACTACAACTAGATTTTGAACTACGATAGAAGGTGTTACGCCGGAAGAAGGAATCGGGTTAGGACCTAAGTGAAGTCCACGTTATAATACGCTGGTTAGCAGTACGAAGTTGATATTGGACCAGAGGCTTTAAACTGCGCAAGTTTACAACGATAGAGGCATTAGTTCACGACCCGAGAACCAGTTTGCCGTCCAGAGGGACCTAGGCATACGTAGAGACATTACGATATAGGGACATAGAAACCTGATAGAACGAGGAGAAGAAAAAGATCGTCGTCCAGGGGATGTATAGGTAAGGCCACCTTATGTACGACCTGAGATACGGCAGAGACTGTTACACGAGTGTTGTGTAATCATCTATGTAAATAAGAAGTGTATAGGACAATTACCCAGAAGCGTTCATATAACTTACGCGTGTGTAATCAAGTAGTGTTTTACTGAATTTATATGGTGTAAAAGAAATATTTCATAATTAAGTGTCCCAAGTGTGATGGGATTTGTTATAAGGAAATTAGAATAGGAAGTGTTAATATGTTCATGATAAATGTTAGAAATACGTGTGAAGATGAAAGTGTTATTATGTCGCACCACGGTGTCAGTATGATTTGTTAAAGTATGACGCTGGTGGGCGAAAAGCTTCACAGAATGATTTATTTATGTTTGTGACGCCATCAACATTGTTGAATAAACCATTGTTGAAAAAATACCATTGTTGAATTTACAGTATGGTAAATGTCAGTGTCAAATTATGTATCGTAGAAGTCGATCATATTTTTCGCGGTCTGTACAAGTGAATTATGTGTTTTGCAAAGATAAAGAAAGATAACAGCCAAAATGATTAAAATGTAGTTCAGAAATAAAGTAAAGAGGAACCGATTAATGGAATAAATAATAGTGAGTTAATGTTGAAAGGAAATAAATTGCAATGAATTTAAAATCAGTGATTTTGAATAATGAAGTAAAAGTATGTAGGGGTGAAGGGGGCATGTTGTTAACAGGTGAAAGTTGTTAGAAGTTAGTTTTAAAATCAACCGTTTAGCTACAGCACGTAACGAGCATCTACATAAGCGTGTGACCTCTCTCTGCAGATGCTGTGGAGACAAGGTGACTGTTGTGAGTATTAGAAAGGAGTTATGAAGGTTTTAATGATTTTGAATGTGAAAAGTAAAAATAAATATTCGACTTCGAACCCATCTGTCTTGAGTGACACCTCATTGAAAAAAGACCTGAAGTTACAATTTTATTATTTTAGCTTGTTAGTGAAGGGTTTGGGAAAGATCAAATGGGATTGTGGAAGAGTGTTCATGGCCGTATTTATTGTACTCGGACGAGCGCGACGCAGATGAAAAAGTTGAAAAGGCACTGTTTTCACTATAGTCTGTTGATATAGTTGAAAAGTTCACTGTAGTAGCACAAAAAAATTATGGCAAAGAAAGTTATTGCGATGGTGGAAAATAACTAGTTACACTAGATTTGCGAGAGTCTGTTGCTTGAAAAACTTGTAGGTTATAGTTGAATGCACCAGAAAAATTCCAACGGAGGAAGAAAAATTAGATATTGATTAGCAGTTCATAAGGAAGATTCCTTAGTTTGAAAAAGTATTCCCATATGTGAGTGGAAAGTACTTGAAGGTTTAACTTGTAGATGAATTGTTCGGCATGGAAAATTCCAGAACAATCATGACTGAAGAATAGGGCAAACATTAGTCCAGCGGTGGAACGAGCTAAGTATTCTATAGACAGCGGGTAATTCAATGGTGTCCCACGTTGTGAGAAAATCTCTCATTTAATAAGCATAAGAAATGCTGCTTCATGTTAAGATTAGCTTAGATAGACAAAAGCCCAACATAGAAAATCCCGCGAAGGATGATTATTGCCTCACATTTAGAAATCTCACACTGCCTATGAAATGATCATTAAAAAGCATGTAGCTATTTAAAATCAATTCAAATAAGTTGAAGAACGTAGAAATAGTACTTAGCTCATTTCTGATGAACGGCGATTCCTTGGTGACCGTTAGTCAGGAATTCACAACATGGCGAAGATTTGAAAGTTTGTCTCTCGAGGTGCGGAGACGAGCTTTAGTTAAGCTCCGACTGACTGGTTTGACTTCAGATGCACAAGTGAGGCCAGCTCAACGAAGCGCGGAGGGACCAGGGAAGGGAAAAGAGTGGGGGTAGGAGACAAAAGGAATACACATAAGAATAACCAACATAACAGCAATAAATTTTCTTGATGAAATGGTCTTCAAATAGTTGATAGCAGGCGTCACTAGCGAAGCCGGATGGGTGAAAAAGTAGACGAAGTCCTCTTGATCACGGAGATGATAGCAGGCGATAGCGACGAGAACTGGTGGCCAGATTGGTAAGGAAGTCCTCTTGTACAGGGAAAAATTGAGGAACTTCAGAGATTCGCTGCTAGATGACTCTAGGTGGGTCATGGAAGATATATATCTAGAACAGACTCACAGGTGGTGTAAGAAAATGTACCAACAAAGAGAAACCAGGAGATCACTGTTGGTGTTTGCGAAAAAGGGAGGGGATGAACAAAGCAAAGAGAAGCAAAAGCTTACTCTGTCTTACCATGTATTCCAAAGAATACACCAATGTGTAGTGGAATTTCTATAAGGCATTTATGTGGGGATGGATGTATTTGTAGATAATAGAGGGATGATGGTGCAACCCCCGGATGCAACAGTACCAACAAATTTGGGAAGATATATTTGCCAACCATATAACCTTATAACATAACTTAAGTTACTGTACTCTTTAATACCTTACGCAGATGGCATGGTCCTCACTTCTCGAAACTTAGAATGCATTCAATCTGCTTTTGATAAACTCTCAACATGGACCGAAAACAATGAATTAACACTGAATGGTACTAAAACTGGAAAATGACATTCAGAAAAGGAGGTAGACTTTCAACAAATGACTTCATTACGTATAAGAATGTTCCGCTACAGAATGTATCACACTTCAAGTACTTGGGAATCACTTTTCAGACAAGAGGAGATGTCTATAGCCTACACGATAAGGAAAGAGTCGCCGCGGCAAAGATTGCTATTCACACTATAAAGCTATCTTTAGCCACAGCTACCACCCTGTTTCGCCTTAAAATTACCCCAATCATAACTTATGGACTAGAGACAATTTGGCAACAACTGACGAAGATAAATTTGGAAGAAATAGAAAGAGTCAAAGCCACTTTCCTGAAAAGAACATTGTGCCTGTCGAAATTCACACGGTCTCACCTCACCTACGTGCTAGCTAGAGAGCAATTTTTCATCGAAGATCTTCACCTTAACCTATTACTACCATCAACCGCCGCCTACATAGAACTTGTACAAGAACCTAATGCAAAACGGCAAGACATATGGCCAACGTTCTTTTCAACAGATGCCATGATTTACAGAGAATGGACTCAAGTTGGATATGAACTACGGCATGTAGTGACGCGATACGCCGTGCATGGTTTCCACCACCGGATATGCCAGACTGAGAATGTCCACGACCCGGACGATAACTGCAGGTGTAAACTGTGTGGGACAACCTGTGACCGTTATCACCTGCTTTTGTGCTCCAAAAGGTTAGTCTCGTTTACAGATTTCTGCAATGACTGAATGTGTGGTCTTATTTTGGTTATTGTATGCACGGTCATGTATATATTTCCTTTGGCAGTTAGCTACACTTATTAAATTATTATTCAAAATGAGGACATGTGCGATTTTCTACTGTCACAACAAATTATCATTTTGATACAACTTGCAATTTTCTCTTCTTGGTACAAATTTCCTCTGAGGTATTCCGTTCTTTACAATAATTACTTCAACAAAATATTTACAGTTGCCCACACAATCATTTTTACACTCTCGTCTGTTTCATGATTTGAACAAAATTCATCAAAACAAACCTTCTCATTATCTAAAAAACTACTTGAAACATTTGCAGCCACTTGTTTGTGATTGTCAACCTTTAAAAATCTCTCCACATGTTCACAACACAATTTTGACACAACAATAAATGTATCCATAACAATGTCAACTACCTTTGGCGAAGGAAGAATAAGTTGACCTCTGTCTAAATTCATTGTAAATTGCACAGCAGGATTGTGTTTGTTGGTGTCTTTATCTACCTTTAAATTTGAAGCACATACCTCACAGTTTAGTTTCTTTAAAATCGAATACACTGAATAACCTCCAACATATACAATTACTGGCAGCTTTTCCATTGCTTTGTCGAAATCATTATCATTAATTTCAATTGCAAAATCATGCAATAAATCTTATTCACCAGACATTTCATCAAAGTTGGTGGTAACACTGAAATCTGCGAAACTTACTGAACCAGATTTTGTTTCCATGCAGAGCTTGATTGAAGATTGCATCCTCAATTTATTTTCACTTTCAAAAATCTGCTTCATAGAAACATGATACTGAACCCCTGATAGCTGTCAGTATAGACTGAATCTACTCTCTAAATTATCTGTTTGAAATTTCCTTGTAACATGTAATCTAGACTAAGCTGTACTTTACAATAAGAGACAATTTCTGTTATGGCATATGTTGTGTGTCTTAGAGAATTGTGGGTTTCTTTAGTGAGCATATCTTTGGTGCAGTTCATCCTTTTCCATCTGTCTAACCAGTCAAGAAAGTTGTTGAGAAATGCAAGTCTCAGATCATCTGTTGAGCTGGTTAATGGCCATTTATGATCATCATTCAACCGAATACCCTTAAATGGAGTCTTGACATTCATGATACTCCACCATGTCGAAATTATTTTGATGAAATCAGCAGTTCCACTGAAATTTGGTATTCCAAAAAAGCTTCAATGACAAAGTTGTTAAATATCTTCAACACTAGATTGACATTTTGTCTCTCTAAATTTGATGGGGAAAGAGCCTTTAAAGTTAAAGAATAACCAAATTTCAGAAGACTGTTGCTTTCTTTAGTTATTAGTTTCCTTAACGCTGACAGTGAAGCAGTTTTAAATGTGGCATTACCGGTATCATGGCAGTTGAAGTTTGGGAAGTACATGCCTTGTTCTGAGTTCTTCTGGTTTAGCAGCCAGTTATTTCTGACACTCTTCAATAAATGAACTGGATCAGAGACATAAAATAAAGGCCTGGAGTTATTAGCAGGGTGGGGGTACAGTATGTGAAGACTTGGGGGTGACATAAACTGAGACATTGCTTTTCTATTAATAGCATTGTTATCTGTGACAACACTAATGACGAGGAAACCCAACTTCTCAAGACCCAAAATTATTTTCTTGATTAAGGAGTACAATTCAAAGTAAGTTATGGATTTAACAGGCAAAATATGTACAACATCCTTATAGGTTGAGGTGATGCTACTTATCATGAACACATGGGCACTTGTTGCCATTCTCGTATCGTTTTATGCCACCTCTACCATGTTTCCACCTTTATAGTCACAAAATGGTTTCGCATGAATTTCATTAACTAGCAAATTCACCCTCTTATCATCTTCCTTGAGAAAATTAGCTTTATGCTTAATATACCTCAGGCAGTTAGCATCATTCCGTTCCTCTATGGGACTGAAGTTATTTTTAGCACACACTCTCTTAATTGTGGTTGGGTGGGGTAACTTGATGTTGCCACTTGACCTCATAAATTTATATGCATGTGGTGATATGGTATATAACAAGGTAAAAGAAATAAGCATTTCATTGGAATAATTAGTCTTCTTTTCACTGATTAGAGTGATTTGTTGTTACAAAATTTTTATGAAAGATTGTTTTCTTCCATTGAAGATTTCATAGCTGTCAAAATGTCTCTAATTAGCCTAAAACACTGTTCACCATTCTTACGAATAATGTAATCATTGACAATACTAAAGAGTTCACTTAAAACATTTGTGTTTGTCACATGAACCGGTAAAGTAAATTTGCTTCCCAAATTATTAAGGGCAACACTTTCAACATGAGCAATTACTATAAGCTGATCATCAACATATACTGAACCCTTATGATATCATCTGATATAATAATGATTCATATTTTTATTTATTATATTTGAAAGAGGGTATTCATACAAGCAGCAGTGGATTCGAGTTGAGGAAAAATGTTGCAACTGTTGGGAGTTAGACGATGAGACAAGTATATTTAAACCAAGCTTTTAAGACAAGGAAAAGCGTGCCATAATTCCTGTAACTGATGTGGTCCCAATATGCGTGGCTTCAGTTAGCAGGCCATGAGACGGTTGCTACCGATTTACGCGAGCAGGAGTAGGGGAACCAGGATCTGACAGGAAGAAAATGCTTGTACGTCATAATTGGGGAGGTGTCTCTAGGTCAAACTCTCCGAGATGAATTTGAATCAACGAATGAAGCAAGGCACGCTTCAGGCCCGCGGAAACTAGCGTAACTTTGATTTGGCGCAAAAATGAATATTAATAAAACCCATGATCATTTATGAATCCGCCGAACAGATTCTTAACCTGTGCAAAAAGAAAGCTCAATGAAATTAGTCGCAAGTCCGTAACTTAAAAACTCCGAATTATTTTTAAAAATTCGTCCCCATTACTGTCAATTGGCTGTGTTCTGTATAAATGTAGCCGAGCTGAGGGTTGAACTGACTTTATTTCGATGTGTCGTGGGCGACAATTGTGTAGATTTTATTTCGATGTGTCGTGGTCGACACTCGTGTAGATTTTATTTTGTGGTGACGTGAGTGACACTTGTGTATAATTTACGTGTGAATAGTAGAAGCTATCAGGCTTATAAATATTTAGGGAAAGTTTTCTTCAAATAAATTGCTCAGGACATTGAGTGGATATTATCAGCTCATTTAGCAATTTTAGTAGTCAATTGTAGTACTGTGAAATAAATGAACTTTTCTATCCTAAGAGGATCAAGATGTCTGGAACGAGGCCAAGAGTCGGAAGGATGAACGTGGACACACCATCGACGATGACGTTTTCCGGCTAGAAAAACCGCTGGGTCATGTGTGGCGATGTGAGCTGAGGTGTTTTGGCGAAGGGATAAGTACAAGATTTGATTATTCAATTTTAGTCGTAATTAGATCGACTGGGGAAATGTAAATATTTTTCTTGTATTTTTTTGAATTGTAGTTTGATTCTTATTCAGTGTACCGACACTCGATCGTAATGTCGTGCATGACTATTTTATTGTTCTGATTTGATGATTGTAATGTAACTTGCATTTGTACAATGCGTGTACTGTGTATTGTTCATATTGCTTGAGCGGAACTTATGGTCTGAGCGATAAATGGTGCTGTGTATTTTAAACATTAACGATAAAACTAGGATTTTGGGGGGTAACATTTAACCTTGTGTTTGATAAACAGGCGTTTTATTGTGATTTGCCTAGCGCAATTTTATTTGCAGAGAACCATAGTTCTCTCAGTAAAATGTAAAACTAATGAAGTAATGATTTTATTTGATCTTGGGGAAAGTGGTTTAAGTCTTTCCATGGGATCTTAAATCTGGACGTATTTCAGGTGGCGAGATGAGAGATGAAGTCATTACCCAGGTGTGCGTAATATTGGTTATGTGTGATGATGTGTGTCTACATGCGCGGGGAACATCGAGGTAATCAGCCCACGATTCTTGTCTGCAGCAATATAAAATTAATGGCGGAATAAACTCCGAGGAGGCTACTGAGCGAGTCGTCGTGTCTTAATTCCTGAGAGAATTATTGGGACAAAAATAGGTATTTTATACACACAGTTTTTTCAGTAAATACAAGGTACTTCCAGGTTCGAGAGCTGCCGTGAGCAAGCTTCCGATCTTATTATGCAACGCACCGGGTAAATAACATTTGGCTTCAATAGGGACGGATAGATTTAAGATTACACTAATTAGGTTTGAGGCCGGGGTACCGTGTCCTCTTCTCTTAAAGTGAGATGAGCCTGTATTCTATATCTGGATTTAAAGGGGAGATTGTCATACTCAGACCATAATATGCATGCATTAAGTTGAATTGATATTTGATTGAGTGTTATAATTAAATGCCATTGGGCATAGTGTTGTTTCTTGTTATTTTGATATAATCCATTTTGGATTGTTGTGGTCGTTGTAAATATTAGAATGACGTTCGGTCATGTCCTCGTGTATTTTGTTGTAGTCACGTACGCTTGTGTTGAATTTACCAAGACCCATTTGGGCAATTAGACGTGTTTTGGCACGTTGTCAAGATCTCGTTCGGAGATCTATTTTGTATTATATAAGGGTAGCGGGTGTCGGATATTCTTAAATGCCTTGTTGTGTGTTCCCTAAGCTAATCTAATTTACGCAGAATTACTGATTCGTTGCTTTACGGGAAACCAGATGGTAACGGATCACGTAACCGTACTTTTATCCTTCATATAGTCAAAACATCGTCATGCGTGCACAAGTATAGATTTGAAGTAGACGTAGTATTTCAAACGTCTTTTTATTAATAATCTCTCCTGAGATATTTATTTTATATGGTAAACTGTGGATATTTGAATACCACTTGATTGATGCAGACACAACTTAGGATTTGCAGTTGTGATCTATTTAGAAGGGTGGGAGTAAATTCGATATGTTTTTTATTGTTATTATTTTTGGTTATTAAACTTGTTATTTAGTATACTGGTTTACCTCCTTTCTTTAATTATTGTATTTGTCCTATGTATCCTTGTAATCTATGAGAAGCAAAATTTAACTGCACGGCTATCATGGACCGAAACATTACCCGAAATTGAGTCTCGATACGCTTCTTTTTGCAAGGGTTCATAGAGTATACTTGTCGAGCCCAACGTGGGGTTTGCAGTTGTTTTATGGTAAACCGAGTCCTAGGGTGTACATTCGATACCAGTTTAGAGATAAACAAGATTTTGAATGTGGGACGTACGCCAACGGTGGCTAATTAATGAGTAGATTCAGTAAAGTGTGGCGAAGTTGTACCGCCAAGTGCTAAAATATTAAAATCAATGAGTTCATATAAAATTATAGAAATTTGAAACACAGTTATATTTGATATTTGCTATTGAGTTGAGATGTGTTTCTGGCGCCCTGTTAGATTAAATTATGATTGTTTAAACAATGAACTCAGTATAATTAAAAGTCAGGAAGGTGATACCTTAAAAATTGTAATTAACACTTGGTTAATTAAAATATATTTCTTGTAAAATCAGTAAGGTCAGGAAAGTTAATAACCAAAATTAAGGGGTCTTAAATTGAATGTAAAGATAGATAATACTCAATGATGCATGTTTGTTGGGGTTTTATTAACGTAAAGATAAATGACTTGAGTATTGTTAAAACCATTTAAATGTCAAACTATATGTGTGAGTGTGTGCAGCTGATGTCACCATATGCATGACCCTAGTTCTCTAATAGTGTATTACGTATTTGCAATGGCGACGGTGGATGAAATACGTGTTTTGATTGAACTTGCGATGGCAAGAGTCCAGGAGAAGTTGAGTGTACAATTAGTGGAGATGAAACACTGTAATAGCGCACAATTAGTGGAGATGAAGGACAGTATTAGCGCACAATTAGCGGAGATGAAAGACAGTAGTAGTATACAATTAAAAGAAATGAAGGCGGAAATAAAAGACAGTAGTAGTATACAATTGAATGAAATGAAGGCGGAGATGAAAGACAGTAATAGCGCACAGCTAGCCGAAGTAAAAGCCGAAATTAATAATAAGATGTCAGAACAGATCACAGACTTAAAATCCGGTATAAACACACAAATACAGATCATTGAGGGGAAATTTGATACAAAATTAATTCAGTTGGATGAGATGGTGACTGCGAAACTTGAACAAATAGAACGGGCTTGCGTCACTAATACAGCTGAGATTAAAGTCGCACAGGAGAAATTGCAAAGCAGGTTAGAGGGGATGGAGAAGAAGAACAACAGTATGCAAGGACAGATCGAATCCATAGAGAGCAACGTCATGGGTTTAGTTAAAGATATGGAGAAAATGGATCTTCAGTCGACCGATAGGTGGAAGACTTTAGAGGCAGACCAAAATCATATCAAGCAAAACATGCAGGAGACGAAGAAAAAGATAGAAGAACGCCTAAATCGAATTGAATTAGGACAAATTGATAACAATGAACAAACAGAAGAAAAATATCAAGCCATTAAGGACAGAATCAGGAAAGATTGGAAACAGATGTCAGAACAAAGTAAAGGGGAAAAGGAAGCGATAATTAAAAACTGGGAGATAACAATCAAAGGATTCAGGCTCTCGAAGAAAATATTAAAGCGAGATTCCAAGAGCACGAATTGAAAATCGTAAAAAATTAACTTAGGTCATTAGAAAATATGACACTATTTACAACTGAGAGGTAAGCGGAAAACCGGAAAGTATTCACAGTCTAGGATTAACTCACGATACTGGGGGAATGGGTCGGGTCCAGAGTCCAAGGACTGAATGTAACACGGAAGCTTTCAATAAACATAGGGGCGAGGCTTCAACTCCACAGTCAGGCTCAAGTTATTCAGGTCATCAGGGGCAATGATTTTCGTCAAAGAAAATACAATGACGGGGTGGGGTCTACTCCCAAAGCCTTCCTGTGGGAATTGGACACTATTTTCAAGATCAGCAGATTAGTCCTCTAAAACTGCTCAGGATGGTCGAGAGATTTTTACAAGGTGGAAGCCTTGCCTGGTTTCAACGTTTTAAATACACGTTTGAAACAATGGACAAATTTAAGGAAGCGTTTTTAAGGAAGTTCTGGAGTCCCTCGTACCAGCAAAGCTTAAGAACGGAATTATATTCACGTAAATACCATAGTACCAACCCCACGAAATATTCAGAGTTCTCTGTCCAACAAATGTTAAGACTGAAAGATTTAGATGAACCGCCTAGTGAGGAAAATCTAGTTCTCACTATCGGGAAACAGCTTCCGGTGAACGTTCAACAGTTTCTCGTAGCAGCAAACATTAAAACCGCTATACAGGCCGAAGAAATCTTAAGGCATTTAGATGAAAAATCTATGGTAACCCAACAATACAGACAGAGGCAAGTAGAACATGTGAACACGGCAGAAATCGTAAAGGCTAGTCCAACAAATACTAGGTCACAAGCCACGAACACACAAGTAACACCGAGAAGGCAAGAGTTTTACGATAGTAGGGAACTCTACGAGGATCGTAATTACCTGTACAACAATAATAATAATAACTACAGGAATAATTACTCACACCAGAGTGGAGACCAGCGCGGATATTCCAATTGGAGGGGTAACCATAGGCATGATTTACCATACCAGTGGAATAATAATAATAAACCGCGGGGAAATCGAAACTGGAAGAACAGGAGGAACAATGGGCAAGGCGATCCTAGGGATTACAGGAGACATTGGGATGAACGATACGAGGAACCTCAGAAATACGTACAGGAGCATAACGCTGGCGATGAGTAAGAACGCGAAAATGGGAACGAGCGATGAAGAACCGCAACAATCCCGACACCTACAACACGGAAAGTGGAACAAATCCAACCTTGCAGGGCATGCACATAGAAACACAAAGGTATCTGGAGGATATGCATGGAGAAGAGAAGAGAAGAGATTAGCCGACAAGCAGAAACAGAAAAACAGCAGTAGAGATTCGCAGACCGGAGTCAATAAGGGTCTCGAAATATGGTGAAGTTATCCTACGGGAACCGGAGAAGAAGATGGGAGAAGAAGACAGGAGCTGAAGAAGAAGACGGGAGAAGAAGAAGAAGGGAACCCTGGGAACTGTAAAGAAGAGTGACATTGTTGTAAATTGTATATTTGAAGTATTTTGAGAAATCACATTCAAAGATACGTGGCTACTGGGAGGGTAATGAGGAGTCACCAGCTGAAGTTGTTTACAAACAAAAGGGAGCCGAGGTAGGTCAACCTTGTACGAGAGAGAGAGGAGATCGCTAAGTGATTAGCAGGGGGCGAGCTGAGAGCCGAGTCCAAAGTCCGAGCTCTACGTGAAGAAGCAATTAGCGAACGGAGATGTTTACTACAGACAGCACAGAAGATGCGACACAAATATTTTATTTTGGAAATGAACTTGAAAAATTTATGTTTTGAAAAACTTGAGAAGTGGGATTTGCAAATTCGACTCCAATTGCATTGTAGCTCGAATTTTCCTTGGAAAGAGGGTAATGAACCCTTATGATATCATCTGATATAATAATGATTCATATTTTTTATTTATTATATTTGAAAGAGGTTATTCATACAAGCAGCAGTGGATTAGAGTTGAGGAAAAATGTTGCAAGTATTGGAAGTTAGACGATGAGACAAGTATATTTAATCCAAGCTTTGGAGAAAGGAAAAGCGTGCCATAATTCCTGGAACTGATGAGGTCCCAATATGCGTGGCTTCAGTTAGCAGGCCATGAGACGGTTGCTACCGATTTACGCAAGCAGGAGTAGGGGAACCAGGATCTGACAGGAAGAAGATGCTTGTACGTCATAATGGGGGAGGAGTCTCTAGGTCAAACTCTCCGAGATGAATTTGAATCAACGAATGAAGCAAGGCACGCTTCAGGCCCGCGGAAACTAGCGTACCTTAGATTTGGCGCAAAAATGTATATTAATAAAACCCATGATCATTTATGAATCCGCCGAACAGATTCTTAACCTGTGCAAAAAGAGAAGCTCAATGAAATTAGTCGCAAGTCCGTAACTTAAAAACTCCGAATTATTTCTAAACATTCGTCCCCACTACTGTCAATTGGCTGTGTTCTCTATAAATGTAGCCGAGCTGAGGTTTGAACTGACTTTATTTCGATGTGTCGTGGGCGACACTTGTGTGGACTTTATTTCGATGTGTCGTGGGCGACACTTGTGTAGATTTTATTTCGATGTGTCGTGGGCGACACTTGTGTAGACTTTATTTTGTGGTGTCGTGAGTGTCACTTGTGTTTAATTTACGTGTGAATAGTAGAAGCTATCAGGCTTATAAATATTTAGGGAATGTTTTCTTCAAATAAATTGCTCAGGACATTGAGTGGATATTATCAGTTCATTTAGCAATTTTAGTAGTCAATTGTAGTACTGTGAAATAAATGAACATTTCTATCCTAAGAGGATCAAGATGTCTGGAACGAGGTCAAGAGTCGGAAGGATGAACGTGGACACACCATCGACGATGACGATTTCCGGCTAGAAAAACTGCTGGGTCATGTGTGGCGATGTGAGCTGAGGTGTTTTGGCGAAGGGATAAGTACAACTATAAATGTAGCCGAGCTGAGGGTTGAACTGACTTTATTTCGATGTGTCGTGGGCGACACTTGTGTGGACTTTATTTCGATGTGTCGTGGGCGACACTTGTGTAGATTTTATTTCGATGTGTCGTGGGCGACACTTGTGTAGACTTTATTTTGTGGTGTCGTGAGTGACACTTGTGTTTAATTTACGTGTGAATAGTAGAAGCTATCAGGCTTATAAATATTTAGGGAATGTTTTCTTCAAATAAATTGCTCAGGACATTGAGTGGATATTATCAGTTCATTTAGCAATTTTAGTAGTCAATTGTAGTACTGTGAAATAAATGAACATTTCCATCCTAAGAGGATCAAGATGTCTGGAACGAGGTCAAGAGTCGGAAGGATGAACGTGGACACACCATCGACGATGACGATTTCCGGTTAGAAAAACTGCTGGGTCATGTGTGGCGATGTGAGCTGAGGTGTTTTGGCGAAGGGATAAGTACAACATATTGATTATTCAATTTTAGTCGTAATTAGATCGGCTGGGGAAATGTCAATATTTTTCTTGTATATTTTTGAATTGTAGTTTGATTGTTATTCAGTGTACCGACACTCGATCGTAATGTCGTGCGTGACTATTTTATTGTTCTGATTTGATGATTGTAATGTAACTTCTATTTGTACAATGCGTGTACTGTGTATTGTTCATATCGCTTGAGCGGAACTTATGGTCTGAGCGATAAATGGTGCTGTGTATTTTAAACATTAACGATAAAACTAGGATTTTGGGGGGTAAGATCTAATCTTGTGTTTGATAAACAGGCGTTTTATTGTGATTTGCCTAGTGCAATTTTATTTGCAGAGAACCATAGTTCTCTCAGTAAAATGTAAGACTAATGAAGTAATGATTTTATTTGATCTTGGGGAAAGCGGTTTAAGTCATTCCATGGGATCTTAAATCTGGACGTATTTCAGGTGCGAATTCCTAATCGATATGCATTTCTTGGTCAGGAATATTGCGAAATTTTAGTGTGTCGTTTTTAACTATTTTGCGTTATTTTCATTAACCCTACAAGTGCCATTCAGTATAGTCTGTAGTCGCTACTGGCGTCAACAGAAAGATGCGCTAGAAACCAATAACCAAACATATACGGTGTTTTCAAATGAGGCGACGCAGTAAAACAGCAATACGGAGTGTGATCGTCAGCTGTTTTGTTGGTATTCCACATGCTAGATAAGTAATTGTTAGATTAGAACACGTCGAGATCTGGTCTTGTTAGTCACGAAAAGCTGACGACAGAAGACAAAATAAAGAAGGCCGTATGTTGAACTTGGGCATGATTGGATATAGGGGTATGGGTTATGGTGGAAGCACACTCGCTGCTAAACTCAGCTGAGCTCTCAACCGCGCTTTCGCAATCACTTAACCTTGGCCGACAGGAAGCATACTCGCTGCCAAGTACCTCGTAAGGCCATTATACGAAGCTCGTCATTCCAAGGCCGTTGTCAGAAGCGACGGATTCACCCCTGCTCGCTGCTAAACTGAGCTGAGCTCTCGCCCGAAGTCCAACTGGACTGACAAATATGCAAGGGCTGGTCAAAATATTGAATAGAAGAACATCAAAATTTGAACGTAGTAAGCGGGTGTGCTAAAACACGATAAAGCAATATTTTACGTACAATTGATTGCTTTGGGACCGGTTCTTTTATAATTCGACATAATATGCAGGAAAACATGTTAGTGAGGAACATACTAACGGGATTCCACTGTATTAGGTTAAATACAGAAGGCAACAGTTTTTGCGTTTCTGGATTTACTTTATGTGTAATGTCAAGAACAGCGAAGCCACTGCTGCAATACACCAGCCTTCTGGTGGCGAGTGGTGGAACCAGTGCATAAGCATGGTAATCAACACAATAAATGTTCTAAGTGAGAAAGTAAATTGTGAATTACTTATAATAGTAGATCTCACCAATACACAAGGGTTGGCTTTTTAGTTTTGGCAACCATGCTGCTGTGCTATGTCGCAACGGTGTTACCAAAGCCCTGTGTTCACAAATATGAATACAGATGAGTTCTTATATTTTTTTTTCAGCCTCATTCACTAAACTCAATTTTCGTCTTTTAAACAAGTGTGGGATTGCCTGTTATCCGGCCATTCCTTAAATCGTTCTTCTTAACCCTTTATAGGTCAGTGGTCTGTATATTTACCACCTACCTTAAGGACTATTTATATTGTCAAAGATGCAGATGGTTGAATCCTTCAGCCATATATCGATTATTTTTTTGGAATTGTGAACCTCCGCCTCTGGGTTGGTCTCATATTGAGTAGGAAACTTGGACAGCGGGTGGAATATTATGAGCAATATTGTGAACGGATTATTGTAGCAAAAATCCATACAAAACCTACGTGCACTACAGTGGTACAAGTCTATATGCCTACCAGTCAAGCTGATTATGAAGATGTTGAAAAGGTCTACGAAGAAATAGATGAAATTCTGAGGTATATCAAGGGCGATGAAAATGAGATAGATAGATAGATTTTATTAATTTAATTTGATTAAATACATGTATACAATACATTTTTTATATACAACACTTCAGACATGAAGCTATTTCTTGAGGTCCACGAGAAGCAATATGCTCTCCCCAAACGTACATGTGTCCACAGTTGGTAACCTCATCATGAACTCCAAGGTTGTACACCCATAGCTGCCATTTATAGTAGGCTACACCCGTTGTTAATAATGGAGTAGGGAGTGTTTTCTGAAGATCAAAAACAAGAACTTGTTTCCTACCATTTGAGGCACGAGCTTCCACAATATCCTTTTTTTTCATATCGCGGATGCCATCTGCCCTCCGCAGGTGAAGTTCATATTGCTCAAGTAGCTTTTGCTTTTCAAGACGATCCGATAATCCAATCATCTTAGCCTGAAATTCATCACATGTGTTGCATGTGTCTTTCTTTGGTTGTTTAAAGTGTAAATTAAACTGTGTATTGAAAATATGGCGAAACATGTAAAGCGACACAGCTTTGTGTCCACGATTGGAACATTCTTCTTTATAGCCATATTCAGATCTGGGGATAAATATTTACGGGTACTGTCTTGACGACAATAGTGACTCTCATAAGTTGGGAATTTATTTATGAAGTCGCAAACTCTCTTTTCTTCAACAGGGCTCGTTTTGTTGTGTGGTGCATGTTTGCCTCTTGTATCACTCTCCGAGGTACCACTGGTTTGTTTCCTTTTAAGAGCATTAGTAATTGTACCGTCGCAAACGGCTAATGTATCTTTAAATAAATTTTTACATACTGCCACATCTTCACCATTCTCATCCCGGAGTCTATAAACTCTAGTTTTGCTTCGTCGAGATTCCACGTTCGTAGTATATCTTCTCTGGGTGTCTCTTACTTCAACTTGCCCACTGATAAATGCATTTTTGAGAGACCAACTCATTTAGTAGAAACCAACAAAAAATTTGCTGTCGTCGTCTTACCGAAATTTGTTTATGACACTGTAGCTGGCAACCACATGGTTCCAAGGAACTCTGTTTTTTTTGGTACTAATTTCCCAGTAACGGATAAATATTCCTCACCATGGTCACGTTTGTACTTCCTAATAAATTTCTTGTGTTTTTCTGGCTGTCTTGGTCTTTTCCTTCTTTTTGGTAAGTCAACATGTTCTACTTGATAATTCCCATCTCCATTCAGTGTAATGTCTGGTACTTCAGGAACTACGTTATGAGATACTTCTTGTTCAGATACAGTTCCTTGTTGTTCTGAGGTATCTGTAACCAAATTACATTGGCTATCAACAGCAGATCTCTAGAATATTTCTCCACTGCACTTATATTTTCATTGTAAGATATGATTCAAAAAGTATTTCGAATAAATAGAATTTTTAAACCTAACACAATTTTAAAGAAATTTTACCTGAGTGTTGTGAAACAGGATCACATACAGACGCAACAACTGCAGGCCCATCTTGCCTTTGTACATCTGAAAATATATCGGTAGATCAGAACCAGACTTGCCTAACCAACATAATATTTATAATGGACTTTCTGAATTACATATACTAATATGTTGATAACCATGCCTAATCCTCTACGGTTACTCATTATGTTAGAAGTAGTACCAAATTTTATATGTAACATAATCACCAGTAATCAGGAACTGTGCAGTGTGTGTAAGAAAAACCACAGACAATGGCTCACAGCACTTGAAAGACATTAAGATAATTAATCAATCCTTCGATAAATGCCAATATTGTGTAGGGTGGGTATTTTGTAAGTATTTTTATTCTCAATTGCATTTTGTGACTATTTTGAATCTAAATTACATTTTGTAAGTATTTTCTAACTAAATTGCATTTTGTAAATATTGCCAATTCAAATAACAGTACAGTAAGTATGTAGTTAGTTTTAGTTGTAAGTAGGTAGGTAGTTTGTCTATTAGATATATGTCATTGTTCTATTAGACTGTGGTGTGTGAGTGTGTCTGGTAGCAGTTGCATTGTTTATTAGTTATAGTTCATTGTTTCAGTAGACTGTGATGTGTGAGGGTGCATGTGAGTGTGCCTGGTGACAGCTTGTTTTAGTGGTAGTATTTGTTGTTGGTGAAACTTTAGTATTTTTTTCGTTAGTAGAATTTTGGTATTTAATTGTTAGTACGGTAGAAGGTTAGTATTTTTGTTAGTAGAATTGCTCTTTACTTATTCTGAAAGGGAGTAGCAGCCTTTCAGTATAAATCAATTCTTTACTAGTCTTATAGACGGTTAAGATATTGATAATATAAGCCAAATAATGGCTACACTGCGTCCTGCTGCACAGCTGAAAGCAACGGGAAACTACAGCCGTATGCTATTCCCGAGGATATGCACCTCTCTATGCATAATTACATGTGATGATGGCCTCCTCCCTTGTAAAATTTCAATCCGGAGGTAAACTAGTCCCCCGTTCGGATCTCCGGGTGGGGACTACTCGAGAGGGGGTTAACATCACAGAAGTGACAAAGAGGAAATCTGACATTCTACGGATCGGAGCGTGGAATGTTAGAAGTCTGCTAGGAAGTGGAAGGTTAGAAAACTTAGAAAGGGAAATGGATAGGTTGAGGTTGGATTTGGTTGGGATTAGTGAAATGCGCCGGCAGGAAGAACAGGACTTTTGGTCAGGAGACTATAGGGTCATTAGCACTAAATCAAACAATGGCCAAGCAGGGGTTGGCCTCATATTGAGTAGGAAACTGAACAGCGGGTGGAATATTATGAGCATTATAGTGAACGGATTATTGTAGCAAAAATCAATACTAAACCTACCTGCACCACAGTGGTACAAGTCTATATGCCTACCAGTCAAGCTGATGATGAGGATGTTGAAAAGGTCTACGAAGAAATAGACGAAATTCTGAGGTATATCAAGGGTGATGAAAATGTTATAGTAATGGGAGATTGGAATGCTGTGGTAGGAAAAGGGAGAGATGGGAAGATAGTAGGAGATTTCGGATTAGGTGAAAGGAATGATCGAGGAAGCAGGCTGGTAGAATTCTGCACCGAGCATGAGTTGGTCATAGCTAACACCTTATTCAATAACCACAATAGAAGAATACACACATGGATGAGATCAGGAGATACAGGGCGTTACCAAATCGACTTCATTATGGTCAAGCAGAGGTTTCGAAACCAGATTTTGGATTGTAAAACATATCCTGGTGCTGACATAAACTCTGACCACAATCTGGTTGTAATGAAATGCAGATTAAAGTTGAAGAAACTGAAGAAAAGTCAAAAGCCAAAAAGGTGGGCAATAGACAGACTGAAAGAGAAGGATGTAAACGAAAGATTCAAGAAGAGTATAAAGGAAGGACTAATGTTAAACCCTAAACAAACTTCAATTGCAGACGAATGGGCACTTTTGAAGAATGAAATAACAAAATCCGCAGAAGAAAACATTGGTAGGAAAGAAAGAATAGGTAGAAAACCGTGGATCACTCAGGATATACTAGAATTGATGGATGAAAGGCGGAAACACAAGAATGTAAGAGATGAAAAGGGGAAAGCAGAATACAGACGTCTGAGAAATGAGGTTAACAAGAAGTGCAAGGAAGCGAAAGAAGAATGGTTGAAAGAGAAATGTGCAGGTATAGAAAATTGTCTGAAATTAGGAAAAGTAGACACAGCTTGTCGAAGGATTAAGAATACTTATGGGGAAAAGAAGACTAAGTGCTGTTATATTAAGGACACAAATGGAAAGCCTCTAACAGATAGGGAAGAAAAGGTTGAGAGATGGAAAGCTTACATAGAGAGTTTGTATAAGGGAAAGGAAATTGAGAATCATGAAATGGAAATGGAGGAGGAAATTGATGAGGATGCGAAAGGAGATTTAATATTGAGATCAGAATTTGATAGAGCTTTGGAAGACTTAAGCAGGAACAAAGCACCAGGCATAGATGATATACCGATTGAGTTGCTACGCTGCATAGGAGATGAAGGTCTGATCAGGTTATTTCACTTGGTGTGTAGGATTTATGAGACAGGTGAGGTACCCCCTGATTTCAAGAAGAATGTAATCATCCCTATACCAAAGAAAGTGGGAGCTGACAGATGTGAAGATTACCGTACAATAAGCTTGATTACTCATGCTTCAAAGATCCTGTCTAGAATAATTTACAAGAGGATTGAAAGCCAGATAGAAACGGAGTTGGGTGAAGACCAGTTTGGTTTCAGGAGAAATGTAGGAACAAGGGAAGCTGTACTAAGTCTTAGGCTGATTTTGGAAAGTAGAATAAGGAAAGATAAGAGAACGTTCATGGCTTTTGTAGACTTAGAAAAGGCTTTTGATAACGTTGATTGGACTAAAGTGTTGGACATTTTGAAATCGATTGGAATAAAGTACAGGGATAGGAGGGTGATATACAATCTATACAGAAACCAGACAGCAGTCATTCGAGTTGAAGGACATGAGAGAGAAGCTGGTATTCAGAAAGGTGTAAGGCAAGGCTGCAACTTATCACTCATACTTTTCAATCTTTACATTGAACAAGCAATGAAGGAAATTAGAGAAAATGTAAAGTGGGAGTGAAGATTCAAGGAGAAATAATTTCAACTCTGAGATTTGCTGAAATCTGAAAGCAACGGGAAACTACAGCCGTATGCTATTCCCGAGGATATGCACCTCTCTATGCATAATTACATGTGTCCTTGGCCGACAAGCCTGAGGATTTGAATGAGTTTTTGAATGGTATGGACTCCGTCTTATGGAAAGAATTCATGATGAAAATTAATAAATGTAAAACAAAAATACTGGAATGCAGCCGAAATAAATCAGAAACCTCTAAGGAGATCAAATTGGCAGGTGAAAAGCTGAAGGAAATAGGAGACTTCTGTTACTTAGGAAGCAGAATAACCAGTGATGGACGAAGCAAAGAGGATTTAAAAAGTAGGTTGGCTCAGGCAAAGAAAGCATTTCTACAAAAAAGGATTCTGCTGACATCGAATATAGATTTAGGTATTAGGAAGTCATTTTTGAAAGCCTTTGTCTGGAGCGTGGCGCTCTATGGAAGTGAAACTTGGACTATTGGTGCAGCAGAATAGAGGAGAATTGAAGCATTTGAAATGTGGTGTTACAGGAGAATGATGAAGATCAGACGGGTAGATAGGGTTACAAACAAAGAGGTATTAAGACGAGTGGGAGAGGAGAGATGTTTCTGGCGACTGCTAATGAAGAGTAGAGATAGGTTGGTAGGACACATACTAAGACACCCAGGAATAGCAAGCTTAGTTATGGAAGGAAGGGTCGAGGACAAGAACTGTAGGGGTAGACCAAGGTTAGAATATATTAAACAGATTGCCTCGGATGTAGGGTGTGGTAGCTATGTAGAGATGAAACGATTAACTCAGGACAGGGAGGTATGGAGAGCTGCATCAAACCAGTCAAAAGACTGAAGACTCAAACAACAGATGAGAGATGGAGTCATTACCCAGGTGTGCGTTATATTCGTTATGTGTGATGATGTGTGTCTACATGCGCGGGGAACATGGTGGTAGTCAGCCCACGATTCCTGTCTGCAGCAATATATAATTAACGGCGGTATGAACTCCGAGGAGGCTACTGACCGAGTCGTCGTGTCTTAATTCCTGAGAGAATTATTGGGACAAAAATATGTATTTTATACTGCGCCCGAATAGCTCATGCTGGTGATAGCTTGTACACGAACCATGGAATTTTTAATGTTCAAGAATTGTGAAAGCACCCACAGCAGCATGCCACTACATTAGATGTTCTATTGACTACATTAAGAAGCAGTATAAAATTACCCTACATGATCAAGAAGTTCTCTTTGATGTGCAACCTGAATTTAAAATAATCAGTCATTCAGCTTAACTAGTCACATTTTTCATGGGCTAATAATATTTTATTTATGGTTTACGACCGAAGGTATAACACCGCCGATTAGCGGAAGGAATGAACTTAGACGCTAAATGACTCGGAAGTGATCGAACTGAGCACACCTACTTCCGTGAAGGAATGACTTGAATCCGCGCTTGCATGGCGAGCGGATGTGAAATTGTGAATGTCCCAGGTGACCAAGTCTAAAGTATCATCGACGTTCAAATTGTGTAAAGTGAATACGACTGAAAGTATTAATTATAGCACGAAGTGTGCTGGTGACGTGAAAAGTTCGTCCAAGTTTGTGAATTTTATTATATTTCTATTCAGTGAAGTGTTGACCACATGGTTACAGCGTGCTTCAATGGCTGACCAGTGACAAATAAGTTGTGTACCAGTAAGACCCGAGTGGAGAATCTGGTCGTCATATTCAACAGATACAGTGAAATATTTACGAGCCGTGCAAAGGCCGACTGTAAAACAAATAAGATTAAGCTGATATTCTTCGATATGATATCCAAGGCGTGTGAAGTAGTTTAGCTTCAGTGAAAAGACACGTGTCTAGTGTCAAAGCCAGTTTATGTTTTAGCAGACAAGGCCATTTTTAAATATAGTCTGCTGGTGGAAAAAGGTGGAAAATCTGTGAATTTCAACACGCTTGAAGCTGTGTCCATTATTATACGAACTTCAACGACTCTACAAGATGCCTTCATTTCACCACGTGCTGAGGCATAATAATCCTATATCTAAGAAGAAGAGGGCTATGGCTTAAACATCCGAATGGGAGGAACGCTGAACACCTAAGCCACACTACAACAATGGATTACCACCCGAGGATAACCATGCTTGTGGCCGAGCAGAGAAGATATTTGTGGTTTGTCTGGATGAAAGGCAAAATCCTCAATCCTCGTGTCTGGATAATTATCTGCAATATCTGTGAGTCATAATTTCCTAATCTATTTCTGTACAGTGGATGGTCATGGGTGGATTAATCTGTAGCATCCGTAACTCATTGTCAGTCATCAAGGTAGGCTTCTTTCATTCTTTTTGACCACCTCCTTAAGGTGATTTTTCACGCTTCTGAATGCTTCTCTTTGCATTTCGTTACTCGACACTGAGTTAGTCACCAGATTGTGTGTGTCCACACGGTGCAATATTGCTCTTAGAAGGTAATTCCGCATGACGGAACATCAATTTAGTCATTTGTGACAGGGGCATGTTTTTAATTCAGCTCCAGCTGATATTTGGTCAAAGTTTTTGAAGTCCCCATTTCTATTATTTTTGTACGCCACTGACGTCTTTATTTAACATTATAGTGTATCGTTTAGGTATGTAAGGGATCCAGCCTGTTGTTATTGTAATGTACATTTTTAAAGAGTGAGCAGTTTGCCACTAGAATTCAGATAATTCACATCGCTGTACATGAGTCAAGTAATGTTATGAACTTACTCATAAAGTTTATGTTACACGATTCGTATCATTTCGATTAGTTCCACCGAAGGTTAAGGTGTGAACCAGTATTTTATTATCATTTAAACATGTTTTGTACGCAGCACTCATTCGCTGTGAGCTTCAGTGGCGCTACACAATGTCAAAGCCTTTCAAAGAGAGAGGAATATCTTTCTGTTACGTCTATTTGGTTTTCAGAAGCCAAACCTATCATTCTACTTGTAATTGATTCGTCATTAACGTTATAATAACTTTCTTTACATGTGTATAATCCTTTAGAGTGATTGCTAAGAACACTCAGTCTACATTTAATGTGCTTTAATGTGTTGAAAGATCAGTGATAGACATTTTCTTTGAGATTCACTGACGCGCTATGATGCTTAGTGCCAAGCGCTGGGAGCACAATGACAGGTGCTTGTCCAGTCCACGCCAATGACATTGCCCAAGGTTACTTACGATCTCTCTTGTGAGACAATTGACTATCGACTTCATTCTTATTTTCTTTATTTCTAGACCTTGCTAGGAATGTTCTTATGGGCTATGCTTTGTTTATGCTCATGCTATTGACCTTGATTCAGTATCGATTTTTGTAAAGTTGTTCTGGTACAGGTGTACTGATAAGTAATGCTAAATTTTTAATATACTCGCAGGTATTTGTGAGCGAGCCCCAATATATTTTGTCATGATTAATAATGAATTTGAGCAACCATTTGATAAGTTGGACCCTTAAGGCTATTATGTATTCTCACTTGTAAGTGAATGATTATTTACCGTGTTTTTAATAAACGCAGGGTTGGTTACCACGTTTATTAGAGAAAGCCGGCCAGATCTATGTTACATAACAAGTTTGGACCGAGGAGGAAAAGGTATGGTCTCTTTCGAGTACCGATTGTGTTATTGTTAACGTGCGAGTCACGTATTCTTTGTTGAGGTGTACCACGAGTTGGTAGCACGCTCTTGCGACGCCTTGCATTTGATCAACTATCTTAATAATCAATGGACTCATAAATCTACGACATTAAACTTAGGACTAAATCATGAATCATCAATTTATTTCCTAAACCGGCGATGCTAATAATACAGTTAAACCTTAATCGTTGTTAAATTTTGATCTTGTACCTGTAGTCGAGCAGACCAATGCATTGCGCCTTCGTTCGTTCTTACTAGTAAGTTTAGTAGCTAACACTGATAGACTTTAACAGAGATCGCACGAACCCAAAGTTCAGAACTCGTGGGGCGTGACCCGATCAGGGGAATGCCGTTCTTGCACAGTTCCATTCTCAAGTTTAGACACCCTGATAGATGACGGTGGACAACAAACAGTTGTTCATCTGTGGCAGGCAGGATTAATAAGATGATTATTTGTGTGTACCACTTATTCATTTACTGATGTGTTTCCCACTATTACCCTACTGTCTCTTGTAATATAAAACATCTTTGTTGTTTGCATATAATTTACCAGTGTACTGTAAAAATGATGACTGACAATAATTAGTTTTTGTATAGTTTGTGTATCACGGACGTCTAACGCCGTTTATCAGATTAAAGCAGGAGTAGTTCAAATAATTATAGTATAAATGTAAATATGGGATGGTACCAGTCCTTTAACTTTGCTGTCCTGTTTGACATGTTTTGATGCCATGATGCCTTCTTCCTAGATGCATCAGTTTTTTTGTATAACGATTTTTCTTGCGGTACCATTTCCCCAGTTTTGCTTTGTTTTGCTGTATTTAGGACCTGTCGAGGGGATTCTACGTTAATTTTAGGAGTTGTTTATTTTTATTTTTTATTTGCTTTTTAGTTACGGAATAGCCGTTTTATCAAACCCTCCGACCGTAGGACAGGGGTTTGACCTTCCAAATAAACCAACCATGAGTATGTCTTAAGTCTGGATTTTAATTATTTTGAAGTTTTGACCTTTTGGGGGTGCATTTTCTTTGGGCGTCTATGACAATCACTGTGATGGGAACCTGATCCTTAGGGAAGCAGAGTCTTGTGCCGGCTAGTCCCAAGAAGTGCATTCCGATCCTCTCCGGCAATGTGTCTCGAGGTAGAGGTCATCTGGGAGGCCACGTTACGGTTGGTGGTAACCAGATAACCTCGTCCAACGGGCACAATACACACATGCTTTTCAGGAAATACAAGATACTTCCTGGTTCGAGAGCTGCCGTGAGCAAGCTTCCGATCTTATTATGCAACGCACCGGGTAAATGACATTTGGCTTCAATAGGGACGGATAAATTTAAGATAACACTAATAAGGTTTGTGGCCGGGGTACCGTGTCCTCTTCTCTTAAAGTGAAATGAGCCTGTATTATATATCTGGATTTAAAGGGGAGATTGCCATACTCAGACCATAATATTCATGCATTAAGGTGAATTGATATTTGATTGAGTGTTATAATTAAACGCCATTGGGCACAGTGTTGTTTCTTGTTATTTTGATATAATCCAGTTTGGATTGTTGTTGTCGTTGTAAATATTAGAATGACGTTCGGTCATGTCCTCGTGTATTTTGTTGTAGTCACGTACGCTTGTGTTAATTTTACCAAGACCCGTTTGGGCAATTGGACGTGTTTTGGCACGTTGTCAAGATCTCGTTCGGAGATCTATTTTGTATTATATCAGGGTAGCGGTTGTCGGATATTCTTAAGTGCCTTGTTGTGTGTTCCCTAAGCTAATCTAATTTACGCAGATTTACGGATTCGTTGCTTGACGGGAAACCAGATGGTAACGGATCACGTAGTATTTCAAACGTCTTTTTTTATTAATAATCTCTCCTGAGATATTTATTTTAAATGGTAAACTGTGGATATTTGAATGCCACTTGATTGATGCAGACACAACTTAGGATTTGCAGTTGTGATGTATTTAGAAAGGTGGGAGTAAATTCGAGATGTTTTTATTGTTGTTATTTTTGGTTATTAAACTTGTTATTTAGTATACTGGTTTACCTCCTTTCTTTAATTGTTCTATTTGCCCTATGTATCCTTGTAATCTATGAGAAGCAAAATTTAACTGCACGGCTATCATGGACCGAAACATTACCCGAAATTGAGTCTCGATACGTTTCTTTTTGCAAGGGTTCAATACGGAGTATTTTAATATTGGTGCCGGGTAGTCAGTTATGTTCAGAAATAGAACAGATGTATCTTCATTAATAACATACCAGTTACTTGGAAGAGATATATATATTTTTTATCCGAGTGCGAAGCTCTTCTAAGGAGAAAAATGTACTCTTGGCATCACGTTCAGCTTTTTCATTGATGCTCTGTTTTATGGCCTTATCCAAATGATTTTGTTCCTTCCTTTCTCTTCTCAATTCAGGTGACTCTATCAATACTCTCGCTCGACATATACTGTGGGCAGTGTGGCATTAACGAAGGAACGGCACCTGCCTTTAGTCTAGGATTCTTCAAAGGCGCAGTTATTATCCTTCCCGTGTCTGTATCGTACATACTAGACCCTCTCAGTGCCACGCGCTGATCAGATCGGCTCTCGCTGCTCGCGTCAAAAGTGCCAAAGCCGATTCAATCGGCGCGCTGTTTATCTTATATTTATAGATGTCTGTAGGCATGTGTCCGTGATTATCTCATACAGTTGGAAAGGTGAGGTTTCAAGCTTGCCTGTGCGGTGTTTACTTTTTCCTTCGAAGTCTGTTACGCGATAGATTTGAGTTTGTATTCATGCCCTCTGTTTGCACTCCCCCAATCACGCGTGTTCCCGCCAAAATTGCGTTGCAGTTGTTTTCTTCTTCTTCTTCTTCTTCTTGAAGATCTAAGAACATTATACAGCTGGAAACGTTGTGTCTCTTATAATATGACTCTTTGGTGTCCTTAATTTAGGCTCAAAATTGTTTTTTTTTACAAAAAAGAAAATTGAACAATTATCAGAATAACCTCAACTAAAATTGTTTAGACGCCGTATTTACTTTTATGAACATAATGGTGAAATAATGAGGTATTGGTTAAAATGCAAAACATTGTTGGAAATGTGGTATTTATGATCGTTTTCGACCATTGAAAATGGCTCGGCATTCTTGGCAAGTATTTCAGGAAAAGGCTAGGCACTAAGAGGGTTAAGGATGTCCGATGGTGAAAAATGACATTCACAGATCTGAAAGAAATAAATACATAAGGATGAAACCTTAATTCACACTTTGAGCAAAATTCTGCTCCCATACGTTTTTCATACACTTACCAGTTTCAATTTTAAAATGGTTAACAAATCATTGAGTTTCCTTATATATTATAAGAAATAAGAATGGCCACAGATGAACTGAACTTGTTATCAGTTGAGGTTTCTCAAGTCTATCATTTGGTATTTATCGCAATAATGCTGTAAAATATGTTTGGTATTCCAACAATAGAAACTTTTAGCCATGCGGTATTGGTAATTAACTTACAAGCACCACCTTATATTTCTTAAAAAAACACGGTTTTTAAACATATTTCAATCCTTTATAATGAAAATATGATCACAAAGAAAATAATAAGTTAAGGTCCCAGAGAACATTCAAATGAGAAGACTACATTAAATAGACAATATTTTGTATGGTGTTTAATGAATGCTAGGGCACCAAAAATAAGCAAACAAACAAAAAATGCAATCTTAACATTGAGTTCTTAAGGACATCGATAAGCCAACCCAGATTATTATGTCTGTGTAACTGAACATCACCTGGACTTCACAATTCATCACTGAGTAATCTCAATAACGTTTGACAACCCTTAATTTGAGTGATCTTAACGATGCCTAAGACTAAAATAATGTGTTTCTACATTTTTTTATAAAAAAATATCGAACAAAATTTTCTGTTACGGAAAGAATATAGGCTACTATATAAATAATTCATGCTTTTGGGCTAATGCCGTGTGTATTTTTAATTTGAACCATACGTTTCGGAGAAACCTTGCCTCCTTTTTCAATGGAAATAAACAATGTGGCCATAGAAAGTAAATCAATGAGATTACAAAAAATATAGATAAAATCCCTCTGTTCGTCACCAGAGAGCAGCTGCCAGAAATTACTGTATGGAACATGGTGGAACGGCGGACAGATTAGTAAGTAATTTCTGGCAGCTGCTCTCTGGTGACGAACAGAGGGATTTTATCTATATTTTTGTAATCTCATTGATTTACTTTCTATGGCCACATTGTTTATTTCCATTGAAAAAGGAGGCAAGGTTTCTCCGAAACGTATGGTTCAAATTAAAAATACACACGGCATTAGCCCAAAAGCATGAATTATTTATATAATAATCCGGGCCGTGAAAGCCTTAATATGCGAATATAGGCTACCTTTAAAAGAGGCATGCATTGCTATAGAAATGGACATGTAGGCTAAGTTTAAAATTTTCCCCATAAAATTTGTGGAAAACAGTGTCTCATTTCACATAGCTAACATAGGTCTTTGAGGAGATTAAACCCAGTCCTCAGAAGAAATTAAGACTAATCTTTCTCAAGTAGCATGAAAGTTCATATTTTGAATATACTGTACAATTAAATATCTGGTTGCTTTACCCGAGTTGTGTATGTATGGGACATTAGGCTGTGTGGGTAGATTATTAGCTTGGGAATAATCTAACCCCCAAGGGAAGATGATGAAGAAAAAGTAGTGGGTTTCGGACTGGAGAAAAAGGATGGAGAAATAGGACGAGAGTCCAACAGAAGTTATAATTTTAACTTTAAGTATACTCAAAGGCAGCTGACACTGCAAATCCGCTTTCCGATACCTAAAGTGGGTAGGGACCTGGGCGAAGCTAACAGGAAACGCAGCTGGAACTTGGGCTATTCGCAAGAAAGCTGCTATAGTGTATTCCCTCTCAAGCATAAATATACCTACTATGGGGAAGGGTGGTGGTCTGGCAAGACAAAGAGTAACAGATTTATTGTGTGTCTGTTCAAAGGAGTTTGTTTCTAAACAAGTATTTTGAAGAATACAAATAATTTGAATCAGCCGTGATATTTTAGTTCTTGAAATTGTAGAATTTCTAAAGAGCGACCGAATGCTTCCAAGAAGGATAGGGATAAAGCAATTATACCCTTGGGAATAATTTTGGTAAGAGTACCAATTGTTGCATTTAGAAATGACTAAGCTTTTACCCAGCAAGGGGCCGACTAAAAGTTTAGACAATGAGAAACACTTAAATTTTGAAAAAACAACCATAAGTGATAGAGAGAATCTCCACAAGCAGGAAGCTGGCGTAGCGAGCTATGCTTGCCTTACTGGCCAGTTAGAATTAGCTATCAAAACTAAGAGAGACTTTAATAAGTTAATAACTAAGAGTTCTTGCTCAAATGCAACAAGTAGTGAAAACCTTATCAATGGATTTATTTTTATTAAAGAGGGCATAAACCTAGGAAGAGTCAGGGAAGACAGGATTTTGCCTAACCGTTATTTCAGAGAAATGATAGAGCAAAAGAAAAAAGGTGTAATGAATTTAAGACATATATAATTTGAGTTTACAAACAATTGGGGTCGCAGACCTCCTAAAATCATCCAAACTTTGCACCAGGCAATTGACATTTTTGTTTTTGTTTTAAACCTTTTATATGCTTTAAAATCTTCGTAAGGTTTTGAAATGGCTAAGATTAATAAATGGGAAATTTAAAGACAATTGACGTAATTAAGGTTAAACAATCAATCAAGTACAAGATGTGTACTTTAAGGATTTCTAGATAGGTATCTTAGAAATATGAACAAATAACAACTTCGAAAGTAACAACAAAAACAGGAAGAAATGAAATAGAAGTTTCTATAACTTCTTGTATTAATACAGAAATACTTTTGGCGATTATACAAATAGGGCAGGTCACTTATTGTGAAACCTGAAGAGAAAAATTGAAAGGAAGTTTCTAGAACTCCTATGTTTAAGTAGGGATCACGAGAAAAATGGGGCAAATTTCCCTTTCGTGAAACCTAGAGATAACTCACTTTTGAGTAGAAAGAATTGGATTCCCTCATTAGAAGGGAGAAACAATATACTTTAAGGCGTGTACTAGACACGAAGTTTTACAGACATTAATTCGTTGTACGTGGAACAAGTAAGGGAGGGCACTTATTGAGAGTGACACCTCATTGAAAAAAGACCTAAAGTAACAATTTTATTATTTTAGTTTGTTAGTAAAGGGTTTGGGAAAGATCAAATGGTATTGTGGAAGAGTGTTCATGGCCGTATTTATTGTACTTGGACGAGCGCGACGCGGATGAAAAAGTTGAACAGGCACAGTTATCACTATAGTCTGTTGATATAGTTGAAAGTTCACTGTACCAGCACAAAAAGTTTATAGAAAGAAAAGTTATTGCAGTTATGTAAAAGTTGAGATTTGGCTTGAGAGAATTATGAGTTGTAATTTCTATGGGCGGCAGTTAAATACGGCAGAACATTTCCCACGTAGGAAGACAGTTTATGTGGATTAGAAGTTTATCCCACATACGTTTCTCAGCGAAGAAAATATTCCCATATCAAGTGGAAAATACATGACAGTATAACTGGTAGATAGAGTGTAGGTTCTGGAAGGTTCCAGAGCAATGATGACTTGTTGAAATTGGGTAGAGATTCCCTCGGCGGAAAACTAGATTATATAGACAGTGAGTATTTTAGAAATATCCCTCGATGTGATATAGCATCTCTGAAAATCTTTCATTTTGAAAGTTAGACTTGATAGTTCGAGTTTGATCAAGAAGATCTCTTGAAAGCAGTTATTTGATCACATATAGCAATTTTCACTGTCTATAAAATCCAAATAAAAGCATTGAGCCTTTTAAAAGCGATGAGAATGTGGTGAAAACATGAAGTCGGTACTTATCTTTGCTTCATGAAGAAGGCGATGTTGCTGTTGACGGTTGATTCTAAAACTCGAACATGGCGTCGAATTTAAAAGTTTGCCTCTAGAGTAGAGGAGGCGAGCTTTAGTTAAGCTCCAACTGACTAGTTTGACTTCAGACGCACAAGTGTGGCCAGCTCAACGGAGCGCGGAGAGACCAGGGAAGGGAAAAAGGTGGGGGTAGGAGACAAAAGGAATACATATAAACAAATAAGAATAGCCAACTTTGAAATAATAATTTCTCTTGATGAAATGGTCTTCAAAGCGTTGATAGCAGGCGTCACTAGCGCAGCCTGGTGGGTGAAAATGTAGACAAAGTTCTCTTGATCACGGAGAAGATAGCTGGCGATAGCGACGAGATCTGGTGGCCAGATTGGTAAGGAAGTCGTCTTGTGCTGGGAAAAGCTTAGGAACTTCAGAGATTCGCTGCTAGATGACGCTAGGTGGGTCATGGAAGATATATATCTAGAACAGACTTACAGGTAGTGTAAGAAACATATACCAACAAAGAGAAATCAGGAGATCACTGTTGGTGTTTGCGAAAAAAGGAAGGGATGAACTAAAACAAAGAGAAGCAAAAGCTTACTCTGTCTTACCGTGTATTTCAAAGAATACACCAAGCTGGGAGGGATAAACACCAACAGAGAACAAAGACATGAAATTAAAAGCTTAAAGGTAAAGGAGCAATTAAAGAAAGTGATCTTATAATATGCCCATTAGTGGTCAAGACCACGGCTACCCTAACTCTCCCATCCCTTCCAGGATAACACTCGGTCCCTCTACCAGAGATCCAGACCAAGGGAGGAGAAGCATCCCCAACCAGGACCAAGTCCCCCACTTTAATGTCGGGATTGGAAAGAAACCACTTCTGTCTCCGTTGCAAGGAAGTTAAGTATTCCAAATTCCACCTCTTCCAGAAAGAATTACGGAGGGCTTCAAGTTTACGCCAAACAATAGGTAAATTAGAATCCCAGTAAGAGTTGGGAAGGGGAGGAGGGACAGAAAGAGAAGTGCCTATAAGGAAGTTACCAGGTGTGAGTGGAAGCAGGTCATCAGGGTCATTGGAAAGCGGAGTTAAAGGGCGAGAATTAACCACACCTTCAATCAGCACAGACAGCGAATTAAATACTTCATAAGTCAGAATGCGATTACCTAAAACTTTTCTTAGATGACGTTAAGTGAGCTTTACGCAGGATTCCCACCTACCACCGTGATGAGGGGCGTAGGGAGGTATAAAACGCCATTTGAAACCCTTTGAGTAGGAAAAATTAGAAATCTGTTCCATGGCAGGAGAAGATGTGAGAGCTTTCTTCCACAAGGAAGCTGCGCCTTGAAAAGTGGAAGCGTTATCAGAGAACATCTCCGAAGGAACACCACGCCTTGCAGCGAAGCGAGAGACAGCTGATAAAAGTAAGAAGTAGAGGCATTCGTTACTAGTTACAAATGGATCGCGCCAGTAACCATGCAAAGAAAGAGAGAAACATAGAGCTTACCAAACAATTTGCGTTTAGCTTCAGGGGAATTGCGTTGATATTGGAACCGACCCACATAGTCCACACCAGTTAGAGCAAATGGACGTATAGGAGAAGAGCGAAAGGAGGGCAGATCGCTCATTAATTGAGTATTGACTTTAGGTTTAGCTTTGAAGCATGGAATGCATTTGTGAATTACAGAGGAAACTTCATGATTTCCATTTATAATCCAGTACTTTTCCCTTAAGAGGCAAAGCAGAGTGCGTGTACCAACATGCAGATTACGATAATGAAAGTCACGTATAATTAAAGAAGTTACGTAATGTTTAGAAGGCAAAATAACAGGATGCTTTTTGTCCTCAGAAAGCAAAGATTGCGAGAGCCTACCACCTACCCTGAGTAACCTTTTGTCGTCAAGGAACGGGGCTAAAGCACGAAGACGACTGGATTTGGGAAGATCCTTCTTAGAAGAAAGAAAATACAATTCAGAAGAAAAGGCTTCTTGCTGTGTTAGTTGCAAAACCTTAATGGTAGCGAGATTCAATTCATGATTGGTAAGGTGTGGTTTGGGGAGAAGAGGTTGGTCAACCACAAGATATTTCCATCTGAGAAGATAGGCAACAATTCGAATTAATTTGTGAAAGAAAGAATAGCGGGACAACAAGGGATGAGAAACGTTGGAAACAAGACACGAAGTTGTAGATTTAGATACTTTAGCGTCAGGCAAGTTGGAGTTTGTAGCTGGAGGTTTAGAAGGCCAACAAGAAGAGTCTTCGATTAACCACGAGGGCCCATGCCAGTACAACTGAGAAGCTGCCAATTTAGAGGGTAAACATCCACGAGAAATGATGTCGGCGGGGTTGTCAGCGCCGGGCACATGCCTCCATTGACATCCAGAAGAAAGAGTTTGAATTTTGGAAACCCTGTTTGCAACAAAAGTTTGCCAATGAACGGGTTTTTTGGCGATCCAAGAAAGAGTGATCATGGAATCACCCCACAGATAAGTTTGCGAAAATTCGACCCTTAAGGCTTTCCGTAATTTCTTAACAAGTTCTGTGGCCATGAGTGCAGCACACAATTCAAGCCTAGGCAAAGTGATAGTTTTAAGAGGAGCCACCTTCGATTTGGCACAAACAAGGTTGGAAACTGAAGATCCATTTAACGAACCGCGATAAACCAAATATGCACAGCAACCGTAAGCTTTTTCGGAACTGTCCGCAAACGCATGAAGAAAAAAAAGATGCATTAGGATGAGCGTTAATTAAATTCCTGGGAATTTCAATAAGGGAAAGATCAAGCAAATTGCTACGAAAAGAGAGCCATCTGTTAAGAAAAGAAAGGGGAACAGTGTCGTCCCATTCACATTTGAGAGACCATAGCTCTTGCATGAAAAGTTTGGCTATAACAATAACCGGGGCAAGGAATTGAAGCGGATCAAAAATTTTTGCAATTTCAGAGAGAATTTGTCTTTTTGTGTTGGGAGTTCTTCTGCAAGCGAAACTTTATAGATAAGAGTGTCCATGTTAGTGGACCAATGAACTCCAAGAGTTTTTATGGACTCGGAGTCTCCACAAATTTCGACGGAGGAGGGGTCTACATCTTCAATAGGAAACTGGGCGAGAAACTCATGGGAGTTGGAATTCCACTTATGAAGTGGGAATCCTCCATTCGTTAACAATGCTAGAAGTTCTAGTGACACGAAAGAAGCTTCCTCCAGAGTGGGGAAGGACTGCAAGTAATCGTCAACATAGAATGATATAGTTAGTGCTTCGGAAGCTTTAGAATCAAATAAATGACCATCTTGAGAGGCTAACAAATGTAGGGATCGGATAGCAAGGAAAGCGGAAGGTTTTAAGCCATAAGTAACCTCTTTAAGCGAAATACCTTAATGGGCTTGCTGATTTCGTCTCGCCACAAGATTCTTTGGAGATCTCGTTGTTCAGGCTGAATTAAAACCTGACGGTACATCTGTTTGCTGTCCGCTATAACAGCTATGGGAAATAATCGAAAGTTTAGGAGTATAACAGATAAATCTGACTGAAAAGCAGGACCAGAATAAAGAGTATCGTTAAGACTGTTGCCATTAACGTCAGGTGATGAACCATTGAAAACGACTCGGATTTTATCCTTTACATGAGGGTTTTTCCACACGGGATGATGATTTAAGAAAACCGTTTCAATTGGGGGGTGCAATTCGTCATCAGATTTGCTAACAACTTCCATATGATCTAAGCTTTCTTACTCATCCATGAAATCAGTATATAGCTGTTTATCGAGAGGTTCTTTCTTGAATTTGCTCTCGATAGCAAAGAGAGCTTTTCGAGCTTTGGGTTGAGAATTAATAAGTTTAGGGGATTATGTAATCTTGGCATCTGAACAATGAACCGGTCTTCAGGAGAACGAGTGGTGGTGTTGAGAAAAAGTTGCTCACAGAATTCGTTTTCTGAAGAGGTCACGTTAGGAGAATCAACGCTTTCAAGCCTCCAGAACTGTTCCAAGTCAGTATTAGCGAAATAACATTGCGATGCGGGTTGGGGAGAATAATGAGGAAGTTGACCGGTGACGATCCATCCAAAATTAGTGTCTCTGGCAACCACGTTTGAGGATAACTTGCGAACCTGTTTACGAAGGCAATTCCAGAAAACATTGGCACTAAAGGGTATGTCAATGGGGTTTGGCACATTGAACAGAGGATCGGCTAGCCGTAAATGCGAGGGAATGCTTAAACCTAAAATATCAACAGAGTGACTTGGAGTATCTTCTCGTATGCTATTGAGAATGAGACAATTCAGTTTGAGAAAGTTATTTCTGTGACAAATGTCTCTTAAGGTTAGCTTTGAAAACTGTAAAGCTTGCGATTTTGAGCTGTTAATGCCCGATACGTTAATAGAAGTGGGGTTTACAGGTAGGCCTCGTTTTTTGATTAATGAATTAGAAACGAAATCGTGGGTTGCCGCCGAATCAAGAAGACCGCGTGCACGGACCCAGTTGCCAAAGTTATCCTGAACTTCGATTTGGACTGTGGACAATAGTAGTTGGGCACTACGTATGGACTTGGCATTTTGAATGTAAGATGAAGCATTGGAACTGTTAGCATTGTCACTTTTCTGAGAAGTAGATGCGGTCGATGACCTTGCTTGGTCATGATGATGTAGTAAAGTGTGATGAGCTTTTTCACAATGGAAGCAAAGTCTGGTGGACTTGCAATTTGAAGCAGAATGCGTGGGTGCTAGGCAGTTGAAGCAATGTTTATTCTGGGAAACTAATTTTCTTCTGTCGTCGACTGACAGTTCTTTAAAAGATTTACATAGATATAAGGCGTGGGAATCTTTACAAAGTATGCACTTTAATGGTTCATTTAAACTCTTACGGGGGTCGCTTTGAGTGTTTAAAACGAGAGAACTAGCAATACGGCGTTCACTAGACCTAGTTGGGTAACCAGTGGCGTTTGACTTGAGTTTAGATGAGCTGGACCCAGGGTTTTGGGTACTAGACGCTAAGCGTTCGCTTTTAGGTTTAAGAGACATTGATTCAAATTTAGAACTAGGGGATGAGGGTTCACTTTGATTAGCTAAAGCAGTTAAGAGTTGGCATCTAGCATTTATGAAAGTGACTAAATGCTCGTAAGAGTAATCGTCTTCTCTGGAAAGTTCAATCTCCCAAGCTTTGTGGGTAGCAACATCGACTTTAGAAACCACTAAGTGTATTAAGAAAGTGTCCCAGTGTTCAGTGGGTTGATCTAATTGGGATAGAGCTTTAACGTGAAGTTGTGTTGTATCAATAAGAGTACGCAAACTAGTGACGTCATTGTGCTGTGACGCAGGTAAGTTAAATAGAGCCTTCATATGGCGTTGAATACGTAACCGTGAATTACCGTATCTTTCTTTCAACAAGTAAAAGGCAATGGGGTAGTTTTCGGCACTTAATGGGAGTGGTTCAACTAACTGCAGAGCTTGACCTCGGAGGATAGATCTCAAATAATGAAACTTGTAGATGACTTGAATATCTTCATTGTCATGAACAAGATAACAAAATAGTTCATAGAAAGAATCCCAAGTAGATTCGTCTCCACAGAAGTGGGGTAAATCAATCTTAGGTAGGATTGGTTTGGGCTTGTGAGTGCCCTCACGAAAAGAGGTTTGTTGTTCGTGAAGAGAACCAAGAACAGAACCGTCTTTTTTCTGTTCTTCTTCGAGTTGGCGTATTATTTTAAAAGCAGAACCTATACCTTCGTAATATTGATTTTCTACTTCGACTCGATTATCAGTTTGAATGAGCATACAAGCTTCGATTTTCAGTTTGGATGTTACAATAATTTTTATATGAACGTTCAAAATCCTTTACGCGATGTTTTAACAAATCTAATTGAGCTTCTGAAGGATCTAGCTCTGTGATGTATTTTCTAAATCGGGTAATTTGCCCTTTATAGGATGCTCGTTTAGAAGTAAGTTTTTCATCCTTATTCTCTTCTGTAGGAGCCATGACAAAATAGGTAAATTAAAGTATAACTTACGAAATTGTGGGACCTTGGAAATGCTGTTAGACTGGCAGCAGCAAATAAGTTGAAAGAAAGGGACACACCAAAGGAGACAGGAGCGGCCTCTTTCTCCTTCACAGGCTTTGCACGGTGAAGCTATAGCTGAAAAATTCAAAGAAGATATTATGATTTGCAAAATATTGTCAAATAACCCTTGACAAATAAAGCCTGGTAAGTAAAATGTCATAAATGGAGTCTCCCGGGTTTCTGGGACCAAATTTTGGGTAGATTATTAGCTTGGGAATAACCTAACCCCCAAGGGAAGATGATGAAGAAAAAGTAGTGGGTTTCGGACTGGAGAAAAAGGATGGAGAAATAGGACGAGAGTCCAACAGAAGTTATAATTTTAACTTTAAGTATACTCAAAGGCAGCTGCCACTGCAAAACCGCTTTCCGATACCTAAAGTGGGTAGGGACCTGGGCGAAGCTAACAGGAAACGCAGCTGGAACTTAGGCTATTCGCAAGAAAGCTGCTATAGCGTATTCCCTCTCAAGCATAAATATACCTACTATGGGGAAGGGTGGTGGTCTGGCAAGACAAAGAGTAACAGATTTATTGTGTATCTGTTCAAAGGAGTTTGTTTCTAAACAAGTATTTTGAAGAATACAAATAATTTGAATCTGCCGTGATATTTTAGTTCTTGAAATTGTAGAATTTCTAAAGAGCGACCGAATGCTTCCAAGAAGGATAGGGATAAAGCAATTATACCCTTGGGAATAATTTTGGTAAGAGACCAATAGTTGCATTTAGAAATGACTAAGCTTTTACCCAGCAAGGCGCCGACTAAAAGTTTAGACAATGAGAAACATTTAAATTTTGAAAAACCTACCATAAGTGGTAGAGAGAATCTCCACAAGCAGGAAGCTGGCGTAGTGAGCTATGCTTGCCTTACTGGCCAGTTAGAATTAGCTATCAAAACTAAGAGAGACTTTAATAAGTTAATAACTAAGAGTTCTTGCTCAAATGCAACAAGTAGTGAAAACCTTATCAATGGATTTATTTTTATTAAAGAGGGCATAAACCTAGGATGAGTCAGGGAAGACAGGATTATGCCTAACCGTTATTTCAGAGAAATGATAGAGCAAAAGAAAAAAATCACATTTATTTAACAATGAAAAAAGGTGTAATGGATTTAAGACATATAATTTGAGTTTACAAACAATTAGGGTCGCAGACCTCCTAAAATCATCCAAAGTTTGCACCAGGCAATTGACAATTTTTTTTAGGTTTTAAACCTTTTATATGCTTTAAAATCTTCGTAAGATTTTGAAATAGCTAAGATTAATAAATGGGAAATTTAAAGATAATTGACGTAATTAAGGTTAAGCAATCAATCAAGTACAAGATGTGTACTTTAAGGATTTCTAGATAGGTATCTTAGAAATATGAACAAATAACAACTTCGAAAGTAACAACAAAAACAGGAAGAAATGAAATAGAAGTTTCTATAACTTCTTGTATTAATACAGAAATACTTTTGGCGATTATACAAATAGGGCAGGTCACTTATTGTGAAACCTGAAGAGAAAAATTGAAAGGAAGTTTCTAGAACTCCTATGTTTAAGTAGGGATCACGAGAAAATGGGGCAAATTTCCCTTTCGTGAAACCTAGAGATAACTCACTTTTGAGTAGAAAGAATTGGGTTCCCTCATTAGAAGGGAGAAACAATATACTTTAAGGCGTGTACTAGACACGAAGTTTTACAGACATTAATTCGTTGTACGTGGAACAAGTAAGGGAGGGCACTTATTGAGAGTGACACCTCATTGAAAAAAAGACCTAAAGTAACAATTTTATTATTTTAGTTTGTTAGTAAAGGGTTTGGGAAAGATCAAATGGTATTGTGGAAGAGTGTTCATGGCCGTATTTATTGTACTCGGACGAGCGCGACCCGGATGAAAAAGTTGAACAGGCACTGTTATCACTATAGTCTGTTGATATAGTTGAAAGTTCACTGTACCAGCACAAAATGTTTATAGAAAGAAAAGTTATTGCAGTGATGTAAAAGTTGAGTTTTGGCTTGAGAGAATTATGAGTTGTAGTTTCTATGGGCAGCAGTTAAATACGGCAGAAAATTTCCCACGTATGAAGACAGTTTATGTGGATTAGAAGTTTATCCCACATACGTTTCTCAGCGAAGAAAATATTCCCATATCAAGTGGAAAATACATGACAGTATAACTGGTAGATAGAGTGTAGGTTCTGGGAGGTTCCAGAGCAATGATGACTTGTTTAAATTGGGTAGAGATTCCCTCGGTGGAAAACTAGATTATATATAGACAGTGGGTATTTTAGAAATATCCCTCGATGTGAGATAGCATCTCTGAAAATCTTTCATTTTGAAAGTTAGACTTGATAGTTCGAGTTTGATCAAGAAGATCTCTTGAAAGCAGTTATTTGATCACATATAGCAATTTTCACTGTCTATAAAATCCAAATAAAAGCATTGAGCCTTTTAAAAGCGATGAGAATGTGGTGAAAACATGAAGTCGGTACTTATCTTTGCTTCATGAAGAAGGCGATGTTGCTGTTGACGGTTGATTCTAAAACTCGAACATGGCGTCGAATTTAAAAGTTTGCCTCTAGAGTAGAGGAGGCGAGCTTTAGTTAAGCTCCAACTGACTAGTTTGACTTCAGACGCACAAGTGTGGCCAGCTCAACGGAGCGCGGAGAGACCAGGGAAGGGAAAAAGGTGGGGGTAGGAGACAAAAGGAATACATATAAACAAATAAGAATAGCCAACTTTGAAATAATAATTTCTCTTGATGAAATGGTCTTCAAAGCGTTGATAGCAGGCGTCACTAGCGCAGCCTGGTGGGTGAAAAAGTAGACGAAGTTCTCTTGATCACGGAGAAGATATCTGGCGATAGCGACGAGATCTGGTGGGTAGATTGGTTAGGAAGTCCTCTTGTGCAGGGAAAATTTGAGGAACTTCAGACATTCGCTGCTAGATGACGCTAGGTGGGTCATGGAAGATATATATCTAGAACAGACTTACAGGTAGTGCAAGAAACATATACCAACAAAGAGAAATCAGGAGAATACTGTTGGTGTTTGCGAAAAAAGGAAGGGATGAACTAAAGCAAAGAGAGGCAAAAGCTTAATCTGTCTTACCGTGTATTCCAAAGAATACACCACTGTGCAGTATAATATCACAATACTGGAAAAAAAACTTAACTAGTATAATAAGTTCTGAAGATTAAAAACCATAAGTCAATACTAATTTGTACTTTTTATTGTACCGGTTTCGGCCACTTCGTGGCCTTCCTCAGTGTAAATACTGTAATCTAATTACCCCATTTTTGGCGCGGCTTGACCTCTAACTTTATTGCTCGTGGGTGTCAGAAGATTGATATGCCATTATTTGCATATTTTAGCGTGTTAATCTTAAACCTCAGCCACCTTGTTTATTTTGTTACCGGAACTGAACTGGCCTATTTTTTAAAAACATCGTGCAATAAAAACAATAATGCCACCCAATTAGTTCACATGCCTTAATACTTCAAATTTATTTAATTCATTTAACTTAATACACATTCGTGAATACAATGGCAGGCCTACTGGTATCTCAGTAATTATTTGTCTATTATTTGGTAGAAGTTAAGAATAGTGGTGGGTGTCTGGTTGCCTGAAATCCCACAATAATTACAAGTTAAAAACTGCATACTGGTATAATACATTCATTTCCCAAGTCCTATACCATATTTTAGATCCGTGTATTGCTCTAGTTTATGTTGTAAAATTAAACGTTTCACGGCAGTTTACATGACTTTCGAGTGCGACGAAAAGTATTGTGACTGCCGTACACTTCACGCAAGCCAGCAAAGATCAACAAATATTCCTTCATTTCCATCGTCATATACCTTACAACTTCGTACTATACCTGTACACGAATCTTTTACTGGTAATCATACTTAAATCCTACTAATAATTAAGTCTACGGTACTGTAGGCTCCATTTACCGCTGGAGCCAGCCTATATGGGTGCTTGGTCAGTGCTTCAACTCTCCGCATGCTATAGCGCTCCTTGTCTATAGGCTAATACGAAAGATATAAATTTTGATATAAAACCAGCTTGAAGAAGGAATATTGATGTGGATGTTATATTGACAAATTGAAATTGTCAGTATGGGTATAATCATGCAAAATTGTGAAGAAACTGTGACGGTGGGCGACGGACGGTAAAATCGGGCTCCTCGTTATGAAGTACGAAGGGGTTTGTCAGTTCATATTGTTGAAATTAAATAACATCTACAGCTTGGAATATCTAATTTCAACGATATCATTCCACAGTTTCTTCAAACAACTGTGGAAAGATATCGTTGAAATTAAATATTCCAAAAAACAAAAAAAGGTTTAGGTTAAGATTGAAGTTGTCAGTATGGGTAACTATATAACATCCACATCACTGTACCTTCTTCAAGCTGGTTTTATATCAAGATTTATTCAATTCGTATTGAACATATTTTTGTAAGAGATATGTTTTTTTAAATGTTAGTGTATGTGTTTTTAGACGATTAATTTTTTAGAATTAGTTTTGAGAACAACCATCGATTTTAGTTTTTTTTAAATGTAAGTCTTGCATTTCTATTCATAGGCCTATTATTATTTGCGCTAAGAAAGGCCAGAATGTGACCTAAACCGGTACAATTTATACAAAGTACTAATTAATATTGACTTAAGGTTTTAATCTTCAGGACTTATTATTTTTCGTCAATAAGGAACCGGGCTAACATGGTCACTAGCATATTTAGCCTGGCCTCTGTGTTTGACGCAGCCAACGGCTCTGGAGAACCCGGTACCGATGCAATTAGTTTGCTTCTCCCCGGGATTTGCTAATTGGTGGTTTATAATTTAATTATTTAGGCTTGTTTTATTTCATGATTGTTATTTTCGGTTCATAATAAATTATATTGGCCCCATCGGTGCAGCCGGCAGCTGCCACGTCACTTTTCTTGTAAATATTTTGGTAACTATTGGTTCTTGATGTGTTGTTATAGGTTGTTTTGAGTGTAGTATAGATCACGATACCTTATGCTACAAACTTCCCCTAGACACAAAATGGTGGCAACCATGTCGTCAAGGACGACACAAAAGTTTAAACGATGCATACATGTCAAATTCTATGTCTTAATAAGGCTTTACATACAAACACAAACGTAACCTTGGCCTTACACCTCAGACCCCGTGTTTGTAATAGAAGCTGTAATTTTCAGCCTGACAGTCGTCTAACCTAGTAGTGATCAATGGTTTTCCACAGACAGTCGTTTAACAAAGTAGCGACCAATGGTTTCGCCCATACAGTCATCTAACCAAGTAGCGACCAATGGTTTCGCCCAGACCGTCATCTAACCAAGTAGCGATCAATGTCTTCATGTCACAGTGACTTTAAAAGAGTAGAGTGAAACTTTTCAATTAAATTGAACAAAAATTAATTTATGATCATACGTAACTCGCCATCAATCTTCGCACTTGAACACATGAGAATGCATCCGCATGCAACGACGCACTGTCTGAAACCTCATGCAGCCGAGTAATATGGCAGTAATTCAAATCTACGTCCGCACATCAACTATGACATCATTGACTACCCTAAAATATACTCCTAGACACGTACGTATTACGGTATATACTTGAAACTTGTATTTTTGCTTATTTACTTGGCTCGTTTAGTTGACCCTTTAAGACACTCCTATTTAGTTAACAAGGTCGCCAGTTTGCTGTTACGAAGGTATGTTTCTAAGCATTGATAGCAATTTTACACTCGGTCACCATGTGTGTATTACCTGTCTCTATGTTTCGGTGTGCGAACGGCCCTTGGACGGTGTATTTGTTAATGCCATGTTAATGTTATGGTGTGGAGTGGAGTGTTGGCCATTCTGTGGTTCGTGCTGTGACTGTAGATGTGTGTAATCTTGTTTTACCTTCCTGGACGCGGCATGCTCCTCCGTAAGGGTCGGCTGGGGCTTGTCCGTGAGGTAAGCATGCCATCCCTAGCGGTCTGTGATTAGGAATTTCGGTGTGTTATAAGTAGACATTTGTAATTTGTAAATCGCAACAGAAGCACCCTCTTCCCCCAGAGAGTGCCCCCCCCCCCCATTAGTATGCGATCACGATCAGTCGATGGAATGTGGGTATCTTGAGGCTTGGTTGGTTCGTTGTTTGATATCTTGCGTAATGAGTGGCATGTCGTTGGGTGGTGGATTGTATAAGAATTTGTTTAAGTCATCTAGTACAGGGTCTTCCATATAAAGTAAGAACAGCAAGCGCAGTTTTGTTTTTCGCTGCTGTGGTGCCCTTGACCGAGCTTGTGTCGCGCCATGGCCCCCTGCTGTACTATTGAAAGCGCGCGCATAGTACAGACGACGGCTGTTTTTGTTTTCAAGTTCCGATGGACTGTATAAAAATAACAGATTGACAAACCAAACTGATTTTACTACCAAATGTTTGTTTGTTTGTTTGTTTGTTTTATTCTATTGTCTCAACATAATCGACAAAACGATTGAAACATTTTTCGTATCGTTGCACCAGCTTTCCAATGCCCTCGGCAAAATATTCTGCCGCCACTGAGGTGGTTACGTCTGGACAGTCTCCTGAAGTTTTTCCTTTTTGGCAAGGCGTTGCTACCCAACCATACCTTCAATTCTCCAAAAAAGGTGAAAATCATTCACGAGCGCACTGTGCCAAGGTTACGATAGACTTTTACAAAGAATTCGAGTGTGAAGTTTTGGATCATCTGCCGATTAGTCCAAACCAGCACTGAAAGATTTTCACATTTTTCGAGAATTGATGGTATGGTTGGGCGGCAACGCCTCGCCAAAAAGGAAAAACTTCAGGAGACTGTCCAGATGTACCCACCTCAGAGGCGGCAGAATATTTTTCCGAGGGCATTGGAAAGCTGGTGGAACGATACGACAAATGTTTCAATCCTTTTGGCGATTATATTGAGACACGAATAAAACAAGCAAACATTTAGTAGTAAAATCAGTTCGGAACGTCAATCTGTTATTTTTATACAGTCCATCGGAACTTTCAAAAAACAAACAGCCCTCGTATGTACTATGCGTGCGCTTTCAATAGTACAACAGGGGGCCATGGCGCGCCACAAGCTCGGCCAAGGCCACCGCAGCAGCGAATAACAAAACTGCCGCTTGCCGTTCTTACTTTATATGAAAGACCCTGTATATTTTGGTTGTGTGGTAATGTTCATAGACGGTTGTTGGGTGTGAATTGCTCTTGTAGCATTGATGCTAGTAATTCTGCCTTTTCATGGTTGTCGGTTATAGGGCTGTCAAATCTGGTCCATGCAATTGGAAACCTGTCCCACAAAGTTGGAATATTAATTTGTTGAAATGAGAGGGTGGTGATTCATGCTGACTAAACCTAATTTTGAGCGATTTAGCTGATAAATATTATTACATCCACAAGGACAATAGTATATGTACCATACCAGTATAAGTAATGGGACAAACCCTTTCAGGGGATGAAATTACCCGTGTATTTATGTAAAGCTCCCACATTTGTTAGAGAGCTCACTAGATTTTTCCATCTCGTGGGCTCAATCAGAATGTCCATTATAATACCCTTTAAGTTAATGTGATAATTGCACAGGAAGTACTTTTGCATTTGTGTGTTGCACAGGCTAGAGTAAAATGTGGCTTTTCACCGATGTCTCAGCCTCACTCATGGCTGTGATTATATGGAAGCTACTGAGGTATGGGTGGTGCTTAGTAATGACATCCAAGGCACAGTCAGTGCCTGTGGATGCTGTGAAAGGTTCTACTAATAGGGTTAGTACTGCTGTTCTGACCCAGTGAGGAAAGCAATGGCAAACTACCTCACTCCTCATCTTGCCTAGTACGAATCAATATAGCACTGCCTTGGGTTTCTGTGGGTATATAGGCACCGTGCGTGTCCTCTAGCGGCCGGATGGAGAACTATAAGTGAGGCAGACTCCAGGCTCGCAGCACAGATTACCTTACGCTCGCAGTCTCTGTTCTGGTATGAGCGTGTAGTCACTCCGACGATAATGGCAGAGAAACGAAGATCAAGTAAACGCAATTGTTGTGTTGTCGGTTGTTCCAATACTTATGCAAATACGGGAAGTGAAATACAATTTTATTGTTTTCCTAAACGAGCGATAGAAGTGGACCGAAGGAGGCGATGGATACAAGCAGTTAACTGAAGGAAGTAAGTACACGTACATAGGGTAAGGTGGTACAATTTCGATATAGGTACAATTCCGTTCAAACTAAGGTTTAGTGGATATTTACCACTTCGGAGTGTTGGTAGTACTTTACTGTGTATGCCATTACAGTGCGGAGGACTTCTCGAGTTGTGTGTGATTGCATCACGAATACAGCGGTTTGTGCTTCAGATATACAGATTATTTTTTGTAGCTAGGTGAGTTCAATTATGTAGTTTTGTACTCTGTTATAAAATTGCCTAGTTTTTACACGCTGGCAAACAATGATATTATGAGGTTAGAACCATGCTGTTGATTTCCGCTTGTGCTCGCACTACCTGAGAGACCTGCTTTACATGTGCTGCCATCTCTCGTCATTGTGGGGTACAACTTGACGATATATACAGTGATGTCAATAGTACATTTTCGATCAGCAGAGAGGTACAACTTCGATACACTAGTACAATTTCGATCGGAATTGATCCAACCAGATATTTGTGATGGAATATAAATCTTATTACGAAGCAAAAATGAATTATGAGTATTTCAAAGGATTTCAGCATCTAACGTTTGTATAAATTCAGAGATTATAATGGTACACTGTTCTTAAGTTTCCAATATCTGAGAAATAAACAATATGGTCCCTAACTCAAATTCATATTTATGGTTCATGGTATTCAGAAGCAAACACTTTCTTTATCATTATTAGGTCAAACAATGTTAATAATGTTATTGCTTATCATTGTGAGGTTTGAAGCCATTATTCAGTGTTGCCTAAGTAAACAAAAGTTTGATGCTTTTCAGTCGGTCAACACGAATGTACCCCCCCCCCCCAAAAAGAGCTGGGTTATGCCCTAATCCTGAAAACGCAAACATCACTTCGACTCACTTCCAACGAAAATCTGGAAAAACTCCGAAGCAAGAGACGTCTTTTTCAACTGGCACAGAAGAAAGTAAGAGGTCGCCAGCAAACGACGAAGAGTGTGGATTTTGTTTGATGAACTATTACAGTGAACAATCAATGAAAAAAGTGACTGGATTCGTTGCCAGAACTGTAATGTGTGGTATCATGAATTGTGTGTTAGTTCAGTTTGAAAAAAAAAAAAAAAAAACACATCGTATGTGGACGATGCCAGTGATCGAAATTGTACCAGCAGGTGATCATGATTGTACCCGACGAGGTACATTTCTGATCAATTACACAAAATTATGTTTTTTATTCTTGTATCTAAAATAACAACTGTAATTTTGTAATATATATAAAATACATCCACTATAGTTCAAGGAACGTGTACCACTATTGAAATTCATTCTAGCTTCTGCACGTCGCCTGTGGTAGTATGATTTGTCTTAACTGATCGAAATTGTACCACCTTACCCCTGCACAAATATGCAATAAGTTCAACTGACCCGATTTAATATCATTTTTGTGTTAATTTTTAGCATTGATGGATCACTTTGGCAACCTACGACTTACTCAAGAATATGCAGTGCACATTTCATCGGAAACAGAAGATCTGGACACCCACTAAGTCCAGCCTATGTTCCGACAATATTTCCTGATGAATACAAGAAGAGGAATGTTTCGCCGGGTCCTAGCTTACAGCGCTTTCACAGACAACTCAAACGATTAAAAAAGGAAGAACCAGGCGGAAAAGTTTCAGCTACAGTTTGCGCAAGTAACATAACCAAGGATGCATCCGTGGGAACAGACGGATCTGATTTTCATTGTTCAGACTTCATGTTTACTTGTCCTGTAAATGTAAATGTAAATGTAAACGACGTTAATACACAAGCATGTATTCCACTTAATTTCGGTCTGGGAAGGAACATTTCGAAACATGATCAAATGTGTGGAACGGAAGACGATCATGCAGACGTCAAGAGCCCAGGTTTCCAAGGTTACAGTTCCATAAGGAACAACACACAAATGCGTGATTTAACAGGTGTAAGCTTCCACGTCTTCGCCTTACTGATTGCGTTAGCCTATTACCAAACTGTAACGTTTCCAAAGTTTGTAAAGAAACCAGATTATTAATTTTCCTAATGAAAATGAAAACTGGACTGTCCTATTCTGCTTTGAGAGTGCTATTCGGTGTTCACAGGACTACAATTTTACGTATTTTTACGACCGTCCTTATGCAACTCGTGCAGCGTCCGAAAAATTTCATATTCTGGCCTAGTAAGGAAAGTGTTAGAGAAACAATGCCTCCAGCATTTAAGAGAAATTACAATAATTGTCGAGCCATTATTGACTGCACGGAATTTAGGGTTGAACAGCCTCCCCAAGTAGATCAGAGAGTGTATTTCTATTCTCAATACAAGGGTTGTTACACTGCAAAACTTTTAATTGCTATCACGCCTAGTGGTATGATCGCCTTTAACCCTTTATAGGTCAGTGGTCTGTATATTTACCACCTATTATAAGCACAATTTATATTGTCAAAGATGCTGATGGTTGATCTTTCAGCCGTATATCAATGAATTATTATTATTAAAATCATTTATTATTATTTTTATTATTATTATTTTGGAAGTGTTAATATTTCTGAAAACCAAATATTGTACCTACGTTGCTTGAAAAACATTTTTTTAAAATAATAACATTTAAAATTAAAGAGTGAAAAAATAAAATATGATAATAAAATTAGAATTAAAGATAAATATGCTTGTAAAAATTAAAAATAAATAAGATCAAAAAATTTATAATGATTTGAGATTATAAAAATAATATAAAAATGAAAATTATCGAAATAAATATGAACAATAAGATGTTAAAGCAAACTAAAATTAATAATTATAATTAGGTTAAAATAATTAAAATGAAATTAAGATAAATACAAATAAAATATATTCAATAATATTTTGGCCTATAAAGGGTTAAAACGAAATGTTATGGTGGAAGAGCTAGTGACTCGTTCATAACAACTGACAGTGGTTTATTAACTTTACTTCAACCTGGCGAGTGTTAGAATTCATGTAGAAAGGTGTAATCAAAGAATCAAAATCTACAATATATTACAGAAATTGCCAACAGAACTGTTTCCGTACATAGATGACATTGTGCATATGTGTTGCGTTTTAGTAAATTTGCAAGCTCCAATAATTAAAGAATAGTTCGAGATCTTTTCTACCATCAGTTTGTTTTATATATTCTTTGTTTTCATTTTCTATTGAACTGTTCAGTGTTTACCAAGCACAAATGATTACTTAATTATCATTAGGAATACCGCTAATTTTTGGCAAGTAATTACTGAAATAGAACTTTGAAATTTTGGTGAGACAATCCTCGACATACTTATTATCCTTATAAACAGGTATTGTCAACTGTTGTGCTCTGCTATATACATATAGATCACATTTTTCTAAGCCAGTTATGTACATCAGTATTTGTATTTGTGTGTAATACATATGGCTTGTCTTTAAATGTACGTTTTTCTGCCCGTCAGCGTAAAGATAACGTACTCTCACATTCCCTGCCTCATCAACTATTGATTTATCTTTACAGGAAGATGGACACTTAACTTCTAACACCCTGTCAGCTACATTCCCCTTGAGAACTATGCCATCTGGAGAACCACAAATCCAAGGTTGTTTTTGGTGGATTATTAACCCACACCGAATAACACGAACACTGAATGAACTTGCATAACATTCTATTGCCTCACTTTCCATTTCACTTCCGTAAGAAAGATTGTTCAAAGCAGCTCCCCCAATTGGTGAATCAGTTACAAATGCGAGAGCTTAAGTATCGAAGTTATGTCTCCTAGTTTTGATCCGATGTGCTTTCGTGCTAGCAGATATTCGTATCTTTCTTTCTTGAAACCATCGAGGGCTTCGTTATTGAGGTAAAGTTTCCAGGGAGATTTTAATTATCTGATCTGTATCAACCTGAACTTTGTTGGTAAAAAAACATTTCGTCACTCACAGTGTGAAATGTGTATTTGACCGGTGAGCGCAAGGCGTTAGAGACTTGTAAATGTACTAGCTGTGTCACAATTTCCTCACTTTCTTCTCTCTCCACATCATTCACTACCCTGTCCATCAACGAGATGACTACGGCCCTGCACGATTGTTCGATTTCAGTTCATGCTTCAGCTCGAAGTATTGCACGAAGACTGCAAGGGATTTGTTTTAAAATATCCTCACTTAATTCAAAGGGAGAAAGAGATGTCTCTAAATTATTTTTGCCGAACAGTGCTTCTACGCGTTTGCCTTTCCTATATTTTTCTTTTGACACTGTTTACGGACTCGGTTTTCCCCATTGTTGCGGATGGTCTGTTTTCGAGACAACACTTTCATTATTTACAAAATACACTACCGCAGCTACGTGTATGCAAGTTCCTCTGGCGCCTGCAGGACAGGAGCATTCACTGCTCGAGACATTACGATTCTGGTCAACCTAAACACCAAATAAAAATGGTTACAAGTTATTAACACATAGCAAACATGCAAACGCGTCAGCTGTATATATATTATAGGCGACCTAATATCCCCAAATTAAATATTACAATGTCTGTTAGTGGTCGTGAAAGTCTACGTATTGAGATACATTAAGTAATTCTTCCTAAATAAACTATATAAATTGTGACCTAACTACTCCATGCCTATCTCAAGTTTCACGATATAAGGCGGCAAAGTCACAGACGTTTGCGGGGTGACTTTTCCTAAAGCATTCGAAATTAACTCTTCCACGTCGTTCACGTGGCCACTGACAACTAGATTTTTTCCTTTCTTCCATGATGATTCACTTAGATCCCCGAATTGAATCTCTCTAAACCCGCAACTTGTCCGAACGTCACACATGCTGTACTGAGACTCTCGCAATACGCCTCACCTCTTGTTTTAGAACGGGCCACTACGTAGCGCTAGTAGTAGCATTTCGAGCTGCCTGCACGGTGCCTATACCCACAACCTAACGGCGGTGCTTTTTGAGGATCCAACCAGCCTTCGGGCTGACTACCTAACAGACAGACAGAAGACTCAAAGTATTATGAAGGCCAATTTTAGGAAACAAGGATTAAAGTCGTAAGACTCCTGGTACTAACAATGACGACAGTGAAGTTAACTCTAGTACGGTAGCACACTGGCCTGGTGCATGTCTTCAAAATGTATATATCTTTATACAACGATATAACGATATAATTCCAGTACGCCTATCTCAAACCAGAATTCAATTTCTTGGCAGAGCTGGAAATCAAACCCAGACCTCCAGGGAAGTAGCCAACAAACCACTGTTCCATGAGGCATAGCCTACCAATGATGACAGTTCAGTTACCTTATCGATAATGTGCATGCCAGTTATCTTTGTGAATCCTATTGACAAGAACTATTAGAAACATAAGATGGAGCCTACAATACATTTTTAAGAATAGTCAGCAATCACAAGCATAGGGACCATATTAATAATCTTTACATTCAATACTCGACAACCAAAATGCAGAATGTCTGTATAGCTCCATTTACCTGCGATTTGGCTCAATGATATTCTTTTGATTTGCAGACTTGCCATTAGACTAAGCAACAAGGCTAGCGGTACTGTATATGCATACAATATATTCTTATGATGGCAGTCTGAATGACATTACTTTGCTAGTGACGAAAGTGGAGGCAACTTATTGTTAAAATATTTTGTTGTTACCAAGTGGATAAAATATTTGTACACTACATCTCATATATTTAACTTAAATTCTATTTTATTGCAGTCCATAATATACAAACATTTAATTAAAATGTAAACAAATAATGGAGCTATCTGATGTTAAGGTTTGCCATTATAGACCAACTTCTCCTATTGTGGCCTAACCTATATTCCTTTTAGATATCAAATTGAAGTTTGTTCTTAGTGACACCAAGTTAATAAAATAATGATTTTCTTCTTCTCAGAAAGTCTTGTTTCTCAAGTTTAAGGTAAATGTAAATTATTCCTATGTTCATCGGGGTAACCAAATTCTCATTTGTCGGTAGGCCTACACAATAAAAATGGTTAAATGCTTTTCAATACAGCAGGACTACAGTATTTGGTATCTAGAAACAATAGCCTAATCATGACGAATTGGCTAATTTTGAGCCCACAAATGGTAAAGTAATTGATAATTCATAGGCCTACAGGTACAATTGATTATAAAAACCAAACAGAACTGAATTTGCATTTAGCCTACATACAACAGGTACCGGAACCACTATTCCTTCTTAATCGTCCTTGCTTGCTCAAATATTTTTAAGATAGTATTGTAATACAATAAAAACATTATTCAACTTACCCTGCTATGACGTGTAGGTTCAAAATCTCTCTTGATACCTCGAATCCATTTATGCCGTAGTTCAAATTCCTTTGGGAAGGAAAACACTGCCGCTTTCGGTCCATTCCTATAGTTGCTGTTGCAGTTCGGCACACACAAACTGTGCGGTATTATTTCACAAGTACTACACTGAATGCTCCACTATAATTGTACGGTAACACAAGTATTATAAAAACAAAAAATCACTACACGTGCAATGTTGAACAAGAGGGCTCTACTCTTAGTGGCTACCGTTTACTGTACAGAAGTTGTAACCACGCAGCGTGACGTCACTAGAATTTCGTCACAGAGTGAGTTGGCCTTGTTATCGGTGGTCACGGTCAGACTGAGAGCCGCTTGACGCGAGAATAAATGGGCCTATTATGTGAAGATTGTGGTCTCGAAGGGCTGTCACCCATTGGTAATTAAATCACTGAGATAAAAAGTTAGTTAACGGTAAAAGTTATAGAAGTGAAACTTAGATTAATGAATTGTATGGAAGCAGATTAATATTTCCTACTAAAAATTATTATTGAACATGTAATTATTACATATGCCAATAATAATAATAATTATTATTATTTTTGCACAGTTTGATTATAGTAAAATTCGGTTCCTACCTTGAATATTGAACGGGTAATGAATTTAAATTGAAATTTGGATTTCATGGGAATGTGGGTCCCATAACATCCGATCCGAAAATGGTGCATGGTGGAAGCCAAGTGTATGCAATGTGAATGCAGGAAGAGGATTTGTGTATGATGCCCGATGTGTGGAGAAAACAAATGAAAAGAGATATGTGGAGAAGCATTGATATTGATGTTGTTTAAGATGTGAGTTCAAAGCCCGAGATGAGGCTGACGTATATATTGAATATTAATAAAATGAGTAAAGTAAATGTCCTTAGTTCAAAACCTGACAAGGTGGCGACTAAGTCGAGCATTAGATTGTGTGTACAGTAACTTGTTTTTGATACCCGGAAAGTGAATGAAAATCCACAGCCTGCTTCCAGTCTACCGACCGGGTTTAAATTATAAGGCATTCAGTGAAGTTAAGATTAAGAATATGAAGTTTCTAGATAAGGATCTATTGAGAATCCGAGTCATTAAGCAAGATGTGTGATGTAAATTGATTGAAGGGTTAATTATTGTTTGTTTACATTTGTAATTTGTTGCTATAGTTATAACATTTGTGGGTGCTTTTTCATTGATTAAAGCATTGTTATAGTAAACTGTTGTTATTTGTGTAGCTTGTTCAACCTTATTGCTCACAATCCGATTGTATGGGTCATATGGAGGGATTGGACGTAACACCCCCGAACGCTGAGCTAAACTGGTCTATGACCATATGTTCTCCGTAATCAAATACGGGTACAGTAGGACCTATAGAGTCTACTTATACCATCATTAATACAGTGCTCAAAAAGTGTGATTTAGTGCCTTCTTTATTTTGCTATGTGTACGGTGTGTAATCAGATTAAATACAATTTAGGGTACATGCAAAGAAAAACAACCCACAATCTGCTCTGCAAAGGAGAGAGAAACACACAACGAATAACAAAAGTGATAATGTGGGACTGAGAACACAAACGTCCTTTTCATGTTGGGCCATATAGTACAGTCATTTGGTAGTGCTCAATGGAAAGTTGGAGAGAATGTTTCATTTTTGGGTTTTCCATGTTTTTGGGGTGCTGATTACGAATCTGAACTTTGTCACCTCAAAAAAAGTTTGGAAAGTATGAAAACAATTGAAAAAAGAAACGACCAAATTTGTGTTTTTTCTCGATTTTTGTATATACCTCGCTAAATATGCGTTTTCAGATGATAGATAGATAGATATATAGATTTTTATTAATTCCATTTGATCAAATACATGCATTCAATACATTTTTGATATAGGACACGTCAGAATTTACATGCATAAAATAAAAGAACTAACAGGTATATATTACTAAGATTATAACTATTTATAACTTATTATAATAGCAAATCTTAATAGATACAATCTTATTGCACAACTATTTACACCTCACTCTATTATCATAATATGAAAACTTAATTCTATAAATACAACAACATACAGCTAGGTATTAAAATTAAATTAAAAAGTAAAATATAGTTATAGATTCCATCACTCCTATACGCTAAAATATTCAACTACTGAGTAAAAACAATGGCACTGCAGATAAGCTTTCAACATTCTATCAAAGGTTTTTATTTTTGGGGCCAGTTTTATACACTGGGGTAGTTTATTGTATAATTTAACTCCAGTGTGAAAAGTTCCTTTTTGATATATGCTTGTGTGTGTGTGTGTGAAATATGAATGTTTTGATTTTGTCTTGTGTTATGCCTATGAACATCATTGTTTGTTTTAAGAAAAACATCTTTATTCATTAAATTCTTTTTAAAAAACATAATACTTTCAAAGATATATATGCAGGGCAGTGGGAGAATGTTTAAATCTTTAAACAGAGGTCTACATGATTCTCTAGAGTTTACATTTGCCATAATTCTAATCGCCCTCTTTTGTATCCTAAACGTGCTTAGTACATCTGGCGACATACCCCAAAATATGATCCCATATCTTAAGTATGAATGGAAATAAGCAAAATAAGTATTTCTTAATGTGTGCATGCTAGTGCAGGTTTTCAAAATACGTAACGCAAAGCACATCGAGTTCAGTTTAGTATTCAGATATTGTATATGTTTATTCCATTTCAAGTCTTGTTGTATCCATAGTCCTAAAAACTTTGTTTCTGATTTATTTTCTATTTGATGACCATTTAATGTTATATTGGGCATCGCAGGATTCCTATTCTGTATAGTGTGGAAATTTAGACATACTGTCTTTTTATAGTTTATTATGAGGCGATTATCTTGTGACCATTTGGTTAACTCTCCTGTAACGGAGTCAGCAGACTGCTGTATGACCTGTTTAGTTTCACCTTTTATTACGAGTGTTGTATCGTCCGCAAACAAAATTTCCTTATGTGAATGAACGTTCTGTGTTATATCATTGATATATAGAAGAAAGAGTAGTGGGCCCAAAACCGATCCCTGGGGTACTCCAAATTCAATAATTCCCTCATTGGACAATGTTTGTTTAAGTAATTTGGTTCCATCATCCTTGTGTCTCAAGCTTACTATTTGTTTACGCCTTGTTAAGTAAGACTCTATCCATTTACTAGCTAGACCTCTAACACCATATTGATTTAGTTTGGTAAGGAGGATTTTATGGTCAACAACATCAAATGCTTTCGATAAATCCAAGAATAGGCCAGTTACATGTTCCTTATTGTCAATTAATTTCAGTATACTATTACTACATTCGTAAATTGCTGTCTGTGTAGATTTTCCGTTCTAAATCCATGTTGTGAGTTTGATAATATTTTATTTTTTTCTATGAAACTTATCAGTCTCTTATACATAATTTTTTCCACAATTTTTGCAATACCAGTTGGTAAGGTACTAGGACGATAGTTATCTAATTCATATTTTGAACCGTTTTTGTGCACTGGAATTACTTTTGATAACTTCAAAATATCCGGGTAAGTTCCTGAGAGAATTGAACTGTTTATTAAGTGCGTAAGTGGATTTATTATATTTTCTGCACATTTCTTTAAAATTGCATCAGGGATGCCATCAATGCCAGCACAGAATTTATTTTTTAGCTCTTTTATAACTATTCATACCTCTTCACTTGTGACATGATTTATAAATAAAGAATCACTGCATATATTTATTTTATTATTAGAATTTAGTGCATTTACCTGTGATTTATTTATTAATTTTTGTGGAATTTCCAGAAAATAATCATTAAAAGTGTTTGCTATTTCCTCTGGATTATTAATCACTATATTATTTCTGGTCAGTGTAATGTTCCTTTGTATTTTAGCAGATTTTCCAGTTTCTTTCTTTATCACGGACCACATAGCCCTGTTTTTATTAGATCACTATAGTAAAATTAATTAGATAAAATAACCAATAACTTCGTCTCTTGCAGCTTTTCTCTCAGAATAATAGTTTCGGCGCTAGCAGGTGTTGAATTCGTAGCATTATCCATGTAGGGAGTGATGAGAGCTGAGTCAGACGTAGGTAGTATATGTACGAAAATAAAATGATATAAATAGGGTAGCACACGCATCCGTTCGCTGAATCGTTTTTGTCTCCCATTCCTCCCAACCCTGAACCTCAAGTAAAATATTGCAATTTGAGAAATGATTCTTCTTCTTTTAAATTGTTGTTTATCTTTGTATAAAACGTTTATTTTATTTTATAACAAAAAGTTAATTTTATGTTATATGAAACTAAGTTACAATTATGTTTTTTTGGAAAGTCTTCATTAGAAGCAAAAAATAGATGTAGGTCTACAGTTAAATATTAATAGTCGAACAAATGAAGTGCTAAGACAATAGATAACATTGTACAGTACTTTATCTTTAGAAGGGGAAACCTCTTTAAACCCTAGATCTCTATGTTCCTGAGGGTCCAGGCTGCACATCTTCAACGTCCATTGCACCTTCTACATCACTGCGTGTTCTTTATTCACCTGTTGAAGACACATTAGTCGACTAAATGAAGTACCGTATACTGAAATTGAACTACTCGTAGGTACTTTGAAGCTTATCAAGGAAATAATTCATACGAAACATTAACATATAATCCACAAATGTATGTACAGTATAATTGAGTGGGTATCTTGTAACGACCTCCCTGTCGACATCATTCAGATCAGGATTGTCCAGACCAGGTTGCGCTATGTTGTCGCAGCTTTCTTTACAATTCAGGCATATTCGGGAGCAATATAAGCCTGCCTTCCTGCGGCCCCAGTTTCATCGATAGCCTTTCTTACATTTGCATGATATGTATTTCAGCAAGGAATCTGGGACAGGGGGCTGTAAGGAGGTGACTGGCACTAAACCATTCTTTGATGTTTTCCATCCCCATTCCTCGGGTCTCTTTTCAGCACCTTGCCATTTTTGGACTTGGTGGCAAACCCGTAAAGAATATTGACTCGCTGCAGCTGCAGTAGGAGGCAATGCAACGGTGTTCGCTGCGGTGTTATATGACTGCTTATATCTCACTTCGTTCAGGGAAGTGATGCCTTGTTTTTTCCCATAGTGTTATAAGAAAACGTCCACCAGCATCAGCAACAGCTTCTGCATCAGCATCAGAGTTCTTACGGGGGGATGATGGTGAAAATGCAGCAAAGTTTAATTTAATTAAAAACAAATACCAAATATCAACATATTTAAATGTGCTTTGGCACACCTACTTGAACAAAGTCAGTCGACAGATTTTGATCAGAAAATAATTTATCCAATGAATGTTAATATTATCAATTGTTAATAACAATTTAGTAACATTAAACACACAATTTCTCAACCAATTGACACACAATCATGAAACCTAAGTAAAACAGTCTTAATGGTTCAGTATATAACTTGAACTAAAATGAATACTACAATCCTAATAATTAATGTTTTATGATTTTTTTAATAATAAGGACAGTTTGTTTATGAAATTTTTCATGTGTTTCATGACATATCACTTGTATTACACCCCCCCCCCACCTGCTTCATTGTAGTTCATTTTAAGCAGGTTACATACATACACATGCTGAGAAAATTTCAGGGTTTTAGCTCTAACCATCATGGAGTTAGGTGTTCCTAAAAACTAAAAAGTAATATTTGTAGAAAAACAGATTTAAAGTTTACTTTGATAAAATTTGTTACTTTCAATGGAAGTATGTGGAATTTATGGATTTTCATTTCATTATATGCCATATTCAGGGTCTTTCTCATCTTCTCTTCCTCTTTTCTGTGATCTTATCAAGAGCCTGTGAATTTTGGATGCTTTTATCAATGCTGCATCAGTCCGATCGACCCGCTCCTTGCCCCGGATTCTCAATGTTTTTAATGTCTGCATCCCTGGTTTCATCCCTATAAGTTCTAATACCTTCACTTTTCCTTCACTGCCATCATTATAGCATACAACAGCATCGTATGTTGATATCTGAACAGTTTTAGCACCACAAAATGTAGATTTGGGGCATCGCAGCCAAATTTAATTGATCAAACTTTCATTGCAGTTTTGTGTACCGGTACCTCCATGTAAACATTTTTCTAATCGCCTTGGATGTGCAAGATCTTTTTACACAGGCTTCATTTCATTTAATACTGCAGAAGGTAAGCAATTATTGTGGTCATATGGTTCACCAGCCTCTTTACATTTCCAATATCTGCACCAGGTGTCACTGCCATTGGGACACAACGTATGTTGTGGACTGTCATTGGTAGATAGCTTATGGAGATATGTCGCCCTAACAGTCTTGTCTTATAATATACACTTGTGATTTCTCTGATTGCTTTTACATAATAAAATTTCATAGTATCTATTTCCTTGCCTGATAGCCTATCTTTCCCACCCGCCACCTTTCCATTTTCCACCTTACCTCTAAGACTTTCATATATTGCTTTATTCATAGAATAAGTGCCGATAGAGCCATCTGTGGATGACACCTAGAACTACAATCAAGGTATTGCAAGACTGGAGCGTTCTAATGTCAAAGATAGAACAATATTGAAGTATACAAGCCATGGATTGAAAACAAGTTGAACAGTAGGCAAATTGAGGCGTCATTCAACTGTGCAGGCACTGATATATTATTTTACTGTGGCAAAAATAATGGTCATAGAGTCCTAGAAACTTGGTAACATATTGCCAATAATTAATAAATTAATAAAGTTAAATAATTTGATAATTTTTTTTTCTCCATAAAATCACCATCATCCCCCCTTAAATATCTGATTTATATCTGACAGCTCAGGGTTGTTCTTCAGGGTCTTCAAAAATTTTGTGTTTCTCTGGTTGTACTATAGTGCCGCCATCGTTACTTCCGACTTGACAGTTCACCGGCTGGCGATACGGTGTTGTCAGTCCACTAACACGAATCAGCTGACGTACCGTATATGATTCATAGCCGTAAAGTTAACAAAACACTCGTAATGTGAACACACATGTTTACACACAACACCATACTCGTGAATAAGTAGAGTACATAGTAGCAGAAATTACACATAGGCTATACTGCGGTTAACAGAATATTTCCGATAATGAAGCAGAAAAAAATTGTAACAAATAAATTACTCTCCATTACCGCCTCACGTCCGGAGTCGAAGATGTTCAGAGTTCGAGAAAATGTATTATAAAACTTATAAAGGGAACACACCACTCATTTCGGAGTCATGTCGTCACATAAAGGAATGTTGTGGCTCGTCAGCCACTCAATGAGCACATTCTTTCTTGCTGCCATTGTTGGAGCTTTGTCGTGAATGACACTATGACACGGGGCATTGTCCATAACAATTGTGCTCTTCTCAGGCAAGTTGTTCAGCAATATTTCTTCAAACCATTTCCTCTCTTGGCACTTGTCTTCCTCGTGCTAGGCCCCGGCATGACACTATCACACACATGCACGACAGAAATAACACAAACACTCACTGACCTAAAGCTAACCTACAACTACACGTAATTATACTACACTATGTCAAACGACAAACACATACTAAGCTATTAAATAACAACAGACTAGGATAATATCAAAAATAATAATGACGAAATTAAGTTGGTAATATCGAAATTTCTAATTAGTTCGAAATACTGTATACCTGGCGTAATATAGCCTAATAGATAACTACAGTTGGCAGCCCTGGTGACTGAATATATTGTTAGTTCCATCGCTTAAGGTACAAAATACAAAATTTGGTTGAAGTCCAATGGATAGCATGGACGTTACATGCAGTTAAACATTGGATCTAACAGCGCGTGTAAAATCATGTTAGCAACAATGACATACATGTATTGGTCAGAAATAATCTGAAATAATATGATCTATTAATGTGTCAAATTTGAATGAAATCCATTAGTTAGTATAGAAGTTACATGGATTTTAAAATTGGACCTCTTAGCATGCTTAGAATCATGTTGGTAGCACTGACGTATATAAGTTACTACAAATGAATATAGAATGTCAGGTACTATACGTGTGCACAGTTTAAAGCTGTCGGCTTGCATACTTTCTGATATATGGGTATTTGGATAAAACAAATTGAGAGCATTTATTAACAGTTGGCAGCCCTGGTGGCACTTAAGAATTCACTCAGTCAAATTTGTTTATGTGCACATAGTACATACAAACTTTGGTTGAAATCCAATTGATAGTGTAGAAGTTATATGCATTTAAAATTTGGACCTATCAGCAGGCTTATAATCATTTTGGCAACACTGCCATGTATGGCCTCCTGGAAATTAAACTGCAATATTATTATCTATTCGTGTGTTAATTTTGAAATAGCTTCCATTCATACATTCCAAGATATCCAACATGGAGCTCAAATTTCAATTGCGATTTTTCAGCAGTTGTTAGCACTGACATCATTTTCAAATATGGCCGTGAGATATTCAGGTATAGATCTTTACTCCTACCAAATTTTGTTTTGATTGCTGCAGCCGTTTAGGAGTTGATAGGGGGGGGGACACACACATCCAGACAGACAGACAGACAGACAGACAGACAGACAGACAGACAGACAGACAGAAGGACAGACAGACAGACAGACAGACAGACAGACAGACAGGCACATATTTGCCCGATCTCATAAGTCTACTTTTTCCTCATTTTTGCAAAATGTGAAAAGTAGGCTAAAAATATACCGGTACGATAAATACGAGAATGCACAAAGACCGCCAATGAAACTAACCGTGCACATGTTGTGTGAACGCAAGATGTTAGCTGGCAACATCGTCAGCGAAACTCGATTTATCTCGATATATCAATTTGAATGGCTGCCTGTAATTGGCTGGTTAGAGTGTAGCTGTGACGTAGCACTGAAACTTCAAGTCGGGAGTAAGGGTGGCTCTAGTATAAGCGGATGTAGTGTCACATGCGCTCATAGCATGCAGGAACAGAATTTGCTTGCCAACTGCTTTGTCGATCGCAGTAAGAGGGCGATAAAAGGCTTGAGCTTGTTGTCCTTTGCCAGGTTTTAGGAAGAACACATTGGGAGAATCTCAGAGGCCAATCATGATGACTAAAAGGTCTACGTCTTCCCCCAACAACTACTACAGATTCATGGTTTGGTGCTAGATTGATAGCCGTATTTACAATTAAAGTTTCAGTATCTTCTGTAGCTTGTTTCCACACCATTTTTGCCTCAGAGAATTTTCTAAGGAGCATAGATATCAAACGATTTTTGTTTATGAAGTTGGATAGAAAAATCTTCTGGGAAACCTTTGGTACCATTTCTTATGTGACTATCAATTCAACAGATTTATTTTGAGTGCTCTCCTCTACCCACCGTCAGCAACATTATCTGAATACCCGTCAAAGACAACTTTTGCACTTGTCTTGAAGTGAGATTTCACATAACTCACATAACTGTTACAAATGTTTGCCCACTGTGCCACACAACTTGGTGCAACAGACACCCTCCATCAATAACAAACAACGAGCTCTCATTATTTGGTATGGCTTGTGTAGGCTTCAGTGCTTTATATAAGGTTGATTTGGATCCTTTTCATACCTATCCCATCAAATAATGAAAGGGGATAGTGGTGTGAGGAGGTAGGATGGAAGGGAGACAGAGCATTCTCCTTGAACACGAAACGCTGAGAGAGCCGACAGAAGCCGCCTACACTTTCAATTATTACTGCGCCCAAAGTTCAAGTCGTCATTATGCAATATAGGCTATAGGAACACTGTAAGCCCGATTCCACCAGAACTATCTGTCTGAGAGAAAAATCGTGAGACAAAGTTGTTGGTTATTTTATCTACCTTATTTTAGTAGCCTACATAGTGATGCTTATCTAAAAACGCATATTAACGCGTTATAAGTTAGAAACAAAAAGAAAACACAAATTTCGCTTTTTTAATTTTATTGATATTTCCGTAACTTTTTCGAGGTTGCAAAGTTCAGATTCGTAATTAGCACCCCAAAAAAACATGGAAAACCATAAAATGAAAAATTCTCTGCAGCTTTCCAGCACGCCATCACTTAGAGCACCAAATGACTCGACTAATAGGCTACCAATACCGTGTGTGGCCACTATGAGCTCTTAGACATGCTTGCAGACGGCGAGGCGTATTGAACACCAACGAATCCAACGTGGTTTGGGTCAGATTATCCCACTCTTGGACAGCAGCTTCAATCAGTTGCTGTTTGTTTGTCGGAGGATTGGGACGGAGCGAAATTGCCCTCTTGAGCTTTTTCCATGCATGTTCAATAAAGTTCGTGTCCGCGCAGAATAGGCAGGGCACTCCATTCTCTGTATGCCATGCGTCCGAAGGAACTGATTGACCACCCTAGCTCGATTGGCACGAGCATTATCGTCCACTGGTGTGAAGTTCTCACCCATTGTGGCAGCGAATCCTGTAACGACAGGTTCAATGATGTTGTCTCTGTATATCAGACCAGTCCTGTTACCGTGGATAGGAATTACAGGCTTACGTCGACCCAACATGATTCCACCCCAAAACATGACTGAACGTCCTTGCTGTTGGTGGCGTTCCTGGATGAAGGGGCTCGTGAAATCTCTCACTCATTCGTCACCACACTCGAATGCTCCTACTGTATGGGTGCAAACCAATGGAGACCTCATCCGTAAAGAGAGTACGCTTCCAAACTTCTCGCTGCCATGTCGGATGAGTTGTTGCCCACTTTACACGAGGTGCATTATGCTGTGGCTTCAGAGGAAGTTTTGGCGCAGGCACCGTTGACATCAGCCCTGCGTCATGCAGCCATTTGCGCACTGTACACATTCATTCCAATGGCCCTTCGAATATCCTGGTGGAAGGACGTGGCAGCACCAATGGGCCTACGACGAGGTGAATGCAACAGATACCGACACACCCTGCGAGTGGTTTTGCGGGGGCGTCCAGTTCTTGGTCAATCAGCAACTCTTTAGGTCTCCCTGAACTTCTTCCACACCCTCGAGACATCACTTTGACTCACTCCAACACGAGTAGCAACATCCACTTGTCGGAATCCCACCTGAATCAATGTTACATTTCGAATGTGGTCTGACGTACGAACGCGAACTCTTGCCATGTTTACAGTAGGCTACATTACCCCCGTCTCCTCCGTGCACTTGAAACCAACAGTAAGAATGGTGGAGTTAAATGGACCGACATGAGACGTGCCTCCTAGCGGACAAATACTGAATGATTCGTACGTTATACAGTCATTTTGTGGCTCTAAACATGACATACAAAATGACATAATATACAAAATAGAGCAGTTGCTAATGAAAAGCTGGTCTCAGACCAAGGATACACTCGAATAGCTTATTTATTTAAAAATTATAATTGTTGCTTAGGCTAGAATAGATAAGCAAGAATAAAACAAATTAATGAGCCCCAATCGAAACGCTGAAACTTAACTTAAGTTAAGAAATAAAAAGCTGCGTTGATCCTAGCAACTTGGGAACAGCAGTGATTGCTGCAAAAATTTGAACTACGATTAGAAAATGGAAAAACCAAACCAAAGGGCCTTAACGGCTTGAGAATAATAAGCTATTAGGCCGAGACGGCGCCAAAATGATACAGGACCTAGACGGCACAAGAATATACAGAGCTTGCATGCTTTGTAAAGTTATAATAGATTTGAAGCGTTTTAGCTTCGAGAATGTTCCATCTTATTTGCCAGTTGGACAAAGGAAAGTAATGGACACTGCCACTGAATTTTTACAGAATTGCAAATTGCTACATTCAAAATGGTGAGGACATCCGTGGACCGAACCTCAGAATTACAAAAAATAAATAAAAATACAAAGAAGATTACTTAAATTAGATAGTTGATTGTTAGTGGGGTGAAATGGGGGAGAAAAGGATATTAGGGATTTTTCAATGTCTGACCATGCATGTACTTGCGCGCAATACTGTAACCTGCGAACCAGACTAGTTTCAGGCACGAAGCACTTACAGTTTGGGGAAAAGTTTTTCTTTAAAACAAAATGTCACTGATTAATATAATAATAATGCTATTGGTTTTACGTCCCTTTTAACTACACTGGCTTTTAGAGACGCCGGGGTGCCGGAATTTTGCCCCGAAGGGGATCTTTAACGTGCCAGTAAATCTACTGACACGGCTCCCTCTCATTTGCGCACCCTCAAATGCCAGCTGACTGCGCCAGGTTTCGAACCTGCAACCTTGGGCTCAGCAAGCGAGAACGTTACCCCTGAGCCACGCAGCCAGACTGTCACTGATTAACGCGTTGAATTATTTCCTGGTTGAGAAATTGCTTAGCTTCCAAGCTATTTCGATCTTGAACATGCATGTGTTTGCGTGAAGTTGAGAATCTAGGGTATGAGCAAAGTTGACACATTTGACGGAGTTAGGTAGATTTCACAAAATGTCAATCTCAGGCTTTGGAACTGACGATTACTGGAAGAACTTTCGAAACGAATTCGCCTAGATTTTATGGAGTATCGAGATAGTCCCACGATGGGCCCATTTATTGGCATTTGACAGAGTTGTGTGGTACACCCCCACGAGACGTCAATCTGTTTACTTTGACAGAATGAAGATGAAAAATTGATCTAATCCCTCATTGCGCCTGGCCAAAAGTCACAGTTTCCCATTTAGATTGTACTCCCATGGAGGAAAAAGATCATTAACATTACAAAATGATGCTTTGCCATTACGAAAATGGTATCTTGCCAGCAAGTATAAATTGAGGAGCTAAATACTTGGGAGTATTAAAATAGCTTCATAGCTAGATTAAAGAAGTGTTCAACTTATCTGTTCATGATGACTTGTAGGTTGTCGGCGATGTGCGTGCCACTACATGACCGTCACAAAATGTCTGGCGTGGCTACTGACCCTTGCGCTAAGACTGTGTGAGTCTGTTTGAAGTTCCAAAAGTATTGACGGAGCTTAGTGGACTCCCGACTATGCGAGCCAAGCAGAGGGTAAGGGTAGGGGAGGAAGAGTGTAACACGTACAAACATAGGGAAAATAAATGCCCCTAAATACATAAGTTTCTTTCTTGACGCTAAGTCCAAAGAACGGAGGAGCGAGTAGCCTGCCATCTGTTTGGAATGAGTTTAATTAATAAACATTCTTGAGTAGCGGTTGACAGCGAGTTCCCACGTTGTCCGCAAGGAACGCGCAGGTTGAGCAAGGTGACGCATGATAGCGCAGTGAGGCAAAGCTTGATGTTTCTGTTAAACAGGTGAGGGAAGGCGTCTCGTACTCTGCAACATACTAATGGAGGAAATAAACAAGGGCACATAAGGAGAGCCAAATCACACAGAACTCTCTGTTGGTGGTTTTTGCGGGACAAGAAAATAAGAAAGGCGATAAATTTAAAGAATCCCCAACACGGATGCGAAGTTACATTGAGCGTACCAAACTGGGGGTGGGGTTAACACCAACAAAGAAAAAATGAGAATGTGAATTTTCAAAACTTAAGTATTTCCATCTCGACCAGGGTAACACTAGGTTACTCTGCCCGAGATCAACACCAAGGGACGAGATACGTCCGTTATGGGCACGAGAACTCCCACCCTCACACCGGTGTCAGAAAGAAGCCATTTTGCCTCCTCTGAAGCGAAGTTAGATATTGCATCTTCCAGAGTTTCCAAAAGGAGTTACGTAGGGCTTCAATTTTGTGTCAAAATATAGGAAGACAGATGTCCTTACTAGAATCGAACAAAAGGGTACAACCAATCAAAGAATGACATGGTGTATGAGGAAGCTGATTCCCAATAAAGAAGAGATTGAGGTGCGAAGAAATACGTAGCAGAGAAGAATAAAGGCTACGAGAACGAGTACACTGATTAGATCTAATCGAATCCCAAATATGAAAGGAAACTATAAGAGTAGAAGGCAAGTACGCCATAGGTATTATTGATCTAGTATCGAAAATAAACAAAGACCTTGGACTCAAATGCATACAAAGGAGGTTAACTAAACGACTAAGTAACTCAATAATACACGTGACGCACCAAGAATAAATGCGAAACAACATCAAATATAAATACGACGAAAGATAAGTTTGTTTACTAACAAATGACAAGGATACAATGTACTTGCATCGAATATATTAGATACGTATATTAGAAAGTTGAAGAAAATGTTATCGAAAACCGATCAATCTGTAAGTTGCCTACGTATTTGCAACTTATAGGCACAAAAAATAAATAAACAAACAGACAAGACAAACAGTCTCACAAGATAGCGAAGGTAAACAACTGGTGAAGTCGGTGATCGCAAGATCACTGGAGAAAAACAGCTTATCGTGACGCGGAAGTGACTGACTGGCTTGTTGACAGTAGAAGACTAGTAGCCGAACCAGAGATAAGAGGAACACGCTATAACCTTCATTGCGCAAAAATGAAAACAGCAGTGACCTACTGACACATAAGTTTGTAAACAATCAAATTTGTTGAACACGTTTTCGAATGTAAACAAACGGGTTGAATGTACACAAACACTGATTGAAGCGGGATTTGAGAGAGAGCACAGGGCTATATTTGGCTTGGATGTAAACGAACCATTTCGTGCAATATGAGGCCACGTGGTAGTGTTGTATCAAATGATAAACAAATCATTGGACGATAAATAAGACGAAATGATTAGTTGATTTCGCGTTATTTCGAAGATTTTCGAACCAAAACGTTAGTGAAACAAAAATGCTAGATTCTCGTTAACGTGGAGAAACGTAAGGAAGGTGAAAAGGAAGATAGGCCCATGCGTAGCTGTCCATGAAGCTGGTGAGACGACGTTTTTAAGATGTTGCAAATATTGCTTCCGAATATATGATAAAGGGAAGGGGGCGGCCATTGCCTTCCTTTTAAATAGCGAAGGAAATGAAACGCAGATCACAGCGACGCGGCGGTGCATTGCGAGAAGATAAGCACTACAATATAAGTATTACGAACCGATAAATGTAAGCATGATTTGAAGCGAAGCGACAATTGTTTGCGCCGAAGCGTTTAAACAATTACTTGCTACAAGGAGCGACATAATGCAATAAAACGAACTTCTCAGGGCGAGGTGACCTTGGATTAGGTTTTGGTGAATAAATGATGCAAGAAACATTATGTGCCTTAAAGTGATGACGTAATTGCTAGCGATAGAAATTTGCTTAGATAATTTATTTCGTGGAGTACTGAGATTGGAAAAGTTAGTGTACTCTTTTTCCGAAAATTGATTTGAGCTTGCACTGACAAAATGACACTGAGATGTGAATTGTGGACCAGTACGTGGAATCTGACCATTAATGATCCAACCGAATTTGGTGTCCCGAGCGAAAACATCAGAAGCTATACGGCGCCTTTGCTTACTCAAGCTAATCCAGAAGGCAGTGACAGAAAACAAGATGTCAATAGGACCTTTAACATTAAAGTCAGGATCTGCAAGCCTCAAATAAGGAGGAATGTTTAAGCGGGTAGTATCGACAGAGCAACTTGGGGTATCTTCGCCTATGTTATTCAGGATGAGACAATTCAATTTTAAGGTAGTGTTTCTCTGACAAGTGTCTTTGAGTTGCAACTTCGAAAATTGTGAAGCCTGAGTTTAAGAGCTATTGATGCCGGATAATTCTATGGATGTTGGTGTTACAGGAAAACCACGATTTTCGATTAATGACCTTGACACGAAGTCTTGCGTAGCGGCTGAATCCAAAAGACCGCTAGCATGAATCCAGTTACCCGACCAATCTTGAATATCCAGTTGAACTGTGGATAAAAGTACTTGGACACTGTGCCTAGATTTAGAATTTGGGACAAAAGGGGAAGCATTAGGCCTTTCAACGTTATCGCATTGTTTTGAGGTGGAAGGTGAACTGGCTGATGACTTCGATTTCTCGTGACGATGAAGTAGAGTACGGTGTGTCTTTTGGCACTGAAATCAAAGTCGAGTGGATTGGCAATTAGACGGAGAACGCTTAGGCGAAAGGTGATTAAACAAAGGTGATCATGGGCAATGAGCTTTCTCCTATCACCGATAGTGAGTGCTCGAAACGCAGCGCATGAATACAAAGCATGGAATTTCGGACAAAGTAGACATTTCGAAAACGTATTTGGCATTTTGTGGATTTCGCCTTGACTATTGAATGCCTCGGAGGTGGTTCGTTTGTTTTCTGAAGACCTAAGCTTGATGAAGCGCTAGATTTCGGAGCGAAAGAAACATGACGCCGAGTGCTGGAGAAGGCGGGATCACCTTGGGTTGAGAGCGCGGTTTAAGCTGACATCTACTATTAATGAACGTGACTAAATGCTCATAGGAATATTCATCATTATGGAAAAGCTCGACATCCCATGCTTTTTAAATGGCGACGTCAGATTTCGAAGTGACAAGATAAATGAGAAAGGTATCCCAATGTTGGGTGGGTTATTCAAGCTAATATAAAGCCTTGACAGGAAGCTGACTGGTGTCCACAAGAGCTCTCAAAGTATTGACGTCATTATGACGAGTAGCCAGTAAATTGAAAAGTGATTTCATGTGACGCTGTATGCGAAGACGAGTGTTTCCATACCTCTCGTTAAGCAAATTAAAGGCAATGGGGTAGTTGTCAGTGCTTAATGGAAGAGCTTCGACCAGTTGTAACGCTTGGTTGTGAAGAGAAAATCGTGAATAATGGAACTGATGAAGTGCTGGAATAGTGTCAATGTTATGGATTAAAGGAAACAGTTTTTAAAAGGAATCCCACTGATTTTCATCGCCCTAGAAATGGGGCAGTTCGATTTTCGGTAGCAACGGTCTCGGCCTGAACTCGCAATTTTGGACCTGGGGAGATGCGGGTTGAGCAGGGTTGATGACCTGAATATCCCGCTTCTGTCTACAGTAAGATTGCGGATCAATGCGCGGGCCTTATCAATCCCTTCGAAATATTGAGTTTCGATTTCATATCTGTCGGTTTGCAGTTCAGGGCAGACAGATTCGATCTCAGTTTGAACGCTGTCATAATGATCGTAAGACTGTTCATATTTTTACAAACGTTGAGACAGGATGTCCACGTTATATTCAGCAGGGTTATAAAGATTAAGAAAGTTTCTAAAGCGAGTAAGTTGCCCTTTATATCAAGCGCGCCTGTTGAAAAGTTTATCATCCAGGGGTGCCAGATAGAAAAGTAGAAGGTGAAGACCAACTTACGCTTCCTGCAGAAAGAGGTGAACAGGCTGGCAAGTTGGCAGCAAAGAAGAGTGACTACCGTAATGCTGGAATGTAGGGCGTGGCCTCCATCTGCCACTTCTCAACTGAGGTCACGATAAAGCTCAATAGTCCAAGTAAATATTAGTATTTGGCAAGTTATTGACAAATTGGGTTCCACGGGTTTCGGTATCAAGTATTGGAGCAATCAGAAGAGAGTTCAATCGGCACCAGAGGGAAGATAAGGTAGAATGAGGAACAGGTTTAGGAGTGAAATCACAAGATCGGATGAATGGGAAGAACCCAAAACAAATAAATATTTTATTCACAAAAAGAGCAAAAAGCAACAAATATGTTACTAAAAATATGTTAATTTAGTGCTGAAATCTAAAGGATTTTGAACTTTCCCAATCAGAGTAGCATTAGGGAAAGGGTGGCCCGTTGCCCATTTACAATAGTTTGTTATAATTGTTAATATGATTAAGCTTAAAGCGCTTTTAGAAAGAAGTGATTGTTGTACTCGAAAAAATAAAAATAAATTTCTCACAAGAATGGTACTAACAAGAGATTTAGCTAGGTTAAACACAGTCTTGTTTACGAAAAAACACTAATCAAGATGCATAGATTGAAAACAACCGTAGGTAGGAAGTTAGCTGAGCGAACTATACCAGCGGTAAGCATTATAAAGAGATCTGAGAAAACCTACAAGTAAAACAGAAGTAGAAGATAGAAACGCTTTGATAAAAGCACAAGCCAAAGAAATAGTTAACAAAGTTTACGAAGCGCATCTCAAGTTGAGAAGATGATAATGTTAATTAGCTTTAACAATATTTGAGCGTGCATTTTTCAACTTGAGTAATTTCAAAATGTTATAAGATACAAACAGGGCGGCTACTGAAAAGCTGATCTCAGACCAAGGATACACTCAAATAGATTATGTATTTACAAATTATAATTGTTGCGTAGGCTAGATGAGATAAGCAAGAATAATGCAAATTAATTGTGCCCCAATTGAAATGCTGAAACTTAACTTACCGGTAAGTTAAGATAGAAAAATCTAAGATGATCCTAGCAACTTATTCACAGCAGTGAATACTCAAAAATTTGAACTACCATTTGAGAATGGAAAACCATACAAAATGGCATTTACGGCAAGAGAATAATAAGCTGTTGGACCTAGACGGCGCCAGAATAATACAGGGTCTAGACGGCACAAGGATATAAAGTGCTTGCAAGCTTTGTAAAATTACAGTATATTTGAAGCGTTTCAGCTTCGAGAAAATTCCAACTTATTTGTCAGTTGGACGAAGGAAAGTCGTAAACAATGCCACTGAATGTTTACAGAATTACAAATTACCGAACCTCAGAATTACAAAAAAATACAAAGCAGATTACTTAAATTAGATAGTTGATTGTCAATGGGGTGAAATGGGGGAGAAAAGTATATTGGGGATTTTTCACTGCCTGTCCATGCATGTACTTGCGCGCAACACTGTAACCTGCGAATCAGACTAGTTTCAGGCACGAAGCACTTTAGAGTTTGGGGAAAAGTTTTTCTTTTAAAACAACATGTCACTGATTAACGCGTTGAATTATTTCCTGGTTAAGAATTTGCTTAGCTTCCAAGCTATTTTGATCTTGAACATGTGTTGCCACATTTGACGGAGTCAGGTCACAAAATATCAATCTGAATCTGACGATTACTGGAAGAACTTTCGGGATGAATTCGCCTAGAGTGTATGGAGTATCGAGATAGTCCCACGATGGTCCCATTTATTGGCATTTGACAGAGTTAAATGGTCAAGCTGTTTACTTTGACAGAAAAAAGATGAAAAATGAATCTAATCCCTTATTGCGCCCCGGCCAAAAGTCACAGTTTCACGTTTAGATTGTACTCCCATGGAGGAAAAGATCATTAACATTTCAAAATGATGCTTTGCCATTACGAAAATGGTATCTTGCCAACAAGTAAAAATTCAAGAGCTAAATGCTTGCGAGTATTAAAATAGCTTCATAGCAAGATTATAGAAGTGTTCAACTTATCTGTTCATGATGACTTGTAGGTTGGCGGTGGATTGCGTGTCAATACATGACCGTCACAAAATGTCTGGCGTGGCTACTGACCCTTGAGCTAGGACTCAGCGAGTCTGTTTCAACTTCCAAAAGTAGTGACGGAGCTTAGTGTGCTCCTGACTATGCAAACCAAGCAGAGGGGAAGGGTAGGGGGGAGGGGGAATGGTGACGGAACACGTAGAAACATAGGAAAAGTAAATGCCCTTAAATACACAAGTTTCTTTCTCGACGTTAAGTCCAAAGAACGGAGGAGTGAGTAGGCTGCTATCGGTTTGGAGTGAGTTGAATTAATAAGCATTCTTGAGTAGCGGTTGACAGCGAGTTCCCACGCTGTCCGCAAGGAACGAGCGAGTTGAGCAAAGTGCCGCATGATAGCGCAGCAAGGCAAAGCTTGATGTTTCTGTTAAACAGAGGAGGGAAAGCGTCTCGTACTCTGCAACCTACTAACAGAGGAAATAAACAAGAACACATCAGGAGAGCGAAATTACACTGAACTCTCTGTTGGTGGTTTTTGCAGAACAAAAAGATAAGAAAGGCGAAACATTTAAAGAAAACCCAACACGGGTGCTAAGTTACATTGAGCGTATATTCTAAGAATATACCACACGGTTTTTGAGCAATTGGATGCTTCCTCTATCTCTCCACGTGGTGTCCAGAGTCCGGTCCTGGCTGCCAGCTCACTTGTCAGGTCTCCATTGTAGCAAAGCTGCTCTTAGTCCATCCAGTCTCGCTGTTTGCTCTCAGTGGCTACGGTGGAAAGTTGACAACTACCTCGAGCTGGAAGATCCTTGGTTCTCCGCAGTCATGGAATGTGAACATAGAAGAGGTGGGTTCGATTTCCATCTCAACCATCCAAGAAACGGTTATCTGTTGTTTCCTATGTCCACTCCAGGCAAATGCCAGGTTGGTTTTTAAATTAAGGCCACAGCTATCTCTTTCCGAACCCCCCCCTAAATTACAAATGCACACTACTACTACTACTACTACTAGTACTACTATTTCCTTTACTACATTAGAAGTCCAGTTATTTTTCCTATCTTTAATAAAAATATCTGATCATTACAGTATATGGTGGGTATAGGAATATCAATAGAACATGATAGCATGCCAGAACAAGGAAGGGATAGCAACAGGGCCGGATCTAAGAGTATGCCTCCTATAGGCTGAAGTCCATTTGCCGCCCCCTCAATAGTTCTTATTAGCTTAATACATATTTTGTTTTATAAAACAAAAGGATAGAGTTCATTGGCGTTTTCATCTTTTTTAAACATAAAGTTCACTTAGTTTAGATAAAACTACAAATTTAATGGCTTACATAATCAATGTTATAATGCAATTAGTTATCTACTTGTTTTTTTCTTGTTTTAAGATTCGTTAAAAAATGAAATGGGTTTCGAACTTAATTAATTAATTAATTAATTTGTTCTTGGAGATCAGTGATCACTATTTTATACATATTTTTGTATCTTAATGCTAATGACTATCTTTTGCGTAATTGAAGAACTGTATTTAATTTGAATTAAGTTGTCCTAAATGGTGAAATGAAATTAACACAAAATGTAGTTAATTACTGGTTTATTTGTTGAAAAATATACAAACGTCTCTAAAACAACTCACCCCATATAATCTTCGTGTTCAAATTTACATAGCTTTCTTACGAGATTTCTTAATGGCAAACTCGTTAGTAAGGTCCTCATATGAAAGTGTTTTTGTTGTATTTGCCTCAATACAAAGTAATGAAAGTGAGTTTAACCGTATTTCAGAAATACTACTTCGCAGATAGTTCTTAACTCTTCTAAGGCAGTAAGAACTCTATAATGACTAAACCATATTTTTAAGTAACTTGTATTTTTAAATTCGTACGGAAAATATTATTAACGTCTGAAATACTTCATTTTAGCTTTTGAATGAATTGCCAAACTGCCGACCCTGAAAATTTGCCGCTTTAGGCTGCAGCCTACTTAGCATATTTAGAAATACGGCCCTGGATAGCAACACAATTATAACTTTCATTAGTGACAAATTAGTTGAGAAATACATAAATGAAACAGATTTTAAGGCAGTCTTTGAGTCAAATGATATGTATGTTATAATGCTCTAAAACAAGAATACGATGTTATTTGTGAGATAGCCACTTGTAAAAAAAAGAGGTGACTGTAAGAACCTTGGAGCGTAAGAGCATTGGAATTACACCTTCGGTGAACAGCGATATTTTGGACTTTGTTGAAGTTCTCCGTCGGAAGGGATCACAGCTTCTTGACACTCCTCGTAAAGTTCTCTTCCGCTGTTTTCACAGTGACAACTCTAATCTCGCCATCTGGTCCCGGATGAACCTGAATTACTCGACCTCGTGGCCACCTTAGAGGTGGTATCCCTTCTTCAATGAGCAGAACTAGTGTGTTCAACTCGATGCGCTGATTGGAGGTGCACCATTTATTTCTTTTCTGCAAGTCTTGCAAATATTCTTGTTGCAATCTTTGCTAAAGTACCTGTCGAAGTTTCTCCAAATGTTGCCAACGAAACAGTCGACAATATGATCCTTGAATATGATTGGACTGTACTGGTTGGATCAGTGAATCACCAATAAGAAAATGAGCGGGAGTGAGAATATCCAGATCGTTTGGGTCTCTTGTGAGAGGTGTTAGAGGCCGCGAATTAAGGACTGCCTCAATATCACAAAGCAGAGTATACATCTCTTCAAAAGTAAGTACTCTTCCTTGTGATGAAGTGTATAAATGTCTCTTTGCTATTTTAACGGCCGCTTCCCATAATCCTCCAAAATGTGGGGATCGAGGAGGAATAAATTGCCATGCTATTTGCTTTTCTCCCAAGTGAGAGGAGATGATTGGTGAATCTTTTGCCAAAAATGACTGTAATTCATTCAGCGCAGTTGCAGCCCCGACAAACGTTCTTCCATTATCTGAGAACATTTGATGACATATCCCACGAAGATCAGTGAACCGTTGCATTGCTGCCAAGTAGGCTTCAGTTGTGAGCTCTGAGACATGCTCCAGGAGAACGACCTTTGTATTAAAGCAAGTGAACACTGCTACGTATGCTTTAAAATGCGTAATCTGCCTCTCCGTCGACTTTCTCGAAGTTGGAAGGGCCCCGAATAGTCCACACCAGTCACGGTGAAGGGCCTGGTGACTTTCGAAACCCCTTCTTTGGGTAAATCTCCCATGCGGACTTCTGGAACTGTTGGATTGAATCGAAAACACGGACGCATTTTCGAACGATCTTTTGTGCTTCTCTTCAATCACTTATCGGCCAATATTTTAGTCGAGTTGAATGTAATATTTGCTCCGGTGGACAATGATGAAGTCTCACCTGCTCGTATCTCATAATAGCCGTTGTTATGTGATGATTTGCCGGGAGAAGAATGGGATGCTTTTGCTCTTCAGAGAGAGCAGAATGTCTCAATCTTCCACCGACTCGCAATAACCCATCTTCATCAATGAATGGATCAAGGCATCTCAAAGGACTTCCACGAGGGGGTGTTTCCTTTTTGGATAAACATTTGTGTGATGATGGAGAAGCTTCTATTTGCAACCACCTTTATACAGTAATTTCTGCTCGTTTCATTTCTTCAGGAGTAATGTGGTTTGTATTTAGGTCTTTGGATATTTTTCGCCATTTCTTGCGCTGTACTTTGCTTATAGTATTATTGACGAATCTATGACAATAAGCAATGACTCGACGTAACTTCAAAAATGACGAAAATTTGTGCAATATTTTGGAAGTACTTGCGATGGTCAACATAACCTTTGAACTCTTCATCTCTGGCAGACTGATATCAGGTTGCAATGTAGAAGAAGGTTGTGAATTTTTCTTGACTAACCAATGAGGTCCAAACCACCAAATATGATGGTTAATAGTATATATGGTTAGAATCCCTCGCGATATGAGGTCAGCAGGATTTTACTGAGAGGATACGTGGCACCACTTTGCATTCTCAGTTGCATCTTGTATTTTTGTGACTCTGTTAGCCACAAATGTTTTCAGCAATCGCGGTTCTGTGTTTATCCATCCTAGAACAATGGTGCTGTCACTCCAAAGAAAAACATTTCTTATCTTGTCTGCTGCTGCAGCCTTCGTTTCTCGCACTAAACTTGTGAGTAAATGTGCTGCTTCTAATTCTAGTTTGTAGAGGAGCGACTTTAGATTTTGCGCTGATTAGATGAGATGAGAATATTCCATCTTGATTTTTGTTTACTGCGTATATAGGCCTACAGGCTCCACATGCTTTTTCGGAGGCGTCACTGAATCTGAAAAGATCAAATTTTGAATTGTAATTTTAAGAATTGACGTTCCTTATGATTCTGAACTGTTTTAGCTGTGGCAATGAAGAATAATATTGGTTCCAAATGGACAGCTTATCTGTGGTAACAGGTTCGTCCCAGTCGAACCCGTCCGTCCATAGTTGTTGCATTATGATTTTTCCTCTTATTAAAACAGGACTTACCAGCCCAAGAGGATTAAAGACTTACGCTTTGTATACACGACTCTGATGAGAGGTTAACCTGATACTGCAATGCATTTTTTGTCGAATCTCAAACTATTCCTAACGTCTTACTGGCTTCCTATTTGTCTAGGACCATCAAGTCTCGTGCATTCGATTGGATATTCAAGTGTTTTATGATATCCTTATGGTTGGACCTCCACTTGCGCAACAACAATTGCCCCTTTTGCAATAGTTCCATAAGCTGACGATGAATTTGTATGAATATTTGTCCTCTTTAATAAATATGACTTTTATTTTTGTTTATTGCCTTGTATTTTATCAATGCCATGGTTGCTTTATTACAATTGACTGCCGACAGAGCAGCGTTATGAACTATCCTAAACCACGGCCCACTGGATGCGAACTCTCCAAGGAGCTTACAAAAGTAGTCCATAAATCGAGGGCGCTCATAGCAGCACATTAGCAGCTAACACTTAGCATCACACTTTAAGCAAGGAACTGAGAGTTTAGTACACAACTGTGACAATACATTAGGTGGTTGGTTATGTTGATTTGTTTAATGATAAAAGTATGTGGCTTACAAGACGTACAGATGGCGATATTAAACAAATTATAGAAAAAATGAGAACAAATAAGTCTGCTGGGTTGGAGAAGATACAAATGAAACATTTAAAAATGGGAGGGGGAAAGGTGTATAAAATCATTGTCAAACTAATAAATTTAATAATTTCAGAATGTTCATTCCCTGATTTTCTAAAAACATCAGCAGTCAGACCAGTTTTAAAGGGAGGGATAGGCACAGATGTAAATAACTATCGCCCTATTTCCGTTATCTCTGCAGTGTGCAAGTTAATAGAAACATTTTAACAGATAAAATTTGTAACTTTTTACCAGCCCTTCTTGGGCGACTGATTTAAAACTTCCCAAAATCATCCTCCTATTTTTGATCGGAAGTACTTCATCATATACCACACAATTGAAATGGCAGGGTCGTGGAGTGTTGGACACACATTTGGTCAACCTAACTGGTATCATTTGGGCGTTCAACTATTAGGTGTAATTCCCTATAAAGAAAACTAATTATAACCTTCAAAATATGTGTATTAATATCAACTTTAAACATATGGCGGGGACTCTCGTCGAACAGACTATGGTTTACTATCCTCTCTCCTCGGCAATGACGAAAACATGTGACCCAAAATGAATGTTGGAATATAAAGATGTTTGTTACTCACTCATCGACGATCTAGCAGATAATCTACGAGACATGCTCGATAGATCAGTTCTCCCCAGCATTTCTAAGATTTTCCACACGTGGTTTGAGGTTAGAGATGTTTACTGGTTTACATAGCCACATCTCTGCGAGAGAAATGAATGTGCTTCCGTACCCAACTTGAATTGTGCTAACAGAGATAACATCGTTGTGATATGTAGCCGTTTCGAGTACATTCACAAGCCATGCTTTCAACAAAACTGTTTCTCCAAATAGGCCTACGCCAAATTACGAGAACGCGACCTTTCCAATCAGACGCTACAATAGAAGTGAAGCCTCGCTTGACGAAAAACCCACCTCTCATCTTGTAAACACATGTTTTCGTCTTTCTCCGCCAGGGTCATGATACCCTCCAACCCATACAAAATACACCAATAATCTCGAACCCATGTATATTTCTTACAACTCGTGGCGCGAAACTCTTCTCTGACGTCAGAACCTTACACAATTTACACAAAGCTTTCTTCAAGACAAGGGAAGTTATTCTCGGCCCAATCTAAATTTGGCCTAGAGTTTCCTGCTGTTGCAACATCTTGTAGCTTACCTACACAATCCGCTGTCTTCTATACTGACATCTCCCATACAAATTAAATGAAATATTCCTGACTGAGTCCCCGAGATACACAAGATATATATACACTAAATAAAATGAAATTCTACAACCTAAATGATGATGATGAACAAGAAAAGAAATGGTATGAACAAATTACCCTAACCTGACTTCTCTTGCAGTCAACCAAATAAGGGTTTGGGAACATTGTGACCGGAACAGTCACAATACGCCCCCATGTGATTCACACGGGTGAAACAAGTGTGGATCACAAACACTCAAACAAGCAACGCACTGAAAACACAAAGAATTACACTATTACATAAATAAACCCTGGAAGACATATATACATACACACTTGTCAAATTTTCACACATTCTCACTCTCTCGAATGTCTTATTGTGTCCATTTCCTAGCCTCACTGATTTCTCTCAAGTGTCTTAGGTCTACCACTTCATTTTCTTCGTCTCATCATGAGACCCTATCGCTTCACAAGCCATGGTATTTGCCTGCACAGGCCTTATCATACCATCTATCCATCTAACACTCGATGCCACTTTGCTGGTTAGCATTCTTCGTCACATCTCTTGAGTTTTGTCATGCCATCACGTTATGTTGACTGATTCTCTAAGAGTCCATGCCATATTATTTTACAGAGTGATATCTACGGAGATTCCTAATATTATGTGTACTGACAGACTTACCATCCTGGTCCGTTAAACTATAGGCACACTCACCAATACGTTTAACCACCTTAAAAGGCCCCTGAAATAGATGAAAAAACTTCCCTATCTCCTTATCTACAGCTGAAGACGGATATGGAACCCTCAGAAGCACCTGATCGCCTACTTCAAAAGAATCAAACTTTATCCGCTTCTGCTGGCGCCTACGCTTATTCCCTGCCTTGATTAAGTTGTCCCTAGCCAGCTGGATACAAACATCCTTCCCAATCTCCTCTCCCGTGACCAAACCTAGCATTCTAGCAAGCTCATTGGTAGGCTTCCTACCATACTGAATTTCATAGGGAGTGCATTTTACACTCTCATGGAACGTACTATTGAACCATCGTTCAATATCTCCTAACTTGGAGAACCACGCATTGTGGCGATTGCTCACATAGGTGCGAAATACTCTCCCTAATTCTCTCATAACTCGTTCGGACAAATTCCCTTGAGGATATCGAATAGATGAGAATATGTGCTTGATACCCAATTCACTCAACTTGGTTTTCCAGATCTTTGAGGTGAATTGACTACCGTGGTCTGATAGTATCCTGAGAGGCACCCCAAACTCAGGTACATACTTATCAGTGATCTGTAGGACACAACCCTTCCCGGTCGCTTTTCTCAGGGGATACAGTTTGACGAGTTTACTGAATGCGTCAACAACCACGAAGATATACTGATATCCAAACTGAGCTTTAACCAATGGACCATACAGATCGACACAGAGTAAATCCCTTGGTTTTTCTGTGATCACCATTTGCCGAGGTCCCTCAAGAAACCTCGTTGGGCATTTACACCGTTGACACGAGTCACAACTTGCCAGAACTTTCCTAATCTGCCTTCCCATGTTCTTCCAAATGAAATGCTGCTGAACAGCAAAAAGAACCTTGCTTGATCCAAAATGCCCTAAAGCCTTGTGATGATACCAAATCATCGTTACCTGCAATGAGCTTGGCACACACACTCTCCAGGCACCTTCATGGCACAGCCTAGCCAAGAAACCACACTCCAACTTGTACCAATACTTTCCAACCTTAATTCTACTATCCACATCCATACCTCTCAACTGAGTCAAGATATCACCTAAGACCTCATCCTTCTCCTGCTCTACAAGCAGATTCCTTAAGCAGCGTATCTCATAATCACACTCGCTTACCTTGGTTACGCAGATAACAACACCTTCCTGTACCTCCAGTACCTGATGACCCTCATCACCCCCAATGTTTCTACTCATGAAGTCAGCCACAATGTTCTCAGTACCCTTAATATGCCTTACCTCAAAGTTATATTCACTTATAGCCAATATCCACCTTGACATCCTGTTCGAAGTGAGCTTGCAGGATCCAATAAAAAGTAATGCATGATGGTCAGTCAGTATCTGCAACTTACTGCCCAACACATAACTCCTAAACTTCCCTAGAGAGTATACGATTGCTAACATCTCTATTTCAGTAATTGTATATCTCTTCTCCGCCATGCTTAGCCCTCTGCTTGCTAATGAGACAATCCCTAGATTGCCCTCACTATCCTCCTGACACAAAATGCCTGAGATGCCTTGCATGCTCGCATCAGTCATCAAAATGTAGGGACAATCCAGACGAGGATACCTAAGCATGACAGTCTCTACAAAGCCTCTCTTCAACTCCTTAAAAGCCTCATCGTGCACCTGGGTCCATACCCACTTAGTACCCTGCTTCAGCAATTCCCTAAACGGTTCTACAAGACAGGAATATTTAACTACGAATCTACGAAAATAATTGAAAACCCCTAATATTGACCTCAATTGTTTGGCGTTACGTGGTGTAGCAGTGTTGTGAATCTTGTCTAATCGTGACTGTTCGGGAGACACCCCTTGTGTTGTGATAGTATGCCCTAAAAATGTGATTGATGTTGTGCAAAACAGAGACTTCTTAAGTTTAATTGTAAATCCCCCGTCCCTTAATTTCCCCAAAACAATGTCTAAGTGATCCAGGTGTTCCTTTAATGTGTAAGATGCAACAATTAAATCATCTATGTACATTGTCACAAACTCGTGTGTGTCCCTCCCTAACACTAGATTTAAGGCCCTAATCAACGCTGAACTGCTGGTCTTTGTTCCGAAAGGAACGACCCTGAATTGGTACAAACCACTCTTAAAGCTAAACGCAGTCAACTTCCTGTCCTGTTCTCTCAACGGTACCTGCCAAAATGATGCACTCAGATCCATAGTGGAAAACCATTGCTTACCATTGAATTTCTGAACCAGTTCCTCAACACATTCTGGCCTCTGTTGGTCCCCAGATATCCTACAATTGAGCTGCCTGGCATCAATACACAACCTGACCGAGCCATCACTCTTCCCAACCACAACTAAGGGATTCAGATATGCACTAGTTGAAGGCTCAATAATACCCTGATTCAGCATAATGCCTATTTCTTTCTCCACAGCATCAGCAAATTTGTGAGGTATCGGGTACTTGGGTCCTGAAAATGGAGAATGATCTACAATTTCGAACTGATGCGTATAGACATGTGTTAGCCCTGGCTTGTCACTGAAAACTTCTTGGTTTAGCTCTAAAACCTCTAACAACTTATCCCTCTCCTCAACACTTAAACCACTCTTATCCACAGCCTGCTGGAGTTGATCACACTTATCACCCTCCACAGCAATGTGACATAAATCCACAACTTCCTCCTCATCGTCAGCCTTACCTTCTGCCATATCCCCTACAGTGACCTCAGTAACACATGCCTTTACTGTCTTATCTACACTCTTGCATTTCATTCTCATCTCCTGGCTTATATTCCCCCTCACAAAGTTGATGACACCCCGGTCAAAATCAATAACAGCACTATGCTCGTTAAGCCAGTCTATCCCCAAAATCATTTCATAAATTAGGTTAGGAATTACCAAGCAAGTCTTGTGGTCAACTTCATTACCAAACCTCATGGGCAACAATACCTGCTTTCCCACTCTTTGGGATTTATTACCAACAGCAGTTACCACATATGTCGACTTAACTGGAATTTCTTCCAACTTACCACCGTCCTTGATTAAAGTATCATAAAATCCCTTACTGATGACACTTCTCTCACTCCCCGAATCCACCAATGCCTGCACTCTCTTACCTAGTATGCTCAACTCAACAGTTGACATAAAAGCCTCCTTCTCCCCGATACATGAGAACTCCTGCTGGTCAGCTAGCAGATCCTCCCGACTCATAGGCATAAAATCCTCCTCACCCACAATAACACACTGCTTGACTTCATTTCTTACGGACTGCCTGACTGACCTCCCTGCACAGCCCGTTCGGAGTTTAAAGCTCCTTGACCACCTTGTTCTTGTCTCCTCTGGTTCACCTGTACTCTTTCGTTACCACCTTCCTGACGCCCCCCACCTCTCTGATAGTTACCTTCCTGTCGCTGTGAATTATCCTGACGCCCCCCACCTCTCTGATAGTTTTCCTGCCTCTGCTGATAATCTCTTTGCTCCTGATTAAATCTACCCCTATTAAACTCCTGATTATTCCCCCTATTGCCCCTAAATTCCTGTTTGACCTCTGGCCTCTCCATGTGCTGCTTGCCTAAAACGTCAAAGCTCGTAAGAAGCTCTTCCAACTCTTCTACCGTCCTTACCTTCTGCATACAAGCTGCCTCCTGAATTCTAGGTGGGAAGTGCTTCAACATGACCCTAACCACATCACTGTCAGAGGTCAGCCCATCCAAATTCTTCCAAATAAGTACATGTGCCAAAAAATATTCTGTCAGGGATACCCCTTCTCTCTCCTTATATTTCCCAAAAGTTAATTTTTCCCTTTCCCTGGACTGTACCCCCCTCCCCCCAGAACTTAGCTTTGAATTTATCCCTGAATTCCCTTAAACTATTCATGTTAGGCCTGTATATTTGGAACCATGCTTTCACATCCCCTTGAAATGAGTTAGACAAGATCTCCAACACTGTTTCCCATTCGACAACCCCGTCTTCTAGATCCTTGCTGAATTTCTTCTCAATGGTTTTTAAAAACTCCATAGGGTTGAACTGCCTTGAGTTAAATTGTGGCAGACCAGGGTCCCTGAGTAGCAAACTAGATGGCATCACAACCCTTTGACTCATCGGTCGCTCTTTCAACTCTCTCCTGACCTTTATCAGCTCTTCCTGCAGCTTTTCGTTTTTCTCGGTCAATGCCACCTGCTTCCCTCTCAGACCCTCAATCTCTCCCAACTTATTTTCAACGGCACCTACTCTATCTAAATATTCCCTCTTATTCCCACTTACAGTGTTGCATATCTCATCACACTTTCCCGTTACATTCTGTACTTCTGCCCTTGAACTAGCTATCTCTGACTTAATTTTCGTTATTTCCACATCTTGCTGGTTCTGATGGCCTTCCATTCCTTCTAGCCTACTTGTGATCCCAGCCTGATTCCCCTGCATTTCTGCCCTGATTTCCTCTCCCTGTTTGCTAATTTTCCCACTTAATTCCAGGTTCATACTCTCCATTCTACTATTAAGGACAGACTTATGGTCCCGTATTTCTTTGCTGAGACTCTCTATCCTTGTGTTCGTGGCCCTGTTGCTCTCCTGAATTTCCTTACTTACAAATTCCTTCACTTCTACTATCTGTTTGGTCACTGACTCTACCTTCTCATTTACAGAGCCTACCTGCTCCTTAATTTCCTTACTCATAGATTCTCCTTGCTTCTTAATCTCTTTTATTTCACTCAGTAGCATTTGGATCAAACTATCGTTCATAACCCCCCCATTTACATTTAAGTTACTACCTTCAGCGATCAGCTGCGACTCAGTAGTAACAATGGTAACATATGTTCCCACTGTCTTTTCCACATCTTCCTCACTGCCACTTCCCCCAGTTTCCTGATTACCTGACATTTTACTGTTTGATTTACACACAACCCTTGACCTTAATTCTAAATTGTCTGATGTGGACATACCCCTTAAAACAAAACAAATTAGTGTGAACCCTAATACTCCTAAGGTGTCTATCGGCTGTGTGCATATGTGCCCTAATGATACCTGCTAGGTTTCCCTACTCTTGCCCCACGTTGAGGTGCTATGTTGTAACTTTTTACCAGCCCTTCTTGGGCGACTGATTTAAAACTTCCCAAAATCATCCTCCTATTTTTGATCGGAAGTACTTCATCATATACCACACAATTGAAATGGCAGGGTCGTGGAGTGTTGGACACACATTTGGTCAACCTAACTGGTATCATTTGGGCGTTCAACTATTAGGTGTAATTCCCTATAAAGAAAACTAATTATAACCTTCAAAATATGTGTATTAATATCAACTTTAAACATATGGCGGGGACTCTCGTCGAACAGACTATGGTTTACTATCCTCTCTCCTCGGCAATGACGAAAACATGTGACCCAAAATGAATGTTGGAATATAAAGATGTTTGTTACTCACTCATCGACGATCTAGCAGATAATCTACGAGACATGCTCGATAGATCAGTTCTCCCCAGCATTTCTAAGATTTTCCACACGTGGTTTGAGGTTAGAGATGTTTACTGGTTTACATAGCCACATCTCTGCGAGAGAAATGAATGTGCTTCCGTACCCAACTTGAATTGTGCTAACAGAGATAACATCGTTGTGATATGTAGCCGTTTCGAGTACATTCACAAGCCATGCTTTCAACAAAACTGTTTCTCCAAATAGGCCTACGCCAAATTACGAGAACGCGACCTTTCCAATCAGACGCTACAATAGAAGTGAAGCCTCGCTTGACGAAAAACCCACCTCTCATCTTGTAAACACATGTTTTCGTCTTTCTCCGCCAGGGTCATGATACCCTCCAACCCATACAAAATACACCAATAATCTCGAACCCATGTATATTTCTTACAACTCGTGGCGCGAAACTCTTCTCTGACGTCAGAACCTTACACAATTTACACAAAGCTTTCTTCAAGACAAGGGAAGTTATTCTCGGCCCAATCTAAATTTGGCCTAGAGTTTCCTGCTGTTGCAACATCTTGTAGCTTACCTACACAATCCGCTGTCTTCTATACTGACATCTCCCATACAAATTAAATGAAATATTCCTGACTGAGTCCCCGAGATACACAAGATATATATACACTAAATAAAATGAAATTCTACAACCTAAATGATGATGATGAACAAGAAAAGAAATGGTATGAACAAATTACCCTAACCTGACTTCTCTTGCAGTCAACCAAATAAGGGTTTGGGAACATTGTGACCGGAACAGTCACAAATTCTATAGGCTATGGGAACCGGGACATTACTTGGAAAATTTGCTGAACTAGTAAATAAGAAACTTGATCATGTGGAACAAGTTTTGGTAGTCTTTATTGACTTCAGTAAAGCTTTCGACACCCTTCGCCACGAGATTCTTATAGAAAAACTAAGAAAAATTGGTATACGAGGCCCAATACTTGAACTAATGGAAAGTTATCTAGAGGAAAGGAACTTTCTGGTGGAAATTGGTGGAACATATAGCGAAGAGAAAAGAATAAGAACGGGTATTCCACAAGGTAGTAACCTGGGACCTTTACTGTGCTTGATTCTTATGTAAATAATCTTGCTCAGCATATGAAGAACACACGAATACTACAGTGAGTCCGGGAATGTTCTCCGCAGTGCCTACATGCCTCTGCGAAAGCTAGCTACAGCAGTTACGTTGGTAGCACGGCTGCCGCTTGCATCATAACAAATAAACTGTAAACTTTGTACTCACCACAGCCATTGATAACAAATGCTGGAACCATTTACAGTACATCACTCTTTTTCCGTAATTAGTTTGTTTTAATTCATGAACCACGGTACATTTACGAAAAGGGAACAACTGAAGCTTGTCTCTCATAGCTTTATATGCTGTCGACTTAGAGATTCCTGTTTGTTGAGCTAATTTTCGTGTTGATATACTTGGACTACGCAGCATTGTATCGGAGATTTCATCAAGTTTTTCATCTGTTAAAAACGTAGGCCTGTCTGATACCGGTACATCGTGAACTGAGCCTGTCACACGAAATTTACTTACCAAATCCCGAACGGTATCACGGTTTGGACACTTTGAATTAGAAAACCGCGCCTGAAATCTTAATTTTACTTTTTCTGAAAACCGATCACCTTCGCGAAAAACGTATTCCACCAAAAAAAAACTCTCCCTTCAGTAGAAAACATTACCGCCTGTATACTGTTGCACTCTTCCAATAATCTATCTGAACGCTCGCTTACTGCAATACGCACTGAAGACATACAGGCTCGCTCGCTTATCGCAATACACACTGACAGGCCACACGCGGGAGTCCCCCTTTCAAGGACACAGTGCAGCCAACTAAACTTTTGACTAAACCACTCGCAGCTGCACGTACCCACTGCGGAGAACATTCCCGGGCGCCCTGTATATACAATATGCTGATGATACAATATTGGTATCAGTTCAAAAGGATTTTATCAAGGTAGAACATTTCTTGCAAGCAGACTTCAATTTGCTACAGAGATGGGCACATGTTCATGGCTTAATAATGAACAGTGCAAAAACAACAATAATGCACTTTCGGTCTCCAATGATTTTATAACAAAAGGTGCATCTAAAAATACTGTACATGACTACGATTGCATGGCATGTAGCAAGAATAACTGTGGAAACAGTACATCAGTAAAAAATGTAACTGTTCAAAAATACTTAGGTGTGTATATCGATTGTAATTTCAGGTGGGACAAGCTTATTAATCAAGTTACTTCCAAACTAAGTATAATAATTTTAACTATTTTTTTCCATCTGAGGCAAAATATGCCTACCTCAGAATGGCATACTATGGATTACAGAAAATATATTAGGATTAAACGTAGAAAAATGTCTCTCAATGTCGTTTACCCGATATATGAACCCTATTGATTTTAATTACAAGTTAGGTTGCAGTGTCCTGAAATCCGTTCATGAAAACAACGATCTCGGGATGTTGCTAGATAGAGAACTAGCGTTTACTCTCCATATACTGAAAATGATTGCTGTCTCAAACAAGACACTGGGATTTGTTATCAGGAATACAAAACCATTCAGAAACATAAGCACGTGTATCCACCTGTACTACACACTAGTCAGACCGAAACTAGAATATGCTAGCATTATCTGGAGTCCTAGATGCAAGATATATACCTCAATGATTGAAAAGGCACAAAATAAATTCCTAAAATATCTACATTTTAAAAGAACAGTCAACTATCCTCACTTGATACCATACCAGGAACTGCTAATACATTTTGATGTACATAGTTTAGAAATACGAAGAAAAAAAGATGCTATGAATTTCCTTTTCAAAATTAGAAACAATTCAATTGATAATTCCAAATTCCTTTCTCTCTTAAATTTTCATGTACCACGCATCAATTCAAGGAACAATATCACATTTGAAATTAAAAGACCCAGGACAGTCTATTTAACCTACAACATTCACTGCTGGTCTTTGAGAGTATGGCAAAAACAAAGAAATGTATAATAAATTGGATATTAAATAACTCCTTAAGCTAAATGGACAACTGCTTGTATATGAAATAGACTCCTGTTCATATTCTGTGGCAATATGAATGGAGAAATTACTGTAACTGAACATGCTAGTAACATTTGTATTTTAGGCTTTTAAGTTTTTATAATAGTAACGACATAACTGTTGTATTGAGGTAGGAAGAAAAAAATCAACTACAATTGCTTTATTGTATTAATATTAACATATTATAATCATTTAACCATAATTAATTGTTATGAGGTGATTGAATATTTTTTGTGAATTATTATTAGTGGAAATGTATAAAATAATTGGAAGGCGAGAGATTCGACTGCATGTGTGTAAATTTAATTGTTTTTGTTAACATATACAGTATATTGTAATTAAAATTGGCACCTGCCGACAAGCGTGAACTTGGCAGGACCAAAAAATGTAAAATTTGGCTTAAATAAACAAACTGTAAACTGTAACTGTAAACTACTAGTACATACACCACAATTACACAGGTTATCAGACAAATCTACACACACCCAAGTACACGGGCCTAAATGACCACCTTGTCAGAGCCTCTCAAATAAAACAACAAGCTTTCATTTGCTTGTGCCGGGCTCTCATTGTCATCCTTCCTGTCAACCTCCCTTGGTCAACTCTTGTTCTCTTTCATTCCCTGTGGAATGAGTGTATGAGTCTTTCCTGTCCAGATACTCTCATTTTCTGAGGGGACATACCTCTTCTTCTTCCTTTTCATGGAGACCACCTCATGCTGTAGCGGCTAGTATGCTTGGCTGTCGTCCTAGAAGTCCGGGTTTGATTTCCGGCTCTGCTAAGTAATTTAATTCTGGTCCGAGGTCTGGAACGGGGTCCACTTAACCTCGTGCAGCAGAACTGAGAAGAGGTGGGTTCAATTCCGATCTCAGCTCTCCTACAAGTGGTGTTCCGTGGTTTCCCCATTTCTACTCCAGGCGAATGCTAGTGTGGTACCTAAATTAATTCCACCTCCAACTTAAATCCTGGCCCCCAATTACAAATACACCCTGTAGTACAGCTATCACAATGCCTAGGCTATCAAACAGATTCCACACGCACACACCTAAGTGCACGGGGATACATGACCACGATGTCACAAAGCCATTAAACGATTCACCACCACCACGACCACCACCAATAAAAACAAAATCAACAACAAAAACAATGACAACATCATAGCAACGCATTCTATTGGACAGTAGGATATCACTTGAATGTGGGATACAATGATGTTGTTATTTGTTGTTAATTCATATTAGAATCTTGGGACATCATGCTCATTAGCCCCGTGTACTTGGATGTGTGTTGAATTTTTCTGATATGTATCTATGTGATAACTAGTAGTGTAGGTAACTGTATTATGGACAGGGATGCGGTAGGTGCCCGAGGACTTGATGTAAGGAGCTATCCTGGCATTTGCGTGGAAGGAGTGTGGAAGAAACGGGTTAGCCGCTGTCAGCGCTAGGATTCAAACCAACGTTCTCCGGACTCACTGCATCTGCCCACGCGGCCGCGGTGCACGATTTAACGAGGATGGGTATGGCGTGGGTGAGATACAATAAATGGCTGTAAATGTTCGTATTTCGTAACTCTTATCGTAAAATGATAGCAAGCAATCCATCTCGCCTAGGCGTGTTACACATCACATCTAATCATGTCACTGTCTAGGGGAGTAATTCCGATCAGAGGGTTGGAATGGGGTTCACTCAGCCTCGTGAGGCAAAACTAAGAAGAGGTGAGTTCGATTCCCACCTCAGGCATCCTAGAAGTAGTTTTCCAAGGTTTCCATGGCCGCCTCCTTCCCAAGCCTATCTTCACTTACAAATTAACACATTAGTACACGTCCAAGATTAACACAGGTTCCCAGACTAATGCTTTGCACTCCCAAGTACACTGGATTAAAATTACCACGATCTCCAAACCTCAAAAATGAAACAAAATAAAAAAATAATTATAACTTATTGTTATCTTATTCTGTTCTTGTTGTTGTTCCATTTGAGGGACTTGGAAATCGTGCTTAATCAGCCCCGTGTACCCTACTTGGGTGAGTGTGTAATTCTGTCCGCTAACCTGTGGTATTGTGATGGCTGTATTAGTATGATTATTTGCAATTCAGTGAGGATAGGGAAGGAGGCAGCCGTGGAGTGTAGCATTTTATGGAAGTGAAACATGACTAATGATGCAGCAGAAAAAAAGAGAATTTGAAATGCCGTAGGCTATTACAGGAGAATGGTGAAGATTAGCTGGTTAGATAGAGTAAAAATGAAGGGGTGGGGGAGGAGATTTGTTTTTAGCGAGTGCTAATGACGAGAAGAGATAGGTTGGTAGTGAACATACTAAGGCACCCAGGAATAGCAAACTTCGTTAGGCAAGGAATGGTCGAGGACAAGAACTGTAGGGGTAGACCTAGATTAGATTATATTAAACAGATTGCCTCAAATGTTGGGTGTGGTAGTTATGCAGAGATGAAACGATCAGCTCAGAACAGGGGGCCATTGGACAGCTGCATCTTAAAGTATTGTGGAGTAATTCTTCACATAGATAAACGATACGTAATTTGAGCAGAATATTTATGCTTTGCCGGCCGGCCACTTCCTGTTATTCGGCAAACCTTCGCGCCTAACAGACTCCTTTGTTGCACAAGAGGTTACTCGCTGACTCATGTTTTGTCTACAAGACTCAAGAAAACAGCAATAAAGAAAGAATTTGCTAACGCATGACGTTTTAAGTTATCACAGCTCAGGTCACAACCCACAACCAGCTACTTTTCAGGTTTTATATAATAGAGATCTAGTTGAATATGCAGCCAACTACACTTTGTTCTTTCATTTGAGGGGCTAGGGACATCATGGTAATTCAGGTAAGTATAGGCTACTTGGGTGTGTAAGCCTCCGTGGCTTAGGCGGCAGCTCCCCGGCCTCTCATCGCTGGGTCCGTGGTTCAAACTCCATGTGAGGTTTGTGCTGGACAAAGCGGAGGCAGGCAGGTTCTTCTCCGGGTCCTCCGGTTTTCCCTGTCACAAATTTCATTCCAGCAACACTCTCCACTAACATTTCATTTCATCTGTCATTCATTTAATCATTGCCATAGGGGAATGCGACAGGCTTCGGCAGCCGGCACAGTTCATTTCCTCGCCGCTGGATGGGGGCTTCATTCGTTCCATTCCCTGACCCGGTCGGTCGACTGGAAGCAGGCTGTGGATTTTTACATGGGTGTGTCGACTATGTCTATGTACTGTACCCATGTGAGTAATTTCCATGGAAAACATGATTCCGCTTCCAGCTAGCTTCAGGTCTCGGCGTGTACCGTTCTCCCACTGAGCGGTTGCATATTTTTGATTTGAGACTAAAAGGTATCAACTCTACAATGATAAAGCACAACTCTATTCTAAAGACTTTAATTCAGCATTAAATCATGGCTTCAAACATTAAAGAACACAAACCCAACAATTAATATACACAAACAAAGCAAAATTACTCCCACAATCCACTAATTATTCACATAATTTTATCACATTAAATCCATATAATTATTCAATCCTTTACCCTTAGATTGACTTCAAAATTCACTCTAGTGCGCTGATGCACATGCAACTTTCATAAACAAACTGTACTTTTACTCTTCTGTCATCTTGTGTGACTTCTTTAATTTCACCAAATTATTTGTTTCTTACACCACATCTTACTCTGACATTATGCGTACCGTTGTGTTTGGTCTCTCTCTCTTCCCACCAAATGCTTTAACATGCATTAGCCAATTCAGGTGTTGCACAACAAATCTACGTGCAACTCCATAATTATGTAAATCTACCCCTACACTTCCCTCTATTTATAGTTCCACTGCATGCCGTTGTGATTTCATCTTCAAAACTTTCGTTATCGCTGTGTCGGATGGTATTATTAAGCTACCCTTGCGAGCGTAGCCTGTGGCGTCAAGTGCCCAACTTCGTAAATTCGTGTCAGTGTCAGTACAAACTGCAACTTCCAACCATTCGTAAGATCGCTAAAATTTTTACTCATCAGGATGATCTATGATTACCAATGTGTTTTTAAACCACACACATTCATTACACAATATAACAATGCTTCCTTTCATTACAAGCAAGGTCTCAAATCTGTCCTTTCAAAACGTTAGCCTTCACGGTTCGTTTTACTACTCAGCCCACTTAGAGCTGCTCGTATACAATAGAACTGAGTGGCCTGGGCACCGCACGTGCACCATCCCTCGCTTTCTGACTTCTGGCTTTTATTTCCCCAAGCAGTACAAGATTCTAAATACAATACTGTGGTCACAATGACCCACATGATCCCATATGTTTTAAACTGAAGGGTATGCAATATAGGTTCTGGACGAGTTTATACATTTATTCATAACCTTAGGATATTAATAACTGGCCTCAATAGGTCCATTTCATGATATGAAGGCACGAGATTCATAAACACAGGTCGAGTTGGATAGCCGGTATCTTAATAAATGCTACGGTCAGTCACGCGCTGCCGTCAATAAGATTCGCTTCACAAGAGCCGAATCATTCAATAACAAGTTCTCGGTCGATCAGGTATGGTGCAGAGGTGTCCATTGTTCTCCTCTCACCTACCACAGGATTCGAACCCGGAACATTCTATATCCATCATCAGAGTTAGGGTACCACACTAAACACTCTGGCATAAAATACATATCTCAGTATGCCCAAGGCTATACGAGACTCTACACGACGAACAGATTACCTGGCTCCATAACCCGATGCCATGCTCTCGTCCTATAATTAGTAAGAGAACTCTATCAATTACTCTACAAGCTTCTACACAAGCTGCAAATTCAATTCACTATAAACTCTTCCATTTCCTTGCATAATTATATTCCCATTAACACACTATATTCTGATATTAAACTCTTTTCTCATCCCTTAATATATAATCTTACTGCTTGGATCGATAAATCTTCCAATTAGCGTAAATATTTCTTGCTTACAACATTTTTTCCTGATGTATTTATTTATACCTTTTATTATTTATCATTATTATTATTATTACTGACATAAATTACCATAATCCGACACAACATAACCATCTTACTAATCGAACATCCGTGTTCATTACGTTAAGTTTACATAACTGATTTGCCATTTTATTAATAGTGGTAACGATTAATCCACTCACTGATGTATAACAACATCTCAACTCTACTAAAATCAACACAACAATAAACACTGGAGGGTCTATCTCCTAATACTGATTCTCACTGGCACATTTTTATAATTCTGAAATCACATTACATGCAGTGGGCTATAACTTCTATAAAATCATGATTTGTGGGGTACTCACATAGGCTTATCCTGGTGGCTCCAACCTCTCATATCTTCCAATGTCGCCTGCCATTTGTATAATTAGCGCGACATTTGTACACTGATAATACACATTTTATAAGACCTTTGTTTCACCAACCACACGGCACTTTTCATTTATATAATGAAGCTATCGCTTCTTTAAACATGACACTTCATAGCACTTGTCATAATATTAATTTAAAAGATATTTCACATATGATCACTACAAAAACACACATCACTCACTATTTACATTCATTACGGTTGAAATTTCCTGGCAAGATATCAGAATTGCAGGTTGATGACGGACTCATCCATGCTCCTACCAACTCCTGATTGAAAGTCAAGATCATCTGCCTACGGATTCACCAACTGTCGATCCATTATCCTACGATAAACTTCCTGCTTTGCCTAAATATGCTTACTTTCCGTCCTGAGCGTTACTATTTGGTATTCTTAAGACATTTCACCAAATGCATCATAAAGTTTCTCTCGGCGCAGTCCGGAGGACTAAGATATGTATAACCAATCAATATATTATACACTGCGCTCAACATTGTACATAGTATTTACACAAATTATTACTTTCAATAGTTCTGCAAGTTATATCACACGGTACTTCCTATGTGAACACTAACACTTGCTCGTACTGCCGACTATACACATACGGCACGACTGTCCTTAAATAAAAGTATTATAACAGTTTTACTGCACGGCTTCCCAATCTGAAGTTCGAGCCTCCTTCCTTGACTTCGATAACGCATTTCGCATAATAAAGTTCGTTGATTACAGTACTTATTATTACTTCATGACTATGCATGATTATATTATCAATTGGTGCATTACATTGCACGGCGAATATACTGATTAACACTAAAATGTTCAAGTCTTTATGCGAGTGTCCTTTCTTGAGCCAGAGCGACATACGTTCCGCGCTCGAGTCTGTTCCAACTGCCCTCTCTGACCTGAGTCCACATCCTTATATCCGTTTCACAAGAAAACGTAGACCTAGAATTCCCGCGCTGTATCATCTCCTCTCCCAGGATGATTCTGGTCTCGAAACAATGCTCATAGGGTTCCTTTTACCTCGCTGGACCCAAAACTATCTGCGTGCTGAGGGATCGATCGGCCAATTAATTAATATTAATTGCCTTTGCCATAGCTTGGGTACGCAGCTTTCAGTGGAAATCACCGGTGCACTAGTAAGGTCACTCCGCGAACACCAAAAGTCCTGTGTTCTTGCGCACTCCATTAAATATGCCTTAATTTCACAGTTTAAAGGCTTTATAACTAGCCTCCTGGCTAAAGATTCACCTGTGTGCAACTCTCATGTCATTGCGTTGCTCCAATCACGAGTAATCAAAGATTTTCACTGGGATCTTCCCATTCCATTCTCAACTCCATTCTGAAACGGGGAAGAACTGGGCCATTATTTCACCCCCTGACCTGTTCCAGACGACATAAGTAGGTCAACGAGAGCGACAAGGCTCCACGAATCTCCTCCCACAATTCTGGGGCTATTAGTTAGATGTCAAACTCCCCAACTTCGTGCTCAAATGCAGCATATCTTCCTTCATCCAGCCCAATAATGCTGTAATCCACTCATTTTCCCTGTATTATTTTAATAAATAATGTCAACATCAGTTGATATCACACCAGTGATTAAATATGTATTTTCCTCTAGGGGTTTTTACAACTAAAACTCCCTCAACAGATCTCGGGTTCGTTCCCTGGTGGAACCTTCATTCTGAGATCACAGTCTCTGAGATCCACTTTCGATACCAGTCAGCCTACCCCCCTCGGGTTCAATACATATAGATATAATTTGTATGATAACCTGTGTTATTGTGGAAACTGTAGGCTATATCTCATTCTGGTGTGGATTGGGAAGGAGACCTTAAATTACCTTAAGTTAAGAACAATCCCGGCACTTTCCTGGAGTAGAAGTGGGATACCACGGAAAACCACTTCCAGGATGGCTGAGGTGGGAATCAAACCCACCTCTTCTCAGTTTTGCCTAAGTGTACCCCATTCCAGCCCTCAAACTAGAATTATATTTCTTGACAGAGCCAGGAATCAAATCCGCACCTCCGAGGTGTCAGCTAATAATGCTCGTTGCTACACCAGCTATTACAAATTGAACTCCATATCAATGCGCGTTAACCGGCGATGTTGCCATAATTAGAGAAATAGGGGTGGTAAAGTTGTTCTATGGGATGCAAAATAAATGAGTTCACCCCCCCCCCCCCCTCCCTCGCCATTTTCCAGACACCGGTCGATACTCCTATGTGTGTGGCATACATAATCCACAAAGAATGAAAGAAAGGAGATTTTGTCTACTTTCATAAAAATAAACTCGTGTGTATGTGTGTGTTGGTCTGTCCGGTGAATGCCCTCCCGCTATCAATTCCTAAACGACTCAAGCAAATTGAATAAAACTAAATACAATAGTAGTCCTCTTCCCGTGCACTTTAATTGCACTTTATCTTGTCGCCAACCTAGCGAAACATAAATGGCAACCACCTGCATTTGTATTGCCTAAGCCGCAGCGGCGTGTATAAGGGGGTGCCCGGGTGGCACGGGCCACCTCCCACCCCGAAATTTTTGTCACATATAATATTTGTTTATGAATTAAGACATTAAAATCTGATATACTTATCATGTACTATAGTTACTAAGTGATATATGGCAACGTTGCAAAGCAAGGGGACGGTAGAGCGATGTAAACAGTGTGACAGTCAGTTTGCTCTAATCTTGTGTAACAACATAGTCTAACCTCTTATTACTCTCCAGTGCCTTCGCTCTTATGAACGTACCAAAAACAGCAACAAGTAGGCCTACCCTTGAAGCGTGTGACAAAAGTTTTTTTCCCTAACCTTTATACCCTTATCGAACTTTTGGCAAATATGCCTCTCTCTGTAGCTACCGGTACTGCCGAACGGAGTTTTGAATTGGTTGAAAACATACTTAAGAAATCCTACTTCTGAAAACAGACTCAATGGTCTAGTACTGTTATCTATTCACAGAGACATACATCTCACTGACGATGAAGTTATAAACCGATTTGGCAATGCTTCAAGAAACCTTGACTTTATATTATAGTGTAAGTTGTAAATCAAAACAGTAATGGTATATTGGCTTTCACGGCCAGTGAATTAAAACTCAGCAATTTTTCTAGGTTTGTGCCATGTGTTGTGTGGGGTTTCACCGAGGACTCCAAGCTGGCTCATCAGCGGGCTCTTGGTGTCCCCGCCCGGACCCCAAGATGATTGTATTAATACAAAGTAACAAAAACTGGTCTTAGTTGTGCTTGACATTAACCAAACATAAAACATCACAACAAATTGGTTGAAAACATGATGCCAGATAGCCTTAAAACTCATCATTTTGGACCAAATTATACAAAAGTTTCCCGGGAAGAACCCCGGACCCCCTATTCTTTGGGCCCCCCTAACCCCCGGTTGGGCACCCCCGAAAATTATACTTTACTGTATATACGCCCCTGCTAATCCGGCTACCTACTAATCCTGTCATCGTAACCCTAGTAAATTCAAATCCTAAGTAGGCCTACTTTCTTATATGCAGAATCGGACGCCAATGTTACGAATTCCTCAGCAAATTAATATCAATATGGCGGCCGTACGTAATATTTTAGTTGTATAGTCGTTAAAGAATTAATGCTCACCAAATTGGCGCTCAGGAAGCTTCATTTGACATCTCAAATGTCGACTGACTGCGCCAGGATTCGGTCGTGAGCCGGAGGTTACTTGCTGTAAATCTAGTTATGTCCAATATTATGTTACGTAACAAATATGTTGATATAAATGAATGCTTGAAAAATTTGGTGTTCAAGTGTGTTTTGTGATAATTCATTGATGAATAGGGAGGGAAATCACATTGTGTCACCGGGAGGGACAAATATGTATAATTTTCTTGGTGTTGATCGAAAATACAGAGTAATATTTCGGTTAATTAACGTTCAGATTCGTCCTAATGCTAAAACTGAACTATACTCTGTGAGCTACCAGAATGGGATTGACAGTTCTCGCCTCGCCATGTGGTCAGGGAACAAGGTTGCCAAATGCTCGGTCCTTTCGCGTGCGCGTCGGCAAATGAGTTATAGTGCGGGACAATCCATCGCTCCGCTCTCCACTCCGCGCCTGGTGGTGTTGCCATGCTATTGCACCGTGCTGGATGCGAGAACGTAGGCTACAGGACAACACCGCACCGACTACGCGTGACCTTCAGGCTTGCAATGATTTGTCCCGCACTCTAGTTCATTCAACTCGCTATAATATATTTAATAATTATTTCAGTGATAAGCTACAGAATTATTTAGAATCTAGAATAGTTGCTACAGATGTAGAATATACAATATCTCCTTATTTTTTGTGATATTAGTAATGGCTTCAAGAAATCGCTGAGTTCGATAACTTACAATAATGTTAGCCTAAATGTTTTCTATGGCAATCTACTGCTTCAGGATTAAAAGGGGATTTTGTTCCTATATTGCGTACAAAATAGTTCGGCAAGGTTTGCGCTTATATCCGAGAAATATTTACTCACATGATTTCAACTTTTTTTTTTTTTTTACAGCTTATTAAGTATTGAATGTTCGAGTAGAAAGTCTCGGCATTTCATCAGCTCTCACGACCATTATTGCTATACGCACCAGTCATAACGCTGTCAATAAGCTTGTTAGTTTGCATTGTGGCATCATTAACATTCCTCCAGTCAGCTACTTTGCTTAACGTCTTAACGTCTTAAGCAAGTTGTTACTCAAAGAAAAATCATGTTTAATAAAACACACACACACACAAAGTGAACTGTCAGTTCAGAGATTAAAAAAAAACGAGCCTTACAGTAGTCGAATATGATGTGTAACATCTGACATAGAAGAAACCTCACGTGAAATTGTTGAGACACCGGTATTTTATACTATTATTGGCACAAATATTAATCTATTGTAAAAGGGAGTGTTTTACAGATATTGTAGTTTATAATACGGAACTCATTTTATTAGATGCTTTGTAGCTTCCACCAGCATAGCATAAATAAAGAATACGATATGGATCAACTAGATTAATAGACGCAATAGTTCATGAAGGCTTGCTCAATTCTCGTATAACCACAACGATTATATTATATTTATGACTGCATTACTGTTATGTGGGTTAATATTTGAATAGCCATTGTGCAGAAACATAATACCGGCAATGCCGCCTACTTACAATGTTTGATATTAAGGCATTTTACCATTTAAATACTGATACGAAGATTTCGAACATGTACCAAGTTCTTTGTTTCAATCACTTGACACCAGAGTTCGCATGAGCGTTTACCGTTCAGTAGGCCTATGTCATATACATTCCACATGGCCGAGAGTACGTCATGGCATCAATTTCCGACACCGCGCGCTCATTGTTTCTCTTACCACTGCCAGCTGGATCGATCGATCGAGTTGGCAGTGCGTCTAACACTTCCTTTCGATCCACCACTGCCAGCTCGATCGTTCCGATACACTTCCGTCCCATTTTTCAAAACCACTCCCACAAAAATATCCAGCAACCGAGTGGAAAGATGTTACACATCAAAAATGAACTTACCATTTGAAGGATAGCATCAAGGACCTTTACATTGGTAGCTCGATGACTGGTGACCCACTAAGACTGATATTACTGGAAGTTCTCGTTGTAGGTGTTGTATCCGTACATTTATTTCCAAATAGTCACTTTAAACGAAGGTTCAGGTAATTAGTTATTGGAGTTTTAAGGAGCTGACAGCGATGTCATCTGTCCCTGAAGATGATGTCTGGCTGCGTGGCTCAGGGGTAACGTTCTCGCTTGCTGAGCCCAAGGTTGCAGGTTCGAAACCTGGCGCAGTCAGCTGGCATTTGAGGGTGCGCAAATGCGAGGGAGCCGTGTCAGTAGATTTACTGGCACGTTAAAGATCCCCTTCGGGGCAACATTCCGGCACCCCGGCGTCTCTAAAAGCCAGTGTAGTTAAAAGGGACGTAAAACCAATAACATTATTATTATGTCCCTGAAGATGACTGGCAGTGTCAGTGTCACCATCTCCGTCATTGTCACTATCACTCGGAACTAAAGGACCGCCGTTATCTCTCTCCTTCTCGAAATATTCCCGTACAGTACATAGGCCTACCAATTCACGGGACTGACCTCGCAGAACAATTCCTCGCCCTTTGGCTTTCAGTTCACCCTTTCTCTTAGCCACCGTACCTACCTCCAATATAGCAAAATATAATATGAAAATAGACTGTTAATGTCAATGAACACTGAGTAAAGTCACAAACATAAGTTACTAATTACTTTTAACTACTGCTGTTCTACTCTACAGTACTACACAGACACTTATAAAAGCACTATTACTATCACTAAAGCACCAATACACGGTTAGAATAACAAGCGATCACACTGTACAAGCCAGAGACGGAGCTAACCAAGCACTGACGCACGTGGGCTGTGATATTGCAACGCAGAGTATTATGCCATCAACTATGCGAACATGGATTCGTCAAGAGGCAGAGGGGTAATGACTGACGTGGAATTTCCGGCCAAATGTCAACCCTATTCTGGAAGCTCACTGAGTATAGACTCAGCAATCTCGCCTTTATGGTGGGTCAAATGAACCGCGACCCGATCAGAAAAGCAAATGAAAGAGCGATTTCCACATACTGTACCTCTGGCTACAAGCAAGGGTAGGCTTCCCCTCACACCTCATCCCCATGCAGACCACCTCCATCGTTGTCACAAAGGACACAACTGGAAGGATGAATGGCGCAGAGGTATGTGAGCTGACTCTGCCCTGGCGTCAGTGATGGTCGTTTGTGAATGCGTTGTCGACCAGTAGAGTGTCAACTGCCAGAATGTAGCCTACACGGCAGCAACTTATAGGACCATGGTGAGGGGAGACAATGATGGTACATCTTTGGTGTTTAACGAGGAAATTCTAAACAATGCAGGACACATCAGAACATCGTCCAGCCCAATCTGTTGCCGTTCCTGCCAACCGTGATCAGTAACTAAGGTTACATGGCTGATATTCCTGGAGTTTCGTCTGTTATAGAGTGGGGTAATTCCAATAGGGTAAAGTTAAGTAACTCCGTGATACTAAGCTTCTTTTGTTACCATTTCAGAAATTTTAGGTTTCAGTTATTTCCATTCGTTTCATGTTAAAGAAGAATACCCTACGGAACATTTCTGGCATATATCTTACAAATATCCATAAGTTATGAAATGGTATTAACTAACAAATTCCGGTAGTAGAAGTAGGTAACGCCGTGATATTCAAGTTACTCCGTGATAGCATGGTGTTTACCATTTAGTGTACTTTTAAGTGTAAGTGTTCAATGTAGGGTCTAATGAAAGTGTTCAAGTCGTATGTATAAGTATTATTACCCCATATTGCCCATATTGAAACATTTCACTACACAAAATATTTAAAAAGAAAATAGGAAAAACTTTCCATTAAAAATATTTTAAGTCTACTTGGTTCTTCTTAGTCACTATCTAATTCCTCGCCACTATCACACATAAAATAGGCATTGTAGGTACCAGACATTACAAAACTGGCACCCAATCCAATCTTCCTCTCGGCGTAACCCGCAAGGGGAGCCACTGCACGCACCACAACCAGCATCGTCATTGTTCTGGGGTCTGGAATTAGGCCCAGACCGATCTATTGTGTCTGTCTTGACACACTAACTTCTCTTCAAGTTCAGGTGGCATAACGAATGGCTTTCCAATTTTAGCAAGGGTTGCACTTACTGGATCGGCTGAATATTTTGTGCAATAATCCTTTAGTGTACTCCACGGGATACTAAAACGTCTACTAGTCTTATATACTGTCCGTCCTTTTTCCTTCACCAACCGCAATGCTTATTTAAGTGTTTCAGCTGTGTAGGAACGAGCCACTTAATTCCATTTTGGCGGCATCTCAGCGTCCAACCTAAGAAAAACTAACGTATTGCTAAGCTCACACACCTTGCATGCGTAACACTACATGCATGTAAGTTTTAAATGCGAATGGGCTGTATCTTATCTCTGACTGGTGTTAAAATGAAACTTCTCCAATCAAACAGCTGTTTATAAGAAATTAAAATCTTCACCACTGATTTCAATGGATATGCATCACTTGTTGAAATGTCAACTCTCTGTGAATATTTTTTTAAAACGTCTTCGAGATGGCCAAAGATGGATTCCTGGTTTCTACTGCCATCTGTTGGTAAAATCTTAGAACTTTCGGAATTGAACCTACTTCGTGATAGAGGAAATACGCTTGATATCACGGAGTAACTTGACTCTACCCTACCTAAGGTTGGTAACTGTGTAGCCACCAGCCACCTACAGTGCTAGTTGTAGGTAAACAACTAATGGCAACTCGTTTGGAAAACTGGTCTCGCGAAGAGATCTGCTCAGTTATTCGACTTCTGTGGGTGAAGCATATACCCGCGGCCAGGACTTCTCCTTCATGACAATGCGCGACCTCATACAACACAGAAGAACACCACGCTGTTGAAACAGTTTCGCTGGGACATCATTAACCACCCTCCCTACAGCCCAGACCCTGCTCCAAGCGACTTTCACCTGTCTCCTCACTTAGAGGAGCACCGAGTAGGTCGGCGATTCGCTTCAAACGAGGAGGTGAAACACTTTGCGACAACGTGGCTGAACACGCAAGGATAGGATTTTTACTATAAGGGAATATTGAAACTCATCCCACGATGCGACAAGTGCGTAAACCGATATGGAGACTATGTCCAAAAATAACCTATCAGTTGGCTGTATTGGTTGTATGAAATATAATGTACATGTTTCACTGCAGGCTTTGTAACCTTAGTGTCTGATCACCCCTCGTACAGCATCAGAGATATGTGCTCTTCCAGCTGGACAATGCCCGTGGACACACTTGCTGCGTTATCCAACGCTGTCTCCAAGATGTTCGTCAACTCCCATGGCCAGCACGATCACCAGACCTGTCCCCTATAGAGTAGACTAGGCCTACTGCTCGAGTCCAAGCTCTGTGAACTTGAGGGGTGAGGTGACGCGGGAGGCGGGAAGAGAAGGGCCTGTCAACAGCCCTCTGTGTTATCTGGAATTCCTTTCTATTCCAATACTGCTAACATTGGGCCGTTGCCTAAACCACTGTGGTGTTGCGAATGAGTGAGTGAGTCACCGACCAATGTATTTGATTCTGTTACTACGCACGGACCGGGAACCCTCCACGTGTCTCATCATTGTACGCGATCCACATTCCTCTCAGGTTCACGGAGCTTGGACTCGAGCAGTAGTCAACAGTAGTCTATGTGTTGACATGATGGGAGTATTTACTTATCATTAGTGTAGCTTGTTACTCGTGAGTGGATGGTACATGATCCTCGACATTCATTTTGTGACACGTAATTCATACATTCTCAACAAGGTTGGGGAGTAAGGCGTTACTTCCAACAGTTAGCCTACTTTTTACAGTAACGACATTTTTTAAAATAAGTAACTGTAACTGTAACGCCGTAAGAACAACGAAGTAACGAAAATGCTCACTACTTTTTAAAGATGTCAGTTAGTTAGTTAGTTTTTGTTGTTTTAAGGGGAGGAACTACAAGGTCATCTGCTCCTAAAAATGAAGCAATCAGTTGTTAATAGCACGTGGGAATGGAACCAGCCCATCTCTATATTCATCACAAACAATAACCATAAACGAAACGTGAATTTATGATGGATTTGAAAGGTTCGAGTACCTGCGTCTAACTGTTCTTTTAACGTAGTCCCGCACTGATTCCATAAACGTTCCAAATTCTCTTTGAGCAGCAATAATTCTGACACCATTTACATGGAGGCCTGAGAATAGAAAAACTGTCATAATCTTCTGTGATGCACATCCAGCCTCTCTAGGCCTAAATGGTCTGCAAGAGATTAGGTCTGACCCTCAATCAGGGTTTATGAACCTCCTGCGAATAAAATGTGACAAAATAACCCCCGTAGCAGCAGATAAGAACGTTAACGTTGCTCTACACAGCCAAACCCTCAACGATCATCGGACCGTAAACAGACAAATTATGATAGCCTATGATTTCGCATCTTGTATCAAGAAAGGAAAGTTTGATAAAATTACGTAATTTCCAGTGTGAAAAGAGGAATAACTTTTGGAGGAGGGGGTAGGAATATGAGCTAGGGTAGAAATATGAGATAGCAAGGTTTTCGCCTCTGTATAATGCCGCTACTGTTCACCCAAGAGGTTGCCTCATCAGCGACAGCTCTACTCCACTGTGGATGTTTATTTGTACTACTGTTGTGGAAAGTTTTTGTAGGCCTACGTCTACGTGGAAGTGTGGTTTACATCGATATACATTCTAATTTTCCAAGAAACAATTACGGTAAGAAATGTAGCATCCTGAAAGCATCGAAGAAATATAACGTGCTACGGGCTACTCTTAGAATATCGGTGGTGATTTATAATAGACTATAGTGAGGTATTGTGCGTGAGATAATGTGTTGTTGTTTGAGTCTTCAGACTTTTGACTGGTTTGATGCAGCCCTCCATGCCTCCCTGTCCTGAGCTAATCGTTTCATCTCTACATAGCTACCACACCCTACATCCGAGGCAATCTGTTTAACATATTCTAACCTTGGTCTACCCCTACAGTTCTTGTCCTCGACCCTTCCTTCCATAACTAAGCTTGCTATTCCTGGGTGTCTTAGTAGGCTATGTGTCCTACCAACCTATCTCTTCTCTTCATTAGCAGTCGCCAGAAACATCTCTCCTCTCCCACTCGTCTTAATACCTCTTTGTTTGTAACCCTATCTACCCATCTGATCTTCATCATTCTCCTGTAGCACTACATTTCAAATGCTTCAATTCTCCTCTTTTCTGCTGCACCAATAGTCCAAGTTTCACTTCCATAGAGCGCCACGCTCCAGACAAAGGCTTTCAAAAATGACTTCCTAATACCTAAATCTATATTCGATGTCAGCAGATTCCTTTTTTGTAGGAATGCTTTTCTTGCCTGAGCCAACCTACTTTTTATATCCTCTTTGCTTCGTCCATCACTGGTTATTCTGCTTCCTAAGTAACAGAAATCTCCTACTTCCTTCAGCTTTTCACCTGCCAATTTGATCTCCATAGAGGTTTCTGATTTATTTCGGCTGCATTCCAGTATTTTTGTTTTACATTTATTAATTTTCATCATGAATTCTTTCCGTAAGACTGAGTCCATACCATTCAAAAACTCATTCAAATCCTCAGGCTTGTTGGCCAAGATGACGATGTCATCAGCAAATCTCAGAGTTGAAATTATTTCTCCTTGAATCTTCACTCCCACTTTAAATTTTTCTCTAATTTCCTTCATTGCTTGTTCAATGTAAAGATTGAAAAGTATGGGTGATAAGTTGCAGCCTTGCCTTACACCTTTCTGAATACCAGCTTCTCTCTCATGTCCTTCAACTCGAATGACTGCTGTCTGGTTTCTGTATAGATTGTATATCACCCTCCTATCCCTGTACTTTATTCCAATCGATTTCAAAATGTCAAACAATTTAGTCCAATCAACGTTATCAAAAGCCTTTTCTAAGTCTACAAAAGCCATGAACGTTCTCTTATCTTTCCTTATTCTACCTTCCAAAATCAGCCTAAGACTTAGTACAGCTTCCCTTGTTCCTACATTTCTCCTGAAACCAAACTGGTCTTTACCCAACTCCGTTTCTATCTGGCTCTCAATCCTCTTGTAAATTATTCTAGACAGGATCTTTGAAGCATGAGTAATCAAGCTGATTGTACGGTAATCTTCACATCTGTCAGCTCCCACTTTCTTTGGTATAGGGATGATTACATTCTTCTTGAAATCAGGGGGTACCTCACCTGTCTCATAAATCCTACACACCAAGTGAAATAACCTGATCAGACCTTCCTCTCCTATGCAGCGTAGCAACTCAATCGGTATATCATCTATGCCTGGTGCTTTGTTCCTGCTTAAGTCTTCCAAAGCTCTATCAAATTCTGATCTCAATATTAAATCTCCTTTCGCATCCTCATCAATTTCCTCCTCCCTTTCCATTACATGATTCTCAATCTCCTTTCCCTTATACAAACTCTCTATGTCAGCTTTCCATCTCTCAACCTTTTCTTCCTTATCTGTTAGAGGCTTTCCATTTGTGTCCTTAATATTACAGCACTTAGTCTTCTTTTCCCCAAACGTATTCTTAATCCTTCGATAAGCTGTGTCTACTTTTCCTAATTTCAGACAATTTTCTATACCAGCACATTTCTCTTTCAACCATTCTTCTTTCGCTTCCTTGCACTTCTTGTTAACCTCATTTCTCAGACGTCTGTATTCTGCTTTCCCCTTTTCATCTCTTACATTCTTGTGCTTCCGCCTTTCATCCATCAATTCGAGTATATCCTGAGTGATCCACGGTTTTCTACCTATTCTCTCTTTCCTACCAATGTTTTCTTCTGCGGATTTTGTTATTTCATTCCTCAAAAGTGCCCATTCGTCTGCAATTGAAGTTTGTTTAGGGTTTTTCATTAGTCCTTCCTTTATACTCTTCTTGAATCTTTCGTTTACATCCTTCTCTTTCAGTCTGTCTATTGCCCACCTTTTTGGCTTTTGACTTTTCTTCAGTTTCTTCAACTTTAATCTGCATTTCATTACAACCAGATTGTGGTCAGAGTTTATGTCAACACCAGGATATGTTTTACAATCCAAAATCTGGTTTCGAAACCTCTGCTTGACCATAATGAAGTCGATTTGGTAACGCCCTGTATCTCCTGGTCTCATCCATGTGTATATTCTTCTATTGTGGTTATTGAATAAGGTGTTAGCTATGACCAACTCATGCTCAGTGCAGGATTCTACCAGCCTGCTTCCTCGTTCATTCCTTTCACCTAATCCGAAATCTCCTACTATCTTCCCTTCTCTCCCTTTTCCTACCACAGCATTCCAATCTCCCATTACTATAACATTTTCATCACCCTTGATATACCTCAGAATTTCGTCTATTTCTTCGTAGACCTTTTCAACATCCTCATCATCAGCTTGACTGGTAGGCATATAGACTTGTACCACTGTGGTGCACGTAGGTTTAGTATTTATTTTTGCTACAATAATCCGTTCACTATATTGCTCATAATATTCCACCCGCTGTCCAAGTTTCCTACTCAATATGAGGCCAACCCCTGCTTGGCCATTGTTTGATTTAGTGCTAATGACCCTATAGTCTCCTGACCAAAAGTCCTGTTCTTCCTGCCAGCGCATTTCACTAATCCCAACCAAATCCAACCTCAACCTATCCATTTCCCTTTCTAAGTTTTCTAACCTTCCATTTCCTAGCAGACTTCTAACATTCCACGCTCCGATCCGTAGAATGTCAGAGTTCCTCTTTGTTACTTCTGTGATGTTAACCCCCTCTCGAGTAGTCCCCACCCGGAGATCCGAACGGGGGACTAGTTTACCTCCGGATTGAAATTTTACAAGGGAGGAGGCCATCATCACATGTATTTATGCATAGAGAGGTGCATATCCTCGGGAATAGCAAACGGCTGTAGTTTCCCCTTGCTCTCAGCCGTGCAGCAGGACGCAGTGTAGCCATTATTTGGCTTATATTATCAATATCTTAACCGTCTATAAGACTAGTAAAGAATTGATTTATTCTGAAAGGCTGCTACTCCCTTTCAGAATAAGTAAAGAGCAATTCTACTAACAAAAATACTAACCTTCTACTGTACTAACAATTACATACCAAAATTCTACTAACGAAAAAATACTAAAGTTCCACCAACAAATACTACCACTAAAACAGTCTGTCACCAGACACACTCACATGCAATCACACATCAGAGTATACTGAAACAATGAACTATAACTAATAAACAATGCAACTGTTACCAGACACACTCACACACCACAGTCTAATAGAACAATGACATATATCTAATAGACAAACTAACTACCTACTTACAACTACAACTAACTACATACTTACTGTACTGTTATTTGAATTGACAATATTTACAAAATGCAATTTAGATAGAAAATACTTACAGGAAGAGAGCAAAGATAATGCCAATGGTTATCCTTCGTATAGGAGAAGAAATAATGGATGGATTATTATAAAAACAATTCGAGGCATTGACATTGAAATCGATAGTCGATTCATTGCTCCCTACAATCCAAGAATAATAAACTCGAACCTTTGCTGTCATAGATTTATGGCATGTTAAAGAACCTTCCACTAATTACACCTGTGTGAAGCTAAATTAGGTTAACAATGTAAACAACGCTCAGGTCCCTACGTGAGATAATGACAAACTCTTAAGTATCGGCTTGGTTGTAATATGAGACACTTGGTTGGTAGTAACATGAGATTGTCTCATATTGCTACCACCTTTAAACAGCATAGTTTTAATGCTTTAAACAATGTTAATCTCTGTTTCAGATGCCAAGAAAGAAGTTAACGAATGAAAGTAAAGGTCTAAGAAAGAACTACAACGAAGAGGATATGTTAAAAGCTATTGAAGCAGTAAAATTAAAGGAATGCAGCATCCTGAAAGCATCGAAGAAATATAACGTGCTACGGTCTACTCTTGGGCGTATGTGTTCAAAGGTAATAACTTGCATTTTGTTTTGTTTTAATTTGCTGTTTTCTCTCCCCAAAACACTAGCTGTAATGGTTTGATGTAGATATGCATTGCAGTGTTAATTTTTTCAAGGGTTACATTTTTCAATTATAGTTTCTTTATTTCTAGGTGAATGATGATACTACTGCTGAAATCAGAATCAGAAGATGCAACCTGCTTATTTTGTGAATCAAATTTTTCAAATGATTCTAAAGGTGAGTTGTGGATTCAATGCTTCTTATGCAAAATGTGGACCCATAATGATTGTGCAGGTCCGGAGAGTGCAGTACATGTTTGTGATTATTGTAAAATTAATTGATTCCTAGGTATCCTGGGCCTGCGACTCATGTACAGGAATTTTATGTCAATAAATTATTCCCAGAGACTTTGGTAAGCATTTCATGGTTTTATTTAATACAAAATGGGAGTGTCTCATATTACTACCCAATTTAGAAATTCTTTCAAACTGAGTTTTCGTTGAAAAAATTAAGTATTGTAAATACTATTAGCTTGAGAAAATTAATGTTCATGCTGCACATTTCACAAAAATTTTACTTACAAATTTCTTATTAATGACTATTGTGGCACTTTCTAGGTCCAAAAACAAAAAGGGTATCTCATATTCCTACCCCTTCCTAATAATTTTGAGTGAGAATCATGCAATTTTGATATGTAGAAAGTTTAACTGAAATATTGTAACGTTTCGGCTAGTACTTCTAAATGACCAAACGTGTCTTTCCTGACGGGGCTCCAATATTCCGTTCTCCTGGAGTACCGTAGATAAACCGCAACAAGAATACACACCACCTTACACACACCTCCAACAGTATACTTACTTCTTACCTGCTCGTTATCATAGTTTATGATCTGCTCGTGTGGGCGCCAGGACATCTAATACCTTAGAAGTGCCAAAGTATTTAATTGAATTTGAATGTTGAACTAGAGCACTTGAAACTTCTTTCTCCAAAGCCGTGGCATAGCTCAGCCATTGACCAATTGTTTTATCGTTACGGGGAGAAGGTATGTCATGTTTAAAGCTAGCTACTGGAAGAAAGTCCTACCATTACTAAAGAACAAAATTTAATTAATCAAAATTTAAACAGCAAAAATTCGTGATAAGAGAAACAAATGAATTTACAAAAAAAAAAAAACTGGAAGTTACATTAAATTGGCGAAAGCTACAAAATGGAATGTGAATCTAATGAATTTAAACGAAAGCTGGAATCTAATTTGCCAACAAAAAAAAAGAGTTACGGAGACTTGATCGGAACTTTGTATCGGACTCTCATTCGTCTGCTTCATTCTGGTCGTGATGAATTTCCTCTGCCAGCCATATGGAATGTAGATAGCTCGTTCTTCAAATCTTGTAGATTTTATATTATTCAGGTCGGGAACTAATGAGTCCCATTTCCTGGCTGACTTGAGTAAATGGTAAAAACCCATATTTTACCTTTGTGAATGTGATCCATGACACTAATCAACTTCACGTCAGACATAGTTCTAACTTTTAAACTCGGTAACTAAAAGGTTGACAATCGAACATACATGCAATATGTAGATTATGTCGCTGCTCTAAAAGTCAATGACAAAAGTCAAAGTAAAAGTCCTCTCCAGAGCGGATGAACAGCGGTTTTATATGACTGCAATTCTCCCCCTTCGCCGAAGTTCTAGTCCAATCATATCCCGGGTAGAGATGACGTATCTTCCCTCTCCATATTCACAAGTTGACAATTTCCTCCTTCATTCCTCAATTCACCCACGTGGTATAGCTTCGGTTGTAATTTCAAAATCGGCGTCATGATGCTTCTCAATACTTGAAATCTGTGACGTCAGTCCCAACTGACTCCAGTTCATTGTCTCCGAGCCTCGCATCATCCGGAAAGTCATTACGTATTTCTGGGAAATACAGTCTAAACTGGGCAGACTCCCCGTGGCGAAGTTGATGACACGCTGAACGAAATATTTCCCAATCAAGTCCTGTATAAAATATAACCTAGCCTACCATGAATCTAACTAAAATTTCCATTTTATAACTTCCGCTAAACAATAATTAAAACCCTTATATACTGTACATATGTAAGCCTCCGTGGCTTAGGCGGCAGCACGCCGGCCTCTCACCGCTGGGTCCGTGGTTCAAATCCCGGTCACTCCATGTGAGATCTGTGCTGGACAAAACGGAGGCAGACAGGTTTTTCTCCGGGTACTCCGGTTTTCCCTGTCAAAATTTCATTCCAGCAACACTCTCCACTATCATTTCATTTCATCTGTCATTCATTTAATCATTGCCCCAGAGGAGTGCGTCAGGCCTCGGCAGCCGGCACAGTCCATATCCTCGCCGCTCGATGGGGGCTTCATTCATTCCATTCCTGACCCGGTCGGAGACTGGAAGCAGGCTGTGGATTTTCATTCATATACTGTACATATGTAATGAAATTATGGAATAAATCCAGAATTGATATGTTAATTAAAATATACATAATAATAATATTAAATTAATTTTGCTGCTTATAAAACATATAAATTAAGGGGGAATATTCGGACTGTTACAATATCATATAAGTTTACTTCGGAATTTATTCAGTAATAAAACCAAGTTTCTGGAGCGTCTCTATGGATGGGTTTTGATCTCCCAAAAATTTAACAACGCTCCCCCGTGGCGTCAACGAACAGCTGATTCGTTAACGCTAGGTGAGAGTGGGACACAAATTATCACAGGTTTTTATTAACAACATGGCAACGAACGAGAGGGATGATGAGCTTGCTAGCAAACATTTAAGTTATGTGGAAATCGGTTCCAGTTCATGACAGTAGGCTATTTAGTACAATTTCTTTATTGATGAAGAATTGAAGCCAACAATCGTATAACATGTCTTACTTATTGGAAAAACCGGCAATGAAGGTGACTGTTGTCCGTGGGATAATGCTACGCGATAAGACGTAACATAGACCTTTGTTCCATAAACCGACACACTGCAGTGCGCACGTTCACTTACACACACATAATGGAAGCATACAGAATAGAATAGCATTATTTTAAGTTTAATGTTATTGTTTGAACCTACTTAATAATGTTTTAGTCTGTGAAAATAATGTCCTTTTAAATGTCAAAGCATGTATGAACTCTTTTCTGTGCCATGGACAATGCATTTTTATTAATTTTTATAATACAACTATGATGCGCCGCTCGCATCCAGTCGGCCGTGCTCCTACGGACTCAGTGAGCGAGTTGCCGCTAGGGGTGCCAGCAGCTCAAATATCGCCATTCTTGTTCTCCTGTGCTAAGTGAGGATGGAAGTTCTGCATTGAAGGGATCGACGTTTAATGAAGTCTACCACTTCGATCTCTGATTGAAGACACTCATGGAGGGCAGGGCAGATTGTTTTTATGCCAGTGCTTCCCTATGTGGACTATAACACAGTGTGTCCAAATAGCACGAGGAGCTTGTTTATGGATCAGAGCTTGCAGTCCATCATAACAGCCAGCCATAGAACGACATCCGTCTGTAAACACGCCTACACGATTCTCCCAGTTAATGTTTTTTCTTTCTTTCTTTTTTTTTTCTATAAAAGAGTGCATGCAGTATTTGAAAGAGGTCTGTAGCTTTTGTGCCAAGAGTTATATCTCTGCAGAAAAGAAGATCTTCATGAAACTTGTTATCATGTATAAACCGCACGTATCAAATTAAATGCGCTTCATTATGACTGTCAGTAGCTTTATCCAACTGAATAGCGCAATCACCTACCTTGAGTTTTTCAATCAACTGATCATTAACATAGTTAGCCATATCGAGTATTAGACGACTGACAAAGGTGCAGTCAACAGTTGCTTGGCAGCAGACTCTCCTATCATAATAGAAACCATGTCCCTAGCAGCTGGTAACATAAGGTCGTCCGCAATGGTGTGGGATTTCTTGATCTTTGCTACACGGTAGGCAAGATGAAAGAAGAGCCTTTGTGGGAAGCATAGCTTGTTTAGTGAAAGTGGTTTGTTGTCCAATCATTTACTTCAAATTGCGGGGAAAGAATTCCCTTGGTTTGTTGACTAAACTACCATGATTTGTTTCGAAATGGCGTTTCATTTTATTAGGAAGCATGCTTTCACAAGCCAGAACTTTCGAACAAATGACCGTTTCAAATGGCTGTTCTTCATTTGCAACAACAATGCATGTAAAACCGTATCCAAATAAATGTCGTCATACTTCCTGTGTTTTTGCCCCCTACCATTGTCAAGTACGAATCTTGCAGCTTTCCTTTGCACCATCTCCAATTTGTTCGTTTAGAGTTGATTGGTAGGGCTCCCACACACTCGTGGCGTATTCCAAAATTGGTCTCGCAAGACATTTTGTAAGACAATTCTTTGGCCTGAATACTGGTAATCTTCATGTTTCTCATAACGAAGTAGCCTATAACGACTTTTGCGCCTTATTAGCAACGCTCTCAACGTACTCACCCCAGTGTAACCTTTTATTTATTGCAATCCTGAGATAGCTGCATGGCTCCACTCGTGGAATAATTTTGTTTCATAATCTTGTCTTTCTGATATGGCATTTATTGTGATAAATGGTAGCCTAGTCAGATACGGTAGAGAATACTTCAAGCTAGGCTATTCGTTACATTTTAATGTACGGCATATATACGCTGTTATCCCAGAGATTCGGACTAGCCAACTCATGTTAATTCGGTTCTTCAAATTTAACAAGCTAGGTTAGGCTTAAGTCTGAATATGCCGAATGTTTCTTTCAAAAATTCATGACAGCTTAGGTTTTTCGTGTTAATAAGAATAAATAACCGCATCCGCGGTTTCCCATTTTCATTTCCAGGGAAATGCCGTGATAGTACCTTCTAACAGGCTACGGCCGTTTCCTTCCAAAGCCTTACCCAGTGTCATTCATGTAATAGCCTAGGCCTATCTCATTAATAAAACTCCTCTCATGAGGATGGCGTCAGGAAGGGCATCCAGCCGTAAAAACTATTGCCACATTGAAACTCATCCCCGACCCCGAAGAAATGGGAAAAGTAGGGGTGTGGGTAAGACATTCAAACAGGGTGACAAGATGGCAATATACTGAGGGGGGGGGGGGGATGACTCTGATGTCGATAATCACCACCACCCGGAGGAAAGTTACTGAAAGTGGGGGGGGGGGGGGTTGAGAACAATCTCCACCACCAAGGTGGCAAGATACTGAAGGGTGTGGATGACTCTGATGTTGAGACAAAATTATTGAAGGGGGGATGGCTCTGATGTTGAGAACAATCACCACCACCAGATGGCAAGATAATTACTAAATTCCATCAAATTGAGCCAAGGCTAGTCTTGTCCTCAGTCCATTATATAAATAACCTTGCTTGTAAATTTTCTGGTCAGTTACAATAATCAGTCATATGAACGGACAAACTCCAGAGCACTAAAATAAGTATCTATCAAGTCTAACAGAATTCACTGAGCCTCTTTAACGGAGTCTATAAGCCTTGCAGTAAACCTCTTTCCAGTCATCCACACTGTACTAGGTAGTTTCCAGGTTCAGGATTTGGTGCTTTCTTTGGATTTATTCATTAGCCAAGTTGTGCTATTGGCCTACAGGTTTTAGTTAATACAGTTTCCTTTTTCAATCAATTTAGATGACAAAATTATTTTGAAACACTGCAAGAATATAAATCAGATTGCCCCTACATCTCAACTAGAGGTATCTTTCTGAGTCATTTCCCCTCCCCCCTCTAGTAGGCGCTTATAACCTCAAGGCTCCAACCTTTAAAACTACCACTAGCACGTGGAAAAAATATTTATGGAATCCTCATCTTAAGTTCAGGAAATCCTGATATGAGATTGTATTATCCTTGTTGTACCTCGCTTGTTCATCCCTCTCAATATAAGTACGGTACCTAAAGACAAGGGACAACATAAACGATGAACTAATTGATTTTCTTTACTTGGCAGTTCATTGTCTTCATCGTACCCATAGGCAACTGGTCTCACAATATCTCTATTACTGCTCATCTAACCAAGCTGCGAAATGTAAGGCCACAGGATTTTGGTTGAAAATACTTGTCTGAAAATTGGTCCAGTAGCACAGGAAAAATTAAGGAGAAGGGAATTTTTAAAACGTATTACTCCAGAAGTCTAAACAGTGCAGAAAGAGACATAACTTTGTGGACATAAATCCTTCATTTCTCAACATATACCTGGTCGGGTGATGGTTGGTGTATGAATTGGCAAATCAAATGTTAAGAGATGTAATATCTCGCCATGTAGACCAATTTCCAGACTGAAGGCAAATGAAATTAAAATATAGCGGGCCTAATTGCATCAGGTGTAGTTTTATATACTGTAATTTTGAACAAGGATGGTGTGCAAGAATATCAGGTCTTGTGTGTGCAACAGCAAATACTACTGTACTGTAAGTGTGATAAAATGCACAGATTTTAAATTAAAGCAGGCCTATGCTACATCACTGAACTGTAGTGAGCTGTTAAATGTCAGGCTTGAGATGAGGGAAGGAAATAATGTGCAAACTGGATAAGTGCTGTGTTAAACAGCGCAGTTTCTCTGGTGGCGCAAGAAGAACAAGTAGTTCCGTGAAGAAATATACAGCCTATTTTCATATATCTTACTTATGTTAATTGCCTCTATCGACACACAAAATTTCAATATGATTGCTGTAATAGATTCGTAGATATTGAGAACCATCCAAATATTTCGGTTGGTCGCCATGTTGGATTTATATATATGTAGGCTATATATTTTACTATTAGATGACGATTTTTGCGTAGGTTCATTATTCAAACGTTCACTTCAGTCACGTGAATAATAAACAAGAAATATAAACTTAATTTAAAGGTTGCGCACAGCCACCATCTTGAGGTTATGTGAACAATTGAACTAAATTAGATGCCAGTGCATTACAATGCGTATAAATATTTACTCTACCAAATTTCATTGCGCTCAGATGGTAAATCGCGAGAAGAGTCTTTAAAGTGTTTCACATTCGCTTGGTCACCATGTTCGTTTTGTATTTTACAGGCTTTTGGAAGGCTCATAGATGAACTTTTAGTCATACTCTTTATCACCGTACAAAATTTCAGGGTGATATCAGTAATTGTTTCGGAGATATAGAATGCTGGTGAAATATTTCGCACAGCCGCCATCTTGAGGGTATGTAAACAATTCAAATAATTTAGACGTCAGTGCATTTGAATGTATTAAACATTTTCTGTACCAGTTTCGTTGCGTCTAGATGGTTAAATCGCGTGAAAAGTCTATTTAAAAGTTTCATTTTTGCTTGGCCGCCATGTTCGTTTTGTAGTTATCAGGTTTTTGAAAGTCTCATAGGTGAACTTTTAGTAGTTCCCCTTATCGCCATATAAAATTTCAGGGTGATATCGGTAATAGTTTCGGAGATATGGAATGCCGGTGAAATATTTCGCACAGCTGCTATCTTGAGTTTATGTAAACAATTGACCTATGGTAGATGCCAATGCATTACAATGTGCATGAACATTTGCTCGTACCAAGTTTCATTGCATTTGGATAGTTAAATCGCGAGAAAAGTCTATTTAAAAGTTCAATTTCGTTTGGCCGCCATGGTCGTTTTGTAGTTACCAGGTATTTGAAAGTCTCATAGGTGAACTTTTAGTAGTGTTCTTTATCACCGTACAAAACGTCAGGGTGATATCAGTAATAGTTTCGGAGATATAGAATGTCGGTGAAATATTTCGCACAGCCGCCATGTTGGATTCGTGAGACGCAATTCAATTTGAAGGTCACGGTCGGGGTCGGCCGTAATAGTACTATGACCTTACCGAGTTTCATTGAGATCGCTCAAGCCGTTTAGACGTTACTAGAGGGACACCCACACACACACGCACACACACATACGCACACACACACAGACAAAAGGTGATCTCATAAGCCTATTTTTTTCATAAAATGAAAATAGGCTAAAAATGTGTGTCTTGAATTTCAGTACATAATCATTATTAAAAAATACCAGCTGCTTGATGCACTGGTACTGCAGTGAAGCTTGCATAGTGGGCTCTTCCCATTACATAGTCTACTGAAGGTAGCATTCACGACTCACTACAAGTAGGCTACTTCCTTCAAGTTATCGATGTTTACTAACAAAGCCCTTTATAGGCTACTAAGCTTGTAGGGTTGTCACGCTGGGATGGTTCCTATCTTAATGGCTCCTTCCCAATCCTAGCCTATCCTACTGCAGTGAAGCTTGGCTAGTGGGCTCGTCCCATTACATACTGAAGGTAGAATTCATGAATTCATAAGTACTTCCTTAAAGTTATCGATGCTTACTAACAAAGCCCTTTATATGCTTAAGCTTGTGAGGTTGTAACGCTGGGATGGTACCTATCTTAATGACTCCTTCCCAATCCTAGCCTCAGAAGATAAAATTATGCACCACTGCAGACACCCCAGTATTTAAATAGGGTACTGTTAAAATAGTGATGGATATGAAGCAAACTCATGAATGTGACTTTAAAACAAACTAAGCCTTATGTCCATAGTTCCAAATACATTTCACTTTAATAGGAACAACATATCAAGACATTAGTTTGCTCCTGTCTGAGTATATAGGCCTAACCATATCTGACCTAACCTGTCCTTCGAGATAAATTCATCACTCGTTTGATAAAAGGAAGTAATGGGTGGAAATTATGGTGCTGGATTAATATTGAAGTACGTACAAAAGACGTGCAGACAGGAGCTCTTACAAAATCAAATGTAGGCTACACCCTCTGTCGGAAAAGTTCGGTGAATGGGTCTATATTACGAACGGATTGTTGGCTTACTTGAAACAGCCGTTACTACCCTTCGAATCAATCCCCGTGGATGGTCATGCACTTCTTAGAACGGCTGTACAAGTCCTGGCATAGTCTTCCTGGATCGTCACATTACGTTGGATGTCCGAAATGTCCGAAAACCTCTGGCCCTTCAGGGCTTTTCGGCGACCCTGGACCCCGATACTCCATACTTTGACGCTTGCCTTCGAGTTCGTACCTCAGGCACCAGGTCTCGACACCCATGACGATGGTTTTCAGGACCATTCCATTCCACGGAACATTCACCCTCCTCACTTCCACCCGTCCAACAGGTGTGCACGTTAGGTTGCATAAATTTACCCTTCTCACTGCCGCCCGTCTATCAGGTGTGCAAGGCAGGTTGCATAAATTCACGCTTCTCGCTTTCAATTTTGAGTTTTGACGACCCAAACTGAAGGCTATTCCTAAAGAAGACTATGCCAGGAGTTTCCAGGACTTGTTCAGTCATTCTCAGAAGTGCATAACCATCCACGGGAATTATTTCGAAGGACATTAACGGCTGTTTCAGGTAAGCCAACAATCCGTTCGTAATATAGACCCATTCACCGAACTTTTCAGACAGAGGGTGTAGATTAGATAGGCTATTTATTATTATTATTATTTATTTACAAAAAATTGTGCCTACAATTTATGGTCGGCAGATAGAGAAAGGGCAAGCCCCACATACACAGCAGTGTCTCCATCTCCGTTCATTAAATCTAAACAAATCTCAAATGTTACAATATACAATTTACACCTTTACATTTGCTATATACATATAATCTTCTGTACATGACGTCTATATCATACAATTCATAAATAAAAGGGAAGACACAGGCATGCACGCACACATATACACGCTCACACACACACGCATACATACATACATACATACATACATACATACTGAACCCTTGCAAAGAAGCTTATGAGACTCAGTTTCGGGGGGTGTAACAGTCCATATCGTAAGTTGTTGATAAAGCGCTTCATTAACATGCAGGGTAACATATAACAAAATAACATGCAGGAAAAAGTGAAGCCAGGGTTATAACAAATGAATTTAATGACAGATCATCTATTTACAAAAAAAGAATTAACAAAAAAACTCCCACAATGACTCCCACTGAATAAATTAAATTTGCCAAAACTTGGCCAAATCTCAGGAGAGGACCAAGTGTCCCAAAAAAAATCAACAATAATGACAATGTATGCGCGAGTGCCGTTCTACATGCTTCACGATGAGTACAATTGAATGCATGATTCGTCATCATCCGGAATAAACTTTCAGAAGACGAATCCACATTACTTAGAGCTAGACAGACGCGGGGAACAACTATACACAACTTAAAACTAAACCGACAATTCCTATACTTAAAATAAACAAAACAATAATTTCCGCATGAAATTCGAATCAAAACTGCCGTAGTAAAACATTACTGCCTAAAAATTAGGACTTCTCACAAATCAACACAAGTAAGTTAACACGTGACCAACAAAAGAAATACACATATGACCGCCGTCATTTTTACAAGCAAAATACCACTACACCACACGGGTGTCACATGCAGTACTAATTTACATGAACTGAGTCATAGAACAAATCACTAGGCTCAAAGCCAACATTTACATCATTAACACAACATTCCACCCATACGATATGCAATAATCCGTCACAAACATGGCGAACTCCCCAATTAATTATGGTTCAAAATAACCATCACAAAAGAACAGGTTTGCTAAATGAAAGCTTAAAGGGGCCAGTCGGACAACAGGACTGCCTAACAAAATAAGTCACCAGGCTAGACGGGCGATTCGTGGAAATCTGCATATCTGTCAACCCACGTGTCAAAATAACCTCGACCTCCCCCGGCATGGGATCCAGTCTCGAAGAAGCGTGCCCCAAAGCACAATAATACGTGTGTGTGTGTCAGAACAAAAATATATCTCAGCATTTCCCCTAGGAAATCCAAGAATCAGCATATGGACAAGGTACAGCGGTCTCCTCGGAGCACCCTGCCTTTCCATCAAAATACAACAACAACAAAAATATGAGGGCGGTAGGACCTCTACCCCTCTTCACGTAGAATCAAAACACACACCTGACACAATAACACACACAGAATCACACGTATGGGTTTGACAGACCCTGAAATAAAATGACATAAATATTTTCCACCAGCTGGCGCCTCCGTTCTATGCCTGTGACTATCGAACCTGAAAAGGACTCAAAAAAAATCTAAAAAAAATAGACTTAAGGTGTTCTACAATTACATCTTAATTTGTTGCGCTCGGCAACCATAATATGAATAATAACCTGTTCAGCAAACATCTTACAGTAATTACCTCCCTTTCCTATCAAAAAATATGAATTTTAATAAAGCACCACTTATCGAATGTAACGGGTTTCGCATTCGCATGGATAAAAATCACGTACACGCGCCGTGTACACTAAATATGACTCCAAAGAAAAAATAATACACAACAAACAACTTTGGCCACGCGCCAACGTACATTTAAAACATTTAGTGTCGGTGCAAGAAAAACAATCTAAAACAAGAAAAAGAAGAAAATGAACTATTTACAAAGTTCCCCCGCCATATCTAACTACATATTGAATAATCAATTTTTGTACATCACCGTATCAGCTTGTTGAACATATAACTTCCATCTCGGCTCATTTCCCTACGGGAAATTAGCCCTCCATCGTTGTCTTCGTAGAAGCGTTGGGCATCACTCCGGCTCCTGACCACACGTCGGACATCTTGGTGTAGTCTCATCGACAGAAAAGTTCAATGTTATAAATTGACCTGGCTATAATCGCTTGTGAGTTACTAATTTCGCCCACGATTGTCCTATGCGATTAATCAACGAAGACTTTCCCTAGCTCTCGCTTACACACGCACAATACAACACTTGAAAAAATACAATAAAACTTTACACGAACTATAGACTTCAAACCCATCGTCACTGGCTTGACAATACAAGTTTTAAATCTGACCGTCTCGCAGTCGTTATCTCGCTCGGTAATCTCTACTGCTCTTGTGAACCTTCGCTCGCGTTGAGCGCTAATTGGAATGTTACTCAAGTCTTGCCCCTCAAGAGCTGAAAATAGTTGTCTTCAAGATAATATTAGAGTACTAAAATCGCCACGCAAACTGGCGTGAAGTTAGCTCACCAGAGCTCAAACGGTTGACTTCAAATAATATTAGAGCTTTAAAAAACACTACGCAAACTGGCGTGGAGTTAGCTCACCAGAGCTCAAAACAGTTGTCCTCAAATAGCGACTCGTAGATCAATTTATTGGAAACTGACAGAGTGAGGAGGAGTGTGGTGAATTAAGAAAAATGTTCTAGAGTTTTCATCTCACACACACGGGACTAGTGTCAATCTTCATCATTTAATTCAAACGTCTCAGCGCACTCATGCGGAGATATTTCGGATCGGCGGTTCTTTAGATAATCAATTCCGCGCGCTTTTTACCAGTGACGCCACCCATCGCGTGGTTTTGGCTTGATCTCTCCTGATTGGGTGATTCAATCGTAGGTAGGTTGCAAGTAACTCGTGACCCTCCTCTCATGACTCCAATTCTGGTGCATGTTGTTACACAATTTGGCCATGAACTCAGCTTACCCGGCGGTTTTCAAGAATAGCTACCAAGCTCTGTTTCTGTGGCAATCATTGCAACACGCTAACTTGCCTTCCTCTTTGTCAACTTCCACAAGTACTGTCTGGGCCGCAGTAATAATAATAATAAATCATGAATACTTATTTATCGCAGATTAATAAGGGTTCATTTATCCTCAGCAAGGTTTTGAGATTCGAAGCAAGTGATTGATTTGGATTTCAAAAACAATATCCACAGTAGTAACACCAACATCTCTTTAGTACCCCGCCCAGCTGCTTGAGTGTACACTCCACTGATCCAATTAGTGTGCGCGCTCCTTGCCGGAATGTCAATCATACGTCTCGCTAGACCCCCCCTCCTTCTCACAAGATTACCACTCCTGCCGTCTCAGCTGTCTTGTTTACAAACAATGCACGCTCTCTCCCAGGCGCTCCACGGCCTCGTACTTTTGAGTGTTGGCTCTCAAATAAATTTCTGCAATAATGATTCTGCACACATAATCCTGCTTATTCATCAAATGGTTCTCTTCTGTAATATGGTTTTAAGTTGGCGCTATTGAAGACAGATTTAGCACCAGTGCTCACTTCTTCAAGCCTGTAAGCATTGTTACCCAGATTCTTAATGACACGGAACGGGCCAATACATTTTGGAGAGAATTTTGCAAACACTTTGTTTTTGGGATCAGATATCGGTGGTCTCCGGACAAGCACTAGTTCTTGTTCCTGTAATTCCCGGTGAAACTTCTTTCCTCTGTACCTTCTCAGTCTTCGGTCAGCTTGGTTCCTCATGTGCTCTCTCGTTCGCTGAATTCGCAACTCATGCGCTAATAGTGGATCCCTTGGACATGGAATAATCTTGTCCCAAGATCTCTCTGGCAACCTGTTGTGGTGTACAACTAGTGGGACTTGACCCGTCGACTCGTGCTTAGTGGTGTTCATGCACATCTCAATATCTCCTACTTTGTCAACCCACTTATTATGATCGTTAGGAATCATTACTCTGTAGTACTTGGCAACACAGCGAATCGTTCTCTCGCTCGGATTCCCACAAGGATGACGAATGCTCGAAAATATATGTTTTATCCCCAGGCTCTCTAGACCTTGCCTAAAAACATTGCTCGTGAAATAAGTACCATGGTCTGATAAAATGGATTCCGGCTTCCCAAGCATCGGAATAACTTTGTTCTGAATTCTACTGAGGACTTGTTTTGATGTCGTCTTCTGGATTGGACATAACACTACCATCTTTGAAAATACATCGACACACACCAGTAGGTGTCGGCATCCACGTTTCCCATTAACCAGACGGCCAAAACAGTCGATCGCGAGCATCTCGCACGGTTTTTGAGGTAATAGTGGTCTTGGAGGTTGTTTCAAAATGAAGTTTTTTGGTTTAGTGCGCTGGCGCGCGTCACAAGTTCTTATTACTTCCACAATGGTGAATCGCATCTTAGGCCAATTAAAAGTCTCCCCTATTGTAGCTTCTGTTTTGTCCGTGCCGATATGTGCTAGGCTCTCGTGGACATGCCACGTCAATCCTCTCTGTAGTGATGCTGGAACTAGGATTCGCAGTTTGGTATGATGCTCATCCACGTACTTATGCAAAAGGTTATTTAAGTAGTGAACTCTCGCTTCTTTAGCACGGGCTTCTCGGTACTCAGGTGAATCTGGTTGTAATTCCTTCCTGTAGAATTTGATCATCATCATCATCCATGGGTCTGCTTCTTGTTCCTTCCGAATTTCATTTAGTTTCTCCGAAAACTCACGAGCCTTAGGTGTTAGTGTTATATGGTGAACTTCCGCTGTTACCTCGTTCTCATCTTCAGGATTCCTGCTCAAAGCATCTGGTATGATGTTCATCCTTCCAAGGCAATGCTCTATTGTAACGTCAAACTGCTGTATGTAGATGGACCAACGCGTAACTCTCTCACTTGCCATCGTCGTCTTGAATAGAAATGTCAGTGCATGGTGGTCGGTTCTGACAATAATGGAATAACCGAAAATCATCTTGCGCCATTGTTGAAGAGAATATAAAATCGCCAGCAGCTCAAGCTCCGTCACAGTGTAGTTCCTCTCGTGCTTCCTCAATTTTCGACTCGTAAATGCCAAATATGATCTCTTCTTGGGTTCTTCAGCGTCCTCTTGGTACAGCATAGCACCGATTCCAATCAATGAAGCATCTGCTTGAATAATAAATTTCTTCTCAAAGTCTGGATACCCTAGCTTCACACAGTTCTCCAGTAAGTCTTTCGTAGCTCTAAAGGACCTGTCGCACTCCTCATTCCACGACCATCGATTTGACTTCTTTAACATCTCTTGCATAGGTGCTACTGTTTCCGTGTATCCAGGACAATTCTCTTTGAAGAAACCTGTCACTCCCAAAAACGCTCTTACATGTTTGACTTTAGTTGGTGTGGGAAATTTCTTGATTGCATCAATTTTCGCCGGATTAGGTCTCACGCCCTCAACATCAATTATATGACCCAAATACAGAATTTCGCTCTGGCAAAAGTGTGATTTCTTTAGATTAATTTTGAAGTTCATGGTTCTCAAGTTATCCAGAAGTTTGTTTAGGTTTACCAAGTGTTCCTCCATTGTTTCAGATGCAATTAATATGTCAACATATCTCGTAGTGAAGCTCTTGACCTCCTCAGTCAGATTCCTATCTAGTGCTCTTATCAATGCACATCCTGCTGTTTTTACACCAAAGGGCATGCGAGACCAGATATAACTTTGATTATCGAATAAAAATCCCGTCAATAGTTGGGATTTTTCTTCAAGTTCAAGATGGTGGAAACTATTTGTCAAGTCGACGCTCGAATAAATCTTCTTCCCACGGAAGCCCTTCAAAACATCCTTGATCCTAGGTGCTTGGTCATGCTCAACTAGCAGTTTACTGTTCAAAACTCGCGCGTCTAGGCATAACCTAATTGATCCATTTGGCTTGGCCACAGCCAATATTGCGTGCAGGTGCGGGATTGCTGCTTTCCTTATCATGCCGGAATCTAATAAATTATTAATGATGTCCTTCACCTGAGCAAAATGTTTCTCTGGGATCGGGTACAATTTACTTTTAAATGGGGTCCAGTCAGTAACTTGCATGGCATATTGGAAATTCAAAACTTTTCCAGGGATGGTGTCGAAAGCTCCTTTATGAAATCTCAAATTTTCTTCCAGTTTTCTTCTATCAGGTTCCCCTACTATTGCCTCCATAAGCCGCTCCTGAAGTAGAATTTCAAATTTGGATCCGCTAATTTCTTCTTCCGCCAAATGTACCCAAAGTTCCTGCGAAATATCTCGGCTGTCAATTTCAACCACTGCTGTCTGGTTTACTCGTTCCTCCGTCAAGTTCTTATCTCTGATCATCTCATTAGTGCATTCTTCAATGACCCAAGTATTCGCCTCTCTCTCTAGTGGACTTTCTTCCATGTTTAAACCCACATGATTCAACCCCTCAACTTGTTTGAAACTTACAGTGTTGTTATGTAAGTCAATTACAGCATGAAAATCACAGATAAAGTTGGCTCCCAAAATGATGTTATAATTCATCTTCGGTATGACAATGAATGTTTGCGAAAATGTGTGGTTCAATATTTCCAGATCTAAATATGCTTGCTGCTTACAACTTATGGTCTTGTCAGGAATGACCCCTCTGACTTTCATTAACGGTACAGGCAAAATTGGAACAGTTTGTTTTCTTCCGATTTCTTTTACCAATACTTCTGTGACTAAGCTCACCTGGCTACCTGTGTCAATTAAGCATCTCACCCTCATACCTCCAATATGTGCGTAAATAATCGGCAATTGTCTGATGACATTTTCTCGGTCCTTCACCACTTCCTCCAGGCAATCGTCCGGGAATGCTACCCACTCTTCTATGTTAGCAACAATCAGCTCTTCCCGCTCCCTGGCGTCCTCCATTTTCAGGCTATCAGGGTTTGGTTCATTTGAGTTTTTTTTTTTTATCCCGGGACCCATTCGTTGAGTTCCGCCGGTTGTCATCGCGCCTCTCCTGCTGCCGTAATAAGCTTTCCGCCCCCTCTCCTTGGTGATTATCCGGGCTCTGCCTATTCGCCATTGCACGCGCCCACTTCTCTTTCTCCGTCTCTTCGGCGTTTAACTGATCCAAATACTTCTGTGATTCGACGTACCGCTCATCCCAATTGTTGCGATAGTCTCCCCGATTTTCTTGGCGATAGTTCCTCGTGTTGTTCCACCTGCCATCTCCATTCCTTTGGTAAGGTCTACCCTGCCTTTGGTTTCCCCTCCAATTGGTGTATTCTCGCTGGTACGTCCATTGATTTTGCTGGTTCTGATTGTTTTGATTATAGTTATCTCGGCGATTCTGAAAATTTCGATTATTCTGGTTGAATTGATTTCGGCCATCATAGTCTTGCCGTCTCGGTGTAAACTGCGTTCCCGTAGATTGGGTTTTTGTTTGGTTCCCCTGGTTGTGGCTAGTTTGGTGTCCCTGAACCACTTCTGCCGTGTTGACACATTCCATGTTTCTCCTCCCTGTCTGTGGACTAACCATACTTGTCTCGTCTAAATGGCGGAGTAACTCTTCGGCCTGCACTGCGGTCTTAATATTTCCGGCTACTAACAGCTGTTGAATATTCATAGGAAGTTGTTTCCCAATGGTTAGAACCATGTTTTCTTCACTAGGGGGGTCGTCAAAATCGCGGAATTTAACCAGCTGTTGGCTAAAAAATTCTGAAAATCTGGTAGGATGCGTGCTGTGATATTTTCTAGTGTACAGATCCATTCTTAATCCCTGCTGCAAAGAAGGACTCCAGAACTTCTTTAAGAACGCTTCTCTGAATTGTGCCATGTCGGTGAATGTATATTTAAAACTCAAGAACCAGATTAAGCTTGGGCCCTCTAAAAACTTTTCCACAAGTCGCAACTGTTTTGCGGGACTGATATGTTGATCGTTAAAATAGTCATCCAACTGACGTAAAAAGGCTTTGGGAGTGGTTCCTGTGTGCTCCCTGAATTTATCGGGTTTGAAATCATTCCCCCTAATGACCTGAATTACTTGGGCAGGTGCCAAGTCGGGTTGCGGTGTGGACGTCTCTCCCCTGTACTGTTGGAATGCGTTGCTCGTTAATTTAGGACTTTGACCTCGGCTGTTATCCCCAGCCAACTTCAAACCCCCGGACTTCCAATGCTTCCCTGCTTGCCTACTGTATTTTCTGCCGAAATTATAGTTGCGTTCTCTAATGACCTGATTTCATTTTTAATTATGAGATCTGTGTGTTCTTGGAGTTTGGATTTTACGTTTTCCTCCAAAGCCTGTACTCTCGAATTGTATTCACCTAAGCGCTTTAAAATTGTCAGCCTGTCTTCTTTCGTTTCGTTGACCTGCTGCTCCCAATCTCTTCGGATCCTGCTCTTCAAACTGCTAATTTTCTCTTCGTTCCTTTCCTGACTCTTCTCCATCTGTTCCCCTATTTCTTGTATCTGCTGCTGTGTTTTGACTAACTGTTCTCCAACCTCTTCTCTTATTACCTCTTGTGTCTTAACTAATTGTTCTCCGACCTCTTCTCTTATTACCTGCTGGGTTTTAATTAATTGGTCTTCCAAATTATCCTGATTATTTATGAGCTGTTCCCCTACCTCTTCTCGTATTACCTGCTGGGTTTTAATTAATTGGTCCTCCAAATTTTCACGCAAGTGCATACGTTCTGTTTCTGTTTTGATCTCAAGTTTATAGATTTCCTTTATTAATTCAAGTACGTTGCTGTCGACTGAATTAATCTGTTGCTGTAATTTATCCTGTGTGCTCTTTATTCCCGCCGTGTTGTCGACGCATGCTGCCTCGATTTGCTTTAATTTATCGGCCACCATTTCATCAAATTGTATGAGTTTATTGTCAAATTTCGACTCCAACTTTTTAATCTCACCTAATTGTTTTGCGTTATTCTCCGCGACCTCATCTGCCAGATTCTCTACTTCCCTAGCACTTTGATTTATGTCATGAGTGATCTTTTCTAATTGCTCTGTTTGTACTGTTTGTGTTATCGCCTGTTCTGATAGTTTATGATTCAATTCGTTTAATTGTTTATCAGTGTCCAATTTCTGGACCTGTAATTGGACCGTAATGTTACCGCTCATGTCTTGTAACTGTTTTTCATTATCTAACTTCTGCGCTTGTAATTGGACCGTAATGTTACCGCTCATGTCTTGTAACTGTTTTTCACTGTGCTCACGCTGAACTTCTAACTGTTTATTTAATTGTTCTTCCGTTTTCGCGGACATCTGTTCTAATTGTTTATCATTATGCTCGCTCTGAATTTTCAACTGTTCTTCCGTTTTCGCGTACATCTGCATCGACATCTGCTCTAACAATCCCTTGATTTCTTCAACACTCGCCATCGCACAATACACAAATATAACCAGAGAAAAACAGGGTCATGCACCGAGATTTCAGTCATACACACGCACACATGTCATAATATTTAAATATTACTGGCTCTAATTTAATAAAAATTTCAGTAATCAAAATTTACTGAATAAATTACTCTTATTTCCAATCAACAAAATAACTCCCTAGTGATCTGCTTTTAAATTCCTAACCAACAGAATTTACGAACAACACTAATTAACCGAAGTTAATTAAATGTCAAATATAAGGCAACACCTTCCTGCTTTGACTGAGTTCAATAATATGCAAATTTTCTAATTTTAATGCCGGGTGCCAGAACAAGTTTATAACAATACAATATCAAATTCTAACCTTGTTCAATATTTCTAACTTTAGGAACTCAGTGATTTTAGTAATGCACATGGCGGTACAACATCGCCTCAATTTACTGAATTTACTTTGCCCGCTTGACCTGGCATCATTTCTCAGCGAAATAAATATGAGATCAGCGAAGCAACAACCACAACAATCCCCACTTGGGCAGCCATTTTTGTTTCATGAACCCTTGCAAAGAAGCTTATGAGACTCAGTTTCGGGGGGTGTAACAGTCCATATCGTAAGTTGTTGTTAAAGCGCTTCATTAACATGCAGGGTAACATATAACAAAATAACATGCAGGAAAAAGTGAAGCCAGGGTTATAACAAATGAATGTAATGACAGATAATCTATTTACAAAAAAAGAATAAACAAACAAAACTCCCACAATGACTCCCACTGAATAAATTAAATTTGCCAAAACTTGGCCAAATCTCAGGAGAGATTATTACTCGGACCAAGTGTCCCAAAAAAATCAACAATAATGACAATGTATGCGCGAGTGCCGTTCTACATGCTTCACGATGAGTACAATTGAATGCATGATTCGTCATCATCCGGAATAAACTTTCAGAAGACGAATCCACATTACTTAGAGCTAGACAGACGCGGGGAACAACTATACACAACTTAAAACTAAACCGACACTTCCTATACTTAAAATAAACAAAACAATAATTTCCGCATGAAATTCGAATCAAAACTGCCGTAGTAAAACATTACTGCCTAAAAATTAGGACTTCTCACAAATCAACACAAGTAAGTTAACACGTGACCAACAAAAAAAATACACATATGACCGCCGTCATTTTTACAAGCAAAATACCACTACACCACACGGGTGTCACATACAGTACTAATTTACATGAACTGAGTCATAGAACAAATCACTAGGCTCAAAGCCAACATTTACATCATTAACACAACATTCCACCCATACGACATGCAATAATCCGTCACAAACATGGCGAACTCCCCAATTAATTATGGTTCAAAATAACCATCACAAAAGAACAGGTTTGCTAAATGAAAGCTTAAAGGGGCCAGTTGGACAACAGGACTGCCTAACAAAATAAGTCACCAGGCTAGACGGGCGATTCGTGGAAATCTGCATATCTGTCAACCCACGTGTCAAAATAACCTCGACCTCCCCCGGCATGGGATCCAGTCTCGAAGAAGCGTGCCCCAAAGCACAATAATACGTGTGTGTGTGTCAGAACAAAAATATATCTCAGCATTTCCCCTAGGAAATCCAAAAATCAGCATATGGACAAGGTACAGCGGTCGCCTCGGAGCACCCTGCCTTTCCATCAAAATACAACAACAACAAAAATATGAGGGCGGTAGGACCTCTACCCCTCTTCACGTAGAATCAAAACACACACCTGACACAATAACACACACAGAATCACACGTATGGGTTTGACAGACCCTGAAATAAAATGACATAAATATTTTCCACCAGCTTGCGCCTCCGTTCTATGCCTGTGACTATCGAACCTGAAAAGGACTCAAAAAAATCTAAAAAAAATTAGACTTAAGGTGTTCTACAATTACATCTTAATTTGTTGCGCTCGGCAACCCTAATATGAATAATAACCTGTTCAGCAAACATCTTACAGTAATTACCTCCCTTTCCTATCAAAAAATATGAACTTTAATAAAGCACCACTTATCGAATGTAACGGGTTTCGCATTCTAATGGATAAAAATCACGTACACGCGCCGTGAACACTAAATATGACTCCAAAGAAAAAATAATACACAACAAACAACTTTGGCTACGCGCCAACGTACATTTAAAACATTTAGTGTCGGTGCAAGAAAAACAATCTAAAACAAGAAAAAGAAGAAAATGAACTATTTACAAAGTTCCCCCGCCATATCTAACTACATATTGAATAATCAATTTTTGTACATCACCGTATCAGCTTGATGAACATATAACTTCCATCTCGGCTCATTTCCCTGCGGGAAATTAGCCCTCCATCGTTGTCTTCGTAGAAGCGTTGGGCATAAGTCCGGCTCCTGACCACACGTCGGACATCTTGGTGTAGTCTCATCGACAGAAAAGTTCAATGTTATAAATTGACCTGGCTATAATCGCTTGTGAGTTACTAATTTCGCCCACGATTGTCCTACGCGATTAATCAACGAAGACTTTCCCTAGCTCTCGCTAACACACGCACAATACAACACTTGAAAAAATACAATAAAAATTTACATGAACTATACACTTCAAACCCATCGTCACTGGCTTGACAATACAAGTTTTAAATCTGACCGTCTCGCAGTCGTTATCTCGCTCGGTAATCTCTACTGCTCTTGTGAACCTTCGCTCGCGTTGAGCGCTAATTGGAATGTTACTCAAGTCTTGCCCCTCAAGAGCTGAAAATAGTTGTCTTCAAGATAATATTAGAGTACTAAAATCGCCACGCAAACTGGCGTGAAGTTAGCTCACCAGAGCTCAAACGGTTGACTTCAAATAATATTAGAGCTTTAAAAAACACTACGCAAGCTGGCGTGGAGTTAGCTCACTAGAGCTCAAAACAGTTGTCCTCAAATAGCGTCTCGTCGATCAATTTATTGGAAACTGACAGAGTGAGGAGGAGTGGGGTGAATTAAGAAAAATGTTCTAGAGTTTTCATCTCACACACACGGGACTAGTGTCAATCTTCATCATTTAATTCAAACGTCTCAGCGCACTCATGCGGAAATATTTCGGATCGGCGGTTCTTTAGATAATCAATTCCGCGCGCTTTTTACCAGTGACGCCACCCATCACGTGGTTTTGGCTTGGTCTCTCCTGATTGGGTGATTCAATCGTAGGTCGGTTGCAAGTAACTCGTGACCCTCTTCTCATGACTCCAATTCTGGTGCATGTTGTTACACAATTTGGCCTTGAACTCAGCTTACCCGGCCATTTTCAAGAATAGCTACCAAGCTCTGTTTCTGTGGCAATCATTGCAACACGCTAACTTGCCTTCCTCTTTGTCAACTTCCACAAGTACTGCCTGGGCCGCAGTAATAATAATAATAAATCATGAATACTTATTTATCGCAGATTAATAAGGGTTCAATACATACATACATACATTACATACATACATACATACATATATACACGCACGCGCACACTCCCAATCACTCACGAAGTTACATTATATATAAATTCAATTTACATGGGGTTTTAGTCCCTTTAGAGCCTTCACTTTGCGGCAAAATTGTCGTGGAGGAAGGTCTTTTATTTCACGAGGCAGGTCATTCCAAAGTCGAGCAGAGCGATTGTAGAATTCAGATTGATAATTTGGAATAATCACCAAAGAAAATTGGTTTCTTTCAAACATAGAAACACATTCATGTGCAAGGCCAAATTAATTCAGTCAAAGTTCAAAGCCAGAGGAAGATGGAATTAATGTTCACCCTGTCTGTGATTCTCAAAAAGAGCTGTGTGAACCTAATATAACTTACAATTTATTAAAACACTTACGGTTGTTTCGAGAATCTAGGTACCAGATAGGTTTTTGAGCATGTTTGAAAGGAATGTAGTCTAAATATTTAGTCAAAACAGTATTCAAGAAGTAGAACTGTCAAGATAAAACTGCCAATGCGATGGAAAGAAAAATACGGTAGCCTACTGGTATTTTGGCAGTCACTACATTCGATTCAGCCAAACACCCATTTTTTTCTATTACCACAGTACTATAGCCTAATAATGCAGGCACATTCAGTTAGGTCTAACACTTAACAATCTACCAAAACTAATTTATTAGAGAGTGAAGATTCTTGTCAACTGTCCCTATCAGAATTTAGGATAGGGCTTCCATCCAGAGCTTGCTCTAAAACACATTCACAAAATAAGTACCCTAGGTCTACTTTGTAGGTGGGCGTATGAGTTTTATTTTATCTATATGTCTACTACTTGGGCTTCTAGTGACAATTCAAGAATTGAGGAAGGGTATGGTCAAGCTTAACAATGAAGGATACCTACAAGCGCAACATCAGAATTCTTAAGACACCAAAAGTATGGGGCAACTTATTTCCCCCTAAGGGCAGATAAACTCGGAAGTTACAGCCCCCAAAACCACAATTATCATCATCTGAAATCTCGAACTAAATCACAACTGACAAATCCTTCCAAGTTATTTGTTTATTTATTCAATTCAATCATAGCCTATCACATGGGACTATTGGAATAGTTAGGTGCATCTGGATTCCTTTCCACGAATCGTCATTTTGTGTTCACTTTAAGACTTCGCTATTATAGGCCCTAATTAAGGTCTTAAATGTTCCGTTTATTTTATTTCATTCTTCAAGAATCAATACTGTTATGAAATATATTTTTATTTCCACGAACCAACAACTATTATCAACTTTAAACCATATTACTCCATGGTACTACTGAAAATTTACCAACATTCAACTGATATTTTGTTGTCACAAGTCTATAAATATAGACCGTACCCAAAATGTTGGTAACCTACATAAATTTACAGCAATGAAAGTACAGTTATTTCAAACAAAATGAATGAATTGTTTAGTTATTTTGGTCATTACAACTATTGTACCGTAGGCCTATTCGTAAATACCAAAACGTGCTTATGATTACATACAAATCATCAAATATGCCTCATCGTCTTCAACTTATTCATTGCCAACCTCTGCTGCGACACTTAAGTGCGTCAGATTAATTTCGGATAGATATCTGAGGAAAAAGAAAAGGTTTGTAGAACGCATCAGCGGCTTATCAACCAGTTGATTGAGGGAATAACATTTCTGACAGTTCTGCCACATTATCTGGACATTGTAGAACCGACCCTGAATAGCTTGTACTAGTAGATGCAAATCAAATGGCTGCCGCTTCCACTAGTTTTATTGATCAGTTCAAAATACACTCTGTACAATAATCTTTTGTGCACAATGAATGAAATATTTATTACAAGGAAACTTCTGTGTATTTGAAATTGGATTGGGATTGGAACGAACGTGAGCTTAACACAAGCCTGGATCAGTGTTGCCAACGTTATCAGGAAGTTACTAAACATAGTGATTTTATTTTTTACCTACCGTTTAGGCTATTTATAGTCTACTTACGCCAAAAATGTTACAGTAATATAGTAGCCTATTCTTTAAATTTGGATTGAGAGACTCTTAAGTTCCTTTCGATACAGAAATATTTTTTTTCTTTTGATGGCACAGGAAGCTAGTAACTTTTGACTAATCCCTTGAGATTTTCACCATATAGTCTATCAGTTGGCAACACTGTCATTGATGGAAGGCTGGAGCTTATAAAAATGGGCTATATGGAAATACGGTAATTCTAAAAAAATAAATATAAAAATAGAAAATAATGCAATATAGCCTATAAATCTTCTACCATTTTGTCCGGTTAGTCCAATGAGGATTTAAATTCATTGTGTTTGGTTTAATGAATACCAAATCAGATTAGATTATATCGTGATGGAATTTATCAGTCAATAGGAGGTAATATAGGCTAATTATTCCAAAAAATGATCTGAGGCCCTAATCAATTTTATGATAATTTTTAATGGCTGAAAGCTGAAAAATAACTTTATCATTTTCAGTTGAATGGAGTTTGAGACAGAGATGTTGCACAAATCAACTAATCACTATGAGAAAAGCAATAGGCTGTCACATGGTATTGAGCCAATACCTATGGAATTTTTACGTGGGTGTGCTGACGCTCCCTACTCGTTCATTTTAGCTGCGGTTTTGGCTGGGTCGGTCGCGGTCTGTTGTTGCTCGTCGTAACTCGGTGGTGAATTGTATTAATTTTGTGTTAATTTGGTAAGTATGGTGTGAAATAAACGTATGCAGAAGTGCGTGTGCTCACAATATTGATACCGTTCGGTTCGCTTATCTCTGTCACTTCGTCTTAATCAAATTATTCGGCTGGGTAGGTCGGTGGTGATGGTGTAGTGTTTTATGTGCTCATGAGGTAAGTATGGTGTGAATTGAAATGTGTGTGAAAGTGCGTTTTCTCGGTAATATCGATACCGTTCCGTTCGCTAATATCCAGCACCTTGGAACATATCAGAATCGCAGGGCGTCTCCCGAATCCTCATCTCAACATGGCGGTGGTTAGTCTAAAATTTCACTTTAGCCTACCTATTTTAGCAGTGTTTGTTTATCAAAGTGCTTGCGGATAACTTGAGTTCTACGCATATATTCATGGACCCTTTCTTGCTGGACTTTGCACAAACGTCTATATTAACAATTACTGTACATGTGTATCAGAAATCAGAATGATACAAGCGCACGCTTTTTCTCGTGTCACTGTTGTGCTAGGCAACAGTACCTTCCTTCCCCACCCCCTCCATTTCCAGACAGTCACTTCACAGCCTTCGTGCAGTCACACTGTCAGCTGCTCAGAGCGTAACAGATCAAATATTATAGACTAAGCCATATTTCAGTGTTGCTGAGTAACCTATATGGGGGCCGATGACCTAGATGTTAGGCCTCTTAAAACAAGAATTATCATCATCATCATCATCACCTATATGATCGATTTTCAGTCGGTCAACACGAGTGTATGTTACCCAATTAGATTGGGCGGAGAGTGGCATTTTATCTCCTGGGTGCTTGAAATAAAAGTAGGCTACATGAATTGTTTATAGGCTACACTTAATAAAACAATTCTCACATAAAGGGAGGGCGCGCGGTTGTATGAGAAACGTTTTATTAAGTGTATAAATAATTGTTGTAATATGAATTACACACGGATATTATTGTTACTCCTCGCCCAATCTAATTGGGTGTTCGATCAGCTGACGGAGGGCTTTATTTGAGCCCGACACATGTAGTTTTTTAATTGAAAAAATAAAAATAGACCATTGTATTGACAAGGGATGGGGGAAATAACACTTTATTTCTTGTTTTGAATTAATTTTATTGACTCATTACGGAACAAAGAGAAAGAATCATGGCTTTTATCATGTCCACTTAGGCCACAGGCTACGGTTATTAATAATTCATTTAGAGCCTTGACGACACCTTGGTCATTTTGCCCCGGATATTTGGGTGTGTATGCAGTAGGTGGGATTCAAACCTAAGCTCTACCGATGGCAGTAAGTTACGAGTTAGCGTGTTAGCACTCTCAGCCATCGTGGCCGGTATAATAATTATAATAATAATAATAGTCATAATAATAATAATAGTAAATTTTAAAAAAGGACAGGGTTCCGTACTACCAGTAGCCTATGTTCCAGAGAAAGTGACTGAAAATGAACATTTCAGACTGCATTTGGCTCGGACTGTGCTCACCAAAAGGACAGTGAAACGTAGACTTAATAGGCCAGACGTAGTGATCTTCTACAAAAGATTGAAGGAAGTCACGCTGATTGATGTCGCCATTCCGAATACTCACAAGCTGCAGGCTAAACACGCTGATAAAGTGTCCAGATTTTTGGGTTGGTGGTGCCTATCAGGAAGCAATCGCAGGTCAAGAGAGTTTGAATTGTAGACTACCAATAGTCCTCTCAATCACTGGCGTGGTTCCTAAACATCTTCGGCAAGGGCTAAAAGAGCTTGACCTGACACTAACTTGTAGGCCTATAAATTAATAGCCTACGGAAGGCAGTGATACTAGGATAGTTCGTAAATTAATTGGCAATGATCTAAATTAAGGTGATGATTAGACTATGCTTTGATTCAGTGTTATCTGCATATTGTTTTGTATTTTACGAGAATACCAGGGATATAATTATAATAATACCAGTACATATTGAGGATGGAATGAATAGCAAGACTAATATAGGCTACTAATATAGCATGAAGAATTTTGGAATATTTTTCGCCATGTAACTTAGTGTACTGCATATCGCCGAGAAGTGCCGCCATTCCAACGCGTGGTGGGCGGGGCTTGCTGGGAGTGGAAAGGGGGGAATGCTGAGGCTGACTTTGTGATGTAGGCGGGCGGCTCCCCTTCCGCACAACAAATAAGAATACCGCCACCTCAAGGCCGCGGTAGGCAATCTTTCATTTCTGCCTATAGTTTCTGCCCTTAGTTAAACTTACCTAACCACTTAATTTCTACAATCTACATGATGCCTGGTAGCAATGGGTCAGGCAGAAAGCCTACTATGTTTGATCTAATAGCATGTCGGAAGTGGCACTAGCTTTATATTTGCCGTCGCGCGGGATTACGGGTACCTCGGACCCCTTCCCCCACCCAAAAAATAAATAAATGAGGCCATCGCGGCGGCTGTGGACCTGGGCGTTGCGCCAGCTGCCGGCTCGTGTCCAGCCTAGGGTATGGATACTGTTGGTGTCTTAACCGATCAAGAAAACCAAACCCCGTAGCACTACAGCCCATGAAGGGCCTAGCTACCAAGTGACCGCTGTCCAGCCATTTGGTCTGCAGATTACGGAGTGACGCGTGGTCAGTGCGTCGTGTCCTTTGGTCTTCGTAACCAGAGCGCTGCCTCACTGCCATAGATACTCAATTGTCCGCACGAGGCTGAGTACACCTGGTGCCCACATGCCAGTTTCTAAAATCCCTGACGGAGACGGGAAACGAAACTGGGACATCCGGGTGCGAGGCAGAAACGTGTTTTTCCGTGGTTTCCCTCCTCCACTCCAGGTAAATGCCGGAATGATTCCTACCTTAAGGCCACGGCCACTTCCTACCCAAATCCTACCTCAATTACGAACACCCCAACACCACTCTGCCAGCTACCGATCAATAACTAAATCCAATTATGAATCTTCACCAGTAGGCTACTAGTCTACCAAAGAATAGTCCGCCTCGTTGCGTAGTGGCTAGCATTCTTAGCTGTCGCCGCGGAAGTCCTGGTTCGATTCCTGGCTCTGCCACGAATTTTAATTCTGTTCTGAGATCCTGAAAGGAATATAGTCTAGGCTACTCAGCCAACCTGGATGTGGTTTTCCGTGGTTTCCCACTTCTACTCCAGGTAAATGCCTGGAATATTCGAAACTGAAGGTCACGGCCGCTTCCTACCCAAATTTAAAATAGCCTACACACACTAGCAGGCTACAGACATCACAGTGAAACACGTTATCAGACAAATTCTACACATAGGCCTACCCAAGTAGGCTACACGGGGCTATATGACCAAGATGTCGCAATGCACCAAAATAATCAACAACAACGACAACAATAAAAATAAATATTTTAAAGAGGGTTTAGAACATAGCCTAGGCTATAGGTTATATTTTAAAAACCTCAGCGGGATCCGCCACTGTGGACCCACGTGGTGTTACGTGCACTAAAGTGCAAAGCCTATGAGGCCTGGCTATCTCCGGACTCGGAAGACAGCAGCGTTGCCAGCAGTAGGCTACATAATCACTAAGTAGGCTAACAATAAATGAAAGTTGAACTCAACACTTAGTCTATGCTTATATTCTTATGTCGTATTACATAGACTATATTCAATCTTTCCAATTCTCACCTTCTTATTCACTCTCCATTTAGACATAGGCTATAGCCTAAATAAACTTCTTCAGTAATGAATAATCATCAACATCATTATCATCATCATTAGTCTACATTTTATCAGTATTTCCTTACCTTACACTAATTTTAAACTTACTTCTAAATATCTTGCTTATTCATCCTAGCAATACAACAATTTACTGCCTATACCAAGCTAATCTGTTTTTATATGTATTTTATATTGTATCAACATTGTAGGCCTAATCTATTATTGTTAGATTTAAGTACTATTTGTATTGTTTACTATGCATCAATTGTATAATCTGGTTAGATGGAAGAGAGGGCCCAATGGCCCTAATCTTGCCAGACAAAATAAATCTATCTATCTATCCAACCCGTCGACAGTCCTTAGAATGGGTTTCCGTGGTTTCCCATTTTCAATTGCAGGTAAATTTGAGGACGGTAGGCCTATGTGCATTGCCTGTAACCACGGAGGCCCGGACTCGATTACCGGCTCTGCCAAGAAATTTAATTCTGTTCTGAGCGCAGGAACGGGGTATTTCAGCCTCGTGGGGCAAAACTGAGAGGAGGCAGGGTTCAATTCCCACCTCAGCCATCCTTGACGTGGTTTTCACTTCTACTCCAGGCGAATGCCGGGGTGGTTCCTAACTTACGATCACGGCCGCCTCCTTTCCACTCCTCATCTGAATTACAAATAGCCTACAGTACACACACTAATACAGTTATCACAATAAAACTGTTAGACAAATTCCACACACACTCAAGTACACGGGGCTACATGACCATGATGTAGCAAAGCCCCTAAAATGAATCAACAACAACACAATAAGCTATCTGCTAACTGGCCTTGGCCGCTTCCTTCCTACTCATTAACCAGTTTTATTATTTTAATCTCTTATCAAATCCCTTGATTAACGTTGGTGTCAGAAAGGGCAACCAGCCGTAAAATCCATCCACCACATAGAATCTTATTCCACCTCTTCCTCAATCCAATTGTTTGTTGTTGATTCATTTAGGAGCTTTGCAAAGGAAGCTTGTAGTTTAACGTGACCGTTAATCTCGCGATCATAAGCCACGGGACCTCCGTTTTACGTGGAATCCGAACCACAGGTCATGGCATTTCGCATCGAAAATCTCACATGCATTGACCGGGAATCGAACCCGGTCCGCCTTGGTGAGAGGCATACAGCTAGACCGCTGAGCCACCACGCCCCTAGGAGCTTTGCAACATCATGGTCATTGAGCTCCGTTTACTCAGGTGTGTGGGTGAAATCTGTTACATAGGACACTGGTGGACGCATCTGTAGGCTATGTGGCAAGATATGCCAGGGTAAACGTTGAAGTCGATAGCTTGATTCCGTGTTCAATATAGCTAGGCTACTGTATGTACTGTATGAGGGCAATCATAACTGTGAGTGGAGGATCATGTAGGCATTTAGTTAACTCTCAGGGACTTTCAGATTGAACGCTGAAAGCCACTATCTACTGCTCCACAGTTCGTGTGTTAGACTAAGTTACATGCATTTTATACGCAAATCATACCTAGCGTGAGATCTATTTTATACTTTTTTACCTGCTTTGATTAACTGTCCTTGATGGGTTCATAGAATAGAGGAAGGCAGTTTCTGACGATATAGTGTAAGAAGAATAGGGTAAAGTGAGGAATATTAGTTTATCAAGCTAAAAATTGGTGGAGAGGTTCCTTGAATAGCCCGGATAAAAATACTAAAAGTCCCAAAAAATCCCTCTTGGGGAACATGCCGCCATCTTGAAAAAATGGCCGGCATCTTGGATAGGGACATGCGGTTTGGTCAGGATAACTTACCAGAATGCAGGCTATCATTTTGACACTACTTAACCTAGATAACAATCGAAATAGTTATTATAAATCACTTAAACAAACTCTCATACGGTAGCGTTAAAATCAATCTTGATGTTCAATGTCGATTTTTCACCTTTTACAGTCATGGGATTGAAGAAAGTACTGGAATAAATGTTGTTAAGCACATCAAAACGCACACAAATATGTGATCAGCACTTACGTAAACCAAAAATTACGGGCGTGAGAAGTTGTCAAACATGCGCAAGCAACTCGAGGAGCGGTTCGCCGAGGAGGGGGGCTTCTCAAAGCCGGTGCAACTGGTGATGTAAACATAGGCCTATTCTGTAGGCGCAACTATGCCCCTTTTTATCATTTTAAATGATCTTGTCGACTTCGTCGTTACGCTGGGGTCTGGCGTTACGTTACGGTGACGGGACGAAATGTACTCATATGCACTGAGGTGTGTGACGTCATAGTACCGCTTGGTGCATGTGTTCCCGACAATCTCTACTTCGTTAGTATAAGACAAAAATCCCATATTCTTGGATGTCACGGGTAATCTCGAGAACCACTGGATGGATTTTGATGCGGTTTTGACCATTCTGTAAAGGATATCTCGAGGAAAGATTCTGTAGAAAATAGATCAAAGGAAGCCAAGCAGTAACGATTTCAGTGAAAAAGTCGAAAACAAACTTGGTGTCCGTGCGCTTCTTAAGCTTACGCTGGGCAAACCATTAAAAATATCAATATACTATGAGCGTAAGAATTGGTTAGCATGAAAAGTTCTACAAAAAATTCCGGGAGACCATATCTCTATCTTCAATACATCGCCCACTATAAGTGTTTTTAGACTGGATGGTAGGGGCACGTCCCCGCACGCTCTGGTGAGCGTGTGGCATCCCGCGCGCCAGACCTTGCTTTGCCCTTGGTTTGCACTTGTCGTTCGCGAGTAATTTGAAAGCAAGATAAGTAGGCCTATTGTGCAGATAATTTTCTAACATGTTAAGAGTCATTGGTTTAAGTGAGAAGCCTCCAGCCTTTCTAGCATTTTTCAGCATTTGTAGCATTTAAAATGATACAAAGTCTAGTTTTTCAGACTGACTGTCACTTTTTAATGATAAGTAAAAATTTGACACTTTTATATAGAAGGATAGCATCTTATAACCTAATAAATAATTTTAAAAAACAATAATTAATTTGTTAATACAGTAACTTAGCGCTTTAAAACTCTTTCTTAGCTACGTATATTATATTTATATAGAAAAGGAATGATAAACGTTACTATTAGAAAATAAATTAAGCAGCTATTTGCTTATTTGCTATCTTATACCACACCTTCAACACACTATCGTTTAAGCACATTACAATTTCTTTTGTACAAACACGAAAAGCACGGAAAGGAGGATATTCTGCTGCCACGGGACGCTGTAGTGCGGTGTGCCTGTAAAGGAATAAAGCCAACTATTAATTATATCGTACGCGTTTAATATTGGTCATGTGTTAGTAAAAAAAAAAACACGTGACACATGCCTTAATCTTGACGCTTTTTCTTTGGTAAGGTTGAACTTTCAGAAGAGTCTACTCTGCGGCGAAGAGGTGGCGAGGATCTGCATGGCAATTCTTCGGGGTTGTCCTCCTGTTCCTCACTCACCATATCGTCAAGAGTATCTGGCTCTGGCTTGTTAGAACAACCATCACCAGTGCAATTGCTGCACATTGCTGAACAGGAGAGACCTTGTCTTCGGCAACCGCAAGATCTGCTGCCGCATCCTGTCTTGCACTCTCAGCTGATGAGGTTTAGGAGGAAGTCTGGTGCGGGAGGAGATTCTGTTGGAATCGGTAAAAATTTGCCAATTCTGTTCTTCTTCCATCCTCACTCTGTAGGTGGAAGAGAGATTCCGCGCCATTCCTGCACTTGGTGGTAAACTCTTAGGCTATGCTGTCGAGATGCTGCTGATGTTGGCGGAAGACTTGAGAGGTTGAAGTCTGCATGGAGACGTTGTTTGGCAATGGTCTTAAGGTACTGACTATACCTTGTAATGTTTAGGCTATCTGTAGTTCTACCTCCGTATAACGCTCTGAAGAATTCTTCCCCTGCCTTCACGATCTCTTCCACTGCAGCGTCTGTGCTGTTAAAAACAGCAATTCTTTGGCGAAGACCTGGGTTATTGTTTAAAATCTTGAACGCGTGTACCCCCTTCCTGTAGGGAGCCGAAGTTGTGTCGCAACCGGACATGGCTTGGAGGAAGAGAAGATTGTCGGTCATGTCCCCAAGAGCCTTCTGCAATTCCGTAGAGCCAAAGAGTTTCTTCGGATGGGCTTTTGATGATGGCACCAGCATATAGACGTTTCTATCGCGTTCTGCAAGGCTCGAAAGAAATACCAAGAAATCGGTATCCTCTCCAACAATTGCCACATGACCTCCCTTCTCTGCTTCCTTGATCGCTGTTGTCACGATGAGACGATCAGCAGCAGACTGGCATCAATAGCTGGAATCCCCTTTTCTTCGAAACAACGACCTAAAATGGCGACGAATCTTGATTTGATTGAAGTATTGGCTTGGAACTGATTCTGCGACGAGACCACTTGCTCTTGCAAATCTACGAAAACTTCAGAAGATGACGTCTTGGCACGTCGTCTCATATGCTCCACGTCTTTCGTCGAACACTAAGTTACAATAGCTTTCCCTTGATAGTTCGCCTTGATGTACGAAATGTAGTTCTTATAAACATCATCGAAGGTTCCCGATTTCGGCAATACCACCCGGTGCAGGAGATCTCCACCGTCAAACACGTAGGTAAGGTCTTCGGGAAGACAGGTCATTGGTGCACACAACTTCTCTGTCACTGCCCGTATAGTTGATTTTGTACCTTTTCTGATAGTTGAAGCACCGAACAGCGCTGGCGGCAATAAAGCCAACTCGTATTCAAAGCAAGATTCAAGGTCCTCTTAATTGCGAGCGACACACGCATTTCGATGAAACAGCTAGTTCGGATTTACAGGCACGGTCTCACCTCGGACAACAAGAGCTGCAAGAGTGACAACTTTGTCCTTTCGTTGGAGTTTAATTTCGGCGAACGATTTCCCTTCTAGTTTCTTCAAAGTCGCGGTTCCTATCTTCCAAGCTGAGTCGCAGGTCACCGTTTCGTCACCTATAACACCGGTTGATTAGGACACCAAAATATCCTGAGGTTTGTCGAAAGGAGAATGCATCCTACGTAGCCATTCTGTGATTTTTTCGAGATGCTTGAACTCTCGCCTTTGGCAAGGTTGCCTAAGTTCCACGTGTTGCATAGAACTTAATGGTAAAATCGTTTTTGATGTAGGACATTTATAAAGTACAGGAAACGGCATTAACTTTTAAACCGGATGGTAAACATCGGCAAAATAAGCATAAAGGGACAGTTCAAACTGAAACACACATTTTCGCTTTTATGATTATTTTCTGTGGCGTACCGTTTAAGATAAATTTTATGATAGACGTTACCGTAAAGACGTTCATTTCGGCCGGCCGGCCGGCGCCACTGCTAAGCAACACAGGGAAGGTGGAGTGGGGGAACGAGAGCGCTCTGACGGCGCAGCGGCAGGGATGTCGCTCGGCAACGCGTGGACGGACAGTCCATTCTTAGTTTAATTACATACGAGCGTAGCGCAAAAAATACTTAATTATTAAAATTAAAAGGGAATATTCCTTTCTCTTTATACATACAATATAAGTAGCTATGAAAGAGAGTTTTAGAACGAAAAGTTACTGTATTAACAAATTAATTATTGTTTTTTTAAATCATTTATTAGGTTATAAGATGCTATCCTTTTATATAAAAGTGTCAAATTTTTACTTATCATTAAAAAAGGAGCTTGGTTGCGCCTACAGAGTATGTTTACTTCACCAGTTGCACCGGCTTTGAGAAGCCCCCCTTCTCGGCGCGCCGCTCCTCGAGTTTTATGTGCATGTTTGACAACTTCTCCCAGCCGTAATTTTTGGTTTACGAAATAGCTGATTACATATTTTTGTGCGTTTTTATGTGCTTAACAACATTTATTCCAGTACTTTTTTTCAATCCCATGAATGTAAAAGGTGAAACATCGACATTGAACATCAAGATGACTTTTAACGCTACCCTATGAGAGTTTGTTTAAGTGATTTATAATAACTATTTCGGTTGTTATCTAGGTTAAGTAGTGTCAAAATGATAGCCTGCATTCTGGTAAGTTATCCTGACCAAACCACATGTCCCTATCACCCTTAGGTACCGAGTTATGACGTTCAATGCGATGCTGGATACGAAATCCAAGATGCCGGCCATTTTTCCAAGATGGCGGCATGTTCCCCAAGAGGGATATTTTGGGACTTTTAGTATTTTTATCCAGGCTATTCAAGGAACCTCTCCACCAATTTTTAGCTTGATACACTAATTTTCCTCACTTTGACCATATTCTGTCTAATATTCCTGCACTAATAACCTTTTGGTCAAATCTCCGTCATCGTTGAAAAGTTATGTCGTTGTGATGTCTGTAGTAGTGTGTGTAGGCCTATTTGTAACCGAGGTTAGGATTCGGAAGGAGGCAGCCGTAGCCTTAAGAAGCTTCTCGGCAATTGTCTGAAGCAGAAGTGGGAAACCACGGAAAACCCCTTCTAGGACGGATGAGGTAGGATTTGAACCCATCTCTTCTCAGATTTACATCACGAGGCTTCTTAACAGAGCCGGGAGTCGAACCCACGACCTCTGGATCTGGAGTCTGAATACGTAATCCCGAGAACACAGAAAGCGGCTCATTCTGATTGCCATAGATCTTCGTTAAATACGGATAAATCGTTGACATTTCCTTGCCCAGGTGATCCAAATGGACGACTTGACATGTGGCGTGGCTTTCAAGTTCCTGAAGTGTCTCACAGAGTGCGCAGGTGGTCTTGTGGGAGAGAGACGAATGGAGGGACGTTGTCTTGTGCCAGAAGGTTATTTACCGGGTTGATGTGTCAACGACTTGCGCTTGGCAATACGTATAGGCCTATTACCGTAATTCGTATATGTTAAATGTACCTCCAATATAGGCGTCCTGATGAAAATGAAAATCCACAGCCTGCTTCCAGTCTCCGACCGGGTCAGGAATGGAATGAATGAAGCCCCCATCTAGCGGCGAGGATATGGACTGTGCCGGCTGCCGAGGCCTGACGCACTCCTCTGGGGCAATGATTAAATGAATGACAGATGAAATGAAATGATAGTGGAGAGTGTTGAAATTTTTGACAGAGAAAACCGGAGTACCCGGAGAAAAACCAGTCTGCCTCCGTTTTGTCCAGCACAATCTCACATGGAGTGACCGGCATTTGAACCACGGACCCAGTGGTGAGAGGCCGGCATGCTGCCGCCTAAGCCACGGAGGCTTATTAGGCGTCCTGATAAGGGTTGTAAAATTTAATACATGTAGAATACTTACCGGAACCGGTTTATGTTCTTATAAGTTAGTTACGGCGCCGTGTTCGTAGATTAGACAGTTTCATTGTGTGAAATTGAAACTCAATTTCTTAAGCAGCTGACATGGACCAAGTCGTTAGAGCTCCTCAAAACGTTTAGTTTGAACTGTGCTACAAAATACGTATCCTACGTGATGATGGTTCTCAAAGACTGCGCATACATGAATTATTGAAGATGTTTGGAGTGCCTATCAAGGTTATCTAATGACTTTTAAGACAAAGGGAAAACTCCATACTTTATTCATGATGTGACGGCTAGCATTGTTAGCTGTCGCCCCGGAGGTCTGGGTTCGATTTCCGTCTCTGTCAAGACATTTAATTCTGGTCTGCGGGCGGGAATGGAGTAGGCTACACCAAGCCTCATGAGGCGAAACTTAGAAGCGGTGGGTTCGATTTCCTCCTCAGTCATCCTAGATGTGGTTTTCCGTGGTTTCCCACTTATAAGTACTCAAGGCAAATACCGGGATGGTTCCTAACTAAAAGGCAACGGCCGTTTCCTTCCCAGTTCTCACCTGAATTATAAATACACCCACTACTACAGATACCACAATAACACAGGTTATGAAAAAATCATCCCACACTCGTTCAAGTAGACTACATGTGGCTAAATGATCACGATGTCCAAGGCTCTCAAATGAAACAACAACAACAACAAAAACCACCATATTTTCTAGGGTGTGTAGAGAATGGAGTTCGAAGTTCTTAGGGCGTACAACAAAAGCCACTATATTTTCTAGGGTGTGAAGAGAATGGAGTTCGAAGTTCTTAGGTCGTACTGCTCTTGCATAGTTGGGTAATGTTTTCGTGAATATTTCCAATTTAATAAGAATTGGCTGTCTGGGAAGACATTTAATAATAACCCACTTTTGTTTTAGCTAATGAAATGCATTCATCTAATGGGATTGTTTTACCTCATATAAGCTATGCTGTACTAAAGCCTCCGTGGCTTAGGCGGCAGCACGCCGGCCTCTCACCGCTGGGTCCGTGGTTCAAATCCCGGTCACTCCATGTGAGATATGTGCTGGACAAAACGGAGGCAGACAGGTTTTTCTCCGGGTACTCCGGTTTTCCCTGTCAAAATTTCATTCCAGCAACACTCTCCACTAATCATTTCATTTCATCTGTCATTCATTTAATCATTGCCCGAGAGGAGTGCGTCAGGCCTCGGCAGCCGGCACGGTTCATATCCTCGCCGCTAGATTCCATTCCTGACCCGGTCGGAGACTGGAAGCAGACTGTGGATTTTCATTTCAAGCTATGCTGTACTGAAGCCACTGGTGTTCCTGCTAAAATATCCTGCACATCTGTTGAGCAGCAATGATATAGGCTAAACCTAGGGGAAAGTGCATAGACCCAGAACCGGTGATGATCATGGTATTCTCGAAACCTAACAGGAAGAGGAGAATTCTTAATTCTGTCAATTCTCCAAATTCAACAGACCTAGGCCTACAAGTAGGATTCTTAAAATAAAGCTGTAAATTTTAATTTGTGTCTGAATTTACTGCTGCTAGTTAGTTATTGTTGTTTTAAGAGGCAGACCAGCAAGGTTATCTGCCCCAATTTACTGCTCAAGAGAACAATAGCAACCTACGCCTAATTCCATGTGATGTATTTTTACAGGCAAATAAGAGTGTAGAGAATCCTTTTGTAAACTGCATTATAAATCATACTAGTATTTACAGTAGGCCTAGGTCTAAATATAAGTTAGATATATTTCATCCTCAGTTTTTGACAGACGACCTGAATTTAAGGCCACATAGCACATAGGCATATAGCCTGCACCAATCTTCCTCTTTTCATTATTTTAGCCTGTTAAATGCCAAGTTTATAAAACCTTTATAGGCTACTACCAGTACGGTATGTCTAATTTAAGAACTGATATTAAAGCGACTCAACCGGTATATCTTAAAAAAAAAAACAACGACTTATGGGCTGTCGGAAATCTGATATTTTGTAAGAAAGATTACATTAAGCCAATTAATTTCAGAAATGTCAACTAAAGATAATGCCAGGACGCCCACCAGAACTGCCGTAAGCCTACCGGTATGTGAAAGTAAGTAGGCTAAGCTCATAATCCTCATCTAAAATATCAGCATTTTTCCTTAGAATTTTCAAATATAGGCTATGTTAGAATAACTAGAAATGTTATCTTAGGCTATGCCTATAGCTGCGGATTGCACTTATTTTACTCTGAATTCTGGCTTGTTGTAGGCATTGCACTGACACCGTATTCATCAAGAGGAAGATGGGCCTAATTAGTTTAAAATCAGAAATAAATCTCGTTAGTTTGTTTCTTCTATTAGTCTACTAGCCTAATATTTTAACAGGCGTTTAACAAATACAGTGTCAATAATACCGTCTTACATCTAGGCGTAATTTATATGCCAGCTTATGACGTGGCGGCTTCAATTATTTTCGTGGAGAAGAAAGCGGGAAATACACTTCGCACAGCATCATTACTTTAAAATTTCCTTCCAGGCAATACTGGCATGTAGTCTAAAGGTAAGAAATTGGATGAGTACAATCTCATGTGGGCTGATATGTGTGATTCCCTTCCAGCACGACGAATTTTGACAAGCGACTATTTCCTCAAAATACGTTCAATGGCAAGGAATGAAACGTTACTTTGTACTTGCCGCATCTGTTTTTGCAATGGGGAACTGCACAATATTGAACCATTATTATATAATGTATAAAACAACGAATATTTAAGCATAATTCGTAATACAACGCACACAAGCAACTCATGGCCGCTCAAAACACCGGTTTGTAAACGAAGTCACGTGATAGCGTGACGTCAGAGGGTGGTACTGGTCTAGTCGTCCAATGGACTGTGCCAATTGGGAGCGAGAATATGATGATGATGATAACTGTTGTTTTAAGAGGCCTAACATCTAGGCTATCGTCCCCTGAGGGAGCGAGCATAGAAAGTGGGAATGCTGACTTGGCAATCAGCTGTTTTTGAAGTTAGCATTAGTACACCATTGTAATGATGTCCTATGGCCTTCGGAGAAGCGTGGTGCAGGTCATTGGGCCTAATGTTGACGCCCGTAGGTGACATGATGTTAAAAATCCATGTCTCGGCCAGGAATCGAATCTGGGACCTTCTAACACTCTGTCTACTTGGTCACGGCATTTTTATAAGCAATGCATGTCTCAAACTCTGGGGACATGATCTTACACATGAAGACATTTTCTACCGGCTGAGACTCGGTTAGTCCCGCGTCGTAGCAGTGCTCGTTGAAACGTTCACCACGACCGTGCGGGCAGCTGCAGAAAAACCGGAGATCATAGGTTTGAAACCAGGTGGTGACAGCGGCTTTCCTGAGTATGTTTTCCCCAGATTTTTCAACGCTCCCACCAGGCAAATAGTACCTTATTTCAAGTCCCAGGGCACCTACCCTATCCCTGTCCCTAATACAGCTGCTCATACTACTAGAGTCATCACATAAATACAGGTTATCAGACAAATTCAAAACAAACACAACTATACAGGGCTGATGACCAAGATGTTCCTATCCACTTAGACTAATGAATTAGGCCTAACAGCAGAGAGACTCTGTTAAGTACAAAATACGGTGCATTTGAGGACATGTCTCAAAAACATAGAAAAACAACACACTGAAAGAACGCTAGGCTATTTGTTCCGTAATAGGAACCAACTTGGAAATGTGACCGTGATCCGGATTCGAACGTGGATTTATGGCAACTTCTGGCGAACCACGGGATGCAATAGCTGCTTTGTGTGTTCCAGATTTATGAATGCTGAAGCTATTGGTAGAGCCCTGCGCGGATAAACAAAACGTTATTCGTATCCGCCCCGCATCCGCACGACTGTTATCCGCATCCGCACGTTTCTTATCCAAATCAGCTGACATTACAATAATATTTTTAATTTATTAGATAAAGCATAAACTATTCTATTAAAGCAACACATTTATACATTCGCGGATAAACTCTCTTCCCTAGGTTATGTGTGAATCGCAAGACAATATTGACTGATTTTTGTCCCTCTGAGTAACGCGAAGTGAAACAGCGGTTGGCTAATTGTAGCACTTAGTCGTCGGATAGACTATACTCACGCAGGCAAGCGCAGGTATAAAGGACTTTTTGTTGGCATACACTATTTCCATGACTGGCTTCTCTCACTTCTCTATTATTCTCATACTATAGAAGCGGAAGCAAATAGGGAAATAACAAGAAACGTGATAAACGTAGATCTTAGCAAAAACTAAAATAATTTAAAAAAATCCAGTTAAGCATTGTAACTTATTCTAAAAACTATCTGCAAATTTACTCTAAACATTGTCCGCTATTCGCAGAGCCATGCAAACTAGCCTATATCCGCATGGCGAAAAATTTTGCGGAGAACCGCGGGTTTATCCGCGGATATCCGCGCAGAGCATTAGCTATTGACGTCAGAAAAGTTGGATGGCGCAGCCACGCGGTAGAATGTTGAAGCTGTAACATAGTGACTTGTGAGCATGGTGAAGCATTGACGTCGTGATGGAAACAGAAAGGAATTTGTTAAATTCGAGGAGGTACTGCTCTGTATACGGTTGCAAATCGTATAAAGCGGGTATGAAATCTCTTCACTACTTTCTTGTACAAAAAGTTCAGAGAGGAAGATGGACTTCGGCGCTGTCAATTGGAAAACGTGTTACAGGTTACATGACAGTGTGCAGTCTGCATTTTTGTGAAGACTACTTCTTTCCACAGCATAAGCACCAGTACTGTTGATTATTGATAGTTATTGTCTCTAATTTGTATTCACAAGGATTTAGCTACATCAAAAATACTGATAAACTTGTAGCCTAATACTTCTGTGCCGTAGGCCTACATAGAATGTAATCCGCTCTTCGTAAACTTATTGTTGGGGTTCTTCCGATTGACAATAGCCGAATGGTTAGAAAACTTAAGAAAAATGCTGTTCCTAGCCTTAATTTGCCAGAGAATTTATATTCTTGCCCTTGAACAGCAAGTATGTAGGTCAATATTTGCAATATTGAAGTATGATTTTGCTTAAATTGTGTTTTTGGCTATGATCTCCTTACTGTTGAATTTAGTTGATTAATGTGTAAAATCTTAGTTTTAAGTACCGGTTTGGTGACCCATGCCCAGGCAGGCCGGTAACACCTATACTACTCAGGCAGATAGGTCACTTAGCCGTAATTTGGAAGTTATAGTGATGTTAAGTATACATATGCGGTAATGTAGCAGGAGACCTGATCGGCCTAGGCTATTCTAACTTTAATTACTTCCCATTTCAGGGTTTTTCAGTTTTGAGTGCGAATAGTTGGTTTGAAAGTTGTACAACAGAAAGGAGAGTATGTTTTCTATAGGTTTTATTTGGTATTATGGTTTATGTCGAGCTGAGGAGTGAATTTGATGTGGCTTAAAGTGTAGTTTTTGATCTGTTCCGTTTGCTTATGACAAGTTCAAATGGGGACTCCAGCTTTGTTAAATATCTGTATTTTAAATATTTAATTAAATATATTGATAAAGAGGATGCCTCCATTTTAACTTGCCTGTGGCAAGAGATTAATATATTTATATTCTTGCCTTTGAACAGCAAGTATGTAGGTCAATATTAGCAATATTGAAGTATGATTTGAGCATCCCAAGTAACGCTTCTTTGAACCCAAAACATTCATGCAAATTCGGGTTGCTGGATTCAATTTATTATCAGGGAGTCGTCCTTTGTGTTATGTGATATATATATTGTGAAATTAATAAAAACATCGATACCGCTAGGCTCCCAAGTACAGGCTTCATATATGTAACAGCAGACAGTAAATTAAATATCTACATGTGGTTAATATTTTTAACTGGTAGTAATTAAGCACTGCATTTAAATTGATTATAAAAATATTTCTATCAATGAAAGAAAATATGTAGTATTTTGCCATCATAAATTAGAAGCCATAACAAACGCACACCCAATCACTGTCTTGCTTACTTCTCGTCACTATCTCACTGCCATATTGGAATCCCCCGTTTCGGACGTCAATACGCTGCCGAAGTCGACGTCACTTCCGCTCCGTTGCTAAGCAACTGGAGCAATACAACATGGTTCCCTTGTAGCTTGCTTTGAGCCGTCATTATTTCCTATTTGTATCGTGTAAAACTGTACATGCATTGATGTTCAGAGGCAAGAAAGCATAGAAAAGTATATTTTCCACAGTAATTTAACATAGTTGTCCAATAAAGTTGTAAAATATTGCGTACGAGATGCACATTACGTCTTAGAGCAGAGGTTGTAGAGATGTGGCCTACGATATTTAAGAGTGAAAAAAAGAAAATATAACATTTCTGGATATTGTGAATCACGTCCCGTATGAATGATCAATACTACGGAAAATATAGAACCGTAGGCCCACCAGTGAGTGACGAATAAAATGAACTTAGGTCTATCAATGCATAAGGGAATAGTTTAAAATATTTTGCATTAGAGTTTGGGTCAAATCTCATCAACGGCTTTAGAAGAAACAAAGACTGCATTTCAATACAATTTGTGTGTTTACCACAACGCCGCATTTGTTTGAAAACAAATCAAATTAACAAAGCCTAACCTGTGTGCTCACTAACAGGTTACAGAATTCTACAATTAAGGCCCATCGTCCTACCTCATTCTAAATAATGGGGCACTTTTCCTATCGTAGCTCTATTCAGCCACTAAAACTGACATGAAAATATCCGAGGCTCTCCCAATAAGTACACCAAGCTAATGACTACATTGTTCCTTGCTCCTAAGAATCAAGCTGATTATCACACTGGTTATTGTTACACATTAGCTGGCGTGCCACAAAAGAGCTAAATAGAGTTAGCTGGTATATAGAGATTTGGAACAAAAATAGCCAACATGTATCTTTACGAGCAATCCTAGCAAACATTCACACAATGTTCGCTGGCCAGTCAAAGTGGTACAAGTAATCTACTTGGTATGAAGTGGGCCAAAGTGTTCATGTAGGGAAATGCTGAGTCTCCCGGTACCATAACGATGACCCATGTGCTATGGTACAGGATGGCTCACACATTAGTAAAATGCATCACATAAAGAAATTGATGCATACATGTATGGTACAGTTTGATCAGTGATTGTCAAATTGGAGGGAAGGAGGGGGAATATTATTCCACTATTCCACAAAAAATAATCTCCAAGACTGGAAATTGGTCTGCATAACTATGTTCCAATCCAAACAATAGGAATTAGGGTGTTGGTTCTTATGGTATGGTACTGAAGAGTGGGTAAAAGATAATTAGGTTATTAGCCCATGAAGTAAGGGAATAAAAAATATTGGACAATGATATAGAAATTTACACCATTCTTGGTGTAAAATATGTTCATTACTTACCACATGCCTCCAATTTAACTAGGTAGGTAACTCACTGTAAAGGTAAGGCTACAGTATGATGACAGACTTACTAATGCAGAGGTAGCCATATTATACCTTAGGTTTGAGGTAAGAAATGAATTTAATGAGGTAGGCCTATACTAACAAAAACATTATCTACAAAATATTTAAGCTACCCACCCCTTCATGATTCAAATTCATTACTTGACCAACAGAACTAAATAAAATCAGCCTACAATCCTGTTAGGGGCTAATGGCCTCAATAACCACCAACATCACCTACCTGCCATATGGTACCGTATTACATAATTCACCACAACCTGTGATAAAATGACCTGTTACAACTACAATTAAACTCAGTTGCTCAATAACAAAGAGGTGTATTGTGAGGGGAGAAAAACACATCCACACTTCCGCAGGAGCATGTAAGTTGAATCGCATGGGAGTAGCCTACTTCCCAATAATATACCAGTACTTCCTGATATCTATTAAAGATGTTTGGTATAAACGTTGCAGTTAAGTATTAAGCCTCGATAATTTGAATAGAATTATAGTTTTATTATAACTCATAATAACTTAAATGTACAATACTGTAGCATTCCATAACTTCATAGAACTAGCCTAATTTTACTGTTTGAAAAATTGTCCAGATAAGTAATGCACAAGAAACTGACTAAGCACACACCTAGGTTATTATATTTCCACTTTTATTGATAACTTTGTAGCACCACTGACTTTTTCACTAATACTTCATGCTGAAACGATTAAAACATTTTCTAACAATCTTGACATAATGCCATGGTAGCCTGGTTCACCACTATCCTCATCACCTCATTTCTTGATACCACCGACTTTTTCACCGAAACTTCCCTGACAATCACAAGACTTGCCACTCCATCACTTCAGAAATAAGCAGTATTCATTGGCTTGAATAATGTCACTATACGGAACTGTAACTTTGTTGCAGGGTGTAGGCCTAGGCTACTGGTAGGCCTACATGATAATTGTTTCCTGAAAGTGCAAAAAGTAAAATATTTAGGCAGAAATTTTCAGACTGGGCTAGGCGTAATTGTTATTTGGAAACACAATTCACTGCTTAAATAAATTAAGTAAAAAATCACCACTCAGAAAAGTTGTAGGATAAAATGTATTGCTGTTGGTGAATCAGCTGTAAGGTTATGTAGGTTGTCGTTTGTAATACTTATAGTACAAACCATATTTAATTACAACTACACTTTCCACATGAACCAAAAATCCCTTTATGTGACATAATAATAATAATATAATAATATCGTATGGCCTCGAGTGCCTGGTGCAAGCTTTGTTAATTGACACCCAGAGGGTAGCTTGCATGTCGATTTTCGTCGTTCCTTAGAATGCTATGAAAGTCAAGGAGGTTAGATATCTAAACTCCTTGACACTACAGCGCTTTCAAGTAGAGAATGGAGGAACTTTGTGTTGGCGGAAAATCCCGAGATTAATTTTGCCATTGAACACGGCCTACTGAATTCAAATGGGTTCTTTAACATGCCAAGAACGTATGACATGAGTATCGTGATTTTTGTCGCCTTCAAAAATCACTTACCGGGCGAACCTGCAATCTTGGGGTTGGTAGTCCGACACTATAACCACTCACCCACCGTGGCAAGCTATGTGACATATATGTCCTGGATATATATACTGTATCCACTAAATGATGTTATAAATAAATATTTATAATGTGTAGTACCCGCCATGCAATTCTTGCCTGAGGAGTGAGGTCAACTTTATTCATACTATCTCGCAAAATTCCCGTACTTTATCCACAAAATTTCACTACTATTTTGTAGCTCCAACACTGTAGATGATCTTCACGGGAGACGTTTGCCTTATTTCACGCATATTACACATATTTATCCACAAAATTCAAGACGCTGCGCAGCGTTAGTGCAGCTTTCTACGTATAAAAAACCAGTTGTTTAGGTCCAATGTGGCTGCGCCCATGAGGTTGCTAGGCGCCTTCGGCAGCGTATACGCTGCCGAAGTCAACGTCACTTCCGCTCCGTTGCTAAGCAACTGGAGCAATACAACATGGCTCCCTTGTAGCTTGCTTCAGTCTTTGAGCCGTCATTATTTCCTATTTGTATCGTATAAAACTGTACATGCATGGATGTCCAGAGGCAAGAAAGCATAGAAAAGTATATTTTCCACAGTAATTTAACATAGTTGTCCAGTAAAGTTGTAAAATTTTGCTCACGAGAGGCACATTAAGTCTTAGAACATATGTCGTAGAGGTGTGGCCTACGATATTTGCCTTAAATTAAGTGAAAACATGAAAATATAACATTTCTGGAAATTGTGAATCACGTCCCGTATGAATGACCAATACTACGGAAAATAAAAGTACCGTAGGCCCTACCAGTAAGTGACGAATAAAATGAACGTAAGGTCTATCAATGCATAAGGGAACAGTTTAAAATATTTGGATGAGAGTTTAGGCCAAATCTCAACAACAGCTAGAGAAGACAAAAAGACTGCATTTCAATACAATTTGTGTGTTTACCACAACGCCGCGTTAGTCTGAAAACGAATCAAATTAACAAAGCCTAACCTGTGTGCTCACTAACAGGTTAGAGAAGTCTACAATTAAGGCCTATCGTCCTACCTCATTCTAAATAATGGGGCACTTTTCCTATCCTAGCTCTAAATATAATCACAACAATCACAACAAGACTTGCCACCCCATCACTTCAGAAATAAGCAGTATTCATTGGCTTGAATGATGTCACTATACGGTACTGTAACTGTGTTGCAGGGTGTAGGCCTACATGATAATTGTTTTCTGAAAGTGCAAAAAAAAAAAAAAAAAAAAAAAAAAAAAAAGGCAGAATTTTTCAGTCTGGGATAGGCCCAATTGTTATTTGGAAACACAATTCACTACTTAAATAAATTAAGTGAAAAATCACCACTCAGAAAAGTTGTGGATTAAATTTATTGGTGTTAGTGAATCAGCTGTAAGGTTATGTAGGTTGTCGTTTATAATACTTATAGTACAAACCATATTTAATTACAACTACACTCCCCACATGAACCAAAAACCCCTTTATGTGACATATATGTCCTAAATATCTCTCTATATTAGATATACTCTATCCACTAAATGATAAATATTTATAATCTGTAGTACCCGCCATGCAATTCTTGCCTCAGGAGTGAAGTCAACTTTATTCATACTATCTCGCAAAATTCTCGTACTTTATCCATAAAATTTAACTTCTATTTTGTAGCTCCAACACTGTAGATGACCTTCACGGGAGGCGTTTGCCTTATTTCACGCGTATTACACATTTTTATCCACAAAATTCAAGACGCTGCGCAGCGTTAATGCAGCTTCCTATGTATAAAAAACCTAGCAACCAGTTGTTTGGGTCCAATGTGGCTGCGCCCATGCGGTTGCTAGGCGCGTCACTTCGGCAGCGTATAGGCTCCGTGCGTTGGGGTGAGAAATGCACCGCCGCGCTATCAGTGGCCAAATGTATAAGCTCGGGTATGCTACCATGGCCAAGGTGGAGTGATGTGCAGGTAAATTCTGAAAATAAACATGAATCATTGAGCGATTTCCAGACATCCTAGAAACATGAAACGTAATACCAGCAGGGCGAATAAAGTAATTAGTGGTGGAACTTCCATATGACTCAATGGTTAAGATGAAGTAGTTCTAAATGTCAACACCATGCGCGTATGGTCTCCGCAGATGAAGGCTGTCAAGCAGTGATGCATTACCGCGTGCAAATTGTACTTACAGTGCAAGTACGATTTAACTGCGAAATTAAATCAAGGCCCTTCTGAGAGGCATTTTGGTCTTAAACGAGGTTTAAGCAGTGACGATCATCCTACTTCTAACGACTTCTTTTTCCTCCATTTGCTTCAGTCTATATACTGTACATAGACCTAGGCCTACCAGTGAAATAGACCCTTTCTTCACAAGCTAATTATGAGGACGTTATTGACAATAAACTTTCTTCCTGTAATGAATACGGCCAATGGCGACAAATGAAATACATACGAGAAGAGAGGTGAAGGATAACAATTGTCAGCAAATTAAAGAAACTATTATACTGACAGACATTGAACCCTATAATGCTGTCAGTTAATGATGACAGTTCTGAGAGAGCAGGCGATAGCGTTGATTACTATTGAGTGTGGCTACCTAATTCATACAGCAGCAAAGAAGATAGTGAAATGTACTTCCTGCATTAGGTCATTGGAAAGCGATTCCGAAACATTTAATGCTGTTATAGTGCGGGACAAACCATTGGAAGCCTGAAGGTCACGCGTAGTCGGTGCGCTGTTGTCCTGTACGTTCTCGCATCTAGCACGCGACTGAAGGTACGATGCAATAGCATGGCAACACCACCGGGCGCGGGGTGGAAAGCGGAGCAGAGAGCCGGTTGACCTTCAGCCTTCCAATGGTTTGTACCGCACTATAGTGATGTAGGCCTATTTATCCTCACCATGCTGAGAGACTTTGGCGGAAGTGAATCTAAATTTCTCAAATACCCGTCTTTATCTTCATTTCACGCGATGAACTGTGTACATGCAGTAGTGGAGGCAAAGTTGGAGCAAGAAGGTGCGTTGTGGGGCGACATCTTTTCAGATTGTGTAGAAATGATCTGCGAACTTCCTGTGTTCTGAAATGTGTGCTGCTCGGAGGAGCACATGTTATTATATTTCCCTAGGATAGTGTTTCAATACATTACATGCCGGTTCATTTTCCGGGTGAAAGAAATATCCAGGGAACTGAGATCCAGATCGTCTTCAAAATCAGCGAGAAAAATAATTAAGATCTCTACTCTTCTTTGAAATGTATTTTAGTGTGTTCTGGACAGTATTTTAATGTGTTCGTATTTCCTTGAAGATTTGTTTGTTACTCACAACTTCGTATTTAGTACAATACTTCTTTTAATAAACAACAGGTCAGACTGACCGTCCACCTGCACGTCCAGACCAAGGAACGCTAGTACCAACTAGCGGCGGAAAAATTCAACTAGCGGAGTTCCACCACTTATTACTCTCTTCGCCCTGGTACCAGTAAAGCTGACACAAGAACGCTATAAGAGTCTAAAATATACTAAATGTTTCGAGGGAACGGAGTTGGAGGGATTTGAAATGGTAAAGAATGGTGTAAGCAAGAATTTTGTCAACCGGAGATTAGCTCTTTTTCCAAAGCGATGACCTATTGTTTTTGTGGACTCAAACGTTTCCTGAATGTCCAAACTACCTTTTAACATCAAACCTCAAGGAAGCGTTGAGGAAAATTTCCGCGATATTAAGGAGGTAATGTCGTGGTGTAACGATATAAGTAGGTTAGCATGAGGGATCCAACCCCCCCCCCCCTCCCCAGCACTACTCCCAATGCGAGCCAATATCGTCCGAGCCCATGGTCGAAGTTTTACGAATGAGGTGTCGTTGGACTCGAGCTGACGGGGGCTTTGCTATGGACCACTTATTATATTTTCTTAAACATTTTTGAAAATTTTTGTTTTTGAAAGAAGCCGATAGTTTGAAAACCAAACATGATAGAACGTTTTGCCATGGTTCAAACGAATGGTCTCTAAAACCTTATTTTATTATAATATCTTATTTTATTTTTCATGTTTATTTGAAAACACTCGAATTTTGAACTTCCTATATTTTGTAAACTAACAAGTTTACAAAAAAGGTTGTTTGACATACCCCCAAAATAAATTTCAAGTTTCTAGGACAAAAATACTTGTGTTTGTAGTAGGTGTGTAGTAGTAGTGGGATGATGAGAGAGTGTAACCCAGCCTACTTTCCTATGAACTTTGCCGATATCTCCCGAACGCATGATCGGATTTTAACAAACGAGGTGTTGTTGGCGTTGGGGTGACGTCCTCTTTGCTAAGAATGTGTGTTGGTGTTTTTAAAAATTGTTTTTGAAAGTTGTTGGTTTTGAAATTGGCGCTATTTTGGAAAAGGTGAATTTAAGAAAAAATGTTTGTTTGACGTTATGAAAGGTGCCTATGCCCTCTAGGCAGACAGCACGTTTCAAGTGTCTAGGACAAAAGAAAATGATAGCCAACTTTCTCAAGGACATTGGCGATAATTCGCGAACGCATGGTCGGATTTTAACGAATGAGGTGTTGTTAGCGTTGGGATGGCGTCCCCTTTGCTATGAATGCGTGTTGGTATTTTTTTGAAAATGTTTGTTTTTGAAATTGTCATTATTTTGGAAACGGTAAAGATGAGAAAAATGTTTGTTTGACATAAATGACAGATCTCTATGCCCTCTAGGCAGGAACCAAGTTTCAAGTCGGTAAGACAAGAGAAAATGCATTTTGAAAAATGCTCACTATTTTGGAAACTAGGAGTTCTACACAAAATTGTTTGACATAAATGAAAGGTCTCTATCCCCTGTACCATGAAAATAAATGTCAAGGTCCTAGGACAAAAAACTATGTATTTTTTACCTGTTTTTTATTTTAAAAAATGAAAGTGGTCGTAGACAGAGAGCGGGTAGCACTGGGTGTGTGTTACAACTAGGCTATCACAGGCCATGGTGAATAAAGGAAATGTTTATTTGGACGGGGCTATCTATGGCAGAACGACAGGACAAGGGGTCGCTTTTTCCGATATTTTCCTTAGACGAATGAATAATGGCGAATATTTCAAAATCCCTCACGGCGATCTATAAACATGTTAGTAAAGAACGCTGATCAGTAACATGACAAATTGATAAAATTGTATGAGGCGTATGAAAGCGAGGCTTTGATAGTTGGCAACAACTTCAAGAACTTGCTTTGTATGTTTGACTGGCAGCCTGAACGACAAAAGGAAAATTTGCTCGAGGCTGGCTGGGAGCTGGCTAGGACAATGGAATATGAACCTTATCACAGGACGCGCCGTGGCAACACTGCTGGCAGGTGATAACAGGTTGGAGGAAGTGACAACTCTGTAACAGGGATAACAGACCCGGCTGCAGACAGCCGAGCAGAGTGGCGGGTATGAGTAGGCGGAAGCGGTGAGAGGGGAGAGGGAAACACTGAGACAGATCATGGAATCACGTGACCACTGCAGAGCCTGCCAAGAGCGGTGAGGGGAGGGGCCAGAGGGCTGTGGAGAGGTGAGAGGAGGAGTGGAGAACCCATGCCAGCCAATAGCTGAACGAGTTGTACGTCAACATGGAGTCGAGGAGTGAGGCACAGGTGAGGAGAGAGAAAGAGAAACATGTGTGGACATGCATGAAGCGCTGAGCGCCGTACACAGGGTTCTAGTACAACATGATTCAATAAATAAAAGACGCACAGTTTCACACAACATGTAATTCATTGATCCACGAATTAAAGGATGAGTTAAATCCCAACCATTTCACATACAGTTTTTCCCTTTTGGTTTCAACACTTTTTCCACAAGATAATGTTTAGGAAACGCTGTTTCCTGAAGTTCTTGGAGATAAAACCTCCCTTTTATGCGTTGATGGTTGAGGTCCTTGTGTCCTGGTTGACTTAACGAATTCGAAATAGTTCAGTCCCCCACAGAGGCGTGTTGCCCTTATCGAAGACAGACTGAAAATTGCTCACACGAACAAAATCCCCAATTTTCACTCGGTGACGTTTAGGATCTGCTGTTTCAGTCACTGAATATTTTTGGTCACGAGGCGTGGCTTGGTCCCAATCGTTCTATGTTTGGTGTCATTGTAACGTGACACAAGCTCAGGTAACATGTCCAACTAGCGATAAGTGCCCTGAGCGGTAAACGCATTCCACATATGGGTGTTCAATGTTCGGTTAAACCGCTCAACCACGCTGGCTTTGAGATTGCTGTACGTGGTGTAATGGTAAATATCCTTAGATATGAGAAAACTTGAGAAATCCTTGTTGAAAAATTCTTTCCCCTGGTCGGTTAGTGGCAATTGAGGTTGACGTTTGGATTGTTGAATAATATGTTGAAAGGCCTTGGTGACTAGTGGACCAGACTTGCGACTCACAGGTTCAAAAAAGGCCATTTTGAAATACACATCAACGACGGTTAACATATAGCGTACATCGTCGTTAATGCCAACATAGGGTATCATTTCAACTAGGTCTGCTTGCCAAAGTTAATCCACACCTCGTGAAATTACCTTGAGTCGCTGATAGTGACGCCTAGCTGGGCGATTCAACTCGTGAGCAATGCCCATTTTAATAGGTAAGGGCCTAAACCATAATTTTGGCATTTCGAAGATCTTGTTCAATTTCTTGAATGTCCCAATTTTGACCGGTGTGACCAGCTTGAAGTGAAGCATGCAACAACTGTAGCCGCTGGACGAGCTTATTGAGATTTTTCCAGTAGGTAACGTCCACAAGGGGTTTTAATATTTTAAATGTCACTCCTGAAGCAGACGCTTTACGACGAGGACTTTGACTGGTGGGAAGCATTTTTGCAATGATGGTTTTATATTTTTGAGATATATTGGCATTCACTTGTTGAGTGGGATCATACTGTCTTTTGTGGGCATGGGTGTCCAATAAAATGGATTTATATTTACCTAGGTCCAGAGGCGTATAATCATGGGAAGAGGGGGTTCGAGAAAATAGCAGCTTAAACAGTCCTGGCGTTAATTTATAGTTGATGTTTTAATGACAGCTTTAGTACGAGCAAACTTAATCGATGAATCACCTATTTTAAAACTATCATCCTCATAGCAAACACCATACGTGGCATCTGTGTTTCCAATAAATAGATCGGTGAAATAGGGTTCCAGTGTTGAACCATAATATTTTATTAAAATGTTTTTCAGTTGAGCTTTATGTTGAGGGGTGGCCAAGAGTTGTGAAAACGGAGACGATCTGGAAGGGCAAGGTGTTTCGACCATGGCTAATGATTTCTTTTTTCTCAAAAACTCTGCAAGGGGCGAGGACTTTTTTTTGGAGGCGTAAACACTTGTTCCTCCTCCTCCTCAACCTCACTAACACTAGTCAAATCTCACTGTTCCTCTTCTTCTTCTTCCATTGGGTCCTCGTGTAGCGTCTGCGTGGCTTGAGAAACGGTGGGAGCATTCACATGGCTTGAAAGAGGGTTTATACATGGCTTTTAGCGGAGGTGCTAAATGTTGTTGAATAAACAAAGCATGATCCGCACGTGATCGTTTCAATTGACGAAACTTTTGGCGAATAGTATTTGTTGCTCTAATAATATGCTTTTTCAATTGACTCTCTGCTAACGCCATGGTGTCTTGACAAATGACTTGACAGGGAATTAGACAGTGCCTTAAATAGTAATAAAATGATCAAACCCTAAGCGATAACGTCCTTGGTTGAGTTCACTTTGTGTGTCAATGACCAAACAAGCATGACGTTGAGTGTTCCAGCACTTGGCACACAATTCAGTAAACATTTGAAAGGTCATATCCGGATTCACATGTTCATTATAAATGTGACGACTATTCCTCTTGTCCTGGCGAAATAAATCAATGACATTGGCATTGTCACGAATCAACTGTTTGGACATTTTAGAATACGTTTATCCAAGATAAAAGCAATCGATATGTTTGTGACGACCCATGCTGAAATGGCTTTGAATGATGCCTTGTCGTTCAGTGGATACGTCATCGAAATTCATGAGTGTGTCAGGCTTTACCTCATCCGGAGCAATAACACTTTCTTGCATGGAAAATGTGAAATAACCCACATTTACATTTTGAAATCCAGACATGACTTGATCCAGAAACACGTAGAGGGGTTGATAGAGAGATTTTACAAAAATATAAACATTTGAAAACGCAGACTATTGGGTGCTGTGATGAGCGTCAGAAAAAGATTGGTCTTTCCACACCCGGAAGGTCCCACCTTGATGCAGCGAATGGAAGTCGGAAACAGTGAACCATAACTCATTAAAAGCATCAGTTCAAAATAAGCTACCCCAACACACAATCAGCTGTGACAGCTGTGAATCCGAGGTGCACCAATACGTCACCTCCAATGAAAATTACTATTAATAAAAAAAAACCAAGATTACAAAAATTTACAAAGACAAGGTTTATGTGATACGTGCGCGCTGTCGGACATTGAGAGATGTGAGTACGTGACGAAAATTCACTTCCGTTCGATCAAACGATTAAGTCATGAATTCCCGTACTGCGAGTTGGAGATCATGACAATAATAGGGAAACAAACACTAAATGGCTAATATAATAATATACACACTGACATAATATAACACTTATATAAAATTCAAACATACACGATTTGTATATTTACACATTATCGACAGCCGATCAATCGGTCTTAGGTCATACAAAACAAAACAAAACAAGGCAATCACGTGACATGCAAGGAAGTCGGTTCGCCACTGCGACCTTTAAATTGACACTTTACAAAACTTGGCTGCAATCCAAGCAACAGCAACAACAAAATAGAACTTGCCTCAGCAGGCTGATTAAAACAATAACAAGTAACACTTCGATTAATACGGCCTGAAAACAGTTAGATGACGGCTTGGGCAGTTCCCCAATTAATTCAAAAATCAAATTATAATTTACCAGGCAAGACATTTAACTCATTAGCAAAAGAAATGCGAAGCGCGCCCTCTACCGCTTATCATATTCAAGGATCTGAGTACTTAGGTCGTTCAAGCTCCAACGTACTATTGTGTGTGCCAACAAATATCCAAGCCTCAGCCTGAATTCTATGTAGCCACCCGGCTCTTGAAAACGCGAGACATAATACATCACAAATCATCATTTTCTTGACAAAACCACCTTGGGTCTCAAGATTCACATATCAGCAATGAGCCCCTCAGGCACGCATACTGAAACATTAGTCGCAACGGAAAATGGATCACCATGTCCAATCCTGCTCACTAATCGAAAAATATATCACACCAAGCACACACACATCTCTAGGCTTGACCAAAATGACTCCACATGTACTCCAGATCAAGAATATCTAACCAAAACAAAATATCAAAGATATGACTACAGATAGGCGGACTGCCTTCTGTGGCAACCACAGATGCACAAAGCAAAACAATACTAGCATTTGCCTAGGCAATTATAAAACCAAAAAGACGGGAAATTCTCCCCATGTCTACCATTATATTAAATCAGTCCCATTTATCACCCTCATCTAACGTTTCAACCGTAAGTAATCTCGATAGCGCCTCGCATTCATGCGCGTAAGCAACATGAAAGCAAGCACTCTTCAATCAAATCAAAGGGCTAAAGCCACAAGAAAAACATACAAGAACATATCTAATATTTACAACCAAGTCACGTGATGCTATTTAATGGTCATGTCAGCGAAACGAAATTACATTTACGCACAGCAAAGCAAATCTTAGTTACAACACAAATTTCCCAACATTGTTCATGATTCCGCCCCGACCAAAATTAAATAAATTTAATTATGTACTCAACACTTTCTGGATCTGTCCGGTGCTGTGACAGCACTGCTGCCATCCTCCTTCTGTATATCTAGCCCATGATGCTAGATATCATATCATAGGACACGACATGTCCATTTCTCTCTTCCTGGAGACGAACATCTTGCTGTTGAAATAATGTTATTATTATTATTATTATTATTATTATTATTATTATTATTATTATTATTATTATTATTAAATTCAGGCTACAATCTAGACTGCATAATGAGCTACTCAGTTCGCCCAACTGATCAATTGCAGTACGGAACTAACTTTCCCTACAATATGTGGACGGTCTCCACCTAAGTCACATACACTATTATCACATAAGTTGCCCGACACGCAACACAATTATCTATCAAAGTCCTAAATGCTGCCATAGCATTCGCAAATGTTAAAGTATTTCAAAGTGTTATAAGGAAAGTCTGAGTCTCCGCTCAGAATAACGTAGTTTCTGGAAGTCTGAGTCTCCGCTCAGAATAAAAGTGTTCGGCGTCAAATCGCAGACCGTAGTATTTTTATGTTTTACCCAAATATCAAGTGGGAAGGGTAATTCGCTCCGCAATAAATAGAAATAATAGTCGTACAGACTTCAGACACATCTCATTTGATTTGTAAAAATCAGCACAATCAATTGACACTCTCGTGCAGAAATTTGTATCATGAGAACACCCATTTTCCAGAATCCGCGCGCAAATATACACCGCGCCTAAAAGTAGCGTCTCGCTCTTGTTGGCTGCCCGTTCAAATAATTTGGTGACTCCAGGGTGATGACCTTCTCCCACTCTCTCGTTTGGTCACTATCTCCGTCCTTACTTGCCCCCTGCGTCCTTGCTCTAACGTCTTCAAAGACAAGGAAAACTCCACTCCTCTTATTTGAACTGGTCAACGGATATCTAGCCTGTACCTGCCTTTTTCTGTTTCTCAGAATTGGCTATATTTAACTTTGCCGTTGTTTCACTGGCGACATCAACAGAATTACCGTACATTGTTCATCCAGACAGACTGCTATTTCCAAATAAGACCAACCTATTCCTCAACTGGGCTGTATTAGAGCTGAAGAAAATAAAATATTTAAGGACTTAAATGTAGGCATACTTTTAAGGGCTCTCTATATAAATGGAACCGAGCCTTGTCATAGAAACAATAGACTCGTACTACAGGTTGATGATGGATGTCTTTGGGCGTGCGTTGATGACCAAAGCTAGGTCTGTTCCCATACATGATCCTTAACAAGAAACAGATCCTGATAATAAACACTACGTGGATAGGTCTGTAGTGCCACGCACGAAACAGGGAGATTATGACTTAAAGGGAAAGCGGTTAACCCATGTGAAACATCCTCAATTGTCTAGAGATGTTACTACAAAATAAAATGTGGTGTATGAGTTTTATGACTAAGTGCCTCAGCTTACAGTGAATGGCTATACCGCTAATCATCACCGCATTATTCACGTGGAAGACCCACAAGACGAAGACGATGTCTGCACGAAACGTTAAGTGACCTATGAAATGAAAAGGCTTTATATATTTATTCCATCGGTATTTTTAATGTATCTGGCAAATGAAAAACCTGTGAATGACAGAAACCATTTACCACTAGTCCATGACCAGCACCTGACCTATGTGCTTACTTCGGGTTTAAGCCACTATCGATTACACTATGATGGAACCTTTCACATGAAATATGCAATGCCTGGTGAGAACCATTTACAAATAGAGATAATTGGTCATAGGATGTTGATCCATAACCATGAAATTGTCAATGGAGGTGACGAATTATCCTTTCATCTCATGCTGAATTATCCTTTCATCTCATGCTGACATGGGATGAAAAGCAAGCAGGAAAAACATAAACGATTTCCCACTTCATGTGGAATTGGAATATACTGGCATGAAATAACAAGCTGACATTAGTTGTCACTTAAACTTTTTTGTGAAAGGTTGTTGATCATCATTATGGTGAAACAATGATGTGGTGAGAAAGACTAAAAATAAGACCCTGTCATTGTCAAAGCATGGGCTTAAGGCATTAGTGGAAAAGTCCTTGCGAAATAAAAAAAAATAAAAATAACGTGTTGACCATAAGAAAACCATTCGAGCAGCACAGAGACGTGTTATTCCAAAACGTCAGCGACAGGGTTCAAAACAAGGGCGAGTGATTCCCGTCCCCAAACGAGCGGGATTTTTACCTACCTTATTTGCCGGTCTGGCTGCTCTAGGTTCACTTTTGGGTGGTGCCAGTGCTGTGGCGAAAACCATTAAAGCTGCACAGCAGGGCAAGCAACAACTAAAATAATGTCAGCGACACAATGAAACCATGGAAACGATTGCTATGGGGGCTAGAAAAGCCAATTTGAAGCCAGTCTTTTATCAACAAGGATTTGGGATTTCACAATTTCGAAATAAAAATATCTATTTTTTAACCTAAGCCATAGCAAGACATGCCCTGACTCATCCACAAGTGGAAAGCTATGTTAACAACTAAAGCTTTCTCGTTTTCGAGGTGTGTTTATGCGGAACCAATTACCCCCACGACCCTGGAAACAGGATTGTGCTGTTGTCAATTCGGATGATCACCGAGGACCAGGAACGCATTATGTAGCTTATGTCAAAGAGGGATCCACCGTATGGTACTTTGACAGTTTTGGGAATTTGCCTCCGCCCATGGAACTAGTGACCTATTTTGGGAAAAGGATCAAGATATATTATAATGTGAATCGTGAGCAATCGTTTAACAGCCAACAGTGTGGACGTTTGTGCTTAATTTTCTTATATAAGACGCAGCATATGCAAAAACGTCAACAGTATGTCGGCAGAAAGTAAGACGTTTACACTGCATGGACGTGGACCTGAAGTTAGCCTAGACTTTTACCCACCTATCGAATTGAGTGAAAGACCTTATGGTTTGGGACTTGTTTCACTTGAAACATACATTAGAATATACAACATACGTGAAAATGTGAACAACAAGTTTTACTATGATGATTCTGTGCTCACCCTGCACTCTGGTGGATATACGATGGATGATATTTATGAACACATTTATGTGGTGTTGATCAATGAATATGGTTTAAAGTCATTTCTTGATGGAACGCGCAAGTTTGAACTTGTAGGAAATACCAACACTCATCGCTGCAGTATCTTCTCCACGTTTAAGATTGACTTTAAAACACATCCCGATTCCATTGGTCCATTACTAGGATTTAAACCATGCGTGTTAGATTCCAACAAAAAACATCAATCACACGATGAAGTGAAATTGATTGAGGACCATCATGTGTCAGTGACGTGTAATATTATAAGCCAAGTGTACACCAATCAAGAACCATCGCATTCGCTTTATGACTTTATTGTGACATCACCCAATGGCTATATTATTGGTGAAAACCCACCAGTGGTGCTTTCTCATTCTGTGGCTGTCGATGGTATTAGTATTTTTTTATTTTTTTTTAGCGTATGGCTTTCATTGCCGGGAGTGTCCGAGGACATGTTCGGCTCGCCAGTTTTGTAGCTGCTTCGAGACGGACACCCAATGGGTGAGCTACAAGTACCGTTGGGGAGGGAAGTTGGAATGGAAGAACGAGGAGTTGGAAGGTAGCGGCTGTGGCCTATAGTTAGGGACCAACCCCGGCATTTGCCTGGAAGGAAGATGGGAAACCACAGAAGACCATATTCAAGGTTGCCGGCGGGGGGATTCGAACCTCCTCGCCTCCCGGATGTGAGCGACTGCCAGCAGTCATGCCGTAACGACCACGGCTAACTCACCCGGTGGTATTAGTAATATAACATTAAGACTGATCAATAGAGATCAACAACTCATTCAACTAGATTCTACCACTCCAGTTACTCACAAGTTGGCGCTAAAGCCACTATGAAGTTGGTGTATAAAGCAACAACACCGTCTAGGAATGGTGTTAGTTGTTTGCCACGAGAATACACGTAAACATCTAAGGACAAGCAGATTTTACAGCATTTGGGTTACCACGTCAACCCCAATGATGAATTCTATCCTAGAGGTAGCGAACCACATCGAGGAGCAGGGTGGTAAGAATTGATCTCCATTCCTATCAAGCTCAAACTTCTGCACTCCTTAAAAATGATCAAATCCAATTTGTTATCAACAACCAAGATATTTACACCCTACCGCATGAAAATGTCATTCATATTGAAGGTCGACTCGCCAATGCCGATGGCTCAACACCCACCACATCCAAGTTAGCCAAACATGCTTTTGCCTTTCAGTTTTCTGAGGTGCGTTATGTGATTAACGACATTGTGGTGGATAGCACTCGGAATGTGGCTATTTCCAGTGTCATGAAACTATATCCCTCTTATAGTGAGGAAGAAGGTAAAACACTTTGCATGGCAGGTTGGTGCCCTGACTCGACCAACGACTGGATGGTACACACCGATGGGACCTTTACTGGATATTTACCTCTTAAACTGATTTTAGGCTTTGCGGAAGATCACCAGCGCATTGTGGTCAACGCAAGGCAAGTCCTTTATTTGGTGAGAGACAGGAGTGATAATAATGCACTCAAGGGAGCCGACAATTTCCCCATAGATTAAAAAATTCAACTACAACGCATGCTATGGAAAGTGCCCCATGTGACCCTTAACGATAGCAAAAAACTGGACATACTCAAGATGGTAAGAAGAGATATGCCTCTACCCATGGAATTTAGAAGCTGGGCACTCCAGGAGTACCCGCTATTGCCCACCCCCAACACGCACTGTTGGTCTGTAAAACAGCCCGCTATACAGAGAGACCTCTCTACATGATCGTGGGGTTTCAAACGAATCGTAAGTATCAACAAACCAAAGATGCCACGCAATTTGATTACTTGCAATTGAAAAATGCACGTCTTTTCCTCAACGGAGATGTGTTTCCCTATGAAGGACTGGATTTGGATTTTTCGAAAAATAAGTTTGGCCCCCTGTACGACCTGTTTTCTAAATATGGATGGTCGTATTATCAAAAAGAGAACTGCCCCATGCTGTCACCCCAAGCGTTTAAGGCAAGGGCGCCACTGATTGTTTTTGACTGTTCTTACCTGGAAGAGTCTGTCAAGCCATCCAATATTGACTTTCGACTAGATTTTGAAGTGCATGACAATGTACCAGCCAATAGGACGGTCTACTGTTTGATTATTCATCACAAACAAGTCAACTATTATCCACTGTCCAACCAAGTGACTAGTGTATAAATAACAGGTCAACCCACGTTAAGACGCTCAGTCATGTCTTGTTTTAAAGCCTCAAGGGGTGTCACACCCATGAATTTAAACTCTGAGGAACAACGTTTCAAGGCCTTTGCGACGTGGCCAGTGCCTTTCATAAACCCTCAAGCCTTGGCGGCCGCTGGCTTCTATTACTTAAAAACAAGAGATGAAGTGAAATGTGCCTTTTGTGGCATCACCATAGACCAATGGAAAGAGAGTGATTAACCCATGCAGGAACATCAGCGCTGGTCACCCGCCTGCCCCTACCTGTGCAGAATGGAGGTGGGAAATATACCCTGTCATTCAAGTTATCCCCCACTCGTGCCTCTGAGTGCTGAAAAAACAAATTGCGATACGTGTGGACTGTATGGTGTCCATGGAGCTTCGGTGAGCAGCTCACTGTCAAAAACGCCTAGTTTAGAGACATTGGGACATCATCGGTGTTATGGACGTTATAAACACAAAATACTGTATTGTTGTATGAGTTGGTATCACCCCTATTCCAAAATGACTAAAGTCTGGAAGACATGTTATGACAATCAAATGATGTAATAAAAAAGCTTAGGTGGTTGTTCTAGTTATTCTTATTATTATTTTTCATGTCCCCCTGTCCTACCCTAAGCTCGATTTTTTTTAATACTAGCATGGTAGGAACGTCCATGTTATGGCACACACTTTAGTGGTCGATCGTCAGTCAGTCGTCAGTTGAACTTGGTCCAGGCAAGTGTCAACATGTTGCGCACACTCATTATGGATTGCCAAGGGTTTAAAATTGGCGACAACAAATTTATATTTAAACAAGTGGCCATGGTCAATTGCACTACTTTTTGGATATCGCAAGCTACGCATTTGATATTTAAACCGCCTCATGCTTGTGATTTGTTGTGTGAAAAAGACCGTAAACAAACCCAGTGGATTGAAATTCATAGGCAACTAGACTGGAATCAAGGAACCATTTCTTATAAATATTTTAATGTGGTCCTCGGCCAATGTGGTATTTTTGGAAGGTAATGAGAAACGCGAATGGTTGCAACCATTTTTGATGCCTTACTGTCAATGTATCGACCTCATGGACTTGGGTTGCCCATCCCTGCAAACGCTCATGGATACTTGTCCCTGTGGCAACATAACCCATACAGCCCTAGCACATGTGTGGCATCTCATTCATTGGTTAACCTCCAATTCCTGCTGGGAGTTGTTGAACAAATTTAAACTCAAGATTTACCTGTGAATGACGTCAGTGAAATTTCTACAAGCAACGTGTAAACATCTAGAGCACGTGATACCCTGGAGAAAGGGGATGCTACAGACAAAGCCATCGGCAAGTTTTACCAAAGAGGAATTGATGACGCTGCCCAAGTAGTTCATTTATTATGTGGCTGCCAACGCGGTGAAAGCAATCTGGCAACATGAATCAAAATGATGGACTCAAGACCCTGTGTGGAGTGAATTGCAAAACTGTACCGATTACGATCACCATAAGCAAGTGGCCATGGCAAAAATACCCTCTATGCGACAGTGCGCGACTTGCCAGCCGGTCAAACTGTTTCAGGGTCATAAAAGCCAGTGTAAAGACGTTGTTGAATCATTCCATGTGTGTCATCGCGTGAAAAAGCAAAAACAACTACAACAACAACAAACACAAACATGGTCCACAGAGGCGGAAGAAGATCAAACCTTTTCACCATCGATGGAAAAGGATATGCCAGACCTGTTCCGGCAATGGCGTCATTGACAAAGTGATTCAATACTTACCTTTCGAAATCCATCTTCCAGGTTATCGTTTTTGTGGCCCTGGAACTCATCTTGAAAAGCGTTTGCAGCGTGGTGATGTACCCATTCTTCTTTTGGATCAAGCATGCAAAGAGCACGACCTTTCTTATCGCCATAGTCATCCTGGTTTAAGACATGTGGCTGATAAATTGTTATTGAAAAATGCTAAAGAACGTTTCAAATCCTGTGATGCCTCAGAGGGTGAGAGGATGGCAGCCCTGATTGTGATGAGTGCTATGAAAGGAAAGTTGATAATGCATGGACTTGAACATTGAGGAATTGAGGAGTGAGGAATTGGGATTTGTTTGTATTCTATTTTCTTTTGTCAATCCCTATAGTTATGAAATAGAAACAAAGGTTTACCAGAGCAGGATGTTGTTTCTTAATTGTTTAAAATCATGATGTTGATGGGTTGATTTTTCATTTTCACATTTCACACAAGATCAATTCACACATTGCCATTTGCCATTTTAAATTTACAGTATTTTACAAATTGTCTGTTTCGGGTTTTGCGTTTTTGATGATATGGAATTTTCCATTTTGTTGATTACACATTTTAAAACTGTCCGTTGGAAGTTTTTTTGAATTTTCATACTTCACACATGGCCATTTCCAGTTTTTAAAATGGCAGTTTTACGTTTTTGAATTTTGCTGATATCGAAACATGGATTTTCCATTTTGCTGTTTTCACATTTTTTCCATTTGGTGTATGTCCAAAGTTCATTTTTGTCAATGATGTTGATGCAAGTCCTTGACCATGATGATGATGCAGTGAGTTTATGGAATTGCGGAAACGTGGAGGTCTACAACTACTGCAGGTAAGACTGTTTTACAAAAATAATGTCTATTGACCACTACATTTGAAAGAAAAAACAAAACTATTGAAATACAAAATGACTCATTACCATTTACATATAAGTGTTCATTTCCCCATCCCCACCCACCCTACCTCACCGTATTTGCTCTGGTCATACATACACACCAGCTTTTTCTCTACTCATACATTCACACACAACCATACCAGCCTTTGGGAACAAACACAACCACATTATGTAATCCCAAAGCACATTCTAACATGCACACTCATCCCAAAAGAACTATTTTTAGTTTACCATTTAATTAAAAAAATAGTCATTAAATATTTACACAAAAAATAACACTTTTGTACAGCTTTAAAAATTTAAACTATTTACCACTTACCATGAAGGATTTTCAAATTCACAACTCTGTTAAATTTAAAATAAAAATAAAAAAAAAGTTTCACATAACTTTTTTAAAGAGCAAAAGGCCTAAGTGGGTTGCCACTATTTACAAAAAAAAAACTATTTACAAAATCTATTATTTACAATGACAAAAACAATATTTACAAAATACAAAAATACTAAATGTACAAGTTACAAAAAAAGCCATGTCCATAAACGAACAAACAGAGAAATAACACCTCCTCCTCCTTGCGGTCATAACCCCAGGGCAAGCTGGTAAGCAGGTCATCAGCCCACACACGTCTGTTATCCGTGGAGGCGAGGGTGCGTTTTCTGTTCCACAAGATACAAATGATGGTTGCTGGAATGTATCCTGCACTGGGTATGAGACATAGCTTTACCGGTGCGTAAAACCGCCAGGTAGTCGTCTACACGTAGCGATTTTACCACTGCCCTACCTACACCTTTTGCTCTTTTGGTTTACTTACAGTCTAGTGTGCGATAAGCATACATTTTAGAAGCCAAACCAACGAATTCCATCATGGCAGAATCACCGCATTCATCTTTTAAAACGCCCCTTTCCTTGTTCTTTTTATGGGCAGCTGAAACACGTTGTCAGCGCTTTACGAAGAGGTGTCGAACCAGTCACTATGCTGCCTCATGACGTCATAGGGGTGCAGTGGCGAATGTAGTAAATAAAGAGTCCGTATCCATATACAAAAGAGAGACGTCCTCAAAATGTTCTTCGACAAACTGGCAGTGGAATCGATACATGACCGATTTGGAAAAGTTTAAAATGACTTGGCCCAAGTAAATGGGCTTATCCATGGTCACGCTGGTTTTACTCAATTCAATAGAGGCCAAATCCTCATCGATAATGTTCATCGATTTGAAATTTGGCTTAGCAATGTACCGCCGGGCACCGTAACGTCCATCCCAGACATTGACCAATTTAATATCACGGTATTTGCGGACATTTTCCATGGACTTGCCATAGATGCAGTTGTTCATTAATTTAAAAAAAAATCAAACTGCTGTGTTCCCACTTTTCGGTGCTCTGTGTTGAGTTGCATGTATGGCTCGAGCCATGCCTTTTGAGCAAACGAAATACCTCTATGGATTTTCTTCAACACTGCACCAACATTTGGATATGTAACACATACCAATCTTTTGTTGTAAAGTGTGCCCATGAGTTTTTCAATTTTCACTTTACTGTCAGGGGGGACCATTTGCTCAAGGCAGAATGGGAAATAGGCATGTTCACCATACAAGGATGAGGTATATTCAATATCCACTTCTAACACATATCCATGCCCTGTTTCTTGACTAGATATGTTCACATTAAATTCTGACACTTGTTTCTCAGTCAGCCAAGCAAAATACCCATAGGGCAAATGCTGACTCATGGCGTAGCCATACAAATTAATCACGTCATAGTACAGTAAGTACGATCCTGGTTTGTCTGGTGAATAATGAGGCATGTAGACATTGTTCTCTGCGGCATCGCGCTGGTTAAGCGACACAAAGCCGCCGCAAATGCCCTTTTCAAAAAATAGAACCATGTCTACATCAGTGAGTAAATCCAGTTCCACTTGAATGTATTTCAAAGCGGCATCGAACGAGAGCTCAGGACTCGTATAATAATGAGCCGGGTCGAGACCATGAACGTGCTGACACAACTCACGGAATTTTTGAAACACATCGGTGAGGAGTAATACATCCAATTTTAGGTAATGCATAGCATATTCACCTAGCGTCTTAATGCCAAACACTCGCCAAACTTGACATGCATGTGCATAGTCTTCATCGGAGACAGTACTGTGTGTTAGTTTCGAGTAAAATTTGTCTTGTGGTGGGAGAGTTTTTTGCTTTATCACGTCCCAGTTGTTGCAGAAATCGTATGGGAATATGCCTTTCCGAATGCACAATTGAAATTACTCAGGATCATTAAAATGCATTCTGGTGTTGTTTAACTCCTTCTCATCCAAGCCATTCACAAGACTATCTAGCGAGGATGCCATAAACTTAAAGGAATCCAAAAATCGAATGCTTAAGTCGCCCAACCACCATGTCAGGGCAATAAACGTTCATGGTTTTGGGGGATAAGGGTAAACGAGCCCTTGTTGACATGGCCCAATTCACGAATCAAAAACTGAATGTCATAATTCGCAAGATTGAGAAAAAAGACACTGATTAACCGAGGGGCTGGAAAGTTCAAATAGCATTTACTGTGCGCAGTTCCACAAATCTCTCCCGTAAAGTGCGAGTGATCACGAACGGTGTCTTCTGCCCTGATCAGTGGCTTTTCGCAAATATGATATGTCGTAGCATGCTCATACTTCTGCTGCTGTTCTGGAGGTAGGCTCATGGGTACTGGGTGGTCAATTAATCCCTGTACATGATGAGCCAACTTAAAAAGTTCATCCAAAAACCATCTGGCACAATCAGGCCCCTCACGGGATTTGTAAAAGGATTGTGTGGGGTCATATATACACCCCACATTAAATCCTGTGGTAAAAGGTTCATGTTTTTGAATGGGCGTGGTTGAGCGGATGGCGGGATCTGGTTGACATCCCGCCATAGGTGTGGTAAGAGCTTCGAAATCCGTATACACCACATAGGGGACAGTGTCACGCTTGTGAATGTTCTTGACTTTTAACACAGCCTTGTCCCCTTGTGGCAATATCAGTCTCACCGCTTCCTGAGTAACACAATCTACCCTATCACGTTCTAAAAAGGTAAGAGTGGTAAAATATTGCAAACAACGGTCGCAAATATGTTTTGCACACTTTCTCTTAGACATTTGACTGCTTACCAATTTACCCAAATTCTTAATCAGGTAATAGTGGTTCACCTCTCCGTAAGAGAGATATAAAAGATGAACGTGGTGTCGTTTCGGTTCTTTTTTTTTTGGCATAAAGAGGACCCACAATCTCATTACTTTTAAGGCCATACACCATGAACGAAAAGTTCTGGTTGTCTTGTTCAAAGCTATGGATTTCCGTTAAGTCCATAGGGAACGACACTCGAGTTAGATTTTTTTTAATTCCTGAAACTTGACCTTGTACTTTCCTGGTCTCTCAACATGACGTTGTACCGGCTGCAAATAGGCGGCCACAGTCCACAGAAAGCAATCATTGTCAACATTTTCAATATTCACCACTGCCTTTTTCGATGCTATTGCTGGTGGTGTTTTAATATAGCTAGACCCAGCATTCAACGGATTGAAATGACAAATGTTGATTTAGCAGGTAATGGATTTTGTCTAATGCTAAACCACTGGGTCCTTGTTGCAGTTTATCAAATTTTGATAGCAAGGCAGTCACCACATGGCTTTGATGCCAATCTTTCGGATTATCAGCTATCAAAAGCTGTTGCATTTTAATGCCAATACAAATTGCTTTTTTATGCTCACCTTCCTTGTTTTTATATATGAAATCGCACAAGAGTTGTGTATTGACCTTTAAAGCCGTATGCAACCTTTGCTCTGTACAAATTTGATCTTTAAAAGTCTCAAAACATGATTCGATAAAGTCTTTTGGGATTAAACTCTCTATAACATTCACCTCGTGGCCAGAGCACGCACGTGACTTGAAATAGGACTCGAGGGGTTCCCAAGTTAAGCTATCTGCAGTGGCAAAAGATATGGTTTTTATAGAAAAGGACACCAGAGTTTTCAGCCGTAGACTGCACGGTAAACAATGGTCCCAAACACACATGTTCTCGGTTTTTTCAACAGCGGTTGTCGGTCACACACTCTAAGAAAGGAAAAAAGTAAACCATTATAAGTATATCAATTCCAAATAGCAACTTAGTTCAACCTAAAAAAATAATATCAAACAGGTTTTTATATATAATTAAATAAAGTCTTATCTGGGGTTTGTAACCTTTTGCCTCCTCTCGTAGGGTCGAGTGGAATGGGTGTCGTGTTATTTGTTTGCCACAACAGGTATGCAGATTATCTAAAACAAACAAAATAAAACCTCAATAAAATGGTAAACCAATAATAATTTAAACATTTATTAGCATAAAATAAACTAAACAGTGTTAATCTCACACTTACCTCTAATATATAATGTATCCAATACGGTCACTGATTGAGTGTTGAGCACACAAATGCAATTACTTTTTCACAGATAAGACACGGTCTATGTTTGCACTGTAAAGTTTAAAACAGTAATGACAGAGTATGTGTCATGACAAGCTGAACACTCTATAACCCCTGCTCTCCTCTCCCAGCCCCTCCTCCCCCTCTATCCATCTCACTACAGCTGTTAACACTGCACTGACCCGGCAATTGGCTGTGGCATTGATAGGGGGAGGAGTTGTAGTCGCTTACTCCGTTATCTCTCTAACGTAGTTGTCAGATTGTTTGACTTTCAAGTGTCCTCTGTGTCACTGTAATTTTCCATTGGCCTGTTGCCACGTCCGCTCACATTCCTGAATTGCGATACCATTTCACATTCTGCCAGCCAGCTCCCAGCCAGCCTCGAGCAGATTTTCCGTTTGTCGTTCAGGCTGCCAGTCGAACATACAAAGCAAGTCCTTAAAGTTGTTGCCAACTATCAAAGCCTCGCGTTCATATGCCTCATACAATTTCATCAATTTGTCATGTTACTGATCAGCGTTTTTTACTAACTTGTTTATAGATCGCCAGGAGGGATTTTGAAATATTCGCCATTATTCATTCGTTATAGGAACATATCGGAAAAAAGCGACCCCTCTTCCTGTCATTCTGCCATAGATCGCCCCGTCCAAATAAACATTTCCTGTATTCACCATGGCCGGTGATAGCCTCGTTGTAACACACGCCCAGTGCTACCCGCTCTCTGTTACGACCACTTTTCATTTTTTAAAATAAAAAACAGGTAAAAATGCACAGTTTTTTTCCTAGAAACTTGACATTTATTTTCATGGTACAGGGCATTGGACCTTTCATTTATGTCAAGCAAACGTTTTTCTCATCTTTACCGTTTCCAAAATAATGACAATTTCAAAAACAAACATTAAAAAATACCAACATGCATTCATAGCAAGGAGGACGTCATCCCAACGCCAACACCACCTCATTCGTTAAAATCCGACCATGCGTTCGTGAATTATCGCCAATGTTCCTGAGAAAGTAGGCTATCATTTTCATTTGTCCTAGACACTTGAAACTTGCTGTCTGCCTAGAGGGGATAGGCACCTTTCATTAACGTCAAACAAATGTTTTTCTAAAATTCACCGTTTCCAAAATAGCGCCAATCTCAAAACCAACAATTTTCAAAAAAAAAAAATAAAAAAAAATACCAACACACATTCTTAGCAAAGAGGACATCACCTCAACGCCAACAACACCTCGTTCGTTAAAATATGATCATGCGTTCGGGAGATATCGGCAAAATTCGTAGGAAAGTAGGCTGGGTCACAGCTCTCTACCTACTACAAACACAAGTTTTTGTCCTATAAACTTGAAATTTATTTTGGGGGTAGAGGGAGTAGGGACCTTTCATTTATGTCAAACAAACTTTTTTGTAAACTTGTTAGTTTCCAAAATATAGGAATTTCAAAATTCGAGTGTTAATGCAACACTTCCAGGCCTATCCTAGAAACTTCAAACTAGGTAGCGGAGAAGCTATAAACACGGGATGTATGAGGGAAACGGTGAAGGTCAGCACAAAGCAAAAACCAAGATTCCTAAACAAATCTAAATATTTCAAAATTTTGCTTAGGGGTGAGCTGATGAGCTTTAAAATTGGGTGTCAGAAGCAGTTAGGCGTTATTACGCAAGCGTAATAGGTTAAGTTGTTTTCCAAAGCGATAACCTATAGTTTTCGTGAGCTGAAACGTTTCCTGAATTTCCTAACTACCTTTTGAACATCAAACCCTGAGGAAGTGTTGAGGAACATTTTCGAGATATTAAGGATGTATTGTCGTGGTGTAACGATATTTTATAATAAAGGCAAAACTGAAAATAAACATGAATTAATGCAACACTTCCAGGTACGGTATTCTAGAAACTTAAAACTAGGTAGACCTACCAGAGGTACTGATCCTCACGATCCATAGACAAATCAAACTATCTAAAAGTTGTGTTAGGGAGCCGAACTGATGAGCTTATAAATTGGGTTTCAGAAGCAGTTCGGCGTAAGTACACAAGCGTATTTTCACCCATAGGTTAACTTGATTTTCAAAGCAATAACCTATAGTTTTCGTGAGTTCAAACGTTTGCTGGAAGTCCAAACTATCTTTTAAGGGGGTACATAGACTACAGTTTAAGAAGCCAGAACAATAGTCTATCGATTTTAATATTATAACCGTGCATGTCATAAACCTTGTAGGCTATAACAATTATATAAAATTGAAAGGAAACACACACTTCTTGGTGTTAAAAGCAAAGATTTAAATTTTCAAAATTCAAACCGTAACTATTTTTATTCATTTTTCAAAATATGATTCTTGCTTTGTGCTGACCTCACCGTTTCCCTCATATCTCCTGTGTTTATAGGAATTTTTGGAGTTTTATTATTAGATAGTGGGTGTTAAACTTACAGCTAAAAACTTTAATGTCACGCTTCTTCACATTATTAATTAATACAGCATTATTATTTCATTTTATTCATAACAAACTCAAAAAATATTTTTGACGATTCATAGAAAGACTAATTAAAGCCAGAAAGATTCGCGTGAGTTTCATTTTGTAGCTGAAGGATTAGGTCTAACACTCTCTTATAAAGGCAAAAGGTTAAAACATTCCTATAAACGCGGCAGATATGAGAGAAACGATTAAGGTCAGCACAAAGCAAGAACCAAATTTTGAAAAAATGGATAAAATTAGTTAAGATTGAATTTTGAAAATATAATACTTTGCTTCTAATAGCAAGATGTAGGTCTATGTGATTGCAGTATTTGGAAATGTATATAATTGTTGTACAAAATCTATGATAGGCACGGTTATAATATAAAATCGGTATTGTTTTGGCTCCATAAGCTGTAGCCAACAGTATGTTCCCCCTTAACACCAAGAAATCTAGTTAGAGTTAGGCTAATTAAATCCCAAATGCACAATTTAAACTTACTGCTTGCGATTTACCGTCAACATCCACCGTGTTTTCAAATCAATATCGTGAGTTTGTGAAGGGAAACTACGGTATGTAGGCTACAGTAGAATATTACATTGCTCTGTGTGTTACAGTAGACTATGTATTATTGCAGCCAACAACACAGCACAACGTTCGGGAAGAACGTTTTATCATTTTCATAAGTGCGAATAAATCCTCATACAGTTCGTCAGCTCATCACGTCATACACACTCGGGCCGAAGAATACCGCAGGTTTCCGAACGTCCACTTACAGCAGCACATCAGCGCACGCACGGAGCCTATGGTCCATAGTTGCCGCATGCTACAGACTATACTTTGTTGTTGAGCGGGAGTGGGTAATAATTTCTGAAGGTCAAAAAATGGTCCACATTTCAACATCGTAACCTTCTTTGAAATTGATTGATGATACGTCTTGGATTTCACAACGTTTCCAGCCTAACGATTAACAAAATTTCTGTTGTTACTTCAAATCGTTGTTTTTGCATTGACCTATGGTTGATTTTATGGCCACGGCGAAGATTTACCCATATAACCCTTATGTGACTCCATGGGGATAGTAAGAGTTGAGATGGAGTTAACTAGGCTATTAAACATGTTGTGTCAATCGATAAAATAATTCCTTCACTAGTGGTTCATTAGTGCTATTGCATTCCTCTACGTAGGTTACAAGGCAGGGTTGGGCATGATACTTTTCAAAAGGAACTTGGTGACCGCTATAGTGTTACATGTGAAAATAGTAACGAATTGACCGTTACAGTCACATGTGACAATAGTAACGAATTGATCGTTACAGTTCCTTGTGACAATAGTAACGACGTGACCGTTACATTTCCTTGTCACAATAGTAACGAAGTGACCGTTACAGTAACATGTGACAATAGTAACGAAGTGACCGTTACAGTTCCTTGTGACAAAAGAAACGAGGTGAACGTTACAGTTCCTTGTGACAATAGCAACGAAGTGATCGTTACAGTTCCTTGTGACAATAGTAACGAACTCAACGTTACAGTTCCTTGTAACAATAGTAACGAAGTGACCTTTACAGTTCCTTGTGACAATAGTACTGAAGTTGCCGTTACAGTTCCTTGTGGCAAAAGTAACGATGTGACCGTTACAGTTCCTTGTGAAAATAGCAACGAAGTTAACGTTACAGTTCCTTGTGACAATAGTAACGAACTTAACGTTACAGTTCCTTGTAACAATAGTAACGAAGTGACCGTTACAGTTCCATGTAACAATAGTAACGAAGTGACCGTTACAGTTCCATGTGACAATAGTAACTAAGTTAACGTTACAGTTCCTTGTGACAATAGTAACGAACTTAACGTTGCAGTTCCTTGTAACAATAGTAACGAAGTGACCGTTACAGTTCCTTGTGACAATAGTAATGAAGTTGCCGTTACAGTTCCTTGTGACAATAGTAACGATGTGACCGTTACAGTTCCTTGTGAAAATAGTAACGAAGTTAACGTTACAGTTCCTTGTGACAATAGTAACGAAGTGACCGTTACAGTTCCTTGTGACAATAGTAACGCAGTGACCGTTACAGTTCCTTGTGACAATAGTAACAAAGTGACCGTTACAGTTCCTTGTCACAATAGTAACGAAGTGACCATTACAGTTCCTTGTCACAATAGTACGAAGTGAACGTTACAGTATCATGTGACAATAGTAGCGAAGTGACCGTTACAGTTCCTTGTGACAATAGTAACGAAGTGTCCGCTACAGTTCCTTGTGACAATCGTAACTAAGTGACCGTTACTGTTCCTCCTGACAATAGTAACGAAGTGACCGTTTCAGTTCCTTGTGACAATAGTAACGAAGTTAGCGTGACGGTTCCTTGTGACAATAGCAACGAAGTGACCGTTACTGTTCCTTGTGACAATAGTAACTAAGTGACCGTTACAGTTACATTTGACAATAGTAACGAAGTGACCGTTACAGTTCCTCCTGACAATAGTAACGAGTTAACGTTACAGTTATTTGTGACAATAGTAACGAAATGAACGTTACAGTTTCTTGTGACAATAGTAACGAAGTGACCGTTACAGTTCCTTCTGACAATAGTAACGAGTTAACGTTACAGTTATTTGTGACAATAGTAACGAAATGAACGTTACAGTTCCTTGTGAAAATAGTAACTAAGTGACCGTTACAGTTCCTCCTGACAATAGTAACGAAGTGACCGTTTCAGTTCCTTGTGACAATAGTAACGAAGTTAGCGTGACGGTTCCTTGTGACAATAGCAACGAAGTGACCGTTACTGTTCCTTGTGACAATAGTAACTAAGTGACCGTTACAGTTACATTTGACAATAGTAACGAAGTGACCGTTACAGTTCCTCCTGACAATAGTAACGAGTTAACGTTACAGTTATTTGTGACAATAGTAACGAAATGAACGTTACAGTTTCTTGTGACAATAGTAACGAAGTGACCGTTACAGTTTCTTGTGACAATAGTAACGAAGTTAACGTTACAGTTCCTTGTGACAGTAGTAACGAAGTGACCGTTACAGTTCTTTGTGACAATAGTAACGAAGTGACCGTTACAGTTACATGTGACAATAGTAACGAAGTGACCGTTACAGTTCCTTGTGACAATAGTAACGAAGTTGACGTTACAGTTTCTTGTGACAATAGTAACGAAGTGACCGTTACAGTTCCTTGTGACAATAGTAACGAAGTGGCCGTTACAGTTACATTTGACAATATTAACGCAGTGACCCGTACAGTTACATGTGATAATAGTAACGAAGTGACCGTTACAATTACATGTGACAATAGTAACGAAGCTAACGTTACAGTCCCGTGTGAAAATAGTAACGAAGTGACCTTTACAGTTCCTTGTGACAATAGTAACTATGTTAACGTTACAGTTCCTTGTGACAATAGAAACGAAGTTAACGTTACAGTTCCTTGTGACAATAGTAACGAAGTGAACGTTACAGTTCCTTGGGTCAATAGAAACGAAGTTAACGTTACAGTTTCTTGTGACAATAGTAACGAATGAACGTTACTGTTCCTTGTGACAATAGTAACGAAGTTAACGTTACAGTTCCTTGTGTCAATAGAAACGAAGTTAACGTTACAGTTCCTTGTGTCAATAGTAACGAAGTTAACGTTACAGTTTCTTGTGACAATAGTGACGAAGTGACCGTTACAATTACATGTGACAATAGTAACGAAGTTAACGTTACAGTCCCGTGTGAAAATAGTAACGAAGTGACCTTTACAGTTTCTTGTGACAATAGTAACGAAGTTAACGTTAGAGTTCCTTGTGACAATAGTAAGGAAGTTAACGTTACAGTTTCTTGTGACAATAGTAACGAAGTTAACGTTACAGTTCCTTGTGACAATTGTAACTAAGTTAACGTTACAGTTCCTTGTGTCAATAGCAACGAAGTTAAAGTTACATGTGACAGTCGTAACGGAGTGACCGTTACAGTTACATGTGACAATAGTAACGGAGTGACTGTTACAGTTACATGTGACAATCGTAACGGAGTGACCATTACAGTTACATGTGACAATAGTAACTATGTGACCGTTACAGTTACACGTGACAATAGTAACGGAGTGACCGTTACAGTTACATGTGACAATAGTAACGATGAGACCGTTACAGTTACATGTGACAATAGTAACTAAGTTAACGTTGCAGTTACTTGTAAAAATATAAACGACATTCAGTTATAAATGTCGAAGTAATAAACCGTAACTTTTTCGTTATTTTTGTAGAATAAAGTTGCTTAAGCCTAATATTATTTTCTACGCTACTACATTGAGATTCTTTTTCTGGAGCGGTGCAAGCGCCCAGCTACCAGGCCCGCTCGTCTTCCGCCAGCGAACCGAACTCGGACCGCAGTTCGCGTATGTAAGAACCGAAACATAGTACATTAGTTAATGTTAAATTTACTAAAAAATAATGATTAAAGAATTTACCTTTTAACAGAAGATGCTGAAAATGTTCTCCTTCTGCTGACAAACAGGCGTTGTATCGTGAAAATAAATTAGCGTTTACACGTTGTAATTCTCCTTCGGTAATGAGAGATATCTGCTGCCGTATATTGTTCTCCAGCTCCTGTAGGGTACGGGGATTAGACCGATACAATTTGTCTTTTAAGCTACCCCACAAATTAAAATCACACGGTGTTAAATCCGGACTTCGAGGCTGCCACAATCCAGCACTAATCACTCTGTCATCAAACACAGCACTTATTGCGTCCAATGAATTGTGCGTAGTATGCGCAGTTGCACCTTCTTGCTGAATAAAAAACGTACAATCTTTCCCTGTCTGTTAACTGGACCATCACCGTCTGCTGTGCTCTAACGCCTTCCCATTCAGCGCGAGTTGTGTGTTAAGCAACGAACATCGCCTACTTGACGATCTTCCCAACAAGAGCGCTGCTAAGCTGAACCGATTGTGAGCTTGTCCAAGCGCGCAATATTCCGCTTACCGTACGTCTCTAATTTTAATATCTTACACCTTTGTTATTTGTCACTTGAGTTGTGTAATGTGAGAAGTGCAGTGGTGTTCACTAAGTGTTGATATTTTGTGTTACTTATAGGAGTTACAGCATTTTCACTACGACTTCATAATTTTGTCATGCCCATGGAATATACAGACAGGTATGTTTATTTAATTTAAATACCAATCGTATGTTGTGCCTTCGTATTATCTTGTTATGTATAGTCTCTAGAACATGCATCGGTTTTCTGTATTGTGATAGCTGATAATCATGTCGAAGAGAAGTAATACTTTTAATTGCCGTAGGTGATTGTTAGCCACGAAGGTATACTGCTGTGTTCCATACTGAAAGAGTAAGAGCGGGAAAGTAAAAGGCATTTCGTTTCATGAATTCCCGTGTGATGCAGAATTAAGACAGAAATGGCTTAAAAATATTTCTCGAGACAATTTTTTACCAAATTTTGAGCCAAAACTTCTCACGTATGTGGGCGGCATTTTCTTGAGTCTGATTATCGCCAGTAGTGGAGTGAGGCGGTTTCCAAGCCACTCCAGAACCCTCCTTGCCCCACTACTAAGCCTCAGCCATGTTAAATATCTCTCGAACGCGTGGTCCGATTTTGACAAATGAGGTGTCGTTGGACTCGGGCTGACGTCCTCTTTGCTATGGACCACTCGTTATATTTTTCAAACATTTTTTGAAAATTTTTGTTTTCGAAAGTAGGTGATAGTTTGAAAACTAAACATGATAGAACGTTGTGCCATGGCTCAAACGAATGGTCTTTATGACCTTTATTTTCTATAATGAAACTTTTTTACTTTTATGTTTTTTTGGAAAAATAACTCGAATTTTTAAAATCCTATATTTTGGAAACTAGGAACTCTACAAAAACGTTTATTTGACATAAATGAAAGGTCCCTATGCCCTCTACCCCCAAAATAAATTTCAAGTCGCTAGAGCAAAAATTTGTGTTTTGTAAGTAGTGGGATGACACGGGTGCTGCACCACTTCTTTTTGAACCCTCCTCGTATTTGCCCCGAAGCTGATATCTCGCTAACCAATCATGGGATTTCAACATACAGGGTGTCCTAGCACTCGTAGTGATGCCCCCTACTTTCCTATAGGCTCTTAATTTAATTAAAAGACCAAAACTAAAAGGTCATGTGCTTTTAATATCTCGCGAACCAATCATGCTAGAGGCGTGTTCGACAGGTCCAAGGACTCGGGGTGACGTCCTCTCTGCTATGGACCACTCGTTATAATTTTTAAAAAATTTTGGAAACTCGATTTTGGGGTAAACACGTGTTTTTTGTGATTTTGCCGATATGTCACGAACCAATAACGCTAGAGGCATGTACGACGGGTCCAAGGACTCGGAGTGACGTCCTCTTTGCTATGGACCACTCGTTATATTTCTTAAAATAATTTGGAAACTCGATTTTGGGGTAAACACGTGTTTTTTGTGATTTTTGCCGATATCTCACGAACCAATAACGCTACAGACATGTACGAGGTGTCCTAGGACTCGGACTAACGCCCCCTTTCAAATGTGTTAGATTTAAAAAAAAATTAACAAAGGGCCTAACGCCATACAAGTAAAAAAAACCTGTTTTTTTCTTTACTTGTTTATAATGTTTATGAAGCGTGGTGGTTGAGAGATACGATACGGCTGGGTGTGTGTGTTTCAACGAACCTGTCGCTAACCACGGTGGCTGTGTTCAATAGATTAATCGATATTTCGACGGGTCGGTTTATGACAGAACGAGGGTGCGTTTTTTCACACATTTTACCTTTGACGTGTAAACGGTAATGAGAACTTGGTTCTATGTTGGTCGAAGCGAGTACAGAAAACCAACTTGCAGAGGAGCAAGAGGTGAATGTCATTTGAGCTTATTGGAAGGCGCTGATCTGACTTGACAACAGGTGCAATGGAAAATGACCATGACGCTTCAAAGTGAAATAATCTGACCATTGTGGTGGCAGGGAAGAGCGAAAGGCATGTGAACACATGTGTGAAACCACAGGCACGCTAAACCAGTGACATCCTGTCTTGCTTCGTACGTGACAAAATGCAAGTCCAGGTGAAATTTTATCTGCCACAGGTGTTCGCTTGAGACGTTAGCTGTCCACGTGCGCGATAACTGTTAACAAGCTACATCCTGTTTTGCTTCGTACGTGACAAAATGCAAGTTGACGTGAAATTTGATCTGCCACAGGTGTTCGCTTGAGACGTTAGCTGTCCACGTGCCTGATAACAGAATGTTCAAAGCGTGGGAATCGCTGAATCAGTAAAAATTATGATGCAACTTGTCGGAATGAAGTCACAACCAATAGATAGGCAAGAGCTGCAAACAGCAGTGGTGGGAGGTGGAGGGAGGGAGAGGGGGAGGGGTAATGTAAGAGAGAACACAGGTGGAAAGAGAAAGACAAACATGTATGAACATGCACGAAGCGCGGAGCGCTGTACACACAGAGCTATAGGTGGTGTACAACATGTGTGAATAATTGAAAATAGTACACAGGTTCATACAACATGTTTTTTATTGATCCAAGAATTAAACGTGGAGTTAGACCCTAACCATTTGACATAGAGTTTATTTCCTTTTTGTTTCAACACAATAATGCTGAGGAAATGCTGTTTTCTGAAGTTCATGGAGATAAAATCTACCTTTTATGGGTTGACGGTTGAGGTCCTCGAGTAAATAGGTGACTGGAGTGTCCAAGTTGACTTGACGAATTCGAAATAGATCAGTCCCCCACCGTGGCGTGTAGCCCTTATTGAAGGCAGACTTAAATTTTCTCACACGAACAAAATCCCCAATTTTCAGTCGGTGACGTTTAGGATCGGCTGTTTTTATGGGGTTAAACAGTTTATCCAATCGCTGAATATTTTTAGTCACGAGACGTGGCTTGGTCCCAATCGTTCTATGTTTGGTGTCATTGTAACGTGATACTAGCTCAGGTAACATGTCCAACCAGCGATACGTGCCCTGAGCGGTAAACGCTTTCCACATATGGGTTTTCAATGTTCGCTTGAACCGTTCGACCACACTGGCTTTGAGGTTGCTGTACGTGGTGTAATGGTGAATATCCTTAGATTTGAGAAAACTGGAGAAATCCTTGTTGAAAAATTCTTTCCCCTGGTCAGTTTGTAGCAGCTGAGGTTGACGTTTGGAGTGTTGAATAATATGTTGAAAGGCCTTGGTAACTAGTGGGCCAGACTTGCGACGCAATGGTTAAACAAAGGCCATTTTGGAATAGACATCAATGACGGTCAACATATAGCGTACACCGTCGTTAACGCTAGCATAGGGTATCATTTCAACCAAGTCAGCCTGCCAAAGTTCATCCACACCTCGTGAAATCACCTTGAGTCGCGGATAGTGACGCCTAGCTGGGCGATGCAACTCGTGAGCAATACCCATTTTAATGGGTGAGGGCTTAAACAATAATTTTGGCATTTCGAAGTTCTTGTTCAATTTCTTGAATTTCCCAATCGTGACCAGTATGGCCAGCTTGACGTGAGGCATGCAACAACTGTAGCCGCTGGACGAGCTTATTGGGATTGTGCCAGTAGGTAACATCCACAAGGGGTTTTAATGGTTTAAATGTCACTCCCGAAGCGGACGCTTTACGACGAGTACTTTAACTGGTGGGAAACATTTTTTCAATGATAGTTTTATATTTTTGAGATATATTGGCATTCACTTGTTGCGTGGGATCATACTGTCTTTTGTGAGCATGGGTATCCAATAAAATGGATTTATATTTGTCAAGGTCCTCTGACGTATAATCATGGGAAGAGGGGGTCCGAGAAAAGAGCAGCTTTAACAGTCCTGGCGTTAATTTATAGTTGATATTTTTAATGACAGCTTTAGTACGAGCAAATTTAATGGATGAATCGCCAATTTTAAAACTATCATCCTCATAGCGAACACCATACGTGGTATCTGTGTTTCCAATAAATAGATCAGTGAAATAGGGTTCCAATGTTGATCCATAATATTTTATTAAAATGGTTTTCAGTTGTGCTTTATGCTGAGGGGTGGCCAAGAGTTGTGAAAACGGAGACGCCCTGGAAGGGCAAGGTGTATCGACCATGGCCAAGGATTTCTTTTTTCTCAAAAACTCTGCAAGGGGTGCGGCCTTTTTTGAGGCGTAAACACTGGTTCCTCCTCATCCTCAACTTCACTAACACTAGTCAAATCTTCCTGTTCCTCTTCCTCTTCCTCAGGGTCCTCGTGCAGCGTCTGCGTGGCTTGTGAAACGGTGGGTAGCGTTTCAGATGGCTTGAAAGAGGGTTTCAACATGGCTTTTAGTGGAGGTGCTAAATGTTGCTGAATAAACAAAGCATGATTGGCACGTGATTGTTTCAATTGACGAAACTTTTGGCGAATAGTATTTTTTGCTCTAATAATATGCTTTTTCAATTGACTCTCTGCTAACGCCATGGTGGCTTGACAAATGACTTGATGGAGAATGAGACAGGGCCTTAAATAGCAATAAAATGATCAAACCCTAAGCGATACCGTCCTTGGTTGAGTTCACTTTGTTTGTCAATCACTAAACAGGCATGACGTTGAGTGTTCCAGCACTTGGCACACAATTCTGTAAACATTTGAAAGGTCATATCCGGATTCACATGTTCATTATAAATGTGACGACTGTTCCTCTCGTCCTGGCGAAATAAAACAATGACATTGGCATTGTCACGAATCAACTGTTTGGACATTTTTGAATACGTTTGTCCAAGATAGAAGCAATCGATATGTTTGTGTCGACCCATGCTGAAATAGCTTTGAATGATGCCTTGACGTTCAGTGGATACATCATCGAAAATCATGAGTGAATCAGGCTTTACTTCATCCGGTGAAATCACATTTTCTTGCATGGAAAATGTAAAATAACCCATATTCTCTTTTTGGAATCCAGACATGACTTGATCCAGAAACACGTAGAGGGGTTGGTAGAGAGATTTTGCAAAAATATAAATATTTTGAAAACGCAGACCATTGGGCGCTGTGATGAGCGTTAGCAAAAGATTAGTCTTTCCACAGCCGGAAGGCCCCACAATGATGCAGCGAATGGAAGATGGAAACAGTGAACCATGGCGTTGTTAACGTGATGTGGGACAGAGATGGGAAACCATGTCCCCCACGGGGAATGACTCTTGCTGCTTAATAATCTTCATTTCAACTAAGGCTTAGACAGGCTAGCAGGCTGTCTATATACAGGACACCGAGCCTTGTCATAGAAACAGTAGACTGGTACTACAGGTTGACGATGGATGTCTTTGGCCGTGCGTTGATGGCCAAAGCTAGGTCTGTCCCCATACATGATCCTAAACAAGAGACAGATCCTGCTAATAAACACTATGTGGATAGGTCACTAATGCCACGCACAAAACAGGGAGATTATGACTTTAAGGGAAAGTGGTTAACCCATGTAAAACATCCTCAAGTGTCTACAGACGTTACTACGAAAAAGTATGTGGATAACAAAGTGTATGAGTTTTATGACAAAGTGCCTCAGCTTACGGTGAATGGCTATAGCGCTAATCACCATCGGATTATTCACGTGGAAGACCCGCAAGACGAAGACGATGTTTGTACCAAGCGTTACATGACCCATGAAATGAAAAGGCTTTATAAATTTATACCATCTCTATTTTTAGTGTATCTGACAAATGAAAAACCTGTGAATGACAGAAACCATTTACCGCTAGTCCATGATCAGCACTTGACCTATGTGCTTGCTTCCTGTTTAAGCCACTATCGATTACACTATGATGGAACCATTCACATTAAATATGCCATACCTGATGAGAACCATTTACAAATAAAGATAAATGGTCATAGGATGTTGGTCCATAACCATGAAATGGTCAATGCTGGTGACGAATTATCCTTTCACCTCATGTTGACATGGGATGAAAAGCAAGCGGGAAAAACTATAAACGATTTCCCACTTTATGTGGAATTGGAATATACGGTCATGAAATAACCATCTGACGTTAGTTGTGATTTGAACTTTCTTGTGAAAGGTTGTTGGTCATTATCATGGTGAAACAAAGGTATGCGGTGAGAAAGACTAAAAAAAGGACTTTGTCCTTGGCAAAGCCTGGGCTTAAGACATTCGTGGACAAGCCCTTGCGAAGGAAAAAAAGAAAAAATAATGTATTGACCATAAGGAAAGCCTTTCGAGCAGCACAGAGACATGTTATTCCAAAACGTCAGCGACAGGTTTCAAACCAAGGGCGAGTGATTCCCGTCCCCAAACGAGCGGGATTTTTACCTGCATTATTTGCTGGTTTGGCTGCTCTGGGTTCACTTTTGGGCGGTGCCAGTGTAGTGGCGAAAACCATTAAAGCCGCGCAGCAGGGCAAGCAACAACTCAAAGAAAGTCAGCGACACAATGAAACGATGGAAACGATTGCCATGGGGGTTAGAAATGCCAATTTAAGAGCCAGCCTTTTCTCAACAAGGATTTGGGATTTCACCATTTCGAAATATTAAAAAAAAAAAATTTAACCTCAGCCATAGCAAGACATGCCCTGACGCATCAAAAAGTGGAAAGCTATGCTAAACAACTAAAGATTTCTCATTTTCGAGGTGTGTTTATGCGAAACCGATTACCCCCACGACCCTGGAAACAGGAATGTGCTGTTGTCAATTTGGATGATCACCGAGGACCAGGGACGCATTATGTAGCTTATGTCAAAGAGGGATCCACTGTATGGTACTTTGACAGTTTTGGGAATTTGCCTCCGCCCATGGAACTAGTGACCTATTTTGGAAACAGGATCAAGATATATTATAATGTGAAACGAGAGCAAACGTTTAACAGCCAACAGTGTGGAAGTTTGTGTTTAATTTTTTTTATATAAGACGCAGCATAAGCAAAAACGCCACCAGTATGTCGGCAGAAAGTAAAACGTTTACAGTGCATGAACGTGGACCTGAAGTCAGCGTAGACTTTTACCCGCCTATCGAATTGAGTGAAAAACCCTATGGTTTAGGACTTGCTGCTCTTGAAACGTACAATCGAATATACAACATACGTGAAAATGTGAACAACAAGTTTTACTATGGTATATTGGCTTTCACGGCCGGTGAATTAAAACTCAGCAATTCTTCTAGGTTTGTGCCGTGTCTTGTGTGGGGTTTCGCCTAGGACACCAAGCTAGGCTCATCGGCGGGCTCTTGGTGTCCCCGCCCGGACCCCCACAGGAATGACGAACTGCGCGCCACCTCCCTTTATATAAGGTGCAACTGCACCACTTGACTACGAGAACTAAAAGCTCAAGCAGCCTTAACCTCCCTATGAAGGCTTCCAAAAAGATGGTATATTGGCTTTCACGGCCGGTGAATTAAAACTCAGCAATTCTTCTAGGTTTGTGCCGTGTCTTGTGTGGGGTTTCGCCTAGGACACCAAGCTAGGCTCATCGGCGGGCTCTTGGTGTCCCGGCCCGGACCCCCACAGGAATGACGAACTGCGCGCCACCTCCCTTTATATAAGGTGCAACTGCACCACTTGACTACGAGAACTAAAAGCTCAAGCAGCCTTAACCTCCCTATGAAGGCTTCCAAAAAGATGGTATATTGGCTTTCACGGCCGGTGAATTAAAACTCAGCAATTCTTCTAGGTTTGTGCCGTGTCTTGTGTGGGGTTTCGCCTAGGACACCAAGCTAGGCTCATCGGCGGGCTCTTGGTGTCCCCGCCCGGACCCCCACAGGAATGACGAACTGCGCGCCACCTCCCTTTATATAAGGTGCAACTGCACCACTTGACTACGAGAACTAAAAGCTCAAGCAGCCTTAACCTCCCTATGAAGGCTTCCAAAAAGATGGTATATTGGCTTTCACGGCCGGTGAATTAAAACTCAGCAATTCTTCTAGGTTTGTGCCGTGTCTTGTGTGGGGTTTCGCCTAGGACACCAAGCTAGGCTCATCGGCGGGCTCTTGGTGTCCCCGCCCGGACCCCCACAGGAATGACGAACTGCGCGCCACCTCCCTTTATATAAGGTGCAACTGCACCACTTGACTACGAGAACTAAAAGCTCAAGCAGCCTTAACCTCCCTATGAAGGCTTCCAAAAAGATGGTATATTGGCTTTCACGGCCGGTGAATTAAAACTCAGCAATTCTTCTAGGTTTGTGCCGTGTCTTGTGTGGGGTTTCGCCTAGGACACCAAGCTAGGCTCATCGGCGGGCTCTTGGTGTCCCCGCCCGGACCCCCACAGGAATGACGAACTGCGCGCCACCTCCCTTTATATAAGGTGCAACTGCACCACTTGACTACGAGAACTAAAAGCTCAAGCAGCCTTAACCTCCCTATGAAGGCTTCCAAAAAGATGGTATATTGGCTTTCACGGCCGGTGAATTAAAACTCAGCAATTCTTCTAGGTTTGTGCCGTGTCTTGTGTGGGGTTTCGCCTAGGACACCAAGCTAGGCTCATCGGCGGGCTCTTGGTGTCCCCGCCCGGACCCCCACAGGAATGACGAACTGCGCGCCACCTCCCTTTATATAAGGTGCAACTGCACCACTTGACTACGAGAACTAAAAGCTCAAGCAGCCTTAACCTCCCTATGAAGGCTTCCAAAAAGATGGTATATTGGCTTTCACGGCCGGTGAATTAAAACTCAGCAATTCTTCTAGGTTTGTGCCGTGTCTTGTGTGGGGTTTCGCCTAGGACACCAAGCTAGGCTCATCGGCGGGCTCTTGGTGTCCCCGCCCGGACCCCCACAGGAATGACGAACTGCGCGCCACCTCCCTTTATATAAGGTGCAACTGCACCACTTGACTACGAGAACTAAAAGCTCAAGCAGCCTTAACCTCCCTATGAAGGCTTCCAAAAAGATGGTATATTGGCTTTCACGGCCGGTGAATTAAAACTCAGCAATTCTTCTAGGTTTGTGCCGTGTCTTGTGTGGGGTTTCGCCTAGGACACCAAGCTAGGCTCATCGGCGGGCTCTTGGTGTCCCCGCCCGGACCCCCACAGGAATGACGAACTGCGCGCCACCTCCCTTTATATAAGGTGCAACTGCACCACTTGACTACGAGAACTAAAAGCTCAAGCAGCCTTAACCTCCCTATGAAGGCTTCCAAAAAGATGGTATATTGGGTTTCACGGCCGGTGAATTAAAACTCAGCAATTCTTCTAGGTTTGTGCCGTGTCTTGTGTGGGGTTTCGCCTAGGACACCAAGCTAGGCTCATCGGCGGGCTCTTGGTGTCCCCGCCCGGACCCCCACAGGAATGACGAACTGCGCGCCACCTCCCTTTATATAAGGTGCAACTGCACCACTTGACTACGAGAACTAAAAGCTCAAGCAGCCTTAACCTCCCTATGAAGGCTTCCAAAAAGATGGTATATTGGCTTTCACGGCCGGTGAATTAAAACTCAGCAATTCTTCTAGGTTTGTGCCGTGTCTTGTGTGGGGTTTCGCCTAGGACACCAAGCTAGGCTCATCGGCGGGCTCTTGGTGTCCCCGCCCGGACCCCCACAGGAATGACGAACTGCGCGCCACCTCCCTTTATATAAGGTGCAACTGCACCACTTGACTACGAGAACTAAAAGCTCAAGCAGCCTTAACCTCCCTAGGCGAAACCCCACACAAGACACGGCACAAACCTAGAAGAATTGCTGAGTTTTAATTCACCGGCCGTGAAAGCCAATATACCATCTTTTTGGAAGCCTTCATAGGGAGGTTAAGGCTGCTTGAGCTTTTAGTTCTCGTAGTCAAGTGGTGCAGTTGCACCTTATATAAAGGGAGGTGGCGCGCAGTTCGTCATTCCTGTGGGGGTCCGGGCGGGGACACCAAGAGCCCGCCGATGAGCCTAGCTTGGTGTCCTAGGCGAAACCCCACACAAGACACGGCACAAACCTAGAAGAATTGCTGAGTTTTAATTCACCGGCCGTGAAAGCCAATATACCATCTTTTTGGAAGCCTTCATAGGGAGGTTAAGGCTGCTTGAGCTTTTAGTTCTCGTAGTCAAGTGGTGCAGTTGCACCTTATATAAAGGGAGGTGGCGCGCAGTTCGTCATTCCTGTGGGGGTCCGGGCGGGGACACCAAGAGCCCGCCGATGAGCCTAGCTTGGTGTCCTAGGCGAAACCCCACACAAGACACGGCACAAACCTAGAAGAATTGCTGAGTTTTAATTCACCGGCCGTGAAAGCCAATATACCATCTTTTTGGAAGCCTTCATAGGGAGGTTAAGGCTGCTTGAGCTTTTAGTTCTCGTAGTCAAGTGGTGCAGTTGCACCTTATATAAAGGGAGGTGGCGCGCAGTTCGTCATTCCTGTGGGGGTCCGGGCGGGGACACCAAGAGCCCGCCGATGAGCCTAGCTTGGTGTCCTAGGCGAAACCCCACACAAGACACGGCACAAACCTAGAAGAATTGCTGAGTTTTAATTCACCGGCCGTGAAAGCCAATATACCATCTTTTTGGAAGCCTTCATAGGGAGGTTAAGGCTGCTTGAGCTTTTAGTTCTCGTAGTCAAGTGGTGCAGTTGCACCTTATATAAAGGGAGGTGGCGCGCAGTTCGTCATTCCTGTGGGGGTCCGGGCGGGGACACCAAGAGCCCGCCGATGAGCCTAGCTTGGTGTCCTAGGCGAAACCCCACACAAGACACGGCACAAACCTAGAAGAATTGCTGAGTTTTAAGTTTTACTATGATGATTCTGTGCTCACCCTGAACTCTGGTGGATACACGATCGATGACATTTATGAACACATTTATGTGGTGTTGATCAATCAATATGGTTTAAAGTCATTTCTCGACGGAACGCACAAGTTTGAACTTGTAGGCAATACCAACACTCATCGCTGCAGTATTTTCTCTACCTTCAACATTGACTTTAAAACACACCCCGATTCCATTGGCCCATTACTAGGATTTAAACCACGTGTATTGGAGCCCAACAAAAAACATGAATCGGACCATGAAGTGAAATTCATTGAGGACCATCATGTGTCGGTGACGTGTAATATTATTAGCCAAGTGTACACCAATCAAGAACCATCGCATTCGCTATATGACTTTATTGTGACATCTCCCAATGGGTATATTATTCGTGAAAACCCTCCAGTGGTGCTTTTTCATTCTGTGGCTGTCGATAGTATTAGTAATATAACATTAAGGCTGATCAATAGAGATCAACAACTCATTGATCTAGATTCCACCACACCAGTGACTTACAAGTTGGTGTTAAAGCCACTATGAAATTTGTGTAATAAACAAAACCACCCTCTAGGAATAGTGTTAGTTGTTTGCCACGTGAATACACGTTAACATCTCAAGGCAAGCAGATTTTACAGCATTTGGGTTACCACGTCAACCCTCAAAATGAATTCTATCCTAGAGATTGCGAACCGCATCGAGGAGCAACCAGGAGTGGTAAGAATTGATCTCCATTCCTATCAAGCTCAAACACCTGGACTCAATAACAATGATGAAATTCAATTTGTTATCAACAACCAAGATATTTACACCCTACCGCATGAAAGTGTCATTCAGATTGAAGGTCGGCTCACCAAAGCCGATGGCTCTACACCCACCACATCCAAGTTGGCCAACCATGGTTTGGCCTTTCTGTTTTCTGAAGTGCGGTATGTCATTAACGATATCGTGGTGGATAGCACTCGAAATGTGGGCATTTCCAGTGTCATGAAACTCTACCCCTCTTATAGTGAGGAAGAAGGTAAAACACTTTGCATGGCAGGTTGGTGTCCTGACTCGACCAATGACTGGATGGTACACACCGATGGGACCTTTACTGGATATTTACCTCTTAAACTGATTTTAGGCTTTGCTGAAGATCACCAACGCATTGTGGTTAACGCAAGGCAAGTGCTTTATCTAGTGAGACAGAAGGAGTGATAATAATGCACTCAAGGGAGCCGACAATGCCCCCATCGATTCAAAAATTCAACTACAACGCTTGCTATGGAAAGTGCCACATGTGACCCTTGAAGATAGCAAAAAACTGGACATACTCAAAATGGTAAAGAGAGATATGCCTCTACCCATGGAATTTAGAAGCTGGGCACTCCATGAGTATCCACTATTGCCCACCACCAACACACACAGTTGGTCTGTAAAAACAGCTCGCTATACAGAGAGACCTCTCTACCTGATCGTGGGTTTTCAAACGAATCGCAAGTATCAACAAACCAAAGATGCCTCGCAATTTGATCACCTGCAATTGAGAAATGCACGTCTTTTCCTCAACGGAGCTGTGTTTCCCTATGAAGGACTGGATTTGGATTTTTCAAAAAATAAATTTGGCCCCCTGTACGACTTGTTTTCTAAATTTCGATGGTCGTATTATCAAAAAGAGAACGGCCCCATGCTACTACCCCAAGCGTTTAAGGCAAGAGCACCACTGATTGTCTTTGACTGTTCTTACCTGTAAGAGTCTGTCAAGCCATCCAATATCGACATTCGACTAGATTTTGAAACGCATGACAATGTACCAGCCAATACGACGGCCTACTGTTTGATTATTCATCACAAACAAGTCAACTATTATCCACTGTCCAACCAAGTGACGAGTGTATAAATAACAGCTCAACCCACGTCAAGCCGCTCATTCATGACTTGCTTTAAAGCCTCAAGAGACGTCACATCCATGAATTTAAACTCTGAGGAACAACGTTTCAAGACTTTTGCCACATGGCCAGTGCCTTTCATAAACCCTCAAGCCTTGGCGGCCGCTGGATTCTACTATTTAAAAACAAGAGATGAAGTGAAATGTGCCTTTTGTCCCATCATCATAGACCAATGGCAGGAGGGCGATGAACCCATGCAGGAACATCAGCGCTGGTCACCCACCTGCCCCTACCTGTGTAGAATGGAAGTGGGAAATATACCCTGTCATTCAAGCTATCCCTCACTTGTGTCTCTGGGTGATGAAAAAAAAAATCAAGTTACGATACGTGTGAACCGTATGGTGTCCATGGTGCTTCGGTGAGCAGCTCACCATCAAAAACGCCTAGTTTAGGGACATTGGGACATCATCGGTGTTATGGACGTTACAAACACAAGAGACTATATTGTTGTATCAGTTGCTATCGTCCTTATCCCAAAATGAGAAAAGCCTGTAAGACGTGTTATGGTAATAACATGATGTAATTCTTAAATTTTATTTTTTGCATGTCCCCCCCCTGTCCTACCCTAACCTCAATTTAAAACTAGCATGGCAGGTAAGTCCATGTCATGATCACACCTGATCGTCAGTCAGTCAGTTGAACTTGGTCCAGGCAAGCGTCAACATGTTGCGCACACTCATTGTGGATTGCCAATGGTTTAAAATTGGTGACAACAAATTTATATTTAAACAAGTGGCCATGATCGATTGTACCACGTTTTGGATATCGCAAGCTACGCATTTGCTATTTAAACCACCCCATGCTTTTGATCTGTTGTGTGAAAAAGACCGTAAACAAACCCAGTGGATTGAAAATCATAGGCAACTAGACTGGAATCAGGGAACCATTTCCTATAAATATTTGGATGTGGTTATGAAAGCACACTTGTCCTCGGCCAATGTGGTATTTGTGAAAGGTAATGAAAAACGTCAATGGTTGCAACCATTTTTGGCGTCTTACTGTCAATGTATCGACCTCATGGAGTTGGGCTGCCCCTCCCTGCAAACGCTCATGGATACTTGTTCCTGTGGCAACATTACCCATACAGCCCTATCGCATGCGTGGCATCTCTTTCATTGGTTAACCACCCATGCCTGCTGGGAGTTGTTGAACAAAATTATAACTCAAGATTTACCTGTGAATGACGTCAGTGAGATTTCTACAAGCGACGTGTAAACATCTACAGCACGTGATACCATGGAGAAAGGCAATGCTACGGACAAAGCCATCGGCAAGTTCTTTGTGTGCAAACAGAAACTAGACAGTTTTACCAAAGAGGAACTCTTGGCGCTGCCCAAGTCGTTCATTTATTATGTGGCCGCCAACGCAGTGAAAGAAATCTGGCAACATGTACCAAAATCATGGACTCAAGACCCTGTGTTGAGTGAATTGCAACCCTGTACGGATTACGATCACCATAAGCAAGTGGCCATGGCAAAAATACCGTCTATGCGTCAGTGTGCGACTTGCCAGCTAGTGAAACTGTATCACGGTCATAAAAGTCCGTGTAAAGACTTTGTTGAATCATTCCACGGGTGTCATGGCGAGAAAAAGCAACAACAACAACAACAAACACAAACATCGTCCACAGAGGAGGCGGAAGACCAAACCTTTTTACCACCAATGGAAAAGGATATGCCAGACCTGTACTGGCAATGGCGTCATTGACAAAGTGATTCAATACCTACCTTTCGAAATCCATCTTCCAGGTTATCGTTTTTGCGGCCCTGGAACTCATCTCGAAAAACGTTTACAACGTGGTGATGTACCCATTAATCTTTTGGATCAAGCATGCAAGGAACATGACCTATCTTATCGCCATAGTCATCCTGGTTTAAGACATGTGGCAGATAAATTGTTATTAAAGAAAGCTAAACAACGTTTCACATACAGTGATGCCTCAGTGGGTGAAAGGATGGCAGCCCTGATTGTCATGAGTGCTATGCAAGTAAAGTTGATGATGCATGGACATAAACATTGAGGAGTGAGGAATTGGGATGTGTTTGTATTCTATTTTTCATTTGTCAATTGCCTTATAGTTATGAAATAAAAACAAAGGTTTGCCAGAGCACGATGATTTGTTATTTTTAATTTTAAGAAATCGTGATGTTGATGGCTGATTTTTTCATTTTACACATTTCACACAAGATGAATTCACACACTGTCATTTGCCATTTTGCAATTTACAGATTTAAAAAAAGTTCGTTTCAAGTTTTGCGTTTTTGATGATATGGATTTTTCCAGTTTGTTGATGACACTTTTTAAACAATGTCTGTTTGAAGTTTTTGAATTTTCAAATTTCACATATGGCCATTTCCAGTTTTTAAAAATGTCCGTTTTAAGTTTTGCGTTTTTGGTGATATGGAAACATGGATTTTCCATTTTGCCGTTTTCACATTTTTCCATTTGGTGTATGTCGAAAGTTGAGATTTGACAATGATGTTGAAGCAAGTGCTTGACCATGCAGATACTGCAATGTGTTGATGCGTGTTTGGAGAAACGTCGAGGTCTACGACTACTGCAGGTAAGACTGTTTTTACAAAAATAATGTCTTTTGACTGCCACATTTCAATGAAAAAAAAAAAAAAAAAAAAACGAAACTATTGAAAACAAAATGAGTATAAAAGTGACCATTTACCCCTCCCCACCCACCCGCCCTACCTCACCGTGTTTGCTCTGGTCAACCATACACACGAGCTTTCTCTCTCTACTCATACATTCACACCTGTCTTTGGGAACAAACACAACCACTTTATTTATTCCCAAAAGCACATTCTCGACATGCACACTCATCCCAAAAGAACTTTTTTTAGTTTACCATTTTACCATTTCAAAAAAAAAGAAAAAAAACTACTAAAAATCTTACTTATTTCATATTTACAAAAAAACTCAACTTTGTACAACGTTAAAAAAAATCACACTATTTACCAATCAAAAATAAAAATAAAAAAAGGTTGCATAGAACTTTTTTTAAGAGCAAAAGGTCCAAGTGGATTGCCACTATTTACAAAATCTACTATTTTCAATGACAAAAAAAAACAATATTTACAAAATACTAAATCTACAAGTTACATAAAGCTATGTCCCATAAACGATTAAACAGTGAAATCACACCTCCTCCTCCTTGCGATCATAACCCCAGGGCAGGCTGGTGAGCAGATCATCAGCCCACACACGCTTGTTATCCATGGAGGCGAGGGTGCGTTTTCTCTGTTCTACAAGATACAAATGATGGTTGCTGGATTGTATCCTGCACTGTGTATGAGACATAGCTTTGCCAGTGCGTAAAACCGCTAAGTTATCGTCTACACGTAGCGATTTTACCACTGCTCTACCTACACCTTTTGCTCTTTTGGCTTCCTTACAGTCGAGTGTGCGGTAAGCATACATTTTTGAGGCTAAACCTACGAATTCCGTCATAATGGAATCACCACATTCATCTTTTAAAACGCCCATTTCCTTCTTGTTTTTTATGGGCAGCTGAAACACATTGTTAGCACTATAGCAAGAGGTGTCGAACCAGTCACTATGTTGCCTCATGACGTCATAGGGGTTGCAGTGGCGAATGTGGTAAATGAATGAGTCCGTGTCCATATACAAAAGAGAGACGTCCTCAAAATGGCGTTTCGCAAACTCATAGTGGAATCGATACATGACCGATTTAGAAAAGTCTAAAATGACTTGACCCAAGTAAATGGGTTTATCCATGGTCACGCTGGTCTTACTCATTTCAATAGTAGCCAAATCCTCATCGATAATTTTGATCGATTTGAAATTTGGCTTGGCAATGTACCGCCGGGCACCCCACTGCCCCTCCCAGACATTCACCAATTTAATGTCACGGTATTTGCGGACATTCTCCATAGACTTGCCATAGATGCAGTTGTTCATTAATTTAAAAAATTAATTTCAAACTGCTGTGTTGCCATTTGTCGGTGCTCTGTGTTGAGTCGCATGTATGGCTCAAGCCATGCTTTTTGAGCAAAAGAAATACCCCTGTGGACTTTCTTCAACACCAAGCCTTGGGCGAGGCATTGCACCAACATTTGGATATGTAGCACATACCGATTTTTGTTGTAAAGTGTGCCCATGAGTTTTTCAGTTTTCACTTTACTGTCAGGGGGAACCATTTGCTCAAGGCAGAATGGGAAATCGGCATGTTCATCATACAAGGATGATGGATATTCAATATCCACTTCTAGCACATATCCACGACCTGTTTCTTGGCTAGCCATGTTCACATCAAATTCTGACACTTGTTTTTCTGTCAGCCAAGCAAACTTCCCATAGGGCAAAGGCTGACTCATGGCGTAACCGTACAAATTATTCACGTCATAGTACATTAAGTACGATTCTGGTTTGTCTGGTGAATAATCAGGCATGTAGACATTGTTCGCTTCAGCATGGCGCTGGTTAAGTGACACAAAACCGCCACGAATGCCCTTTTCAAAAAATAGAACCATGTCTACATCAGTGAGTAAATCCAATTCCACTTGAGTGTATTTCAAAGCGGCATCAAACGAGAGTCCAGGACTCGTATAATAGTGAGCCGGTTCAAGACCGTAAATGTGTTGACACAACTCACGGAATTTTTCAAACACATCAGTGAGCAGCAATACATCCAGTTTTAGGTAATGTAAAGCGTGTTCATGCCAAACACTCGCCAAACTTGACATGCATGTGCATAGTCTTCATCGGAAACGGTACTGCGTGTTAGTTTCGAGTAAAATTTCTCTTGTGGTGGGAGTTTTCTTTGCTTTAACACGTCCCAGCTATTGCAGAAATCATACGGGAATATACCTTTCCGAATGCACAATTGAAATTGCTCAGGATCATTAAAATGCATTCTAGTATTTTTTAATTCCTCCTCATTCAAGCCATTCACAAGGCTGTCTAGCGATGATGCCATAAACTTAAAGGAATCCAAAAATCGAATGCTAAAGTCGCCCAACCACCATATCAGGGCCGTAAAACGCTCATGGTTTTGGGGAATAATGGTAAACGAGCCCTTGTTGACATGTCCCAATTCACGAATCAAAAACTGAATGTCATAATTCGCCAGATTGTGGAAAAAGACACTGATGAAACGAGGAGCTGGAAATTTTAAATTGCATTTACTATGCGCAGCTCCACGAAATTGCTCCGTAAAGTGCGAGTGGTCTCTGACTTTTTCCTCTCCACTTAAAATAGGCTTTTCACAAATATGGCATGTTGTGGCATGCTCATACTGCTGCCGCTGTTCTGGAGATAGGCTCATGGGTACTGGGTGGTCCAGTAATTCCTGTACATCATGAGCCAACTTGACAAGTTCATCCAAGAACCATTTGGCACAATCTGGCCCCTCGCGGTATTTGTAAACGGATTGTGTGGGGTCATAGGCACACACCACATTAAATCCTATGGCAAAGGGTTCATGTTTTTGAATGGGTGTGGTTGAGCTGATGGTGGGATCTGGTTCACATCCCGCCATGGGTGTAGTGAGAGCTTCGAAATCTGCGTACACCACATAGGGGACAGTGTCACGCTTGTGAATGTCCTTAAACTTTAACACAGCCTTGTCCCCTTGTGGCAATATCAATCTCACCACTTCCTGAGTAACACAATCTACCCTATGACGTTCCAAAAGCGTAGGGGTTTTAAAATATTGCAAGCAACGGTCACAAATATGTTTTGGACGCTTGTCCTTTGAAATTTGACTGCTTAGCAATCTACTTAAGCTTTTAATGAGGCAACAGTGATTCACTTCTCCTACAGATAAATATAAAAGATGAATGTGGTGTCGTTTCGGTTCTTTTGTGGCATAAAGAGGACCTACAATCTCATTACCATTAAGGCCATACATCATGAACGAAAAGTCCTGGTTGTCTTGTTCAAACCTATGGATCTCGGTTAAGTCCATAGGGAACGATACTCGAGTTAAATTTAACGTTTGTTTCAATTCTTTAAACTTGGCCTTGTACTTTCCTGGTCTGTAACAATGCTGTTGTACTGGCTGCAAATACGCAGCCACAGACCACAGAAAGCAATCATTGTCACGATTCTTTATATTGACCACAGCATTTTTCGAAGCTATTGCTGGTGGTGTTTTAATATAGCTAGACCCAGCATTCAACGGGTTGAATTGACAAATGTTGATTTGCAAATGATGAATTTTGTCTAAGGCAAGGTCACTCGGTCCTTGTTGCAGTTTATCAAATTTTGATAGCAAGGCATTCACCACATGGCTTTGATACCACTGTTCCAAATTATGGGCTATGAATAGCTCTTGCATTTTACTGCAAATATAAAATGTCTCTTTATGCTCTACGTCCTTCTTTTTATATATGAAATCGCACACCAGTTCTGTATTCACCTTTAAAGCCATATGCAACCTTTGCGCTGTACAAATTTCAATTTTAAAAATTTCAAAACAAGATTCTAAAAATGCTTTGGGAATCAAACTTTTTCTAACATTGACCACACGACCAGAGCACACACGCGATTTGAAACAACTGTTTAAGGGTTCCCAAGTTAGGCTATCGGTAGCAGTGGCAAAAGACATTATTTTGAAAGAACACTCTCACCTGAGTTTTCACCTGTAGACTGCTTGACAATGGTTCCACTCTAAAGCCACTTGGTTTTCAACTGTATTTGCTATAGCAGTGAACCCTTTTTTTTCGAAATATCTAAAAAGAAATGAAATAAACCACCATAAGTATATCCATTCCATATAGTTTATGTCTTTCATAAACGAAACAAAATCAAACAGGTTATATATAAAAACAAATCTCACCTTAACGTGTAATGCTTTGCTATATTCCCGTCTCGTGGGCTAGTGTGGAAATGGTTTCCTTCTCTAGCTCTCTTTCTCTCTTTCTTTAATATCGTTCTCACACACACTCATACAACAGGTAGGCTATACACGTTATCTGCAAACAAATAAATAAATAAAATCATTAATTACCTAATCAATAAATAATTGCATGTATTTATATAAAAATCAATAAATATATAAATGAATAAATATATACCTACCCCACAACAAGGTTTAGTATTTTCCACCAACACCAAAACTGTTAAACAAGACCAGGGTTTCATGTAACGCAGTGTGTTCAAAGGTAGTCACCTAAGTGAGCGTGGAAATGATAACGACATGTCTTTATATATGTTACGTTGCATGTATAATCTTTTTTCCCCACGCTTTGAACATTCTGTTATCAGGCACGTGGACAGCTAACGTCTCAAGCGAACACCTGTGGCAGATCAAATTTCACGTCAACTTGCATTTTGTCACGTACGAAGCAAAACAGGATGTAGCTTGTTAACAGTTATCGCGCACGTGGACAGCTAACGTCTCAAGCGAACACCTGTGGCAGATCAAATTTCACCTGGACTTGCATTTTGTCACGTACGATGCAAGACAGGATGTCACTGGTTTAGCGTGCCTGTGGTTTCACACATGTGTTCACATGCCTTTCGCTCTTCCCTGCCACCACAATGGTCAGATTATTTCACTTTGAAGCGTCATGGTCATTTTCCATTGCACCTGTTGTCAAGTCAGATCAGCGCCTTCCAATAAGCTCAAATGACATTCACCTCTTGCTCCTCTGCAAGTTGGTTTTCTGTACTCGCTTCGACCAACATAGAACCAAGTTCTCATTACCGTTTACACGTCAAAGGTAAAATGTGTGAAAAAAACGCACCCTCGTTCTGTCATAAACCGACCCGTCGAAATATCGATTAATCTATTGAACACAGCCACTGTGGTTAGCGACAGGTTCGTTGAAACACACACACCCAGCCGTATCGTCTCTCTCAACCACCACGCTTCATAAACATTATAAACAAGTAAAGAAAAAAAAACATTTTTTTAAAACTTGTATGGCGTTAGGCCCTTTGTGAATTATTTTTTGAAAAAAAAATCTAACACATTTGAAAGGGGGCGTTAGCCCGAGTCCTAGGACACCTCGTACATGTCTCTAGCGTTATTGGTTCATGAGATATCGGCAAAAATCACAAAAAACACGTGTTTACCCCAAAATCGAGTTTCCAAAATTTTTTAAGAAATATAACGAGTGGTCCATAGCAAAGATGACGTCACTCCGAGTCCTTGGACCCGTCGTACATGCCTCTAGCGTTATTGGTTCGTGAGATATCGGCAAAACCACAAAAAACACGTGTTTACCCCAAAATCGAGTTTCCAAATTTTTTTTAAAATTATAACGAGTGGTCCATAGCAGAGAGGACGTCACCCCGAGTCCTTGGACCTGTCGAACACGCCTCTAGCATGATTGGTTCGCGAGATATTAAAAGCACATGACCTTTTAGTTTTGGTCTTTTAATTAAATTAAGAGCCTATAGGAAAGTAGGGGGCATCACTACGAGTGCTAGGACACCCTGTATGTTGAAATCCCATGATTGGTTAGCGAGATATCAGCTTCGGGGCAAATACGAGGAGGGTTCAAAAAGAAGTGCAGCACCCGTGTCATCCCACTACTTACAAAACACAAATTTTTGCTCTAGCGACTTGAAATTTATTTTGGGGGTAGAGGGCATAGGGACCTTTCATTTATGTCAAATAAACGTTTTTGTAGAGTTCCTAGTTTCCAAAATATAGGATTTTAAAAATTCGAGTGTTTAAAAAAAACATTAAAGTAAAAAAGTTTCATTATAGAAAATAAAGGTCATAAAGACCATTCGTTTGAGCCATGGCACAACGTTCTATCATGTTTAGTTTTCAAACTATCACCTACTTTCGAAAACAAAAATTTTCAAAAATTTTTTGAAAAATATAACGAGTGGTCCATAGCAAAGAGGACGTCAGCCCGAGTCCAACGACACCTCATTTGTCAAAATCGGACCACGCGTTCGAGAGATATTTAACATGGCTGAGGCTTAGTAGTGGGGCAAGGAGGGTTCTGGAGTGGCTTGGAAACCGCCTCACTCCACTACTATCGCCCAGGGCTGAAAATAAATAAATTGAAGGACAGGGTCTTCCCCACGGTATTCGAAGATTATCCTGCACATAAAGTACCGATACCAACATTAGAAAGAAGGAAACTCATGAAACATGACGGAAACCATGGCAAGAAAAGAAAGCCAGATAACGATACCGTGGGAAATATCCACGATAGTAATGACGTCATGCCCATAGCCAACGTGACCTATTTAACTGAGGGAGTTGAATCAGTTGATATCCCTTACATTGACCAAGTTTCTGGATTGCGAGGTCATGATAACAAGTCTGTTGAAGTTCAGACAGATAGTCACGCACGTAATAAATTCGCTGACGCAGGAAGACATTTATCTTCACTTAGAGCAAAACTGTGGCGTGCCAATAATAAAATTATCGAACTAGAATCCCAAAAGAGACAACTACACCAGTATAATAATCAATACCGTGCATCTTTACAATCTATACTAAATATTAACGAGCGTGACCCTTCCAATTCCAAATGTTCATTCATTTTAGAGCAAATTGTAAACTATAAGCCAATGCCAACACCTTACAAGTAAAATAAGAACAACAATCTATATATTTCACAATTTAAAACATACTGTCAATTACAAATTAATAAGAGACATCTACCATGCTCTAGTCCAGTCAGTTATTACATATGGTATTCTTGCCTGGGGAGGCGCCTATGAAAATGCACTAAAAAGTGTTCATATAGTGCAGAATCTCATAGGCTACTGCGAATAATGTTAAAGAAAGATAGATTATATCCGACTATGAGACTGTATGCTGAGACAAGGGTCTTCAACATTAAACAATTGTATGCTTTTGAAATATATAATTACATTTTTAAAGATAGAAATAGAATTCAATTTGTTAGTCACGGGTATGAAACCAGACGTACTACAGAGAATCACTCTATTTTATATCAACCCAAGTTAAGTATAGCCAAACGTATCTTTCTGTATTTCTCACCAAAATTATATAACATTCTCCCAATTAAATTAAAAGAATTTAAAGGAAATCATGCAAATCTGAAGATGCATATAAAACATTTTCTCAGAGAAAACAAAATTAAAATTGAAAATATAATTATTTGAACCTACAAGTTTATACAAACACAAATTCAATTTTCCTTGTTATTCATTATTTTTTAGTGTATAGACCTACATCATTCGGCTAAGCCATTATACAATTTTTTGAAATAGTAATCAATGATATGCTTGTCACACACAAGGTTGCACCTTTTAGTGGCATATGTGATATCTCTTCCTGCTCTGTATGAATTTTATATCCTATTTCGACCTGTCTTTATCATATTGTAACAATATAATTTAATAATTGTAAATTTACAGGTTAAACAATGAGTAGGAAGTGTAAGGAAATTCATAAAATGTGTACAGTTATTCTGAATTTTGTAAAATATGTGTATTTGTAACGATTTAATAAATAATAATAATAATAATAATAATAATAATAATAACAAAAAATCACCCAGATGGACAGAAGATTCAGCAAAGCAATATGTAATATGGGAATTCATTTCACCTAAGGGATACAATTTCGCCAGAATTAATTAATTTTAATTACCATAGAAGAGCACACTTAGCCGTTGCATAGGGGACACTTCATGTGAAACAGGAGTAACAGATTTAGTGAACAACAGGCTTCTGATAGAGTCTGAAAGGCTGAACGAAGTCGAAAAATTGTGCTCTCTAATTATTGATGAGATGTCAATCAAGCAGCAATTGCAGTACGACAAGAAACTCGACACACTTTTCGGTCGCCAGGACACCTCTACTCATGCCGACGCTCTCAGGTGTGAAAACAGTTCCAACCCGTCAGTTGCAAAAGAAAATTGGAGACGGTTCTTGCAAACAACCTACTGTGCTTCCTGATATGTGGCTTAGGCCTATCTCTAGAGGGTACCACTTACAGAATTCATGCGGCATATTTCTTCTCTAAAAGATTTTCGGAATTGGAACTTTACACTCTAACTCTGTCAGTAATAAAAGAGGTGGAAACTTGTGGCTTTGTGATTTTAAGATTAGTTACTGACAATCATAAAACTAATGTAAATACAGTATGATGAGAAGGCTGTCGAGTGGAAAAGAAATAAAGCCACAGATATGCCATCCTGAAAATCAAAACAGGCCTTTATTTCTGGTTTTCGATCAATGTCACATTTTAAAGAATGTAAGAAACAGTCTCTTAGAAAAGACCATGACAGATGGATATGAAGAAATAACTGGAGATTATGTAGAAAATTTATATAAACTGCAGTCCAAGGAAATAATCAAACCCGTCCCCTTCCTTACAAGAAAGCATGTTGCATCGACCAACTTTGAGAAAATGAACGTAAAAAGGGCAAAAGAATTATTTTCTACGGAAGTCATAACTGCTTTGGAATGCCTGCAGGACAATTCCTCTCATTTTAAAGCACAAGCCTTTCAGAACTGCAGTGCAACTATTACTTTTTTTAAAGTAATTAAGAAATGGTTTGGAATTCACGATGTAAGTAGTACAAACCTTAGTCAACATCGCGATAAAATGCATTTCTTCGACATGAGCGAAGAGAGACTTTTATGGTTAGAAGAGGAATTTCCGTCGTATCTAGCTAAGATCAAGGAATCGAGTCATGAAAAGGCCATGGGATTTTTGAGTAAAGAAACTTATGAAGCTATTCTACTGACTACTTCTTCGACCGTTCTGTGTGTACGTTATCTTCTGTCTTCTGGATTTCATTTCGTACTGACGAAGGCATTCAACATTGACTCCATAGAGAACTTCTTTAGCAAATTGAGACATATCTCGAGAAGCAATGACATGCTAGATTGTAGGACTGTAATATTCAGCTTGAACCGAATATTGAAAACCGGCTTTTATTCCCTCTCATCCCATACACGAAGAAACAAAGAAGGCCTAACGAACATGGTTATATCCAGTAAGGACCTGCAGAGACCTGAGATAGAGCAGACTTCTATTCCTGATTCAGTCAAGAGTATACGAGGCACGTCCAGAAAGTAAGTTCCGTTTGGTAATAAAATTAAATTGTGTACAGATACAGAAAAAATATTTATTGCACAACATTCTACACCTCTTAAACTACTTTTCCACATAACTGCCGAACTTTTGTAGGCATTTGTCATAGCGTGGCACACGTTTTTGGATACCTTCTTCATAGAAGTTTGCCGCCGACCCGTAAACGAGAGTGAAGACCCCCCTTAAGATAGCCTACTGTTTGGCCACTACTGCTAGGCAAATTGCGTATGTGGTCAGGAGAACTCCTAAACATACGCAGTTCTCCTGGTAAGCACGCAATTTGCCTAACAGTAGTGGCCAAACAGTAGGCTATCTTAAGGGGAGTCTTCACTTTCGTTTACGGGTCGGCGGCAAACTACTATGAAGAAGGTATCCAAAAACTTGTGCCACGCTATGACAAATGCCTGAAAAAGTTCGGCAGTTATGTGGAAAAGTAGTTTAAGAGGTGTAGAATATTGTGCAATAAATATTTTTTCTGTATCTGTACACAATTTAATTTTATTACCAAACGGAACTTTTTTCTGGACGTGCCTCGTATTAAACAACCTCAGTGAACCACCACGTAAGTCGAAATTTTACAGTATTTATTATAAATATTTTATTACATTAAAACATAATTTGAAGGCATTTATTAATTACATAAACTTTCAGGTCTTGGATTTGTCACAATGGAACAAGCATCGATGACGTACATCGGAGGATTTATAGTGCAACAAGTCCAAAAGGAAATTCAGTGTGAATTATGTTATCAGCTGGTTGGAAGAAGGAAATGTAGCTCCCCACTGACGGATTTAATTTACAAGAGGCCGAAGAGGGACACTTCTGATAAGCTGCATTATCCGAGTGAACAACTACTGTGGATTATGACAACAATTTTTCAGTTCGTGTGTGCTGTTGCAAAGTTTATGTACACACGAATATGTGAACACGTGACTGCAATGGTTCTGCCTGCTTTGAGTAAGTCCCCCTTGATGATGTGCGAATCATCGTCTGACAGCGGCCACAAGGAAGTGCTAAGTAAGTTGATTTGTAAAACTGCAATACCAGCATTTATTGATAAGATCGCGTGTGAAATGACAGAGCGATTTGAACATGTTAAATATCTGAACACAAAGCCAACAAGTCGGAAGATTCATCGAGTTTAGATGACATTAACAGATAGGAGCGACTGAAGTATCAGCTTGCTAGCGGTGCGAGGTAAGTGGTGGAGAATTTTAGTACTCCTGCATGTTCGCTGTTCGGAGTGAAGTGGGGAGGCGTTAGAGCACAGCAGACGGCGATGACTGGACAAAGAAGTTATTCAAAATTACCTTAACGTATCGAGCAGACTTAATAATTTCGCGGGAAAAAATTGGGCCTATAATTCTTTTTGCAGTTACTGTGCACCACACACCGATTTTCAGGTCATGCAGGGAGTTTTGGTGGATCAGTCTTGGGTTCTCAGTTGACCAATATCGATTATATTGTGAATTCACACGTCCATGCAAATAAAACCACGCCTCGTCACTGAAAAACACTAACTGTGGATCTAAAATTCTGTCATGCACGGACTGGAAAAAACAAATACAGTAGTTGGTTCTTGTCACTGGGTCTCTTGGACTTAAGGTTTGAACCTGAGTAGTTTTGTACGGTCGATACTTCAATTCGTTTTGTGGGCCTCTGAGCCGTCGAATACGACACGCCGGTTTGTTGAGAAAGTTTTCGTAAAGATTTTCTCAGTGACTGTAATAATCGAGCAGTAATGTATTCTAATTTTCCTTCTGTCAAAACGTGACGTCATCGTTTATTTTTTTTATTTAAAACTGACCCCGTAGACTGTAACTTCATCACAACCTTCCGAACTGCGGTCTCCGAAGGCACCTTAACACCAGGATATTCTAGTTGAAATGTTCTGCGAGTAATGCTAATAGACTAGTTCTTAATAAAAGTACAGCAAATGAAAATTCTTTGTTGTGTAGTGAACCTCGCAGCCATACTTGTGTATGGCTAGATAAAAACTAACCATTCCCAACAGATCGTAGCTGTTGCAGCAAGCACGCACACCTACTGTACTGGTCTGTATCTGTCGTCGCCTGAACTTAGAGATATTGGCTTGCCACTCCAAGCAGCCGGACTAATTGGGTGGGCTCAAACGAAATGCAGAAAATAAAAATAAAGCCTAGATTATCAGCTGACGAATGACAATAGCCAACATTCCTCAACACTTGAATTTTAAATCTTGGGAAGTTTCATCGTTACATCATGTAGCTATTCCAGTACCACCCTGCGTGTTTACTGTAATTAATCGAAGCACGGACCTAAGCCCGTTTGATGTTAAATTGTGGAAAAATTTATAACACAAAGTGTAAAAATCGATTAGGGCCTACTCGTACTCAACTGGAGCTGGAGAACAATATACGGCAGCAGATATCCCTCACAACACAAATCTCATGATTTGCTGATAAACCGTGGCTTAGGCGGCAGCACGCCGGCCTCTCACCGCCGGGTCCGTGGTTCAAATCCCGGTCACTCCATGTGAAATCTGTGCTGGACAAAACGGAGGCAGACAGGTTTTTCTCCGGGTACTCCGGTTTTCCCTGTCAACAGTTCATTCCAGCAACACTCTCCACTATCATTTCATTTCATCTGTCATTCATTTAATCATTGTCCCAGAGGAGTGCGTCAGACCTCGGCAGCCGGCACAGTTCATATCCTCGCCGCTAGATCGGGGCTTCATTCATTCCATTCCTGACCCGCTCGGAGACTGGAAGCAGGCTGTGGATTTTCATTTTCAATGTACTATGTTACGGTTTTTACCTGCGCGCACTACGGTCTAAGTTCGGTTGGCTGGCGGAAGACGAGCGCGCCTGGTAGCTGGCCGCTGGCCCCGCTCCAGCAAAATAATCTCCTTGTATAACTTACTTGATTTGAACGGAATAGTGGATCCCAGCTAATTGGAAAAACAACAACATGGCACTCGTGTGGTAGCACACCTCATACCTTAACAAGTAGTTCAGTGGAGAAATAAATAGCCTATTTTCATATATCCTACTGATCTTATCCGTTAAAATCTCCCTCGGTTATTAAAAGAATTTCCATATGATGTAGCCTATAGGTAGAGCCCTGCGCCGATAAACAAAACGATACCCGCATCCGCCTCGCATCCGCACGGCTGTTATCCGCATCCGCACATTTGTTACCTGAATCTACTGGCACAACAATAATATTTTCAATTAGAAAAAAATATTAAAGCAACACAGTCTCGAGGAGAAAGTCGTTTCCTTAGACTATGTATGTCATGTTATATGATTTAAATGAATATTATACAGCCAGAATTGCAACCCTTTTCAGTTCGGAGTGTTAATTGTGCTTAAGGACATAATTCGAATGAGATTAGCGTAAATCATTATCTTACATTTGTCATGAAAAAAGAACAAAACGGAAAATAATGACAGGCTATGTCATGAACTTCCGGGTCTTAGTAATGATATTCAAGAAGTTCGGTTTTTATTCTAAAAACTATCCGCAAATGTACTGCGCTATCCGCACAGACATGCAAACTATATCCGCATAGGAAAAAATGTTGCGGATATCCGCATCCGCGCAGGGTTTTACCTATAGGCTACTAAATAGCTTTTGATACACGACCTGTGTCTCCACCAACACCATTGCATTGAGAAATGATATGCTACAGCACCGTCCAAGGTCGGGCTGCACGGTGCAGTCAGTGTGTGTCTCAGAATAACAGGTGTGCATCCCTCCCTTACGGTACGTCCTTTCATCCTCTCCACTCCGCGCGGTGGGGGAGCATCATCGTTCATGAAACGTGTACTGCTTGGGTCCAAGCTCTGTGAACTTGTAGGGTGAGGGGAAAGAGCAGGGAAGGGTCAGGCGAGAAGAGAAGGGTCTGTCAACAGCCTGCCTTGATATGTGGTATTCCTTTCTATTCCAACACTGCTAACATAGGGCCATTGCTCAAACCACTGTGGTGTTACGAATGAGTGAGTGAGTCACCGACCAATGCATTTTGTTCGGTACTATGCACGGACCGAGAAACCTCATCACTCGTCACCATCACTTCTCATAGTCCGCGATCCACATTCCTCTCAGGTTCACGCAGCTTGGACCCGAGCAGTAGAGGTCAATTAGCAGGCGACGAATGTATTTTGCAGGCACCGTAGCAAGAACACCGAACGTTTTGTTCATGAAGTATTATTTTGCATTAATCAAATTACTTGTCATATGAAGGGAGGGGCTAGGAATGAGTGGCAAAACGTTTCCTTTCAAAATTATATTCACGTTAACTCTGGACTGTTCCACGCACAAAATGTGTAGTAATTCATGTACATGTCTCTCGTCCTATGCAAAAGGTAAAAAGACAATATATTTCCGCTGTGCCAAATGTCACATAATAACAGCTTTACTGAAGGACAAAATACATAATGTTTCTACAATGGCAAACGTACAACTAATTTCACACACCAATTAAAAACTAGTATCGTACATGTTGGCTTATACACATAATGTTTATTGCTGTTCACGTTTACAGTACGCCTTGTTTGTGTGCGTTAACAATCTTGTTACAATTAGGCGCAAATGAACGGGTTACAGACAGGCGTAAACAACTTCTCAAATTCGTATCTGAAATGCCCGGTTGGAACCTCGGTTTGTTGCGTTTTAATATGGAAAAGAATCTTTCACATACATATGTAGAACCGAACATACCATACTCATAAGTTTGGCGGTCTCGTGATGAAGGCGAGGAAATTCATTATGGGGGAAATTTTCGTAGAATTCGGTCAAGTTTCTTGTAGCAAAGAACTTGTCCCTCAACCGCGCATTTCACTGTAAATCAATTAATTCCAATTGTAAGTTGGTTGGTGTGCTATTCATTGAGATAGAAAATGGCCGTGCCAAGAAATCACACATAGGAAACAAAGCTGAAAGTTCTTGAAATCTGTTTACTAATTGCTCTTTCACATATTCGAGAACATACGTAATTTTCAAACTTAGCGCTTTCACAACAAGTAGCATTGCAGGATACGTGCCTCCCATAATGCGCGCGCACCGTTGTCGACCGACCAGACGTCACTCCTACCATGATTCTGCACTGTAGACTTACATTCACAGGTGTGCAGCTGTGCGACTTTGCACGGTGTGAAGTACTCTGGACGCTGCTGTGCTAGAATATATAACTTTCAGTATTGGTGATTGAGACTCCTCCCGCGAGATGGCATCTTCTGTAACGCATCACGGGAGTTTAATTTAAGGAAAGTCAAATGCATGGCTTGTATGATTTTCGAAAAGTATGCTACAGAATTTAGTGCCGTTAGATTATGATTATAATAACCTAACATACGAATCCTCTCTTCAATCGTTTGAATGGGGTAGGTCTACGTGAAATAAAAACAATAAGGTTTTAACATTTCTAACTAATGCTATCTTAAATTTTGAAAAGAATTTAACATGGGATGTCTCTATACTAAGCTCTGAATAATGATTCGCTGTTCTTGGCATAATTTCTCTCGGGTGATTAGATCGCTTGATGAATCATTTAAAATATTTGAAAAACACTTGGCTGCCATGTTGTTTTTGTGGCTCTCAGGATTTGGAAAGTCACATGTATGTACGTAGTTAATAGTCCTCTATCACCGTGCAAACATTCAGTTTGATTGCTTAAATGGTTCCGGAGATAGGCCTATTGTCAACAGGTGGCATAGTAGTGTATGGATGCCATGATGGATTGATTCATATAATAACAGGCTTTATAATTATATGCCAGCAGATGAATATTCTAATGATAGTTCATTATACCAACGAACATTTTGCCTGATTAGGACACGAAAAAAGAAACAGATTTAAAACAAGTAGTTTCGTGACGAACTAAACAGCCTACTTTTCTTAAAATGTAAGATTCATGCCAATCTATATAGACCTATCTGCAATTATAACGATATCAAGTTCCTAATACCAACATTTCTAAGTACTGCAGTTTGAAATACACCTAAAATAATGTAGCCTAATACAGTAACTTACTACAGTTGGCAGCCCTGGTGACTCTGAATATATTCAGAGCTCCCTCTCTTAAGGTATAGAATGCACATACAAAATTTGGTTGAAGACTAATGGATAGTACGGACGTTACATGCTGCTTGATATTGGATTTATCAGTGCGCGTAAAATCGTGTTGGGAACAATGTCATGTATGTGATGCTCAGAATTAATCTGAAATAATACGATCTATTATAGCCTAGTGCCAATTGGTAATAATTGTTAGTATAGAAGTTACATTTAATTAAAATTGAAACTATCAGAAAGCTTAGAATCATGTTGGCAGCACTGAGGTATATTAGATACTCCAAATTAATCTAGAAAGTCAGGTACTATACGTGTGCAAAGTTTAGAGCTGAAGGCTTGCATACATTTCTGATATATTGGTATTTGGATAAAAAACAAACAAATAGAGAGAACACTTATTAACAGTTGGCAGCCCAGCTGGTTCCTACGAATACGCATAATCATAACTGTTATTGTACACAAGGCACATACGAAGTTTGGTTGAAATGCATTTGTTATTATAGAAGTTATATGCATTTAAAAACTTGACCTATCAGCAGGCCTAGAATCGTGTTGGCAGCACTGAAGTATATAAGTTACACCAAATTTGGGTAGAATATTAGGTACTATAAGTGTGCAAAGTATAGAGCTGTTGGCTTGCATACTTTCTGATATATTGACATTAGGGTTAAACAAATAGAGAGAACATTTATTAACAGTTGGTAGCCCTGCTGCTTCCTACGAATAAGCATAATCATAACTGTTATGGCACACAAAGAGCATACGAAGTTTGGTTGAAATCCATTTGTTAGTATAGAAGTTATATCCATTTAAAAACTTGATCTATCAGCAGGCTTAGAATCGTGTTGGCAGCACTGATGTATATGTTACACCGAACTTGGGTAGAATATCAGGTACTATACGTGTGCAAAGTTTAGAGCTGTTGGCTTGCATACTTCCTGATATATTGACATTAGGGTTGAAGCATAGTGAGAGCATTTATTAATAGTTGGCAGCCCTGGTGGCTGTTTAGAATATGCACAGTCATATGTGTTGTAGTACACATAGTACATACGAAATTTGGTTGAAATCCAATCGATAATATAGAAGTTACATGCATTTAGAAATTGGACCTACTGGCAGGCTTAGAGTAATATTGGCAACACTGGCGTGTATGAACTTCAGAAAATTAATCTGGAATGTTATTATCTATACGTGTTCCAATTTTGGAATAGTTCGCATGCATAACTTCTGAGATATCCGACATAGAGCTGAAATATCAATTGCGATTTTTCAGCAGTTGGTAGCACTGACGTCAATTTCAAATATGGTCGTGAGATATTCAAATATAGATCTTTACTCTTACCAAATTTGGTGTTGATAGCTGCAGCCGTTTAGGAGTTGATAGGGGACACACACACACAGCCAGACAGATAGACAGACAGACACACATTTTCCCGGATCGATCTCATAAGTCTACTTTTTCCTCATTTTTGCAAAATGTGAAAAGTAGGCTAAAAAAGCACAGCCATCACTTTTAATTCCCATAACATTCCATTAAATTAGACGTCAGAATATTAAGTCTTGAATGAAGTTATACCGCGCCAAGTTTCACAGTGCTCGGATGAAAATTCGCGAGAAAAATCCATTTAAATATTTAAATTTCGCCTCGCCGTCATGTTGATTTTGTCCACACCAGGTTATTAAGTCCCATAGGTGATCTTATGTTAACAGTCCATCAACATACAATAGTCTATTGCGTAGGTTCATTATTCAAACGTTGACTTCGATCGCATGATGAGGACACAAAAAATAAAATCTTCATTTTAAAATTTCGCACAATCGCCACATTTACGATATGAAAACAATTGAATTAAATAAAATGTAAGTAGATTTAAATTTGTATAAACATTTACCATACCAAGTTTCACTGCGATTGGATTATTCAATCGCGAGTAAATTCTATTTAAATGTTTTAAATTCGCTAGGCCACCATGTTGGTTTTGAGCTCATCAGGTTATTGAAAGTCTTATAGCTATGTTTTTAGCCTCTATCAAGATACAAAATTTCAGTTTGATTGCAGCTGTAATAGATTCTTAGATATTGAGAACCGTCTAAATATTTCGGATGGTCACCATGTTGGATTGTTATAGGCCTAGGCCTGTATGTAGGCCATATAGTTATGTACCATTAGATGAAGATTGTAGCGTAGGTTCATTATTCAAACGTTCACTTCGATCACACGATTAGGACATAAATAACAAAAACGTATTTTTTAAATTTCGCATATGAAAACAATCGAATGAAATTGGGAGCCAGTCGATTTTATTTTGTATAGAGATTTACCGTACCAAGTTTCAACTGGCTTGGATGATTTAATCGCGAGTAAATTCTATTTAAATGTTTTAACATTGCTTGGCCGCCATATTGGTTTTGTCCTCCTCAGGTTGTTAAAAGTCTCATAGGTGAACGTATGCTTGTAGCAGGCCTATCCAGGAAAAATGCCAAGGTGACATTCTTCTGCCACGCTACTACCACGGCTTTCTTTAGTGGATCGAGGGTTGTGTGGGGGAAGGTGGGGGTCGAGACATGGCTGCAAGTGAGGAAGATGTTGCGGTAGCGGAGGTAGCAAGCTGGCGGAAGGACGGGCAACGTTTTGCGTGGCGTTGAATGGGACATTAGTAACCTATAATCAGTATACCAAATCCTTTGAATCATACTGTCTGCTTTTTATTTTTATTCTTAAAAAAAGTGTGACATACCAAACACATTCACTTAGGCCCTACCGTCCGCTGGCGCTAGGGCGGCTACTACAAAATAATTAAATTCCAAGAAAGGGTTGCTTCCGCCACCCACCTTTGATGTTGAACGTTTTTTTGCCATTCGCAACTCTTCTACAACTGATGTACCGTTCTATTTAAGAAGAGGTAGGCCAAATCAGAATCTCTTTCTTGCCTTGCTTGACACTTGCCTTATGACCCATTCCACTACAGCGCAACGTGTTTAGGACAGGAGTGTGGAGGCGAGGGGGAGCAAGTCCGTCTTCTGCTCTCTAGCAATGCGCTATGGAACCTCCGACCTAAATCAGGTCCTTTGTCCCTCAGTATGAATGCAAATTGCTTGGCACAGCTAGTTGTCGTAGAAAGCCTAATTCCTTAGAATTATGAGAGTAATTGAGTCGGCAGTGTTATTTGGCCGGCTTGGCCCTTTTCAGGAAGGTGGTGAAAGAAGAAGAGAAGAATCATAGGTGGTGACAAGTTCATATGTGCTCTGATTGAAGCTTGTCATTTATGTATGGCTAGTGCATGTTAGGCACTGTACAGGGCCTTTCATATAAAGTAAGAACGGCAAGCGGCAGTTTTGTTATTCGCTACTGCGGTGGCCTTGGCCAAGCTTGTGGCGTGCCATGGCCCCCTGCTGTACTCTTGAAAGCGCGTGCATAGTACATACGAGGGCCGGCTTTTTTTTTTTCAAGTTCCGATGGACTGTATAAAAATAACAGATTGACATACCAAACTGATTTTACTACTAAATGTTTGCTTGTTTTATTCGTATGTCTCAACATAATCGCCAAAACGATTGAAACGTTTGTCGTATCGTTACACCAGCTTTCCAATGCCCTCGGCAAAATATTCTGCCGCAACTGAGGTGGGTAGCCTACATCTGGAGAGTCTCCTGAAGCGTTTCCTTTTTGGCGAGGCATTGCCGCCCAACCATATCTTCAAATCTCGAAAAAGGTGAAAATCATTCACGACGACACTTTACCAACGTTACGATAGACTTTTACAAAGAATTCAAGTGTGAAGTTTTGTATCATCTGCCGTTTAGTCCAAACCAGCACTGAATGGTTTTCAAATTTTTCGAGATTTGAAGGTATGGTTGGGGGCAACGCCTCGCCAAAAAGGAAAAACTTCAGGAGACTGTCCAGACGTACTCACCTCCATGGCGGCAGAATATTTTGCCGAGGGCATTGGAAAGCTGGTGTAACGATACGACAAGTGTTTCAATTGTTTTGGCGATTATGATGAGACATAAAAATAAAACAAGCAAACATTTAGTAGTAAAATCAGTTTGGTATGTCAATCTGTTATTTTTATACAGTCCATCGGAACTTGAAAAAAAAACAGCTCTCCTATGTATTATACGCGCGTTTTCAATAGTACAGCAGGGGGCCATGGTGCGCCACAAGCTCGGCCAAGGTTGCCGTAGCAGCGAATAACAAAACTGCCGCTTGCCGTTCTTATTTTATATGAAAGACCCTGTATGTTCATATGTGCTAATTATTTACAGGTAGGCCTATTTACATTAATTTAAAACTAAGAGTATTGTATAGTCTACAGTAGGTTCATATACAGTGGTCTGCGGTACTTAGTGTACTGGGTCTGCTCTATCACAGGATAAGCGTCTTGGGGTGTCTTCGTTTATAGTGTTACGTGCCACCCCCTAGTGGCACCTTTGTTAACTGGATTACGGTGGGTATAAAGCACAACACCAATTACTGCTTAAAGAAATAATTAATTTTATTGCAGCCAGAAAAATACACTACTCAACAGCAATTATTACCTTACTCCAGTTTCCTCACGTCGAGAATACTTTCCCTTTCACTTGTCAACAGACCACAGTTAATCCTCTTCGCTAATGAGTCCGGTCCCGTACGCTAGCTGGAAATAGCTGCACTAGGTCTGTCACTGTACTATACACTGTTTCACAAGCACCACAATCACTTCCTCGCTGTCAAGAGAATCAGCTGCACTGGGGGTTTCGCACGTAACAACTGGTGTCAGAAGTGGGATTACGAACCCAAGCAAGCACAACACCTGAAGGTCCTAGGTTCAAAATCGTGCAGGTCTTTGTATCACAGTTCATTATTCTCCTGCGAGTGCATGCCCGTCACAAGTCAGACAAACAAAATGGATGCGCAAATACAACTCCTGCTAGAAAAGTTAACTTCCAAGATAGAGGATGTGGAAAAGAAAATGACAGAACATTTCGAAAAAGTGGGTAAGGAAATGACGGAACATTTTGAAAACCTGGGAAAGAAAATGGTGATATATTCGGAAAATTTGGAAAAGAAAATTGGGGAAAGTTCCGAAAATTCTGAAAAGAAAATGGAGCAGGGAACTAGTCAGGACGAGCTGAAATATGACCTGAAATCAAGACCGGAGTATAACAAGCTTGGAGGTGATATGGAGAGTGGGGCGGCCGAGGACGCTGATGGCCAAGACAAACAGTTCGTAAAGTCCGGAGTTCGGAATGCACAGCGAGTCAGCAACGAGCAACTGGGAAGCGTCACGGGCATGGAAATCGGGCCAAGGCTTAGCAGCTCTGATGGCAGGAACAGTGTTACGAGTGTGAGGACGCCGCACGTCGATGAGACTACATCATGGCAGATCTGCGGGACCGGGTTCGACACTGTGGTGGACCATGCCAGGTGTACGTTGGAAGACGTAGCCGTTCAGCTCACCACAGGACTTCGCATGGTGGAAGTGCTACACAACGTCCGGACGGGGGCTGGGTACAACGGGATCGTTACGACGCTGGAGGAGCATCGTGGGGACTACCAGCTACCTGCCATGTACCACCTACGGCTAGAAGGGAGGAACGGGCGCGCGAGTAAGTCAATTGAAGAGCTCGCGCTGGCTAGCTCGCCTCCCGAGCACATGCACCGAGAGGCGGCGTACATCTTCGTGGATGGGCATCGCGACGCCATGGTACGTGAGTATTCGATGCTCAGTAGAAGGCGCTACCCGCGGCAGGTAAAGACCATCGCGTTGGGAATGGCGGTGACGAGGAGGACAACATGGGTAACGCCACCGAGGAGGAGTGACGCCGCCGGAGACGAAGAGGCAGTGGAGGTTGGCTACCCTCCACCAAAGCGGCGTAAACCATCACCGGGACGCCGTTGCAGTAGGAAAGCCACCAGTTGGCTACGGTGTGAAAGGGGCCATCTAATGAGCAGCTGTCGGCAAGGAACAGCCTCACGGTTAGAAAATCAAGTGAGGGCCAGGGCCAGCCAAAACAGGGGCTTGTCAGTGCCGTCAATGCCACCCCTTCGGACCTCGGACGGCCTTTACGACGAACAATTCGAGGCGAGTTGCTTTAAAGAGGGGAGCAGTGTTACGTACCGCCGCGAACCGGCAGGAGACTTTCGGGTGAGCGACAGTGTGACAGACCAAAGCAGCTGTCTCGTTGGCCTTGGGCCGAACCATCAGCCGGAGAGAGAAAGTTACCACATCCTCCCGGCCCCTCCCACCGGCAGACACAATAGCGGGACATCTTTGAGTCATCGCGGGTGGGCCAGAATATACGTGAAAAGTCTGGACTTAGAACCATCGAGAACAGACTAAATGCGGCAATAGGTTGTCACATTTCGAACTTTCCAGGCCAGGGACTGATCCCATATAAACCAGCGAGCCGCGGCGAGGAGGCAGTTGTGTATGGGAGTGTATTGCAGTGTATTGGGCAGTATTGGTCAGTGCTAGTGTGTACTGAAGTGTTGTCGAGTGAGTGCGTACGGAGCAGTACAGCGATTATTACTGGACGTCTACGGTAACAGAGTGGAAGCCTCTCTGCCAGGGTGCAACTTTGAGTCAGGACTGTTAGTGCTTGGAGGTGTCGCGGTGCTTCGTGGAAGGCGTGGTCGTGGGATCGACACGGGACGAGCAACAGTGCACACGGAGCAGCAAGAGGACTCTGGAAGTAAGTGACGTGGCAGGGACAAGGCTGTAGAGTACCTGTGTAGACTGTACGTGTGAGTGTAAGCTGGAACACTGTAACGCCTCACGGACAGGGAGAGCATAAATAGCGAGGACAGTGGTGGATTGTAAATGTGGAAACTAATAGTGACTAGTAGTGTTTTCTGAGGTTAGACTCAGTGTGTGTGTATGTGTGCACGGTGTATGTTTGTAGGCCTGTAATAAATTATATTTCGTTAAAGGAACAATTGTGTTTGTGCTTTTCGCCCACCGTAATCCAGTTAACGTAAGTGCCACTAGGGGGGTGGCACGTAACAATAGAATACCTTGGCGGATGGCCTTGATGACCGGATTCTTGGATCCCGTCTGCTTTTCGTAGAACTTCTTGGTTGCGTGGGTTATCTCTTCCTTTACTGTGCGGACGTTTCATTATTGTCGCACGCTCACATTTGAGTCATACCATGTGGCATCAGGGATCATTCGGAGTACATCATTCTGCTGGACTTGAAGTTTCTGGATTGCCGTGTTTCTGACTGTTCCCCAGGCGGGGGCTGCATACAGCAGGACATGACGGTGCGGATTAACATTTTGTATTGTGTTCATTTAGGGCTGACTTCCGGCAGAGCAGTGGGAAGATGTGCCCTATGGCCTGCTTTGTTTTTAGTAGTACGGCTTCTATGTGACTTAGAAATGTGAGCTTTTCATCCAGTATGACGCCAAGGTATTTGGCTTCTTTCGACCCCTCTTAGTCAGTGGCGTAGAGTTTAAGTTTGTTAGTTGGTTTGTGGTCTCTCCTGGATGTGTGCATTACTGCCACTGTTTTGTGAGGGTTCACCTTAATCCTTCACAGGTTTAGCCAGTTCTGTAGCGCGGTGAGGGCTTCCAGAACTTTGGCCGTGGCGACCGTGGCTTTGAAGGAGTCAGCTGTGATCACAGTGTCATCAGCGAATAGGGCTATTTCAGTTCCTGGTGTGCGTGGGATGTCGTGCACGAATATTAGGTACAGGAATGGACCTAGGATGCTGCCCTGAGGGACGCCTGTTTTGATCTGTTTGTGCTGGGAATCTGCGCCATTTAGTGAAACGTAGAACGTCCTGACCTGTAGGTAGCTAGCCAGTAGCCTCCAGTAGGTGTCGTCTATTTTGAGCCTGCGTAGTTTGAGTAGCAGTCCTGCCGTCGAAGGCCTCGGCTACGTCGAGGTAGATCATAGGGCGGGCTCTTCTGGTGTTGAGTGTCTTTGTTATCATGTTTATGATTTGGATGAGCTGCTGAGTTGTTGAGTGCTCCGCTCGGAAGCCGAATTGCTCATCTGGGATGGCCTTCTGGATGGCTTCAGACTCTGGTAGGCGGGAGTATAACAGTTTTTCAAACAGTTTCCCTAGGCCGTCCAGGAGGCTGATTAGCCGGTAGTTAGCTGGGTCGGAGTGGTTTTTGTTTGGTTTCAGTATTTAATACTTTTAGCAGTTTTCCACCTCATTGGGAAGTAGCCTAGGGTGAGCGCTGCGTTCAAGATGGTTTCCAGTTGCTTGATGGCTGAGTCTGGTAGTTCTTTTAGTACTCTATTCGGTACCCCGTAGGGGCATGGGGCTTTTTGGTTTTTGAGTGCCTGGAGTGTGGTTTTGATTTTTATTGTTGTTGTCGGTTTGGGGTTTCCTGTACGCTTTTTTTAAACCTGATGGAGTTTCATAGCATTCTCCACGCGGTAGCTACATGTTATCGGGGTTTGGTTGAAATCTCTGTTCTAGGCTATTTGCGATGACTTCTGATTTTTCTTCATCAGTGGTTGCAGTGATGGTTCCTTTTACTAGTCTGGGTGTGTTGATTGGTTCTTTCTTGAGTGATTTTGTGACTTTCCACAGGCTGTTGTCTTGTGCGCTGAGGTGGGTGAGCTTCTCCTCCCATTGCTTGTTCAGATGTTCTTTAATTTCTCTTGTGCATGTCCTTCGTAGCCTTTTGAAAATGGTTTTATGTACAGGTTCCCTAGTGAGCTGCCACTGTTTTCTGGCTGTGTTTTTAAGGCGGAGGAGGAACTTCATCCGCTCCGACAGGTCAGTATGTGCAATTTGGTCAGGTGGCTTCCAGGCTGCCTTAGTTGCCGTTCTAATAGTGGCCAATATGTCGTCCACTGCATGATCGATTTCGTCCTCAGTTTGAGACACTGGAATGTCTGATGCGTAGTTTTCGTTCAGACACTCCCTGAACGGGTCCCAGTCTATCTTTCTCCAGTTTATTGCGGGTGTTTTGAAATTTGGCCTTCCTGGCGAGTCCCCTACTTCCAGGAGGACCGGGTTATGGTCGGAATCTGTGGCGTTTATAGTGGTAATTTCAACTGATTGATGAACTTCTTGGACTACAGCTGTGTCCATGATGTCTGGTTGGTGGTTCCTGTTGTGGGGTTTGTGCGTTGGCTCTACTGGTCCAATGGGGTAAGCGCTGTTGGTATCGCAGTAGTTTAGGAGTTTGCGGCTGCTGGGGTTGGTTGCTTTTGAATTCCAGGCAGGGTGCTTGCTGTTGAGGTCGCCTGCTATTATTGTGGGAGTACCATTGCCAAGTAGAAGGTCCAGGTCTGCTGTGATTAGAGGCTTATCCGGTGTTTGTAGGCCGAGATAAGCGTGAGTGGTCCCCCTTTGAGCTGTAGTCTCACTGCCGTGGCTTCGATTGTTGCCAGGTCAGGGACTAGTTGCTGCTTACATTGAAGGTGGTGTTTGTATAAGATGGCTGTTCCTTCCTCCTTTCTGGGTCATGGATCTGTCAGTTCTGTATACTTTATATCCTGGAATTTTGAAGATCTTGTTGGGCTTTAAGAAAATCTCCTGCAATGGTGCTATGTCTATGTTGTAGTCGTTCAGAATGTTGATGAACTTCGTCTTTTTTATTCCATATTCCTTCCGCATTCCATATGATGCTGTTGAGTCGGCGGGGTTGTGATGATTGTCGGTTATTGTTGTTGGCCATGATTGGTTGATGATATATTTTAATGCCACGGATTGGCTGGATTCTCCTGTTGGTGGATAAATTATATTAAATAGCATGTCGTTTATTTGGCGGGCTATACGAGACTCTTGAAATTTCCTGGTGAGTAGCTGGTGTGCTATGTGGGGTGGCATGTTTTCAAGTTGTTGCTGGGCTGTGGCCCTGTCTGGTGCCAGCGTGACGGCCGAGTGCGGTGACTCATGCGCGTGGCTTTGCCTGTTAGCTGGGGGCCCGCAATCCAGGGCGGGGTTGGAAGGAGTGCCTGCCTGCGTGGAGGGGCTCCTGTTGGGGGCGCTGTTGGTGCCGGGGTTGTTGGTGGTGGCCTTGCAGGCCAAATTGTAGTGACTGGTGGCCCCGTAGTTTCTTCCTGGGTATTCTCTGGGTGTTGTAAGGCTGGGATTCGGGCTCCCTGGAGTTGGTTTTCATCTCGTGTCCTCCTGAGGGCAGGCTGCTGGGTTCTGTGGTGAAGCTTTATCCTCTTGGTGGCCTCTTTAATGACTGTGCAGCCTCTATAGTTCGCTGCGTGTTTGCCTCCGCAGTTACAACATTCGAATGAATTCCAGTTAGTGACTGGGCATTGCTCGGTATCGTGTCTGCCTGGGCATTTTACGTACCGAGGTGTTAGATTGCAGTACTTATGTGTATGCCCAGTGCGTTGACAGCGCTTACATTGCGGAGGTCCCGCTGGTGTTCTATAGGCCTCGAATTTTACTAAGTGGTCGGCGATGCTTATTTCATGGAATGTTTTCTTAGACTTTTCACTGTTAGTAAGTACTACAGCGAATAGCGGTTTCGAGCTTCTTTTCATACCCGGTCTGTTCGGGTCCGTGTTGTCTCCCTCTTCCACTGGGTAGGACTTAGTGAGTTGACTGACTTGTCTCACAGGATATCCCTTCTTTGTGAGGTCTTCTTGAATATCCTCCACCCGTGTGTCAATAGGTAACTGTCTGATGATAACGTGGACCGTCTTGGCTGGTTCTATGGCGTGGGTGTAGAATCCAAGTCCGTCCTTCTTCAACTCTGTGATGGCGATTTTGTAGTCCTCCATTGTGTTTTGTTGATATTTTATGACGTTTGTTCGGACTGTGCGCGCAGTGAATCCGTTGGTGGTGATCTGGCGCAGGTATTATTTCCTTTGATAGGATGGGTGACTGTCCCAGTGGATGACAATAGGCGGAGGAATGGTTTTGGCCACTGCTGGTGCTGCGAGTGCTTCCCTAATGTTGTCCAGTACCTCATATTGATTGGTTGTAGTTACTGGTGTTGGTTTCGTTTGCGCTTTCTGCATGGCTGCCTTGTTGCGGGCTACTGGTGAGAATCCCTCGGTGTCTGTTTCGTTATAATTGTAGGTAGGCCTGGTGGTATCCTCCGGTGTTGCGGTAGAGATGGATGGTCTTGCCTCTTGGTTGTACAATCGGAGTGCCTCTACTGGGTCCGTGGGGAATGATTTGTCCAGTCGTTCCTCGGCAATGAAGGTGCCGTCTGGTGTAGTGATTGCTGCCTTTGAGATGGTTGTTGTCTTTTTCTGTGAGGGAGACTGTGACTGTGGTTTCTTTGGTTCAAGTTTGTTTTCAGGTGTGTTGGGGTGGAGAATAGTTCTCCTGAATGTATTTCTCGGCTGTGTAGTTGCCTTCACGGTTTCACCGGCCGTGGCTACTCTGTCCACCCGGGCGTGGCTAGCCATGTTGGCGTGTTGGTTATGTTTGCCTTGGGCTGGCATGACCGTAGCGGTGTCTATTGTAGTGGTAAGTGGCTGTGTAGTATTTGTGCATTATCTGCCGACTGTACCAAGTTATGTTTAAGCCAAGGGCCATAAGGCCGGCTATGAATAAAACGGGGGGGTTATTGACCAACACCCTGAGGGGTGGGTTGGTTGACCGGACGATGCAGGGGAGGGGCCTAAAGGCTCTAGTGTCGTCGCCGAAGGGAACAGTTTTTAAAGTGGTGTCTCCACGACAATTTGCGTGCGTCAGTCAGAGACCTAGGGTGGACCGTGGGACTCGGTTCCAGGGGTAGGCCAGAAGGTAGTAAGAGGAGACGCTGGTGGGAGTGGCGGTTGAGCGGGGAAGAGTGGAGCTTAATCTGCCACGGAGCGAGTCTCGTGCCAAGCCGTGGCACCACAGCCACTAATGGCATGGTTGGAAAGGCCGGCTTTTAGCCTCTATCAACATGCAAAATTTCACTTTGATTGCAGTAATAGATTCGTAGATATTAAATACCGTCTAAATATTTTTGATGGTCGCCATGTTGGATTGTTATATATGCAGGCAATGGAGATAAGGATTGTTGCGTGGGTTCATTATCCGAACGTTCACTTTGATCGCACGATTAGTACACAAATAATAAAAACTTTATTTTCAAATTTCGCACATCCGCCATCTTGAGGATATGAGAACAAATGAATTAAATTAGAAGCCGGTAGATTTGATTGTGTTTAGACATTTGCCGTACCACGTTTCACTGCACTCGGATGATTAAATAGCGAGTACATTCTATTTAAATATTTTAAAGTTCCTTGGCCGTCATGTTAGTTTTGTACTTATCAGGTTTTTGAAAGTCACATAGGTGAACGTATAGTAGTACCATACGAAATTTCAGGGTGATATCTGTAATAGTTTCGGAGTTATAGAATGCCGGTTAAGTATTTCGTTCGGCTGCCATGTTGGATTGGTGAAACGTAATACAATTTGAAAGGCACGGTCGAGGTCGGATGAAGTAGCAGTATGTACACACACACACACGCACACACACGGACAAATGGTGATCTCATAAACCTATGCTTTTTGGTTTATTTTCATTTATGAAAAAAAAAGGCTTATGAGATCACCTTTTGTCCGTGTGTGTGTGTGTGTGTGTGTGCGCGCGCATGTGTGTATGAGTCCCTAATAAAATCTAAACTGCTGGAGTGATTTCGATGAAACTCAGTAAGGTCATAGTACGCATTCATACGAACCCGACCGTGCCCTTCAAATTCTATTACGTCTCACTAATCTAACATGGCGGCTGTGCAAATATTTCACCGGCATGCTATATCTCTGAAACTATTACTGATATCACCCTGAAATTTCGTACGATGATGAAGAGCACTACTAGAAGTTCATCTATGTGACGTTCATAAACCTGTTAAGTACAAAACGAACATGGCGGCCAAGCGAATATAAAACATTTAAAAAGACTTTTCTAGCTATTTAACCAACCAAGCGCAGTGAAACATGGTACAGCAAATGTTTATTCACATTGTAATGCACTGACATTAAATTTAGTACAATTGTTTACATAACCTCAAGATTGTGCGAAATTTTAAAATTAAGTTTTTATGTCTTGTGTCCTAATCATACGATCGAAGTCAACGTTTGAATAATGAACCTACGCAATAATCGTAATCTAATAGTAGGCTACAGAATTCTATGGCCAACATATATAAACATCCAACATGGTGACCATCCGAAATATTTAGACAATTCTCAAAATCTACTAATCTATGAAAGCAATCAAACTGAAATTTTGTATGTTGATAAGAGCTATTTACATTAGTTCATCTATGGGACTTTCAATAACCTTGCGAACACAAATCCAGCATGACGGCGACGCGAAATTGAAATATTTAAATGGACATTTCTCGCGATTTAACCATCCGAGCGCAGTGAAACTTGGCACGGTAAATGCTTATAGGGTACACATTTTCATCCACTGACGTCTAATTGATTTCAATTGTTTTTATACCCACAAGCTGGTGGCTGTGCGAAATTTAAAAAACTGGTTTTTATTTATTGTGTCCTAATCATGCGATTGAAGTTTGAATACTACACCTACGCAGTAATATTCATGTAACATACCTCTATGGCCTACATAATATAAAAATCCAACATGGGGACCATCCGAAATATTTAGACGGTTCTCAATATCTACGAATCTATTACAGCAATCAAACTGATATTTGGTATGTTGATAGAGGCAATTAACATAAGTAGGCTAATATGAAAATATGGCGTTTAGTTGTTCACGGAACTACTTGTCATAAATGGAAATAGGCTGAAAATACTTCAATTCATGAGAAGTGAATACTAGGCTACACAGTTGAACTATACAATATTTTAAATATTTTGCTACCAGAACAATAATTATCATAATAATAATAATGAAAATGTATTAATGATTTTAGCAATAGTTATATAATAATAATAATAATAATAATAATAATAATAATAATAGACTAATAAGAATAGTTACAGTTAAAATAATCATAATATAGGCTAATAATAATAATAATAATAATAATAATAATAATAATACTAATAATAATAATAATAATAATAATAATAATCGCCTAGTAATAACTTAATAGGAGGGTAATACACTTCCCTAGTTGACGAGCGGCGACTCAAATGTTAGGTAATAGCACGCGCCTACAATAACCATTAGGCCTATTCGCTGCTGACCAATAGCTGACGGTTCTTGGCCAATAACATGCATCCTCAATCTTTCCATGTGGGCCCTCGTGTCCAGTTCTGGCGGCCTGCTCACGTGTCAGATGTCCAGTGTTGCATGCCTGCACGCACAGTTACCGGCAGTTTGCTCTGCACTTCCCCATCCCACTCCCCCGGTATACTACTGCCGCGTAAAACATTTGCTACGCCAAGCGAGTCTGTGTCTGATTGTGAGAACCTACTGCCACGCGCGTCAATGCTCTCAGATAGGGAAGTATTCATCACGCTCCCCGCACCGCTCTACAGCCCCCTCCTACCGTTGGGCTCTCAATGTAGAGTGCACAGATAAACGCCGCTATCTGTAGTTCTAATAATAATAATATTGGCTTTATGTCCGTTTTAACTAACTTACTATGGCTTTTAGAGACGGCGGGGTGCCGGAATTTTGCCCTGAAGGGGATCATTAACGTTCCAGTAAATCTACTGACACGGCTCCCTGGCATTTGGGCGCCCTCAAATGCGGCAGGATTCGATCCTGCAATCTTGGGAACAGCAGGTGAGAACGTTACCACTGAGCCACACAACCAGTCTAGCTGTAGTTCTGTCCAGACACGCTGATTGCTGTCAGTGGCTACGGTGGAGAGTTGACTACACTGTGCCTCGAGCTGGGAAAGCCTTGGCTCCCCACATTCATGGAATGTTAACTTGGCCGCACACCTCGGTTTCAAAGGTGAGCCGCTCGTCAACGAGGGAAGTGGGAGACTATAGCCTACATACATTTTCATTTGAAGCTGTTTTGCCTTTCAGCGTCCAGTGTAGTCTGCAAGCCTCTGTTTGCGAACAAGTCACCTCCATGTTCCCCTATTGGCAGTTAGCACTGCGGCCTCCTCTGCTTCTACACCTCTCGCTTTGAAATCGTCCAACACTGAATCTATAACAATCGCCTCCTAGGTCTTTGCTTGTCTTATCCTCTACAGCCAAAATCATTAACCTCTTAGGTAATCTCACCTATTTCATTCTCTTCACATGACCCCACCATCTGAGTAGGCTCATACGATCAGCTTCATATAGATAGTTCATTTCTAACTTAGCGTTGATCTCTTCTTTACGAGTACTTTCCAGCCATTGATCCCATCTATTTGTTCACAGCAATCATCATTCGTGCTACCATCATATCAGGTACCTATAGTATAGGGTATATTATGTTTCAGGTATCCTAAGTCTACCCAGCTTTCGATTCCGTACAGCAAGGTCGGTCTAAATACTGAGCAAGGTAGGGAGAGTTTCGTCGCAACACTAACTTCTTTCTTGCAGAATACTGTAGATCGCAACTGAGAATTCACCCCATTGGCTTTTCTACACCTTGACTTTATTTCCTGCATTCCATTGAATAACAACAGCCTATCTCCCGATTGGATTCATTGGGGGATGTGATACTCGGCATATAAACTCATCATTAAAAATAAGAAGACACGTGTCTGAGGGTTCTTCGATATGGTGTATATTATGAGGTTAAAGGGATGAAAAGTGAGGGTTGAAGGATTCCTAACGGTGCGTGTATCTCTTAAACGACATAGGCGAGGAGTTTGAAACTCAGCGGAAGAAATCAGCTTAAAAATAAGTAAAGAGGTGTTCGACCGTTTTTCCATAAATCCAATTTAAGGGCCCCATGCGGAGGGGTGAAATTCTGGGGGGGGGGGCAGGAAGGAAAGTGTCCTAACTGATTGACTGACTCACTCACTCATCAAACTCAGGGGGGAAAAACTGCTTAAAAATAAGTAAATAGGTGTTCGACAGTTGTTTTTTCATAAATTCAATTTAAGGGGTTATGGGATGGAGTGAAATTCTGAAAAAAAAAAATTGAAAGAAAATGTTCTGACTCACTCACTCATCATCGCCCAGCCAAAATTATTGAAGTTAGAAACATGACATTTTGGGGATATGTTCGTTGTGTGTCAAAACTGTCCACTAAGGAACAATTTACGAATATTCAGGTTCTAAAGGGGTCTTAAGGGGGTTAAACCTGCATGTCATTGAATAAAAATATCTCACGAGTGGTTTCATTTGTGGATGTGATACTCGGCATATAAACTAAATATTAACAATAAGCAGACATATGTGGGGGTTGAAGGATTCCTAACGGAGCGTGCATCTCTTAAACGACATAGGCGAGAAGTTTGAAACTCAGCGGAAAAAATCAGCATAAAAAATAAGTAAATAGGCGTTCGACCGTTTTTTCATAAATTCAATTTAAAGGGCCAATGGGGTGGGGTGAAATTCTGGAGAAAAAAAAGGAGCGAAAGTGTCCTAACTGACTGACTGACTCACTCACTCATCAAAATCAGGGGGAAAATACAGCCTAAAAATAAGTTAATAAGTGTTCGAACGTTTTTTCATAAATCCAATATTGAAAGATAATATCCTGACTGACTCACACACTCATCATCGCCCAGCGAAAACTATTGAAGTTGGAAACATGAAATTTTGGGAATATGTTCGCTGTATGTCGAAAACGTCCATCAAGGAAGGATTTTCGGATATTCAGGTTCTAAAGGGGTCTTAAGGGGGTAGTCCTGCATTTCATTGAATTGCAATATATCCCGATTGGTTTCATTGGGGGATGTGATATTCGGCATATAAACTCATTATTAAAAATAAGAAGACACATGTTCGAGGGTTTTTCGATATGGTGTATATTATGAGGTTAAAGGGGTGAAAAGTGGAGGTTGAGGGATTCCTAACGGAGCGTGTATCTCTTAAACGACATAGGCGAGGTGTTTTAAACTCGGCGCAAAACATCAGCTTAAAAATAAGTAAATAGGTGATCGACCGTTTTTTCATAAATCCAATATGAGGGGCTCTTGGAGAGGGGTTACATTCTGGGGGAAAAACAGGAAAGCAAGTGTCCTAACTGATTGACTGACTCACTCACTCATCAAACTCAGGGGGAAAAGCTGCTTAAAAATAAGTAAATAGGTGTTCGACATTTTTATTTTCATAAATCCAATTTAAGGGGTCATGGGGAGGGGTAAAATTCTGGAAAAAAATATTGAAAGAAAATTTCCTGACTCACTCATCATCGCCCAGCCAAAATTATTGAAGTTAGAAACATGGCATTTTGGGGATATGTTCGTTGTATGTCAAAACCGTCCTCTATGGAAGGATTTTCGAATATTCAGGTTCTAAATGGGTCTTATGGGGGTTAAACCTGCATTTCATTGAATAACAATATCTCACAAGTGGTTTAATTAGTGGATGTGATACTCGGCATATAAACTAATCATTAACAATAAGCAGACATATGTCTAAGGGATTTTCGATGTGATGTACTGTATATTATAAGGTGAAAGGGGAGGTAAGTGGGGGTTGAAGGAAACCTAAAGGAGCGTGTATCTCTTAAACGACATATGCGATAAGTTTGAAACTCGGCGGAAAATAACAGCTTAAAAATAAGTAAATAGGGGTTCGACCGTTTTTTCATAAATTCAATTTAAGGGGGCAATGGGGTGGAGTGAAATTCTGGAGAAAAACGGAATGTGTCCTAACTGACTCACTGACTCACTCATCAAACTCAGGAAAAAAAAAGCTTAAATATAAGTTAATAAGTGTTCGAGCATTTTTCCATCAATCCAATTCAAAAGGCCCAAGGGGATATGTTCGTTGTATGTCGAAAACATCCACTAAGGAAAATGTTTGGATATTCAGGTTCTAAATGGGTGTTAAGGGGGTAAACGTGCATTTCATTAAATAACAATATCTCACGAGTGGTTTCATTTGGGGATGTGATACTAGCCATATAAACTAATCTTTAAAAATAAGCTGGCTCGTGTCTTGTGATTTTAAGATGAGGTGAAAGGGATGAAAAGTTCCTAACGGAGCGTGTATCACTTAAACGACATAGGCGAGGAGTTTGAAACTCAGAGGAAAACAATCAGCTTAAAAATAAATAAATGAATAAATAAATAAATAAATAAATAGGGGTTCGACCGTTTTTTTTTTCATAAATCCAATATACGGGGCCCTTGGGGAGGTGTAAAATTATGGGGAAAAACAGGAAAGAAAGTGTCCTAACTGATTGACTGACTCACTCACTCATCATACTCAGGGGGAAAAACTGCTTAAAAATAAGTAAATAGGTGTTCGACAGTTTTTTTTTCATAAATCCAATTTAATGGGTCATAGGGAGGGGTGACATTCTGGAAAAAATATTGAAAGAAAATGTCCTGACTCACTCACTCATCATCGCCCAGCCAAAATTATTGAAGTTAGAAACATGATACTTTGGGGATATGTTCGTTGTGTGTCAAAACCGTCCTCTAAGGAAGGATTTTCGAATATTCAGGTTCTAAAGGGGCCTTAAGTGGGTTAAACCTGCATTTCATTGAATAACAATATCTCACAAAAGGGTTCCATTAGTGGATGTGATATTCGGCATATAAACTAATCATTAAAAATAAGCACACATATGTCTAAGGGTTTTTCGATGTGATGTACTGTATATTATAAGGTGAAAGGGGTGGTAAGTGGGGGTTGAAGGAAACCTGACGGAGCGTGTACCTCTTAAACGACATAGGCGAGAAGTTTGAAACTCAGCGGAGAAAACAGCTTAAAAATAAGTAAATAGGTGTTGCGACCGTTTTTTCATAAATTCAATTTAAGGGGCAAATGGGGTGGGGTGAAATTCTGGAGAAAAACGGAGAGAATGTGTCCTAACTGACTGACTGACTGACTCACTCATCAAACTCAGGGAAAAAACAGCTTAAAATAAGTTAATAAGTGTTGGAGCGTTTTTTCATAAATCCAATTCAAGAGGCCCAAGGGGAGGGGTGAAATTCTGGTTAAAAAAAACATTAAATGCAAACATCCTGACTGACTCGCTCACTCATCATCGCTCAGCCAAAATTATTGAAGTTAGAAACATGAAATTCTGGGGTTATGTTCGCTCTATGTCGAAAACGTCCACTATGGAAGGATTTTGGATATTCAGGTTCTAAAGGGGTGTTAAGGGGGTAGACCTGCATTTAATTGAATAACAATATCTTCCGATTGGTTTCATTGGGGAATGGGATACTCGGCATATAAACTCATCAATAAGAATAAGAAGACATGTGTCTGAGGGATTTTGGATGTGGTGTATATTATGAGGTGAATGGGTGAAAAGTGGGGGTTGAAGGATTCCAAACGGAGCAAGTATCTCTTAAACGACAGAGGCAAAAGTATGAAACTCAGGGGGGGGTGGTGGTAATCAGCTTGAAAAATAAGTCATGAATCCAATTTAACGGCCCTTGGGGAGGGGTGAAATTCTGGGGAAAGAAATCCACTAAGGAAGGATTTTTGGTTATTCACTCATCATCCTTCAGCCAAACCTATTGCAGTTAGAAATATGACATTTTGGGGTTATGTTCGTTGTATGTCGGAAACGTCCACTAAGGATGGATTTTTAGATGTTCATGTTCTAAAGGGGTGTTAAGGGGGTTAAAATTGCATTTCATTGAATAACAATACCTCACGAGTTATTTCAATTGGGGATGTGATATTCGGCATATAAACTAATCATTAAAAATAAGCAGACATGTGTCTAAGGGTTTATCGATGTGGTGTACATCATGAGATGAACGGGGTGAAAATTGGGGGTTGAAGGATTCTTAACGGAACGTGTTGGCCTATCTCTTAAACGTCATAGGCGAGAAGTTTGAAATTCAGCGGAAAAAATCAGCTTAATAATGAGTAAATAGGAGTTCGACTGTTTAATCATAAATCCAATTTAAGGGGCCCATGGGGAGGGGTGAAATTATGGGAAAAAATTCAGGAATTAGGAAATGATTGACTCACTCACTCACTCATCAAACTCAGGGGGAAAACCTGCTTAAAGATAAGTAAATAGGTGTTGAACCGTTTTTCGTTTCATAAATCCTATTTAAGGCGTTCATGGGGAGGGGTGAAATTCTGAAAAATAAATGAAAGAAAATGTCCTGACTGACTCACTCACTCATCATCGCCAAACCAAAATTGTTGAAGTTAGAAACATGAAAATTTTGGGGATATGTTCGTTGTATGTCGAAAACGTCCACTAAGGAAAATGTTTGGATATTCAGGTTCTAAATGGGTGTTTCATTATATAACAATATCTCACGAGTGGTATCATTTGGGGATGTGATACTTGCCATATAAACTAATCTTTTTAAATAAGCTGACTCGTGCCTTGTGATTTTTAGATGAGGTGAAAGGGATAAAAGTTGGGGGTTGAAAGATTCCTAACGGAGCGTGTATCTCTTAAACGAAATAGGCGAGGAGTTTGAAACTCGGAGGAAAACAATCAGCTTAAAAATAAATAAATAAATAAATAAATAAATAAATAAATAAATAAATAAATAAATAAATAAATAAATAAATAAATAAATAAATAAATAAATAAATAAATAAATAAATAAATAAATGGGAAAAAACAGGTAAGAAAGTGTCCTAACTGATTGACTCACTCACTCATCAAACTCAGGGGGAAAAGCTGCTTAAAAATAAGTAAATAGGTGTTCGACAGTTTTTTTCATAAATCCAATTTAAGGGTTCATAGAGAGGGGTGAAATTCTGGAAAAAAATATTGAATGAAAATGTCCTGACTCACTCACTCATCATCGCCCAGCCAAAATTATTGAAGTTAGAAATATGACATTTTGGGGATATGTTCGTTGTATGTCAAAACCATCCTCTAAGGAAGGATTTTCGAATATTCAGGTTCTAAAGGGGTCTTAAGGGGGTTAAACTTGCATTTCATTGAATATCAATATCTCACAAAAGGGTTCCATTAGTGGATGTGATACTCGGCATATAAACTAATCAATAAAAATAAGCAGACGTATGTCTAAGGGTTTTTCGATGTGATGTACTGTATTTTATAAGGTGAAAGGGGTGGTAAGTGGGGGTTGAAGGAAACCTAACGGAGCGTCTATCTCTTAAACGACATAGGCGAGAAGTTTGAAACTCAGCGGAGAAAACATCTTGAAAATAAGTAAATAGGTGTTCGACCGTTTTTTCATAAATTCAATTTAAGGGGCCAATGGGGTGGGGTGAAATTCTGGAGAAAAACGGAGAGAATGTGTCCTAACTGACTGACTGACTCACTCATCAAAGTCAGGGAAAAAACAGCTTAAAAATAAGTTAATAAGTGTCGGAGCGTTTTTTCATCAATCCAATTCAAGAGGGGTGAAATTCTGGTAAAAAAATTGAATGCAAATAATCTGACTGACTCGCTCACTCGTCATCGCCCAGCCAAAATTATTGAAGTTAGAAACATGAAATTTTGGGGTTATGTTCGTTGTATGTCGGAAATGTCCATTAAGGAAGGACTTTTGGATATTCAGGTTCTAAAGTGGTGTTAAGGGGGTAGACTTGCATTTAATTGAACAACAATATCTCCCGATTGGTTTCATTGGGTAATGTGATACTCGGCATATAAACTCATCAATAAGAATAAGAAGTCATCTGTCTGAGGGATTTTGGATGTGGTGTATATTGTGAGGTGAATGGGTGAAAAGTGGGGGTTGAAGGATTCCTAACTGAGCAAGTATCTCTTAAACGACAGAGGCAAAAGTATGAAACTCGCGGGGGGGCCCTTGGGGAGGGGTGAAATTCTGGGGAAAGGAATCCACTAAGGAAGGATTTTTGGTTATTCACTCATTATCCTTCAGCCAAACCTATTGCAGTTAGAAATATGACATTTTGGGGATATGTTCGTTGTATGTCGGAAACGTCCACTAAGGATGGATTTTTCAATATTCATGTTCAAAAGGGGTGTTAAGGGGGTTAAAATTGCATTTCATTGAATAACAATACCTCACGAGTTATTTCAATTGGGGATGTGATATTCATCATATAAACTAATCATTAAAAATAAGCAGATATGTGTCTAAGTGTTTATCGATGTGGTGTACATCATGAGATGAAAGGGGTGAAAATTGGGGGTTGAAGGATTCTTAACGGAACGTGTTGGCCTATCTCTTAAACGTCATAGGCGAGAATTTTGAAATTCAGCGGAAAAAATCAGCTTAATAATGAGTAAATAGGTGTTTGACTGTTTAATCATAAATCCAATTTAAGGGGCCCATGGGGAGGGGTGAAATTATGGGGAAAAATCAGGAAACAGGAAATGATTGACTCACTCACTCATCAAACTCAGGGGGAAAACCAGCTTAAAAATAATTAAATAGGTGTTGGACCGTTTTTTTTTCATAAATCTTATTTAAGGCGTTCACGGGGAGGGGTGAAATTCTGAAAATCGTCAAAACAAAATTATTGAAGTTAGAAACATGAAAATTTTGGGGATATGTTCGTTGTATGTCGAAAACATCCACTATGGAAAATGTTTGGATATTCAGGTTCTAAATGGGTGTTAAGGGGGTAAACGTGCATTTCATTAAATAACAATATTTCACGAGTGGTTTCATTTGGGGATGTGATACTTGCCATATAAACTAATCTTTAAAAATAAGCTGACTAGTGTCTTTTGATTTTTCGACGAGGTGAAAGGTATGAAACGTTGGGGTTGAAAGATTCCTAACGGAGCGTGTATCTCTTAAACGACATAGGCGAGGAGTTTGAAACTCAGAGGAAAACAATCAGCTTAAAAATAAGTAAATAAATAAATAAATAAATAAATAGGGGTTCGACCGTTTTTTCATAAATACAATTTAAGGGGCCCATGGGGAGGGGTGAAATTTGGGAAGAGAAACGTCCACTAAGGAAGGATATTTGGATATTCACTCTCATCGGCCAACCAAGACTATTAAAGTTAGAAGAATGAAATTTTGGGGATATGTTTGTTGTGTGTCGAAAACTTCTACTAAGGAGGGATTTGGGATATTCAGGTTCTAAAGGGGTGTTAACGGGGTTAAACCTGAATTTCATTGAATAACAATATGACGCGACTATGACGCGAGCGAAGCCGCGGGTGTCTGCACAGTCCAAGTACTTATAATATTTCACCTGCTCCAATGTATTTCCTCCTACCGGGCATCAATTCTCTTGCGATTCTTGCCTACCGATATAACATTCGTCCTTGAAATGCTGGTCTTCATACTTACTCCCTACATTTCTTTCCAAGTTCTAGCATGTTGGCTTGCAACCTTTCGATGGAGTCTGCCATTACAACCAGGCCATCAGCATAGGCCAGACTACCTACCTGGTTTCCACCTTATTGATTCTCACCCAGCCAGTTTACGCTCTTCAGCAATTGGTAAATATCCAAAATAAACCGTAGAGGTGAGAGGTGACAACCATACCTGACTCCTGTAGCAACTTTGAACCAGAACTCATCCTACCATCAACTCTCACTGCAGCCTGATTATCAACATAAATACTTTTTGATTACCCTGTAGCAGCCTCCCCTCGATACCATAATCCCTCAGGATGCTAAGCATCTTCTCCCTGAGTGCTCTATAGTACGCCTTCTCTGGATCTACAAAACACAAGCTCAACTGTCTATTCCTCTCGTAGCTTTTTTCAATAACTTGGCGCATAGGCCTACTAAAATTAGATCCTGACACCCACGTTGTGGTCTAAAGCCACACTGGTTTTCACCCATCTTACTCTCAGCCGATCATCGAATTTTACACTCTATAATGCCTGAGTAAGCCTCCGTGGCTTAGACGGCAGCCCGCTGGCCTCTCACCGCTGGGTCCGTGGTTCAAATCCCGGCCACTCCATGTGAGATCTGTGCTGGACAAAACGGAGGCAGACAGGTCTTTCTCCGGGTACTCCAGTTTTCCCTGTCAAAATTTCATTCCAGCAACACTCTCCACTATCATTTCATTTCATCTGTCATTCATTTAATCATTGCCCCAGAGGAGTGCGTCAGGCCTCGGCAGCCGGCACAGTTCATATCCTCGCCGCTAGATGGGGGCCTCATTCATTCCATTCCTGACCCGGTCGGAGACTGGAAGCAGGCTGTGGATTTTCATAATGCCTGAGTACACTTTGCCCGGGACACTTATTAAAAAAATGTCTCTATAATTATTGCAATCTTTTCTGTTACTTTGCTTATAAATTGGGGCGATTACTGCTTTATTTTTTCATTCAGAGGATACCTTTCCTAGACAATACCCCATAGGTGATTTTATCGATACATTTGTCGTATATTATAAAAGTGCCAGAGGTTCGGTTACAATTCCTCCCCCTCCCCAAATCCTTTAAATAGGTCGGAAACAAGTGATAAAATATTGCTTTGTGATCTCAGACTCTCTAGTAGAAAATGTTTTCTTCAGAATTATCTACAGAAAAATATCCGAAATGTAGATGCTATAGTAGGTTTAGCTGTTTGACACGTTTTATATCGAGATTGGTTCATACGCCCTGATTGAGGGTCGGACCTTTTAGATAGGGCTGAAATGCATCACTGATAGTTGTGGGAAGTTTCCTATTCTTAGGCCTCCAAGTAAATTGTCTACCCAGAGACATTTCAGAATTATTTCGGCTCAAAGAGCATTTTGAACGTTTATGACACCAGTGCGGGAGTACATTAAGGGAACAGATAAGCGCAGGTACTCGAACCTTTCAAATCCATCAAAAATTCACGGTTTGTTTATGGTTATTGTTTGTGATGAATATAGAGATGGGCTGGTTGTTGGTTCCATTCCCACGTACTGATTGCTCCATCTTGAAAAAGTAACGAGTATTTTCATTTCATCGTTACTCTTAAAAGTAACGGCGTTACAGTTATAGTAACTGTTACTGGTAACGACGTTTGAAGTCACGCGTCATTCCGCAACCCTGGTATAAGTCATACATTTTCTTTGTAACCTAGTAATGCAGTAGGAGGTTCTGATTCTTGAGATCCAGTAGTCTCGGATGATTTGTTGATTCAATTAATGGCTCTGCGACGTCGTGTGGTCATGTAGCACCGTGCACTTGCGTGTGTGTGCGCGCGTGCACGCGTAGAATTTGTCTGATAACCTGTGTTATTGTAATCAATGTAGCCTATTAGTAATTGAGACGAGGATCGGGGAAGGAGGCGACCGTGGCCTTCATGTAGGTACCATTCTGGCATTTGCCTAAAGTGGAAGTGGGAGACCACAGGAAACCACTTTTAGGATGGCTGAGGTAGAAAATAAACCCACTACTTCTCATTTTTGCCTCACGAGGCTGAGTGCACCCCGTTCTAGGCCTCAAGCCAAACCACGGGATGGTCCAGTCTCGGATAAAGACTAGTGTAGCGAGGAAATTATCTGATATGGTTCCTAACTAACCATAGAAGATGTTCTGCCTTCCCACCCTCTTTTATCCCGGGATGACACCCCAGTTTCAATAGCTCAAACTGTGTAACTCATAAAGCTTTCCTGTGGAATATAATGGCGAAATTTCAAGGCTATTCGACGAGAACAAGGAAAAATCGACCATGTTGGCGCTGGCTTGAAAAAAAAAAAAAAAAAAGGAATGAAAAAAAAAGACGTAAAAAAAGGAAGGTCCTGCATTTTTTCGGAATTTCTATATTTATACCAGAATGATCGCCAAGTATTGCTAAGTCTACAAAAAGAAAATTGGTGACAATACTTGCAACCAGTTGGAATATAAGTTACAATACATTATATCTCTGAAAATAGTGATTTCTTGGTGTGACCTACCAACATTAAAAAAATCATAACTTCCACAATAACTTACCGTACTTCGCCCAATTGAACAAAATCAGGTAATATATATTCCATCCAATTTAAGAGCTCATTAAACAAAAAACAAACAAAAAACAAACAAAAACAAGAAGTTCCGTGAAGAACTATACAGCCTACTTTTCATGCCAATGATTATTCTACAGTATATGAACCTATCTAGAATAATGACGAAATTAAGTTGGTAATATCGAAATATCTCTTTAGTTCAAAATATACCTGGTATAATGTAGCCTAATAGAGCACTACAGTTGGCAGCCCTGGTGATTGAATATATTCTTAGTTCCACCTCTTAAGGTACAGATTACAAAATTTGGTTGAAGTCCAATGGACGTTACATGCAGTTAGACACTGGATCTATCAGCACGCGTAAAAGCATGTTGCCAACAATACCATGCGTGTGCTGGTCAGAAATAATCTGAATTATTATGATATCTTGTTGTGCCAATTTTGGATGAAATCCATTTGTTAGTATAGAAGTTACATGTATTTTAGAATTGGACATATCAGCAGGCATAGAATCATGTTGGCAGCACTGCCTTGTATTAATTACTCCAAATTAATCTAGAATGTCAGGTGCTATACGTGTGCAAATTATAGAGCTGTTGGCTTGCATACTTTCTGATATATTGATATTAGGGTAAAAAATATAGACAGCATTTATTAACAGTTGGCAGCCCTGATTGCTCTTAACAATACTTATAGTCATATCTGTCATGGTACACATATCACATACGAAATTTGGTTGAAATCCAACTGATAGTATAGAAGTTACATGTATTTAAAAATTGGTACTATCAGCAGGCTTATAATCATGTTGGTAGAACTGACGTATATAAGTTACTCCAAATTAATCTAAAATGTCAGAATATACGCGTGCATAGTTTAAAGCTGTTGGCTTGCATACTTTCTGATATATTGGTATTTGGATAAAAACAATAAAAATAGAGAGAGCAATTATTAACAGTTGGCAGCCCTGGTGGCTCTTAAGAATACGGTCAGTCATATCTGTTTATGTACAGATATTACATACAAAATTTGGTTGAAATCCAATTGATAGTGTAGAAGTTATATGCATTTAAACATTGGACCTATCAGAAGGCTTAAAATTATTTTGGCAACACTGTCATGGTTGGCCTCCTGGAAATTAAGCTGAAATAGTATTATCTACATGTGTGGCAATTTTGGAAGAGCTCCCATGCATACCTTGCAAGATATCCAACATGGAGCTCAAATTTCTAGTGCGTTTTTTCAGCAGTTGGTAGCACTGACATCATTTTCAAATATGGACGTGAGCTATTCCGGTGCACATCTTTACTCATACTAAATTTGGTTTTGATTGCTGCAGCCGTTTAGGAGTTGATAGGGGGGGACACACACACAGCCAGACTGGCAGAAGGACAGACAGACAGACAGACACACATTTTCCCGGATCGATCTCATAACTCTACTTTTTCCTCATTTTTGCAAAATGTGAAAAGTAGGCTAAAAAAACAGAGCTCTAGTGCCACAAATTTAGGTTTTAGGTGACACATAATGATTTCCTAATGTGGTCCTAAACTTTCGACCGGTACTGTAGGCTATTTAGCTCCATTACATTGTAGGATTGACCGTTCGCTTATAATGTTGGCTTTCAGCAGATAAGACATTCGCAAGTTCACGAAAATCCACAATATCCTGTAGCCTAATTGCATTAGAGCTACGAAGAAAATGCAAATGATCTTGATGTGTTTCATTTTTGGCTATTGGCAGATAAGATATTCACACATCAACGAAACACCATAATTTCCTGGCAATTCATCACAATTACAAAGAAAATGCTTATGACGTTTCTTGTAAACACATCCTCATCCTGGTGTTGCGGCTAGCATTCTTGGCTATCGCCCCGAAGTTCCAAAATCGATTTCCGGCTCTGCTAAGAAATTTATTTCTGGTCTGAGGGCTGAAACGGAGTGCATATTTCACGCAATCACCATTTGGATATTATAAAACATAAATAGAAATAACTCTCAACTCAAAAGAACTATAGCAACGAAAATGAATGATAAGGTAGGACCGTACATGAGGCCTTGCATAGTTAAGACAATACATTGTCTACATTCAATATGGCGATTGCGCGAACTATTTGAACATTAATATCAACAACTCAGAATGTACAGTAATTGTGTAATTAAGTCGAATATTGGCAATATATGAGTATCATAAAAGGGTTGTCACAAGTTTTAGTCAGACGAGTATCACACTGAATAGTCTATAGCACACAACGGCTGTCTGGAAATGTCAAAATGAATTAATAACTCGCATTATCGTAAAGCTATAACTTAACAACGAAATTTAATAATAGGCCTATGGTATAAAAGTATAGTGACTTCATATGCCCAAAGGGCAGATGACCTCACTGTTCCTCCACTTAAAACTACAATAAATAACTAACTAAATATTTTCCCATAGAAAAGAACAGTGATACATTCAAGATGGCGACTAGACGTACTATTATAGGCTAATATAGCCTAGTCTACATAACTCAGGGTATAATTGCACAATTAAGACGAAGCTTGATAGGAGAGGAGTGGACTATTATATACTGTAAGAGACCTCAGTAGTGTAAGTGATTAATATATCACACTGAATATAGCGTGCAGTGGCCATCCTGAAATTTCATAATTTAGAAATAAACAACTCTCGAGGTTTTAGAGCTACAATAACGAAAATTAGTAATAAGGCAGAACTTTATGTATGGTATCGTATGCCCAGAGCAAACTAGCAGCGACGCCAAATTTTCAAGGTGGTGACTGGGGGTGTTAATAAACCGTAGGCCTAATAATGAACCATTCAGAATGTAAATGCGCAATTAAAACGAAATTTATTAGAATTAAGTACCATATAAGGGAATTTCCTGAATTAAGCCATAAGTTTAAGTTAATAGGCCTAGGCCGAGTATATAGTACAGTGGCCATGTTGAAAATACATCACAGAATATGATAATGAATAACTCAAAGCATTATGAAGCTACAAACACGAAAATTAGTAGTAATGTAGAACCTTGTGACTTCCTATGACCAAGTCAAAAGAACAGCGACTCCATAGATTCAGAATAGCGACTAGGCTTATCTTTAAAACTTGATTAATACCCAAGGAAAAAGAACAGGCTCGCCATATAATCAAGATGGTGGTTAAGCGTGCCATTAAAACATCGAAATGAATCCGATTGCGCAATTAACACGAAACTCTGTAAGAGAGTAATATCTTATAAGAGACCTAACTATAATAGCATTAGTCATGATTCATGAGTATAGATCACACTGCCTGTAGTATGCAGTCGCCATCTTGAAAATATAAGACGTTAATATCGATAATCCACAATTTTATACAGTTACAATGAGGAAACGCAGCAAGTTTGTAGTCGCCCATCAGAGGCTTTCTTTGTTGAAGGTACAAGATCCCTAATTCGGTGCATTTAAGATGGTGGATGGACGTACTATTCTAATGTTAGAATCAATTCCTCGTGATGCAACATCGGAATTATAACGATGTTTAGTATACGAGGAGTCTTATAGAGGGTAGGCCTACAACTCTTATAGGCTAGTTCACCAAAATAACATTCTAGTAGGCTATACTGCTGGATAAGGAACAAATGGTTGTAGGCTAACTATACCCTTGCAGTACATTTAAGTAAAAGCAGGCTGCATGTTCTTTACTGAACATTTTGTTTACTTTCATGCTCAGCACAAGCTACACGAGATCTTCCCACTTTCTGTTATCCATCGGTGAAGTTAAAGCTCCCGAAGTGTGTTAAGATCATATTATACAGTGTTTACTGAAAACGTCATAGCCAATCAAAATCAAATATCGCTGCCTAGCGTTCAGTGGCACTGTATTCTTTCAAAAAGCCTATTGCACGAAGGGAAGGACTATTTAACCAAATCATATGTTTGTGTTTTTTTTAATAATTATTTAGTCTATAATAATTAATTATGTCTGAACACTATAAATGCTATAAACTACTACAGTAGTAACCAAAGTGATGATGATCGTGTGGCCTCCGGAGAGGCCGAGTGCAGGTCTTTCTAGTTGACACCCGTGGGCGACCCGCACCTCGTAATGAGGATGAAGTGATGATGAAGACGTCACATACACCCAGTCCCCGAGCCACGGGAATTAACCCCAGGAGATTAAAATCCCGTATAGCTCGGCCTGGAATCGGACCCGGGGCACTTCGGGTCAAAAGCCTAGCGCGCTAACCATTTAGCCACGGAGCTGGACGTAACGAAAGTAATACATTATTTATTCATGGTAGGAAACAGTCATGGTAGGACAATTATGTCTTACCTTATTATTCCTGGCGAAAGTGATGCACGTCAGTTCATTCCTACTAATGACTAGCACTTGAAATAAAGATGTTTAGCTTCCTTTGGCCTAGTCAACCTTTCGAACAAATTGTGGGTGGTTTGAAATGAGAATTTTATCCTGGTATTACATGTCGAGACAGGAGACTTTAGTATATTACAAGAAGGAGGGGAGGGGGGAGCAATGTCCCTTGATTCAAACTTTGTGGAAACAGAAGGTTTTTGTACCCCCACTCTCGATTTTGGCGCTTATAAATTTGTTACTTCTTCCCAATGTGCCAAACCACAAGCAAAATAAAGAATAAATGTATTATTAGACAAACACATAAAGTTTCATGATTTACATAACTTACTATTTTTATTACTTATTTAATTTTCCCATTGTTCTATACTTCTGGAATAAAGACTATGATTCTGATTTGGGGATATCTATTCAGTTTAAAGCAGAGTATTACCTGTGAGTGTGGCTATGACAAGCTATCACTCACACCTAACCTTTTCGTACCTCCCCTTCGCACAGCGCGTCAGTGAAAGAAGGCGTGGCCAAACGTAGGATTTTTGAACTCTCGATTTTTCGAACAATATTCGTCTGATTTGAAAACGAATCATACTACTGAATTTATTTATTAAAATAAGTCATGGTCATAAGAAATAGCTGTACTATTCCATAAAATAAAGAACAACAAAGTTTCTACCGGTATCTTAGAGATAAAGCTGCCAAAATGATATACCTACAAGCAGTCCTATGATTCCTTTAGCACCGTTTATAAAAGTAAAAACAGAATATTGATATCTTTGACGGTTTAGAATATATTTGAGAAGGACATCTTAGGTGACTAACTCTGTATAGCAGGGCTGGCCAATAACATTAACTTTGGGAGCCACAAATTTATGAAGCTGTTTCGAAGCGAGCCACATTGTTAAAAAATTAATGATTTATAAAATAAAGGCTCGTTTTTTATTTCATAAAAATGAAGAAACGTTTATATAGTTTAGGCTACTTAACACATACGGTAACATTATTGTTTTACACGACAAGATCAAGGATTTTACTTTTGAGAAGTGCTTTTTTGAGTGTTATTTTTTGCTGTTAGTTGTTTGAAATCTGACTGATATAATTTGTAAGCGCAAGCTCGCACGAGTTCACTTCAAGGTTCATCAGTTCAGTTCGATATTTTTTCAAGGAGCCGCACGAGATTGACTCAAGAGACGCATTTGGCTTGCGACCATCGTTGTGACCACTCCTGCTGTGAGAACCACCTCTCTTTCTTGACTATGTTAAATTTTCAATTTTGTGGTACATATTACAAAAAAACTATTTGGGTTATTAAATTGAAATTTTCAGGGTTTGTTACATACATCTTTAGCTGCAATAATAGGAAGAGTTATTTACGGAGACTTCATACTTTTTACAGAATCACTTCCTTAAAAATACATTATAATTTTACCCAAAAATTTGTACAAAACAATTGATAACTTTATTCTTATGTAACATAGGCTACTGGGAAATCCCTTCCTATTACTATTCACAGAGGACATATTAAACCACATAAAAAGTTTCACTGGCCTAGCATAAGAGATTTTCTCAAAAATGGTGTCAAAGTACTGTACAAGGAAATACATAGCTGAGAAAAATAAAGCCTAAGTTTATCAGTGTAATTTCTAACCTGTGATGGTTCTCAGAACTTTCCTGCCCCGTAATCCGAATTATCTGCATCCTCCTTGGTTCTTTGTAGATTCCTCTTTAGCATCGCTGCTCTTTTAGTCGTATCATCAACCACTATTTCTGTTTCATTGACGTACTTGAAGAACTACTGTCGACCAAAGTATTATGTGTACTCGAGTTTGAAGGTTGTTTGTGAAGTAACAAATAGACCTACATAAAATCCAATAACATCATCATTTTCGTCGTTCTATTTTACGTTAGCTCATGTAGGTTTGGAATTTTTAATTTGTATTTTAATATTTTTTGTCGCAGTTGAAACACAGAAAGTGCACGTTTTTAAGCGTGTTTCAACCATGCGTCACATTTCAGAACTATTATCTCAAAAACCCGTAATCAGATCAAATCCAAATTTTAACACAATATACATTGACATGTTGTATAACTGGTTTATTAATTTCAAAATTTTGCGTGTCCAAGAAAAAAAAAATGTTATCATTTTTGTAAGGTAACTTTTTCTCGGCTCGGGGTGGTTAGGAAATGTAGTCCTTGGTCGCGATGTAATCCTTATACATCAAAACGTTATGCTGTATGACTGTGAAATACGTAAATTAACTCACTTATTTTATATCGGTTTGTATTTATAGGCGGAAATAACACATTGTTCACCAGCTACCCGCTCCGGGAAAAGCTGTACAGCGTTGCTGTGATAGAGCCCATCACTTCCGAGCGAGGAACGCCATGATGCGTGATGGGCTCCATTTCGGCAACGCTGTACAACTTTTTGTGCTTCAACTGCGACATAAAATATTAAAATATAAATTAAAAATTCCAAACCTACATGAGCTAACGTACAATAGAACGACAAAAATGATGATTTTATATAGGTCTATTGGTTACTTCACAAACAACCTTCAAACTCGAGTGCACATAATACTTTGGTCGACAGTAGTGCTGTTTACAGCTTTATGCTGGTCACTAGGGGAGCACGTGGCAATGTTGCATACAACACTAGCCTCCTCAACGGATGAAATTTCACCAAAAACAACATTATTTATACGTGGAAGCTTCCTTGTATAACGATATCCTGTAGACATTCTCTTCCCAAAACATTTAGAACGACCCACTGCGCTGAGAGTTACAAAGGACACTAAACTCACAACTACTTCACGACTTTCATATTTGATGAATTGGTATTCAACACTGAAATATAAACACAAACAAACTATGGCGGGGGTTGGCAGAGTTACCAACATGAAGATTGATCATTACCAAGTGGAATGGTAGTGCATTCGGGAAATAACCTCCAGTAGTTAAGAAATTATCTGCAAAAGTATGAACTGAGGTAAAAGTAGGTGTATCTTTTCAAAGAGTAAAATGGTGACATAAAGTGTTATAACATGGATATTTTTCATTTTTATTTTCATTTCTTCAACATATTTGAGTTCGCCACTTCGTAAATATATATAAAAAAACCAAATATCTCAATTTTCAACCCAAGCCAGGGGTTTCTCACCTTAGAATCAATAATGCTATAAAGCTTTAATTTAGAAACTCTATAAGAGGAATGTAGTTAACTGTATAACAAAATTACTAGGCCTATAGCCTATGTTTAGAAAGTGACAAAAAGAAGTCTTGTTACCGATATAATGTTACGTTTCCCAGTGTGATTTTGGTATTTGACGACCTTGGTTGAGTTGAATATAACTAAATAGGCCTTTGAACAGAAGTTAAAATTGAAATCATTCATTTCAAAGAAAGTAGCCTTTATGTTCTTTAGGGAATATCTTGGTATTCTTTTACGCAATCATTTCTCTGTCACCTACACCAGTGGCGATTTCTCCCATGCGTCGCATATAGCCTAGCCTACCGGCGGCATACCACCCGAAATTAAAATTTAGCCTAAACATATTTTCTCGTCATTCTTTAGACTTGTTGTTAATAGTGCAATTTGAAAATCGTGCTTGTTGTCATATTTTTTTCTGCAGATTGTCACGAAAGTCTGATGTCATAGCAGCGTACCATACTAATTTTAATTTGTGGAGCCCAGTTTTATTTATGAGTGAAGGTACATGATTGAGTAACTTACACCGCTAGGATCTCCTGGGCGCTCGGCGGTGGCGGTTCATCACAGATATGCGGAGAAAGGAGAGGGTAATAACACAGTAGCCTGCATAGTCGTGTGCTAGGACACAGCGGTTCAAATAGACGTTATGCTGATTGGCTGTTTGAAGGGGACATTGTTTACCATGGGAGGCATACCAGTACTCAGTCACTTCAGTTATTTGCAAGACAGTGTTATCTGTTATGTTACGTTTGTGTTAAGCCAGTCCTTAAGTGATTTAGTAAACAGTGAAATATTAAAATGTTTGGTGTGAGTGAAGCACCAGGAATTGTAGCTACGTCATTGAGGATTTAATTTCATGTGATCCCGCAGAAAGTGGAAATTAAGCAGAAAGGAAGGCCGATCCCTGAACGTCCGAATTTAGTTTCAACTTGTGTAGACCTTAAGCAAGAGTAGGCTATAGGCTACTCGACATTTTCTCCCTCAAATTATTCACTCCATCAGTGGTTAACTGGCTGCAGAAAACTTAACAATCTATTCTGCTGGCCTTGTCTCCTTTTCTGCCGTGGCCAAAGAATAGATTTGGCAACATTGCTGCTCTTAATTGTTGTTGCTTCATTAAGGGGTTTTACGACATCGTGGTCATGCAGCCCCGGGTACTTGGGCGTGTGTGTGTGTGTAATTTGTCTGATAACCTGTCTTATTGTGATGGCTGTATTAGTGTGTGTATTTGTAATTCAGAAGATGATTTGGAAGGAGGCGGCCGTGGCCTTACATTAGGATCCATCCTGGCATTTGCCTGGAGTAGAAGTGGGAATCCACGGTAAACCATCTCCAAGTTGGCTGAGATGGGAATCAAACCCGCCTCTTCTCACTTTTGCCTCACGAGGCTGAGTGGACCCCGTTTCCAGCCCTCAGACCAGAATTAAATTTCATGGCAGGGTCGGAAATCGAACCCGGGCCTCCAGGCAAGAGTGCTGGCCACTACACAACGAGGTGGCTGCTGATCTTAGTTTACTATCAAATTCTTAAAAACAAGAAAAAAAAACAAGTCAAATCGCGTGTGTATTTGCATTGTGTAAATTCAGTAGCTTGCGAATAGATGTTCAGATGAATGCTGAGAAAGCAATGGAGGTGTCTAAGCACAACGAAATGGCCAAAAAGACTAGGTGGGTTTTAACAAGGCTAATAGATGTCGTTTGCCATTTAGGTTAGGCAAGCATGAATAGGCGTTACGAGTACATGGCGAGTCAGATCAGTCGCTTAACAGAGGTAACTTCATAGAAACCTTAGATTTGCTGACAGTACAGTATGAAAATTTTCTTAATTTACTGCATTTCGAGGTACCATTCAGAATGATTTAATGGAAGCCATCTGAGGAGTAATTGAAGATGCTGGTGTATTCTTTGGAATACACGGTCAGTTAGAGTTAGCTTTTGCTGCTCTTTGATTTATCTATTTTATTTAATTTCTCTCTTTGCAGACACCAACAGTGATTCCTTATTTATTTTTTCTTTCCATGAAACAGGGACTCATTTTGTCTTTGAACCTGTTCTAGATATATATCTTCTATGGAAACCCTAGCGGCATCTTGCAGCAAACCACTGACGTTTCTCAATATTTCTAAGCTCAAGAGGACTTCCTCACTAATCCACCAGGCGTCGTCCTCGTCGTCAGCTAACATCTCAATGAAGACTGCTCCATGAAGAAAATGTACATTTGTAAAGGGTTTTTATTTTTTGTTTGTTGTACATTCTGTTATAAACTCTTTTGTTTCCCTCCCCTCTCCTCTTGCCTACCTACCTCTATCGTGTGTGGAATCACTCGTCCTCACTTCTCCTAGTTCAGTCGTCAAGTACAGTTCGGAGCCCTCCCACGGGCCAGTCTCCTGTTTTCATGAGACATTTTTAAATCGACGCCATGTTGGGGATGTAAGCTAACGGTCGCCAGGATCATATACTTTCTTCAGCCATGAAAAAGCTAAGTAAAAATCTCCAATGATCATAAACTTGTTTTGAATGGTTTTAATACGCTGAACGCTTTTAATAAAATTTTATAGACAGTGTGGGGAATTGCTCACTATTGTGCCATAACCGTCTTCGTGGGATTTTCTTTGTCAGGCTTTAGCTATCTAAGCAGGCTTTAAAACATGAAATGTAGTACTTCTTGTACAAAATAAATGGGAACACCTTCCCACACCGAGGGATTCATGTTAAATTAACCGCTGTCTGTAAACTTAGCTTTTTCCACCGTGGGAACTCTATTGCCCTATCTAACTGTCATCACAGTTCTAGAATTTTTCCACTCAACGTATGCTTCAAACCGCATTGAACTGTGCTCAATACCGTCAAATTGCTGGAACTTCAAGTTAAACAAAACTAATAACTGCAACCCATAAACTTTCCAACGCAATACATATTCAAGTTCAAATTTTACCAAGTGTTCATCATAGTGACAATAACTTTCTCTTGTTCTACGAACTCGCATACATTGTAACAGTGAACATTTTCAACTTATCAGCAAACTATCAGTGCTTCGAATCCGCGTGTGCTAATCTCAACCGCGCCGCGTACGTGAGAGCAATAAACCTGGCCAGGACTTTCTCCTTAAGTTCCTATTTCCCTTTTTCCAAATAACGTTTACTAACCAAATTAAATTTTACTATTGGATTTTTCTTTTCTACGAGGCTTAGCCCAAAGAGGCTACCCATCTTGTCGGATTTATCACATATTCACTCTGTTTCAACTTGTGGCTAGTCCACATTTTAATTGTTCTTCCCTTCTAAAATTTGGGAATTGTACTTTTTATAATAATGAAAGAGTTGCCTAATCCTTTTGCTCAAGGCTTCACAAAAGGTGACCTGCCCTATTAGAATTTATCAAATTGTTAACTTCTGCGTAAAATAGCGGTAATTTCCGCTTGTAATTTTTCTTCTTTTCCTGTTACAATCAGGAATCCAATATATTTGTGCATAGCCTTTTCGATTGCCATAAAGGCATTCTAAAGGTGCTTGGATCGAACCTAATTAAACTTTCAAAATTAAAATTGATTTACAATTGTCGTTACAAACTTCAAATTTCTTAATCGTAAGCACACTTTTTAAAATCTTTGTAAGATTTTGGTGCTGTATCAGGTTCGAAACTTGTACTCCATTTAATATTGTTTGTAAATTGTAAACCTCTTATCATTAGGTCTGAGACCTTGGCATTTTATAACCAATTGTTATTCTTAACTCAAATTAAATCACAACCTAAGTATTGTTAATCAGTTCAAAAATGTATAATTTGTTAAATAAATCACTTGTTTTCCGTTTTGCTTTATCTTTCTCGCTAGAATCACGATTAGGCAGGACCTTCTCTTCCCTGATTCTTCCTCTAAGCTTAAACTCTCTTTACGAAAAAAGAAAATCTCTAAAATAATAAAGTCTTTACTACTTGTTGCATTTAAACTAAAACTTCAAGTAACAACATTTTCAAAGTTTATCTTGGCTGTCATAGCCAATTCTAACCGGATGAGTTAGCCGAGGTCGTTGCGGCATGGCTGTTGGCAGCCGCTCACATCCGGGAGGCGAGGAGGTTCGAATCCCCCCGCCGGCAACCTTGAAGATGGTCTTCTGTGGTTTCCCATCTTCCTTCCAGGCAAATGCCGGGGTTGGTCCCTATCTATAGGCCACAGCCGCTACCTTCCAACTCCTCAACCCTCCCATCCAACATTCCTCCCCAACGGTATTTGTAGCTCACCCATTGGGTGTCCGTCTCGAAGCAGCTACAAAACTGGCGAGCCGAACATGTCCTCGGACACTCCCGGCACTAAAAGCCATACGCTAAAAAGCCAATTCTAGCAAGCCATTGATGCAAGTATAGCTAGCTCCGCCAGCTTCCTACGTGTAGAGATTTTCTCTCTGACTTATGGTTTGTTTTCAAAATTTCAGTTTTGTTTAAGTTAGATTTGAGGGCTTCCTCTGTTCTAAACTTTCAATCGGCATCCTTCTGGATAAAATCTTAGTTTTCCTTAAGTGCAACAATTGGTATTCATATAAGATTTTCACAAAAGAACAGTAACAACATCGCTAAAATCACTAAAGATACTTTGTCATTTCCCTCTCTGGGAGCATTCGGTTGGTTTGCCAGAGATCCCACAGTGCCCAGAAATAAAATTATTACTCCAAATTCAAATCTTTCCAGCATTCTTGAATGCATAATAAAATCTAACCCTTCTGAAGGGAAAGTTATTACATCCTTTCCCTTTGGCTTACTTTGTCTTGCCAGAGTACCACCCGTCCCCATAGTACCGGAATACCGGCTCGGAAGGGAAAGAGGAATCACCGAGCGCCTTCAGGCAACATGAATTCCCGCTGCGCTCCCCGCTTGCCCTGAACAGGCCCCCACTAAAGTTAGGTCCCTCCTAAGTTTAGCACTGCGAAATTCTTCTTTATATAATCATTTGTTTAAAACCTAGTGTTGGATTCTCCTCCTATCTACCAATACTTGTCTCTACGCCGAAACCCATCTCCTTTTCTCTCTTATCATCTTCTCTTAGGTAGAGTTAATCCTCAGCAAAAACCTACCAGATGCTATTGCGAAGGAACTTGACAGCGCATAATTTTATAGCAATTCATGTAGATGAATTTTCTGACGTGGTTAATAAATTACAACTATCCACAATTTTGCACTATGTAGACAGTGCTGGAGACGTTCAAGAAAGATTCATTGGCTTGACGGACGTTAGTGATAACAGATCGGAAATATAAAACAAACTTTTCCACGAGCTCGGTTCATTAATTGCTATTGCCACGTGTTGAACTTAGTATTGCAACAGGCCATATTTACATCCCTTTGCTTTTGAGCACCACAATTAAATAAGCTGAAAGACAGCTGCTTTCTTTGCTCAGGAAGCACGCAAACAGGAATTTTACGGATACTTACTTACTCCTCGGCGCTACAGTCCATGTAAGACCTTGACCTCTCCAACAATCGTTGTCCAATCCTGACGATTTTCTGCACATGTCCTCCATCTTCTTACTCCCGTCTTGCGTAAATCCTCCACGTCATCCAACCAACGTCATTTTTCCGTTTACATTTTCCTTTTCCTTGCATAGGTCGTTTATCATTATCATCAGTCCGGCTATTCTTGTATTTGAGTTCCGTAACAGGGTGTTTTTTTTCATCCGAAATGGGGCTGTTAGCCCCATGATAAACCCTCAGGGTATCATTCTTAGTCTGGCCCATCACCTTTGACTTGTCTGGCATGGGAGAAAAAGTAACTATTTTGACAAATGGGTAACGAAAATTTTCTGAAGCCGGGTTGAATCATTTAAACTTGCGCCGCTAGGCTCAGAGATTGCGATGGAGCGAGTTTCACGCAAGCGACGCCGTGCCTAATGCATTGTACTAAGATATCTTTCCCCGTTCCCGACCTCAAGGAAACACATACTGACGATACCTTGAGTGGTATGCATCGGTTCAACGTATATTTTCGGCATCAAGAAGTTTCGTGTGAAATATTTTTCTGTGTTACTGTATTAGGAAGCCTGACTTTTCGTGAGACGTTTATTCGCGAATACTTCCGAAACGAAAAAGAAATCTCTCATTTCTGTTATTTGGAAACTATGTCAAATTGAAGTCCAGAAATAACGTGAAACAATTTAATGTCGCAATCTTGCGAAATGTTAGTCTACAGTTTCGGAAAAAATTGCGAAAAATCTTCGAAATACATATAACTTATTTAAAAAATGTGTCTAGTAAATTTGCGACACCCAGTATGGTTGATTCGAAATTCCGTTATAAATAGATTTTTCCTTCGAACTTTGGTTCCATCGGATATATAATCTAACCGATGATAACTTGTAGATAATTCGTGGTTCTCAGTCGAAATAAAACTTTCCCTCTTGTCGTATTATTCGTGCAATCCTCTCAGAAAAATTCGTAATATTCGATACCGTACCTACTTCGAACGTTCATCCTCAAAAATCGCATCCTCAAGACGGCCGGCTGACCGCACGACTTGCCTGCGGGAATCTCGTCAAACGGGCTGAGATCGAAGTCAGTTGCGTAAAATCATAAAACCCGTCCCCTATCGTGAACTTGTAACCACGAGGACTGCGGGAATCCTGTCAAAGGTGATTGGGCACCCATAACAGGGCACCCATCACGAAACCTACTTGCCACTTTTCCCATGACCATATAACTTACTTAAAATCGTGCGGGGAGCGAGAAGTGCATCAACCCACTTAAAAATGACAGCCTACGTAGCATCGAAATACTAAATCCTCCTCGAGATCCACGCTGAACTGACGATCTCCCAACCACAGCATAGGGACAAAAGGAATCACGGCGCCGACCGAACAACATGTTCATAACTACTCGTGAACTAACCACCTTTCCAACTGGATGGAGCCGAAGGAAAGTCTTCCATGTGGACACCAGAAGAAGTGGACAACTTGGAAAGCCCTTAACAGACTCCGTACAGGAGTCGGCAGAACAAGAGTAAATCTGCGGAAGTGGGGTTTCTCAAGCGATTCATCACTCTGTGACTGTGGAGAGCTGCAGACAATCCAACATTTATGTCAGTGTGACTTATGTCCTTCAAAGTACAGTATGAAAGATTTGATTGCAGCCTCCTCCAGCGCTATTGACGTCACCGAATACTGGGCCAAAATCATCTAGCTCAAATTTGTTGCTTCAAGCTTTGATTTGTTTTGTATAATAGACCTGTATATATGTATGGTAGAAATGTAGATATTCTGTATTGAATATTTTAATATTCATATTGAAACTCCTGACACGAATAAAGAAAGAAGAACTCGAGAATATTAACTATGCCCAACCTTGAGCTTGCCTCCGCCATTCTGTCAGGACAGATAGACAGACAGACAATCGTTGAACGGCCGGGTGTGGCGACGATTGCGATACATCGCGATATTTCTCCGCATTCAATGACGAGGACAACTGTATTCTTGTCAAACGGACAGCAAGTGGCACCGATTGCGTAATAATGCTATATTTTCTTGTGCCCGACCTCAAGGACAATTGAAATCTTGTCGAATGACTAAAAGTGACACTGATTATCTAAATCGCGATTTTTCTCCGTGTTCTATCGTTCTATCTATACTGCTCTGTATACGGTTGCAAATCGTGTAAAGCAGGTACGAAATCTCTTCACTACTTTCCTGTACAAAAAGTTCAGAGAGAAGGATGGGCTTCGGCGCTGTCAATTGGAAAACGTGTTACACGTTACATGACAGTGTGCAGTCTGCATTTTTGTGAAGACGACTTCTTTCCACAGCATAAGCACCGGTACTGTTGACTGTTGATAGTTATTGTCTCTAATCTGTATTCACAAGGATTTAGCTATATCAAAAATACTGATAAACTTGTAGCCTAATACTTCTGTGCCGTAGGCCTAAATGGAATGTAATCTGCTCTTCGTAAACTTAATTTAGGGTTTCTTCCGATTGACAATAGCCGAATGGTTAGAAAACTTTAAAAAAATGCTGTTCCTAGCCTTAATTTGCCAGAGAATTTATATTATTGCCCTTGCACAGCAAGTATGTCGGTCAATATTTGTAACGAACAACATGCTGCCTACAGTATATATTTTGCTCTTAAATTGCTGCAATTCAAAAGAATTAGTGCATATAAGTTTCAGAAGCCATTTCATCAATGTTGCCATTGTAATCTAATAAAAGAATCACTTTTCCGTTGGTCAACATATTAATGTGCCCCATTTAATTAGGTGGGGAATAACAAATGTTTATCACACTTACTCACCTACATAAATTAACATCAGTTAAGTATACATTTTTACACTTTGATACATTTTTCTATTTTTTTTTTGTCGTGTAGCCTCCTGAGAGGCCGAGTGCAGGTCTTTCTAGTCGACGCCCGTGGGCGACCTGCGCGTCGGGATGAGTGATGGAATGGATGAAGATGAATGCAACTGGGCAAGGATGAGGAAGGAAGCGGCCGTGGCCTGTCAGAATGTACTGTCCCAGCATTTGCCTGGTGTTGAAAATGGGAAACCACGGAAAACCATTTCAAGGACAGCCGACGGTGGGGCTCGAACCCACGCGTCTACCGAGTCAGCAGAGAGCTTGGCCCCTTGACCTAACGCAGCGCTTTAGCCCGCGTAGCCACTACTGTCGATTATTTTTCTAAATGAGGTGTTTAATTGGATAACTTGTTTTGTTCGTCAGGTGAACATCATCAGATCCTGTTCACTTAAGGCTTTATTAAAATTTATATACATAAAACATATGCTCAACAATATATACAATTTTTTTCTCCTGGCTGAAGGTGTTTCTAGTTATCAAGATATCAGATAAGTGGTTCACATCAATATTAAATATTGCAATCAGCTGTTAGAATAATTAAATATTAATACTAATTTTGATAAAAATGTAATAATTAAAGGGGTGCAATAAATCAGCATGTGGAAGAATTGTATATACAGTACTGTATTGTTGTGCATATGTTTTACAAACATATATGCTTTTTAGTAAGTCTTTCAAAAGGGGATGGGACTTTTGTGAGTATTTTGAATTTCAATTACATTTCATAAGTATTTTCATGAATTTTCAATTTCAATTGCATTTTGTAAGTATTTTGAACCTCTATTGCATTTTGTACATATTTTCAATCTCATTTGCATTTTGTAAGCATTTTGAATTTCAGTTGCCTTTTGTAAGTATTTCGACTCTATATTGCATTCTGTACGTATTTTGAACCTAACCTCCTTGTTAATTATCGACAGGTATACTCTTTGTATGTAGTTAGTTTTAGTTGTAAGTATGTAGTTAGTTTGTTTATTAGATATAGTTCATTGTTCCAATAGACTGTGGTGTATGAATGTGTCTGGTGGCAGCTGCATTGTTTATTAGATATAGTTCATTGTTTCATTAGACTGTAATGTGTGAGGATGCATACGAGTGTGCCTGGTGACAGACTGTTTTAGTGGTAGTATTTTGTTGTTGATAGAACTTTAGTATTTTTTCGTTAGTAGAATTTTGGTATTTAATTGTTAGTAGAACGTTAGTATTTTTGTTAGTAGAAATGCTCCATTACTTATTCTGAAAGGGAGTAGCAGCCTTTCAGAATAAATCAATTCTTTACTTGTCTTATAGACGGCTAAGATATTGATAATATAAGCCAACTAATGGCTACACTGCGATCTGCTGCACGGCTGAAGGCAACGGGAAACTACAGCCGTAACGCTATTCCCGAGGATATGCACCTCTCTATGCATAATTACATGTGATGATGGCCTCCTCCCTTGTAAAATTCCTATCCGGAGGTAAACTAGTCCCCCGTTCGAATCTCCGGGTGGGGACTACTCGAGAGAGGGTTAACATCACAGAAGTGACAAAGAGGAAATCTGATATTGTAAAATTCCAATTCGGAGGTAAACTAGTCCCCCGTTCGGATCTCCGGGTGGGGACTACTCGAGAGGGAGTTAACATCACAGAAGTGACAAAGATGAAATCTGATATTCTACGGATCGGAGCGTGGAATGTTAGAAGTCTGCTAGGAAGTGGAAGGTTAGAAAACTTGGAAAGGGAAATGGAGAGGTTGAGGTTGGATTTGGTTGGTGTTTGAACATTGTATCTTACTTCAAGTTTAGCAAGCCCTCACCAGATGTCAGAGTAGGACAGTGCTCGTAGCTCCACTGCCCTCGGTAGGGGGCAGCATTCCTGCTAGCTACTTCCCTGGCGGGAAGAGAGTAAGACAGTGTGTCTCTGAGTAATAGCGGTAACGGTCGGTTGCGTGATGTTAGACAATGGCGTGGTCGGTGTAACAAACACCTACATTCAGTGTTTTTTTTGTGTGTAAATATGTGTAGGGAGTGTTGTCTTATCGTGTATGACGTGTTCATTTTAAGTTGTGTAAATATAATGTAGTAATAATTCCACAGAGATCCAGTGATGTGAATCAGCTGCCTACCTCGTGTTCTATCATACAGTCCATTTCTATCCTCGTACTATCCTTAGCCAAACCTTGTATATATCTCCTCACCTCAAATCAACTCTTTTCATGGTCCTCGACGGGCCGGATGTCTGTGGAATCTTCGTTAAAGTGATATTAGCACGTGTATTTTGGCGGGACTGAAGCATCATAGCAGCCATGTTGGCAAAGAATACGACTGTTTCCGATAGCAGTCATCTTGGCAAGGAATAAACGGCTTCCGATAGCAACCATCTCGGCAAGGAATACTACAGCTTCCGATGGCAGCCATGTTTGCCCCATCCACTTCGTATGTCGTCATCTTGGTTCCAGTCTACAGCAACCAGTAATCTCCTGTCAGCGCCGGAGTTTATACGACAGCCACGCAGACCAACTTCGATATTCTACACCGCAGCTTCAGTAAGTACATGCTCAGTTTCTGATTCCTATTATTTCCCACCATGGATTCCAAAGAAAAACAACTCCTTGTTAAGACTAGAGGCCTAGCGAAAGCCAGCATCACACGCGTGTATAACTTTGTGGTTAACTTCAAATCAGGATCAAGTATAAATGCAATTAAGGCCAGACTAGACGATCTACCCAGAATACGAGAAAAGTATGACAATGCGCAAGACAAGTTAGAACTGGAGGATGAAACTGAGGATCATAGTGAAGATCGTGACAGTTTCGAATTATTGTACTATGACGTAGTAGATAAAATAACAACATTGATAGAAGAGAGTGCAGAATCACGGTTGAGACAAGGCAACCATTCCGGAGGTACTACTCATTCACACTCTGGTCCATTCAAGAGAGAACTCGCACTGCCAACTATTAAATTGCCATCTTTTGGGGGTAACATTACTGATTTTCGACACTTTTCTGATACGTTTACCAGTCTGGTCATAAACAATGACTCACTTGAAGATATCCAAAGGTATCATTATTTGTTATCTTCACTTACAGGGGAAGCTCATGAACAAATTAAGAATCTTCCCATAACAACCACAAATTTCAAGATTGCATGGCAGACAGTCTGTCAAAGGTACAACAACCCTAAGCTCATTGCAACGTCTCACATTAAGAAACTTTTAAACCTTCCATCTGTAAGCAAAGAGTCATCCACAGATATACGATCACTGCTAAATCAAGTTTCAAGTAATCTGAATGCAATTGAGGCACTTGAACTTGACATTCCTTTACATGAAATGCTCGTATCACAGTTGATTCTTCAACAAGTTGATGAGGTCAGCAGAAAACAATGGGAGCTGACGTCATCAAAATTGAAATTTGCAAGACTAGATGAATTATGTCGATTTTTAGAAGACAGATGCCATGCCCTTGAACTAACCAACTCAAATCAGACCTCCAAACCAGTGGTTTCGTCCCACCCACGACATGTTACTGACATCAAGCACACTAAACCAGTAAGACAGGTTTATGTCTCTACTGGCAATAATTGTTTATTTTGTGATGGTGTTCATCCTCTATACAAATGTTTAGGTTTTTCTAGCAGCAGTATCCAACAACGTATGGACTTTGTCAAACAACATAAATTGTGTTCAAATTGCCTTAGGCCTGGACACATTGTTGGCAACTGTTCTTCGGGCTCCTGTTATTCATGCGGCCTGAAACATCACACCCTACTTCATCGACCCAATAAACCTGTAACGCGGAGGCAGCAGGAAGCCACACCTGCAAGACATAGCGGCGCTGATGTCAACCAGCAACAAACGGTTTCAGCCACGTATTGTTCGATAAAGGCAAAACCTCAGACCCAGATACTACTCTCCACTGCTCTGGTTAAGGTACGTGATGGCTATGGAAAGCTGCAAACTTGTAGAGCGCTCCTAGACTCATGTAGCCAGGCACACTTCGTCACAAATGCCTGTGCAGAACGGCTCAGCTTACGGAAGGTTCGAAACCGAATACCAATACAAGGTATAAGCAACGCTACTACAGAATCTCGTCACAGTGCTACCGTTAATGTTCACTCCATGCACAGCGAATACCAAGTAGAAATTAACTGTGCTGTGTTGCCAAGAATTTCCGCTGATCTCCCAGGATCGTACATTGATTTCGCTGACTGGGGTATTCCCGAAGGGCTACCTCTAGCCGACTCGACGTTCAACCAACCTGGGCGAATTGACATGCTGATTGGTGCAGAGGTATTCTTTCAGCTTCTTCGACCGGAAAGACAAGTGAGACGAGGTGACTACCCTGTCCTCCAGAACACAGAATTCGGGTGGATTCTCGCAGGGCGTTTTCAGTTAGACAGAACGGCCGAAGCACCTTCGCAGACCGTACAGTCCTTCTTCACCACGAGTGACAATTCCCTTGACCATCTAGTTCAACGCTTCTGGGAATTAGAAGATATCAATCAGCCAATCAGATCAAAGGACGACCTGGAGTGTGAGAAACATTTTACTGCCAACACCAGGAGAGATGCTGACGGAAGATTCACGGTACAGCTTCCACTGCGTGAGGACTCTACAGAGCTTGGTGACTCGCTCCCATTGGCTGTGTCGCGGCTTCATCATCTCGAGAGACGATTAAGTAGAAACACCCAACTCAAGAATGACTACGTGAACTTTCTGGAGGAATACGAAGCTCTGGGACACATGGAGGCTATCGACATGTCGCACCCTAATGAGCATAGCTATTACATGCCCCATCACCCAGTTATTAAAGAGGCAAGCTCTACCACGAAGACGAGGGTGGTGTTTGATGCTTCTGCCGCCACTACTAGCGGGAAATCACTCAACAACATACTCCGTATTGGACCTACCATCCAGCAAGATATCTGGTCTATCATTACAAGATTCCGTACTCACCAAGTGTGCTTCACAGCAGACATTCGCCAGATGTATCGACAAGTAAATGTTGATAGTCGTGACTGCAACCTTCAGAGAATCGTATGGCGCCGATCGCCGGAGGAACACATAAGACACTACCGGCTAAAAACTGTCACGTACGGAAAAGCTTCAGCACCCTTCCTCGCTACTAGGTGCCTTCAGCAGCTCGCCATTGAGGAGTCGCGCAACTTACCCAAGGCAGCAGAAGTTCTCCAGAGAGATTTCTATGTGGACGACTGCATGTCTGGGACGGAAACCCTCGAGGAAGCTCTGCGAACTCAAGAACAACTCATCGATCTCCTTCAAAGGGGAGGTTTCCAACTTCGAAAATGGTGCTCCAATCATCCACAACTACTCGAAGCTGTTCCTCCAGAATACAGAGAAGCCCAGCTGCCCCTTCAACTCGATAGCGGAAATAACGTTAAGACGTTAGGACTCTTGTGGCATCCTGCCAACGATCAGCTGCAGATTGTGAATGGTACCGGGATTACTAACTTCAACGGACCGGTTACAAAAAGAAAGGTACTTGCAGTCATAGCATCAATATACGATCCGTTGGGACTGATGGGTCCATTCATCATCTCCTGCAAGTATTTTCTGCAGCAACTCTGGCAACTTCGCTTAGGATGGGATGAGAACCTACCTAAAGAACTGCTTCAGCGCTGGGAACATCTACACAATCAGATGCCTCTTGTCAGCCAAATTCGTATCGACAGACTAGTGCTAACGAAGGGCATTGTCACTAACATTCAACTGCACGGTTTTTCAGACGCGTCTGAGAAAGGATACGGATGTTGCATTTACATAAGATCGGAAAACCAACAGGGTGAACGCATCACAAGGCTACTGTGCGCTAAATCTAAGGTCGCCCCACTAAAAAGGGTCTCCATTCCTCGTCTCGAGTTGTGTGGAGCACTGCTGCTAGCTCGTCTTCTCAAGAAGGTAACATCGGTGTTAAATTTGACCATTAGCAGCATCCATTTGTGGACAGATTCGACGATCGTTCTTTCATGGATTGCAGCATCACCCATACGGTGGAAAACGTTTATTGCCAACAGAGTTTCGGAGATTCAAGACAGCACATCGATTGCAGATTGGAAGCACGTTCCTTCAGGAGACAATCCTGCGGACCTGATTTCACGGGGACTCACTCCAGACGCCCTTATTGCTAAGTCACTTTGGTGGAATGGACCACCGTGGCTTGCGGAAAATACTCTATCATGGCCTAACTCAACCCCTTCTGTGGATACCCAGGACATCCCAGAACAGCGGAAAACTGTGTTCAGTCTCGTGGCGCTTCAACCTGAAGATGAGCTCATGCAGCGATTCTCTAAACTTGCACGTCTGCAGAGAGTGACAGCTTACTGCCTCAGATTTGCAGCTAACGCCAAACTTCGTCATACGGAAAGGAAGACTGGTGAATTAGACCTTCAAGAGTTACGTTCAGGACTATATGCATGTATCAGGAACGTCCAAGCATCAGCATATGGTGCAGAGATTCATGCTATTCGTAGTACAAGACCAATTATTAAGAAGAGCAAGCTTATATCCCTTAATCCATTCCTCTGTGATCAAGGACTTCTTCGAGTTGGTGGCAGATTACAACAATCGGAGCTCCCTTTCAACCAACAACATCAAATAATCTTGCCCCCAAGTCACCATCTAACTAAATTGATAATCGAGAACGAACATCGACGAATGTTACATGCTGGGTGCCAACTGCTACTCTCCTCTCTTCGCCAGCAATACTGGATACCAAATGGAAGGAATACCATTCGGAAGATAATACACCATTGTCTCATCTGTCACAAGCTCAAGGCAAAAAATGCCCAGCAACTAATGGGTCAGTTGCCGAACTACAGAGCATCACCTGCCAATCCATTTGTTCACTGTGGGATTGATTACGCTGGCCCACTGTACATAAAATCAGGATCTCGTAAAAACAGCGCAAGAGTTAAATGTTACGTATCAATTTTTGTATGTATGGCTACTAGGGCTATTCACATGGAAATTGTTAGCAGCATGACTACCCAAGCCTTTCTTGCTGCTCTCAAACGCTTTATCTCACGACGAGGAAGACCTGCGCACATATATTCGGACAACGGCAGAAACTTCGTAGGCGCAGACAAGGAACTTCGGGAACTGCAGAGATTGTTCGACGAAGAACATCACCAACGAGAGATCTCAAATTTCGCTAGCACTGAAGGCATTCAGTGGCACTTCATTCCGCCACAGGCTCCACACTTTGGAGGTATTTGGGAGGCTGGCGTCAAGTCATTCAAACATCATCTTCGACGAGTGATGGGCACGGCATACCTTACCTTTGAAGAACTGGCAACACTCACAACACAAATCGAAGCATGTCTAAACTCTAGGCCTCTAGTCCCCCTAGCCGATGATCCCGACGACATAATGGCTATCACCCCAGGTCACTTTCTAATTGGAAGACCTATCACTACCCTTCCCGAACCAGATCTGAGTAATGTACGCCTCAATGTACTCTCTAGATGGCAGCAACTGCAACGGCAGCTCCAAGGATTCTGGAAGGCGTGGTCAGCAGACTACCTCTCCCACCTGCAGCAGAGGAGTAAATGGACACTACCAAGCAATAATGTGCAGCCAGGCACATTAGTGATCGTCAAGGAAGACAACGTCCCCCCACTGTGCTGGAAGCTCGCAGTGATCGATCAGGTCCACCCTGCCGCTGATGGACTAGTACGAGTCGCCACGATCCGTACCTCTGCTGGAGTATTCAAAAGGCCAATTACAAAACTTTGTCCTCTCCCCACTTCTGAAGGCGACGATATCTGAACGTAGTGTGTCTTGTTTTGTATTTATCTTCATGTTTGTTTGTTTATTTTACATTGTGTTTGGAAAAAAGTGTTTAACCCTTTTTTGGTGGGCGGCATGTTTGAACATTGTATCTTACTTCAAGTTTAGCAAGCCCTCACCAGATGTCAGAGTAGGACAGTGCTCGTAGCTCCACTGCCCTCGGTAGGGGGCAGCATTCCTGCTAGCTACTTCCCTGGCGGGAAGAGAGTAAGACAGTGTGTCTCTGAGTAATAGCGGTAACGGTCGGTTGCGTGATGTTAGACAATGGCGTGGTCGGTGTAACAAACACCTACATTCAGTGTTTTTTTTGTGTGTAAATATGTGTAGGGAGTGTTGTCTTATCGTGTATGACGTGTTCATTTTAAGTTGTGTAAATATAATGTAGTAATAATTCCACAGAGATCCAGTGATGTGAATCAGCTGCCTACCTCGTGTTCTATCATACAGTCCATTTCTATCCTCGTACTATCCTTAGCCAAACCTTGTATATATCTCCTCACCTCAAATCAACTCTTTTCAGTTGGGATTAGTGAAATGCGCTGGCAGGAAGAACAGGCCTTTTGGTCAGGAGACTATAGAGTCATTAGCACTAAATCAAACAATGGCCAAGCAGGGGTTGGTCTCATATTGAATAGGAAACTCGGACAGGGGGTGGAATATTATGAGCAATATAGTGAACGTATTATTGTAGCAAAAATCAATACAAAACCTACGTGCACCACAGTGGTACAAGTCTATATGCCTACCAGTCAAGCTGATGATGAAGATGTTGAAAAGGTCTACGAAGAAATAGATGAAATTCTGAGGTATGTCAAGGGTGATGAAAATGTTATAGTAATGGGAGATTGGAATGCTGTGGTAGGAAAAGGAAGAGAAGGGAAGATAGTAGGAGATTTCGGATTAGGTGAAAGGAATGATCGAGGAAGCAGGCTGATGGAATTCTGCGCCGAGCATGAGTTGGTCATAGCTAACACCTTATTCAATAACCACAATAGAAGAATATACACATGGATGAGACCAGGAGATACAGGGCGTTACCAAATTGACTTCATTATGGTCAAGCAGAGGTTTCGAAACCAGATTTTGGATTGTAAAACATATCCCGGTGCTGAAGTAAACTCTGACCACAATCTAGTTGTTATGAAATGCAGATTAAAGTTGAAGAAACTGAAGAAAAGTCAAAAACCAAAAAAGTGGGCAATAGACAGACTGAAAGAGAAGGATGTAAACGAAAGATTCAATAAGAGTATAAAGGAAGGACTAATGAAAAACCCTAAACAAACTTCAATTGCAGACGAATGGACACTTTTGAAGAATGAAATAACAAAATCCGAAGAAGAAAACATTGGTAGGAAAGAAAGAATAGGCAGAAAACCGTGGATCACTCTGGATATCCTAGAATTGATGGATGAAAGGCGGAAACACAAGAATGTAAGAGATGAAAAGGGGAAAGCAGAATACAGACGTCTGAGAAACGAGATTAACAAGAAGTGCAAGGTAGCGAAAGAAGGATGGTTGAAAGAGAAATGTGCAGGTATAGAAAATTGTCTGAAATTAGGAAAAGTAGACACAGCTTATCGAAGGATTAAGAATACATTTGGGGAAAAGAAGACTAAGTACTGTAATATTAAGGACACAAATGGAAAGCCTCTAACAGATAGGGAAGAAAAGGTTGAGAGGTGGAAAGTTTACATATAGGGTTTGTATAAAGGAAAGGAGATTGAGAATCATGTAATGGAAAGGGAGGAGGAAATTGATGAGGATGCGAAAGGAGATTTAATATTGAGATCAGAATTTGACAGAGCATTGGAAGACTTAAGCAGGAACAAAGCATCAGGTATAGATGCTATACCGATTGAGTTGCTACGCTGCATAGGAGATGAAGGTCTGATCAGGTTATTTCACTTGGTGTGTAGGATTTATGAGACAGGTGAGGTACCCTCTGATTTCAAGAAGAATGTTACCATCCCTATACCGAAGAAAGTAGGAGCTGACAGATGTGAGGATTACCGTACAATCAGCTTGATTACTCATGCTTCAAAGATCCTTTCTAGAATAATTTTCAAGAGGATGGATAGCCAGATAGAAGCGGAATTGGGTGAAGACCAGTTTAGTTTCAGGAGAAATGTAGGAACAAGGGAAGCTGTACTAAGTCTTAGGCTGATTTTGGAAGGTAGAATAAGAAAAGATAAGTGAACGTTCATGGCATTTGTAGACTTAGAAAAGGCTTTTGATAACGTTTATTGGACTAAATTGTTTGACATTTTTAAAATGATTGGAATAAAGTATAGGGATAGGAGGGTGTTCTACAATCTATACAGAAACCAGACAGCAGTCAATCGAGCTGATGGACATGAGAGAGAAGCTGGTATTCAGAAAGGTGTGAGGCAAGGCTGCAACTTATCACCCATACTTTTCAATCTTTACATTGAACAAGCAATGAAGGAAATTAGAGAGACATTTAAAGTGGGAGTGAAGATTCAAGGAGAAACTCTGAGATTTGCTGATGACATCGTCATCTTGGCCGACATGCCTGAGGATTTGAATGAGTTTTTGAATGGTATGGACTCCGTAGTACGGAAAGAATTCATGATGAAAATTAATAAATATAAAACAAAAATATTGGAATGCAGTCGCAATAAATAAGAAACCTCTATGGATATCAAATTGGTAGGGGAAAAACTAAAGGAAGTAGGAGACTTATGTTACTTAGGAAGCAAAATAACCAGTGATGGACGAAGCAATGAGGATATAACTCAGGCGGTAGTGGTGAGTTCCCTCGCTGAGTCCGTGGGTTCCACCAACCTGGAGGGTAAACGACTAAAATACCTCACCACTACCGCTACCGCCTCTACGGATAGTGTCCTAGAGCTGGGAACATCGAATCGGGAGGAATACAACTGGTGAGGTGGGATTGGCACCTCGCCCAGGCGGCCTCACCTGCAAAGCGAACAGGGGCCTCATGAGGAAGGGTAAAGGATGGTGAGGATGGATAGGCAAGTAAGTAGGCGGCCGTGGACTAGAAGAAGGTATCATCCCGACCCGAAGACGAAGTAGGAAACCACGGAAAACCACTTCGAGGATGGCTGAGGGGGAATCGAACCCCCTCTACTCATTTGGGCCACCCGAGGCTGAGTAGACCCCGTTCCAGTCCTCGTACCACTTTTCAAATTTCGTGGCAGAGCCGGGAATCGAGCCCAGGATCCCCGGGGCGGCAGCTAACCATGCTGACCGCTACGCTACGGAGGCGACCACAAATTCTTTAACATATTAAATTCAGAATGAAATCTAGGGTTAAGAAAAGACATCGTCTGTTGTTTGAAGTGTAGTGCTAGTTCGAAAGAAACTTCGTGGCCCTGTGGCGCAACGGATAACGCGTCTGACTACGGATCAGAAGATTCCAGGTTCGAATCCTGGCAGGGTCGACTTTTTTTCATGTCAAACTATAATATCCTAGGGAATTAAGTATTACACGTCGAATGGTGTAACTTATAAATAGTCTACGTAGTCATATCGATGAAAGAAATAACTCGAATAGGCTTACTGGTACCTCTCCACGCTAACAGACCGCGCTGGTGTACGTAATATTGATCGACTGCTTAGCTGCATAGTAGCGACAGTACATAGCTGTAGACTCGCGGAGAACTCGTGTATGAACTGGAATAATACAATAGGCCTATTATCCTCCATCTCAACAACGTTCTATTCCATGTGCGGATCCAGACTGACATTTGGTTGGAATATTGTAAGAGAATGAGTTTTTACTTGGATTGTAAACAGTCTCTTTCTGAATTGTACTCACCACAGTTATGCAAACCAACCATTGAATAAAAGTGCATCATAACATTTTAATAAATAGTTCCCTCACGTTCCGGGTAAACGAGCGGTGACTCAAATGTAAGGCAGTAGCACGCGCCGACAATATATTTGTTTGCTACTGACGAATTGACGCCAGAAAAGTTGGATGGCGCAGCCACGCGGAAGAAAGTTGAAGCTGTAACATTGTGACTGGTGAGATTTATTTAGATGGTGAAGCATTGACGTCGTGATGGGAACAGAAAGAAATTTGTCAAATTCGAGGAGGTACTGCTCTGTATACGGTTGCAAATCGTATAAAACGGCTACGAAATATCTTCACTACTTTCCTGTACAAAAAGTTCAGAGAGAAAGATGGGCTTCGGCGCTGTCAATTGGAAAACGTGTTACATGTTACATGACAGTGTGCAGTCTGCATTTTTGTGAAGACGACTTCTTTCCACCGGTACTGTTGATTATTGATAGGTATTGTCTCTAATTTGTATTCACATGGATTTAGCTACATCATAAATACTGATAAACTTATGGCCTATTACTTCTGTGCCGTACAAAGAATGTAATCCGCTCTTCGTAAATTTATTTTAGGGGTTCTTCCGATTGACAATAGCCGAATGGTTAGAAAACTTTAGAAAAATGCTGGTCCTAGCCTTAATTTGCCAGATAATTTATATTCTTGCCTTTGAACAGCAAGTATGCAGGTCATTGAAGTATGATTTGGCTTCAATTGTGTTTTTGGCTATGATCACCCTACTGTTGAATTTAGTTAATTAAAATATAAAATCTTAGTTTTAAGTACCGGTTTGGTGACCCATCATCCCAGGCAGGCCGGCAACACCTATACTAATTCTAACTTTAATTAGTTCCCATTTCAGGGTTTTACAGTTTTGAGTGTGAATAGTTGGTTTGAAAGTTGTACAACAGTAAGGAGAGTATGTTATGTATAGGTTTTAATTGGTATTATGGTTTATGTCGAGCTGAGGAGTGAATTTGGTTTGGCTTAAAGTGTAGTTTTTGATCTGTTCCGTTTGCTTATGACAAGTTCAAATGGAGACTTCAGCTTTGTTAAATATCTGTATTTTAAATATTTAATTAAATATATTGATAAAGAGGATGTCTCCATTTTAACTTGCCTGTGGCAAGAGATTAATAAATTAACATTCTTGCCTTTGAACAGCAAGTATGTAGGTCAATATTTGCAATATTGAAGTATGATTTGAGCATCCCAAGTAACGCTTCTTTGAACCCAAAACATTCATGCAAATTCAGGGTTGCTTGATTCAATTTATTATCAGGGAGTCGTCCTTTGTGTTATGTGATATAAATATATATTGTGAAATTAATAAAAACATCGATACCGCTAGGCTCCCAAGTACAGGCTTCATATATGTAACAGCAGACAGTAAATTAACTATCTACATGTGGTTAATATTTTTAACTGGTAGTAATTAAGCACTGCATTTAAATTGATTATAAAAATATTTCTATCAATGAAAGGAAATATGTAGTATTTAGCCATCATAAATTAGAAGCCATAACAAACGCACACCAAATTACTTCACGTCACTATATCGCCGCCATATTGCAAACAGCTGACCGTAAGCTCCTCCCCCGTTTCGGACGTCGATTTTTGACCAATAGAATGCTTCCTATATCACTCCACGTGGACTCCAAAGTCCCACCCTGGCGGCTAGCTCTGTGTCATACAGGTATCAGGGGTCCAGTCAGTGTCCAGCGTTGCACATCTGAACGTAGTTATGTCCAGTCTCGCTGCTTGCTCTCAGTGGATAAGTTGGAAAGTTGACAACGCTTTGCCTCAGGCTGCAGGCAGCCGTGGAATGTTAAGATATCCGCTCAGCTAGATTTCAAAGGCGAGCCACACGTTAACAAGGAAAGTGAGGGAACTATATTATAAATATGACTATGGCATAATAGCTGAAGACCAGATTAATAGCCAGCGTTAACATTTCATATCCACAGTTTTTTTAATTTAAAAATTCTCTTATCAATTTTTCCTGTCTACTTTTTATTTAAGAACGCAGGTGTTTTTGCAAGAATGCTTCACATACGTGGAGAACACTGCACTGTACGTGGAACACAGCACTTTTTGAAATAATCAGCACCGAGGCAACTATTGCAGAATGTCGTACCTTCAAATTCAACTACTGATTTGGAACAGTCTTTTCTCTCCTACCATAACAGTTCTGGGACCATTGATCTTGTTTAAGCCAGAAAACTAGGGGGAAAGTGTTTATAACTGGGGACCTGATTTTATATTAAATGAGGACCCTATTTTAAGGTGAAATAAATTAGAGCATAGTGGTCCTAGGACAGTGACTAGTTCACGTTTATAAATTTAGAAAGAAATCACTAAACACAAAACCATATACCTTCTCTAATTTCTATACAGCACAATGAATGCAATTACTTTCTCCCCCGTTACTTGCTGATATTTTACTTTTTATGCCGTTTGCTGTAAAATAACTCTGTATTTTAGCCATTTTAGCCTATTATCATCATATGAAAATAAAAAGACTTATGGAATTGGTTTTTGTCAGTGTGTGTATGCGTGCGTATGTGTGGGTGTGCTTCCCCGTAATGAAATCTAAACAGCTGGAGTGATTTAAATGAAACTCGGTGATGATATAGTAGTCTACTATTTTGTCCGACCTTGACCGTGCCCTTCAAACTTGAATACGTTTCACCAATTCAACATGGAAGCCGCGCGAAATATTTCACCGGCAATCGGTATCTCCAAAACTACTTCTGATATCACCCTGAAATTTTGTATGGTGATAGATTAATCTATGGCAAGTTCAGCTATGTGATGCTTGAAAACATGTAAAGTACAAAACCAACATGGCGGCCAAGTGAATTTAAAAGATTTAAACGGCATTTTCTCGAGATGTAATTAGTCTAACCGAGTCCAGTGAAACTTCACACCCCATAGATTTAATCAAGATTTAAACTACTGGCGGCATCTAAATCAATTCAATTGTTCTCATACAAGCAAGATGGTGACTGTGCGACCTAATTTACCGGCATTATATAGCTCCGAAATGATTACTGATTTCAGCGTGAAATTTTGTATGGTGATAAAGAATACCAAGGTAAGCTCAGATATGTGACGCTCAAAAAGATGTAAAGTACAAAACCAACATGGCGGCCAAGCGAAGTTAAACTATTTGAATGGCATTTTCTCGAGATTTAATCAGCCAATGGCAGTGAAACTTAGCACGATAAATGTTTATAGAAGATGTAATCTACTGGCGTCTAGTTCAGATCAATTTGTTTAATAAAAGCAAGATAGTGGCTGTAGGAAATTTAAAAATTAAGTTGCTTTTCAGTGTCCTAATCATGCGATCGAAGTGAACGTTTGGATAATGAACTTACGCAATAATATTCACGTGATGGTATATAATTCTATGGCCTACACATAGATCCAATATGGCGATAACCCAACATATTTAGACGGTTCTCAATATTTGCGAATCAATTACAGCAATCAAACTGAACGTTTGTATGTTGATAGAGACTTTTAACATGCAGTAAGTTCATTAGCCTAGTGGGAATTCCAATAACCTGATGAAGACAAATCCAACATGGCCGCGACGCGAAATTTAAATAATCTGTTATGGATTTTTCTCGTTACTTAGTTTTTCGAGAGCAGTGACACTTACCACGGGAAATCTTCATATTTGGCTTAATATATTGAGTCTCATTTAATTCAATTTCTGTGAGAACCTAAAAATGGCGGCTGTGCTAAACTTTAAAAATCACGTTTATACAGGGTGTAATTGATATAATGTCCGTTACACTGGTGACTGAAGAGACTATTCGAAGCTTCCTAGGTTATAAATATGACACATATCGTTATATTGAAAATCAAACATTAAAGAGTCAATGTTTGTAGGTTTTACAAATCTCTTCAAGTAGAAATTGCAAGAGAATTCTGGGAGGTTCGGGGTGGGGCAAGTCGGTACGAGGAGGTTGTTGAGTAAATGGAGTATTGACCATACCTACTGATGAGGGGAGGGTATCAGCTGGCATCAGGATAGGGGTACTCGTCTTCTAATACGCGTAAAAATAGGCTACCATTTTCTATCACCAGTTAAAAGGAGTACATGTATATCATTTACTCCCTGTAAATAAAACAATCCAACAAGACATCCATACGATACATTTTACCGGCCTTCATTATCTCCGAAACTATTTAAGCAATCAAACTGAAATTTTGTATGGTGTACGTAGAGAACTGTAAAGTAAGGACTAATATTTGACTTTCCCTAATCCTGAAACACGCAAAACATCATGCGGCGAAGTGATTTTCAAATATTGCAAATAACTTTCCTGGCGATCTAATCACTCGAGTGCAATGAAACTCGGCACAGTGAATCTTTATTCAGAGATTAGTAGCTCATAGAGATATATAATGATGTGCAATTGTTTTCAAAAATTCAAGATGGCATCAGTTCGACATTTTATAACCTTAGACCTATTTCTTATTTCTCGTATCTTAATCAGGCGATTGAAAAGATGATTCGTATGCTGGAATATGTTACCATTCCTTAGCCTATCCAATTGCACTAAATTCTGTAGCTTACTTTTCTTAAATTATAGAAGCCGTACATTTGACTTTTCTAAAAATTATTCCTGGTTACAGAACGATGCCATCTCGCGGGGGAGTCTTAATCACCGATATTGAGAGCAATAAGTTTATATTCTAGCATGTAATTTCTCATTGTAATGGTGTTGGTGAAAAAAAAAAGGTCGTGAGCCAAAATCTATTTAGGTAATAATATCGCATGGAAAATCCTTGTAATAGGCAGGAGAATATCTATGGAAAAGACCAGTGGGATATATGAAAATAGGCTATTTAGTTCTTCTCAGATCTACTCGTTTTAATATGCCAATGGCAGTTAATTTATACGCGCGAAATGGACCGCATAGGGTGAAATATATTTTTATGGCGAAATGTCACGAAATAAGGAGGAAATATATGCGAACCGTACGAAACTGACGAAACAAAATTCCTGTAACTTAGTTCAAATTCATAGCCCATTCGCCTGCCTACTTTTGATTTTTACAAAAACGCAAAGTACTTGTAGACTTATGAGAGCTACACGGACCAAACGTTTGTCTGTCTGTGAGTGCGAGTGTGTATGTCGGCATGTCCCCCCTATAAAATCGAAAAAGGTCAAAACCGAATTGAAACAAATTTGATAGAGATACCCTAATGTAAGAAGCGTCTGTCGCCCGAACGACAAAGTTATCAGCTTAATAATTTCAAGATGGCGACCGTGTCTGTGTGGAAGTCGACCCCACCTTACCAATTCAAACACGACGAAAGCGAATTGAACCAATTTTGGTCTACATAGGTAACACTAGTAAAGGACAACTCAATGTCATGTTTTATATCGCCACGATCTTAACGAAAACGAAATGGCGCCCACGCAAATGAGCAAAGCGTTAATAAAGTTATGGATAACCTTATCATTCGAACGCTACAAATTTTGCAAGAATATACCTTTAGTCTATATAAAAAGCGTATTACGCTCAAACTACTTCAGACTTCATGCACCAATAGGCTATCCAATTTGGTAGAATTTGTCCTTATTTGCCATGGATAATCAAAATATTGAAATGATGGGGGCTCCATTCATTCCATTCCTGACCCGGTCGGAGACTGGAAGCAGGCTGTGGATTTTCATTTCAATCAAAATATTGGGGCAATCGAAAGATAATTGAAATTACAAGAAACGTAGGCCTAATTGTAATCCAAATTAAATTGACAGTGTGACCTTTTTCATTATTTGTAACCCAAAATCAGCCACTGGCCATGTCTGAATTGTGAATGATTGTCTGAAAAGTGGATGTATTTAAGTTGGCATTCCTACATGTCTCTTATCCCATTTATGCCTGAGCCAAATGGCTGGACAGTGGTCGCTTGGTAGGCCAAGGCCATTCATGGGCAGTAGTGCCAGGGGTTATTATATATTTATCGGCACTGTACTATCGACTCATTCATATCCTAACGTGCGATACTCATATCCCACACTGCTCCTCTTTTCCAATTTGTTCCCTATAATTGGTCATGTCTCCCAGCCGTAAGTGGACGTGCTGTCCAACAGAACAATTCACGTTAGATCCATTTTCCTGTGGATCAGCATACATATAAATAGGCCTAAGCTTAAAATACACTGTACTGCAGCAATGTATAATTTAGTAGTCATGTACTCCTAAAGTACAGCGTATTTAATGTTTATGTTTCTTTATGCTCATCCACAGAATAATTAATCTAATGTGAATATTTCTGTTGGATGGCACATCCACATACGGCTGGAAGGCGTGACCAATCATGAAGAATATATCGGAAAAGAAGTGCAGTTAGAAATACGAGATATTTCACGTTAAGGGACAATATGTCAAATTAGAGTACATTGTAAATATTAAGTTAAGAGCACACGAAATATGTAAGGATACTAACTTGATAACCGACCAAGTTGGAAATCTCTTAGAAAAGGATGACATCAGAAAGAGGTACATAACATGCAAACTTCGAAACAACAGTCTTTCGGAAGACTCTAAGGTTGCTTTTTTATGCCCACAAAGAAGAGTAGATACAGTCAGAACATCGATGTCATCTGATGAAAAAGTAGGAATAACGAGTATTGTAAAATTGTTAATCATTTCATCAGTTTTACTTAAACAGCGTTTTATTCTAAAGGTGGGAATTGTGGGGTCTCAAATATTTCTGCATTATCTTAATATAATATAGGCCTAATATAATATAACATATGGAGGAAAAAGAATGCTTCCTGAGTTTTAATTAACATTTTATTCACAATGGTAATTGTGGAATCACTTGAAGCCTTCTGATGTTTATGTAGTAGTGGAAGAAAAGTTTGTCTATTTGTCTTAATTTGACGTAATGTTTAATAAATATCTAATAATTTGTCTGATATTCAGGAATAATGGTGAAGTAGACAAGAATACATTTTCATGTTAACTTTTACTGAAAGACTAGGTTGTGCGCACGTTACCTTGAATCGTGGCACATTCTGGCCATTCAATGGACGTGAACAGATTACTACGTAGAATAACGAGAACACTCTTTTTACACCTCAACATTCGAAACCCTGCAACTAGCAGCGGATCTGTGAATTTTATGGAAGTCGTTGGATAGGGTTTAGATATCCCTGGTTCAAATTGGTCTTTGCCAAAAGCTGGCAGTAACAACGCAAATGTCAGAATATCTCTATGATTTCTGAATACATAACCCTTACAAAGACGCTAATGCAATAACAACTACACATCAAGAGCAACCTACACTCAATTTGTATTCGTAGTACTGAACTATACCCATGTTGTTTGATTTATAGACGTTTGCAAACATTGATCTTTAAGCGCTTGGTATTTGGGTGTTTGGGTGTTTTTATATAGAATTTTCCTAATGACCTGTGTTTTTGGTATCTACAGTAGTGTGTGTATTGCTAATTAAGGCAAGGATTATGAAGAAAGTAAGCATGCCATTTAATTAAGAACCATCCTCGCAATGGTGCGGAATGGAAGTGGATATGAAAGGAAAATCATTACTGGGATGGCAGAGAAAGGAATTGGACCCGTTTTCTCAGGGGTTTGGCTCATGGGCTGAGTGTACACCTCTGCAGACCTCAGAACAGACTTAAATACCGTATAGGGAAAAGCTGCGAATCGACCGAGGACTTCAGGCACCAAAATCCAATTTGGTAGAATTTGTCCATATTTGCCATGGATAATCAAAATATTGAGGCACTCGTAAGATAATTTAAATTACAAGAAACGTAATTGTAATTCAAATAGAATTGACAGTGTGAGCTTTGTCATTATTTGTACTCCAAAATCAGCCACTGGCCATGTCTGAATGTGAATGAATGTCTGACAAGTGAGTATTTTTAAGTTGGCGTTCCTACATGTCTCTTATCTCATTTATGCCTGAGCCAAATTGCTGTACAGCGGTCGCTTGGTAGGCCTAGGCCAATCATGGGCTGTAGTGCCATGGTTTATTATATATTTACCGGTACTGTACTACCGACTCGTTCATATCGTCCCTAACGTGCGATAACTCATATCCCACACTGCTCCTCTTTTCCAATTTGTTCCCTATAATATTGGTAACGTCTCCCAGCCGTATGTGGACGTGCTGTCCAACACAACAATTCAGGTTAGATCCATTTTTCTGTGGATCAGAATGAATATAAATAAGCTTAATATACATTGTATTGCAGCAACGTATATTCTATTAGTTATGTAGGCTACTCCTAAAGTACAGCGTATTTAAGGTATATGTTTCTTTATGCTCATCCATAGGACGCTTAATCTAAGGTGAATACTTCTGTTGGATGGCACATCCACATACGGCTGGAAGGCGTGACCAATCATTATGAATATATCAGAAAAGAAGTGCTTTTAGAAATACGAGATAATGCACGTTAAGAGACAATATGTCAAATTATAGTACAGCATAAATAGTAGCCTACGTATAAAATTGAAGAGCACACGAAATATATAAGGATACTTGATGACCGACCAAGTTGGAAATCCCTTGGAAGAGGATGACTTCAGAAAGAGGTACTCAACAAGCAAATTTCGAAACAACAGTCATTCTGGAAGCTCTAAGTTCGCTTTTTATATGCCCACGAAGAAGCGTAGATACAGTCAGACTTCGAGGTCATCTGATAAAAAGGTAAGAACAATGTGTATTGTAAAATTGTTAATCATTTAATCAGCTTTACTTAAACAGCGTTTTATTCTAATGGTGGGAATTCTGGGGTCTCAAATATTTCTGCATTATCCTAAGATAATATAGACCAAATATAATATAATATGATATATGGGGCAAAATGATTGCTCATTGAGTTTGAAATAACATTTTATTCACGGTGGTGATTGTGGAATCACATTAAGCTTTCTGATGTTTATGTTGTAGGGGAATGAAAGATTGTCTATTTGTCTTAATTTGACAAAATGTATAATAAATATCTAATAATTTGTCTGATTTTCAGGAATAATGGTGAAGTACAAAGTATACATTTTCATGTTAACTTCTACTGGAAGACTAGGTGGTGCGTACGTTGCCTTGAATCGTGGTACCTCCTGGTCTTTCAATGGACGTGAACAGATTACTACGTAAAATAACGAGAACGCTCTCGTTCCACCTCTTCAGTCGAAATTCTGCAACTATCAGCGAATCTGTGAACTTTAAGAAGAGCTATTCAGCACAAAGTCATTGAACAGGGTTCAAATATCCCTGGTTCAAATTGGTCTCTGCACAAATCTGACAGTAACAACGCCAATGTCAGAGTATTTGAATGATTTCTGAATACATATCCCTGACAAAGACGCTTACAAAATAACAACAACAACACATTAATTTGTATTCGTTGTACTGAACTATACCTGACAATACATACGAATATTGTTTGATATACAGGGTGTTTCATAACTCGACGGCAAAATTTCGGGAATAGGTTCCTCACAGTAAGATAAGAAACAAATATTATGACAACATGGGTCTGGAAACGGATACTTTCAGATTTATTCACACGTTTGTACATTTTCACCGTATCAGCAGGTATCACAGGAAATGTTCAAAGTGACGGCCTTCCGCTCGAATACAAGCCTCCGCTCGTCGTCGCATGGAATTACGCACGCGATCAAAAATTCCTGGTGTAGTGCGTACTGCCTGACACGTGGCCACTATGCGCTCACGTAACGTAGCTTCCTCAGGAACAGGATTCGCATACACGAGCGACTTATGGTGTCCCCACAGGTAGAAGTCCAGGGGGTTCAAGTCCGGAGAGCGTGGTGGCCACGCAATCGGTCCTCCCAGACCTATCCAGCGCCCAGGGAAATGGGTATTCAGGTACCTGCGGGCCAACAAACTGAAATGTGCGGGAGCACCATCATGCATGATAAACATTGCTTGACGGACAGCAAGTGGCAGGTCGTCCAAGTACTCAGACAATTGTGTCCGCAAGAAATCCGTGTAGTTCTGTCCAGTAAGCCTACGCGGAAGAACGTACGGTCCCAACAAGGAATCACCAACAATGCCTGCCCAGATGTTAATGCCGAACCTCTGTTGATGAGAAGATGGGATGATCGCATGCGGATTTGCATCACTCCACCTGTGCTGATTATGGAAATTCTGTATTCCGTCTCTTGTGAAGGTCGCTTCATCTGTGAACAACACATACGCAGCGAAGTTCGGCGTCACGCCGCACTGTTGTAGGTACCACTGGCAGAACGTTGCTCTTGCCGGAAAATCCGCAGGCGACAAGGCTTGTACACGCTGCAGATGATACGGATACAACAGGTTTCCTCGTAGCAGTCTCCAGATAGTCGTGTGTGGCCTATTCCGCTGCAAGCCTAACCGCCGAGTGCTGACTTGAGGACGTTCAAACACAGTGTTGAGGACGGCTTCTTCCTCCTCAACTGTTGTACTGCTTGACCGTCCCCCGGTTCCTGGTGGACGTGCGAAACTCCCGTGTTCACAGAGGCGGCGATGGATGGGTTCAAATGTCTTTCGGTCCGGCAGTCTGCGCCTGGGGTATCGTTCACGATACAAGCGACGTGCCTTCGAAGAATTCCCATCCGCCAAACCATACATGTAATGCATGCTCGCAAGCTCTGTGTTCGTGTACATGCGCACGTCAGAGCGGCCTGCAAACCACAAATAACAGTACAGTACTGTACAATGACTGTTAACCACGGACAACTTACATACGGCTACTTCAATGACCTTCACGTACTCACCTCCGTTACGTACGAACGCAGACGGAAAACCACAATCCAAATCACAGATGCCAGACGTGTTAAACAGACCGAAACTCACACTTCACTTCACTACATTAATCACTAATCACTGATAACAGATGTGTTCTCGGCAACGGCTAAACCGTAAGACGATCCATTATCATGTATGAGTGCTAAGGTCTTTAATACGACGCACATCACTTCCATTCACAACATGCCTACATGTACCATTTGTAACCGGTTTCGCGATTTCTTTTACACCAAACAGGACATGTAATGTACATTTATGTACTAACATTCATTCATTCCTGCCAAGGGGAATAACTCCGGAAGTATCCGTTTCCAGACCCATGTTGTCATAACATTTGTTTCTTATCTTACTGTGAGGAACCCATTCCCGAAATTTTGCCGTCGAGTTTTGAAACACCCTGTATAGGCCTAGCCGATTGCAACGCTTGGTTGTCTAGCCCTAGGTATTTAGGTGATTGTGTGTTTTTATATAGAATTTTCCTAATGACCTGTGTTTTTGGTATCTGCAGTAGTGTGTGTATTGCTAATTGAGGCAAGGATGATGAAGGAAGCAAGCATGCCATTTAATTAAGAACCATCCTCGCATTTGTGCGGATTGGAAGTGGATATGAACGGAAAATCATTACCGGGATGGCAGAGAAGTGTATTGAACTCGTTTTCTCAGGGGTTTGGCACTTGGGCTGAGTGTACACCTCTGCAAACGTCAGAACATACTTAAATACCGTATAGGGCAAAGCTGCGAATCGACCAAGGGCTTCAGGCACCACAATCCAATTTGGTAGAATTTGTCCATATTTGCCATGGATAATCAAAATATTGGGGCACTCGTAAGATAATTGAAATTACAAGAAACGTAATTGTAATCCAAATAGAATTGACAGTGTGAGCTTTGTCATTATTTGTACCCCAAACTCAGCCAGTGGCCATGTCTGATTGTGAATGAATGTCTGACAAGTGAGTGTTTTTAAGTTGGTATTCCTACATGTCTCTTATCTCATTTATGCCTGAGCCAAATGGCTGGACAGTGGTCGCCTGGTAGGCCTAGGCCATTCATAGGCAGTAGTGCCAGGGATTATTATATATTTACCGGTACTGTACTACCGACTCGTTCATATCGTCCCTAACGTGCGATAAGTCATATCCGACACTGCTCGTCATACCCATTTTGTTCCCTATAATTGGCCAAGTCTCCCAGACGTATGTGGACGTGCTGTCCAACACAACAATTCAGGTTAGATCATTTTCCTGTGGATCAGCATAAATAAAAATAAGTTTAAAATACATTGTACAGCAGCAGCGTATATTTTAGTAGTTATGTATTCCTAAAGTACATCGTATTTAAGGTTTATGTTTGTTTATGCTCCTCCTCAAGATTATTAAACTAATGTGAATCTTTCTGTTGGATGGCACATCCACATACGGCTGGAAGGCGTCACAAATCATGAAGAATATATAGGAAAAGAAGTGCAGTTAGAAATACGAGATGTTGCACGTTAGGGGGCAATATGTCAAATTAGAGTACATCGTAAATAGTACGGGTATGAATTAAGAGCACACGAACTATGTAAGGATATTTGATAACAGACCAAGTTGGAAATCACTTAGAAAAGGATGACTTCAGAAAGAGGTACTCAACAAGCAAATTTCGAAACAACAGTCATTCTAAAGGCTCTAAGGTCGCTTTTTTTATGCCCACGAAGGAGCGTAGATACAGTCAGACTTCGAGGTCATCTGATAAAAAGGTAAGAATAATGTGTATTGTAAAATTGATAATCATTTAATCAGCTTTAATTAACAGCGTTTTATTCTAATGGCGGGAATTCTGGGGTCTCAAATATTTCTGCATTATCCTAAGATAATATAGACCAAATATAATATAATATAATATATGGGGCAAAATGATTGCTCATTGAGTTTGAAATAACATTTTATTCACAGTGGTAATTGTGGAATCACATTAAGCCTTCTGATGTTTATGTTGTAGGGGAAGGAAAGTTTGTCTATTTGTCTTAATTTGACAAAATGTATAATAAATATCTAATAATTTGTCTGATTTTCAGGAATAATGGTGAAGTACACAAGTATACATTTTCATGTTAACTTCTACTGAAAGACTAGGTGGTGCGTACGTTGCCTTGAATCGTTGTACCTCCTGGTCTTTCAATGGACGTGAACAGATTACTACGTAAAATAACGAGAACGCTCTCGCTACACCCCTTCAGTCGAAATTCTGCAACTATCAGCGAATCTGTGAACTTTAAGAAGAGCTATTCAGCACAAAGTCATTGAACAGGGTTCAAATAACCCGGGTTCAAATTGGTCTCTGCACAAATCTGGCAGTAACAACCCCAATGTCAGAGTATTTGAATGATTTCTGAATACATATCCCTGACAAAGACGCTTACAAAATAATAACAACAACAACACATTAATTTGTATTCGTTGTACTGAACTATACCTTACAATTCATACGAATATTGTTTGATATATAGGCCTAGCCGATTGCAACCCATGGTTTTCTAGCCCTAGGTATTTAGGTGTTTGTGTGTTTTTATATAGAATTTTCCTAATGACCTGTGTTTTTGGCATCTGCAATAGTGTGTGTATTGCTAATTGAGGCAAGGATGATGAAGGAAGCAAGCATGCCATTTAATTAAGAACCATCCTCGCATTTGTGCGGATTGGAAGTGGATATGAACGGAAAATCATTACTGGGATGGCAGAGAAGTGAATTGAACTCGTTTTCTCAGGGGTTTGGCACTTGGGCTGAGTGTACACCTCTGCAAACCTCAGAACAGACTTAAATTCCGTATAGGGCAAAGCTGCGAATCGACCAAGGACTTCAGGCACCACAATCCAATTTGGTAGAATTTGTCCATATTTGCCATGGATAATCAAAATATTGGGGCACTCGTAAAATAATTGAAATTACAAGAAACGTAATTGTAATCCAAATAGAATTGACAGTCATTATTTGTACCCCAAACTCAGCCAGTGGCCATGTCTTATTGTGAATGAATGTCTGACAAGTGAGTGTTTTTAAGTTGGTATTCCTACATGTCTCTTATCTCATTTATGCCTGAGCCAAATGGCTGTACAGTGGTCGCTTGTTAGGCCTAGGCCATTCATAGGCAGTAGTTCCAGGGATAATTATATATTTACCGGTACTGTACTACCGACTCGTTCATATCGTCCCTAACGTGCGATAACTCATATCCCACAATGTTCGTCATACCCATTTTGTTCCCTATAATTGGTCACGTATCCCAGACGTTTGTGGACGTGCTGTCCAACACAACAATTCAGGTTAGATCATTTTCCTGTGGATCAGCATAAATATAAATAAGTTTAAAATACACTGTACAGCAGCAGCGTATATTTTAGTAGTTATGTATTCCTAAAGTACATCGTATTTAAGGTTTATGTTTGTTTATGCTCCTCCTCAAGATTATTAAACTAATGTGAATCTTTCTGTTGGATGGCACATCCACATACGGCTGGAAGGCGTCACAAATCATGAAGAATATATAGGAAAAGAAGTGCAGTTAGAAATACGAGATGTTGCACGTTAGGGGGCAATATGTCAAATTAGAGTACATCGTATATAGTACGGGTATGAATTAAGAGCACACGAACTATGTAAGGATATTTGATAACAGACCAAGTTGGAAATCACTTAGAAAAGGATGACTTCAGAAAGAGGTACTCAACAAGCAAATTTCGAAACAACAGTCATTCTAAAGGCTCTAAGGTCGCTTTTTTTTATGCCCACGAAGGAGCGTAGATACAGTCAGACTTCGAGGTCATCTGATAAAAAGGTAAGAATAATGTGTATTGTAAAATTGTTAATCATTTAATCAGCTTTACTTAAACAGCGTTTTATTCTAATGGTGGGAATTCTGGGGTCTCAAATATTTCTGCATTATCCTAAGATAATATAGGCCAAATATAATATAATATAATATATGGGGCCAAATTATTGGTCATTGAGTTTGAAATAACATTTTGTTCACAGTGGTAATTGTGGAATCACATTAAGCTTTCTGATATTTATGTTGTAGGGGAAGGAAAGTTCGTCTATTTGTCTTAATTTTACAAAATGTATAATAAATATCCAATAATTTGTCTGATTTTCAGGAATAATGGTGAAGTACACAAGTATACATTTTCATGTTAACTTCTACTGAAAGACTAGGTGGTGCGTACTGTACCGTATATTTTCATAAGGTTATGCCCAGATACTGTAATGGAGACGACGAGAGACGCGATGCTGTTGAGCTCGTGAATCAAGTCATGATCGATCTCCCCGTTAATATGAGAAGTGTCATTCGGTTTGAGATCGGAAAGTAACGAGCATTCCCGAGTGGGTGGACTCACAGATAGACCGATCAATAAACGTATACGTAACATCATGTCATATATCGATCCAGGCTACAGGATTATCTTTATTGTTTTGAAACGAATTAGAGTATTAGAAGACGTTTCAAAGGACATAGAACGCAGATTACAGTGTATTCATATTTCTTTTATTTTCTTGTCTGTTACCCTGTTCTCATGGAATAAATTGTTTTCCCAATTTTAAATCATGGTGTGATATTTTAACGAAGAAATTGGAGGTCGTTTTAAGATGGCCATCGCTTGGATTTTCTTTTTCCAGGGTTTTCCACCCTTGAGATAGTTCTTTTTAGAGTTGTTTTTCGTGTTCTTGAGCTAGTTTCTTGTTTGTTCGTTCGTTGTAGCCATGGTCATTCTTAAAACAGCCTGTTAGGATGATTAGTACCCCATTCATTCCTCTACTTGGTGGTAGGACATGGGAGGGTTTTTCGCCGGGCATTTTTCAGGTTCTACGATCCAGTGACCATCGAGGGATTTCACCAGGTATTGATAAGTGTTTCGGGTACATAGTTATGTGGCGCCGAACGTTTGGGCTCGAATAAACTTGGATTACCAGGTTTATAGCCATAGTTTTGTGGAGGCCAACGTTATGGGTTCGAATAGACCTGGTTTACCAGATTTATAGCCACAGTTATAGGCCTAAAATAAAATTGGAACACCAGAGAATGGAGACCAATCTTATTATCATGCTATACCGAGCGCGAATTGGGACATCGTGTTTCGTTGTGGTAGTGATGAAGGCACATGGATAATGGTGAATCAATATTTTGGCACAAATTATTGAAATTCTTGTGGAATAAAAGCAATTACGATGTTACTCGAACTACTTGATTTTGGTAGTATTGCAACCGTTATCAGATTCTTGATTTAAATATATTGGAGTGGTGCCACACTTTTTATTTGGTTATAAACGACTAGAACTTGTTCAATAAGAGTTATTCACAGTAATCTCCTTTGATGTGTTCAGTCGAGTGAGACACTTATTGTAACACACGTGTGAGTTGCACATAGGAGATTTGTCCTATTTAACTCCGGCTGATGATTTTTGCTGACATCATCTTTAAGTTAGGATGCTTCGTGTAAGTTTAATTTTGTTTTATGATAGAATACAGGACCATCTCTGATTTAAAATATCACACATATTGGGATTTTGGGCAATCTCAGAATGATACTGGATGACATGAATTTAATTTAAGTTTAAATATAAGTTAATGCAAGGCAATAAAAATACGCACTCTTATGGCAATTTGTGGTTGCGTGCAAATGTTTTCGCTATGCTTTCTCGTGAAGTGTTCCCATGTTTTCTAGTGACAAGTGTATTTGTGTTGAATTATGGCTGATAACCAGGCAGTCACTGTTGCAGACTTTAAAAAAATGTTTGAGATGATAGAAGGCAAGCTACAGCATCTCAATAATGACATTGAGAATATCAAATCTCAAACCAAGACTACATTTGAAAATATATATGAAAATGCAAAACATAATAATGCAATTCTCAAGGATGCAGTAACTGAAGGCATCCGGGGTGAATTAGATAACTTAAGGTCATCCATGAAAGAAATTAAAGACAGTTCAAAAAAAATTCAGGCTAATGTTTGTCATGTTAGGTCGAATCAACAATCCATGGAAACCAGTATTAAAACTGACATCAATAATGTTACAACTAGTCTTCAAACGGAGAACACCAGTAATGTTACAACTAGTCTTCAAACTGACATCAGTAATGTTACAACTAGTCTTCAAACTGACATCGGCAATGTTAAAACTGAAATTAGCATGTTAAAACTGAAATTAGCAATGTTACAACTAGTCTTCAAACAGATATTGGCAATGTTAAAGTAGAAGTTTGGAATGCCCAGGCTAATCTTAATAAAGAGATCACTAATGTCAAAACTAATCTCGATCAAGTACAGGAAAGTCGAAAAGAGGTTGAAAAAACGTTAAAGATGTTAGCACTAATGTTAGAATGATGCAAGCACAGGTTAACGATCTGAAAACAGATATGGGTTTAGTAGAAACCACACAGAAAGAAATTCAATCTCAGGTTAAGAACATTCAAAATGACGTCAATCAGATTGAGTCGAAACAAACCAAGATCCAATCCCAAGTAAATAAGATCGAGTCAAGTCAAGCCTATACTGAAATAAAACTTAATGAAATGGAGCAGTCAAATATCAATTTCCGTAGCGAAATCAAATGGGATTTCGAAAGGGGTAAAAAGGAAAGCAAGGAACTTATTGATGCACTACAGTCGCAATTTACTCACGACACCAGTCAAACGCAAAATAGTTTGGAGCATTTGAAAGGTGAAATGAACACGTTGCAGACTCAAGTGACTGATCATACTAAATTAATTAAGGCAGACTTTGACATCGACCTCAAATCTATTATTAATGAGAATCTTGCTCTTTTAAAACAAGAACTGAATAAGGTCAATGAGGATAGTTTTCAAAATGCTAAATCTAGTATAGAAAAGAGTCTTGCCACTAAACTTTCCAATGCCACTAGGGAAATCATTGATGTAAGGACTGATTTAAACAAAAGAGTGGATGCTGTTCAAGAAAAACAGATATACAATTTTACAGGGTTAGAAACTCGAATTAAAGCCGTAGAACTTAAGATTGATCAGGGACAGATTGATTTAAACGAGATAAGGGAAAAGAAAACTTCCGAGATCAATGAGCTAAGGAAAGGCCTCGAAAGCATTAATTTGGGAGGTAGTATCAACTTGGATACTCTTAAAGAACAATTGCGATTGCTAATAAATAGTGATTTTAGAGTCGTTGTAGATGAGCCAGTTAACCCAGTACAGGAACAAAAAGGAATTGACATTCAGGAATCTTTTAAGGCTCCAACGTCTGTTCAGTTTAGTCCGATGGAACAGTCGAATAGGGCTATACCTCGCACATCAGAACTCCAAATCCAAGCGGAAGAATTTACTTCTTCAACTCCAAATGTAGGTGCAAATAGTAACGTCACAAGAACGTCAGATAGGGCATCTAATATAACCATCATTAGGAACTTTGAAGATAAACCAAGAAAATTTAACAATCTAGATGGAACCACTCCTTTAGAATTTATTAGAGGCATTCAAGATTACTTTGTGGAATCTCATGTACCACATGAACGGAAATTGCGGGTAGTAGAGAGGTTTTTATCGGACGCTCCTCTTCAGTGGTTCAAGGCGTTCAGGTACACCTTTGAGGATTTCGACCAGTTCACACAAGCGTTTGTTCAGCGTTTTTGGTCAATTGAGGTCCAACAGAACATTAGATCCGAGATTTACTCAAGGAAGTATGCTACTACAGGACCGACTAGTTATGCAGAATATTTCGCTTGTCAGTTGGCTAAACTGAGATTTCTTGATCCACCCTTGTCGCAGGTTGAATTAGTAGAAGCCATATCGCGACAGCTCCCAGCTGAAGTTAGGAATTCACTCATAACCTCTTGTATCTCAACCTTAGCATCGATGGATGATCTATTGCGTCGCCTCGATCATATTAGTTTAATGACGCAACCGACAGTCACCAAGAGTTCTAGACAGGAACCTAAGACTGTAATCGCAGTCATGATGAATAGGACTCAACAAACTGAGCGTTTCCAACCTCGAAATGAAAATAGAACAGGTCCAATCAGGAATAGCTATCAGAATGATAGGAGATGGAACGACCAACAGAGAGATGAAAATAGTAGACCTTGGCAACGTCGATATGATGACAGAAACTATTATAACAGTCGATATAGTCAGAATGACAGGGATCGGAGAGAAGCTCCATACGACAGGAACCGGAGAGAAGCTCCATATGACAGGGATCGGAGAGAAGCTCCATACGACAGAAATAGGAGAGAAGCTCAGTGCAACCGGAATCAAGGCGATAACCGACAGAATCAAGGTTACTCCAGATAAAAAAATTACAGAACAGAGGAATATGAAAGAAAGAGACAGCAGGATAGGCTCAAGAGAGGGCAAGATAGGTCCCCAGAAGAAGGACGAAGAGGGTCAAAAGAGAGAAAGGAGGGAGTGAGAGATCAAGCTCAAGCCAGCACCAGCAGAAAGGACAGAAGTCAGGAAAGAACCCCTGACAGAGAACAGGAAAAGATAATACGAAGAAATTGAAGACTGACGCTGGCATAGCATTCGCATAAAGAGTCCATTTAAATAGAAGGCCAGAGAGAGCTTGGACAGAAGTTATATAATAGCAAGAGTATTTGGAAATAACTGCTACGAGATTGTAAGCACAAATGGTAGAGAAGTTATGGGACGTTTTAATGCTAAAAACCTCAAGAGATTTGTGGAGAAGATTGTTTAAGATCTGTATGAAAATAACGATACATACTGTATATCGAAATTACCTAGATTGGTGCAAATAAAAGCAGAATGACTTTTATTTGAGATATCAGCGGGGAAATGTACCGTATATTTTCATAAGGTATGCCCAGATACTGTAATGGAGACGACGAGAGACGCGATGCTGTTGCGCTCGTGAGTCAAGTCATGATCGATCACCCCTTTAATATGAGAAGTGTCATTCGGTTTGAGATCGGAAAGTAACGAGCATTCCCGAGTGGGTGGACTCACAGATAGACCGATCAATAAACGTATACGTGACGTCTTGTCATATATCGATCAAGGCTACAGGATTATCTTTATTGTTTCTGAGCGAATTAGAGTATTAGAAGACGTTTCAAAGGACATAGAACGCAGATTACCATAGCAGAAAGCTATTTCATATGAGGAATATAATATAACAAGCGACGTGCAAGAATAACATCTATAATGATCAAGCCATAAGCGAGTTATTGACACATCGAGATATCGATGAAGGAAGGCAGTAGTGGTGGTTGCTTGATGTGGCGTTTGGCCGCAAGCAAGGCGACTTCACTTGGACGTGTACTGTTGTATTCGGAGTGTCATATGTGTGGTTACGCAACTCGGCTAGCAAGCGAGATCGCAGGGGCAAGGCAGGCTGTGATAACTCCGCGTGGAGACGGCTCGCGTTTATACTCAGCGAAACCGAACAGTTCTTTTTCAAAGTGCGTTAGAAACATGCAGAGTATTTCGTGTCTCGACAAGCGGACGTGTACTGTGCTCAAGTATTTATTAAAGCTACCAGTTTATAATGGATCTGAGATATTAACAGAACAGTTGTAAATGTATACTGCCATCTTGGTCAAGAAGAATTTTGTCGAAGCGGAACGCGGACTGACTGCATGTCTCTGTCCAGCGGTGTCCATTACCAAGGCAGCCATTTCGAAACTTTGTGAGGTCTTCATCACGCGTACTAGTAACGTGTATGATTGTGCTGATACATGCTAACTTCAGGACTTGTTAAGCTGTACATTATGCAGACACTAGAACGTATATTATCGTCTGAGATGTCAGTGGGGAAGGTCAATGTTATAGTAATGACTTCCAGAATGGCAGGCTAGATTTAATGGGGTAGCTTCATGAGAAATGCATAAGCGAAATGACTGCCACCCACAACTGCATTCTCCTTGTTGGAGAGGAGTATATTTTCACCGCACTCCAGTGGTTGTTTACGAGTATTTTCATGAGCTGCGACATGAAGGACAGTGCTTTTTCTCTGGCGGATTATAGTATTTCTGGCATGAAGGGAGTAGGCTCGTATGGTCGTCTGACCAGTATGCGTGTGCGCTGCAGACCCGGGTTCGATTCCCAGATCCAGAGAAGAAGAAGAGTGTATTATCTGGTGATACCCTGGATTTTCATCAGATATTTATATATCCCGCTTAAGACGCTTCAAGATGCAACAAAAGGTACTGGACCAGCAGACTCTATAACGTAGCTTAGTGGGGGCACTTGTTAGCAATTGCAATTGTCATTTCTTTTTTGTAGATTAAATGGGTATTCACAAGTTTAGGTTCGATGTTTCTGTCGAATCTGACTTGCTGTGTTCCCGGGATTTTGTATTCGCTTAACGAATTCATCCCTTGTGTATTATTAGTTTGGATCATTTAATCAGTAGAATCAGTAATTTCTTAGTAGTGCGTATTTTTATTTGCCGAGAAGAAAATTTAGGGGAAGATCTCCAATATTTTGTCTAAGCATAGTTTTAATCGCGTTTGTTTCTCGGTGTTTGGAACACTGATTTATTTGAGGCCAGTACATGTTTTTTCATGTACTACTGTTCTGTTTGGAACTTCGTTTTGTCGCAGCGATTTGAATCTTGGAAAGTTTATCTTGGTGTTCGTTGCATTTATAGTTTTAATCCCCCTGTTGGATTATTTTTATGGAAAGCACTTCGCTTTTGTGAGTGCGGATTTATTAGTGGATTTACTTAATGATTGTCATTGGATTAACCTGATTAGTTAACTTGCTTTCATGGTGTAAGTTTTATCCACTGATACTTCGAAGCCCACCGAAGTTGGAGGCTATCCTGATTCAGGAAAAGATCAGTTTTACCTTCTATTAGGTATTGATTTGAGATTAACTTAATTTAGGATGTCATTTTGAGACATGTATTTTCCACAGTATTAACACAAATAATAATCGCATTTAATGCAATTGTGTGAGTGAGATATAGTATAGCAGTTTTGAACACCATTTACAAAGTTGATTAAATTATTCTAGGAAAGCTTGACTTGGAGTCAAGAAAAATGAACAAGTATTATTAATATACATTATCGGGAGGCAAGATAGGTGAATTTGCTAGTGGAATGTTTCAGTGTCTCGACTTTGAACAACGTGCTTGAGGTTAGAGTGAGAGTTAAGCATGTTTGTAGCTCTTGTGTGAATATTGAGATTAAATAATAGTAGTGTTTGAAGGTTCGTATAACCTTGTTGTGTTGTGTTTTGGATGCACATCTGGGATGATGCATATTTGTGAGATTTCATGCTTGTTGAAGCATTAGGCCTATTTTAGATTGAGCCTGTAAGTGCTTTTTCAGCCGGTAAGTGCCAATCTGTTTGTGACTTCGAGTAGTCAACACCCGTGTGTGGTGTTACGTTAATATAGATGAGTTTTTCTGGCATTTTAATGTCTGTTGGAGACATTGGCGTCGTCATTCTTATAGAGCGATCCTACATGTTTTTCTTCACCTAATCAACGGCAACGCTCGGATAATCTGTTCGAGCTACTTAAGACATTTCCACAGAATATAATCGTTAAAACCTCTACAATTTTGTACAAGTATACTTGAAATTTGAATCATGAACATAGTTGATAGATACACTACTTAGCTTAATTGCTTGATGCAAATTGGTAACCCGATATATTGAATGTTAATTGCACATCACGATGAGAATGTTATGGCCAAGATCAGCTGTTTAGGCTGAATCATGTAAATGTCTGAGGACATTTCTGTATATATTCTTATAAATACTTGTATATAATCTTGATATTGCTACACTTTTGGAATATCGTTTAAGACGATACACGTGTATAAATTTTGATAATTCTTCTTTATTCATCGTCTAATATTTCATCCAGTCCTCCTAATATCATTAGGAGATTGATGCCTAATTTCCTTATTACATAATGTTAGATATTTTTTTAATCACCCCAGCGTGTAGGTGATGATCGTAATACATTTCTGGAATCATGTAGGATTTTCTTACTACAGTTGTGTTTAGCTGTGATTTTGTTTTCTTGTCGACAGGGTATTAATATTTCTTTTATTTTCTTGTCTGTTACCCTGTTCTCATGGAATAAATTGTTTTCCCAATTTTAAATCATGGTGTGATATTTTAACGAAGAAATTGGAGGTCGTTTTAAGATGGCCATCGCTTGGATTTTCTTTTTCCAGGGTTTTCCACTATTGAGATAGTTTTTTTAGAGTTGTTTTTCGTGTTCCTGAGCTAGTTTCTTGTTTGTTCGTTCGTTGTAGCCATGGTCATTCTTAAAACAGCCTGTTAGGATGACTAGTACCCCATTCATTCCTCTACTTGGTGGTAGGACTTGGGAGGGTTTTTCGCCGGGCATTTTTCAGGTTCTACGATCCAGTGACCATCGAGGGATTTCACCAGGTATTGGTAAGTGTTTCGGGTACAGTACGTTGCCTTGAATCGTGGTACCTCCCGGTCTTTCAATGGACGTGAACAGATTACTACGTAAAATAATGAGAACGCTCTCACTACATCTCTTCAGTCGAAATTCTTCAACAACCAGCGAACCGTGAACTTTAAGAAGAGCTATTCAGCACAAAGTCATTGAATAGGGTTCAAATATCCCTGGTTCAAATTGGTCTCTGCACAAATCTGGCAGTAACAACGCCAATGTCAGAGTATTTGAGTGATTTCTGAATACATATCCCTGACAAAGACGCTTACAAAATAACAACAACAACAACACATTAATTTGTATTCGTTGTACTGAACTATACCTGACAATACATACCAATGTTGTTTGATTTATAGGCCTAGCATATTGCAACCCATGGTTTTCTAGCCCACGGTGTTTAGGTGTTTGTGTGTTTTTATATGGAATTTTCCTAATGACCTGTGTTTTTGGTATCTGCAGTAGTGTGTGTATTGCTAATTGAGAAAAGGATTATGAAGGAAGCAAGCATACCATTTAATTAAGAAACATCCTCGCATTTGTGGGGATTGGAAGTGGATATGAACGGAAAATCATTACTGGGATGGCAGAGAAGTGAATTGAACTCGTTTTCTCAGGGTTTTGGCACTTGGGCTGAGTGTACACCTCTGAAAACCTCAGAACATACTTAAATACCGTATAGGGCAAAGCTGCGAATCGACCAAGGAATTCAGGCACCACAATCCAATTTGGTAGAATTCGTCCATATTTGCCATGGATAATCAAAATATTGGGGCACTCGTAAGATAATTGAAATTACAAGAAACGTAATTGTAATCCAAATAGAATTGACAGTGTGAGCTTTGTCATTATTTGTACCCCAAACTCAGCTACTGGCCATGACTGATTGTGAATGAATGTCTGACAAGTGAGTGTTTTTAAGTTGGTATTCCGACTTGTCTCTTATCTCATTTATGCCTGAGCCAGATGGCTGTACAGTGGTCGCATGGTAGGCCTAGGCCATTCATAGGGAGTAGTGCCAGGGATTATTATATATTTACCGGTACTGGACTACCGACTCGTTCATATCGTCCCTAACGTGCGATAATCATATCCCACACTGTTCGTCATACCCATTTTGTTCCCTATAATTGGTCAAGTCTCCCAGACGTACGAGGACGTGCTGTCCAGCACAACAATTCAGGTTAGATCATTTTCCTGTGGATCAGCATAAATATAAATAAGTTTAAAATACATTGTACAGCAACAGCGTATATTTTATTAGTTTTGTATTCCAAAAGTGCAGCGTATTTAAGGTTTATGTTTCTTTATGCTCATCCACAACATTATTAACCTAATGTGAATATTTCTGTTGGATGGCACATCCACATACGGCTGGAAGGCTTCACAAATCATGAATAATATATTGGAGAAGTAGAGCAGTTAGAAATAAGAGATGTTGCACGTTAGGGGACAATATGTCAAATTAGAGTACATCGTAAATAGCACGTGTATGAATTAAGAGCACACGAAATATGTAAGGATACTTGATAACGGACCAAGTTGGAAATCACTTAGAAAAGGATGACTTCAGAAAGAGGTACTTAACAAGCAAGCTTCGAAACAACAGTCATTCTAAAGGCTCTAAGGTCGCTTTTTTTATGCCCACGAAGGAGCGTAGATACAGTCAGACTTCGAGGTCATCTGATAAAAAGGTAAGAATAATGTGTATTGTAAAATTGTTAATCATTTAATCAGCTTTACATAAACAGCGTTCTATTCTAATGGTGAGAATTCTGGGGTCTCAAATATTTCTGCATTATCCTAAGTTAGTATAGGCCAAATATAATATAATATAATATATGGGGCAAAATGATTGCTGTTTGAGTTCGAAATAACATTTTATTCACCGTGGTAATTGAGGGGTCACATTAAGCTTTCTGATGTTTATGTTGTAGGGGAAGGAAAGTTCGATTATTTGTCTTAATTTGACAAAATTTATAAGAAATATCTAATAATTTGTCTGATTTTCAGGAATAATGGTGAAGTACACAAATATACATTTTCATGTTAACTTCGGTCAAGCTGTATTCCTCTCACCAAGGCGGACCGGGTTCGATTCCCGGTCACTGCATGTGAGATTTTCGATGTGAAATTCCATGTCCTGTGGTTCGGATTCCACGTAAAACGGAGGTCCCGTGGCTTATGATCGAGAGATTAACGGTCACGTTAAACAACAAGCTTCCTTTCATGTTAACTTCTACTGAAAGACTAGGTGGTGCGTACGTTGCCTTGAATCGTGGTACCTCCTGGTCTTTCAATGGACGTGAACAGATTACTACGTAAAATAACGAGAACGCTCTCGCTACACCTCTACAGTCGAAATTCTGCAACTACCAGAGAATCTGTGAACTTTAAGAAGAGCTATTCAGTACAAAGTCATTGAATAGGGTTCAAATATCCCTGGTTCAAATTGGTCTCTGCACAAATCTGGCAGTAACAACGCCAATGTCAGAGGATTTGAAAGATTTCTGAATACATATCCCTGACAAGGACGCCTACAAAATAATAACAACAACAACACATTAATTTGTATTCGTTGTACTGAACTATACCTGACAATACATACGAATGTTGATTGATTTATAGGCTTAGCCGATTGCAACCCATGGTCTTCTAGCCCTAGGTATTTAAGGTGTTTGTGTGTTTTTATATAGAATATTCGTAATAACCTGTGTTTTTGGTATCTTCAGTAGTGTGTGTATTGCTAATTGAGGCAAGGATTATGAAGGAAGCAGGTATGCCATTTAATTAAGAACCATCCTCGCATTTGTGGGGATTGGAAGTGGATATGAACGGAAAATCATTACTGGGATGGCAGAGAAGTGAATTGAACTCGTTTTGGGGGCGTGGTGGCGCAGCGATCAAGCTGTTGGCCTCTCACCAAGGTGGACTGGGTTCGATTCCCGGTCAATGCATGTGAGATTTTCGAATTGAAATGCCATGTCCTGTGGTTCGGATTCCACGTAAAAAGGAGGTCCCGTGGCTCATGATCACAAGATTCACAGTCACGTAAAACTACTATCTTCCTTCCTTCCTTCCTTCCTTCCTTGAACTCTTTTTCTCAGGGGTTTGGCAATTGGGCTGAGTGTACACCTCTGCAAACCTCAGAACAGACTTAAAATACCGTATAGGGCAAAGCTGCGAATCGACCAAGGACTTCAGGCACCACAATCCAATTTGGTAGACTTTGTCCATATTTGCCATGGATAATCAAAATATTGGGGCACTCGTAAGATAATTGAAATTACAAGAAACGTAATTGTAATCCAAATAGAATTGACAGTGTGAGCTTTGTCATTATTTGTACCCGAAACTCAGCCACTGGCCATGTCTGATTTTGAATGAATGCCTGACAAGTGAGTGTTTTTAAGTTGGTATTCCGACATGTCTCTTATGTAATTTATGCCTGAGCCAGATGGCTGTACATTGGTCGCTTGGTAGGCCTAGGCCATTCATAGGCAGAAGTGTTAGGGATTATTATATATTTACCGGTACTGTACTACCGACTCGTTCATATCGTCCCTAACGTGCGATAACTCATATCCCACACTGTTCGTCATACCCATTTTGTTCCTTATAATTGGTCACGTCTCCCAGACGTATGTGGACAAGCTGTCCAACACAACAATTCAGGTTTTATCATTTTCCTGTGGATCAGCATAAATATAAATAAGTTTAAAATACATTGTACAGCAGCAGCGTATATTTTATTAGTTACGTATTCCTAAAGTGCAGCGTATTTAAGGTTTATGTTTCTTTAAGCTCATCCACAACATTATTAACCTAATGTGAATATTTCTGTTGGATGGCACATCCACTTACGGCTGGAAGGCGTGACCAATCATAAAGAATATATTGGAAAAGTTGAGCAGTTAGAAATACGAGATGTTGCAGGTTAGGGGTCAATATATCAAATTAGAGTACATTGAAATAGTACGTGTATGAATTAAGAGCACACGAAATATGTAAGGATACTTCGTAACGGACCAAGTTGGAAATCACTTAGAAAAGGATGACTTCAGAAAGAGGTACTTAACAAGCAAGCTTCGAAACAACAGTCATTCTAAAGGCTCTAAGGTCGCATTTTTATGCCCACGAAGGAGCGTAGATACAGTCAGACTTCGAGGTCACCTGAAAAAAAGGTTAGAATAACGTGTATTGCAAAATTTGAATCATTTAATCAGCTTTACATAAACAGCGTTTTATTCTAATGGTGGGAATTCTGGGGTCTCAAAAATTTCTGCATTATCTTAAGATAATATAGGCCAAATATAATATAATATATGGGGCAAAATGATTGCTCATTGTGTGTGAAATGACATTTTATTCACAGTGGTAATTGTGGAATCACATTAAGCTTTCTGATGTTTATGTTGTAGGGGAAGGAAAGTTCGTCTATTTGTCTTAATTTGACAAAATGTATAATAAATATCTAATAATTTGTCTGATTTTCAGGAATAATGGTGAAGTACAAAGTATACATTTTCATGTTAACTTCTACTGAAAGACTAGGTGGTCCGTACGTTGCCTTGAATCGTGGTACCTCCTGGTCTTTCAATGGACGAGAACAGATTACTACGTAAAATAACGAGAACGCTCTCGTTCCACCCCTTCATTAGAAATTATGCAACTACCAGCGAAGCTGTGAACTTTAAGAAGAGCTATTCAGCACAAAGTCATTGAATAGGGTTCAAATATCCCTGGTTCAAATTGGTCTCTGCACATTTCTGGCAGTAACAACGCCAAAGTCAGAGTATTTGAATGATTTCTGAATACATATCCCTGACAAAGACGCTTACAAAATAATAACAACAACAACACATTAATTTGTATTCGTTGTACTGAACTATACCTGACAATACATACGAATGTTGTTTGATTTATAGGCCTAGCCGATTGCAACCCATGGTCTTCTAGCCTTACGTATTTAGTTGTTTGTGTGTTTTTATATAGAATTTTCATAATGACCTGTGTTTTTGGTATCTGCAGTAGTGTGTGTATTGCTAATTGAGGCAAGGATTATGAAGGAAGCAAGCATGTCATTTAATTAAGTACCATCCTCGCATTTGTGTGGATTGGAAGTGGATATGAACGGAAAATCATTACTGGGATGGCAGAGAAGTGAATTGAACTCGATTTCTCAGGGGTTTGGCACTTGGGCTGAGTGTACACCTCTGCAAACCTCAGAACAGACTTAAATTCCGTATAGGGCAAAGCTGCGAATCGACCAAGGACTTCAGGCACCACAATCCAATTTGGTAGAATTTGTCCATATTTGCCATGGATAATCAAAATATTGGGGCACTCGTAAGATAATTGAAATTACAAGAAACGTAATTGTAATCCAAATAGAATTGACAGTGTGAGCTTTGTCATTATTTGTACCCCAAACTCAGCCACTGGCCATGTCTGATTGTGAACGAATGTCTGACAAGTGAGTGTTTTTAAGTTGGTATTTCTACATGTCTCTTATCTCATTTATGCCTGAGCCAAATAGCTGTAAGCCTAGGCCATTCGTAGGCAGTAGTGCCAGGGGTTATTATATGTTTACCGGTACTGTACTACCGACTCGTTCATATCGTCCCTAACGTGCGATAATCACATCCCACACTGTTCGTCATACCCATTTCGTTCCCTATAATTGGTCACGTCTCCCAGACGTTTGTGGACGTTCTGTCCAACACAACAAATTCAGGTTAGATCATTTTCCTGTGGATCATCATAAATAAAAATAAGTTTAAAATACATTGTACAGCAGCAGCGTATATTTTATTAGTTATGTATTCCTGAAGTGCAGCGTATTTAAGGTTTATGTTTCTTCATGTTCATCCTCAAGATTATTAACCTAATGTGAATATTTCTGTTGGATGGCATATCCACATACGGCTGGAAGGCGTCACAAATCATGAAGAATATATAGGAAAAGAAGTGCAGTTAGAAATACGAGATGTTGCACGTTAGGGGCAATATGTCAAATTAGAGTACATGGTAAATAGTACGTGTATGAATTAATAGCACACGAAATATGTAAGGAGACTTTACAAAAACAGCGTTTTATTCTAATGGTGGGAATTCTGGGGTCTCAAATATTTCTGCATTATCCTATGTTAATATAGGCCAAATATAATATAACATAATATATGGGGCAAAATGATTGCTCATTGAGTTTGAAATAACATTTTATTCACTGTGGTAATTGAGGGATCACATTGAGCTTTCTGGTGTTTAAGTTGTAGGGGAAGGAAAGTTCGATTATTTGTCTTAATTTGACAAAATGTATAATAAATATCTAATAATTTGTCTGATTTTCAGGAATAATGGTGAAGTACAAAGTATACATTTTCATGTTAACCTCTACTGAAAGACTAGGTGGTGCGTACGTTGCCTTGAATCGTGGTACCTCCTGGTCTTTCATTGGACGTGAACAGATTACTACGTAAAATAACGAGAACGCTCTCGTTCCACCTCTTCAGTCGAAATTCTGCAACTACCAGCGAATCTGTGAACTTTAAGAAGAGCTATTCAGCACAAAGTCATTGAACAGGGTTCAAATATCCCTGGTTCAAATTGGTCTCTGCACAATTCTGGCAGTAACAACGCAAATGTCAGAGTATTTCAATGATTTCTGAATACATATCCCTAGCAAAGACGCTTACAAAATAACAACAACAACAACACATTAATTTGTATTCGTTGTACTGAACTATACCTGACAATACATACGAATGTTGTTTGATTTATAGCCCTAGCCGATTGCAACCCATGGTCTTCTAGCCCTAGGTATTTAGTTGTTTGTGTGTTTATATATAGAATTTTCCTAATGACCTGTGTTTTTGGTATCTGCAGTAGTGTGTGTATTGCTAATTGAGGCAAGGATTATGAAGGAAGCAAGCATGTCATTTAATTAAGAACCATCCTCGCATTTGTGTGGATTGGAAGTGGATATGAACGGAAAATCATTACTGGGATGGCAGAGAAGTGAATTGAACTCGTTTTCTCTGGGGTTTGGCACTTGGGCTGAGTGTACACCTCTGCAAACCTCAGAACAGACTTAAATTCCGTATAGGGCAAAGCTGCGAATCGACCAAGGACTTCAGGCACCACAATCCAATTTGGTAGAATTTGTCCATATTTGCCATGGATAATCAAAATATTGGGGCACTCGTAAGATAATTGAAATTACAAGAAACGTAATTGTAATCCAAATAGAATTGACAGTGTGAGCTTTGTCATTATTTGTACCCCAAACTCAGCCAGTGGCCATGTCTGATTGTGAACGAATGTCTGACAAGTGAGTGTTTTTAAGTTGGTATTCCTACATGCCTCTTATCTCATTTATGCCTGAGCCAAATGGCTGTACAGTGGTCGCTTTGTAAGCCTAGGCCATTCGTAGGCAGTAGTGCCAGGGGTTATTATATGTTTACCGGTACTGTACTACCGACTCGTTCATATCGTCCCTAACGTGCGATAATCACATCCCACACTGTTCGTCAAACCCATTTCGTTCCCTATAATTGGTCACGTCTCCCAGACGTTTGTGGACGTACTGTCCAACACAACAATTCAGGTTAGAACATTTTCCTGTGGATCAACATAAATATAAATAAGTTTAAAATACATTGTACAGCAGCAGCGTATATTTTATTAGTTATGTATTCCTGAAGTGCAGCGTATTTAAGGTTTATGTTTCTTCATGCTCATCCTCAAGATTATTAACCTAATGTGAATATTTCTGTTGGATGGCACATCCACATACGGCAAATCATGTAGAATATATTGGAAAAGTAGAGCAGTTAAAAATACGAGATGTTGCACGCTAGGGGACAATATGTCAAATTAGAGTACATCGTAAATAGTACGTGTATGAATTAAGAGCACACGAAATATGTAAGGATACTTGGTAACGGACCAAGTTGGAAATCACTTAGAAAAGGATGACTTCAGAAAGAGGTACTTAACAAGCAAGCTTCGAAACAACAGTCATTCTAAAGGCTCTAAGGTCGCATTTTTATGCCCACGAAGGAGCGTAGATACAGTCAGACTTCGAGGTCATCTGATAAAAAGGTAAGAATAATGTGTATTGTAAAATTGTTAATCATTTAATCAGCTTTACTTAAACAGCGTTTTATTCTAATGGTGGGAATTCTGGGGTCTCAAATATTTCTGCGTTATCCTAAGATAATATAGGCCAAATATAATATAATATAATATATGGGGCAAAATGAATGCTCATTGAGTTTGAAATAACATTTTATTCACAGTGGTAATTGTGGAATCACATTGAGCTTTCTGATGTTTATGTTGTAGGGAAAGGAAAGTTCGTCTATTTGTCTTAATTTGACAAAATGTATAATAAATATCTAATAATTTGTCTGATTTTCAGGAATAATAGTGAAGTACACAAGTATACTTTTTCATGTTAACTTCTACAGAAAGACTAGGTGGTGCGTACGTTGCCTTGAATCGTGGTACCTCCTGGTCTTTCAATGGACGTGAACAGATTACTACGTAAAATAACGAGAACGCTCTCGCTACACCTCTTCAGTCGAAATTCTGCAACTACCAGCGAATCTGTGAACTTTAAGATGAGCTATTCAGCACAAAGTCATTGAATAGGGTTCAAATTGGTCTCTGCACAAATCTGGCAGTAACAACGCCAATGTCAGAGTATTTGAATGATTTCTGAATACATATCCCTGACAAAGACGCATACAAAATAACAACAACAACACATTAATTTGTATTCGTTGTACTGAACTATACCTGACAATACATACGAATGTTGTTTGATATATAGGCCTAGCCGATTGCAACCCATGGTCTTCTAGCCCTAGGTATTTAGGTGTTTGTGTGTTTTTATATAGAATTTTCCTAATGACCTATGTTTTTGGCATCTGCAATAGTGTGTGTATTGCTAATTGAGGCAAGGATGATGAAGGAAGCAAGCATGCCATTTAATTAAGAACCATCCTCGCATTTGTGTGAATTGGAAGTGGATATGAACGGAAAATCATTACCGGGATGGCAGAGAAGTGTATTGAACTCGTTTTCTCAGGGGTTTGGCACTTGGGCTGAGTGTACACCTCTGCAAACCTCAGAACATACTTAAATACCGTATAGGGCAAAGCTGCGAATCGGCCAAGGACTTCAGGCACCACAATCCAATTTGGTAGAATTTGCCCATATTTGCCATGGATAATCAAAATATTGGGGCACTCGTAAGATAATTGAAATTTCAAGAAACGTAATTGTAATCCAAATAGAATTGACAGTGTGAGCTTTGTCATTATTTGTACCCCGAACTCAGCCACTGGCCATGTCTGATTGTGAATGAATGTCTGACATGCGAGTGTTTTTAAGTTGGTATTCCTACATGTCTCTTATCTCATTTATGCCTGAGCCAGATGGCTGTACATTGGTCACTTGGTAGGCCTAGGGCATTCATAGGCAGTAGTGCCAGGGATTATTATATATTTACCGGTACTGTACTACCGACTCGTTCATATCGTCCCTAACGTGCGATAACTCATATCCCACACTGTTCGTCATACCCATTTTGTTCCTTATAATTGGTCACGTCTCCCAGACGTATGTGGACGTGCTGTCCAACACAACAAATCAGGTTAGATCATTTTCCTGTGGATCAGCATAAATATAAATAAGTTTAAAATACATTGTACAGCAGCAGCGTATATTTTAGTAGTTATGTATTCCAAAAGTGCAGCGTATTTAAGGTTTTTGTTTCTTTATGCTCATCCACAACATTATTAACCTAATGTGAATATTTATGTTGGATGGCACATCCACATACGGCTGGAAGGCTTCACAAATCATGAATAATATATTGGAGAAGTAGAGCAGTTAGAAATACGCGATGTTGCACGTTAGGGGACAATATGTTAAATTAGAATACATCGTAAATAGTACGTGTATGAATTAAGAGCACACGAAATATGTAAGGATACTTGATAACGGACCAAGTTGGAAATCACTTAGAAAAGGATGACTTCTGAAAGAGGTACTTAACAAGCAAGCTTCGAAACAACAGTCATTCTAAAGGCTCTAAGGTCGCTTTTTTAAGCCCACGAAGGAGCGTAGATACAGTCATACTTCGAGGTCATCTGATAAAAGGTAAGAATAATGTGTATTGTAAAATTGTTAATCATTTAATCAGCTTTACTTAAACAGCGTTTTATTCTAATGGTGGCCGGCCAAAAAATCTCGTCTAGAGTTTCAAATTTAGCCACTATGACGCGCGCAAACACCTGGAAGTGCGTGGAAACATACGATTACGTCAGCGAAACATGAACTCACGGTTTTACGTGGTCATGTTTGCCGTCTTTACACTTAATACACGGTAATAGTATGGTCCGCCGGCCACAGGTAGGGCTACTTGGCGAGCCTGTAATACCACCATAAGCCACCACCGTAAGCCACCAACATAAGCCACCATGAGCCACTGCCATAAGCCACCACCGCAAGCCACCAACATAAGCCACCATAAGCCACATCCCTAAGCCACCAACAAAAGCCACCATAAACCACCGCCATAAGCCACCACCGTAAGCCACCAACATAAGCCACCAAAAGCCACTATCGTAAGACACCAACAAAAGCCACCATAAATCACCGCCATAAGCCACCACCCTAAGGCGTCCACATAAGCCATTAACATCATCCTAAATTATTCATGCTCGCACGCGCCGCAAGAGTGTGCCTTGTGAACATATGTGTTTATCGATAGTCTCCGACACTGTTCAAGAGAGTGACCTTGAAACGTAGTTGAAACTAGGGTAGTTGAGAGTATAGTATGACCCGTTTATTACCTATATAAAAGTATAGTATGGCCCTTTTCTTATCTATTTCATATAGAACTCTAATGCTGAATGATAATCAATAGTGTTTTGCTATCACGTTTTATGAAAAAAATACTGTGACTCAAGATTGAGCATTGTTTATTGAGCAACTTGTTGTAAAAGTTATGTTTAATCCATCTTCCACGTCTCAGGAGCCATCAACATCACATACTATGCAAGAGGTAGTGTTGTTGTTTTAAGGGTGGAACTACAAGGTTATCTGCCCTCGATATGCAGATAGTTTTACCAAGGAAGAATTATTAGTATTCTCGAAGTTGTTCATTTATTATGTGACAGTCAATATCGTGAAAGAAATCTGGCAACATGTACCAAAATCATGGTCGCAAGACCCTATGCTATTGAACATCTATTAATTCTTTGGATCAAGCATGTAAAGAACACGACCTTTCTTATCGTCATAGTCATTCTGCTTTAAGACGTGTGGCGGATAAAGTATTGTTGAAAAGAGCTAAACCACGTTTGACATCCTATAATGCCTCAGTGGGAAAGAGGTTGGCTATAAAAGGAAAGTTAATAATGAGTGGACATGAACAATGAAAAGGATTGAGGAATTGGTATTTCTTTGTATTCTATTTTGTAAAGCCCTATTTGTTGTTAAATAAAAACAAGGTTTACCAGATCACAATGTCTTTTATTTTTAAAAATGGTGATAGCTATTTCTTAATTTTTCTTTTTTTTCACACATGGATATTTACAATTTCCTCTTTACATTTTTTACATTCCCCTTGTTTAGTTCACACATTCTGTACATTTTTTGTTGTGAAATAAAAATAAGGTTCACTAGATCACTATATCTTTTAATTTTAAAAATGGTGATAGCCATTTCATTTTTTCACACATAGATATTTACAATTTCCACTTTTCATTTTTTTACATTCCCCTTGTTTAGTTCACACATTTTGTACATTATTGTTATTGTTGTGAAATAAAAACAAGGTTTACCAAATCACTATGTCTTTTAATTTTAAAATGGTGATAGCCATTTCATTTTTTCACATATGGATATTTACAATTTCCACTTTACATTTTTTACATTCCCCTTGTTTAAGGAAGGAAGGAAGATTGTAGTTTTACGTGACCGTGAATCTTGTGATTATGAGCCACATGACCTCCTTTTTACGTGGAATCCGAACCACAGGACATGGCATTTCACTTCGAAAATCTCACATGCATTGACCGGGAATCGAACCCGGACCGCCTTACCCCCTTGTTTAGTTCACACATTCTGTACATTTTTGAAAATCTTTTCCGTAATATAAAAAAACAAACATTTTACACCAAAATGTATTACTTATTTTCTTTTTTTTACTAAACTACAGTAGCCTCACATTATACATTATACTTAGAGTTTTTACAAATATATTACAATATAAACATACAACTACAAATGATAATATAATATAATGAACATCAGACTTAAGTAAAGTAATAGTCGTCAATGCGACTGTTTCCCCAAGCGAGAGTATCAAATGAGCTGGGTATAATGAATCGTTTGTTGTCTTCATTACTTAAAGCAACTTTGTTCATCAAATTAGTATACAGCTGATGATTTTTACTTCTAAATACACACATTTTCTTATATAATATAGGTGGGTTACTGACTATACAATTCTTATAATCACTTATATCTAACTCTTTACTAACAACATTCTTTTTCACTCCTTTTAATTTTTTTACTACTATATCATCAATTGTCATATAGCTGTATGGTTCAGATTTTGTGCGTACAAAGGTGTCTATAATAACACCAGCACATTCATCCTTAAATTTCCCAAGAACCTTTTTGTTTACAAGAGGTAAATGGTAAATATTATCCTCGGGATAGTCACTTGTATCAAACCTATTTAGCTCAGTTTTGATATCCTCATAAAAATCATCAGTTTTAAACTCATAAATAAAAGAATCTGTGTCTGTGTAGGGTAATTTAGCATTATAAAGATAGTTTTTCTTTACATAATCATAGTGATATTCATACATAAGTGTTTTTGACAATTCCAGAATGGTGTAACCCACATATATAGGTTTGTTGTAAGTTACTTTAAGACGATTCATTTGTATTACAACTAAATCCTCATGAATAATTGAACATGTATGAAAGATAGGCTTGCTTATTAAGTTGCTCGCACCATACCTTTTACCATCATTCTCCCACTTTGTTATCAGCTTCACATCAACTCGCTTATCAACATTCTCTATAGTCTTTCCAAAAACACTATTATTCATGAGTTTATAAAAATCTTTTTCAAACGCGTTTGTTGACTGTGTTCTTAAATTATTGTTTAGATCAATATAGGGTTTGAGCCATGCTGACTGATGAAATTGAAATACGCGATGAATTTTAGTTAATTTCAATCCATGCTGTAGACACTGTTTCAAGTTTTGATAATGTATTACATATTTGCATTTATCATTCACATTAGCAATTAACATTTTCGTTCGTGATGTTATGTACGGAGATTTCATAGTCTCAGGACAGAATGGTAAATCATTATGATCATCATGTAACTCTTTAGGGTACTCAAGATTTACCTCTAAAATATATCCTTTATCATCGTTATCATTAAGAGTGTCAACATGTAAGACATCAATTTCAGGTTGCGTCAGCCAGCGAAAATCTTTCAGTGGTAGATATTGACTCATAGCCCAACCATATTGGTTATTTGCATCGAGGTAGACAATATACTTTGACTCTTCACAAGGGTTTTAGCTAGGCATGCATTTATTATTTGCTTTAGAATATCGCCCACTACATTGGCTTAATCCACCTCGAATTGATGATTTTATAAAATGAATCATGTCTATATCAGTCATCAATTCTAAATTTACTTTCATTTTTTTAACATTGAACTGAAACTTAACCCAGGAGCAGTGAAATACTGACAAGGATCAAGGTCATAAGTTTTCACACAAACATTCCGGAAATTTTCAAAAACATCTGCTAATAATAACACATCTATCTTCAAATATATGTCTGAAAATTCTCCTAAAGTTTGAATGTCGAACTGTGTCCATACACGTTGTGCATGTAAATATTCTTGATTACTGGTATGACTTGTGTTTAAGGAACTGTAAAATGCATCTTTCGGTGGTAAAGAACACTCCTCAAGACGTTCCACACAGTTAATATATTCATAAGGGAATATACCCTTTTGACGAATCAAATTAAAATCATCTTCTTTAGGAAAGACACGTTGAATTTTACGAAACTGATCTGATTTTAAATTACTAGCCAGCTTACCAAGACTACTCGGCATAAAGCGGAATGAATCTAAAATCGCAGTTTTATAGTTTTTTATTGACAGTTTTGATGTATTTTGTGAACGATATGTATTGTTCCTTATTATTTGCAATCGCATCAATTTTCACATCTGAAGCTCCAAATTCTTTAACGATAAAGTGGTTATCGTATTTGCTACCGTTATGTAGAATGACTGGGATGAATTTACTTACTCTATAATTTAAATTACATTCTTGTTGAGCAGCACCACGATATTTCCCTGTTAAATGGTCATGATCGCGAACCCTGTCCGTATATAAACATTCACCACATATACAACAATTAGTTTCAGTTTCAAAACCCATTTGCTGTGATGATGTTAGTGGCTCCATTGGAATGATCGTATTTAAAATTGAGGATATACGGATGGCATCTTTCTCAAGTCTTTCCATAAAAACTTTAGGTGCATCAGGTCCTCTATAGAGCTCAAACTTATTTAAAGAGTCATTATAACTACATTTAATATAATATGCAAAGATAAAAGGTTCATGGATGTGAGTAGTGTTGGTAAAAGGTTGGGCTGGATTCGATGAACATGTATTAAATAGTTTTAGCAAAGCCTCAAAGTCAGCATATATAACAAATGGTACTCGAAGCTGTTTCTCATAATCCTTAAATTTCAGAATGTTATTTTTAGGAGTAGGTAATACCGTACAAACATGATTACATCCCCATTGTTGATGTTGAGTTAGTTGGTCCTCTTTTCTAAAATATAGCAAACAGCCATCACACAACCACTTTTTACCATCGCATTTTGATAGCTGACTACTAACAAGTCTACTGAAATGTTTTATCCAGCAATAGTGAGCTTTTTCACCTTTAGTTATGTACAATAAATTTACATGAGCATTCTTTTTTTCCTGAGTATAATATAGAGGACCTACTATACTCTTATTTTCAATTCCATAAACATTAATACTTACAATGTTCTGCTCTTCAAAACGTTTAATGTATTTTATCGCCATAGGAAATTCTATTTCTTTTAAATCGAACACTGAGGAATAGTGAGGATAAGATGACGTTCTCTCCACAGCCTTTTCTGCTGGATGGAGAGCTGAGGTTACAGCCCTCGCAAAACATGCATGGTCACTATTCATAATGTTTACACAAGCTTTCCTTCGTTTAATCCATGCAGGTAAATCAATATATGATGATGCTCGAAGGGGATTATATTTATTCATGTTGGTTTCTAAATAAAGTACTTCAACCAATGCCCAGCCCGACTCCCTTTCCTGGAACTCTTCACTCTTCACGATGATAGCACTTGAAATATTTTGGTATATATCACTAATATTAGTTGATTCACTAACAATTACGTTTTTTGTATTAAAAGATTTGATATCCGTAATTTCACCTTCGCTCCCAGTTTTTACATAGAGTCCAAGAAGTTCAAAATTCATTTTAATTGTTTTTTACTCGAATAAAACATTACCTACCGAGCCAAACACAGTAGGTTGAACATTTTTTAAAAATGATTCAATACTTTGAGATTTTTCTTTACTATAAAGTCTATAACTAGCAATTCGACTTTTAAATGCACTGCCAATTTGTTGAATATTTCCATAATTTCTTTCATGGCAAGCGTTATTTTTATGATGAATACTGCGTAAATGTCCATGAATGATTGAAGAAGGTATATCAATATTGCATACATCACAATGTGTTATCGAAGGTTCACCATTCTTCTTTCTTTTTTTTGCACAACTATTTTCGCAATCTTGAGAACGTTTACGCTTTTGAGCATCACATTCGTTTAAAGGTTCCGTGCTAGTTGATGGTTTTACAGTTTTTAATTCCTGTTGTTCTCCATGCACTTCAACCATGTGGGATTGATATCGCTTTACAACAGAAAAACCTAGATCACAAACTGAACATGAAAAAGGTGCTGAATTGACATGCTTTAAATTTACATGCCGTCCAAGACTATCCTGTCGGTTAAATGTCATAGCACTATGACTTCACACAAACATTTTAATGTCATGTTTAGCATTTGCGTGTCGTTGAAGGTTGTCAGGTCTTGAAAACTGTTTCTTACAGTCACCACACTTGAACATGATGATCACTTTCGAAATTACCTATAAAAGAAAGAAATCATAAATGTTAATAAAAGATAAAACAAAGTAAAATATAAATAGTTTAATTACATTCCAGTCAATGGTTATAGCAGGGTATTTAAATCGATCATCTGTGAACTCCTAGCAAGTCGAACTTCATGTAGTTCTAACTGGGGTTACTATATACCACTGTCACTGACACCTAGCACTGAACATTGGAACTTGATAGAGTGGTAGAAACCAGCGGTCGCCAGTTAAGTGAGCTAGGTGTAACGTCATAGCCAGTCCTAAAACAAGTCTAAACTTGTAGAACATGTCACGTGATAGAAACCAGCAGCCACCAGTTAAGTGAGCTAAGTGTGACGTCATAGCCAGTCTTAAAACAAGTCTAAACTTGTAGAACATGTCACGTGATAGAAACCAGCAGCCACCAGTTAAGTGAGCTAAGTGTGACGTCATAGCCAGTCTTAAAACAAGTCTAAACTTGTAGAACATGTCACGTAATGGAAAGCAGCGATCACCAGTTAAGTGAGCTAAGTGTGACGTCATAGTCAGTCATAAAGCAAGTCTAAACTTGTAAAACATGTCACGTGACAAGGTTAAGTTAGGTAAAGTTAGGTTATGTTAGGTGAACTGAGGTTAAGTCTTTAAATATTCCCTCTGTCACTGACACCTAGCAATGAACATTCGGACTTAATAGAGCGGTAATCAAAATATAACCTACAAATTTAGCTTTACACATCATGGTCAAGTAGTTCCAACTTTTGACTGCCAAATATACCATTTTCACTGACATGTAGTGGTGAACATTGGAAAATATCACTCTAGCTGTTTAAAATTTATTAGAGGGGCACTTACCTTTTTTATAATTTATCAACTGCTGCCACTGAATGAACAGATTGTAGGAATCTGGTAACCTACAGGTACCCAATTATCTGTAAACAAATCAATCAATCAATAAATACATTCCAATCAATAGCTCCAACATCAATTAGTAATAAAAGACTACAATCCATTAATAATAAGTACTTACCTTGCAAAATAATTTAATGGTTTTCTACCAAAAAGGCTTTTTACAACTCTTGAGCAGTAATAGAGCACTGTTCACTCAAAGCGAGTAATAAAGACTGACAGTAGGGAAATATATGACACCTCTCTTATATAAACTCTCATCGCTCGTGTCAGCAGTTTTTTGCAGATCATTGCAATTCCTTTCCCAATACAGCTGAGAGTCCAAAGTACACTAGGAACACTGTGTGGTATCTAATTACTGCTGACTTTGCATGATCATCACCCATTGTCTTGATCAACACCTGAGGTTTCAAATTACTGCAGCGTTAGTCATAGCAATAGAACTGTGCGCTATGTCAGCAACATGACACCGGAAGGAACACCTGTGTAATATCCAATGACTGCTAACTTTGCATGATCATCACCCATTGTATTAATGAACACCTGGGGATTCAAATTACTGCAGCGTTAGTCATAGCAACAGAACTGTGCGCTCTCTGTCATGTCTGTAATATGACACAGCAAATAACAAGTCGGTTTACTGCACATACCATCTCCTCAGTTTTAACATCTTAAGAACATGTATTATTCTCTTTCAACTACAAATGACACATCCATCCACCAAGTTAGATCCCTTGTATGTTCGCATGTATTTCGTCACTTTCCTTTCATATCGTTATCACATTATAGTAGTGGGGACTGGCGAACAACGTCAGTTCAACACACTGCTTCACACGCAAAATGTAGACAGGCTCTTTAACATAATTTAAATAAATTCATGAGCCAGTCCATAGGGACCAGGCCAAAGGGACCGGTCCAAAGGGATCAGTCAAAAGGGACTCATCAACAAGGACTCGTCCACAACGACTCGTCCACAAGGACCTGTCAACAAGGACTCGTCCACAATGACCTGTCCACAAGGACCCGTTAGGTTGGGTTAGGTTAGGTTACACTACAGCTGCCATCTTTAAAAAGCCCGCCCTCTTACAAAAGCCATGAGTGGGCATGTGTAAAAGACAAAAAACAAGCATGTTAATTCATATTGGCTATCCTCCGTACACATGTCTCTTGTGTTGAATAACGTTTAATTCCATATTGGTATTCAAACTCTCACATGTTGCACTTGGAAAGCGAGATTCCCTAAAAAATTGCAATTTCACCCCCTAGTAGAGGTAGGTTTTATTTTGGGGTTGAAATATGCTATCCATTGGAAAGGGGGTGTCAGCCCGAGTTCAACGACACCTCATTTGTTAAAATCCAACCAGGGGTTCGAGAGATATCGCGTCGCTGCCATCTTGTGTGGAGGAATGTGGAGGTGGAGGTGCTAGAACTGTTACAAATACACTACTGCCGTGACCCGATCAGGAGAATGTTGTTCTTGCACAGTTGGATTCTCATGTTTAAATACCCTGCTAGATGACGGTGGACAACAAACAGTTGTTCATCTGACTGTAGGCAGGAATAATAAGATGATTATTTGTGTGTACAACTTATTTATTCATTGACATGTTATCCCACTCTTACCCTTCTGTTTCTTGTAGTGTAATATCTTTGTTGTTGTATCTTTAAAAAGCCCACCCTCTTACAAAAGCCATGAGTGGGCATGTGTAAAAGACAACGTCTGGAACGAAATGAACGAGTCGGTAGTACAGTACTGTGCCCGTTGAACGAGGTTAACTGGTTACCACCAACTGTAACGTGGCCTCCTAGATGACCCCTACCTCGAGACACATTGCCGGAGAGGATCGGAATGCACTTCTTATGGGACTAGCCGGCACAAGACTCTGCTTCCCTAAGGATCAGGTTCCCATCACAGTGATTGTCATAGACACCCAAAGAATATGAACCCCCAAAAGGTCAACACTACTAAATTATTACATCCAGACTTAAGACATACTCATGGTTTGTTTATTTGAAATAAACCTCGACCAACGGGCACAGTACTGTACTACCGACTCGTTCATTTCGTTCCTGACGTACGATAACTCATATCCCACACTGCTCTTCTTTTCCAATTTGTTCCCTATAATTGGTCACGTCTCCCAGCCGTAAGTTGAAGTGCTGTCCAACAGAACAATTCATGTTAGATCCATTTCCCTGTGGATCAGAATAAATATAAAGAAGCTTAAAATACATTGTACTACAGCAACGTATAATTTAGTAGTTATGTACTCCTAAAGTACAGCGTATTTAAGGTATATGTTTCTCTATGCTCATCCACAGGATGTTTAATCTGATGTGAATATTTCTGTTGGATGGCACATCCACGTACGGCTGGAAGGCGTGACCAATCATGAAAAATATATCGGAAAAGAAGTGCAGTTGGAAATGAGAGATATTGCACGTTAAGGGACAATACGTCAAATTAGAGTACACAGTAAATAGTACCTGTATGATTTAAGATCACTCGATATATGTAAGGATACTTGATAACCGACCAAGTTGGAAATCACTTAGATAAGGATGACTTCACAAAGAGGTACTTAACAAGCAAACTTCGAAACAACAGTCATTCTGAAGGCTCTAAAGTTGCCTTTTTATGCCCACGAAGAAACGTAGATTCAGTCAGAACATCGAGGTCATCTGATAAAAAGGTAAGATTAATGTGTATTTTAAAATTGATAATCATTTAATCAGTTCTACTTAAACAGCGTTGTATTCTAAAGGTGGGAATTGTGGGGTCTCAAATATTTCTGCATTATCTTAATAGAATTTAGGCCTAATATAATATAAATATAGAAAAACGATTTCTCAGTGTGTTTTAATAACATTTCATTTATATTGGTAATTGTGTAATCACTTGAAGCCTTCTGATGTTTGTGTAGTTGTGGAAGGAAAGGTTTGTCTATTTGTCTTAATTTTGCGTAATGTTTACTAATATCTAATAATTTGTCTGAAATTCAGGAATAATGGTGAAGTACACAAGCATATAGAGTCATGTTAACTTCAACTAAAAGACAAGGTTATGCACACGTTACCTTGAATCGTGGCATATCCTGGCCTTTCAATGGGCGTGAACAGATTACTACGTAGAATACCGTGAACAGTCTCTTTACACCTCAACAGTCAAACCCTGCAACTAACGGCGGCTCTGTGAACTTTAAGGAGAGCTATTCAACCGGAAGTCATTGAATAGGGTGCAAATATCCCTGGTTCAAATTGGTAATTGCCAAATGCTGGCAGTAACAACGCAAATGTCAGAGTATTTGAATGATTTCTCAATACATATCCCGGACAAAGACGCTAATAAAATAACAACAACAACACTTTCAGAGCAACCTACACTCAAATTGTATTCGTTATACTGAACTAAACCTGACAATGCATACGCATGTTGTTTAATACAACAATTATCAACGTCACGTTTGATTTCTAGACGTTTGCAACCCATGGTCTTTTAGCGCTACGTATTTGGGTGTTTGTGTGTTTTAATATAGAATTTTCCTGACGACCTGTGCTTTTCGTATCTGCACTAGTGTGTGTATTGCTATTTGAGGCAAGGGTTAGGAAGGAATCAGCCGTGCCATATAATTTAGAACCATCCTCACATTTGTGCGGATTGGAAGTGGATATGAATAGAAAACCATTACCGGGAAGGCAGAGGAGGTAATCGAACTAGTGTTCTCATGGGTTTTGCTCATGAGGCTGTCTGTACAGCTCTCCAAACCTCAGAAAAGGTTTAAATACCGTATAAGGGCAAGGCTGCGAATCGACCCAGGACTTCAGGCACCACAATCCAATTTGGTAGAATTTGTCCATATCGCTTGGTCGCTTGGTCACCAAGGCCAATCATGGGCTGTAGTGCCATGGGTTATTATATATTTACATGGAAAATCAGAATATTGGGGCACTATAACAATAATTGAAATTACAAGAAACATAATTGTAATCCAAATTGAATTGACAGTGTTACCTTTGTCATTATTTGTAACCCAAAATCAGCCACTGGCCATGTCTGAAATTCGAATGATTGTCTGACAATTGAGTTTATTTAATTTGGCATTCGTACATGTCTCTTATCCCATTTATCGCTGAGCCAAATCGCTGGGCAGTGGTCGCTTGGTAGTGTGCCCGTTTAGACCGGAGTCCGCACGACCACATATGCATTTTACCAATAATCAGTCAGCACGAGAGTCAAAATATCCCGGAGCGCCAGATGGGTTAAAGCAAATCGCAAAAACGACATCAAATTAAAAAAATGCTTTGCTGATTTTTTGGCTCAATGCAACAATAAGGATAGAAGGAGATTTAATTGGGAGAAACACATCTGGTAAAATTATCTCAGTTTATTTTGAAGTTAAAATCTGACTGCAAGAATGCTCAAAGCAGCATCATCCACGTGTGGCGATCCACACTCTTATTTACACACAATATACAGAAATTTTCCAAACACATTTGACAATCTTTTTGGAAACACAAGTCCGATTAATAGTCCTGTGGACTGTGTCCCAAAATTATTAATATTTAATTCCAGTTCAAAATTAATTGTCCATACTGGAAATAACGTAGATCACTGTTTGACTATTTACATGATATTAACACTCGTAGAATAAATGTTTATAGAATTTTTAGATTTTCACTTGTTTTTCCAGTTTCAAAAATATATCGTCGAAAATATTATCATCATTGAAGCAACACAAATTATTTATACATATTAATAACATCTGAAAAGTATTTGACCTTGAGCATAGCATCGAAGAACTGTGCGAAGCACAACAACAATTAATTGTTCTTCTGACATTAAACATTCGAGAAGTGACTCGATTATGAACTTCAAGTTCCAAACAAAATATATGATTTCTGAATCATCAACTTGATCAATAAATGGTTGAACCATTCAACTATTCAATTTTCCACTTGGAATCATTATTAAAAAAATATTTATATTTATGGCCATTTCTAGCAACTTTCACAACTTGCAATTCTTCGACAGAATGCGGAAATAAGAATTGTAGTTTCATAATGAATTCATTTAGTTCATGGCACTAGGATTGAAAATATCCTTCAAATTATTCGTGGTTAAAGAATTATTTTTTAATTGGCAGTGGCCCATTCTACTATTTGTGTAAGAACACAATATTACAACAACAACGGCAAAGGTCTCCCTCTGAAGAAGAATAAACTACTATCATGACAAATCCGGGTTCTAGCAAAATCAAAGTCTAAATGGAATTCGTAAACAAGGTTGAAATAAGAACTGATGGTTTTAAAGAAATAACCTTCGGGTCATTCATCCGACGAAATGTGTGGCTCCAATACTCCTACTATAAACCTGAGCCATCGAACCTGCTATTTGATTGATGCTCGAAAAATCCTCTTCATTCCTGCGACTTAACATGCGCACCTGGGAATGGCATTTCAACTACTCCACACACATAAATTATCTTCCCAAAATTTATACAATAAATCAAGCCTCTGCTTGTTATCAACACTGGAAGATTAATAAACTTACAAGTTTATTTTATTTTACCATTCAGTTCAACCCGTGAATTTACCATACTTATGAAAATCTTTATTTCACTTTCGAGTGTATTTACGTCATGATTTTATATAAATACAAAAATATCCTATTTGATACAAATATCAATTGCTTCCCGTTTCATGCCTCTCCGTGTTATCTGAAAAATATACTTTGCTCATTGCAAATATCAACTGTTCAACCAGAACTGAAATGTTGGTTGAATGCGGGCTTGCGCTAACCACTCTCCTTCGGAAAATCTCCTGTTCCAAACTAGAAATGTTTAAACTACTTCACAGGCTCTTTCTCAATACATATGATTATTAGAAAATATAATATCCAAGAATTATTTAGTAAATTATGAAAATTATTATTATTATTATTAGTGGATTATTATTATTATTATTATTTATATCATTTTAAATGTGTTTAATTATCATCTCATTATGTGAGAATCCACATGTTCGAACCTTCGAATATGGAAAAAATACCCATTCCTCAACAAAAATAAATTTAACTTTTACAGTTACATCGGGGGTTTTCCATGGTTTCCTTAAAATATGAAAAATTCAAATAAATCTTCGAAATGCTCGGTCATCGATCCTAAACTGTTCTGAGTGCTGAAAATGCTCAGAATAACTCTAACAAGTCTTGCGTAAATCATTACAAGCTTTAAATACGACAAAAAAAATGTGTTGGTCATCTGCAGAAAAATAGTTTGTTCCAATTAGCTAGGCATAATATAATTCAAATGTGGCTTACATTTCTTGATGGTCTTGAAGTGTAGTAAACCTGGTCTGTACCAGATTTATCCATAGACATGCCCTATCGGACAAGCACGTATAATCCTTGTATCGGCCGCCATTGTAGACCCACAATTCGTCTAGTCAGACATAGTGGTAGTATCTTTCGACGTTTGAATAAACTGTGGTTCCATTTTAATATGGGCTTCTATCAAAGCCATAACAGTTTGTTGAAATAGGGTCAGATCTAAGTGATCTCTTCTTAAATATGTCAGTTGTAACATAACTCACTGTAATCTCATCAGTACAAGAAAAACATTGACAGTCTAAGCAATTAACGGCTGTTCTGAAGATCGTTCCCTGGGCATGGTTTGTATATCACCATCTGCCATGCGCTAGACAACCTGCAGTTTCCCTTGCGTAGACTAATGAACGCCACCGTTATAGACTAGTCTTCAGTGTACTGACAGATCGAAGTGGTTAACTAGTTACAAATAATGAAAACTGACTTGAAATGGATTTAAACATCCAAGTATTAAGTTACTACTGGACTGTGACAAAATACTATTTTCTAGACAAAGTCTAGCATATGTCCTTGCAGAAATATAAATATTTCCACCAATGTCTGTAGAAATCAATCACCTCAGTGATTCTCCTCACCAGAAACTTACTAAGTTCCAACTGGTTTGCGCAGCACTTCTCGTGACTCTCACGACTTGAAAAGAACTTCTGCGTAGATACGGCAACCATGTGCCTTGGCTCAGCGTAGACGCAACTTGCTTGCCAAGTGCTTGTGTTAGAATGAGCTAACCATGCCTGCTCCAGCTGGCTTTTATTCAAAACGGTCAGGGTCACGCGTCATCGCCTGATATCTAGAAATCCTCATATCTCTTGAATCCCTGGTCCGATTTACTTGAAACTAATTGCATTCTCTTTCATTTGGCCGTGCCAGTAATCTGATCCCAGTCTCAAGTCTCTACTCCATAGTTAACTATTTAATCAATAAATAGCCTCCACCTCTGCTATTACTCGCTACGTCACTTGACATCCAACTATCGGTAATTTTCTTCGAAATGCTTCTCGAAGCAATGTAGCGCGATATTCAAATATCTGAACTTTCAAAAGCGGCTACAGCCTTTCCCTTGATATCTAGGTGTCTGAAACTTGGAATACCCACTCCTAGAGTTGGGCACATCCACCCCACACCTAGCAAAAAAAATAAAAATTGAAATTTTTTTATTTTTCCTATCTACACATTAAATCATCTGGTTCTTGAATAATATATCTTCAAATTCGATGCATTATAAGTTCCCACGATGTTACCAGTTCGTGTATTGGCTACTTCATAGCTTCCATTATTGTTTACTTCCACAATATTCAAAATCTTCAATTTCACCAGGTTTAATATCAAAAATATCGTGATACTCCTCCAAAATCTTCCCTAGCTCTGGGGACTCCTTCTCAGTGTAGACTTCTCTTCCTTCAGCTTCATGAAAAATCAGAGACCATTGAGCATCTCCCTCGATGTCTTCCTCTTCTTTTCCCTCGAAGTTTATCTCTTCGGTATTCTTGAATTTGATCTTCTCTGTCTTCATATCTATCACTGCTTGATATTTCTGAATGAAATCTGCTCCCAATATCATGTCAAAAGCCATGTCCTTCATTACAACAAACACATGTCGGAAATCATGTCCTCCAATCGTAATACATAAGTATAATTGTGTTTTACACAGAGATATTTTATTGGGTATTATTCCTTGGATCTTAATTCCTGATACTGGAATCTCCTCTAAATTCTCTTTGAGCTTCCACAGAATATAAAGCTTCTCACTCACCAGACAAAGCATAGCCCCAGTATCGATCAAAGTATCGACAGGCATACCGAATACTTCGCATGATATAATTGGCATTCTAATTCTGGTACCCATTTCTTTTCGTTCGTCATTCTGTTGAATTAAGTCATCATCCTCTGCTTGCCATTTAATAATTCTGGAAGTGAAAGTGTTCAAAATTCTATCTTCTACTGTGAATTCGAAGTTGTTTTTTTTTCATTACCATTCCCCCGGGATTGTTGTGTTCCCGATGGACCTGGTTCGTTGGGCCTCTGCTCCAAAAATTGCAAGTTATCTTGGTGTCTTGCTTCCAAATTTTTCCTTGTGTCCTTGTTAAACTCTTCATTGGACTGACGAGTATCTACATTCCCTCTATTATTGTAGTTGTTTCTACCATAATATCTTCTTTCTTGGTACCTTCCTTGAGTATCTCGTGGTCTTCTCCATCGAGTATTGTATCGATTACCACCATCCGGTCTTGCATATGGCTTGTAACTGTATCTGTTACTGTACTGGTTCCATCCTCTCTTATTGGAATCTTCCCTCGGCGATTTCTCTTCTCGCCCCTCTCGAATCTCTCGAGGTGTCTGGGAATAACTATCAGCCATAACAGCATACACAGCGTTGTTACTCTTTCCTCCCTTCTGATGAAAGAATTGAGCGTTTGTATGATCCAGCTTCTGTAATACTTCATCAAATTGTTCCATATTATAGATATCAGCAGCGATCAAAGTCCTCTGGACGTCTGCTGGAAACTGACGTATCAATGCAGTAATCAACTCGTTATCTGGCATCGGCGGATCTAAATGTTGAAGTTTAGACAGCTGTCCAGAAAAGTACGTAGAGTATCGAGTAGGTTGTGACGTCGAGAATCTCTTCGAATATAACTCTGCTCTGACTTGCTGTTGGGTTTCCGGGGACCAAAACTTCTTCAATAGCCCACGAGAAAACTCCTCAAAAGTGGTTAGAGTGGATCTAAATGCTCTGAACCAAAGAAGTGCAGGACCTTCCAAGAACTTCCCTATCACTCGGATCTGTCTTTCTTTAGGGATCTTAGAATCTTTCAGGTAATCACCTGCTTCTCTCAAAAATTCCACGGGTGTTACAGAATCTCGCCCTGAAAATTTAGAAGGCTTATCCTCTATATTCTTAAATACAGTTATGGGGTTGGATTGAAATACTGTCCTGACCTCATCCTGTCTTTCAGTCTCTCTAGCTGCTCCTAGATTTATCTGTATCTGTTCCTTTCCCCTTACATTTGGCATTTTCAACAGATGATCAGACTGTTTCTCATCCTTGATTTGAGTTTTCATAGCCTCAAGTTCCTTCTGGTTTTCTTCTGCCATCTTCTTAATTGCTTCAGTTTCTTTACAATTGTCCTTAACATCAATGGATATCTGGTTCATAACAGCCTCATGACTTTTCAATGACCCTGTCATATCTGATATGTCCTTCTGAGTTGCTTGGATATCTTTGGCAATTACTTCAATATGGGATGACAAAGATTCCCTAATCTCCTTGATTCCTTCTTGGTTCTCCAGCTTGAGTGTGTCTTTAATTTCATTGACAACTGTGGTCTTGATTTCAGTTTGCAATTCACTAATCACACCTTCTCTTATTTCTCCCATGACAAGTTCCTTGAATTGTTCCGTTAAACGTTGAACAACTAGAATTCCCATCTCGTTACTCTCCTTCTTCACTCTGACTTCCAGGTTGACCATGTCTTCACCAACTTTCCTAAGACCATGGTTCTATCCTATCAGCTAAGCTTTGAGATCGAAGATCGGCATCGCGAAATTTATCGTCCATTAAACTAGCGTTAGTAGCTAATGAAGTTTCGAGCTCATGTGTTTTGTCGCATAATTTATTCATTTTACTCTCAAGTGTCATTTTCAAAATTTCAGAATTCTCTTTAAATTTACTTTCCATTGAATTAAATTTACTGTTTAAATTTTCCTTTAAGTTATCTTTTAACCTGCTCTCTAACAAATCGGAATTTTCCTTGAGTTTATCCTCTAAACTTTCTTTCAAGTTACCTTTTAAAGAATCAGAACTTTCTCTAAGTTTATTTTCCAAAGAATCAGAATTTTCTCTAAGTTTATTTTCCAAAGAATCAGAATTTTCTCTAAGTTTATCATTCAAATTTTCTCTAAGTTTATTTTCTCAAGAATCAGAATTTTCTTTAAGTTTTTCATCTAAACTTTCTTTCAAATTATCAGAATTTTCTTTAAGTTTATCGTTTAAACTTTCTTTAAGTTTATCAGAATTTTCTTTAAGTTTCTTTTCCAAAGCCTCAGTATTTTCTTTCATAATGGCTGCTACACGCAGTCCAGCTTCTTTTGAACTCTCCTCCAAACTCCTCATCATTCTCATCATTTCTTCCATAATTTCAATTATTATTCAAAACTTAGGGGTATACAACAGTGGCAAACACAAGCTTATAACTAGAACAAGAAATATGAATAGCTAATTGGAACACTATAATAAAATGAGATTTGTCCTAATATCGACGTGATGGAAAAACAAAATTCTCTACTTCTACGAATTACATTTACCACAATATCACAAGAAAAATATGCAAGTTCTCAAATATCCTCCACCTGGATTCTAATAATGTGTATGTCCAGTCATCGAACGTTTACTACTGAATTTACTTGACGCCCTAATGGTTAAGCCATTATCAAAAATAATCAAACCCATTCTAATTATTAACCAAGTTAAATGTTTAATTTTCCCCACTAATTGGGTTTCCTACAAATTTATTCATCCAAACCAGACATCTCTCAACTCCCAAAATATTTCTATAAAAATTATCACAATTTCAAATCGGCATGCGATTGACCATGTCTAAATCGGGACCCACGTTCGAAGCCATTTCTCTCTCTATCTTATTTTATGTGCCCGTTTAGACCGGAGTCCGCACGACCACATATGCATTTTACCAATAATCAGTCAGCACGAGAGTCAAAATATCCCGGAGCGCCAGATGGGTTAAAGCAAATCGCAAAAACGACATCAAATTAAAAAATGCTTTGCTGATTTTTTGGCTCAATGCAACAATAAGGATAGAAGGAGATTTAATTGGGAGAAACACATCTGGTAAAATTATCTCAGTTTATTTTGAAGTTAAAATCTGACTGCAAGAATGCTCAAAGCAGCATCATCCACGTGTGGCGATCCACACTCTTATTTACACACAATATACAGAAATTTTCCAAACACATTTGACAATCTTTTTGGAAACACAAGTCCGATTAATAGTCCTGTGGACTGTGTCCCAAAATTATTAATATTTAATTCCAGTTCAAAATTAATTGTCCATACTGGAAATAACGTAGATCACTGTTTGACTATTTACATGATATTAACACTCGTAGAATAAATGTTTATAGAATTTTTAGATTTTCACTTGTTTTTCCAGTTTCAAAAATATATCGTCGAAAATATTATCATCATTGAAGCAACACAAATTATTTATACATATTAATAACATCTGAAAAGTATTTGACCTTGAGCATAGCATCGAAGAACTGTGCGAAGCACAACAACAATTAATTGTTCTTCTGACATTAAACATTCGAGAAGTGACTCGATTATGAACTTCAAGTTCCAAACAAAATATATGATTTCTGAATCATCAACTTGATCAATAAATGGTTGAACCATTCAACTATTCAATTTTCCACTTGGAATCATTATTAAAAAAATATTTATATTTATGGCCATTTCTAGCAACTTTCACAACTTGCAATTCTTCGACAGAATGCGGAAATAAGAATTGTAGTTTCATAATGAATTCATTTAGTTCATGGCACTAGGATTGAAAATATCCTTCAAATTATTCGTGGTTAAAGAATTATTTTTTAATTGGCAGTGGCCCATTCTACTATTTGTGTAAGAACACAATATTACAACAACAACGGCAAAGGTCTCCCTCTGAAGAAGAATAAACTACTATCATGACAAATCCGGGTTCTAGCAAAATCAAAGTCTAAATGGAATTCGTAAACAAGGTTGAAATAAGAACTGATGGTTTTAAAGAAATAACCTTCGGGTCATTCATCCGACGAAATGTGTGGCTCCAATACTCCTACTATAAACCTGAGCCATCGAACCTGCTATTTGATTGATGCTCGAAAAATCCTCTTCATTCCTGCGACTTAACATGCGCACCTGGGAATGGCATTTCAACTACTCCACACACATAAATTATCTTCCCAAAATTTATACAATAAATCAAGCCTCTGCTTGTTATCAACACTGGAAGATTAATAAACTTACAAGTTTATTTTATTTTACCATTCAGTTCAACCCGTGAATTTACCATACTTATGAAAATCTTTATTTCACTTTCGAGTGTATTTACGTCATGATTTTATATAAATACAAAAATATCCTATTTGATACAAATATCAATTGCTTCCCGTTTCATGCCTCTCCGTGTTATCTGAAAAATATACTTTGCTCATTGCAAATATCAACTGTTCAACCAGAACTGACATGTTGGTTGAATGCGGGCTTGCGCTAACCACTCTCCTTCGGAAAATCTCCTGTTCCAAACTAAAAATGATTAAACTACTTCATAGGCTCTCTATCAATACATATGATTATTAGAAAATATAATATCCAAGAATTATTTAGAAAAATTATAAAAATTATTATTATTATCATTAGTGGATTATTATTATTATTATTTGTTATATTATTTTAAATATGTTTAACTATCATCTCATTATGTGAGAATCCACATGTTCGAACCTTCGAATATGGAAAAAATACCCATTCCTCAACAAAAATAAATTTAACTTTTACAGTTACATCGGGGGTTTTCCGTGGTTTCCTTAAAATATGAAAAATTCAAATAAATCTTCGAAATTCTCGGTCATCGATCCTAAACTGTTCTGAGTGCTGAAAATGCTCAGAATAACTCTAACAAGTCTTGCGTAAATCATTACAAGCTTTAAATACGACAAAAAAAATGTGTTGGTCATCTGCAGAAAAATAGTTTGTTCCAATTAGCTAGGCATAATATAATTCAAATGTGGCTTACATTTCTTGATGGTCTTGAAGTGTAGTAAACCTGGTCTGTACCAGATTTATCCGTAGACATGCCCTATCGGACAAGCACGTATAATCCTTGTATCGGCCGCCATTGTAGACCCACAATTCTTCTAGTCAGACATAGTGGTAGTATCTTTCGACGTTTGAATAAACTGTGGTTCCATTTTAATATGGGCTTCTATCAAAGCCATAACAGTTTGTTGAAATAGGGTCAGATCTAAGTGATCTCTTCTTAAATATGTCAGTTGTAACATAACTCACTGTAATCTCATCAGTACAAGAAAAACATTGACAGTCTAAGCAATTAACGGCTGTTCTGAAGATCGTTCCCTGGGCATGGTTTGTATATCACCATCTGCCATGCGCTAGACAACCTGCAGTTTCCCTTGCGTAGACTAATGAACGCCACCGTTATAGACTAGTCTTCAGTGTACTGACAGATCGAAGTGGTTAACTAGTTACAAATAATGAAAACTGACTTGAAATGGATTTAAACATCCAAGTATTAAGTTACTACTGGACTGTGACAAAATACTATTTTCTAGACAAAGTCTAGCATATGTCCTTGCAGAAATATAAATATTTCCACCAATGTCTGCAGAAATCAATCACCTCAGTGATTCTCCTCACCAGAAACTTACTAAGTTCCAACTCGTTTGCGCAGCACTTCTCGTGACTATCACGACTTGAAAAGAACTTCTGCGTAGATACGGCAACCATGTGCCTTGGCTCAGCGTAGACGCAACTTGCTTGCCAAGTGCTTGTGTTAGAATGAGCTAACCATGCCTGCTCCAGCTGGCTTTTATTCAAAACGGTCAGGGTCACGCGTCATCGCCTGATATCTAGAAATCCTCATATCTCTTGAATCCCTGGTCCAATTTACTTGAAACTAATTGCATTCTCTTTCATTTGGCCGTGCCAGTAATCTGATCCCAGTCTCAAGTCTCTACTCGATAGTTAACTATTTAATCAATAAATAGCCTCCACCTCTGCTATTACTCGCTACGTCACTTGACATCCAACTATCGGTAATTTTCTTCGAAATGCTTCTCGAAGCAATGTAGCGCGATATTCAAATATCTGAACTTTCAAAAGCGGCTACAGCCTTTCCCTTGATATCTAGGTGTCTGAAACTTGGAATACCCATTCCTAGAGTTGGGCACAGTAGGCCTAGGTCAATCATGGGCTGTAGTGCCAGGGGTTATTATATATTTACCGGTACTGCACTACCGACTCGTTCGTATCGTCAATAACGTGCTATAACTCATATCCCACACTGCTCCTCTTTACCAATTTGTACCCTATAATTGGTCACGTCTCCCAGCCGTAAGTTGAAGTGCTGTCGAACAGAACAATTCACGTTAGATCCCGTTTTCTGTCGATCAGCGTTAATATAAACGAGTTTAAAATACATTGTACTGCAGCAACGTATATTTTAGTAGTTATGTACCCCTAAAGTACAGCGTATTTAAGGTATATGTTTCTTTATGCTCATCCACTGGTTAATTAATCTAATGTGAATATTATTATTCAACGGCACATCCACATACGTCCGGAAAGGGTGACCAATCATGAAGCATATATCGGAAAAGAAATGTAGTTAGAAATAAGAGATATATTACGTTAAGGGACAATATGTCAAATTAGAGTACATTGTAAATAGTACGTGCATGATTTAAGAGCACACGAAATACGTAAGTATACTTGATAACCGACCAAGTTGGAAATCTCTTTGAAAAGGATGACTTCAGAAAGAGGTACATAACAAGCAAACTTCGTAACAACATTCATTCTGATGGCTCTAAGTTCGATTCTTTTATGCCCACGAAGAAAAGTAGATGCAGTCAGTACATCAAGGTCATCTGATAAAAAGGTAAAATCAATGTGTATTGTTAAATTGTTTAATCATTTAATCAGTTTTACTTAAACAGCGTTTTATTGTAAAGGTGAGAAGGGTGGGGTCTCAGATATTTCTGCATTATCTTAATTTGCAGGGTTTGAAGCCATTTTTCAGTGTTGCCTTAGTAAACAAACGTTTGGTGTTTTTCAGTTGGTCAACACGAATATTACATGAGACTAAAAATACACTAGGAAGACCAGTTTCGATCGTCAAGCGATCATCATCGGATCCATTACACTTAGGCTGTAAGATCTACGTTTGAAAATACAGGTGAAAATATATACAATATGTATTATTATTTAGTTTCAGTATTGGTAATGCAACTTGTCAGTGTATGCTAGTTGTAGTATGTGTGATGTTAGGTGGAATGCTAAAATGGTGATAGAAATCCGGAAATTGTCTGTTTGGGGTGAATATATGATTGTAAAATTCAACAATGGTTGTACTGTATACTTCAAGCTATTACTTATCTGGGTGGATGTCTTCCGTTCTGTAAATGCGAATAGTATCAACTTCCCTCTTGGAGCAGTGACGGTCGATAATATAGGCCTAATATAATATAATATAATATAACGTATGGAGGAAAATGATTGCTCATTGAATTTTAAATAACATTTTATTCTCAGTGGTAATTGTGGAATCACTTGAAGCTTTCTAATGCTTATGAAGTAGTGGAAGAAAAGTTTGTCTATTTGTCAATATTTGACGTATTGTTTAATAAATATCTAATAATTTGTCTGATTTTCAGGAATAATGATGAAGTACACAGGAATATATTTCCTTGTTAACTTCTACTGAAAGACTAGGTTGTGTGTGCGTGTTTTTGAATCGTGGCACATCCTGGTCTTTCAATGGACGTGAGCAGATTACTACGTAGAATAACGAGAGCACTCTCGTTTCACCCTAAAATTCGAAACCCTGCAACTACCAGCGGATCTGTGAACTTTAAGGAGAGCTATTCACCAGGAAGTCATTGAATAGGGTTCAAATATCCCTGGTTCTAATTGGTCTTTGGCAGCGTATGTGCCTGATTTCTGAATACATATCCCTGACAAAGGCGTTAATACAATAAGAACAACAACACATCAGGAGCAACCTACACTCAATTTGTATTCGTTGTACTGAAATATACATGACAATACATACGCATGTTGTTTGATTTATAGACGTTTGCAACCCGTGGTCTTTAGCGCTAGGTATTTGGGTGTTGGTGTGTTTTATATAAAATTTTCCTAATGACCTGTGCTTTTGGTATCTGCAGTAGTGTGTGTATTGCTAATTGAGGCAAGGATTATGAAGGAAGCATGCATGTCATTTAATTAAGAACCATCCTCGAATTTGTGCGGATTGGAAGTGGATATGAACAGAAAACCATTGCTGGGATGGCAGAGGAGGGAATTGAACTCGTTTTCTCAGGGGTTTGGCTCATGAGGCGGAGTGTACACCTCTGCAAACCTCAGAACAGACTTAAATACCGTATAGGGCAAAGCTGCGAATCGACCCAGGACTTCAGGCACCACAATCCAATTTGTTAGAATTTGTCCATATTTGTCATGGATAATCAAAATATTGGGGCACTCGAAAGATAATTGAAATTGCAAGAAACGTAATTGTAATCCAAATAGAATTGACAGTGTGACCTTTGTCATTATTTGTAACCCAGAATCAGCCACTGGCCATGTCTGAATGTGAATGATTGTCTGACAAGTGGGTGGTTTTAAGTTGGCATTCCTACGAGTACATATCTCTTATCCCATTTATGCCTGAGACAAATGGCTGGACAGTGGTCGGTTGGTAGGCCTAGGCCAATCATAGGCTGTAGTGCCAGGGATTATTATATATTTACCGGTACTGTATTACCGACTCATTCATATCGTCCCTAACGTGCTATAACTCATATACCACACTGCTCCTCTCTTCCAATTTGTTCCCTATAATTGGTCACGACTCCCAGCCGTATGTGGACGTGCTGTCCAACAGAACAATTCACGTTAGATACATTTTCCTGTGGATCAGCATAAATATAAATAAGTTTAATATACATTGTACTGCATCAACTTATATTTTAGCAGTTATGCATTCCTAAAGTACAGCGTATTTAAGATTTATGTTTCATTATGCACATCCACAAGATTATTAACCTAATGTGAATATTTCTGTTGGATGGCACATCCACATACGGCTGGAAGGCGTGACCAATCATGAAGATTATGTCGGAAAAGAAGTGCAGTTAGAAATACGAGATATTGCACGTTAAGGGACAATACACCAAATTCGAGTCATTCTAAATAGTACGAGTATGAGTTAAGAGCACACGAAATATGTAAGGATACTTTTGATAACCGACCAAGTTGAAAATCTCTAGAAGAGGTTGATTTCAGAGAGAGGTACATAACAAGCAAACTTCGAAACAACAGTCACTCTATAGGCTCTAAGTTTGCTTCTTTAACGCCCACGAAGAAAAGTAGATACAGTCAGAACATCAAGGGAATCTGATAAAAAGGTAAGAATGATGTGTATTTTAAAATTGTTAACCATTTAATCAGTTCTACTTAAACAGCGTTGTATTCTAAACGTGGGAATTGTGGGGTCTCAAATATATCTGCTTTATCTTAATAGAATATAGGCCTAACATAACGTTATATAATATAACATATCGAGGAAAATGATTCCTCAGTGAGTTTCAAATAACATTTTATTAATAGTGGTAATTGTGGAATCTCATGAAGCCTTCTAATGTTTGTGTAGAAGTGGAAGAAAAGTTTGTCTATTTGTCATAATTTAACGTAAAATTTAATAAATATCTATAGTCCAGTGCAATTAGACAAAATTGACCTCCGACTCGGACAAAATTAATAACAAGCTGAAAATTGGTGGAAACGTTAAGAACAATGTCCTAAACGAAATCCCAAAAGTCCAAAAAATCTGAGCTGGGGTAAAGCCGCCATCTTGAAAAAACCGCCGCCATCTTTGTTTTTTCGGTTCTTGGCCATATATTTCGAACTAGTGGTCCTAGCGAGGTCACACTGGTGTCAAATTGACCAGATTTTACTGTCAAAGTCTCAGAAACATGAATAAGATATGCTAGACTCATTCTTACAGCGTTTTTAAAATTTATTTTAGTACTGTTAGTAATATAAATAGTGTGTTTAAAGTTCAATTTTGAACTTTTTTACGCACTAACTTAGTAAAGTTACCTGAATTGGTGGAATAAGGGTTATTCTAAAGAAAAAATGAATATACAAACTTATCGCCTTCAATTCCGTCGACGATTCACACTTGTCTCCTTTATGCAGCAGAGCAGAGCGACGCGAGAAACCAGTCCTGTGTGGTAACGTTTGACCAACCGCTTCATGCAAAAGCTTTGGATATCGTGCTCTCGGCCGAAGAAATATCAAATATTACTTTGCGGCTTGGAGGTTTCCACCTCTTGATGTCCTTTATGGGTACTGTAGGATCTTTAATGACTGGATGTGGCTTAGAGGACTTGTGGGTGGAAATTTATGAAAAGAATTCGGTAATTCACATGATGTCTGGACACCCGTATGCTCGAGCAATCCGTGCCCACGTCCTGACTCAAGTTGCTCTCACCAGTGTCCTCATCGATGACATAAAAGGAGATACGATTTTAACCGAAGAACTTAAAGCAGTTCACCGAAAGGTACTTTTAGGGGAAGAAACAGTTGCAAGCATCCGCAGCACTGCATGTCTTGCTGACGTCTCCAGTCGGTTTTACACCAAGTTCGATGAAGTCGCCAAATCAGGTCGCACAGCGAAATTGTGGGCACAGTATTTCAAAATGGTAACCATCATGCGTCTTTTCGTGAGAGCCGAACGTTCCGGGACTGGAATCTTCACCTGTATTGTGTGCAGAGCATGATTCCATACTTACATGCTGCAGGGCATTTTAATTATGCCAAATACGCTCACATTTATCTCCAGCAAATGTTGAGGATAAATGAAACCATGACTGCGTCCGAAATCGAACAATTTGTGACGAAAGGCTTCTTCACCGTCTGAAGATCCGACAAATTCTGGTGTGGAGTTAGGACGGATATGGCAATCGAACAGGTGCTGATGCGTACTATGAAGTCAGCGGGAGGACTGACACACGGCCGCGGAATGTCTGAAGAGGTGATAGCTCGATGGGTGACCGCCATGCCTGCAACGTCTGGTATTGTCGATGCAATGGAACGCTTCAGTGGTGTTTTCTCTGAAACTTGCGATCAACACATCGAACTTCGAGAGACACGACAAGAGGCAAAGGGGATGTTGACAAGATGACAGAGTGGCTGCGTTCTCACAACCCTTTCGTGGAACTTCCTCTTCTTTTGTTTCTGCGTACACGTGTGGTTGCCGACAACACCGTGAGCTGCGACGAAGCCCACGCCCGTGGTTTGAGAGCCATGAAGTCAATCGTAGGTCAATGCCTCAGTGACGTCCACTTGAAGAGGAAGGACAAAGTTCGTTCCCTTGGAAGTATGGCCAAGAGCACTAAAATTAAGGACACCACAGTGGAAATAGACCCGAACCAACTGTTCCATCGCCTACTTTGCAAAATACGAAGTAAAGAAGATCTTTCAACGTACTTGACTTACAAGTTGGCCGCAAGACCACAGCTCTATTTGATGGCACAATTCTGCGGAAAGGCACAAAGTCCAAGCTCATCACTGTTTTAGAAGAGTTTTCAAGCTGCGAAGAAGCTTTTCTATCAAACCCTGTGTTCACGGTCGACGGAGGTTTCCTTCTGCATCGAGTTGTTTGGACCTGTCCTGCAAACTACACCCAAATTTGCCAGCAATACGTCAATTATATTGAAATCCATTTTGGCAAAAAAGACAACCGTTGTGTTTGATGCCTATGGTGCCCCGACAACCAAAGATGCAGAACATGCCACGAGAACTGGCAAGGAGGCACCCGACGCAGTTATGGAAGATTTCACGCCAACTACTGTACCACAAGGAGTGTTTTTATCAAACGAGAACAACAAGACGCGTTTCATTGCTCTCCTATCAAAACACCTTACAACAGCAGGCATTGAGGTTATTCAAGCTGAAGACGACGCTGATACCCTGATTGTTTCAACGGCAGCCGAAACTTCAAGGAAAACAGAGGTCAGTTCTGTGATTGTGGGAGATGATACTGATCTGCTCGTCTTGATGGTTTCTGTTCCTGATGTTCACGAGGACATTTCCATGTTTATGCCGGAAAGAAGAATGTAAAAGGCAAGATTTTCAAAAGCGGACAACTCAAGTCTGGCCTTGGAAGCTTGCTGCCAATTATCCCTTTCTTCCACGCTGCTACTGGTTGTGACACCACATCCGCCCCCTTTAGAAAGGAAAAAATCAGGTCCTTCAAGCAGCTTAAAGAAAACGCTAAATTGCGCAGTAAGGTCCATGTTTTCAACCAGCCAGATGCATCGCACAAAGAAATCGCTGCAGCAGGAGAGGCTTTCTTTCTTTCCTTATATGGATGCCCCATAACTAGCCGATTGGACACCACAACTGCAGATCCGGATGTGAGCGCAAATGCGCTTGCCTACTGAGTGGCCTACGCTGCACAACAATGTGCGGATACTGTGCTGGTCACGGATGTGCGAACCGCCCAGAGGAGAGCATCGACGTTGACGACCCTGACGATCTTGTCCTTTAATACGAGGGCAAGTTATTTCGAAATATATATAGACATTATCTGCACAAAAGATAAAATCTCACTGTTCCATTTTTTTTACAGATCTCATGGAACCACCAAATGACGGAAGTCGCTAAGCATTACAAGTCAAAGCTTACATCTCTCATAGTGTCTCTGTATTTAATACTGACAATAATTTAAGCATTTTAGATGTGATACGCACAATTTCAAGAATATGATTTATCGTTTTAGGTTTAAATACATTATTTGCATTGGCAGTTTTTAGCTATTGTGACAGGAACGGTCAAAATCGAACTTTAAACACTCTATTTATGTTAATAGTACTTAAATGAATAAAACAGCTGTAAGAACGCGTCTAACATATTTTATTAATGTTCCTGAGAGTTTGCCAGTAACATCCGGTCAATTTGACACCAGTGACCTCGCTGGGACCACTTGTTTGAAAGATGTGGCCAAAATGGAAAAATCCAAGATGGCGGCAGTTTTTCCAAGATGGCGGCTTTTCCCCAGCTCGGATTTTTCGGGACTTTTGGGATTTCGTATAGGACATTGTTCTTAACGTTTCCACCAATGTTCAGCTTGTTATTAATTTTGTCCAGGTTAAAACTAATTTCACTGGACTACTAATAAATTGTCAGATATTCAGGAATAATGGGTAAGTACACAAGCATATATTGTCATGTTAACTTCTACTAAAAGACAAGGTTATGCACACGTTACCTTGAATCGTGGCATATCCTGGCCTTTCAATGGGCGTGAACAGATTACTACGTAGAATACCGTGAACAGTCTCTTTACACCTCAACAGTCAAACCCTGCAACTACCAGCGGATCTGTGAAATTTAAGGAGAACTATTCACCAGGAAGTCATTGAATAGGGTTCAAATATCCCTGGTTCAAATTGGTCTTTGCCAAATGCTGGCAGTAACAACGTAAATGTCAGATTATTTGAATGATTTCTCAATATATATCCCAGACAAAGACGCTAAAAACATAACCATAACAACAACACATGAAGAGCAACCTTCACTCAAATTGAATTCGTTATACTGAACTATACCTGACAATACATACGCTTGTTGTTTGATTTATGGGGCCGATAACTTCGATGTTAGTTCCCTTAAAACAACAATTATCATCATCATGTTTGATTTCCATACGTTTGCAACCCATGGTCTTTTAGCCCTATGTATTTGTGGGTTTGTGTGTTTTTAAATATAATTTTTCTGATGACCTGTGATTTTGTATCTGCAGTAGTGTGTGTATTGCTATTTGAGGCAAGGGTTAGGTAGGAATCAACCCTGCCATTTAATTAAGAACCATCCTAACATTTGGGTGGATTTGAAGAGGATATGAATGGAAAACCATTACTGGGATGGCGGAGGAGGTAATTGAACTCGTGTTCTCAGGGGTTTGGCTCATGAGGCTGAGTGTACACTTCTTCAAACCCCAGAAAAGATTTAAATACCGTATAGGGGCAAGGATGCGTATCGACCCAGGACTTCAGGCACCACAATCCAATTTGGTAGAATTTGTCCATATATGCCATGGATAATCAAAATATTGGGGCAAAATAAAGATAATTGAAATTACAAGAAACGTAATTGTAATCCAAATTGAATTGACAGTGCGATCATTGTCATTATTTGTAACCCAGAATCAGCCACTGGTCATGTCTGAATTTTGAATGATTGTCTAACAATTGAGTTTATTTAATTTGGCATTCCTAAATGTCTCTTATCCCATTTATCGCTGAGTCAAATCCCTGGACATTGGTCGCTTGGTAGGCCTAGGCCAATCATGGGCTGTAGTGCCATGGGTTATTATATATTTACCGGTACTGTACTACCGACTCGTTCATATCGTCCCTAACGTGCTATAACTCATATACCACACTGCTCCTCTCTTCCAATTTGTTCCCTATAATTGGTCACGACTCCCAGCCGTATGTGGACGTGCTGTCCAACAGAACAATTCACGTTAGATACATTTTCCTGTGGATCAGCATAAATATAAATATGTTTAATATACATTGTACTGCATCAACTTATATTTTAGCAGTTATGCATTCCTAAAGTACAGCGTATTTAAGATTTATGTTTCATTATGCACATCCACAAGATTATTAACCTAATGTGAATATTTCTGTTGGATGGCATATCCGCATACGGCTGGAAGGCGTGACCAATCATAATGAATATATCGGAAATGAAGTGCAGTTAGATATACGAAATATTGCATTGTAAGGGACAATATGTCAAATTAGAATAAATTATAAATAGTACGTGTATGATTTAAGAGCACATGAACTATGTAAGGATACTTGATTACCGACCAAGTTGGAAATCCCTTATAAAAGGAAGACTTCAGGAAGAAGTACATAACAAAGCAAACTTCGAATCAACAAGCACATTGAAGGCTCTAAGGTCGCTTCTTTTATGCTCAAGAAGAAAAGTAGATACAGTCAGCACATCGAGGTCAGCTAATAAAAAACGTAAGGATAATGTGTCTTGTAAAATTGTTAATCATTTAATCAGTTTTACTTAAACAGCGTTTTATTCTAAAGGTGGAAATTGTGGGGTCTCAAATATTTCTGCATTATCTTAATATACTGTAATATAGGCCTAATATGAAAATGAAAATCCACAGCCTGCTTTCAGTCTTCAACCGGGTCAGGAATGGAATGAATGAAGCCCCCAACTAGCGACGAGGATATGAACCGTGCCGGCTGCCGAGGCCTGACGCACTCCTCTGGGGCAATGATTAAATGAATGATTAATGAAATGAAATGATGGCGGAGAGTGTTGCTGGAAAGAAATTTTGACAGGGAAAACCGGAGTACCCGGAGAAAAACCTGTTTGTCTCTGTTTTGTCCAGCCCAGTTCTCACATGGAGTGACCGGGATTTGAACTAAAGATCCAGCGGTGAGAGGCCGGCATGTTGCCGCCTAAGCCACGGTGGCTTCAATATAGGCCTAATATAATATAACATATTGTTTTGCCCTTAAAGGGGGGTAGAAATATGGGACGTGTGTGAAGGGTGGCGTGTCTCTAGGGGATGCGCGATCAAGTCGGGTGATTTAAAGTATTGGTCTAATCTCCGCAACGAAAAGAGAGTCTGTGTGTGTCGGGGAGGTGGACAAATCTCTACGAATTAACGATTAAAAGATAGGACTGATTCCTAAACAGAGGTAACGCCTAACGAACAATGAGTAAGGCGCACGCGATGGGCAGACGTAGCAAATTGCTTATAGAGCAGTGTGGCAGAATGTACGCACGTAGCGTGAGTGACGGACAATGTCAGTGTCAATAAATGAATAGCGATTACGCAGCGATTAATAAGTAAGCCGGTAAATTGTAAGGTATGGGAGGGGACCAGGCCGTGAAGAATGAGATAAGAAATCAGTTATAGTAAATGTGCTTGTTTAATGTAGGGCTTGAGAGTAATGCACTAGCTTCGCTAAATGTGGTGATAGGTTAATAAGGTTGATGCAGTGATACAATTTAAATAGGTAAGGCAATGGGGAAGGAATCAACTTGTGCGGGATACCTGAGTTTACACTCACCTTTGTACTCTGGCTTCAGACGTCACTCGGACAGCACCACGGTAGAACAGACAGTTTCCCTCTGAGGGGTAGATCTATTTCTGCGCTGGTGTGCTGACTGTTGCTAATTGAAACACCGCTGTCCTACTTAGAAACTCCTGTGTGTTTGTTGATAAGTGTAGCAAGAGTTTGAGCAAGAGCTGGGGCATGGCTCTGCCAACTTGGTATGAAATGAAGTGAGTGGATGTTGTTGTTGTTGCTTGCAGCTTGGGGTAGATTCAGGGGTGAAGTTGTGTTGAGTATAAGGCAGATCGGTGTAGATGATGTAGATAATGTGGGTGTGATTGTATATACTTGCAGACAATTATGGATGTATGGAGTATAGGGATAGTTGTGGATTATAGTAGGTATTTTGTAGGTATTTGTAAGTGTACCTTAAGGCCATGTAATGTCCTTACAATATGGAGGAAAATGATGAATCATTGAGTTTTAAATAACATCTTACTCATAGATGTTATTGTGGAATCCCATGAAGCTTTGTGATGTTTATGTAGCAGTGGAACAGGAGTTTGTCTATTTGTTTTAATTTGACGTAATGTTTAATAAATATCTAATAATTTGTCTGATTTTCAGGAATAATGGTGAAGTACACAAGTATACATTTTCATGTTAACTTCTACTGAAAGCCTAGGTAGTGTGTACGTTACTTTGAATCGTAACGCATCGTGGCGTTTCAATGGACATTAACAGATATCTACGTAGAATAACTAGAACACTCTCGTTACACCTCAACATTCGAAAGCCTGCACCTGACAGAGATCTGTGAACTTTAAGGAGAGCTATTCACCAGGAAGTCGTTGAATAGGTTTGAAATATCCCAGGTTCAATTTGGTCTGTGCCAAACCTGGCAGTAACAACGCCAATGTCAGAGTATTTGAATGATTTCTGAATACATATCCCTGACAAAGACGCTAAAACAATGACAACAACAACACATCAAGAGCAACCTACACTCAATTTGTATTCGTAGTACTGAACTATACCTGACAATGCATACGCATGTTGTTTGATTTATAGACGTTGGCACCCCGTAGTCCTTTAGCGCTAGGTATTTGGGTGTTTTGTGGGTTTTATATATGTTTTCTTTATTGTCAGACAGATAGAATCCACTAGTGACAATATAATAATTAACAATAGAATTTACAAGTATAAACCAAAAAAAAAAAAAAAAAAAAAGCAAACACGAACAATAAATAGAAATACACTAGTCAATTATAAATCAACAACCACAACCATACAGACACGCACTCAAACATCCTATCTCAAGCAATCATTCATACAGTCCCTTTGGACAAATTGAAATAATTATTACAGAAAAAACAAAACTACCTACAGTAAACGGAAAAATGCAAAAACATAAAATAAAAGATAAGAATAAAAAGTTCAGAAACTGGGAAAAAAGTAATACAAGAGTGACATTCGATTTTTTAATTTTTTATCTAGAAGTTTCCTAATGACCTGTGCTTTTGGTATCTGCAGCAGTATGTGTATTGCTAATTGAGACAAGGCATAGCAAGGAAGCAACCATGCCATTTAATCAAGAACCATGCTCGCATTATTGCGGATTGGAAGTGGATATTGACGGAAAACCATTACTGGGATGGCAGAAGAAGCAATTGAACTTGTGTTCTCAGGGGTTAGGCTCATGAGTCTGAGTGTACACCTCTCCAAACCTCAGAACAGACTTTAATAATAGAGGCAAAGCTGCGAATCGACCCTGGACATCAGGCACCACAATCCAATTTGGCAGAATTTGTCCATATTTGCCATGGATAATTAAAATATTGGGGCACTCGAAAGATAACTGAATTTTCAAGAAACGCAATTGTAATCCAAAGTGAATTGACAGTTAGACCATTGTCATTATTTTAACCTAAAATCAGCCACTGGCTATGTATGAATTGAAAATGATTGTCTAACAAAAGAGTGTATTTAAGTTGGAATTCCTACATGTCTCTTATCCCATTTATTGTTGAGCCAAATGGCTGGGCAGTGGTCGCTTGGTAGGCCTAGGCCATTCATGGGCTTTAATGCCAGGGGTTATTATATATTTTCCGGTACTGTACTACCGACTTGTTATATATCCCACACTGCTCCTCTTTTCCAATATGTTCCCTATAATTGATCACGTATCCCAGACGTATGTTGATGTGCTGTCCAACATACCATCACGTTAGCTCCGTTTTCCTGTGGATCAGAATAAATATAAATATGCTTAAAATTCATTGTACTGCAGCAACGTATATTTTAGTAATTATGTATTCCTAAAGTACTGCGTATTTGAGGTTTATGTTTCTTTATGCTCATCCACAAAATTATTAATGTAATGTGAATATTTCTGTTGGATGGCACATCCACATGAGGCTGGAAGGCGTGACCAATTATGAAGAATATATCGGAAAAGAAGTGCAGTTAGAAATTCGAGATATTGCAAGTTAAGGGACAATATGTCAAATTCGAGTACATTGTAAATAGTACGTGTATGATTTAAGAGCTCACGAAATATGTAAGGATACTTGATAACCGACCAAGTTGGAAATCACTTAGAAAAGTATGATTTCAGGAAGAGGTACTTAACAAGCAAACTTCGAAACATCAGTCATTCTGAAGCATCTTAGTTCACTTCCTTTATGAACACGAAGAAAAGTAGATACAGTCAGAACATCGAGTTCATCTGATAAAAAGGTAAGAATAATGTGTATTTTAACATTGTTAATCATTTAATCAGTTTTACTTAAACAGCGTTTTATTCTAAAGGTGGGAATTGTGGGGTCTCATATATTTCTGTATTATCTTAATATAATAGTCGAATATCCGTGCTGCTCCGCATCATTCACTTCAACAATCCTACAGCACTTCTGTCCATATGACATTTGTATGTCTTCATGCTAGTGACCTGAACAGACATTTACGGTACCGTCGCTTTTGGGTAAATGATGAAGTAGACTTATGAGATCAAATGTGTGGGTGTCTACCTGTCCTGTCTCTGTGTGTCCCACTAATTACCCAGCGTAATCTTAAAAGGCGCATGGACGTCATGTTCCAGACGCAATTCTGAAAAGCCGAGGTAAACAGCTAACTCCAACCACATAAGCTATAATCTTCTCTGAAATATAAACTCGACACGACTCGACAGTTTGAATTGGCCGAAGCTATGGTGATGGGTCGTACGAATGCTCGTAAACTCACTCTGAAGCTAGTAATTTAAATTTCCACTGAATGGAGATTGCTTGAAGAAATGAAAACGTAAAAACACTTACAGTGGTCGACTTTCTTGCAGAAATTTTCATGCTGTACAATTCTCAGAGTATATCGATATTTTTAACGGTTTACCCAGCGTAAGCTTAAAAGACACATGGACGTTGGGTTTTTCTACCTAATCCTTCATCGAGAAATCCTTTACAGAATGGTGAAAACCGCATCAATATCCATTAAGTTGCTCTCGAGATTACCCGTTACATCCAAGAATTGGGAACTTTGTTTTATACTAAGTAGATAGAGATATCCACACAATTTAAGGCTACAGCGGTACAATTTGGTGTCTTGTCTACTTAAGATACCAATGGTATAAATTTAAAAAGATGGGTCTCTTATATTTGAATTTAGAGATGTAACTCTTGGGTAACATATAGAGGTGTGCAAATTAATAGAATTAAGAGAAATTATTTTAATTTGTCATAATTTATTTTATTCAAATTCATTTTATTGACCAACTACTTTTGTTGTCCTACTTAGTAGTGTCTCCTCTCCCATGGAATTACGCCTCTTCCCATAAGGAATTGGGTCTGGAAACTTTCAGATTATTGGATTCCGAGGGATATCTGAGCTGGGTCCGTTCTCAATTTTTCATTGACTTTAGAATTTAAGTCAGGCGATTTCAATGCATAGTTCATGAATCTTTGAATAGTTCAATAGCGTTCATCAGTTAAAAGACCCCAAATCGCTCTGCTCTAAATTCACACGTGAAGTAGAGTGAAGTAATAAAATCGAAACGTGTGACATTTTTCATTTGCAAGGCTCCTCTGTTAGTGGAAATTCTAAAAAATAATTTTAATTTGAGTTTCTTAAGTGAAAATACAATTAGGAGTCTTGGTTAAACATTTGAAGTAATTTCATCGCCTTGTAAACCAACTTAGTTCATTAAACCGTGAAAAGTAGAAATGCAATTTTGGAAAACTGACATCGAATCTAATAATTTGCACACCTCTGTAAAGACAGCTATCACCTCCACCACTACAGATAGAATAGTAAGTAAAGGCGACAGATGAGAAATGAAAAGATAACTCACACAGAAGGAATTAATATTTATTAAGCTGTTAATTTGATTGAGTGTATCTTAGTTATAGAACTGAGGGAATGAGAGAACAGGATGTAGGATAGTAATCACCGATGTAGGACAATAGCACATTTTTTACCATTACCACAGTACAATTATCGTATTAGGGATGCGGACGTCCTTGTATAATTGTTTGTTAATCTGTGCCCCGTTTGCTGAGGCCTGTGCTCCTCCGCAACATTCGTTTCAACATTCTAATAGTACTTCCTTCCATACAACATTTGCTGTTCGCCTGCCTTTTGGTTCTATTTGAACTTTGACGTCATGAAAGGAATTTGCTCGCGATAGTGCGACATACAGTTGTCCGTGGCTAAACACCGGTTGAGGTAAATAAAATCCTACTTGATCTAGTGTTTGACCTTGAACTTTATTGATAGTTATACTAAAAACCAAACGTACTGGAAACTGCCTCCTTTTGAAGGAAAATGGAATAGAAGTATCTGATGGCGTAAGGTCAAGGCGAAGAAGTAGGACATTGTTTCCAACATTTACGCCAGTAATAATTCCAGGTGTAAGCAATTGTCATACATCTTCCAAACCAACAGTCTAGTACCGTTCAACAGACCTTGGGTAACATTTATATTTCTCAACAAAATCACAATTGAGCCTTCTTTTAGTCGAAGGATATGAGGTGGCAATCCACTTATGTCTATTCTGTCTAAATATTCTGTTGGTAATTGTAGAAGTTTACTCTCATCTTCAGTAATCAAATTATTCACACTGATGTAAGTTCTCGATGATCCTGGGATTAGCTATAAAACTTTGTCATCGATTCCTCTACAGTGTTCATTTTAGGTGCTAAAATCGCTATTTTTGAAAAGCGTGAAATATCTTTCAGCGTGGAAACTTCCTTTCCATATATTTCAGTGATATCAGTTTTAGCAATGATGGAGGGTGGTAAGTCGACTAATTCTGAATTTTCTCCATCGACGTGAGGGTATTCACCGTTACCAATTTGTATCAATAAGTTTGCAAAGTCACGTTGATCTGTATCCACTCGCATATTATTGTTGAGTTTAAAATTTTTGAATGAAGGCCACAAAGGAGAGAACCTTACTGACATTTGGGCTGAAGCTGCTCTAGATGCGTGAGGCACAACAGGCAATACCGCAAGATGGCGGCAAGTGACCGATATCGTGTTTTAGTAGATCTGACATATTACTGTATTTGAGTGGTATTTTGCGTGTTCAAGTGTACTATATGGTGTGCAACTGTATCTGAAAACATTTCCAGCTATAGTGATGAGTCATGTGACCAAGAAATTCAGTGGTACTCTGCAGATAGACACTTTCCTTTATCGACCGCGGCAGCTTGTAACCTCCCAGTGCTCCGCCATGTTTCCACCACAGCTCGTGGACCAGTACAAGGTTGCCGTGCTTCCTCCAGTGCAGTGTACTTCTTACTACTTCTACTATCATGTGATATTCATTTAAACTCAGGACCCCTTTACCTCTACTATCAGAACGCACAGAGCATCAAAAATAAACTAACCGACTGTTTAGCAAATGTAACTGAAATTAATAAATTTGATATCCTCTGACTCTCAGAAACATGGTTGTCAGACTTTGTCCCATGTGGGGAACTTCCATTTTCATCTTTCATTGTGTTTCGGCGCGATAGGTCCTCAAGGGGTGGCGGTGTTGCAATCGCAGTTCATAACAAACTGAAGGCAAAACATCGGCCTGACTTAGAAACTTCATGCGAAATCATATGGGTCGAGATTAATATCCCAAAAAGCAAGAATTTACCCGTAGGTTGCTTCTACCGCCCACCTACCAGCAAAATTGACACCTTAGAAGAATGTTTCAAATCTACTGTTCTTGCCCTCAACCCAGAAAATGAAATGGTGTTACTAGGTTATTTTAATTCACATATCTCCAGGACATCAATAGACAATGGTACCATAAACTCTCCCCCAATTGATACTTTCATCTTATCAAATTTTATAAACGGTCTTCGTCTGAAACAGTTCAATCTCTACCCTACAAGGAAATCTGAAACACTGGACCTCATATTTTCAACACTGAGTGATGTCACCGTGGCAGTTGGAAGAAATATCCTGAACACTGACCAGAGTTCAATAGAAGCCTCCCTCCCCGTCCCTGCCAGCCGACATAAAAACAGCCCACCCGCCAAGAACAAAACATTCCCTCTCTGGAGAAAGGTCGACTGGCAAGCTGTCAATCAAGATTTATCATCTCTTCCCTGGTGCCTACTAACAGCTGAGAGAGACGTAAATAACGCAGTGGCCTTGTTCGAGGATTTTCTTTACTCGACCATTAAACAACACGTGCCTTTCTCCGTTCCCAAATCCAACAAATATCCACACTGGCTAAGTCAAAACACCGAAATCCTTCTACAAAAAAAAAACTCGAGCATGGTCAATGTGGAACTCAGTTCCTAATCCTCATACACGCATTGTATTTACTCACCTACGGAAAGTTTCAAGAGTTCATATGACAGAAGATTACAACCGTTACATTACTTCGATAACAGGAAATTTCAAGAATAACCCGAAGAAGTTCTGGACACTTATATCACCCCGTAGAAAGACTCCTAGAATTCCACTTAAACTAAACCTCCATAATGAAGAAATCCCATTTGAATTGAGGTGTACACATTTCAATGAATATTTTCACTCAACATTTTCAGTTCCCGTACCAATCCCCAGTCCCCCTCAACTTACTAGCGTCTGTTCTGATTCACTGTCTCAAATTTCAATGACCCCTGATGAAATCCAAAATATCTTAAAAAGTCTGCCCGCAAACCGATCTACCGGACCCTCAGACATAAGCCCTATATTCCTGAAAAACACCTGTGGATCTCTCAGCATCCCCTTGTCCATACTGGTGAATGACATCCGGCACTTTTCCTGACTCATGGAAAAGATCTGACGTCACACCTGTCTTTAAATTAGGCAGCAAGCACGAAATTTCCTCATACAGACCTATATCTATCGTCCCTATACTCTCTTCAGTCTTCGAAAGAATAATACATTGCGGTCTCCTCACTTCCACCAAACCACACCTCTCAGAAGAACAACATGGCTTCGTCCCTGGAAAATCATGTTTAACAAATCTGACTGTTCTGAACCATCACATAATTTCTACAATAGATCAAAAATCTCAGCTAGATGTAATCTACGTTGACCTGGCAAAAGCATTTGATTCCGTGAACCATTTCCTTCTCCTCCACAAGCTCGCTTCACGAAACAACGTACATGGATCCTTCCTGTCCCTAATACAAAGCTTCCTGTCCAATAGGCAACAACGGGTAGTGCTTCCGGGGTCTATATCGTCCTGGCTCCCAGTCTTGTCAGGAGTAACTCAGGGCAGTATCCTGGGACCTCTTCTCTTCATGCTGTATATGGACGATATAAACACATGTGTGCAAAATTCTCCGTGTTCCATTCTCCTGTACGCTGATGACCTCAAGATATTCAGAAAAGTTTCCAGTTCTGACGACCGCGCTGAGCTCCAGGAAGCAGTGAATGCATGTACTGATTGGTTCAACAAATGGAGGTTATCTCCAAATACCAAAAAGTGCTTCAGTGTGTCTTTTTCGCTATTGAAATCTGGAAATCAGGCGGACTATAAAATTTGTGGAAATAAATTGGATACGGCTTCTCAGGTAAGAGCTTTAGGTATTATTCATGATGATAAACTGACATTCTCTCCCACATTGACCATATCAAATCTCGCGCAATGCGTAGTCTCGGCATTCTATACAGATTCACAGAAATTAAAGACCTCACTGCACTTAAATTATACTTCACCACATATGTTCTCCCTATCCTGGATTTCCCTTCTCCAATTTGGTCTACTTCGGCTATAACCAATATTTCTAAATTGAACAGTGTCTTTAATTTCTTTATATCAATAGTCAAAGCTCGCAATCCTTCACTAAGGCACTTTGCCAAATCAGACATTTTAAATCAGCTCAATGTACTCGACCTGAGAAGCCGTCTACAATTTACTGACCTGTGTTTCCTACATAAAATTATGAATGGTTACACAAAATGTAACATGCTACTAAGCTACTTCCCACTCCATGTTCCCTCCCGTTCATCACCTCAGAACCATTTACACCACATACCTCGCCCACGTGTTGAAGTACAGAAGCGCTCTATTTTCCACCGTCTACTTATCCTTAGCAACTCCCTTCCAAATAATGACATATTCTCTCCCTATAGAACTTTCAAAATAACATTAGAAGATCCCTTTCATCCTCAATTCCTACCCCCTAACCCTTCTAATCACCCACTACTCCAATCATTCCCTGCATCTTTCCCGAGATTTATCCCGTGCTGCCATCACTGCCATTTGTTACCTGTTATTGTTGTTGGTGTTTTTGTTAATATTATTTAAAACTCTTAAAATATTAGTGTAAAATGACCTTTTCATGGTTTTATCTAATAATTATTAAATAAATAAATAAATAAAACCTCCACCTAAGATGATAATTTTTCTTCCGAAAGGCACGTCGTTATTCATGATGTCCTTGAGCAGCCGATTTACACACATCAACGCGTGCTTATTAGCCACAGGGGCTTCATCCCAAGTGATAAGTTTTGCTGAACGAATAGCTTCCTTGCTGTTAACTTTTATTCCTGATACAGAACTTACATGCAAATGTTGAGGTAACTTGAACTGGCTGTGTACAGTGCGCCCCTGAGGTAGTAACATTGCAGCAATACCAGTCCATGCAACAGAAACTACATTTAACCCCAAATTTGTGCAACTGTGAATCAAGCATTGGTAAAGAAATGTTTTCCCGGTGCCCCCTGGACCGTCAATGAAACATGCATTACTCATCCTTTCATTGCTGTTTTGTACTAACCCCAAAATTTCTGTAATTATAACCGTTTGTTTTTCATTTACTTGGTTTATCATCCGACTTAATTGATCGTCATTAAGTTTTGGATAATTCATTGGTATATTTGTCTGAGGGAAATTATCAATAATAGCTGGCAATTCGAGAGAAGTAATGAGAAGACCATTGAGCTTTAATATATTAGAAATATGTATAAGAGTGAACTTTTATTTATTTATTTATTTATTTATCGTATGGCTTTTAGTGCCGGGAGTGTCCGAGGACATGTTCGGCTCGCCTGAGTCTGTAGCTGCTTCCAGCGGATACCCTAAAGGGTGAGCTACAAGTTCCGTTCAATTTCAAGTAGTTCCAACTTTCGCCACCAGATATCAATGATACCTAGTGGTGAACGTTGGAACTTTGATAGAGCGTTCTGACGAAATCTAACCTAACAAATTTTGCTTTACACAAGTTTAGTCTGTGAAAGGATTTTTTACATGCCATAAATCTATGACATGGGACCGCCGGCTTTACTTCCCCTCCGAAGGAAGGCATACTGAAGGATTTTTAACGCTCTTAAAAAATCCGACGACTTCGGCCGGGTTTGAACCCGCTATCTTGGGCATAGCAGTTCAGCATGCTACCGACTACGCCACCGAAGCCGGTAAGAGTGAACTGAGTGAACTGATATGCAATGTTAGGTTCGTGAAACTGCAGATAATCTTCTATAATGAATTCTTGAAAATGTCTCATAACTGTCTTACATTTGAAGGGGTCTGAAAGATACTGAGAAGGCATCTGAAATTGTGACGCTTCTGCCAAACAACGCTGCCATTCAGAACCATCAATCAGCGAATCTCGCTCCTTAGCTGTTTCTTTAAAAGTAGAATAGATAACGGCTTTGTATGTTCGTAGATCCTGGAAGCTGGTAGAACCTATGACGTGAAGCAATAACAGGCATAAATAATACATTTCTGTTTCTGTAGGCCTATAATATTTGAAACATTTTTTCTTTTTTGCCACTGGCAGTTGCACTTATTCCAGACGTAATGTACTGGTGTTTCAGGATATATACGGACTTCTGGCTTGCGAATCTTGATTTAACTTAAACCAGGATTGAAATTCCGTGTTGCGCAACTGTGTTTGAAGTAAAATATCAGGTGCGTTATCATTTTTAAAATAGATATTTAGCAAGTTTGGCAAGTGAACTGGTAATCGCACGATAGAATGTGACTGTTCATGCATGTGAAATGAAAATACCCTGTATGCGGCTTCTGTCAGACCAACATATCTAACATTTAGGAAAGAAGTAATTTCATCGTAGTTCACCGTTTCTCCTTCAGTACATATTTTAACATTGTTGCAGTCATGACCGTTTTACACATACTTGTGGATGTATTTAACACTCCGAACACTTGAGCATATTTCAATATTAATAGGAGCTTGAAAGTAAAGTAAAAGAAATGGATTGTAGGGAACAATGCATGGACTATCGATTTCAATGTCAATGTCTCGAATTGTTTTATAATAATGCGTTAATTATTTCTTCGCCTATACGAAGGATTATCTTTGGTCTCTTCCTGAAACTGTTTAGGGAAATCTTTCTTACATACGCCATCTTTCATACAGACTGAAGAAGGATTCAAAGATCCGCAAGGGCCGTGTACCATATGACACCTTACCAACTCGTATAGCGCTTCATCCTTGAGATCTGGTGTTTCGGCTGACACCACACTGTGAATGTCAGACATTTCTCGAAACGTACAATCTTCCGTTAATGTTAATAGTAAATGGATGTGCGAGAGACCTCTTTTTTGAAGTTCCACTGTATTGTACCCTTCAATGTTTTCTAGGATGCCGACTCTAGCTCGGGGTAATGGTCTGTCCGGTGGTGGCTCTAACTTATTCTAAACACCCTAGGAATATCGTCAAGGATCACAGGAGGCTTAACTTAAAATCAGTATGTCAGAGAACTCCTAATATAAAATAATTTATTCACAAAACATCATCTCCCCTTTGCTCCCATCCATAGACAATAAAACAACAAAATATACTCCCTTAAATTATTCTAACCAACAACATCAAAAATGAAAAAGGTAAATTAATCACACTGGCTGAAACCAGGAAAAGAAAAATAATCTATTTCACTGCAGTCCACTGCTTCAAGTTCAAAAATAAAACGTCAACAGACTTAATTCATCAAAACTATGGCCTGAATAACCCAGCCATTCTATCAAAAAATATGCGCACTCATGTTTATAACTTGCAAAATTGGTTTCTGGGGTTCGGACATGTTCTCTCGTACAATCATCATCCATCCTCACAAGAGTCAGACAATGAAGGCAATAGACTTATTCTAGGCCACAGGCATGTGTGCACGTTCTAGCTTATAAACAATTAATTCACTCAGAGCCATGACTCTGCTAATTACGGTAAAACAAACAAGTCACATACATGAAGCATCAAATAAACACACTTCGGTGGCCGATGCCCCGTTACTCTTGATAAACAAACAACTATAATGAATGCACTCAAAATGATATAACAATACAAGACATCGCTTCCTGAAGCGGTACAAAAAGAAACAAACCCTGGGAAGCTAGACTACCTTCCCTCAAAAGAAAACAATACCATCCAACGTGGTCCCTCGACCGTGTGACAGACATTCTCACACCATAATAACCAGCTGGGCAGGCAACAACCTTCACTGCTGCCTTCAGAATAGACGGCTGGCCACAGTCTTATACCTGCTCCCTATGACTGCCTGGGGTTCGAGCTGCACAGTTACCTTTCCGACGGAGCTATAGCGCACTCTCATCAGACAATGAATTCAATCATTTCACTTACCAATTATATCATCGTAGACTTGCGGGAATTTCGCCTCCGCCTTAATTCACTTACCATTTATATCATCGTAGATTCGCGGGAATACCACCTTCGTTATTAATTTCAGCTCAACCCAGGATCACTCTCAACCTTTTCTGAATATTATATTATCATCCAGCCATTTTGTCTTACCTTTCTTTACCTTGGTGTGATTATCAATTACCATACTTACTGTTCACATAATTTCAGTGTCACTACTGGTCTTTGTCACAATATCGAGCTGTCTCCCCCATATTAGCTTTTACGTTAATATCGTGCGTAAGCACTATCAACCCAATTATTCCCTTAATTGTGCATTCAGCAAAGTTACTGACACCCTCAAACAAAACACATTTAAACAAGATTTGATGCTCAAATACTAATCTTACATTATAAAACACACAAAAAAATCATAAATGACAAATATACACAAATCTACACAAAACATGCCTGCTATGCCCAAAATATCCATTTTATCATAATTGCTTATGATCGAGATAAACTTATCCGATTCCCATGATGGGATACGCTATGGCAAACATGCCCCATACAATATCTACTTATCTCGTATACATCCTGATGGTGGTGCTCTGGTCCTTGATATCAGTCTTCTGGATCAATGGGTTCATCTTGCAAGGAGGATAATTTACACACGGTTTCCAAAAAATTCACCAAAGCAAAGGTCCACTGTGAATTATTATTATTATTATCACAATGCACGATTCTCGCGTATGTAGCTCCTACCTCCTACAGCTATCATCAACCTACTCAATTCAGCTGATAGTTCAATAGCTTCCTAGATCACTGACTTAGCTACTAATAGCACGTACGGCTATCTCTATCATATAACTGTGTCGTACTGTCACGGTATGCACACTCACGATACTGTTCCAATTCGCACACGCGAATACTTAGCGATATTCAAATGTCCCAAAGATAGAACTGCTTCTACTTATAAAACTTGTAAAAATTGTTACTTTTCTTAGTGCCACGGGCACGGGCTTACGCCTCTGTAGCGCCCGGATACGAACTTATAAAACTTGTAAAATTATTGATATTCTTGATGCCACGGGCCTGGGCTTACGCCTCATGCAGCGCCCGGATACGAACTGTTTTCGCTGCATCTCCAGCTATTATTTATATGATTTCTCGTAGAGGTACTTGGAGTGGGGAGTTTTTAGAATTTATTTCCATAATAACACTCGCATGAATATGCAAATTAGCTCCTTTGAACGTCCTCATTTCTAATGTCTCAATGGCTTCTTTTTATACAAAATCTGATCGTTGGATCCTTATATAATGAGCTCCGTAATTCCCTTCATTGTTCCTTAATTTCGGCGGGATTTGGTCGCGTCTCGTGTCCCTCGCTGCTATTGGTAGTTTCAAATCCACCCTCTGATTTCATTTTAATTCTGGCAAAAATCGCAGAATGATCCAATTTAAATTTTGAAGATATTTCTGAGAGGCTGGGATTGTCCCCTATACGATGGTGTAATTCTTGTTTCTGTATTTTAATTACTGCTCCAATTTCTCTCAAATGGGCGGGGTTTATCTAGTGAGTGATCGTTGAAATTTTCGTATTTACCCGCTTGGTTGAAATACCGTTTCGCGTTGTCTGAGCGCATGTGGCTACCAGATGTTGGCTTTCTCTTCCTATCTTCATTATCCGCGCTAGGTGAAAGTTACAGAAAAGCACGTACGGGCCTCCCTTTGTTGTGCTCTGGTCTACAGGCAACGTATTTTCTCACATCAGCTTTGAAACATGAATAAAATCTTGTTGAAATAAATATGTAGAATTTATTCAATCACAGATGCATAATGGTTACAGTATATAGATATGCTTTTACTTTACCGAAAATTTCCTTAACATTAATCAATCGTAGCAATTCCTTTATTTTGTAATGGAAAACTCTCACTACAATATCAGGCCTATTATTAGCCGTTTCCCAAGGATGAATGCTCTTAAGTATTTCTGGCCAGCCCGCATTACAGGTGAACGTAATTAATAAATCTGGCTTTCCGAGCTTCCTCACTATCGCCATCGTATACTGATAATTTTGCATCTTATTCCTTGGGCCACCTGTAAAAGAAGATGGCAAAACTACAATGCGACCGAATCTGAGATTTTCATTTTCTGCTCGTACATGCAAGGCGTTTGCTAAACCGGCATATGTATCAACTCGCAACTTCGTTTGTTGATGTCGCATTTATTTTAACCGGTCACCTTCCATACGACAATAGTAATCCACGAATAGCTGTTGAGTCAATTTATGAGCGTTAATAACGGGATTGAAATCGAACTTAGCTCCTACACCTCGAATGGCAATTCTGTACAGAATATATTCACGCATTGTTACAGTATGACGTATTTTAGTTTGTCTCACTCCAGCAGTTGGCATTGAAATGTGCCAACCAGACTCTCCGCAAGGCCAAATCAGATATAACACATAGGATCAGAGTGCATACTATCAGAATCAACATTCCTCAAGCCATCTTCTATCTCATATACCGCAATGTGTCGAGGAAATGGTGGAGCTCCATCAACACCAGGAATTTCTGAACATTTTGGTTCATTATAACGCCTGGGATCTGAGGAAGGTTCATGATAGAAACGCATTACCAATTCCATTTGACGACGATTTTCTTTTGGAGCTGATTTTTTTTCATCACTTACTTTCTGGTGCATTGTTTTATAAGAGTGCACGTAAAGATTGTGCTGATCTAGTAAACGATTTAGAAGACTAAGGGTATCTTCTCTCAGTTCGTGAATAGCATCAATCAGTAGCCTTAAATCATTTGCCTCTGATAATTCTAAGATGTATAATTGGCCATATGAACTGTTTTCCTGTTTTCTGGCATATAAGGGGGAAATTCTATGATGAACGACACCATTGATTTTGAAATAGTAAGGCCCATGGTTCGGTAGTAGGTCAGCAGTAGCACCAAAGGATACAAACGTCATAGCGTTATTATACTGCCGAACATTTTTCCTAAAATTTTTACTGATTTCGTCAAAATTCATAAACAACTGCTTAATTTCTGGAAGTATTGTGTATGGTGGAAGTTTCACTTTGCCATCGCTACAACAAAGAGAATAGGACCACTTGTATTTTTCTCTTTTGAAAAGTATACAGCTGAGCAGTACTGACAAATGTTACACAGACTTCCAATAGAGAATGGTTCTATGTAGGGAATAGTTTCATAAACAGCACATCGATAAGTGGCTGAGAACGGTTTTGTGACAATCTGTTTCTGATATCGATTTAAGGCTCGTAGTGCTCGTTTCTGTTTCTTCGTATTCACGTTTTCGACCATACTAGACTCTGAGTTAGCACTGATATCTAGGACGTCATAGTGACCGTTCCGGCCATCTCCAGAATACAGTAAGGAAATTATTCTAATTGGTGGCGTATTTTCGGCGTTTACAGTATGCGTTTTATTATTAGTAACTATATTAATATTCAATTTGTAAACCTGAGCAGCGGCAACTAACTCAACATGACCTCCATGAATATCATTCATGGACATATGCATTTTTTAATCATCGCTCAAATTGATAGCAGTTTCGTACTGTGGCCTAAATCCACCATGTTGCTCTGCTACGCCGATTATGAATAATTTAATTGCCGAGATTCGTAGAGCAACCTTGAAAGTATTTAATGTAAGCAACTTATTGAAGTGTATTCCAGCTTGTATTTGTATCAGACCCAAAGTTTAGAAACGTTCTTCATATTTAATCAAGCTGAAATAAAATGAACTATCATTTGGCTTTGAGCTAATATTTATCGCAAGTGAGAGTCGAACATTTTTAAGGGAAGGCACTTCCAACTTCTTTGACCGGTCGTGACGCAGCTGATGGCGGGGGGGGGGGGGGGGTAATAACTTCCCCACGCACCGCTTTGAATGATCAGGTGACCATGCAGTGTGCGCCCTGTGACAGTACAAGAGATCTTCCCATTCGAGTATATTCTGTTGCTGGTTAAACACGTGCGCGGAAACGATGTTTCTAATACATTCGGAAAGCGTGTGGTTGCATTATAAAATTAAGCATCACAATTTGCTGGTGATATGCTGGTACTTGTAATAGTTTCTTTACCAGTGAAAAGTAAGGTAAAGTCAGTGATATTCTACAAGTGGCTGATATACTGTAAGTAATGATTGAACTATTATTCAGTGTATACACTAACACAGAACCGTATCGGTCTGGAAATATTCGCCGTGGAACGCAGTACAGCAGACATTAATATGCAACTTGTTGCAGCTCTCCGCACATGGCAGACGTTGTCGCATTATGAATCCTGGCACACAGATAGATAATGTTGAACTCTTTCGATACAATAGTTGTACCACATTCAATAGAATACGGTCACATTTAATTGAATTGCTAGCAAGTGCATTCATGAATAATGAACAGTATTGCAATTACATCAATAATTCCATTTTAATAAAATACTCGGACCATATCTTAAACAGTGGCGTACACTCAATTTTATTTAGGGGGTGTATGAAGTTATCCACCATGCTACTTGCAATAAAGAGCGGGAACATGGGAACACTTATACAGACTTTCTTACAATTCAAGATGATGGTTTAAGCTATTAACAGGGAAACTTGTTGGCAGGGATGAGTCCAGGATCTGAGGGACTGAATTCACGATAGATCAGGCCTCACGACGATAAAGGCATTACATGAGTTCTTTAAGCATCGATCTTGAAAAAATAAGATTAAAACCAAGATTAACCCGTCGCGGGAAAAACACATGGGGGACACATTCACCGTCAACCAGGGCATGCATTCAGACCACACCCGTCTGAAAACATAATTATGGCAAGCCATTACCATGAAATAATTATATTCTTTCTTGCAGGTGACTGATACATATATATTTCGAATGAATTTCCAAACTTAAGAGCAAATTATTAATTTATGATATTAAGAGTAATTTCACACACATATATTACGATATTTAATAATTTGTTTTATGGTTGAATTCCCATATTTTATTAACTTATTCTAAACTTAGTTTCATCCTTCTTCATGGCAGTTTTTACCATGAACCCGATTGCAAGCGGAACAGTTAACTTTTTGCAGAGCTAATTATTGAAGCTTGATAATTAATTTATGGCACTGTAATTATAATCAGGATTCATGATCTGTGATCCTAGACCCTACTCAGATTGTACAAGAATACGAAGCCTATAATGATCGTTAACATTAAGAAATTCTGACCAGTTTTATGATTGCCGTTTAACAACATTTATAATGGTTTAAGGATTACTTGACATTTTGTCAAAAGGAATTTGGAAATGCACTTTTAATAAAACCACAATTAATAATGAGTTGTAGACACTTTATATTGGTCTAATAGTGGCAACTGTTGGAAATGAGATATTCCATTCCATCTTATTAATAGATTAATAATTAATGAATCTCTTCGATGATATAAATGATTTTGATTATGCCAGGATGTATAGGGGTCTATGCAGTCCTAGGTCCAATGGAATTAATATGTGCTTTACATTAGTAATTATATTTAATATTTCCAATAGTGGGAAATAGTGCAATGACAGTTATATTTTTATACTGTCCAATTAATCGTTATTTTGTGCACTGTTGTTAGAGTTAAATGAGCTGGTCAATTTAGAATTGAAAAATTATGCAGATCACAGGCAATTTACAGTATTCCAATTTTAAATGCAACTGTTACATCATCGCAATCTGAATAATTTAATTAATCCCATAAGGATATGTTGAATCACATTACTTACTTGAGAATGACTTGAGTGATTAGAATTCCACTGAAAATTAATTTTTGTGTGGCTGCGATAGATCTATGCTATTTTGAGCTGAGTTGATTCCCATAAGGAAACTTGAAATTATTGTGGTGATTTAATAATAATAATAATAATAATAATTTATTTCCTATAAGTAATTTAATCAAATTAATTAATTGACAGTATTCAATGACAATCTAATGTATGTAAATATTAGGAATTTGTGAAATTTGTGTGTGAATTATTAATTCAATTCGTTTAATGGGAAGGAAGAATGTTTATTTTCTTCTTCTAAAAAGCTGAAACTGATAGTGAAGTGTATTTTTTTATTGATATTCAGCTAAACATCGAACTCTGATAAATTTATTTTGTGATAACTTCCCAGTTTAAGTGAAATAGGGCAGCTCAACGGTACAGATGGACATTATGGATACTTGAATCCCAACCTAATGATTTGCCTTGAGTGATAGGAGTGTATGTATCTTTCTTTTGTCCGCCTGCTTTAAAATAAATTTAGGATGTTGATTTTGACAATTTCAAATTATTCCTGTAGTTTTGAACATCTCCCGAATCAGAGATACTTTTTTTTTTGATTTTCTTGTTAGTGAGGTATTTGTCCTGTTGAACCTTGCATGCCTATCCCTTTAAAGGACCCGAGATATTCGATTTCTTGCCTGCCCGAGCTAGTTGTTATGATTTTCTTTATAGAACAAATATTTCCAGGACTTATTTTTTTTATCGCCTATGTCCCTTCTTCGGTTTCGCGTTGAAATCACCGGGCCATCGTGACGTCGGGGAAACGGGCACAGTACATAACGCTGTTGCCAACAATAAAGGAAGAATAATTATTCCAATTGTCTGTAACATGTTTAAGAATTCGTTTTCTAACCTGTGTACATAAACTCTGATGTTGGACATACAATATGCCAATGACCTGAACAAACAATTTCCGTCACCTATAATTCTTATCACATTTTGTCTATGGCTCACTGGTTCTGAGGTTCGCTTCCGACACGATCCTGTGGTTTTACTGCACGCAAACCCACTCTTAGTTTGAAACTGTAAATCAGCAACTGAATCGAGTGACTTGGCATCCACGTTCTCAACTGGGTTAGCACTGATACCGGTATTTAGGACGTCATAGTGACCGTTCCACCAATGCCCAGAGTATAGTAAGGAAATTATTATATTTGATGGCTAATTTTCTGCTTTTACACTATGCGTTTTATTATTAGTGATTATGTCAATATCCATTTTGCAAACTTGAGCAGCGGCAAATAACTCAACATGACCTCCATGAATTCCATTCATAGACATATACATTTTGTAATCATCGCTGGTATTGACAGCAGTTTCGTACATATCGCTGTTGCCAACAATAAAGGAAGAATAATTACTCCAATTGTCTGTAACATTTTTTACAATGCGCTTTTTAACCTGTGTAAATAAACTTTGATTGTTGTACTCACAATATGCCAATAACCTAAACAGACAATTACCGTCACCTTTAATCTTTATATCATTTGTTATTGAGTGTCGCCTCTCATTCATCATATGATTCATTGTTTTGATTGAGCATACAACCAATAAGGACGAATGATGAAACGAAAAGAAGACAGTTTGTAGCTGGTGTGACCAAAGACTATATAACAGAAAGATCGGATACACAATACAAAATGGCGGTTCCAAAATTCAACTGTAGCGGCATCTTTGTGAAATTAGTTGTCTTTCGTATACAGTATTTGTTGTCATTGAAAGAGATGTTGACATGACAGTGTCATTAGCAAAATGGCTGCTGATTGCGCAGGAGCATTTCAGTCTCAAAGTAATCCATTCTTTGAGAAGTTTTAATTAAATTATTTGCACGGAATCCCGTTCTGCTTTTTGTGTGGATACATGCGACATTATCGCCCAAGTGGAACAGGTAGAAGTTAACGATATCATGACGTAATTAGGGAACTGATCGCCCTATACCAGTGAATGTTATAATTATATTGGATGTATTGAAACACCAAACGAACGAAATAAAACAAAAAATGGCATGAAGAAATATTCTGCTTTGGCGTGATTCAAACCGCATAGAAGATTTTTAAAAGCGTTATGTCCCCAAGGAGATTTGATCTCTGTTAATATGAAGATGTTTACGTGGATCCACAATACTACCATGGAAACCACGATAAAGATGTGCACTCTACGTTACCGGACTATCATGATACAGAGTAAACCGTTGTCGCCTAGAGACGATCTTTAAGACGGTCAATCTGTCAATCTAGTTAGTTTCAGTAATGGTGCGCCGTTGACTATCATGATACAGTGTTAGTCGTTGTAAAATGTCAAAAATCCTACAGCACTTTTTTCTATGTGACATTTGCATGCCTTCATGCATTACATTACATTTTGCTAATATGCTGATGAACGGTGCATACGATAGCATAGAGAATACTACAGTCCAATACAATCCTTGATTCACAATCGGTCGGTTTTACCCTGTAATTATAGCAAATTTTTACCGGACTATCATGATACAGAGCAACTCGTTGTTGCCTAGTGACAGTCCATCAAGTTAGATTTATTATTGAGGCGGCGTTGAATATCATGATACAGTGTTAATCGTTCTCGCCTAGCGACACTATGTCCATCAAGTATTAGATTCTATTTTCGTGTGACTTTGAAGGAAGTATTATTCGAAATTATGTTAATACATGGATGATATAATCCAGTAAGGTGGGTATCAATCGATAATGCGTGACGGGCATTACATTTTAAGACAACAAACGTAGTCGTAGCGCAAATACTTCCCGAGATATTTCAGTTTTAGTAAAGGGTGAAATTTTTTGAAAACTATTTTAATATATAATATAATATAATATAATATAATATAAAATAATATAAAATATTATAATATAATATAATATGATATAATATAATATAATATAATATAATATAATATAATATAATATAATATAATATAATATAATATAATATAATATAATATAATATAATATAATATAATATAATATAATATAATATAATATAATATAATATAATATAATATAATATAATATAATATAATATAATATAACAAAAGTTTGGTGCTTTTCAGTTGGTCAACACGAATGTACCCAAATATAGCTGGGTTATGCCTTAATCCCGAAATAAATTACATGAGATTATAAATACACAAGTGTCCATATTTGCCACGGATAAACAAAATATTGAGGCACTAGAAAGAAAATTGAAATTACAAGAAACGTAATTGTAATACACTAGTGTATTTATTAATCTCATGTAATTTATTTCAGGATTAGGGCATAACCCAGTTATATTTGGGTACATTCGTGTTGACCGACTGAAAAACACCAAACTTTTGTTAACATAGGCAACACTGAAAAATGGCTTCAAAGCTCACAATAATATAATATAATATAATATAATATAATATAATATAATATAATATAATATAATATAATATAATATAATATAATATAATATAATATAATATAATATAATATAATATAATATAATATACGGGGGAAAATGATTGCTCATTGAGTTTTTAATAACAATTTATTCACAGTGGTAATTGTGGAATCATATGAAGCTTTCTGATATTTATGTAGTAGTGAAAGAAAAGTTTGTCTATTTGTCTTAATTTGACGTAATGCTTAATAAAATCTAATAATTTCTCTGATTTTCAGAAATAATGGTGAAGTACACAAGTATACATTTTCATGTTCACTTATACTGAAAGTCTAGGTTGTGCGTACGTTACCTTGAATCGTGGCACATCCTGGCCTTTCAATGGACGTGAACAGATTACTACCTAGAATAACGAGAACACTCTCGTTACACCTCAACAGTCGAAACCCTGCAACTACCACCGGATCTGTGAACTTTATGGAGAGCTATTCACCAGGAAGTCATTGAATAGGGTTCAAATATCCCTGGTTCAAATTGGTCTTTGCCAAAATCTGGCAGTAACAACGCAAATGTCAGAGTATGTGAATGATTTCTGAATACATATCCCTGACACAGACGCTAAAGCAATAACAACAACACAACAAGAGCATCCTACACTCAATTTGTATTCGTAGTACTGAACTATACGTAACAACACATACGCATGCTGTTTGATTTATAGACGTTTGCAGCCCGTGGTCCTTGAGCGCTAGGTATTTGGGTGTTTGTGTGTTCTTATAATATAGACGTTTCCTGATGACCTGTGCGTTTGGTATTTGCAGTAGTGTGTCTATTGCTAATTGAGGCAACCGTTCCATTTAATTAAGAACCATCCTCGCATTTGTGCGGATTGGAATTGAATATGAACGGATGGCAGAGGATGCAATTGAACTCGTGTTCTCAGGGGTTTGGCTCTTGAGGCTGAGTGTACACCTCTCCAAACCTCAGAACGGACTTAAATACCGTATAGGGGCAAAGCTGCGAATCGAACCAGGACTTCAAGCACCACAATCCAATTTGGTAGAATTTGTCCATATATGCCCTGGATAAACAAAATATTGAGGCACTCGAAAGATAATTGAAACGTAATTGTAATCCAAATTGAATTGACTGCGGGACCTTTGTCATTATTTGTAAACCAAAATCAGCCACTGGCCATGTCTGAATTGTGAATGATTGTCTGACAAGTGAGTGTATTTATGTTGGCATTCCTAAATGTTTCTTATGCCATTAATCGCTGAGCCAAATGGCTGGCAATGGTCGCTTGGTATAGTTCATCAACTGTATGTTTGTACTTTTTTGACAGCTAGGGTTGTCAACCTTCATACGGAAAGACTCAATTTTTAACCTGTAGTCCATAACAAATATATACATATTTTATTCACATGTACGTTTTTTCAGGTTATTTTTTCGCTTGTCCCAGTTATTGTGAATATATTGGCAACATATTCTGTCGGCCAGACTGAAAAGTTGCATTATCAAACTGAACTACCACGTGCTCGTGGGATGGGCGTGCGGTTGGTAATGGACGCTTTACTGTGTTCATCCGCCTGAGAAAATAACGTGTTAATTATATTAAATAATAATAATTATAATTGATAATATTGCGCAAAATCGTCTGAAAGTGTTACTTCCATTTGAACGCGTGTTCATTTTTCAGATAAATATATAGTGGTTATCTTAAATGTTGGGTAAATATGTAGCCTGAGAGGTCACCAGGTCGGACATCTTTGTTTTGACTATCGAGTAGGAAGCAGATACGGAATTTCTTGCTCAAGATATTTATTTTATTTCCTTCTTTTTGACGGTAAAAGAAAAGTCAGCAGAACTATTTACTTCCCCAAGGACATTGACCTGGTGAATAATTTTCAAATGGCATGACTTGTGCAAAAAAGTAGGCCTAAAATATGAGTTGTTTCTTAGGCCTAAAAGTTGACTTACATGGTGAAATGTTTCGTACGTTTTATTTTAATATCAATCCAGCAGGTCAAGTAATGATCGTATCGTCTTAAGGACATCTTACACCATACCTTAGTAAGCATTTTCCTCGAGCTGTGAAATGATGGGCCAAAAATAATTCCACTATCACTCACATGTAAGTTATCAGCTGCTCTGTCATAGCCAAGGTCTTGGTCATAACGAGTCCAATGATGTAACATTATCCTGTCAGCGAGCCGTCAGTGGGTGTGCTGTTAGAACGATTATTTGATAAATGTCACAAAGAAACACAAGTTTCCTTTAAAAAGGGCAATGAATTGATATTGCGAGATGAATGTAGTTTTGGGCAACTCATAACAGCTGTTGACACCTTGACGGAATACAGCGGCCATTGCTGGCTGCCACGTGTGTGATGGCTCATTGGCTGGAATGCACGTGGTAGAGGCGGATTGATATGTTCTGTAGGAGTATTCGTTCCCGCGAGAACAGTCATAAAAGTGCAAACTTACAGTAGATGAACTATGGTGTACCCGATATGTACTTGGCAGGATCGGTTACGCTGACTATGTTGGAAATTATTTGCCAGAAAAGAGTGCGCTAGCGCCTTGTACGTTGCTTTGTGGGAGCATTACATCAGACCGGCTGGAAGGAGTAATGGCCGCCCCGCGATCAGCATGCACTACGGGATATTTGTACAAGGATATTTATAATTTTCATATCACGACTTTAAGAACGTGTCAAGAAAGCTGAAATCATGATGAAATTTTATTTTTACCCCTTGTCCTGGTTGGAGACACCTTAAAGGAAGCTTGGAGCATTATAATGAATTTATTAATTGCACTCTGACAGAGGAAGTATGACGTCAGGAGTAGTTGCACCCTTTACCCCTACTCTGAGGAGGGAGGACGAGTCATGTGACAGGCGAGTAGCCAGATACATGTGAGCAGTGCAGGACAGTCCATTATCATTCTTAATATGGTACAGTTTCAGTACAGTTATATTACATCAGTATAACAGCTCGCTACAGTGGATTACGGACGCGAGTGCAGTACACTACATTACCGCAGTGTAGTCCAGTACGATGGCTTACGAGCAAGGGTGGATAACAGCATAGTTTTCTGTTGCATCGTACGGTACGGTTCTGTCGTGAGCCGACAGCGGCTTTGGCGCAGTTCAGTTATGCGTTCTCACGTGAGGACAAACATCGGGCAGTTTCGACGTGCTTTACAATCGTAATCTTCATTTCAGTGATTGTATAAATGGAACGCAACTCGCAGTATAATTCAGCCGTTGTATTAGCAGGCTAACGCAGGACTTATAAATGCGCAGTGAACACATGTTGCAGCTTACTCGAGCATTTGACTATCGCCATGCTGCAGGATCCTCGAACATATCGTAGCAAGCATAGCCGTGATAATCAACAGGCCGACGTGTATGCATTATAGTGTCGGATACCAGTTACATTTCAAAGCACATTCTACACCCTTTATGGGAAATGCTTTCTTGGAACTTTTTACGGCATACACTTTAGTGAATCCTGTATGCGTGCCTACAAGCAAACAGTATTTATGAACGAGATTAAGGCTACATTTCGAAGGACAGGTGATGCAATATTTTCCAGTTGGAATATAGCAACCACGGACTTCTAATTAATGAACGAACACTTAACCAACCAAGTATAGACATTGTATTAAAATATTTCCAGTGATGAAATGTCTCACAATTGAATTTCTATTAGAACTTTGGCAAATATGCACATACTACAGTTGTGTGTGTTACAGTTATGTCAACTGCGAGCTACAGGGTGTATAAAAACTCATCGTCACGCAACATAGAATTTAATAACTGTGCACTCCTATAATTATTTTTGGTGAATTTATTGGTGCGATTTTGGAAATACTTATGGAACAGTGGCGTGATATGACAGACAATATAATGGGGTTACCATTTATGCCGCTTAACCCAGGGAAATTATGGAACTTTTTCGAAACCACTTTTGAGATGGGAACTTTTTACATCGACATGGAGCGTTAAACACTGAAGAGGCAGGACGGCCGAACGGAGTGGCGGTCACGAAGTCGACCCAGAGGGAGAAGATTAGCGATTCCAGATCCAAGGTTAAGATAGAAGATGTCGTCAATCTTTTGGGAATTTTTCATGGATCTTAGGGGTTTTCGTTGATCTTTGGAAGTGAACATTCACGAACGACTGAAACATCACAAGGTAAATTGAGCATCCATATGAGTTTTACGCTATGAAACGAATTATTATGAGCACACGGGTATATTTAAACATCGTTGACAGTATTTAATTAGATAATTTCATTTTGGGGTCACAAGCATGTGAATAGCATTTTCTTCGATCTTTTACAATGCGCTAATATAGTTGAGAGTAGATGTGATTTTTAATTTATGTCGAGTTATGACATGATACTGGTGTTGGTTTATTTGATCGGGTGTTTTCGTGACTTGATGCCTGCAAACTGGTGTTTGCATTTTCTACGTTTTTATAGATGTGTGGAGCTTGATGTTAGATATTTCTTCTTCAAATGGATAATTTTTTTTAAATTTAAGTCGCTTTAGCGAACATATATCACTAATATTTGACCAAACAGTGGTAGTTAATTCCAGTCCAATGCATTTCACATATAGTCTTCGATGTGGGGCCTGTTATCTTGAGTAACAGTGTGGTGTTAATCACCTAACCTACACTAGGGCATTTCACATTTGGTCTACGATGTAGGGCCTGTTGTCTTGAATAACAGTGGGGTGTTAATCACCTAACCTACACTAGGGCATTTCACATTTGGTCTACGATGTAGGGCCTGTTGTCTTGAATAACAGTGGGGTGTTAATCACCTAACCTACACTAGGGCATTTCACATTTGGTGTACGATGTAGGGCCTGTTGTCTTGAATAACAGTGGGGTGTTAATCACCTAACCTACACTAGGGCATTTGACATTTGGTCTACGATGTAGGGCCTGTTGTCTTGAATAACAGTGTGGTGTTAATCACCTAACCTACACTAGGGCATTTGACATTTGGTCTACGATGTAGGGCCTGTTGTCTTGAATAACAGAGGGGAGTTAATAACCTAACCTACACTAGAGAATTTCCCCAATAATCTACGACGTAGGGCCTGTTGTCTGGAATAACAGTGTTGTGTTAATCACCTAACCTACACTAGGGAATTTCACATATAGTCTTCGATGTAGGGCCTGTTGTCTTGAATAACAGAGTGGTGTTAATCACCTAACCTATACTAGCGAACCATATCTTCATCACAATGCCGAAAGGAGAGTAAGTGAATTAAACTACGATTGTCGGTCACATATTGGTCGATTTTCTTCAAATACAGTAGCGATAAATGTCATAAGGATCACATCTTGTGATTCTTGTCCCTAATCCATTAGATGTTATGTCAGTGTTCTATTTTTGAGAACAGTAATTTAATTATATACATATTTTTTGTGGTTGATTTAAAAAGCCATGACCAAGGATTTTGGAATAGTTAGTTCTTCTAACAGAGAGGTTTTTGAATCAGAAATAAATCTCAGGCAGAAATAAGCCATGGATAATCAGGAATATTGGTATAACCATTGATCATATTTATGAATCCAGATTTTAGGAATATATCCAGAGTAATACTAGCTTTAAATTTAATTCATGCTTGGAGCTTGTTAAACACATTCATTTTGATCATAGCTTCCATGGATCGGCTTTGTTAATATTTGAAGCCAATTTATACGAGAGTGTGATGCTTATTGTATGCATATTTTTGAGTAATTTTGCCAAGTTTATAATGTGAAGATATTGCCACAGTGTTTGAGAGGTTACCACGTTGAAATAAATATATTGACTGGAAGGTTAGTGTAAACACTGTCTAGTTCTTACTTCAGGCCATGTGCTGAGCAATAATGAGGAATTATTGTGAATAGATGATGATGTTCGATAATGAATTAATGAAATGGTTTTTCTGAATGAACATTGGTTCTTGTGGTTAGTATTGGATGATGATATCCAAATGGGGAAAATTGATGGTAATCATATTGAATGGCAATTAATATGGTTGTTGAGTGCAATGTAAGCATAACCCTCAAAATTATTTGATTATAACGAAATCTGACATTTTAATAGCTGTGATACGATATGATGACACCTCTAATATAATCAAAAGTTGAGTATTCTGGATATTTGAATTAATCCAAGTTATTCTTATGATATTTAATTAACTCAATCTGGATGAGGAATTTAGTCGCTAATCTGACCTGTTATTTACTGAAACCAAGGAAACATATGATTATGGCTGAATTAAATAGATTACATGCCAATTTATTAACGAACTTATTAACATATCTCGACCATACCAGACGATATCTGTTTTATAAATTATGAATAAGGTGATTAAGATGATTTAGAAATCATGATTAAGATGATTACGAATTTATTATGATAATGATGTTAGGAATGATACACATTGTTGCTTAAATGAATGCTCAGTATATTTTGTATATAAACGTGTGAAAAATAATGCAACCATTTGAAGTTCACATGAATTGCTGTTAAAATGTAAATTGATATTAGGCCTCAGGGATCATAGGAGATTGTGTTGTGTGAAAAGTGCTTCGATGATCCTGAGTGAACAAGATGACGTTTACTTTTTTCCTTTATCATGTGAACAGCAATGCAGGATGAAAATGGATGGAAATGAAATGATCTCTCTCAACCTATATATTTTATTCACTTTCTCCCAGGCAGGAATTTCTTTGATTAGTTTTGATCTTGCCAATAATTTATTACATTTTCTTTGCTTGAATTTTAAAATTTCGTGTTGGCATCTTTTCCCTTTTCCTTTCCTGATTCATTATAAGGCTTAAGCAGAAAGGATGTGGTTTGGTAGGAATCCAGCTTGATGGCGCCCCTTTCTTTTTATTGTTGTTAATTAAGCCAGTAAACGACCCTGAGACTTTTCGTCTCGTGGTACCCATAACTGATTTATTTTTTAATTTCAGGTGGGTTCCGACACATTCCTTATTTTTTTATTGTCTATGTGTTCCGTAACGCATGATGTGCGATGCAATGTCAGCTGGGTCATCGCACGCCATAGCGGAATGGCTGCAGTAGGCCTAGGTTATTCATGGGCTGTAGTGCCAGAGGTTATTATATATTTTCCGGTACTGTACTACCGACTCATTCATATCGTCCCTAACGTGCGATAACTCATATCCCACACTGCTCCTCTCTTCCAATTTGTTCCCTATAATTGGTCACGACTCCCAGCCGTATGTGAATGTGCTGTCCAACAGAAAAATTCACGTTAGACCCATTTTCCTGTGGAACAGCATAAATATAAATAAGCTTAAATTACATTATACTGCAGCAACGTATATTTTAGTAGTTATGTACTCCTAAAGTACAGAATAATTAATATAATGTGAATATAACTATTCGACGGCCCATCCACGTACGACTGGAAAGCGTGACCAATCATGAAGAATATATCGGAAAAGCAGTGCAGTTAGAAATACGAAATATTGCACGTTAAGGGACAACATGTCGAATTAGAGTTCATTGTAAATAGTATGTGTATGATAGAAGGACACACGAACTATATAATGTTACTTGATAACGGACCAAGTTGAAAATCTCTTAGAAAAGGAAGACTTCAGAAAGAGGTGCATAACAAGCAAACTTCGAAACAACATTCATTCAAAAGGTTCTAAGGTCGCTTTTTTATACCCACAAAGAAAAGTAGATACAGTCAGAACATCAAGGTCATCTGATAAGAAAGGTAGGAATAATGTGTATTGCAAAATTGTTAATCATTTAGTCAGCATTACTTAAACAGCATTTTATACTAAAGGTGGGAATTGTTGGGTCTCAATATTTCTGCATTATCATAATATAATATAGGCCTAATATAAAAGAACATATGGAGGAAAATGATTGCTCATTGAGTTTTAAATAATATTTTATTCACAGTGGTAATTGTGGAATCACGTGATGCTTTGTGATGTTTACGTAGTAGTGGAACAAGAATTAGTCTATTTGTTTTAATTTGACGTAATATTTAATGAATAACTAATAATTTGTCTGAATTTCAGGAATAATGGTGAAGTACACTAGTATACATTTTCATGTTAACTTCTACTGAAAGACTAGGTTGTCCGTACGTTACCTTGCATCGTGGCACATCCTGGCTTTTAAATGGACGTGGACAGATTACTACGCGCAGAATAATGAGAACACTCTCATTACACCTCAACAGTTTAAACCCTGAACCAACGGCGGATCTGTGAACCTTAAGGAGAGCAATTCACCAGGAAGTCATTGAATAGGGTTCAATCATCCCTGGTTCATATTGGTCTTTGCCAAATGCTGGCAGTAACAACGCAAATGTCAGAGTATTTGAATGATTTCTGAATACATATCCCTGATACAGACGCTAAACCAATAACAATAACACATCAAGAGCAACCTACACTCAATTTGTATTCGTAGTACTGAAATATATGTAACAACACATACGCATGTTGTTTGATTTATAGACGTTTGCAACCCGTGGTCCTTTAGTGCTAGGGCTTGGGTGTTTGTCTGTTTTATGTAGAATTTTCCTCATGACCTGTGCTTTTGGTATTTGGTGTAGTCTGTGTATTGCTAATTGAGGCAAGGAGTTGGTAGAAAGCAACCGTGCTATTTAATTAAGAACCATCCTCGCGGATTGGAAGTGGATATGAACGGGAAACCATTACTGGGAGGCAGAAGAAGCAATTGAGCTCGTGTTCTCAGGGATTTGGCTCAGGGGGCTGAGTGTACACCTCTCCAAATCTCAGAACAGGCTTAAATACCGTATAGAGGCAAGGCTGCGAATCGAACCTGGACTTCAGGCCCCACAATCCAATTTGGTAGAATTTGTCCATATTTGCCTTGAACGATCAAAATATTGGGGCTCTCGAAAGATAACTGAAATTTCTAGAAACGTAATTGTAATACAAATTGAATTGACAGTTAGACCTTTGTCATTATTTTAACCTAAAATCAGCCACTGGCTATGTATGAATTGTCAATGATTGCCTGACAAGTGAGTGTATTTAAGTTGGCATTCCTACATGTCTCTTATCCCATTAATTGCTGAGCCATTTGGCTGGGCAGTGGTCGCTTGGTAGGTCTAGGCCATTCATGGGCTGTAGTGCCAGGGGTTATTATATATTTACCGGTACTGTTCTACCGACTCGTTATGTATCCCACACTGCTGCTCTTTTCGAATTTGTTCCCTATAGTTGGTCACATATCCTAGACGTATGTTGATCTGCTGTCAAAGAGAACAAATCACGTTAGATCCATTTTTCTGTGGATCAAAATAAATATAAATAAGCTTAATATACATTGTAATGCAGCAACGTATATTTTAGTAGTTATGTATTCCTTAAGTACAGCGTATTTAAGGTTTATGTAGGGGGGTAGCACAGATTCTAACGCAGGGGTAAGCTGAATAGGCCACCCGAATTACATGTAGTTTAAAATAATTAATATCTCGCGAACCCATGGTCGGATTTTAACAAATGAGGTGTTGTAGGACTTGGGGTGACGTCCTCGTTCCTATGAATGACTTGTACTCTTTTTAATAATTTTTGATAATTATGTTTTTGAAAGTAGGCGATAGATTGAAAACCAAACATGATAGAAGGTTGTGGAATGGCTCAAACGAATGGTCTTTATGTCCTTTATTTTTAGGACAAAAGTTTATATTTTTTACATTTTTGTGAAAAAGTTTAATTTTTAAATTGGCTCTATTTTGGAAACTATGAATTCTACAAAAGGTTTGTTTGACATAAATGAAAGGGCTATACCCCCTCTATCCCCGAAATATATTAAGTCTCTAGGACAAAATCTGTGCAGTAGTGTTGTACGGGGGGTTCTCCTGCAAGTCGCGTGCGTGCTTGAATACGTATGGTTATGTTGGAAAAAGTTAGGTGGTGAGGGAGGACTAGGGTTGATTGAGGGTTTGTTATGTGGTATTCTTCCCACTCTATGTGATGGTGAGGTTATTCTTGTAAATGGGTGGGATTTTGAAACTGCATTTCGGAGTAAAACGTGATTTTTATGTTTTTTGCTGATATCTTGGGAACCCATGAGGCTAGAACCATGTGCTTTGATTCATTTTTTTCGTCGCGTTGCTTTCTTGCTGAGGATACCTGTGTGGAGTAGGAGCGAAAACCCATATTGGGGTAAAACCTTCACTTTAGTCTTTTTGTTATATCTCGCGAACCAATCATTCCAGAGGCGTGTTCGAGGGGTCCTAGGACTCGGGGTGACACCCTCTTTCAAACGTGGTTGCTATTTTTTCCAAAATATTTTACAAAGGACCTAACGCCGATAAATTAATTTAATATTTTACGTGTTTTCTTTTTAATTTTTAAATGAAAAGTGGTCGTAGACAGAGAGACGGTACTGCTGGACGTGTGTTTCAGCGAGGCTACACTGGACACGGTGGCCGTGCTCAATAGAACAATCGCTATTTGGAGGGGACGACGGGGCTGTCTACGACAGAGCGAGGGTTCGTTTTTACGATCTTTCCTATGACGAACGGATGAATGCTAATATCCTAAAATGCGTAAAGCATGCTAGGATACATTTTTACCCCTAAAATAGATCATTGACGTGTTACTAAACAGTGATGAGTAACATGACAAATGATAATTATATGATGCGAATGAAAGCGGGCTTTTATAGTTGACAACAAGAACTTGGCTATGTCTCGTTGCAAGGCAGACCAGCAAAGAAAGAAATCTCCTTGGCTCGAGCTGGTTAGCTGGCTGACAGAATTTTTATCGCGGTTTAGGAATGTGAGCGGAGCTAACAACACCGCTTGCTTGCGATAAGAGTTTCAAGAAATTGGCAACACTGTGAGACTGATAACGGAGTGAGTGACAGACAGCAGCGTGCATGAGCGGGCCGGAGCGGGAGGGGAGAGGGAACACAAAGAGAGAACATGGAATCACGTGACCACCCCAGAGTCTGGCAAGAGGGATAGAGGGGAGGTAGGGGAGAGGAGGTGAGTGGGGGGAGGGGAGGTGAGGGGAGGAGTGGTGAACCCATAGCAGCCAATAGCCGAACAAGTTATGTGTGAACATGGTGAGGAAGGGGTAGGGAGGGGAGGGGGGAGTGAGGGAGTGGGACATAGGTGAGGAGGGAGAAAGAGAACGACATGTTGCTCATAACATGTGTGGACATGCATGGAGCCCTCAACGCTGTACACAGGGTTATATACAACATGATTGAATAAATAAATAAATAAATAAATAAATAAATAAATAAATAAATAAATAAAAAGGCGCACAGTTTCACACAACATGTAATTTATTGATCCAACAATTAAAGGCTGAGTTAAATCCCAGCCATTTAACATACAGTTTATTTCCTTTTTGTTTCAACACTTTTTCCACAAGGTAATATTATGGAAACGCTGTCATTTGAAGTTCATGGAGATAAAACCTTCCTTTTATGGGTTGATGATTGAGGTCCTCGAGTAAATAGGCGATTGGGCTGTCCAGGTTTACTTGTCGAATTGGAAATAGTTCCGTCCTCAATTCGATGTGTAGCCCTTATCGAAGGCAGACTTAAATTTGCTCTCACGAACAAAAACCCAATTTTGAAGCTGTGACGTTTAGGGTCCACTTTTCTGGGGTTAAACAGTTTATCCAATAGCAGAATATTTTTGGTCATGAGACGTGGCTTGGTCCAAATCGTTCTATGTTTGCTGTCATTGTAACATGACACTAGCTCAGGTAACATGTCCAACCAGCAATTAGAGCTCTGAGCGGTTAATGCTTTCCACATATGAGTTTTCAATGTTCGGTTAAACCGCTTTGAGATTGTTATATGTGTTGTAATGGTGAATATCCAGCGATTTGAGAAAACTGGAGAAATCCTTGTTGCAAATTATTTTCCCTGGTCAGTTTGCAACAACTAGGGTTGACGTTTGGATTATTGAATAATATGTTGAAAGGCCTTGGTGACTTGCGATGCACAGGTTGAATAAAGGCCATTTTGGAATACACATCAATGACTGTCAACAGATAGCGTACACCATTGTTAACACTTGCATAGGGAAACATTTCTACCAAATCGGTTTGCCAAAGTTAATCCACACATTGTGAAATTAACTTGAGTCGCTGATAGTGAGGCCTGGCTGGGCGATGCAGCTCGTGAGCAATGCCCACTTTAATGGGTGAGGGCTTAAACAATAATTTTGGCATTTCGAAGTTCTTGTTCAATTTCTTGAATTTCCCAATCGTGACCGGTATGGCCGACTTGACGTTAAGCATGCAACAGCTGTAGCCGCTGGACGAGCTTATTGGGATTATGCCAGTTGGTAACATCCACAAGGGGCTTTAATGGTTTAAATGTCACTCCCGAGGCGGACACTTTACGACGAGCACTTTGACTAGTTGGAAACATTTTTGCAATGATGGTTTTATATTTTTGAGATATATTGGCGTTCACTTGTTGAGAGGGATTATACTGTGTTTTGTGGGCATGGGTGTCCAAAAAATGGATTTATATTTGCCAAGGCCCTGTTGCGTATAATCATGGAAAGATGATGTACGAGAGAATAGTAGCTTCAACAGTCCTCGTGTTAATTTATAGTTTATCTTTTTAATGACAGCACCTTACGAGCTAATTTAATCGATGAATCACGAATTTTAAAACTATCATTCTCATAACGAACACCATACGTTGTATCTGTGTTTCCAATAAATAGATTGGTGAAATAGGGTTCCAGTGTTGGTCCATAATATTTTATTAAAATGTTTTTGAGTTGAGCTTTATGTGGAGGCATGGCCATGAGTTGTGAAAACGGAGACGATCTGTAAGGGCAAGGTGTTTCGACCATGGCCTATGATTTCTTTGTTTTTAAAAACTCTGCAAGAGGTGAGGATTTATTTGAGGCGTAAACACTTCATCATCCTCATCCTCAACATCGCTAACACTAGTCAAATCTTCCTGTTCATGTTCCTCTTCCACAGGGTTCTCGTGTAGCGTCTGCGTGGCTTGGGAAACAGTGGGTAGCGTTTCAGATGGTTTGAAAGAGCGTTTAAACATGGCTTTTTGCGGAGGTGCTAAATATTGTTGAATAAACAAAGCATTATCCGCACGTGATCGTTTCAATTGACGAAACATTCGGTGAATAGTATTTTTGCTCTAATATAATGCTTTTTCAATAGAATCCCTGCCAACGCCATGGTGTCTTGACAGATGACTTGAGAGGGGATGAGACAGTGCCTTAAATAGTATTAAAATGATCAAATCCTAAGCGATAACGTCCTTGGTTGAGTTCACTTTGTTTGTCAATCACTAAACAGGCATGACGTTGATTGTTCCAGCACTTGGCACACATTTCAGTAAACATTTGAAAGGTCATATCAGGATTCACATGTTAATTATAAATGTGCCGACTATTCCGCTCATCCCGGCGAAATAAAACAATGACATTGGCATTGTCACGAATCAGTTGTTTGGACATTTTAGAATACGATTGTCCAAGATAGAAGCAATCGATATGCTGATATGCTGAAATAGCTTTGAATGATGCATTGTCGTTCAGTGGATACATCATCGAAAATCATGAGTGAATCAGGCTTTACCTCATCCGTGGCAATAACATTTTCTTGCATGGAAAATATAAAATAACCCATATTCTCGATTTGTAATCCAGACATGACTTGATCCAGATACACGTAGAGGGGTTGGTAGAGAGATTTTGCAAAAATATAAATATTTTGCAAACGCAGACCATTGGGCGCTGTGATGAGCGTAAGCAAAATATTGGTCTTCCCACATCTTGAAGGCCCCACGATGATGCAGCGAATGGAAGATGGAAAGAGTGAACCATGGCGTTGTTCACGTGATGTGGGATAGAGATGAGAAACAATGTCCCCCGCGGGGAATGACTCTTGCTGCTTAATAATCTTCATATCAACTAAGACTTAGCGAGGGTAGCAGGCTGTCTATATACATGGAACCGAGCCTTGTCATAGAAACGGTACACCCCTACTACAGGTTGACGATGGATGTCTTTGGACGTGCGTTTATGAACAAATCTAGGTAAGGCCCCATGCATGATCCTAAACAAGAATCAGATCCTGCTAATCAACAGTATGTGGATAGGTCCGTGGTGCCACGCACTAAACAGGGAGATTATGACTTTAAGGAAAAGTGGTTAACCCATGTGAAACATCCTCAAGTGTCTACACATGTCACTACAAAAAAGTATGTGGATAACAAGGTGCACGAGTTATATGACAAAGTGCCTCAGCATACGGTGAATGGCTATACGGCTAATCATCACCGCATTATTCATGTGGAAGTCCCACAAGACGAGGACGATGTCTGCACCAAACGATACGTGACCTATGAAATGAAAAGGCTTTATAAAGTAATCCCAACCGTATTTTAGTGTACCGGACAAATGAAAAATCTCTGAATGACAGAAACCATTTACCGCTAGTCAATGATCACCCCCTGACGTATGCACTTTCTTCAGGTTTAAGACACTATCGCTTTCACTATGATAGAACCATTCACATGAAACAATCTATGCCTGATGAAAACATTTTAAATGAAGAGATAAACGGTCATAGGACGTTGGTCCATAACCATCAAATGGTCAATGCAGGTGATGAAATATCCTTTCATCTCATGCTTACATGGGATGTAATGCAAGCGGGAAATACCATAAACGATTTCCCGCCTTATGTGAAACTTGAATATACAGCCATGAAATAACAACCTCATGTTAGTTGTCACTTAAACTTTCTCGTGAAAGGCTGATGGTCATCATCATGGTGAAACAAAGATATGAGGTGAAAAAGACTAAAAAGAAGACCCTGTCATTGTCAAAGCATGGGCTTAAGGAATTAGTGGACAAGCCCTTGCGAATGAAAAAAATAAAAAATAATGTGCTGACGATAAAGAAAGCCCTTCGAGCAGAACAGAGACGTGTTATTCCAAAACGTCAGCGACAGGGATCAAAACAAGGGCGAGTGATTCCTGTCCCCAAACGAGCGGGATTTTTACCTGCATTATTTGCCGGATTGGCTGCTCTGGGTTCACTTTTGGGCGGTGCTAGTGCGTTGGCAAAAACCATTAAAACTGCACAGTAGGGCAAGCAACAACTGAAAGGAAGTCAGCGACACCAAGAAACGATGGAATCGATTGCTATGGGGGCTAGAAACGCCAATTGAAAGCCAACCTTTTATCAACAAGGATTTGGGATTTCCCCATCTCGAAATTAAAAAAAAATAATCTCAGCCACAGCAAGATATGCCCTGAATCATCAAAAAGTCGAAAGATATGCTAAACAACTAAAGCTTACTCATTTTCGAGGTGTGCTTATGCGGAACCAATTACCCCCACGACCCTGGAAACAGGAATGTGCTGTTAAATTTGGATGATCACCGAGGACCAGAAACCCATTATGTAGCCTATATGAAAGAGGGATCCACGGTATGGTACTTTGACAATTTTGGGAATCTGCCCCCGCCCATGGAGCTAATGACCTGTTTTGGAAAGAGGACCAAGATATATTATAATGTGAAACGTGAGCAAACGTTTGACAGTCAAGAGTGTGGGCGATTCAGTTTAATCTTTTTATATAAGACGCAGCATAAGCAAAAACGTCAACAGTATGTCGGCAGAAAGTAAGACGTTTACACTGCATGGACGTGGACCTGAAGTCAGCCTAGACTTTTACCCGCCTATCGAATTGAGTGAAAGACCATATGGTTTGGGACTAGTTTCTCTTGAAACATACAATAGAATATACAACATACGTGAATATGTGAACAAAAAGTTTTACTATGATGATTCTGTGCTTACCCTGAACCCTGGTGTATACACGATAGATGATATTTATGAACACACTTACATGGTGTTGATCAATGAATATGGTTTAAAGTCATTTCTTGATTGAACGCATAAGTTTGAACTTACAGGATGAATTTTATCCTAGTGGTTGTGAACCACATCGAGGAACAACAAGGGTTTGGTAAGAATTGATCCCCATTCCCGTCAAGCTCAAACACCTGGACTCAATAACAATGATGAAATTCAATTTGTTATCAACCAAGATATTTACACCCTACCGCAAGAAAGTGCCATTCAGATTGAGGGTCGGCTCACCAAAGCCGATGGCTCTACATCCACCACATCCAAGTTAGCCAACCATGCTTTTGCCTTTCTGTTTTCTGAGGTGCGCTATGTGATTAACGATATTGGGGTGGATAGCACTCGAAATGTGGGTATTTCAAGTGTCATGAAACTATACCCCACTTTTAGTCAGGACTTTGCATAGCAGGTTGGTGCCGTGACTCAACCAATGACTGGATGGTACACACCGATGGGACCTTTACTGGATTTTTACCTCTGAAACTCATTTTAGGCTTTGCTGAAAATCACCAGCACATTATGGTCAACGCAAGGCAAGTGCTTTATCTGGTCAGAGACAGGAATGATAATAATGCACTCAAGAGGCCGAAAATGTACCCATACATTCAATAATTGAACTGCAAAGAATGCTATGGAAAGTACCCCATGTGACCCTTGACGATAGTAAAAGACTGGATATACTCAAGATTGTAAAAAGAGGTATGCTTTTTTCCATGGAATTTAGAAGCTCGGCACTCCATGATTACCCCTATTTCCCTCTACCAACTCACACAGTTGGTCATTAAAAATAGCCCGCTATATAGAGAGACCTCTCTACATTATTGAGGGTTTTCAAACGAATCGCAATTATCAACAAACCAAAGATGCCACGCAATTTGATCACCTGCAATTGAGAAATGCACATCTTTTCCTCAACTGTGCTGTGTTTCCCTATGAAGGATTGGATTTGGATTTTTCAAAAAATAAGTTTGGCTCTCTGTACGACTTGTTTTCTAAATTTAGATGGTCGTATTATCAAAAAGAGAACTGCCCTATGCTGTTACCCCAAGCGTTTAAGGCAAGGGCGCCACTTATTGTCTTTGACTGGTCTTACTTGGAAGAGTCTGTCAAGCAATCCAATATTGACATTCGACAAGATTTTGAAACGCATGACAATGTACCAGCCAATACCACCGGCTACTGTTTGATTATTCATCACAAACAAGTCACTACTATCCACTGTCCAACCAAGTGACGAGTGTCAAGCAGCAACTCACGTCAAGCAGCTCAGTCATGCCATGCTTTAAAACCTTAAGAGTTGTCACACCCATGAATTTAAACTCTGAGGAACAACGTTTCTAGACCTTTGCGATGTGGCCTGTGGCTTTTATAAACCCTCAAGCCTTGGCGGCCGCTGGTTTCTATTATTTAAAAACAAGAGATGAAGTGAAATGTGCCTTTTGTTCCATTACCATACATCAATGGGAAGAGAGTTATGAACCTATGCAGGAACATCAGCGCTGGTCACCCGCCTGTCCCTACCTGTGTAGAATGGAGGTGGGAAATATACTCTGCCATTCAAGCTATCCCTCACCAGTGCCTCTGAGCGATGAAAAAACAAGTTACGATACGTGTGGACTGTATGGTGTCAACGGTGCTTCGGTGAGCACCTCACAGACAAAACACCCTGTTTAGAGGCGTTGGGACACCATCGGTGTCATGGACGTGATAAACTGTATTACTGTATTGCTGTAAGAGTTGGTACCGTCCCTATCCCAAAATGACAAAAGCCTGTAAAACGTGTTATGACAATAAAATTATGTAATAAAAAATAAGTGGTTGTGGTTATTACTATAATTATTTTTCATGTCCCCTGTCATACCCTAACCTTAATTTTTTTAAACTATCATGGAATGAAAGTCAATACCATGAGCACACTTTAGTCATTGATCGTCAATCATCAGTTGAACTTGGTCCAGGCAAGCGTCAACATGTTGCGCATCCTGATTGTGGATTGTCAAGGGTTTAAAATTGCAGATAACAAATTTATATTTAAACAAGTGGCTATAATCGATTGTTCCACCTCTTGGATATCACAAACTACGCAGTTGGTATTTAAACCACCCTATGCTTTTGATTTATTGTGTGAAGAAGACCGTAAACAAACCCAGTGGATTGAAAATCCTAGGCAACTAGATTGGAATCAAGGAACCATTTCGTATAAATATTAGGACATGGTCATGAAAGCTCACTTGTCCTCTGCCAATGTGGTATTTCTAAAACGGGGCAGAAAAACGAGAATGGTTGCAACCATTTTTGGCTCCTTACTGTCAATGTATCGATCTCATGGACTTGGGCTGCCCCTCACTGCAAACACTCATGGATCGCTGTCCCTGAGGCAACATTACCCATACAGCCCTAGCCCATGTGTGGCATCTCTTTCATTGGTTAACCACTAAATCCTGCTGGGAGTTGTTGAATAAAATTAAAACTCAAGATTTACTTGTTAATGACACCAGTGAGATTTCTACAAGCGACGTGTCATCATCTACAGGAGAGAGGGGATGCTACAGATAAAGCGATCGTGAAGTTCTTTGTGTGCAAAAAGAAACTAGACAGTTTTACCAAAGAGGAATTATTGGCGCTCCCAAAGTCGTTCATTTATTATGTGGCCTCCAACGCTGAGAAAGAAATCTGGCAACATGTACCAAAATCATGGACTCAAGACCCTGTGCTGAGTGAATTGCAACGGATTACGTTCCCCATAAGCAAGTGACCATCGCACAAATACCCCCTATGCGACAGTGCGCTACTTGCCTGCTAGTCAAACTGTATCACGGTTATAAAAGTCAGTCTGAAGACTTTGTTTCCTCATTCCACGGGTGTCACGGCGATAACAAGCAACAACAACAAACATCGTACACAGAGGAGGAGGAGGAAGATCAAACCTTTCCACCATCGACGGAAAAGGATATCCCAGACCTGTACTGGCAATGGCGTCATTGACAAAGTGATTCAATACTTACCTTTCCAAAACCACCTTTCTGGTTATCGTTTTTGTGGCCCTGGAACTCGTCTTGAAAAACGTTTGCAGCGTGGTGATGCACCCATTAATCTTTTGGATTAATTATGCAAAGAACACGACCTTTCTTATCGCCATAGTCACCCTGGTTTAAGACATGTGGCAGATAAAATATTGTTGAAAAAACTAAACAACGTTTCACATAATGTGACGCTTCAATGGGAGAGAGGTTGGCAGCCCTGATTGTAATGATTGCTATGAAAGGAAAATTAATGATGCATGGACATGACAATTGGTGAATTGGGATTTGTTTGGAATAATTTTTTTGTAAATCCCTATGGCTATGAAAGAATATCAAGGTTTACCAGTGCACGATGTTTTTTAATTTTTTAAATGATGATGTTGATTGGATGATTTTTCATTTTGACATTTCACACATTCACAAGTCACCATTTCCAATTTCCACTTTAAAAAAATGTCAGTTTAAAGTTCTTATGTTTTGATGATATGGAAACATGGATTTTCCATTTTCTTGTTTACACTTTTCACAAGTGGCAGTTTGAATTTTTAGAATTTTGATATTTCACACATTGCCGTTTCCAGTTTTACACTTTTTTAAAAATGACAGTTTAACGTTTACGAATTTCATTGTATGGAAACATGTATGTTCAATTTTTTAGTTTACACATATTTCATTTGGTGTATGTCGAAAATTCATTTTATGTTTTTGTTAATGACGATGATGCGAGTGCTTGACCATGGCGACGGTGCAGGCTGTTTACGAGTTTGCAGAAACGCAGAGGCCTACTAGTACTATGGCAGGTAAGACTGTTTTACAAAAAAATGCCTATTTAGCGCAGCATTTCAAAGAATCAAAACTATTGAAAAAAATAACTATTTACAATTCATATTTAAGTATTCATTTCCCCCTCCCCCACACACCCTACCTCACCGCGTTTGCTATGGTCAAACCATCAATGCCAGCCACACATACACCTAAGGTTTCTCTCTACTCATACATTCACAAAACCATACCTGTCTTTGGGAACAAACACAACCACTTTATTTATTCCCAAAGCACACTCATCCCAAAATAACTTTTTTAATTATAAATTTAATATTTTGCCATTACAAAAAAGATTAAATACTAGTCATTTAAGTTACTAAAAATATTACTCATTTTATGATTCAAATAACAAATAGCAGCTTTGTACAGCTTTAAAAATCAAACTATTTACCATTACCCAATTTTCAAATTCCCAACTCTGTCAAATTTAAAATTAAAAAAACTAGGTATGAACAGAGCTTTAAACAGCAAAAGGCTGTTTCTACTATTAACAAAAAAAGATTTACTATTTACAAAATCCACCATTTACAATGACAAAAAACAATATTTACAAAATACAAAATCTACTAGTTTCAAAAAGCCATGTCCCTAAACCATTAAACAGAAAAATCATACCTCCTCCTCTTTGTGGTCATAACCCCATGGTAGGCTGGTGAGCAGGTCATCAGCCCATTCACGTTTGTTATCCATGGAGGTGAGGGTGCGTTTTCTCTGCTCTACAAGATACAAATTATGGTTGCTTGATTGAATCCTGCACTGATTATGTGACATAGATTTGCCAGTTTGTAATACCACTAGGTAGTCGTCTACACGTAGCGATTTTACCATTGCCCTACCAACACCCTTTGCTCTTTTGGCTTCTTTACAGTCTAGTGTGCGATAAGCATACATTTCGAAAGCCAAACCTACGAATTCCGTCATGATGGAATCACCACATTCACCTTTTAAAACGCCCATATCCTGCTTGTTTTTGATAGGTAACTGAAACACGTTGTCACCGCTATACGAAGAGGTGTCGAACCAGTCACTATGTTGCCTCATGTCGTCATAGGGGTTGCAGTGGCGAATGTGGTATATGAATGAGTCCGTATCCATATACAAAAGAATTACGTACTTAAAATAATGTTTGGCAAACTCGTAGTGGAATCGATACACGACCGATTTGGAGAAGTCTAAAATGACTTGGCCCGAGTAAATGGGCTTATCCATGATCACACTGGTCTTATTCAATTCAATGGTGGCCAAATCCTCATCGATAAGTTTGATGGATTTGAAATTTGACTTGGCAATGTACCGCCGGGCACCCCACAGCCCCTCCCAGACATTAACCAATTTAATGTCACGGTATTTGCGGACATTCTCCTTTTACTTTCCATAGATGCAGTTGTTCATCAATTTTAAAATAATCAAACTGCTGTGATGCCATTTGTCGGTGCTCTGTGTTGAGTTGCATATATGGCTTGAGCCATGCTTTTTGTGCAAAGGAAATACCCCTGTGAATTTTCTTCAACACTAAGCCGTGGGCTAGGCATTGCACCAACATTTGGATATGTAGCACATGCCGAATTTTTTGGTAAAGTGTGCCCATGAGTTTTTCAATTTTCACTTTACTGTCAGGGGGAACCATTCGCTCTAGGCAGAATGGAAAATCGTCATGATTATCATACAAGGATGAGGGATATTCAATATCCACTTCTAACACATATCCACGGCCTGTTTCTTCGCTGGTTATGTTCACATCAAATTGTGACACTTGTTTGTCAGTCAGCCAAGCAAAATCCCCATAGGGCAAAGGTTGGCTCATGGCATAGCCATACAAATTATTCACCTCGTAGTACATTAAGTACGATTCAGGTTTGTCTTGTGAATAAGAGGGCATGTAGGAATTATTCGCTTCGGCATGGCGCTGGATAAGCGAATGCCCTTTTCAAAGAATGAGACCATGTCGACATCCGTAAGTAAATCCAATTCCACTTCAGTTGTATTTCAAAGCTGCATCAAACGACAGCCCAGGACTAGTATAATAGTGAGCCGGGTCGAGACCATAGATGTGTTGACACAACTCACGGAATTCTTCAAACACATCTGTGAGCAGCAATATATCTAGTTTTAGGTAATGCATAGCATATTCACCTAGCGTCTTGATATCAAACGCTCACCAAACTTGCCACGCATGTGCATAGTCTTGATCGGAAACGGTACTGCGTGTTAGTTTCCAGTAAAATTTATCTTGTGGGGGGAGAATTTTTTGGTTTAACACGTCCCAGTTGTTACAGAAATCATACGGGAAAATACCATTCCGAATGCACAATTTAAATTGCTCAGGATCTTGAAAATGCATTATGGTTTATTTTAATTATTTCTTATCCAAGCCATTGACCAAACTATCTAGCGAGGATGCCATAAACTTGAAGGTATCCAAAAATCAAATGCAATGGTTGCTCAACCGCCATGTCAAGGCTTTAAACGTTTCATGGTTTTGGGGGATAATTGAAAATGAGCCTTTGTTACATGACCCAATTCACGAATCAGAACCTGAACGTCATAATTTGCCAGATTGTGGAAAAACAAATTGCATTTACTATGCGCAGCTCCAGGAAACTCTCCAGTAAAGTGCCAGTGGTCTCTGACTATTTCCTCTCCGCCTAAGATAGGCTTTTCGCAAATATGGCATGTAGTGGCATGCTGATATTGCTGCTGCTGTTCTGGAGTTAGGCTCATGGGTACTGGGTGGTCAAGTAGCTGCTGTACACGGTCAGAAAACTTGACAAGTTGATCCAAAAACCATTTAGCACATTCTGGTCCCTGACGGGAATCGTAATAAGATTTCGTGGGGTCATAGGCACACACCACATTAAATCCTATGGCAAAGGGTTCATGGTTTTGAATGGGCGTGGTTGAGCTGATGGTGTGATCTGGTTCACATCCCGCCATGGGTGTGGAGAGAGTTTCAAAATCTGCATACACCACATAGGGAACAGTATCACGCTTATAAATGTTGTTAAATTTCAAAACAGCTTTGTCCCCTTGTGGCAATACCATTCTCACCGCTTCCTGAGATACACAATCTACCCTATGTCGTTCCAAAAGCGTAGGGGTTGTAAAATATTGTAGGCAACGATAACAAATATGCTTTTTATAACGATCTTTGGATATTTGACTGCTTGGCAATCTACTCAGTCTTTTAATGAGGCAATAGTGATTCACCTCCCCGTAAGACAGATATAAAAGATGAATGTGGTGTCGTTTTGGTTCTTTTGTAGCATAAAGAGGATCCACAGTGTCATCACCAACAAGGCCATACACCATGAACGAAAAGACCTGGTTATCTCGTTCATACCTATGGATTTCAGGTAAGTCCACGGGGAACGACACTCTAGTTAAATTTAAATTTTGTTTTAATTCATTAAACTTGGCCTTGTACATTCCTGGTCGACAACTGTCACGTTGTGCCGGTTGCATATATGCAGCCATAGACCACAGGAAGTCATTTATTGTCACGGTTCTTTATAATGACCAAGGCCTTTTTCAAAGCTATTGCCTGTGGTGCGGGAATGTAACTAGACCCATCATTGAACTGGTTGAAATGACAAATGACAAATGTTGATTTGTAAGTGATGAATTTTGTTGAAGGCAAGGCCACTCGGTCCATGTTGCAGTTTATCAAATTGTGTTAGCAAGGCATTGCATTTATACCACTCTTTATCGGCTAAGAATAGCTCTCGTATTTTACCGCAAATATAAAATGTGTTTTATGCTCACCGTCCTTGTTTTTATATATGAAATTGCACACTACTTCTGTATTGACCTTTAACGCCCTATGCAACCCTTACACTGTACATATTTGATTTCTAAACATTTCAAAACAAGATTCGACAAAGTCTTTCTGGAGTAAACTTTCCCCAACATTGACCACGCGACCAGAGCGCCCACGGGACTTGAAACATGACTCGAGGGGTTCCCAAGTTAAGCTATCGGCAACGACAAAAGATATAATTTTTAAAAACACTCTCACCTGAGTTTTTCTGCCGTACACTGTTCAGGAATGGTCTCAAACAAACAGCAGTGGTTGAGGATTTAACAGCATCCTAGAAAAGAAATAAAATAAACCACCATAAGTATATCAATTCCAAATAGCACCTTTGTACCGAGCCCGCCAACGCTCATGCTGGTGATAGTTTTTGTAAGAAGCATGGATTTTTCTAACAGAGATTATGTGAACGTATCCTCGAAACGCGCCACCGCTCCAGGAGCAGTTTTGACTTTGTCTCGATGCTTGGGAGATTTTTTTACAAGATTGGAGATTTAATCTCGAATGTGCATACTTGAGCAATTAATATTTGGTAATTCTGCATTATTAGCCAATAGGAATTGGCCTAATAATCCTTTAATTATGGTAATAATAACGGTATATCCTCGCAGAAACGCGAAGTTCATTTAAGTAGTCACTACTCGACTACAGAAGTTATCGACCCCGGAACTTGTCGTTCCGAGCCCAGCTTACATCCTACTGTACGCTTGACGCGTAACAAAGTGATTTTGTGCCTGTCGTGTAGACCACGAGTGCACCAGTAACATTGAAGGACTAAGGAGTCCATTATCAGCGTAAATCGCCTGACATCAAGTATATTTTTAGCAGCACAGTGCTTGTGCAGTCATATTTAAGTCGTTTCAGTAACGCGACTGAATTATTTTCACCTAAAACGGTGGTTTTCATATTTTCGTGCTACAGAGCACATGGTCCGAGTGACGTCACTTGGTAAGAAAGTGTGCATCGAAATATGTTACAAAAGTAAGGAATATCAATCATACACAGTGCTTTCTACAATTAAAATTGCAATCCAACGTGTATTAATCGTGCTGTGCAAAGGCCGAGAATTTTCACTACCAGATGACACTATTATTTTGGTGATCGTTATTTTCACCTCGTCTAAATTCTGTTTGAAAGAAAGTAGCTTCAGAAGCAAGCACATGGCCAATTTTTTAATACAGCTTGCGACAGTGTAGCTTCAGTTTTGATAAAGTGATACCTAAGATATCAAAGTCCACCATAATTTCACCATTTCTTCGACTGAATTCAACATGCTTCAACTATATCCACTACTGCCCATCTCCTGCTTCACACCGAGGGAGATGGTAGCTTAAGCTATTATATGGAGGAGATGTTGACCATTTAACGAAACTACACCATGGAGGCCGATACAAGAAAGTAACCAGCATCATGGCCATGGAACCATTGGCTTTACCAAACACCAGGGTTACCCCTCTAAAGTATCCCTTGGGAGGGCGAGGTCAGCAACGGGTCGCCGTGAATTATGGTTAAATCTGCTTGTAAAGGTTATGGTCAGGGTAGGATTTAGTTTTTAGCAATCATGCTTTCGATAACAGTCATTCTTAGGTAGGATTCTTCTTCTTGTAGTTACCACTCATGGTACTTTTCCAACTTCGTGAGCTTCCGCACTACTTGTTGTGGTTAAGCTAGAGAGTTAGACACCGCACATGCTCAGCACGGGTGCAATCCTGTAATCTTTATGTATTCCACATCATGGAAAATGTCTTAACAAGGAGCTATAGTTCTTCAGTAATCAGCTGTGAGCTGAAACTTCATTGATATTTTCAATGCTCCCCTAATATAATCTTTCTAAATGAAACTGTTAAGGCCGTATCATTTGGAGTGAGAGAAGTTAACTCATCCACGATATTATTTGTAAATATGTCATACTGGTCTTAGAACCAAGAGCAAGTACGATTCAGAGGTATCTTTATAACAGTGTAATTGAGTGTTGTAGTTGTGACACACTCTGAATCCCGGATTACACATGCAGCGTACCGTTTAAATTAATAACACCATAGGTTAGGTGTTGGACAAACTTTAAGAATCATTTTTGTGCCCTGAGAACACTATTTTAGCATTGTAACTTTCCACAGTAGAGTGGAACATATTTGTTAAAGACAGTCACGAGTAGACATGTTTATCCAGCTACTCTTTGCTTCATTTGAAGCCAACACATCTTTGTTACTATCTTTTTGAGGGCTATTACAGTGCCTCACTCTTGTATAATCATGGTTTACTATTTGAAAGTATTATATGGAGAAAGTTATTCTATGAGTTTAAAATGTGATGAATGTATTTGCCTATTGCAATGGATTAGCCAGTACCAAGGGACACTCAATTTGTGCGAGAACATGATGACAGTTGTCCATTTTCAAGGCCAAATCCACAGTTATTATCCCAACCCCTGTGCAATCTCCAAGCGAGACCTTGACATAACGTCGGAACATTTCTATTTACATTTCGCACAGGTAATCTGTTCCAAATGAGCCAATCTTGTACGCTCAACGGAATGTCCATTACCTAACAGCAGTTTTTTAGTACAGCATGACTCACAAGTTATGAGCTTTATAATATTTTTCTTCGCTATCATTAGAAGCGAATATTACATGTTAATGCTATTGAGATGAATACAATTTGATCTTATATAATGGATGAACAGTTGGATGAACATGGCTTCAGAGCAGGAAGGTCCACAGTGGATTTGATTTTTGCTGTAAGGCAGTTACAAGAACAGCACTATGAGTATGGAACAGATCTACTGATGGCCTTCTGGACATTGAGAAAGCATATGACAGTGTATGCTGAAACAAAGTATGGAAGTCCCTGGAGGATAGAGGAGTAGAGAAATGGACTATAAAGAGGATAAAGGAGATGTACAAGGGAAGCGTGAGCTGTGTGAAAGTGGGAGGAGAGAGATCAGACTGGTTGGAACAGAGAAACGGCCTGAAACAAGGAAGTGCACTGTCACCGTTACTTTTCATTGTGGTGATGGATGACATAATGACCCGAGTGGCACAAGTAATTGGGGAAGGAAAGATGAAAGCAATGGTGTTTGCAGATGATTTGATGATTTGGGGAAACAAGGAGGAGGAGGTACAAGAACAGTTGGACGTGTGGGAAGGAATCATACAAGGATATGGGATGAAATTTAGCATAAATAAGAGTGAGATGGTGATCACAACAAGGAAGAAGGAAAGAACCACAACGGGAATAACAATTGGTGGGGACCAGCTGAAGAAAGTGGAGAGTTTCAAGTATCTGGGAAGCCTGATACAAGATAATGGAAGAAACGATAGGGAAATAAATGAGCGGGGGAGGCAGGCAGAAGCATTTCGGAGGAGTGTGAGAAGCATGTTATGGAGCAAGGATGTCCCTCAGAGCAGCAAAAAGATCATATATCGGACATACTATGTCCCTATCCTGACGTATGCCTCGGAGACCTGGGTTATCAAAGGAAGGGAGAAGAGCAAAATACAGGCCAGTGAGATGAGGTTCTTGAGAAGCAGTATTGGAGGTACAAAGATGAACAGAATAAGAAATGAGAGGACCAGAGAATTAATGAAGGAGGAACCATTACAGGATGGTATAGAGCAATCTAGACTTAGATGGTATGGACATGTAAAACGAATGGAGGAGAAGAGGATACCCAGGAAAGTACACGAGACGAAGTGGGAAGGAAAGAGACCGAGAGGAAGACCGAGAGACAGGTGGCTGAAAGGGGTGGAAGAAAGCGTGAAGAAGAGAGGAGAAGACTGGACAAGGGTGGAGGCTGAGAGATGGTGGGAAGACAGAAGACGTTGGAGAGGCTTGTGTTCCAAACAGACCCGGCCAGTGGCTGGAAACTGTGCAAGATGATGATGATGATGATGATGATGATAATGGATGAACCAGACTCCTGTATTTAATCAGGCTATTTGTTCTCACCTTAGAGTGATTGATTTATTCCGTGTGTTATCACGATATGAAGGGTTGTTTACCATTATTTTTGGGATGACCGGTATTTCTGAAAGCTGTGCGCTGGACTACTGAGGTTAATGCTACTGTGATCATATTGGATGACACAGGGCAACTTCTGTTGTGGTTAAACGGAGCGTCTGAACGCCCGTAAGAAATAGTGTTTTTGTGGACCATATGTTATGTATTAATGGAACCATTTTTGAGCTCAAGACGATTGTAGCTTATTGGGTTACATGTCTCGTAAGCATCCGATCTGGACTTACGGTTAGTTTTTGTTAGGTTGGTCAGAGTGTCGGGATGTCCCCGTTTATTTTGTTGAGAATGCCTGCTGAGGCAACTCAATTGATAGGAAGTCTTTCATAGTTCGTCATTCGTCATAAATAATACTCATCAATCTACGATTGTAATAATCATGAAAGCTCAATTTTTCTCTAAACCGACAGGTTAAAACCATCGTTAATTACTAACTGACTGTTTATGTTAATCTTGCAAACCTACAGCAGACCAATGCATTGTGCTAATTGGATTCAACTCCTGAAGGAGTGACTTTAGATAGATACAACACACCTTTGACATGACAGGAGATCACAGGCGAACCACTACTTCTCAACGTGGGGACCGAGTGATCTCCATGGTAAACACTGTTTTACAGTGTAGTTCTTAATTCAATTCACAAACGTCAGATAACGAATGAGAACAAACAGTTCCTCATTTTGTTGCAGGCAGGATAATAACAATGTTTATAATGTGTTATATTACTTATTTCTGAGCATAATCCCACATGCAACCCTACTGTATTTCTTCGGTAGTGACTATTTGTACTACTATGTTTGTAATATTTGTTATGTAATGCAATGACTGTTATCAATTTTGTTATTAGTTGTTTGCTAACACGGACGCTTACCGCCGATGTTTCAAAGCCAGGATTTAGCTAATTTAATGAATAATAACTGTAAATATGGGAATGGTACCAGCATCATTTAGCTCTTTTCAGTCATGTTTTGACTTTTATGGCCTGATGTTTTCTTTCGAGAAGCATCATCACCTCTTTCATGTATTTTCAACTAGGGATTTTTGTACCATTGCCCAAGCTTTGCTTCTGTTTTCTGTTGTAACTAGGACCAGTCGAGGGGATTTATTTACATTAGCTTATGGATTGTGTCTTCTTGTTTTTTATTTATAATTAGCGGATTAGCCGAGTTGCAAACCCCCCGACAGTAGGCTAGGGGTTTGCTTATTCAAAATAAACTGTTCCCGTGAATTTTACGTCAGCTTGGATTCGTTATTTAGTAGTTTGTCTTTTGGGGGTGTATTTCCTTGGGCGGCTTTGACTTATGCTTTTGATGGGGACCTGATCCTACGGGACGGAGAGTTTCGTGCCGGCCAGCCCTATCAGGAATGCATTCCAATCCTCTTTGGCATATGTGTCAGAAGGATGGGGTCATCTGGGAGGCCACACGCGGTTGGTGGTGACCAGATGGCATCCTCTGACGGGCACATAACCATCCTATTTCCTATGGCGCTCAACCTGTTCAGCCGATGGACATGGAGGCCATCAGCTCCATGTCATTTTAAAGAGGATTATATTTAACTGTAACTTGTCCTTTTGCTTGCTTGTTGCTTGTTGTTCAGTAAATATAGTGTGTTTTTCTTCATTTTCGAATCCAGGAGTATTCATGGAAGTTTATTTAAATAATCAGACTTTCCACCCTGATCATTTCCTTGTTGTAGTGTAGTTAGATGTAAGGCATTTCCTCCTTTCTCATATTTGGAATTGTTAAGTGATGGATGAGGAGAGGTTTCGCATCATGGTTGATAGGATGCTCGGCCAAATGAACTCTAACTTAGAGGGCAGTGTTGCTGTCTTTAGGGGTGACTTCAATGAGAATACTAGAGTTCTCAGAGGTCACCTGGACTTGGTCCGAGGAACTGTAACAGATGTTAATGTTACTTTAGCCAATGTTAGGGTTGATATGACCGACAATGTCGCCACGTTAAGAGGGAACTTCAATGCCAATGTAGCAACTATAAATGCTTGCTTGAATGATAATGTCGCCACGATAAGAGGTGACATGGCACGTGATCTTACAGTAGTAAGAGGCGACATGACCACTAATGTGGCCACAATTAATGAGTCGTAAGCTCAAGTTAGGGCTGATATGACTATAAACATGACAATTGTAAGGGACGATCTTACGGCAAATGTAGCCACACTAAATGGATCACTAAACGATGTAAGGGGTGAAATTGGCACTGCTAACGCCACCTTGGCAGTTAACACTCAATCTCTAACAGAGCTTATGCACGATATCGAAACAAATCGCGTGGAGCTAATAATAATTTGTTAGGTGGGCTAGCTAATGTCCACGCTGACATAACCACAGCCAGAAAGGAACTTGAAGCACGGATTGATGCGATCGATCAGAGCATCGAGGATGTCACGGACAAAATGGACGAAACTAAAAATGAGCTACAGCTACAAATTGCAACTACTAAGGAGCAGTTGAGCTGGAGAGTAGCAGCCGTCAAATGGAGATTGGACGAGAACCAGACAGTTCATGATGGCATCAGGCGTGAAGTAGGACTAGTGAGCACTAGCATGCGAATCATGAGGGGAGTCGCTGTTGGAGTGCACAATAACGTAAAGACAATCTCACGAGACATGGTTAGATTCCGAGACGAGCTAACTAATAGTACTCCACTGTACCCGAAATTACCTACCATCAGCTTGTTGAAATCCCTCCAAGATCACTGGATTTTGAATTTTGAATTTGAATTTCAATTTATTGTTTCTCTTATACAGGCCACTGAGGCTACAAAGCCTCTTTATGCAGCTCTCTTCATTCAGAGGGCGGTTAAATACAATAGAATAAATGAAGAAAGAAAAAACTTAACCTATACATACAGTTGACAATAGAAGTTCTTGTTATTACATCCGTTCACCTTGAACATGATAATTGTATAGCTGATAGATTACAATGAAGGGAGTGTTTTATCGCTCTGATAGGAAGTCTTGAATACTGGTGCAATTTATATTTATTCCAGAGAATACTAGCTGAAATACGGAATGAACCTTTGCATTTTTCGGTTCTGTGATGAGGTATCTGGAGCATTTGTGCAGTGTGTCTATTCGCACGGTTATGTACTGATTGCATGGGAGTTAGTGTGCAGCAAATATAAGACGGAATTTTGAATTTTAGAATTTTTATCACATTCAGAGCCATGGCATACTGTCTTCGTTCCTTTAACTCTAGCCATCCAATCTGGACGTAAAATGGAGTTATATGAGACTCTCTTGGTACATTGAGAACAAACCGCAAGCAAGCATTTTGCATTCTTTGCAATTTTGTATTGAGGACCTCTCCCATATCATGGTAAATTATAGATCCATAGTCAAATATTGGTAATATCAAACTCTGTATCAGTATCTTTCGTACATTTTGAGGCAAATAGAAGCAAGTTCGCCTAATTTGATATAATGACGATGCAACCCCTTTTCAGAATCATGTTTGTGTGATCCTGCCACGATAATCGAGAGTCAAAAATAACTCCCAGATTTCTTACTGCTGACTGGTACGGAACTGTTTGGGATGCAAGCTGTAAAGGTGGTACTGGGTCAGATAGGGAACTGAGTAATTTGGTATAGCCGATGATGATCGTAGAACCTGGAAAATCCCGGCTAGAAATCCCCCCAGATACTACCAACAAGAGAAGGGGATAATAGGGCACAGAGTAACCTAACCAGGCGACGTTATGAAAAACCATGGCTAACGAGAAAAGCAACAGCTCAAGAGAATACGAGATTTACACAAGAAAGCAATCTCAGGCGTAAGAACACCTAGAAATAGCCAGCAATGGCTTTCTTAACGTGACCTCCACTCACTTCTTTAATCACCACAATCGTAGAATTAAAATAGAACTGAAAATATGTATTCAAAAACTGGCATAGCAAATGAGTGCTATGTCCTCATACTGAAATCTGAAAGAAGATAGACTATCTTGACAAAGTCAAGAATAAAGTACAAGAATGCAAATCACAGGCCTCACTGTGCAACTGCATCTTGCTTAAAAATCAAAAATATATTCTACACACACAAGCATGGGTTGCAATGTCCCATTCAAATAAGATCCAAAATAAAAACTCCTACCGGATCTGGTATCAGTTTGTTTCAATTTCAGGAGGTAATTTCCTGAATATACATAATTATAACCCTGAAATGAATGTTTATAAATTGTGCCCGTTTAGGAAAACGGAAATACCGGTCATCTTCCGACTTTCGCTCGGCTCAGGGCGTGTACCATCCTCCCACTGTCTGACCATGTATCCTGAACGTGAACTATAGGGATGTACAAGCTATAAAGGAAATTAAACAAATTCTACTTTACTATCACTTTAATTTACATAATCGATTTAAAACACATCAACTTTACCTTACAACGATATGAACATTGGTAACAGATATCCTATTTTAATTACCTATTGTTCGTCATTGTCTCTTGCTTTTAGGTCTCGGATTCCCATTAATCCGTTTCCAAAATATTTATAACGTTACTTTAATGGCATTCTTATTCTTACAATCCTCAGGCCTGAGGTTCTTTAACACTTTCTTCACAGAGCTTCCACCCTCTCAGGCTTCGGCATCAGGACATTTAATTTGAATTACTAATGCCTTCAACTTGCCATGTATTATATCAGCTACGAACATCAATTTATTTTTACTTGAATCTATCTCTCTTGTCTTGCATATTCATGAAAACCCATGTGTTCCCTCACACATATTTATACACACACTTCATCATGAGTACTATCCATTTGTAACTACACTTAAATGTGAACCATTGTGAACCCTTCGAATTCAGCCTCGTGGGGACCCGCATTCCTTGGGCTCAATTCGCATAATTTCCTTAACCCGTTTCACTCATTAGGGTAAGGAACCAATCCTTTACTTAGAATATATCATTTATATTAATTCTTAAGCCATTATACGGGAGAACCTCTCCACGGATAATAACTACATTTGCAGGCAAATCTTCTGCTTCTTATAGTTCATTCAAGCAAACTGTTAAACCCTTATATGGCTGCCTTAATAGCCCAGTGACGGTCATAATGAGTTCCTGGCTCTCCCCCTCGTGTCATAAATCAGCTTTCAATTGAGCGGCCGGCGTGTTGTCCCTTCACAACAGACCTAACCTACCCCAGTCTTTAGACACCATATGTTTTACTTCTCAACGATGGCCACACTAATATTGAATATCCAAGGATTTCCTAGCTTATTTTCGCTTTACTTACTGCGCACTGTATAATTATTCAGTTATCATGCATTACGAGGCGGACTGTTCTATGCTGTCAGGGTATACTTTGTGCATATTTTAAGCCTGCATTGGCTACCATTATAACTTAGCTGGGATGGGAATAAAATAAGCTGATCAACCCAGAGACGCTGTGCCCTGTCTGACCGCTAACAAAACGCACGTATTCCTAAGCCCGTGATGGCTACAACATATACCAACATCCATCCAGCATTACGATGATTTATCCATTTATGTGCATCCTGGCTACATGAGAAACATACTTATTTAATAGTGAGCATTTATCTTTCACGTTGACACAACAATATCCGATGATTTCTCCCCACAGAACTATAGCCCTTTTGCATGTAACAGTATTTATATTTATAGCTCTACTAGGAGTCTACTTTATTTCGACCCTTTATTTGGCAACAATCAATATATTCAACTTGGATACTTCAATATTTAATCAATTCAGTTAAGTACCCCCTCGAGGATAGCGAACTTACTTATTACACACATTATTCATTAATTGTGGTCCATATTATTATTTCTTTTATCATTTAGCTGGTTTTAATGCCTATGCTGATTTATTCTTTATAATGCCTTTATATTTTATTACCACACTTGGTTCATTAGCGATTTTTCATTTTACTTGACCTTTCAACAATTATCATGTTTTAACTTTACTTCTGAGCATACAAAACTCGCTATATTATTACTTTATATTCAAATTATTTCCCTTTCCAAAATTTACATTTAACTTCACTGTTATTTGCTGATTATCCAATTTTTCATTAACATCACTTTAAATTGGTTCCTTCCCACATTTAATATTATAATGGCGTGCGTATCTTCCGGTTTCTTTTATCTTTAATTATTCATGCAAACACTTAATTTGCGCGGCACTTATCATTACGGCCGGACATTACTAATCGCACTTTTAATTTTTAGCATTATTAAAATTATCACTTTACATGTATACTAATTGACAATTTCACATTCAAAATTTGGGTTTCACAATGGTCACATGCAATACAGTCATTCGTACTCACCCCATTTCGTAGTTATGGATCATTTTCGTGAAAGGTTTCACCCATTATTTGCCGTAATTAGCACATATTACGAACAATATAACAACACACTAATTTCCCTATCACAGAACACTTGGCTTTCACTTGTTGACACATATTTGTAAATTTACACATTTCTTCTTAGGACTACTGACACCAATTTTTATATATACCTTTCAAATACACTATTAATTCTTCACACGTATTACTCTTTTTATAATAACACTGGAAAAACACTTCACACGTTTATATATTAAAAATAAAACCAATTGTGGTTTAGTCCTACTTCACAAATCTTATTTACACTACATTACACTTTGTAACTGCCTGGGTCGCATCTCATTAACGAGCGGTGGCCTCCAACACGTTTCTGGATAACGATTCTCTATCCTGGTCCGGATTGTCCTTCAGATCCTATGACCGCTTCCTAGTTCTGTCCCTTTCTTGACTTACAAAGTTCGATCCTTTCCCATCGTTTACACTCCCTGATTTATGAACATAACGTGGTTATTTATTCTGCACCGATTGGTTGCGAGAAATTGTTACTTCCTAGATTACATTATTACACAGTTCGTATTATTCGTTCGTGTTTTGCACCTTTCTAACGCAATACTTCTATTTATTGCGCGTATACTTTATACTTTGGGCGCGTATACTCTTCACACGGTCCTATTTTCCATGGCTTTCATACAAAGACCAATGGGATCCTATCACAGTCCTAACACTAGCGATACTTTTGGTTTGCGTGTTCTAACTGGACCTAATTGTTTCCTTTGCTGCGTATTTACTTGCAGATACTTCTGACTTTGTCCAAAATGTTCTTTCACTCGGAGCCTTCTACAGTTTTGATTTGAAGTTTGTTATACTTCGAATGTTTATTGTGAATCGAACTCCGTGGCCCTCCCTTTGAGAATCCACGTTCGATTTACGTCCTTACGGCGCGAAATCACGTTCCCTTGAACTGACTATACTTAAAGCCTGAATTATACTTGTAAAAGCAATACTGCGCTCTCTTGTATCTACGGTGAACTGACTATCGGCTGTACTCTGGCACGACCCTGCCTTATGGTCGGCAAAGATTGAATACTTTCGTTGACTTTGTGTATGATGACGATCAGATAGTTCTGATCCAGCGTGCCCCGCATCAGCGGACACCAAAGACTGAATATACTTAATAATGTTATTTTGCCCTGACAGGGGCCCAACTCGGCGTAATGACGACTCGTACTGGTGGTCTGAATACTGTGATTCAGCGTCACGTCCAACTGGACTCTGAAGACTGAATATACTTAACAATGTTCTTTCGCCCTTTACCGGGCCTTCCTTGGCGTAATGACGGCGTTACTTGTTGATACCGGGTGACCTCTTCGGAGATTCACCAAACTGACTGCACGTGATACAGCATCACGCCCCACTGGAGTGACAAACCTGCATACTCTCTGGCTGAAAGCTCGGCTATATATTGAGAACTTGCACAAATAAATCAATTCGTTCTTCTTCTCGAAGCTATCTTTTGAAGCAAGGGTCGCACGTCTTCGAAAAAATAACCCTTATGATCCTCATGATTCCAAAGTTAAATTCTCCTCTTATTTTCTGAAAATCGATCGGTCACTTTATTTAAATTAAATCAAAAGGGCTCCTCAGTTGTGAGGGCGAGGTGTTCTTTTTTCTCTCCTACCAAGGGCCGCTTGATAGCCCCGCATAAATGACGTTTAGCTTCGTAAACACTTTTCTCCTGTGCATAAACTATTGAATTTTACTCTTTGTTAATTCCTAATTTCTAGTATTATTCTGGTTGACGCCACATTATCTGAAAAATTTTGCATAGTTTCCCTAAAAATCAATTTTTCATCATGCTGCGGCGTAGTAAGGCACTCCAAGGTTGCCATTTTAATCATGACTCGGCATTCATATGTGAATTCCCCTTCTCTCTCTTTGCTCGAAAACTTTCCGTTTGCATGACATCACTCGCTGATACTGCGTTCATACGCGCTCTCCGTGAGTCAGACACGGCCTGCATGCAATGTATCAAGATAGCGGACATTAATTACGTTGAGTCACTGTACGAGTTGCTCCATGAGGCCTTACTCTTAGTCTATATGACTGTGAATATCTTATGAATATTTTTTTCTTTCTGAATTTAAATGTCATAGGTTCGAACCCACAGTACCCCAGTCGGGTACAACATATACACATTTATGTTACATCACCTCTCTGAGTGTTATATGAATAAACTTGATGATCAAACACCCTCCATGAGCGTATTTTACTTTTGAGTTGCATGATAAATATTTTGTATTTGATTGGTGCCTCACAGACACAATAATCCTTTACGTGCATAAGCAGAAAATCCAATTTAAATCAACACTGATCTTCAAATTAACCAGAAGGCAAGATTATGTAACTACGTTAGTATTGTAGTAATTTCCAGAAACAGGATAATAAAGATCCTTTACTCAAATCATTAATACTCATACCTAGAAATGCATGTTTCCAAATAACACATTATCGCCATTTAGTTCCGTTGCTCTAATGCTATAATTATCTTAAGTCACACTTGGCTATATATCTATTATTCATTCAACAATGGATTTCATTAATACTATTTCATAATTATTTAATTATTGCTTACTTTAATGGTGCCACTACATGGTCTTATCCATATTATAAATTTACACCACTGAATATTCATTATTACTATATATCCATTATTAATACATTTATCATTTCTAGTCACCCACCATGGTGAAACGCAGAATTTCATTGCTAATATATTTTATAGTTACAGTTTGCGAATAGATTTGTGTTACTAGATATGTGTTACTAGAATTATACAAGATCGCAACAATTCATATAGAATGTTTAAAACGTTATCACTTATTTCTCCAAATTATCACCGTAATTATTAATTATGCTGTACAATAGTTTTATTATAATCACACATCTGTTGAAGGATATGCTTCCACATTCGGCAATCTGGGATTTTCGTTGATAAAAAGAATATGAATGCTTTTTCAGAATATTGTCAGCTTGAATACTATTCGATTCATAATGCCTGAAAATACCATTAGGAATGGATTTCAATGAGCTCAATATTAACTTGACAATCGTGTGTCAAGACTAGAAATTTAATAAGGATCAAGATTTCTCAAGCAAAATCAGAAATTATCCTGCTCGAATGGATTCTAGAAAATAATATACGGTTTCTACATCATCGACAAGGGTGATCGTAAAGATAAGCACCTACATAGTCGATTAGAAAACCCTACTGTCTCTATAGTCCACCAAAACTAGGAATATCTCTTAACAAAAGATTTAAAAATCCTAATACCGTAGCACACTAAGTGTGTTCTCAGTAAACTCAAAACTGTCTATATCGACGTAGAAAATGTTCGAGAAACAACAACTCTCCAACTAAACAATCAGAAAGATCTCTAAAAATATAGATCTAGCGATAAATGAGGGTGCGAAGAAATGTGTCATAAATAGACCACAATGAATATTCAAAAACACTATATACAGTAGAATAGTGAAGAATTAATAAAGTATTCTGCTATGATGATTCTCTTCACTACGATAAAATATTCCCACATAAATTACAATAAGTTATTTTTAATTGTGTAAAAGCACACTACAAAATGGCTGCATTCCTTAATTGGAATCTAAATCCAGTCGAGTATAAAATCAGACATGAGTAAGACGTCGTACCTAAATTCTACCCATCGACTATGCTAATAAAAAGAAAAATATGACAGCTACTAAAACATTACAATGTCTATGCATTACTACTTATTATGGAGCTTGATTTCAGTACCTTCTCCTCATTCGCAGATGGAATAGAAAACAATGCTATGCCTCCCATATAATTTCTCCTCCACACATGGAAATGTCCTGGATCATCCTGGTGTACCGATGAGATCGAACCCCGGACTCCCAGTCTCCAACGCTCGGGTTCCAGACAGACATCTGAACGAGACCGGTTGTTACTGCCATTCCACGTATAGTCCATCGCGTTCCATAGAAAGTGCTCGTTACATAGTAGTAATTCGCGTTCGACCGAAACGATAGTTGCATTTCAATGCCATAATGTCACAAAGTGCGAATATGCTTAATGAAGTTTAGCATTACCGACGACACTCAATTTCATACTCGAAAATGTCAGTGTTCGTTCCTCAGAATGAATATTGTGTCGCTCACATCGCAGTATTCATGTTTGAAGTGTCTAGCCTGCCATAGCCACAAGATAACTAGGCACATGAACTGTTCTTCCCGACATTTGATTTACAATCATGTCGTAAAAATAAGAGGACTTAATTATAATGTTCAAGAAGTGCTGAAGTATAACTATACTTGTTCCAAAATCAGTGTTATACTGTGTATATTTCAGTACACACGAAGTGTTAATGTTCCTTGTTGTACAAAACCTGCCTGACCTCGCATGTGACATAACCTTGTCTGCACGTTGCAAGACACATTTTCAGAATGTTATACAAAGTCACTACTGAAATAATATAAGTCAGAGTTCTTCGACACTCAACTCTGCATTAGTAACACGGCCTCGCGCGCGTTCTAACTAGACCTGTGCTAGCGATACGGTATGCGAAAACACACTAGATTGTTGTTCTGCCCTCTGCAGAGGTACTTAATAATCTGTTCTCTTCATGCAGTCCGCAGTTTCACGAAGGGTGAACAGCCCCCTCTCCTGCGCTGCGTAGATCGATAAATCATGTCCTTAGCGTATAATCAAAATGGCTTACATAATTCATAAAATCTTGTAGATGAAAATAATCCTTCAGAAACGTTATACAGTATCAATACATCTTGAATAATGCTAAAGAGCATAAATGGAATTCTCTTCTTCTTTATTATCCATAAAATAATCCTTAATTGGTCAGTCAATACCTTGGATCGATACGTAACATGTGTTCCTGACTTCGGGCTTGCAGCGAATCTTCGGTCGTCCTCGGCATGGCTCGGAGATCACCTAACGGCACTCCCATCAGCTGTCGTGACGGACCTCGCTTGCTAAACACCGCGCTGTGTTTCAAAACAAATATCACAGTGCAATGTAGTACAACTTAAGCTTGAGGATAATGGTACAGTACAAAACTGCTAGCTACTCTCACCTCGAATGTTGAGGACCTCACACATGAGCTCCACGCTAACAAAAAGGAACTGACCATCGAGATAAACAAGGTTCAGAAAGACCTCGTGGAACAGAAGGACCACGTTACCGGTGTTAAGAATGACCTTGCGAACGTTCAGGGACGACTTGAAGAACAGAAGGGTGACGTTGATTTCCTCAGAAAGACGATTGAAGCGGTCGCAATTCAAGAAAGATTAGCAGCATCCACAGATACCCGGAAGACTGTCCATGAAGTGGACAGCAGCCTTAGGAAGGGAGTACAAGAAGTGAACGAGGGCCTTTGGAAGACCGCCCAGGAGGCGGACGAATGTCTTCGGGGGAAGATAGAGCGCTTGGAACTCCAAATTAAACACCTTAAATGTGTCAGGAGATCCCTTAACCACTCCAGACATACAACGACTGGAACAACGATTATTAGAACGGCTTGAGGCACAACCCAAATCCATAACTTTTTCAACTCCGATGAGTAATGTGCCCACAACATCGGCCAGTTCACGGGTGATAATGACTGCTCAGGCATGTCCCGCCACTACTATGGGGCAGCCTAGCACGTCTTATCAGTGGCCAAGTTCTACACCGCAGACGTCCGCCGTGGGAACAAACCCGTTTATAAGTCCAGGACCAACAATGGGTACACAATCGTTTTCTACACCACCCAATGTGACGACAACTTTAAGTCAATGCTATCCTACTCCGACAGAACAACCGAGCCAATTGCATCCCAATGCCCCGGCATTTTCACCCATGCGTTCTCAACAAAATCCGAACGTCATGATAATTCGTTGAAGAGAGGAACAACCAGCTCGATTCACTGGGAGTGGAGGAAACATCACTCTAGTGGAATTTCTAAATAATGTTGAGTGTTATTTAAGAGACACTATGGTGACCCCAGAAAGGGAGTTAAGTGTCATAGAACACTTGTTAGATGGGCAATCAAGTACCTGGTTCCGGGCGTTCCGGTACTCATTTACCGGGTACCGTGACTTTCGGGAAGCTCTTTTGAGAACCAACTAGTCAGGTGACATCCAGCAGGCCATCAGAGCTGAGATGTACAGTACACCAAGAGGTACAGTTTGACACTACCCACACGCTATGCCAATTATTTTACATCACAACAGGCAAAACTCCGTTGTCTTCAACCTCCACTGGCAGAGGCGGAACTGATAGACTATCATCCGTCAGTATCCGGCCGATGTTCAGCGTGTCTTGATCGTAGCTGATGCCACTTCATTTATTCAATGTGATCAGATCTTGTGCAGACTCGACACGAGCAGTGAACAGTTTACGACACATAAACCACGAGGAGAACATAGGAATGAGCCTAAACATATCAAACTTACCACCGTTGAAAAGTTAGCCAAACACCTGCACCTTCGGCGAACATAGAAATGAGATATGAGCATAATCCGTCAGGACCAGACCGGAGAGCGTGGAACGGGTGGTCTTATGACAGGGAACATCAAACTGGAAACCAGACCTACTGGAGACGTCGGTTTGACAGGAATGACAATAATGATAGGCGTAACACGAATGAAAACCGTAACACCGGAAGTCAACAGAAATCGAATATTCGAGGGGACTATCGATATTCCAGCGGGTATCAAAGAGACAGAGACCCACGATACCAGTACAGTCAAGCAGATCGCGACTGAAGAGGGCGTGCTCCGTCAGCTTCGTGATAACGAAGAGAGGGAACGCTCTCGATCTCCGAGGGATAGACTGCAAGAGCCTGAAGATGTGCCACCTGATATTCATCAACCCAGCACTTCCACAGACAAAGGAAAAACAAAATATCACCAGAACTGAGTGAAATGCCTGATCAAATAAAAATTAATGTCCTGCATTTTTATTTGAAACGACGAAGGGGCAAATCCCGCCAAAGCTCATGCTGGTGATAGTTTTTGTATGAAGCATATATTTTTCTAACAGAGATTATGTGAGAGCATCCTCGAAGCGCGCCACCGCTTCAGGAGCACTTTTGACTTTGTCTTGATGCTTGGAAGATTTATTTTACAAGATTGGAGATTTAATCTCGAATGTGCATACTTGAGCAATTAATATTTGGTAATTCTGCATAATTAGCCAATAGGAATTGGCCAAATAATCCTTTAATTATGGTAATAATAACGGTATATCCTCTCAGAAACGCGAAGTTCATCTAAGTAGTCACTACTCGACTACAGAAGTCATCGACCCCGGAACCTGTCGTTTCGAGCCCAGCTTACTCCCTGCTGGACGCTTGACGCGTAACAACGTGATTTTATGCCGGTCGTGTAGACCACGAGTGCACCAGTAATATGAACAACTAAGGAGTTCATTATCGGCGTGAATCGTATGACATCAAGTATATTGTCAGCCCCACAGTGCTTGTGCAGTCATATTTAAATAGTTTGAGTAACTAGAGGGAATTATTTTCACCTAAAACGGTGGTTTTCATATTTTCGTGCACATGGTCCGAGTGAAGTCACATGGTAAGAAAGTGTGCATCGAAATATCTTACAAAAGTAAGAAATATCAATCATCCACAGTGCTTTCTACAATTAAATTTGAAATCCAACGTGTATTAATCGTGCCGTGCAAAGGCCGAGAATTTCCAGTAACAGATGACACCGATATTTTAGTGAAAGTGATTTTCACCTCGTGTAAATTCTGTGTGAAGGAAAGTAGCTTCCGTGGCAAGCACATGGTCATTTTTTGCCTTACAGCTTGCGCCAGTATAGCTTCAGTTCTGATGAAGTGAAACCTACGATATAAAATCAGTGAATTCCACCATAATTTCACAATTTCTTCGACCGAATTCAACATCCTTCAACTATATCCACTACTGCCCATTTCCTGCTTCACCCCGAGGAAGATGGTTGCTTAAGCTAATATATGGAGGAGATGTCGACCATTTGACGAAACTACACCATGGAGGCCGATACAAGATAGTAGCCAGCATCATGGCCATGGAACCATTGGCTTTACCAAACACCAGGGTTAAAGGAATTACCCCTCTAAATTATCCCTAGTAAGGGCGAAGTGAGCAACGGGTTGCCGTGAGTTATGGTTAATTCTGCTTGTAAAGGTTATGGTCGGAATGGGATTTAGTTTTTTGCAACCGTACTTTCGATAACAGTCATTCTTAGGTAGGATTATTTTTCTTGTAGTTACTACTCATGGTACTTTTCCAACTTCGTGAGCTTCCGCACTATTTGTTGTGGTTAAGCTCGAGAGATAGACACCTCACGTGCTCAGCACGGGTGCAATCCTGTAATCTTTATGTATTCCACATCATGGAAAATGTCTTAAACAAAGAGCTATAGTTTTTCAGTAATCCGCTGTGAGCTGAAACTTAACTGATATTTTCAAAGCTCCCCTAATATAATCTTTCTGTACGCCACTGTTAAGGGCGTATCATTTGGAGTGAGAGAAGTTAACTCATCCACAATATTATTTGTAAATATGTCATAATGGTCTTAGAACCAAGAGCAAGTACGATTCAGAGGAATATTTATAACAGTGTAATTGAGTGTTGTAGTTGTGACACACTCTGAATCCTGGATTACACATGCAGCGTATCATTTAAATTAATAAAACCATAGGTTAGGTGTTGGACAAACTTTAAGAATCATTAATGTGCTCTGAGTGCATTATTTTTGCATAGTAACTTTCCACAGTGGAGTGGTACATATTTGTCAAAGACAGTCACGAGTAGATATATCTTTATTCAGCTACTCTTTGCTTCATTTGAAGCCAACACATCTTTATTACAATCTTTTTGTGGGCTATTACAGCGCCTCACACTTGCATAATCATGGTTTACTATTTGAAAGTGTAAGGAAATATCCTGTGGAAAATTATAAAGTTATTCTACGAGTTTAAAATGTGATGAATGTATTTGACTATAGCAATGGACTAGCCAGTACCAAGGAACACTCAATTTGTGCGAGGATATGATGACCGATGTCCTTTTTCAAGGCCAAATCCACAGTTATTATCACAAACTCTGTGCAATCTCGAAGAGAGACCTTGAAATAACAACGGAGCATTTCTATTTACATTTCGCACAGTTATCTTCTCCAAATGAGCTAATCTTGTACGCTCGATGGAATGTCCATTACCTAACAGCAGTCTTTTTCAGTACAGTATGACTCACAAGTTATGAGTTATATAATATTTTTCTTCGCTATCATCAGAAGGGAATGTGACATGTTAATGCTATTGAGATGAATACAATTTGATCTTATATTATGAATGAACCAGACTTCTGTATTTAATCAGGTTATTTGTTCTCACCTTAGAGTGACTGATTTATTCCGTGTGTTATCATGATGTGAAGAGTTGGTTACCATTATTTTAGTGATGGCCAGTATGTCTGAAAGCTGTTCGCTGGACTACTGAGGTTAATGCGACTGTGATCATATAGGGCAAATTCTGTTATGGTTAAACGGAGCGTCTGAACGCCCGTAAGAAATAGTGTTTTTGAGGACCATATGTTATGTTATTGGAGCCCAAGAGCTCAAGACGATTGTAGCTTATTGGGTTACACGTCTCATAAGCATCCGATCTGGACTTAAGGTTAATTTATGTTAGGTTGGTCAGAGTGATGGGATGTCCCCGTTTATTTTGTTGAGAATGCCTGCTGAGGCAACTCAATTGATAGGAAGCCTTGCATAGTTGGTCATTCGTCATAAATAATACTCATAAATCTATTATTGTAATTATTATGAAAGCTCAATTTTTCTCTAAACCAACAGGTTAAAACCATCGTTAATTAATAACTGACAGTTAATGTTAATCTTGCAAACTTACAGTAGACCAATGCATAGTGCTTATTGGATTCAACTCCTGAAGGAGTGACTAGATAGATACAACACACCTTTGACATGACAGGAGATCACAGGTGAACCCCTACTTCTCAACGTGGGGGCCACGTGACCTTCATGGTAAACACTGTTTTACAGTATAGTAAACGTCAGATGACGAATGAGAAAAAACAGTTCCTCATTTTGTTGCAGGCAGGATAATAACAATGTTTATAATGTGTTTTATTACTTATTTCTGTGCATAATCCCACATGCAACCCTACTGTATTTCTCCGGTAGTGGCTATTTGTACTACCATGTTTGTAATATTTGTTATGTTATGCAATGACTGTTATCAACTTTGTACTTACTTATTTGCTAACACGGACGCTTAGCGCCGATCTTTTAAAGCCAGGATTTAGCTAATTCAGTGAATAATAACTGTAAATATGGGAATGGTACCAGCATTATTTAGCTCTTTTCAGTCATATTTTGACTTTTATGGCATGAAGTTTTCTTTCGAGAAGCATCATCACCCCTTTCATGTATTTTCAACTAGGGATTTTTGTACCATTGCCCAAACTTTGCTTCTTTTTTCTGTTGTAACTAGGACCAGTCGAGGTGGTTTATTTACATTAGCTTAGGGATTGTTTCTTCTTGTTTTGTGAATTTATAGTTAGCGGATTAGCCGAGTTGCAAACCCCCCGACAGTAGGCTAGGGGTTTGTTTATTCAAAATAATCTGTTCCCATGAATTTTATGTCGGCCTGGATATTTTTTTAGTAGTTTGTCTTATGGGGGAGTGTTTCCTGGGGCGTCTTTGACTTATGCCTTTGATGGGACTCTGATCCTACGGTACAGAGAGTATCGTGCCGGCCAGCCCTATCAGGAATGCATTCCAATCCTCTTTGGCATATGTGTCAGAAGGATGGGGTCATCTGGGAGGCCACACACGGTTGGTGGTGACCAGATGACCTCCTCTGAAGGGCACAGTACAGCCTAAAAGAAAAATACAATCAACCAGGTTATATAAACAAAATCTTACCTCAGTTTTATTTAAAAAGGCTTGCTTTTTGCCTTCTCTCGTAGAATCTAGTGGAATGGTTCCCGTCCTTTTTCTATCACCCACAACATGTATGCGGATTATCAAAAACAAACAAAATAAAACAATTAAGTCATTAATCAATACATGATTCCCAGTAAATATATAAATATACAAATAAATTAGATAAATAAATACATACCTTACAGCAAGTTAACGTATTTTCCAGCATGCTTAAGATCACTGTTTAATCCAGACCCTATGTGAACAATGCAAAGTTCAACGGAGTAATGGCATACTTTGCGCTATGACATCCACAAGTGTCTGTCATCCAGCCCCTTTCCCCCTTACCCCTCCCCTCCCCTGCCCTACCTCCCCTCTATTCCACTTGCCAGGCTCTGGGGTGGTCACGTGATTCCATGTTCTCTCTTTGTGTTCCCCTCTCTCCTCCCACTCCTGCCCGCTCATGGACGCTGCTGTTTGTTGCTCGCTCCGTTATCAGTCTTACAGTGTTGCCAGTTCCTTGAACCTCTTATCGCAAGCAAGTGTTGTCGCTCACATTCCTAAACTGCGATAAACATTCTGTCAGCCAGCTAGCCAGCTCGAGCCAGGTCCATGCAGATTTCTTTCTTTGGTAGTCTGCCTTGCAGCGAGACATAGCCAAGTTCTTGTTGTCAACTATAAAAGCCCGCTTTCATTCGCATCATAGAATTATCATTTGTCGTGTTACTCATCACTGTTTAGTAACACGTTAATGATCTCTTTTAGGGGTAAAAAATTATCTTAGCACGCTTTACGCATTTTCAGATATAAGTCTTCATCCCTTCGTCATAGTAAAGATCGGAAAACGCACCCTCGCTCTGTCGTAGACCACCCCGTCGTCCCCTCAAAATAGCGATTGTTCTATTGAACACGGCCACCGTGGCCAGTGATAGTCTCGTTGAAACACACGTCTAGTGGTACCGTCTCTCTGTCTACGACCACTTTTCATTTAAAAACTTAAAAAAGAAGAGGTAAATTAATTATTCGGTGTTAGGTACTTTGTAATATTTTTTGAAAATTTAACCATCACATTTCAAAGAGAGCGTCATGCCTCTGGCAGAATTGTTTCGCGTGATATAACAAAACGTCTAAAATCATGGCTTACCCCAAAATGGGTTTTCGCTCCTACTCCACACAGGTATCCTCATCAAGAGGGCAACGTGACCAAAAAAATTAATTCAAGCACATCGTTCTAGCTTCATGGGTTCCCGAGATATGAGCATAAATCATAAAAAATACGTTTTACCCAAATGTAGTTTCCAAATTCCACCCATTTAAAAAAATAACCTCACCATCACATAGAGCGAAAATAATACCATTTTCCAACATAGCCATACGTATTCAAGCACGCGCGCGACTTGCAGGTGAAACCTCCGTACAACACTACTGCAGAGTTTTTGTCCTAGAAACTTAATATATTTTTGGGATAGTGGGGGTAAAGATCTTTCATTTATGTCAAACAAACATTTTGTACAGTTCACAGTTTCCAAAATAGAGCCTACTTAAAAATTCAACGTTTTTCAAAAAAATGTAAAAAATATAAACATTTGTTCTAAAAATAAAGGACATAAGGACCATTCGTTTGAGCCATGGCATGTTTGGTTTTCAAACTATCGCCCCATTTGTAAAACAAAAAAATTCTTTTTTTAAATAGTACAAGTCATTCATAGGAAAGAGGACGTCACCCGAAGTCCTACGACGTCTCATTTTTAAAAATCCGACCTTGGGTTCACAAGATATTAATTATTTTTAACTACATGTATTGCGGGTGGCCTATTCAGCTTGCCCCTGCGTTAGAATCTGTACTACCCCACTACTTTCATCCACAAGATTATTAATCTAATGTGAATATTTCTGTTGGACGGCACATCCACTTACGGCTGGAAGGCGTGACCAATCGTGAAGAATATATCGCAAAAGAAGTGGAGTTAGAAATAAGAGATATTGCAAGTTCAGGGACAATATGTCAAATTAAAGTACATTGTAAATAGTACGTGTATGATTTAAGAGCACACGAAATATGTAAGGATACTTGAAGACCGACCAAGTTGGAAATCTCTTAGGAAAGAGTGATTTCAGAAAGTGGTACTGTACTTAACAACAAACATCGAAACAACAGTCATTCTGAAGCCTCTAAGTTCGTGTCTTTTATGCCCGCGAAGAAAAGTAAATACAGTCGGAACATCGAGGTCATCTGATAAAAAAGTTAAGAATAATGTATATTGTAAAATAGTTAATCATTTAATCAGTTTTACTTAAACATCTTTTTATTCTAAAGGTCTGAATTTTGAGGTCTCAAATAATATAGGCCTAATATAATATAATATAATATAATATAATATAATATAATATAATATAATATAATATAATATAATCTATACTAATACAGTGAGTCCGGGAATGTTCTCCGCAGCGCCTACATGCGTCTGAGAGAGCTAGCTAAAGCAGTTACGTTGGTAGCACGGCTGCCGCTTGCAACATCTCTACTTAGTATTAAACAAAGTCCCCGAATCTTGAATGTTACGGGTAAACTCGAGAACCACTGGATGGATTTTGATGCGGGTTTCACCATTCTGTAAAGGATATATCGAGTATGATTTCTGTAGAAAATAATTTATTTATGATCAAAGGAAGCCGAGCAGTAACGATTTTAGTGGAAAAGTCGGTAAAATACCTGGCATCGAGCGCTTTGTAAGCTTACGCTGGGCAAAGCGTTAAAAATATCTAAATGCTATGAGTGTAACAATTGTTCAGCATGAAAAGTTCTACAAAAAAGTCCGCGAGAGCATATGTCTATCTTCCATACATCGCTCACTATAAGGGAACAACTGAAGATTGTATCTTACAGCTCTATGTGCTGTCGACTTAGAGATTCCTGTTTGTTGAGCTAATTTTCGTGTTGATTTACTTGGACTACGCAGCATTATATCGGAGATTTCATTAAGTTCTTCGTCTGTTAAAAGCGTAGGCCTGCCTGTTCCCGGTACATCGTGAACTGAGCCAGTCACACGAAATTTACTTACAAAATCCCGAATGGTATCACGATTTGGACACTTTGAATTAGGAAACCACGCCTGAAATATTAATTTTATATTTTCTGTAAACCGATCGCCTTCGCGAAAAGCGTATTCCACCAAAAAAACTCTCTCTTCAGTAGTAAACATTATCGCCTATATACTGTTGCACTCTTCCAATAATAATCTATCTGAACGCTCGCTGACTGTAATACACGCTGAAGACATGCAGGCTGGCGCGCTTATCGCGATACACATCGACAGCTCACACGGGGAAGTCCCGCTTTGAAGGACACAGTGCAGTGCAGCCAACTAAAACTCATGACTCGACCACTCACAGCTGCACGTACCCACAGCGGAGAACATTCTCGGGCGCCCTGTATAATAAAGTTGAAGAGTTTGTGTGTATGTGTGTTTATGTGTTTAAACGCGCTAATCTCTGGAACTAACAGTCCGATTCGAAATATTCTTTTTTATATGATAGCCTGATTCATGAGGAATAGTTTAGGCTATGTTGCATTAGGCTACACCTCTCAGGTAACCTTCAAGATTGATTTTTGTTCAGTAAGTCGGTAGAACAAGTGCTCCCGAACAGCTCTATCCGCATGCGCTGGCGTTATGGTTTGTGATACGTACACCGTTTCACCTATCTGAACCAAAATTTGTATACTTACCCTTTGGAACCCTGATGGTAACACTGTCTACGTGAAATTTATGACAGACCAGTCCATTCCCTGCATTTAGGCATTTGGTTCAAATCTACACCTTTTCCCCGATCTGAACCAAGATTTGTATACTTACCCTTTGGAACCCTGCGAGTAACACTGTTTACATGAAATTTCGGAGAGACCACTCCATTCCTTGCATTTAGGCCCTTTGGAACAAATCTACACCGTTTCACCGATCAGAACCAAAATTTGTATACTTACCCTTTGGAACCCTGCGAGTAACACAGTCTGCATGAAGTTTCGGACAGACCACTCCATTCCCTGCATTTAGGACCTTTGGCACAAATCTACACCGTTCCACCGATCTGAACCAAAATGTGTATACTTACCCTTTGGAACCCCGCGAGTAACACTGCCTACAAGAAATTTATGACATACCAGTCCATTCCCTGCATTTAGGCCCTTTGACACAAATCTACACCCTATCACCAATCTGAACCAAAGTTGTATATTTACCTTTGGAACCCTGCGAATAACACTGTTTACATGAAATTTCGGACAGACCACTCCATTCCCTGCATTTAGGCCCTTTGGCACACATCCACACCGTTTCACCGATCTGAACGTCAATTTGTATACTTACCCGTTGGAACCCTGCGGGTGACTCTGTCCACTTTAAATTTTGGACAGACCCCTCCATTCCCTGCATTTAGGCCCTTCATCACAAATCTACACCGTTTCTCCTAATTGCACCAAATTTTACATACACTTTGAAACCCTGCTGGTAACACTGTCCACTTGATATTTTGGACAACGCTCCCCATTCCCTACATTTAGAATAACAGACAAAATGAACTTGAAAACCACGTATTAAGGCCTTAGAACCATCCATGTCCGTAGTAGTGTAACTGTAAGAGTATTTTAATAAGTCTGTTGTTGACGGACAGTTCGGGCTGCATCACGTCACCCCTACAAGTGTTCTGGTGCAGAATTGCGAAAATAGTTGTATCTTGCGCTGTTTATAAATTGCAGTCACGGGGGGGGGGGGGGTAATTAGTGCAAAAATATTTGTTAGGCCCCTTTAAATAGTTATCATCATGAAATATTATGCCTCTCTATATGTGCAATGGTGTTGGTGCAGTACATTGAGGTTATCAGCCGCAATAAGCGTTGGTGCTTTCAAATATACCTTCATGTATTCCGAAACTTATCGTTAAGCGCTTTTTGGCGATAAATGATACTATTGCTACCTCAGTAGCTGGGGTCAGCCGAAGTTTTCCAAAGAGTTCTGATTATTTTCCTACGGCGCTATGCGACAAAAGACGACACTGTTGGTCTCTACATTTCTAACAGCCAATGAGATATAGGCCCTAGGCAGTGACTTTTATTTCACTTACTGCTCTTTCAATTTTTTGTAAATTTGTTTGTAAATTACATGTGTCAGTGCTGTTGTTAGTAAATAGCTGTTTCCCTATTCATAATTATCATTACGGGAAAATGACCTGAATGTTACGTCCATTACACTGCACTACTTATCACCCCCACTACAACCACCACCACCACCACCACCACCACCACCACCACCACAACCACCACCACCACCACCACAAAAAGATATATTTTTAAAATATTGTTTTCTGTTAGTTTAAGTATCATGTGCCAGTTCTGTAGTAGTATTCATTATCATCCATAAAATAAATAAAACCACCGAGCGAAACCGGGCACTACTGCTCGTATAATATATAGGGGGAAATGATTGCTCATTGTGTTCAAAATAACATTTTATTCACAGTAGTAATTCTGGAATCACATGAAGCTTTCTGATGTTTACATAGTAGTGGAAGAAACGTTTGTCTATTTGTTTTAATTTGACGTAAATTTCAATAAATATCTAATAATTTGTCTGATTCTGAGGAATAATGGTGAAGTACACAAATATACATTTTCATGTTAACTTCTACTGAAAAACTAGGTTGTGCGTACGTAACCTTGAATCGTGGCACATCCTGGCCTTTCAATGGACGTGAACAGATTATTACGTACAATAACGAGAACAATCTCGTTACACCTCAACAGTCGAAACCCTGCAACTAACAGCGGATCTGTGAACTTTATAGAGAGCTATTTACCAAGAAGTCTTTGAATAGGGTTCAAATATCCTTGGTTAAAATTTGCCAAAAGCTGGCAATAACAACGCAAATGTCAGAGTATTTCAATGATTTCTGATTACATATCCCTGACCAAGACACCAAAACAATAAAACAACAACACATCAAGAGCAACCTACACTCAATTTGTATTCGTAGTCATGAACTATACCTGAAAATACTGTGCCCATTCTGAGGGAATGCCCATAGCAATGTAGTGACCAGAGTTGTTTTTCTCGGACATTTTTCGAATCTTTGAAGAGAGCGCCTGGAGAAGTAGAGGTAGCCTACGCCACTATAGAGCGCAGGGACTACGTAGCTATGCGCGAATAGCGATGCGCAATGCGTGATTCAGCACGTGTCGAGGCGAGACGCTGAACACCTGCATGAAGAACTTGAGTCATTTGTCTTCATGCAGCCACGCGAGCATGATTTCGAGCAGCTGAATCTAATTCCATATTACGAGTACCAGACATGTAGCCGAAAGAGACATTGTTTCAGTGTTCTCTGATGATAGATTTTATAGGTGGGGCCAACTCTTGTGTGTGCAGGGTTGTGTTGGGTAATACTCAATCCCACAGAATAGATAATCTACGTACTGGAACTAATCCCTAATCCGGTTTATGTAAGAAGCATATCCTTATCCAGCATAAAATCTAGTTGAATAACCGGAGCGGACTATGCCCAGCGTGTTCTGCGGAATAATATCCCTTATCCGAATAGGACATCAAGAGATTTTTCTAGCTTATATGTTAGCAGATTTAACTGAAAAAAAAAAGCTAAAGAGGTGTGTCAGAGTACTGTGCTAATATCAGAACGTTTATAAGCAAAGTTTTCGTGAACATTTATACGATCAACGGATACGTAATTCGGATCGGTAAAATAACGTTTTTTTTATTTTTTTTAGCGTATGGCTTTTAGTGCCGGGAGTGTCCGAGGACATGTTCGGCTCACCATTTTTGTAGCTGCTTCAAGGCGGACACCCAATGGGTGAGCTACAAGTAACGTCGCGTGTGGAGTGTTGTCTGGGGAGGAAAGTGTGAATGTAAGGACAAGGAGTTGGAAGGTAGCGGCTGTGGCCTATAGTTAGGGACCAACCCCGGCATTTGCCTGGAAGGAAGATGGGAAACCACAGAAGACCATCTTCAAGGTTGCCGGTGGGGGGATTCGAACCTCCTCGCCTCCCGGATGTGAGCGACTGCCAACAGTCATGCCGTAACGACCACGGCTTACTCACCCGGTAAATACCGGGTGACAGTTGTCAAACCACGGAAAAGTGTAGTTACGAGTTTTTATATAGCACAAGCTATGGTGTTAAGGGAAACCGAACGGGAAATCATGGTAACGAATAGCCGGTTTGAACATTTGAGTAATACAATGAATTGAACCATCATTATGGAGAACTAAAGTTAAATGGTGGTGCGATGGCAGTGGATATTTGGAAACGTGGGCCATGAACGAGTTGGAACCGAGGGTGAAATATATGCATTCCGCGTACATTTGGACGTGTGGGACCACACGCCTAGTTTGTGGGCATTCTACAGCCGCAGGAGACAACTTTACGAACATCCTTAATGGACATGAGCCACACCTTACATTTTAGTAGCTAGTACTAGTGATTTGCAGATTTAAGACTATTCCTTCAACAATATATGAATCATCATTTTCACGCCAGGAATAATTTTCAAATTATGCTGAAGCATAATACTGGAGCTTTCTGATGCTATTTCTTCTTTCATACATTTGAATAATAGCATAACCACGATAAGGCATATCGTTGGAAGATCGTATATTTTGAAGGCATCTATTGAACCCTTCAGAATAGCAGTGTTTATATGCAAGAATCTTGATCAAGGGGTCGCGCTCAGTTCCTAGTGTGATGTTTACGTTCGCCAAACAACATGCTCTACTGAGGTAAGGGTCATAGGATTAAAACTATAATTAAGAAAGGTGACAAGACGTAAAATAATAACATGATTTAATGACTAATAGTGCATAAAAAGAATATAAACAACAAAAATAAAAAAATCCTCCCTGAATTTTCCCATGACAGGAATATCAATCAATGTTGAGGAGTCAGACGGATCTCCCCCTTTATAAAAATTGTGGATCCAAGTTCCACTAACTTGCATTTGGATTTTATGTACGCGTAATGACTAACTACGAGGAATGAGTACTTGGATGATTGTTCGTTTACAGCGGGTTAACCGCCACGATGCTTACGAACAATCATCTCGTAAATCAACGTTTACGGATATGGGACATGACACTAATAAAAACCCTTAAAAATGTAATGCTGACACACACGCAAAAAAATCTACTATTTACAGGAACCTCCCTCGAGACCCTCCATTAGCGTGATGACGCACTTGACAAAATGAGCTGCCAACTCCGGCCAATTGCTCAATACACAAACAAGGAAAAGACAGCATCGCATGTGACTTCACGGGTCACTGATATGTAATATAAACATGGACTAAAACCAACAACAACAATAAAAGCCTCACCGGCTAAGATTACCTTATATGAACAAAAATGCACGTTAAGCTAACGCTTCGGAGATTATCGTGATTCGTAGGCAACTCCCATTTATTAAAACAATTTTTATCATTGATCAGTTCTTAATTCTGTATTTCAAGTAATTACGGAGCCAAACAAGTACTCCCCACTAATGACCTCGCTTGCAACCTTCAGTCCGCCTTGTGAAACAGCTCCCCCTTCCTCAATACTTGTCATTGCCCCAACTCCAGTGTGTAAAAATCACTGACCAGCTGTGCCGTTATCTCAAAGAATCAACAGCAACAAATCTCAACCACCTAAACATATGGTCAGACATTAATCAAAATAGCCACAATTGCCCTCGCAAGGTAACAATATGGACTTGGCATCAAGCTGACAGAAATCAGTCTACGCTGAAATTCCCGCTTGTAATGACCACAAAATGCACACACTCACACTGCTGGGAATGACATGACGTTTTTCACACAGGTCGGCTGAATAGATGCTCACAAACTATTTAAAAAAATATTAAAACCTACGATAGAGCTGACTGCTCTTCGTCACAGGTCACATTGCTCCAAAGGCAATAATCTCACTGAATCTGATCAATAATAAACCTTAAAAAGATTAATTACCCTCCAATCTACTGTATAATTATATTAATTCAGTCCTACTTCTGAAACACAACATATCTCCGAGAGACGTTTTAACCGCATTGCGTAACATATGCAAACACGGTTGTCCACATAGCTACGTTAGTTAAAACAACAAATAAACAAGAACCTTCTACTAATAACATTTATGCGAGCTGTTTCCATGCAAAAGGTGTGTCAGACCAAAACTAAATATACTACGTTAATCACACAAGCAAATTATTTACAAAACAAAATATGTCCCATATACCATAAGTTAATTTATCAGATAATAAGAATATTACTTTGTACTCATCCTCGGCCAGTCACCCGTCAAAGGACATCAGCTACCATCTCCCAACTGAATGCTTCTTAGCTCATCTCAACCATCTGGACGGAGTGTTGATAGTTACAAACTTCTTCCATGGTAAGCGATGTCATCTCTCGTGCTGATTCAGAAAGTTAGATTATTATACACTTGATATCTGACTACTAAATTCGCCGTTTCAGGTACTAATTTCCCCGGAACAGTCTGTTGGCGAATTGTCGATGCTACTGTCCCTACAAAATATAGTACTGTGACTATCTATCACTGAATTTAACACATTTATTAATAATTTCTGTGGCCTCATGACACGCAAAAGTATAAGTGTCTACGTCCTTAGACGCGCAAAATGTAAAGTAACCTGTGTCCTCGACACTCCAAAGTATAATAATAAGCAATGTCTTGGCTCTTCACGCCACTTATAAATGAACCGGCCCTAGGTATTGATAGAGGGGGAAATTATATAAAAATTTCTAAAATAATAGTGGTACAGGAATAAAATAAATATCACTGAACTCGTAAAATTGCGCAGGTCAAGAATATGCCCATTAATCCTAGAATCGATCGTAGAGATGTTGTCTAGCCGATCTCCCGCGTTAATGCTAGCCATCGCGTGCCCAAGCTAGACTTGCCGCGCTCGTAAGCATTCATCTCCCATTGGTTCCACATTTTCTGTAACTTGGCGGTTTTTATCAGACCTTGGCCTCGTAGGAGTGTCTAGTATTTTCATCAGCCACTCACGTTACTGCATCATATTTTTTCTAGGCTCGAATATTACAATGAGCATACCATAAGCGTGTCTCACTGCGCGTCCTTTCTATTTTGAGGTAGCCACCACCTGTCCTTCTGAATCATTGCTAGGGTCTATCTTTTCACAATCCTAAGTATTTAGCCTTTTATCAAACTGCTGCAGGTATGTCCCCATTGTCTCCAACAAATGCTTGAAATTTCCTCATCTCCGTCTGGCTATTATCATGACGCTGGTGGAAATATTTATTAATTGAAGAAATAAAACATCGAATCATTTATCCATCAGAGGGTAAAGGGTTCACAACTCCTCCACTCACAAAATTTCGAACTTAGGAGAAAGTCGATAATTAAAAAAAACTTCCGTAGGCCAATTCGTTTTATTTCAGAATCACCCCTTTTCTATTACTCGGTCAAGCCGCTCCTGTCTTGAATGGCATTTACTCGTTTCATTTCCTGCTTGTAATGACCCTCTCAACTGCTTGCATGATGCGCTGGTGCCTTAGGCAACACTCTGCTCGTCTCGTTAATGTTTGTCAACACCAATTCCACTTCCTTCTTCACGTGCCGTACTCAACTGCTCCCCGTCCACTTGGTTGATATTGGACGTCCATATATTTAAACTGCATCATTATTTCGGCGCTCTCATGGTTCGCTTCTACGATACTTTTTTAAGTTGGCTGCATTGTAGACCGACATTGTTCCTGTGCTTAACTCTTTCACTCTGTATGCATTATTTCCAAGGTTTCTTACAATAGAATAGGGTCCTATGAACGTTTCGCAGAATTTGCTGAAGATCTTCTTCTCTGGATCCGATGTAGCGGGTCGTTTCACCAAAACGAGCTGGTTGATTTCAAGATCACTGTGAAACCTCTTACTTCTCAATCGCCGTAATCTGCGATCTGCTTGTTTTCTCATGTAGGCTCTCGTTCTCTCAATTCGCAGGTCAGGTGCTATCATGGGATCTTGTGGGCAGTTAATGATGCTTTTCCACGTTCTCACTGGATACTCGTTTTTGTGTAAGACCATAGGGATCTGTCCTGTTGACTCGTGCCTGGTAGAATTCATGCATGTCTCTACATCCTTAATTTTATCCACCCATTTATGATGTTCTTTGGGAATCAAGATTCTCAAGTATGATGTCACACATTTTATTGCTCTCTCACTTGGATTAGCTTGGGCATGTCGGATACTGCTTAAAACGTGTTTTATACCCATGTCCTCCATACCTTTCTTGAATTCGGCGCTTGTAAAATAACTGCCATGGTCTGACAATATAAATTCTGGTTTTCCAAGGATAGGAATAACTATTTCGAATACGACTGAGTACTTGTTTCGATGTAGTTTTCTGAATGGGGCATAATACGACAAACTTAGAAAATACATCAATGCACACTAGCAATTGCCGGCAACCTCGCCTTCCTTTCGGAATTGGACCGAAACAGTCTAGGGCCAGTAGCTCGCAGGGTTTCTGAGGTAGCAATGGTCTAGGATACTGCCTCATTAAGTAATTATTGGGCTTTGTCCTCTGACAAGGATCACAAGTCGTAATGACGTCACATATAGTTGTTCTCATACGTGGCCATGTAAATGTCTCTCCTATTGTCGCTTCACACTTGTCTAATCCGACGTGTCCGTAACTTTCGTGAGTATGCCATGTCTGTCCTCGCTGTAAGGATGCAGGTACTAATATGCGTAACTTGGTGTGGTCATTATCTATCCATTTGTGCAGCAAATTGTTGACATAAACATATCTTCCTTCTTTGGCTTTCGCTTCTCGAAATGCAGGTGTTCCTGTAGGTAGTTGCTTTCTGAAGTATTGAATTAATAGCATCATCCATGTTTCCACTTCCTGTTCTCGCTGTATCTCACGTAACTCCTCCAAGAATTCCCGGTCCTTCGGTGTTAACTCCAAGTGTTGTACCATCGCTGTTTCTTCATCATCAGGCTCTGGGTTCCTGCTGAGTGCATCCGGAATCACGTTCATATTCCCTGGGCAATGTTCAATCTCAATGCTAAACTGCTGAATATATATAGACCAACGTGTCACACGTTCGCTTGCCATCGACGTCTTAAACAAGAATGTTAATGCCTTGTGATCAGTCCTGACAACAATGGGGTATCCATAAATTATTCTTTTCCATCGTTGGAGCGCACGAAGTATGGCCAACAACTCTAGTTCCGTTACAGTATAATTGCGCTCGTGCTTACGCAATTTTCTGCTGACAAATGCCAAATATGTTTTATGTTGCAGGTTAGCTGGATCTTCTTGGTAGAGCATAGCACCTATACCAATTAGTGAAGCATCCGCTTGGATTATAAATTTGTGCTTGAAATCTGGATATCCTAACTTAATGCAGTTTTCCAATAGCTGTTTTGTTGCTTGGAACGCCTTCTCACACTCCGCATTCCACAACCATTTATTATTCTTTTTTAGCATTTCCTGCATTGGAGCTACAGTCTCCGTGTAACCTGGACAGTTTTCCTTAAAGAATCCCGTTACGCCTAAGAAAGCCCGAATGTGCTTGACTCTCGTTGGTGTAGGGAAATTCTTTATCGCTTCGATCTTAGCTGGATTTGGCTTCACTCCCTCCTTGTCAATGATGTGACCAAAATATAAGATCTCGCTCTTGAAGAAATGCGATTTCTTCAGGTTTACTTTGAAATTTGATGCATTCAGGTTGCCTAATACTTTATCTAAATTTTCCGTGTGAGTTTCAATGTTGTCGCATGCCAGCAGAATGTTATCAGTTTAGCGCCCCGTAATCTCCTTAACTTCCTCGGTTAGATTCCGGTCCAGGGCTCGGATTAAAGCACAGCCCGCTGTTTTGACTCCAAAGGGCATTCGGACGAAGCAAAACGTTTGGTTATCGAATAAGAAGCCAGTTAGAAGCTGTGACTTCTCATCCAATTCAATATGGTGGAAACTGGACTTCAAGTCAACTGATGAATAAATGTTTTTGTTTTTAAAGCCTTTTAGTACGTCTCTGATAATTGGCGCTCTGTCATACTCAGGAAAAATGAGTCTCATGTTGAGATTTCTGGCATCTAAACAAAGTCTAATAGATCCATTTGGTTTTGTGACTGCCAAAATCGCATTTAGATAAGGTGTAGGTGTCTTCCTTATCACTCCAGCTTGTAACATCTCATCTATAATGACCTTGACTTGACAACGATATTTTTCCGGAATTGGGTACAATCTACTTTTGAAAGGTGACCAATCCTCGACTTGCATAGAATATTTGAAATTTAATATTTTACCAGGTACTGTATCAAATACTCTTTTGTGTTTCCTTAAAATCTCTTCCAATTGTTTTCTGTGTTCACCCCCAAGTTGAATGTCATTGAGCCGCTCCTGTAGTAACTCTTCAAATTGTGCCTCACTGTCATCTCCTTCCGTTAATAAAGACCATATCTCCTGGGATTCACTCTCCTCATCTAGTTCCACAACAGCTCCTTCTATGATGTTATCTTCTGCCTTTCGTATCTCCTCTTCCGTCTCTTCCGATATTGCTTCCAATGCCCAAGAATTTACATCTCTTCCGGTAGTGATTTCATCCATATGCAATCCCACGTTCTTCAGCTGATCATACTCTCTAAAACTGACTGTATTCTTGTGCAAATCTATCACTGCTTGATAGTCACAAATAAAATTTGCACCAAGAATTATATTGAAATTCATCTTTGCCATGATAGTGAATGTTTGCCCAAAAGTGTGTTCCAATATGTTCAGCTCTAAGTATGCCTGACGTTTACAAGTGACGGTGCGTTCAGGAATAACACCCCTCACTTTGAGTTGTGGTACGGGAATTACAGGAATATTTTGACTCCGTCCCAACTCTCGAACCAAGGCCTCCGATACCAGACTGATCTGCGACCCCGTATCCAATAAACATCTTATATTAATTCCACCAATCCTCGCGTAAATAATGGGTAACTGCCTAATTTCATCGTTCCGTGGTTTCACCGTCTCCTCCAGACAATCTTCTGGCAAAGCAATCCATTCTTCTATGTTCGCTACTATCCATCCATCTTCAACTTCCGACTGTTGCGTTTGTAGACTGTCTTCTTTATCCAAATTTAGCATTTTTTTTAGCTCCATTGCGACTCCCATCATCCTTTTGTCGCCCATGCCCTTGATATTCCTCTTGTCTCAGTAGACTTCCAGCTTCCTCAGTATGTGTGTCTGGATTCTTCATGTTCCCAATGGCTTTTTCCCATCTTCCTAGCTCTCCACCTTGACTAGCGTGTAATTCCTCGAGGTAATTTTGTGATTGAGCGTGCCTATCATCCCAGTCATTTCGATAATTACGTGGCTCTCCTTGATTTTGATCTCTCCTTCCTTTCCATCTTTGATTAGCATTGTAATCACCGTATCTTCCATAAGGCCTCTCATTTCTTCGATTTTCACGCCATTGCTGATACCCTCTATGTTGATATTTATTGTTGCCTTGATATGACCTATTGTTATAGTTATTCTCGTTACGCTGGTATGGTCTGTTTTCTCCTTCTTCCTGGTTTCGCCTAGGTGTGGACGTGCTTGTATTAGTACCCTGCGTTTTAGTGTTTGCCTGTTTTGGTTTTATGACCTCTGTCGTATTGACTAACTCCAGCTGTCTTCCTTCTCTATAATGATTATGAGATGTAGTCTCATCTATCTGGCGTAATATCTGCTCTGCATGTAAGGCCGTACTAACGTTCGCTGCGACTAGTACTTGCTGCACGTTGACTGGTAATTGCCGCGCTATAGTCATCACCAGATCCGCTTCATTTAAAGGGTAATCAAGGTCGCGAAATTTTAGCATTTGCATGTTAAAGAAATCTGAGTATTTCGTTTGCTGGGTAGTTTGGTATTTTCTAGAGTAAAGCTCCATCCTTAGACTCTGTTGTAATGCTGGCGACCAGTACTTGCGCAGAAACGCTAATTTGAAATCTGACATAGTTCCAAATGTATATTTGAAGCTTAAAAACCATGTAAGGACATTTCCTGATAAAAATCTCTCCATCATCCTCAATCTACGTGCTTCAGGTACCCCAGTGTCATTGTAATGATCTTCAATTTCTTTAATAAAGGCTTTAGGTGTCACCCCTGAATTCTCCGTGTATTTCTGCGGTTTATAATCGTTCGAGCGAATTACTTGGATAAGTTTTGTGGGCTGATGACCGTCTTGTGGCGTGGAACTCCTTTCGATATTCTTGCGAAACCCTTCCGTGTTTGTTGTTAATGGGCTCTCTGTCTGAGCTTGACTCCCTGCTGTGCTTGCCTCCGGGCTATTTGAGTCGTCCTGCCTATCTCTCATTGTTCCCGTTTTAAATATCGAGGATTTTTCTATCGACCCCAGTTCAGCTTTTATGATCCTGTCTGTTCTTTAAGCTTACTCTTAATTTCTTGTTCTAATGCTTGAATACGAGTATGATTTTCGCCTACTGTCTTAAGGATGGTTGATCTTTCCTCTTTAGTATCGATATTCATTTTTCGCCAATCTTTCCTTATTTGCTCCTTAATCGTGCTTACTGTCTCCTCAATCTGGCTTTTAGTGTCATCCTGATTGCTTTCTATCTGGCTCAGCCTATCGTCGATGGTATTCTTTAATTGATTCTGATCCGCTTCTAGGCTTTTCCATTGCTCTGCTGATTTTATTTCGAGACGGTCCATATCTTTAATTATGCCGGATATATTTTCATCTACCGCTGATAATTGTTGTTGAATGACTTTGCCGCTCTTTTCCATTTCCTTAAATCGTCCTTCTAACTTATCCTGAGCTATCTTGACCTCGCTTGTATTCATAGTGCATGCTAGTTCAATTTGCTCTAATTTAGCTAACACCGTTTCATCCAGAATGCTAAGTTTTTGATCAAAAATACTTTCCATTTTCTTAATTTGATCTAATTGTTTTTCATTGTTTTTACTAACATCTAGGGCCAGCAGTACCATCTGTTGATTAGTGTGATCCTTCATCTCTGCGGTTAACGAAGCTAATTGGTTCGTGTTTTTAACATTCTGCGCCTCTAACTGCGAATTTATAGTGTCATTGATTTCATTTTTTAGTAATCTAGCTTGTTCCGCCTGATATTCATTTTGTTCAATCCTACTGTTATTTAATTGTGTCCGCAATGATTCACTTTGTTCGGATAATTTGTTTATAGACTCACTTTGTTCTAACATAGTATTGTTTATTGCTTCACTTTGTTCGGATAGTTTAGTTTTTAGCGATTCACTCTGTTCAGACAATTTGTTTATAGACTCACTTTGTTCTAACATAGTATTGTTTAGTGATTCACTTTGTTCAGATAATTTCGCGTTTAATGCTTCACTTTGTTCTGATAGTTTAGGGTTTAATTGTTCAGATAATTTTGTGTTTAGTGATTCACTTTGTTCGGATAGTTTTGTGTTTAGTGATTCACTATGTTCCGCTAATTTAGTGTCCAACAATTTCTGTGTTCTCCTAGCCGCACTCTCAATGATTTCTTGGATCTGTTCCACCGTTGCCATGTTATACACTTTATATGAGACATTAGGGAAATGGCATAAAGCAATGCCCTTTGACACACACATACAATCCAATGCACATTTAATTTCTTTACCCTACTCAATTCATTTATTTTTACATTTAATCCCACTAGTCGATTGCATCTCTGAGTGGTTCTAATTTTACTCAATTTAATTTAAACTCAAACACATATTTAGTCATTAAATTGTTATCCAGATCTGATATTAACACTGACTAATTAACAAAGTATTAATTGTCATTTAAGGCTACCAGCCTCCTAACATTTTCATGAGTTTGACTTTCTAAACAAATCTAGTTTTAACTTTAATCATTGGGCGCCCGATATCACGTATATTAATTTATTTTAATTCAATAGACAAAAACGTGAACCGTATTTTACATTGCAAACTCCTGATTTTAATTTATATTTCACACATTTGGCGGTATCCTCTTCGCCTCAATTACTTTTAATAAAATATCACTTCCCGGTGATTAAAATACTGTCATATCTGCATGCACTTGCGGCATGTCAGTTTTACTCAAATACGCCAACTAAATGTGTTCCAGCAGCGAACCAGCAACAAAATACACCTTCATTGTTGCGTCAGTTTGTAATCCCAACTATGCTTACATTGAAATGTGCAATTTCTCTGCCGCTACACCACAGTGAACCGCCCCACGCGTGGCCGCGCCAGCTTAACTCCTATGAACCCTTCAGAATAGCAGTGCTTATATGCAAGAATCTTGATTAAGGGGTCGCGCTCAGTTCCTAGTGTGATGTTTACGTTCGCCAAACAACATGCTCTACTGAGGTAAGGGTCATAGGATTAAAACTATAATTAAGAAAGAAAGGTGACAAGACGTAAAATAATAACATGATTTAATGACTAATAGTGCATAAAAAGAATATAAACAACAATAATAAAAAAATCCTCCCTGAATTTTCCCATGACAGGAATATCTATCAATGTTGAGGAGTCAGACGGATCTCCCCCTTTATAAAAATTGTGGATCCAAGTTCCACTAACTTGCATTTGGATTTTATGTACGCGTAATGACTAACTACGAGGAATGAGTACTTGGATGATTGTTCGTTTACAGCGGGTTAACAGCCACGATGCTTACGAACAATCATCTCGTAAATCAACGTTTACGGATATGGGACGTGACACTAATAAAAACCCTTAAAAATGTAATGCTGACACACACGCAAAAAATCTACTATTTACAGGAACCTCCCTCGAGACCCTCCATTAGCGCGATGACGCACTTGACAAAATGAGCTGCCAACTCCGGCCAATTGCTCAATACACAAACAAGGAAAAGACAGCATCACATGTGACTTCACGGGTCACTGATATGGAATATAAACATGGACTAAAACCAACAACAACAATAAAAGCCTCACCGGCTAAGATTACCTTATATGAACAAAAATGCACGTTAAGCTAACGCTTCGGAGATTATCGTGATTCGTAGGCAACTCCCATTTATTAAAACAATTTTTATCATTGATCAGTTCTTAATTCTGTATTTCAAGTAATTACGGAGCCAAACAAGCACTCCCCACTAATGACCTCGCTTGCAACCTTCAGTCCGCCTTGTGAAACAGCTCCCCCTTCCTCAATACTTGTCATTGCCCCAACTCCAGTGTGTAAAAATCACTGACCAGCTGTGCCGTTATCTCAAAGAATCAACAGCAACAAATCTCAACCACCTAAACATATGGTCAGGCATTAATCAAAATAGCCACAATTGCCCTCGCAAGGTAACAATATGGACTTGGCACCAAGCTGACAGAAATCAGTCTACGCTGAAATTCCCGCTTGTAATGACCACAAAATGCACACACTCACACTGCTGGGAATGACATGACGTTTTTCACACAGGTCGGCTGAATAGATGCTCACAAACTATTTAAAAAAATATTAAAACCTACGATAGAGCTAACTGCTCTTCGTCACAAGTCACATTGCTCCCAAGGCAATAATCTCACTGAATCTGATCAATAATAAACCTTAAAAAGATTAATTACCCTCCAATCTACTGTATAATTATATTAATTCAGTCCTACTTCTGAAACACAACATATCTCCGAGAGACGTTTTTAACCGCATTGCGTAACATATGCAAACACGGTCGTCCACATAGCTACGTTAGTTAAAACAACAAACAAACAAGAACCTTCTACTAATAACATTTATGCGAGCTCTTTCCATGCAAAAGGTGTGTCAGACCAAAACTAAATATACTACGTTAATCACACAAGCAAATTATTTACAAAACAAAATATGTCGCATATACCATAAGTTAATTTATCAGATAATAAGAATATTATTATGTACTCATCCTCGGCCAGTCACCCGTCAAAGGACATCAGCTGCCATCTCCCAACTGAATGCTTCTTAGCTCATCTCAACCATCTGGACGGAGTGTTGATAGTTCCAAACTTCTTCCATGGTAAGCGATGTCATCTCTCGTGCTGATTCAAGAAGTTAGATTATTATACACTTGATGTCTGACTACTAAATTCGCCGTTTCAGGTACTAATTTCCCCGGAACAGTCTGTTGGCGAATTGTCGATGCTACTGTCCCTACAAAATATAGTACTGTGACTATCTATCACTGAATTTAACACATTTATTAATAATTTCTGTGTCCTCATGACACGCAAAAGTATAAGTGTCTACGTCCTTAGACGCGCAAAATGTAAAGTAACCTGTGTCCTCGACACTCCAAAGTATAATAATAAGCAATGTCTTGGCTCTTCACGCCACTTATAAATGAACCGGCCCTAGGTATTGATAGAGGGGGAAATTATATAAAAATTTCTCAAAATAATAGTGGTACAGGAATAAAATAAATATCACTGAACTCGTAAAATTGCGCAGGTCAAGAATATGCCCATTAATCCTATAATCGATCGTAGAGATGTTGTCTAGCCAATCTCCCGCGTTAATGCTAGCCATCGCGTGCCCAAGCTAGACTTGCCGCGCTCGTAAGCATTCATCTCCCATTGGTTCCACATTTTCTGTAACTTGGCGGTTTTTATCAGACCTTGGCCTCGTAGGAGTGTCTAGTATTTTCATCAGCCACTCACGTTACTGCATCATATTTTTTCTAGGCGCGAATATTACAATGAACATACCATAAGCGTGTCTCACTGCGCGTCCTTTCTATTTTGAGTTAGCCACCACCTGTCCTTCTGAATCATTGCTAGGGTCTATCTTTTCACAATCCTAAGTATTTAGCCTTTTGTCAAACTGCTGCAGGTATGTCCCCATTGTCTCCAACAAATGCTTGAAATTTCCTCATCTCCGTCTGGCTATTTTCATGACGCTGGTGGAAATATTTATTAATTGAAGAAATAAAACATCGAATCATTTATCAATCAGAGGGTAAAGGGTTCACTATATCTTCTATTTAGCAAGGAGTTTCGTTAGTTGTCTTGTTGTACAGTGCGACGCATAAGTTTGTTTCACAATAAAATGTAGACTGTCGTTATTAGATAGTTTGTTGCAACGTTGGTCAGATAAATGTAATTACTATTTGATTGGATTTCTTTCATCATAGATGAGACCCAATTTTCGGTATTAGTAAAATGAGTTCGATTATTCCTGTGATTAAGGATTTCTTTCGTAATGAAAATTTATAATGGTCATGCATTGGGAATGACATAAATGATTAAAGAATGATGATTAGAGTAATTTCAAAGATCTTATTGAACCTGGAGATGGAAATAAACATGGTAATTAGATATATTTTACAATTGTTAAAAATATTTAATGAAAATGAAAATCCACAGCCTGCTTCCAGTCTCCGACCAGGTCTGGCATGGAATGAATGAAGCCCCCATCTAGCGGCGAGGATATGAACTGTGCCGGCTGCCGAGGCCTGACGCACTCCTCTGGGGCAATGATTAAATGAATGACAGATGAAATGAAATGATAGTGGAGAGTGTTGCTGGAATGAAATTTTGACAGGGAAAACCGGAGTACCCGGAGAAAAACCTGTCTGCCTCCGTTTTGTCCAGCACAGATCTCACATGGAGTGACCGGGATTTGAACCACGGACCCAGCGGTGAGAGGCCGGCGTGCTGCCGCCTAAGCCACGGAGGCTTCTGTTAAAAATATTTAATAATAATAATAAATATAATGGATGATATTGAACAATTAGGTGATGTTCAAATAATCGAATATGGATCAATAATATCGGAAGATTTAACTTTGAATTATGGATTAATGCACATTGGAATTATAGTGAGATAATAACATAGTTTTGTTGTAAGAGCAAGGTGTATCAACTAGGAGAGTTTTGTTATGGTTAAGATATGAATATTTAAAGAAACCATTTGTTTTACAACAGCTATGTGATATATCTGGTGGGTTGATGAGTTAAATTGGGAATGCATGCGTTCATTTGTATCTCACAAGTAATTGTTCTAATCCATTAAATACAGCAATAAAGCTGAATAGAAGTAAGGTGTGGTAACATATATAAATGTTGAATATGATAAAATGTTGGTAATTTGGAGGATGATAACCTCACGTGCTCAAAAAAATGGGTTTTGCCGAAGTAGCTACATCACGCCTTTATCCAGATACTGTCATCAGTAGAATTTGATATTCTATATTCATTTGCTCTGACCTGTAACAAATATTCTTTTTGAATGCTCTGAACTTGCAGAATGATTTATATTTTGAAAACCTTTCCGTATTTTAATATTATGCATGGAAGAAGGTTAATGCAGTGCTTAGAAGAATGGGGCATTCAGGGAATGCGGACCTCATATTTCGATAAAATTGATGAAATGTTATAACTGATCCATAATTATTTTGATATACTTTAATAATAATAATTTTGAGTCGCACCCGGAGTTACAAACATAAATGATCCCATAATTTCTTTCTTTATGGAAACTAATCTTAAATCAACAATATTGGTGAATAATGATCAATAGATTTCATGTGTGGAAATATTCAAATTTGAATTACGTTTGATTTATAAATAAGAAAGACATGGATTGATATTACGCCGAATAGCATTTAAAGGCACTAATAATAATGAGAAATCTTGGAATTTCTTTTCATGACATACAAGGAAATATTTTTATAGGAGTATTACATAAATTTTGGAAATGTGAAAATCGTGTTGTGAAGTGTAAATAAGTATATTCAGGTGTCAGACAGGACTATTAATTTTCTGCACATCCTGGAAGTTGTAGATAGTGTATGGAATGAAAACTGAATATCATGATGGACTATCAATTTCATGAATATTCCAACAATAAATAAATATTTAATTAATCGTTTGATTCTTTGAAGATCAAGTTACTGAGGTTTATTTAAAAAATGCAGAATTAGATTAGGGTCCCAGGGGAGCGATAGGGTGTCCCTTATTTCAGGTTGTGATTTAGCATTCTCCCTGAGGAAAGTCATTATATTTTATCTTAGGATGGTTGAATGGATAATTTAAACTGATACATTTTATGTTGAGAAAATAATTGCGGGCATTCATAGTTTTGAAAACCAACATATTCCTTCTATCCTTGCTGCAGTGTGCGTCTTGATAAGAGCCTAGTTTTTTGTTATCATTTATAACTTTTGTTGTTTGCCCTTATAATCCCCGAGATATTTTGTGTCTGATGCTCAGCTGTTATTTGGACGCGCACTTATGTGGACGTGGGACATCCATCAAACGGTCACATAAAGTAAGATAGAAGGAAGTTTGGCTGCCAACGTGTTGGGCCTGAGTTTGATTCTGATTCTGATGCGATTCGATTCCGAATTTCGATTCGAGGTCGAGTGATATTTGATTTTGGATTAGTATAGGACATGGGCTGATTTTAAGATTCAAGATCATGAATGCACAGTTTCATAGTTTTGATTTGAATTTGTTTGGATTGTTGTTGTTGATATTTATGGTAATTAATAGTAAATTTAGGATTTAATAAGTCATCGTAGTGAAGTCTCAGTTCAAGGCCGTGTCTGTATATTCACTGTACTTGCACTTTAGATTTAAGATGTCTTATCGTCAGCTGACATCGTACCCCAGTGTTACAATTATTATTGTGAGTAAAATGGAAGCACTCACTAAGATGATAGAGGAGTTGGGGCAGCAAATGAAAGAGAATTCTGCTCATCTAGAAACTATAATTGAAAATTAAATGAAAGAGAATTCTGCTTCTCTAGAAAATAAAATGGGCGGTTTAGAAAATAAAATTGAAAATGAAATAAAAGAGAATTATGCTTCTCTTAAAAATGAAATGAAAGGTTGAGAATGTAAAACCACAAAAAACTCAAACTCATTAAAATCCGAAATGTTAGAAAGGATAGAAGCGATAGAAAGGAGGATGTCGAAAAATATTGAATCATTTGAGGATAAACTGTCTGAATCGATAGATACTAAGATTGAGGATAAAGTGGTATCATTAGAAACCAAAATCAAAGAAAACGCTACGAGAGCCCAAAAGAATTTCTTACGTCTAGAAGCTAGGATAATGGAGACGGGAAATAATTTAATTGATAATTTATTAACCAACTACGGCCATATGAAAGAAAGCTTACAGGATAGTCGGCAATTGATGAAGGAAGAGTTAGTTCAACATAAGAACAATACTCAGAAACTAGTTAGAACGTTAGAAAATAAATTGGAAGATCATTTTAGAAAAGTAACAGACGATCTAGCGACTTTAGAGATTAATGTGATGAAAGAATGTGCGATAAGTGCCTCGCAGGTAGTACAGAAGGTCACGTCTGAATTTCAGGGAATAATTGTTGAACAGTTAAAGGATGGAGTAGTATCGGAATTGAAAAATGCGGTTAAAGACAAGCTAGTCAAAGAAATTCAGGAGCAACTTGTAAAATAAACTCATGACGAAGTTAAGGAAGTAAGGACGGCTTTTTCTTCAGAGATTAAGGTTGTTTCAGGAGACGTTCAGTCAATTCGAGAAAATATAGAAAAGTTACAGAATCAGTTAATGACTACCGAGGAAAATCAGAAAAAAATAACGGAGGAGTGAAAAAATAGTCAAGAGGTAGAAGTTGAAATACCGAATAGGTATGAAGTAGATGAATATAGGAAGACTATTAACGATTTGGAGAGAAAATTTGAAGAGTATAGATCGAGATCTGATGGGAAACAGGGGAATGTAACTGAAGATAATTTTGCAGATAGAGGGAGATTACCAGAGATAGGAAAATCTGGAGGAGTCTCAACCATTTGCACTTCTACACCGATCACACTAGTTAAGAGTTACGAAGAGAAACCTATTACATTTTCGGGGACTGGAAACTTTTCACCTGTTGAATTCCTGAGGGAAGTAAGGGATTATCTGAAAGATGCTAAGGTTACAAAATAAAGAGAGATTAGAGTAATGTGTAAATTGTTAGATGGACCAGCACACGTATGGTTTAATGCTTTCCGTTGTAATTTGAGGACCTATGAAGAATTGGAACAAGCACTATTGCGAAAATTTTAGTCGCCGGAAACTCAGCAAAACGTCAGGGCAAAACTATATGTTAAACGTTATTCTACGTCACAGCCGACCAAATATTCAAATTACTTTGCTAATCAACTTGCCTAATTGCAATGTTGCAATGTTGTCTATGCTATTCCAAACTTTTGTTTAGCAGTGTATATTTAAGAATCCATTAAGTCAAAAGTACCTTAGAAAGTAGATCTCTCTACCGCTGTTTTATCTCGCAGTTTGCATGGCAAGAATGAACATACTTTTCACAGCATTGTTGTCATTTTCAGTATTTTTGAGGGGTGCACAAAGAATGTGATTGTGACAAAGGAGCCTCTGACCAGTGTAATGGAGACACTTTTACCGGGGCAGTGATTTAAATTTAAAAAAATACTGTAAGCAGCAGTGGCGTAAGTAGATTTTGCTTCTGGAGGGGGATGAGCTGAGCCAAACTTACATTGGGGTAGGGGGTGGGGGGAGGGGGTGGGGGGAGGGGGGTGGGGGGAGGGGGGTGGGGGAGGGGTGGGGGTGCTCAGACATAATGAGACCTAACTTCATCAATGAAAGATAATATACGTTTCGAAGTTTCAAATTATATTTTTTCTTGTTTGATTTGAGTAGCATTCGATGCGTTGTATTTTCATTTATTAATGTGCAAATGCTCGAAAATTGACAATTTTGTTGATATTAAATTGTAAAGTCCAGTTTTCTTCGTGAAATCATTTGGCCCTTGCTATTCCCCGACATTGTATAAATATTCATGAACTACAGTATACAACTGCTTAACTTAAAACAGCAATACAAGTAAACACAATATTATTCACTTTCCAAAATGGCACTTAAGCCTACACTCAAATATTAACAGAAAGGCAAATGACAGGTGGCGTATTTTTGGAAAGGGCTCAGGAAAGATAGCGCCACACCCATCTCACTGTCACTCCTCTGGCAAACTGAACAGCTGACCATTTTGATCATTCAATAGTCCTAAGTGTTAACTTAAGTTAGGGTAGTACTAATAGGCTATGTTACACGAGTCAAAAGACATGCTTTCAAGCACAATCCAATCATTTGTCATCAATTCGAAGATCGGTTTTATTCAAAATTGAAAACTTCATCAAATTTCATATTTTCGTTATTTCTAGAGGGGGGGGGGGGGAGGTGAATTCATCCCCCTGATCACCGCCCTTAGTTACGTCACTGTTGAGGGGCAGTCAAAAATGAAATAGGCCTGAGATATGTTTCTCAGATATTAAAACATTTTCCACGTTTTTCATAAGCATCCAGGAAGTAGGCTACAGAACAGCATGAAGGACGAAAGTCTGATAGCCTATGTTGTTATGTTTCATTTTAGGGGCTTGGGCATTGTGATCATTTCAGCCCCATGTAGCCTAATTTGGGTGTATATGTAGCCTATAGGCTATATATAGAAATCTAAAAATAAAAAAATAAAAATAAAGGAATATATTTGACAACCTGTGTTTTTGAGTGTTTGTAGGCAAGCAGTGTGTGTATTTGTAAATGTGGCCTGAAGCGGGAATGGGTTGGCGGTGGCTTTTAGTTAGATACCATCCTGACATTTGCCTGGTGTAGAAATAAGAAACCGCGGAAAACCACTTCTAGGATGGTTGAGGTAGGAATCGAACCCACCTCTTTGCAGTCCTTAGACCAGAATCAAATTTCATGCCAAAGCTGGGAATCGAATCCAGGGCCTGTGGGACCGGAGTCTCAATACGTAAGCCTGCCACGAGACCACAATGGGTGGTAAAAACTGACACATAATTCTATAGCATTTATATAAAACAATCCAACATGGCGTCCATGCCATATATTTCACCGGTTCTCAATACCTTCGAAACTATTTAAACAATCAAACTGAAACTTTTTATTGTGATAAAGGACTGTTAATTAAGTAGGCTACATAGGCTAAGTTATGTGTGGCTTTCAAATTCCTGAGAACAACAAAACCAACATGGCGCCAAGTGGTTTTTAAATATTACAATAACTTTTTTATAGTGTTGTCTTAGGACACACATTGAGATTGTGTGCTAAAGGTTCTTGGATCGATACCCGGCTCTGACAATGATTTTACAATAATTCTGATGTAAGGGCTGGGACGGGGAACGCTCAGCCACATGAGGCAGAAATGAGAAGAGGTGGGTTCATTTCCCACCTTTGTTCCAGGTAAAAGCTGGGATGTCCGCCTCGTTGCGTAGTGGCTTACACTCTTGGCTGTCACTGTGGAGGCCCGGGTTCAATTTCCGGCTCTGCGAAGGAATTTAATTCTGATCTGAGGAATGAAACGGGGTATACTCAGCATCGCAAGGCAAAAATGAGAAGAGACGGGTTCGATTTCCAACTCAGCCATCCTGTAAGTGGTTTTCCGTGGTTTCCCACTTCTACTTCCGGCAAATACCAGGATGGTTCCTAATCGAAAGCGAAGGCCACCACATTCCCAACCCTTTTCTTAATTACGACTACACACAATAATACAGCAATCCTAAAAACATGTAGGTTGTCAGACAAATTCCACACTCACCCAAGTACACAGGACCAAATGAGCACGAAGTCACAAAGATCCTAAATGAATTGACAGCAACAAATGCCGGGGTGATACCTAATCCTAGCCACAGTGACTACTACAGACACCACAATAACATAGGTTATCAAACCTTTTTTTACATGCACGCGCACACACATCCAAATACACGGTACTGATGGCCACGATGATAAACCCCTTGAGGGTGGCACAGGTAATGTACGCAACTAGCACCAAAAGGGTGTCAGTTAGTGTTGTCTGGAACTAGCACGGTTCCATGAAGGTGGTGCAGGTAGTGTACGCAACTAGCACGGTTCCTTGAAGGTGGCGCAGGTAGTGTACGCAATTAACATGGGTCCTTGAAGGTGGCGTAGGTAGAGTACGCAATTAACATGGGTCCTTGAAGGAGGCGCAGGTAGTGTACGCAACTAGCACGGTTCCTTGAGGGTGGCGTAGGTAGTGTACGCAACTAGCACCAAAAGGGTGTCAGTTAGTGTTGTCTGGAACTAGCACGGTTCCTTGAAGGAGGCGCAGGTAATGTACGCGACTAGCACGGTTCCTTGAAGGTGGTGCAGGTAGTGTACGCAACTAGCACGGTTCCTTGAGGGTGGCGCAGGTAATGTACGCGACTAGCACGGTTCCTTGAGGGTGGCGCAGGTAATGTACGCAACTAGCACGGTTCCTTGAAGGTGGCGCAGGTAATGTACGCGACTAGCACGGTTCCTTGAAGGTGGTGCAGGTAATGTACGCGACTAGCACGGTTCCTTGAAGGAGGCGCTGGTAATGTACGCAACTAGCACGGTTCCTTGAGGGTGCAGTAGGTAATGTACGCGACTAGCACGGTTCCTTGAAGGTGGTGCAGGTAGTGTACGCAACTAGCACGGTTCCTTGAAGGAGGCGCAGGTAATGTACGCGACTAGCACGGTTCCTTGAGGGTGCAGTAGGTAATGTACGCGACTAGCACGGTTCCTTGAAGGTGGCGCAGGTAATGTACGCGACTAGCACGGTTCCTTGAAGGTGGTGCAGGTAATGTACGCGACTAGCACGGTTCCTTGAAGGAGGCGCAGGAAATGTACGCGACTAGCATGGTTCCTTGAAGGTGGCGCAGGTAGTGTACGCAACTAGCATGGTTCCTTGAAGGTAGCGCAGGAAATGTACGCAACTAGCACGATTCCTTGAAGGAGGCGCAGGTAATGTACGCGACTAGCACGGTTCCTTGAAGGTGGTGCAGGTAGTGTACGCTACTAGCACGGTTCCTTGAGGGTGGCGCAGGTAATGTACGCGACTAGCACGGTTCCTTGAGGGTGGCGCAGGTAATGTACGCAACTAGCACGGTTCCTTGAAGGTGGCGCAGGTAATGTACGCGACTAGCACGGTTCCTTGAAGGTGGTGCAGGTAATGTACGCGACTAGCACGGTTCCTTGAAGGAGGCGCAGGTAATGTACGCGACTAGCACGGTTCCTTGAGGGTGCAGTAGGTAATGTACGCGACTAGCACGGTTCCTTGAAGGTGGTGCAGGTAGTGTACGCAACTAGCACGGTTCCTTGAAGGAGGCGCAGGTAATGTACGCGACTAGCACGGTTCCTTGAGGGTGCAGTAGGTAATGTACGCGACTAGCACGGTTCCTTGAAGGAGGCGCAGGTAATGTACGCGACTAGCACGGTTCCTTGAAGGTGGCGCAGGTAATGTAGGCGACTAGCACGGTTCCTTGAAGGTGGTGCAGGTAATGTACGCGACTAGCACGGTTCCTTGAAGAAGGCGCAGGTAATGTACGCGACTAGCACGGTCCCTTGAAGGTGGCGCAGGTAGTGTACGCAACTAGCATGGTTCCTTGAAGGTAGCGCAGGAAATGTACGCAACTAGAACGGTTCCTTGAAGGTGGTGCAGGTAATGTACGCGACTAGCACGGTTCCTTGAAGGTGGCGCAGGTAGTGTACGCAACTAGCACGGTTCCTTGAAGGTAGCGCAGGTAGTGTACGCAACTAGCATGGTTCCTTGAAGGTAGAGCAGGTAGTGTACGCAACTAGCATGGTTCCTTGAAGGTGGCGCAGGTAGTGTACGCAACTAGCATGGTTCCTTGAAGGTAGAGCAGGTAGTGTACGCAACTAGCATGGTTCCTTGAAGGTAGCGCAGGTAGTGTACGCAACTAGCACGGGTCCTTGAGGATGGCTCAGGTAATGTACGCAACTAGCACGGTTCCTTGAAGGTGGCGCAGGTAGTGTACGCAACTAGCATGGTTCCTTGTAGGTGGCGCAGGTAGTGTACGCAACTAGCATGGTTCCTTGAGGATGGCTCAGGTAATGTACGCAACTAGCACGGTTCCTTGAAGGTGGCGCAGGTAGTGTACGCAACTAGCATGGTTCCTTGAAGGTAGCGCAGGTAGTGTACGCAACTAGCACGGGTCCTTGAGGATGGCTCAGGTAATGTACGCAACTAGCACGGTTCCTTGAAGGTGGCGCAGGTAGTGTACGCAACTAGCACGGTTCCTTGAAGGTGCAGTAGGTAGTGTACGCAATTAGCACGGTTCCTTGAGGATGGCTCAGGTAATGTACGCAACTAGCACGGTTCCTTGAAGGTGGCGCAGGTAATGTACGCAACTAGCACGGTTCCTTGAAGGTGGCGCAGGTAGTGTACGCAACTAGCATGGTTCCTTGAAGGTAGCGCAGGTAGTGTACGCAACTAGCATGGTTCCTTGAAGGTAGAGCAGGTAGTGTACGCAACTAGCATGGTTCCTTGAAGGTAGCGCAGGTAGTGTACGCAACTAGCACGGGTCCTTGAGGATGGCTCAGGTAATGTACGCAACTAGCACGGTTCCTTGAAGGTGGCGCAGGTAGTGTACGCAACTAGCACGGTTCCTTGAAGGTGCAGTAGGTAGTGTACGCAATTAGCACGGTTCCTTGAGGATGGCTCAGGTAATGTACGCAACTAGCACGGTTCCTTGAAGGTGGCGCAGGTAATGTACGCAACTAGCACGGTTCCTTGAAGGTGGCGCAGGTAGTGTACGCAACTAGCATGGTTCCTTGAAGGTAGCGCAGGTAGTGTACGCAACTAGCATGGTTCCTTGAAGGTGGCGCAGGTAGTGTACGCAACTAGCACGGTTCCTTGAAGGTAGCGCAGGTAATGTACGCAACTAGCATGGTTCCTTGAAGGTGGCGCAGGTAGTGTACGCAACTAGCATGGTTCCTTGAAGGTAGCGCAGGTAGTGTACGCAACTAGCATGGTTCCTTGAAGGTGGCGCAGGTAGTGTACGCAACTAGCACGGTTCCTTGAAGGTAGCGCAGGTAGTGTACGCAACTAGCATGGTTCCTTGAAGGTGGCGCAGGTAGTGTACGCAACTAGCACGGTTCCTTGAAGGTGGCGCAGGTAATGTACGCGACTAGCACGGTTCTTTGAAGGTGGCGCAGGTAATGTACGCGACTAGCACGGTTCCTTGAAGGTGGCGCAGGTAGTGTACGTAACTAGCATGGTTCCTTGAAGGTAGCGCAGGTAGTGTACGCAACTAGCATGGTTCCTTGAAGATGGCGCAGGTAGTGTACGCAACTAGCATGGTTCCTTGAAGGTGGCGCAGGTAATGTACGCGACTAGCACGGTTCCTTGAAGGTGGCGCAGGTAGTGTACGTAACTAGCATGGTTCCTTGAAGGTAGCGCAGGTAGTGTACGCAACTAGCATGGTTCCTTGAAGATGGCGCAGGTAGTGTACGCAACTAGCATGGTTCATTGAAGGTGGCGCAGGTAATGTACGCAACTAGCACGGGTCCTTGAGGATGGCTCATGTAATGTACGCAACTAGCATGGTTCCTTGAGGATGGCGCAGGTAGTGTACGCAACTAGCATGGTTCCTTGAAGGAGGCGCAGGTAATGTACGCAACTAGCATGGTTCCTTGAAGGTAGCGCAGGTAATGTACGCAACTAGCATGGTTCCTTGAGGATGGCGCAGGTAGTGTACGCAACTAGCACGGTTCCTTGAAGGAGGCGCAGGTAATGTACGCAACTAGCACGGGTCCTTGAGGATGGCGCAGGTAGTGTACGCAACTAGCATGGTTCCTTGAAGGTGGCGTAGGTAATGTACGCAACTAGCATGGGTCCTTGAGGATGGCTCAGGTAGTGTACGCAACTAGCACGGTTCATGGAAGGTGGCGTAGGTAATGCACGCAACTAGCATGGGTCCTTGAGGATGGCGCAGGTAGTGTACGCAACTAGCACGGTTCATGGAAGGTGGCGTAGGTAATGTACGCAACTAGCATGGGTCCTTGAGGATGGCTCAGGTAATGTACGAAACTAGCATGGTTCCTTGAAGGTGGCGCAGGTAGTGTACGCAACTAGCACGGTTCCTTGAAGGTAGCGCAGGTAGTGTACGCAACTAGCATGGTTCCTTGAAGGTGGCGCAGGTAGTGTACGCAACTAGCATGGTTCCTTGAAGGTGGCGCAGGTAGTGTACGCAACTAGCATGGTTCCTAGAAGGTAGCGCAGGTAGTGTACGCAACTAGCATGGTTCCTTGAAGGTGGCGCAGGTAGTGTACGCAACTAGCATGGTTCCTTGAAGGTGGCGCAGGTAGTGTACGCAACTAGCATGGTTCCTTGAAGGTGCAGTAGGTAATGTACGCGACTAGCACGGTTCCTTGAAGGTGGCGCAGGTAGTGTACGCAACTAACACGGTTCCTTGAAGGTGCAGTAGGTAATGTACGCGACTAGCACGGTTCCTTGAAGGTGGCGCAGGTAGTGTACGCAACTAGCATGGTTCATTGAAGGTGCAGTAGGTAATGTACGCGACTAGCACGGTTCCTTGAAGGTGGCGCGGGTAGTGTACGCAACTAGCACGGTTCATTGAAGGTGCAGTAGGTAATGTACGCGACTAGCATGGTTCCTTGAAGGTGCAGTAGGTAATGTACGCGACTAGCATGGTTCCTTGAAGGTGCAGTAGGTAATGTACGCAACTAGCACGGTTCCTTGAAGGTGGCGTAGGTAATGTACGCAACTAGCACGGTTCCTTGAAGGTGGCGAAGGTAATGTACGCAACTAGCACGGTTCATTGAAGGTGCAGTAGGTAATGTACGCGACTAGCATGGTTCCTTGAAGGTGCAGTAGGTAATGTACGCGACTAGCACGGTTAATTGAAGGTGGCGCAGGTAGTGTACGCAACTAGCACGGTTCATTGAAGGTGCAGTAGGTAATGTACGCGACTAGCATGGTTCCTTGAAGGTGCAGTAGGTAATGTACGCGACTAGCATGGTTCCTTGAAGGTGCAGTAGGTAATGTACGCAACTAGCACGGTTCCTTGAAGGTGGCGTAGGTAATGTACGCAACTAGCACGGTTCCTTGAAGGTGGCGAAGGTAATGTACGCAACTAGCACGGTTCCTTGAAGGTGCAGTAGGTAATGTACGCAACTAGCACGGTTCCTTGAAGGTGGTGCAGGTAATGTACGCGACTAGCACGGTTCATTGAAGGTGGCGCAGGTAATGTACGCAACTAGCATGGTTCCTTGAGGGTGGCGCAGGTAATGTACGCAACTAGCATGGTTCCTTGAGGGTGGCGCAGGTAATGTACGCAACTAGCACGGTTCCTTGAGGGTGGCGCAGATAATGTACGCAACTAGCATGGTTCATTGAAGGTGCAGTAGGTAATGTACGCGACTAGCACGGTACCTTGAAGGTGGCGCAGGTAGTGTACGCAACTAGCACGGTTCCTTGAAGGTGGCGCAGGTAATGTTCGCAACTAGCACGGTTCCTTGAAGGTGGCGCAGGTAGTGTACGCAACTAGCATGGTTCCTTGAAGGTGGCGCAGGTAGTGTACGCAACTAGCACGGTTCCTTGAAGGTGGCGCAGGTAGTGTACGCAACTAGCACGCTTCATTGAAGGTGGCGAAGGTAATGTACGCAACTAGCACGGTTCATTGAAGGTGGCGCAGGTAGTGTACGCAACTAGCACGGTTCATTGAAGGTGCAGTAGGTAATGTACTTGACTAGCATGGTTCCTTGAAGGTGCAGTAGGTAATGTACGCGACTATCATGGTTCCTTGAAGGTGCAGTAGGTAATGTACGCGACTAGCACGGTTCCTTGAAGGTGGCACAGGTAATGTACGCGACTAGCATGGTTCCTTGGAGGTGGCGCAGGTAGTGTACGCAACTAGCATGGTTCCTTGAGGGTGCAGTAGGTAATGTACGCAACTATCACGGTTCATTGAAGGTGGCGTAGGTAGTGTACGCGACTAGCATGGTTCCTTGAAGGAGGCGCAGGTAGTGTACGCAACTAGCACGGTTCCTTGAAGGTGGCGCAGGTAATGTACGCAACTAACACTGTTCCTTGAAGGTGGCGTAGGTAGTGTACGCAACTAGCACGGTTCCTTGAAGGTGGCGCAGGTAATCTACGCAACTAGCATGGGTCCTTGAAGGTGGCGCAGGTAGTGTACGCAACTAGCACGGTTCCTTGAAGGTGGCGTAGGTAGTGTACGCAACTAGCACGGTTCCTTGTAGGTGGCGCAGGTATTGTACGCAACTAGCACGGTTCCTTGAAGGTGGCGCAGGTAGTGTACGCAACTAGCACGGTTCCTTGAAGGTGGCGCAGGTAGTGTACGCAACTAGCACGGTTCCTTGAAGGTGGCGCAGGTAATGTACGCAACTAGCACGGTTCCTTGAAGGTGGCGCAGGTAATGTACGCAACTAGCACGGTTCATTGAAGGTGGCGCAGGTAATGTACGCAACTAGCATGGGTCCTTGAAGGAGGCGCAGGTAGTGTACGCAACTAGCATGGTTCCTTGAGGGTGGTGCAGGTAGTGTACGCAACTAGCATGGGTCCTTGAGGGTGGCGCAGGTAGTGTACGCAACTAGCACGGTTCCTTGAAGGTGGCGTAGGTAGTGTACGCAACTAGCATGGGTCCTTGAGGATGGCTCAGGTAATGTACGCAACTAGCACGGTTCCTTGAAGGTCGCGTAGGTAGTGTACGCAACTAGCACGGTTCATTGAAGGTGGCGCAGGTAGTGTACGCAACTAGCATAGTTCCTTGAAGGTGGCGCAGGTAGTGTACGCAACTAGCATGGTTCCTTGAAGGTGCAGTAGGTAATGTACGCGACTAGCATGGTTCTTTGAAGGTAGCGCAGGTAATGTACGCAACTAGCATGGTTCCTTGAAGGTGGCGTAGGTAGTGTACGCAACTAGCACGGTTCCTTGAAGGTGGCGCAGGTAGTGTACGCAACTAGCATGGGTCCTTGAGGATGGCTCAGGTAATGTACGCGACTAGCACGGTTCCTTGAGGGTGGCGCAGGTAGTGTACGCAACTAGCACGGTTCCTTGAAGGTGGCGCAGGTAGTGTACGCAACTAGCATGGTTCCTTGAAGGTGGCGTAGGTAGTGTACGCAACTAGCATGGTTCCTTGAAGGTAGCGCAGGTAATGTACGCAACTAGCATGGTTCCTTGAAGGTGGCGTAGGTAGTGTACGCAACTAGCACGGTTCCTTGAAGGTGGCGCAGGTAGTGTACGCAACTAGCATGGGTCCTTGAGGATGGCTCAGGTAATGTACGCGACTAGCACGGTTCCTTGAGGGTGGCGCAGGTAGTGTACGCAACTAGCACGGTTCATTGAAGGTGGCGCAGGTAGTGTACGCAACTAGCATGGTTCCTTGAAGGTGGCGTAGGTAGTGTACGCAACTAGCATGGTTCCTTGAAGGTGGCGCAGGTAGTGTACGCATCTAGCATGGTGCCTTGAAGGTGGCGCAGGTAGTGTACGCAACTAGCCCGGTTCCTTGAAGGTGGCGCAGGTAGTGTACGCAACTAGCATAGTTCCTTGAAGGTGGCGCAAGTAGTGTACGCAACTAGCATGGTTCCTTGAGGGTGCAGTAGGTAATGTACGCGACTAGCACGGTTCCTTGAAGGTGGCGTAGGTAGTGTACGCAACTAGCATGGTTCCTTGAAGGTGGCGTAGGTAGTGTACGCAACTAGCATGGTTCCTTGAAGGTGGCGCAGGTAGTGTACGCAACTAGCATGGTTCCTTGAAGGTGGCGTAGGTAGTGTACGCAACTAGCATGGTTCCTTGATGGTGGCGCAGGTAGTGTACGCAACTAGCATGGTTCCTTGAAGGTGGCGTAGGTAGTGTACGCAACTAGCATGGTTCCTTGAAGGTGGCGCAGGTAGTGTACGCAACTAGCATGGTTCCTTGAAGGTGGCGTTGGTAGTGTACGCAACTAGCATGGTTCCTTGAAGGTGGCGCAGGTAGTGTACGCAACTAGCATGGTTCCTTGAAGGAGGCGTAGGTAATGTACGCAACTAGCACGGTTCCTTGAAGGTGGCGCAGGTAGTGCACGCAACTAGCATGGTTCCTTGAAGGTGGCGCAGGTAGTGTACGCAACTAGCATGGTTCCTTGAAGGTGGCGCAGGTAGTGTACGCAACTAGCATGGTTCCTTGAGGATGGCGTAGGTAATGTACGCAACTAGCATGGTTCCTTGAAGGTGGCGCAGGTAGTGTACGCAACTAGCATGGTTCCTTGAAGGTGGCGTAGGTAGTGTACGCAACTAGCATGGTTCCTTGAAGGTGGCGCAGGTAGTGTACGCAACTAGCATGGTTCCTTGAAAGTGGCGTAGGTAGTGTACGCAACTAGCATGGTTCCTTGAAGGTGGCGCAGGTAGTGTACGCAACTAGCATGGTTCCTTGAAGGTGGCGTAGGTAGTGTACGCAACTAGCATGGGTCCTTGAGGATGGCTCAGGTAATGTACGCAACTAGCACGGTTCCTTGAAGGTGGTGCAGGTAATGTACGCAACTAGCACGGTTCCTTGAAGGTAGCGCAGGTAATGTACGCAACTAGCATGGTTCCCTGAAGGTGGCGCAGGTAGTGTACGCAACTAGCATGGTTCCTTGAAGGTGGCGTAGATAGTGTACGCAACTAGCATGGTTCCTTGAAGGTGGCGCAGGTAGTGTACGCAACTAGCACGGTTCCTTGAAGGTGGCGTAGGTAGTGTACGCAACTAGCATGGTTACTTGAGGGTGCAGTAGGTAGTGTACGCAACTAGCACGGTTCCTTGAAGGTTGCGTAGGTAGTGTACGCAATTGGCACGGTTCCTTGAAGGAGGCGCAGGTAGTGTACGCAACTAGCATGGTTCCTTGAGGGTGGCGTAGGTAGTGTACGCAATTAGCACGGTTCCTTGAAGGTGGCGTAGGTAATGTACAGAATTAGCACGGTTCTTTGAAGGTGGCGCAGGTAATGTACGCAACTAGCACGGTTCCTTGAAGGTGGCGCAGGTAGTGTACGCAACTAGCACGGTTTCTTGAGGGTGGCGTAGGAAGTGTACGCAACTAGCATGGTTCCTTGAAGGTGGCGCAGGTAGTGTACGCAACTAGCATGGTTCCTTGAAGGTGGCGCAGGTAGTGTACGCAACTAGCATGGTTCCTTGAAGGTGGCGCAGGTAGTGTACGCAACTAGCATGGGTCCTTGAGGATGGCTCAGGTATTGTACGCAACTAGCATGGTTCCTTGAAGGTGGCGCAGGTAGTGTACGCAACTAGCACGGTTCCTTGAAGGTAGCGCAGGTAGTGTACGCAACTAGCATGGTTCCTTGAAGGTGGCGCAGGTAGTGTACGCAACTAGCATGGTTCCTTGAATGTGGCGCAGGTAGTGTACGCAACTAGCATGGTTCCTAGAAGGTAGCGCAGGTAGTGTACGCAACTAGCATGGTTCCTTGAAGGTGGCGCAGGTAGTGTACGCAACTAGCATGGTTCCTTGAAGGTGGCGCAGGTAGTGTACGCAACTAGCACGGTTCCTTGAAGGTGCAGTAGGTAATGTACGCGACTAGCACGGTTCCTTGAAGGTGGCGCAGGTAGTGTACTCAACTAGCATGGTTCCTTGAAGGTGGCGCAGGTAGTGTACGCGACTAGCACGGTTCTTTGAAGGTGGCGCAGGTAGTGTACGCAACTAGCACGGTTCATTGAAGGTGCAGTAGGTAATGTACGCGACTAGTACGGTTCCTTGAAGGTGGCGTAGGTAGTGTACGCAACTAGCATGGTTCCTTGAAGGTGGCGTAGGTAGTGTACGCAACTAGCATGGTTCCTTGAAGGTGGCGCAGGTAGTGTACGCAACTAGCATTGTTCTTTGAAGGTGGCGTTGGTAGTGTACGCAACTAGCACGGTTCCTTGAAGGTGGCGTAGGTAGTGTACGCAACTAGCATGGTTCCTTGAAGGTGGCGCAGGTAGTGTACGCAACTAGCATGGTTCCTTGAAGGTGCAGTAGGTAATGTACGCGACTAGTACGGTTCCTTGAAGGTGGCGTAGGTAGTGTACGCAACTAGCATGGTTCCTTGAAGGTGGCGTTGGTAGTGTACGCAACTAGCATGGTTCCTTGAAGGTGGCGTAGGTAGTGTACGCAACTAGCATGGGTCCTTGAGGATGGCTCAGGTAATGTACGCAACTAGCACGGTTCCTTGAAGGTGGCGCAGGCAATGTACGCAACTAGCACGGTTCCTTGAAGGTAGCGCAGGTAATGTACGCAACTAGCATGGTTCCTTGAAGGTGGCGCAGGTAGTGTACGCAACTAGCATGGTTCCTTGAAGGTGGCGTAGGTAGTGTACGCAACTAGCATGGTTCCTTGAAGGTGGCGCAGGTAGTGTACGCAACTAGCACGGTTGCTTGAAGGTGGCGTAGGTAGTGTACGCAACTAGCATGGTTCCTTGAGGGTGCAGTAGGTAGTGTACGCAACTAGCACGGTTTCTTGAAGGTGGCGTAGGTAGTGTACGCAATTAGCACGGTTCCTTGAAGGAGGCGCAGGTAGTGTACGCAACTAGCATGGTTCCTTGAGAGTGGCGTAGGTAGTGTACGCAATTAGCACGGTTCCTTGAAGGTGGCGTAGGTAATGTACGCAATTAGCACGGTTCCTTGAAGGTGGCGCAGGTAATGTACGCAACTAGCACGGTTCCTTGAAGGTGGCGCAGGTAGTGTACGCAACTAGCACGGTTCCTTGAGGGTGGCGTAGGTAGTGTACGCAACTAGCATGGTTCCTTGAAGGTGGCGCAGGTAGTGTACGCAACTAGCATGGTTCCTTGAAGGTGGCGCAGGTAGTGTACGCAACTAGCATGGTTCCTTGAAGGTGGCGCAGGTAGTGTATGCAACTAGCATGGTTCCTTGAATGTGGCGTAGGTAGTGTACGCAACTAGCATGGTTCCTTGAAGGTGGCGAAGGTAGTGTACGCAATTAACATGGGTCCTTGAAGGTGGCGTAGATAGTGTACGCAATTAACATGGGTTCTTGAAGGAGGCGCAGGTAGTGTACGCAACTAGCACGGTTCCTTGAGGGTGGCGTAGGTAGTGTACGCAACTAGCACCAAAAGGGTGTCAGTTAGTGTTGTCTGGAACTAGCACGGTTCCTTGAAGGAGGCGCAGGTAATGTACGCGACTAGCACGGTTCCTTGAAGGTGGTGCAGGTAGTGTACGCAAATAGCACGGTTCCTTGAGGGTGGCGCAGGTAATGTACGCGACTAGCACGGTTCCTTGAGGGTGGCGCAGGTAATGTACGCAACTAGCACGGTTCCTTGAAGGTGGCGCAGGTAATGTACGCGACTAGCACGGTTCCTTGAAGGTGGTGCAGGTAATGTACGCGACTAGCACGGTTCCTTGAAGGAGGCGCAGGTAATGTACGCGACTAGCACGGTTCCTTGAGGGTGCAGTAGGTAATGTACGCGACTAGCACGGTTCCTTGAAGGTGGTGCAGGTAGTGTACGCAACTAGCACGGTTCCTTGAAGGAGGCGCAGGTAATGTACGCGACTAGCACGGTTCCTTGAGGGTGCAGTAGGTAGTGTACGCAACTAGCATGGTTCCTTGAAGGTGGCGCAGGTAGTGTACGCAACTAGCATGGTTCCTTGAAGGTGGCGCAGGTAGTGTACGCAACTAGCATGGTTCCTTGAAGGTGGCGCAGGTAGTGTACGCAACTAGCATGGTTCCTTGAAGGTGGCGCAGGTAGTGTATGCAACTAGCATGGTTCCTTGAAGGTGGCGCAAGTAGTGTACGCAACTAGCATGGTTCCTTGAGGGTGCAGTAGGTAATGTACGCGACTAGCACGGTTCCTTGAAGGTGGCGTAGGTAGTGTACGCAACTAGCATGGTTCCTTGAAGGTGGCGTAGGTAGTGTACGCAACTAGCATGGTTCCTTGAAGGTGGCGCAGGTAGTGTACGCAACTAGCATGGTTCCTTGAAGGTGTCGTAGGTAGTGTACGCAACTAGCATGGTTCCTTGAAGGTGGCGCAGGTAGTGTACGCAACTAGCATGGTTCCTTGAAGGTGGCGTAGGTAGTGTACGCAACTAGCATGGTTCCTTGAAGGTGGCGCAGGTAGTGTACGCAACTAGCATGGTTCCTTGAAGGTGGCGTTGGTAGTGTACGCAACTAGCATGGTTCCTTGAAGGTGGCGCAGGTAGTGTACGCAACTAGCATGGTTCCTTGAAGGAGGCGTAGGTAATGTACGCAACTAGCACGGTTCCTTGAAGGTGGCGCAGGTAGTGCACGCAACTAGCATGGTTCCTTGAAGGTGGCGCAGGTAGTGTACGCAACTAGCATGGTTCCTTGAAGGTGGCGCAGGTAGTGTACGCAACTAGCATGGTTCCTTGAGGATGGCGTAGGTAATGTACGCAACTAGCATGGTTCCTTGAAGGTGGCGCAGGTAGTGTACGCAACTAGCATGGTTCCTTGAAGGTGGCGTAGGTAGTGTACGCAACTAGCATGGTTCCTTGAAGGTGGCGCAGGTAGTGTACGCAACTAGCATGGTTCCTTGAAAGTGGCGTAGGTAGTGTACGCAACTAGCATGGTTCCTTGAAGGTGGCGCAGGTAGTGTACGCAACTAGCATGGTTCCTTGAAGGTGGCGTAGGTAGTGTACGCAACTAGCATGGGTCCTTGAGGATGGCTCAGGTAATGTACGCAACTAGCACGGTTCCTTGAAGGTGGTGCAGGTAATGTACGCAACTAGCACGGTTCCTTGAAGGTAGCGCAGGTAATGTACGCAACTAGCATGGTTCCCTGAAGGTGGCGCAGGTAGTGTACGCAACTAGCATGGTTCCTTGAAGGTGGCGTAGATAGTGTACGCAACTAGCATGGTTCCTTGAAGGTGGCGCAGGTAGTGTACGCAACTAGCATGGTTACTTGAGGGTGCAGTAGGTAGTGTACGCAACTAGCACGGTTCCTTGAAGGTTGCGTAGGTAGTGTACGCAATTAGCACGGTTCCTTGAAGGAGGCGCAGGTAGTGTACGCAACTAGCATGGTTCCTTGAGGGTGGCGTAGGTAGTGTACGCAATTAGCACGGTTCCTTGAAGGTGGCGTAGGTAATGTACAGAATTAGCACGGTTCTTTGAAGGTGGCGCAGGTAATGTACGCAACTAGCACGGTTCCTTGAAGGTGGCGCAGGTAGTGTACGCAACTAGCACGGTTTCTTGAGGGTGGCGTAGGTAGTGTACGCAACTAGCATGGTTCCTTGAAGGTGGCGCAGGTAGTGTACGCAACTAGCATGGTTCCTTGAAGGTGGCGCAGGTAGTGTACGCAACTAGCATGGTTCCTTGAAAGTGGCGCAGGTAGTGTACGCAACTAGCATGGGTCCTTGAGGATGGCTCAGGTATTGTACGCAACTAGCATGGTTCCTTGAAGGTGGCGCAGGTAGTGTACGCAACTAGCACGGTTCTTGAAGGTAGCGCAGGTAGTGTACGCAACTAGCATGGTTCCTTGAAGGTGGCGCAGGTAGTGTACGCAACTAGCATGGTTCCTTGAAGGTGGCGCAGGTAGTGTACGCAACTAGCATGGTTCCTAGAAGGTAGCGCAGGTAGTGTACGCAACTAGCATGGTTCCTTGAAGGTGGCGCAGGTAGTGTACGCAACTAGCATGGTTCCTTGAAGGTGGCGCAGGTAGTGTACGCAACTAGCACGGTTCCTTGAAGGTAGCGCAGGTAGTGTACGCAACTAGCATGGTTCCTTGAAGGTAGAGCAGGTAGTGTACGCAACTAGCATGGTTCCTTGAAGGTGGCGCAGGTAGTGTACGCAACTAGCATGGTTCCTTGAAGGTAGAGCAGGTAGTGTACGCAACTAGCATGGTTCCTTGAAGGTAGCGCAGGTAGTGTACGCAACTAGCACGGGTCCTTGAGGATGGCTCAGGTAATGTACGCAACTAGCACGGTTCCTTGAAGGTGGCGCAGGTAGTGTACGCAACTAGCATGGTTCCTTGTAGGTGGCGCAGGTAGTGTACGCAACTAGCATGGTTCCTTGAGGATGGCTCAGGTAATGTACGCAACTAGCACGGTTCCTTGAAGGTGGTGCAGGTAGTGTACGCAACTAGCATGGTTCCTTGAAGGTAGCGCAGGTAGAGTACGCAACTAGCACGGGTCCTTGAGGATGGCTCAGGTAATGTACGCAACTAGCACGGTTCCTTGAAGGTGGCGCAGGTAGTGTACGCAACTAGCACGGTTCCTTGAAGGTGCAGTAGGTAGTGTACGCAATTAGCACGGTTCCTTGAGGATGGCTCAGGTAATGTACGCAACTAGCACGGTTCCTTGAAGGTGGCGCAGGTAATGTACGCAACTAGCACGGTTCCTTGAAGGTGGCGCAGGTAGTGTACGCAACTAGCATGGTTCCTTGAAGGTAGCGCAGGTAGTGTACGCAACTAGCATGGTTCCTTGAAGGTAGAGCAGGTAGTGTACGCAACTAGCATGGTTCCTTGAAGGTAGCGCAGGTAGTGTACGCAACTAGCACGGGTCCTTGAGGATGGCTCAGGTAATGTACGCAACTAGCACGGTTCCTTGAAGGTGGCGCAGGTAGTGTACGCAACTAGCACGGTTCCTTGAAGGTGCAGTAGGTAGTGTACGCAATTAGCACGGTTCCTTGAGGATGGCTCAGGTAATGTACGCAACTAGCACGGTTCCTTGAAGGTGGCGCAGGTAATGTACGCAACTAGCACGGTTCCTTGAAGGTGGCGCAGGTAGTGTACGCAACTAGCATGGTTCCTTGAAGGTAGCGCAGGTAGTGTACGCAACTAGCATGGTTCCTTGAAGGTGGCGCAGGTCGTGTACGCAACTAGCACGGTTCCTTGAAGGTAGCGCAGGTAATGTACGCAACTAGCATGGTTCCTTGAAGGTGGCGCAGGTAGTGTACGCAACTAGCATGGTTCCTTGAAGGTAGCGCAGGTAGTGTACGCAACTAGCATGGTTCCTTGAAGGTGGCGCAGGTAGTGTACGCAACTAGCACGGTTCCTTGAAGGTAGCGCAGGTAGTGTACGCAACTAGCATGGTTCCTTGAAGGTGGCGCAGGTAGTGTACGCAACTAGCACGGTTCCTTGAAGGTGGCGCAGGTAATGTACGCGACTAGCACGGTTCTTTGAAGGTGGCGCAGGTAATGTACGCGACTAGCACGGTTCCTTGAAGGTGGCGCAGGTAGTGTACGTAACTAGCATGGTTCCTTGAAGGTAGCGCAGGTAGTGTACGCAACTAGCATGGTTCCTTGAAGATGGCGCAGGTAGTGTACGCAACTAGCATGGTTCCTTGAAGGTGGCGCAGGTAATGTACGCGACTAGCACGGTTCCTTGAAGGTGGCGCAGGTAGTGTACGTAACTAGCATGGTTCCTTGAAGGTAGCGCAGGTAGTGTACGCAACTAGCATGGTTCCTTGAAGATGGCGCAGGTAGTGTACGCAACTAGCATGGTTCATTGAAGGTGGCGCAGGTAATGTACGCAACTAGCACGGGTCCTTGAGGATGGCTCATGTAATGTACGCAACTAGCATGGTTCCTTGAGGATGGCGCAGGTAGTGTACGCAACTAGCATGGTTCCTTGAAGGAGGCGCAGGTAATGTACGCAACTAGCATGGTTCCTTGAAGGTAGCGCAGGTAATGTACGCAACTAGCATGGTTCCTTGAGGATGGCGCAGGTAGTGTACGCAACTAGCACGGTTCCTTGAAGGAGGCGCAGGTAATGTACGCAACTAGCACGGGTCCTTGAGGATGGCGCAGGTAGTGTACGCAACTAGCATGGTTCCTTGAAGGTGGCGTAGGTAATGTACGCAACTAGCATGGGTCCTTGAGGATGGCTCAGGTAGTGTACGCAACTAGCACGGTTCATGGAAGGTGGCGTAGGTAATGCACGCAACTAGCATGGGTCCTTGAGGATGGCGCAGGTAGTGTACGCAACTAGCACGGTTCATGGAAGGTGGCGTAGGTAATGTACGCAACTAGCATGGGTCCTTGAGGATGGCTCAGGTAATGTACGAAACTAGCATGGTTCCTTGAAGGTGGCGCAGGTAGTGTACGCAACTAGCACGGTTCCTTGAAGGTAGCGCAGGTAGTGTACGCAACTAGCATGGTTCCTTGAAGGTGGCGCAGGTAGTGTACGCAACTAGCATGGTTCCTTGAAGGTGGCGCAGGTAGTGTACGCAACTAGCATGGTTCCTAGAAGGTAGCGCAGGTAGTGTACGCAACTAGCATGGTTCCTTGAAGGTGGCGCAGGTAGTGTACGCAACTAGCATGGTTCCTTGAAGGTGGCGCAGGTAGTGTACGCAACTAGCATGGTTCCTTGAAGGTGCAGTAGGTAATGTACGCGACTAGCACGGTTCCTTGAAGGTGGCGCAGGTAGTGTACGCAACTAACACGGTTCCTTGAAGGTGCAGTAGGTAATGTACGCGACTAGCACGGTTCCTTGAAGGTGGCGCAGGTAGTGTACGCAACTAGCATGGTTCATTGAAGGTGCAGTAGGTAATGTACGCGACTAGCACGGTTCCTTGAAGGTGGCGCGGGTAGTGTACGCAACTAGCACGGTTCATTGAAGGTGCAGTAGGTAATGTACGCGACTAGCATGGTTCCTTGAAGGTGCAGTAGGTAATGTACGCGACTAGCATGGTTCCTTGAAGGTGCAGTAGGTAATGTACGCAACTAGCACGGTTCCTTGAAGGTGGCGTAGGTAATGTACGCAACTAGCACGGTTCCTTGAAGGTGGCGAAGGTAATGTACGCAACTAGCACGGTTCATTGAAGGTGCAGTAGGTAATGTACGCGACTAGCATGGTTCCTTGAAGGTGCAGTAGGTAATGTACGCGACTAGCACGGTTAATTGAAGGTGGCGCAGGTAGTGTACGCAACTAGCACGGTTCATTGAAGGTGCAGTAGGTAATGTACGCGACTAGCATGGTTCCTTGAAGGTGCAGTAGGTAATGTACGCGACTAGCATGGTTCCTTGAAGGTGCAGTAGGTAATGTACGCAACTAGCACGGTTCCTTGAAGGTGGCGTAGGTAATGTACGCAACTAGCACGGTTCCTTGAAGGTGGCGAAGGTAATGTACGCAACTAGCACGGTTCCTTGAAGGTGCAGTAGGTAATGTACGCAACTAGCACGGTTCCTTGAAGGTGGTGCAGGTAATGTACGCGACTAGCACGGTTCATTGAAGGTGGCGCAGGTAATGTACGCAACTAGCATGGTTCCTTGAGGGTGGCGCAGGTAATGTACGCAACTAGCATGGTTCCTTGAGGGTGGCGCAGGTAATGTACGCAACTAGCACGGTTCCTTGAGGGTGGCGCAGGTAATGTACGCAACTAGCATGGTTCATTGAAGGTGCAGTAGGTAATGTACGCGACTAGCACGGTACCTTGAAGGTGGCGCAGGTAGTGTACGCAACTAGCACGGTTCCTTGAAGGTGGCGCAGGTAATGTTCGCAACTAGCACGGTTCCTTGAAGGTGGCGCAGGTAGTGTACGCAACTAGCATGGTTCCTTGAAGGTGGCGCAGGTAGTGTACGCAACTAGCACGGTTCCTTGAAGGTGGCGCAGGTAGTGTACGCAACTAGCACGCTTCATTGAAGGTGGCGAAGGTAATGTACGCAACTAGCACGGTTCATTGAAGGTGGCGCAGGTAGTGTACGCAACTAGCACGGTTCATTGAAGGTGCAGTAGGTAATGTACTTGACTAGCATGGTTCCTTGAAGGTGCAGTAGGTAATGTACGCGACTAGCATGGTTCCTTGAAGGTGCAGTAGGTAATGTACGCGACTAGCACGGTTCCTTGAAGGTGGCACAGGTAATGTACGCGACTAGCATGGTTCCTTGGAGGTGGCGCAGGTAGTGTACGCAACTAGCATGGTTCCTTGAGGGTGCAGTAGGTAATGTACGCAACTAGCACGGTTCATTGAAGGTGGCGTAGGTAGTGTACGCGACTAGCATGGTTCCTTGAAGGAGGCGCAGGTAGTGTACGCAACTAGCACGGTTCCTTGAAGGTGGCGCAGGTAATGTACGCAACTAACACTGTTCCTTGAAGGTGGCGTAGGTAGTGTACGCAACTAGCACGGTTCCTTGAAGGTGGCGCAGGTAATCTACGCAACTAGCATGGGTCCTTGAAGGTGGCGCAGGTAGTGTACGCAACTAGCACGGTTCCTTGAAGGTGGCGTAGGTAGTGTACGCAACTAGCACGGTTCCTTGAAGGTGGCGCAGGTATTGTACGCAACTAGCACGGTTCCTTGAAGGTGGCGCAGGTAGTGTACGCAACTAGCACGGTTCCTTGAAGGTGGCGCAGGTAGTGTACGCAACTAGCACGGTTCCTTGAAGGTGGCGCAGGTAATGTACGCAACTAGCACGGTTCCTTGAAGGTGGCGCAGGTAATGTACGCAACTAGCACGGTTCATTGAAGGTGGCGCAGGTAATGTACGCAACTAGCATGGGTCCTTGAAGGAGGCGCAGGTAGTGTACGCAACTAGCATGGTTCCTTCAGGGTGGTGCAGGTAGTGTACGCAACTAGCATGGGTCCTTGAGGGTGGCGCAGGTAGTGTACGCAACTAGCACGGTTCCTTGAAGGTGGCGTAGGTAGTGTACGCAACTAGCATGGGTCCTTGAGGATGGCTCAGGTAATGTACGCAACTAGCACGGTTCCTTGAAGGTCGCGTAGGTAGTGTACGCAACTAGCACGGTTCATTGAAGGTGGCGCAGGTAGTGTACGCAACTAGCATAGTTCCTTGAAGGTGGCGCAGGTAGTGTACGCAACTAGCATGGTTCCTTGAAGGTGCAGTAGGTAATGTACGCGACTAGCATGGTTCTTTGAAGGTAGCGCAGGTAATGTACGCAACTAGCATGGTTCCTTGAAGGGGGCGTAGGTAGTGTACGCAACTAGCACGGTTCCTTGAAGGTGGCGCAGGTAGTGTACGCAACTAGCATGGGTCCTTGAGGATGGCTCAGGTAATGTACGCGACTAGCACGGTTCCTTGAGGGTGGCGCAGGTAGTGTACGCAACTAGCACGGTTCCTTGAAGGTGGCGCAGGTAGTGTACGCAACTAGCATGGTTCCTTGAAGGTGGCGTAGGTAGTGTACGCAACTAGCATGGTTCCTTGAAGGTAGCGCAGGTAATGTACGCAACTAGCATGGTTCCTTGAAGGTGGCGTAGGTAGTGTACGCAACTAGCACGGTTCCTTGAAGGTGGCGCAGGTAGTGTACGCAACTAGCATGGGTCCTTGAGGATGGCTCAGGTAATGTACGCGACTAGCACGGTTCCTTGAGGGTGGCGCAGGTAGTGTACGCAACTAGCACGGTTCATTGAAGGTGGCGCAGGTAGTGTACGCAACTAGCATGGTTCCTTGAAGGTGGCGTAGGTAGTGTACGCAACTAGCATGGTTCCTTGAAGGTGGCGCAGGTAGTGTACGCAACTAGCATGGTGCCTTGAAGGTGGCGCAGGTAGTGTACGCAACTAGCCCGGTTCCTTGAAGGTGGCGCAGGTAGTGTACGCAACTAGCATAGTTCCTTGAAGGTGGCGCAAGTAGTGTACGCAACTAGCATGGTTCCTTGAGGGTGCAGTAGGTAATGTACGCGACTAGCACGGTTCCTTGAAGGTGGCGTAGGTAGTGTACGCAACTAGCATGGTTCCTTGAAGGTGGCGTAGGTAGTGTACGCAACTAGCATGGTTCCTTGAAGGTGGCGCAGGTAGTGTACGCAACTAGCATGGTTCCTTGAAGGTGGCGTAGGTAGTGTACGCAACTAGCATGGTTCCTTGATGGTGGCGCAGGTAGTGTACGCAACTAGCATGGTTCCTTGAAGGTGGCGTAGGTAGTGTACGCAACTAGCATGGTTCCTTGAAGGTGGCGCAGGTAGTGTACGCAACTAGCATGGTTCCTTGAAGGTGGCGTTGGTAGTGTACGCAACTAGCATGGTTCCTTGAAGGTGGCGCAGGTAGTGTACGCAACTAGCATGGTTCCTTGAAGGAGGCGTAGGTAATGTACGCAACTAGCACGGTTCCTTGAAGGTGGCGCAGGTAGTGCACGCAACTAGCATGGTTCCTTGAAGGTGGCGCAGGTAGTGTACGCAACTAGCATGGTTCCTTGAAGGTGGCGCAGGTAGTGTACGCAACTAGCATGGTTCCTTGAGGATGGCGTAGGTAATGTACGCAACTAGCATGGTTCCTTGAAGGTGGCGCAGGTAGTGTACGCAACTAGCATGGTTCCTTGAAGGTGGCGTAGGTAGTGTACGCAACTAGCATGGTTCCTTGAAGGTGGCGCAGGTAGTGTACGCAACTAGCATGGTTCCTTGAAAGTGGCGTAGGTAGTGTACGCAACTAGCATGGTTCCTTGAAGGTGGCGCAGGTAGTGTACGCAACTAGCATGGTTCCTTGAAGGTGGCGTAGGTAGTGTACGCAACTAGCATGGGTCCTTGAGGATGGCTCAGGTAATGTACGCAACTAGCACGGTTCCTTGAAGGTGGTGCAGGTAATGTACGCAACTAGCACGGTTCCTTGAAGGTAGCGCAGGTAATGTACGCAACTAGCATGGTTCCCTGAAGGTGGCGCAGGTAGTGTACGCAACTAGCATGGTTCCTTGAAGGTGGCGTAGATAGTGTACGCAACTAGCATGGTTCCTTGAAGGTGGCGCAGGTAGTGTACGCAACTAGCACGGTTCCTTGAAGGTGGCGTAGGTAGTGTACGCAACTAGCATGGTTACTTGAGGGTGCAGTAGGTAGTGTACGCAACTAGCACGGTTCCTTGAAGGTTGCGTAGGTAGTGTACGCAATTAGCACGGTTCCTTGAAGGAGGCGCAGGTAGTGTACGCAACTAGCATGGTTCCTTGAGGGTGGCGTAGGTAGTGTACGCAATTAGCACGGTTCCTTGAAGGTGGCGTAGGTAATGTACAGAATTAGCACGGTTCTTTGAAGGTGGCGCAGGTAATGTACGCAACTAGCACGGTTCCTTGAAGGTGGCGCAGGTAGTGTACGCAACTAGCACGGTTTCTTGAGGGTGGCGTAGGTAGTGTACGCAACTAGCATGGTTCCTTGAAGGTGGCGCAGGTAGTGTACGCAACTAGCATGGTTCCTTGAAGGTGGCGCAGGTAGTGTACGCAACTAGCATGGTTCCTTGAAGGTGGCGCAGGTAGTGTACGCAACTAGCATGGGTCCTTGAGGATGGCTCAGGTATTGTACGCAACTAGCATGGTTCCTTGAAGGTGGCGCAGGTAGTGTACGCAACTAGCACGGTTCCTTGAAGGTAGCGCAGGTAGTGTACGCAACTAGCATGGTTCCTTGAAGGTGGCGCAGGTAGTGTACGCAACTAGCATGGTTCCTTGAATGTGGCGCAGGTAGTGTACGCAACTAGCATGGTTCCTAGAAGGTAGCGCAGGTAGTGTACGCAACTAGCATGGTTCCTTGAAGGTGGCGCAGGTAGTGTACGCAACTAGCATGGTTCCTTGAAGGTGGCGCAGGTAGTGTACGCAACTAGCACGGTTCCTTGAAGGTGCAGTAGGTAATGTACGCGACTAGCACGGTTCCTTGAAGGTGGCGCAGGTAGTGTACTCAACTAGCATGGTTCCTTGAAGGTGGCGCAGGTAGTGTACGCGACTAGCACGGTTCTTTGAAGGTGGCGCAGGTAGTGTACGCAACTAGCACGGTTCATTGAAGGTGCAGTAGGTAATGTACGCGACTAGTACGGTTCCTTGAAGGTGGCGTAGGTAGTGTACGCAACTAGCATGGTTCCTTGAAGGTGGCGTAGGTAGTGTACGCAACTAGCATGGTTCCTTGAAGGTGGCGCAGGTAGTGTACGCAACTAGCATTGTTCTTTGAAGGTGGCGTTGGTAGTGTACGCAACTAGCACGGTTCCTTGAAGGTGGCGTAGGTAGTGTACGCAACTAGCATGTTTCCTTGAAGGTGGCGCAGGTAGTGTACGCAACTAGCATGGTTCCTTGAAGGTGCAGTAGGTAATGTACGCGACTAGTACGGTTCCTTGAAGGTGGCGTAGGTAGTGTACGCAACTAGCATGGTTCCTTGAAGGTGGCGTTGGTAGTGTACGCAACTAGCATGGTTCCTTGAAGGTGGCGTAGGTAGTGTACGCAACTAGCATGGGTCCTTGAGGATGGCTCAGGTAATGTACGCAACTAGCACGGTTCCTTGAAGGTGGCGCAGGCAATGTACGCAACTAGCACGGTTCCTTGAAGGTAGCGCAGGTAATGTACGCAACTAGCATGGTTCCTTGAAGGTGGCGCAGGTAGTGTACGCAACTAGCATGGTTCCTTGAAGGTGGCGTAGGTAGTGTACGCAACTAGCATGGTTCCTTGAAGGTGGCGCAGGTAGTGTACGCAACTAGCACGGTTGCTTGAAGGTGGCGTAGGTAGTGTACGCAACTAGCATGGTTCCTTGAGGGTGCAGTAGGTAGTGTACGCAACTAGCACGGTTTCTTGAAGGTGGCGTAGGTAGTGTACGCAATTAGCACGGTTCCTTGAAGGAGGCGCAGGTAGTGTACGCAACTAGCATGGTTCCTTGAGGGTGGCGTAGGTAGTGTACGCAATTAGCACGGTTCCTTGAAGGTGGCGTAGGTAATGTACGCAATTAGCACGGTTCCTTGAAGGTGGCGCAGGTAATGTACGCAACTAGCACGGTTCCTTGAAGGTGGCGCAGGTAGTGTACGCAACTAGCACGGTTCCTTGAGGGTGGCGTAGGTAGTGTACGCAACTAGCATGGTTCCTTGAAGGTGGCGCAGGTAGTGTACGCAACTAGCATGGTTCCTTGAAGGTGGCGCAGGTAGTGTACGCAACTAGCATGGTTCCTTGAAGGTGGCGCAGGTAGTGTATGCAACTAGCATGGTTCCTTGAATGTGGCGTAGGTAGTGTACGCAACTAGCATGGTTCCTTGAAGGTGGCGAAGGTAGTGTACGCAATTAACATGGGTCCTTGAAGGTGGCGTAGGTAGTGTACGCAATTAACATGGGTTCTTGAAGGAGGCGCAGGTAGTGTACGCAACTAGCACGGTTCCTTGAGGGTGGCGTAGGTAGTGTACGCAACTAGCACCAAAAGGGTGTCAGTTAGTGTTGTCTGGAACTAGCACGGTTCCTTGAAGGAGGCGCAGGTAATGTACGCGACTAGCACGGTTCCTTGAAGGTGGTGCAGGTAGTGTACGCAAATAGCACGGTTCCTTGAGGGTGGCGCAGGTAATGTACGCGACTAGCACGGTTCCTTGAGGGTGGCGCAGGTAATGTACGCAACTAGCACGGTTCCTTGAAGGTGGCGCAGGTAATGTACGCGACTAGCACGGTTCCTTGAAGGTGGTGCAGGTAATGTACGCGACTAGCACGGTTCCTTGAAGGAGGCGCAGGTAATGTACGCGACTAGCACGGTTCCTTGAGGGTGCAGTAGGTAATGTACGCGACTAGCACGGTTCCTTGAAGGTGGTGCAGGTAGTGTACGCAACTAGCACGGTTCCTTGAAGGAGGCGCAGGTAATGTACGCGACTAGCACGGTTCCTTGAGGGTGCAGTAGGTAGTGTACGCAACTAGCATGGTTCCTTGAAGGTGGCGCAGGTAGTGTACGCAACTAGCATGGTTCCTTGAAGGTGGCGCAGGTAGTGTACGCAACTAGCATGGTTCCTTGAAGGTGGCGCAGGTAGTGTACGCAACTAGCATGGTTCCTTGAAGGTGGCGCAGGTAGTGTATGCAACTAGCATGGTTCCTTGAAGGTGGCGCAAGTAGTGTACGCAACTAGCATGGTTCCTTGAGGGTGCAGTAGGTAATGTACGCGACTAGCACGGTTCCTTGAAGGTGGCGTAGGTAGTGTACGCAACTAGCATGGTTCCTTGAAGGTGGCGTAGGTAGTGTACGCAACTAGCATGGTTCCTTGAAGGTGGCGCAGGTAGTGTACGCAACTAGCATGGTTCCTTGAAGGTGTCGTAGGTAGTGTACGCAACTAGCATGGTTCCTTGAAGGTGGCGCAGGTAGTGTACGCAACTAGCATGGTTCCTTGAAGGTGGCGTAGGTAGTGTACGCAACTAGCATGGTTCCTTGAAGGTGGCGCAGGTAGTGTACGCAACTAGCATGGTTCCTTGAAGGTGGCGTTGGTAGTGTACGCAACTAGCATGGTTCCTTGAAGGTGGCGCAGGTAGTGTACGCAACTAGCATGGTTCCTTGAAGGAGGCGTAGGTAATGTACGCAACTAGCACGGTTCCTTGAAGGTGGCGCAGGTAGTGCACGCAACTAGCATGGTTCCTTGAAGGTGGCGCAGGTAGTGTACGCAACTAGCATGGTTCCTTGAAGGTGGCGCAGGTAGTGTACGCAACTAGCATGGTTCCTTGAGGATGGCGTAGGTAATGTACGCAACTAGCATGGTTCCTTGAAGGTGGCGCAGGTAGTGTACGCAACTAGCATGGTTCCTTGAAGGTGGCGTAGATAGTGTACGCAACTAGCATGGTTCCTTGAAGGTGGCGCAGGTAGTGTACGCAACTAGCATGGTTCCTTGAAGGTGGCGCAGGTAGTGTACGCAACTAGCATGGTTCCTTGAATGTGGCGTAGGTAGTGTACGCAACTAGCATGGTTCCTTGAAGGTGGCGCAGGTAGTGTACGCAACTAGCATGGTTCCTTGAAGGTGGCGTAGGTAGTGTACGCAACTAGCATGGGTCCTTGAGGATGGCTCAGGTAATGTACGCAACTAGCACGGTTCCTTGAAGGTGGTGCAGGTAATGTACGCAACTAGCACGGTTCCTTGAAGGTAGCGCAGGTAATGTACGCAACTAGCATGGTTCCCTGAAGGTGGCGCAGGTAGTGTACGCAACTAGCATGGTTCCTTGAAGGTGGCGTAGATAGTGTACGCAACTAGCATGGTTCCTTGAAGGTGGCGCAGGTAGTGTACGCAACTAGCATGGTTACTTGAGGGTGCAGTAGGTAGTGTACGCAACTAGCACGGTTCCTTGAAGGTTGCGTAGGTAGTGTACGCAATTAGCACGGTTCCTTGAAGGAGGCGCAGGTAGTGTACGCAACTAGCATGGTTCCTTGAGGGTGGCGTAGGTAGTGTACGCAATTAGCACGGTTCCTTGAAGGTGGCGTAGGTAATGTACAGAATTAGCACGGTTCTTTGAAGGTGGCGCAGGTAATGTACGCAACTAGCACGGTTCCTTGAAGGTGGCGCAGGTAGTGTACGCAACTAGCACGGTTTCTTGAGGGTGGCGTAGGTAGTGTACGCAACTAGCATGGTTCCTTGAAGGTGGCGCAGGTAGTGTACGCAACTAGCATGGTTCCTTGAAGGTGGCGCAGGTAGTGTACGCAACTAGCATGGTTCCTTGAAAGTGGCGCAGGTAGTGTACGCAACTAGCATGGGTCCTTGAGGATGGCTCAGGTATTGTACGCAACTAGCATGGTTCCTTGAAGGTGGCGCAGGTAGTGTACGCAACTAGCACGGTTCTTGAAGGTAGCGCAGGTAGTGTACGCAACTAGCATGGTTCCTTGAAGGTGGCGCAGGTAGTGTACGCAACTAGCATGGTTCCTTGAAGGTGGCGCAGGTAGTGTACGCAACTAGCATGGTTCCTAGAAGGTAGCGCAGGTAGTGTACGCAACTAGCATGGTTCCTTGAAGGTGGCGCAGGTAGTGTACGCAACTAGCATGGTTCCTTGAAGGTGGCGCAGGTAGTGTACGCAACTAGCACGGTTCCTTGAAGGTGCAGTAGGTAATGTACGCGACTAGCACGGTTCCTTGAAGGTGGCGCAGGTAGTGTACTCAACTAGCATGGTTCCTTGAAGGTGGCGCAGGTAGTGTACGCGACTAGCACGGTTCTTTGAAGGTGGCGCAGGTAGTGTACGCAACTAGCACGGTTCATTGAAGGTGCAGTAGGTAATGTACGCGACTAGCACGGTTCCTTGAAGGAGGCGCAGGTAGTGTACGCAACTAGCACGGTTCATTGAAGGTGGCGCAGGTAGTGTACGCAACTAGCACGGTTCATTGAAGGTGCAGTAGGTAATGTACGCGACTAGCATGGTTCCTTGAAGGTGCAGTAGGTAATGTACGCGACTAGCATGGTTCCTTGAAGGTGCAGTAGGTAATGTACGCAACTAGCACGGTTCCTTGAAGGTGGCGTAGGTAATGTACGCAACTAGCACGGTTCCTTGAAGTGGCGAAGGTAATGTACGCAACTAGCACGGTTCCTTGAAGGTGCAGTAGGTAATGTACGCAACTAGCCGGTTCCTTGAAGGTGGTGCAGGTAATGTACGCGACTAGCACGGTTCATTGAAGGTGGCGCAGGTAATGTACGCAACTAGCATGGTTCCTTGAGGGTGGCGCAGGTAATGTACGCAACTAGCATGGTTCCTTGAGGGTGGCGCAGGTAATGTACGCAACTACCACGGTTCCTTGAGGGTGGCGCAGGTAATGTACGCAACTAGCATGGTTCATTGAAGGTGCAGTAGGTAATGTACGCGACTAGCACGGTTCCTTGAAGGTGGCGCAGGTAGTGTACGCAACTAGCACGGTTCCTTGAAGGTGGCGCAGGTAATGTACGCAACTAGCACGGTTCCTTGAAGGTGGCGCAGGTAGTGTACGCAACTAGAATGGTTCCTTGAAGGTGGCGCAGGTAGTGTACGCAACTAGCACGGTTCCTTGAAGGTGGCGCAGATAGTGTACGCAACTAGCACGGTTCATTGAAGGTGGCGCAGGTAGTGTACGCAACTAGCATGGTTCCTTGAAAGTGGCGTAGGTAGTGTACGCAACTAGCATGGTTCCTTGAAGGTGGCGCAGGTAGTGTACGCAACTAGCATGGTTCCTTGAAGGTGGCGTAGGTAGTGTACGCAACTAGCATGGTTCCTTGAAGGTGCAGTAGGTAATGTACGCGACTAGCACGGTTCTTTGAAGGTGGCGCAGGTAATGTACGCGACTAGCATGGTTCCTTGAAGGTGGCGCAGGTAGTGTACGCAACTAGCATGGTTCCTTGAGGGTGCAGTAGGTAATGTACGCAACTAGCACGGTTCATTGAAGGTGGCGTAGGTAGTGTACGCGACTAGCATGGTTCCTTGAAGGAGGCGCAGGTAGTGTACGCAACTAGCACGGTTCCTTGAAGGTGGCGCAGGTAATGTACGCAACTAGCACTGTTCCTTGAAGGTGGCGTAGGTAGTGTACGCAACTAGCACGGTTCCTTGAGGGTGGCGCAGGAAGTGTACGCAACTAGCATGGGTCCTTGAGGGTGGCGTAGGTAGTGTACGCAACTAGCACGGTTCCTTGAAGGTGGCGCAGGTAATGTACGCAACTAGCACGGATCCTTGAGGGTGGCGCAGGTAGTGTACGCAACTAGCACGGTTCCTTGAAGGTGGCGCAGGTAATCTACGTAACTAGCATGGGTCCTTGAGGGTGGCGAAGGTAGTGTACGCAACTAGCACGGTTCCTTGAAGGTGGCGTAGGTAGTGTACGCAACTAGCACGGTTCCTTGAGGGTGGCGCAGGTAGTGTACGCAACTAGCATGGTTCCTTGAAGGTGGCGCAGGTAATGTACGCAACTAGCATGGGTACTTGAAGGTGGCGCAGGTAGTGTACGCAACTAGCACGGTTCCTTGAAGGTGGCGTAGGTAGTGTACGCAACTAGCACGGTTCCTTGAAGGTGGCGCAGGTAATGTACGCAACTAGCACGGTTCCTTGAAGGTGGCGCAGGTAGTGTACGCAACTAGCACGGTTCCTTGAAGGTGGCGCAGGTAGTGTACGCAACTAGCACGGTTCCTTGAAGGTGGCGCAGGTAGTGTACGCAACTAGCACGGTTCCTTGAAGGTGGCGCAGGTAATGTACGCAACTAGCACGGTTCCTTGAAGGTGGCGCAGGTAATGTACGCAACTAGCACGGTTCATTGAAGGTGGCGCAGGTAATGTACGCAACTAGCATGGGTCCTTGAAGGAGGCGCAGGTAGTGTACGCAACTAGCATGGTTCCTTGAGGGTGGCGCACGTAGTGTACGCAACTAGCATGGGTCCTTGAGGGTGGCGCAGGTAGTGTACGCAACTAGCACGGTTCCTTGAAGGTGGCGTAGGTAAAGTACGCAACTAGCATGGGTCCTTGAGGATGGCTCAGGTAATGTACGCAACTAGCACGGTTCCTTGAAGGTCGCGTAGGTAGTGTACGCAACTAGCACGGTTCATTGAAGGTGGCGCAGGTAGTGTACGCAACTAGCATAGTTCCTTGAAGGTGGCGCAGGTAGTGTACGCAACTAGCATGGTTCCTTGAAGGTGCAGTAGGTAATGTACGCGACTAGCACGGTTCCTTGAATGTGGCGTAGGTAGTGTACGCAACTAGTATGGTTCCTTGAAGGTGGCGTAGGTAGTGTACGCAACTAGCATGGTTCCTTGAAGGTGGCGCAGGTAGTGTACGCAACTAGCATGGTTCCTTGAAGGTGGGGCAGGTAGTGTACGCAACTAGCACGGTTCCTTGAAGGTGGCGCAGGTAGTGTACGCAACTAGCATAGTTCCTTGAAGGTGGCGCAGGTAGTGTACGCAACTAGCATGGTTCCTTGAAGGTGCAGTAGGTAATGTACGCGACTAGTACGGTTCCTTGAAGGTGGCGTAGGTAGTGTACGCAACTAGCATGGTTCCTTGAAGGTGGCGTAGGTAGTGTACGCAACTAGCATGGTTCCTTGAAGGTGGCGCAGGTAGTGTACGCAACTAGCATGGTTCCTTGTAGGTGGCGTAGGTAGTGTACGCAACTAGCATGGTTCCTTGAAGGTGGCGCAGGTAGTGTACGCAACTAGCATTGTTCTTTGAAGGTGGCGTTGGTAGTGTACGCAACTAGCATGGTTCCTTGAAGGTGGCGCAGGTAGTGTACGCAACAACATGGTTCCTTGAAGGAGGCTTAGGTAATGTACGCAACTAGCACGGTTCCTTGAAGGTGGCGCAGGTAGTGCACGCAACTAGCATGGTTCCTTGAAGGTGGCGCAGGTAGTGTACGCAACTAGCATGGTTCCTTGAAGGTGGCGCAGGTAGTGTACGCAACTAGCATGGTTCCTTGAGGGTGGCGTAGGTAATGTACGCAACTAGCATGGTTCCTTGAAGGTGGCGCAGGTAGTGTACGCAACTAGCATGGTTCCTTGAAGGTGGCGCAGGTAGTGTACGCAACTAGCATGGTTCCTTGAAGGTGGCGTAGGTAGTGTACGCAACTAGCATGGTTCCTTGAAGGTGGCGCTGGTAGTGTACGCAACTAGCATGGTTCCTTGAAGGTGGCGTAGGTAGTGTACGCAACTAGCATGGTTCCTTGAAGGTGGCGCAGGTAGTGTACGCAACTAGCATGGTTCCTTGAAGGTGGCGTAGGTAGTGTACGCAACTAGCATGGGTCCTTGAGGATGGCTCAGGTAATGTACGCAACTAGCACGGTTCCTTGAAGGTGGCGCAGGTAATGTACGCAACTAGCACGGTTCCTTGAAGGTAGCGCAGGTAATGTACGCAACTAGCATGGTTCCTTGAAGGTGGCGCAGGTAGTGTACGCAACTAGCATGGTTCCTTGAAGGTGGCTTAGGTAGTGTACGCAACTAGCATGGTTCCTTGAAGGTGGCGCAGGTAGTGTACGCAACTAGCACGGTTCCTTGAAGGTGGCGTAGGTAGTGTACGCAACTAGCATGGTTCCTTGAGGGTGCAGTAGGTAGTGTACGCAACTAGCACGGTTTCTTGAAGGTGGCGTAGGTAGTGTACGCAATTAGCACGGTTCCTTGAAGGAGGCGCAGGTAGTGTACGCAACTAGCATGGTTCCTTGAGGGTGGCGTAGGTAGTGTACGCAATTAGCACGGTTCCTTGAAGGTGGCGTAGGTAATGTACGCAATTAGCACGGTTCCTTGAAGGTGGCGCAGGTAATGTACGCAACTAGCACGGTTCCTTGAAGGTGGCGCAGGTAGTGTACGCAACTAGCACGGTTCCTTGAGGGTGGCGTAGGTAGTGTACGCAACTAGCATGGTTCCTTGAAGGTGGCGCAGGTAGTGTACGCAACTAGCATGGTTCCTTGAAGGTGGCGCAGGTAGTGTACGCAACTAGCATGGTTCCTTGAAGGTGGCGCAGGTAGTGTATGCAACTAGCATGGTTCCTTGAAGGTGGCGTAGGTAGTGTACGCAACTAGCATGGTTCCTTGAAGGTGGCGCAGGTAGTGTACGCAACTAGCATGGTTCCTTGAAGGTGGCGTAGATAGTGTACGCAACTAGCATGGTTCCTTGAAGGTGGCGCAGGTAGTGTACGCAACTAGCATGGTTCCTTGAAGGTGGCGCAGGTAGTGTACGCAACTAGCATGGTTCCTTGAATGTGGCGTAGGTAGTGTACGCAACTAGCATGGTTCCTTGAAGGTGGCGCAGGTAGTGTACGCAACTAGCATGGTTCCTTGAAGGTGGCGTAGGTAGTGTACGCAACTAGCATGGGTCCTTGAGGATGGCTCAGGTAATGTACGCAACTAGCACGGTTCCTTGAAGGTGGTGCAGGTAATGTACGCAACTAGCACGGTTCCTTGAAGGTAGCGCAGGTAATGTACGCAACTAGCATGGTTCCCTGAAGGTGGCGCAGGTAGTGTACGCAACTAGCATGGTTCCTTGAAGGTGGCGTAGATAGTGTACGCAACTAGCATGGTTCCTTGAAGGTGGCGCAGGTAGTGTACGCAACTAGCATGGTTACTTGAGGGTGCAGTAGGTAGTGTACGCAACTAGCACGGTTCCTTGAAGGTTGCGTAGGTAGTGTACGCAATTAGCACGGTTCCTTGAAGGAGGCGCAGGTAGTGTACGCAACTAGCATGGTTCCTTGAGGGTGGCGTAGGTAGTGTACGCAATTAGCACGGTTCCTTGAAGGTGGCGTAGGTAATGTACAGAATTAGCACGGTTCTTTGAAGGTGGCGCAGGTAATGTACGCAACTAGCACGGTTCCTTGAAGGTGGCGCAGGTAGTGTACGCAACTAGCACGGTTTCTTGAGGGTGGCGTAGGTAGTGTACGCAACTAGCATGGTTCCTTGAAGGTGGCGCAGGTAGTGTACGCAACTAGCATGGTTCCTTGAAGGTGGCGCAGGTAGTGTACGCAACTAGCATGGTTCCTTGAAAGTGGCGCAGGTAGTGTACGCAACTAGCATGGGTCCTTGAGGATGGCTCAGGTATTGTACGCAACTAGCATGGTTCCTTGAAGGTGGCGCAGGTAGTGTACGCAACTAGCACGGTTCTTGAAGGTAGCGCAGGTAGTGTACGCAACTAGCATGGTTCCTTGAAGGTGGCGCAGGTAGTGTACGCAACTAGCATGGTTCCTTGAAGGTGGCGCAGGTAGTGTACGCAACTAGCATGGTTCCTAGAAGGTAGCGCAGGTAGTGTACGCAACTAGCATGGTTCCTTGAAGGTGGCGCAGGTAGTGTACGCAACTAGCATGGTTCCTTGAAGGTGGCGCAGGTAGTGTACGCAACTAGCACGGTTCCTTGAAGGTGCAGTAGGTAATGTACGCGACTAGCACGGTTCCTTGAAGGTGGCGCAGGTAGTGTACTCAACTAGCATGGTTCCTTGAAGGTGGCGCAGGTAGTGTACGCGACTAGCACGGTTCTTTGAAGGTGGCGCAGGTAGTGTACGCAACTAGCACGGTTCATTGAAGGTGCAGTAGGTAATGTACGCGACTAGCACGGTTCCTTGAAGGAGGCGCAGGTAGTGTACGCAACTAGCACGGTTCATTGAAGGTGGCGCAGGTAGTGTACGCAACTAGCACGGTTCATTGAAGGTGCAGTAGGTAATGTACGCGACTAGCATGGTTCCTTGAAGGTGCAGTAGGTAATGTACGCGACTAGCATGGTTCCTTGAAGGTGCAGTAGGTAATGTACGCAACTAGCACGGTTCCTTGAAGGTGGCGTAGGTAATGTACGCAACTAGCACGGTTCCTTGAAGTGGCGAAGGTAATGTACGCAACTAGCACGGTTCCTTGAAGGTGCAGTAGGTAATGTACGCAACTAGCCGGTTCCTTGAAGGTGGTGCAGGTAATGTACGCGACTAGCACGGTTCATTGAAGGTGGCGCAGGTAATGTACGCAACTAGCATGGTTCCTTGAGGGTGGCGCAGGTAATGTACGCAACTAGCATGGTTCCTTGAGGGTGGCGCAGGTAATGTACGCAACTACCACGGTTCCTTGAGGGTGGCGCAGGTAATGTACGCAACTAGCATGGTTCATTGAAGGTGCAGTAGGTAATGTACGCGACTAGCACGGTTCCTTGAAGGTGGCGCAGGTAGTGTACGCAACTAGCACGGTTCCTTGAAGGTGGCGCAGGTAATGTACGCAACTAGCACGGTTCCTTGAAGGTGGCGCAGGTAGTGTACGCAACTAGAATGGTTCCTTGAAGGTGGCGCAGGTAGTGTACGCAACTAGCACGGTTCCTTGAAGGTGGCGCAGGTAGTGTACGCAACTAGCACGGTTCATTGAAGGTGGCGCAGGTAGTGTACGCAACTAGCATGGTTCCTTGAAAGTGGCGTAGGTAGTGTACGCAACTAGCATGGTTCCTTGAAGGTGGCGCAGGTAGTGTACGCAACTAGCATGGTTCCTTGAAGGTGGCGTAGGTAGTGTACGCAACTAGCATGGTTCCTTGAAGGTGCAGTAGGTAATGTACGCGACTAGCACGGTTCTTTGAAGGTGGCGCAGGTAATGTACGCGACTAGCATGGTTCCTTGAAGGTGGCGCAGGTAGTGTACGCAACTAGCATGGTTCCTTGAGGGTGCAGTAGGTAATGTACGCAACTAGCACGGTTCATTGAAGGTGGCGTAGGTAGTGTACGCGACTAGCATGGTTCCTTGAAGGAGGCGCAGGTAGTGTACGCAACTAGCACGGTTCCTTGAAGGTGGCGCAGGTAATGTACGCAACTAGCACTGTTCCTTGAAGGTGGCGTAGGTAGTGTACGCAACTAGCACGGTTCCTTGAGGGTGGCGCAGGAAGTGTACGCAACTAGCATGGGTCCTTGAGGGTGGCGTAGGTAGTGTACGCAACTAGCACGGTTCCTTGAAGGTGGCGCAGGTAATGTACGCAACTAGCACGGATCCTTGAGGGTGGCGCAGGTAGTGTACGCAACTAGCACGGTTCCTTGAAGGTGGCGCAGGTAATCTACGTAACTAGCATGGGTCCTTGAGGGTGGCGTAGGTAGTGTACGCAACTAGCACGGTTCCTTGAAGGTGGCGTAGGTAGTGTACGCAACTAGAACGGTTCCTTGAGGGTGGCGCAGGTAGTGTACGCAACTAGCATGGTTCCTTGAAGGTGGCGCAGGTAATGTACGCAACTAGCATGGGTACTTGAAGGTGGCGCAGGTAGTGTACGCAACTAGCACGGTTCCTTGAAGGTGGCGTAGGTAGTGTACGCAACTAGCACGGTTCCTTGAAGGTGGCGCAGGTAATGTACGCAACTAGCACGGTTCCTTGAAGGTGGCGCAGGTAGTGTACGCAACTAGCACGGTTCCTTGAAGGTGGCGCAGGTAGTGTACGCAACTAGCACGGTTCCTTGAAGGTGGCGCAGGTAGTGTACGCAACTAGCACGGTTCCTTGAAGGTGGCGCAGGTAATGTACGCAACTAGCACGGTTCCTTGAAGGTGGCGCAGGTAATGTACGCAACTAGCACGGTTCATTGAAGGTGGCGCAGGTAATGTACGCAACTAGCATGGGTCCTTGAAGGAGGCGCAGGTAGTGTACGCAACTAGCATGGTTCCTTGAGGGTGGCGCACGTAGTGTACGCAACTAGCATGGGTCCTTGAGGGTGGCGCAGGTAGTGTACGCAACTAGCACGGTTCCTTGAAGGTGGCGTAGGTAAAGTACGCAACTAGCATGGGTCCTTGAGGATGGCTCAGGTAATGTACGCAACTAGCACGGTTCCTTGAAGGTCGCGTAGGTAGTGTACGCAACTAGCACGGTTCATTGAAGGTGGCGCAGGTAGTGTACGCAACTAGCATAGTTCCTTGAAGGTGGCGCAGGTAGTGTACGCAACTAGCATGGTTCCTTGAAGGTGCAGTAGGTAATGTACGCGACTAGCACGGTTCCTTGAATGTGGCGTAGGTAGTGTACGCAACTAGTATGGTTCCTTGAAGGTGGCGTAGGTAGTGTACGCAACTAGCATGGTTCCTTGAAGGTGGCGCAGGTAGTGTACGCAACTAGCATGGTTCCTTGAAGGTGGGGCAGGTAGTGTACGCAACTAGCACGGTTCCTTGAAGGTGGCGCAGGTAGTGTACGCAACTAGCATAGTTCCTTGAAGGTGGCGCAGGTAGTGTACGCAACTAGCATGGTTCCTTGAAGGTGCAGTAGGTAATGTACGCGACTAGTACGGTTCCTTGAAGGTGGCGTAGGTAGTGTACGCAACTAGCATGGTTCCTTGAAGGTGGCGTAGGTAGTGTACGCAACTAGCATGGTTCCTTGAAGGTGGCGCAGGTAGTGTACGCAACTAGCATGGTTCCTTGTAGGTGGCGTAGGTAGTGTACGCAACTAGCATGGTTCCTTGAAGGTGGCGCAGGTAGTGTACGCAACTAGCATTGTTCTTTGAAGGTGGCGTTGGTAGTGTACGCAACTAGCATGGTTCCTTGAAGGTGGCGCAGGTAGTGTACGCAACAACATGGTTCCTTGAAGGAGGCTTAGGTAATGTACGCAACTAGCACGGTTCCTTGAAGGTGGCGCAGGTAGTGCACGCAACTAGCATGGTTCCTTGAAGGTGGCGCAGGTAGTGTACGCAACTAGCATGGTTCCTTGAAGGTGGCGCAGGTAGTGTACGCAACTAGCATGGTTCCTTGAGGGTGGCGTAGGTAATGTACGCAACTAGCATGGTTCCTTGAAGGTGGCGCAGGTAGTGTACGCAACTAGCATGGTTCCTTGAAGGTGGCGCAGGTAGTGTACGCAACTAGCATGGTTCCTTGAAGGTGGCGTAGGTAGTGTACGCAACTAGCATGGTTCCTTGAAGGTGGCGCTGGTAGTGTACGCAACTAGCATGGTTCCTTGAAGGTGGCGTAGGTAGTGTACGCAACTAGCATGGTTCCTTGAAGGTGGCGCAGGTAGTGTACGCAACTAGCATGGTTCCTTGAAGGTGGCGTAGGTAGTGTACGCAACTAGCATGGGTCCTTGAGGATGGCTCAGGTAATGTACGCAACTAGCACGGTTCCTTGAAGGTGGCGCAGGTAATGTACGCAACTAGCACGGTTCCTTGAAGGTAGCGCAGGTAATGTACGCAACTAGCATGGTTCCTTGAAGGTGGCGCAGGTAGTGTACGCAACTAGCATGGTTCCTTGAAGGTGGCTTAGGTAGTGTACGCAACTAGCATGGTTCCTTGAAGGTGGCGCAGGTAGTGTACGCAACTAGCACGGTTCCTTGAAGGTGGCGTAGGTAGTGTACGCAACTAGCATGGTTCCTTGAGGGTGCAGTAGGTAGTGTACGCAACTAGCACGGTTTCTTGAAGGTGGCGTAGGTAGTGTACGCAATTAGCACGGTTCCTTGAAGGAGGCGCAGGTAGTGTACGCAACTAGCATGGTTCCTTGAGGGTGGCGTAGGTAGTGTACGCAATTAGCACGGTTCCTTGAAGGTGGCGTAGGTAATGTACGCAATTAGCACGGTTCCTTGAAGGTGGCGCAGGTAATGTACGCAACTAGCACGGTTCCTTGAAGGTGGCGCAGGTAGTGTACGCAACTAGCACGGTTCCTTGAGGGTGGCGTAGGTAGTGTACGCAACTAGCATGGTTCCTTGAAGGTGGCGCAGGTAGTGTACGCAACTAGCATGGTTCCTTGAAGGTGGCGCAGGTAGTGTACGCAACTAGCATGGTTCCTTGAAGGTGGCGCAGGTAGTGTATGCAACTAGCATGGTTCCTTGAAGGTGGCGTAGGTAGTGTACGCAACTAGCATGGTTCCTTGAAGGTGGCGCAGGTAGTGTACGCAATTAACATGGGTCCTTGAAGGTGGCGTAGGTAGTGTACGCAATTAACATGGGTCCTTGAAGGAGGCGCAGGTAGTGTACGCAACTAGCACGGTTCCTTGAGGGTGGCGTAGGTAGTGTACGCAACTAGCACCAAAAGGGTGTCAGTTAGTGTTGTCTGGAACTAGCACGGTTCCTTGAAGGAGGCGCAGGTAATGTACGCGACTAGCACGGTTCCTTGAAGGTGGTGCAGGTAGTGTACGCAACTAGCACGGTTCCTTGAGGGTGGCGCAGGTAATGTACGCGACTAGCACGGTTCCTTGAGGGTGGCGCAGGTAATGTACGCAACTAGCACGGTTCCTTGAAGGTGGCGCAGGTAATGTACGCGACTAGCACGGTTCCTTGAAGGTGGTGCAGGTAATGTACGCGACTAGCACGGTTCCTTGAAGGAGGCGCAGGTAATGTACGCGACTAGCACGGTTCCTTGAGGGTGCAGTAGGTAATGTACGCGACTAGCACGGTTCCTTGAAGGTGGTGCAGGTAGTGTACGCAACTAGCACGGTTCCTTGAAGGAGGCGCAGGTAATGTACGCGAATAGCACGGTTCCTTGAGGGTGCAGTAGGTAATGTACGCGACTAGCACGGTTCCTTGAAGGTGGCGCAGGTAATGTACGCGACTAGCACGGTTCCTTGAAGGTGGTGCAGGTAATGTACGCGACTAGCACGGTTCCTTGAAGGAGGCGCAGGAAATGTACGCGACTAGCATGGTTCCTTGAAGGTGGCGCAGGTAGTGTACGCAACTAGCATGGTTCCTTGAAGGTAGCGCAGGAAATGGACGCAACTAGCACGATTCCTTGAAGGAGGCGCAGGTAATGTACGCGACTAGCACGGTTCCTTGAAGGTGGTGCAGGTAGTGTACGCTACTAGCACGGTTCCTTGAGGGTGGCGCAGGTAATGTACGCGACTAGCACGGTTCCTTGAGGGTGGCGCAGGTAATGTACGCAACTAGCACGGTTCCTTGAAGGTGGCGCAGGTAATGTACGCGACTAGCACGGTTCCTTGAAGGTGGTGCAGGTAATGTACGCGACTAGCACGGTTCCTTGAAGGAGGCGCAGGTAATGTACGCGACTAGCACGGTTCCTTGAGGGTGCAGTAGGTAATGTACGCGACTAGCACGGTTCCTTGAAGGTGGTGCAGGTAGTGTACGCAACTAGCACGGTTCCTTGAAGGAGGCGCAGGTAATGTACGCGACTAGCACGGTTCCTTGAGGGTGCAGTAGGTAATGTACGCGACTAGCACGGTTCCTTGAAGGAGGCGCAGGTAATGTACGCGACTAGCACGGTTCCTTGAAGGTGGCGCAGGTAATGTAGGCGACTAGCACGGTACCTTGAAGGTGGTGCAGGTAATGTACGCGACTAGCACGGTTCCTTGAAGAAGGCGCAGGTAATGTACGCGACTAGCACGGTCCCTTGAAGGTGGCGCAGGTAGTGTACGCAACTAGCATGGTTCCTTGAAGGTAGCGCAGGAAATGTACGCAACTAGAACGGTTCCTTGAAGGTGGTGCAGGTAATGTACGCGACTAGCACGGTTCCTTGAAGGTGGCGCAGGTAGTGTACGCAACTAGCACGGTTCCTTGAAGGTAGCGCAGGTAGTGTACGCAACTAGCATGGTTCCTTGAAGGTAGAGCAGGTAGTGTACGCAACTAGCATGGTTCCTTGAAGGTGGCGCAGGTAGTGTACGCAACTAGCATGGTTCCTTGAAGGTAGAGCAGGTAGTGTACGCAACTAGCATGGTTCCTTGAAGGTAGCGCAGGTAGTGTACGCAACTAGCACGGGTCCTTGAGGATGGCTCAGGTAATGTACGCAACTAGCACGGTTCCTTGAAGGTGGCGCAGGTAGTGTACGCAACTAGCATGGTTCCTTGTAGGTGGCGCAGGTAGTGTACGCAACTAGCATGGTTCCTTGAGGATGGCTCAGGTAATGTACGCAACTAGCACGGTTCCTTGAAGGTGGCGCAGGTAGTGTACGCAACTAGCATGGTTCCTTGAAGGTAGCGCAGGTAGTGTACGCAACTAGCACGGGTCCTTGAGGATGGCTCAGGTAATGTACGCAACTAGCACGGTTCCTTGAAGGTGGCGCAGGTAATGTACGCAACTAGCACGGTTCCTTGAAGGTGGCGCAGGTAGTGTACGCAAATAGCATGGTTCCTTGAAGGTAGCGCAGGTTGTGTGCCCAACTAGCATGGTTCCTTGAAGGTGGCGCAGGTAGTGTACGCAACTAGCACGGTTCCTTGAAGGTAGCGCAGGTAATGTACGCAACTAGCATGGTTCCTTGAAGGTGGCGCAGGTAGTGTACGCAACTAGCATGGTTCCTTGAAGGTAGCGCAGGTAGTGTACGCAACTAGCATGGTTCCTTGAAGGTGGCGCAGGTAGTGTACGCAACTAGCACGGTTCCTTGAAGGTAGCGCAGGTAGTGTACGCAACTAGCATGGTTCCTTGAAGGTGGCGCAGGTAGTGTACGCAACTAGCACGGTTCCTTGAAGGTGGCGCAGGTAATGTAAGCGACTAGCACGGTTCTTTGAAGGTGGCGCAGGTAATGTACGCGACTAGCACGGTTCCTTGAAGGTGGCGCAGGTAGTGTACGTAACTAGCATGGTTCCTTGAAGGTAGCGCAGGTAGTGTACGCAACTAGCATGGTTCCTTGAAGATGGCGCAGGTAGTGTACGCAACTAGCATGGTTCCTTGAAGGTGGCGCAGGTAATGTACGCGACTAGCACGGTTCCTTGTAGGTGGCGCAGGTAGTGTACGTAACTAGCATGGTTCCTTGAAGGTAGCGCAGGTAGTGTACGCAACTAGCATGGTTCCTTGAAGATGGCGCAGGTAGTGTACGCAACTAGCATGGTTCATTGAAGGTGGCGCAGGTAATGTACGCAACTAGCACGGGTCCTTGAGGATGGCTCATGTAATGTACGCAACTAGCATGGTTCCTTGAAGGTGGCGCAGGTAGTGTACGCAACTAGCACGGGTCCTTGAGGATGGCGCAGGTAGTGTACGCAACTAGCATGGTTCCTTGAAGGAGGCGCAGGTAATGTACGCAACTAGCATGGTTCCTTGAAGGTAGCGCAGGTAATGTACGCAACTAGCATGGTTCCTTGAGGATGGCGCAGGTAGTGTACGCAACTAGCACGGTTCCTTGAAGGTGGCGTAGGTAGTGTACGCAACTAGCATGGTTCCTTGAGGGTGCAGTAGGTAGTGTACGCAACTAGCACGGTTTCTTGAAGGTGGCGTAGGTAGTGTACGCAATTAGCACGGTTCCTTGAAGGAGGCGCAGGTAGTGTACGCAACTAGCATGGTTCCTTGAGGGTGGCGTAGGTAGTGTACGCAATTAGCACGGTTCCTTGAAGGTGGCGTAGGTAATGTACGCAATTAGCACGGTTCCTTGAAGGTGGCGCAGGTAATGTACGCAACTAGCACGGTTCCTTGAAGGTGGCGCAGGTAGTGTACGCAACTAGCACGGTTCCTTGAGGGTGGCGTAGGTAGTGTACGCAACTAGCATGGTTCCTTGAAGGTGGCGCAGGTAGTGTACGCAACTAGCATGGTTCCTTGAAGGTGGCGCAGGTAGTGTACGCAACTAGCATGGTTCCTTGAAGGTGGCGCAGGTAGTGTATGCAACTAGCATGGTTCCTTGAAGGTGGCGTAGGTAGTGTACGCAACTAGCATGGTTCCTTGAAGGTGGCGCAGGTAGTGTACGCAATTAACATGGGTCCTTGAAGGTGGCGTAGGTAGTGTACGCAATTAACATGGGTCCTTGAAGGAGGCGCAGGTAGTGTACGCAACTAGCACGGTTCCTTGAGGGTGGCGTAGGTAGTGTACGCAACTAGCACCAAAAGGGTGTCAGTTAGTGTTGTCTGGAACTAGCACGGTTCCTTGAAGGAGGCGCAGGTAATGTACGCGACTAGCACGGTTCCTTGAAGGTGGTGCAGGTAGTGTACGCAACTAGCACGGTTCCTTGAGGGTGGCGCAGGTAATGTACGCGACTAGCACGGTTCCTTGAGGGTGGCGCAGGTAATGTACGCAACTAGCACGGTTCCTTGAAGGTGGCGCAGGTAATGTACGCGACTAGCACGGTTCCTTGAAGGTGGTGCAGGTAATGTACGCGACTAGCACGGTTCCTTGAAGGAGGCGCAGGTAATGTACGCGACTAGCACGGTTCCTTGAGGGTGCAGTAGGTAATGTACGCGACTAGCACGGTTCCTTGAAGGTGGTGCAGGTAGTGTACGCAACTAGCACGGTTCCTTGAAGGAGGCGCAGGTAATGTACGCGAATAGCACGGTTCCTTGAGGGTGCAGTAGGTAATGTACGCGACTAGCACGGTTCCTTGAAGGTGGCGCAGGTAATGTACGTGACTAGCACGGTTCCTTGAAGGTGGTGCAGGTAATGTACGCGACTAGCACGGTTCCTTGAAGGAGGCGCAGGAAATGTACGCGACTAGCATGGTTCCTTGAAGGTGGCGCAGGTAGTGTACGCAACTAGCATGGTTCCTTGAAGGTAGCGCAGGAAATGTACGCAACTAGCACGATTCCTTGAAGGAGGCGCAGGTAATGTACGCGACTAGCACGGTTCCTTGAAGGTGGTGCAGGTAGTGTACGCTACTAGCACGGTTCCTTGAGGGTGGCGCAGGTAATGTACGCGACTAGCACGGTTCCTTGAGGGTGGCGCAGGTAATGTACGCAACTAGCACGGTTCCTTGAAGGTGGCGCAGGTAATGTACGCGACTAGCACGGTTCCTTGAAGGTGGTGCAGGTAATGTACGCGACTAGCACGGTTCCTTGAAGGAGGCGCAGGTAATGTACGCGACTAGCACGGTTCCTTGAGGGTGCAGTAGGTAATGTACGCGACTAGCACGGTTCCTTGAAGGTGGTGCAGGTAGTGTACGCAACTAGCACGGTTCCTTGAAGGAGGCGCAGGTAATGTACGCGACTAGCACGGTTCCTTGAGGGTGCAGTAGGTAATGTACGCGACTAGCACGGTTCCTTGAAGGAGGCGCAGGTAATGTACGCGACTAGCACGGTTCCTTGAAGGTGGCGCAGGTAATGTAGGCGACTAGCACGGTTCCTTGAAGGTGGTGCAGGTAATGTGCGCGACTAGCACGGTTCCTTGAAGAAGGCGCAGGTAATGTACGCGACTAGCACGGTCCCTTGAAGGTGGCGCAGGTAGTGTACGCAACTAGCATGGTTCCTTGAAGGTAGCGCAGGAAATGTACGCAACTAGAACGGTTCCTTGAAGGTGGTGCAGGTAATGTACGCGACTAGCACGGTTCCTTGAAGGTGGCGCAGGTAGTGTACGCAACTAGCACGGTTCCTTGAAGGTAGCGCAGGTAGTGTACGCAACTAGCATGGTTCCTTGAAGGTAGAGCAGGTAGTGTACGCAACTAGCATGGTTCCTTGAAGGTGGCGCAGGTAGTGTACGCAACTAGCATGGTTCCTTGAAGGTAGAGCAGGTAGTGTACGCAACTAGCACGGTTCCTTGAAGGTAGCGCAGGTAGTGTACGCAACTAGCACGGGTCCTTGAGGATGGCTCAGGTAATGTACGCAACTAGCACGGTTCCTTGAAGGTGGCGCAGGTAGTGTACGCAACTAGCATGGTTCCTTGTAGGTGGCGCAGGTAGTGTACGCAACTAGCATGGTTCCTTGAGGATGGCTCAGGTAATGTACGCAACTAGCACGGTTCCTTGAAGGTGGCGCAGGTAGTGTACGCAACTAGCATGGTTCCTTGAAGGTAGCGCAGGTAGTGTACGCAACTAGCACGGGTCCTTGAGGATGGCTCAGGTAATGTACGCAACTAGCACGGTTCCTTGAAGGTGGCGCAGGTAATGTACGCAACTAGCACGGTTCCTTGAAGGTGGCGCAGGTAGTGTACGCAAATAGCATGGTTCCTTGAAGGTAGCGCAGGTTGTGTGCCCAACTAGCATGGTTCCTTGAAGGTGGCGCAGGTAGTGTACGCAACTAGCACGGTTCCTTGAAGGTAGCGCAGGTAATGTACGCAACTAGCATGGTTCCTTGAAGGTGGCGCAGGTAGTGTACGCAACTAGCATGGTTCCTTGAAGGTAGCGCAGGTAGTGTACGCAACTAGCATGGTTCCTTGAAGGTGGCGCAGGTAGTGTACGCAACTAGCACGGTTCCTTGAAGGTAGCGCAGGTAGTGTACGCAACTAGCATGGTTCCTTGAAGGTGGCGCAGGTAGTGTACGCAACTAGCACGGTTCCTTGAAGGTGGCGCAGGTAATGTAAGCGACTAGCACGGTTCTTTGAAGGTGGCGCAGGTAATGTACGCGACTAGCACGGTTCCTTGAAGGTGGCGCAGGTAGTGTACGTAACTAGCATGGTTCCTTGAAGGTAGCGCAGGTAGTGTACGCAACTAGCATGGTTCCTTGAAGATGGCGCAGGTAGTGTACGCAACTAGCATGGTTCCTTGAAGGTGGCGCAGGTAATGTACGCGACTAGCACGGTTCCTTGTAGGTGGCGCAGGTAGTGTACGTAACTAGCATGGTTCCTTGAAGGTAGCGCAGGTAGTGTACGCAACTAGCATGGTTCCTTGAAGATGGCGCAGGTAGTGTACGCAACTAGCATGGTTCATTGAAGGTGGCGCAGGTAATGTACGCAACTAGCACGGGTCCTTGAGGATGGCTCATGTAATGTACGCAACTAGCATGGTTCCTTGAAGGTGGCGCAGGTAGTGTACGCAACTAGCACGGGTCCTTGAGGATGGCGCAGGTAGTGTACGCAACTAGCATGGTTCCTTGAAGGAGGCGCAGGTAATGTACGCAACTAGCATGGTTCCTTGAAGGTAGCGCAGGTAATGTACGCAACTAGCATGGTTCCTTGAGGATGGCGCAGGTAGTGTACGCAACTAGCATGGTTCCTTGAAGGTGGCGTAGGTAATGTACGCAACTAGCATGGGTCCTTGAGGATGGCTCAGGTAGTGTACGCAACTAGCACGGTTCATGGAAGGTGGCGTAGGTAATGCACGCAACTAGCATGGGTCCTTGAGGATGGCGCAGGTAGTGTACGCAACTAGCACGGTTCATGGAAGGTGGCGTAGGTAATGTACGCAACTAGCATGGGTCCTTGAGGATGGCTCAGGTAATGTACGAAACTAGCATGGTTCCTTGAAGGTGGCGCAGGTAGTGTACGCAACTAGCACGGTTCCTTGAAGGTAGCGCAGGTAGTGTACGCAACTAGCACGGGTCCTTGAAGGTGCAGTAGGTAATGTACGCAACTAGCATGGGTCCTTGAAGATGGCTCAGGTAGTGTACGCAACTAGCATGGTTCCTTGAAGGTGGCGCATGTAGTGTACGCAACTAGCATGGTTCCTTGAAGGTGGCGCAGGTAGTGTACGCAACTAGCATGGTTCCTAGAAGGTAGCGCAGGTAGTGTACGCAACTAGCATGGTTCCTTGAAGGTGGCGCAGGTAGTGTACGCAACTAGCATGGTTCCTTGAAGGTGGCGCAGGTAGTGTACGCAACTAGCATGGTTCCTTGAAGGTGCAGTAGGTAATGTACGCGACTAGCACGGTTCCTTGAAGGTGGCGCAGGTAGTGTACGCAACTAACACGGTTCCTTGAAGGTGCAGTAGGTAATGTACGCGACTAGCACGGTTCCTTGAAGGTGGCGCAGGTAGTGTACGCAACTAGCATGGTTCATTGAAGGTGCAGTAGGTAATGTACGCGACTAGCACGGTTCCTTGAAGGTGGCGCGGGTAGTGTACGCAACTAGCACGGTTCATTGAAGGTGCAGTAGGTAATGTACGCGACTAGCATGGTTCCTTGAAGGTGCAGTAGGTAATGTACGCGACTAGCATGGTTCCTTGAAGGTGCAGTAGGTAATGCACGCAACTAGCACGGTTCCTTGAAGGTGGCGTAGGTAATGTACGCAACTAGCACGGTTCCTTGAAGGTGGCGAAGGTAATGTACGCAACTAGCACGGTTCATTGAAGGTGCAGTAGGTAATGTACGCGACTAGCATGGTTCCTTGAAGGTGCAGTAGGTAATGTACGCGACTAGCACGGTTAATTGAAGGTGGCGCAGGTAGTGTACGCAACTAGCACGGTTCATTGAAGGTGCAGTAGGTAATGTACGCGACTAGCATGGTTCCTTGAAGGTGCAGTAGGTAATGTACGCGACTAGCATGGTTCCTTGAAGGTGCAGTAGGTAATGTACGCAACTAGCACGGTTCCTTGAAGGTGGCGTAGGTAATGTACGCAACTAGCACGGTTCCTTGAAGGTGGCGAAGGTAATGTACGCAACTAGCACGGTTCCTTGAAGGTGCAGTAGGTAATGTACGCAACTAGCACGGTTCCTTGAAGGTGGTGCAGGTAATGTACGCGACTAGCACGGTTCATTGAAGGTGGCGCAGGTAATGTACGCAACTAGCATGGTTCCTTGAGGGTGGCGCAGGTAATGTACGCAACTAGCATGGTTCCTTGAGGGTGGCGCAGGTAATGTACGCAACTAGCACGGTTCCTTGAGGGTGGCGCAGGTAATGTACGCAACTAGCATGGTTCATTGAAGGTGCAGTAGGTAATGTACGCGACTAGCACGGTACCTTGAAGGTGGCGCAGGTAGTGTACGCAACTAGCACGGTTCCTTGAAGGTGGCGCAGGTAATGTACGCAACTAGCACGGTTCCTTGAAGGTGGCGCAGGTAGTGTACGCAACTAGCATGGTTCCTTGAAGGTGGCGCAGGTAGTATACGCAACTAGCACGGTTCCTTGAAGGTGGCGCAGGTAGTGTACGCAACTAGCACGGTTCATTGAAGGTGGCGAAGGTAATGTACGCAACTAGCACGGTTCATTGAAGGTGGCGCAGGTAGTGTACGCAACTAGCACGGTTCATTGAAGGTGCAGTAGGTAATGTACGCGACTAGCATGGTTCCTTGAAGGTGCAGTAGGTAATGTACGCGACTAGCATGGTTCCTTGAAGGTGCAGTAGGTAATGTACGCGACTAGCACGGTTCCTTGAAGGTGGCACAGGTAATGTACGCGACTAGCATGGTTCCTTGGAGGTGGCGCAGGTAGTGTACGCAACTAGCATGGTTCCTTGAGGGTGCAGTAGGTAATGTACGCAACTAGCACGGTTCATTGAAGGTGGCGTAGGTAGTGTACGCGACTAGCATGGTTCCTTGAAGGAGGCGCAGGTAGTGTACGCAACTAGCACGGTTCCTTGAAGGTGGCGCAGGTAATGTACGCAACTAACACTGTTCCTTGAAGGTGGCGTAGGTAGTGTACGCAACTAGCACGGTTCCTTGAGGGTGGCGCAGGTAGTGTACGCAACTAGCATGGGTCCTTGAGGGTGGCGTTGGTAGTGTACGCAACTAGCACGGTTCCTTGAAGGTGGCGCAGGTAATGTACGCAACTAGCACGGTTCCTTGAGGGTGGCGCAGGTAGTGTACGCAACTAGCACGGTTCCTTGAAGGTGGCGCAGGTAATCTACGCAACTAGCATGGGTCCTTGAAGGTGGCGCAGGTAGTGTACGCAACTAGCACGGTTCCTTGAAGGTGGCGTAGGTAGTGTACGCAACTAGCACGGTTCCTTGAAGGTGGCGCAGGTATTGTACGCAAATAGCACGGTTCCTTGAAGGTGGCGCAGGTAGTGTACGCAACTAGCACGGTTCCTTGAAGGTGGCGCAGGTAGTGTACGCAACTAGCACGGTTCCTTGAAGGTGGCGCAGGTAATGTACGCAACTAGCACGGTTCCTTGAAGGTGGCGCAGGTAATGTACGCAACTAGCACGGTTCATTGAAGGTGGCGCGGGTAATGTACGCAACTAGCATGGGTCCTTGAAGGAGGCGCAGGTAGTGTACGCAACTAGCATGGTTCCTTGAGGGTGGCGCAGGTAGTGTACGCAACTAGCATGGGTCCTTGAGGGTGACGCAGGTAGTGTACGGAACTAGCACGGTTCCTTGAAGGTGGCGTAGGTAGTGTACGCAACTAGCATGGGTCCTTGAGGATGGCTCAGGTAATGTACGCAACTAGCACGGTTCCTTGAAGGTCGCGTAGGTAGTGTACGCAACTAGCACGGTTCATTGAAGGTGGCGCAGGTAGTGTACGCAACTAGCATAGTTCCTTGAAGGTGGCGCAGGTAGTGTACGCAACTAGCATGGTTCCTTGAAGGTGCAGTAGGTAATGTACGCGACTAGCATGGTTCTTTGAAGGTAGCGCAGGTAATGTACGCAACTAGCATGGTTCCTTGAAGGTGGCGTAGGTAGTGTACGCAACTAGCACGGTTCCTTGAAGGTGGCGCAGGTAGTGTACGCAACTAGCATGGGTCCTTGAGGATGGCTCAGGTAATGTACGCGACTAGCACGGTTCCTTGAGGGTGGCGAAGGTAGTGTACGCAACTAGCACGGTTCCTTGAAGGTGGCGCAGGTAGTGTACGCAACTAGCATGGTTCCTTGAAGGTGGCGTAGGTAGTGTACGCAACTAGCATGGTTCCTTGAAGGTAGCGCAGGTAATGTACGCAACTAGCATGGTTCCTTGAAGGTGGCGTAGGTAGTGTACGCAACTAGCACGGTTCCTTGAAGGTGGCGCAGGTAGTGTACGCAACTAGCATGGGTCCTTGAGGATGGCTCAGGTAATGTACGCGACTAGCACGGTTCCTTGAGGGTGGCGCAGGTAGTGTACGCAACTAGCACGGTTCATTGAAGGTGGCGCAGGTAGTGTACGCAACTAGCATGGTTCCTTGAAGGTGGCGTAGGTAGTGTACGCAACTAGCATGGTTCCTTGAAGGTGGCGCAGGTAGTGTACGCAACTAGCATGGTTCCTTGAAGGTGGCGCAGGTAGTGTACGCAACTAGCCCGGTTCCTTGAAGGTGGCGCAGGTAGTGTACGCAACTAGCATAGTTCCTTGAAGGTGGCGCAAGTAGTGTACGCAACTAGCATGGTTCCTTGAGTGTGCAGTAGGTAATGTACGCGACTAGCACGGTTCCTTGAAGGTGGCGTAGGTAGTGTACGCAACTAGCATGGTTCCTTGAAGGTGGCGTAGGTAGTGTACGCAACTAGCATGGTTCCTTGAAGGTGGCGCAGGTAGTGTACGCAACTAGCATGGTTCCTTGAAGGTGGCGTAGGTAGTGTACGCAACTAGCATGGTTCCTTGAAGGTGGCGCAGGTAGTGTACGCAACTAGCATGGTTCCTTGAAGGTGGCGTAGGTAGTGTACGCAACTAGCATGGTTCCTTGAAGGTGGCGCAGGTAGTGTACGCAACTAGCATGGTTCCTTGAAGGTGGCGTTGGTAGTGTACGCAACTAGCATGGTTCCTTGAAGGTGGCGCAGGTAGTGTACGCAACTAGCATGGTTCCTTGAAGGAGGCGAAGGTAATGTACGCAACTAGCACGGTGCCTTGAAGGTGGCGCAGGTAGTGCACGCAACTAGCATGGTTCCTTGAAGGTGGCGCAGGTAGTGTACGCAACTAGCATGGTTCCTTGAAGGTGGCGCAGGTAGTGTACGCAACTAGCATGGTTCCTTGAGGATGGCGTAGGTAATGTACGCAACTAGCATGGTTCCTTGAAGGTGGCGCAGGTAGTGTACGCAACTAGCATGGTTCCTTGAAGGTGGCGTAGGTAGTGTACGCAACTAGCATGGTTCCTTGAAGGTGGCGCAGGTAGTGTACGCAACTAGCATGGTTCCTTGAAAGTGGCGTAGGTAGTGTACGCAACTAGCATGGTTCCTTGAAGGTGGCGCAGGTAGTGTACGCAACTAGCATGGTTCCTTGAAGGTGGCGTAGGTAGTGTACGCAACTAGCATGGGTCCTTGAGGATGGCTCAGGTAATGTACGCAACTAGCACGGTTCCTTGAAGGTGGTGCAGGTAATGTACGCAACTAGCACGGTTCCTTGAAGGTAGCGCAGGTAATGTACGCAACTAGCATGGTTCCCTGAAGGTGGCGCAGGTAGTGTACGCAACTAGCATGGTTCCTTGAAGGTGGCGTAGATAGTGTACGCAACTAGCATGGTTCCTTGAAGGTGGCGCAGGTAGTGTACGCAACTAGCATGGTTCCTTGAGGGTGGCGTAGGTAGTGTACGCAATTAGCACGGTTCCTTGAAGGTGGCGTAGGTAATGTACAGAATTAGCACGGTTCTTTGAAGGTGGCGCAGGTAATGTACGCAACTAGCACGGTTCCTTGAAGGTGGCGCAGGTAGTGTACGCAACTAGCACGGTTTCTTGAGGGTGGCGTAGGTAGTGTACGCAACTAGCATGGTTCCTTGAAGGTGGCGCAGGTAGTGTACGCAACTAGCATGGTTCCTTGAAGGTGGCGCAGGTAGTGTACGCAACTAGCATGGTTCCTTGAAGGTGGCGCAGGTAGTGTACGCAACTAGCATGGGTCCTTGAGGATGGCTCAGGTATTGTACGCAACTAGCATGGTTCCTTGAAGGTGGCGCAGGTAGTGTACGCAACTAGCACGGTTCCTTGAAGGTAGCGCAGGTAGTGTACGCCACTAGCATGGTTCCTTGAAGGTGGCGCAGGTAGTGTACGCAACTAGCATGGTTCCTTGAAGGTGGCGCAGGTAGTGTACGCAACTAGCATGGTTCCTAGAAGGTAGCGCAGGTAGTGTACGCAACTAGCATGGTTCCTTGAAGGTGGCGCAGGTAGTGTACGCAACTAGCATGGTTCCTTGAAGGTGGCGCAGGTAGTGTACGCAACTAGCACGGTTCCTTGAAGGTGCAGTAGGTAATGTACGCGACTAGCACGGTTCCTTGAAGGTGGCGCAGGTAGTGTACTCAACTAGCATGGTTCCTTGAAGGTGGCGCAGGTAGTGTACGCGACTAGCACGGTTCTTTGAAGGTGGCGCAGGTAGTGTACGCAACTAGCACGGTTCATTGAAGGTGCAGTAGGTAATGTACGCGACTAGCACGGTTCCTTGAAGGAGGCGCAGGTAGTGTACGCAACTAGCACGGTTCATTGAAGGTGGCGCAGGTAGTGTACGCAACTAGCACGGTTCATTGAAGGTGCAGTAGGTAATGTACGCGACTAGCATGGTTCCTTGAAGGTGCAGTAGGTAATGTACGCGACTAGCATGGTTCCTTGAAGGTGCAGTAGGTAATGTACGCAACTAGCACGGTTCCTTGAAGGTGGCGTAGGTAATGTACGCAACTAGCACGGTTCCTTGAAGTGGCGAAGGTAATGTACGCAACTAGCACGGTTCCTTGAAGGTGCAGTAGGTAATGTACGCAACTAGCCGGTTCCTTGAAGGTGGTAGAGGTAATGTACGCGACTAGCACGGTTCATTGAAGGTGGCGCAGGTAATGTACGCAACTAGCATGGTTCCTTGAGGGTGGCGCAGGTAATGTACGCAACTAGCATGGTTCCTTGAGGGTGGCGCAGGTAATGTACGCAACTAGCACGGTTCCTTGAGGGTGGCGCAGGTAATGTACGCAACTAGCATGGTTAATTGATGGTGCAGTAGGTAATGTACGCGACTAGCACGGTTCCTTGAAGGTGGCGCAGGTAGTGTACGCATCTAGCACGGTTCCTTGAAGGTGGCGCAGGTAATGTACGCAACTAGCACGGTTCCTTGAAGGTGGCGCAGGTAGTGTACGCAACTAGAATGGTTCCTTGAAGGTGGCGCAGGTAGTGTACGCAACTAGCACGGTTCCTTGAAGGTGGCGCAGGTAGTGTACGCAACTAGCACGGTTCATTGAAGGTGGCGCAGGTAGTGTACGCAACTAGCATGTTTCCTTGAAAGTGGCGTAGGTAGTGTACGCAACTAGCATGGTTCCTTGAAGGTGGCGCAGGTAGTGTACGCAACTAGCATGGTTCCTTGAAGGTGGCGTAGGTAGTGTACGCAACTAGCATGGCTCCTTGAAGGTGCAGTAGGTAATGTACGCGACTAGCACGGTTCCTTGAAGGTGGCGCAGGTAATGTACGCGACTAGCATGGTTCCTTGAAGGTGGCGCAGGTAGTGTACGCAACTAGCATGGTTCCTTGAGGGTGCAGTAGGTAATGTACGCAACTAGCACGGTTCATTGAAGGTGGCGTAGGTAGTGTACGCGACTAGCATGGTTCCTTGAAGGAGGCGCAGGTAGTGTACGCAACTAGCACGGTTCCTTGAAGGTGGCGCAGGTAATGTACGCAACTAGCACTGTTCCTTGAAGGTGGCGTAGGTAGTGTACGCAACTAGCACGGTTCCTTGAGGGTGGCGCAGGTAGTGTACGCAACTAGAATGGGTCCTTGAGGTCGGCGTAGGTAGTGTACGCAACTAGCACGGTTCCTTGAAGGTGGCGCAGGTAATGTACGCAACTAGCACGGATCCTTGAGGGTGGCGCAGGTAGTGTACGCAACTAGCACGGTTCCTTGAAGGTGGCGCAGGTAATCTACGCAACTAGCATGGGTCCTTGAGGGTGGCGTAGGTAGTGTACGCAACTAGCACGGTTCCTTGAAGGTGGCGTAGGTAGTGTACGCAACTAGCACGGTTCCTTGAGGGTGGCGCAGGTAGAGTACGCAACTAACATGGTTCCTTGAAGGTGGCGCAGGTAATGTACGCAACTAGCATGGGTCCTTGAAGGTGGCGCAGGTAGTGTACGCAACTAGCACGGTTCCTTGAAGGTGGCGTAGTTAGTGTACGCAACTAGCACGGTTCCTTGAAGGTGGCGCAGGTAATGTACGCAACTAGCACGGTTCCTTGTGGTGGCGCAGGTAGTGTACGCAACTAGCACGGTTCCTTGAAGGTGGCGCAGGTAGTGTACGCAACTAGCACGGTTCCTTGAAGGTGGCGCAGGTAGTGTACGCAACTAGCACGGTTCCTTGAAGGTGGCGCAGGTAATGTACGCAACTAGCACGGTTCCTTGAAGGTGGCGCAGGTAATGTACGCAACTAGCACGGTTCATTGAAGGTGGCGCAGGTAATGTACGCAACTAGCATGGGTCCTTGAAGGAGGCGCAGGTAGTGTACGCAACTAGCATGGTTCCTTGAGGGTGGCGCACGTAGTGTACGCAACTAGCATGGGTCCTTGAGGGTGGCGCAGGTAGTGTACGCAACTAGCACGGTTCCTTGAAGGTGGCGTAGGTAGTGTACGCAACTAGCATGGGTCCTTGAGGATGGCTCAGGTAATGTACGCAACTAGCACGGTTCCTTGAAGGTCGCGTAGGTAGTGTACGCAACTAGCACGGTTCATTGAAGGTGGCGCAGGTAGTGTACGCAACTAGCATAGTTCCTTGAAGGTGGCGCAGGTAGTGTACGCAAGTAGCATGGTACCTTGAAGGTGCAGTTGGTAATGTACGCGACTAGCACGGTTCCTTGAAGGTGGCGTAGGTAGTGTACGCAACTAGCATGGTTCCTTGAAGGTGGCGTAGGTAGTGTACGCAACTAGCATGGTTCCTTGAAGGTGGCGCAGGTAGTGTACGCAACTAGCATGGTTCCTTGAAGGTGGGGCAGGTAGTGTACGCAACTAGCACGGTTCCTTGAAGGTGGCGCAGGTAGTGTACGCAACTAGCATAGTTCCTTGAAGGTGGCGCAGGTAGTGTACGCAACTAGCATGGTTCCTTGAAGGTGCAGTAGGTAATGTACGCGACTAGTACGGTTCCTTGAAGGTGGCGTAGGTAGTGTACGCAACTAGCATGGTTCCTTGAAGGTGGCGTAGGTAGTGTACGCAACTAGCATGGTTCCTTGAAGGTGGCGCAGGTAGTGTACGCAACTAGCATGGTTCCTTGAAGGTGGCGTAGGTAGTGTACGCAACTAGCATGGTTCCTTGAAGGTGGCGCAGGTAGTGTACGCAACTAGCATTGTTCTTTGAAGGTGGCGTTGGTAGTGTACGCAACTAGCATGGTTCCTTGAAGGTGGCGCAGGTAGTGTACGCAACTAGCATGGTTCCTTGAAGGAGGCTTAGGTAATGTACGCAACTAGCACGGTTCCTTGAAGGTGGCGCAGGTAGTGCACGCAACTAGCATGGTTCCTTGAAGGTGGCGCAGGTAGTGTACGCAACTAGAATGGTTCCTTGAAGGTGGCGCAGGTAGTGTACGCAACTAGCATGGTTCCTTGAGGGTGGCGTAGGTAATGTACGCAACTAGCATGGTTCCTTGAAGGTGGCGCAGGTAGTGTACGCAACTAGCATGGTTCCTTGAAGGTGGCGCAGGTAGTGCACGCAACTAGGATGGTTCCTTGAAGGTGGCGTAGGTAGTGTACGCAACTAGCATGGTTCCTTGAAGGTGGCGCTGGTAGTGTACGCAACTAGCATGGTTCCTTGAAGGTGGCGTAGGTAGTGTACGCAACTAGCATGGTTCCTTGAAGGTGGCGCAGGTAGTGTACGCAACTAGCATGGTTCCTTGAAGGTGCCGTAGGTAGTGTACGCAACTAGCATGGGTCCTTGAGGATGGCTCAGGTAATGTACGCAACTAGCACGGTTCCTTGAAGGTGGCGCAGGTAATGTAAGCAACTAGCACGGTTCCTTGAAGGTAAGGCAGGTAATGTACGCAACTAGCATGGTTCCTTGAAGGTGGCGCAGGTACTGTACGCAACTAGCATGGTTCCTTGAAGGTGGCGTAGGTAGTGTACGCAACTAGCATGGTTCCTTGAAGGTGGCGCAGGTAGTGTACGCAACTAGCACGGTTCCTTGAAGGTGGCGTAGGTAGTGTACGCAACTAGCATGGTTCCTTGAGGGTGCAGTAGGTAGTGTACGCAACTAACACGTTTTCTTGAAGGTGGCGTAGGTAGTGTACGCAATTAGCACGGTTCCTTGAAGGAGGCGCAGGTAGTGTACGCAACTAGCATGGTTCCTTGAGGGTGGCGTAGGTAGTGTACGCAATTAGCACGGTTCCTTGAAGGTGGCGTAGGTAATGTACGCAATTAGCACGGTTCCTTGAAGGTGGCGCAGGTAATGTACGCAACTAGCACGGTTCCTTGAAGGTGGCGCAGGTAGTGTACGCAACTAGCACGGTTCCTTGAGGGTGGCGTAGGTAGTGTACGCAACTAGCATGGTTCCTTGAAGGTGGCGCAGGTAGTGTACGCAACTAGCATGGTTCCTTGAAGGTGGCGCAGGTAGTGTACGCAACTAGCATGGTTCCTTGAAGGTGGCGCAGGTAGTGTATGCAACTAGCATGGTTCCTTGAAGGTGGCGTAGGTAGTGTACGCAACTAGCATGGTTCCTTGAAGGTGGCGCAGGTGGTGTACGCAACTAGCATGGTTCCTTGAGGTTGGTGCAGGTAATGTACGCAATTAGCACGGTTCTTTGAAGGTGGCGCAGGTAGTGTACGCAATTAGCATGGGTCCTTGAAGGTGGCGTAGGTTGTGTACGCAACTAGCACGGTTCCTTGAAGGTGGCGTAGGTAGTGTACGCAATAAGCATGGGTCCTTGAAGGAGGCGCAGGTAGTGTACGCAATTAGCACGGTTCCTTGAAGGTGGCGCAGGTAGTGTACGCAACTAGCACGGTTCCTTGAAGGTGGCGCAGGTAATGTACGCAACTATCACGGTTCCTTGAAGGTGGCGCAGGTAATGTACGCGACTAGCACGGTTCCTTGAGGGTGGTGCAGGTAATGTACGCGACTAGCACGGTTCCTTGAGGGTGGTGCAGGTAGTGTACGCAACTAGCATGGTTCCTTGAAGGTAGCGCAGGTAGTGTACGCAACTAGCACTGTTCCCTGAAGGTGGCGTAGGTAGTGTACGCAACTAGCACGGTTCCTTGAAGGTGGCGTAGGTAGTGTACGCAACTAGCACGGTTCCTTGAAGGTGGCGCAGGTAATGTACGCAACTAGCACGGTTCCTTGAAGGTGGCGCAGGTAATGTACGCGACTAGCACGGTTCCTTGAGGGTGGTGCAGGTAATGTACGCGACTAGCACGGTTCCTTGAAGGTGGCGCAGGTAGTCTACGCAACTAGCATGGTTCCTTGAGGGTGGCGTAGGTAGTGTACGCAACTAGCATGGGTCCTTGATGGTGGCGCAGGTAGTGTACGCAACTAGCACGGTTCCTTGAAGGTGGCGTAGGTAGTGTACGCAATTAGCATGGGTCCTTGAGGGTGGCGTAGGTAGTGTACGCAAATAGCATGGGTCCTTGAGGATGGCTCAGGTAATGTACGCAACTAGCACGGTTCCTTGAAGGTGGCGTAGGTAATGTACGCAACTAGCACGGTTCCTTGAAGGTGGCGCAGGTAATGTACGCAACTAGCACGGTTCCTTGAGGGTGGCGTAGGTAGTGTACGCAACTAGCACGGGTCCATGAAGGTGGCGCAGGTAATGTACGCAACTAGCATGGATCCTTGAGGGTGGCGTAGGTAGTGTACGCAACTAGCACGGGTCCTTGAGGGTGGCGCAGGTAGTGTACGCAACTAGCACGGTTCCTTGAAGGTAGCGTAGGTATTGTACGCAACTAGCACGGTTCCTTGAAGGTGGCGCAGGTAATGTACGCAACTAGCACGGGTCCTTGAAGGTGGCGCAGGTAATGTACGCAACTAGCATGGATCCTTGAGGGTGGCGTAGGTAGTGTACGCAACTAGCACGGGTCCTTGAGGGTGGCGGAGTTAGTGTACGCAACTAGCACGGTTCCTTGAAGGTGGCGTAGGTAGTGTACGCAACTAGCACGGTTCCTTGAAGGTGGCGCAGGTAGTGTACGCAACTAGCACGGTTCCTAGAAGGTGGCGCAGGTAATGTACGCAACTAGCCCGGTTCCTTGAGGGTGGCGTAGGTAGTGTACGCAACTAGCACGGGTCCTTGAAGGTGGCGCAGGTAGTGTACGCAACTAGCACGGTTCCTTGAGGGTGGCGTAGGTAGTGTACGCAACTAGCATGGGTCCTTGAGGGTGGCGCAGGTAGTGTACTCAACTAGCACGGGTCCTTGAAGGTGACGCAGGTAGTGTACGCAACTAGCACGGGTCCTTGAGGGTGGCGTAGGTAGTGTACGCAACTAGCATGGGTCCTTGAGGGTGGCGCAGGTAGTGTACGCAACTAGCACGGGTCCTTGAGGGTGGCGCAGGTAGTGTACGCAACTAGCATGGGTCCTTAAGGTTGGCGCAGGTAGTGTACGCAACTAGCACGGGTCCTTGAGGGTGGCGCAGGTAGTGTACGCAACTAGCACGGTTCCTTGAAGTTGGCGTAGGTAGTGTACGCAACTAGCATGGGTCCTTGAGGGTGGCGCAGGTAGTGTACGCAACTAGCACGGTTCCTTGAGGGTGGCGTAGGTAGTGTACGCAACTAGCATGGGTCCTTGAGGGTGGCGCAGGTAGTGTACGCAACTAGCACGGTTCCTTGAAGGTGGCGTAGGTATTGTACGCAATTAGCATGGGTCCTTGAGGGTGGCGTAGGTAGTGTACGTAACTAGCACGGTTCCTTGAAGGTGGCTTAGGTAATGTACGCAACTAGCACGGTTCCTTGAAGGTGGCGCAGGTAATGTACGCAACTAGCACGGTTCCTTGAGGGTGGCGTAGGTAGTGTACGCAACTAGCACGGGTCCTTGAAGGTGGCGCAGGTAATGTACGCAACTAGCATGGATCCTTGAGGGTGGCGTAGGTAGTGTACGCAACTAGCACGGGTCCTTGAAGGTGGCGCAGGTAATGTACGCCACTAGCACTGTTCCTTGAAGGTGGCGCAGGTAATGTACGCAACTAGCATGGGTCCTTGAGGGTGGCGTAGGTAGTGTACGCAACTAGCATGGTTCCTTGAAGGTGGCGCAGGTAATGTACGCAACTAGCATGGGTCCTTGAGGGTGGCGTAGGTAGTGTACGCAACTAGCATGGTTCCTTGAAGGTGGCGCAGGTAATGTACGCAACTAGTAAGGGTCCTTGAGGATGGCTCAGGTAATGTACGCAACTAGCACGGTTTATTGAAGGTGGCGCAGATATAGTACGCAACTAGCACTGTTCCTTGAAGGTGGCGCAGGTTATGTACGCAACTAGCATGGGTCCATGAGGATGGCTCAGGTAATGTACGCAACTAGCACGGTTCAATGAAGGTGGCGCAGGTAATGTACGACACTAGCATGGGTCCATGAGGATGGCTCAGGTAATGTACGCATCTAGCACGGTTCATTGAAGGTGGCGCAGGTAATGTACGCAACTAGCACGGTTCATTGAAGGTGGCGCAGATAGTGTACGACACTAGCAAGGGTCCTTGAAGGTGGTGCAGGTAATGTACGCAACTAGCAAGGGTCCTTGAGGGTGGTGCAGGTAATGTACGCAACTAGCATGGGTCCATGAGGATGGCTCAGGTAATGTACGCAACTAGCACGGTTCATTGAAGGTGGCGCAGGTAATGTACGCATCTAGCATGGGTCCTTGAAGGAGGCGCAGGTAATGTACGCAACTAGCATGGGTCCTTGAGGGTGGCGCAGGTAGTGTACGCAACTAGCACGGTTCCTTGAAGGTGGCGTAGGTAGTGTACGCAACTAGCATGGGTCCTTAAGGATGGCTCAGGTAATGTACGCAACTAGCACGGTTCCTTGAAGGTCGCGTAGGTAGTGTACGCAACTAGCACGGTTCCTTGAAGGTGGCGCAGGTAGTGTACGCAACTAGCATAGTTCCTTGAAGGTGGCGCAGGTAGTGTACGCAACTAGCATGGTTCCTTGAAGGTGCAGTAGGTAATGTACGCGACTAGCACGGTTCCTTGAAGGTGGCGTAGGTAGTGTACGCAACTAGCATGGTTCCTTGAAGGTGGCGTAGGTAGTGTACGCAACCAGCATGGTTCCTTGAAGGTGGCGCAGGTAGTGTACGCAACTAGCATGGTTCCTTGAAGGTGGCGCAGGTAGTGTACGCAACTAGCACGGTTCCTTGAAGGTGGCGCAGGTATTGTACGCAACTAGCATAGTTCCTTGAAGGTGGCGCAGGTAGTGTACGCAACTAGCATGGTTCCTTGAAGGTGCAGTAGGTAATGTACGCGACTAGCACGGTTCCTTGAAGGTGGCGTAGGTAGTGTACGCAACTAGCATGGTTCCTTGAAGGTGGCGTAGGTAGTGTACGCAACTAGCATGGTTACTTGAAGGTGGCGCAGGTAGTGTACGCAACTAGCATGGTTCCTTGAAGGTGGCGTAGGTAGTGTACGCAACTAGCATGGTTCCTTGAAGGTGGCGCAGGTAGTGTACGCAACTAGCATGGTTCCTTGAAGGTGGCGTTGGTAGTGTACGCAACTAGCATGGTTCCTTGAAGGTGGCGCCGGTAGTGTACGCAACTAGCATGGTTCCTTGAAGGAGGCGTAGGTAATGTACGCAACTAGCACGGTTCCTTGAAGGTGGCGCAGGTAGTGCACGCTACTAGCATGGTTCCTTGAAGGTGGCGCAGGTAGTGTACGCAACTAGCATGGTTCCTTGAAGGTGGCGCAGGTAGTGTACGCAACTAGCATGGTTCCTTGAGGGTGGCGTAGGTAATGTACGCAACTAGCATGGTTCCTTGAAGGTGGCGCAGGTAGTGTACGCAACTAGCATGGTTCCTTGAAGGTGGCGTACGTAGTGTACGCAACTAGCATGGTTCCTTGAAGGTGGCGCAGGTAGTGTACGCAACTAGCATGGTTCCTTGAAGGTGGCGTAGGTAGTGTACGCAACTAGCATGGTTCCTTGAAGGTGGCGCAGGTAGTGTACGCAACTAGCATGGTTCCTTGAAGGTGGCGTAGGTAGTGTACGCAACTAGCATGGGTCCTTGAGGATGGCTCAGGTAATGTACTCAACTAGCCCGGTTCCTTGAAGGTGGCGCAGGTAATGTACGCAACTAGCACGGTTCCTTGAAGGTAGCGCAGGTAATGTAGGCAACTAGCATGGTTCCTTGAAGGTGGCGCAGGTAGTGTACGCAATTAGCATGGTTCCTTGAAGGTGGCGTAGGTAGTGTACGCAACTAGCATGGTTCCTTGAAGGTGGCGCAGGTAGTGTACGCAACTAGCACGGTTCCTTGAAGGTGGCGTAGGTAGTGTACGCAACTAGCATGGTTCCTTGAGGATGCAGTAGGTAGTGTACGCAACTAGCACGGTTCCTTGAAGGTGGCGTAGGTAGTGTACGCAATTAGCACGGTTCCTTGAAGGAGGCGCAGGTAGTGTACGCAACTAGCATGGTTCCTTGAGGGTGGCGTAGGTAGTGTACGCAATTAGCATGGTTCCTTGAAGGTGGCGTAGGTAATGTACGCAATTAGCACGGTTCCTTGAAGGTGACGCAGGTAATGTACTCAACCAGCACGGTTCCTTGAAGGTGGCGCAGGTAGTGTACGCAACTAGCACGGTTCCTTGAGGGTGGCGTAGGTAGTGTACGCAACTAGCATGGTTCCTTGAAGGTGGCGCAGGTAGTGTACGCAACTAGCATGGTTCCTTGAAGGTGGCGCAGGTAGTGTACGCAACTAGCATGGTTCCTTGAAGGTGGCGCAGGTAGTGTACGCAACTAGCATGGGTCCTTGAGGATGGCTCAGGTAATGTACGCAACTAGCATGGTTCCTTGATGGTGGCGCAGGTAGTGTACGCAACTAGCACGGTTCCTTGAAGGTAGCGCAGGTAGTGTACGCAACTAGCATGGTTCCTTGAAGGTGGCGCAGGTAGTGTACGCAACTAGCATGGTTCCTTGAAGGTGGCGCAGGTAATGTACGCAACTAGCATGGTTCCTTGAGGGTGGCGCAGGTAATGTACGCAACTAGCATGGTTCCTTGGGGGTGGCGCAGGTAATGTACACAACTAGCACGGTTCCTTGAGGGTGGCGCAGGTAATGTACGCAACTAGCATGGTTCATTGAAGGTGCAGTAGGTAATGTACGCGACTAGCACGGTTCCTTGAAGGTGGCGCAGGTAGTGTACGCAACTAGCACGGTTCCTTGAAGGTGGCGCAGGTAATGTACGCAACTAGCACGGTTCCTTGAAGGTGGCGCAGGGAGTGTACGCAACTAGCATGGTTCCTTGAAGGTGGCGCAGGTAGTGTACGCAACTAGCACGGTTCCTTGAAGGTGGCGCAGGTAGTGTACGCAACTAGCACGGTTCATTGAAGGTAGCGCAGGTAATGTACGCAACTAGCACGGTTCATTGAAGGTGGCGCAGGTAGTGTACGCAACTAGCACGGTTCATTGAAGGTGCAGTAGGTAATGTACGCGACTAGCATGGTTCCTTGAAGGTGGCGCAGGTAATGTACGCGACTAGCACGGTTCATTGAAGGTGCAGTAGGTAATGTACGCAACTAGCATGGTTCCTTGAAGGTGGCGCAGGTAATGTACGCGACTAGCATGGTTCCTTGAAGGTGCAGTAGGTAATGTACGCAACTAGCATGGTTCCTTGAGGGTGCAGTAGGTAATGTACGCAACTAGCACGGTTCATTGAAGGTGGCGTAGGTAGTGTACGCGACTAGCATGGTTCCTTGAAGGAGGCGCAGGTAGTGTACGCAACTAGCACGGTTCCTTGAAGGTGGCGCATGTAATGTACGCAACTAGCACTGTTCCTTGAAGGTGGCGTAGGTAGTGTACGCAACTAGCACGGTTCCTTGAGGGTGGCGCAGGTAGTGTACGAAAATAGCATGGGTCCTTGAGGGTGGCGTAGGTAGTGTACGCAACTAGCACGGTTCCTTGAAGGTGGCGCAGGTAATGTACGCAACTAGCACGGTTCCTTGAGGGTGGCGCAGGTAGTGTACGCAACTAGCACGGTTCCTTGAAGGTGGCGCAGGTAATCTACGCAACTAGCATGGGTCCTTGAGGGTGGCGTAGGTAGTGTGCGCAACTAGCACTGTTCCTTGAAGGTGGCGTAGGTAGTGTACGCAACTAGCACGGTTCCTTGAGGGTGGCGCAGGTAGTGTACGCAACTAGCATGGTTCCTTGAAGGTGGCGCAGGTAATGTACGCAACTAGCATGGGTCCTTGAAGGTGGCGCAGGTAGTGTACGCAACTAGCACGGTTCCTTGAAGGTGGCGTTGGTAGTGTACGCAACTAGCACGGTTCCTTGAAGGTGGCGCAGGTAATGTACGCAACTAGCACGGTTCCTTGAAGGTGGCGCAGGTAGTGTACGCAACTAGCACGGTTCCTTGAAGTTGGCGCAGGTAGTGTACGCAACTAGCACGGTTCCTTGAAGGTGGCGCAGGTAGTGTACGCAACTAGCACGGTTCCTTGAAGGTGGCGCAGGTAATGTACGCAACTAGCACGGTTCCATGAGGGTGGCGCAGGTAATTTACGCAACTAGCACGGTTCATTGAAGGTGGCGCAGGTAATGTACGCAACTAGCATGGGTCCTTGAAGGAGGCGCAGGTAGTGTACGCAACTAGCATGGTTCCTTGAGGGTGGCGCAGGTAGTGTACGCAACTAGCATGGGTCCTTGAGGGTGGCGCAGGTAGTGTACGCAACTAGCACGGTTCCTTGAAGGTGGCGTAGGTAGTGTACGCAACTAGCATGGGTCCATGAGGATGGCTCAGGTAATGTACGCAACTAGCACGGTTCATTGAAGGTCGCGTAGGTAGTGTACGCAACTAGCATGGTTCCTTGAAGGTGGCGTAGGTAGTGTACGCAACTAGCATGGTTCCTTGAAGGTGGCGCAGGTAGTGTACGCAACTAGCATGGTTCCTTGAAGGTGGCGTTGGTAGTGTACGCAACTAGCATGGTTCCTTGAAGGTGGCGCAGGTAGTGTACGCAACTAGCATGGTTCCTTGAAGGAGGCGTAGGTAATGTACGCAACTAGCACGGTTCCTTGAAGGTGGCGCAGGTAGTGCACGCAACTAGCATGGTTCCCTGAAGGTGGCGCAGGTAGTGTACGCAACTAGCATGGTTCCTTGAAGGTGGCGCAGGTAGTGTACGCAACTAGCATGGTTCCTTGAGGGTGGCGTAGGTAATGTACGCAACTAGCATGGTTCCTTGAAGGTGGCGCAGGTAGTGTACGCAACTAGCATGGTTCCTTGAAGGTGGCGCAGGTAGTGTACCTAACTAGCATGGTTCCTTGAAGGTGGCGTAGGTAGTGTACGCAACTAGCATGGTTCCCTGAAGGTGGCGCAGGTAGTGTACGCAACTAGCATGGTTCCTTGAAGGTGGCGTAGGTAGTGTACGCAACTAGCATGGTTCCTTAAAGGTGGCGCAGGTAGTGTACGCAACTAGCATGGTTCCTTGAAGGTGGCGTAGGTAGTGTACGCAACTAGCATGGGTCCTTGAGGATGGCTCAGGTAATGTACGCAACTAGCACGGTTCCTTGAAGGTGGCGCAGGTAGTGTACGCAACTAGCACGGTTCCTTGAAGGTGGCGCAGGTAATGTACGCAACTAGCACGGTTCCTTGAAGGTGGCGCAGGGAGTGTACGCAACTAGCATGGTTCCTTGAAGGTGGCGCAGGTAGTGTACGCAACTAGCACGGTTCCTTGAAGGTGGCGCAGGTAGTGTACGCAACTAGCACGGTTCATTGAAGGTAGCGCAGGTAATGTACGCAACTAGCACGGTTCATTGAAGGTGGCGCAGGTAGTGTACGCAACTAGCACGGTTCATTGAAGGTGCAGTAGGTAATGTACGCGACTAGCATGGTTCCTTGAAGGTGGCGCAGGTAATGTACGCGACTAGCACGGTTCATTGAAGGTGCAGTAGGTAATGTACGCAACTAGCATGGTTCCTTGAAGGTGGCGCAGGTAATGTACGCGACTAGCATGGTTCCTTGAAGGTGCAGTAGGTAATGTACGCAACTAGCATGGTTCCTTGAGGGTGCAGTAGGTAATGTACGCAACTAGCACGGTTCATTGAAGGTGGCGTAGGTAGTGTACGCGACTAGCATGGTTCCTTGAAGGAGGCGCAGGTAGTGTACGCAACTAGCACGGTTCCTTGAAGGTGGCGCATGTAATGTACGCAACTAGCACTGTTCCTTGAAGGTGGCGTAGGTAGTGTACGCAACTAGCACGGTTCCTTGAGGGTGGCGCAGGTAGTGTACGAAAATAGCATGGGTCCTTGAGGGTGGCGTAGGTAGTGTACGCAACTAGCACGGTTCCTTGAAGGTGGCGCAGGTAATGTACGCAACTAGCACGGTTCCTTGAGGGTGGCGCAGGTAGTGTACGCAACTAGCACGGTTCATTGAAGGTGGCGCAGGTAATCTACGCAACTAGCACGGGTCCTTGAGGGTGGCGTAGGTAGTGTGCGCAACTAGCACTGTTCCTTGAAGGTGGCGTAGGTAGTGTACGCAACTAGCACGGTTCCTTGAGGGTGGCGCAGGTAGTGTACGCAACTAGCATGGTTCCTTGAAGGTGGCGCAGGTAATGTACGCAACTAGCATGGGTCCTTGAAGGTGGCGCAGGTAGTGTACGCAACTAGCACGGTTCCTTGAAGGTGGCGTTGGTAGTGTACGCAACTAGCACGGTTCCTTGAAGGTGGCGCAGGTAATGTACGCAACTAGCACGGTTCCTTGAAGGTGGCGCAGGTAGTGTACGCAACTAGCACGGTTCCTTGAAGTTGGCGCAGGTAGTGTACGCAACTAGCACGGTTCCTTGAAGGTGGCGCAGGTAGTGTACGCAACTAGCACGGTTCCTTGAAGGTGGCGCAGGTAATGTACGCAACTAGCACGGTTCCATGACGGTGGCGCAGGTAATTTACGCAACTAGCACGGTTCATTGAAGGTGGCGCAGGTAATGTACGCAACTAGCATGGGTCCTTGAAGGAGGCGCAGGTAGTGTACGCAACTAGCATGGTTCCTTGAGGGTGGCGCAGGTAGTGTACGCAACTAGCATGGGTCCTTGAGGGTGGCGCAGGTAGTGTACGCAACTAGCACGGTTCCTTGAAGGTGGCGTAGGTAGTGTACGCAACTAGCATGGGTCCATGAGGATGGCTCAGGTAATGTACGCAACTAGCACGGTTCATTGAAGGTCGCGTAGGTAGTGTACGCAACTAGCATGGTTCCTTGAAGGTGGCGTAGGTAGTGTACGCAACTAGCATGGTTCCTTGAAGGTGGCGCAGGTAGTGTACGCAACTAGCATGGTTCCTTGAAGGTGGCGTTGGTAGTGTACGCAACTAGCATGGTTCCTTGAAGGTGGCGCAGGTAGTGTACGCAACTAGCATGGTTCCTTGAAGGAGGCGTAGGTAATGTACGCAACTAGCACGGTTCCTTGAAGGTGGCGCAGGTAGTGCACGCAACTAGCATGGTTCCCTGAAGGTGGCGCAGGTAGTGTACGCAACTAGCATGGTTCCTTGAAGGTGGCGCAGGTAGTGTACGCAACTAGGATGGTTCCTTGAGGGTGGCGTAGGTAATGTACGCAACTAGCATGGTTCCTTGAAGGTGGCGCAGGTAGTGTACGCAACTAGCATGGTTCCTTGAAGGTGGCGCAGGTAGTGTACCTAACTAGCATGGTTCCTTGAAGGTGGCGTAGGTAGTGTACGCAACTAGCATGGTTCCCTGAAGGTGGCGCAGGTAGTGTACGCAACTAGCATGGTTCCTTGAAGGTGGCGTAGGTAGTGTACGCAACTAGCATGGTTCCTTAAAGGTGGCGCAGGTAGTGTACGCAACTAGCATGGTTCCTTGAAGGTGGCGTAGGTAGTGTACGCAACTAGCATGGGTCCTTGAGGATGGCTCAGGTAATGTACGCAACTAGCACGGTTCCTTGAAGGTGGCGCAGGTAATGTACGCAACTAGCACGGTTCCTTGAAGGTAGCGCAGGTAATGTACGCAACTAGCATGGTTCCTTGAAGGTGGCGCAGGTAGTGTACGCAACTAGCATGGTTCCTTGAAGGTGGCGTAGGTAGTGTACGCAACTAGCATGGTTCCTTGAAGGTGGCGCAGGTAGTGTACGCAACTAGCACGGTTCCTTGAAGGTGGCGTAGGTAGTGTACGCAACTAGCATGGTTCCTTGAGGGTGCAGTAGGTAGTGTACGCAACTAGCACGGTTCCTTGAAGGTGGCGTAGGTAGTGTACGCAATTAGCACGGTTCCTTGAAGGAGGCGCAGGTAGTGTACGCAACTAGCATGGTTCCTTGAGGGTGGCGTAGGTAGTGTACGCAATTAGCACGGTTCCTTGAAGGTGGCGTAGGTAATGTACGCAATTAGCACGGTTCCTTGAAGGTGGCGCAGGTAATGTACGCAACTAGCACGGTTCCTTGAAGGTGGCGCAGGTAGTGTACGCAACTAGCACGGTTCCTTGAGGGTGGCGTAGGTAGTGTACGCAACTAGCATGGTTCCTTGAAGGTGGCGCAGGTAGTGTACAGAAACTAGCATGGTTCCTTGAAGGTGGCGCAGGTAGTGTACGCAACTAGCATGGTTCCTTGAAGGTGGCGCAGGTAGTGTACGCAACTAGCATGGTTCCTTGAAGGTGGCGCAGGTAATGTACGCAACTAGCATGGGTCCTTGAGGGTGGCGTAGGTAGTGTACGCAACTAGCATGGTTCCTTGAAGGTGGCGCAGATATAGTACGCAACTAGCACTGTTCCTTGAAGGTGGCGCAGGTTATGTACGCAACTAGCATGGGTCCATGAGGATGGCTCAGGTAATGTACGCAACTAGCACGGTTCATTGAAGGTGGCGCAGGTAATGTACGACACTAGCATGGGTCCATGAGGATGGCTCAGGTAATGTACGCAACTAGCACGGTTCATTGAAGGTGGCGCAGGTAATGTACGCAACTAGCACGGTTCCTTGAGGGTGGCGTAGGTAGTGTACGCAACTAGCACGGGTCCTTGAAGGTGGCGCAGGTAGTGTACGCAACTAGCACGGTTCCTTGAGGGTGGCGTAGGTAGTGTACGCAACTAGCATGGGTCCTTGAGGGTGGCGCAGGTAGTGTACGCAACTAGCACGGGTCCTTGAAGGTGGCGCAGGTAGTGTACGCAACTAGCACGGTTCCTTGAAGGTGGCGTAGGTAGTGTACGCAATTAGCACGGTTCCTTGAAGGAGGCGCAGGTAGTGTACGCAACTAGCATGGTTCCTTGAGGGTGGCGTAGGTAGTGTACGCAATTAGCACGGTTCCTTGAAGGTGGCGTAGGTAATGTACGCAATTAGCACGGTTTCTTGAAGGTGGCGCAGGTAATGTACGCAACTAGCACGGTTCCTTGAAGGTGGCGCAGGTAGTGTACGCAACTAGCACGGTTCCTTGAGGGTGGCGTAGGTAGTGTACGCAACTAGCATGGTTCCTTGAAGGTGGCGCAGGTAGTGTACGCAACTAGCATGGTTCCTTGAAGGTGGCGCAGGTAGTGTACGCAACTAGCATGGTTCCTTGAAGGTGGCGCAGGTAGTGTACGCAACTAGCATGGTTCCTTGAAGGTGGCGCAGGTAATGTACGCAACTAGCATGGGTCCTTGAGGGTGGCGTAGGTAGTGTACGCAACTAGCATGGTTCCTTGAAGGTGGCGCAGATATAGTACGCAACTAGCACTGTTCCTTGAAGGTGGCGCAGGTTATGTACGCAACTAGCATGGGTCCATGAGGATGGCTCAGGTAATGTACGCAACTAGCACGGTTCATTGAAGGTGGCGCAGGTAATGTACGACACTAGCATGGGTCCATGAGGATGGCTCAGGTAATGTACGCAACTAGCACGGTTCATTGAAGGTGGCGCAGGTAATGTACGCAACTAGCACGGTTCCTTGAGGGTGGCGTAGGTAGTGTACGCAACTAGCACGGGTCCTTGAAGGTGGCGCAGGTAGTGTACGCAACTAGCACGGTTCCTTGAGGGTGGCGTAGGTAGTGTACGCAACTAGCATGGGTCCTTGAGGGTGGCGCAGGTAGTGTACGCAACTAGCACGGGTCCTTGAAGGTGGCGCAGGTAGTGTACGCAACTAGCACGGTTCCTTGAGGGTGGCGTAGGTAGTGTACGCAACTAGCATGGGTCCTTGAGGGTGGCGCAGGTAGTGTACGCAACTAGCACGGGTCCTTGAGGGTGGCGCAGGTAGTGTACGCAACTAGCATGGGTCCTTGAGGGTGGCGCAGGTAGTGTACGCAACTAGCACGGGTCCTTGAGGGTGGCGCAGGTAGTGTACGCAACTAGCACGGTTCCTTGAAGTTGGCGTAGGTAGTGTACGCAACTAACATGGGTCCTTGAGGGTGGCGCAGGTAGTGTACGCAACTAGCACGGTTCCTTGAGGGTGGCGTAGGTAGTGTACGCAACTAGCATGGGTCCTTGAGGGTGGCGCAGGTAGTGTACGCAACTAGCACGGTTCCTTGAAGGTGGCGTAGGTAGTGTACGCAATTAGCATGGGACCTTGAGGGTGACGTAGGTAGTGTACGCAACTAGCACGGTTCCTTGAAGGTGGCGTAGGTAATGTACGCAACTAGCACGGTTCCTTGAAGGTGGCGCAGGTAATGTACGCAACTAGCACGGTTCCTTGATGGTGGCGTAGGTAGTGTACGCAACTAGCACGGGTCCTTGAAGGTGGCGCAGGTAATGTACGCAACTAGCATGGATCCTTGTGGGTGGCGTAGGTAGTGTACGCAACTAGCACGGGTCCTTGAAGGTGGCGCAGGTAATGTACGCAACTAGCACTGTTCCTTGAAGGTGGCGCATGTAATGTACGCAACTAGCATGGGTCCTTGAGGGTGGCGTAGGTAGTGTACGCAACTAGCATGGTTCCTTGAAGGTGGCGCAGGTAATGTACGCAACTAGCAAGGGTCCTTGAGGATGGCTCAGGTAATGTACGCAACTAGCACGGTTTATTGAAGGTGGCGCAGTTATAGTACGCAACTAGCACTGTTCCTTGAAGGTGGCGCAGGTTATGTACGCAACTAGCATGGGTCCATGAGGATGGCTCAGGTAATGTACGCAACTAGCACGGTTCATTGAAGGTGGCGCAGGTAATGTACGACACTAGCATGGGTCCATGAGGATGGCTCAGGTAATGTACGCAACTAGCACGGTTCATTGAAGGTGGCGCAGGTAATGTACGCAACTAGCACGGTTCATTGAAGGTGGCGCAGATAGTGTACGACACTAGCAAGGGTCCTTGAAGTTGGTGCAGGTAATGTACGCTACTAGCAAGGGTCCTTGAGGGTGGTGCAGGTAATGTACGCAACTAGCATGGGTCCATGAGGATGGCTCAGGTAATGTACGCAACTAGCACGGTTCATTGAAGGTGGCACAGGTAATGTACGCAACTAGCATGGGTCCTTGAAGGAGGAGCAGGTAATGTACGCAACTAGCATGGGTCCTTAAGGGTGGCGCAGGTAGTGTACGCAACTAGCACGGTTCCTTGAAGGTGGCGTAGGTAGTGTGCGCAACTAGCATGGGTCCTTAAGGATGGCTCAGGTAATGTACGCAACTAGCACGGTTCCTTGAAGGTCGCGTAGGTAGTGTACGCAACTAGCACGGTTCATTGATGGTGGCGCAGGTAGTGTACGCAACTAGCATAGTTCCTTGAAGGTGGCGCAGTTAGTGTACGCAACTAGCATGGTTCCTTGAAGGTGCAGTAGGTAATGTACGCGACTAGCACGGTTCCTTGAAGGTGGCGTAGGTAGTGTACGCAACTAGCATGGTTCCTTGAAGGTGGCGTAGGTAGTGTACGCAACTAGCATGGTTCCTTGAAGGTGGCGCAGGTAGTGTACGCAACTAGCACGGTTCCTTGAAGGTAGCGCAGGTAGTGTACGCAACTAGCATGGTTCCTTGAAGGTGGCGCAGGTAGTGTACGCAAATAGCATGGTTCCTTGAAGGTGGCGCAGGTATTGTACGCAACTAGCATGGTTCCTAGAAGGTAGCGCAGGTAGTGTACGCAACTAGCATGGTTCCTTGAAGGTGGCGCAGGTAGTGTACGCAACTAGCATGGTTCCTTGAAGGTGGCGCAGGTAGTGTACGCAACTAGCATGGTTCCTTGAAGGTGGCGCAGGTAGTGTACGCAACTAGCACGGTTCCTTGAAGGTGCAGTAGGTAATGTACGCGACTAGCACGGTTCCTTGAAGGTGGCGCAGGTAGTGTACGCAACTAGCATGGTTCCTTGAAGGTGGCGCAGGTAGTGTACGCGACTAGCACGGTTCCTTGAAGGTGGCGCAGGTAGTGTACGCAACTAGCACGGTTCATTGAAGGTGCAGTAGGTAATGTACGCGACTAGCATGGTTCCTTGAAGGTGCAGTAGGTAATGCACGCGACTAGCATGGTTCCTTGAAGGTATAGTAGGTAATGTACGCAACTAGCACGGTTCCTTGAAGGTGGCGTAGGTAATGTACGCAACTAGCACGGTTCCTTGAAGGCGGCGAAGGTAATGTACGCAACTAGCACGGTTCCTTGAAGGTGCAGTAGGTAATGTACGCAACTAGCACGGTTCCTTGAAGGTGGTGCAGGTAATGTACGCGACTAGCACGGTTCATTGAAGGTGGCGCAGGTAATGTACGCAACTAGCATGGTTCCTTGAGGGTGGCGCAGGTAATGTACGCAACTAGCATGGTGCCTTGGGGGTGGCGCAGGTAATGTACGCAACTAGCACGGTTCCTTGAGGGTGGCGCAGGTAATGTACGCAACTAGCATGGTTCATTGAAGGTGCAGTAGGTAATGTACGCGACTAGCACGGTTCCTTGAAGGTGGCGCAGGTAGTGTACGCAACTAGCACGGTTCCTTGAAGGTGGCGCAGGTAATGTACGCAACTAGCACGGTTCATTGAAGGTGGCGCAGGTAGTGTACGCAACTAGCATGGTTCCTTGAAGGTGGCGCAGGTAGTGTACGCAACTAGCACGGTTCCTTGAAGGTGGCGCAGGTAGTGTACGCAACTAGCACGGTTCATTGAAGGTGGCGCAGGTAGTGTACGCAACTAGCACGGTTCATTGAAGGTGCAGTAGGTAATGTACGCGACTAGCATGGTTCCTTGAAGGTGCAGTAGGTAATGTACGCGACTAGCATGGTTCCTTGAAGGTGCAGTAGGTAATGTACGCGACTAGCACGGTTCCTTGAAGGTGGCGCAGGTAATGTACGCGACTAGCATTGTTCCTTGAAGGTGGCGCAGGTAGTGTACGCAACTAGCATGGTTTCTTGAGGGTGCAGTAGGTAATGTACGCGACTAGCACGGTTCCTTGAAGGTGGCGTAGGTAGTGTACGCAACTAGCATGGTTCCTTGAAGGTGGCGTAGGTAGTGTACGCAACTAGCATGGTTCCTTGAAGGTGGCGCAGGTAGTGTACGCAACTAGCATGGTTCCTTGAAGGTGGCGTAGGTAGTGTACGCAACTAGCATGGTTCCTTGAAGGTGGCGCAGGTAGTGTACGCAACTAGCATTGTTCTTTGAAGGTGGCGTTGGTAGTGTACGCAACTAGCATGGTTCCTTGAAGGTGGCGCAGGTAGTGTACGCAACTAGCATGGTTCCTTGAAGGAGGCTTAGGTAATGTACGCAACTAGCACGGTTCCTTGAAGGTGGCGCAGGTAGTGCACGCAACTAGCATGGTTCCTTGAAGGTGGCGCAGGTAGTGTACGCAACTAGCATGGTTCCTTGAAGGTGGCGCAGGTAGTGTACGCAACTAGCATGGTTCCTTGAGGGTGGCGTAGGTAATGTACGCAACTAGCATGGTTCCTTGAAGGTGGCGCAGGTAGTGTACGCAACTAGCATGGTTCCTTGAAGTCGGCGCAGGTAGTGTACGCAACTAGCATGGTTCCTTGAAGGTGGCGTAGGTAGTGTACGCAACTAGCATGGCTCCTTGAAGGTGGCGCTGGTAGTGTACGCAACTAGCATGGTTCCTTGAAGGTGGCGTAGGTAGTGTACGCATCTAGCATGGTTCCTTGAAGGTGGCGCTGGTAGTGTACGCAACTAGCATGGTTCCTTGAAGGTGGCGTAGGTAGTGTACGTAACTAGCATGGGTCCTTGAGGATGGCTCAGGTAATGTACGCAACTAGCACGGTTCCTTGAAGGTGGCGCAGGTAATGTACGCAACTAGCACGGTTCCTTGAAGGTAGCGCAGGTAATGTACGCAACTAGCATGGTTCCTTGAAGGTGGCGCAGGTAGTGTACGCAACTAGCATGGTTCCTTGAAGGTGGCGTAGGTAGTGTACGCAACTAGCATGGTTCCTTGAAGGTGGCGCAGGTAGTGTACGCAACTAGCACGGTTCCTTGAAGGTGGCGTAGGTAGTGTACGCAACTAGCATGGTTCCTTGAGGGTGCAGTAGGTAGTGTACGCAACTAGCACGGTTTCTTGAAGGTGGCGTAGGTAGTGTACGCAATTAGCACGGTTCCTTGAAGGAGGCGCAGGTAGTGTACGCAACTAGCATGGTTCCTTGAGGGTGGCGTAGGTAGTGTACGCAATTAGCACGGTTCCTTGAAGGTGGCGTAGGTAATGAACGCAATTAGCACGGTTCCTTGAAGGTGGCGCAGGTAGTGTACGCAACTAGCATGGTTCCTTGAGGGTGGTGCAGGTAATGTACGCAATTAGCACGGTTCTTTGAAGGTGGCGCAGGTAGTGTACGCAATTAGCATGGGTCCTTGAAGGTGGCGTAGGTTGTGTACGCAACTAGCACGGTTCCTTGAAGGTGGCGTAGGTAGTGTACGCAATAAGCATGGGTCCTTGAAGGAGGCGCAGGTAGTGTACGCAATTAGCACGGTTCCTTGAAGGTGGCGCAGGTAGTGTACGCAACTAGCACGGTTCCTTGAAGGTGGCGTAGGTAGTGTACGCAACTAGCATGGTTCCTTGAGGGTGGCGTAGGTAGTGTACGCAACTAGCATGGTTCCTTGAAGGTGGCGCAGGTAGTGTACGCAACTAGCATGGTTCCTTGAAGGTGGCGCAGGTAGTGTACGCAACTAGCATGGTTCCTTGAAGGTGGCGCAGGTAGTGTATGCAACTAGCATGGTTCCTTGAAGGTGGCGTAGGTAGTGTACGCAACTAGCATGGTTCCTTGAAGGTGGCGCAGGTAGTGTACGCAACTAGCATGGTTCCTTGAGGGTGGTGCAGGTAATGTACGCAATTAGCACGGTTCTTTGAAGGTGGCGCAGGTAGTGTACGCAATTAGCATGGGTCCTTGAAGGTGGCGTAGGTTGTGTACGCAACTAGCACGGTTCCTTGAAGGTGGCGTAGGTAGTGTACGCAATAAGCATGGGTCCTTGAAGGAGGCGCAGGTAGTGTACGCAATTAGCACGGTTCCTTGAAGGTGGCGCAGGTAGTGTACGCAACTAGCACGGTTCCTTGAAGGTGGCAGGTAATGTACGCAACTATCACGGTTCCTTGAAGGTGGCGCAGGTAATGTACGCGACTAGCACGGTTCCTTGAGGGTGGTGCAGGTAATGTACGCGACTAGCACGGTTCCTTGAGGGTGGTGCAGGTAGTGTACGCAACTAGCATGGTTCCTTGAAGGTAGCGCAGGTAGTGTACGCAACTAGCACTGTTCCTTGAAGGTGGCGTAGGTAGTGTACGCAACTAGCACGGTTCATTGAAGGTGCAGTAGGTAATGTACGCGACTAGCATGGTTCCTTGAAGGTGCAGTAGGTAATGTACGCGACTAGCATGGTTCCTTGAAGGTGCAGTAGGTAATGTACGCAACTAGCACGGTTCCTTGAAGGTGGCGTAGGTAATGTACGCAACTAGCACGGTTCCTTGAAGGCGGCGAAGGTAATGTACGCAACTAGCACGGTTCCTTGAAGGTGCAGTAGGTAATGTACGCAACTAGCACGGTTCCTTGAAGGTGGTGCAGGTAATGTACGCGACTAGCACGGTTCATTGAAGGTGGCGCAGGTAATGTACGCAACTAGCATGGTTCCTTGAGGGTGGCGCAGGTAATGTACGCAACTAGCATGGTTCCTTGGGGGTGGCGCAGGTAATGTACGCAACTAGCACGGTTCCTTGAGGGTGGCGCAGGTAATGTACGCAACTAGCATGGTTCATTGAAGGTGCAGTAGGTAATGTACGCGACTAGCACGGTTCCTTGAAGGTGGCGCAGGTAGTGTACGCAACTAGCACGGTTCCTTGAAGGTGGCGCAGGTAATGTACGCAACTAGCACGGTTCCTTGAAGGTGGCGCAGGTAGTGTACGCAACTAGCATGGTTCCTTGAAGGTGGCGCAGGTAGTGTACGCAACTAGCACGGTTCCTTGAAGGTGGCGCAGGTAGTGTACGCAACTAGCACGGTTCATTGAAGGTGGCGCAGGTAATGTACGCAACTAGCACGGTTCATTGAAGGTGGCGCAGGTAGTGTACGCAACTAGCACGGTTCATTGAAGGTGCAGTAGGTAATGTACGCGACTAGCATGGTTCCTTGAAGGTGCAGTAGGTAATGTACGCGACTAGCATGGTTCCTTGAAGGTGCAGTAGGTAATGTACGCGACTAGCACGGTTCCTTGAAGGTGGCGCAGGTAATGTACGCGACTAGCATTGTTCCTTGAAGGTGGCGCAGGTAGTGTACGCAACTAGCATGGTTTCTTGAGGGTGCAGTAGGTAATGTACGCGACTAGCATGGTTCCTTGAAGGTGGCGTAGGTAGTGTACGCAACTAGCATGGTTCCTTGAAGGTGGCGTAGGTAGTGTGAGCAACTAGCATGGTTCCTTGAAGGTGGCGCAGGTAGTGTACGCAACTAGCATGGTTCCTTGAAGGTGGCGTAGGTAGTGTACGCAACTAGCATGGTTCCTTGAAGGTGGCGCAGGTAGTGTACGCAACTAGCATTGTTCTTTGAAGGTGGCGTTGGTAGTGTACGCAACTAGCATGGTTCCTTGAAGGTGGCGCAGGTAGTGTACGCAACTAGCATGGTTCCTTGAAGGAGGCTTAGGTAATGTACGCAACTAGCACGGTTCCTTGAAGGTGGCGCAGGTAGTGCACGCAACTAGCATGGTTCCTTGAAGGTGGCGCAGGTAGTGTACGCAACTAGCATGGTTCCTTGAAGGTGGCGCAGGTAGTGTACGAAACTAGCATGGTTCCTTGAGGGTGGCGTAGGTAATGTACGCAACTAGCATGGTTCCTTGAAGGTGGCGCAGGTAGTGTACGCAACTAGCATGGTTCCTTGAAGTTGGCGCAGGTAGTGTACGCAACTAGCATGGTTCCTTGAAGGTGGCGTAGGTAGTGTACGCAACTAGCATGGTTCCTTGAAGGTGGCGCTGGTAGTGTACGCAACTAGCAAGGTTCCTTGAAGGTGGCGTAGGTAGTGTACGCAACTAGCATGGTTCCTTGAAGGTGGCGCAGGTAGTGTACGCAACTAGCATGGTTCCTTGAAGGTGGCGTAGGTAGTGTACGCAACTAGCATGGGTCCTTGAGGATGGCTCAGGTAATGTACGCAACTAGCACGGTTCCTTGAAGGTGGCGCAGGTAATGTACGCAACTAGCACGGTTCCTTGAAGGTAGCGCAGGTAATGTACGCAACTAGCATGGTTCCTTGAAGGTGGCGCAGGTGGTGTACGCAACTAGCATGGTTCCTTGAAGGTGGCGTAGGTAGTGTACGCAACTAGCATGGTTCCTTGAAGGTGGCGCAGGTAGTGTACGCAACTAGCACGGTTCCTTGAAGGTGGCGTAGGTAGTGTACGCAACTAGCATGGTTCCTTGAGGGTGCAGTAGGTAGTGTACGCAACTAGCACGGTTTCTTGAAGGTGGCGTAGGTAGTGTACGCAATTAGCACGGTTCCTTGAAGGAGGCGCAGGTAGTGTACGCAACTAGCATGGTTCCTTGAGGGTGGCGTAGGTAGTGTACGCAATTAGCACGGTTCCTTGAAGGTGGCGTAGGTAATGTACGCAATTAGCACGGTTCCTTGAAGGTGGCGCAGGTAATGTACGCAACTAGCACGGTTCCTTGAAGGTGGCGCAGGTAGTGTACGCAACTAGCACGGTTCCTTGAGGGTGGCGTAGGTAGTGTACGCAACTAGCATGGTTCCTTGAAGGTGGCGCAGGTAGTGTACGCAACTAGCATGGTTCCTTGAAGGTGGCGCAGGTAGTGTACGCAACTAGCATGGTTCCTTGAAGGTGGCGCAGGTAGTGTATGCAACTAGCATGGTTCCTTGAAGGTGGCGTAGGTAGTGTACGCAACTAGCATGGTTCCTTGAAGGTGGCGCAGGTAGTGTACGCAACTAGCATGGTTCCTTGAGGGTGTTGCAGGTAATGTACGCAATTAGCACGGTTCTTTGAAGGTGGCGCAGGTAGTGTACGCAATTAGCATGGGTCCTTGAAGGTGGCGTAGGTTGTGAACGCAACTAGCACGGTTCCTTGAAGGTGGCGTAGGTAGTGTACGCAATAAGCATGGGTCCTTGAAGGAGGCGCAGGTAGTGTACGCAACTAGCACGGTTCCTTGAAGGTGGCAGGTAATGTACGCAACTATCACGGTTCCTTGAAGGTGGCGCAGGTAATGTACGCGACTAGCACGGTTCCTTGAGGGTGGTGCAGGTAATGTACGCGACTAGCACGGTTCCTTGAGGGTGGTGCAGGTAGTGTACGCAACTAGCATGGTTTCTTGAAGGTAGCGCAGGTAGTGTACGCAACTAGCACTGTTCCTTGAAGGTGGCGTAGGGAGTGTACGCAACTAGCACGGTTCCTTGAAGGTGGCGTAGGTAGTGTACGCAACTAGCACGGTTCCTTGAAGGTGGCGCAGGTAATGTACGCAACTAGCACGGTTCCTTGAAGGTGGCGTAGGTAGTGTACGCAACTAGCACGGTTCCTTGAAGGTGGCGCAGGTAATGTACGCAACTAGCACGGTTCCTTGAAGGTGGCGCAGGTAATGTACGCGACTAGCACGGTTCCTTGAGGGTGGTGCAGGTAATGTACGCGACTAGCGCGGTTCCTTGAAGGTGGCGCAGGTAGTGTACGCAACTAGCATGGTTCCTTGAGGGTGGCGTAGGTAGTGTACGCAACTAGCATGGGTCCTTGATGGTGGCGCAGGTAGTGTACGCAACTAGCACGGTTCCTTGAAGGTGGCGTAGGTAGTGTACGCAATTAGCATGGGTCCTTGAGGGTGGCGTAGGTAGTGTACGCAAATAGCATGGGTCCTTGAGGATGGCTCAGGTAATGTACGCAACTAGCACGGTTCCTTGAAGGTGGCGTAGGTAATGTACGCAACTAGCACGGTTCCTTGAAGGTGGCGCAGGTAATGTACGCAACTAGCACGGTTCCTTGAGGGTGGCGTAGGTAGTGTACGCAACTACCACGGGTCCTTGAAGGTGGCGCAGGTAATGTACGCAACTAGCATGGATCCTTGAGGGTGGCGTAGGTAGTGTACGCAACTAGCACGGGTCCTTGAGGGTGGCGCAGGTAGTGTACGCAACTAGCACGGTTCCTTGAAGGTAGCGTAGGTAGTGTACGCAACTAGCACGGTTCCTTGAAGGTGGGGCAGGTAATGTACGCAACTAGCACGGGTCCTTGAAGGTGGCGCTGGTAATGTACGCAACTAGCATGGATCCTTGAGGGTGGCGTAGGTAGTGTACGCAACTAGCACTGGTCCTTGAGGGTGGCGGAGGTAGTGTACGCAACTAGCACGGTTCCTTGAAGGTGGCGTAGGTAGTGTACGCAACTAGCACGGTTCCTTGAAGGTGGCGCAGGTAGTGTACGCAACTAGCACGGTTCCTTGAAGGTGGCGCAGGTAATGTACGCAACTAGCCCGGTTCCTTGAGGGTGGCGTAGGTAGTGTACGCAACTAGCACGGGTCCTTGAAGGTGGCGCAGGTAGTGTACGCAACTAGCACGGTTCCTTGAGGGTGGCGTAGGTAGTGTACGCAACTAGCATGGGTCCTTGAGGGTGGCGCAGGTAGTGTACGCAACTAGCACGGGTCCTTGAAGGTGACGCAGGTAGTGTACGCAACTAGCACGGGTCCTTGAAGGTGGCGTAGGTAGTGTACGCAACTAGCATGGGTCCTTGAGGGTGGCGCAGGTAGTGTACGCAACTAGCACGGGTCCTTGAGGGTGGCGCAGGTAGTGTACGCAACTAGCATGGGTCCTTGAGGTTGGCGCAGGTAGTGTACGCAACTAGCACGGGTCCTTGAGGGTGGCGCAGGTAGTGTACGCAACTAGCACGGTTCCTTGAAGTTGGCGTAGGTAGTGTACGCAATTAGCATGGGTCCTTGAGGGTGGCGCAGGTAGTGTACGCAACTAGCACGGTTCCTTGAGGGTGGCGTAGGTAGTGTACGCAACTAGCATGGGTCCTTGAGGGTGGCGCAGGTAGTGTACGCAACTATCACGGTTCCTTGAAGGTGGCGTAGGTAGTGTACGCAATTAGCATGGGTCCTTGAGGGTGGCGTAGGTAGTGTACGCAACTAGCACGGTTCCTTGAAGGTGGCGTAGGTAATGTACGCAACTAGCACGGTTCCTTGAAGGTGGCGCAGGTAATGTACGCAACTAGCACGGTTCCTTGAGGGTGGCGTAGGTAGTGTACGCAACTAGCACGGGTCCTTGAAGGTGGCGCAGGTAATGTACGCAACTAGCATGGATCCTTGAGGGTGGCGTAGGTAGTGTACGCAACTAGCACGGGTCCTTGAAGGTGGCGCAGGTAATGTACGCCACTAGCACTGTTCCTTGAAGGTGTCGCAGGTAATGTACGCAACTAGCATGGGTCCTTGAGGGTGGCGTAGATAGTGTACGCAGCTAGCATGGTTCCTTGAAGGTGGCGCAGGTAATGTACGCAACTAGCATGGGTCCTTGAGGGTGGCGTAGGTAGTGTACGCAACTAGCATGGTTCCTTGAAGGTGGCGCAGGTAATGTACGCAACTAGCAAGGGTCCTTGAGGATGGCTCAGGTAATGTACGCAACTAGCACGGTTTATTGAAGGTGGCGCAGATGTAGTACGCAACTAGCACTGTTCCTTGAAGGTGGCGCAGGTTATGTACGCAACTAGCATGGGTCCATGAGGATGGCTCAGGTAATGTACGCAACTAGCTCGGTTCAATGAAGGTGGCGCAGGTAATGTACGACACTAGCATGGGTCCATGAGGATGGCTCAGGTAATGTACGCATCTAGCACGGTTCATTGAAGGTGGCGCAGGTAATGTACGCAACTAGCACGGTTCATTGAAGGTGGCGCAGATAGTGTACGACACTAGCAAGGGTCCTTGAAGGTGGTGCAGGTAATGTACGCAACTAGCAAGGGTCCTTGAGGGTGGTGCAGGTAATGTACGCAACTAGCATGGGTCCATGAGGATGGCTCAGGTAATGTACGCAACTATCACGGTTCATTGAAGGTGGCGCAGGTAATGTACGCATCTAGCATGGGTCCTTGAAGGAGGCGCAGGTAATGTACGCAACTAGCATGGGTCCTTGAGGGTGGCGCAGGTAGTGTACGCAACTAGCACGGTTCCTTGAAGGTGGCGTAGGTAGTGTACGCAACTAGCATGGGTCCTTAAGGATGGCTCAGGTAATGTACGCAACTAGCACGGTTCCTTGAAGGTCGCGTAGGTAGTGTACGCAACTAGCACGGTTCATTGAAGGTGGCGCAGGTAGTGTACGCAACTAGCATAGTTCCTTGAAGGTGGCGCAGGTAGTGTACGCAACTAGCATGGTTCCTTGAAGGTGCAGTAGGTAATGTACGCGACTAGCACGGTTCCTTGAAGGTGGCGTAGGTAGTGTACGCAACTAGCATGGTTCCTTGAAGGTGGCGTAGGTAGTGTACGCAACCAGCATGGTTCCTTGAAGGTGGCGCAGCTAGTGTACGCAACTAGCATGGTTCCTTGAAGGTGGCGCGGGTAGTGTACGCAACTAGCACGGTTCCTTGAAGGTGGCGCAGGTAGTGTACGCAAAGAGCATAGTTCCTTGAAGGTGGCGCAGGTAGTGTACGCAACTAGCATGGTTCCTTGAAGGTGCAGTAGGTAATGTACGCGACTAGCACGGTTCCTTGAAGGTGGCGTAGGTAGTGTACGCAACTAGCATGGTTCCTTGAAAGTGGCGTAGGTAGTGTACGCAACTAGCATGGTTCCTTGAAGGTGGCGCAGGTAGTGTACGCAACTAGCATGGTTCCTTGAAGGTGGCGTAGGTAGTGTACGCAACTAGCATGGTTCCTTGAAGGTGGCGCAGGTAGTGTACGCAACTAGCATGGTTCCTTGAAGGTGGCGTTGGTAGTGTACGCAACTAGCATGGTTCCTTGAAGGTGGCGCAGGTAGTGTACGCAACTAGCATGGTTCCTTGAAGGAGGCGTAGGTAATGTACGCAACTAGCACGGTTCCTTGAAGGTGGCGCAGGTAGTGCACGCAACTAGCATGGTTCCTTGAAGGTGGCGCAGGTAGTGTACGCAACTAGCATGGTTCCTTGAAGGTGGCGCAGGTAGTGTACGCAACTAGCATGGTTCCTTGAGGGTGGCGTAGGTAATGTACGCAACTAGCATGGTTCCTTGAAGGTGGCGCAGGTAGTGTACGCAACTAGCATGGTTCCTTGAAGGTGGCGCAGGTAGTGTACGCAACTAGCATGGTTCCTTGAAGGTGGCGTACGTAATGTACGCAACTAGCATGGTTCCTTGAAGGTGGCGCAGGTAGTGTACGCAACTAGCATGGTTCCTTGAAGGTGGCGTAGGTAGTGTACGCAACTAGCATGGTTCCTTGAAGGTGGCGCAGGTAGTGTACGCAACTAGCATGGTTCCTTGAAGGTGGCGTAGGTAGTGTACGCAATTAGCATGGGACCTTGAGGGTGACGTAGGTAGTGTACGCAACTAGCACGGTTCCTTGAAGGTGGCGTAGGTAATGTACGCAACTAGCACGGTTCCTTGAAGGTGGCGCAGGTAATGTACGCAACTAGCACGGTTCCTTGATGGTGGCGTAGGTAGTGTACGCAACTAGCACGGGTCCTTGAAGGTGGCGCAGGTAATGTACGCAACTAGCACGGTTCCTTGAGGGTGGCGTAGGTAGTGTACGCAACTAGCACGGGTCCTTGAAGGTGGCGCAGGTAGTGTACGCAACTAGCACGGTTCCTTGAGGGTGGCGTAGGTAGTGTACGCAACTAGCATGGGTCCTTTAGGGTGGCGCAGGTAGTGTACGCAACTAGCACGGGTCCTTGAAGGTGGCGCAGGTAGTGTACGCAACTAGCACGGTTCCTTGAGGGTGGCGTAGGTAGTGTACGCAACTAGCATGGGTCCTTGAGGGTGGCGCAGGTAGTGTACGCAACTAGCACGGGTCCTTGAGGGTGGCGCAGGTAGTGTACGCAACTAGCATGGGTCCTTGAGGGTGGCGCAGGTAGTGTACGCAACTAGCACGGGTCCTTGAGGGTGGCGCAGGTAGTGTACGCAACTAGCACGGTTCCTTGAAGTTGGCGTAGGTAGTGTACGCAACTAACATGGGTCCTTGAGGGTGGCGCAGGTAGTGTACGCAACTAGCACGGTTCCTTGAGGGTGGCGTAGGTAGTGTACGCAACTAGCATGGGTCCTTGAGGGTGGCGCAGGTAGTGTACGCAACTAGCACGGTTCCTTGAAGGTGGCGTAGGTAGTGTACGCAATTAGCATGGGACCTTGAGGGTGACGTAGGTAGTGTACGCAACTAGCACGGTTCCTTGAAGGTGGCGTAGGTAATGTACGCAACTAGCACGGTTCCTTGAAGGTGGCGCAGGTAATGTACGCAACTAGCACGGTTCCTTGATGGTGGCGTAGGTAGTGTACGCAACTAGCACGGGTCCTTGAAGGTGGCGCAGGTAATGTACGCAACTAGCATGGATCCTTGTGGGTGGCGTAGGTAGTGTACGCAACTAGCACGGGTCCTTGAAGGTGGCGCATGTAATGTACGCAACTAGCATGGGTCCTTGAGGGTGGCGTAGGTAGTGTACGCAACTAGCATGGTTCCTTGAAGGTGGCGCAGGTAATGTACGCAACTAGCAAGGGTCCTTGAGGATGGCTCAGGTAATGTACGCAACTAGCACGGTTTATTGAAGGTGGCGCAGTTATAGTACGCAACTAGCACTGTTCCTTGAAGGTGGCGCAGGTTATGTACGCAACTAGCATGGGTCCATGAGGATGGCTCAGGTAATGTACGCAACTAGCACGGTTCATTGAAGGTGGCGCAGGTAATGTACGACACTAGCATGGGTCCATGAGGATGGCTCAGGTAATGTACGCAACTAGCACGGTTCATTGAAGGTGGCGCAGGTAATGTACGCAACTAGCACGGTTCATTGAAGGTGGCGCAGATAGTGTACGACACTAGCAAGGGTCCTTGAAGTTGGTGCAGGTAATGTACGCTACTAGCAAGGGTCCTTGAGGGTGGTGCAGGTAATGTACGCAACTAGCATGGGTCCATGAGGATGGCTCAGGTAATGTACGCAACTAGCACGGTTCATTGAAGGTGGCACAGGTAATGTACGCAACTAGCATGGGTCCTTGAAGGAGGAGCAGGTAATGTACGCAACTAGCATGGGTCCTTAAGGGTGGCGCAGGTAGTGTACGCAACTAGCACGGTTCCTTGAAGGTGGCGTAGGTAGTGTGCGCAACTAGCATGGGTCCTTAAGGATGCCTCAGGTAATGTACGCAACTAGCACGGTTCCTTGAAGGTCGCGTAGGTAGTGTACGCAACTAGCACGGTTCATTGATGGTGGCGCAGGTAGTGTACGCAACTAGCATAGTTCCTTGAAGGTGGCGCAGTTAGTGTACGCAACTAGCATGGTTCCTTGAAGGTGCAGTAGGTAATGTACGCGACTAGCACGGTTCCTTGAAGGTGGCGTAGGTAGTGTACGCAACTAGCATGGTTCCTTGAAGGTGGCGTAGGTAGTGTACGCAACTAGCATGGTTCCTTGAAGGTGGCGCAGGTAGTGTACGCAACTAGCACGGTTCCTTGAAGGTAGCGCAGGTAGTGTACGCAACTAGCATGGTTCCTTGAAGGTGGCGCAGGTAGTGTACGCAACTAGCATGGTTCCTTGAAGGTGGCGCAGGTATTGTACGCAACTAGCATGGTTCCTAGAAGGTAGCGCAGGTAGTGTACGCAACTAGCATGGTTCCTTGAAGGTGGCGCAGGTAGTGTACGCAACTAGCATGGTTCCTTGAAGGTGGCGCAGGTAGTGTACGCAACTAGCATGGTTCCTTGAAGGTGGCGCAGGTAGTGTACGCAACTAGCACGGTTCCTTGAAGGTGCAGTAGGTAATGTACGCGACTAGCACGGTTCCTTGAAGGTGGCGCAGGTAGTGTACGCAACTAGCATGGTTCCTTGAAGGTGGCGCAGGTAGTGTACGCGACTAGCACGGTTCCTTGAAGGTGGCGCAGGTAGTGTACGCAACTAGCACGGTTCATTGAAGGTGCAGTAGGTAATGTACGCGACTAGCATGGTTCCTTGAAGGTGCAGTAGGTAATGCACGCGACTAGCATGGTTCCTTGAAGGTATAGTAGGTAATGTACGCAACTAGCACGGTTCCTTGAAGGTGGCGTAGGTAATGTACGCAACTAGCACGGTTCCTTGAAGGCGGCGAAGGTAATGTACGCAACTAGCACGGTTCCTTGAAGGTGCAGTAGGTAATGTACGCAACTAGCACGGTTCCATGAAGGTGGTGCAGGTAATGTACGCGACTAGCACGGTTCATTGAAGGTGGCGCAGGTAATGTACGCAACTAGCATGGTTCCTTGAGGGTGGCGCAGGTAATGTACGCAACTAGCATGGTTCCTTGGGGGTGGCGCAGGTAATGTACGCAACTAGCACGGTTCCTTGAGGGTGGCGCAGGTAATGTACGCAACTAGCATGGTTCATTGAAGGTGCAGTAGGTAATGTACGCGACTAGCACGGTTCCTTGAAGGTGGCGCAGGTAGTGTACGCAACTAGCACGGTTCCTTGAAGGTGGCGCAGGTAATGTACGCAACTAGCACGGTTCCTTGACGGTGGCGCAGGTAGTGTACGCAACTAGCATGGTTCCTTGAAGGTGGCGCAGGTAGTGTACGCAACTAGCACGGTTCCTTGAAGGTGGCGCCGGTAGTGTACGCAACTAGCACGGTTCATTGAAGGTGGCGCAGGTAATGTACGCAACTAGCACGGTTCATTGAAGGTGGCGCAGGTAGTGTACGCAACTAGCACGGTTCATTGAAGGTGCAGTAGGTAATGTACGCGACTAGCATGGTTCCTTGAAGGTGCAGTAGGTAATGTACGCGACTAGCATGGTTCCTTGAAGGTGCAGTAGGTAATGTACGCGACTAGCACGGTTCCTTGAAGGTGGCGCAGGTAATGTACGCGACTAGCATTGTTCCTTGAAGGTGGCGCAGGTAGTGTACGCAACTAGCATGGTTTCTTGAGGGTGCAGTAGGTAATGTACGCGACTAGCACGGTTCCTTGAAGGTGGCGTAGGTAGTGTACGCAACTAGCATGGTTCCTTGAAGGTGGCGTAGGTAGTGTACGCAACTAGCATGGTTCCTTGAAGGTGGCGCAGGTAGTGTACGCAACTAGCATGGTTCCTTGAAGGTGGCGTAGGTAGTGTACGCAACTAGCATGGTTCCTTGAAGGTGGCGCAGGTAGTGTACGCAACTAGCATTGTTCTTTGAAGGTGGCGTTGGTAGTGTACGCAACTAGCATGGTTCCTTGAAGGTGGCGCAGGTAGTGTACGCAACTAGCATGGTTCCTTGAAGGAGGCTTAGGTAATGTACGCAACTAGCACGGTTCCTTGAAGGTGGCGCAGGTAGTGCACGCAACTAGCATGGTTCCTTGAAGGTGGCGCAGGTAGTGTACGCAACTAGCATGGTTCCTTGAAGGTGGCGCAGGTAGTGTACGCAACTAGCATGGTTCCTTGAGGGTGGCGTAGGTAATGTACGCAACTAGCATGGTTCCTTGAAGGTGGCGCAGGTAGTGTACGCAACTAGCATGGTTCCTTGAAGGTGGCGCAGGTAGTGTACGCAACTAGCATGGTTCCTTGAAGGTGGCGTAGGTAGTGTACGCAACTAGCATGGTTCCTTGAAGGTGGCGCAGGTAGTGTACGCAACTAGCATGGTTCCTTGAAGGTGGCGTTGGTAGTGTACGCAACTAGCATGGTTCCTTGAAGGTGGCGCAGGTAGTGTACGCAACTAGCATGGTTCCTTGAAGGAGGCGTAGGTAATGTACGCAACTAGCACGGTTCCTTGAAGGTGGCGCAGGTAGTGCACGCAACTAGCATGGTTCCTTGAAGGTGGCGCAGGTAGTGTACGCAACTAGCATGGTTCCTTGAAGGTGGCGCAGGTAGTGTACGCAACTAGCATGGTTCCTTGAGGGTGGCGTAGGTAATGTACGCAACTAGCATGGTTCCTTGAAGGTGGCGCAGGTAGTGTACGCAACTAGCATGGTTCCTTGATGGTGGCGCAGGTAGTGTACGCAACTAGCATGGTTCCTTGAAGGTGGCGTACGTAATGTACGCAACTAGCATGGTTCCTTGAAGGTGGCGCAGGTAGTGTACGCAACTAGCATGGTTCCTTGAAGGTGGCGTAGGTAGTGTACGCAACTAGCATGGTTCCTTGAAGGTGGCGCAGGTAGTGTACGCAACTAGCATGGTTCCTTGAAGGTGGCGTAGGTAGTGTACGCAATTAGCATGGGACCTTGAGGGTGACGTAGGTAGTGTACGCAACTAGCACGGTTCCTTGAAGGTGGCGTAGGTAATGTACGCAACTAGCACGGTTCCTTGAAGGTGGCGCAGGTAATGTACGCAACTAGCACGGTTCCTTGATGGTGGCGTAGGTAGTGTACGCAACTAGCACGGGTCCTTGAAGGTGGCGCAGGTAATGTACGCAACTAGCACGGTTCCTTGAGGGTGGCGTAGGTAGTGTACGCAACTAGCACGGGTCCTTGAAGGTGGCGCAGGTAGTGTACGCAACTAGCACGGTTCCTTGAGGGTGGCGTAGGTAGTGTACGCAACTAGCATGGGTCCTTTAGGGTGGCGCAGGTAGTGTACGCAACTAGCACGGGTCCTTGAAGGTGGCGCAGGTAGTGTACGCAACTAGCACGGTTCCTTGAGGGTGGCGTAGGTAGTGTACGCAACTAGCATGGGTCCTTGAGGGTGGCGCAGGTAGTGTACGCAACTAGCACGGGTCCTTGAGGGTGGCGCAGGTAATGTACGCAACTAGCACGGTTCATTGAAGGTGGCGCAGATAGTGTACGACACTAGCAAGGGTCCTTGAAGTTGGTGCAGGTAATGTACGCTACTAGCAAGGGTCCTTGAGGGTGGTGCAGGTAATGTACGCAACTAGCATGGGTCCATGAGGATGGCTCAGGTAATGTACGCAACTAGCACGGTTCATTGAAGGTGGCACAGGTAATGTACGCAACTAGCATGGGTCCTTGAAGGAGGAGCAGGTAATGTACGCAACTAGCATGGGTCCTTAAGGGTGGCGCAGGTAGTGTACGCAACTAGCACGGTTCCTTGAAGGTGGCGTAGGTAGTGTGCGCAACTAGCATGGGTCCTTAAGGATGGCTCAGGTAATGTACGCAACTAGCACGGTTCCTTGAAGGTCGCGTAGGTAGTGTACGCAACTAGCACGGTTCATTGATGGTGGCGCAGGTAGTGTACGCAACTAGCATAGTTCCTTGAAGGTGGCGCAGTTAGTGTACGCAACTAGCAAGGTTCCTTGAAGGTGCAGTAGGTAATGTACGCGACTAGCACGGTTCCTTGAAGGTGGCGTAGGTAGTGTACGCAACTAGCATGGTTCCTTGAAGGTGGCGTAGGTAGTGTACGCAACTAGCATGGTTCCTTGAAGGTGGCGCAGGTAGTGTACGCAACTAGCACGGTTCCTTGAAGGTAGCGCAGGTAGTGTACGCAACTAGCATGGTTCCTTGAAGGTGGCGCAGGTAGTGTACGCAACTAGCATGGTTCCTTGAAGGTGGCGCAGGTATTGTACGCAACTAGCATGGTTCCTAGAAGGTAGCGCAGGTAGTGTACGCAACTAGCATGGTTCCTTGAAGGTGGCGCAGGTAGTGTACGCAACTAGCATGGTTCCTTGAAGGTGGCGCAGGTAGTGTACGCAACTAGCATGGTTCCTTGAAGGTGGCGCAGGTAGTGTACGCAACTAGCACGGTTCCTTGAAGGTGCAGTAGGTAATGTACGCGACAAGCACGGTTCCTTGAAGGTGGCGCAGGTAGTGTACGCAACTAGCATGGTTCCTTGAAGGTGGCGCAGGTAGTGTACGCGACTAGCACGGTTCCTTGAAGGTGGCGCAGGTAGTGTACGCAACTAGCACGGTTCATTGAAGGTGCAGTAGGTAATGTACGCGACTAGCATGGTTCCTTGAAGGTGCAGTAGGTAATGCACGCGACTAGCATGGTTCCTTGAAGGTATAGTAGGTAATGTACGCAACTAGCACGGTTCCTTGAAGGTGGCGTAGGTAATGTACGCAACTAGCACGGTTCCTTGAAGGCGGCGAAGGTATTGTACGCAACTAGCACGGTTCCTTGAAGGTGCAGTAGGTAATGTACGCAACTAGCACGGTTCCATGAAGGTGGTGCAGGTAATGTACGCGACTAGCACGGTTCATTGAAGGTGGCGCAGGTAATGTACGCAACTAGCATGGTTCCTTGAGGGTGGCGCAGGTAATGTACGCAACTAGCATGGTTCCTTGGGGGTGGCGCAGGTAATGTACGCAACTAGCACGGTTCCTTGAGGGTGGCGCAGGTAATGTACGCAACTAGCATGGTTCATTGAAGGTGCAGTAGGTAATGTACGCGACTAGCACGGTTCCTTGAAGGTGGCGCAGGTAGTGTACGCAACTAGCACGGTTCCTTGAAGGTGGCGCAGGTAATGTACGCAACTAGCACGGTTCCTTGAAGGTGGCGCAGGTAGTGTACGCAACTAGCATGGTTCCTTGAAGGTGGCGCAGGTAGTGTACGCAACTAGCACGGTTCCTTGAAGGTGGCGCCGGTAGTGTACGCAACTAGCACGGTTCATTGAAGGTGGCGCAGGTAATGTACGCAACTAGCACGGTTCATTGAAGGTGGCGCAGGTAGTGTACGCAACTAGCACGGTTCATTGAAGGTGCAGTAGGTAATGTACGCGACTAGCATGGTTCCTTGAAGGTGCAGTAGGTAATGTACGCGACTAGCATGGTTCCTTGAAGGTGCAGTAGGTAATGTACGCGACTAGCACGGTTCCTTGAAGGTGGCGCAGGTAATGTACGCGACTAGCATTGTTCCTTGAAGGTGGCGCAGGTAGTGTACGCAACTAGCATGGTTTCTTGAGGGTGCAGTAGGTAATGTACGCGACTAGCACGGTTCCTTGAAGGTGGCGTAGGTAGTGTACGCAACTAGCATGGTTCCTTGAAGGTGGCGTAGGTAGTGTACGCAACTAGCATGGTTCCTTGAAGGTGGCGCAGGTAGTGTACGCAACTAGCATGGTTCCTTGAAGGTGGCGTAGGTAGTGTACGCAACTAGCATGGTTCCTTGAAGGTGGCGCAGGTAGTGTACGCAACTAGCATTGTTCTTTGAAGGTGGCGTTGGTAGTGTACGCAACTAGCATGGTTCCTTGAAGGTGGCGCAGGTAGTGTACGCAACTAGCATGGTTCCTTGAAGGAGGCTTAGGTAATGTACGCAACTAGCACGGTTCCTTGAAGGTGGCGCAGGTAGTGCACGCAACTAGCATGGTTCCTTGAAGGTGGCGCAGGTAGTGTACGCAACTAGCATGGTTCCTTGAAGGTGGCGCAGGTACTGTACGCAACTAGCATGGTTCCTTGAGGGTGGCGTAGGTAATGTACGCAACTAGCATGGTTCCTTGAAGGTGGCGCAGGTAGTGTACGCAACTAGCATGGTTCCTTGAAGGTGGCGCAGGTAGTGTACGCAACTAGCATGGTTCCTTGAAGGTGGCGTAGGTAGTGTACGCAACTAGCATGGCTCCTTGAAGGTGGCGCTGGTAGTGTACGCAACTAGCATGGTTCCTTGAAGGTGGCGTAGGTAGTGTACGCAACTAGCATGGTTCCTTGAAGGTGGCGCAGGTAGTGTACGCAACTAGCATGGTTCCTTGAAGGTGGCGTAGGTAGTGTACGTAACTAGCATGGGTCCTTGAGGATGGCTCAGGTAATGTACGCAACTAGCACGGTTCCTTGAAGGTGGCGCAGGTAATGTACGCAACTAGCACGGTTCCTTGAAGGTAGCGCAGGTAATGTACGCAACTAGCATGGTTCCTTGAAGGTGGCGCAGGTAGTGTACGCAACTAGCATGGTTCCTTGAAGGTGGCGTAGGTAGTGTACGCAACTAGCATGGTTCCTTGAAGGTGGCGCAGGTAGTGTACGCAACTAGCACGGTTCCTTGAAGGTGGCGTAGGTAGTGTACGCAACTAGCATGGTTCCTTGAGGGTGCAGTAGGTAGTGTACGCAACTAGCACGGTTTCTTGAAGGTGGCGTAGGTAGTGTACGCAATTAGCACGGTTCCTTGAAGGAGGCGCAGGTAGTGTACGCAACTAGCATGGTTCCTTGAGGGTGGCGTAGGTAGTGTACGCAATTAGCACGGTTCCTTGAAGGTGGCGTAGGTAATGAACGCAATTAGCACGGTTCCTTGAAGGTGGCGCAGGTAGTGTACGCAACTAGCATGGTTCCTTGAGGGTGGTGCAGGTAATGTACGCAATTAGCACGGTTCTTTGAAGGTGGCGCAGGTAGTGTACGCAATTAGCATGGGTCCTTGAAGGTGGCGTAGGTTGTGTACGCAACTAGCACGGTTCCTTGAAGGTGGCGTAGGTAGTGTACGCAATAAGCATGGGTCCTTGAAGGAGGCGCAGGTAGTGTACGCAATTAGCACGGTTCCTTGAAGGTGGCGCAGGTAGTGTACGCAACTAGCACGGTTCCTTGAAGGTGGCGTAGGTAGTGTACGCAACTAGCATGGTTCCTTGAGGGTGGCGTAGGTAGTGTACGCAACTAGCATGGTTCCTTGAAGATGGCGCAGGTAGTGTACGCAACTAGCATGGTTCCTTGAAGGTGGCGCAGGTAGTGTACGCAACTAGCATGGTTCCTTGAAGGTGGCGCAGGTAGTGTATGCAACTAGCATGGTTCCTTGAAGGTGGCGTAGGTAGTGTACGCAACTAGCATGGTTCCTTGAAGGTTGCGCAGGTAGTGTACGCAACTAGCATGGTTCCTTGAGGGTGGTGCAGGTAATGTACGCAATTAGCACGGTTCTTTGAAGGTGGCGCAGGTAGTGTACGCAATTAGCATGGGTCCTTGAAGGTGGCGTAGGTTGTGTACGCAACTAGCACGGTTCCTTGAAGGTGGCGTAGGTAGTGTACGCAATAAGCATGGGTCCTTGAAGGAGGCGCAGGTAGTGTACGCAATTAGCACGGTTCCTTGAAGGTGGCGCAGGTAGTGTACGCAACTAGCACGGTTCCTTGAAGGTGGCAGGTAATGTACGCAACTATCACGGTTCCTTGAAGGTGGCGCAGGTAATGTACGCGACTAGCACGGTTCCTTGAGGGTGGTGCAGGTAATGTACGCGACTAGCACGGTTCCTTGAGGGTGGCGCAGGTAGTGTACGCAACTAGCATGGTTCCTTGAAGGTAGCGCAGGTAGTGTACGCAACTAGCACTGTTCCTTGAAGGTGGCGTAGGTAGTGTACGCAACTAGCACGGTTCATTGAAGGTGCAGTAGGTGAATGTACGCGACTAGCATGGTTCCTTGAAGGTGCAGTAGGTAATGTACGCGACTAGCATGGTTCCTTGAAGGTGCAGTAGGTAATGTACGCAACTAGCACGGTTCCTTGAAGGTGGCGTAGGTAATGTACGCAACTAGCACGGTTCCTTGAAGGCGGCGAAGGTAATGTACGCAACTAGCACGGTTCCTTGAAGGTGCAGTAGGTAATGTACGCAACTAGCACGGTTCCTTGAAGGTGGTGCAGGTAATGTACGCGACTAGCACGGTTCATTGAAGGTGGCGCAGGTAATGTACGCAACTAGCATGGTTCCTTGAGGGTGGCGCAGGTAATGTACGCAACTAGCATGGTTCCTTGGGGGTGGCGCAGGTAATGTACGCAACTAGCACGGTTCCTTGAGGGTGGCGCAGGTAATGTACGCAACTAGCATGGTTCATTGAAGGTGCAGTAGGTAATGTACGCGACTAGCACGGTTCCTTGAAGGTGGCGCAGGTAGTGTACGCAACTAGCACGGTTCCTTGAAGGTGGCGCAGGTAATGTTCGCAACTAGCACGGTTCCTTGAAGGTGGCGCAGGTAGTGTACGCAACTAGCATGGTTCCTTGAAGGTGGCGCAGGTAGTGTACGCAACTAGCACGGTTCCTTGAAGGTGGCGCAGGTAGTGTACGCAACTAGCACGGTTCATTGAAGGTGGCGCAGGTAATGTACGCAACTAGCACGGTTCATTGAAGGTGGCGCAGGTAGTGTACGCAACTAGCACGGTTCATTGAAGGTGCAGTAGGTAATGTACGCGACTAGCATGGTTCCTTGAAGGTGCAGTAGGTAATGTACGCGACTAGCATGGTTCCTTGAAGGTGCAGTAGGTAATGTACGCGACTAGCACGGTTCCTTGAAGGTGGCGCAGGTAATGTACGCGACTAGCATTGTTCCTTGAAGGTGGCGCAGGTAGTGTACGCAACTAGCATGGTTTCTTGAGGGTGCAGTAGGTAATGTACGCGACTAGCATGGTTCCTTGAAGGTGGCGTAGGTAGTGTACGCAACTAGCATGGTTCCTTGAAGGTGGCGTAGGTAGTGTACGCAACTAGCATGGTTCCTTGAAGGTGGCGCAGGTAGTGTACGCAACTAGCATGGTTCCTTGAAGGTGGCGTAGGTAGTGTACGCAACTAGCATGGTTCCTTGAAGGTGGCGCAGGTAGTGTACGCAACTAGCATTGTTCTTTGAAGGTGGCGTTGGTAGTGTACGCAACTAGCATGGTTCCTTGAAGGTGGCGCAGGTAGTGTACGCAACTAGCATGGTTCCTTGAAGGAGGCTTAGGTAATGTACGCAACTAGCACGGTTCCTTGAAGGTGGCGCAGGCAGTGCACGCAACTAGCATGGTTCCTTGAAGGTGGCGCAGGTAGTGTACGCAACTAGCATGGTTCCTTGAAGGTGGCGCAGGTAGTGTACGAAACTAGCATGGTTCCTTGAGGGTGGCGTAGGTAATGTACGCAACTAGCATGGTTCCTTGAAGGTGGCGCAGGTAGTGTACGCAACTAGCATGGTTCCTTGAAGGTGGCGCAGGTAGTGTACGCAACTAGCATGGTTCCTTGAAGGTGGCGTAGGTAGTGTACGCAACTAGCATGGTTCCTTGAAGGTGGCGCTGGTAGTGTACGCAACTAGCAAGGTTCCTTGAAGGTGGCGTAGGTAGTGTACGCAACTAGCATGGTTCCTTGAAGGTGGCGCAGGTAGTGTACGCAACTAGCATGGTTCCTTGAAGGTGGCGTAGGTAGTGTACGCAACTAGCATGGGTCCTTGAGGATGGCTCAGGTAATGTACGCAACTAGCACGGTTCCTTGAAGGTGGCGCAGGTAATGTACGCAACTAGCACGGTTCCTTGAAGGTAGCGCAGGTAATGTACGCAACTAGCATGGTTCCTTGAAGGTGGCGCAGGTGGTGTACGCAACTAGCATGGTTCCTTGAAGGTGGCGTAGGTAGTGTACGCAACTAGCATGGTTCCTTGAAGGTGGCGCAGGTAGTGTACGCAACTAGCACGGTTCCTTGAAGGTGGCGTAGGTAGTGTACGCAACTAGCATGGTTCCTTGAGGGTGCAGTAGGTAGTGTACGCAACTAGCACGGTTTCTTGAAGGTGGCGTAGGTAGTGTACGCAATTAGCACGGTTCCTTGAAGGAGGCGCAGGTAGTGTACGCAACTAGCATGGTTCCTTGAGGGTGGCGTAGGTAGTGTACGCAATTAGCACGGTTCCTTGAAGGTGGCGTAGGTAATGTACGCAATTAGCACGGTTCCTTGAAGGTGGCGCAGGTAATGTACGCAACTAGCACGGTTCCTTGAAGGTGGCGCAGGTAGTGTACGCAACTAGCACGGTTCCTTGAGGGTGGCGTAGGTAGTGTACGCAACTAGCATGGTTCCTTGAAGGTGGCGCAGGTAGTGTACGCAACTAGCATGGTTCCTTGAAGGTGGCGCAGGTAGTGTACGCAACTAGCATGGTTCCTTGAAGGTGGCGCAGGTAGTGTATGCAACTAGCATGGTTCCTTGAAGGTGGCGTAGGTAGTGTACGCAACTAGCATGGTTCCTTGAAGGTGGCGCAGGTAGTGTACGCAACTAGCATGGTTCCTTGAGGGTGTTGCAGGTAATGTACGCAATTAGCACGGTTCTTTGAAGGTGGCGCAGGTAGTGTACGCAATTAGCATGGGTCCTTGAAGGTGGCGTAGGTTGTGAACGCAACTAGCACGGTTCCTTGAAGGTGGCGTAGGTAGTGTACGCAATAAGCATGGGTCCTTGAAGGAGGCGCAGGTAGTGTACGCAACTAGCACGGTTCCTTGAAGGTGGCAGGTAATGTACGCAACTATCACGGTTCCTTGAAGGTGGCGCAGGTAATGTACGCGACTAGCACGGTTCCTTGAGGGTGGTGCAGGTAATGTACGCGACTAGCACGGTTCCTTGAGGGTGGTGCAGGTAGTGTACGCAACTAGCATGGTTCCTTGAAGGTAGCGCAGGTAGTGTACGCAACTAGCACTGTTCCTTGAAGGTGGCGTAGGGAGTGTACGCAACTAGCACGGTTCCTTGAAGGTGGCGTAGGTAGTGTACGCAACTAGCACGGTTCCTTGAAGGTGGCGCAGGTAATGTACGCAACTAGCACGGTTCCTTGAAGGTGGCGTAGGTAGTGTACGCAACTAGCACGGTTCCTTGAAGGTGGCGCAGGTAATGTACGCAACTAGCACGGTTCCTTGAAGGTGGCGCAGGTAATGTACGCGACTAGCACGGTTCCTTGAGGGAGGTGCAGGTAATGTACGCGACTAGCGCGGTTCCTTGAAGGTGGCGCAGGTAGTGTACGCAACTAGCATGGTTCCTTGAGGGTGGCGTAGGTAGTGTACGCAACTAGCATGGGTCCTTGATGGTGGCGCAGGTAGTGTACGCAACTAGCACGGTTCCTTGAAGGTGGCGTAGGTAGTGTACGCAATTAGCATGGGTCCTTGAGGGTGGCGTAGGTAGTGTACGCAAATAGCATGGGTCCTTGAGGATGGCTCAGGTAATGTACGCAACTAGCACGGTTCCTTGAAGGTGGCGTAGGTAATGTACGCAACTAGCACGGTTCCTTGAAGGTGGCGCAGGTAATGTACGCAACTAGCACGGTTCCTTGAGGGTGGCGTAGGTAGTGTACGCAACTACCACGGGTCCTTGAAGGTGGCGCAGGTAATGTACGCAACTAGCATGGATCCTTGAGGGTGGCGTAGGTAGTGTACGCAACTAGCACGGGTCCTTGAGGGTGGCGCAGGTAGTGTACGCAACTAGCACGGTTCCTTGAAGGTAGCGTAGGTAGTGTACGCAACTAGCACGGTTCCTTGAAGGTGGGGCAGGTAATGTACGCAACTAGCACGGGTCCTTGAAGGTGGCGCTGGTAATGTACGCAACTAGCATGGATCCTTGAGGGTGGCGTAGGTAGTGTACGCAACTAGCACTGGTCCTTGAGGGTGGCGGAGGTAGTGTACGCAACTAGCACGGTTCCTTGAAGGTGGCGTAGGTAGTGTACGCAACTAGCACGGTTCCTTGAAGGTGGCGCAGGTAGTGTACGCAACTAGCACGGTTCCTTGAAGGTGGCGCAGGTAATGTACGCAACTAGCCCGGTTCCTTGAGGGTGGCGTAGGTAGTGTACGCAACTAGCACGGGTCCTTGAAGGTGGCGCAGGTAGTGTACGCAACTAGCACGGGTCCTTGAAGGTGACGCAGGTAGTGTACGCAACTAGCACGGGTCCTTGAGGGTGGCGTAGGTAGTGTACGCAACTAGCATGGGTCCTTGAGGGTGGCGCAGGTAGTGTACGCAACTAGCACGGGTCCTTGAGGGTGGCGCAGGTAGTGTACGCAACTAGCATGGGTCCTTGAGGTTGGCGCAGGTAGTGTACGCAACTAGCACGGGTCCTTGAGGGTGGCGCAGGTAGTGTACGCAACTAGCACGGTTCCTTGAAGTTGGCGTAGGTAGTGTACGCAATTAGCATGGGTCCTTGAGGGTGGCGCAGGTAGTGTACGCAACTAGCACGGTTCCTTGAGGGTGGCGTAGGTAGTGTACGCAACTAGCATGGGTCCTTGAGGGTGGCGCAGGTAGTGTACGCAACTATCACGGTTCCTTGAAGGTGGCGTAGGTAGTGTACGCAATTAGCATGGGTCCTTGAGGGTGGCGTAGGTAGTGTACGCAACTAGCACGGTTCCTTGAAGGTGGCGTAGGTAATGTACGCAACTAGCACGGTTCCTTGAAGGTGGCGCAGGTAATGTACGCAACTAGCACGGTTCCTTGAGGGTGGCGTAGGTAGTGTACGCAACTAGCACGGGTCCTTGAAGGTGGCGCAGGTAATGTACGCAACTAGCATGGATCCTTGAGGGTGGCGTAGGTAGTGTACGCAACTAGCACGGGTCCTTGAAGGTGGCGCAGGTAATGTACGCCACTAGCACTGTTCCTTGAAGGTGTCGCAGGTAATGTACGCAACTAGCATGGGTCCTTGAGGGTGGCGTAGATAGTGTACGCAGCTAGCATGGTTCCTTGAAGGTGGCGCAGGTAATGTACGCAACTAGCATGGGTCCTTGAGGGTGGCGTAGGTAGTGTACGCAACTAGCATGGTTCCTTGAAGGTGGCGCAGGTAATGTACGCAACTAGCAAGGGTCCTTGAGGATGGCTCAGGTAATGTACGCAACTAGCACGGTTTATTGAAGGTGGCGCAGATGTAGTACGCAACTAGCACTGTTCCTTGAAGGTGGCGCAGGTTATGTACGCAACTAGCATGGGTCCATGAGGATGGCTCAGGTAATGTACGCAACTAGCACGGTTCAATGAAGGTGGCGCAGGTAATGTACGACACTAGCATGGGTCCATGAGGATGGCTCAGGTAATGTACGCATCTAGCACGGTTCATTGAAGGTGGCGCAGGTAATGTACGCAACTAGCACGGTTCATTGAAGGTGGCGCAGATAGTGTACGACACTAGCAAGGGTCCTTGAAGGTGGTGCAGGTAATGTACGCAACTAGCAAGGGTCCTTGAGGGTGGTGCAGGTAATGTACGCAACTAGCATGGGTCCATGAGGATGGCTCAGGTAATGTACGCAACTATCACGGTTCATTGAAGGTGGCGCAGGTAATGTACGCATCTAGCATGGGTCCTTGAAGGAGGCGCAGGTAATGTACGCAACTAGCATGGGTCCTTGAGGGTGGCGCAGGTAGTGTACGCAACTAGCACGGTTCCTTGAAGGTGGCGTAGGTAGTGTACGCAACTAGCATGGGTCCTTAAGGATGGCTCAGGTAATGTACGCAACTAGCACGGTTCCTTGAAGGTCGCGTAGGTAGTGTACGCAACTAGCACGGTTCATTGAAGGTGGCGCAGGTAGTGTACGCAACTAGCATAGTTCCTTGAAGGTGGCGCAGGTAGTGTACGCAACTAGCATGGTTCCTTGAAGGTGCAGTAGGTAATGTACGCGACTAGCACGGTTCCTTGAAGGTGGCGTAGGTAGTGTACGCAACTAGCATGGTTCCTTGAAGGTGGCGTAGGTAGTGTACGCAACCAGCATGGTTCCTTGAAGGTGGCGCAGCTAGTGTACGCAACTAGCATGGTTCCTTGAAGGTGGCGCGGGTAGTGTACGCAACTAGCACGGTTCCTTGAAGGTGGCGCAGGTAGTGTACGCAAAGAGCATAGTTCCTTGAAGGTGGCGCAGGTAGTGTACGCAACTAGCATGGTTCCTTGAAGGTGCAGTAGGTAATGTACGCGACTAGCACGGTTCCTTGAAGGTGGCGTAGGTAGTGTACGCAACTAGCATGGTTCCTTGAGGGTGGCGTAGGTAGTGTACGCAACTAGCATGGTTCCTTGAAGGTGGCGCAGGTAGTGTACGCAACTAGCATGGTTCCTTGAAGGTGGCGTAGGTAGTGTACGCAACTAGCATGGTTCCTTGAAGGTGGCGCAGGTAGTGTACGCAACTAGCATGGTTCCTTGAAGGTGGCGTTGGTAGTGTACGCAACTAGCATGGTTCCTTGAAGGTGGCGCAGGTAGTGTACGCAACTAGCATGGTTCCTTGAAGGAGGCGTAGGTAATGTACGCAACTAGCACGGTTCCTTGAAGGTGGCGCAGGTAGTGCACGCAACTAGCATGGTTCCTTGAAGGTGGCGCAGGTAGTGTACGCAACTAGCATGGTTCCTTGAAGGTGGCGCAGGTAGTGTACGCAACTAGCATGGTTCCTTGAGGGTGGCGTAGGTAATGTACGCAACTAGCATGGTTCCTTGAAGGTGGCGCAGGTAGTGTACGCAACTAGCATGGTTCCTTGAAGGTGGCGCAGGTAGTGTACGCAACTAGCATGGTTCCTTGAAGGTGGCGTACGTAATGTACGCAACTAGCATGGTTCCTTGAAGGTGGCGCAGGTAGTGTACGCAACTAGCATGGTTCCTTGAAGGTGGCGTAGGTAGTGTACGCAACTAGCATGGTTCCTTGAAGGTGGCGCAGGTAGTGTACGCAACTAGCATGGTTCCTTGAAGGTGGCGTAGGTAGTGTACGCAACTAGCATGGGTCCTTGAGGATGGCTCAGGTAATGTACGCAACTAGCACGGTTCCTTGAAGGTGGCGCAGGTAATGTACGCAACTAGCACGGTTCCTTGAAGGTAGCGCAGGTAATGTACGCAACTAGCATGGTTCCTTGAAGGTGGCGCAGGTAGTGTACGCAATTAGCATGGTTCCTTGAAGGTGGCGTAGGTAGTGTACGCTACTAGCATGGTTGCTTGAAGGTGGCGCAGGTAGTGTACGCAACTAGCACGGTTCCTTGAAGGTGGCGTAGGTAGTGTACGCAACTAGCATGGTTCCTTGAGGATGCAGTAGGTAGTGTACGCAACTAGCACGGTTCCTTGAAGGTGGCGTAGGTAGTGTACGCAATTAGCACGGTTCCTTGAAGGAGGCGCAGGTAGTGTACGCAACTAGCATGGTTCCTTGAGGGTGGCGTAGGTAGTGTACGCAATTAGCACGGTTCCTTGAGAGTGGCGTAGGTAGTGTACGCAACTAGCATGGTTCCTTGAAGGTAGCGCAGGTAGTGTACGCAACTAGCATGGTTCCTTGAGGGTGGCGTAGGTAATGTACGCAATTAGCACGGTTCCTTGAAGGTGGCGCAGGTAATGTACGCAACTAGCACGGTTCCTTGAAGGTGGCGCAGGTAGTGTACGCAACTAGCACGGTTCCTTGAGGGTGGCGTAGGTAGTGTACGCAACTAGCATGGTTCCTTGAAGGTGGCGCAGGTAGTGTACGCAACTAGCATGGTTCCTTGAAGGTGCCGCATGTAGTGTACGCAACTAGCATGGTTCCTTGAAGGTGGCGCAGGTAGTGTACGCAACTAGCATGGGTCCTTGAGGATGGCTCAGGTAATGTACGCAATTAGCATGGTTCCTTGATGGTGGCGCAGGTAGTGTACGCAACTAGCACGGTTCCTTGAAGGTAGCGCAGGTAGTGTACGCAATTAGCATGGTTCCTTGAAGGTGGCGCAGGTAGTGTACGCAACTAGCATGGTTCCTTGAAGGTGGCGCAGGTAGTGTACGCCACTAGCATGGTTCTAAGAAGGTAGCGCAGGTAGTGTACGCAACTAGCATGGTTCCTTGAAGGTGGCGCAGGTAGTGTACGCAACTAGCATGGTTCCTTGAAGGTGGCGCAGGTACTGTACGCAACTAGCATGGTTCCTTGAAGGTGGCGCAGGTAGTGTACGCTATTAGCACGGTTCCTTGAAGGTGCAGTAGGTAATGTACGCGACTAGCACGGTTCCTTGAAGGAGGCGCAGGTAGTGTACGCAACTAGCATGCTTCCTTGAAGGTGGCGCATGTAGTGTACGCGACTAGCACGGTTCCTTGAAGGTGGCGCAGGTAGTGTACGCAACTAGCACGGTTCATTGAAGGTGCTGTAGGTAATGTACGCGACTAGCACGGTTCCTTGAAGGAGGCGCAGGTAGTGTACGCAACTAGCACGGTTCATTGAAGGTGGCGCAGGTAGTGTACGCAACTAGCACGGTTCATTGAAGGTGCAGTAGGTAATGTACGCGACTAGCATGGTTCCTTGAAGGTGCAGTAGGTAATGTACGCGACTAGCATGGTTCCTTGAAGGTGCAGTAGGTAATGTACGCAACTAGCACGGTTCCTTGAAGGTGGCGTAGGTAATGTACGCAACTAGCACGGTTCCTTGAAGGTGGCGAACGTAATGTACGCAACTAGCACGGTTCCTTGAAGGTGCAGTAGGTAATGTACGCAACTAGCACGGTTCCTTGAAGGTGGTGCAGGTAATGTACGCAACTAGCATGGCTCCTTGAAGGTGGCGCTGGTAGTGTACGCAACTAGCATGGTTCCTTGAAGGTGGCGTAGGTAGTGTACGCAACTAGCATGGTTCCTTGAAGGTGGCGCAGGTAGTGTACGCAACTAGCATGGTTCCTTGAAGGTGGCGTAGGTAGTGTACGTAACTAGCATGGGTCCTTGAGGATGGCTCAGGTAATGTACGCAACTAGCACGGTTCCTTGAAGGTGGCGCAGGTAATGTACGCAACTAGCACGATTCCTTGAAGGTAGCGCAGGTAATGTACGCAACTAGCATGGTTCCTTGAAGGTGGCGCAGGTAGTGTACGCAACTAGCATGGTTCCTTGAAGGTGGCGTAGGTAGTGTACGCAACTAGCATGGTTCCTTGAAGGTGGCGCAGGTAGTGTACGCAACTAGCACGGTTCCTTGAAGGTGGCGTAGGTAGTGTACGCAACTAGCATGGTTCCTTGAGGGTGCAGTAGGTAGTGTACGCAACTAGCACGGTTTCTTGAAGGTGGCGTAGGTAGTGTACGCAATTAGCACGGTTCCTTGAAGGAGGCGCAGGTAGTGTACGCAACTAGCATGGTTCCTTGAGGGTGGCGTAGGTAGTGTACGCAATTAGCACGGTTCCTTGAAGGTGGCGTAGGTAATGAACGCAATTAGCACGGTTCCTTGAAGGTGGCGCAGGTAATGTACGCAACTAGCACGGTTCCTTGAAGGTGGCGCAGGTAGTGTACGCAACTAGCACGGTTCCTTGAGGGTGGCGTAGGTAGTGTACGCAACTAGCATGGTTCCTTGAAGGTGGCGCAGGTAGTGTACGCAACTAGCATGGTTCCTTGAAGGTGGCGCAGGTAGTGTACGCAACTAGCATGGTTCCTTGAAGGTGGCGCAGGTAGTGTATGCAACTAGCATGGTTCCTTGAAGGTGGCGTAGGTAGTGTACGCAACTAGCATGGTTCCTTGAAGGTGGCGCAGGTAGTGTACGCAACTAGCATGGTTCCTTGAGGGTGGTGCAGGTAATGTACGCAATTAGCACGGTTCTTTGAAGGTGGCGCAGGTAGTGTACGCAATTTGCATGGGTCCTTGAAGGTGGCGTAGGTTGTGTACGCAACTAGCACGGTTCCTTGAAGGTGGCGTAGGTAGTGTACGCAATAAGCATGGGTCCTTGAAGGAGGCGCAGGTAGTGTACGCAATTAGCACGGTTCCTTGAAGGTGGCGCAGGTAGTGTACGCAACTAGCACGGTTCCTTGAAGGTGGCAGGTAATGTACGCAACTATCACGGTTCCTTGAAGGTGGCGCAGGTAATGTACGCGACTAGCACGGTTCCTTGAGGGTGGTGCAGGTAATGTACGCGACTAGCACTGTTCCTTGAGGGTGGTGCAGGTAGTGTACGCAACTAGCATGGTTCCTTGAAGGTAGCGCAGGTAGTGTACGCAACTAGCACTGTTCCTTGAAGGTGGCGTAGGTAGTGTACGCAACTAGCACGGTTCATTGAAGGTGCAGTAGGTAATGTACGCGACTAGCATGGTTCCTTGAAGGTGCAGTAGGTAATGTACGCGACTAGCATGGTTCCTTGAAGGTGCAGTAGGTAATGTACGCAACTAGCACGGTTCCTTGAAGGTGGCGTAGGTAATGTACGCAACTAGCACGGTTCCTTGAAGGCGGCGAAGGTAATGTACGCAACTAGCACGGTTCCTTGAAGGTGCAGTAGGTAATGTACGCAACTAGCACGGTTCCTTGAAGGTGGTGCAGGTAATGTACGCGACTAGCACGGTTCATTGAAGGTGGCGCAGGTAATGTACGCAACTAGCATGGTTCCTTGAGGGTGGCGCAGGTAATGTACGCAACTAGCATGGTTCCTTGGGGGTGGCGCAGGTAATGTACGCAACTAGCACGGTTCCTTGAGGGTGGCGCAGGTAATGTACGCAACTAGCATGGTTCATTGAAGGTGCAGTAGGTAATGTACGCGACTAGCACGGTTCCTTGAAGGTGGCGCAGGTAGTGTACGCAACTAGCACGGTTCCTTGAAGGTGGCGCAGGTAATGTACGCAACTAGCACGGTTCCTTGAAGGTGGCGCAGGTAGTGTACGCAACTAGCATGGTTCCTTGAAGGTGGCGCAGGTAGTGTACGCAACTAGCACGGTTCCTTGAAGGTGGCGCAGGTAGTGTACGCAACTAGCACGGTTCATTGAAGGTGGCGCAGGTAATGTACGCAACTAGCACAGTTCATTGAAGGTGGCGCAGGTAGTGTACGCAACTAGCACGGTTCATTGAAGGTGCAGTAGGTAATGTACGCGACTAGCATGGTTCCTTGAAGGTGCAGTAGGTAATGTACGCGACTAGCATGGTTCCTTGAAGGTGCAGTAGGTAATGTACGCGACTAGCACGGTTCCTTGAAGGTGGCGCAGGTAATGTACGCGACTAGCATTGTTCCTTGAAGGTGGCGCAGGTAGTGTACGCAACTAGCATGGTTTCTTGAGGGTGCAGTAGGTAATGTACGCGACTAGCACGGTTCCTTGAAGGTGGCGTAGGTAGTGTACGCAACTAGCATGGTTCCTTGAAGGTGGCGTAGGTAGTGTACGCAACTAGCATGGTTCCTTGAAGGTGGCGCAGGTAGTGTACGCAACTAGCATGGTTCCTTGAAGGTGGCGTAGGTAGTGTACGCAACTAGCATGGTTCCTTGAAGGTGGCGCAGGTAGTGTACGCAACTAGCATTGTTCTTTGAAGGTGGCGTTGGTAGTGTACGCAACTAGCATGGTTCCTTGAAGGTGGCGCAGGTAGTGTACGCAACTAGCATGGTTCCTTGAAGGAGGCTTAGGTAATGTACGCAACTAGCACGGTTCCTTGAAGGTGGCGCAGGTAGTGCACGCAACTAGCATGGTTCCTTGAAGGTGGCGCAGGTAGTGTACGCAACTAGCATGGTTCCTTGAAGGTGGCGCAGGTAGTGTACGAAACTAGCATGGTTCCTTGAGGGTGGCGTAGGTAATGTACGCAACTAGCATGGTTCCTTGAAGGTGGCGCAGGTAGTGTACGCAACTAGCATGGTTCCTTGAAGGTGGCGCAGGTAGTGTACGCAACTAGCATGGTTCCTTGAAGGTGGCGTAGGTAGTGTACGCAACTAGCATGGTTCCTTGAAGGTGGCGCTGGTAGTGTACGCAACTAGCATGGTTCCTTGAAGGTGGCGTAGGTAGTGTACGCAACTAGCATGGTTCCTTGAAGGTGGCGCAGGTAGTGTACGCAACTAGCATGGTTCCTTGAAGGTGGCGTAGGTAGTGTACGCAACTAGCATGGGTCCTTGAGGATGGCTCAGGTAATGTACGCAACTAGCACGGTTCCTTGAAGGTGGCGCAGGTAATGTACGCAACTAGCACGGTTCCTTGAAGGTAGCGCAGGTAATGTACGCAACTAGCATGGTTCCTTGAAGGTGGCGCAGGTGGTGTACGCAACTAGCATGGTTCCTTGAAGGTGGCGTAGGTAGTGTACGCAACTAGCATGGTTCCTTGAAGGTGGCGCAGGTAGTGTACGCAACTAGCACGGTTCCTTGAAGGTGGCGTAGGTAGTGTACGCAACTAGCATGGTTCCTTGAGGGTGCAGTAGGTAGTGTACGCAACTAGCACGGTTTCTTGAAGGTGGCATAGGTAGTGTACGCAATTAGCACGGTTCCTTGAAGGAGGCGCAGGTAGTGTACGCAACTAGCATGGTTCCTTGAGGGTGGCGTAGGTAGTGTACGCAATTAGCACGGTTCCTTGAAGGTGGCGTAGGTAATTTACGCAATTAGCACGGTTCCTTGAAGGTGGCGCAGGTAATGTACGCAACTAGCACGGTTCCTTGAAGGTGGCGCAGGTAGTGTACGCAACTAGCACGGTTCCTTGAGGGTGGCGTAGGTAGTGTACGCAACTAGCATGGTTCCTTGAAGGTGGCGCAGGTAGTGTACGCAACTAGCATGTTTCCTTGAAGGTGGCGCAGGTAGTGTACGCAACTAGCATGGTTCCTTGAAGGTGGCGCAGGTAGTGTATGCAACTAGCATGGTTCCTTGAAGGTGGCGTAGGTAGTGTACGCAACTAGCATGGTTCCTTGAAGGTGGCGCAGGTAGTGTACGCAACTAGCATGGTTCCTTGAGGGTGTTGCAGGTAATGTACGCAATTAGCACGGTTCTTTGAAGGTGGCGCAGGTAGTGTACGCAATTAGCATGGGTCCTTGAAGGTGGCGTAGGTTGTGAACGCAACTAGCACGGTTCCTTGAAGGTGGCGTAGGTAGTGTACGCAATAAGCATGGGTCCTTGAAGGAGGCGCAGGTAGTGTACGCAATTAGCACGGTTCCTTGAAGGTGGCGCAGGTAGTGTACGCAACTAGCACGGTTCCTTGAAGGTGGCAGGTAATGTACGCAACTATCACGGTTCCTTGAAGGTGGCGCAGGTAATGTACGCGACTAGCACGGTTCCTTGAGGGTGGTGCAGGTAATGTACGCGACTAGCACGGTTCCTTGAGGGTGGTGCAGGTAGTGTACGCAACTAGCATGGTTCCTTGAAGGTAGCGCAGGTAGTGTACGCAACTAGCACTGTTCCTTGAAGGTGGCGTAGGGAGTGTACGCAACTAGCACGGTTCCTTGAAGGTGGCGTAGGTAGTGTACGCAACTAGCACGGTTCCTTGAAGGTGGCGCAGGTAATGTACGCAAATAGCACGGTTCCTTGAAGGTGGCGTAGGTAGTGTACGCAACTAGCACGGTTCCTTGAAGGTGGCGCAGGTAATGTACGCAACTAGCACGGTTCCTTGAAGGTGGCGCAGGTAATGTACGCGACTAGCACGGTTCCTTGAGGGTGGTGCAGGTAATGTACGCGACTAGCGCGGTTCCTTGAAGGTGGCGCAGGTAGTGTACGCAACTAGCATGGTTCCTTGAGGGTGGCGTAGGTAGTGTACGCAACTAGCATGGGTCCTTGATGGTGGCGCAGGTAGTGTACGCAACTAGCACGGTTCCTTGAAGGTGGCGTAGGTAGTGTACGCAATTAGCATGGGTCCTTGAGGGTGGCGTAGGTAGTGTACGCAAATAGCATGGGTCCTTGAGGATGGCTCAGGTAATGTACGCAACTAGCACGGTTCCTTGAAGGTGGCGTAGGTAATGTACGCAACTAGCACGGTTCCTTGAAGGTGGCGCAGGTAATGTACGCAACTAGCACGGTTCCTTGAGGGTGGCGTAGGTAGTGTACGCAACTACCACGGGTCCTTGAAGGTGGCGCAGGTAATATACGCAACTAGCATGGATCCTTGAGGGTGGCGTAGGTAGTGTACGCAACTAGCACGGGTCCTTGAGGGTGGCGCAGGTAGTGTACGCAACTAGCACGGTTCCTTGAAGGTAGCGTAGGTAGTGTACGCAACTAGCACGGTTCCTTGAAGGTGGGGCAGGTAATGTACGCAACTAGCACGGGTCCTTGAAGGTGGCGCAGGTAATGTACGCAACTAGCATGGATCCTTGAGGGTGGCGTAGGTAGTGTACGCAACTAGCACGGGTCCTTGAGGGTGGCGGAGGTAGTGTACGCAACTAGCACGGTTCCTTGAAGGTGGCGTAGGTAGTGTACGCAACTAGCACGGTTCCTTGAAGGTGGCGCAGGTAGTGTACGCAACTAGCACGGTTCCTTGAAGGTGGCGCAGGTAATGTACGCAACTAGCCCGGTTCCTTGAGGGTGGCGTAGGTAGTGTACGCAACTAGCACGGGTCCTTGAAGGTGGCGCAGGTAGTGTACGCAACTAGCACGGTTCCTTGAGGGTGGCGTAGGTAGTGTACGCAACTAGCATGGGTCCTTGAGGGTGGCGCAGGTAGTGTACGCAACTAGCACGGGTCCTTGAAGGTGACGCAGGTAGTGTACGCAACTAGCACGGGTCCTTGAGGGTGGCGTAGGTAGTGTACGCAACTAGCATGGGTCCTTGAGGGTGGCGCAGGTAGTGTACGCAACTAGCACGGGTCCTTGAGGGTGGCGCAGGTAGTGTACGCAACTAGCATGGGTCCTTGAGGTTGGCGCAGGTAGTGTACGCAACTAGCACGGGTCCTTGAGGGTGGCGCAGGTAGTGTACGCAACTAGCACGGTTCCTTGAAGATGGCGTAGGTAGTGTACGCAATTAGCATGGGTCCTTGAGGGTGGCGCAGGTAGTGTACGCAACTAGCACGGTTCCTTGAGGGTGGCGTAGGTAGTGTACGCAACTAGCATGGGTCCTTGAGGGTGGCGCAGGTAGTGTACGCAACTATCACGGTTCCTTGAAGGTGGCGTAGGTAGTGTACGCAATTAGCATGGGTCCTTGAGGGTGGCGTAGGTAGTGTACGCAACTAGCACGGTTCCTTGAAGGTGGCGTAGGTAATGTACGCAACTAGCACGGTTCCTTGAAGGTGGCGCAGGTAATGTACGCAACTAGCACGGTTCCTTGAGGGTGCGTAGGTAGTGTACGCAACTAGCACGGGTCCTTGAAGGTGGCGCAGGTAATGTACGCAACTAGCATGGATCCTTGAGGGTGGCGTAGGTAGTGTACGCAACTAGCACGGGTCCTTGAAGGTGGCGCAGGTAATGTACGCCACTAGCACTGTTCCCTGAAGGTGTCGCAGGTAATGTACGCAACTAGCATGGGTCCTTGAGGGTGGCGTAGGTAGTGTACGCAGCTAGCATGGTTCCTTGAAGGTGGCGCAGGTAATGTACGCAACTAGCATGGGTCCTTGAGGGTGGCGTAGGTAGTGTACGCAACTAGCATGGTTCCTTGAAGGTGGCGCAGGTAATGTACGCAACTAGCAAGGGTCCTTGAGGATGGCTCAGGTAATGTACGCAACTAGCACGGTTTATTGAAGGTGGCGCAGATGTAGTACGCAACTAGCACTGTTCCTTGAAGGTGGCGCAGGTTATGTACGCAACTAGCATGGGTCCATGAGGATGGCTCAGGTAATGTACGCAACTAGCACGGTTCAATGAAGGTGGCGCAGGTAATGTACGACACTAGCATGGGTCCATGAGGATGGCTCAGGTAATGTACGCATCTAGCACGGTTCATTGAAGGTGGCGCAGGTAATGTACGCAACTAGCACGGTTCATTGAAGGTGGCGCAGATAGTGTACGACACTAGCAAGGGTCCTTGAAGGTGGTGCAGGTAATGTACGCAAATAGCAAGGGTCCTTGAGGGTGGTGCAGGTAATGTACGCAACTAGCATGGGTCCATGAGGATGGCTCAGGTAATGTACGCAACTATCACGGTTCATTGAAGGTGGCGCAGGTAATGTACGCATCTAGCATGGGTCCTTGAAGGAGGCGCAGGTAATGTACGCAACTAGCATGGGTCCTTGAGGGTGGCGCAGGTAGTGTACGCAACTAGCACGGTTCCTTGAAGGTGGCGTAGGTAGTGTACGCAACTAGCATGGGTCCTTAAGGATGGCTCAGGTAATGTACGCAACTAGCACGGTTCCTTGAAGGTCGCGTAGGTAGTGTACGCAACTAGCACGGTTCATTGAAGGTGGCGCAGGTAGTGTACGCAACTAGCATAGTTCCTTGAAGGTGGCGCAGGTAGTGTACGCAACTAGCATGGTTCCTTGAAGGTGCAGTAGGTAATGTACGCGACTAGCACGGTTCCTTGAAGGTGGCGTAGGTAGTGTACGCAACTAGCATGGTTCCTTGAAGGTGGCGTAGGTAGTGTACGCAACCAGCATGGTTCCTTGAAGGTGGCGCAGCTAGTGTACGCAACTAGCATGGTTCCTTGAAGGTGGCGCAGGTAGTGTACGCAACTAGCACGGTTCCTTGAAGGTGGCGCAGGTAGTGTACGCAAAGAGCATAGTTCCTTGAAGGTGGCGCAGGTAGTGTACGCAACTAGCATGGTTCCTTGAAGGTGCAGTAGGTAATGTACGCGACTAGCACGGTTCCTTGAAGGTGGCGTAGGTAGTGTACGCAACTAGCATGGTTCCTTGAAGGTGGCGTAGGTAGTGTACGCAACTAGCATGGTTCCTTGAAGGTGGCGCAGGTAGTGTACGCAACTAGCATGGTTCCTTGAAGGTGGCGTAGGTAGTGTACGCAACTAGCATGGTTCCTTGAAGGTGGCGCAGGTAGTGTACGCAACTAGCATGGTTCCTTGAAGGTGGCGTTGGTAGTGTACGCAACTAGCATGGTTCCTTGAAGGTGGCGCAGGTAGTGTACGCAACTAGCATGGTTCCTTGAAGGAGGCGTAGGTAATGTACGCAACTAGCACGGTTCCTTGAAGGTGGCGCAGGTAGTGCACGCAACTAGCATGGTTCCTTGAAGGTGGCGCAGGTAGTGTACGCAACTAGCATGGTTCCTTGAAGGTGGCGCAGGTAGTGTACGCAACTAGCATGGTTCCTTGAGGGTGGCGTAGGTAATGTACGCAACTAGCATGGTTCCTTGAAGGTGGCGCAGGTAGTGTACGCAACTAGCATGGTTCCTTGAAGGTGGCGCAGGTAGTGTACGCAACTAGCATGGTTCCTTGAAGGTGGCGTACGTAATGTACGCAACTAGCATGGTTCCTTGAAGGTGGCGCAGGTAGTGTACGCAACTAGCATGGTTCCTTGAAGGTGGCGTAGGTAGTGTACGCAACTAGCATGGTTCCTTGAAGGTGGCGCAGGTAGTGTACGCAACTAGCATGGTTCCTTGAAGGTGGCGTAGGTAGTGTACGCAACTAGCATGGGTCCTTGAGGATGGCTCTGGTAATGTACGCAACTAGCACGGATCCTTGAAGGTGGCGCAGGTAATGTACGCAACTAGCACGGTTCCTTGAAGGTAGCGCAGGTAATGTACGCAACTAGCATGGTTCCTTGAAGGTGGCGCTGGTAGTGTACGCAATTAGCATGGTTCCTTGAAGGTGGCGTAGGTAGTGTACGCTACTAGCATGGTTCCTTGAAGGTGGCGCAGGTAGTGTACGCAACTAGCACGGTTCCTTGAAGGTGGCGTAGGTAGTGTACGCAACTAGCATGGTTCCTTGAGGATGCAGTAGGTAGTGTACGCAACTAGCACGGTTCCTTGAAGGTGGCGTAGGTAGTGTACGCAATTAGCACGGTTCCTTGAAGGAGGCGCAGGTAGTGTACGCAACTAGCATGGTTCCTTGAGGGTGGCGTAGGTAGTGTACGCAATTAGCACGGTTCCTTGAGAGTGGCGTAGGTAGTGTACGCAACTAGCATGGTTCCTTGAAGGTAGCGCAGGTAGTGTACGCAACTAGCATGGTTCCTTGAGGGTGGCGTAGGTAATGTACGCAATTAGCACGGTTCCTTGAAGGTGGCGCAGGTAATGTACGCAACTAGCACGGTTCCTTGAAGGTGGCGCAGGTAGTGTACGCAACTAGCACGGTTCCTTGAGGGTGGCGTAGGTAGTGTACGCAACTAGCATGGTTCCTTGAAGGTGGCGCAGGTAGTGTACGCAACTAGCATGGTTCCTTGAAGGTGGCGCATGTAGTGTACGCAACTAGCATGGTTCCTTGAAGGTGGCGCAGGTAGTGTACGCAACTAGCATGGGTCCTTGAGGATGGCTCAGGTAATGTACGCAACTAGCATGGTTCCTTGATGGTGGCGCAGGTAGTGTACGCAACTAGCACGGTTCCTTGAAGGTAGCGCAGGTAGTGTACGCAATTAGCATGGTTCCTTGAAGGTGGCGCAGGTAGTGTACGCAACTAGCATGGTTCCTTGAAGGTGGCGCAGGTAGTGTACGCAACTAGCATGGTTCTAAGAAGGTAGCGCAGGTAGTGTACGCAACTAGCATGGTTCCTTGAAGGTGGCGCAGGTAGTGTACGCAACTAGCATGGTTCCTTGAAGGTGGCGCAGGTAGTGTACGCAACTAGCATGGTTCCTTGAAGGTGGCGCAGGTAGTGTACGCTATTAGCACGGTTCCTTGAAGGTGCAGTAGGTAATGTACGCGACTAGCACGGTTCCTTGAAGGAGGCGCAGGTAGTGTACGCAACTAGCATGCTTCCTTGAAGGTGGCGCATGTAGTGTACGCGACTAGCACGGTTCCTTGAAGGTGGCGCAGGTAGTGTACGCAACTAGCACGGTTCATTGAAGGTGCTGTAGGTAATGTACGCGACTAGCACGGTTCCTTGAAGGAGGCGCAGGTAGTGTACGCAACTAGCACGGTTCATTGAAGGTGGCGCAGGTAGTGTACGCAACTAGCACGGTTCATTGAAGGTGCAGTAGGTAATGTACGCGACTAGCATGGTTCCTTGAAGGTGCAGTAGGTAATGTACGCGACTAGCATGGTTCCTTGAAGGTGCAGTAGGTAATGTACGCAACTAGCACGGTTCCTTGAAGGTGGCGTAGGTAATGTACGCAACTAGCACGGTTCCTTGAAGGTGGCGAACGTAATGTACGCAACTAGCACGGTTCCTTGAAGGTGCAGTAGGTAATGTACGCAACTAGCACGGTTCCTTGAAGGTGGTGCAGGTAATGTACGCGACTAGCACGGTTCATTGAAGGTGGCGCAGGTAATGTACGCAACTAGCATGGTTCCTTGAGGGTGGCGCAGGTAATGTACGCAACTAGCATGGTTCCTTGGGGGTGGCGCAGGTAGTGTACGCAACTAGCACGGTTCCTTGAAGGTGGCGCATGTAATGTACGCAACTAGCACTGTTCCTTGAAGGTGGCGTAGGTAGTGTACGCAACTAGCACGGTTCCTTGAGGGTGGCGCAGGTAGTGTACGCAACTAGCATGGGTCCTTGAGGGTGGCGTAGGTAGTGTACGCAACTAGCACGGTTCCTTGAAGGTGGCGCAGGTAATGTACGCAACTAGCACGGTTCCTTGAGGGTGGCGCAGGTAGTGTACGCAACTAGCACGGTTCCTTGAAGGTGGCGCAGGTAATCTACGCAACTAGCATGGGTCCTTGAGGGTGGCGTAGGTAGTGTACGCAACTAGCACTGTTCCTTGAAGGTGGCGTAGGTAGTGTACGCAACTAGCACGGTTCCTTGAGGGTGGCGCAGGTAGTGTACGCAACTAGCATGGTTCCTTGAAGGTGGCGCAGGTAATGTACGCAACTAGAATGGGTCCTTGAAGGTGGCACAGGTAGTGTACGCAACTAGCACGGTTCCTTGAAGGTGGCGTTGGTAGTGTACGCAACTAGCACGGTTCCTTGAAGGTGGCGCAGGTAATGTACGCAACTAGCACGGTTCCTTGAAGGTGGCGCAGGTAGTGTACGCAACTAGCACGGTTCCTTGAAGTTGGCGCAGGTAGTGTACGCAACTAGCACGGTTCCTTGAAGGTGGCGCAGGTAGTGTACGCAACTAGCACGGTTCCTTGAAGGTGGCGCAGGTAATGTACGCAACTAGCACGGTTCCATGAAGGTGGCGCAGGTAATGTACGCAACTAGCACGGTTCATTGAAGGTGGCGCAGGTAATGTACGCAACTAGCATGGGTCCTTGAAGGAGGCGCAGGTAGTGTACGCAACTAGCATGGTTCCTTGAGGGTGGCGCAGGTAGTGTACGCAACTAGCATGGGTCCTTGAGGGTGGCGCAGGTAGTGTACGCAACTAGCACGGTTCCTTGAAGGAGGCGCAGGTAATGTACGCAACTAGCACGGTTCATTGAAGGTCGCGTAGGTAGTGTACGCAACTAGCACGGTTCATTGAAGGTGGCGCAGGTAGTGTACGCAACTAGCATAGTTCCTTGAAGGTGGCGCAGGTAGTGTACGCAACTAGCATGGTTCCTTGAAGGTGCAGTAGGTAATGTACGCGACTAGCACGGTTCCTTGAAGGTGGCGTAGGTAGTTTACGCAACTAGCATGGTTCCTTGAAGGTGGCGTAGGTAGTGTACGCAACTAGCATGGTTCCTTGAAGGTGGCGCAGGTAGTGTACGCAACTAGCATGGTTCCTTGATGGTGGCGCAGGTTGTGTACGCAACTAGCACGGTTCCTTGAAGGTGGCGCAGGTAGTGTACGCAACTAGCATAGTTCCTTGAAGGTGGCGCAGGTAGTGTACGCAACTAGCATGGTTCCTTGAAGGTGCAGTAGGTAATGTACGCGACTAGCACGGTTCCTTGAAGGTGGCGTAGGTAGTGTACGCAACTAGCATGGTTCCTTGAAGGTGGCGTAGGTAGTGTACGCAACTAGCATGGTTCCTTGAAGGTGGCGCAGGTAGTGTACGCAACTAGCATGCTTCCTTGAAGGTGGCGTAGGTAGTGTACGCAACTAGCATGGTTCCTTGAAGGTGGCGCAGGTAGTGTACACAACTAGCATGGTTCCTTGAAGGTGGCGTTGGTAGTGTACGCAACTAGCATGGTTCCTTGAAGGTGGCGCAGGTAGTGTACGCAACTAGCATGGTTCCTTGAAGGAGGCGTAGGTAATGTACGCAACTAGCACGGTTCCTTGAAGGTGGCGCAGGTAGTGCACGCAACTAGCATGGTTCCTTGAAGGTGGCGCAGGTAGTGTACGCAACTAGCATGGTTCCTTGAAGGTGGCGCAGGTAGTGTACGCAACTAGCATGGTTCCTTGAGGGTGGCGTAGGTAATGTACGCAACTAGCATGGTTCCTTGAAGGTGGCGCAGGTAGTGTACGCAACTAGCATGGTTCCTTGAAGGTGGCGCAGGTAGTGTACCCAACTAGCATGGTTCCTTGAAGGTGGCGTAGGTAGTGTACGCAACTAGCTTGGTTCCTTGAAGGTGGCGCAGGTAGTGTACGCAACTAGCATGGTTCCTTGAAGGTGGCGTAGGTAGTGTACGCAACTAGCATGGTTCCTTAAAGGTGGCGCAGGTAGTGTACGCAACTAGCATGGTTCCTTGAAGGTGGCGTAGGTAGTGTACGCAACTAGCATGGGTCCTTGAGGATGGCTCAGGTAATGTACGCAACTAGCACGGTTCCTTGAAGGTGGCGCAGGTAATGTACGCAACTAGCACGGTTCCTTGAAGGTAGCGCAGGTAATGTACGCAACTAGCATGGTTCCTTGAAGGTGGCGCAGGTAGTGTACGCAACTAGCATGGTTCCTTGAAGGTGGCGTAGGTAGTGTACGCAACTAGCATAGTTCCTTGAAGGTGGCGCAGGTAGTGTACGCAACTAGCACGGTTCCTTGAAGGTGGCGTAGGTAGTGTACGCAACTAGCATGGTTCCTTGAGGGTGCAGTAGGTAGTGTACGCAACTAGCACGGTTCCTTGAAGGTGGCGTAGGTAGTGTACGCAATTAGCACGGTTCCTTGAAGGAGGCGCAGGTAGTGTACGCAACTAGCATGGTTCCTTGATGGTGGCGTAGGTAGTGTACGCAATTAGCACGGTTCCTTGAAGGTGGCGTAGGTAATGTACGCAATTAGCACGGTTCCTTGAAGGTGGCGCAGGTAATGTACGCAACTAGCACGGTTCCTTGAAGGTGGCGCAGGTAGTGTACGCAACTAGCACGGTTCCTTGAGGGTGGCGTAGGTAGTGTACGCAACTAGCATGGTTCCTTGAAGGTGGCGCAGGTAGTGTACGCAACTAGCATGGTTCCTTGAAGGTGGCGCAGGTAGTGTACGCAACTAGCATGGTTCCTTGAAGGTGGCGCAGGTAGTGTACGCAACTAGCATGGTTCCTTGAAGGTGGCGCAGGTAATGTACGCAACTAGCATGGGTCCTTGAGGGTGGCGTAGGTACTGTACGCAACTAGCATGGTTCCTTGAAGGTGGCGCAGGTAATGTACGCAACTAGCAAGGGTCCTTGAGGATGGCTCAGGTAATGTACGCAACTAGCATGGTTTATTGAAGGTGGCGCAGATATAGTACGCAACTAGCACTGTTCCTTGAAGGTGGCGCAGGTTATGTACGCAACTAGCATGGGTCCATGAGGATGGCTCAGGTAATGTACGCAACTAGCACGGTTCATTGAAGGTGGCGCAGGTAATGTACGACACTAGCATGGGTCCATGAGGATGGCTCAGGTAATGTACGCAACTAGCACGGTTCATTGAAGGTGGCGCAGGTAATGTACGCAACTAGCACGGTTCCTTGAGGATGGCGTAGGTAGTGTACGCAACTAGCACGGGTCCTTGAATGTGGCGCAGGTAGTGTACGCAACTAACACGGTTCCTTGAGGGTGGCGTAGGTAGTGTACGCAACTAACATGGGTCCTTGAGGGTGGCGCAGGTAGTGTACGCAACTAGCACGGTTCCTTGAGGGTGGCGTAGGTAGTGTACGCAACTAGCATGGGTCCTTGAGGGTGGCGCAGGTAGTGTACGCAACTAGCACGGTTCCTTGAAGGTGGCGTAGGTAGTGTACGCAATTAGCATGGGTCCTTGAGGGTGGCGTAGGTAGTGTACGCAACTAGCACGGTTCCTTGAAGGTGGCGTAGGTAATGTACGCAACTAGCACGGTTCCTTGAAGGTGGCGCAGGTAATGTACGCAACTAGCACGGTTCCTTGAGGGTGGCGTAGGTAGTGTACGCAACTAGCACGGGTCCTTGAAGGTGGCGCAGGTAATGTACGCAATTAGCATGGATCCTTGAGGGTGGCGTAGGTAGTGTACGCAACTAGCACGGGTCCTTGAAGGTGGCGCAGGTAATGTACGCAACTAGCACTGTTCCTTGAAGGTGGCGCAGGTAATGTACGCAACTAGCATGGGTCCTTGAGGGTGGCGTAGGTAGTGTACGCAACTAGCATGGTTCCTTGAAGGTGGCGCAGGTAATGTACGCAACTAGCAAGGGTCCTTGAATATGGCTCAGGTAATGTACGCAACTAGCACGGTTTATTGAAGGTGGCGCAGATATAGTACGCAACTAGCACTGTTCCTTGAAGGTGGCGCAGGTTATGTACGCAACTAGCATGGGTCCATGAGGATGGCTCAGGTAATGTACGCAACTAGCACGGTTCATTGAAGGTGGCGCAGGTAATGTACGACACTAGCATGGGTCCATGAGGATGGCTCAGGTAATGTACGCAACTAGCACGGTTCATTGAAGGTGGCGCAGGTAATGTACGCAACTAGCACGGTTCATTGAAGGTGGCGCAGATAGTGTACGACACTAGCAAGGGTCCTTGAAGTTGGTGCAGGTAATGTACGCTACTAGCAAGGGTCCTTGAGGGTGGTGCAGGTAATGTACGCAACTAGCATGGGTCCATGAGGATGGCTCAGGTAATGTACGCAACTAGCACGGTTCATTGAAGGTGGCGCAGGTAATGTACGCAACTAGCATGGGTCCTTGAAGGAGGCGCAGGTAATGTACGCAACTAGCATGGGTCCTTAAGGGTGGCGCAGGTAGTGTACGCAACTAGCACGGTTCCTTGAAGGTGGCGTAGGTAGTGTGCGCAACTAGCATGGGTCCTTAAGGATGGCTCAGGTAATGTACGCAACTAGCACGGTTCCTTGAAGGTCGCGTAGGTAATGTACGCAACTAGCACGGTTCATTGAAGGTGGCGCAGGTAGTGTACGCAACTAGCATAGTTCCTTGAAGGTGGCGCAGGTAGTGTACGCAACTAGCATGGTTCCTTGAAGGTGCAGTAGGTAATGTACGCGACTAGCACGGTTCCTTGAAGGTGGCGTAGGTAGTGTACGCAACTAGCATGGTTCCTTGAAGGTGGCGTAGGTAGTGTACGCAACTAGCATGGTTCCTTGAAGGTGGCGCAGGTAGTGTACGCAACTAGCATGGTTCCTTGAAGGTGGCGCAGGTAGTGTACGCAACTAGCACGGTTCCTTGAAGGTGGCGCAGGTAGTGTACGCAACTAGCATAGTTCCTTGAAGGTGGCGCAGGTAGTGTACGCAACTAGCATGGTTCCTTGAAGGTGCAGTAGGTAATGTACGCGACTAGCACGGTTCCTTGAAGGTGGCGTAGGTAGTGTACGCAACTAGCATGGTTCCTTGAAGGTGGCGTAGGTAGTGTACGCAACTAGCATGGTTCCTTGATGGTGGCGCAGGTAGTGTACGCAACTAGCATGGTTCCTTGAAGGTGGCGTAGGTAGTGTACGCAACTAGCATGGTTCCTTGAAGGTGGCGCAGGTAGTGTACGCAACTAGCATGGTTCCTTGAAGGTGGCGTTGGTAGTGTACGCAACTAGCATGGTTCCTTGAAGGTGGCGCAGGTAGTGTACGCAACTAGCATGGTTCCTTGAAGGAGGCGTAGGTAATGTACGCAACTAGCACGGTTCCTTGAAGGTGGCGCAGGTAGTGCACGCAACTAGCATGGTTCCTTGAAGGTGGCGCTGGTAGTGTACGCAACTAGCATGGTTCCTTGAAGGTGGCGCAGGTAGTGTACGCAACTAACATGGTTCCTTGAGGGTGGCGTAGGTAATGTACGCAACTAGCATGGTTCCTTGAAGGTGGCGCAGGTAGTGTACGCAACTAGCATGGTTCCTTGAAGGTGGCGCAGGTAGTGTACGCAACTAGCATGGTTCCTTGAAGGTGGCGTACGTAGTGTACGCAACTAGCATGGTTCCTTGAAGGTGGCGCAGGTAGTGTACGCAACTAGTATGGTTCCTTGAAGGTGGCGTAGGTAGTGTACGCAACTAGCATGGTTCCGTGAAGGTGGCGCAGGTAGTGTACGCAACTAGCATGGTTCCTTGAAGGTGGCGTAGGTAGTGTACGCAACTAGCATGGGTCCTTGAGGATGGCTCAGGTAATGTACGCAACTAGCACGGTTCCTTGAAGGTGGCGCAGGTAATGTACGCAACTAGCACGGTTCCTTGAAGGTAGCGCAGGTAATGTACGCAACTAGCATGGTTCTTTGAAGGTGGCGCAGGTAGTGTACGCAATTAGCACGGTTCCTTGAAGGTGGCGTAGGTAGTGTACCCAACTAGCATGGTTCCTTGAAGGTGGCGCAGGTAGTGTACGCAACTAGCACGGTTCCTTGAAGGTGGCGTAGGTAGTGTACGCAACTAGCATGGTTCCTTGAGGGTGCAGTAGGTAGTGTGCGCAACTAGCACGGTTCCTTGAAGGTGGCGTAGGTAGTGTACGCAATTAGCACGGTTCCTTGAAGGAGGCGCAGGTAGTGTACGCAACTAGCATGGTTCCTTGAGGGTGGCGTAGGTAGTGTACGCAATTAGCACGGTTCCTTGAAGGTGGCGTAGGTAATGTACGCAATTAGCACGGTTCCTTGAAGGTGGCGCAGGTAATGTACGCAACTAGCACGGTTCCTTGAAGGTGGCGCAGGTAGTGTACGCAACTAGCACGGTTCCTTGAGGGTGGCGTAGGTAGTGTACGCAACTAGCATGGTTCCTTGAAGGTGGCGCAGGTAGTGTACGCAACTAGCATGGTTCCTTGAAGGTGGCGCAGGTAGTGTACGCAACTAGCATGGTTCCTTGAAGGTGGCGCAGGTAGTGTACGCAACTAGCATGGGTCCTTGAGGATGGCTCAGGTAATGTACGCAACTAGCATGGTTCCTTGAAGGTGGCGCAGGTAGTGTACGCAACTAGCACGGTTCCTTGAAGGTAGCGCAGGTAGTGTACGCTACTAGCATGGTTCCTTGAAGGTGGCGCAGGTAGTGTACGCAACTAGCATGGTTCCTTGAAGGTGGCGCAGGTAGTGTACGCAACTAGCATGGTTCCTAGAAGGTAGCGCAGGTAGTGTACGCAACTAGCATGGTTCCTTGAAGGTGGCGCAGGTAGTGTACGCAACTAGCATGGTTCCTTGAAGGTGGCGCAGGTAGTGTACGCAACTAGCATGGTTCCTTGAAGGTGGCGCAGGTAGTGTACGCAACTAGCACGGTTCCTTGAAGGTGCAGTAGGTAATGTACGCGACTAGCACGGTTCCTTGAAGGTGGCGCAGGTAGTGTACGCAACTAGCATGGTTCCTTGAAGGTGGCGCAGGTAGTGTACGCGACTAGCACGGTTCCTTGAAGGTGGCGCAGGTAGTGTACGCAACTAGCACGGTTCATTGAAGGTGCAGTAGGTAATGTACGCGACTAGCACGGTTCCTTGAAGGAGGCGCAGGTAGTGTACGCAACTAGCACGGTTCATTGAAGGTGGCGCAGGTAGTGTACGCAACTAGCACGGTTCATTGAAGGTGCAGTAGGTAATGTACGCGACTAGCATGGTTCCTTGAAGGTGCAGTAGGTAATGTACGCGACTAGCATGGTTCCTTGAAGGTGCAGTAGGTAATGTACGCAACTAGCACGGTTCCTTGAAGGCGGCGAAGGTAATGTACGCAACTAGCACGGTTCCTTGAAGGTGCAGTAGGTAATGTACGCAACTAGCACGGTTCCTTGAAGGTGGTGCAGGTAATGTACGCGACTAGCACGGTTCATTGAAGGTGGCGCAGGTAATGTACGCAACTAGCATGGTTCCTTGAGGGTGGCGCAGGTAATGTACGCAACTAGCATGGTTCCTTGGGGGTGGCGCAGGTAATGTACGCAACTAGCACGGTTCCTTGAGGGTGGCGCAGGTAATGTACGCAACTAGCATGGTTCATTGAAGGTGCAGTAGGTAATGTACGCGACTAGCACGGTTCCTTGAAGGTGGCGCAGGTAGTGTACGCAACTAGCACGGTTCCTTGAAGATGGCGCAGGTAATGTACGCAACTAGCACGGTTCCTTGAAGGTGGCGCAGGTAGTGTACGCAACTAGCATGGTTCCTTGAAGGTGGCGCAGGTAGTGTACGCAACTAGCACGGTTCCTTGAAGGTGGCGCAGGTAGTGTACGCAACTAGCACGGTTCATTGAAGGTGGCGCAGGTAATGTACGCAACTAGCACGGTTCATTGAAGGTGGCGCAGGTAGTGTACGCAACTAGCACGGTTCATTGAAGGTGCAGTAGGTAATGTACGCGACTAGCATGGTTCCTTGAAGGTGCAGTAGGTAATGTACGCGACTAGCATGGTTCCTTGAAGGTGCAGTAGGTAATGTACGCGACTAGCACGGTTCCTTGAAGGTGGCGCAGGTAATGTACGCGACTAGCATGGTTCCTTGAAGGTGGCGCAGGTAGTGTACGCAACTAGCATGGTTCCTTGAGGGTGCAGTAGGTAATGTACGCGACTAGCACGGTTCCTTGAAGGTGGCGTAGGTAGTGTACGCAACTAGCATGGTTCCTTGAAGGTGGCGTAGGTAGTGTACGCAACTAGCATGGTTCCTTGAAGGTGGCGCAGGTAGTGTACGCAACTAGCATGGTTCCTTGAAGGTGGCGTAGGTAGTGTACGCAACTAGCATGGTTCCTTGAAGGTGGCGCAGGTAGTGTACGCAACTAGCATTGTTCTTTGAAGGTGGCGTTGGTAGTGTACGCAACTAGCATGGTTCCTTGAAGGTGGCGCAGGTAGTGTACGCAACTAGCATGGTTCCTTGAAGGAGGCTTAGGTAATGTACGCAACTAGCACGGTTCCTTGAAGGTGGCGCAGGTAGTGCACGCAACTAGCATGGTTCCTTGAAGGTGGCGCAGGTAGTGTACGCAACTAGCATGGTTCCTTGAAGGTGGCGCAGGTAGTGTACGCAACTAGCATGGTTCCTTGAGGGTGGCGTAGGTAATGTACGCAACTAGCATGGTTCCTTGAAGGTGGCGCAGGTAGTGTACGCAACTAGCATGGTTCCTTGAAGGTGGCGCAGGTAGTGTACGCAACTAGCATGGTTCCTTGAAGGTGGCGTAGGTAGTGTACGCAACTAGCATGGTTCCTTGAAGGTGGCGCTGGTAGTGTACGCAACTAGCATGGTTCCTTGAAGGTGGCGTAGGTAGTGTACGCAACTAGCATGGTTCCTTGAAGGTGGCGCAGGTAGTGTACGCAACTAGCATGGTTCCTTGAAGGTGGCGTAGGTAGTGTACGCAACTAGCATGGGTCCTTGAGGATGGCTCAGGTAATGTACGCAACTAGCACGGTTCCTTGAAGGTGGCGCAGGTAATGTACGCAACTAGCACGGTTCCTTGAAGGTAGCGCAGGTAATGTACGCAACTAGCATGGTTCCTTGAAGGTAGCGCAGGTAGTGTACGCAACTAGCATGGTTCCTTGAAGGTGGCGTAGGTAGTGTACGCAACTAGCATGGTTCCTTGAAGGTGGCGCAGGTAGTGTACGCAACTAGCACGGTTCCTTGAAGGTGGCGTAGGTAGTGTACGCAACTAGCATGGTTCCTTGAGGGTGCAGTAGGTAGTGTACGCAACTAGCACGGTTTCTTGAAGGTGGCGTAGGTAGTGTACGCAATTAGCACGGTTCCTTTAAGGAGGCGCAGGTAGTGTACGCAACTAGCATGGTTCCTTGAGGGTGGCGTAGGTAGTGTACGCAATTAGCACGGTTCCTTGAAGGTGGCGTAGGTAATGTACGTAATTAGCACGGTTCCTTGAAGGTGGCGCAGGTAATGTACGCAACTAGCACGGTTCCTTGAAGGTGGCGCAGGTAGTGTACGCAACTAGCACAGTTCCTTGAGGGTGGCGTAGGTAGTGTACGCAACTAGCATGGTTCCTTGAAGGTGGCGCAGGTAGTGTACGCAACTAGCATGGTTCCTTGAAGGTGGCGCAGGTAGTGTACGCAACTAGCATGGTTCCTTGAAGGTGGCGCAGGTAGTGTATGCAACTAGCATGGTTCCTTGATGGTGGCGTAGGTAGTGTACGCAACTAGCATGGTTCCTTGAAGGTGGCGCAGGTAGTGTACGCAACTAGCATGGTTCCTTGAGGGTGGTGCAGGTAATGTACGCAATTAGCACGGTTCTTTGAAGGTGGCGCAGGTAGTGTACGCAATTAGCATGGGTCCTTGAAGGTGGCGTAGGTTGTGTACGCAACTAGCACGGTTCCTTGAAGGTGGCGTAGGTAGTGTACGCAATAAGCATGGGTCCTTGAAGGAGGCGCAGGTAGTGTACGCAATTAGCACGGTTCCTTGAAGGTGGCGCAGGTAGTGTACGCAACTAGCACGGTTCCTTGAAGGTGGCGCAGGTAATGTACGCAACTATCACGGTTCCTTGAAGGTGGCGCAGGTAATGTACGCGACTAGCACGGTTCCTTGAGGGTGGTGCAGGTAATGTACGCGACTAGCACGGTTCCTTGAGGGTGGTGCAGGTAGTGTACGCAACTAGCATGGTTCCTTGAAGGTAGCGCAGGTAGTGTACGCAACTAGCACTGTTCCTTGAAGGTGGCGTAGGTAGTGTACGCAACTAGCACGGTTCCTTGACGGTGGCGTAGGTAGTGTACGCAACTAGCACGGTTCCTTGAAGGTGGCGCAGGTAATGTACGCAACTAGCACGGTTCCTTGAAGGTGGCGCAGGTAATGTACGCGACTAGCACGGTTCCTTGAGGGTGGTGCAGGTAATGTACGCGACTAGCACGGTTCCTTGAAGGTGGCGCAGGTAGTGTACGCAACTAGCATGGTTCCTTGAGGGTGGCGTAGGTAGTGTACGCAACTAGCATGGGTCCTTGATGGTGGCGCAGGTAGTGTACGCAACTAGCACGGTTCCTTGAAGGTGGCGTAGGTAGTGTACGCAATTAGCATGGGTCCTTGAGGGTGGCGTAGGTAGTGTACGCAAATAGCATGGGTCCTTGAGGATGGCTCAGGTAATGTACGCAACTAGCACGGTTCCTTGAAGGTGGCGTAGGTAATGTACGCAACTAGCACGGTTCCTTGAAGGTGGCGCAGGTAATGTACGCAACTAGCACGGTTCCTTGAGGGTGGCGTAGGTAGTGTACGCAACTAGCACGGGTCCTTGAAGGTGGCGCAGGTAATGTACGCAACTAGCATGGATCCATGAGGGTGTCGTAGGTAGTGTACGCAACTAGCACGGGTCCTGGAGGGTGGCGCAGGTAGTGTACGCAACTAGCACGGTTCCTTGAAGGTAGCGTAGGTAGTGTACGCAACTAGCACGGTTCCTTGAAGGTGGCGCAGGTAATGTACGCAACTAGCACGGGTCCTTGAAGGTGGCGCAGGTAATGTACGCAACTAGCATGGATCCTTGAGGGTGGCGTAGGTAGTGTACGCAACTAGCACGGGTCCTTGAAGGTGGCGCAGGTAATGTACGCCACTAGCACTGTTCCTAGAAGGTGGCGCAGGTAATGTACGCAACTAGCATGGGTCCTTGAGGGTGGCGTAGGTAGTGTACGCAACTAGCATGGTTCCTTGAAGGTGGCGCAGGTAATGTACGCAACTAGCATGGGTCCTTGAGGGTGGCGTAGGTAGTGTACGCAACTAGCATGGTTCCTTGAAGGTGGCGCAGGTAATGTACGCAACTAGCAAATGTCCTTGAGGATGGCTCAGGTAATGTACGCAACTAGCACGGTTTATTGAAGGTGGCGCAGATATAGTACGCAACTAGCACTGTTCCTAGAAGGTGGCGCAGGTTATGTACGCAACTAGCATGGGTCCATGAGGATGGCTCAGGTAATGTACGCAACTAGCACGGTTCAATGAAGGTGGCGCAGGTAATGTACGACACTAGCATGGGTCCATGAGGATGGCTCAGGTAATGTACGCATCTAGCACGGTTCATTGAAGGTGGCGCAGGTAATGTACGCAACTAGCACGGTTCATTGAAGGTGGCGCAGATAGTGTACGACACTAGCAAGGGTCCTTGAAGGTGGTGCAGGTAATGTACGCAACTAGCAAGGGTCCTTGAGGGTGGTGCAGGTAATGTACGCAACTAGCATGGGTCCATGAGGATGGCTCAGGTAATGTACGCAACTAGCACGGTTCATTGAAGGTGGCGCAGGTAATGTACGCAACTAGCACGGTTCATTGAAGGTGGCGCAGATAGTGTACGACACTAGCAAGGGTCCTTGAAGTTGGTGCAGGTAATGTACGCTACTAGCAAGGGTCCTTGAGGGTGGTGCAGGTAATGTACGCAACTAGCATGGGTCCATGAGGATGGCTCAGGTAATGTACGCAACTAGCACGGTTCATTGAAGGTGGCGCAGGTAATGTACGCAACTAGCATGGGTCCTTGAAGGAGGCGCAGGTAATGTACGCAACTAGCATGGGTCCTTAAGGGTGGCGCAGGTAGTGTACGCAACTAGCACGGTTCCTTGAAGGTGGCGTAGGTAGTGTGCGCAACTAGCATGGGTCCTTAAGGATGGCTCAGGTAATGTACGCAACTAGCACGGTTCCTTGAAGGTCGCGTAGGTAGTGTACGCAACTAGCACGGTTCATTGAAGGTGGCGCAGGTAGTGTACGCAACCAGCATAGTTCCTTGAAGGTGGCGCAGGTAGTGTACGCAACTAGCATGGTTCCTTGAAGGTGCAGTAGGTAATGTACGCGACTAGCACGGTTCCTTGAAGGTGGCGTAGGTAGTGTACGCAACTAGCATGGTTCCTTGAAGGTGGCGTAGGTAGTGTACGCAACTAGCATGGTTCCTTGAAGGTGGCGCAGGTAGTGTACGCAACTAGCATGGTTCCTTGAAGGTGGCGCAGGTAGTGTACGCAACTAGCACGGTTCCTTGAAGGTGGCGCAGGTAGTGTACGCAACTAGCATAGTTCCTTGAAGGTGGCGCAGGTAGTGTACGCAACTAGCATGGTTCCTTGAAGGTGCAGTAGGTAATGTACGCGACTAGCACGGTTCCTTGAAGGTGGCGTAGGTAGTGTACGCAACTAGCATGGTTCCTTGAAGGTGGCGTAGGTAGTGTACGCAACTAGCATGGTTCCTTGAAGGTGGCGTAGGTAGTGTACGCAACTAGCATGGTTCCTTGAAGGTGGCGCAGGTAGTGTACGCAACTAGCACGGTTCATTGAAGGTGGCGCAGGTAGTGTACGCAACTAGCACGGTTCATTGAAGGTGCAGTAGGTAATGTACGCGACTAGCATGGTTCCTTGAAGGTGCAGTAGGTAATGTACGCGACTAGCATGGTTCCTTGAAGGTGCAGTAGGTAATGTACGCAACTAGCACGGTTCCTTGAAGGTGGCGTAGGTAATGTACGCAACTAGCACGGTTCCTTGAAGGTGGCGAACGTAATGTACGCAACTAGCACGGTTCCTTGAAGGTGCAGTAGGTAATGTACGCAACTAGCACGGTTCCTTGAAGGTGGTGCAGGTAATGTACGCGACTAGCACGGTTCATTGAAGGTGGCGCAGGTAATGTACGCAACTAGCATGGTTCCTTGAGGGTGGCGCAGGTAATGTACGCAACTAGCATGGTTCCTTGGGGGTGGCGCAGGTAGTGTACGCAACTAGCACGGTTCCTTGAAGGTGGCGCATGTAATGTACGCAACTAGCACTGTTCCTTGAAGGTGGCGTAGGTAGTGTACGCAACTAGCACGGTTCCTTGAGGGTGGCGCAGGTAGTGTACGCAACTAGCATGGGTCCTTGAGGGTGGCGTAGGTAGTGTACGCAACTAGCACGGTTCCTTGAAGGTGGCGCAGGTAATGTACGCAACTAGCACGGTTCCTTGAGGGTGGCGCAGGTAGTGTACGCAACTAGCACGGTTCCTTGAAGGTGGCGCAGGTAATCTACGCAACTAGCATGGGTCCTTGAGGGTGGCGTAGGTAGTGTACGCAACTAGCACGGTTCCTTGAGGGTGGCGCAGGTAGTGTACGCAACTAGCATGGTTCCTTGAAGGTGGCGCAGGTAATGTACGCAACTAGCATGGGTCCTTGAAGGTGGCGCAGGTAGTGTACGCAACTAGCACGGTTCCTTGAAGGTGGCGTTGGTAGTGTACGCAACTAGCACGGTACCTTGAAGGTGGCGCAGGTAATGTTCGCAACTAGCACGGTTCCTTGAAGGTGGCGCAGGTAGTGTACGCAACTAGCACGGTTCCTTGAAGTTGGCGCAGGCAGTGTACGCAACAAGCACGGTTCCTTGAAGGTGGCGCAGGTAGTGTACGCAACTAGCACGGTTCCTTGAAGGTGGCGCAGGTAATGTACGCAACTAGCACGGTTCCATGAAGGTGGCGCAGGTAATGTACGCAACTAGCACGGTTCATTGAAGGTGGCGCAGGTAATGTACGCAACTAGCATGGGTCCTTGAAGGAGGCGCAGGTAGTGTACGCAACTAGCATGGTTCCTTGAGGGTGGCGCAGGTAGTGTACGCAACTAGCATGGGTCCTTGAGGGTGGCGCAGGTAGTGTACGCAACTAGCACGGTTCCTTGAAGGTGGCGTAGGTAGTGTACGCAACTAGCATGGGTCCATGAGGATGGCTCAGGTAATGTACGCAACTAGCACGGTTCATTGAAAGTCGCGTAGGTAGTGTACGCAACTAGCACGGTTCATTGAAGGTGGCGCAAGTAGTGTACGCAACTAGCATAGTTCCTTGAAGGTGGCGCAGGTAGTGTACGCAACTAGCATGGTTCCTTGAAGGTGCAGTAGGTAATGTACGCGACTAGCACGGTTCCTTGAAGGTGGCGTAGGTAGTTTACGCAACTAGCATGGTTCCTTGAAGGTGGCGTAGGTAGTGTACGCAACTAGCACGGTTCCTTGAAGGTGGCGTAGGTAGTGTACGCAACTAGCATGGGTCCATGAGGATGGCTCAGGTAATGTACGCAACTAGCACGGTTCATTGAAAGTCGCGTAGGTAGTGTACGCAACTAGCACGGTTCATTGAAGGTGGCAAAAGTAGTGTACGCAACTAGCATAGTTCCTTGAAGGTGGCGCAGGTAGTGTACGCAACTAGCATGGTTCCTTGAAGGTGCAGTAGGTAATGTACGCGACTAGCACGGTTCCTTGAAGGTGGCGTAGGTAGTGTACGCAACTAGCATGGTTCCTTGAAGGTGGCGTAGGTAGTGTACGCAACTAGCATGGTTCCTTGAAGGTGGCGCAGGTAGTGTACGCAACTAGCATGGTTCCTTGAAGGTGGCGTAGGTAGTGTACGCAACTAGCATGGTTCCTTGAAGGTGGCGCAGGTAGTGTACGCAACTAGCACGGTTCATTGAAGGTGGCGCAGGTAGTGTACGCAACTAGCACGGTTCATTGAAGGTGCAGTAGGTAATGTACGCGACTAGCATGGTTCCTTGAAGGTGCAGTAGGTAATGTACGCGACTAGCATGGTTCCTTGAAGGTGCAGTAGGTAATGTACGCAACTAGCACGGTTCCTTGAAGGTGGCGTAGGTAATGTACGCAACTAGCACGGTTCCTTGAAGGTGGCGAACGTAATGTACGCAACTAGCACGGTTCCTTGAAGGTGCAGTAGGTAATGTACGCAACTAGCACGGTTCCTTGAAGGTGGTGCAGGTAATGTACGCGACTAGCACGGTTCATTGAAGGTGGCGCAGGTAATGTACGCAACTAGCATGGTTCCTTGAGGGTGGCGCAGGTAATGTACGCAACTAGCATGGTTCCTTGGGGGTGGCGCAGGTAGTGTACGCAACTAGCACGGTTCCTTGAAGGTGGCGCATGTAATGTACGCAACTAGCACTGTTCCTTGAAGGTGGCGTAGGTAGTGTACGCAACTAGCACGGTTCCTTGAGGGTGGCGCAGGTAGTGTACGCAACTAGCATGGGTCCTTGAGGGTGGCGTAGGTAGTGTACGCAACTAGCACGGTTCCTTGAAGGTGGCGCAGGTAATGTACGCAACTAGCACGGTTCCTTGAGGGTGGCGCAGGTAGTGTACGCAACTAGCACGGTTCCTTGAAGGTGGCGCAGGTAATCTACGCAACTAGCATGGGTCCTTGAGGGTGGCGTAGGTAGTGTACGCAACTAGCACTGTTCCTTGAAGGTGGCGTAGGTAGTGTACGCAACTAGCACGGTTCCTTGAGGGTGGCGCAGGTAGTGTACGCAACTAGCATGGTTCCTTGAAGGTGGCGCAGGTAATGTACGCAACTAGCATGGGTCCTTGAAGGTGGCGCAGGTAGTGTACGCAACTAGCACGGTTCCTTGAAGGTGGCGTTGGTAGTGTACGCGACTAGCACGGTACCTTGAAGGTGGCGCAGGTAATGTACGCAACTAGCACGGTTCCTTGAAGGTGGCGCAGGTAGTGTACGCAACTAGCACGGTTCCTTGAAGTTGGCGCAGGCAGTGTACGCAACAAGCACGGTTCCTTGAAGGTGGCGCAGGTAGTGTACGCAACTAGCACGGTTCCTTGAAGGTGGCGCAGGTAATGTACGCAACTAGCACGGTTCCATGAAGGTGGCGCAGGTAATGTACGCAACTAGCACGGTTCATTGAAGGTGGCGCAGGTAATGTACGCAACTAGCATGGGTCCTTGAAGGAGGCGCAGGTAGTGTACGCAACTAGCATGGTTCCTTGAGGGTGGCGCAGGTAGTGTACGCAACTAGCATGGGTCCTTGAGGGTGGCGCAGGTAGTGTACGCAACTAGCACGGTTCCTTGAAGGTGGCGTAGGTAGTGTACGCAACTAGCATGGGTCCATGAGGATGGCTCAGGTAATGTACGCAACTAGCACGGTTCATTGAAAGTCGCGTAGGTAGTGTACGCAACTAGCACGGTTCATTGAAGGTGGCGCAAGTAGTGTACGCAACTAGCATAGTTCCTTGAAGGTGGCGCAGGTAGTGTACGCAACTAGCATGGTTCCTTGAAGGTGCAGTAGGTAATGTACGCGACTAGCACGGTTCCTTGAAGGTGGCGTAGGTAGTTTACGCAACTAGCATGGTTCCTTGAAGGTGGCGTAGGTAGTGTACGCAACTAGCATGGTTCCTTGAAGGTGGCGCAGGTAGTGTACGCAACTAGCATGGTTCCTTGATGGTGGCGCAGGTTGTGTACGCAACTAGCACGGTTCCTTGAAGGTGGCGCAGGTAGTGTACGCAACTAGCATAGTTCCTTGAAGGTGGCGCAGGTAGTGTACGCAACTAGCATGGTTTTTTGAAGGTGCAGTAGGTAATGTACGCGACTAGCACGGTTCCTTGAAGGTGGCGTAGGTAGTGTACGCAACTAGCATGGTTCCTTGAAGGTGGCGCAGGTAGTGTACGCAACTAGCATGGTTCCTTGAAGGTGGCGCAGGTAGTGTATGCAACTAGCATGGTTCCTTGATGGTGGCGTAGGTAGTGTACGCAACTAGCATGGTTCCTTGAAGGTGGCGCAGGTAGTGTACGCAACTAGCATGGTTCCTTGAGGGTGGTGCAGGTAATGTACGCAATTAGCACGGTTCTTTGAAGGTGGCGCAGGTAGTGTACGCAATTAGCATGGGTCCTTGAAGGTGGCGTAGGTTGTGTACGCAACTAGCACGGTTCCTTGAAGGTGGCGTAGGTAGTGTACGCAATAAGCATGGGTCCTTGAAGGAGGCGCAGGTAGTGTACGCAATTAGCACGGTTCCTTGAAGGTGGCGCAGGTAGTGTACGCAACTAGCACGGTTCCTTGAAGGTGGCGCAGGTAATGTACGCAACTATCACGGTTCCTTGAAGGTGGCGCAGGTAATGTACGCGACTAGCACGGTTCCTTGAGGGTGGTGCAGGTAATGTACGCGACTAGCACGGTTCCTTGAGGGTGGTGCAGGTAGTGTACGCAACTAGCATGGTTCCTTGAAGGTAGCGCAGGTAGTGTACGCAACTAGCACTGTTCCTTGAAGGTGGCGTAGGTAGTGTACGCAACTAGCACGGTTCCTTGAAGGTGGCGTAGGTAGTGTACGCAACTAGCACGGTTCCTTGAAGGTGGCGCAGGTAATGTACGCAACTAGCACGGTTCCTTGAAGGTGGCGCAGGTAATGTACGCGACTAGCACGGTTCCTTGAGGGTGGTGCAGGTAATGTACGCGACTAGCACGGTTCCTTGAAGGTGGCGCAGGTAGTGTACGCAACTAGCATGGTTCCTTGAGGGTGGCGTAGGTAGTGTACGCAACTAGCATGGGTCCTTGATGGTGGCGCAGGTAGTGTACGCAACTAGCACGGTTCCTTGAAGGTGGCGTAGGTAGTGTACGCAATTAGCATGGGTCCTTGAGGGTGGCGTAGGTAGTGTACGCAAATAGCATGGGTCCTTGAGGATGGCTCAGGTAATGTACGCAACTAGCACGGTTCCTTGAAGGTGGCGTAGGTAATGTACGCAACTAGCACGGTTCCTTGAAGGTGGCGCAGGTAATGTACGCAACTAGCACGGTTCCTTGAGGGTGGCGTAGGTAGTGTACGCAACTAGCACGGGTCCTTGAAGGTGGCGCAGGTAATGTACGCAACTAGCATGGATCCATGAGGGTGTCGTAGGTAGTGTACGCAACTAGCACGGGTCCTGGAGGGTGGCGCAGGTAGTGTACGCAACTAGCACGGTTCCTTGAAGGTAGCGTAGGTAGTGTACGCAACTAGCACGGTTCCTTGAAGGTGGCGCAGGTAATGTACGCAACTAGCACGGGTCCTTGAAGGTGGCGCAGGTAATGTACGCAACTAGCATGGATCCTTGAGGGTGGCGTAGGTAGTGTACGCAACTAGCACGGGTCCTTGAAGGTGGCGCAGGTAATGTACGCCACTAGCACTGTTCCTAGAAGGTGGCGCAGGTAATGTACGCAACTAGCATGGGTCCTTGAGGGTGGCGTAGGTAGTGTACGCAACTAGCATGGTTCCTTGAAGGTGGCGCAGGTAATGTACGCAACTAGCATGGGTCCTTGAGGGTGGCGTAGGTAGTGTACGCAACTAGCATGGTTCCTTGAAGGTGGCGCAGGTAATGTACGCAACTAGCAAATGTCCTTGAGGATGGCTCAGGTAATGTACGCAACTAGCACGGTTTATTGAAGGTGGCGCAGATATAGTACGCAACTAGCACTGTTCCTTGAAGGTGGCGCAGGTTATGTACGCAACTAGCATGGGTCCATGAGGATGGCTCAGGTAATGTACGCAACTAGCACGGTTCAATGAAGGTGGCGCAGGTAATGTACGACACTAGCATGGGTCCATGAGGATGGCTCAGGTAATGTACGCATCTAGCACGGTTCATTGAAGGTGGCGCAGGTAATGTACGCAACTAGCACGGTTCATTGAAGGTGGCGCAGATAGTGTACGACACTAGCAAGGGTCCTTGAAGGTGGTGCAGGTAATGTACGCAACTAGCAAGGGTCCTTGAGGGTGGTGCAGGTAATGTACGCAACTAGCATGGGTCCATGAGGATGGCTCAGGTAATGTACGCAACTAGCACGGTTCATTGAAGGTGGCGCAGGTAATGTACGCAACTAGCACGGTTCATTGAAGGTGGCGCAGATAGTGTACGACACTAGCAAGGGTCCTTGAAGTTGGTGCAGGTAATGTACGCTACTAGCAAGGGTCCTTGAGGGTGGTGCAGGTAATGTACGCAACTAGCATGGGTCCATGAGGATGGCTCAGGTAATGTACGCAACTAGCACGGTTCATTGAAGGTGGCGCAGGTAATGTACGCAACTAGCATGGGTCCTTGAAGGAGGCGCAGGTAATGTACGCAACTAGCATGGGTCCTTAAGGGTGGCGCAGGTAGTGTACGCAACTAGCACGGTTCCTTGAAGGTGGCGTAGGTAGTGTGCGCAACTAGCATGGGTCCTTAAGGATGGCTCAGGTAATGTACGCAACTAGCACGGTTCCTTGAAGGTCGCGTAGGTAGTGTACGCAACTAGCACGGTTCATTGAAGGTGGCGCAGGTAGTGTACGCAACCAGCATAGTTCCTTGAAGGTGGCGCAGGTAGTGTACGCAACTAGCATGGTTCCTTGAAGGTGCAGTAGGTAATGTACGCGACTAGCACGGTTCCTTGAAGGTGGCGTAGGTAGTGTACGCAACTAGCATGGTTCCTTGAAGGTGGCGTAGGTAGTGTACGCAACTAGCATGGTTCCTTGAAGGTGGCGCAGGTAGTGTACGCAACTAGCATGGTTCCTTGAAGGTGGCGCAGGTAGTGTACGCAACTAGCACGGTTCCTTGAAGGTGGCGCAGGTAGTATACGCAACTAACATAGTTCCTTGAAGGTGGCGCAGGTAGTGTACGCAACTAGCATGGTTCCTTGAAGGTGCAGTAGGTAATGTACGCGACTAGCACGGTTCCTTGAAGGTGGCGTAGGTAGTGTACGCAACTAGCATGGTTCCTTGAAGGTGGCGTAGGTAGTGTACGCAACTAGCATGGTTCCTTGAAGGTGGCGCAGGTAGTGTACGCAACTAGCATGGTTCCTTGAAGGTGGCGTAGGTAGTGTACGCAACTAGCATGGTTCCTTGAAGGTGGCGCAGGTAGTGTACGCAACTAGCACGGTTCATTGAAGGTGGCGCAGGTAGTGTACGCAACTAGCACGGTTCATTGAAGGTGCAGTAGGTAATGTACGCGACTAGCATGGTTCCTTGAAGGTGCAGTAGGTAATGTACGCGACTAGCATGGTTCCTTGAAGGTGCAGTAGGTAATGTACGCAACTAGCACGGTTCCTTGAAGGTGGCGTAGGTAATGTACGCAACTAGCACGGTTCCTTGAAGGTGGCGAACGTAATGTACGCAACTAGCACGGTTCCTTGAAGGTGCAGTAGGTAATGTACGCAACTAGCACGGTTCCTTGAAGGTGGTGCAGGTAATGTACGCGACTAGCACGGTTCATTGAAGGTGGCGCAGGTAATGTACGCAACTAGCATGGTTCCTTGAGGGTGGCGCAGGTAATATACGCAACTAGCATGGTTCCTTGGGGGTGGCGCAGGTAGTGTACGCAACTAGCACGGTTCCTTGAAGGTGGCGCATGTAATGTACGCAACTAGCACTGTTCCTTGAAGGTGGCGTAGGTAGTGTACGCAACTAGCACGGTTCCTTGAGGGTGGCGCAGGTAGTGTACGCAACTAGCATGGGTCCTTGAGGGTGGCGTAGGTAGTGTACGCAACTAGCACGGTTCCTTGAAGGTGGCGCAGGTAATGTACGCAACTAGCACGGTTCCTTGAGGGTGGCGCAGGTAGTGTACGCAACTAGCACGGTTCCTTGAAGGTGGCGCAGGTAATCTACGCAACTAGCATGGGTCCTTGAGGGTGGCGTAGGTAGTGTACGCAACTAGCACTGTTCCTTGAAGGTGGCGTAGGTAGTGTACGCAACTAGCACGGTTCCTTGAGGGTGGCGCAGGTAGTGTACGCAACTAGCATGGTTCCTTGAAGGTGGCGCAGGTAATGTACGCAACTAGCATGGGTCCTTGAAGGTGGCGCAGGTAGTGTACGCAACTAGCACGGTTCCTTGAAGGTGGCGTTGGTAGTGTACGCAACTAGCACGGTACCTTGAAGGTGGCGCAGGTAATGTACGCAACTAGCACGGTTCCTTGAAGGTGGCGCAGGTAGTGTACGCAACTAGCACGGTTCCTTGAAGTTGGCGCAGGCAGTGTACGCAACAAGCACGGTTCCTTGAAGGTGGCGCAGGTAGTGTACGCAACTAGCACGGTTCCTTGAAGGTGGCGCAGGTAATGTACGCAACTAGCACGGTTCCATGAAGGTGGCGCAGGTAATGTACGCAACTAGCACGGTTCATTGAAGGTGGCGCAGGTAATGTACGCAACTAGCATGGGTCCTTGAAGGAGGCGCAGGTAGTGTACGCAACTAGCATGGTTCCTTGAGGGTGGCGCAGGTAGTGTACGCAACTAGCATGGGTCCTTGAGGGTGGCGCAGGTAGTGTACGCAACTAGCACGGTTCCTTGAAGGTGGCGTAGGTAGTGTACGCAACTAGCATGGGTCCATGAGGATGGCTCAGGTAATGTACGCAACTAGCACGGTTCATTGAAAGTCGCGTAGGTAGTGTACGCAACTAGCACGGTTCATTGAAGGTGGCGCAAGTAGTGTACGCAACTAGCATAGTTCCTTGAAGGTGGCGCAGGTAGTGTACGCAACTAGCATGGTTCCTTGAAGGTGCAGTAGGTAATGTACGCGACTAGCACGGTTCCTTGAAGGTGGCGTAGGTAGTTTACGCAACTAGCATGGTTCCTTGAAGGTGGCGTAGGTAGTGTACGCAACTAGCATGGTTCCTTGAAGGTGGCGCAGGTAGTGTACGCAACTAGCATGGTTCCTTGATGGTGGCGCAGGTTGTGTACGCAACTAGCACGGTTCCTTGAAGGTGGCGCAGGTATTGTACGCAACTAGCATAGTTCCTTGAAGGTGGCGCAGGTAGTGTACGCAACTAGCATGGTTCCTTGAAGGTGCAGTAGGTAATGTACGCGACTAGCACGGTTCCTTGAAGGTGGCGTAGGTAGTGTACGCAACTAGCATGGTTCCTTGAAGGTGGCGTAGGTAGTGTACGCAACTAGCATGGTTCCTTGAAGGAGGCGTAGGTAATGTACGCAACTAGCACGGTTCCTTGAAGGTGGCGCAGGTAGTGCACGCAACTAGCATGGTTCCTTGAAGGTGGCGCAGGTAGTGTACGCACCTAGCATGGTTCCTTGAAGGTGGCGCAGGTAGTGTACGCAACTAGCATGGTTCCTTGAGGGTGGCGTAGGTAATGTACGCAACTAGCATGGTTCCTTGAAGGTGGCGCAGGTAGTGTACGCAACTAGCATGGTTCCTTGAAGGTGGCGCAGGTAGTGTACCCAACTAGCATGGTTCCTTGAAGGTGGCGTAGGTAGTGTACGCAACTAGCATGGTTCCTTGAAGGTGGCGCAGGTAGTGTACGCAACTAGCATGGTTCCTTGAAGGTGGCGTAGGTAGTGTACGCAACTAGCATGGTTCCTTAAAGGTGGCGCAGGTAGTGTACGCAACTAGCATGGTTCCTTGAAGGTGGCGTAGGTAGTGTACGCATCTAGCATGGGTCCTTGAGGATGGCTCAGGTAATGTACGCAACTAGCACGGTTCCTTGAAGGTGGCGCAGGTAATGTACGCAACTAGCACGGTTCCTTGACGGTAGCGCAGGTAATGTACGCAACTAGCATGGTTCCTTGAAGGTGGCGCAGGTAGTGTACGCAACTAGCATGGTTCCTTGAAGGTGGCGTAGGTAGTGTACGCAACTAGCATAGTTCCTTGAAGGTGGCGCAGGTAGTGTACGCAACTAGCACGGTTCCTTGAAGGTGGCGTAGGTAGTGTACGCAACTAGCATGGTTCCTTGAGGGTGCAGTAGGTAGTGTACGCAACTAGCACGGTTCCTTGAAGGTGGCGTAGGTAGTGTACGCAATTAGCACGGTTCCTTGAAGGAGGCGCAGGTAGTGTACGCAACTAGCATGGTTCCTTGAGGGTGGCGTAAGTAGTGTACGCAATTAGCACGGTTCCTTGAAGGTGGCGTAGGTAATGTACGCAATTAGCACGGTTCCTTGAAGGTGGCGCAGGTAATGTACGCAACTAGCACGGTTCCTTGAAGGTGGCGCAGGTAGTGTACGCAACTAGCACGGTTCCTTGAGGGTGGCGTAGGTAGTGTACGCAACTAGCATGGTTCCTTGAAGGTGGCGCAGGTAGTGTACGCAACTAGCATGGTTCCTTGAAGGTGGCGCAGGTAGTGTACGCAACTAGCATGGTTCCTTGAAGGTGGCGCAGGTAGTGTACGCAACTAGCATGGTTCCTTGAAGGTGGCGCAGGTAATGTACGCAACTAGCATGGGTCCTTGAGGGTGGCGTAGGTAGTGTACGCAACTAGCATGGTTCCTTGAAGGTGGCGCAGGTAATGTACGCAACTAGCAAGGGTCCTTGAGGATGGCTCAGGTAATGTACGCAACTAGCACGGTTTATTGAAGGTGGCGCAGATATAGTACGCAACTAGCACTGTTCCTTGAAGGTGGCGCAGGTTATGTACGCAACTAGCATGGGTCCATGAGGATGGCTCAGGTAATGTACGCAACTAGCACGGTTCATTGAAGGTGGCGCAGGTAATGTACGACACTAGCATGGGTCCATGAGGATGGCTCAGGTAATGTACGCAACTAGCACGGTTCATTGAAGGTGGCGCAGGTAATGTACGCAACTAGCACGGTTCCTTGAGGGTGGCGAAGGTAGTGTACGCAACTAGCACGGGTCCTTGAATGTGGCGCAGGTAGTGTACGCAACTAACACGGTTCCTTGAGGGTGGCGTAGGTAGTGTACGCAACTAGCATGGGTCCTTGAGGGTGGCGCAGGTAGTGTACGCAACTAGCACGGGTCCTTGAAGGTGGCGCAGGTAGTGTACGCAACTAGCACGGTTCCTTGAGGGTGGCGTAGGTAGTGTACGCAACTAGCATGGGTCCTTGAGGGTGGCGCAGGTAGTGTACGCAACTAGCACGGGTCCTTGAGGGTGGCGCAGGTAGTGTACGCAACTAGCATGGGTCCTTGAGGGTGGCGCAGGTAGTGTACGCAACTAGCACGGGTCCTTGAGGGTGGCGCAGGTAGTGTACGCAACTAGCACGGTTCCTTGAAGTTGGCGTAGGTAGTGTACGCAACTAACATGGGTCCTTGAGGGTGGCGAAGGTAGTGTACGCAACTAGCACGGTTCCTTGAGGGTGGCGTAGGTAGTGTACGCAACTAGCACGGTTCCTTGAAGGTGGCGTAGGTAATGTACGCAACTAGCACGGTTCCTTGAAGGTGGCGCAGGTAATGTACGCAACTAGCACGGTTCCTTGAGGGTGGCGTAGGTAGTGTACGCAACTAGCACGGGTCCTTGAAGGTGGCGCAGGTAATGTACGCAACTAGCATGGATCCTTGAGGGTGGCGTAGGTAGTGTACGCAACTAGCACGGGTCCTTGAAGGTGGCGCAGGTAATGTACGCAACTAGCACTGTTCCTTGAAGGTGGCGCAGGTAATGTACGCAACTAACATGGGTCCTTGAGGGTGGCGTAGGTAGTGTACGCAACTAGCATGGTTCCTTGAAGGTGGCGCAGGTAATGTACGCAACTAGCAAGGGTCCTTGAGGATGGCTCAGGTAATGTACGCAACTAGCACGGTTTATTGAAGGTGGCGCAGATATAGTACGCAACTAGCACTGTTCCTTGAAGGTGGCGCAGGTTATGTACGCAACTAGCATGGGTCCATGAGGATGGCTAAGGTAATGTACGCAAGTAGCACGGTTCATTGAAGGTGGCGCAGGTAATGTACGACACTAGCATGGGTCCATGAGGATGGCTCAGGTAATGTACGCAACTAGCACGGTTCATTGAAGGTGGCGCAGATAATGTACGCAACTAGCACGGTTCATTGAAGGTGGCGCAGATAGTGTACGACACTAGCAAGGGTCCTTGAAGTTGGTGCAGGTAATGTACGCTACTAGCAAGGGTCCTTGAGGGTGGTGCAGGTAATGTACGCAACTAGCATGGGTCCATGAGGATGGCTCAGGTAATGTACGCATCTAGCACGGTTCATTGAAGGTGGCGCAGGTAATGTACGCAACTAGCATGGGTCCTTGAAGGAGGCGCAGGTAATGTACGCAACTAGCATGGGTCCTTAAGGGTGGCGCAGGTAGTGTACGCAACTAGCACGGTTCCTTGAAGGTGGCGTAGGTAGTGTGCGCAACTAGCATGGGTCCTTAAGGATGGCTCAGGTAATGTACGCAACTAGCACGGTTCCTTGAAGGTCGCGTAGGTAGTGTACGCAACTAGCACGGTTCATTGAAGGTGGCGCAGGTAGTGTACGCAACTAGCATAGTTCCTTGAAGGTGGCGCAGGTAGTGTACGCAACTAGCATGGTTCCTTGAAGGTGCAGTAGGTAATGTACGCGACTAGCACGGTTCCTTGAAGGTGGCGTAGGTAGTGTACGCAACTAGCATGGTTCCTTGAAGGTGGCGTAGGTAGTGTACGCAACTAGCATGGTTCCTTGAAGGTGGCGCAGGTAGTGTACGCAACTAGCATGGTTCCTTGAAGGTGGCGCAGGTAGTGTACGCAACTAGCACGGTTCCTTGAAGGTGGCGCAGGTAGTGTACGCAACTAGCATAGTTCCTTGAAGGTGGCGCAGGTAGTGTACGCAACTAGCATGGTTCCTTGAAGGTGCAGTAGGTAATGTACGCGACTAGCACGGTTCCTTGAAGGTGGCGTAGGTAGTGTACGCAACTAGCATGGTTCCTTGAAGGTGGCGTAGGTAGTGTACGCAACTAGCATGGTTCCTTGAAGGTGGCGCAGGTAGTGTACGCAACTAGCATGGTTCCTTGAAGGTGGCGTAGGTAGTGTACGCAACTAGCATGGTTCCTTGAAGGTGGCGCAGGTAGTGTACGCAACTAGCATGGTTCCTTGAAGGTGGCGTTGGTAGTGTACGCAACTAGCATGGTTCCTTGAAGGTGGCGCAGGTAGTGTACGCAACTAGCATGGTTCCTTGAAGGAGGCGTAGGTAATGTACGCAACTAGCACGGTTCCTTGAAGGTGGCGCAGGTAGTGCACGCAACTAGCATGGTTCCTTGAAGGTGGCGCTGGTAGTGTACGCAACTAGCATGGTTCCTTGAAGGTGGCGCAGGTAGTGTACGCAACTAGCATGGTTCCTTGAGGGTGGCGTAGGTAATGTACGCAACTAGCATGGTTCCTTGAAGGTGGCGCAGGTAGTGTACGCAACTAGCATGGTTCCTTGAAGGTGGCGCAGGTAGTGTACGCAACTAGCATGGTTCCTTGAAGGTGGCGTACGTAGTGTACGCAACTAGCATGGTTCCTTGAAGGTGGCGCAGGTAGTGTACGCAACTAGTATGGTTCCTTGAAGGTGGCGTAGGTAGTGTACGCAACTAGCATGGTTCCTTGAAGGTGGCGCAGGTAGTGTACGCAACTAGCATGGTTCCTTGAAGGTGGCGTAGGTAGTGTACGCAACTAGCATGGGTCCTTGAGGATGGCTCAGGTAATGTAAGCAACTAGCACGGTTCCTTGAAGGTGGCGCAGGTAATGTACGCAACTAGCACGGTTCCTTGAAGGTAGCGCAGGTAATGTACGCAACTAGCATGGTTCCTTGAAGGTGGCGCAGGTAGTGTACGCAATTAGCATGGTTCCTTGAAGGTGGCGTAGGTAGTGTACGCAACTAGCATGGTTCCTTGAAGGTGGCGCAGGTAGTGTACGCAACTAGCACGGTTCCTTGAAGGTGGCGTAGGTAGTGTACGCAACTAGCATGGTTCCTTGAGGGTGCAGTAGGTAGTGTGCGCAACTAGCACGGTTCCTTGAAGGTGGCGTAGGTAGTGTACGCAATTAGCACGGTTCCTTGAAGGAGGCGCAGGTAGTGTACGCAACTAGCATGGTTCCTTGAGGGTGGCGTAGGTAGTGTACGCAATTAGCACGGTTCCTTGAAGGTGGCGTAGGTAATGTACGCAATTAGCACGGTTACTTGAAGGTGGCGCAGGTAATGTACGCAACTAGCACGGTTCCTTGAAGGTGGCGCAGGTAGTGTACGCAACTAGCACGGTTCCTTGAGGGTGGCGTAGGTAGTGTACGCAACTAGCATGGTTCCTTGAAGGTGGCGCAGGTAGTGTACGCAACTAGCATGGTTCCTTGAAGGTGGCGCAGGTAGTGTACGCAACTAGCATGGTTCCTTGAAGGTGGCGCAGGTAGTGTACGCAACTAGCATGGGTCCTTGAGGATGGCTCAGGTAATGTACGCAACTAGCATGGTTCCTTGAAGGTGGCGCAGGGAGTGTACGCAACTAGCACGGTTCCTTGAAGGTAGCGCAGGTAGTGTACGCAACTAGCATGGTTCCTTGAAGGTGGCGCAGGTAGTGTACGCAACTAGCATGGTTCCTTGAAGGTGGCGCAGGTAGTGTACGCAACTAGCATGGTTCCTAGAAGGTAGCGCAGGTAGTGTACGCAACTAGCATGGTTCCTTGAAGGTGGCGCAGGTAGTGTACGCAACTAGCATGGTTCCTTGAAGGTGGCGCAGGTAGTGTACGCAACTAGCATGGTTCCTTGAAGGTGGCGCAGGTAGTGTACGCAACTAGCACGGTTCCTTGAAGGTGCAGTAGGTAATGTACGCGACTAGCACGGTTCCTTGAAGGTGGCGCAGGTAGTGTACGCAACTAGCATGGTTCCTTGAAGGTGGCGCAGGTAGTGTACGCGACTAGCACGGTTCCTTGAAGGTGGCGCAGGTAGTTTACGCAACTAGCACGGTTCATTGAAGGTGCAGTAGGTAATGTACGCGACTAGCACGGTTCCTTGAAGGAGGCGCAGGTAGTGTACGCAACTAGCACGGTTCATTGAAGGTGGCGCAGGTAGTGTACGCAACTAGCACGGTTCATTGAAGGTGCAGTAGGTAATGTACGCGACTAGCATGGTTCCTTGAAGGTGCAGTAGGTAATGTACGCGACTAGCATGGTTCCTTGAAGGTGCAGTAGGTAATGTACGCAACCTGCACGGTTCCTTGAAGGTGGCGTAGGTAATGTACGCAACTAGCACGGTTCCTTGAAGGCGGCGAAGGTAATGTACGCAACTAGCACGGTTCCTTGAAGGTGCAGTAGGTAATGTACGCAACTAGCACGGTTCCTTGAAGGTGGTGCAGGTAATGTACGCGACTAGCACGGTTCATTGAAGGTGGCGCAGGTAATGTACGCAACTAGCATGGTACCTTGAGGGTGGCGCAGGTAATATACGCAACTAGCATGGTTCCTTGGGGGTGGCGCAGGTAATGTACGCAACTAGCACGGTTCCTTGAGGGTGGCGCAGGTAATGTACGCAACTAGCATGGTTCATTGAAGGTGCAGTAGGTAATGTACGCGACTAGCACGGTTCCTTGAAGGTGGCGCAGGTAGTGTACGCAACTAGCACGGTTCATTGAAGGTGCAGTAGGTAATGTACGCGACTAACATGGTTCCTTGAAGGTGCAGTAGGTAATGTACGCGACTAGCACGGTTCCTTGAATGTGGCGTAGGTAGTGTACGCAACTAGCATGGTTCCTTGAAGGTGGCGTAGGTAGTGTACGCAACTAGCATGGTTCCTTGAAGGTGGCGCAGGTAGTGTACGCAACTAGCATGGTTCCTTGAAGGTGGCGTAGGTAGTGTACGCAACTAGCATGGTTCCTTGAAGGTGGCGCAGAGTGTATGCAACTAGCATGGTTCCTTGAAGGTGGCGTTGGTAGTGTACGCAACTAGCATGGTTCCTTGAAGGTGGCGCAGGTAGTGTACGCAACTAGCATGGTTCCTTGAAGGTGGCGTTGGTAGTGTACGCAACTAGCATGGTTCCTTGAAGGTGGCGCAGGTAGTGTACGCAACTAGCACGGTTCCTTGAAGGTGGCGCAGGTAGTGTACGCAACTAGCACGGTTCATTGAAGGTGGCGCAGGTAATGTACGCAACTAGCACGGTTCATTGAAGGTGGCGCCGGTAGTGTACGCAACTAGCACGGTTCATTGAAGGTGCAGTAGGTAATGTACGCGACTAACATGGTTCCTTGAAGGTGCAGTAGGTAATGTACGCGACTAGCATGGTTCCTTGAAGGTGCAGTAGGTAATGTACGCGACTAGCACGGTTCCTTGAAGGTGGCACAGCTAATGTACGCGACTAGCATGGTTCCTTGAAGGTGGCGCAGGTAGTGTACGCAACTAGCATGGTTCCTTGAGGGTGCAGTAGGTAATGTACGCAACTAGCACGGTTCATTGAAGGTGGCGTAGGTAGTGTACGCGACTAGCATGGTTCCTTGAAGGAGGCGCAGGTAGTGTACGCAACTAGCACGGTTCCTTGAAGGTGGCGCAGGTAATGTACGCAACTAGCACTGTTCCTTCAAGGTGGCGTAGGTAGTGTACGCAAATAGCACGGTTCCTTGTGGGTGGCGCAGGTAGTGTACGCAACTAGCATGGGTCCTAGAGGGTGGCGTTGGTAGTGTACGCAACTAGCACGGTTCCTTGTAGGTGGCGCAGGTAATGTACGCAACTAGCACGGTTCCTTGAGGGTGGCGCAGGTAGTGTACGCAACTAGCACGGTTCCTTGAAGGTGGCGCAGGTAATCTACGCAACTAGCATGGGTCCTTGAGGGTGGCGTAGGTAGTGTACGCAACTAACACGGTTCCTTGAAGGTGGCGTAGGTAGTGTACGCAACTAGCACGGTTCCTTGAGGGTGGCGCAGGTAGTGTACGCAACTAGCATGGTTCCTTGAAGGTGGCGCAGGTAATGTACGCAACTAGCATGGGTCCTTGAAGGTGGCGCAGGTAGTGTACGCTACTAGCACGGTTCCTTGAAGGTGGCGTAGGTAGTGTACGCAACTAGCATGGTTCCTTGAAGGTGGCGCAGGTAATGTACGCAACTAGCACGGTTCCTTGAAGGTGGCGCAGGTAGTGTACGCAACTAGCACGGTTCCTTGAAGGTGGCGCAGGTAGTGTACGCAACTAGCACGGTTCCTTGAAGGTGGCGCAGGTAATGTACGCAACTAGCACGGTTCCTTGAAGGTGGCGCAGGTAATGTACGCAACTAGCACGGTTCATTGAAGGTGGCGCAGGTAATGTACGCAACTAGCATGGGTCCTTGAAGGAGGCGCAGGTAGTGTACGCAACTAGCATGGTTCCTTGAGGGTGGCGCAGGTAGTGTACGCAACTAGCATGGGTCCTTGAGGGTGGCGCAGGTAGTGTACGCAACTAGCACGGTTCCTTGAAGGTGGCGTAGGTAGTGTACGCAACTAGCATGGGTCCTTGAAGATGGCTCAGGTAATGTACGCAACTAGCACGGTTCCTTGAAGGTCGCGTAGGTAGTGTACGCAACTAGCACGGTTCATTGAAGGTGGCGCAGGTAGTGTACGCAACTAGCATAGTTCCTTGAAGGTGGCGCAGGTAGTGTACGCAACTAGCATGGTTCCTTGAAGGTGCAGTAGGTAATGTACGCGACTAGCACGGTTCCTTGAAGGTGGCGTAGGTAGTGTACGCAACTAGCACGGTTCCTTGAAGGTGGCGCGGGTAGTGTCCGCAACTAGCATGGGTCCTTGAGGATGGCTCAGGTAATGCACGCGACTAGCACGGTTCCTTGAGGGTGGCGCAGGTAGTGTACGCAACTAGCACGGTTCCTTGAAGGTGGCGCAGGTAGTGTACGCAACTAGCATGGTTCCTTGAAGGTGGCGTAGGTAGTGTACGCAATTAGCATGGTTCCTTGAAGGTGGCGCAGGTAGTGTACGCAACTAGCATGGTTCCTTGAAGGTGGCGCAGGTAGTGTACGCAACTAGCCCGGTTCCTTGAAGGTGGCGCAGGTAGTGTACGCAACTAGCATAGTTCCTTGAAGGTGGCGCAAGTAGTGTACGCAACTAGCATGGTTCCTTGAAGGTGCAGTAGGTAATGTACGCGACTAGCACGGTTCCTTGAAGGTGGCGTAGGTAGTGTACGCAACTAGCATGGTTCCTTGAAGGTGGCGTAGGTAGTGTACGCAACTAGCATGGTTCCTTGAAGGTGGCGCAGGTAGTGTACGCAACTAGCATGGTTCCTTGAAGGTGGCGCAGGTAGTGTACGCAACTAGCACGGTTCCTTAAAGGTGGCGCAGGTAGTGTACGCAACTAGCATAGTTTCTTGAAGGTGGCGCAGGTAGTGTACGCAACTAGCATGGTTCCTTGAAGGTGCAGTAGGTAATGTACGCGACTAGCACGGTTCCTTGAAGGTGGCGTAGGTAGTGTACGCAACTAGCATGGGTTCTTGAGGGTGGCGCAGGTAGTGTACGCAACTAGCACGGTTCCTTGAAGGTGGCGCAGGTAGTGTACGCAATTAGCATGGGTCCTTGAGGGTGGCGTAGGTAGTGTACGCAACTAGCACGGTTCCTTGAAGGTGGCGTAGGTAATGTACGCAACTAGCACGGTTCCTTGAAGGTGGCGCAGGTAATGTACGCAACTAGCACGGTTCCTTGAGGGTGGCGTAGGTAGTGTACGCAACTAGCACGGGTCCTTGAAGGTGGCGCAGGTAATGTACGCAACTAGCATGGATCCTTGAGGGTGGCGTAGGTAGTGTACGCAACTAGCACGGGTCCTTGAAGGTGGCGCAGGTAATGTACGCAACTAGCACTGTTCCTTGAAGGTGGCGCAGGTAATGTACGCAACTAGCATGGGTCCTTGAGGGTGGCGTAGGTAGTGTACGCAACTAGCATGGTTCCTTGAAGGTGGCGCAGGTAATGTACGCAACTAGCATGGGTCCTTGGGGGTGGCGTAGGTATTGTACGCAACTAGCATGGTTCCTTGAAGGTGGCGCAGGTAATGTACGCAACTAGCAAGGGTCCTTGAGGATGGCTCAGGTAATGTACGCAACTAGCACGGTTTATTGAAGGTGGCGCAGATATAGTACGCAACTAGCACTGTTCCTTGAAGGTGGCGCAGGTTATGTACGCAACTAGCATGGGTCCATGAGGATGGCTCAGGTAATGTACGCAACTAGCACGGTTCATTGAAGGTGGCGCAGGTAATGTACGACACTAGCATGGGTCCATGAGGATGGCTCAGGTAATGTACGCAACTAGCACGGTTCATTGAAGGTGGCGCAGGTAATGTACGCAACTAGCACGGTTCATTGAAGGTGGCGCAGATAGTGTACGACACTAGCAAGGGTCCTTGAAGGTGGTGCAGGTAATGTACGCTACTAGCAAGGGTCCTTGAGGGTGGTGCAGCTTATGTACGCAACTAGCATGGGTCCATGAGGATGGCTCAGGTAATGTACGCAACTAGCACGGTTCATTGAAGGTGGCGCAGGTAATGTACTCAACTAGCATGGGTCCTTGAAGGAGGCGCAGGTTATGTACGCAACTAGCATGGGTCCTTAAGGGTGGCGCAGGTAGTGTACGCAACTAGCACGGTTCCTTGAAGGTGGCGTAGGTAGTGTACGCAACTAGCATGGGTCCTTAAGGATGGCTCAGGTAATGTACGCAACTAGCACGGTTCCTTGAAGGTCACGTAGGTAGTGTACGCAACTAGCACGGTTCATTGAAGGTGGCGCAGGTAGTGTACGCAACTAGCATAGTCCCTTGAAGGTGGCGCAGGTAGTGTACGCAACTAGCATGGTTCCTTGAAGGTGCAGTAGGTAATGTACGCGACTAGCACGGTTCCTTGAAGGTGGCGTCGGTAGTGTACGCAACTAGCATGGTTCCTTGAAGGTGGCGTAGGTAGTGTACGCAACTAGCATGGTTCCTTGAAGGTGGCGCAGGTAGTGTACGCAACTAGCATGGTTCCTTGAAGGTGGCGCAGGTAGTGTACGCAACTAGCATGGTTCCTTGAAGGTGGCGTAGGTAGTGTACGCAACTACCATGGTTCCTTGAAGGTGGCGCAGGTAGTGTACGCAACTAGCATGGTTCCTTGAAGGTGGCGTTGGTAGTGTACGCAACTAGCATGGTTCCTTGAAGGTGGCGCAGGTAGTGTACGCAACTGGCATGGTTCATTGAAGGAGGCGTAGGTAATGTACGCAACTAGCACGGTTCCTTGAAGGTGGCGCAGGTAGTGCACGCAACTAGCATGGTTCCTTGAAGGTGGCGCAGGTAGTGTACGCAACTAGCATGGTTCCTTGAATGTGGCGCAGGTAGTGTACGCAACTAGCATGGTTCCTTGAGGGTGGCGTAGGTAATGTACGCAACTAGCATGGTTCCTTGAAGGTGGCGCAGGTAGTGTACGCAACTAGCATGGTTCCTTGAAGGTGGCGCAGGTAGTGTACGCAACTAGCATGGTTCCTTGAAGGTGGCGTACGTAGTGTACGCAACTAGCATGGTTCCTTGAAGGTGGCGCAGGTAGTGTACGCAACTAGTATGGTTCCTTGAAGGTGGCGTAGGTAGTGTACGCAACTAGCATGGTTCCTTGAAGGTGGCGCAGGTAGTGTACGCAACTAGCATGGTTCCTTGAAGGTGGCGTAGGTAGTGTACGCAACTAGCATGGGTCCTTGAGGATGGCTCAGGTAATGTACGCAACTAGCACGGTTCCTTGAAGGTGGCGCAGGTAATGTACGCAACTAGCACGGTTCCTTGAAGGTAGCGCAGGTAATGTACGCAACTAGCATGGTTCCTTGAAGGTGGCGCAGGTAGTGTACGCAATTAGCATGGTTCCTTGAAGGTGGCGTAGGTAGTGTACGCAACAAGCATGGTTCCTTGAAGGTGGCGCAGGTAGTGTACGCAACTAGCACGGTTCCTTGAAGGTGGCGTAGGTAGTGTACGCAATTAGCACGGTTCCTTGAAGGTGGCGTAGGTAATGTACGCAATTAGCACGGTTCCTTGAAGGTGGCGCAGGTAATGTACGCAACTAGCACGGTTCCTTGAAGGTGGCGCAGGTAATGTACGCAACTAGCACGGTTCCTTGAAGGTAGCGCAGGTAATGTACGCAACTAGCATGGTTCCTTGAAGGTGGCGCAGGTAGTGTACGCAACTAGCATGGTTACTTGAAGGTGGCGCAGGTAGTGTACGCAACTAGCATGGGTCCTTGAGGATGGCTCAGGTAATGTACGCAACTAGCATGGTTCCTTGAAGGTGGCGCAGGTAGTGTACGCAACTAGCACGGTTCCTTGAAGGTAGCGCAGGTAGTGTACGCAACTAGCATGGTTCCTTGAAGGTGGCGCAGGTAGTGTACGCAACTAGCATGGTTCCTTGAAGGTGGCGCAGGTAGTGTACGCAACTAGCATGGTTCCTAGAAGGTAGCGCAGGTAGTGTACGCAACTAGCATGGTTCCTTGAAGGTGGCGCTGGTAGTGTACGCAACTAGCATGGTTCCTTGAAGGTGGCGCAGGTAGTGTACGCAACTAGCATGGTTCCTTGAAGGTGGCGCAGGTAGTGTACGCAACTAGCACGGTTCCTTGAAGGTGGCGCAGGTAATGTACGCAACTAGCACGGTTCATTGAAGGTGGCGCCGGTAGTGTACGCATTTAGCACGGTTCATTGAAGGTGCAGTAGGTAATGTACGCGACTAACATGGTTCCTTGAAGGTGCAGTAGGTAATGTACGCGACTAGCATGGTTCCTTGAAGGTGCAGTAGGTAATGTACGCGACTAGCACGGTTCCTTGAAGGTGGCACAGGTAATGTACGCGACTAGCATGGTTCCTTGAAGGTGGCGCAGGTAGTGTACGCAACTAGCATGGTTCCTTGAGGGTGCAGTAGGTAATGTACGCAACTAGCACGGTTCATTGAAGGTGGCGTAGGTAGTGTACGCGACTAGCATGGTTCCTTGAAGGAGGCGCAGGTAGTGTACGCAACTAGCACGGTTCCTTGAAGGTGGCGCAGGTAATGTACGCAACTAGCACTGTTCCTTGAAGGTGGCGTAGGTAGTGTACGCAAATAGCACGGTTCCTTGTGGGTGGCGCAGGTAGTGTACGCAACTAGCATGGGTCCTAGAGGGTGGCGTTGGTAGTGTACGCAACTAGCACGGTTCCTTGAAGGTGGCGCAGGTAATGTACGCAACTAGCACGGTTCCTTGAGGGTGGCGCAGGTAGTGTACGCAACTAGCACGGTTCCTTGAAGGTGGCGCAGGTAATCTACGCAACTAGCATGGGTCCTTGAGGGTGGCGTAGGTAGTGTACGCAACTAGCACGGTTCCTTGAAGGTGGCGTAGGTAGTGTACGCAACTAGCACGGTTCCTTGAGGGTGGCGCAGGTAGTGTACGCAACTAGCATGGTTCCTTGAAGGTGGCGCAGGTAATGTACGCAACAAGCATGGGTCCTTGAAGGTGGCGCAGGTAGTGTACGCAACTAGCACGGTTCCTTGAAGGTGGCGTAGGTAGTGTACGCAACTAGCACGGTTCCTTGAAGGTGGCGCAGGTAATGTACGCAACTAGCACGGTTCCTTGAAGGTGGCGCAGGTAGTGTACGCAACTAGCACGGTTCCTTGAAGTTGGCGCAGGTAGTGTACGCAACTAGGACGGTTCCTTGAAGGTGGCGCAGGTAATGTACGCAACTAGCACGGTTCCTTGAAGGTGGCGCAGGTAATGTACGCAACTAGCACGGTTCATTGAAGGTGGCGCAGGTAATGTACGCAACTAGCATGGGTCCTTGAAGGAGGCGCAGGTAGTGTACGCAACTAGCATGGTTCCATGAGGGTGGCGCAGGTAGTGTACGCAACTAGCATGGGTCCTTGAGGGTGGCGCAGGTAGTGTACGCAACTAGCACGGTTCCTTGAAGGTGGCGTAGGTAGTGTACGCAACTAGCATGGGTCCTTGAAGATGGCTCAGTTAATGTACGCAACTAGCACGGTTCCTTGAAGGTCGCGTAGGTAGTGTACGCAACTAGCACGGTTCATTGAAGGTGGCGCAGGTAGTGTACGCAACTAGCATAGTTCCTTGAAGGTGGCGCAGGTAGTGTACGCAACTAGCATGGTTCCTTGAAGGTGGCGCAGGTAGTGTACGCAACTAGCATGGTTCCTTGAGGGTGGCGTAGGTAATGTACGCAACTAGCATGGTTCCTTGAAGGTGGCGCAGGTAGTGTACGCAACTAGCATGGTTCCTTGAAGGTGGCGCAGGTAGTGTACGCAACTAGCATGGTTCCTTGAAGGTGGCGTACGTAGTGTACGCAACTAGCATGGTTCCTTGAAGGTGGCGCAGGTAGTGTACGCAACTAGTATGGTTCCTTGAAGGTGGCGTAGGTAGTGTACGCAACTAGCATGGTTCCTTGAAGGTGGCGCAGGTAGTGTACGCAACTACCATGGTTCCTTGAAGGTGGCGTTGGTAGTGTACGCAACTAGCATGGGTCCTTGAGGATGGCTCAGGTAATGTACGCAACTAGCACGGTTCCTTGAAGGTGGCGCAGGTAATGTACGCAACTAGCACGGTTCCTTGAAGGTTGCGCAGGTAATGTACGCAACTAGCATGGTTCCTTGAAGGTGGCGCAGGTAGTGTACGCAATTAGCATGGTTCCTTGAAGGTGGCGTAGGTAGTGTACGCAACAAGCATGGTTCCTTGAAGGTGGAGCAGGTAGTGTACGCAACTAGCACGGTTCCTTGAAGGTGGCGTAGGTAGTGTACGCAATTAGCACGGTTCCTTGAAGGTGGCGTAGGTAATGTACGCAATTAGCACGGTTCCTTGAAGGTGGCGCAGGTAATGTACGCAACTAGCACGGTTCCTTGAAGGTGGCGCAGGTAGTGTACGCAACTAGCACGGTCCCTTGAGGGTGGCGTAGGTAGTGTACGCAACTAGCATGGTTCCTTGAAGGTGGCGCAGGTAGTGTACGCAACTAGCATGGTTCCTTGAAGGTGGCGCAGGTAGTGTACGCAACTAGCATGGTTCCTTGAAGGTGGCGCAGGTAGTGTACGCAACTAGCATGGGTCCTTGAGGATGGCTCAGTTAATGTACGCAACTAGCATGGTTCCTTGAAGGTGGCGCAAGTAGTGTACGCAACTAGCACGGTTCCTTGAAGGTAGCGCAGGTAGTGTACGCAACTAGCATGGTTCCTTGAAGGTGGCGCAGGTAGTGTACGCAACTAGCATGGTTCCTTGAAGGTGGCGCAGGTAGTGTACGCAACTAGCATGGTTCCTAGAAGGTAGCGCAGGTAGTGTACGCAACTAGCATGGTTCCTTGAAGGTGGCGCAGGTAGTGTACGCAACTAGCATGGTTCCTTGAAGGTGGCGCAGGTAGTGTACGCAACTAGCATGGTTCCTTGAAGGTGGCGCAGGTAGTGTACGCAACTAGCACGGTTCCTTGAAGGTGGCGCAGGTAATGTACGCAACTAGCACGGTTCATTGAAGGTGGCGCCGGTAGTGTACGCATTTAGCACGGTTCATTGAAGGTGCAGTAGGTAATGTACGCGACTAACATGGTTCCTTGAAGGTGCAGTAGGTAATGTACGCGACTAGCATGGTTCCTTGAAGGTGCAGTAGGTAATATACGCGACTAGCACGGTTCCTTGAAGGTGGCACAGGTAATGTACGCGACTAGCATGGTTCCTTGAAGGTGGCGCAGGTAGTGTACGCAACTAGCATGGTTCCTTGAGGGTGCAGTAGGTAATGTACGCAACTAGCACGGTTCATTGAAGGTGGCGTAGGTAGTGTACGCGACTAGCATGGTTCCTTGAAGGAGGCGCAGGTAGTGTACGCAACTAGCACGGTTCCTTGAAGGTGGCGCAGGTAATGTACGCAACTAGCACTGTTCCTTGAAGGTGGCGTAGGTAGTGTACGCAAATAGCACGGTTCCTTGTGGGTGGCGCAGGTAGTGTACGCAACTAGCATGGGTCCTAGAGGGTGGCGTTGGTAGTGTACGCAACTAGCACGGTTCCTTGAAGGTGGCGCAGGTAATGTACGCAACTAGCACGGTTCCTTGAGGGTGGCGCAGGTAGTGTACGCAACTAGCACGGTTCCTTGAAGGTGGCGCAGGTAATCTACGCAACTAGCATGGGTCCTTGAGGGTGGCGTAGGTAGTGTACGCAACTAGCACGGTTCCTTGAAGGTGGCGTAGGTAGTGTACGCAACTAGCACGGTTCCTTGAGGGTGGCGCAGGTAGTGTACGCAACTAGCATGGTTCCTTGAAGGTGGCGCAGGTAATGTACGCAACTAGCATGGGTCCTTGAAGGTGGCGCAGGTAATGTACGCAACTAGCACGGTTCCTTGAAGGTGGCGCAGATAGTGTACGCAACTAGCACGGTTCCTTGAAGGTGGCGCAGGTAGTGTACGCAACTAGGACGGTTCCTTGAAGGTGGCGCAGGTAATGTACGCAACTAGCACGGTTCCTTGAAGGTGGCGCAGGTAATGTACGCAACTAGCACGGTTCATTGAAGGTGGCGCAGGTAATGTACGCAACTAGCATGGGTCCTTGAAGGAGGCGCAGATAGTGTACGCAACTAGCATGGTTCCTTGAGGGTGGCGCAGGTAGTGTACGCAACTAGCATGGGTCCTTGAGGGTGGCGTAGGTAGTGTACGCAACTAGCACGGTTCCTTGAAGGTGGCGCAGGTAATGTACGCAACTAGCACGGTTCCTTGAGGGTGGCGCAGGTAGTGTACGCAACTAGCACGGTTCCTTGAAGGTGGCGCAGGTAATCTACGCAACTAGCATGGGTCCTTGAGGGTGGCGTAGGTAGTGTACGCAACTAGCACGGTTCCTTGAAGGTGGCGTAGGTAGTGTACGCAACTAGCACGGTTCCTTGAGGGTGGCGCAGGTAGTGTACGCAACTAGCACGGTTCCTTGAAGGTGGCGTAGGTAGTGTACGCAACTAGCACGGTTCCTTGAAGGTGGCGCAGGTAATGTACGCAACTAGCACGGTTCCTTGAAGGTGGCGCAGGTAGTGTACGCAACTAGGACGGTTCCTTGAAGGTGGCGCAGGTAATGTACGCAACTAGCACGGTTCCTTGAAGGTGGCGCAGGTAATGTACGAAACTAGCACGGTTCATTGAAGGTGGCGCAGGTAATGTACGCAACTAGCATGGGTCCTTGAAGGAGGCGCAGGTAGTGTACGCAACTAGCATGGTTCCTTGAGGGTGGCGCAGGTAGTGTACGCAACTAGCATGGGTCCTTGAGGGTGGCGCAGGTAGTGTACGCAACTAGCACGGTTCCTTGAAGGTGGCGTAGGTAGTGTACGCAACTAGCATGGGTCCTTGAAGATGGCTCAGGTAATGTACGCAACTAGCACGGTTCCTTGAAGGTCGCGTAGGTAGTGTACGCAACTAGCACGGTTCATTGAAGGTGGCGCAGGTAGTGTACGCAACTAGCATAGTTCCTTGAAGGTGGCGCAGGTAGTGTACGCAACTAGCATGGTTCCTTGAAGGTGCAGTAGGTAATGTACGCGACTAGCACGGTTCCTTGAAGGTGGCGTAGGTAGTGTACGCAACTAGCACGGTTCCTTGAAGGTGGCGCGGGTAGTGTACGCAACTAGCATGGGTCCTTGAGGATGGCTCAAGTAATGTACGCGACTAGCACGGTTCCTTGAGGGTGGCGCAGGTAGTGTACGCAACTAGCACGGTTCCTTGAAGGTGGCGCAGGTAGTGTACGCAACTAGCATGGTTCCTTGAAGGTGGCGTAGGTAGTGTACGCAATTAGCATGGTTCCTTGAAGGTGGCGCAGGTAGTGTACGCAACTAGCATGGTTCCTTGAAGGTGGCGCAGGTAGTTTACGCAACTAGCCCGGTTCCTTGAAGGTGGCGCAGGTAGTGTACGCAACTAGCATAGTTCCTTGAAGGTGGCGCAAGTAGTGTACGCAACTAGCATGGTTCCTTGAAGGTGCAGTAGGTAATGTACGCGACTAGCACGGTTCCTTGAAGGTGGCGTAGGTAGTGTACGCAACTAGCATGGTTCCTTGAAGGTGGCGTAGGTAGTGTACGCAACTAGCATGGTTCCTTGAAGGTGGCGCAAGTAGTGTACGCAACTAGCATGGTTCCTTGAAGGTGGCGCAAGTAGTGTACGCAACTAGCACGGTTCCTTAAAGGTGGCGCAGGTAGTGTACGCAACTAGCATAGTTCCTTGAAGGTGGCGCAGGTAGTGTACGCAACTAGCATGGTTCCTTGAAGGTGCAGTAGGTAATGTACGCGACTAGCACGGTTCCTTGAAGGTGGCGTAGGTAGTGTACGCAACTAGCATGGGTTCTTGACGGTGGCGCAGGTAGTGTACGCAACTAGCACGGTTCCTTGAAGGTGGCGTAGGTAGTGTACGCAATTAGCATGGGTCCTTGAGGGTGGCGTAGGTAGTGTACGCAACTAGCACGGTTCCTTGAAGGTGGCGTAGGTAATGTACGCAACTAGCACGGTTCCTTGAAGGTGGCGCAGGTAATGTACGCAACTAGCACGGTTCCTTGAGGGTGGCGTAGGTAGTGTACGCAACTAGCACGGGTCCTTGAAGGTGGCGCAGGTAATGTACGCAACTAGCATGGATCCTTGAGGGTGGCGTAGGTAGTGTACGCAACTAGCACGGGTCCTTGAAGGTGGCGCAGGTAATGTACGCAACTAGCACTGTTCCTTGAAGGTGGCGCAGGTAATGAACGCAACTAGCATGGGTCCTTGAGGGTGGCGTAGGTAGTGTACGCAACTAGCATGGTTCCTTGAAGGTGGCGCAGGTAATGTACGCAACTAGCATGGGTCCTTGAGGGTGGCGTAGGTAGTGTACGCAACTAGCATGGTTCCTTGAAGGTGGCGCAGGTAATGTACGCAACTAGCAAGGGTCCTTGAGGATGGCTCAGGTAATGTACGCAACTAGCACGGTTTATTGAAGGTGGCGCAGATATATTACGCAACTAGCACTGTTCCTTGAAGGTGGCGCAGGTTATGTACGCAACTAGCATGGGTCCATGAGGATGGCTCAGGTAATGTACGCAACTAGCACGGTTCATTGAAGGTGGCGCAGGTAATGTACGACACTAGCATGGGTCCATGAGGATGGCTCAGGTAATGTACGCAACTAGCACGGTTCATTGAAGGTGGCGCAGGTAATGTACGCAACTAGCACGGTTCATTGAAGGTGGCGCAGATAGTGTACGACACTAGCAAGGGTCCTTGAAGGTGGTGCAGGTAATGTACGCTACTAGCAAGGGTCCTTGAGGGTGGTGCAGCTTATGTACGCAACTAGCATGGGTCCATGAGGATGGCTCAGGTAATGTACGCAACTAGCACGGTTCATTGAAGGTGGCGCAGGTAATGTACGCAACTAGCATGGGTCCTTGAAGGAGGCGCAGGTAATGTACGCAACTAGCATGGGTCCTTAAGGGTGGCGCAGGTAGTGTACGCAACTAGCACGGTTCCTTGAAGGTGGCGTAGGTAGTGTACGCAACTAGCATGGGTCCTTAAGGATGGCTCAGGTAATGTACGCAACTAGCACGGTTCCTTGAAGGTCGCGTAGGTAGTGTACGCAACTAGCACGGTTCATTGAAGGTGGCGCAGGTAGTGTACGCAACTAGCATAGTTCCTTGAAGGTGGCGCAGGTAGTGTACGCAACTAGCATGGTTCCTTGAAGGTGCAGTAGGTAATGTACGCGACTAGCACGGTTCCTTGAAGTTGGCGTAGGTAGTGTACGCAACTAGCATGGTTCCTTGAAGGTGGCGTAGGTAGTGTACGCAACTAGCATGGTTCCTTGAAGGTGGCGCAGGTAGTGTACGCAACTAGCATGGTTCCTTGAAGGTGGCGCAGGTAGTGTACGCAACTAGCACGGTTCCTTGAAGGTGGCGCAGGTAGTGTACGCAACTAGCATAGTTCCTTGAAGGTGGCGCAGGTAGTGTACGCAACTAGCATGGTTCCTTGAAGGTGCAGTAGGTAATGTACGCGACTAGCACGGTTCCTTGAAGGTGGCGTAGGTAGTGTACGCAACTAGCATGGTTCCTTGAAGGTGGCGTAGGTAGTGTACGCAACTAGCATGGTTCCTTGAAGGTGGCGCAGGTAGTGTACGCAACTAGCATGGTTCCTTGAAGGTGGCGTAGGTAGTGTACGCAACTAGCATGGTTCCTTGAAGGTGGTGCAGGTAGTGTACGCAACTAGCATGGTTCCTTGAAGGTGGCGTTGGTAGTGTACGCAACTAGCATGGTTCCTTGAAGGTGGCGCAGGTAGTTTACGCAACTAGCATGGTTCCTTGAAGGAGGCGTAGGTAATGTACGCAACTAGCACGGTTCTTTGAAGGTGGCGCAGGTAGTGCACGCAACTAGCATGGTTCCTTGAAGGTGGCGCAGGTAGTGTACGCAACTAGCATGGTTCCTTGAAGGTGGCGCAGGTAGTGTACGCAACTAGCATGGTTCCTTGAGGGTGGCGTAGGTAATGTACGCAACTAGCATGGTTCCTTGAAGGTGGCGCAGGTAGTGTACGCAACTAGCATGGTTCCTTGAAGGTGGCGCAGGTAGTGTACGCAACTAGCATGGTTCCTTGAAGGTGGCGTACGTAGTGTACGCAACTAGCATGGTTCCTTGAAGGTGGCGCAGGTAGTGTACGCAACTAGTATGGTTCCTTGAAGGTGGCGTAGGTAGTGTACGCAACTAGCATGGTTCCTTGAAGGTGGCGCAGGTAGTGTACGCAACTAGCATGGTTCCTTGAAGGTGGCGTAGGTAGTGTACGCAACTAGCATGGGTCCTTGAGGATGGCTCAGGTAATGTACGCAACTAGCACGGTTCCTTGAAGGTGGCGCAGGTAATGTACGCAACTAGCACGGTTCCTTGAAGGTAGCGCAGGTAATGTACGCAACTAGCATGGTTCCTTGGAGGTGGCGCAGGTAGTGTACGCAACTAGCACGGTTCCTTGAAGGTGGCGTAGGTAGTGTACGCAACTAGCATGGTTCCTTGAGGGTGCAGTAGGTAGGGTGCGCAACTAGCACGGTTCCTTGAAGGTGGCGTAGGTAGTGTACGCAATTAGCACGGTTCCTTGAAGGAGGCGCAGGTAGTGTACGCAACTAGCATGGTTCCTTGAGGGTGGCGTAGGTAGTGTACGCAATTAGCACGGTTCCTTGAAGGTGGCGTAGGTAATGTACGCAATTAGCACGGTTCCTTGAAGGTGGCGCAGGTAATGTACGCAACTAGCACGGTTCCTTGAAGGTGGCGCAGGTAGTGTACGCAACTAGCACGGTTCCTTGAGGGTGGCGTAGGTAGTGTACGCAACTAGCATGGTTCCTTGAAGGTGGCGCAGGTAGTGTACGCAACTAGCATGGTTCCTTGAAGGTGGCGCAGGTAGTGTACGCAACTAGCATGGTTCCTTGAAGGTGGCGCAGGTAGTGTACGCAACTAGCATGGGTCCTTGAGGATGGCTCAGGTAATGTACGCAACTAGCATGGTTCCTTGAAGGTGGCGCAGGTAGTGTACGCAACTAGCACGGTTCCTTGAAGGTAGCGCAGGTAGTGTACGCACCTAGCATGGTTCCTTGAAGGTGGCGCAGGTAGTGTACGCAACTAGCATGGTTCCTTGAAGGTGGCGCAGGTAGTGTACGCAACTAGCATGGTTCCTAGAAGGTAGCGCAGGTAGTGTATGCAACTAGCATGGTTCCTTGAAGGTGGCGCAGGTAGTGTACGCAACTAGCATGGTTCCTTGAAGGTGGCGCAGGTAGTGTACGCAACTAGCATGGTTCCTTGAAGGTGGCGCAGGTAGTGTACGCAACTAGCACGGTTCCTTGAAGGTGCAGTAGGTAATGTACGCGACTAGCACGGTTCCTTGAAGGTGGCGCAGGTAGTGTACGCAACTAGCATGGTTCCTTGAAGGTGGCGCAGGTAGTGTACGCGACTAGCACGGTTCCTTGAAGGTGGCGCAGGTAGTGTACGCAACTAGCACGGTTCATTGAAGGTGCAGTAGGTAATGTACGCGACTAGCACGGTTCCTTGAAGGAGGCGCAGGTAGTGTACGCAACTAGCACGGTTCATTGAAGGTGGCGCAGGTAGTGTACGCAACTAGCACGGTTCATTGAAGGTGCAGTAGGTAATGTACGCGACTAGCATGGTTCCTTGAAGGTGCAGTAGGTAATGTACGCGACTAGCATGGTTCCTTGAAGGTGCACTAGGTAATGTACGCAACTAGCACGGTTCCTTGAAGGTGCAGTAGGTAATGTACGCAACTAGCACGGTTCCTTGAAGGTGGTGCAGGTAATGTACGCGACTAGCACGGTTCATTGAAGGTGGCGCAGGTAATGTACGCAACTAGCATGGTTCCTTGAGGGTGGCGCAGGTAATGTACGCAACTAGCATGGTTCCTTGGGGGTGGCGCAGGTAATGTACGCAACTAGCACGGTTCCTTGAGGGTGGCGCAGGTAATGTACGCAACTAGCATGGTTCATTGAAGGTGCAGTAGGTAATGTACGCGACTAGCACGGTTCCTTGAAGGTGGCGCAGGTAGTGTACGCAACTAGCACGGTTCCTTGAAGGTGGCGCAGGTAATGTACGCAACTAGCACGGTTCCTTGAAGGTGGCGCAGGTAGTGTACGCAACTAGCATGGTTCCTTGAAGGTGGCGCAGGTAGTGTACGCAACTAGCACGGTTCCTTGAAGGTGGCGCAGGTAGTGTACGCAACTAGCACGGTTCATTGAAGGTGGCGCAGGTAATGTACGCAACTAGCACGGTTCATTGAAGGTGGCGCAGGTAGTGAACGCAACTAGCACGGTTCATTGAAGGTGCAGTAGGTAATGTACGCGACTAGCATGGTTCCTTGAAGGTGCAGTAGGTAATGTACGCGACTAGCATGGTTCCTTGAAGGTGCAGTAGGTAATGTACGCGACTAGCACGGTTCCTTGAAGGTGGCGCAGGTAATGTACGCGACTAGCATGGTTCCTTGAAGGTGGCGCAGGTAGTGTACGCAACTAGCATGGTTCCTTGAGGGTGCAGTAGGTAATGTACGCAACTAGCACGGTTCATTGAAGGTGGCGTAGGTAGTGTACGCGACTAGCATGGTTCCTTGAAGGAGGCGCAGGTAGTGTACGCAACTAGCACGGTTCCTTGAAGGTGGCGCATGTAATGTACGCAACTAGCACTGTTCCTTGAAGGTGGCGTAGGTAGTGTACGCAACTAGCACGGTTCCTTGAGGGTGGCGCAGGTAGTGTACGCAACTAGCATGGGTCCTTGAGGGTGGCGTAGGTAGTGTACGCAATTAGCACGGTTCCTTGAAGGTGGCGCAGGTAATGTACGCAACTAGCACGGTTCCTTGAGGGTGGCGCAGGTAGTGTACGCAACTAGCACGGTTCCTTGAAGGTGGCGCAGGTAATCTACGCAACTAGCATGGGTCCTTGAGGGTGGCGTAGGTAGTGTACGCAACTAACACTGTTCCTTGAAGGTGGCGTAGGTAGTGTACGCAACTAGCACGGTTCCTTGAGGGTGGCGCAGGTAGTGTACGCAACTAGCATGGTTCCTTGAAGGTGGCGCAGGTAATGTACGCAACTAGCATGGGTCCTTGAAGGTGGCGCAGGTAGTGTACGCAACTAGCACGGTTCCTTGAAGGTGGCGTAGGTAGTGTACGCAACTAGCACGGTTCCTTGAAGGTGGCGCAGGTAATGTACGCAACTAGCACGGTTCCTTGAAGGTGGCGCAGGTAGTGTACGCAACTAGCACGGTTCCTTGAAGGTGGCGCAGGTAGTGTACGCAACTAGCACGGTTCCTTGAAGGTGGCGCAGGTAGTGTACGCAACTAGCACGGTTCCTTGAAGGTGGCGCAGGTAATGTACGCAACTAGCACGGTTCCTTGAAGGTGGCGCAGGTAATGTACGCAACTAGCACGGTTCATTGAAGGTGGCGCAGGTAATGTACGCAACTAGCATGGGTCCTTGAAGGAGGCGCAGCTAGTGTACGCAACTAGCATGGTTCCTTGAGGGTGGCGCAGGTAGTGTACGCAACTAGCATGGGTCCTTGAGGGTGGTGCAGGTAGTGTACGCAACTAGCACGGTTCCTTGAAGGTGGCGTAGGTAGTGTACGCAACTAGCATGGGACCATGAGGATTGCTCAGGTAATGTAAGCAACTAGCACGGTTCCTTGAAGGTCGCGTAGGTAGTGTACGCAACTAGCACGGTTCATTGAAGGTGGCGCAGGTAGTGTACGCAACTAGCATAGTTCCTTGAAGGTGGCGCAGGTAGTGTACGCAACTAGCATGGTTCCTTGAAGGTGCAGTAGGTAATGTACGCGACTAGCACGGTTCCTTGATGCTGGCGTAGGTAGTGTACGCAAGTAGCATGGTTCCTTGAAGGTGGCGTAGGTAGTGTACGCAACTAGCATGGTTCCTTGAAGGTGGCGCAGGTAGTGTACGCAACTAGCATGGTTCCTTGAAGGTGGCGCAGGTAGTGTACGCAACTAGCACGGTTCCTTAAAGGTGGCGCAGGTAGTGTACGCAACTAGCATAGTTCCTTGAAGGTGGCGCAGGTAGTGTACGCAACTAGCATGGTTCCTTGAAGGTGCAGTAGGTAATGTACGCGACTAGCATGGTTCCTTGAAGGTGGCGCAGAGTGTATGCAACTAGCATGGTTCCTTGAAGGTGGCGTTGGTAGTGTACGCAACTAGCATGGTTCCTTGAAGGTGGCGCAGGTAGTGTACGCAACTAGCATGGTTCCTTGAAGGTGGCGCAGGTAGTGTACGCAACTAGCATAGTTCCTTGAAGGTGGCGCAGGTAGTGTACGCAACTAGCATGGTTCCTTGAAGGTGCAGTAGGTAATGTACGCGACTAGCACGGTTCCTTGATGCTGGCGTAGGTAGTGTACGCAAGTAGCATGGTTCCTTGAAGGTGGCGCAGGTAGTGTACGCAACTAGCATGGTTCCTTGAAGGTGGCGTAGGTAGTGTACGCAACTAGCATGGTTCCTTGAAGGTGGCGCAGAGTGTATGCAACTAGCATGGTTCCTTGAAGGTGGCGTTGGTAGTGTACGCAACTAGCATGGTTCCTTGAAGGTGGCGCAGGTAGTGTACGCAACTAGCATGGTTCCTTGAAGGTGGCGTTGGTAGTGTACGCAACTAGCATGGTTCCTTGAAGGTGGCGCAGGTAGTGTACGCAACTAGCACGGTTCCTTGAAGGTGGCGCAGGTAGTGTACGCAACTAGCACGGTTCATTGAAGGTGGCGCAGGTAATGTACGCAACTAGCACGGTTCATTGAAGGTGGCGCAGGTAGTGTACGCAACTAGCACGGTTCATTGAAGGTGCAGTAGGTAATGTACGCGACTAACATGGTTCCTTGAAGGTGCAGTAGGTAATGAACGCGACTAGCATGGTTCCTTGAAGGTGCAGTAGGTAATGTACGCGACTAGCACGGTTCCTCGAAGGTGGCACAGGTAATGTACGCGACTAGCATGGTTCCTTGAAGGTGGCGCAGGTAGTGTACGCAACTAGCATGGTTCCTTGAGGGTGCAGTAGGTAATGTACGCAACTAGCACGGTTCATTGAAGGTGGCGTAGGTAGTGTACGCGACTAGCATGGTTCCTTGAAGGAGGCGCAGGTAGTGTACGCAACTAGCACGGTTCCTTGAAGGTGGCGCAGGTAATGTACGCAACTAGCACTGTTCCTTGAAGGTGGCGTAGGTAGTGTACGCAAATAGCACGGTTCCTTGTGGGTGGCGCAGGTAGTGTACGCAACTAGCATGGGTCCTAGAGGGTGGCGTTGGTAGTGTACGCAACTAGCACGGTTCCTTGAAGGTGGCGCAGGTAATGTACGCAACTAGCACGGTTCCTTGAGGGTGGCGCAGGTAGTGTACGCAACTAGCACGGTTCCTTGAAGGTGGCGCAGGTAATCTACGCAACTAGCATGGGTCCTTGAGGGTGGCGTAGGTAGTGTACGCAACTAGCACGGTTCCTTGAAGGTGGCGTAGGTAGTGTACGCAACTAGCACGGTTCCTTGAGGGTGGCGCAGGTAGTGTACGCAACTAGCACGGTTCCTTGAAGGTGGCGCAGGTAATCTACGCAACTAGCATGGTTCCTTGAGGGTGGCGTAGGTTGTGTACGCAACTAGCACGGTTCCTTGAAGGTGGCGTAGGTAGTGTACGCAACTAGCACGGTTCCTTGAGGGTGGAGCAGGTAGTGTACGCAACTAGCATGGTTCCTTGAAGGTGGCGCAGGTAATGTACGCAACTAGCATGGGTCCTTGAAGGTGGCGCAGGTAGTGTACGCAACTAGCACGGTTCCTTGAAGGTGGCGTAGGTAGTGTACGCAACTAGCACGGTTCCTTGAAGGTGGCGCAGGTAATGTACGCAACTAGCACGGTTCCTTGAAGGTGGCGCAGGTAGTGTACGCAACTAGCACGGTTCCTTGAAGGTGGCGCAGGTAGTGTACGCAACTAGCACGGTTCCTTGAAGGTGGCGCAGGTAATGTACGCAACTAGCACGGTTCCTTGAAGGTGGCGCAGGTAATGTACGCAACTAGCACGGTTCATTGAAGGTGGCGCAGGTAATGTACGCAACTAGCATGGGTCCTTGAAGGAGGCGCAGGTAGTGTACGCAACTAGCATGGTTCCTTGAGGGTGGCGCAGGTAGTGTACGCAACTAGCATGGGTCCTTGAGGGTGGCGCAGGTAGTGTACGCAACTAGCACGGTTCCTTGAAGGTGGCGTAGGTAGTGTACGCAACTAGCATGGGTCCTTGAAGATGGCTCAGGTAATGTACGCAACTAGCACGGTTCCTTGAAGGTCGCGTAGGTAGTGTACGCAACTAGCACGGTTCATTGAAGGTGGCGCAGGTAGTGTACGCAACTAGCATAGTTCCTTGAAGGTGGCGCAGGTAGTGTACGCAACTAGCATGGTTCCTTGAAGGTGCAGTAAGTAATGTACGCGACTAGCACGGTTCCTTGACGGTGGCGTAGGTAGTGTACGCAACTAGCACGGTTCCCTGAAGGTGGCGCGGGTAGTGTACGCAACTAGCATGGGTCCTTGAGGATGGCTCAGGTAATATACGCGACTAGCACGGTTCCTTGAGGGTGGCGCAGGTAGTGTACGCAACTAGCACGGTTCCTTGAAGGTGGCGCAGGTAGTGTACGCAACTAGCATGGTTCCTTGAAGGTGGCGTAGGTAGTTTACGCAATTAGCATGGTTCCTTGAAGGTGGCGCAGGTAGTGTACGCAACTAGCATGGTTCCTTGAAGGTGGCGCAGGTAGTGTACGCAACTAGCCCGGTTCCTTGAAGGTGGCGCAGGTAGTGTACGCAACTAGCATAGTTCCTTGAAGGTGGCGCAAGTAGTGTACGCAACTAGCATGGTTCCTTGAAGGTGCAGTAGGTAATGTACGCGACTAGCACGGTTCCTTGAAGGTGGCGTAGGTAGTGTACGCAATTAGCATGGGTCCTTGAGGGTGGCGTAGGTAGTGTACGCAACTAGCACGGTTCCTTGAAGGTGGCGTAGGTAATGTACGCAACTAGCACGGTTCCTTGAAGGTGGCGCAGGTAATGTACGCAACTAGCACGGTTCCTTGAGGGTGGCGTAGGTAGTGTACGCAACTAGCACGGGTCCTTGAAGGTGGCGCAGGTAATGTACGCAACTAGCATGGATCCTTGAGGGTGGCGTAGGTAGTGTACGCAACTAGCACGGGTCCTTGAAGGTGGCGCAGGTAATGTACGCAACTAGCACTGTTCCTTGAAGGTGGCGCAGGTAATGTACGCAACTAGCATGGGTCCTTGAGGGTGGCGTAGGTAGTGTACGCAACTAGCATGGTTCCTTGAAGGTGGCGCAGGTAATGTACGCAACTAGCATGGGTCCTTGAGGGTGGCGTAGGTAGTGTACGCAACTAGCATGGTTCCTTGAAGGTGGCGCAGGTAATGTACGCAACTAGCAAGGGTCCTTGAGGATGGCTCAGGTAATGTACGCAACTAGCACGGTTTATTGAAGGTGGCGCAGATATAGTACGCAACTAGCACTGTTCCTTGAAGGTGGCGCAGGTTATGTACGCAACTAGCATGGGTCCATGAGGATGGCTCAGGTAATGTACGCAACTAGCACGGTTCATTGAAGGTGGCGCAGGTAATTTACGACACTAGCATGGGTCCATGAGGATGGCTCAGGTAATGTACGCAACTAGCACGGTTCATTGATGGTGGCGCAGGTAATGTACGCAACTAGCACGGTTCATTGAAGGTGGCGCAGATAGTGTACGACACTAGCAAGGGTCCTTGAAGGTGGTGCAGGTAATGTACGCTACTAGCAAGGGTCCTTGAGGGTGGTGCAGCTTATGTACGCAACTAACATGGGTCCATGAGGATGGCTCAGGTAATGTACGCAACTAGCACGGTTCATTGAAGGTGGCGCAGGTAATGTACGCAACTAGCATGGGTCCTTGAAGGAGGCGCAGGTAATGTACGCAACTAGCATGGGTCCTTAAGGGTGGCGCAGGTAGTGTACGCAACTAGCACGGTTCCTTGAAGGTGGCGTAGGTAGTGTACGCAACTAGCATGGTTCCTTGAAGTTGCAGAAGGTAATGTACGCGACTAGCACGGTTCCTTGAAGGTGGCGTAGGTAGTGTACGCAACTAGCATGGTTCCTTGAAGGTGGCGTAGGTAGTGTACGCAACTAGCACGGTTCATTGAAGGTGGCGCAGGTAGTGTACGCAACTAGCATAGTTCCTTGAAGGTGGCGCAGGTAGTGTACGCAACTAGCATGGTTCCTTGAAGGTGCAGTAGGTAATGTACGCGACTAGCACGGTTCCTTGAAGGTGGCGTAGGTAGTGTACGCAACTAGCATGGTTCCTTGAAGGTGGCGTAGGTAGTGTACGCAACTAGCATGGTTCCTTGAAGGTGGCGCAGGTAGTGTACGCAACTAGCATGGTTCCTTGAAGGTGGCGCAGGTAGTGTACGCAACTAGCACGGTTCCTTGAAGGTGGCGCAGGTAGTGTACGCAACTAGCATAGTTCCTTGAAGGTGGCGCAGGTAGTGTACGCAACTAGCATGGTTCCTTGAAGGTGCAGTAGGTAATGTACGCGACTAGCACGGTTCCTTGAAGGTGGCGTAGGTAGTGTACGCAACTAGCATGGTTCCTTGAAGGTGGCGTAGGTAGTGTACGCAACTAGCATGGTTCCTTGAAGGTGGCGCAGGTAGTGTACGCAACTAGCATGGTTCCTTGAAGGTGGCGTAGGTAGTGTACGCAACTAGCATGGTTCCTTGAAGGTGGCGCAGGTAGTGTACGCAACTAGCATGGTTCCTTGAAGGTGGCGTTGGTAGTGTACGCAACTAGCATGGTTCCTTGAAGGTGGCGCAGGTAGTGTACGCAACTAGCATGGTTCATTGAAGGAGGCGTAGGTAATGTACGCAACTAGCACGGTTCCTTGAAGGTGGCGCAGGTAGTGCACGCAACTAGCATGGTTCCTTGAAGGTGGCGCAGGTAGTGTACGCAACTAGCATGGTTCCTTGAAGGTGGCGCAGGTAGTGTACGCAACTAGCATCGTTCCTTGAGGGTGGCGTAGGTAATGTACGCAACTAGCATGGTTCCTTGAAGGTGACGCAGGTAGTGTACGTAACTAGCATGGTTCCTTGAAGGTGGCGCAGGTAGTGTACGCAACTAGCACGGTTCCTTGAAGGTGGCGTACGTAGTGTACGCAACTAGCATGGTTCCTTGAAGGTGGCGCAAGTAGTGTACGCAACTAGTATGGTTCCTTGAAGGTGGCGTAGGTAGTGTACGCAACTAGCATGGTTCCTTGAAGGTGGCGCAGGTAGTGTACGCAACTAGCATGGTTCCTTGAAGGTGGCGTAGGTAGTGTACGCAACTAGCATGGGTCCTTGAGGATGGCTCAGGTAATGTACGCAACTAGCACGGTTCCTTGAAGGTGGCGCAGGTAATGTACGCAACTAGCACGGTTCCTTGAAGGTAGCGCAGGTAATGTACGCAACTAGCATGGTTCCTTGAAGGTGGCGCAGGTAGTGTACGCAATTAGCATGGTTCCTTGAAGGTGGCGTAGGTAGTGTACGCAACTAGCATGGTTCCTTGAAGGTGGCGCAGGTAGTGTACGCAACTAGCACGGTTCCTTGAAGGTGGCGTAGGTAGTGTACGCAACTAGCATGGTTCCTTGAGGGTGCAGTAGGTAGTGTGCGCAACTAGCACGGTTCCTTGAAGGTGGCGTAGGTAGTGTACGCAATTAGCACGGTTCCTTGAAGGAGGCGCAGGTAGTGTACGCAACTAGCATGGTTCCTTGAGGGTGGCGTAGGTAGTGTACGCAATTAGCACGGTTCCTTGAAGGTGGCGTAGGTAATGTACGCAACTAGCACGGTTCCTTGTAGGTGGCGCAGGTAGTGTACGCAACTAGCATGGTTCCTTGAAGGTGGCGCAGGTATTGTACGCAACTAGCATGGTTCCTTGAAGGTGGCGCAGGTAGTGTACGCAACTAGCATGGGTCCTTGAGGATGGCTCAGGTAATGTACGCAACTAGCACGGTTCCTTGAAGGTGGCGCAGGTAGTGTACGCAACTAGCACGGTTCCTTGAAGGTAGCGCAGGTAGTGTACGCAACTAGCATGGTTCCTTGAAGGTGGCGCAGGTAGTGTACGCAACTAGCATGGTTCCTTGAAGGTGGCGCAGGTAGTGTACGCAACTAGCATGGTTCCTAGAAGGTAGCGCAGGTAGTGTACGCAACTAGCATGGTTCCTTGAAGGTGGCGCAGGTAGTGTACGCAACTAGCATGGTTCCTTGAAGGTGGCGCAGGTAGTGTACGCAACTAGCATGGTTCCTTGAAGGTGGCGCAGGTAGTGTACGCAACTAGCACGGTTCCTTGAAGGTGCAGTAGGTAATGTACGCGACTAGCACGGTTCCTTGAAGGTGGCGCAGGTAGTGTACGCAACTAGCATGGTTCCTTGAAGGTGGCGCAGGTAGTGTACGCGACTAGCACGGTTCCTTGAAGGTGGCGCAGGTAGTGTACGCAACTAGCACGGTTCATTGAAGGTGCAGTAGGTAATGTACGCGACTAGCATGGTTCCTTGAAGGTGCAGTAGGTAATGTACGCGACTAGCATGGTTCCTTGAAGGTGCAGTAGGTAATGTACGCAACTAGCACGGTTCCTTGAAGGTGGCGTAGGTAATGTACGCAACTAGCACGGTTCATTGAAGGTGGCGCAGGTAGTGTACGCAACTAGCACGGTTCATTGAAGGTGCAGTAGGTAATGTACGCGACTAGCATGGTTCCTTGAAGGTGCAGTAGGTAATGTACGCGACTAGCATGGTTCCTTGAAGGTGCAGTAGGTAATGTACGCAACTAGCACGGTTCCTTGAAGGTGGCGTAGGTAATGTACGCAACTAGCACGGTTCCTTGAAGGCGGCGAAGGTAATGTACGCAACTAGCACGGTTCCTTGAAGGTGCAGTAGGTAATGTACGCAACTAGCACGGTTCCTTGAAGGTGGTGCAGGTAATGTACGCGACTAGCACGGTTCATTCAAGGTGGCGCAGGTAATGTACGCAACTAGCATGGTTCCTTGAGGGTGGCGCAGGTAATGTACGCAACTAGCATGGTCCTTGGGGGTGGCGCAGGTAATGTACGCAACTAGCACGGTTCCTTGAGGGTGGCGCAGGTAATGTACGCAACTAGCATGGTTCATTGAAGGTGCAGTAGGTAATGTACGCGACTAGCACGGTTCCTTGAAGGTGGCGCAGGTAGTGTACGCAACTAGCACGGATCCTTGAAGGTGGCGCAGGTAATGTACGCAACTAGCACGGTTCCTTGAAGGTGGTGCAGGTAGTGTACGCAACTAGCATGGTTCCTTGACGGTGGCGCAGGTAGTGTACGCAACTAGCACGGTTCCTTGAAGGTGGCGCAGGTAGTGTACGCAACTAGCACGGTTCATTGAAGGTGGCGCAGGTAATGTACGTAACTAGCACGGTTCATTGAAGGTGGCGCAGGTAGTGTACGCAACTAGCACGGTTCATTGAAGGTGCAGTAGGTAATGTACGCGACTAGCATGGTTCCTTGAAGGTGCAGTAGGTAATGTACGCGACTAGCATGGTTCCTTGAAGGTGCAGTAGGTAATGTACGCGACTAGCACGGTTCCTTGAAGGTGGCGCAGGTAATGTACGCGACTAGCATGGTTCCTTGAAGGTGGCGCAGGTAGTGTACGCAACTAGCATGGTTCCTTGAGGGTGCAGTAGGTAATGTACGCAACTAGCACGGTTCATTGAAGGTGGCGTAGGTAGTGTACGCGACTAGCATGGTTCCTTGAAGGAGGCGCAGGTAGTGTACGCAACTAGCACGGTTCCTTGAAGGTGGCGCATGTAATGTACGCAACTAGCACTGTTCCTTGAAGGTGGCGTAGGTAGTGTACGCAACTAGCACGGTTCCTTGAGGGTGGCGCAGGTAGTGTACGCAACTAGCATGGGTCCTTGAGGGTGGCGTAGGTAGTGTACGCAACTAGCACGGTTCCTTGAAGGTGGCGCAGGTAATGTACGCAACTAGCACGGTTCCTTGAGGGTGGCGCAGGTAGTGTACGCAACTAGCACGGTTCCATGAAGGTGGCGCAGGTAATCTACGCAACTAGCATGGGTCCTTGAGGGTGGCGTAGGTAGTGTACGCAACTAGCACTGTTCCTTGAAGGTGGCGTAGGTAGTGTACGCAACTAGCACGGTTCCTTGAGGGTGGCGCAGGTAGTGTACGCAACTAGCATGGTTCCTTGAAGGTGGCGCAGGTAATGTACGCAACTAGCATGGGTCCTTGAAGGTGGCGCAGGTAGTGTACGCAACTAGCACGGTTCCTTGAAGGTGGCGTAGGTAGTGTACGCAACTAGCACGGTTCCTTGAAGGTGGCGCAGGTAATGTACGCAACTAGCACGGTTCCTTGAAGGTGGCGCAGGTAGTGTACGCAACTAGCACGGTTCCTTGAAGGTGGCGCAGGTAGTGTACGCAACTAGCACGGTTCCTTGAAGGTGGCGCAGGTAGTGTACGCAACTAGCACGGTTCCTTGAAGGTGGCGCAGGTAATGTAGGCAACTAGCACGGTTCCTTGAAGGTGGCGCAGGTAATGTACGCAACTAGCACGGTTCATTGAAGGTGGCGCAGGTAATGTACGCAATTAGCATGGGTCCTTGAAGGAGGCGCAGGTTGTGTACGCAACTAGCATGGTTCCTTGAGGGTGGCGCAGGTAGTGTACGCAACTAGCATGGGTCCTTTAGGGTGGTGCAGGTAGTGTACGCAACTAGCACGGTTCCTTGAAGGTGGCGTAGGTAGTGTACGCAACTAGCATGGGTCCATGAGGATGGCTCAGGTAATGTAAGCAACTAGCACGGTTCCTTGAAGGTCGCGTAGGTAGTGTACGCAACTAGCACGGTTCATTGAAGGTGGCGCAGGTAGTGTACGCAACTAGCATAGTTCCTTGAAGGTGGCGCAGGTAGTGTACGCAACTAGCATGGTTCCTTGAAGGTGCAGTAGGTAATGTACGCGACTAGCACGGTTCCTTGAAGGTGGCGTAGGTAGTGTACGCAACTAGCATGGTTCCTTGAAGGTGGCGTAGGTAGTGTACGCAACTAGCATGGTTCCTTGAATGTGGCGCAGGTAGTGTACGCAACTAGCATGGTTCCTTGAAGGTGGCGCAGGTAGTGTACGCAACTAGCACGGTTCCTTAAAGGTGGCGCAGGTAGTGTACGCAACTAGCATAGTTCCTTGAAGGTGGCGCAGGTAGTGTACGCAACTAGCATGGTTCCTTGAAGGTGCAGTAGGTAATGTACGAGACTAGCACGGTTCCTTGAAGGTGGCGTAGGTAGTGTACGCAACTAGCATGGTTCCTTGAAGGTGCAGTAGGTAATGTACGAGACTAGCACGGTTCCTTGAAGGTGGCGTAGGTAGTGTACGCAACTAGCATGGGTCCTTGAAGGTGGCGCAGGTAGTGTACGCAACTAGCACGGTTCCTTGAAGGTGGCGTAGGTAGTGTACGCAACTAGCACGGTTCCTTGAAGGTGGCGCAGGTAATGTACGCAACTAGCACGGTTCCTTGAAGGTGGCGCAGGTAGTGTACGCAACTAGCACGGTTCCTTGAAGGTGGCGCAGGTAGTGTACGCAACTAGGACGGTTCCTTGAAGGTGGCGCAGGTAATGTACGCAACTAGCACGGTTCCTTGAAGGTGGCGCAGGTAATGTACGCAACTAGCACGGTTCATTGAAGGTGGCGCAGGTAATGTACGCAACTAGCATGGGTCCTTGAAGGAGGCGCAGGTAGTGTACGCAACTAGCATGGTTCCTTGAGGGTGGCGCAGGTAGTGTACGCAACTAGCATGGTTCCTTGAGGGTGGCGCAGGTAGTGTACGCAACTAGCACGGTTCCTTGAAGGTGGCGTAGGTAGTGTACGCAACTAGCATGGGTCCTTGAAGATGGCTCAGTTAATGTACGCAACTAGCACGGTTCCTTGAAGGTCGCGTAGGTAGTGTACGCAACTAGCACGGTTCATTGAAGGTGGCGCAGGTAGTGTACGCAACTAGCATAGTTCCTTGAAGGTGGCGCAGGTAGTGTACGCAACTAGCATGGTTCCTTGAAGGTGGCGCAGGTAGTGTACGCAACTAGCATGGTTCCTTGAGGGTGGCGTAGGTAATGTACGCAACTAGCATGGTTCCTTGAAGGTGGCGCAGGTAGTGTACGCAACTAGCATGGTTCCTTGAAGGTGGCGCAGGTAGTGTACGCAACTAGCATGGTTCCTTGAAGGTGGCGTACGTAGTGTACGCAACTAGCATGGTTCCTTGAAGGTGGCGCAGGTAGTGTACGCAACTAGTATGGTTCCTTGAAGGTGGCGTAGGTAGTGTACGCAACTAGCATGGTTCCTTGAAGGTGGCGCAGGCAGTGTACGCAACTAGCATGGTTCCTTGAAGGTGGCGTTGGTAGTGTACGCAACTAGCATGGGTCCTTGAGGATGGCTCAGGTAATGTACGCAACTAGCACGGTTCCTTGAAGGTGGCGCAGGTAATGTACGCAACTAGCACGGTTCCTTGAAGGTTGCGCAGGTAATGTACGCAACTAGCATGGTTCCTTGAAGGTGGCGCAGGTAGTGTACGCAATTAGCATGGTTCCTTGAAGGTGGCGTAGGTAGTGTACGCAACAAGCATGGTTCCTTGAAGGTGGAGCAGGTAGTGTACGCAACTAGCACGGTTCCTTGAAGGTGGCGTAGGTAGTGTACGCAATTAGCACGGTTCCTTGAAGGTGGCGTAGGTAATGTACGCAATTAGCACGGTTCCTTGAAGGTGGCGCAGGTAATGTACGCAACTAGCACGGTTCCTTGAAGGTGGCGCAGGTAGTGTACGCAACTAGCACGGTCCCTTGAGGGTGGCGTAGGTGGTGTACGCAACTAGCATGGTTCCTTGAAGGTGGCGCAGGTAGTGTACGCAACTAGCATGGTTCCTTGAAGGTGGCGCAGGTAGTGTACGCAACTAGCATGGTTCCTTGAAGGTGGCGCAGGTAGTGTACGCAACTAGCATGGGTCCTTGAGGATGGCTCAGGTAATGTACGCAACTAGCATGGTTCCTTGAAGGTGGCGCAAGTAGTGTACGCAACTAGCACGGTTCCTTGAAGGTAGCGCAGGTAGTGTACGCAACTAGCATGGTTCCTTGAAGGTGGCGCAGGTAGTGTACGCAACTAGCATGGTTCCTTGAAGGTGGCGCAGGTAGTGTACGCAACTAGCATGGTTCCTAGAAGGTAGCGCAGGTAGTGTACGCAACTAGCATGGTTCCTTGAAGGTGGCGCAGGTAGTGTACGCAACTAGCATGGTTCCTTGAAGGTGGCGCAGGTAGTGTACGCAACTAGCATGGTTCCTTGAAGGTGGCGCAGGTAGTGTACGCAACTAGCACGGTTCCTTGAAGGTGGCGCAGGTAATGTACGCAACTAGCACGGTTCATTGAAGGTGGCGCCGGTAGTGTACGCATTTAGCACGGTTCATTGAAGGTGCAGTAGGTAATGTACGCGACTAACATGGTTCCTTGAAGGTGCAGTAGGTAATGTACGCGACTAGCATGGTTCCTTGAAGGTGCAGTAGGTAATGTACGCGACTAGCACGGTTCCTTGAAGGTGGCACAGGTAATGTACGCGACTAGCATGGTTCCTTGAAGGTGGCGCAGGTAGTGTACGCAACTAGCATGGTTCCTTGAGGGTGCAGTAGGTAATGTACGCAACTAGCACGGTTCATTGAAGGTGGCGTAGGTAATGTACGCGACTAGCATGGTTCCTTGAAGGAGGCGCAGGTAGTGTACGCAACTAGCACGGTTCCTTGAAGGTGGCGCAGGTAATGTACGCAACTAGCACTGTTCCTTGAAGGTGGCGTAGGTAGTGTACGCAAATAGCACGGTTCCTTGTGGGTGGCGCAGGTAGTGTACGCAACTAGCATGGGTCCTAGTGGGTGGCGTTGGTAGTGTACGCAACTAGCACGGTTCCTTGAAGGTGGCGCAGGTAATGTACGCAACTAGCACGGTTCCTTGAGGGTGGCGCAGGTAGTGTACGCAACTAGCACGGTTCCTTGAAGGTGGCGCAGGTAATCTACGCAACTAGCATGGGTCCTTGAGGGTGGCGTAGGTAGTGTACGCAACTAGCACGGTTCCTTGAAGGTGGCGTAGGTAGTGTACGCAACTAGCACGGTTCCTTGAGGGTGGCGCAGGTAGTGTACGCAACTAGCATGGTTCCTTGAAGGTGGCGCAGGTAATGTACGCAACTAGCATGGGTTCTTGAAGGTGGCGCAGGTAATGTACGCAACTAGCACGGTTCCTTGAAGGTGGCGCAGGTAGTGTACGCAACTAGCACGGTTCCTTGAAGGTGGCGCAGGTAGTGTACGCAACTAGGACGGTTCCTTGAAGGTGGCGCAGGTAATGTACGCAACTAGCACGGTTCCTTGAAGGTGGCGCAGGTAATGTACGCAACTAGCACGGTTCATTGAAGGTGGCGCAGGTAATGTACGCAACTAGCATGGGTCCTTGAAGGAGGCGCAGGTAGTGTACGCAACTAGCATGGTTCCTTGAGGGTGGCGCAGGTAGTGTACGCAACTAGCATGGGTCCTTGAGGGTGGCGTAGGTAGTGTACGCAACTAGCACGGTTCCTTGAAGGTGGCGCAGGTAATGTACGCAACTAGCACGGTTCCTTGAGGGTGGCGCAGGTAGTGTACGCAACTAGCACGGTTCCTTGAAGGTGGCGCAGGTAATCTACGCAACTAGCATGGGTCCTTGAGGGTGGCGTAGGTAGTGTACGCAACTAGCACGGTTCCTTGAAGGTGGCGTAGGTAGTGTACGCAACTAGCACGGTTCCTTGAGGGTGGCGCAGGTAGTGTACGCAACTAGCACGGTTCCTTGAAGGTGGCGTAGGTAGTGTACGCAACTAGCACGGTTCCTTGAAGGTGGCGCAGGTAATGTACGCAACTAGCACGGTTCCTTGAAGGTGGCGCAGGTAGTGTACGCAACTAGCACGGTTCCTTGAAGGTGGCGCAGGTAGTGTACGCAACTAGGACGGTTCCTTGAAGGTGGCGCAGGTAATGTACGCAACTAGCACGGTTCCTTGAAGGTGGCGCAGGTAATGTACGCAACTAGCACGGTTCATTGAAGGTGGCGCAGGTAATGTACGCAACTAGCATGGGTCCTTGAAGGAGGCGCAGGTAGTGTACGCAACTAGCATGGTTCCTTGAGGGTGGCGCAGGTAGTGTACGCAACTAGCATGGGTCCTTGAGGGTGGCGCAGGTAGTGTACGCAACTAGCACGGTTCCTTGAAGGTGGCGTAGGTAGTGTACGCAACTAGCATGGGTCCTTGAAGATGGCTCAGGTAATGTACGCAACTAGCACGGTTCCTTGAAGGTCGCGTAGGTAGTGTACGCAACTAGCACGGTTCATTGATGGTGGCGCAGGTAGTGTACGCAACTAGCTTAGTTCCTTGAAGGTGGCGCAGGTAGTGTACGCAACTAGCATGGTTCCTTGAAGGTGCAGTAGGTAATGTACGCGACTAGCACGGTTCCTTGAAGGTGGCGCAGGTAGTGTACGCAACTAGCATGGTTCCTTGAAGGTGGCGCAGGTAGTGTACGCAACTAGCATGGTTCCTTGAAGGTGGCGCAGGTAGTGTACGCAACTAGCATGGTTCCTTGAAGGTGGCGCAGGTAGTTTACGCAACTAGCCCGGTTCCTTGAAGGTGGCGCAGGTAGTGTACGCAACTAGCATAGTTCCTTGAAGGTGGCGCAAGTAGTGTACGCAACTAGCATGGTTCCTTGAAGGTGCATTAGGTAATGTACGCGACTAGCACGGTTCCTTGAAGGTGGCGTAGGTAGTGTACGCAACTAGCATGGTTCCTTGAAGGTGGCGTAGGTAGTGTACGCAACTAGCATGGTTCCTTGAAGGTGGCGCAAGTAGTGTACGCAACTAGCATGGTTCCTTGAAGGTGGCGCAAGTAGTGTACGCAACTAGCACGGTTCCTTAAAGGTGGCGCAGGTAGTGTACGCAACTAGCATAGTTCCTTGAAGGTGGCGCAGGTAGTGTACGCAACTAGCATGGTTCCTTGGAGGTGCAGTAGGTAATGTACGCGACTAGCACGGTTCCTTGAAGGTGGCGTAGGTAGTGTACGCAACTAGCATGGGTTCTTGAGGGTGGCGCAGGTAGTGTACGCAACTAGCACGGTTCCTTGAAGGTGGCGTAGGTAGTGTACGCAATTAGCATGGGTCCTTGAGGGTGGCGTAGGTAGTGTACGCAACTAGCACGGTTCCTTGAAGGTGGCGTAGGTAATGTACGCAACTAGCACGGTTCCTTGAAGGTGGCGCAGGTAATGTACGCAACTAGCACGGTTCCTTGAGGGTGGCGTAGGTAGTGTACGCAACTAGCACGGGTCCTTGAAGGTGGCGCAGGTAATGTACGCAACTAGCATGGATCCTTGAGGGTGGCGTAGGTAGTGTACGCAACTAGCACGGGTCCTTGAAGGTGGCGCAGGTAATGTACGCAACTAGCACTGTTCCTTGAAGGTGGCGCAGGTAATGAACGCAACTAGCATGGGTCCTTGAGGGTGGCGTAGGTAGTGTACGCAACTAGCATGGTTCCTTGAAGGTGGCGCAGGTAATGTACGCAACTAGCATGGGTCCTTGAGGGTGGCGTAGGTAGTGTACGCAACTAGCATGGTTCCTTGAAGGTGGCGCAGGTAATGTACGCAACTAGCAAGGGTCCTTGAGGATGGCTCAGGTAATGTACGCAACTAGCACGGTTTATTGAAGGTGGCGCAGATATAGTACGCAACTAGCACTGTTCCTTGAAGGTGGCGCAGGTTATGTACGCAACTAGCATGGGTCCATGAGGATGGCTCAGGTAATGTACGCAACTAGCACGGTTCATTGAAGGTGGCGCAGGTAATGTACGACACTAGCATGGGTCCATGAGGATGGCTCAGGTAATGTACGCAACTAGCACGGTTCATTGAAGGTGGCGCAGGTAATGTACGCAACTAGCACGGTTCATTGAAGGTGGCGCAGATAGTGTACGACACTAGCAAGGGTCCTTGAAGGTGGTGCAGGTAATGTACGCTACTAGCAAGGGTCCTTGAGGGTGGTGCAGCTTATGTACGCAACTAGCATGGGTCCATGAGGATGGCTCAGGTAATGTACGCAACTAGCACGGTTCATTGAAGGTGGCGCAGGTAATGTACGCAACTAGCATGGGTCCTTGAAGGAGGCGCAGGTAATGTACGCAACTAGCATGGGTCCTTAAGGGTGGCGCAGGTAGTGTACGCAACTAGCACGGTTCCTTGAAGGTGGCGTAGGTAGTGTACGCAACTAGCATGGGTCCTTAAGGATGGCTCAGGTAATGTACGCAACTAGCACGGTTCCTTGAAGGTCGCGTAGGTAGTGTACGCAACTAGCACGGTTCATTGAAGGTGGCGCAGGTAGTGTACGCAACTAGCATAGTTCCTTGAAGGTGGCGCAGGTAGTGTACGCAACTAGCATGGTTCCTTGAAGGTGCAGTAGGTAATGTACGCGACTAGCACGGTTCCTTGAAGTTGGCGTAGGTAGTGTACGCAACTAGCATGGTTCCTTGAAGGTGGCGTAGGTAGTGTACGCAACTAGCATGGTTCCTTGAAGGTGGCGCAGGTAGTGTACGCAACTAGCATGGTTCCTTGAAGGTGGCGCAGGTAGTGTACGCAACTAGCACGGTTCCTTGAAGGTGGCGCAGGTAGTGTACGCAACTAGCATAGTTCCTTGAAGGTGGCGCAGGTAGTGTACGCAACTAGCATGGTTCCTTGAAGGTGCAGTAGGTAATGTACGCGACTAGCACGGTTCCTTGAAGGTGGCGTAGGTAGTGTACGCAACTAGCATGGTTCCTTGAAGGTGGCGTAGGTAGTGTACGCAACTAGCATGGTTCCTTGAAGGTGGCGCAGGTAGTGTACGCAACTAGCATGGTTCCTTGAAGGTGGCGTAGGTAGTGTACGCAACTAGCATGGTTCCTTGATGGTGGTGCAGGTAGTGTACGCAACTAGCATGGTTCCTTGAAGGTGGCGTTGGTAGTGTACGCAACTAGCATGGTTCCTTGAAGGTGGCGCAGGTAGTTTACGCAACTAGCATGGTTCCTTGAAGGAGGCGTAGGTAATGTACGCAACTAGCACGGTTCTTTGAAGGTGGCGCAGGTAGTGCACGCAACTAGCATGGTTCCTTGAAGGTGGCGCAGGTAGTGTACGCAACTAGCATGGTTCCTTGAAGGTGGCGCAGGTAGTGTACGCAACTAGCATGGTTCCTTGAGGGTGGCGTAGGTAATGTACGCAACTAGCATGGTTCCTTGAAGGTGGCGCAGGTAGTGTACGCAACTAGCATGGTTCCTTGAAGGTGGCGCAGGTAGTGTACGCAACTAGCATGGTTCCTTGAAGGTGGCGTACGTAGTGTACGCAACTAGCATGGTTCCTTGAAGGTGGCGCAGGTAGTGTACGCAACTAGTATGGTTCCTTGAAGGTGGCGTAGGTAGTGTACGCAACTAGCATGGTTCCTTGAAGGTGGCGCAGGTAGTGTACGCAACTAGCATGGTTCCTTGAAGGTGGCGTAGGTAGTGTACGCAACTAGCATGGGTCCTTGAGGATGGCTCAGGTAATGTACGCAACTAGCACGGTTCCTTGAAGGTGGCGCAGGTAATGTACGCAACTAGCACGGTTCCTTGAAGGTAGCGCAGGTAATGTACGCAACTAGCATGGTTCCTTGGAGGTGGCGCAGGTAGTGTACGCAACTAGCACGGTTCCTTGAAGGTGGCGTAGGTAGTGTACGCAACTAGCATGGTTCCTTGAGGGTGCAGTAGGTAGTGTGCGCAACTAGCACGGTTCCTTGAAGGTGGCGTAGGTAGTGTACGCAATTAGCACGGTTCCTTGAAGGAGGCGCAGGTAGTGTACGCAACTAGCATGGTTCCTTGAGGGTGGCGTAGGTAGTGTACGCAATTAGCACGGTTCCTTGAAGGTGGCGTAGGTAATGTACGCAATTAGCACGGTTCCTTGAAGGTGGCGCAGGTAATGTACGCAACTAGCACGGTTCCTTGAAGGTGGCGCAGGTAGTGTACGCAACTAGCACGGTTCCTTGAGGGTGGCGTAGGTAGTGTACGCAACTAGCATGGTTCCTTGAAGGTGGCGCAGGTAGTGTACGCAACTAGCATGGTTCCTTGAAGGTGGCGCAGGTAGTGTACGCAACTAGCATGGTTCCTTGAAGGTGGCGCAGGTAGTGTACGCAACTAGCATGGGTCCTTGAGGATGGCTCAGGTAATGTACGCAACTAGCATGGTTCCTTGAAGGAGGCGCAGGTAGTGTACGCAACTAGCACGGTTCCTTGAAGGTAGCGCAGGTAGTGTACGCACCTAGCATGGTTCCTTGAAGGTGGCGCAGGTAGTGTACGCAACTAGCATGGTTCCTTGAAGGTGGCGCAGGTAGTGTACGCAACTAGCATGGTTCCTAGAAGGTAGCGCAGGTAGTGTATGCAACTAGCATGGTTCCTTGAAGGTGGCGCAGGTAGTGTACGCAACTAGCATGGTTCCTTGAAGGTGGCGCAGGTAGTGTACGCAACTAGCATGGTTCCTTGAAGGTGGCGCAGGTAGTGTACGCAACTAGCACGGTTCCTTGAAGGTGCAGTAGGTAATGTACGCGACTAGCACGGTTCCTTGAAGGTGGCGCAGGTAGTGTACGCAACTAGCATGGTTCCTTGAAGGTGGCGCAGGTAGTGTACGCGACTAGCACGGTTCCTTGAAGGTGGCGCAGGTAGTGTACGCAACTAGCACGGTTCATTGAAGGTGCAGTAGGTAATGTACGCGACTAGCACGGTTCCTTGAAGGAGGCGCAGGTAGTGTACGCAACTAGCACGGTTCATTGAAGGTGGCGCAGGTAGTGTACGCAACTAGCACGGTTCATTGAAGGTGCAGTAGGTAATGTACGCGACTAGCATGGTTCCTTGAAGGTGCAGTAGGTAATGTACGCGACTAGCATGGTTCCTTGAAGGTGCACTAGGTAATGTACGCAACTAGCACGGTTCCTTGAAGGTGCAGTAGGTAATGTACGCAACTAGCACGGTTCCTTGAAGGTGGTGCAGGTAATGTACGCGACTAGCACGGTTCATTGAAGGTGGCGCAGGTAATGTACGCAACTAGCATGGTTCCTTGAGGGTGGCGCAGGTAATGTACGCAACTAGCATGGTTCCTTGGGGGTGGCGCAGGTAATGTACGCAACTAGCACGGTTCCTTGAGGGTGGCGCAGGTAATGTACGCAACTAGCATGGTTCATTGAAGGTGCAGTAGGTAATGTACGCGACTAGCACGGTTCCTTGAAGGTGGCGCAGGTAGTGTACGCAACTAGCACGGTTCCTTGAAGGTGGCGCAGGTAATGTACGCAACTAGCACGGTTCCTTGAAGGTGGCGCAGGTAGTGTACGCAACTAGCATGGTTCCTTGAAGGTGGCGCAGGTAGTGTACGCAACTAGCACGGTTCCTTGAAGGTGGCGCAGGTAGTGTACGCAACTAGCACGGTTCATTGAAGGTGGCGCAGGTAATGTACGCAACTAGCACGGTTCATTGAAGGTGGCGCAGGTAGTGTACGCAACTAGCACGGTTCATTGAAGGTGCAGTAGGTAATGTACGCGACTAGCATGGTTCCTTGAAGGTGCAGTAGGTAATGTACGCGACTAGCATGGTTCCTTGAAGGTGCAGTAGGTAATGTACGCGACTAGCACGGTTCCTTGAAGGTGGCGCAGGTAATGTACGCGACTAGCATGGTTCCTTGAAGGTGGCGCAGGTAGTGTACGCAACTAGCATGGTTCCTTGAGGGTGCAGTAGGTAATGTACGCAACTAGCACGGTTCATTGAAGGTGGCGTAGGTAGTGTACGCGACTAGCATGGTTCCTTGAAGGAGGCGCAGGTAGTGTACGCAACTAGCACGGTTCCTTGAAGGTGGCGCATGTAATGTACGCAACTAGCACTGTTCCTTGAAGGTGGCGTAGGTAGTGTACGCAACTAGCACGGTTCCTTGAGGGTGGCGCAGGTAGTGTACGCAACTAGCATGGGTCCTTGAGGGTGGCGTAGGTAGTGTACGCAATTAGCACGGTTCCTTGAAGGTGGCGCAGGTAATGTACGCAACTAGCACGGTTCCTTGAGGGTGGCGCAGGTAGTGTACGCAACTAGCACGGTTCCTTGAAGGTGGCGCAGGTAATCTACGCAACTAGCATGGGTCCTTGAGGGTGGCGTAGGTAGTGTACGCAACTAACACTGTTCCTTGAAGGTGGCGTAGGTAGTGTACGCAACTAGCACGGTTCCTTGAGGGTGGCGCAGGTAGTGTACGCAAAGGTGGCGCAGGTAATGTACGCAACTAGCATGGGTCCTTGAAGGTGGCGCAGGTAGTGTACGCAACTAGCACGGTTCCTTGAAGGTGGCGTAGGTAGTGTACGCAACTAGCACGGTTCCTTGAAGGTGGCGCAGGTAATGTACGCAACTAGCACGGTTCCTTGAAGGTGGCGCAGGTAGTGTACGCAACTAGCACGGTTCCTTGAAGGTGGCGCAGGTAGTGTACGCAACTAGCACGGTTCCTTGAAGGTGGCGCAGGTAGTGTACGCAACTAGCACGGTTCCTTGAAGGTGGCGCAGGTAATGTACGCAACTAGCACGGTTCCTTGAAGGTGGCGCAGGTAATGTACGCAACTAGCACGGTTCATTGAAGGTGGCGCAGGTAATGTACGCAACTAGCATGGGTCCTTGAAGGAGGCGCAGCTAGTGTACGCAACTAGCATGGTTCCTTGAGGGTGGCGCAGGTAGTGTACGCAAATAGCATGGGTCCTTGAGGGTGGTGCAGGTAGTGTACGCAACTAGCACGGTTCCTTGAAGGTGGCGTAGGTAGTGTACGCAACTAGCATGGGTCCATGAGGATTGCTCAGGTAATGTAAGCAACTAGCACGGTTCCTTGAAGGTCGCGTAGGTAGTGTACGCAACTAGCACGGTTCATTGAAGGTGGCGCAGGTAGTGTACGCAACTAGCATAGTTCCTTGAAGGTGGCGCAGGTAGTGTACGCAACTAGCATGGTTCCTTGAAGGTGCAGTAGGTAATGTACGCGACTAGCACGGTTCCTTGATGCTGGCGTAGGTAGTGTACGCAAGTAGCATGGTTCCTTGAAGGTGGCGTAGGTAGTGTACGCAACTAGCATGGTTCCTTGAAGGTGGCGCAGGTAGTGTACGCAACTAGCATGGTTCCTTGAAGGTGGCGCAGGTAGTGTACGCAACTAGCACGGTTCCTTAAAGGTGGCGCAGGTAGTGTACGCAACTAGCATAGTTCCTTGAAGGTGGCGCAGGTAGTGTACGCAACTAGCATGGTTCCTTGAAGGTGCAGTAGGTAATGTACGCGACTAGCACGGTTCCTTGAAGGTGGCGTAGGTAGTGTACGCAACTAGCATGGTTCTTTGAAGGTGGCGTAGGTAGTGTACGCAACTAGCATGGTTCCTTGAAGGTGGCGCAGGTAGTGTACGCAACTAGCATGGTTCCTTGAAGGTGGCGTAGGTAGTGTACGCAACTAGCATGGTTCCTTGAAGGTGGCGCAGAGTGTATGCAACTAGCATGGTTCCTTGAAGGTGGCGTTGGTAGTGTACGCAACTAGCATGGTTCCTTGAAGGTGGCGCAGGTAGTGTACGCAACTAGCATGGTTCCTTGAAGGTGGCGTTGGTAGTGTACGCAACTAGCATGGTTCCTTGAAGGTGGCGCAGGTAGTGTACGCAACTAGCACGGTTCCTTGAAGGTGGCGCAGGTAGTGTACGCAACTAGCACGGTTCATTGAAGGTGGCGCAGGTAATGTACGCAACTAGCACGGTTCATTGAAGGTGGCGCAGGTAGTGTACGCAACTAGCACGGTTCATTGAAGGTGCAGTAGGTAATGTACGCGACTAACATGGTTCCTTGAAGGTGCAGTAGGTAATGAACGCGACTAGCATGGTTCCTTGAAGGTGCAGTAGGTAATGTACGCGACTAGCACGGTTCCTCGAAGGTGGCACAGGTAATGTACGCGACTAGCATGGTTCCTTGAAGGTGGCGCAGGTAGTGTACGCAACTAGCATGGTTCCTTGAGGGTGCAGTAGGTAATGTACGCAACTAGCACGGTTCATTGAAGGTGGCGTAGGTAGTGTACGCGACTAGCATGGTTCCTTGAAGGAGGCGCAGGTAGTGTACGCAACTAGCACGGTTCCTTGAAGGTGGCGCAGGTAATGTACGCAACTAGCACTGTTCCTTGAAGGTGGCGTAGGTAGTGTACGCAAATAGCACGGTTCCTTGTGGGTGGCGCAGGTAGTGTACGCAACTAGCATGGGTCCTAGAGGGTGGCGTTGGTAGTGTACGCAACTAGCACGGTTCCTTGAAGGTGGCGCAGGTAATGTACGCAACTAGCACGGTTCCTTGAGGGTGGCGCAGGTAGTGTACGCAACTAGCACGGTTCCTTGAAGGTGGCGCAGGTAATCTACGCAACTAGCATGGGTCCTTGAGGGTGGCGTAGGTAGTGTACGCAACTAGCACGGTTCCTTGAAGGTGGCGTAGGTAGTGTACGCAACTAGCACGGTTCCTTGAGGGTGGCGCAGGTAGTGTACGCAACTAGCACGGTTCCTTGAAGGTGGCGCAGGTAATCTACGCAACTAGCATGGGTCCTTGAGGGTGGCGTAGGTTGTGTACGCAACTAGCACGGTTCCTTGAAGGTGGCGTAGGTAGTGTACGCAACTAGCACGGTTCCTTGAGGGTGGAGCAGGTAGTGTACGCAACTAGCATGGTTCCTTGAAGGTGGCGCAGGTAATGTACGCAACTAGCATGGGTCCTTGAAGGTGGCGCAGGTAGTGTACGCAACTAGCACGGTTCCTTGAAGGTGGCGTAGGTAGTGTACGCAACTAGCACGGTTCCTTGAAGGTGGCGCAGGTAATGTACGCAACTAGCACGGTTCCTTGAAGGTGGCGCAGGTAGTGTACGCAACTAGCACGGTTCCTTGAAGGTGGCGCAGGTAGTGTACGCAACTAGCACGGTTCCTTGAAGGTGGCGCAGGTAATGTACGCAACTAGCACGGTTCCTTGAAGGTGGCGCAGGTAATGTACGCAACTAGCACGGTTCATTGAAGGTGGCGCAGGTAATGTACGCAACTAGCATGGGTCCTTGAAGGAGGCGCAGGTAGTGTACGCAACTAGCATGGTTCCTTGAGGGTGGCGCAGGTAGTGTACGCAACTAGCATGGGTCCTTGAGGGTGGCGCAGGTAGTGTACGCAACTAGCACGGTTCCTTGAAGGTGGCGTAGGTAGTGTACGCAACTAGCATGGGTCCTTGAAGATGGCTCAGGTAATGTACGCAACTAGCACGGTTCCTTGAAGGTCGCGTAGGTAGTGTACGCAACTAGCACGGTTCATTGAAGGTGGCGCAGGTAGTGTACGCAACTAGCATAGTTCCTTGAAGGTGGCGCAGGTAGTGTACGCAACTAGCATGGTTCCTTGAAGGTGCAGTAAGTAATGTACGCGACTAGCACGGTTCCTTGACGGTGGCGTAGGTAGTGTACGCAACTAGCACGGTTCCTTGAAGGTGGCGCGGGTAGTGTACGCAACTAGCATGGGTCCTTGAGGATGGCTCAGGTAATGTACGCGACTAGCACGGTTCCTTGAGGGTGGCGCAGGTAGTGTACGCAACTAGCACGGTTCCTTGAAGGTGGCGCAGGTAGTGTACGCAACTAGCATGGTTCCTTGAAGGTGGCGTAGGTAGTTTACGCAATTAGCATGGTTCCTTGAAGGTGGCGCAGGTAGTGTACGCAACTAGCATGGTTCCTTGAAGGTGGCGCAGGTAGTGTACGCAACTAGCCCGGTTCCTTGAAGGTGGCGCAGGTAGTGTACGCAACTAGCATAGTTCCTTGAAGGTGGCGCAAGTAGTGTACGCAACTAGCATGGTTCCTTGAAGGTGCAGTAGGTAATGTACGCGACTAGCACGGTTCCTTGAAGGTGGCGTAGGTAGTGTACGCAATTAGCATGGGTCCTTGAGGGTGGCGTAGGTAGTGTACGCAACTAGCACGGTTCCTTGTAGGTGGCTTAGGTAATGTACGGAACTAGCACGGTTCCTTGAAGGTGGCGCAGGTAATGTACGCAACTAGCACGGTTCCTTGAGGGTGGCGTAGGTAGTGTATGCAACTAGCACGGGTCCTTGAAGGTGGCGCAGGTAATGTACGCAACTAGCATGGATCCTTGAGGGTGGCGTAGGTAGTGTACGCAACTAGCACGGGTCCTTGAAGGTGGCGCAGGTAATGTACGCAACTAGCACTGTTCCTTGAAGGTGGCGCAGGTAATGTACGCAACTAGCATGGGTCCTTGAGGGTGGCGTAGGTAGTGTACGCAACTAGCATGGTTCCTTGAAGGTGGCGCAGGTAATGTACGCAACTAGCATGGGTCCTTGAGGGTGGCGTAGGTAGTGTACGCAACTAGCATGGTTCCTTGAAGGTGGCGCAGGTAATGTACGCAACTAGCAAGGGTCCTTGAGGATGGCTCAGGTAATGTACGCAACTAGCACGGTTTATTGAAGGTGGCGCAGATATAGTACGCAACTAGCACTGTTCCTTGAAGGTGGCGCAGGTTATGTACGCAACTAGCATGGGTCCATGAGGATGGCTCAGGTAATGTACGCAACTAGCACGGTTCATTGAAGGTGGCGCAGGTAATGTACGACACTAGCATGGGTCCATGAGGATGGCTCAGGTAATGTACGCAACTAGCACGGTTCATTGATGGTGGCGCAGGTAATGTACGCAACTAGCACGGTTCATTGAAGGTGGCGCAGATAGTGTACGACACTAGCAAGGGTCCTTGAAGGTGGTGCAGGTAATGTACGCTACTAGCAAGGGTCCTTGAGGGTGGTGCAGCTTATGTACGCAACTAACATGGGTCCATGAGGATGGCTCAGGTAATGTACGCAACTAGCACGGTTCATTGAAGGTGGCGCAGGTAATGTACGCAACTAGCATGGGTCCTTGAAGGAGGCGCAGGTAATGTACGCAACTAGCATGGGTCCTTAAGGGTGGCGCAGGTAGTGTACGCAACTAGCACGGTTCCTTGAAGGTGGCGTAGGTAGTGTACGCAACTAGCATGGTTCCTTGAAGTTGCAGAAGGTAATGTACGCGACTAGCACGGTTCCTTGAAGGTGGCGTAGGTAGTGTACGCAACTAGCATGGTTCCTTGAAGGTGGCGTAGGTAGTGTACGCAACTAGCACGGTTCATTGAAGGTGGCGCAGGTAGTGTACGCAACTAGCATAGTTCCTTGAAGGTGGCGCAGGTAGTGTACGCAACTAGCATGGTTCCTTGAAGGTGCAGTAGGTAATGTACGCGACTAGCACGGTTCCTTGAAGGTGGCGTAGGTAGTGTACGCAACTAGCATGGTTCCTTGAAGGTGGCGTAGGTAGTGTACGCAACTAGCATGGTTCCTTGAAGGTGGCGCAGGTAGTGTACGCAACTAGCATGGTTCCTTGAAGGTGGCGCAGGTAGTGTACGCAACTAGCACGGTTCCTTGAAGGTGGCGCAGGTAGTGTACGCAACTAGCATAGTTCCTTGAAGGTGGCGCAGGTAGTGTACGCAACTAGCATGGTTCCTTGAAGGTGCAGTAGGTAATGTACGCGACTAGCACGGTTCCTTGAAGGTGGCGTAGGTAGTGTACGCAACTAGCATGGTTCCTTGAAGGTGGCGTAGGTAGTGTACGCAACTAGCATGGTTCCTTGAAGGTGGCGCAGGTAGTGTACGCAACTAGCATGGTTCCTTGAAGGTGGCGTAGGTAGTGTACGCAACTAGCATGGTTCCTTGAAGGTGGCGCAGGTAGTGTACGCAACTAGCATGGTTCCTTGAAGGTGGCGTTGGTAGTGTACGCAACTAGCATGGTTCCTTGAAGGTGGCGCAGGTAGTGTACGCAACTAGCATGGTTCATTGAAGGAGGCGTAGGTAATGTACGCAACTAGCACGATTCCTTGAAGGTGGCGCAGGTAGTGCACGCAACTAGCATGGTTCCTTGAAGGTGGCGCAGGTAGTGTACGCAACTAGCATGGTTCCTTGAACGTGGCGCAGGTAGTGTACGCAACTAGCATCGTTCCTTGAGGGTGGCGTAGGTAATGTACGCAACTAGCATGGTTCCTTGAAGGTGACGCAGGTAGTGTACGTAGCTAGCATGGTTCCTTGAAGGTGGCGCAGGTAGTGTACGCAACTAGCATGGTTCCTTGAAGGTGGCGTACGTAGTGTACGCAACTAGCATGGTTCCTTGAAGGTGGCGCAAGTAGTGTACGCAACTAGTATGGTTCCTTGAAGGTGGCGTAGGTAGTGTACGCAACTAGCATGGTTCCTTGAAGGTGGCGCAGGTAGTGTACGCAACTAGCATGGTTCCTTGAAGGTGGCGTAGGTAGTGTACGCAACTAGCATGGGTCCTTGAGGATGGCTCAGGTAATGTACGCAACTAGCACGGTTCCTTGAAGGTGGCGCAGGTAGTGTACGCAATTAGCATGATTCCTTGAAGGTGGCGTAGGTAGTGTACGCAACTAGCATGGTTCCTTGAAGGTGGCGCAGGTAGTGTACGCAACTAGCACGGTTCCTTGAAGGTGGCGTAGGTAGTGTACGCAACTAGCATGGTTCCTTGAGGGTGCAGTAGGTAGTGTGCGCAACTAGCACGGTTCCTTGAAGGTGGCGTAGGTAGTGTACGCAATTAGCACGGTTCCTTGAAGGAGGCGCAGGTAGTGTACGCAACTAGCATGGTTCCTTGAGGGTGGCGTAGGTAGTGTACGCAATTAGCACGGTTCCTTGAAGGTGGCGTAGGTAATGTACGCAATTAGCACGGTTCCTTGAAGGTGGCGCAGGTAATGTACGCAACTAGCACGGTTCCTTGAAGGTGGCGCAGGTAGTGTACGCAACTAGCATGGTTCCTTGTAGGTGGCGCAGGTATTGTACGCAACTAGCATGGTTCCTTGAAGGTGGCGCAGGTAGTGTACCCAACTAGCATGGGTCCTTGAGGATGGCTCAGGTAATGTACGCAACTAGCATGGTTCCTTGAAGGTGGCGCAGGTAGTGTACGCAACTAGCACGGTTCCTTGAAGGTAGCGCAGGTAGTGTACGCAACTAGCATGGTTCCTTGAAGGTGGCGCAGGTAGTGTACGCAACTAGCATGGTTCCTTGAAGGTGGCGCAGTTAGTGTACGCAACTAGCATGGTTCCTAGAAGGTAGCGCAGGTAGTGTACGCAACTAGCATGGTTCCTTGAAGGTGGCGCAGGTAGTGTACGCAACTAGCATGGTTCCTTGAAGGTGGCGCAGGTAGTGTACGCAACTAGCATGGTTCCTTGAAGGTGGCGCAGGTAGTGTACGCAACTAGCACGTTTCGTTGAAGGTGCAGTAGGTAATGTACGCGACTAGCACGGTTCCTTGAAGGTGGCGCAGGTAGTGTACGCAACTAGCATGGTTCCTTGAAGGTGGCGCAGGTAGTGTACGCGACTAGCACGGTTCCTTGAAGGTGGCGCAGGTAGTGTACGCAACTAGCACGGTTCATTGAAGGTGCAGTAGGTAATGTACGCGACTAGCATGGTTCCTTGAAGGTGCAGTAGGTAATGTACGCGACTAGCATGGTTCCTTGAAGGTGCAGTAGGTAATGTAAGCAACTAGCACGGTTCCTTGAAGGTGGCGTAGGTAATGTACGCAACTAGCACGGTTCATTGAAGGTGGCGCAGGTAGTGTACGCAACTAGCACGGTTCATTGAAGGTGCAGTAGGTAATGTACGCGACTAGCATGGTTCCTTGAAGGTGCAGTAGGTAATGTACGCGACTAGCATGGTTCCTTGAAGGTGCAGTAGGTAATGTACGCAACTAGCACGGTTCCTTGAAGGTGGCGTAGGTAATGTACGCAACTAGCACGGTTCCTTGAAGGCGGCGAAGGTAATGTACGCAACTAGCACGGTTCCTTGAAGGTGCAGTAGGTAATGTACGCAACTAGCACGGTTCCTTGAAGGTGGTGCAGGTAATGTACGCGACTAGCACGGTTCATTCAAGGTGGCGCAGGTAATGTACGCAACTAGCATGGTTCCTTGAGGGTGGCGCAGGTAATGTACGCAACTAGCATGGTTCCTTGGGGGTGGCGCAGGTAATGTACGCAACTAGCACGGTTCCTTGAGGGTGGCGCAGGTAATGTACGCAACTAGCATGGTTCATTGAAGGTGCAGTAGGTAATGTACGCGACTAGCACGGTTCCTTGAAGGTGGCGCAGGTAGTGTACGCAACTAGCACGGATCCTTGAAGGTGGCGCAGGTAATGTACGCAACTAGCACGGTTCCTTGAAGGTGGCGCAGGTAGTGTACGCAACTAGCATGGTTCCTTGACGGTGGCGCAGGTAGTGTACGCAACTAGCACGGTTCCTTGAAGGTGGCGCAGGTAGTGTACGCAACTAGCACGGTTCATTGAAGGTGGCGCAGGTAATGTACGTAACTAGCACGGTTCATTGAAGGTGGCGCAGGTAGTGTACGCAACTAGCACGGTTCATTGAAGGTGCAGTAGGTAATGTACGCGACTAGCATGGTTCCTTGAAGGTGCAGTAGGTAATGTACGCGACTAGCATGGTTCCTTGAAGGTGCAGTAGGTAATGTACGCGACTAGCACGGTTCCTTGAAGGTGGCGCAGGTAATGTACGCAACTAGCATGGTTCCTTGAAGGTGGCGCAGGTAGTGTACGCAACTAGCATGGTTCCTTGAGGGTGCAGTAGGTAATGTACGCAACTAGCACGGTTCATTGAAGGTGGCGTAGGTAGTGTACGCGACTAGCATGGTTCCTTGAAGGAGGCGCAGGTAGTGTACGCAACTAGCACGGTTCCTTGAAGGTGGCGCATGTAATGTACGCAACTAGCACTGTTCCTTGAAGGTGGCGTAGGTAGTGTACGCAACTAGCACGGTTCCTTGAGGGTGGCGCAGGTAGTGTACGCAACTAGCATGGGTCCTTGAGGGTGGCGTAGGTAGTGTACGCAACTAGCACGGTTCCTTGAAGGTGGCGCAGGTAATGTACGCAACTAGCACGGTTCCTTGAGGGTGGCGCAGGTAGTGTACGCAACTAGCACGGTTCCATGAAGGTGGCGCAGGTAATCTACGCAACTAGCATGGGTCCTTGAGGGTGGCGTAGGTAGTGTACGCAACTAGCACTGTTCCTTGAAGGTGGCGTAGGTAGTGTACGCAACTAGCACGGTTCCTTGAGGGTGGCGCAGGTAGTGTACGCAACTAGCATGGTTCCTTGAAGGTGGCGCAGGTAATGTACGCAACTAGCATGGGTCCTTGAAGGTGGCGCAGGTAGTGTACGCAACTAGCACGGTTCCTTGAAGGTGGCGTAGGTAGTGTACGCAACTAGCACGGTTCCTTGAAGGTGGCGCAGGTAATGTACGCAACTAGCACGGTTCCTTGAAGGTGGCGCAGGTAGTGTACGCAACTAGCACGGTTCCTTGAAGGTGGCGCAGGTAGTGTACGCAACTAGCACGGTTCCTTGAAGGTGGCGCAGGTAGTGTACGCAACTAGCACGGTTCCTTGAAGGTGGCGCAGGTAATGTACGCAACTAGCACGGTTCCTTGAAGGTGGCGCAGGTAATGTACGCAACTAGCACGGTTCATTGAAGGTGGCGCAGGTAATGTACGCAATTAGCATGGGTCCTTGAAGGAGGCGCAGGTAGTGTACGCAACTAGCATGGTTCCTTGAGGGTGGCGCAGGTAGTGTACGCAACTAGCATGGGTCCTTTAGGGTGGTGCAGGTAGTGTACGCAACTAGCACGGTTCCTTGAAGGTGGCGTAGGTAGTGTACGCAACTAGCATGGGTCCATGAGGATGGCTCAGGTAATGTAAGCAACTAGCACGGTTCCTTGAAGGTCGCGTAGGTAGTGTACGCAACTAGCACGGTTCATTGAAGGTGGCGCAGGTAGTGTACGCAACTAGCATAGTTCCTTGAAGGTGGCGCAGGTAGTGTACGCAACTAGCATGGTTCCTTGAAGGTGCAGTAGGTAATGTACGCGACTAGCACGGTTCCTTGAAGGTGGCGTAGGTAGTGTACGCAACTAGCATGGTTCCTTGAAGGTGGCGTAGGTAGTGTACGCAACTAGCATGGTTCCTTGAATGTGGCGCAGGTAGTGTACGCAACTAGCATGGTTCCTTGAAGGTGGCGCAGGTAGTGTACGCAACTAGCACGGTTCCTTAAAGGTGGCGCAGGTAGTGTACGCAACTAGCATAGTTCCTTGAAGGTGGCGCAGGTAGTGTACGCAACTAGCATGGTTCCTTGAAGGTGCAGTAGGTAATGTACGAGACTAGCACGGTTCCTTGAAGGTGGCGTAGGTAGTGTACGCAACTAGCATGGTTCCTTGAAGGTGCAGTAGGTAATGTACGAGACTAGCACGGTTCCTTGAAGGTGGCGTAGGTAGTGTACGCAACTAGCATGGGTCCTTGAAGGTGGCGCAGGTAGTGTACGCAACTAGCACGGTTCCTTGAAGGTGGCGTAGGTAGTGTACGCAACTAGCACGGTTCCTTGAAGGTGGCGCAGGTAATGTACGCAACTAGCACGGTTCCTTGAAGGTGGCGCAGGTAGTGTACGCAACTAGCACGGTTCCTTGAAGGTGGCGCAGGTAGTGTACGCAACTAGGACGGTTCCTTGAAGGTGGCGCAGGTAATGTACGCAACTAGCACGGTTCCTTGAAGGTGGCGCAGGTAATGTACGCAACTAGCACGGTTCATTGAAGGTGGCGCAGGTAATGTACGCAACTAGCATGGGTCCTTGAAGGAGGCGCAGGTAGTGTACGCAACTAGCATGGTTCCTTGAGGGTGGCGCAGGTAGTGTACGCAACTAGCATGGGTCCTTGAGGGTGGCGTAGGTAGTGTACGCAACTAGCACGGTTCCTTGAAGGTGGCGTAGGTAGTGTACGCAACTAGCATGGGTCCTTGAAGATGGCTCAGTTAATGTACGCAACTAGCACGGTTCCTTGAAGGTCGCGTAGGTAGTGTACGCAACTAGCACGGTTCATTGAAGGTGGCGCAGGTAGTGTACGCAACTAGCATAGTTCCTTGAAGGTGGCGCAGGTAGTGTACGCAACTAGCATGGTTCCTTGAAGGTGGCGCAGGTAGTGTACGCAACTAGCATGGTTCCTTGAGGGTGGCGTAGGTAATGTACGCAACTAGCATGGTTCCTTGAAGGTGGCGCAGGTAGTGTACGCAACTAGCATGGTTCCTTGAAGGTGGCGCAGGTAGTGTACGCAACTAGCATGGTTCCTTGAAGGTGGCGTACGTAGTGTACGCAACTAGCATGGTTCCTTGAAGGTGGCGCAGGTAGTGTACGCAACTAGTATGGTTCCTTGAAGGTGGCGTAGGTAGTGTACGCAACTAGCATGGTTCCTTGAAGGTGGCGCAGGCAGTGTACGCAACTAGCATGGTTCCTTGAAGGTGGCGTTGGTAGTGTACGCAACTAGCATGGGTCCTTGAGGATGGCTCAGGTAATGTACGCAACTAGCACGGTTCCTTGAAGGTGGCGCAGGTAATGTACGCAACTAGCACGGTTCCTTGAAGGTTGCGCAGGTAATGTACGCAACTAGCATGGTTCCTTGAAGGTGGCGCAGGTAGTGTACGCAATTAGCATGGTTCCTTGAAGGTGGCGTAGGTAGTGTACGCAACAAGCATGGTTCCTTGAAGGTGGAGCAGGTAGTGTACGCAACTAGCACGGTTCCTTGAAGGTGGCGTAGGTAGTGTACGCAATTAGCACGGTTCCTTGAAGGTGGCGTAGGTAATGTACGCAATTAGCACGGTTCCTTGAAGGTGGCGCAGGTAATGTACGCAACTAGCACGGTTCCTTGAAGGTGGCGCAGGTAGTGTACGCAACTAGCACGGTCCCTTGAGGGTGGCGTAGGTAGTGTACGCAACTAGCATGGTTCCTTGAAGGTGGCGCAGGTAGTGTACGCAACTAGCATGGTTCCTTGAAGGTGGCGCAGGTAGTGTACGCAACTAGCATGGTTCCTTGAAGGTGGCGCAGGTAGTGTACGCAACTAGCATGGGTCCTTGAGGATGGCTCAGGTAATGTACGCAACTAGCATGGTTCCTTGAAGGTGGCGCAAGTAGTGTACGCAACTAGCACGGTTCCTTGAAGGTAGCGCAGGTAGTGTACGCAACTAGCATGGTTCCTTGAAGGTGGCGCAGGTAGTGTACGCAACTAGCATGGTTCCTTGAAGGTGGCGCAGGTAGTGTACGCAACTAGCATGGTTCCTAGAAGGTAGCGCAGGTAGTGTACGCAACTAGCATGGTTCCTTGAAGGTGGCGCAGGTAGTGTACGCAACTAGCATGGTTCCTTGAAGGTGGCGCAGGTAGTGTACGCAAATAGCACGGTTCCTTGAAGGTGGCGCAGGTAATGTACGCAACTAGCACGGTTCCTTGAAGGTGGCGTAGGTAGTGTACGCAACTAGCACGGTTCCTTGAAGGTGGCGCAGGTAATGTACGCAACTAGCACGGTTCCTTGAAGGTGGCGCAGGTAGTGTACGCAACTAGCACGGTTCCTTGAAGGTGGCGCAGGTAGTGTACGCAACTAGGACGGTTCCTTGAAGGTGGCGCAGGTAATGTACGCAACTAGCACGGTTCCTTGAAGGTGGCGCAGGTAATGTACGCAACTAGCACGGTTCATTGAAGGTGGCGCAGGTAATGTACGCAACTAGCATGGGTCCTTGAAGGAGGCGCAGGTAGTGTACGCAACTAGCATGGTTCCTTGAGGGTGGCGCAGGTAGTGTACGCAACTAGCATGGGTCCTTGAGGGTGGCGTAGGTAGTGTACGCAACTAGCACGGTTCCTTGAAGGTGGCGTAGGTAGTGTACGCAACTAGCATGGGTCCTTGAAGATGGCTCAGTTAATGTACGCAACTAGCACGGTTCCTTGAAGGTCGCGTAGGTAGTGTACGCAACTAGCACGGTTCATTGAAGGTGGCGCAGGTAGTGTACGCAACTAGCATAGTTCCTTGAAGGTGGCGCAGGTAGTGTACGCAACTAGCATGGTTCCTTGAAGGTGGCGCAGGTAGTGTACGCAACTAGCATGGTTCCTTGAGGGTGGCGTAGGTAATGTACGCAACTAGCATGGTTCCTTGAAGGTGGCGCAGGTAGTGTACGCAACTAGCATGGTTCCTTGAAGGTGGCGCAGGTAGTGTACGCAACTAGCATGGTTCCTTGAAGGTGGCGTACGTAGTGTACGCAACTAGCATGGTTCCTTGAAGGTGGCGCAGGTAGTGTACGCAACTAGTATGGTTCCTTGAAGGTGGCGTAGGTAGTGTACGCAACTAGCATGGTTCCTTGAAGGTGGCGCAGGCAGTGTACGCAACTAGCATGGTTCCTTGAAGGTGGCGTTGGTAGTGTACGCAACTAGCATGGGTCCTTGAGGATGGCTCAGGTAATGTACGCAACTAGCACGGTTCCTTGAAGGTGGCGCAGGTAATGTACGCAACTAGCACGGTTCCTTGAAGGTTGCGCAGGTAATGTACGCAACTAGCATGGTTCCTTGAAGGTGGCGCAGGTAGTGTACGCAATTAGCATGGTTCCTTGAAGGTGGCGTAGGTAGTGTACGCAACAAGCATGGTTCCTTGAAGGTGGAGCAGGTAGTGTACGCAACTAGCACGGTTCCTTGAAGGTGGCGTAGGTAGTGTACGCAATTAGCACGGTTCCTTGAAGGTGGCGTAGGTAATGTACGCAATTAGCACGGTTCCTTGAAGGTGGCGCAGGTAATGTACGCAACTAGCACGGTTCCTTGAAGGTGGCGCAGGTAGTGTACGCAACTAGCACGGTCCCTTGAGGGTGGCGTAGGTAGTGTACGCAACTAGCATGGTTCCTTGAAGGTGGCGCAGGTAGTGTACGCAACTAGCATGGTTCCTTGAAGGTGGCGCAGGTAGTGTACGCAACTAGCATGGTTCCTTGAAGGTGGCGCAGGTAGTGTACGCAACTAGCATGGGTCCTTGAGGATGGCTCAGGTAATGTACGCAACTAGCATGGTTCCTTGAAGGTGGCGCAAGTAGTGTACGCAACTAGCACGGTTCCTTGAAGGTAGCGCAGGTAGTGTACGCAACTAGCATGGTTCCTTGAAGGTGGCGCAGGTAGTGTACGCAACTAGCATGGTTCCTTGAAGGTGGCGCAGGTAGTGTACGCAACTAGCATGGTTCCTAGAAGGTAGCGCAGGTAGTGTACGCAACTAGCATGGTTCCTTGAAGGTGGCGCAGGTAGTGTGCGCAACTAGCATGGTTCCTTGAAGGTGGCGCAGGTAGTGTACGCAAATAGCACGGTTCCTTGAAGGTGGCGCAGGTAATGTACGCAACTAGCACGGTTCACTGAAGGTGGCGCCGGTAGTGTACGCATTTAGCACGGTTCATTGAAGGTGCAGTAGGTAATGTACGCGACTAACATGGTTCCTTGAAGGTGCAGTAGGTAATGTACGCGACTAGCATGGTTCCTTGAAGGTGCAGTAGGTAATGTACGCGACTAGCACGGTTCCTTGAAGGTGGCACAGGTAATGTACGCGACTAGCATGGTTCCTTGAGCGTGGCGCAGGTAGTGTACGCAACTAGCATGGTTCCTTGAGGGTGCAGTAGGTAATGTACGCAACTAGCACGGTTCATTGAAGGTGGCGTAGGTAGTGTACGCGACTAGCATGGTTCCTTGAAGGAGGCGCAGGTAGTGTACGCAACTAGCACGGTTCCTTGAAGGTGGCGCAGGTAATGTACGCAACTAGCACTGTTCCTTGAAGGTGGCGTAGGTAGTGTACGCAAATAGCACGGTTCCTTGTGGGTGGCGCAGGTAGTGTACGCAACTAGCATGGGTCCTAGAGGGTGGCGTTGGTAGTGTACGCAACTAGCACGGTTCCTTGAAGGTGGCGCAGGTAATGTACGCAACTAGCACGGTTCCTTGAGGGTGGCGCAGGTAGTGTACGCAACTAGCACGGTTCCTTGAAGGTGGCGCAGGTAATCTACGCAACTAGCATGGGTCCTTGAGGGTGGCGTAGGTAGTGTACGCAACTAGCACGGTTCCTTGAAGGTGGCGTAGGTAGTGTACGCAACTAGCACGGTTCCTTGAGGGTGGCGCAGGTAGTGTACGCAACTAGCATGGTTCCTTGAAGGTGGCGCAGGTAATGTACGCAACTAGCATGGGTCCTTGAAGGTGGCGCAGGTAATGTACGCAACTAGCACGGTTCCTTGAAGGTGGCGCAGGTAGTGTACGCAACTAGCACGGTTCCTTGAAGGTGGCGCAGGTAGTGTACGCAACTAGGACGGTTCCTTGAAGGTGGCGCAGGTAATGTACGCAACTAGCACGGTTCCTTGAAGGTGGCGCAGGTAATGTACGCAACTAGCACGGTTCATTGAAGGTGGCGCAGGTAATGTACGCAACTAGCATGGGTCCTTGAAGGAGGCGCAGGTAGTGTACGCAACTAGCATGGTTCCTTGAGGGTGGCGCAGGTAGTGTACGCAACTAGCATGGGTCCTTGAGGGTGGCGTAGGTAGTGTACGCAACTAGCACGGTTCCTTGAAGGTGGCGCAGGTAATGTACGCAACTAGCACGGTTCCTTGAGGGTGGCGCAGGTAGTGTACGCAACTAGCACGGTTCCCTGAAGGTGGCGCAGGTAATCTACGCAACTAGCATGGGTCCTTGAGGGTGGCGTAGGTAGTGTACGCAACTAGCACGGTTCCTTGAAGGTGGCGTAGGTAGTGTACGCAACTAGCACGGTTCCTTGAGGGTGGCGCAGGTAGTGTACGCAACTAGCACGGTTCCTTGAAGGTGGCGTAGGTAGTGTACGCAACTAAGCACGGTTCCTTGAAGGTGGCGCAGGTAATGTACGCAACTAGCACGGTTCCTTGAAGGTGGCGCAGGTAGTGTACGCAACTAGCACGGTTCCTTGAAGGTGGCGCAGGTAGTGTACGCAACTAGGACGGTTCCTTGAAGGTGGCGCAGGTAATGTACGCAACTAGCACGGTTCCTTGAAGGTGGCGCAGGTAATGTACGCAACTAGCACGGTTCATTGAAGGTGGCGCAGGTAATGTACGCAACTAGCATGGGTCCTTGAAGGAGGCGCAGGTAGTGTACGCAACTAGCATGGGTCCTTGAGGGTGGCGCAGGAAGTGTACGCAACTAGCACGGTTCCTTGAAGGTGGCGTAGGTAGTGTACGCAACTAGCATGGGTCCTTGAAGATGGCTCAGGTAATGTACGCAACTAGCACGGTTCCTTGAAGGTCGCGTAGGTAGTGTACGCAACTAGCACGGTTCATTGAAGGTGGCGCAGGTAGTGTACGCAACTAGCATAGTTCCTTGAAGGTGGCGCAGGTAGTGTACGCAACTAGCATGGTTCCTTGAAGGTGCAGTAGGTAATGTACGCGACTAGCACGGTTCCTTGAAGGTGGCGTAGGTAGTGTACGCAACTAGCACGGTTCCTTGAAGGTGGCGCGGGTAGTGTACGCAACTAGCATGGGTCCTTGAGGATGGCTCAAGTAATGTACGCGACTAGCACGGTTCCTTGAGGGTGGCGCAGGTAGTGTACGCAACTAGCACGGTTCCTTGAAGGTGGCGCAGGTAGTGTACGCAACTAGCATGGTTCCTTGAAGGTGGCGTAGGTAGTGTACGCAATTAGCATGGTTCCTTGAAGGTGGCGCAGGTAGTGTACGCAACTAGCATGGTTCCTTGAAGGTGGCGCAGGTAGTTTACGCAACTAGCCCGGTTCCTTGAAGGTGGCGCAGGTAGTGTACGCAACTAGCATAGTTCCTTGAAGGTGGCGCAAGTAGTGTACGCAACTAGCATGGTTCCTTGAAGGTGCAGTAGGTAATGTACGCGACTAGCACGGTTCCTTGAAGGTGGCGTAGGTAGTGTACGCAACTAGCATGGTTCCTTGAAGGTGGCGTAGGTAGTGTACGCAACTAGCATGGTTCCTTGAAGGTGGCGCAAGTAGTGTACGCAACTAGCATGGTTCCTTGAAGGTGGCGCAAGTAGTGTACGCAACTAGCACGGTTCCTTAAAGGTGGCGCAGGTAGTGTACGCAACTAGCATAGTTCCTTGAAGGTGGCGCAGGTAGTGTACGCAACTAGCATGGTTCCTTGAAGGTGCAGTAGGTAATGTACGCGACTAGCACGGTTCCTTGAAGGTGGCGTAGGTAGTGTACGCAACTAGCATGGGTTCTTGAGGGTGGCGCAGGTAGTGTACGCAACTAGCACGGTTCCTTGAAGGTGGCGTAGGTAGTGTACGCAATTAGCATGGGTCCTTGAGGGTGGCGTAGGTAGTGTACGCAACTAGCACGGTTCCTTGAAGGTGGCGTAGGTAATGTACGCAACTAGCACGGTTCCGTGAAGGTGGCGCAGGTAATGTACGCAACTAGCACGGTTCCTTGAGGGTGGCGTAGGTAGTGTACGCAACTAGCACGGGTCCTTGAAGGTGGCGCAGGTAATGTACGCAACTAGCATGGATCCTTGAGGGTGGCGTAGGTAGTGTACGCAACTAGCACGGGTCCTTGAAGGTGGCGCAGGTAATGTACGCAACTAGCACTGTTCCTTGAAGGTGGCGCAGGTAATGAACGCAACTAGCATGGGTCCTTGAGGGTGGCGTAGGTAGTGTACGCAACTAGCATGGTTCCTTGAAGGTGGCGCAGGTAATGTACGCAACTAGCATGGGTCCTTGAGGGTGGCGTAGGTAGTGTACGCAACTAGCATGGTTCCTTGAAGGTGGCGCAGGTAATGTACGCAACTAGCAAGGGTCCTTGAGGATGGCTCAGGTAATGTACGCAACTAGCACGGTTTATTGAAGGTGGCGCAGATATAGTACGCAACTAGCACTGTTCCTTGAAGGTGGCGCAGGTTATGTACGCAACTAGCATGGGTCCATGAGGATGGCTCAGGTAATGTACGCAACTAGCACGGTTCATTGAAGGTGGCGCAGGTAATGTACGACACTAGCATGGGTCCATGAGGATGGCTCAGGTAATGTACGCAACTAGCACGGTTCATTGAAGGTGGCGCAGGTAATGTACGCAACTAGCACGGTTCATTGAAGGTGGCGCAGATAGTGTACGACACTAGCAAGGGTCCTTGAAGGTTGTGCAGGTAATGTACGCTACTAGCAAGGGTCCTTGAGGGTGGTGCAGCTTATGTACGCAACTAGCATGGGTCCATGAGGATGGCTCAGGTAATGTACGCAACTAGCACGGTTCATTGAAGGTGGCGCAGGTAATGTACGCAACTAGCATGGGTCCTTGAAGGAGGCGCAGGTAATGTACGCAACTAGCATGGGTCCTTAAGGGTGGCGCAGGTAGTGTACGCAACTAGCACGGTTCCTTGAAGGTGGCGTAGGTAGTGTACGCAACTAGCATGGGTCCTTAAGGATGGCTCAGGTAATGTACGCAACTAGCACGGTTCCTTGAAGGTCGCGTAGGTAGTGTACGCAACTAGCACGGTTCATTGAAGGTGGCGCAGGTAGTGTACGCAACTAGCATAGTTCCTTGAAGGTGGCGCAGGTAGTGTACGCAACTAGCATGGTTCCTTGAAGGTGCAGTAGGTAATGTACGCGACTAGCACGGTTCCTTGAAGTTGGCGTAGGTAGTGTACGCAACTAGCATGGTTCCTTGAAGGTGGCGTAGGTAGTGTACGCAACTAGCATGGTTCCTTGAAGGTGGCGCAGGTAGTGTACGCAACTAGCATGGTTCCTTGAAGGTGGCGCAGGTAGTGTACGCAACTAGCACGGTTCCTTGAAGGTGGCGCAGGTAGTGTACGCAACTAGCATAGTTCCTTGAAGGTGGCGCAGGTAGTGTACGCAACTAGCATGGTTCCTTGAAGGTGCAGTAGGTAATGTACGCGACTAGCACGGTTCCTTGAAGGTGGCGTAGGTAGTGTACGCAACTAGCATGGTTCCTTGAAGGTGGCGTAGGTAGTGTACGCAACTAGCATGGTTCCTTGAAGGTGGCGCAGGTAGTGTACGCAACTAGCATGGTTCCTTGAAGGTGGCGTAGGTAGTGTACGCAACTAGCATGGTTCCTTGAAGGTGGCGCAGGTAGTGTACGCAACTAGCATGGTTCCTTGAAGGTGGCGTTGGTAGTGTACGCAACTAGCATGGTTCCTTGAAGGTGGCGCAGGTAGTTTACGCAACTAGCATGGTTCCTTGAAGGAGGCGTAGGTAATGTACGCAACTAGCACGGTTCTTTGAAGGTGGCGCAGGTAGTGCACGCAACTAGCATGGTTCCTTGAAGGTGGCGCAGGTAGTGTACGCAACTAGCATGGTTCCTTGAAGGTGGCGCAGGTAGTGTACGCAACTAGCATGGTTCCTTGAGGGTGGCGTAGGTAATGTACGCAACTAGCATGGTTCCTTGAAGGTGGCGCAGGTAGTGTACGCAACTAGCATGGTTCCTTGAAGGTGGCGCAGGTAGTGTACGCAACTAGCATGGTTCCTTGAAGGTGGCGTACGTAGTGTACGCAACTAGCATGGTTCCTTGAAGGTGGCGCAGGTAGTGTACGCAACTAGCATGGTTCCTTGAAGGTGGCGCAGGTAGTGTACGCAACTAGCATGGTTCCTAGAAGGTAGCGCAGGTAGTGTACGCAACTAGCATGGTTCCTTGAAGGTGGCGCAGGTAGTGTACGCAACTAGCATGGTTCCTTGAAGGTGGCGCAGGTAGTGTACGCAACTAGCATGGTTCCTTGAAGGTGGCGCAGGTAGTGTACGCAAATAGCACGGTTCCTTGAAGGTGGCGCAGGTAATGTACGCAACTAGCACGGTTCATTGAAGGTGGCGCCGGTAGTGTACGCATTTAGCACGGTTCATTGAAGGTGCAGTAGGTAATGTACGCGACTAACATGGTTCCTTGAAGGTGCAGTAGGTAATGTACGCGACTAGCATGGTTCCTTGAAGGTGCAGTAGGTAATGTACGCGACTAGCACGGTTCCTTGAAGGTGGCACAGGTAATGTACGCGACTAGCATGGTTCCTTGAAGGTGGCGCAGGTAGTGTACGCAACTAGCATGGTTCCTTGAGGGTGCAGTAGGTAATGTACGCAACTAGCACGGTTCATTGAAGGTGGCGTAGGTAGTGTACGCGACTAGCATGGTTCCTTGAAGGAGGCGCAGGTAGTGTACGCAACTAGCACGGTTCCTTGAAGGTGGCGCAGGTAATGTACGCAACTAGCACTGTTCCTTGAAGGTGGCGTAGGTAGTGTACGCAAATAGCACGGTTCCTTGTGGGTGGCGCAGGTAGTGTACGCAACTAGCATGGGTCCTAGAGGGTGGCGTTGGTAGTGTACGCAACTAGCACGGTTCCTTGAAGGTGGCGCAGGTAATGTACGCAACTAGCACGGTTCCTTGAGGGTGGCGCAGGTAGTGTACGCAACTAGCACGGTTCCTTGAAGGTGGCGCAGGTAATCTACGCAACTAGCGTGGGTCCTTGAGGGTGGCGTAGGTAGTGTACGCAACTAGCACGGTTCCTTGAAGGTGGCGTAGGTAGTGTACGCAACTAGCACGGTTCCTTGAGGGTGGCGCAGGTAGTGTACGCAACTAGCATGGTTCCTTGAAGGTGGCGCAGGTAATGTACGCAACTAGCATGGGTCCTTGAAGGTGGCGCAGGTAATGTACGCAACTAGCACGGTTCCTTGAAGGTGGCGCAGGTAGTGTACGCAACTAGCACGGTTCCTTGAAGGTGGCGCAGGTAGTGTACGCAACTAGGACGGTTCCTTGAAGGTGGCGCAGGTAATGTACGCAACTAGCACGGTTCCTTGAAGGTGGCGCAGGTAATGTACGCAACTAGCACGGTTCATTGAAGGTGGCGCAGGTAATGTACGCAACTAGCATGGGTCCTTGAAGGAGGCGCAGGTAGTGTACGCAACTAGCATGGTTCCTTGAGGGTGGCGCAGGTAGTGTACGCAACTAGCATGGGTCCTTGAGGGTGGCGTAGGTAGTGTACGCAACTAGCACGGTTCCTTGAAGGTGGCGCAGGTAATGTACGCAACTAGCACGGTTCCTTGAGGGTGGCGCAGGTAGTGTACGCAACTAGCACGGTTCCTTGAAGGTGGCGCAGGTAATCTACGCAACTAGCATGGGTCCTTGAGGGTGGCGTAGGTAGTGTACGCAACTAGCACGGTTCCTTGAAGGTGGCGTAGGTAGTGTACGCAACTAGCACGGTTCCTTGAGGGTGGCGCAGGTAGTGTACGCAACTAGCACGGTTCCTTGAAGGTGGCGTAGGTAGTGTACGCAACTAGCACGGTTCCTTGAAGGTGGCGCAGGTAATGTACGCAACTAGCACGGTTCCTTGAAGGTGGCGCAGGTAGTGTACGCAACTAGCACGGTTCCTTGAAGGTGGCGCAGGTAGTGTACGCAACTAGGACGGTTCCTTGAAGGTGGCGCAGGTAATGTACGCAACTAGCACGGTTCCTTGAAGGTGGCGCAGGTAATGTACGCAACTAGCACGGTTCATTGAAGGTGGCGCAGGTAATGTACGCAACTAGCATGGGTCCTTGAAGGAGGCGCAGGTAGTGTACGCAACTAGCATGGTTCCTTGAGGGTGGCGCAGGTAGTGTACGCAACTAGCATGGGTCCTTGAGGGTGGCGCAGGTAGTGTACGCAACTAGCACGGTTCCTTGAAGGTGGCGTAGGTAGTGTACGCAACTAGCATGGGTCCTTGAAGATGGCTCAGGTAATGTACGCAACTAGCACGGTTCCTTGAAGGTCGCGTAGGTAGTGTACGCAACTAGCACGGTTCATTGAAGGTGGCGCAGGTAGTGTACGCAACTAGCATAGTTCCTTGAAGGTGGCGCAGGTAGTGTACGCAACTAGCATGGTTCCTTGAAGGTGCAGTAGGTAATGTACGCGACTAGCACGGTTCCTTGAAGGTGGCGTAGGTAGTGTACGCAACTAGCACGGTTCCTTGAAGGTGGCGCGGGTAGTGTACGCAACTAGCATGGGTCCTTGAGGATGGCTCAAGTAATGTACGCGACTAGCACGGTTCCTTGAGGGTGGCGCAGGTAGTGTACGCAACTAGCACGGTTCCTTGAAGGTGGCGCAGGTAGTGTACGCAACTAGCATGGTTCCTTGAAGGTGGCGTAGGTAGTGTACGCAATTAGCATGGTTCCTTGAAGGTGGCGCTGGTAGTGTACGCAACTAGCATGGTTCCTTGAAGGTGGCGCAGGTAGTTTACGCAACTAGCCCGGTTCCTTGAAGGTGGCGCAGGTAGTGTACGCAACTAGCATAGTTCCTTGAAGGTGGCGCAAGTAGTGTACGCAACTAGCATGGTTCCTTGAAGGTGCAGTAGGTAATGTACGCGACTAGCACGGTTCCTTGAAGGTGGCGTAGGTAGTGTACGCAACTAGCATGGTTCCTTGAAGGTGGCGTAGGTAGTGTACGCAACTAGCATGGTTCCTTGAAGGTGGCGCAAGTAGTGTACGCAACTAGCATGGTTCCTTGAAGGTGGCGCAAGTAGTGTACGCAACTAGCACGGTTCCTTAAAGGTGGCGCAGGTAGTGTACGCAACTAGCATAGTTCCTTGAAGGTGGCGCAGGTAGTGTACGCAACTAGCATGGTTCCTTGAAGGTGCAGTAGGTAATGTACGCGACTAGCACGGTTCCTTGAAGGTGGCGTAGGTAGTGTACGCAACTAGCATGGGTTCTTGAGGGTGGCGCAGGTAGTGTACGCAACTAGCACGGTTCCTTGAAGGTGGCGTAGGTAGTGTACGCAATTAGCATGGGTCCTTGAGGGTGGCGTAGGTAGTGTACGCAACTAGCACGGTTCCTTGAAGGTGGCGTAGGTAATGTACGCAACTAGCACGGTTCCGTGAAGGTGGCGCAGGTAATGTACGCAACTAGCACGGTTCCTTGAGGGTGGCGTAGGTAGTGTACGCAACTAGCACGGGTCCTTGAAGGTGGCGCAGGTAATGTACGCAACTAGCATGGATCCTTGAGGGTGGCGTAGGTAGTGTACGCAACTAGCACGGGTCCTTGAAGGTGGCGCAGGTAATGTACGCAACTAGCACTGTTCCTTGAAGGTGGCGCAGGTAATGAACGCAACTAGCATGGGTCCTTGAGGGTGGCGTAGGTAGTGTACGCAACTAGCATGGTTCCTTGAAGGTGGCGCAGGTAATGTACGCAACTAGCATGGGTCCTTGAGGGTGGCGTAGGTAGTGTACGCAACTAGCATGGTTCCTTGAAGGTGGCGCAGGTAATGTACGCAACTAGCAAGGGTCCTTGAGGATGGCTCAGGTAATGTACGCAACTAGCACGGTTTATTGAAGGTGGCGCAGATATAGTACGCAACTAGCACTGTTCCTTGAAGGTGGCGCAGGTTATGTACGCAACTAGCATGGGTCCATGAGGATGGCTCAGGTAATGTACGCAACTAGCACGGTTCATTGAAGGTGGCGCAGGTAATGTACGACACTAGCATGGGTCCATGAGGATGGCTCAGGTAATGTACGCAACTAGCACGGTTCATTGAAGGTGGCGCAGGTAATGTACGCAACTAGCACGGTTCATTGAAGGTGGCGCAGATAGTGTACGACACTAGCAAGGGTCCTTGAAGGTTGTGCAGGTAATGTACGCTACTAGCAAGGGTCCTTGAGGGTGGTGCAGCTTATGTACGCAACTAGCATGGGTCCATGAGGATGGCTCAGGTAATGTACGCAACTAGCACGGTTCATTGAAGGTGGCGCAGGTAATGTACGCAACTAGCATGGGTCCTTGAAGGAGGCGCAGGTAATGTACGCAACTAGCATGGGTCCTTAAGGGTGGCGCAGGTAGTGTACGCAACTAGCACGGTTCCTTGAAGGTGGCGTAGGTAGTGTACGCAACTAGCATGGGTCCTTAAGGATGGCTCAGGTAATGTACGCAATTAGCACGGTTCCTTGAAGGTCGCGTAGGTAGTGTACGCAACTAGCACGGTTCATTGAAGGTGGCGCAGGTAGTGTACGCAACTAGCATAGTTCCTTGAAGGTGGCGCAGGTAGTGTACGCAACTAGCATGGTTCCTTGAAGGTGCAGTAGGTAATGTACGCGACTAGCACGGTTCCTTGAAGTTGGCGTAGGTAGTGTACGCAACTAGCATGGTTCCTTGAAGGTGGCGTAGGTAGTGTACGCAACTAGCATGGTTCCTTGAAGGTGGCGCAGGTAGTGTACGCAACTAGCATGGTTCCTTGAAGGTGGCGCAGGTAGTGTACGCAACTAGCACGGTTCCTTGAAGGTGGCGCAGGTAGTGTACGCAACTAGCATAGTTCCTTGAAGGTGGCGCAGGTAGTGTACGCAACTAGCATGGTTCCTTGAAGGTGCAGTAGGTAATGTACGCGACTAGCACGGTTCCTTGAAGGTGGCGTAGGTAGTGTACGCAACTAGCATGGTTCCTTGAAGGTGGCGTAGGTAGTGTACGCAACTAGCATGGTTCCTTGAAGGTGGCGCAGGTAGTGTACGCAACTAGCATGGTTCCTTGAAGGTGGCGTAGGTAGTGTACGCAACTAGCATGGTTCCTTGAAGGTGGCGCAGGTAGTGTACGCAACTAGCATGGTTCCTTGAAGGTGGCGTTGGTAGTGTACGCAACTAGCATGGTTCCTTGAAGGTGGCGCAGGTAGTTTACGCAACTAGCATGGTTCCTTGAAGGAGGCGTAGGTAATGTACGAAACTAGCACGGTTCTTTGAAGGTGGCGCAGGTAGTGCACGCAACTAGCATGGTTCCTTGAAGGTGGCGCAGGTAGTGTACGCAACTAGCATGGTTCCTTGAAGGTGGCGCAGGTAGTGTACGCAACTAGCATGGTTCCTTGAGGGTGGCGTAGGTAATGTACGCAACTAGCATGGTTCCTTGAAGGTGGCGCAGGTAGTGTACGCAACTAGCATGGTTCCTTGAAGGTGGCGCAGGTAGTGTACGCAACTAGCATGGTTCCTTGAAGGTGGCGTACGTAGTGTACGCAACTAGCATGGTTCCTTGAAGGTGGCGCAGGTAGTGTACGCAACTAGTATGGTTCCTTGAAGGTGGCGTAGGTAGTGTACGCAACTAGCATGGTTCCTTGAAGGTGGCGCAGGTAGTGTACGCAACTAGCATGGTTCCTTGAAGGTGGCGTAGGTAGTGTACGCAACTAGCATGGGTCCTTGAGGATGGCTCAGGTAATGTACGCAACTAGCACGGTTCCTTGAAGGTGGCGCAGGTAATGTACGCAACTAGCACGGTTCCTTGAAGGTAGCGCAGGTAATGTACGCAACTAGCATGGTTCCTTGGAGGTGGCGCAGGTAGTGTACGCAACTAGCACGGTTCCTTGAAGGTGGCGTAGGTAGTGTACGCAACTAGCATGGTTCCTTGAGGGTGCAGTAGGTAGTGTGCGCAACTAGCACGGTTCCTTGAAGGTGGCGTAGGTAGTGTACGCAATTAGCACGGTTCCTTGAAGGAGGCGCAGGTAGTGTACGCAACTAGCATGGTTCCTTGAGGGTGGCGTAGGTAGTGTACGCAATTAGCACGGTTCCTTGAAGGTGGCGTAGGTAATGTACGCAATTAGCACGGTTCCTTGAAGGTGGCGCAGGTAATGTACGCAACTAGCACGGTTCCTTGAAGGTGGCGCAGGTAGTGTACGCAACTAGCACGGTTCCTTGAGGGTGGCGTAGGTAGTGTACGCAACTAGCATGGTTCCTTGAAGGTGGCGCAGGTAGTGTACGCAACTAGCATGGTTCCTTGAAGGTGGCGCAGGTAGTGTACGCAACTAGCATGGTTCCTTGAAGGTGGCGCAGGTAGTGTACGCAACTAGCATGGGTCCTTGAGGATGGCTCAGGTAATGTACGCAACTAGCATGGTTCCTTGAAGGTGGCGCAGGTAGTGTACGCAACTAGCACGGTTCCTTGAAGGTAGCGCAGGTAGTGTACGCACCTAGCATGGTTCCTTGAAGGTGGCGCAGGTAGTGTACGCAACTAGCATGGTTCCTTGAAGGTGGCGCAGGTAGTGTACGCAACTAGCATGGTTCCTAGAAGGTAGCGCAGGTAGTGTATGCAACTAGCATGGTTCCTTGAAGGTGGCGCAGGTAGTGTACGCAACTAGCATGGTTCCTTGAAGGTGGCGCAGGTAGTGTACGCAACTAGCATGGTTCCTTGAAGGTGGCGCAGGTAGTGTACGCAACTAGCACGGTTCCTTGAAGGTGCAGTAGGTAATGTACGCGACTAGCACGGTTCCTTGAAGGTGGCGCAGGTAGTGTACGCAACTAGCATGGTTCCTTGAAGGTGGCGCAGGTAGTGTACGCGACTAGCACGGTTCCTTGAAGGTGGCGCAGGTAGTGTACGCAACTAGCACGGTTCATTGAAGGTGCAGTAGGTAATGTACGCGACTAGCACGGTTCCTTGAAGGAGGCGCAGGTAGTGTACGCAACTAGCACGGTTCATTGAAGGTGGCGCAGGTAGTGTACGCAACTAGCACGGTTCATTGAAGGTGCAGTAGGTAATGTACGCGACTAGCATGGTTCCTTGAAGGTGCAGTAGGTAATGTACGCGACTAGCATGGTTCCTTGAAGGTGCACTAGGTAATGTACGCAACTAGCACGGTTCCTTGAAGGTGCAGTAGGTAATGTACGCAACTAGCACGGTTCCTTGAAGGTGGTGCAGGTAATGTACGCGACTAGCACGGTTCATTGAAGGTGGCGCAGGTAATGTACGCAACTAGCATGGTTCCTTGAGGGTGGCGCAGGTAATGTACGCAACTAGCATGGTTCCTTGGGGGTGGCGCAGGTAATGTACGCAACTAGCACGGTTCCTTGAGGGTGGCGCAGGTAATGTACGCAACTAGCATGGTTCATTGAAGGTGCAGTAGGTAATGTACGCGACTAGCACGGTTCCTTGAAGGTGGCGCAGGTAGTGTACGCAACTAGCACGGTTCCTTGAAGGTGGCGCAGGTAATGTACGCAACTAGCACGGTTCCTTGAAGGTGGCGCAGGTAGTGTACGCAACTAGCATGGTTCCTTGAAGGTGGCGCAGGTGGTGTACGCAACTAGCACGGTTCCTTGAAGGTGGCGCAGGTAGTGTACGCAACTAGCACGGTTCATTGAAGGTGGCGCAGGTAATGTACGCAACTAGCACGGTTCATTGAAGGTGGCGCAGGTAGTGTACGCAACTAGCACGGTTCATTGAAGGTGCAGTAGGTAATGTACGCGACTAGCATGGTTCCTTGAAGGTGCAGTAGGTAATGTACGCGACTAGCATGGTTCCTTGAAGGTGCAGTAGGTAATGTACGCGACTAGCACGGTTCCTTGAAGGTGGCGCAGGTAATGTACGCGACTAGCATGGTTCCTTGAAGGTGGCGCAGGTAGTGTACGCAACTAGCATGGTTCCTTGAGGGTGCAGTAGGTAATGTACGCAACTAGCACGGTTCATTGAAGGTGGCGTAGGTAGTGTACGCGACTAGCATGGTTCCTTGAAGGAGGCGCAGGTAGTGTACGCAACTAGCACGGTTCCTTGAAGGTGGCGCATGTAATGTACGCAACTAGCACTGTTCCTTGAAGGTGGCGTAGGTAGTGTACGCAACTAGCACGGTTCCTTGAGGGTGGCGCAGGTAGTGTACGCAACTAGCATGGGTCCTTGAGGGTGGCGTAGGTAGTGTACGCAATTAGCACGGTTCCTTGAAGGTGGCGCAGGTAATGTACGCAACTAGCACGGTTCCTTGAGGGTGGCGCAGGTAGTGTACGCAACTAGCACGGTTCCTTGAAGGTGGCGCAGGTAATCTACGCAACTAGCATGGGTCCTTGAGGGTGGCGTAGGTAGTGTACGCAACTAACACTGTTCCTTGAAGGTGGCGTAGGTAGTGTACGCAACTAGCACGGTTCCTTGAGGGTGGCGCAGGTAGTGTACGCAACTAGCATGGTTCCTTGAAGGTGGCGCAGGTAATGTACGCAACTAGCATGGGTCCTTGAAGGTGGCGCAGGTAGTGTACGCAACTAGCACGGTTCCTTGAAGGTGGCGTAGGTAGTGTACGCAACTAGCACGGTTCCTTGAAGGTGGCGCAGGTAATGTACGCAACTAGCACGGTTCCTTGAAGGTGGCGCAGGTAGTGTACGCAACTAGCACGGTTCCTTGAAGGTGGCGCAGGTAGTGTACGCAACTAGCACGGTTCCTTGAAGGTGGCGCAGGTAGTGTACGCAACTAGCACGGTTCCTTGAAGGTGGCGCAGGTAATGTACGCAACTAGCACGGTTCCTTGAAGGTGGCGCAGGTAATGTACGCAACTAGCACGGTTCATTGAAGGTGGCGCAGGTAATGTACGCAACTAGCATGGGTCCTTGAAGGAGGCGCAGCTAGTGTACGCAACTAGCATGGTTCCTTGAGGGTGGCGCAGGTAGTGTACGCAACTAGCATGGGTCCTTGAGGGTGGTGCAGGTAGTGTACGCAACTAGCACGGTTCCTTGAAGGTGGCGTAGGTAGTGTACGCAACTAGCATGGGTCCATGAGGATTGCTCAGGTAATGTAAGCAACTAGCACGGTTCCTTGAAGGTCGCGTAGGTAGTGTACGCAACTAGCACGGTTCATTGAAGGTGGCGCAGGTAGTGTACGCAACTAGCATAGTTCCTTGAAGGTGGCTCAGGTAGTGTACGCAACTAGCATGGTTCCTTGAAGGTGCAGTAGGTAATGTACGCGACTAGCACGGTTCCTTGATGCTGGCGTAGGTAGTGTACGCAAGTAGCATGGTTCCTTGAAGGTGGCGTAGGTAGTGTACGCAACTAGCATGGTTCCTTGAAGGTGGCGCAGGTAGTGTACGCAACTAGCATGGTTCCTTGAAGGTGGCGCAGGTAGTGTACGCAACTAGCACGGTTCCTTAAAGGTGGCGCAGGTAGTGTACGCAACTAGCATAGTTCCTTGAAGGTGGCGCAGGTAGTGTACGCAACTAGCATGGTTCCTTGAAGGTGCAGTAGGTAATGTACGCGACTAGCACGGTTCCTTGAAGGTGGCGTAGGTAGTGTACGCAACTAGCATGGTTCTTTGAAGGTGGCGTAGGTAGTGTACGCAACTAGCATGGTTCCTTGAAGGTGGCGCAGGTAGTGTACGCAACTAGCATGGTTCCTTGAAGGTGGCGTAGGTAGTGTACGCAACTAGCATGGTTCCTTGAAGGTGGCGCAGAGTGTATGCAACTAGCATGGTTCCTTGAAGGTGGCGTTGGTAGTGTACGCAACTAGCATGGTTCCTTGAAGGTGGCGCAGGTAGTGTACGCAACTAGCATGGTTCCTTGAAGGTGGCGTTGGTAGTGTACGCAACTAGCATGGTTCCTTGAAGGTGGCGCAGGTAGTGTACGCAACTAGCACGGTTCCTTGAAGGTGGCGCAGGTAGTGTACGCAACTAGCACGGTTCATTGAAGGTGGCGCAGGTAATGTACGCAACTAGCACGGTTCATTGAAGGTGGCGCAGGTAGTGTACGCAACTAGCACGGTTCATTGAAGGTGCAGTAGGTAATGTACGCGACTAACATGGTTCCTTGAAGGTGCAGTAGGTAATGAACGCGACTAGCATGGTTCCTTGAAGGTGCAGTAGGTAATGTACGCGACTAGCACGGTTCCTCGAAGGTGGCACAGGTAATGTACGCGACTAGCATGGTTCCTTGAAGGTGGCGCAGGTAGTGTACGCAACTAGCATGGTTCCTTGAGGGTGCAGTAGGTAATGTACGCAACTGGCACGGTTCATTGAAGGTGGCGTAGGTAGTGTACGCGACTAGCATGGTTCCTTGAAGGAGGCGCAGGTAGTGTACGCAACTAGCACGGTTCCTTGAAGGTGGCGCAGGTAATGTACGCAACTAGCACTGTTCCTTGAAGGTGGCGTAGGTAGTGTACGCAAATAGCACGGTTCCTTGTGGGTGGCGCAGGTAGTGTACGCAACTAGCATGGGTCCTAGAGGGTGGCGTTGGTAGTGTACGCAACTAGCACGGTTCCTTGAAGGTGGCGCAGGTAATGTACGCAACTAGCACGGTTCCTTGAGGGTGGCGCAGGTAGTGTACGCAACTAGCACGGTTCCTTGAAGGTGGCGCAGGTAATCTACGCAACTAGCATGGGTCCTTGAGGGTGGCGTAGGTAGTGTACGCAACTAGCACGGTTCCTTGAAGGTGGCGTAGGTAGTGTACGCAACTAGCACGGTTCCTTGAGGGTGGCGCAGGTAGTGTACGCAACTAGAACGGTTCCTTGAAGGTGGCGCAGGTAATCTACGCAACTAGCATGGGTCCTTGAGGGTGGCGTAGGTTGTGTACGCAACTAGCACGGTTCCTTGAAGGTGGCGTAGGTAGTGTACGCAACTAGCACGGTTCCTTGAGGGTGGAGCAGGTAGTGTACGCAACTAGCATGGTTCCTTGAAGGTGGCGCAGGTAATGTACGCAACTAGCATGGGTCCTTGAAGGTGGCGCAGGTAGTGTACGCAACTAGCACGGTTCCTTGAAGGTGGCGTAGGTAGTGTACGCAACTAGCACGGTTCCTTGAAGGTGGCGCAGGTAATGTACGCAACTAGCACGGTTCCTTGAAGGTGGCGCAGGTAGTGTACGCAACTAGCACGGTTCCTTGAAGGTGGCGCAGGTAGTGTACGCAACTAGCACGGTTCCTTGAAGGTGGCGCAGGTAATGTACGCAACTAGCACGGTTCCTTGAAGGTGGCGCAGGTAATGTACGCAACTAGCACGGTTCATTGAAGGTGGCGCAGGTAATGTACGCAACTAGCATGGGTCCTTGAAGGAGGCGCAGGTAGTGTACGCAACTAGCATGGTTCCTTGAGGGTGGCGCAGGTAGTGTACGCAACTAGCATGGGTCCTTGAGGGTGGCGCAGGTAGTGTACGCAACTAGCACGGTTCCTTGAAGGTGGCGTAGGTAGTGTACGCAACTAGCATGGGTCCTTGAAGATGGCTCAGGTAATGTACGCAACTAGCACGGTTCCTTGAAGGTCGCGTAGGTAGTGTACGCAACTAGCACGGTTCATTGAAGGTGGCGCAGGTAGTGTACGCAACTAGCATAGTTCCTTGAAGGTGGCGCAGGTAGTGTACGCAACTAGCATGGTTCCTTGAAGGTGCAGTAAGTAATGTACGCGACTAGCACGGTTCCTTGACGGTGGCGTAGGTAGTGTACGCAACTAGCACGGTTCCTTGAAGGTGGCGCGGGTAGTGTACGCAACTAGCATGGGTCCTTGAGGATGGCTCAGGTAATGTACGCGACTAGCACGGTTCCTGAGGGTGGCGCAGGTAGTGTACGCAACTAGCACGGTTCCTTGAAGGTGGCGCAGGTAGTGTACGCAACTAGCATGGTTCCTTGAAGGTGGCGTAGGTAGTTTACGCAATTAGCATGGTTCCTTGAAGGTGGCGCAGGTAGTGTACGCAACTAGCATGGTTCCTTGAAGGTGGCGCAGGTAGTGTACGCAACTAGCCCGGTTCCTTGAAGGTGGCGCAGGTAGTGTACGCAACTATCATAGTTCCTTGAAGGTGGCGCAAGTAGTGTACGCAACTAGCATGGTTCCTTGAAGGTGCAGTAGGTAATGTTCGCGACTAGCACGGTTCCTTGAAGGTGGCGTAGGTAGTGTACGCAATTAGCATGGGACCTTGAGGGTGGCGTAGGTAGTGTACGCAACTAGCACGGTTCCTTGAAGGTGGCGTAGGTAATGTACGCAACTAGCACGGTTCCTTGAAGGTGGCGCAGGTAATGTACGCAACTAGCACGGTTCCTTGAGGGTGGCGTAGGTAGTGTACGCAACTAGCACGGGTCCTTGAAGGTGGCGCAGGTAATGTACGCAACTAGCATGGATCCTTGAGGGTGGCGTAGGTAGTGTACGCAACTAGCACGGGTCCTTGAAGGTGGCGCAGGTAATGTACGCAACTAGCACTGTTCCTTGAAGGTGGCGCAGGTAATGTACGCAACTAGCATGGGTCCTTGAGGGTGGCGTAGGTAGTGTACGCAACTAGCATGGTTCCTTGAAGGTGGCGCAGGTAATGTACGCAACTAGCATGGGTCCTTGAGGGTGGCGTAGGTAGTGTACGCAACTAGCATGGTTCCTTGAAGGTGGCGCAGGTAATGTACGCAACTAGCAAGGGTCCTTGAGGATGGCTCAGGTAATGTACGCAACTAGCACGGTTTATTGAAGGTGGCGCAGATATAGTACGCAACTAGCACTGTTCCTTGAAGGTGGCGCAGGTTATGTACGCAACTAGCATGGGTCCATGAGGATGGCTCAGGTAATGTACGCAACTAGCACGGTTCATTGAAGGTGGCGCAGGTAATGTACGACACTAGCATGGGTCCATGAGGATGGCTCAGGTAATGTACGCAACTAGCACGGTTCATTGATGGTGGCGCAGGTAATGTACGCAACTAGCACGGTTCATTGAAGGTGGCGCAGATAGTGTACGACACTAGCAAGGGTCCTTGAAGGTGGTGCAGGTAATGTACGCTACTAGCAAGGGTCCTTGAGGGTGGTGCAGCTTATGTACGCAACTAACATGGGTCCATGAGGATGGCTCAGGTAATGTACGCAACTAGCACGGTTCATTGAAGGTGGCGCAGGTAATGTACGCAACTAGCATGGGTCCTTGAAGGAGGCGCAGGTAATGTACGCAACTAGCATGGGTCCTTAAGGGTGGCGCAGGTAGTGTACGCAACTAGCACGGTTCCTTGAAGGTGGCGTAGGTAGTGTACGCAACTAGCATGGTTCCTTGAAGTTGCAGAAGGTAATGTACGCGACTAGCACGGTTCCTTGAAGGTGGCGTAGGTAGTGTACGCAACTAGCATGGTTCCTTGAAGGTGGCGTAGGTAGTGTACGCAACTAGCACGGTTCATTGAAGGTGGCGCAGGTAGTGTACGCAACTAGCATAGTTCCTTGAAGGTGGCGCAGGTAGTGTACGCAACTAGCATGGTTCCTTGAAGGTGCAGTAGGTAATGTACGCGACTAGCACGGTTCCTTGAAGGTGGCGTAGGTAGTGTACGCAACTAGCATGGTTCCTTGAAGGTGGCGTAGGTAGTGTACGCAACTAGCATGGTTCCTTGAAGGTGGCGCAGGTAGTGTACGCAACTAGCATGGTTCCTTGAAGGTGGCGCAGGTAGTGTACGCAACTAGCACGGTTCCTTGAAGGTGGCGCAGGTAGTGTACGCAACTAGCATAGTTCCTTGAAGGTGGCGCAGGTAGTGTACGCAACTAGCATGGTTCCTTGAAGGTGCAGTAGGTAATGTACGCGACTAGCACGGTTCCTTGAAGGTGGCGTAGGTAGTGTACGCAACTAGCATGGTTCCTTGAAGGTGGCGTAGGTAGTGTACGCAACTAGCATGGTTCCTTGAAGGTGGCGCAGGTAGTGTACGCAACTAGCATGGTTCCTTGAAGGTGGCGTAGGTAGTGTACGCAACTAGCATGGTTCCTTGAAGGTGGCGCAGGTAGTGTACGCAACTAGCATGGTTCCTTGAAGGTGGCGTTGGTAGTGTACGCAACTAGCATGGTTCCTTGAAGGTGGCGCAGGTAGTGTACGCAACTAGCATGGTTCATTGAAGGAGGCGTAGGTAATGTACGCAACTAGCACGGTTCCTTGAAGGTGGCGCAGGTAGTGCACGCAACTAGCATGGTTCCTTGAAGGTGGCGCAGGTAGTGTACGCAACTAGCATGGTTCCTTGAAGGTGGCGCAGGTAGTGTACGCAACTAGCATCGTTCCTTGAGGGTGGCGTAGGTAATGTACGCAACTAGCATGGTTCCTTGAAGGTGACGCAGGTAGTGTACGTAACTAGCATGGTTCCTTGAAGGTGGCGCAGGTAGTGTACGCAACTAGCATGGTTCCTTGAAGGTGGCGTACGTAGTGTACGCAACTAGCATGGTTCCTTGAAGGTGGCGCAAGTAGTGTACGCAACTAGTATGGTTCCTTGAAGGTGGCGTAGGTAGTGTACGCAACTAGCATGGTTCCTTGAAGGTGGCGCAGGTAGTGTACGCAACTAGCATGGTTCCTTGAAGGTGGCGTAGGTAGTGTACGCAACTAGCATGGGTCCTTGAGGATGGCTCAGGTAATGTACGCAACTAGCACGGTTCCTTGAAGGTGGCGCAGGTAATGTACGCAACTAGCACGGTTCCTTGAAGGTAGCGCAGGTAATGTAGGCAACTAGCATGGTTCCTTGAAGGTGGCGCAGGTAGTGTACGCAATTAGCATGGTTCCTTGAAGGTGGCGTAGGTAGTGTACGCAACTAGCATGGTTCCTTGAAGGTGGCGCAGGTAGTGTACGCAACTAGCACGGTTCCTTGAAGGTGGCGTAGGTAGTGTACGCAACTAGCATGGTTCCTTGAGGGTGCAGTAGGTAGTGTGCGCAACTAGCACGGTTCCTTGAAGGTGGCGTAGGTAGTGTACGCAATTAGCACGGTTCCTTGAAGGAGGCGCAGGTAGTGTACGCAACTAGCATGGTTCCTTGAGGGTGGCGTAGGTAGTGTACGCAATTAGCACGGTTCCTTGAAGGTGGCGTAGGTAATGTACGCAATTAGCACGGTTCCTTGAAGGTGGCGCAGGTAATGTACGCAACTAGCACGGTTCCTTGAAGGTGGCGCAGGTAGTGTACGCAACTAGCATGGTTCCTTGAAGGTGGCGCAGGTATTGTACGCAACTAGCATGGTTCCTTGAAGGTGGCGCAGGTAGTGTACGCAACTAGCATGGGTCCTTGAGGATGGCTCAGGTAATGTACGCAACTAGCATGGTTCCTTGAAGGTGGCGCAGGTAGTGTACGCAACTAGCACGGTTCCTTGAAGGTAGCGCAGGTAGTGTACGCAACTAGCATGGTTCCTTGAAGGTGGCGCAGGTAGTGTACGCAACTAGCATGGTTCCTTGAAGGTGGCGCAGGTAGTGTACGCAACTAGCATGGTTCCTAGAAGGTAGCGCAGGTAGTGTACGCAACTAGCATGGTTCCTTGAAGGTGGCGCAGGTAGTGTACGCAACTAGCATGGTTCCTTGAAGGTGGCGCAGGTAGTGTACGCAACTAGCATGGTTCCTTGAAGGTGGCGCAGGTAGTGTACGCAACTAGCACGGTTCCTTGAAGGTGCAGTAGGTAATGTACGCGACTAGCACGGTTCCTTGAAGGTGGCGCAGGTAGTGTACGCAACTAGCATGGTTCCTTGAAGGTGGCGCAGGTAGTGTACGCGACTAGCACGGTTCCTTGAAGGTGGCGCAGGTAGTGTACGCAACTAGCACGGTTCATTGAAGGTGCAGTAGGTAATGTACGCGACTAGCATGGTTCCTTGAATGTGCAGTAGGTAATGTACGCGACTAGCATGGTTCCTTGAAGGTGCAGTAGGTAATGTACGCAACTAGCACGGTTCCTTGAAGGTGGCGTAGGTAATGTACGCAACTAGCACGGTTCATTGAAGGTGGCGCAGGTAGTGTACGCAACTAGCACGGTTCATTGAAGGTGCAGTAGGTAATGTACGCGACTAGCATGGTTCCTTGAAGGTGCAGTAGGTAATGTACGCGACTAGCATGGTTCCTTGAAGGTGCAGTAGGTAATGTACGCAACTAGCACGGTTCCCTGAAGGTGGCGTAGGTAATGTACGCAACTAGCACGGTTCCTTGAAGGCGGCGAAGGTAATGTACGCAACTAGCACGGTTCCTTGAAGGTGCAGTAGGTAATGTACGCAACTAGCACGGTTCCTTGAAGGTGGTGCAGGTAATGTACGCGACTAGCACGGTTCATTCAAGGTGGCGCAGGTAATGTACGCAACTAGCATGGTTCCTTGAGGGTGGCGCAGGTAATGTACGCAACTAGCATGGTTCCTTGGGGGTGGCGCAGGTAATGTACGCAACTAGCACGGTTCCTTGAGGGTGGCGCAGGTAATGTACGCAACTAGCATGGTTCATTGAAGGTGCAGTAGGTAATGTACGCGACTAGCACGGTTCCTTGAAGGTGGCGCAGGTAGTGTACGCAACTAGCACGGATCCTTGAAGGTGGCGCAGGTAATGTACGCAACTAGCACGGTTCCTTGAAGGTGGCGCAGGTAGTGTACGCAACTAGCATGGTTCCTTGACGGTGGCGCAGGTAGTGTACGCAACTAGCACGGTTCCTTGAAGGTGGCGCAGGTAGTGTACGCAACTAGCACGGTTCATTGAAGGTGGCGCAGGTAATGTACGTAACTAGCACGGTTCATTGAAGGTGGCGCAGGTAGTGTACGCAACTAGCACGGTTCATTGGAGGTGCAGTAGGTAATGTACGCGACTAGCATTTTTCCTTGAAGGTGCAGTAGGTAATGTACGCGACTAGCATGGTTCCTTGAAGGTGCAGTAGGTAATGTACGCGACTAGCACGGTTCCTTGAAGGTGGCGCAGGTAATGTACGCGACTAGCATGGTTCCTTGAAGGTGGCGCAGGTAGTGTACGCAACTAGCATGGTTCCTTGAGGGTGCAGTAGGTAATGTACGCAACTAGCACGGTTCATTGAAGGTGGCGTAGGTAGTGTACGCGACTAGCATGGTTCCTTGAAGGAGGCGCAGGTAGTGTACGCAACTAGCACGGTTCCTTGAAGGTGGCGCATGTAATGTACGCAACTAGCACTGTTCCTTGAAGGTGGCGTAGGTAGTGTACGCAACTAGCACGGTTCCTTGAGGGTGGCGCAGGTAGTGTACGCAACTAGCATGGGTCCTTGAGGGTGGCGTAGGTAGTGTACGCAACTAGCACGGTTCCTTGAAGGTGGCGCAGGTAATGTACGCAACTAGCACGGTTCCTTGAGGGTGGCGCAGGTAGTGTACGCAACTAGCACGGTTCCATGAAGGTGGCGCAGGTAATCTACGCAACTAGCATGGGTCCTTGAGGGTGGCGTAGGTAGTGTACGCAACTAGCACTGTTCCTTGAAGGTGGCGTAGGTAGTGTACGCAACTAGCACGGTTCCTTGAGGGTGGCGCAGGTAGTGTACGCAACTAGCATGGTTCCTTGAAGGTGGCGCAGGTAATGTACGCAACTAGCATGGGTCCTTGAAGGTGGCGCAGGTAGTGTACGCAACTAGCACGGTTCCTTGAAGGTGGCGTAGGTAGTGTACGCAACTAGCACGGTTCCTTGAAGGTGGCGCAGGTAATGTACGCAACTAGCACGGTTCCTTGAAGGTGGCGCAGGTAGTGTACGCAACTAGCACGGTTCCTTGAAGGTGGCGCAGGTAGTGTACGCAACTAGCACGGTTCCTTGAAGGTGGCGCAGGTAGTGTACGCAACTAGCACGGTTCCTTGAAGGTGGCGCAGGTAATGTACGCAACTAGCACGGTTCCTTGAAGGTGGCGCAGGTAATGTACGCAACAAGCACGGTTCATTGAAGGTGGCGCAGGTAATGTACGCAATTAGCATGGGTCCTTGAAGGAGGCGCAGGTAGTGTACGCAACTAGCATGGTTCCTTGAGGGTGGCGCAGGTAGTGTACGCAACTAGCATGGGTCCTTTAGGGTGGTGCAGGTAGTGTACGCAACTAGCACGGTTCCTTGAAGGTGGCGTAGGTAGTGTACGCAACTAGCATGGGTCCATGAGGATGGCTCAGGTAATGTAAGCAACTAGCACGGTTCCTTGAAGGTCGCGTAGGTAGTGTACGCAACTAGCACGGTTCATTGAAGGTGGCGCAGGTAGTGTACGCAACTAGCATAGTTCCTTGAAGGTGGCGCAGGTAGTGTACGCAACTAGCATGGTTCCTTGAAGGTGCAGTAGGTAATGTACGCGACTAGCACGGTTCCTTGAAGGTGGCGTAGGTAGTGTACGCAACTAGCATGGTTCCTTGAAGGTGGCGTAGGTAGTGTACGCAACTAGCATGGTTCCTTGAATGTGGCGCAGGTAGTGTACGCAACTAGCATGGTTCCTTGAAGGTGGCGCAGGTAGTGTACGCAACTAGCACGGTTCCTTAAAGGTGGCGCAGGTAGTGTACGCAACTAGCATAGTTCCTTGAAGGTGGCGCAGGTAGTGTACGCAACTAGCATGGTTCCTTGAAGGTGCAGTAGGTAATGTACGAGACTAGCACGGTTCATTGAAGGTGGCGTAGGTAGTGTACGCAACTAGCATGGTTCCTTGAAGGTGGCGTAGGTAGTGTACGCAACTAGCATGGTTCCTTGAAGGTGGCGCAGGTAGTGTACGCAACTAGCATGGTTCCTTGAAGGTGGCGTATGTAGTGTACGCAACTAGCATGGTTCCTTGAAGGTGGCGCAGAGTGTATGCAACTAGCATGGTTCCTTGAAGGTGGCGTTGGTAGTGTACGCAACTAACATGGTTCCTTGAAGGTGGCGCAGCTAGTGTACGCAACTAGCATGGTTCCTTGAAGGTGGCGTTGGTAGTGTACGCAACTAGCATGGTTCCTTGAAGGTGGCGCAGGTAGTGTACGCAACTAGCACGGTTCCTTGAAGGTGGCGCATGTAGTGTACGCAACTAGCACGGTTCATTGAAGGTGGCGCAGGTAATGTACGCAACTAGCACGGTTCATTGAAGGTGGCGCAGGTAGTGTACGCAACTAGCACGGTTCATTGAAGGTGCAGTAGGTAATGTACGCGACTAGCATGGTTCCTTGAAGGTGCAGTAGGTAATGTACGCGACTAGCATGGTTCCTTGAAGGTGCACTAGGTAATGTACGCAACTAGCACGGTTCCTTGAAGGTGGCGTAGGTAATGTACGCAACTAGCACGGTTCCTTGAAGTGGCGAAGGTAATGTACGCAGCTAGCACGGTTCATTGAAGGTGCAGTAGGTAATGTACGCGACTAGCATGGTTCCTTGAAGGTGCAGTAGGTAATGTACGCAACTAGCCGGTTCCTTGAAGGTGGTGCAGGTAATGTACGCGACTAGCACGGTTCATTGAAGGTGGCGCAGGTAATGTACGCAACTAGCATGGTTCCTTGAGGGTGGCGCAAGTAATGTACGCAACTAGCATGGTTCCTTGAGGGTGGCGCAGGTAATGTACGCAACTAGCACGGTTCCTTGAGGGTGGCGCAGGTAATGTACGCAACTAGCATGGTTCATTGAAGGTGCAGTAGGTAATGTACGCGACTAGCACGGTTCCTTGAAGGTGGCGCAGGTAGTGTACGCAACTAGCACGGTTCCTTGAAGGTGGCGCAGGTAATGTACGCAACTAGCACGATTCCTTGAAGGTGGCGCAGGTAGTGTACGCAACTAGAATGGTTCCTTGAAGGTGGCGCAGGTAGTGTACGCAACTAGCACGGTTCCTTGAAGGTCGCGCAGGTAGTGTACGCAACTAGCACGGTTCATTGAAGGTGGCGCAGGTAATGTACGCAACTAGCACGGTTCATTGAAGGTGGCGCAGGTAGTGTACGCAACTAGCACGGTTCATTGAAGGTGCAGTAGGTAATGTACGCGACTAGCATGGTTCCTTGAAGGTGCAGTAGGTAATGTACGCGACTAGCATGGTTCCTTGAAGGTGCAGTAGGTAATGTACGCGACTAGCACGGTTCCTTGAAGGTGGCGCAGGTAATGTACGCGACTAGCATGGTTCCTTGAAGGTGGCGCAGGTAGTGTACGCAACTAGCATGGTTCCTTGAGGGTGCAGTAGGTAATGTACGCAACTAGCACGGTTCATTGAAGGTGGCGTAGGTAGTGTACGCGACTAGCATGGTTCCTTGAAGGAGGCGCAGGTAGTGTACGCAACTAGCACGGTTCCTTGAAGGTGGCGCAGGTAATGTACGCAACTAGCACTGTTCTTTGAAGGTGGCGTAGGTAGTGTACGCAACTAGCACGGTTCCTTGAGGGTGGCGCAGGTAGTGTACGCAACTAGCATGGGTCCTTGAGGGTGGCGTAGGTAGTGTACGCAACTAGCACGGTTCCTTGAAGGTGGCGCAGGTAATGTACGCAACTAGCACGGTTCCTTGAGGGTGGCGCAGGTAGTGTACGCAACTAGCACGGTTCCTTGAAGGTGGCGCAGGTAATCTACGCAACTAGCATGGGTCCTTGAGGGTGGCGTAGGTAGTGTACGCAACTAGCACGGTTCCTTGAAGGTGGCGTAGGTAGTGTACGCAACCAGCACGGTTCCTTGAGGGTGGCGCAGGTAGTGTACGCAACTAGCATGGTTCCTTGAAGGTGGCGCAGGTAATGTACGCAACTAGCATGGGTCCTTGAAGGTGGCGCAGGTAGTGTACTCAACTAGCACGGTTCCTTGAAGGTGGCGTAGGTAGTGTACGCAACTAGCACGGTTCCTTGAAGGTAGCGCAGGTAATGTACGCAACTAGCACGGTTCCTTGAAGGTGGCGCAGTTAGTGTACGCAACTAGCACGGTTCCTTGAAGGTGGCGCAGGTAGTGTACGCAACTAGCACGGTTCCTTGAAGGTGGCGCAGGTAGTGTACGCAACTAGCACGGTTCCTTGAAGGTGGCGCAGGTAATGTACGCAACTAGCACGGTTCCTTGAAGGTGGCGCAGGTAATGTACGCAACTAGCACGGTTCATTGAAGGTGGCGCAGGTAATGTACGCAACTAGCATGGGTCCTTGAAGGAGGCGCAGGTAGTGTACGCAACTAGCATGGTTCCTTGAGGGTGGCGCACGTAGTGTACGCAACTAGCATGGGTCCTTGAGGGTGGCGCAGGTAATGTACGCAACTAGCACGGTTCCTTGAAGTTGGCGTAGGTAGTGTACGCAACTAGCATGGGTCCTTGAGGATGGCTCAGGTAATGTACGCAACTAGCACGGTTCCTTGAAGGTCGCGTAGGTAGTGTACGCAACTAGCACGGTTCATTGAAGGTGGCGCAGGTAGTGTACGCAACTAGCATAGTTCCTTGAAGGTGGCGCAGGTAGTGTACGCAACTAGCATGGTTCCTTGAAGGTGCAGTAGGTAATGTACGCGACTAGCACGGTTCCTTGAAGGTGGCGTAGGTAGTGTACGCAACTAGCATGGTTCCTTGAAGGTGGCGTAGGTAGTGTACGCAACTAGCATGGTTCCTTGAAGGTGGCGCAGGTAGTGTACGCAACTAGCATGGTTCCTTGAAGGTGGCGCAGGTAGTGTACGCAACTAGCACGGTTCCTTGAAGGTGGCGCAGGTAGTGTACGCAACTAGCATAGTTCCTTGAAGGTGGCGCAGGTAGTGTACGCAACTAGCATGGTTCCTTGAAGGTGCAGTAGGTAATGTACGCGACTAGCACGGTTCCTTGAAGGTGGCGTAGGTAGTGTACGCAACTAGCATGGTTCCTTGAAGGTGGCGTAGGTAGTGTACGCAACTAGCATGGTTCCTTGAAGGTGGCGCAGGTAGTGTACGCAACTAGCATGGTTCCTTGAAGGTGGCGTAGGTAGTGTACGCAACTAGCATGGTTCCTTGAAGGTGGCGCAGGTAGTGTACGCAACTAGCATTGTTCCTTGAAGGTGGCGTTGGTAGTGTACGCAACTAGCATGGTTCCTTGATGGTGGCGCAGGTAGTGTACGCAACTAGCATGGTTCCTTGAAGGAGTCGTAGGTAATGTACGCAACTAGCACGGTTCCTTGAAGGTGGCGCAGGTAGTGCACGCAACTAGCATGGTTCCTTGAAGGTGGCGCAGGTAGTGTACGCAACTAGCATGGTTCCTTGAAGGTGGCGCAGGTAGTGTACGCAACTAGCATGGTTCCTTGAGGGTGGCGTAGGTAATGTACGCAACTAGCATGGTTCCTTGAAGGTGGCGCAGGTAGTGTACGCAACTAGCATGGTTCCTTGAAGGTGGCGCAGGTAGTGTACGCAACTAGCATGGTTCCTTGAAGGTGGCGTAGGTAGTGTACGCAACTAGCATGGTTCCTTGAAGGTGGCGCTGGTAGTGTACGCAACTAGCATGGTTCCTTGAAGGTGGCGTAGGTAGTGTACGCAACTAGCATGGTTCCTTGAAGGTGGCGCAGGTAGTGTACGCAACTAGTATGGTTCCTTGAAGGTGGCGTAGGTAGTGTACGCAACTAGCATGGTTCCTTGAAGGTGGCGCAGGTAGTGTACGCAACTAGCATGGTTCCATGAAGGTGGCGTAGGTAGTGTACGCAACTAGCATGGGTCCTTGAGGATGGCTCAGGTAATGTACGCAACTAGCACGGTTCCTTGAAGGTGGCGCAGGTAATGTACGCAACTAGCACGGTTCCTTGAAGGTAGCGCAGGTAATGTACGCAACTAGCATGGTTCCTTGAAGGTGGCGCAGGTAGTGTACGCAATTAGCATGGTTCCTTGAAGGTGGCGTAGGTAGTGTACGCAACTAGCATGGTTCCTTGAAGGTGGCGCAGGTAGTGTACGCAACTAGCACGGTTCCTTGAAGGTGGCGTAGGTAGTGTACGCAACTAGCATGGTTCCTTGAGGGTGCAGTAGGTAGTGTGCGCAACTAGCACGGTTCCTTGAAGGTGGCGTAAGTAGTGTACGCAATTAGCACGGTTCCTTGAAGGAGGCGCAGGTAGTGTACGCAACTAGCATGGTTCCTTGAGGGTGGCGTAGGTAGTGTACGCAATTAGCACGGTTCCTTGAAGGTGGCGTAGGTAATGTACGCAATTAGCACGGTTCCTTGAAGGTGGCGCAGGTAATGTACGCAACTAGCACGGTTCCTTGAAGGTGGCGCAGGTAGTGTACGCAACTAGCACGGTTCCTTGAGGGTGGCGTAGTTAGTGTACGCAACTAGCATGGTTCCTTGAAGGTGGCGCAGGTAGTGTACGCAACTAGCATGGTTCCTTGAAGGTGGCGCAGGTATTGTACGCAACTAGCATGGTTCCTTGAAGGTGGCGCAGGTAGTGTACGCAACTAGCATGGGTCCTTGAGGATGGCTCAGGTAATGTACGCAACTAGCATGGTTCCTTGAAGGTGGCGCAGGTAGTGTACGCAACTAGCACGGTTCCTTGAAGGTAGCGCAGGTAGTGTACGCAACTAGCATGGTTCCTTGAAGGTGGCGCAGGTAGTGTACGCAACTAGCATGGTTCCTTGAAGGTGGCGCAGGTAGTGTACGCAACTAGCAAGGTTCCTAGAAGGTAGCGCAGGTAGTGTACGCAACTAGCATGGTTCCTTGAAGGTGGCGCAGGTAGTGTACGCAACTAGCATGGTTCCTTGAAGGTGGCGCAGGTAGTGTACGCAACTAGCATGGTTCCTTGAAGGTGGCGCAGGTAGTGTACGCAACTAGCACGGTTCCTTGAAGGTGCAGTAGGTAATGTACGCGTCTAGCACGGTTCCTTGAAGGTGGCGCAGGTAGTGTACGCAACTAGCATGGTTCCTTGAAGGTGGCGCAGGTAGTGTACGCGACTAGCACGGTTCCTTGAAGGTGGCGCAAGTAGTGTACGCAACTAGCACGGTTCATTGAAGGTGCAGTAGGTAATGTACGCGACTAGCATGGTTCCTTGAAGGTGCAGTAGGTAATGTACGCGACTAGCATGGTTCCTTGAAGGTGCAGTAGGTAATGTACGCAACTAGCACGGTTCCTTGAAGGTGGCGTAGGTAATGTACGCAACTAGCACGGTTCATTGAAGGTGGCGCAGGTAGTGTACGCAACTAGCACGGTTCATTGAAGGTGCAGTAGGTAATGTACGCGACTAGCATGGTTCCTTGAAGGTGCAGTAGGTAATGTACGCGACTAGCATGGTTCCTTGAAGGTGCAGTAGGTAATGTACGCAACTAGCACGGTTCCTTGAAGGTGGCGTAGGTAATGTACGCAACTAGCACGGTTCCTTGAAGGCGGCGAAGGTAATGTACGCAACTAGCACGGTTCCTTGAAGGTGCAGTAGGTAATGTACGCAACTAGCACGGTTCCTTGAAGGTGGTGCAGGTAATGTACGCGACTAGCACGGTTCATTCAAGGTGGCGCAGGTAATGTACGCAACTAGCATGGTTCCTTGAGGGTGGCGCAGGTAATGTACGCAACTAGCATGGTTCCTTGGGGGTGGCGCAGGTAATGTACGCAACTAGCACGGTTCCTTGAGGGTGGCGCAGGTAATGTACGCAACTAGCATGGTTCATTGAAGGTGCAGTAGGTAATGTACGCGACTAGCACGGTTCCTTGAAGGTGGCGCAGGTAGTGTACGCAACTAGCACGGATCCTTGAAGGTGGCGCAGGTAATGTACGCAACTAGCACGGTTCCTTGAAGGTGGCGCAGGTAGTGTACGCAACTAGCATGGTTCCTTGACGGTGGCGCAGGTAGTGTACGCAACTAGCACGGTTCCTTGAAGGTGGCGCAGGTAGTGTACGCAACTAGCACGGTTCATTGAAGGTGGCGCAGGTAATGTACGTAACTAGCACGGTTCATTGAAGGTGGCGCAGGTAGTGTACGCAACTAGCACGGTTCATTGAAGGTGCAGTAGGTAATGTACGCGACTAGCATGGTTCCTTGAAGGTGCAGTAGGTAATGTACGCGACTAGCATGGTTCCTTGAAGGTGCAGTAGGTAATGTACGCGACTAGCACGGTTCCTTGAAGGTGGCGCAGGTAATGTACGCGACTAGCATGGTTCCTTGAAGGTGGCGCAGGTAGTGTACGCAACTAGCATGGTTCCTTGAGGGTGCAGTAGGTAATGTACGCAACTAGCACGGTTCATTGAAGGTGGCGTAGGTAGTGTACGCGACTAGCATGGTTCCTTGAAGGAGGCGCAAGTAGTGTACGCAACTAGCACGGTTCCTTGAAGGTGGCGCATGTAATGTACGCAACTAGCACTGTTCCTTGAAGGTGGCGTAGGTAGTGTACGCAACTAGCACGGTTCCTTGAGGGTGGCGCAGGTAGTGTACGCAACTAGCATGGGTCCTTGAGGGTGGCGTAGGTAGTGTACGCAACTAGCACGGTTCCTTGAAGGTGGCGCAGGTAATGTACGCAACTAGCACGGTTCCTTGAGGGTGGCGCAGGTAGTGTACGCAACTAGCACGGTTCCATGAAGGTGGCGCAGGTAATCTACGCAACTAGCATGGGTCCTTGAGGGTGGCGTAGGTAGTGTACGCAACTAGCACTGTTCCTTGAAGGTGGCGTAGGTAGTGTACGCAACTAGCACGGTTCCTTGAGGGTGGCGCAGGTAGTGTACGCAACTAGCATGGTTCCTTGAAGGTGGCGCAGGTAATGTACGCAACTAGCATGGGTCCTTGAAGGTGGCGCAGGTAGTGTACGCAACTAGCATGGTTCCTTGAGGGTGGCGCAGGTAGTGTACGCAACTAGCATGGGTCCTTTAGGGTGGTGCAGGTAGTGTACGCAACTAGCACGGTTCCTTGAAGGTGGCGTAGGTAGTGTACGCAACTAGCATGGGTCCATGAGGATGGCTCAGGTAATGTAAGCAACTAGCACGGTTCCTTGAAGGTCGCGTAGGTAGTGTACGCAACTAGCACGGTTCATTGAAGGTGGCGCAGGTAGTGTACGCAACTAGCATAGTTCCTTGAAGGTGGCGCAGGTAGTGTACGCAACTAGCATGGTTCCTTGAAGGTGCAGTAGGTAATGTACGCGACTAGCACGGTTCCTTGAAGGTGGCGTAGGTAGTGTACGCAACTAGCATGGTTCCTTGAAGGTGGCGTAGGTAGTGTACGCAACTAGCATGGTTCCTTGAATGTGGCGCAGGTAGTGTACGCAACTAGCATGGTTCCTTGAAGGTGGCGCAGGTAGTGTACGCAACTAGCACGGTTCCTTAAAGGTGGCGCAGGTAGTGTACGCAACTAGCATAGTTCCTTGAAGGTGGCGCAGGTAGTGTACGCAACTAGCATGGTTCCTTGAAGGTGCAGTAGGTAATGTACGAGACTAGCACGGTTCCTTGAAGGTGGCGTAGGTAGTGTACGCAACTAGCATGGTTCCTTGAAGGTGGCGTAGGTAGTGTACGCAACTAGCATGGTTCCTTGAAGGTGGCGCAGGTAGTGTACGCAACTAGCATGGTTCCTTGAAGGTGGCGTATGTAGTGTACGCAACTAGCATGGTTCCTTGAAGGTGGCGCAGAGTGTATGCAACTAGCATGGTTCCTTGAAGGTGGCGTTGGTAGTGTACGCAACTAGCATGGTTCCTTGAAGGTGGCGCAGGTAGTGTACGCAACTAGCATGGTTCCTTGAAGGTGGCGTTGGTAGTGTACGCAACTAGCATGGTTCCTTGAAGGTGGCGCAGGTAGTGTACGCAACTAGCACGGTTCCTTGAAGGTGGCGCATGTAGTGTACGCAACTAGCACGGTTCATTGAAGGTGGCGCAGGTAATGTACGCAACTAGCACGGTTCATTGAAGGTGGCGCAGGTAGTGTACGCAACTAGCACGGTTCATTGAAGGTGCAGTAGGTAATGTACGCGACTAGCATGGTTCCTTGAAGGTGCAGTAGGTAATGTACGCGACTAGCATGGTTCCTTGAAGGTGCAGTAGGTAATGTACGCAACTAGCACGGTTCCTTGAAGGTGGCGTAGGTAATGTACGCAACTAGCACGGTTCCTTGAAGTGGCGAAGGTAATGTACGCAGCTAGCACGGTTCCTTGAAGGTGCAGTAGGTAATGTACGCAACTAGCCGGTTCCTTGAAGGTGGTGCAGGTAATGTACGCGACTAGCACGGTTCATTGAAGGTGGCGCAGGTAATGTACGCAACTAGCATGGTTCCTTGAGGGTGGCGCAGGTAATGTACGCAACTAGCATGGTTCCTTGAGGGTGGCGCAGGTAATGTACGCAACTAGCACGGTTCCTTGAGGGTGGCGCAGGTAATGTACGCAACTAGCATGGTTCATTGAAGGTGCAGTAGGTAATGTACGCGACTAGCACGGTTCCTTGAAGGTGGCGCAGGTAGTGTACGCAACTAGCACGGTTCCTTGAAGGTGGCGCAGGTAATGTACGCAACTAACATGGTTCCTTGAAGGTGGCGCAGGTAGTGTACGCAACTAGAATGGTTCCTTGAAGGTGGCGCAGGTAGTGTACGCAACTAGCACGGTTCCTTGAAGGTGGCGCAGGTAGTGTACGCAACTAGCACGGTTCATTGAAGGTGGCGCAGGTAATGTACGCAACTAGCACGGTTCATTGAAGGTGGCGCAGGTAGTGTACGCAACTAGCACGGTTCATTGAAGGTGCAGTAGGTAATGTACGCGACTAGCATGGTTCCTTGAAGGTGCAGTAGGTAATGTACGCGACTAGCATGGTTCCTTGAAGGTGCAGTAGGTAATGTACGCGACTAGCACGGTTCCTTGAAGGTGGCGCAGGTAATGTACGCGACTAGCATGGTTCCTTGAAGGTGGCGCAGGTAGTGTACGCAACTAGCATGGTTCCTTGAGGGTGCAGTAGGTAATGTACGCAACTAGCACGGTTCATTGAAGGTGGCGTAGGTAGTGTACGCGACTAGCATGGTTCCTTGAAGGAGGCGCAGGTAGTGTACGCAACTAGCACGGTTCCTTGAAGGTGGCGCAGGTAATGTACGCAACTAGCACTGTTCCTTGAAGGTGGCGTAGGTAGTGTACGCAACTAGCACGGTTCCTTGAGGGTGGCGCAGGTAGTGTACGCAACTAGCATGGGTCCTTGAGGGTGGCGTAGGTAGTGTACGCAACTAGCACGGTTCCTTGAAGGTGGCGCAGGTAATGTACGCAACTAGCACGGTTCCTTGAGGGTGGCGCAGGTAGTGTACGCAACTAGCACGGTTCCTTGAAGGTGGCGCAGGTAATCTACGCAACTAGCATGGGTCCTTGAGGGTGGCGTAGGTAGTGTACGCAACTAGCACGGTTCCTTGAAGGTGGCGTAGGTAGTGTACGCAACCAGCACGGTTCCTTGAGGGTGGCGCAGGTAGTGTACGCAACTAGCATGGTTCCTTGAAGGTGGCGCAGGTAATGTACGCAACTAGCATGGGTCCTTGAAGGTGGCGCAATTAGTGTACTCAACTAGCACGGTTCCTTGAAGGTGGCGTAGGTAGTGTACGCAACTAGCACGGTTCCTTGAAGGTAGCGCAGGTAATGTACGCAACTAGCACGGTTCCTTGAAGGTGGCGCAGTTAGTGTACGCAACTAGCACGGTTCCTTGAAGGTGGCGCAGGTAGTGTACGCAACTAGCACGGTTCCTTGAATGTGGCGCAGGTAGTGTACGCAACTAGCACGGTTCCTTGAAGGTGGCGCAGGTAATGTACGCAACTAGCACGGTTCCTTGAAGGTGGCGCAGGTAATGTACGCAACTAGCACGGTTCATTGAAGGTGGCGCAGGTAATGTACGCAACTAGCATGGGTCCTTGAAGGAGGCGCAGGTAGTGTACGCAACTAGCATGGTTCCTTGAGGGTGGCGCACGTAGTGTACGCAACTAGCATGGGTCCTTGAGGGTGGCGCAGGTAATGTACGCAACTAGCACGGTTCCTTGAAGTTGGCGTAGGTAGTGTACGCAACTAGCATGGGTCCTTGAGGATGGCTCAGGTAATGTACGCAACTAGCACGGTTCCTTGAAGGTCGCGTAGGTAGTGTACGCAACTAGCACGGTTCATTGAAGGTGGCGCAGGTAGTGTACGCAACTAGCATAGTTCCTTGAAGGTGGCGCAGGTAGTGTACGCAACTAGCATGGTTCCTTGAAGGTGCAGTAGGTAATGTACGCGACTAGCACGGTTCCTTGAAGGTGGCGTAGGTAGTGTACGCAACTAGCATGGTTCCTTGAAGGTGGCGTAGGTAGTGTACGCAACTAGCATGGTTCCTTGAAGGTGGCGCAGGTAGTGTACGCAACTAGCATGGTTCCTTGAAGGTGGCGCAGGTAGTGTACGCAACTAGCACGGTTCCTTGAAGGTGGCGCAGGTAGTGTACGCAACTAGCATAGTTCCTTGAAGGTGGCGCAGGTAGTGTACGCAACTAGCATGGTTCCTTGAAGGTGCAGTAGGTAATGTACGCGACTAGCACGGTTCCTTGAAGGTGGCGTAGGTAGTGTACGCAACTAGCATGGTTCCTTGAAGGTGGCGTAGGTAGTGTACGCAACTAGCATGGTTCCTTGAAGGTGGCGCAGGTAGTGTACGCAACTAGCATGGTTCCTTGAAGGTGGCGTAGGTAGTGTACGCAACTAGCATGGTTCCTTGAAGGTGGCGCAGGTAGTGTACGCAACTAGCATTGTTCCTTGAAGGTGGCGTTGGTAGTGTACGCAACTAGCATGGTTCCTTGATGGTGGCGCAGGTAGTGTACGCAACTAGCATGGTTCCTTGAAGGAGTCGTAGGTAATGTACGCAACTAGCACGGTTCCTTGAAGGTGGCGCAGGTAGTGCACGCAACTAGCATGGTTCCTTGAAGGTGGCGCAGGTAGTGTACGCAACTAGCATGGTTCCTTGAAGGTGGCGCAGGTAGTGTACGCAACTAGCATGGTTCCTTGAGGGTGGCGTAGGTAATGTACGCAACTAGCATGGTTCCTTGAAGGTGGCGCAGGTAGTGTACGCAACTAGCATGGTTCCTTGAAGGTGGCGCAGGTAGTGTACGCAACTAGCATGGTTCCTTGAAGGTGGCGTAGGTAGTGTACGCAACTAGCATGGGTCCTTGAGGATGGCTCAGGTAATGTACGCAACTAGCACGGTTCCTTGAAGGTGGCGCAGGTAATGTACGCAACTAGCACGGTTCCTTGAAGGTAGCGCAGGTAATGTACGCAACTAGCATGGTTCCTTGAAGGTGGCGCAGGTAGTGTACGCAATTAGCATGGTTCCTTGAAGGTGGCGTAGGTAGTGTACGCAACTAGCATGGTTCCTTGAAGGTGGCGCAGGTAGTGTACGCAACTAGCACGGTTCCTTGAAGGTGGCGTAGGTAGTGTACGCAACTAGCATGGTTCCTTGAGGGTGCAGTAGGTAGTGTGCGCAACTAGCACGGTTCCTTGAAGGTGGCGTAAGTAGTGTACGCAATTAGCACGGTTCCTTGAAGGAGGCGCAGGTAGTGTACGCAACTAGCATGGTTCCTTGAGGGTGGCGTAGGTAGTGTACGCAATTAGCACGGTTCCTTGAAGGTGGCGTAGGTAATGTACGCAATTAGCACGGTTCCTTGAAGGTGGCGCAGGTAATGTACGCAACTAGCACGGTTCCTTGAAGGTGGCGCAGGTAGTGTACGCAACTAGCACGGTTCCTTGAGGGTGGCGTAGTTAGTGTACGCAACTAGCATGGTTCCTTGAAGGTGGCGCAGGTAGTGTACGCAACTAGCATGGTTCCTTGAAGGTGGCGCAGGTATTGTACGCAACTAGCATGGTTCCTTGAAGGTGGCGCAGGTAGTGTACGCAACTAGCATGGGTCCTTGAGGATGGCTCAGGTAATGTACGCAACTAGCATGGTTCCTTGAAGGTGGCGCAGGTAGTGTACGCAACTAGCACGGTTCCTTGAAGGTAGCGCAGGTAGTGTACGCAACTAGCATGGTTCCTTGAAGGTGGCGCAGGTAGTGTACGCAACTAGCATGGTTCCTTGAAGGTGGCGCAGGTAGTGTACGCAACTAGCAAGGTTCCTAGAAGGTAGCGCAGGTAGTGTACGCAACTAGCATGGTTCCTTGAAGGTGGCGCAGGTAGTGTACGCAACTAGCATGGTTCCTTGAAGGTGGCGCAGGTAGTGTACGCAACTAGCATGGTTCCTTGAAGGTGGCGCAGGTAGTGTACGCAACTAGCACGGTTCCTTGAAGGTGCAGTAGGTAATGTACGCGTCTAGCACGGTTCCTTGAAGGTGGCGCAGGTAGTGTACGCAACTAGCATGGTTCCTTGAAGGTGGCGCAGGTAGTGTACGCGACTAGCACGGTTCCTTGAAGGTGGCGCAAGTAGTGTACGCAACTAGCACGGTTCATTGAAGGTGCAGTAGGTAATGTACGCGACTAGCATGGTTCCTTGAAGGTGCAGTAGGTAATGTACGCGACTAGCATGGTTCCTTGAAGGTGCAGTAGGTAATGTACGCAACTAGCACGGTTCCTTGAAGGTGGCGTAGGTAATGTACGCAACTAGCACGGTTCATTGAAGGTGGCGCAGGTAGTGTACGCAACTAGCACGGTTCATTGAAGGTGCAGTAGGTAATGTACGCGACTAGCATGGTTCCTTGAAGGTGCAGTAGGTAATGTACGCGACTAGCATGGTTCCTTGAAGGTGCAGTAGGTAATGTACGCAACTAGCACGGTTCCTTGAAGGTGGCGTAGGTAATGTACGCAACTAGCACGGTTCCTTGAAGGCGGCGAAGGTAATGTACGCAACTAGCACGGTTCCTTGAAGGTGCAGTAGGTAATGTACGCAACTAGCACGGTTCCTTGAAGGTGGTGCAGGTAATGTACGCGACTAGCACGGTTCATTTAAGGTGGCGCAGGTAATGTACGCAACTAGCATGGTTCCTTGAGGGTGGCGCAGGTAATGTACGCAACTAGCATGGTTCCTTGGGGGTGGCGCAGGTAATGTACGCAACTAGCACGGTTCCTTGAGGGTGGCGCAGGTAATGTACGCAACTAGCATGGTTCATTGAAGGTGCAGTAGGTAATGTACGCGACTAGCACGGTTCCTTGAAGGTGGCGCAGGTAGTGTACGCAACTAGCACGGATCCTTGAAGGTGGCGCAGGTAATGTACGCAACTAGCACGGTTCCTTGAAGGTGGCGCAGGTAGTGTACGCAACTAGCATGGTTCCTTGACGGTGGCGCAGGTAGTGTACGCAACTAGCACGGTTCCTTGAAGGTGGCGCAGGTAGTGTACGCAACTAGCACGGTTCATTGAAGGTGGCGCAGGTAATGTACGTAACTAGCACGGTTCATTGAAGGTGGCGCAGGTAGTGTACGCAACTAGCACGGTTCATTGAAGGTGCAGTAGGTAATGTACGCGACTAGCATGGTTCCTTGAAGGTGCAGTAGGTAATGTACGCGACTAGCATGGTTCCTTGAAGGTGCAGTAGGTAATGTACGCGACTAGCACGGTTCCTTGAAGGTGGCGCAGGTAATGTACGCGACTAGCATGGTTCCTTGAAGGTGGCGCAGGTAGTGTACGCAACTAGCATGGTTCCTTGAGGGTGCAGTAGGTAATGTACGCAACTAGCACGGTTCATTGAAGGTGGCGTAGGTAGTGTACGCGACTAGCATGGTTCCTTGAAGGAGGCGCAGGTAGTGTACGCAACTAGCACGGTTCCTTGAAGGTGGCGCATGTAATGTACGCAACTAGCACTGTTCCTTGAAGGTGGCGTAGGTAGTGTACGCAACTAGCACGGTTCCTTGAGGGTGGCGCAGGTAGTGTACGCAACTAGCATGGGTCCTTGAGGGTGGCGTAGGTAGTGTACGCAACTAGCACGGTTCCTTGAAGGTGGCGCAGGTAATGTACGCAACTAGCACGGTTCCTTGAGGGTGGCGCAGGTAGTGTACGCAACTAGCACGGTTCCATGAAGGTGGCGCAGGTAATCTACGCAACTAGCATGGGTCCTTGAGGGTGTCGTAGGTAGTGTACGCAACTAGCACTGTTCCTTGAAGGTGGCGTAGGTAGTGTACGCAACTAGCACGGTTCCTTGAGGGTGGCGCAGGTAGTGTACGCAACTAGCATGGTTCCTTGAAGGTGGCGCAGGTAATGTACGCAACTAGCATGGGTCCTTGAAGGTGGCGCAGGTAGTGTACGCAACTAGCACGGTTCCTTGAAGGTGGCGTAGGTAGTGTACGCAACTAGCACGGTTCCTTGAAGGTGGCGCAGGTAATGTACGCAACTAGCACGGTTCCTTGAAGGTGGCGCAGGTAGTGTACGCAACTAGCACGGTTCCTTGAAGGTGGCGCAGGTAGTGTTCGCAACTAGCACGGTTCCTTGAAGGTGGCGCAGGTAGTGTGCGCAACTAGCACGGTTCCTTGAAGGTGGCGCAGGTAATGTACGCAACTAGCACGGTTCCTTGAAGGTGGCGCAGGTAATGTACGCAACTAGCACGGTTCATTGAAGGTGGCGCAGGTAATGTACGCAATTAGCATGGGTCCTTGAAGGAGGCGCAGGTAGTGTACGCAACTAGCATGGTTCCTTGAGGGTGGCGCAGGTAGTGTACGCAACTAGCATGGGTCCTTTAGGGTGGTGCAGGTAGTGTACGCAACTAGCACGGTTCCTTGAAGGTGGCGTAGGTAGTGTACGCAACTAGCATGGGTCCATGAGGATGGCTCAGGTAATGTAAGCAACTAGCACGGTTCCTTGAAGGTCGCGTAGGTAGTGTACGCAACTAGCACGGTTCATTGAAGGTGGCGCAGGTAGTGTACGCAACTAGCATAGTTCCTTGAAGGTGGCGCAGGTAGTGTACGCAACTAGCATGGTTCCTTGAAGGTGCAGTAGGTAATGTACGCGACTAGCACGGTTCCTTGAAGGTGGCGTAGGTAGTGTACGCAACTAGCATGGTTCCTTGAAGGTGGCGTAGGTAGTGTACGCAACTAGCATGGTTCCTTGAATGTGGCGCAGGTAGTGTACGCAACTAGCATGGTTCCTTGAAGGTGGCGCAGGTAGTGTACGCAACTAGCACGGTTCCTTAAAGGTGGCGCAGGTAGTGTACGCAACTAGCATAGTTCCTTGAAGGTGGCGCAGGTAGTGTACGCAACTAGCATGGTTCCTTGAAGGTGCAGTAGGTAATGTACGAGACTAGCACGGTTCCTTGAAGGTGGCGTAGGTAGTGTACGCAACTAGCATGGTTCCTTGAAGGTGGCGTAGGTAGTGTACGCAACTAGCATGGTTCCTTGAAGGTGGCGCAGGTAGTGTACGCAACTAGCATGGTTCCTTGAAGGTGGCGTATGTAGTGTACGCAACTAGCATGGTTCCTTGAAGGTGGCGCAGAGTGTATGCAACTAGCATGGTTCCTTGAAGGTGGCGTTGGTAGTGTACGCAACTAGCATGGTTCCTTGAAGGTGGCGCAGGTAGTGTACGCAACTAGCATGGTTCCTTGAAGGTGGCGTTGGTAGTGTACGCAACTAGCATGGTTCCTTGAAGGTGGCGCAGGTAGTGTACGCAACTAGCACGGTTCCTTGAAGGTGGCGCATGTAGTGTACGCAACTAGCACGGTTCATTGAAGGTGGCGCAGGTAATGTACGCAACTAGCACGGTTCATTGAAGGTGGCGCAGGTAGTGTACGCAACTAGCACGGTTCATTGAAGGTGCAGTAGGTAATGTACGCGACTAGCATGGTTCCTTGAAGGTGCAGTAGGTAATGTACGCGACTAGCATGGTTCCTTGAAGGTGCAGTAGGTAATGTACGCAACTAGCACGGTTCCTTGAAGGTGGCGTAGGTAATGTACGCAACTAGCACGGTTCCTTGAAGTGGCGAAGGTAATGTACGCAGCTAGCACGGTTCCTTGAAGGTGCAGTAGGTAATGTACGCAACTAGCCGGTTCCTTGAAGGTGGTGCAGGTAATGTACGCGACTAGCACGGTTCATTGAAGGTGGCGCAGGTAATGTACGCAACTAGCATGGTTCCTTGAGGGTGGCGCAGGTAATGTACGCAACTAGCATGGTTCCTTGAGGGTGGCGCAGGTAATGTACGCAACTAGCACGGTTCCTTGAGGGTGGCGCAGGTAATGTACGCAACTAGCATGGTTCATTGAAGGTGCAGTAGGTAATGTACGCGACTAGCACGGTTCCTTGAAGGTGGCGCAGGTAGTGTACGCAACTAGCACGGTTCCTTGAAGGTGGCGCAGGTAATGTACGCAACTAACATGGTTCCTTGAAGGTGGCGCAGGTAGTGTACGCAACTAGAATGGTTCCTTGAAGGTGGCGCAGGTAGTGTACGCAACTAGCACGGTTCCTTGAAGGTGGCGCAGGTAGTGTACGCAACTAGCACGGTTCATTGAAGGTGGCGCAGGTAATGTACGCAACTAGCACGGTTCATTGAAGGTGGCGCAGGTAGTGTACGCAACTAGCACGGTTCATTGAAGGTGCAGTAGGTAATGTACGCGACTAGCATGGTTCCTTGAAGGTGCAGTAGGTAATGTACGCGACTAGCATGGTTCCTTGAAGGTGCAGTAGGTAATGTACGCGACTAGCACGGTTCCTTGAAGGTGGCGCAGGTAATGTACGCGACTAGCATGGTTCCTTGAAGGTGGCGCAGGTAGTGTACGCAACTAGCATGGTTCCTTGAGGGTGCAGTAGGTAATGTACGCAACTAGCACGGTTCATTGAAGGTGGCGTAGGTAGTGTACGCGACTAGCATGGTTCCTTGAAGGAGGCGCAGGTAGTGTACGCAACTAGCACGGTTCCTTGAAGGTGGCGCAGGTAATGTACGCAACTAGCACTGTTCCTTGAAGGTGGCGTAGGTAGTGTACGCAACTAGCACGGTTCCTTGAGGGTGGCGCAGGTAGTGTACGCAACTAGCATGGGTCCTTGAGGGTGGCGTAGGTAGTGTACGCAACTAGCACGGTTCCTTGAAGGTGGCGCAGGTAATGTACGCAACTAGCACGGTTCCTTGAGGGTGGCGCAGGTAGTGTACGCAACTAGCACGGTTCCTTGAAGGTGGCGCAGGTAATCTACGCAACTAGCATGGGTCCTTGAGGGTGGCGTAGGTAGTGTACGCAACTAGCACGGTTCCTTGAAGGTGCCGTAGGTAGTGTACGCAACCAGCACGGTTCCTTGAGGGTGGCGCAGGTAGTGTACGCAACTAGCATGGTTCCTTGAAGGTGGCGCAGGTAATTTACGCAACTAGCATGGGTCCTTGAAGGTGGCGCAGGTAGTGTACGCAACTAGCACGGTTCCTTGAAGGTGGCGTAGGTAGTGTACGCAACTAGCACGGTTCCTTGAAGGTAGCGCAGGTAATGTACGCAACTAGCACGGTTCCTTGAAGGTGGCGCAGTTAGTGTACGCAACTAGCACGGTTCCTTGAAGGTGGCGCAGGTAGTGTACGCAACTAGCACGGTTCCTTGAAGGTGGCGCAGGTAGTGTACGCAACTAGCTCGGTTCCTTGAAGGTGGCGCAGGTAATGTACGCAACTAGCACGGTTCCTTGAAGGTGGCGCAGGTAATGTACGCAACTAGCACGGTTCATTGAAGGTGGCGCAGGTAATGTACGCAACTAGCATGGGTCCTTGAAGGAGGCGCAGGTAGTGTACGCAACTAGCATGGTTCCTTGAGGGTGGCGCACGTAGTGTACGCAACTAGCATGGGTCCTTGAGGGTGGCGCAGGTAATGTACGCAACTAGCACGGTTCCTTGAAGGTGGCGTAGGTAGTGTACGCAACTAGCATGGGTCCTTGAGGATGGCTCAGGTAATGTACGCAACTAGCACGGTTCCTTGAAGGTCGCGTAGGTAGTGTACGCAACTAGCACGGTTCATTGAAGGTGGCGCAGGTAGTGTACGCAACTAGCATAGTTCCTTGAAGGTGGCGCAGGTAGTGTACGCAACTAGCATGGTTCCTTGAAGGTGCAGTAGGTAATGTACGCGACTAGCACGGTTCCGTGAAGGTGGCGTAGGTAGTGTACGCAACTAGCATGGTTCCTTGAAGGTGGCGTAGGTAGTGTACGCAACTAGCATGGTTCCTTGAAGGTGGCGCAGGTAGTGTACGCAACTAGCATGGTTCCTTGAAGGTGGCGCAGGTAGTGTACGCAACTAGCACGGTTCCTTGAAGGTGGCGCATGTAGTGTACGCAACTAGCATAGTTCCTTGAAGGTGGCGCAGGTAGTGTACGCAACTAGCATGGTTCCTTGAAGGTGCAGTAGGTAATGTACGCGACTAGCACGGTTCCTTGAAGGTGGCGTAGGTAGTGTACGCAACTAGCATGGTTCCTTGAAGGTGGCGTAGGTAGTGTACGCAACTAGCATGGTTCCTTGAAGGTGGCGCAGGTAGTGTACGCAACTAGCATGGTTCCTTGAAGGTGGCGTAGGTAGTGTACGCAACTAGCATGGTTCCTTGAAGGTGGCGCAGGTAGTGTACGCAACTAGCATTGTTCCTTGAAGGTGGCGTTGGTAGTGCACGCAACTAGCATGGTTCCTTGATGGTGGCGCAGGTAGTGTACGCAACTAGCATGGTTCCTTGAAGGAGTCGTAGGTAATGTACGCAACTAGCACGGTTCCTTGAAGGTGGCGCAGGTAGTGCACACAACTAGCATGGTTCCTTGAAGGTGGCGCAGGTAGTGTACGCAACTAGCATGGTTCCTTGAAGGTGGCGCAGGTAGTGTACGCAACTAGCATGGTTCCTTGAGGGTGGCGTAGGTAATGTACGCAACTAGCATGGTTCCTTGAAGGTGGCGCAGGTAGTGTACGCAACTAGCATGGTTCCTTGAAGGTGGCGCAGGTAGTGTACGCAACTAGCATGGTTCCTTGAAGGTGGCGTAGGTAGTGTACGCAACTAGCATGGTTCCTTGAAGGTGGCGCTGGTAGTGTACGCAACTAGCATGGTTCCTTGAAGGTGGCGTAGGTAGTGTACGCAACTAGCATGGTTCCTTGAAGATGGCGCAGGTAGTGTACGCAACTAGCATGGTTCCTTGAAGGTGGCGTAGGTAGTGTACGCAACTAGCATGGGTCCTTGAGGATGGCTCAGGTAATGTACGCAACTAGCACGATTCCTTGAAGGTGGCGCAGGTAATGTACGCAACAAGCACGGTTCCTTGAAGGTAGCGCAGGTAATGTACGCAACTAGCATGGTTCCTTGAAGGTGGCGCAGGTAGTGTACGCAACTAGCATGGTTCCTTGAAGGTGGCGTAGGTAGTGTACGCAACTAGCATGGTTCCTTGAAGGTGGCGCAGGTAGTGTACGCAACTAGCACGGTTCATTGAAGGTGGCGTAGGTAGTGTACGCAACTAGCATGGTTCCTTGAGGGTGCAGTAGGTAGTGTACGCAACTAGCACGGTTTCTTGAAGGTGGCGTAGGTAGTGTACGCAATTAGCACGGTTCCTTGAAGGAGGCGCAGGTAGTGTACGCAACTAGCATGGTTCCTTGAGGGTGGCGTAGGTAGTGTACGCAATTAGCACGGTTCCTTGAAGGTGGCGTAGGTAATGTACGCAATTAGCACGGTTCCTTGAAGGTGGCGCAGGTAATGTACGCAACTAGCACGGTTCCTTGAAGGTGGCGCAGGTAGTGTACGCAACTAGCACGGTTCCTTGAGGGTGGCGTAGGTAGTGTACGCAACTAGCATGGTTCCTTGAAGGTGGCGCAGGTAGTGTACGCAACTAGCATGGTTCCTTGAAGGTGGCGCAGGTAGTGTACGCAAATAGCATGGTTCCTTGAAGGTGGCGCAGGTAGTGTATGCAACTAGCATGGTTCCTTGAAGGTGGCGTAGGTAGTGTACGCAACTAGCATGGTTCCTTGAAGGTGGCGCAGGTAGTGTACGCAACTAGCATGGTTCCTTGAGGGTGGTGCAGGTAATGTACGCAATTAGCACGGTTCTTTGAAGGTGGCGCAGGTAGTGTACGCAATTAGCATGGGTCCTTGAAGGTGGCGTAGGTTGTGTACGCAACTAGCACGGTTCCTTGAAGGTGGCGTAGGTAGTGTACGCAATAAGCATGGGTCCTTGAAGGAGGCGCAGGTAGTGTACGCAATTAGCACGGTTCCTTGAAGGTGGCGCAGGTAGTGTACGCAACTAGCACGGTTCCTTGAAGGTGGCGCAGGTAATGTACGCAACTATCACGGTTCCTTGAAGGTGGCGCAGGTAATGTACGCGACTAGCACGGTTCCTTGAGGGTGGTGCAGGTAATGTACGCGACTAGCACGGTTCCTTGAGGGTGGTGCAGGTAGTGTACGCAACTAGCATGGTTCCTTGAAGGTAGCGCAGGTAGTGTACGCAACTAGCACTGTTCCTTGAAGGTGGCGTAGGTAGTGTACGCAACTAGCACGGTTCCTTGAAGGTGGCGTAGGTAGTGTACGCAACTAGCACGGTTCCTTGAAGGTGGCGCAGGTAATGTACGCAACTAGCACGGTTCCTTGAAGGTGGCGCAGGTAATGTACGCGACTAGCACGGTTCCTTGAGGGTGGTGCAGGTAATGTACGCGACTAGCACGGTTCCTTGAAGGTGGCGCAGGTAGTGTACGCAACTAGCATGGTTCCTTGAGGGTGGCGTAGGTAGTGTACGCAACTAGCATGGGTCCTTGATGGTGGCGCAGGTAGTGTACGCAACTAGCACGGTTCCTTGAAGGTGGCGTAGGTAGTGTACGCAATTAGCATGGGTCCTTGAGGGTGGCGTAGGTAGTGTACGCAAATAGCATGGGTCCTTGAGGATGGCTCAGGTAATGTACGCAACTAGCACGGTTCCTTGAAGGTGGCGTAGGTAATGTACGCAACTAGCACGGTTCCTTGAAGGTGGCGCAGGTAATGTACGCAACTAGCACGGTTCCTTGAGGGTGGCGTAGGTAGTGTACGCAACTAGCACGGGTCCTTGAAGGTGGCGCAGGTAATGTACGCAACTAGCATGGATCCTTGAGGGTGGCGTAGGTAGTGTACGCAACTAGCACGGGTCCTTGAGGGTGGCGCAGGTAGTGTACGCAACTAGCACGGTTCCTTGAAGGTAGCGTAGGTAGAGTACGCAACTAGCACGGTTCCTTGAAGGTGGCGCAGGTAATGTACGCAACTAGCACGGGTCCTTGAAGGTGATGCAGGTAATGTACGCAACTAGCATGGATCCTTGAGGGTGGCGTAGGTAGTGTACGCAACTAGCACGGGTCCTTGAGGGTGGCGGAGGTAGTGTACGCAACTAGCACGGTTCCTTGAAGGTGGCGTAGGTAGTGTACGCAACTAGCACGGTTCCTTGAAGGTGGCGCAGGTAGTGTACGCAACTAGCACGGTTCCTTGAAGGTGGCGCAGGTAATGTACGCAACTAGCCCGGTTCCTTGAGGGTGGCGTAGGTAGTGTACGCAACTAGCACGGGTCCTTGAAGGTGGCGCAGGTAGTGTACGCAACTAGCACGGTTCCTTGAGGGTGGCGTAGGTAGTGTACGCAACTAGCATGGGTCCTTGAGGGTGGCGCAGGTAGTGTACGCAACTAGCACGGGTCCTTGAAGGTGACGCAGGTAGTGTACGCAACTATCACGGGTCCTTGAGGGTGGCGTAGGTAGTGTACGCAACTAGCATGGGTCCTTGAGGGTGGCGCAGGTAGTGTACGCAACTAGCACGGGTCCTTGAGGGTGGCGCAGGTAGTGTACGCAACTAGCGTGGGTCCTTGAGGTTGGCGCAGGTAGTGTACGCAACTAGCACGGGTCCTTGAGGGTGGCGCAGATAGTGTACGCAACTAGCACGGTTCCTTGAAGTTGGCGTAGGTAGTGTACGCAACTAGCATGGGTCCTTGAGGGTGGCGCAGGTAGTGTACGCAACTAGCACGGTTCCTTGAGGGTGGCGTAGGTAGTGTACGCAACTAGCATGGGTCCTTGAGGGTGGCGCAGGTAGTGTACGCAACTAGCACGGTTCCTTGAAGGTGGCGTAGGTAGTGTACGCAATTAGCATGGGTCCTTGAGGGTGGCGTAGGTAGTGTACGCAACTAGCACGGTTCCTTGAAGGTGGCGTAGGTAATGTACGCAACTAGCACGGTTCCTTGAAGGTGGCGCAGGTAATGTACGCAACTAGCACGGTTCCTTGAGGGTGGCGTAGGTAGTGTACGCAACTAGCACGGGTCCTTGAAGGTGGCGCAGGTAATGTACGCAACTAGCATGGATCCTTGAGGGTGGCGTAGGTAGTGTACGCAACTAGCACGGGTCCTTGAAGGTGGCGCAGGTAATGTACGCCACTAGCACTGTTCCTTGAAGGTGGCGCAGGTAATGTACGCAACTAGCATGGGTCCTTGAGGGTGGCGTAGGTAGTGTACGCAACTAGCATGGTTCCTTGAAGGTGGCGCAGGTAATGTACGCAACTAGCATGGGTCCTTGAGGGTGGCGTAGGTAGTGTACGCAACTAGCATGGTTCCTTGAAGGTGGCGCAGGTAATGTACGCAACTAGCAAGGGTCCTTGAGGATGGCTCAGGTAATGTACGCAACTAGCACGGTTTATTGAAGGTGGCGCAGATATAGTACGCAACTAGCACTGTTCCTTGAAGGTGGCGCAGGTTATGTACGCAACTAGCATTGGTCCATGAGGATGGCTCAGGTAATGTACGCAACTAGCACGGTTCAATGAAGGTGGCGCAGGTAATGTACGACACTAGCATGGGTCCATGGAGATGGCTCAGGTAATGTACGCATCTAGCACGGTTCATTGAAGGTGGCGCAGATAATGTACGCAACTAGCACGGTTCATTGAAGGTGGCGCAGATAGTGTACGACACTAGCAAGGGTCCTTGAAGGTGGTGCAGGTAATGTACGCAACTAGCAAGGGTCCTTGAGGGTGGTGCAGGTAATGTACGCAACTAGCATGGGTCCATGAGGATGGCTCAGGTAATGTACGCAACTAGCACGGTTCATTGAAGGTGGCGCAGGTAATGTACGCATCTAGCATGGGTCCTTGAAGGAGGCGCAGGTAATGTACGCAACTAGCATGGGTCCTTGAGGGTGGCGCAGGTAGTGTACGCAACTAGCACGGTTCCTTGAAGGTGGCGTAGGTAGTGTACGCAACTAGCATGGGTCCTTAAGGATGGCTCAGGAAATGTACGCAACTAGCACGGTTCCTTGAAGGTCGCGTAGGTAGTGTACGCAACTAGCACGGTTCATTGAAGGTGGCGCAGGTAGTGTACGCAACTAGCATAGTTCCTTGAAGGTGGCGCAGGTAGTGTACGCAACTAGCATGGTTCCTTGAAGGTGCAGTAGGTAATGTACGCGACTAGCACGGTTCCTTGAAGGTGGCGTAGGTAGTGTACGCAACTAGCATGGTTCCTTGAAGGTGGCGTAGGTAGTGTACGCAACCAGCATGGTTCCTTGAAGGTGGCGCAGGTAGTGTACGCAACTAGCATGGTTCCTTGAAGGTGGCGCAGGTAGTGTACGCAACTAGCACGGTTCCTTGAAGGTGGCGCAGGTAGTGTACGCAACTAGCATAGTTCCTTGAAGGTGGCGCAGGTAGTGTACGCAACTAGCATGGTTCCTTGAAGGTGGCGCAGGTAGTGCACGCAACTAGCATGGTTCCTTGAAGGTGGCGCAGGTAGTGTACGCAACTAGCATGGTTCCTTGAAGGTGGCGCAGGTAGTGTACGCAACTAGCATGGTTCCTTGAGGGTGGCGTAGGTAATGTACGCAACTAGCATGGTTCCTTGAAGGTGGCGCAGGTAGTGTACGCAACTAGCATGGTTCCTTGAAGGTGGCGCAGGTAGTGTACGCAACTAGCATGGTTCCTTGAAGGTGCAGTAGGTAATGTACGCGACTAGCACGGTTCCTTGAAGGTGGCGCAGGTAATGTACGCGACTAGCATGGTTCCTTGAAGGTGGCGCAGGTAGTGTACGCAACTAGCACGGTTCCTTGAAGGTGGCGCAGGTAGTGTACGCAACTAGCATAGTTCCTTGAAGGTGGCGCAGGTAGTGTACGCAACTAGCATGGTTCCTTGAAGGTGCAGTAGGTAATGTACGCGACTAGCACGGTTCCTTGAAGGTGGCGTAGGTAGTGTACGCAACTAGCATGGTTCCTTGAAGGTGGCGTAGGTAGTGTACGCAACTAGCATGGTTCCTTGAAGGTGGCGCAGGTAGTGTACGCAACTAGCATGGTTCCTTGAAGGTGGCGTAGGTAGTGTACGCAACTAGCATGGTTCCTTGAAGGTGGCGCAGGTAGTGTACGCAACTAGCATGGTTCCTTGAAGGTGGCGTTGGTAGTGTACGCAACTAGCATGGTTCCTTGAGGGTGGCGTAGGTAGTGTACGCAACTAGCATGGTTCCTTGAAGGTGGCGCAGGTAGTGTACGCAACTAGCATGGTTCCTTGAAGGTGGCGCAGGTAGTGTACGCAACTAGCATGGTTCCTTGAAGGTGGCGCAGGTAGTGTACGCAACTAGCATGGGTCCTTGAGGATGGCTCAGGTAATGTACGCAACTAGCATGGTTCCTTGAAGGTGGCGCAGGTAGTGTACGCAACTAGCACGGTTCCTTGAAGGTGGCGCAGGTATTGTACGCAACTAGCATAGTTCCTTGAAGGTGGCGCAGGTAGTGTACGCAACTAGCATGGTTCCTTGAAGGTGCAGTAGGTAATGTACGCGACTAGCACGGTTCCTTGAAGGTGGCGTAGGTAGTGTACGCAACTAGCATGGTTCCTTGAAGGTGGCGTAGGTAGTGTACGCAACTAGCATGGTTCCTTGAAGGTGGCGCAGGTAGTGTATGCAACTAGCATGGTTCCTTGAAGGTGGCGTAGGTAGTGTACGCAACTAGCATGGTTCCTTGAAGGTGGCGCAGGTAGTGTACGCAACTAGCATGGTTCCTTGAGGGTGGTGCAGGTAATGTACGCAATTAGCACGGTTCTTTGAAGGTGGCGCAGGTAGTGTATGCAACTAGCATGGTTCCTTGAAGGTGGCGCAGGTAGTGTATGCAACTAGCATGGTTCCTTGAAGGTGGCGTAGGTAGTGTACGCAACTAGCATGGTTCCTTGAAGGTGGCGCAGGTAGTGTACGCAACTAGCATGGTTCCTTGAGGGTGGTGCAGGTAATGTACGCAATTAGCACGGTTCTTTGAAGGTGGCGCAGGTAGTGTACGCAATTAGCATGGGTCCTTGAAGGTGGCGTAGGTTGTGTACGCAACTAGCACGGTTCCTTGAAGGTGGCGTAGGTAGTGTACGCAATAAGCATGGGTCCTTGAAGGAGGCGCAGGTAGTGTACGCAATTAGCACGGTTCCTTGAAGGTGGCGCAGGTAGTGTACGCAACTAGCACGGTTCCTTGAAGGTGGCGCAGGTAATGTACGCAACTATCACGGTTCCTTGAAGGTGGCGCAGGTAATGTACGCGACTAGCACGGTTCCTTGAGGGTGGTGCAGGTAATGTACGCGACTAGCACGGTTCCTTGAGGGTGGTGCAGGTAGTGTACGCAACTAGCATGGTTCCTTGAAGGTAGCGCAGGTAGTGTACGCAACTAGCACTGTTCCTTGAAGGTGGCGTAGGTAGTGTACGCAACTAGCACGGTTCCTTGAAGGTGGCGTAGGTAGTGTACGCAACTAGCACGGTTCCTTGAAGGTGGCGCAGGTAATGTACGCAACTAGCACGGTTCCTTGAAGGTGGCGCAGGTAATGTACGCGACTAGCACGGTTCCTTGAGGGTGGTGCAGGTAATGTACGCGACTAGCACGGTTCCTTGAAGGTGGCGCAGGTAGTGTACGCAACTAGCATGGGTCCTTGATGGTGGCGCAGGTAGTGTACGCAACTAGCACGGTTCCTTGAAGGTGGCGTAGGTAGTGTACGCAATTAGCATGGGTCCTTGAGGGTGGCGTAGGTAGTGTACGCAAATAGCATGGGTCCTTGAGGATGGCTCAGGTAATGTACGCAACTAGCACGGTTCCTTGAAGGTGGCGTAGGTAATGTACGCAACTAGCACGGTTCCTTGAAGGTGGCGCAGGTAATGTACGCAACTAGCACGGTTCCTTGAGGGTGGCGTAGGTAGTGTACGCAACTAGCACGGGTCCTTGAAGGTGGCGCAGGTAATGTACGCAACTAGCATGGATCCTTGAGGGTGGCGTAGGTAGTGTACGCAACTAGCACGGGTCCTTGAGGGTGGCGCAGGTAGTGTACGCAACTAGCACGGTTCCTTGAAGGTAGCGTAGGTAGTGTACGCAACTAGCACGGTTCCTTGAAGGTGGCGCAGGTAATGTACGCAACTAGCACGGGTCCTTGAAGGTGGCGCAGGTAATGTACGCAACTAGCATGGATCCTTGAGGGTGGCGTAGGTAGTGTACGCAACTAGCAAGGGTCCTTGAGGGTGGCGGAGGTAGTGTACGCAACTAGCACGGTTCCTTGAAGGTGGCGTAGGTAGTGTACGCAACTAGCACGGGTCCTTGAGGGTGGCGGAGGTAGTGTACGCAACTAGCACGGTTCCTTGAAGGTGGCGCAGGTAGTGTACGCAACTAGCATGGTTCCTTGAAGGTGCAATAGGTAATGTACGCGACTAGCACGGTTCCTTGAAGGTGGCGTAGGTAGTGTACGCAACTAGCATGGTTCCTTGAAGGTGGCGTAGGTAGTGTACGCAACTAGCATGGTTCCTTGAAGGTGGCGCAGGTAGTGTATGCAACTAGCATGGTTCCTTGAAGGTGGCGTAGGTAGTGTACGCAACTAGCATGGTTCCTTGAAGGTGGCGCAGGTAGTGTACGCAACTAGCATGGTTCCTTGAGGGTGGTGCAGGTAATGTACGCAATTAGCACGGTTCTTTGAAGGTGGCGCAGGTAGTGTATGCAACTAGCATGGTTCCTTGAAGGTGGCGCAGGTAGTGTATGCAACTAGCATGGTTCCTTGAAGGTGGCGTAGGTAGTGTACGCAACTAGCATGGTTCCTTGAAGGTGGCGCAGGTAGTGTACGCAACTAGCATGGTTCCTTGAGGGTGGTGCAGGTAATGTACGCAATTAGCACGGTTCTTTGAAGGTGGCGCAGGTAGTGTACGCAATTAGCATGGGTCCTTGAAGGTGGCGTAGGTTGTGTACGCAACTAGCACGGTTCCTTGAAGGTGGCGTAGGTAGTGTACGCAATAAGCATGGGTCCTTGAAGGAGGCGCAGGTAGTGTACGCAATTAGCACGGTTCCTTGAATGTGGCGCAGGTAGTGTACGCAACTAGCACGGTTCCTTGAAGGTGGCGCAGGTAATGTACGCAACTATCACGGTTCCTTGAAGGTGGCGCAGGTAATGTACGCGACTAGCACGGTTCCTTGAGGGTGGTGCAGGTAATGTACGCGACTAGCACGGTTCCTTGAGGGTGGTGCAGGTAGTGTACGCAACTAGCATGGTTCCTTGAAGGTAGCGCAGGTAGTGTACGCAACTAGCACTGTTCCTTGAAGGTGGCGTAGGTAGTGTACGCAACTAGCACGGTTCCTTGAAGGTGGCGTAGGTAGTGTACGCAACTAGCACGGTTCCTTGAAGGTGGCGCAGGTAATGTACGCAACTAGCACGGTTCCTTGAAGGTGGCGCAGGTAATGTACGCGACTAGCACGGTTCCTTGAGGGTGGTGCAGGTAATGTACGCGACTAGCACGGTTCCTTGAAGGTGGCGCAGGTAGTGTACGCAACTAGCATGGTTCCTTGAGGGTGGCGTAGGTAGTGTACGCAACTAGCATGGGTCCTTGATGGTGGCGCAGGTAGTGTACGCAACTAGCACGGTTCCTTGAAGGTGGCGTAGGTAGTGTACGCAATTAGCATGGGTCCTTGAGGGTGGCGTAGGTAGTGTACGCAAATAGCATGGGTCCTTGAGGATGGCTCAGGTAATGTACGCAACTAGCACGGTTCCTTGAAGGTGGCGTAGGTAATGTACGCAACTAGCACGGTTCCTTGAAGGTGGCGCAGGTAATGTACGCAACTAGCACGGTTCCTTGAGGGTGGCGTAGGTAGTGTACGCAACTAGCACGGGTCCTTGAAGGTGGCGCAGGTAATGTACGCAACTAGCATGGATCCTTGAGGGTGGCGTAGGTAGTGTACGCAACTAGCACGGGTCCTTGAGGGTGGCGCAGGTAGTGTACGCAACTAGCACGGTTCCTTGAAGGTAGCGTAGGTAGTGTACGCAACTAGCACGGTTCCTTGAAGGTGGCGCAGGTAATGTACGCAACTAGCACGGGTCCTTGAAGGTGGCGCAGGTAATGTACGCAACTAGCATGGATCCTTGAGGGTGGCGTAGGTAGTGTACGCAACTAGCACGGGTCCTTGAGGGTGGCGGAGGTAGTGTACGCAACTAGCACGGTTCCTTGAAGGTGGCGTAGGTAGTGTACGCAACTAGCACGGTTCCTTGAAGGTGGCGCAGGTAGTGTACGCAACTAGCACGGTTCCTTGAAGGTGGCGCAGGTAATGTACGCAACTAGCCCGGTTCCTTGAGGGTGGCGTAGGTAGTGTACGCAACTAGCACGGGTCCTTGAAGGTGGCGCAGGTAGTGTACGCAACTAGCACGGTTCCTTGAGGGTGGCGTAGGTAGTGTACGCAACTAGCATGGGTCCTTGAGGGTGGCGCAGGTAGTGTACGCAACTAGCACGGGTCCTTGAAGGTGACGCAGGTAGTGTACGCAACTATCACGGGTCCTTGAGGGTGGCGTAGGTAGTGTACGCAACTAGCATGGGTCCTTGAGGGTGGCACAGGTAGTGTACGCAACTAGCACGGGTCCTTGAGGGTGGCGCAGGTAGTGTACGCAACTAGCGAGGTCCTTGAGGTTGGCGCAGGTAGTGTACGCAACTAGCACGGGTCCTTGAGGGTGGCGCAGGTAGTGTACGCAACTAGCACGGTTCCTTGAAGTTGGCGTAGGTAGTGTACGCAACTAGCATGGGTCCTTGAGGGTGGCGAAGGTAGTGTACGCAACTAGCACGGTTCCTTGAGGGTGGCGTAGGTAGTGTACGCAACTAGCATGGGTCCTTGAGGGTGGCGCAGGTAGTGTACGCAACTAGCACGGTTCCTTGAAGGTGGCGTAGGTAGTGTACGCAATTAGCATGGGTCCTTGAGGGTGGCGTAGGTAGTGTACGCAACTAGCACGGTTCCTTGAAGGTGGCGTAGGTAATGTACGCAACTAGCACGGTTCCTTGAAGGTGGCGCAGGTAATGTACGCAACTAGCACGGTTCCTTGAGGGTGGCGTAGGTAGTGTACGCAACTAGCACGGGTCCTTGAAGGTGGCGCAGGTAATGTACGCAACTAGCATGGATCCTTGAGGGTGGCGTAGGTAGTGTACGCAACTAGCACGGGTCCTTGAAGGTGGCGCAGGTAATGTACGCCACTAGCACTGTTCCTTGAAGGTGGCGCAGGTAATGTACGCAACTAGCATGGGTCCTTGAGGGTGGCGTAGGTAGTGTACGCAACTAGCATGGTTCCTTGAAGGTGGCGCAGGTAATGTACGCAACTAGCATGGGTCCTTGAGGGTGGCGTAGGTAGTGTACGCAACTAGCATGGTTCCTTGAAGGTGGCGCAGGTAATGTACGCAACTAGCAAGGGTCCTTGAGGATGGCTCAGGTAATGTACGCAACTAGCACGGTTTATTGAAGGTGGCGCAGATATAGTACGCAACTAGCACTGTTCCTTGAAGGTGGCGCAGGTTATGTACGCAACTAGCATTGGTCCATGAGGATGGCTCAGGTAATGTACGCAACTAGCACGGTTCAATGAAGGTGGCGCAGGTAATGTACGACACTAGCATGGGTCCATGAGGATGGCTCAGGTAATGTACGCAACTAGCACGGTTCATTGAAGGTGGCGCAGATAGTGTACGACACTAGCAAGGGTCCTTGAAGGTGGTGCAGGTAATGTACGCAACTAGCAAGGGTCCTTGAGGGTGGTGCAGGTAATGTACGCAACTAGCATGGGTCCATGAGGATGGCTCAGGTAATGTACGCAACTAGCACGGTTCATTGAAGGTGGCGCAGGTAATGTACGCATCTAGCATGGGTCCTTGAAGGAGGCGCAGGTAATGTACGCAACTAGCATGGGTCCTTGAGGGTGGCGCAGGTAGTGTACGCAACTAGCACGGTTCCTTGAAGGTGGCGTAGGTAGTGTACGCAACTAGCATGGGTCCTTAAGGATGGCTCAGGTAATGTACGCAACTAGCACGGTTCCTTGAAGGTCGCGTAGGTAGTGTACGCAACTAGCACGGTTCATTGAAGGTGGCGCAGGTAGCGTACGCAACTAGCATAGTTCCTTGAAGGTGGCGCAGGTAGTGTACGCAACTAGCATGGTTCCTTGAAGGTGCAGTAGGTAATGTACGCGACTAGCACGGTTCCTTGAAGGTGGCGTAGGTAGTGTACGCAACTAGCATGGTTCCTTGAAGGTGGCGTAGGTAGTGTACGCAACCAGCATGGTTCCTTGAAGGTGGCGCAGGTAGTGTACGCAACTAGCATGGTTCCTTGAAGGTGGCGCAGGTAGTGTACGCAACTAGCACGGTTCCTTGAAGGTGGCGCAGGTAGTGTACGCAACTAGCATAGTTCCTTGAAGGTGGCGCAGGTAGTGTACGCAACTAGCATGGTTCCTTGAAGGTGGCGCAGGTAGTGCACGCAACTAGCATGGTTCCTTGAAGGTGGCGCAGGTAGTGTACGCAACTAGCATGGTTCCTTGAAGGTGGCGCAGGTAGTGTACGCAACTAGCATGGTTCCTTGAGGGTGGCGTAGGTAATGTACGCAACTAGCATGGTTCCTTGAAGGTGGCGCAGGTAGTGTACGCAACTAGCATGGTTCCTTGAAGGTGGCGCAGGTAGTGTACGCAACTAGCATGGTTCCTTGAAGGTGCAGTAGGTAATGTACGCGACTAGCACGGTTCCTTGAAGGTGGCGCAGGTAATGTACGCGACTAGCATGGTTCCTTGAAGGTGGCGCAGGTAGTGTACGCAACTAGCACGGTTCCTTGAAGGTGGCGCAGGTAGTGTACGCAACTAGCATAGTTCCTTGAAGGTGGCGCAGGTAGTGTACGCAACTAGCATGGTTCCTTGAAGGTGCAGTAGGTAATGTACGCGACTAGCACGGTTCCTTGAAGGTGGCGTAGGTAGTGTACGCAACTAGCATGGTTCCTTGAAGGTGGCGTAGGTAGTGTACACAACTAGCATGGTTCCTTGAAGGTGGCGCAGGTAGTGTACGCAACTAGCATGGTTCCTTGAAGGTGGCGTAGGTAGTGTACGCAACTAGCATGGTTCCTTGAAGGTGGCGCAGGTAGTGTACGCAACTAGCATGGTTCCTTGAAGGTGGCGTTGGTAGTGTACGCAACTAGCATGGTTCCTTGAGGGTGGCGTAGGTAGTGTACGCAACTAGCATGGTTCCTTGAAGGTGGCGCAGGTAGTGTACGCAACTAGCATGGTTCCTTGAAGGTGGCGCAGGTAGTGTACGCAACTAGCATGGTTCCTTGAAGGTGGCGCAGGTAGTGTACGCAACTAGCATGGGTCCTTGAGGATAGCTCAGGTAATGTACGCAACTAGCATGGTTCCTTGAAGGTGGCGCAGGTAGTGTACGCAACTAGCACGGTTCCTTGAAGGTGGCGCAGGTATTGTACGCAACTAGCATAGTTCCTTGAAGGTGGCGCAGGTAGTGTACGCAACTAGCATGGTTCCTTGAAGGTGCAGTAGGTAATGTACGCGACTAGCACGGTTCCTTGAAGGTGGCGTAGGTAGTGTACGCAACTAGCATGGTTCCTTGAAGGTGGCGTAGGTAGTGTACGCAACTAGCATGGTTCCTTGAAGGTGGCGCAGGTAGTGTACGCAACTAGCATGGTTCCTTGAAGGTGGCGCAGGTAGTGTACGCAACTAGCACGGTTCCTTGAGGGTGGCGTAGGTAGTGTACGCAACTAGCATGGTTCCTTGAAGGTGGCGCAGGTAGTGTACGCAACTAGCATGGTTCCTTGAAGGTGGCGCAGGTAGTGTACGCAACTAGCATGTTTCCTTGAAGGTGGCGCAGGTAGTGTACGCAACTAGCATGGGTCCTTGAGGATGGCTCAGGTATTGTACGCAACTAGCATGGTTCCTTGAAGGTGGCGCAGGTAGTGTACGCAACTAGCACGGTTCCTTGAGGGTGGCGCAGGTAGTGTACGCAACTAGCACGGTTCCTTGAAGGTGGCGCAGGTAATCTACGCAACTAGCATGGGTCCTTGAGGGTGGCGTAGGTAGTGTACGCAACTAGCACTGTTCCTTGAAGGTGGCGTAGGTAGTGTACGCAACTAGCACGGTTCCTTGAGGGTGGCGCAGGTAGTGTACGCAACTAGCATGGTTCCTTGAAGGTGGCGCAGGTAATGTACGCAACTAGCATGGGTCCTTGAAGGTGGCGCAGGTAGTGTACGCAACTAGCACGGTTCCTTGAAGGTGGCGTTGGTAGTGTACGCAACTAGCACGGTTCCTTGAAGGTGGCGCAGGTAATGTACGCAACTAGCACGGTTCCTTGAAGGTGGCGCAGGTAGTGTACGCAACTAGCACGGTTCCTTGAAGTTGGCGCAGGTAGTGTACGCAACTAGCACGGTTCCTTGAAGGTGGCGCAGGTAGTGTACGCAACTAGCACGGTTCCTTGAAGGTGGCGAAGGTAATGTACGCAACTAGCACGGTTCCATGAAGGTGGCGCAGGTAATTTACGCAACTAGCACGGTTCATTGAAGGTGGCGCAGGTAATGTACGCAACTAGCATGGGTCCTTGAAGGAGGCGCAGGTAGTGTACGCAACTAGCATGGTTCCTTGAGGGTGGCGCAGGTAGTGTACGCAACTAGCATGGGTCCTTGAGGGTGGCGCAGGTAGTGTACGCAACTAGCATGGTTCCTTGAAGGTGGCACAGGTAGTGTACGCAACTAGCATGGTTCCTTGAAGGTGGCGTAGGTAGTGTACGCAACTAGCATGGTTCCTTGAAGGTGGCGTAGGTAGTGTACGCAACTAGCATGGTTCCTTGAAGGTGGCGCAGGTAGTGTACACAACTAGCATGGTTCCTTGATGGTGGCGCAGGTCGTGTACGCAACTAGCACGGTTCATTGAAGGTGGCGCAGGTAGTGTACGCAACTAGCATAGTTCCTTGAAGGTGGCGCAGGTAGTGTACGCAACTAGCATGGTTCCTTGAAGGTGCAGTAGGTAATGTACGCGACTAGCACGGTTCCTTGAAGGTGGCGTAGGTAGTGTACGCAACTAGCATGGTTCCTTGAAGGTGGCGTAGGTAGTGTACGCAACTAGCATGGTTCCTTGAAGGTGGCGCAGGTAGTGTACGCAACTAGCATGGTTCCTTGAAGGTGGCGTAGGTAGTGTACGCAACTAGCATGGTTCCTTGAAGGTGGCGCAGGTAGTGTACGCAACTAGCATGGTTCCTTGAAGGTGGCGTTGGTAGTGTACGCAACTAGCATGGTTCCTTGAAGGTGGCGCAGGTAGTGTACGCAACTAGCATGGTTCCTTGAAGGAGGCGTAGGTAATGTACGCAACTAGCACGGTTCCTTGAAGGTGGCGCAGGTAGTGCACGCAACTAGCATGGTTCCCTGAAGGTGGCGCAGGTAGTGTACGCAACTAGCATGGTTCCTTGAAGGTGGCGCAGGTAGTGTACGCAACTAGCATGGTTCCTTGAGGGTGGCGTAGGTAATGTACGCAACTAGCATGGTTCCTTGAAGGTGGCGCTGGTAGTGTACGCAACTAGCATGGTTCCTTGAAGGTGGCGCAGGTAGTGTACCCAACTAGCATGGTTCCTTGAAGGTGGCGTAGGTAGTGTACGCAACTAGCATGGTTCCTTGAAGGTGGCGCAGGTAGTGTACGCAACTAGCATGGTTCCTTGAAGGTGGCGTAGGTAGTGTACGCAACAAGCATGGTTCCTTAAAGGTGGCGCAGGTAGTGTACGTAACTAGCATGGTTCCTTGAAGGTGGCGTAGGTAGTGTACGCAACTAGCATGGGTCCTTGAGGATGGCTCAGGTAATGTACGCAACTAGCACGGTTCCTTGAAGGTGGCGCAGGTAATGTACGCAACTAGCACGGTTCCTTGAAGGTAGCGCAGGTAATGCACGCAACTAGCATGGTTCCTTGAAGGTGGCGCAGGTAGTGTACGCAACTAGCATGGTTCCTTGAAGGTGGCGTAGGTAGTGTACGCAACTAGCATGGTTCCTTGAAGGTGGCGCAGGTAGTGTACGCAACTAGCACGGTTCCTTGAAGGTGGCGTAGGTAGTGTACGCAACTAGCATGGTTCCTTGAGGGTGCAGTAGGTAGTGTACGCAACTAGCACGGTTCCTTGGAGGTGGCGTAGGTAGTGTACGCAATTAGCACGGTTCCTTGAAGGAGGCGCAGGTAGTGTACGCAACTAGCATGGTTCCTTGAGGGTGGCGTAGGTAGTGTACGCAATTAGCACGGTTCCTTGAAGGTGGCGTAGGTAATGTACGCAATTAGCACGGTTCCTTGAAGGTGGCGCAGGTAATGTACGCAACTAGCACGGTTCCTTGAAGGTGGCGCAGGTAGTGTACGCAACTAGCACGGTTCCTTGAGGGTGGCGTAGGTAGTGTACGCAACTAGCATGGTTCCTTGAAGGTGGCACAGGTAGTGTACGCAACTAGCATGGTTCCTTGAAGGTGGCGCAGGTAGTGTACGCAACTAGCATGGTTCCTTGAAGGTGGCGCAGGTAGTGTACGCAACTAGCATGGTTCCTTGAAGGTGGCGCAGGTAATGTACGCAACTAGCATGGGTCCTTGAGGGTGGCGTAGGTAGTGTACGCAACTAGCATGGTTCCTTGAAGGTGGCGCAGATAAAGTACGCAACTAGCACTGTTCCTTGAAGGTGGCGCAGGTTATGTACGCAACTAGCATGGGTCCATGAGGATGGCTCAGGTAATGTACGCAACTAGCACGGTTCATTGAAGGTGGCGCAGGTAATGTACGACACTAGCATGGGTCCATGAGGATGGCTCAGGTAATGTACGCAACTAGCACGGTTCATTGAAGGTGGCGCAGGTAATGTACGCAACTAGCACGGTTCCTTGAGGGTGGCGTAGGTAGTGTACGCAACTAGCACGGGTCCATGAAGGTGGCGCAGGTAGTGTATGCAACTAGCACGGTTCCTTGAGGGTGGCGTAGGTAGTGTACGCAACTAGCATGGGTCCTTGAGGGTGGCGCAGGTAGTGTACGCAACTAGCACGGGTCCTTGAAGGTGGCGCAGGTAGTGTACGCAACTAGCACGGTTCCTTGAAGGTGGCGTAGGTAGTGTACGCAATTAGCACGGTTCCTTGAAGGAGGCGCAGGTAGTGTACGCAACTAGCATGGTTCCTTGAGGGTGGCGTAGGTAGTGTACGCAATTAGCACGGTTCCTTGAAGGTGGCGTAGGTAATGTACGCAATTAGCACGGTTCCTTGAAGGTGGCGCAGGTAATGTACGCAACTAGCACGGTTCCTTGAAGGTGGCGCAGGTAGTGTACGCAACTAGCACGGTTCCTTGAGGGTGGCGTAGGTAGTGTACGCAACTAGCATGGTTCCTTGAAGGTGGCGCAGGTAGTGTACGCAACTAGCATGGTTCCTTGAAGGTGGCGCAGGTAGTGTACGCAACTAGCATGGTTCCTTGAAGGTGGCGCAGGTAGTGTACGCAACTAGCATGGTTCCTTGAAGGTGGCGCAGGTAATGTACGCAACTAGCATGGGTCCTTGAGGGTGGCGTAGGTAGTGTACGCAACTAGCATGGTTCCTTGAAGGTGGCGCAGATATAGTACGCAACTAGCACTGTTCCTTGAAGGTGGCGCAGGTTATGTACGCAACTAGCATGGGTCCATGAGGATGGCTCAGGTAATGTACGCAACTAGCACGGTTCATTGAAGGTGGCGCAGGTAATGTACGACACTAGCATGGGTCCATGAGGATGGCTCAGGTAATGTACGCAACTAGCACGGTTCATTGAAGGTGGCGCAGGTAATGTACGCAACTAGCACGGTTCCTTGAGGGTGGCGTAGGTAGTGTACGCAACTAGCACGGGTCCTTGAAGGTGGCGCAGGTAGTGTACGCAACTAGCACGGTTCCTTGAGGGTGGCGTAGGTAGTGTACGCAACTAGCATGGGTCCTTGAGCGTGGCGCAGGTAGTGTACGCAACTAGCACGGGTCCTTGAAGGTGGCGCAGGTAGTGTACGCAACTAGCACGGTTCCTTGAGGGTGGCGTAGGTAGTGTACGCAACTAGCATGGGTCCTTGAGGGTGGCGCAGGTAGTGTACGCAACTAGCACGGGTCCTTGAGGGTGGCGCAGGTAGTGTACGCAACTAGCATGGGTCCTTGAGGGTGGCGCAGGTAGTGTACGCAACTAGCACGGGTCCTTGAGGGTGGCGCAGGTAGTGTACGCAACTAGCACGGTTCCTTGAAGTTGGCGTAGGTAGTGTACGCAACTAACATGGGTCCTTGAGGGTGGCGCAGGTAGTGTACGCAACTAGCACGGTTCCTTGAGGGTGGCGTAGGTAGTGTACGCAACTAGCATGGGTCCTTGAGGGTGGCGCAGGTAGTGTACGCAACTAGCACGGTTCCTTGAAGGTGGCGTAGGTAGTGTACGCAATTAGCATGGGTCCTTGAGGGTGACGTAGGTAGTGTACGCAACTAGCACGGTTCCTTGAAGGTGGCGTAGGTAATGTACGCAACTAGCACGGTTCCTTGAAGGTGGCGCAGGTAATGTACGCAACTAGCACGGTTTCTTGAGGGTGGCGTAGGTAGTGTACGCAACTAGCACGGGTCCTTGAAGGTGGCGCAGGTAATGTACGCAACTAGCATGGATCCTTGAGGGTGGCGTAGGTAGTGTACGCAACTAGCACGGGTCCTTGAAGGTGGCGCAGGTAATGTACGCAACTAGCACTGTTCCTTGAAGGTGGCGCATGTAATGTACGCAACTAGCATGGGTCCTTGAGGGTGGCGTAGGTAGTGTACGCAACTAGCATGGTTCCTTGAAGGTGGCGCAGGTAATGTACGCAACTAGCACGGTTCCTTGAAGGTAGCGCAGGTAATGCACGCAACTAGCATGGTTCCTTGAAGGTGGCGCAGGTAGTGTACGCAACTAGCATGGTTCCTTGAAGGTGGCGTAGGTAGTGTACGCAACTAGCATGGTTCCTTGAAGGTGGCGCAGGTAGTGTACGCAACTAGCACGGTTCCTTGAAGGTGGCGTAGTTAGTGTACGCAACTAGCATGGTTCCTTGAGGGTGCAGTAGGTAGTGTACGCAACTAGCACGGTTCCTTGAAGGTGGCGTAGGTAGTGTACGCAATTAGCACGGTTCCTTGAAGGAGGCGCAGGTAGTGTACGCAACTAGCATGGTTCCTTGAGGGTGGCGTAGGTAGTGTACGCAATTAGCACGGTTCCTTGAAGGTGGCGTAGGTAATGTACGCAATTAGCACGGTTCCTTGAAGGTGGCGCAGGTAATATACGCAACTAGCACGGTTCCTTGAAGGTGGCGCAGGTAGTGTACGCAACTAGCACGGTTCCTTGAGGGTGGCGTAGGTAGTGTACGCAACTAGCATGGTTCCTTTAAGGTGGCGCAGGTAGTGTACGCAACTAGCATGGTTCCTTGAAGGTGGCGCAGGTAGTGTACGCAACTAGCATGGTTCCTTGAAGGTGGCGCAGGTAGTGTACGCAACTAGCATGGTTCCTTGAAGGTGGCGCAGGTAATGTACGCAACTAGCATGGGTCCTTGAGGGTGGCGTAGGTAGTGTACGCAACTAGCATGGTTCCTTGAAGGTGGCGCAGATATAGTACGCAACTAGCACTGTTCCTTGAAGGTGGCGCAGGTTATGTACGCAACTAGCATGGGTCCATGAGGATGGCTCAGGTAATGTACGCAACTAGCACGGTTCATTGAAGGTGGCGCAGGTAATGTACGACACTAGCATGGGTCCATGAGGATGGCTCAGGTAATGTACGCAACTAGCACGGTTCATTGAAGGTGGCGCAGGTAATGTACGCAACTAGCACGGTTCCTTGAGGGTGGCGTAGGTAGTGTACGCAACTAGCACGGGTCCATGAAGGTGGCGCAGGTAGTGTACGCAACTAGCACGGTTCCTTGAGGGTGGCGTAGGTAGTGTACGCAACTAGCATGGGTCCTTGATGGTGGCGCAGGTAGTGTACGCAACTAGCACGGGTCCTTGAAGGTGGCGCAGGTAGTGTACGCAACTAGCACGGTTCCTTGAAGGTGGCGTAGGTAGTGTACGCAATTAGCACGGTTCCTTGAAGGAGGCGCAGGTAGTGTACGCAACTAGCATGGTTCCTTGAGGGTGGCGTAGGTAGTGTACGCAATTAGCACGGTTCCTTGAAGGTGGCGTAGGTAATGTACGCAATTAGCACGGTTCCTTGAAGGTGGCGCAGGTAATGTACGCAACTAGCACGGTTCCTTGAAGGTGGCGCAGGTAGTGTACGCAACTAGCACGGTTCCTTGAGGGTGGCGTAGGTAGTGTACGCAACTAGCATGGTTCCTTGAAGGTGGCGCAGGTAGTGTTCGCAACTAGCATGGTTCCTTGAAGGTGGCGCAGGTAGTGTACGCAACTAGCATGGTTCCTTGAAGGTGGCGCAGGTAGTGTACGCAACTAGCATGGTTCCTTGAAGGTGGCGCAGGTAATGTACGCAACTAGCATGGGTCCTTGAGGGTGGCGTAGGTAGTGTACGCAACTAGCATGGTTCCTTGAAGGTGGCGCAGATATAGTACGCAACTAGCACTGTTCCTTGAAGGTGGCGCAGGTTATGTACGCAACTAGCATGGGTCCATGAGGATGGCTCAGGTAATGTACGCAACTAGCACGGTTCATTGAAGGTGGCGCAGGTAATGTACGACACTAGCATGGGTCCATGAGGATGGCTCAGGTAATGTACGCAACTAGCACGGTTCATTGAAGGTGGCGCAGGTAATGTACGCAACTAGCACGGTTCCTTGAGGGTGGCGTAGGTAGTGTACGCAACTAGCACGGGTCCTTGAAGGTGGCGCAGGTAGTGTACGCAACTAGCACGGTTCCTTGAGGGTGGCGTAGGTAGTGTACGCAACTAGCATGGGTCCTTGAGCGTGGCGCAGGTAGTGTACGCAACTAGCACGGGTCCTTGAAGGTGGCGCAGGTAGTGTACGCAACTAGCACGGTTCCTTGAGGGTGGCGTAGGTAGTGTACGCAACTAGCATGGGTCCTTGAGGGTGGCGCAGGTAGTGTACGCAACTAGCACGGGTCCTTGAGGGTGGCGCAGGTAGTGTACGCAACTAGCATGGGTCCTTGAGGGTGGCGCAGGTAGTGTACGCAACTAGCACGGGTCCTTGAGGGTGGCGCAGGTAGTGTACGCAACTAGCACGGTTCCTTGAAGTTGGCGTAGGTAGTGTACGCAACTAACATGGGTCCTTGAGGGTGGCGCAGGTAGTGTACGCAACTAGCATGGGTCCTTGAGGGTGGCGCAGGTAGTGTACGCAACTAGCACGGGTCCTTGAGGGTGGCGCAGGTAGTGTACGCAACTAGCACGGTTCCTTGAAGTTGGCGTAGGTAGTGTACGCAACTAGCACGGGTCCTTGAGGGTGGCGCAGGTAGTGTACGCAACTAGCATGGGTCCTTGAGGGTGGCGCAGGTAGTGTACGCAACTAGCACGGGTCCTTGAGGGTGGCGCAGGTAGTGTACGCAACTAGCACGGTTCCTTGAAGTTGGCGTAGGTAGTGTACGCAACTAACATGGGTCCTTGAGGGTGGCGCAGGTAGTGTACGCAACTAGCACGGTTCCTTGAGGGTGGCGTAGGTAGTGTACGCAACTAGCATGGGTCCTTGAGGGTGGCGCAGGTAGTGTACGCAACTAGCACGGTTCCTTGAAGGTGGCGTAGGTAGTGTACGCAATTAGCATGGGTCCTTGAGGGTGACGTAGGTAGTGTACGCAACTAGCACGGTTCCTTGAAGGTGGCGTAGGTAATGTACGCAACTAGCACGGTTCCTTGAAGGTGGCGCAGGTAATGTACGCAACTAGCACGGTTTCTTGAGGGTGGCGTAGGTAGTGTACGCAACTAGCACGGGTCCTTGAAGGTGGCGCAGGTAATGTACGCAACTAGCATGGATCCTTGAGGGTGGCGTAGGTAGTGTACGCAACTAGCACGGGTCCTTGAAGGTGGCGCAGGTAATGTACGCAACTAGCACTGTTCCTTGAAGGTGGCGCATGTAATGTACGCAACTAGCATGGGTCCTTGAGGGTGGCGTAGGTAGTGTACGCAACTAGCATGGTTCCTTGAAGGTGGCGCAGGTAATGTACGCAACTAGCACGGTTCCTTGAAGGTAGCGCAGGTAATGCACGCAACTAGCATGGTTCCTTGAAGGTGGCGCAGGTAGTGTACGCAACTAGCATGGTTCCTTGAAGGTGGCGTAGGTAGTGTACGCAACTAGCATGGTTCCTTGAAGGTGGCGCAGGTAGTGTACGCAACTAGCACGGTTCCTTGAAGGTGGCGTAGTTAGTGTACGCAACTAGCATGGTTCCTTGAGGGTGCAGTAGGTAGTGTACGCAACTAGCACGGTTCCTTGAAGGTGGCGTAGGTAGTGTACGCAATTAGCACGGTTCCTTGAAGGAGGCGCAGGTAGTGTACGCAACTAGCATGGTTCCTTGAGGGTGGCGTAGGTAGTGTACGCAATTAGCACGGTTCCTTGAAGGTGGCGTAGGTAATGTACGCAATTAGCACGGTTCCTTGAAGGTGGCGCAGGTAATATACGCAACTAGCACGGTTCCTTGAAGGTGGCGCAGGTAGTGTACGCAACTAGCACGGTTCCTTGAGGGTGGCGTAGGTAGTGTACGCAACTAGCATGGTTCCTTGAAGGTGGCGCAGGTAGTGTACGCAACTAGCATGGTTCCTTGAAGGTGGCGCAGGTAGTGTACGCAACTAGCATGGTTCCTTGAAGGTGGCGCAGGTAGTGTACGCAACTAGCATGGTTCCTTGAAGGTGGCGCAGGTAATGTACGCAACTAGCATGGGTCCTTGAGGGTGGCGTAGGTAGTGTACGCAACTAGCATGGTTCCTTGAAGGTGGCGCAGATATAGTACGCAACTAGCACTGTTCCTTGAAGGTGGCGCAGGTTATGTACGCAACTAGCATGGGTCCATGAGGATGGCTCAGGTAATGTACGCAACTAGCACGGTTCATTGAAGGTGGCGCAGGTAATGTACGACACTAGCATGGGTCCATGAGGATGGCTCAGGTAATGTACGCAACTAGCACGGTTCATTGAAGGTGGCGCAGGTAATGTACGCAACTAGCACGGTTCCTTGAGGGTGGCGTAGGTAGTGTACGCAACTAGCACGGGTCCATGAAGGTGGCGCAGGTAGTGTACGCAACTAGCACGGTTCCTTGAGGGTGGCGTAGGTAGTGTACGCAACTAGCATGGGTCCTTGATGGTGGCGCAGGTAGTGTACGCAACTAGCACGGGTCCTTGAAGGTGGCGCAGGTAGTGTACGCAACTAGCACGGTTCCTTGAAGGTGGCGTAGGTAGTGTACGCAATTAGCACGGTTCCTTGAAGGAGGCGCAGGTAGTGTACGCAACTAGCATGGTTCCTTGAGGGTGGCGTAGGTAGTGTACGCAATTAGCACGGTTCCTTGAAGGTGGCGTAGGTAATGTACGCAATTAGCACGGTTCCTTGAAGGTGGCGCAGGTAATGTACGCAACTAGCACGGTTCCTTGAAGGTGGCGCAGGTAGTGTACGCAACTAGCACGGTTCCTTGAGGGTGGCGTAGGTAGTGTACGCAACTAGCATGGTTCCTTGAAGGTGGCGCAGGTAGTGTTCGCAACTAGCATGGTTCCTTGAAGGTGGCGCAGGTAGTGTACGCAACTAGCATGGTTCCTTGAAGGTGGCGCAGGTAGTGTACGCAACTAGCATGGTTCCTTGAAGGTGGCGCAGGTAATGTACGCAACTAGCATGGGTCCTTGAGGGTGGCGTAGGTAGTGTACGCAACTAGCATGGTTCCTTGAAGGTGGCGCAGATATAGTACGCAACTAGCACTGTTCCTTGAAGGTGGCGCAGGTTATGTACGCAACTAGCATGGGTCCATGAGGATGGCTCAGGTAATGTACGCAACTAGCACGGTTCATTGAAGGTGGCGCAGGTAATGTACGACACTAGCATGGGTCCATGAGGATGGCTCAGGTAATGTACGCAACTAGCACGGTTCATTGAAGGTGGCGCAGGTAATGTACGCAACTAGCACGGTTCCTTGAGGGTGGCGTAGGTAGTGTACGCAACTAGCACGGGTCCTTGAAGGTGGCGCAGGTAGTGTACGCAACTAGCACGGTTCCTTGAGGGTGGCGTAGGTAGTGTACGCAACTAGCATGGGTCCTTGAGCGTGGCGCAGGTAGTGTACGCAACTAGCACGGGTCCTTGAAGGTGGCGCAGGTAGTGTACGCAACTAGCACGGTTCCTTGAGGGTGGCGTAGGTAGTGTACGCAACTAGCATGGGTCCTTGAGGGTGGCGCAGGTAGTGTACGCAACTAGCACGGGTCCTTGAGGGTGGCGCAGGTAGTGTACGCAACTAGCATGGGTCCTTGAGGGTGGCGCAGGTAGTGTACGCAACTAGCACGGGTCCTTGAGGGTGGCGCAGGTAGTGTACGCAACTAGCACGGTTCCTTGAAGTTGGCGTAGGTAGTGTACGCAACTAACATGGGTCCTTGAGGGTGGCGCAGGTAGTGTACGCAACTAGCACGGTTCCTTGAGGGTGGCGTAGGTAGTGTACGCAACTAGCATGGGTCCTTGAGGGTGGCGCAGGTAGTGTACGCAACTAGCACGGTTCCTTGAAGGTGGCGTAGGTAGTGTACGCAATTAGCATGGGTCCTTGAGGGTGACGTAGGTAGTGTACGCAACTAGCACGGTTCCTTGAAGGTGGCGTAGGTAATGTACGCAACTAGCACGGTTCCTTGAAGGTGGCGCAGGTAATGTACGCAACTAGCACGGTTCCTTGAGGGTGGCGTAGGTAGTGTACGCAACTAGCACGGGTCCTTGAAGGTGGCGCAGGTAATGTACGCAACTAGCATGGATCCTTGAGGGTGGCGTAGGTAGTGTACGCAACTAGCACGGGTCCTTGAAGGTGGCGCAGGTAATGTACGCAACTAGCACTGTTCCTTGAAGGTGGCGCATGTAATGTACGCAACTAGCATGGGTCCTTGAGGGTGGCGTAGGTAGTGTACGCAACTAGCATGGTTCCTTGAAGGTGGCGCAGGTAATGTACGCAACTAGCATGGGTCCTTGAGGGTGGCGTAGGTAGTGTACGCAACTAGCATGGTTCCTTGAAGGTGGCGCAGGTAATGTACGCAACTAGCAAGGGTCCTTGAGGATGGCTCAGGTAATGTACGCAACTAGCACGGTTTATTGAAGGTGGCGCAGATATAGTACGCAACTAGCACTGTTCCTTGAAGGTGGCGCAGGTTATGTACGCAACTAGCATGGGTCCATGAGGATGGCTCAGGTAATGTACGCAACTAGCACGGTTCATTGAAGGTGGCGCAGGTAATGTACGACACTAGCATGGGTCCATGAGGATGGCTCAGGTAATGTACGCAACTAGCACGGTTCATTGAAGGTGGCGCAGGTAATGTACGCAACTAGCACGGTTCATTGAAGGTGGCGCAGATAGTGTACGACACTAGCAAGGGTCCTTGAAGTTGGTGCAGGTAATGTACGCTACTAGCAAGGGTCCTTGAGGGTGGTGCAGGTAATGTACGCAACTAGCATGGGTCCATGAGGATGGCTCAGGTAATGTACGCAACTAGCACGGTTCATTGAAGGTGGCGCAGGTAATGTACGCAACTAGCATGGGTCCTTGAAGGAGGCGCAGGTAATGTACGCAACTAGCATGGGTCCTTAAGGGTGGCGCAGGTAGTGTACGCAACTAGCACGGTTCCTTGAAGGTGGCGTAGGTAGTGTGCGCAACTAGCATGGGTCCTTAAGGATGGCTCAGGTAATGTACGCAACTAGCACGGTTCCTTGAAGGTCGCGTAGGTAGTGTACGCAACTAGCACGGTTCATTGATGGTGGCGCAGGTAGTGTACGCAACTAGCATAGTTCCTTGAAGGTGGCGCAGGTAGTGTACGCAACTAGCATGGATCCTTGAAGGTGCAGTAGGTAATGTACGCGACTAGCACGGTTCCTTGAAGGTGGCGTAGGTAGTGTACGCAACTAGCATGGTTCCTTGAAGGTGGCGTAGGTAGTGTACGCAACTAGCATGGTTCCTTGAAGGTGGCGCAGGTAGTGTACGCAACTAGCATGGTTCCTTGAAGGTGGCGCAGGTAGTGTACGCAACTAGCACGGTTCCTTGAAAGTGGCGCAGGTAGTGTACGCAACTAGCATAGTTCCTTGAAGGTGGCGCAGGTAGTGTACGCAACTAGCATGGTTCCTTGAAGGTGCAGTAGGTAATGTACGCGACTAGCACGGTTCCTTGAAGGTGGCGTAGGTAGTGTACGCAACTAGCATGGTTCCTTGAAGGTGGCGTAGGTAGTGTACGCAACTAGCATGGTTCCTTGAAGGTGTCGCAGGTAGTGTACGCAACTAGCATGGTTCCTTGAAGGTGGCGTAGGTAGTGTACGCAACTAGCATGGTTCCTTGAAGGTGGCGCAGGTAGTGTACGCAACTAGCATGGTTCCTTGAAGGTGGCGTTGGTAGTGTACGCAACTAGCATGGTTCCTTGAAGGTGGCGCAGGTAGTGTACGCAACTAGCATGGTTCCTTGAAGGAGGCGTAGGTAATGTACGCAACTGGCACGGTTCCTTGAAGGTGGCGCAGGTAGTGCACGCAACTAGCATGGTTCCTTGAAGGTGGCGCAGGTAGTGTACGCAACTAGCATGGTTCCTTGAAGGTGGCGCAGGTAGTGTACGCAACTAACATGGTTCCTTGAGGGTGGCGTAGGTAATGTACGCAACTAGCATGGTTCCTTGAAGGTGGCGCAGGTAGTGTACGCAACTAGCATGGTTCCTTGAAGGTGGCGCAGGTAGTGTACGCAACTAGCATGGTTCCTTGAAGGTGGCGTACGTAGTGTACGCAACTAGCATGGTTCCTTGAAGGTGGCGCAGGTAGTGTACGCAACTAGTATGGTTCCTTGAAGGTGGCGTAGGTAGTGTACGCAACTAGCATGGTTCCTTGAAGGTGGCGCAGGTAGTGTACGCAACTAGCTTGGTTCCTTGAAGGTGGCGTAGGTAGTGTACGCAACTAGCATGGGTCCTTGAGGATGGCTCAGGTAATGTACGCAACTAGCACGGTTCCTTGAAGGTGGCGCAGGTAATGTACGCAACTAGCATGGTTCCTTGAAGGTGGCGCAGGTAGTGTACGCAATTAGCATGGTTCCTTGAAGGTGGCGTAGGTAGTGTACGCAACTAGCATGGTTCCTTGAAGGTGGCGCAGGTAGTGTACGAAACTAGCACGGTTCCTTGAAGGTGGCGTAGGTAGTGTACGCAACTAGCATGGTTCCTTGAGGGTGCAGTAGGTAGTGTGCGCAACTAGCACGGTTCCTTGAATGTGGCGTAGGTAGTGTACGCAATTAGCACGGTTCCTTGAAGGAGGCGCAGGTAGTGTACGCAACTAGCATGGTTCCTTGAGGGTGGCGTAGGTAGTGTACCCAATTAGCACGGTTCCTTGAAGGTGGCGTAGGTAATGTACGCAATTAGCACGGTTCCTTGAAGGTGGCGCAGGTAATGTACGCAACTAGCACGGTTCCTTGAAGGTGGCGCAGGTAGTGTACGCAACTAGCACGGTTCCTTGAGGGTGGCGTAGGTAGTGTACGCAACTAGCATGGTTCCTTGAAGGTGGCGCAGGTAGTGTACGCAACTAGCATGGTTCCTTGAAGGTGGCGCAGGTAGTGTACGCAACTAGCATGGTTCCTTGAAGGTGGCGCAGGTAGTGTACGCAACTAGCATGGGTCCTTGAGGATGGCTCAGGTAATGTACGCAACTAGCATGGTTCCTTGAAGGTGGCGCAGGTAGTGTACGCAACTAGCACGGTTCCTTGAAGGTAGCGCAGGTAGTGTACGCAACTAGCATGGTTCCTTGAAGGTGGCGCAGGTAGTGTACGCAACTAGCATGGTTCCTTGAAGGTGGCGCAGGTAGTGTACGCAACTAGCATGGTTCCTTGAAGGTGGCGCAGGTAATGTACGCAACTAGCATGGGTCCTTGAGGGTGGCGTAGGTAGTGTACGCAACTAGCATGGTTCCTTGAAGGTGGCGCAGATATAGTACGCAACTAGCACTGTTCCTTGAAGGTGGCGCAGGTTATGTACGCAACTAGCATGGGTCCATGAGGATGGCTCAGGTAATGTACGCAACTAGCACGGTTCTTTGAAGGTGGCGCAGGTAATGTACGACACTAGCATGGGTCCATGAGGATGGCTCAGGTAATGTACGCAACTAGCACGGTTCATTGAAGGTGGCGCAGGTAATGTACGCAACTAGCACGGTTCCTTGAGGGTGGCGTAGGTAGTGTACGCAACTAGCACGGGTCCATGAAGGTGGCGCAGGTAGTGTACGCAACTAGCACGGTTCCTTGAGGGTGGCGTAGGTAGTGTACGCAACTAGCATGGGTCCTTGATGGTGGCGCAGGTAGTGTACGCAACTAGCACGGGTCCTTGAAGGTGGCGCAGGTAGTGTACGCAACTAGCACGGTTCCTTGAAGGTGGCGTAGGTAGTGTACGCAATTAGCACGGTTCCTTGAAGGAGGCGCAGGTAGTGTACGCAACTAGCATGGTTCCTTGAGGGTGGCGTAGGTAGTGTACGCAATTAGCACGGTTCCTTGAAGGTGGCGTAGGTAATGTACGCAATTAGCACGGTTCCTTGAAGGTGGCGCAGGTAATGTACGCAACTAGCACGGTTCCTTGAAGGTGGCGCAGGTAGTGTACGCAACTAGCACGGTTCCTTGAGGGTGGCGTAGGTAGTGTACGCAACTAGCATGGTTCCTTGAAGGTGGCGCAGGTAGTGTTCGCAACTAGCATGGTTCCTTGAAGGTGGCGCAGGTAGTGTACGCAACTAGCATGGTTCCTTGAAGGTGGCGCAGGTAGTGTAAGCAACTAGCATGGTTCCTTGAAGGTGGCGCAGGTAATGTACGCAACTAGCATGGGTCCTTGAGGGTGGCGTAGGTAGTGTACGCAACTAGCATGGTTCCTTGAAGGTGGCGCAGATATAGTACGCAACTAGCACTGTTCCTTGAAGGTGGCGCAGGTTATGTACGCAACTAGCATGGGTCCATGAGGATGGCTCAGGTAATGTACGCAACTAGCACGGTTCATTGAAGGTGGCGCAGGTAATGTACGACACTAGCATGGGTCCATGAGGATGGCTCAGGTAATGTACGCAACTAGCACGGTTCATTGAAGGTGGCGCAGGTAATGTACGCAACTAGCACGGTTCCTTGAGGGTGGCGTAGGTAGTGTACGCAACTAGCACGGGTCCTTGAAGGTGGCGCAGGTAGTGTACGCAACTAGCACGGTTCCTTGAGGGTGGCGTAGGTAGTGTACGCAACTAGCATGGGTCCTTGAGCGTGGCGCAGGTAGTGTACGCAACTAGCACGGGTCCTTGAAGGTGGCGCAGGTAGTGTACGCAACTAGCACGGTTCCTTGAGGGTGGCGTAGGTAGTGTACGCAACTAGCATGGGTCCTTGAGGGTGGCGCAGGTAGTGTACGCAACTAGCACGGGTCCTTGAGGGTGGCGCAGGTAGTGTACGCAACTAGCATGGGTCCTTGAGGGTGGCGCAGGTAGTGTACGCAACTAGCACGGGTCCTTGAGGGTGGCGCAGGTAGTGTACGCAACTAGCACGGTTCCTTGAAGTTGGCGTAGGTAGTGTACGCAACTAACATGGGTCCTTGAGGGTGGCGCAGGTAGTGTACGCAACTAGCACGGTTCCTTGAGGGTGGCGTAGGTAGTGTACGCAACTAGCATGGGTCCTTGAGGGTGGCGCAGGTAGTGTACGCAACTAGCACGGTTCCTTGAAGGTGGCGTAGGTAGTGTACGCAATTAGCATGGGTCCTTGAGGGTGACGTAGGTAGTGTACGCAACTAGCACGGTTCCTTGAAGGTGGCGTAGGTAATGTACGCAACTAGCACGGTTCCTTGAAGGTGGCGCAGGTAATGTACGCAACTAGCACGGTTCCTTGAGGGTGGCGTAGGTAGTGTACGCAACTAGCACGGGTCCTTGAAGGTGGCGCAGGTAATGTACGCAACTAGCATGGATCCTTGAGGGTGGCGTAGGTAGTGTACGCAACTAGCACGGGTCCTTGAAGGTGGCGCAGGTAATGTACGCAACTAGCACTGTTCCTTGAAGGTGGCGCATGTAATGTACGCAACTAGCATGGGTCCTTGAGGGTGGCGTAGGTAGTGTACGCAACTAGCATGGTTCCTTGAAGGTGGCGCAGGTAATGTACGCAACTAGCATGGGTCCTTGAGGGTGGCGTAGGTAGTGTACGCAACTAGCATGGTTCCTTGAAGGTGGCGCAGGTAATGTACGCAACTAGCAAGGGTCCTTGAGGATGGCTCAGGTAATGTACGCAACTAGCACGGTTTATTGAAGGTGGCGCAGATATAGTACGCAACTAGCACTGTTCCTTGAAGGTGGCGCAGGTTATGTACGCAACTAGCATGGGTCCATGAGGATGGCTCAGGTAATGTACGCAACTAGCACGGTTCATTGAAGGTGGCGCAGGTAATGTACGACACTAGCATGGGTCCATGAGGATGGCTCAGGTAATGTACGCAACTAGCACGGTTCATTGAAGGTGGCGCAGGTAATGTACGCAACTAGCACGGTTCATTGAAGGTGGCGCAGATAGTGTACGACACTAGCAAGGGTCCTTGAAGTTGGTGCAGGTAATGTACGCTACTAGCAAGGGTCCTTGAGGGTGGTGCAGGTAATGTACGCAACTAGCATGGGTCCATGAGGATGGCTCAGGTAATGTACGCAACTAGCACGGTTCATTGAAGGTGGCGCAGGTAATGTACGCAACTAGCATGGGTCCTTGAAGGAGGCGCAGGTAATGTACGCAACTAGCATGGGTCCTTAAGGGTGGCGCAGGTAGTGTACGCAACTAGCACGGTTCCTTGAAGGTGGCGTAGGTAGTGTGCGCAACTAGCATGGGTCCTTAAGGATGGCTCAGGTAATGTACGCAACTAGCACGGTTCCTTGAAGGTCGCGTAGGTAGTGTACGCAACTAGCACGGTTCATTGATGGTGGCGCAGGTAGTGTACGCAACTAGCATAGTTCCTTGAAGGTGGCGCAGGTAGTGTACGCAACTAGCATGGATCCTTGAAGGTGCAGTAGGTAATGTACGCGACTAGCACGGTTCCTTGAAGGTGGCGTAGGTAGTGTACGCAACTAGCATGGTTCCTTGAAGGTGGCGTAGGTAGTGTACGCAACTAGCATGGTTCCTTGAAGGTGGCGCAGGTAGTGTACGCAACTAGCATGGTTCCTTGAAGGTGGCGCAGGTAGTGTACGCAACTAGCACGGTTCCTTGAAAGTGGCGCAGGTAGTGTACGCAACTAGCATAGTTCCTTGAAGGTGGCGCAGGTAGTGTACGCAACTAGCATGGTTCCTTGAAGGTGCAGTAGGTAATGTACGCGACTAGCACGGTTCCTTGAAGGTGGCGTAGGTAGTGTACGCAACTAGCATGGTTCCTTGAAGGTGGCGTAGGTAGTGTACGCAACTAGCATGGTTCCTTGAAGGTGTCGCAGGTAGTGTACGCAACTAGCATGGTTCCTTGAAGGTGGCGTAGGTAGTGTACGCAACTAGCATGGTTCCTTGAAGGTGGCGCAGGTAGTGTACGCAACTAGCATGGTTCCTTGAAGGTGGCGTTGGTAGTGTACGCAACTAGCATGGTTCCTTGAAGGTGGCGCAGGTAGTGTACGCAACTAGCATGGTTCCTTGAAGGAGGCGTAGGTAATGTACGCAACTGGCACGGTTCCTTGAAGGTGGCGCAGGTAGTGCACGCAACTAGCATGGTTCCTTGAAGGTGGCGCAGGTAGTGTACGCAACTAGCATGGTTCCTTGAAGGTGGCGCAGGTAGTGTACGCAACTAGCATGGTTCCTTGAGGGTGGCGTAGGTAATGTACGCAACTAGCATGGTTCCTTGAAGGTGGCGCAGGTAGTGTACGCAACTAGCATGGTTCCTTGAAGGTGGCGCAGGTAGTGTACGCAACTAGCATGGTTCCTTGAAGGTGGCGTACGTAGTGTACGCAACTAGCATGGTTCCTTGAAGGTGGCGCAGGTAGTGTACGCAACTAGTATGGTTCCTTGAAGGTGGCGTAGGTAGTGTACGCAACTAGCATGGTTCCTTGAAGGTGGCGCAGGTAGTGTACGCAACTAGCTTGGTTCCTTGAAGGTGGCGTAGGTAGTGTACGCAACTAGCATGGGTCCTTGAGGATGGCTCAGGTAATGTACGCAACTAGCACGGTTCCTTGAAGGTGGCGCAGGTAATGTACGCAACTAGCATGGTTCCTTGAAGGTGGCGCAGGTAGTGTACGCAATTAGCATGGTTCCTTGAAGGTGGCGTAGGTAGTGTACGCAACTAGCATGGTTCCTTGAAGGTGGCGCAGGTAGTGTACGCAACTAGCACGGTTCCTTGAAGGTGGCGTAGGTAGTGTACGCAACTAGCATGGTTCCTTGAGGGTGCAGTAGGTAGTGTGCGCAACTAGCACGGTTCCTTGAATGTGGCGTAGGTAGTGTACGCAATTAGCACGGTTCCTTGAAGGAGGCGCAGGTAGTGTACGCAACTAGCATGGTTCCTTGAGGGTGGCGTAGGTAGTGTACCCAATTAGCACGGTTCCTTGAAGGTGGCGTAGGTAATGTACGCAATTAGCACGGTTCCTTGAAGGTGGCGCAGGTAATGTACGCAACTAGCACGGTTCCTTGAAGGTGGCGCAGGTAGTGTACGCAACTAGCACGGTTCCTTGAGGGTGGCGTAGGTAGTGTACGCAACTAGCATGGTTCCTTGAAGGTGGCGCAGGTAGTGTACGCAACTAGCATGGTTCCTTGAAGGTGGCGCAGGTAGTGTACGCAACTAGCATGGTTCCTTGAAGGTGGCGCAGGTAGTGTACGCAACTAGCATGGGTCCTTGAGGATGGCTCAGGTAATGTACGCAACTAGCATGGTTCCTTGAAGGTGGCGCAGGTAGTGTACGCAACTAGCATGGTTCCTAGAAGGTAGCGCAGGTAGTGTACGCAACTAGCATGGTTCCTTGAAGGTGGCGCAGGTAGTGTACGCAACTAGCATGGTTCCTTGAAGGTGGCGCAGGTAGTGTACGCAACTAGCATGGTTCCTTGAAGGTGGCGCAGGTATTGTACGCAACTAGCATGGTTCCTAGAAGGTAGCGCAGGTAGTGTACGCAACTAGCATGGTTCCTTGAAGGTGGCGCAGGTAGTGTACGCAACTAGCATGGTTCCTTGAAGGTGGCGCAGGTAGTGTACGCAACTAGCATGGTTCCTTGAAGGTGGCGCAGGTAGTGTACGCAACTAGCACGGTTCCTTGAAGGTGCAGTAGGTAATGTACGCGTCTAGCACGGTTCCTTGAAGGTGGCGCAGGTAGTGTACGCAACTAGCATGGTTCCTTGAAGGTGGCGCAGGTAGTGTACGCGACTAGCACGGTTCCTTGAAGGTGGCGCAGGTAGTGTACGCAACT